>JAZHRO010000007.1:2625000-5250000 GCA_037157565.1 Thalassia testudinum
CTGTCACCGGATACAATCTCATCAACTTGTGGAGCATCATGCGTTGTTGGGGAAGGAGACCTTTATAGTGCCAAACAAGGTCTACTATATGTGCGCATCGGACCATGCAATTTTTTGAAATCATCTAAGGAGGTCATGGGACCAGAAGAAGGATGAGAAATCGAGACCGGAATTTCCTCCAAGGGGACAACAGGAATAGGCATGAGAGCCACATCATTAAGGGAGCTCATCTGTCTAGCAACTAAAAAGAACAATATGGTCCCATGGAATGTCACATTAGCACTAACATAGTGTCTGCTATGGATGGGATCATAACATCGGTACACCTTCTAACTCCTCGAGTACCCTAAAAACACACACAACGACTTGAAGAGCAAGCTTATCATGACCTGGTGATGACACATGAACAAAGGCAACACACCCAAAAATACTATGAGACACATGAAAGAGCTCGTCATTTGGATGTAGTAAGAGTATCAGTATTTGCTCATGGAGAAATGAACTCGGCATTCTATTAATAAGGTAGCATGCAATCAAGACTGCATCTCCCCAATAACGTTGCAGAACACTGTGGTAGATAAGAAAAGTACGAGCAACCTCCAACAAATGTCTATGCTTCCACTTTGCAACCCCATTTTGCTACGAGGTATGCGAGCAAGTAGTCTAGTGGATAATCCAATAAGCCCAGTAGAACTCTGTAAGTCTTGCAGTGGAGAATTTGAGGGCATTATCCATCCGCACAACCTCCAACATCTGATTTGTTCTTCAGAAGAAACACCTAAGACACTCTGGAGAAATCATCTACAACCACTAGATAATATCGATGTCCCATCATATTCGAAACTCTGCTTGACCCCCAAATATCCATATGAAGTAACCCAAAAGTAGCCACTAATCTAGGAGAGATACTGACAGAAAAAGATTGATGATGCTTACCCAGCTGGCAAGTATCGTGTCTAATAGTAGTGGCAGGAGACATATATGGAATCACTCTCTTGAGACGATCCAGAAGTAAGTGACTGAGACAACCCTACCACTGCAAAACACTCCCACTATCATACCTACCGACTCCTGCAAACGACTCCTACCCAAGATGATACGCACCATTTTCCTTGGTGCCTTTTGTAATGGTCTTCCCTGTGAACTTATCCTGAACAATACAACCAACATCATTAAAACTAACCTTGCAGTTAAGTTCCTTCATAATCCTACTCACCGACAATAGACTCATTGGAAAGTCACATACATGTAATGTTCTCGACAGCCGTAAAGTGGGAGTTACAGACACCTCCCCCTAACCAACAATGAGAGTGTGTCAGTCATCAGCAACCTACACTGTTCTCCCTGATGTAACTGAACTAAGTGACTGGAAATAACTCTAATCGTCACAAAGATGTTGTAAAGCTCCAGAGTCAACTAGCCATCCTACAACATGGTGACCCCTGTCATGCTCCCGATGCATCAAGCCTGCATACTCCACTGACCCTATTGCAATAGCAGTATCCAACGCCATCTCTGATCCTTCCGAAGATGACATTGTGCCTAAAAAGGACCAAGAAATCAAGAGAAGAGACCTAAAACAACATCAGAGAAACGGTGATCTTCCAATCATAAAATCCAAGACAACGAACTCCTGGAAATCAAGAAGAGGACCACCAAAGTCCCTTGAATCAGGTGTAGGCACGCACTAGGGCATAGAGGAGTCCCCAATAGCGCCGCCCAAGGTGCCTAAGACCCTCACCTGCCGGTGTAGAGAGGAGAGACCACTGCCAACAACACTATTGGCCGGTGGTGCAGCAACCTAGTGCAACAGTCCTAGGTGGGATAGCAGAGCATCGATCTAGGATCGCTACTCTGATACCAAGTTGATAGGAAACAAATGACTTAAATTGGATGAAATGACTTGACTTCTATTAAAAATCATAGGACTCTCTTATATAGAGAGAGACCGAAGGGGTGGAAGTACACAAAAGCCCCTGAGGAGCAAACCAAACCCAACATAAAAGCAGAAATATAAAATATATGCTAACACTCCCCCTCACGCTGAAGCATAGATATCTATCATGCTCAACTTGGATACACATTAATTAAATAGAGATCTGGCTAAGGGCTTGGTAAAGATGTGAGCAATCTACTCCTCAGATGTGACTGGCGTGGTAAAAAGCAACCCCTTCTGAATGATGTCTCTGGTGTAGTGACAGTCAACCTCAACGTGTTTCGTCCTCTCATGAGATGCTGGGTTGTTGGCAATAAAGGTGGCTACTCTATTATTACATCTCATCTCCATCAAGCTAAAAAACTACATCTGCAAGTCAGCAATCAGGGATCCGATCGACGTCATCTCTGCAGTGGTCTGAGCCATAGCCCTATACTCAGACTCGGCACTAGATCTAGCGACTGTGCTCTACTTCTTGCTCCATGTAATCAAACTTCCTGTTAGAAAAGTGCAGAACCCGGTAGTGGATTTGCAATCCACATGACATCTAGTGTAGTCCGCATTAGAGTATCCAACCAAGGTCATGGAAGACCCCTTGGAAAAGAGAAGACCCTTCCCGAGAGCCTTCTTGATGTATCTGAGCACCATCAATGCTGCATCCCAGTGCTGGCGTGTTGCTTGGCCATAAACTAACTCAGTTTCCCTACTGCAAAGGAGATGTCTAGCCTTGTACTAGTGAGATATAACAGCTTACCCACAAGCTGCCTGTACTACCTGCTATCCACCAACTGTGCATTCTCATCATATAGTGGCATCTTGGGGTCCATAGGAATATTGGCCTCCTTGGCCCCAAGCATTCCAATCTCCTGTAAAATGTCCAAAGCATATTTCCTCTGAGATAAGACTACGCCTTTTTTGCTGCGAGCAACCTCAATACCAAGAAAGTACCGTAAAGCTCCCAAGTCCTTCATGACAAACTGTTCTGCTAGGATGCGCTTAATCTCAACAACACCCTACTCATCATCTCCTATGACAATTAAGTCATCAACATAAACAAGAAGTACCACCGTACCTCCTGACAAAAAGGGAAAAGTCGGCTGTCGACCTCCAGAACCCAGCTGCCTCTACAACCTGTGATAATCTCTGGAACCAGGCTCTGGGACTCTGCTTAAGGCCATAGATGACCTTTTGTAGTCAGCATACACACTCCCCCTGAGCCTCAAAACCAAGAAGTTACTGCATATACACTTCCTCTTGGAGATCCCCATAGAGGAAGGCATTCTTCACATCCAGCTGATGTAAAGGCCAATCTAACTGAACAGCCACTGCAACTAGCACTCGTACAATAGGAAGTCTTGCAACTAGTGCAAAGACGTCAAAGAAATCCACCCCATATGTCTGGGTGAACCCCTTTGCCACTAGACATGCCTTGTACCTGGCAATGCCCCCATCTGGATTGAATTTCACTGTGAATATCCATCTACAGCCAACAACAGTAGCTCCGTCAAGAAGTGGAGTGAGCTCCCAGGTCTTACAACCCTGAAGTGCAGCCATCTCATCCTCCATGGCAGCCCGCCATTTTGGATGAAGCATGGCTTGTTGATAGGTAGCGGGGATCTCTGCAGCTGACAAGGCAGAAGTAAACTGGACAAACGACCTCCCAAGATGGGCATTGGGAAGATCACCTGCAATGCGGTAGTGAGCACAAGAGCGTGGAGCCTTCCTAATAGCAATAGGAAGATCCTCAGTACCATCAAGCACCATAGAGTGACTTGTGGGACCATTAACTGGTAGCTCAGTGGAGTCAACATGCACCTGTGCAAGAGAGTCTAGTGACGTAGATGGAGATGGCCTTTGCAGAGCCAAGTGAGGTCTACTGTACATGCGCATCAGGCCATGTAATTTCTCAAAATCATCCATGGACTCCCTAGAATCTGAAGCAGATGACAGGGGAGTCGAGATAGGTATATCCTTAAGTTGGACAGGGGGAAAGGGCATCGGGGCAGGTGCATCTGAAGTAGACATTCGGTGAACCCTCATGGAAAAATAAGGCACCTCCTCATGAAAGATGACATCCATGCTAACATAGTATCTCCTACTAATGGGATCATAACTTTTGTAGCCTTTCTGAGTGGCACTGTAACCCAAAAATACACACTTGACCGCACAGGGAGCAAGCTTGTCCCTATCAGGACCAAGAATGTGAACAAATGAAACACAGCCGAAAACTCAAGGTGGCACAATAAACAAATCTCTATCTGGATACAATATCTGATACGGAATTTGCTCGTGAATGACCGAACTAGGCATCCTGTTGATTAGATAGCAAGCAGTCAAAACGGTATCTCCCCAGTAGGAAGATGGAACATTGTGATATATCAACAATGTCCAGGCCACATCTAAGAGATGTCTATGTTTCCTTTCTGCCACACCATTCTACTGGGATGTATGGGGGTAGAAGGTCTGATGTATGATGCCTAGGGAGCTGTAAAACTAGGCCAGTCTCTTGGTGCAAAACTCAAGTGCATTGTCGGTTCTAACAATCTTTACAACTGTAGAAAATTGAGTCTTGAACTGATTAATTAACATCTCAATCGTATTTCATGCATCTGACTTACTACGAAGCAAAAAGGTCCATGATAGTCTGGAGAAATCATCAACGACCACCAAGTAGAAGTGGAATCCCTACCTGCCTGGAGTACGACTCGAGCCCCATATATCCATGTGGAGTAAGTCAAAACATGCAGACGACGCAACCATAGTGCTAGAAAAATAACTAGAACGATGATGCTTGCCTAGTTGGCAAAAGTCACAAAGAAGATCAGTAGCAGGTGATAAATGAGGAATAACCCGTCTCAGTCGATCTAGAGAGGGATGTCCCAGCCGACGGTGCCACTAAAGTGTTGTCCCTGCCTTGTAAGCCACATCTGCCTATCCAACAACTACCAATGGAGACTAAGCTAAGTGGTATATGCCTCCTTCCTCGTGTCCACCACCAATAGTTTTCCCTGTAAATTTGTCCTGGAAAACACACCCCACATCATCAAAGATTGCTCTGCAGTTGAGTTCTTTAGTAATCCTGCTAACTGACAACAAACTGATCGGAAAATCAGGAACAAATAGAACATTGTGCAATCTTAAGGTATGGGATATAGTAACCACCCCCTCGCCCTGAACCTGAGAAAGTTGTCCATCAGCCACCTGAACAGTCCTGCCAGGAGGAACATCACGCACCATGCGAAGCACCCTCGGTCTCCACTAAGATACTTGGATGCCCCGGAATCAATTAGCCATCCATCATCTGCAGAAGAAGCAAGAGCTGCAGTATCTAAAGTGGTAGACACCACAGCCTCATCCGCTTTCGTAACAATCTCATCAGCCTGCTTGACAACTTTAGTCACAGTCTAAACATGACCTATCTAGCTAGGGAACATACCAATGGCCCACTACCTCCTACCCTGTCGACAACGACGCCACCTACCTTGTGTAGAAGGGCCTCCTCATCTATTTAGATGACATTGTCTGGCACGATGGTCTCTGTCAAGACTGACTAGTCCTGCTTCCGTAGCAGCCTCCAACATGAACTCAACAATTCTCAGCGAGTTCAACATGTCCAAAGGGAGCACAAATTCATCCACAAATCTCTCTATCGATCTGCGCTGCTTTCTGCACCACCAAAGTACTATAGCACCGTTGCCGAAGGTCAACGCCACCTGCAGTGCATCTGCAGCACCACCACAAGGTCAATCTTGGGTAGCTATGCCACCACCATGCTCCTATAGCGCCGCCGCAAACTCAACACAACTACTACGCCATCACCGAGCCCCTGTAGCACCGCCATAGGATCATCATGAGCTACTACGCCACTGTCGGAGGTCAGATCGGCCTCCAACCTTGCTGCAGCACCTCCTTTGATCACCTGAAGGGCCTCCATAGGTCCACCAAGTAGCTGCGGCACTGCCGCCGATGGCTACATAGCCCTCCAAGGGCACTGCAGTGCTGCCGCACGCAACCCTCAGTGCTACAACACCACCGTCGAAGCCTAGGAAGAGCTCCAAAGCTGCTGTGGTGCCACTACAATCAACTAAGGCATTGCAATGCCGTCGGAGGCTAGGAGAGCCTCCAAGCTCGTCGCATCACCATCTCAAGCGCCCTGTGGTGTTGCTGCAATCGACCAAGGCACTGCATCATCGCCACCGGAGGCTAGGAGAGCCTCCAAGCTCGTCGCATCGCCGCCTCAAGCGTCGCCTGAGCACTGCTGACAGTGCAGCAAGCTCACCCACACCGCCTCACACGCCGCTGCAGCTCTGTCGAGAGCCACTGCCGCTCACGAGGGAGATAGAGGTGATTAAGGTTTGGTGGTTAGGGTTTTGGAGGTTTTGAGGGGTGGGATACCTAGAGCTACGGTTTAGGATCGGTACTCTGATATCAAATTGGATGAAATGACTTGACTTCTATTAGAAACCCTAGGACTCTCTTATATAAAGAGAGAGACCAAAAGGGTGGAAGTACACAAAAGGCCCTAAGGAGCAAACCAAACCCAACATAAAAGCAGAAATATAAAATATATGCTAACTTAACTTTCCAAAGAGCCCCACACCCTTTTATATAGAAGAGACTAAGAGAGCTGTGGGAAAATAACACTACATGCCCAAGAAGGAAAAGTCTTGAGAGAATTGTGTAGTGGTTTAGTCCCACATAGTGGAGTAAGACCTTGAGTGTGTGGTGACCTATAAATAGGCTTGTACCCCCTACTTATTTCTTCAAGAAGAATAATAGAAAAACACGCCCATATTGACACTTCTCCCATGGTTTTCTCTTCGTTCTTCATGAGTGGAGTTTCCACGTAAACCCAATCATTCTTGATCTCTTTTATTGCTTTTGATATCATGCTTTCGCTTTATTTTAAAGTTCAACTCGATATTAGAGTAGTTCGATCTTGAGTTTTGTTCTTAAGTGTTAATATTCTTGAGATCTATTACATTATTTGTCTCCTTATTGTCTTCAATTTCAAGAGAGGGGGAAACCCCAATCTCTCCATGCAAGGAGATCTGATTGCCACAGCAATGCTGCTTGTGAAGAGAGGAGCAAGGAGGCGGCGATGGCCTCCTTGTTCAAAGGTCATTGTGGCGTCACCTGAGATGGCATGGCGTGGTCAAGAGATGAGGACGGAGATGGGCTCTCTACTAGCAAAGAGCAGAAGAAAGGTGGAGAAGAAAGCGCTTAGTCCAGCAAAGGCCTTGCGTGGAAGCACTCAGGCCACAAGAGGCCTTGTGCACGCTTATCCGGGGTCCATCGCCGCATCGCGAAGGCGATCTCATCAGCGGAGAGGCACATGCAGAGGCATAAGGGGCACGAGGGGTGCTCATCGAGGTCCATCACGGGCATAAGGGGTGTGCGCAAATCTGAGGGTGTTCGAGAGGAAGCAGGAGATGGAGATGATCTTCGACAAAGATCTTGCGCACAGCTGCTATTGACAATGATGGATGCGGAGAAAATGGGATGACCCAACAATGATGGCGATAGAGATCAGCCTCGATCTCGCGAGACAGGAGCATGAGTGGAGATTTAGGGCAATGGCCATCTCTTATTTTTTGTTCTAGCTTTTGAGTGAGTAGTTGGTGAGTCACGTGAACAAAAAAAAGGGAGATAAGGAAGAGTAAAGAGAGGGAAAAATAAGAGAAGTTTTTTTTTTGGGAATAAAAAAAAATCAAAGAAAAGGAGGAAAGAAAAAAAGAAGGAAAAAAATTAAAAAAAGAGTTTGAATTGAAGAAGAGGTGGAGAAGTTCTTCTCTAGCTTTTATTATCATTCTTTTTTATTGTATTTTTTTTCATTGTTATTTTCTTCTCCTATATTAGTATGGGAGAAAGGAGGAGTGTTGGTCTATTATAGTCATCCCCCATTCGGGAGTCTCTTTTGTTCTTGAACTCCATATGAGAAACCATAACTCTGGGAGATCCAAACTTTCGAGGTCTCTAGAGAGGGAGATCCAATTTCAAGATCCTCAGAGGAAAGACCCATTTCAGGTTTTTATATGGGAGATCCAGTTTCGTGGACTCCAGAGAGGAAGATCCAGTTTCAAGATCTTCAAAGGAAGAACTATGTCAAGGATACTGAATGGAGCCACCAGCACTAGGTCTCCAAAGAAGAGGCCCTTGTTAGAGCCAACTATAGCAATTCGTCTACCACTCCAGATCCTACTGATATGTCGTCATCAGCACACCCGCTTACAAGCAAAAACTAGTCCATAGATTGTGTTCTGTTGTGTAGAGTGGGTTTCTTTATGTTACAAGCTGAGCATTTCATACTTCAGCTTGAGGGGGAATGTTGAGAGAATTGTGTAGTGATTTAGTCCCATATAGTGGAGTGAGACTTCGTGAAGTGTGTAGTGAGCTATAAATAGGCCTGTACCCCCTACTTATTTCTTCGAGAAAAATAATAGAAAAACAAACCCATAGGGGCACTTCTCCCGTGATTTTTTCCTCACCTTTCATGACTGGAGTTTCCACGTAAACCCAAGCGTTCTTGATCTTTTTTATTACTTTTGATATCATGCTTTTACTCTATTTTAAAGTTCAACTAAAAGTAAAATAACATGTAACATAATAAAAATAAACTAAGCGAGGATATGTTGACACAATTAATTAATGTTCGAAAACTAAATCCTAACATTCCAAAATTTATTTTGGACCAATCACACAAAAATCCAATAGGATTAGATCCCAACCCTTGGATGAAGATCCGAGGGTTTACACCATATTAGGATTAGGATTCAAACCATATAAATATCTCCAAAAGCCAATTGGGAAACCCTATTTTTTTTATTCCAATCAAATCAAATCAAAGGTGTACTTCATTCTCCACCAAGCAATAGAAATAAGAAGAGTCAATGACTCCTTGATCCTCAAGACCTAGCACCAACCACTGTAAGGAGCTCTCCATTAAAGCAAGTCGTCCAACCTGGAAGAGGGAAGACCTACCCCTTTGTGGTTGGACGATCAGTCAAGCTATTGGTCGCCACCTACGCAAGGGGGCATCCCTAATGCATGCTACCTAAGGATTAAACATACCTTTTGGTGGTTGTCATATTGTGTGGAGTTGATTTCGAGGCAAATGTTGCCTTGGGGATCGCGAAGGAGTTCGTAAGGCACGAAATGTTCACGTTGCACACTTTAGAATCAAGTGTTCTCCATAGGAAGAACCTTAGCTGCCTGCCAAGAAGAAGGAAGTCCCATGCAGCAGGATTTATTATAGGAGGCACGACACATGGAGTGTTGTGCTATGCCACCCACAAGAAATCTCATTAATCATGGGAATCACTGAACGGGAATTTGTTCTTCCCATATGGTTCCGATTTTATAAGTTCGTGTTTGTTTGATTTCTATTATTTAGATTTACGACATCAATCTAAGTTGCGATTCGAAGAAATTTTAAATGATTGTTTTTCGCACTTCCGCAACGTCACGAGGATTCGGGGATCGAATTGCTCGAGTCCCCACACCCCCTCAGAGATTTCCCCAACACTACCACCCTCTTTTCCCACTCTCCTGCTCTCCCTCTCACATCCAGATGGGATGGTTAATGGTGTGAGATACCTAGGGATGCTTTAATAGATAGAGGGGATTGACAATAGGAGGACTACTTGGCAGTCATTGCCACTCTGGAAAGAAGACTAGAGGAACGAAGATCTCCATTGTTGTCTAAAGGTGGATGGCTGGTATTACTGAAAGCTGTTCTCCTGCCAGTCCATGTTTTTTATGTATGTTTTCCTCCTGACAGTGAAGGTGAAGAAATTGGAAACTATCTACGAACGATTCTTTTGGAAGGCCACCAATTCAGATAGTAAAGGGGTGGCTTTGGTTGGTTGCTTGGGAGGTTATCAGCAGCCTGATGTTAGTGGGTTGGGAATCCATCATCTAAGGACAATGAATGCAGCACTTTTGTCTAAGTGGATCATCAGGATCATGGGAGCTAAAAAGGGCCTACTTTGTTCTTGGATGGCTGCTATAGACACATGATTGCATGGGAGGATAGAAGTAGAAAGCATATTGGCAGGCAACCAACTAGAGCAATCTTAGTCCCACATTTACTGCCACCAGAAATGAGATTACAGTAGCAGCTAACTTCCATATCTGGAGAGCACTTTTTTGATGCCTTGAGAAATTGGATCAGCATTTTTGAGCAACTGGTAATTTATTCAAACTTTTATCAGGAAATAGCCATGTACAATCAGTTTCCTACCCGAGTCAAGACAAAGTCGTACAAATTTAAACCCTTCTAACCAACCTAAAATGCTATCTAGATTTCCTCCAATACCTGGCTCAAGTCTTCTCCCTACTGATGAAGATGCTGGTTAAGTTCCTAGGCCACAACATCCAGATGGTGCAGCACATCAGTCATCCAGATGTGTTCTGATCAGTTTTAATTGATAGAGCCCAATCCACTGCTTGTCAATCGATTGACCCACAGGATCCAGTAACACCCCATGGCATCTCAGGATTGCATTCCATATTTGATAGGAGTATGTACATTCAAAGATAGATGTTCTGTGCTGTCTTCTGGAAAGCAAACCAAGATTCGAAGATGTTCCTTCCCATCCTACCAATCTGTTCTTCGTAACAAGCCTTTGCCCTCCAAGCAGTGGGAGCAGCATGCCCAGTTTGGGGCATAACCACTACTCCAAATAACATCTAGGGCATCACTGCTCCCACCTCTCTTCCTTATCACCTCCTGAATTTTTCCTGTTGTCGGCATCCATATCCATATATCTTACCGTAATCCAGGGACGGAGTGACCTGGGGACCTGTGGGTGTATATGCTCCCACTGCCCATCAGAATTCCTATTATACCCCTTGGATCCCTTTTGCTCCCCACTTAAATTTTGCCCCAGGTAAAGCTCTCTGGGTGGGTTGGTGGGTTCCCAAAGAGAGATTGCAGTGAGTTATAAAAGAGAGAATACGACCCATGTCACCATTTTTTCAGAGTATCCCCGCTGCCTATTCTCATTTTTTAAAAGCGACTGCCACCCTACCCTCTTTTTCCTTAGGAGTTTGCCCACCCACCCCACCCACCCCCCCGGCTTCCACAAAGCACCGCTCTCCTCACAAAAGTTGCAGAGAAAGAGAGACAAAAGTTGCAGAGAAAGAGACACAAGTCGCATACAAAGCATTGGACCGAAGGTAACATCCAACCATTTCTCTCCTTTTTTTCCTTGAATCTCATTGACCTCTTTTTTTTTTTTTTGCAAAAGCCGTGCTACTTTGAGATAATGTTTATTTTTTATGTTAATTGAATTGTTTTAAATTCATAAGATTACTTAATTACTACTGAAATAATGGTATTATTACGTCTCTTGCTTTATACTTCTTTCTTACATGAGTTATTATGTAAATACCCTTATAATCTTTTGTAATAACATCCATAGGTAATTGAGAGTAGATTTAGGATGATTTATTCTCAACACCAAGCATAGATCCTCTTGTCATTCGACCATGTGCCTCCATCTGCACATGAGGAGACCCCAGTGATTAATACTTCTCCTGAAACTATTGTACCAGGCTCTTCCACTGTTCCAATTGTTAAAGAGAACTGAATGTCTTATTTCTTAATGGAAACCCTAACCCCTTCTCCCCCTCAAGTTGGAGTGTAAATGTCCTTCAAGGCCAACTTGTCACAGAGAAAAGAGTATCGTTTTCTGGGGAGCATCTTGGTAAAAATGTCTGCCAACAAGAGCTCAGAAGAGATATAAGGAATGGCTATCTTGCCCTCTGTCATTACATTGCATGTGAAGTAACAGTCCACCTCAATGTGCTCTGTCCTCTCATGGAACAAGGATTAGAGGCAACGTATATGGTAGACTTGTCACAATACATGGGAGAAGGACTCTTCACTGAAATGCCCAGATCACTTAAAAACATATTGATCCACATGACTTCACAAGTTGTGTGAGTCGTTGCACTATATTCAGCTTCTGCACTTGAGCAGGCTACCACTGTTTGTTTCTCGAAATGCCAGGAAACAATATTACCTCTAGAAAAGACAACAAATCCTATAATGGATTTTCTATCCTCAACAGAGCCAGCATAATTAGCATCAAAATAAAATGATAGCTCCAGGTGACCATTCTTCCCATAGAATAGGCCTCTTACAGAAGACCCCTTTAGATACTTCAAGATAATATAAACATCATTTTAGTGGCTATATTGTGGATTATCCATATACTAACTAGCCCAGTATCAGCAAAGCTAATGTTTAGATGGGTAATAGTCAAATAGAGTAATCTCCAAACAATACTCCTATACTTGTGCACATCCTCAAACGTCAAGTCTCAAAAGTGAATATATTTACCTTTCTACTGCATAGAAATAGCAGGAGGTTTGGTCCCAAGTAGACCAACATCCTCTAAGATCTCAAGTGTGTACTTTCTTTGACTACCTTAATGCCGAGGAAATAATGTAGCTCACCCCTTTGTGATATCATCCATACATACGGTTAATATCATAGTGCAAGAACTCATCTTCCTGATAAAGATAGAATGGTCAGAAGTAAACCTGTAGAAACCAATTTTCATTACTTATGTGCTAAACGTATCAAGCCATGCTTAGGGGCTCAGTTTCAGGCTATAAATTGCCTTCTTCAACCTACAGACAGACTCCCTCTCAACCTCATACCACAGAGGTTGACGCATATTGACCTCTATATTAAGATCGCCATAGAGGAAGGCGTTTCTAATGCCAAGTTAATAGAGAGGCCAATCTAGATTGACTGCAATAGATAACAAGTCTCAAAGAAGTCCACAGCATATGTCTGTGTAAATCCCTTTGTAACAAGTTCCTTAAACCGATCAATGCTATCATCTGCATGATACTTGACGGTGTACACCCATTTGCAGTCCACAATTTTTTGAACCACGAGGAGTAGACATAATGTCCCACGTGCCCTTAGTGGTAAGGGCCCCCATCTCTGCATTCATAGTAGCAACCTACTTTAGATCCCGAGATGCCTCCTGATATGATCGCAATAAAACAATGCTGCAAAGAACAAGTGAAAGCTGTTGCACAGAATAATCCAAGTAGGCAATAGAAGTATAATGAGGCATGAGATATCGAGCCGATCTTCTGAGAGCAATGGGTTGATCGCCACCCCAACTATGACTCTAATACCATATTAGAGGGCAATGAATGTCTTATTCCTCAATAGAAAGCCTAGCCTCTTTTATATAGAGAAGGGTTACGGGTAAATTACAAATAAAAAATGACAACCAAAGGCACTAAAGACAATAAAATCAGAAAAAAAGATAGCTTCCAAGAACAATTACTCTAGGCAACTCTGGTATATCTACACAATTTTAGCTGCCACATCTGATAAACCTGAGGTAGAGCTTAAAGCTATTGAGATAGACAACTCTCCATATGATAGTTTTAATATTCCCATTGCATCTCAGAAGGGTACACAATGATGTACCTTGCACTTGAATTCTACGTGTCCACGACAAGCTTATCCCCTCAGTACCAAAATTTCATCATTGCTCTAATGGCTATACGTATACCTACTACCCACCAATATACGTATACCATGGAGGATGAGATGCCTGCACTTCTTTAACGCAACACTTGAGTCTTATTGAGCCACCCTCAGATGCAACAATAGTTGGTTGAAAGTGGGTCTTCATGGTAAAGTACCATCCAGATGGCTCCATTGAGAGTTACAAACCTCATCGTATTGCCAAGGATTATACCCAAATGTATGGCATAAATTACTTTGACACCTCCCTTATATGACTACCTACAATTCAAATTATCATCTTTGTTTCCATTAATAGGAACTACCCACTCTATCAGTTAGATGTGAAGAATGCATTCCTCCATGGTAATGTCCAAGAAGAAGTATACATGCAGCAACCTCCTAAGTTTTAGGCTAAAGGGGAGTGTACCAAAGTCTACAAATAGCACAAGGCAAGATATGAACTTAAGAAAGACATGGTTCCAGGAGCTGTTTAAGATTACTAAGATTGGGTTCTGATGAGAGAGAAAAGTCGAGCACAATACAGGCAGCTCACAAAAGCCCAACCCCTACTAGCCCAATGCTAAGGTAGTGCAAGCCCATGACAACAACCACAGGGCCCTACCGCCACTCAAGGTAGCAAAACCAAGTTGTCGTCACCTCAGGTGAACCACCAAATACGCTAGAGTCGCTCACCCTTTTCCGCTAGAATCGACCAAAGTGACCAGCTAGTCCTCTCTGCCTAGCCCGACACTACCAGGACCTCTAGTGGAAAAGTTTGCCAAAAGACGTGTAGACAACTCAATATAAAGGAGCGCCATATCTCAACAACAGAGACTAGGTGATTCCGAGCGGAGAAGCAAGGCGATGGCATGGAAGGCAAAGTGACAACTCAGGAAGCAAGGTGGCAGCTCAGAAGACGAAGCATAGCAAGAGCTGATTACACTCCCCGAGGAGTAAATAATTATGTCAAGTTTGGCACATGTAGAGCATGGAGTCTCCCTTAAAGCGTAGGAAAACAGCCCGATAGGGGTTGACCACATGGAGATCAGGGAGAGAAAGGGAGCAGCAGCAGCCGACCAATGGTGATGGTGGCCGGCGATGATGTTGAGAGAGAGAGGAGAGGAGTTTGTGGAATAGGAAATATTATTGCTAACTCAAGAAAATTACAATAGGAAGGCTCTCTTTTATAAAGAAAGAACATATCTCTAAAACAAGAAACAAATCGCATCCCCTAATTAAGAAAGAACAAATCCTTACAACTAATTCCTAAAACAACTTTCCTAAAACCCACTTAACAAAATAATAAAACTTGAACCTAAGAAACCAAAACTAGGACCCTTAGACCTTCCTAGCCGCCAACCCTGAGGGCCCTCTTGTTGCTTCCACGTGACCTGGCTGGCTGCCACGTGGCAGGTCCACATGGCCTCCTTATTCTCAACACTCCCCCTCAAGTCGAGGCCGGGAGGACGATGACTTGGTCTTCAACTTATGAGGCTAAACGCCCCACCATTCTTCTTCTTCAAGAATCATACTTTCAGTCTTCTCTTTGGACGAGTCAACGGTGTAGCCTCTTACAACCTTCGAAGTCATTGCGTCTATGGCAACCTCAATAGTCGTCATGTCTATGGTAACTTCAATAGTCGTCACGTCTATGGCAACCTCAATAGTCATCGCAATGGTCACCGTTGACTTGCCTTCTCAAAGCATGGCCTATAACTTCTCGAGATCCTCAAGAGTCAAGGAGTCCACTCGTGAGGTGCTAGTAGCCCCACGTGGAAGCCTCCCAAACTTATCCTAGCATCTGTCTTGTGAATTATTGGTACGTCCACAATATTGGCACTTGGGGTAGATGTGACCATGGCATTGACCACGTCCTCTTCCACGCCCTGCATTTACTTTTGGAATAACAAGTGCGGAGTTCTCATCCTTAGGCATGACTTCATCTTCAAGAATCTTCATCTTCAAGAGACGGCAGAAGATGGTCTTAAGATCCATCTTCTCATCGGATGCTAGGATTTGATCATGGGCAGCTCGATAACAGGTATGCAACCCCGATAAAAACTTGGCAAATTGCCAAACAGCCCATGTCTCCTACTTGTCGCAACACAATGGCTCATAGACATCCAACTCCTCAAATAATGCCTCCATCTTCTCATAATATTTAATCAAGGAGAAATCTCCCTGACCAGCTATCCATATGCGAGTGCATAGATCAGTAATACAGGCATTACTTGATGTTCGGGCGTACCTTTTCTCGAGGGTCATCCAAATCGCGTATGCACTCTTCTTATAGAGCATGTTCGAGGCAATGAAAGGGTCCATCGAGTTCATAAGCCAATTCATGACTGTATAATTCTCCTTCTCGTACTTTTTCTTGTCATCCTTTTGCTCCGGTGGCTTTTCAAAGAGAATGCTAAGTTTCTCCTAGCCTCTAACAAATATCTTGAAGGCACAAGCCCACAAAACATAGTTGGAGGGACCCTAGAGTTTGATGGTGGTCCCAGAGACAACCACGTTGCTTTCTCCCGAGCCCAACGTGGCGTCAGCAATCGTAATGGAGGCTTCTTTCATCTTCTACTATCTTCCTTCGCATAAGGCGTCAGATTTGTCAAGAAAGATTTTTATTGGAGACGAAAAGCACACACCTGTAGTCAAGAACCTACACGCACCAAGAGAGCATAGACAGTTCGCTCTGATACGATGTCAAGTTTGGCACACGTGGATGTAGAGGCTCCCTTGGAGCGTGGAATAGGGGTTGTCCACGTAGAGATCAAGGAGAGAGAGGGAGCAGCAGCAGCCAGCCTTAATGGTGGCCGGCCAGTGGTAAGGTCGGTGGTAAGGCCAGTCGTGATGGTTGGCGGTGATGTTGAGAGAGTGTGTGTAGAGAGGAGTTTGTGGAATAGGAAATATTATTACTGACTCAAGAGAATTACAATAGGAAAGCTCTCTTTTATAAAGAGAGAACATATTCTCTTAACAAAAAACAAATCGCATCTCCTAATTAAGAAAGAACAAATCCTTACAACTAATTCCTAAAACAACTTTCCTAAAATCTACTTAACAAAATAACAAAACTTGGGACCTAGAAAACCAAAACTAGGACCCTTCGTCATTCCTAGCCACCGGCCCTGAGGACCCTCCTGCTACAGCCATGTGGCACTGCCATGTGGCCTGGTTGGCTCCCACTGGCAGGTCCACACGGCCTCTTTATTCTCAACAAATTATTTGTACTAATCGTAATCCAAAACCCTATAAAAAGGGACCCATGTACACAAGAGAAGGTTAAGCCAATTTAGGAATAGTTGATTTGATTTAATTGAGTTTACTTTTTAGGAAAGGATTAGCAAATCTTTAATTTGTTAGATTGTAATTAGGATTGGATCTCTTTAAATAGAAACCAACTCCTACTTTTATTTCCTTTTTTTTTAAAGAAAAAGTATGGTTACAGGGCAATAGTAACCATCCAGAATAGCATTAAAAAAAATTGGAACAGGCTTACAGAATATACAGCAACAACTCAGACCGGGATGCCTCCCTTACAATATTTTCAACACAAGCCTTCCCCTTTCGGAAAATGGAATCATTCCATTGTAACCAAATCAACCACAACGTAGCAATGGCCTTCACCCACCCTGTCGTATCTGGATGTACCAAAAAGCAAAAAGACTCCCACTAAGACTCAAAGAAAGACATATCAGCTCACCTTACATTACATCTATCCCAGACCTCCTTGGAGAGATCAGACTAGAAGAAGAGGTGGTGAAGATCTTCGGTTGCCGCCCCGCAAAAAACACAATCAATATCATCATCACCAACCCATTTAGCATGGAAAACTTTAGTCACCAGTTTCTCCCCCATGAATAGCCACAAAAAAAAAATTACCTTCAAAGGGATCGATAGACTCCATATCAAGGGGCAATCGTCCCTTAGAAGAGGAGTGGGGCCTATCTCCAAAGGCAACTTCTTATAAGCCTTTGCCATTGTAGAAACACCATCATCCCACCTAAATCCATCCATAGGTCCATAATTAACAAAAATACCATGCAAATCCTGAAGCATCTCCTACAACTCCTGTAAAAATGCATCTAAGAAACCAAGCTGCAACACTAAGGACCAGCATCTGGTATTTGAATCCCAAACCTCATAAACAAGCGCCTCCTTATCCCGGGCCAAACCAATTAGTCATGGAAATAAAAGAAGATGGTTGTACAGATTTAGAACAACGAAGACCAACCTCCATCGATGCTCCATAAGAATCCCTCAACAATTTATCCAGGAGACCATCACCACCTACTTAAAAGCACATCACCCACTTCATAAGAAGTGCAACATTGAATTCATCCAACCATCTAAGACCCAAACCACCCCTCTTTCTAGGTCTACAGACCTCCCTCCATGGCATAGGTTGTAGAAAATGACCTTGATGATCAAGACATTTCCAAAAAAATCCTTTTCGGGTCACTTCCAACCTTGCAAAAATCTTCTTCATCAGTCTAAACAAAGAAAGGTAAAAAACTAGAATTGTCAACAACATACCCTTGACCAAAACCAACCTCCCGCTCCTAGATAAAAGCCTCTCACTCCACCTATTGAATCTCCTGGTTAGCCTTTCCTCAACCGGCCTCTAATCAAACATAACTAGATGCCTCCCCTTAAAAGGCAACCCCAGATAAGCAACAGGTAGCCTAACAACCAGTGTATGAAGTATCTCAGAAATGCGTTCCTTAGAGTCCTTGCCCAAATGAAAAGGATAAAAGCAGATATTCTGCCATTTACCCTTAGGCCAGAAATTCCCCAAACAAACCAACCGAATGTGCTACATGCTTTACCTAGCTAGCACTACCTTGAACAAAGAAATGTGAGTGTAAGCGAAACCTAAAGGATCAAGTATATATTAAAGGAGAGTGCATAGTGTAATATCTATTAAAAATGAATAAACACAGACCAAAAAAATAACACCTAATTTTATAGTGGAAACCCTTCCAAGTGAAAACCACTACTTAAGCCTCCTAACTTATGATTTTCTCGACTAGTCGACGCTAGTCAAATCCACTATCATGTACCACTTGAACGAGAGTGACACAACATCTTACAAACGTCTTCTCTTACACCTAATCAGGAAAAAAACAAGACTTCCAATACAACTTGGATTCCCATATCAGGAGCAATAGAATAAAAGAATATAACAATATTCCTATGCAAGGTTTGACATATCACCGATATCAAGGGATATCAGTGATATATCTCCAAAAATGAAGAACTGTAATTCAATTTTTTCCTTGAAGTGGTGATATGTGACTGATATGAAGGATATGTCGATCACGCATCTTTGTCTACTTATGCAACTCACATGGACACACATTCTTTTCATTTCTTTTCTTCTCCCCTGTCCTGTGCAACTTACATGGACACATGATTCGCCACCTTCAAGAGGAACACAAAATGATGATGATGATACAATGATGATTGACAAGTCACTGGTAAAAAGTAGTGGTGGAGCAGATGAGAGATATCATCATCAAGGTCCTAGTAGAGAGGATGCCTAACATGAATACACGCAAAAATAACAAATATACATGGAGACCCCGTGCCAAGTCCACCTTGCGACTATGACGTAGGGATAAGGTATGGATATGCCTCAAGCCATCCTATGATGTTCATTGATGATTTAAATTCATCGATGGAATCCCTTAATATGACAGCGAAATCAATCTTTGGAGGTGGCCTAACGTCATCATCAAGTTACTATAGTGGCTACAGATCTCATTATACCAACCCTCAATACCAACCACACGATGAGGTGCAAAGTTCATCAAATTACTTCCCCAGCTACACTAACCCTCCATCATATTATGGTTCCTCTTATGAGTATGATAGTCGCCACTACAGTGATAGTACCCAAAGTGATCCTACATCTGCAAGTTATGGCTATGGGATATCCCCTAAGTATTTTATATCTCAAAGTCCTCAACCATTTTCTTATCAACATTCCCACCCTATTGCACCACTTCTGCTTCGACCACCATGAAGTTCATCGATGAGACGGCGTGAACCTTCTGAATCGTCAGGTTCCACATTGAAACGATGTAGTTCTAGGGTCCACAGATTCAAGAGGACATAGAGATGAGTCTACTCAGGGTAGATCTAGAACTAGAAACAGGAGTAGCTCGTTCGACAGTCACAGTTAATATTTACTTCTTGGAATACTTTTGTATTGCAATGATGAAGACTATCAACGATACATCAATGAATACTGTTGGTGTATTTTAGCCTATTTTATTTCTGTCATATTGTGAGGGCTATAATAGTCCTTATCCCTCAGGAACATTTATATACTTTTAGCACTTTAGTCCCTTTCTATATAAAGAGGGCCTAGGGTTTCAATAAACTTGAACTCTTTTAACCAACTTGGTATTAGAGCACAGGTTCTAGACCGTGGCTCTAAGTATCCCACCCCTCAAGGCCTCCTAAACCCTAACACCCAAATCCTGTTCTCATCACCTTCCTTGGTGGCGCCGATGATCTCCGATGGCCCTCCATCCGCACACAGGTGCCCTAGCGACAAGAGGTAGCGCCCCTGTGCCCTAGTTCAGCCTTGTAACGAGGCTGCAGCGGCGTCAAGGCTCCTGAACTACCGCGCAACCACACGCAGGAGCCCTAGCGGCCAGAGGCGGCGGCACTCAAGCCCGATTCAACTCTCACGACAGGCCTGCAATGGCACGGAAGCTCTTAAACCATCGAGCAGAGCTCCGACGAGGTCCTAGATGCTGGAGGTGGCAACACTGTGACTCAATTCAGCCCTCGCGACGGGGCTATAGTGGCACGGAAGCTCCAGCACCACCCAACAACACTCCGACGAGGGTCAATAGACCCAGCAGCGGCACTGCGGCTACGCTGCGACCTCATACGGGTGCTGCTGTCGGCACTGCAGGTCCTAGCAGTTGCTGGCGACGCTCTGTAGCAGGTGCTAATGCCACTGCCCAGCCTCTATTAGCATCTCGACAGCTCTCTGAGGTCGCGACTGGCGGAGATCAGCGACGCAACCACCTGCACAACCACCTACTGCATCCGTGAGAGGCATATTGTCCTGATCTAAGGACTACAGTCCTGTTCTGGTTGCAAGAAGGAGGCTAGACCTATTCACAGCCTTCTTGGGTGTTCTCCTTGCACCCAGGTTGTGATTTAAATGCCCACATGCCGCCGGCAAGGCCATTTCTGGAAGAGGGTCGTGCCAACGTGAAAGCATTGTCGATTTACAGGTGTGCCGTCGGCATGCCGATGAATTTCGCCAGCATGCCGACGATTTCACCGGCATGCCGACGATTTCGTCGGCATGCCGATCGGCGCTGAGAGTGGTTTAAAATGCAGGTGTTGGAGATTCGGAGGGGCTGAAATCTGAAATAGGGGGGCTTAGTCAAGGGTTGAAATTCGAAAATTGGGGGACTGTCACACACAAACAGAGCGGTTTGAATGCAGGAGTGGGAGATTCGAAACTGGGAATGTGGGGGGGCTCAAAATGACACACACACACGATGATTAACTCAACTAGAGACACTCAAGCTTTCCAAGTAGACACACACACTTCATTTTGAGTATTTATGTGTTTTCTATTTCATTTTGAATATTTATGTGATTTTTTATTTCATTTTGAGTATTTATGTGATTTTCTGTCGGCATGTTATCGGCATGCCCTCGGCATTCCCACGACATGCCCTCGGCATGCCCATCGGCATGGCCATCGAAAAATGGGCATTTCCACGGCATGCCTTCGGCATGCCCACGAAATGTACACTTAAAATTTCGTCGGCACGGCATCGAAATCGGCATTTCGAACCTTGCACCCAGGTAAGGTTAATATCTATCCAAGGAATCCTCCTAACAACTGTGCAAATCTGAATCTGCTGAATTTTCATATTATTTGATGGTTTCTTGGTCCTAGACACTTGAGTGAAGCTTCCAGATTGTGAAGATGACTTCAGATGATCAGTCCAAGGTGTCTTCGGTCTCTATTTCGGACATCGGGGTACTCAAGAACCCGTTCTTTAGTCCAGTTGTTAAGTTAGACGAGACCAACTACCCACGGTGGTCCCAGACCTTTCTTATGACCGTCAGGGGCCATAAAAAGAGCCATATAGCTTACCGATCCGAAGCCTGAGAACAAGACTGGCACAAATGCCAACTAAGATAGTGATAATGCTATGGTTTGTGCATGGTAATAAAAAGAGCCATATACTTACCGATCCGAAACTTGAGAACAAGACTGACACAAATGCCAACTGAGATAGTGATAATGCTATGGTTTGTGCATGGCTGATGCAGACAGTTATTCCCAAAATAGGAGATGGGATCATGTATTATACTACAGCGAAGGAGATGTGGGAGTCTTTGCGTGATACCTATTCACATGCCAAGAACTCCGCACATATTTTTTAGGTCTTTTATGATCTCTTCTATCTACATCAGGAGGGGCGCATGCTGTCACAATATTACTCACTTATGAAGGGAATGCTGGAGAGGCAGTACTCCTACCTGTCAGGGTGTACCTGCGAGTCCTAGAGGAGTTTCAGGAGAAGTTGGCTATCTCTCTTTTCTTGGCTGACCTTGGACCTGAATATGCTGCAGCCAGAGATCATATTCTCACTGCTCCCGAACTTCCTACCCTGGAGGAAGCATATAGCAGACTCAGCAGAGTTACAGTGTGTTCCCTTACTACTTATTCTATTGCTCAATCGTCCGCGCTAGCTGCGATCCCTGAACATGGCAGGGGTACTTATCCTGCACGTGGTCGTGGTCGTGATCGTGGACGTGGACGTTCTTCTAGTACATGGAATAGAACTCCGTATACTTACTGTGGCAGACTTAGTCACTCTGAGGCTACATGTTGGCAGAAGCATGGTAGACCACCGGTGGCTAATCAGGCAGCTGAAATCCCAGATTCAGCTCTAACTACCTCTGATGTTAGCTCCTTGAGTACCGAGATTAAAACTTTGCGGCAGCAGATTGCTCTTTTGACTCAGGCTTCCTCCTCTCAGACTCCTGACACTGCAGCTATGGCTACTTCTTCAGAGGCTCCTGCAACTGGTATGTCATCCCTTTCGTCTTCTGGTGAGTGGCTGATTGACTTTAGTGCATCAAAGCACCTATGTAGCAATAGAGGTTCTTTCTCCCAACTTGCACCTGTTACACCTGCCAGGACAGTACAGGTGGCTGATGGGCCACTTGTTGGCAAAGGAGATGTCATTATCTCCTACTTTGAGGCTTGCAGATGTTTACTATGTACCTGATTTTCCATTGAGTTTATTATATGTTAGCAGTATCACCAAAGATCTAAACTACCGAGCTATTTTTGATCGTCCTCTTGTGTCTTGCAAGACAAATTCAATGGGAAGACGATTGGTGGAGGGCGTGAGGAACATGGGGTGTACAGTCTGAGCCGTACTACTTTTGCTGCTTCTGCTACTCAGGGTCTTGCTCCTGCTGGATCTCCTCTCCAGTGGCACCACCGCCTTGGCCATTTACCCATTCATCACCTCATATGTGTTCTACCGCATATCCCCCTCTACTACTGCTCTCACCTGTAATGCATGTCAGCTTAGCAAGCACCACAGGGCTAGTTTCTCCAGTTCTTCCTCTGTTTCATCTATTGCCGCATTTGACCTAGTTTATATGGATGTGTGGGGTCCCAGTCATAGTCCTGATCGACTTAGAAACAAATATTATCTTGTTTTAGTTGATTTTTCTCATGTTACTTGGATATTTCTCTTGAAGAATAAGTCTGATGTGGGGCAACTTATTGAAAACTTTGTCAAGGAAATAAAAACCCAACATTCGTGTTCAGTGAAATACTTTCGTTCTGATAATGCCTTGAAGTTTTGTACTATGCGTTTGCGCACTTTCTTTTCGAGTTGTGGCATTATTCATGAAACTACATGTTCTCATACCTCTCAGTAAAATGGTGTTGCTGAGAGGAAACATCGGCATATTCTTGATGTTGCCCATACCTTATCGATTCATCATTCGGTCCCATCTCTTTACTGGGGTGATGCTATTTTGACTGCATGTTTTTTGATAAATCGGATGCCCAATGCTGCGTTACATGAACGGATTTCTCTTCAGGTCATGTATCCTAATCGCCCCCTGTTTTACGTCACCCCTTGGACTTTTGGTTCCGTGGCCTTTGTCCATCCGTTGGGACCGAGTTGGCATAAACTTGCACCGAAAGTAATTAAGTGTATTTTTCTAGAGTATACCCAGACACAAAAGGGGTATCGTTGTTTTGATCCGCTTACTTCTCAACATTATGTTTCTGTGGATGTTACCTTTCATAAGAATGTACCTTTCTTTTCTATGACAACTGCTGAAATGCCTCCTGAGGGTGATATGGCACCTATGCCATATACACCTATTCGCTTTGGGAGCTTCCCTGATATTCCTATCCCTATTACACCACCACTACCACCTGCTACGCATCCCTTTCCACGCCTGACAGAGCCACTCTAGACATACGTTCGCCCCCATACTACGTATCAAGGACCCCTACCCTCGCCTTCACCATCAGCTTCTCAGGTGAGTCCTTTAGACA
This sequence comes from Thalassia testudinum, assembly GCA_037157565.1. Lineage (NCBI taxonomy): Eukaryota > Viridiplantae > Streptophyta > Magnoliopsida > Alismatales > Hydrocharitaceae > Thalassia > Thalassia testudinum. Next base: position 2,649,025 of record JAZHRO010000007.1, read on the forward strand.
CTGACGTATGTTTGTCATGTGATGATCACAGGGACAGGACATGTGATGTGCCAGGTGATGATCTTGATATTCCGATAACCATTAGGATACAACCACGAACCTGCACCACTTATCCTACAACAGGGGCACTTGCTACTAACAGTTTATCTCCTGGATTTGCTGGATTTACACTAGTATTAGCTACTATACAGATTCCAGCCACTTACCGTAAGGCCATACTTGATCCAAAATGACGGGCAGCCATGGAAGACAAGATGGTCGCTCTTCAAGGCCATGGGACTTGAGAGTTAACTCCACTTCCTAATGGTGCTACAGTTGTTAGCTGCCGGTGGGTCTTTAGTGTGAAGTTTAACCTTGATGGTGGTGTTGCTAGGTACAAAGCCTACCTCATGGCAAAGGGGTTCACCCAAACTTATGGGGTTGACTTCTTTGACACCTTCTCACCAGTTGCCAGGCTTCCCACAGTCAGGGTCTTGGTTGCAGTGGCAATTCAGTTGGATTGGCCCTTGTATCAAGTAGATGTCGAGAATGCCTTCCTTTATGGTGATCTCCAAGAGGAAGTCTATATGCAGCAGCCACCTAACTTTGAGAGACAGGGAGAGTGTGTATGCCGATTACGAAAGGCTATATATGGCTTAAAACAAAGTCCCAGAGCCTGGTTTCAGAGATTGTCACAAGTTGAGGCAGTTGGATTTAGAAGATCGACAACTGATTTTTCACTTTTTGTCAGGATTACACGAGGTACTGTGGTGCTTCTTGTTTATGTTGATGATTTGATTATCAAAGGGGACGATGAGCAGGGCATTGTTGAGGTCAAGCGCATCCTTGCAAAGCAATTTGTTATGGACTTGGGGATCCTACGGTATTTCCTTGGTATCGAGGTTGCTCACAATAAGAATGGTGTGGTCTTGTCTCAGAGGAAGTATGCTTTAGATATTCTGTAGGAGGTTGGTATGCTTGGGGCCAAGGAGACCAATAATCCTATGGACCCTAAGATGCTACTTTATGATGAGAATGCATAGGTGGTGGATAGTAGACAGTATAGACAACTTGTGGGCAAGCTATTATATCTCACTATCACAAGGCCAGATATCTCCTTTGCAGTTGGGAGATTGAGTCAGTTCATGACCAAGCCAACATGTCAACATTGGGATGCGGCATTGATGGTACTTAGATATGTCAAGAAGGCTCCTAAGAAGGGTCTTTTCTTCTCCAAGGGATCTTCTATAACATTGGTTGGATACTCGGACGTAGACTATGCTAGATGTCACGTGGATCGCAAATCCACTACTAGGTTATGCACCTTCTTAGCAGGAAATTTGATCACATGGAGGAGTAAGAAACATGGTACAGTTGCAAGGTCCAGTGCCAAGTCTAAGTACAGAGTTATAGCTCAGACGACTACTGAGATGATGTGGATCAGATCCTTGCTTGTTGATCTACAAGTGCAGTTTTCTAGCTCCATGGAGATGAGGTGTAATAATAGAGCAGCCACCTTCATTGTTAACAATCCAGCATTTCACGAGAGGACAAAGCATGTTGAGGTTGACTATCACTATACCGGGGACATTATTCGGAAGGGACTGCTATACACCACTTTTGTTGCATCTGAGGAGCAGACTACGGATATTTTTACCAAACCCTTGGCCAGATCTTCATTTGATACTTGTATGTCCAAGCTGAGCATGATAGATATCTACACTCCAACTTGAGGGGGAGTGTTGGTGTATTTTAGCCTGTTTTATTTCCATCTTATTCTGAGGGCTATAATAGTCCTTGTCCCTCAGGGACATTTATGTATTTTTAGCTTTTTGGTCCCTCTCTATATGAAGAGGGCCTAGGATTTCTAATAAACTTGAACTCTTTCAACCAACTAATACAATACTCGATACAGCTACATGACGTGAAAGTCATATATGAATATGCTAGAGTGCTACAACTAGAGAAACATAATCGGAGGAGAGGTATTGAGCCAGGTTAAAGCTCAACCTGGCATTGATTTGGTGGCATTAGCTGGTGTTTTTGAGCTTAGTGTGGTCTACTGATACTCTAACACTATTGATATTTCATTTCTTCTGGTGAGTAGCATTACTATGAACATTTTTCAATTATTATCATATTATATACACTTTCTTTTCAATATATGACATTGTCGATATGCAACTAGTACATTTATATTATATTTTCATTTAAAATTTATGATTTTCATCTTCTAGGCATTTCTTCATGATGTACTAGTTATTAAAATGTTAATTTTAATCAAATTTGTGACATTTTGAAACATTGTGGGCCTTTTTTAGAGATTTCCCCAAAATTCATCGATATCAATGATATATCGTTGATATATCCTCGATATATCCCCTTTTTTGACTTGTCGATATGACATTGATATCGATATTTAAAACCTTAATCCTATGGAACCTCAACAATATTTAAAAACAAGTCGAGCTTTCTTGAATCGCAAGAGATCATGCTTTAAATCGTAGTAGTTGCAGGCGCAGAGGTGCAAAAGCACTAGAGAGAGTAGGCGTGTTTTTCTCTTTGAAAGCTCTCGAGGTGTGTTTTTGAAGAGGGGGGGTCAAAGGTATTATATATAAGTGTTTTTCGATAATTCTGGAAACATAACTTTGATTAATCAAAATAAATATTTGGTTGATCAAAATTATATTTGGTTAATTAAAATAAAAAATTGATCGATTCAAGGTTGATTGATTAGAATGATTATTTGATCGACTCTAAGATTCAAAAGAAATTCGACCGTTGGAATATATTTGATCAATTAAATCAAATGGGTTTATCGATCAAAAGGAAATATGACCGTTAAAGGTATTTGACCGATTAAGACAATAAGTTGGTCGATCAAGGTTGGTCATCAAAAAGAAATGTTGGTCAATCAACAGCAGCATTGACATAGATTCAAAAGAGAATGATTTTTGCAAAAAACTAAAACTTACATTTGTTTTCTTATTGAGGTTCTGTACATAATTATAGACTCAAAATTAAAAAGTCTTCGAGTCCTCTTTGTCCTCAACATATATGGAAAATGTTGATGAGGATACATCCATGCTATAATTTGACTTAACCTGTAATGGTTTGTCCATAATAAAAATATAATTTTGTTGGATCAAAATAAGGGTATTAACATTCTCCCCATTTTTTATGATAACAAAATTATAACTAAGTATGCAAGAATCTTTATCCCACTTTGTTATTAACAAAAAGCTTTAAGCAATGAGATTAGCAAGTAGATGGTGCTCCCCCTTATTGGAATACTCATGCAATTCATGACATGTTGCTATGCAATAGAATTAGAAGCTATGTAGATAAACATATATCATTTTCAAAACGTAGAAAAGCAAAACAAGATATCTCAAATAAAGATACTACAATGCTCGCATAACAAATAAAAGTACCACAAAGTAAGATAGTTCACAATCCAATGACAGAAATAAAATATAATGTTCTATAAGCCAACATAAAAAATGAAATCTAAAAGAAACTAACAATGGTCTCAATATTCGATGGAAACTCCACATTGATTTCAAAATCATCCAGAGAGAATAGAGGTGTGCTGGTGCTGGGTCCTGCAGTAGAGAAGCATCGTCTACATCCCGAAACTGGAGAGATCTGAAGGTCTATAGATCCACGAGACGACTCCTAGACTAAGGAACCAGTATTTTGTGTCTATCTGGAGGTGGATGATGTTGCAGTACCTGGAGGAGCTGCTGCTGCTGAACGTCAGCCTCGAGGGGGTCTATAGTCACAAACATAGAGTAAGTGGATCTACACTCCAAACTGATCCAAAAACTGATCATGCCTACTCAGGTACGCAGAAACCTGAGTGTCAGCTCCATCATCATCTACCCTGTCTCTCTGGCGATGCATCATCAGAGAGATGCTGCCTATCACGTCCTGGACTCCCAAACTGTCATGTCTGGTAAACTGCCTGTCAATCAAGGTAGGGCCACTCCGAGTCATAGAACGAGAGAGAGTCGAACTAAAGGTAGGCAATAAGCATCAAAATGGTGGTAGGGAAAGTAAGAAGGTGGACCAGAGGAAGGACCAGCTTGAGGAGGAGGCTGAGAAGAGGAAGCTGTTGCCTAAGGAGGATCCTGCGAGCCTGATGCTCCTATTCCATTTTACAGTAGGTAAGCTCTCCAAAAATGGAGACACGAGAGATGAACTACTTATGATTAATGTCCATAAGGACATTAAAATGCAAGAAGACATAAGAGAGAAGAGTACCAAAAGGGAAAAGCTTGTGGGTTTCCTCTCCATGAAGGTGAGGATGAAGTGGTTCCAATGGAATGCCCTATTGATCATAAAGGCGTATAGAGCCACAAGCATGGGACCCGGAAATTCTCAAAAGAAGTGGATTTGGACAAGAAGTTCCAAAGAAATACGTGGTTGAGAGACCGCGAGAGAGGACGAAAATACGACAATTTGGTGGGCTTGCCCAAGTCGAAAGATTCGAGAGTCATCAACATCTCCCTAATGACCTCTGAAGATATGTCATGATGCAGCTCAAGGTAGGCAGGACCAGAGGAGGGACAACTAAGGACCTCAGAAAGAACATCGGCATTGACAAAGACCTCAACGTCATAGACATTGGATGACAACTGAATACCAAAACCTTCACCAATATTGCAAAGGTTGGAGTAGAAAAGGTGACAATCCATAAGGTCTATGCCCTTGCTACGACTACCCCTAGCACCCACATGAAACATCTGATCAAAGAGACAACCTATCCTATGTTGGGTAAGTCGGTCTCTAAAACTTTCATAAAAAAAAAAAAGTCGATCTCTAAGACAAGGGAAGATGCGCTCGAAGTAGTCAAGGTCGATAGGTCGATCAATGCGAGGTAAGAGGCGGGAATAGAGTGAAAAGTTGTGACACAACTCGTTACTGATGAAAAAACAGTCAAAGGTGTCATCTCTGGGGGTGGAGGTAGAGGCACAAGCATGTTGAGGGGCCATTGGAGCAAGTCTGTTACAGTTCTGGTCAATCACAAGAATCAAGTTGATCGATCAAAATACAGATTGGTCAATTAAAAATAGCCAATTGATCGATCAAAAGGGTCAATTGGTCGATCAAATAATCATTTTCAGTCGATCAGGAAGCAAGTCAAGTTGCAACGTTGAAAGAGTGGTCGATCAGGTTTTTGGGTTGGTCGATCAAAAATCAAAAGTGATCGATCAAAATCAGTTTGAACACGATATTTTTTGTCGATCAACGTCAACATTTTGATCAATCAAATACTGACAGGACCAAAAAAGATAAGATACAAACGAATCAAATGGGAAGACCAGATGAAGAAAGATGAACAATGAAGAACACAAAATCAGTGGTCGAAAAAACACGAAAAATACAAGAAAAACACATCAAAACAAGATCAAAGTGACAAGTTAGATAGAAAAAAAGTAAAGAAACGGGATATACCAAGGATCAACAAAGATCGATCTAGTCGACTGTAAGGAGGAGGTCGAGCAGCTGATGGTTGTTGTCGAACATCGGAGTGATCACCAGAGATGGCCGGATAGCCGAAGGACGGGGCAGCGGTGTGATAGTTCACCGAAGAGGAGAGGATGTCGATGGGTGGTCAACCAAGGCATGGTCGGAAAAGGTGGTAGCATTTTGGTCAGTGGTGGTAGTTGGTGGTGGAGAGAACACTTGGAGTGGGGCCTTTGGTTGGTTGTGTCGATGGTTTGGATGATGAAGAGTTTTTGTAGTGGTAAAAAGTTTTTTTTTTATAGAGAAAAAGTAAAGCAAATAAGGTAGTAGGTGATTAGAGATTGAAATCAAAGATTGATCGCGATTAGTAATCAAATCAAGTAATTAGAATCACCAAACAAAATCTCGACAAGATCAAATCTGCCCAAATTTGATCGATCAGATTGGTCGACCAAATTCAATTTTGGTTGATCAAAAAGAGAGATTGATCGATGAAATTTGAATTTCCAGTGGAGGGAAAATTCCCACCTAAAACCTGATCGAGCAAAACCAACATTTAGTCGATCAAAAGTTGAAACTTTTGGAGGAAAATTTCCCGCCCAAAAGATTCAAAATTGATCGATCAGGATAAACATTTGATCAATCAAATATTGATTAATCAACACAATTTGTTTGATCGACCAATGGCTATCAAGACAAAATAAACAATCAAAGTTCAGCAAATCTTGTTAAGCCTAACTCTCTTCATATCAATATACATCTTTCTTTTGCTAGAGATTTTGTGAAAATAACAGCTACTTGTTTCTCTGTTGAATGAATTCTAGGACTATTTCCTTCTTTAAGGAATAATCTCTAAGGAAGTAGTGTTTGATATCTATATATTTTGTCCTAGAGTGTTGAATGAGGTTTTTGGATAGGTTTTTCAAAGTTTAGTCTAAAATCTCTAAGTGTTTGTTTCATCCACAAGATCTATGAGCATGCTAAAGAGGTAGCAATGTACTCAAGTTCAGTTGTGGACAAGGAAACACTGTTTTGTTTCTTGCTAACCCAGATACTAGGGAATTTCCGAGAAATTAACATGTTCCACTAGTACTATTGCAATCAGTCTGACTTCCCGCACAATCAGCATCACAATAGGAAAGTAAGTCAAGTGTGGTTGATTTGAGCTAGAATAGACTAAGATCAACAGTGTTAAGTAGGTACCTCAGTATCCTTTTTAAGGCATTTAGGTGAGATTCTTTAGGATCTACTTGAAATCTAGCACATGGACAGGTACTAAAAAGTATGTCAAGTCTACTAGCAGTCAAGTAAAGCAAAGATCCTATCATGCTTTTATATAATTTTTGATCTACACACTTACCTAACTCATCTTCCTTGAGTTGAGTCATGGTAGCCATTGGTATGTCTTTTCCTTTCGTTTTGTCCATTCCGAATTTCTTCAGAATTTCTTTTGTGTATTTCATCTGATGAAGATTCCATCTTCTAGCTGATCAATTTGCAACCCTAGGAAGAACTTTAATTCTCCCATCAGGCTCATCTCTAATTAATCCTGCATGACTTTCGCAAACTCTTGACATAGAAGATCATTAGTAGCATCGAATATTATATCATCAACATAAATTTGAATTAAGATTAATTGCTTATCTTTTCTTTTAGTAAATAAACTTGAATCAATTAAGCTAATTTTGAAATCATTTTCTATTAGGTAGTTTCTTAGCCTTTCATACCAAGCTTAAGAATCTTGTTTAAGTCCATATAAAGCTTTATTATGTTTGAAAACATGGCTAGGGTTACTAGTACTTTCAAAGCCAGGAGGTTGTTACACAGACTTCTTTTAGAAACCCATTTAGAAATGCACTTTTGACATCCATTTAGAATAGTTTAAATCCCATGTGAACAGAAAAAGCTAGTAGCATTCTAATGGATTCGAGTCTAACTACGGGAGCATAAGTTTCGTCAAAGTCAATTCCTTCCCCCTAATTATAGCCTTAAGCCACAAGTCTAACTATGTTTCTTATAACCTTTCTTGATTCATCAAGCTTATTTCGAAAGACCCATTATGTTCCAATAATAGATTGAGATTATAGCTTAGGAACTAATTTTCAAACATCATTTCTTTCAAATTGATTCAACTCTTATATAGCTACAATCCAACAAACATCAGTGAATGCTTTTTCATAGATTTTAGTTCTAGTTGGGATACAAACACACTAAGTGCAAGGTTATTAAAGGATGATCTAGTTTGAATTCCCTTTGAGACTTCACCAATCATTAAGACTGCGTTTGGAAGGAGGATAAGGCTTATACCGAGATAAAGTACTATAGGGATAAGTTAAGAGGTGTTTGGTTGGTGGTATAAGAATTAGTGGGATAATATGATTGGGAGTGTGATGTGACGTTGGTGGATAATTTTTTAATATTTTGATATAGGTATGAGTGGGTTGATATGATATAATAAATATATTTTAATGGATATGTTATGTTAAAGTGGATATATTTTATTTTATATTGATGTGATGTGATGTAGTGGGATAGTTTGATGTTGATATTGATTAGTAAAGTAGAATAAGTTATATTCTTTGACTTCCAAATTAATTCTGTTGACTTTCTCTTATAATCCTTTGACCGAACCTTTATCCCATGGCAAAACCCCTGCCAAATGGAGCCTAAGTCTTTAGGATGGTCTCCGGTGTAGGTTAAGTCTTTAGGAAGTTCACTAGAGATGGTGTCTTCATGGTGTCTTCAGGTATGTTTGAAGGATCATCTAAAGGTTGATCATCATCTTTGGTTGATACATTATTTGACTAATCTAATTCATCAAAAGACACATGCAGAGTCTCTTCAACTACCAATTTCTTCTTATTAAAGACTCTGTAGGCTTTACTTCTAGAGGAGCATCCTAGAAAGATTCCTCCCTTACTTTTTGCATCAAACTTATCCAAGTTCTCCTTTCTTTTTAGTATGAAACACTTGCAAACGAATACTTCAAAGTAAGAGATCTTAGGAGTCCTATCCAAGGTTCGAAATGCCGATTTCGACGTCGTGTCGACGAAATTTTAAGTGTACATTTCGTGGGCATGCCAAAGGCATGCCGTGGAAATGCCCGTTTTTCGATGGCCATGCCGATGGGCATGCCGAGGGCACGCCGTGGGAATGCCGAGGGCATGCCGATAACATGCCAACAGAAAATCACATAAATACTCAAAATGAAATAAAAAATCACATAAATACTCAAAATGAAATAAAAAATCACATAAATACTCAAAATGAAGTGTGTGTGTGTCTACTTAGAAAGCTTGAGTGTCTCTAGTTGAGTTAATCATCGCGTGTGTGTGTCATTTCAGCCCCCCCACATTCCCAGTTTCGAATCTCCCACTCCTGCATTCAAACTGCTCTGTTTGTGTGTGACAGTCCCCCAATTTTCAAATTTCAGCCCTTGACTAAGCCCCCCTATTTCAGATTTCAGCCCCTCCGAATCTCCAGCACCTGCATTTCAAACCACTCGCAGCACCGATCGGCATGCCGCCGAAATCGTCAGTATGTCGGTGAAATCGTCAACATGCCGGCGAAATTCATCGGCATGCCGACGGCACACCTGTAAATCGACAATATCTTCATGTCGGCACGACCCCCTTCCAGAAATGGCCTTGCCAACGGCATGCCGTCAGCATTTAAATCACAGGTCCTATTAAAGTAAAGTTCAAAGAGTGTTTTCTCAATAATAGGTCTAATTAAGGCTCCATTTTGGATATAAGAAGCAGTGTTTACAGCCTCAGCCCAAAAATACCGAGGTAGCTTTGAATCGCACAGTATAGTGCATGCACACTCTTGTACGGTTCTATTCTTCATTTCTATAACACCATTTTGAGAAGCTACTCTAGGAAACGCAAATTCTTGTTTTATCCTAGAAGTAGAGCAGAAATCTATGAATTTTTTATTTTTAAATTCTCCCCCATGATCACTCCTAATCGTAGTGATGGGTAGGCCAGATTCGGTTTGAATTCTCTTGGCTAATTTTCTAAATTCCTCAAAAGTAGAATCTTTAGATCTTAAAAATAATACCCAAGTAAATCTGGAGAAGTCATTAATTATGATAAGATAGTATTTGCACCCATTTAGACTTTCAAACTTGGTTGATCTAAAAAGTCTAAGTAGATCAACTCAAGTGGCTTGGAAGTACTGACTATGTTTTTAGGTTTGAAAGAAGTTTTATGTTTCTAAAGGAAATCTTAGGCAACCCTCGTACTAAGTCGTGTTTCACAAACTTGTTTATATTTCACATGTGAACATGACCAAGTCGACGATGCCACAATATTGACTCATCATTTGATGCAACCAAGCAATTAAGATCGTTGCATTTGTCAAAGTCAATAATGTAGATGTCTTTTGATATGTCTCCGATCAAAAGGATTTCCTTTGAATTTTTATCCCTAATTTTAAAACCTTTTGAAGTGAAAGTAACTTTATAGCATTTATCACATATCTGACTTACACTAAGCAAGTTATGTTTTAGGCCACTAACAAGATAAACATTATCAAAAAAAGTTTTAGAGTTACCAATTTGGCCAATACCAGTAATATGGCCCTTATGGTTGTTGCCAAAGGTGACTAAACCACCTTCCTTGAAGTTAAGGTTGAGGAACAGGTCTTCTGCTCCTATCATGTGTTTCGAACAACCACTATCCATAACCCATCTTCCTTTTCCTTGGACCTGTCATTGGTTTACGTCTATGAGGTCCAGTGTTTTTCCTTATAGCTACAAGGTGTCCATCTTTTTTATGATAAGTCCAATCTAAGTACTCTATTAATCCTTGAGAGATTCCTACAAAATCTCTTTTTGGTACCCATTTTCGTTTGGGTCCAATTTTGCTAGCAGGTGCCTGTTTAGGCATGGACCTATTCTTGGCCTTAGGACTAGAGGGAGTTTGCACGTCAGATTGTGCAGTGGATGCTTCATGATCATTATTAGGAATATATCCTAACCCCAATTTTGTAGTGGTTTAGGTTGGTGTGCCTAATAGCTTTTCTAGATTTGTTCTTCCTCTAGTGAACTTAGTTGTCATTTACAAGAGCAACAGACCTTTGTTTTAATTTTCCTAATTCTATGAAGTGAGTCAATATGATCCTTAAGAGAGGTGATCTCTTGAGACAATTGTTGATATAGAGATTTAACACTATTCCTTAAGTTAATTTCTTCATCTAGGTCTTTAGTTAATTTCTTATTAGCTACTTTAAGTACTTTAGCTAAATCATGCAGCTCATAAAATGCTTCAATAATTCATCAAAAGTAAAAGAAGATACCTCACCTTTAATCGCCATAAGACTACAGAGTGCATCTTCACTTAAAGTGTCTTCGCACTCTTCTTCTGAGCTTGTATTGCTATCATCCCAAGTTACTTATAGAGCCTTCTTTGCGTCATGCTTGAAAGGTTTTACAATCTTTCTCTTTTCAACTTCTTTCCTAAGTTGAAGGCATTCTTTTCTCATGTGCCCTTTCTTCTTGCAGTTGTAGTAGATAACCTAGTTTTCTTGTGGTTCTTCCCTTTTCTTCTTCCAGCTCTTCTTGTTCTTCAAGAATCTTTTGAACTTTCTGGAGAGTAAGGATATGTCTTCATTTTCTGATTCTTCAGAGTCAGTATCAGCTTTCATACCGAGATCTTTCTTCTTGCCTTCTCCTTCATCTTCTTTCATGCGCTCAAGTTAAACCTCATAGGCTATTAAGCTACCTATAAGATCATCCAACTTTAACACAGAAAGATCCTTAGATTCCTGAATAGTTGTTGCCTTGGTTTCCCAATCACTAGTCAAAGATCGAAGAATCTTTCGAACCAATGCCTCATTTGTGATCTGCTGATCTAGATTTCTTAAGGAGTTGACGATATCGGTGAATCTGGTGTACATCTCCATGGCTTCTTTCTTCATACGAAAGAGCTCATATTTCTGGGTAAGGAGGTTGATCCAAGTTTCCTTGACTTTTGAAGTTCCTTCATAAGTAACTTCAAGAGTATTCCAAATTTCGTATGCTGTTTTGCATGCTGAGACTCGATTGAACTCATCCTTAGATAGACCACAAAAGATAGCATTCGTAACTTTGGCGCTGTGTGTGGCAATCTTATTCTGGTCTGTAGTAATCTCAACACCTTTTCTAGGCGCGTATATTTTGAAGCTATCACGTCCCAGACTTCATAATTCATTGATTCCAAGAATATCTACATTATGGTCTTCCAGAGTCCATAGTTGGTGCTATTGAATAAAGGTGGTCTGTAGATTGACGACCCTCAGCGTATACTTCAGAGGACTTTGACATCCTGACTAAAGAAAAACTTAGCTCTGATACCAGATGTGAGTGCGAGCAGAGCCTAAAGGATCAAGTCTACACTAGAATGGGGTGAATAGTGTAATATCTATTTAAAAAGAACTTAAAAAATCATTCACCACAGATTAAAAATGAATAAGCACAAGCCAGAGAAATAACACATGATTTTAGAGTGAAAACCCTTCCAAGTGAAAACCACTACCTAAGCCTCCCAACTTAAGATTTTCTCTACTAGTCGACACTAGTCAAATCCACTATCACATACCACTTGAACTAGGGTAGCATAAACTCTTACAAACATCTTCTCTTACACCTGACCAAGAGAAGAACAATGGAACTTCCAATACAACTTGGATTCCTATATCAAGAACGTCAAGATAAAAGAATATAACAATATTCCTATGGAACCTCAGTAATATTTAAAAACAAACCGAGCTTCCTTGAATCACAATGGATCGTGCTTTGAATCGCAGTAATTGTAAGCGCAGAGGAGCGAAAGCACTAAAGAGAGTAGGCGTGTCTCTTTGAAAGCTCTTGAGATGTGTTTTTGAAGAGGGAGTAAGGGGATCGAAGGTCCTATTTATAAGTGTTTTTCGACAATTCTAGAAACACGGCTTTGATTGATCAAAATAAATGTTTGGTCGATTAAAACAAAGTATTGATCGATTCAAGGTTGATCGATTAAAAAGATTATTTAATTGACTCTAAGATTTCAAAAGATATTTAACCGTTGAAATATATTTGATCGATTAAATTAAATGGGTTGATCGATCAAAAGGGAATATGACTGTTAGAGGTATTTGATCAATTTAGACAATAAGTTGGTCGATCAAGGTCAGGTTGATCAAAAAGAAATGTTGGTCGATCAATAGTAGAATTAACATAGGTTTAAAAGAGAACGATTTTTGCGAAAAATGAAAACTTACATTTGTTTTCTTATTGAGGTTCCATACATAATTCTAGACTCAATAAAATTAAAAAATCTTCAAGTCCTCTATCCTTGATGTATATGGAAAATGTTGATGAGGACACATACTTGCTATAATTTGACTTAACCTGTAATGGTTAGTCCACAATAAAAATATAATAACAAAGGTATTAACAGAAAATAGTATCATCTGCATATTACAAAAGAGAGATAAGAAGAGATCCACCACCATTGAGAGTAAATCCATTGAAAAGACCAACACCACAACATCTAAAAGCCAATGTATCAACTGTAATATTGAAAAGCAACGATGCCAACAGACAACCCTACTTAACACCTGTCTGCAGCTGCATCCAAAGACCAGAAGATCTACCATTAACAAGGATCGAGAAGGTCGTCGTGAGGCACCTTCACATAAGCCTAAGCCAAGCCTCCAAAAAGCCCCTCCTTCGCAATATCTCCGAAAGGTAGGCCTAAGAAATAGTCATGCACCTTCGAGAAATTCACCTGCCACAAAAAAGCTGCTCAAGACGATCTATTCTAGGAGGCAACCATCTCCTCAACTAAGGCAAGAGAATCCATGACAAACCCGCCAAAGATGAAAGCTGACTAAACAAGAGATATTAGCAGAGGCAATACATATCGCAAGCGATTCGCAAAATAAAGTCTTGGCCACTATCAGGTATACCGCATTAAAAAGAGCAATAGGCCTGAACTCATCCACAGAATCTGCACCAGGCTTCTTAGGAAGCAAAAAAAGGAAAAAATGATTCAGCCTCTCCAAACCTCTATTCTCCTAGAAGACCTCCATAACCACTGCCACAACATCCTCTCTAACAACATCCCAAAACTCCATATAGAATAAAACTGACAAGCCATCAGGACCTGGCGAACCCTCTGCTTTTAAACCACGAACCACCTGAAGCACCTCCTCGCTCGTCACAGATTTAAGCAAATCCTCCTTCATAGTCTCATCCAACCTACCCACCTCAAAAGAACCCAACCTCCACCTACCCTGAGGTTGCCTCCCCGTAAAGTCCTAAAAATGGTCCACAAATGCCTTGTAGATCTGCTACCTCTGCGTAAGCATGACATCATCAAGATGGATGGAAGTAATCAGATTCATCCTCCTTCTAGAAATGGCTGCCAGATGAAAGAACTTCGTATTTGAATCCCCTTCTAAAAGCCACAGCTACCTAGACTTCTGCCTTCAGTCAATCTCTCTTTTTTAATCCTCCTCTTTGATCTCATTCTGCCACATCACCGTCCCACTCTGGCCATCCAAATCAAGTTCACCGATCTCCTTATCCAACTCAGTCAAAACCTATAAATCATCCTCCCTGGCATTATCTCATCTTCTTTTTACTTCCTTCTTGAAGTCCATCATTGCCTACGTGATAACCTTAATGTGCTCTGCCACCATGAGGACCGTTGAATCACTAGTAGGAACACCCCACCACTTTTGTGTCACTAAATCTCTAAAGTCTGTCTCTATCATCCAAGATTTTTGAAACTTGAAATAGGCTGCTAAAAAGCTTCTTCCCTACTGTCCCATAACAATGGGGTATGGTCTAAAAAGGGTCTCACCAAAGGCTTAACAAAGGCGCCATGCAACAACTCGACAAGAGGAACGCTACAAAAAAATCTATCTATCCTTGGCATCTGACCAGCCCCATTTCTCCACGTATAGCGAGTCCCAGAAATCGGAAGGCCCATCAACTTTAACTCATCAACCACCTCCCGAAACTACACAGAATAAGAATCCATCCTCCCATCCAGTCGATCATCCATAGACATTGTAGCATTGAAATCACCTCCAACTAACCAAGGTCCACCATCGACCTTTGCCACTGCCTGCCTTAATTCATCCCAAAGGGAATCACACAACGAAGAATCACAAGGTCCATAAACACTAGAGACCGCAAAACTAGTGCCATCCATCCTACGAGTGAAGAGGCCAGCAATAACCTGGGAACCCACCAAAGAATCATCAAGCCAAAATAAACTTTCATTCCACAAGAGCCATTGTCCCCCCGTTTTACCCACCGCATCAGTAAAAAGAAAAGCAGATAAGAAACCCCTTCCAACACCATCAATCGATGCTCGATCTGTGCCCTCAATATGCATCTCTTGCAACAAGACCATGTCAACTTTCCACTCAGCCAGATAGCTCTTCAAAACAGACCTCTACGCCCTATCCCAAAGGCCCCAAACATTCCAAAAAAGAATTCTAATCATGGGAATGCAGGGCACCCCCATCACCACAAGCCGAAGGTACCTTTTTCATATTTAGTCTCTGGCCACCCTCGACTCCACATCATCCTCATTTTCCCTCCCCATAACCTTCATGTCCTTTATAAGAATGTCACTCTTGACACATAAAGACCTCCCAACTCCTAAACCTCTAGAATCGGATGAGACCCCTCCTCCCCTTCTACTTGCAGTTGCTTTTGAGAAGGTACGAAGGTTGATAGGTGGCTGGGAAACTCCATCAGGTCGCTTGCCAACAGAATAATCGACACAAGACCCAGGACTAACCACTGCCTTCTGCGCAGACCTATCCTGAGCCACAACAGCTTTAGTAACATCACAGGCCCCTCCACCGACCCTTCCCGATCCTTCAGCAACTTCATTCACCTTCGCAACAGCCATAATATCGGAGGTTCATCATCGTTTGCATAGGCTTCTAGAACCACAGCACCCACTACCACACTCGTGTCAAGACCTACATCAGCTCTTCCAAAAGACGAAGCCTTATCACACCTGTGGGCACAATTTGAACAAGCACGAGCAGCAGAATAAGGAGAGAGAAAAGCCCAATTATTGGGCCCAAACAAAAATCGATCGAAAAAAGATCCAAAATGGAACTCACCAACTTTGGATCCTTTTCCGGATTCGAAGGCACCCTATTTAGTGCCAACACCATCAGCCATGGGGCCCACATTTAAATCATGTGCCACATCATTCTTCGAAAGGTCCACTGTTGGGGAGGTGCCTTTATTTGTACCAACCGCCATCTGCACATCACCTAAAAAAGAAGCCTCTTCCCTCTCTGTTTCCTTAACAAGTTCCACGATCTCATAAGCCAAAAAGGGCAGCTCTTAGCAACCCAATTTGAATATTGAACCGCGAACATGGCTCTTCATCTTCCAAATTTTCCTAGTCAACAGAGCACTGCCAGGTGCCGCCATCGATTGCCTTCTCTAGTCGCCACCAACAAGGACCTCAGCAAGCATTCTATCACGCACCACTGGCAAACTCTGAAGGCACATGAGCCAAGAACAACCACTGCATCTTACAACCAATTTCCCCAGCAAAGAGCTCCCCTTCAACAATTCACCTCAGACGTAAACATGAGACAAGTCACCTTCAACAATGTCCAATTCCCAGCAAGACGTCACCTTGAGAAAGCTCGAACAAATCTCTTCCACCACCTCCCGACACCTCAACCTTAAAGGAATCCCAACCATTGAGAATTCAACCGATTGCTTGATAGGGGGCATACCTCAATGGCTCCTTCATAAACTGCAGGCAATCTCCACCAAACCACTCCTTCCCCAATTCCCATCTCCAAAAACTTCATCTGTTCCAAATCAAGCTCCTCCAAATCAAACAGCAAGAAATGTTTAGAGGAGAAAGACGACAACCTCATACCGATTTCAACCCCAAGCCATGCAAATGCATCCTAACAGCATCCAAAGAAGTGTGACCTTCGATGAGTAAGCCCACCAAAGATCTCTCCAACAAGCCATCCAATCTACACTGAGGACAAGCATCATCCAAGGAGACCTCCACTGAAGGTGAGGTAAGGGGAGATGGGAGAGTCGCAGGAGGAGGAGAAACTCACCTCCTTGGACAATCCCACCTCCTTTGACCTACAACCCTGCAAACCACACAAATAGGTTCACTACACTCTGCCGCAAGCTGGCCTCGCTCTCTACATTTTTAGCACACCACCTTCCTCAAAGAATGCAAGGAACCACCACCTCGCCAACACACACCCCCCCCTCCCACTCTCTTTCTCATCTCTCCCTCAACCCCCTAAATCACTTGTAATGTGGAAAATTCTCAAAAAGCTCCATTCTTCTTGAGAAACCTCCTACTTTTATTTCTTGAATTCCAATAACAATATTTCCTATTCTAAGAACTCTCCCATCTCTTACTCCACCTTCCTCTCTCTCTCTCTCTCTCTCTCTCTCTCTCATCTTCACGCATGCCACTTAGAAGGAGAAAGGTTCTCTTCTCTTACATCTCCATGCACAATCAATTCTTCACATGGTATCAAAATAGGCTCTCCTAGCCCCTTGATCTCACTCGTGTGGAGAGATCTCACTCCATGCGTAGAAGTCTCTCTTTCTGTGCGTGGAAAACGTGAAGCAGTGCCTAAAGTTGAGTGTTAAGACAAGTTCAAGTTCAAGCCAAGTTCAAGGTGCATGAAACTCTCACGCACCTGAGAAAGCTAAGCAAAGGACGTTGGCTCTGGAGCTTACAAGAAGAGGCACAGAAACCTTAAAGTCTAAGTTAAGGGGGCGTATGAACCCCTCACACACCAAGGAATGCCAAGCTATAGCACTTAACTCCTAAGCGTGCAAGAAGAGGCATAGAGACCTCCACAGGTTGCAGTTATGGCTGATGCAGAGGCCCCGATCACCTTGAAGGCAAAGGTGCTTGTCCAAGGCACGACCATCAAATTGATGGGTGCGTCCAACTATATCTTGTAGGCAAGAACCTTCAAGATCTTCATTAGTGGACAGGACAAGCTCCATGTTACCCTGAATAGAGCACCTAAAAATCGCAAAGGAACAAAGGCAAAGAAGTAAGAGGAGAATTACATGGCTTCGTTTACATCGCAGATTGAGAGAGGCTCTAAGCATTACTCAAGGAAAAAGGAAGATGACAGCAACCATAGCAACGACTATTGAGGTTGCAAAAGGACTTACAATTGCACCAACAGATCCGTTCAATGAAGATCCAGGAAGATACATGGATGTCGATGATGAAGAAAAATGGTGGGGCATCTAGCTACACAAAAGTTTGAATTCATGCAAGTCTCCACCCTTTTTGGCATTCAACTTGAGGGGGGGTGCTAAAGTTTGTAATAAGCCACGTAGCACTATGGTTTTACATGTAAGCGGCATGCCACCGAAATGACATTTTTTTGGAAGTCACCATGCCGACATGGTTTAGTTGTCAAAAAGCGGGAATTTCACTGACATGCCGACCATTTCACCGGCATGCCAACCATATGGTTGAATATTCTCCCCCTCAAATTCCAACAAGATCACAATCATCACAATATGGTTATAGAACAGGATTCTCCTAAACACGTGCAACTAATCGTACGCAAGACAGACCATACACAGATGGTAGATTTTCCCATCTTGAGATTTTGGTTAGTATGAATGAACATGAATACAGACAACACATAATGAATTATCAGACATTGTATTCATATATGTCTTGGGAGAGTTACTATGTATACATTCAAAGTATTGATCGACACAATAGTATCAATCAGCATTGTATTCTTAACATGGTAAGAATGTTTGATATTTCATTATTGAACTTTAACATGGTATGGTCATGTTGTATATGAATATTATGACGTAACATTCTTATTGTTACATAATCAACATTTAATTTTCTTGAAATTGATATCATTTTAACTACTGCCCTTTTTGTCAACATGCATCAGCATGCCCTCGGCGTGCCTCCGAAATGGCATATTTTCGGGCCATCAAAATCGTCAAAATCTACCATCAAAAAATAGACATTTCCACGGCGTACCCTCGGCATGCCCACGAAATGCACACTTAAAATTTCATCAGCACGGCGTCGAAATAACATTTCGAACCTTGCGTAGCATAGCTTACAGTATGCCCACATTGGGCGTGAATGTGTGTGCGTGTGTAGGTTTAGGGTTTGGTGTGGTATGTTTCCAAGTTTGTTTTATTTAATTAGGTTTAGGTGATTCAGTCAATTTAGGAATAGTCAATTTGATTTAATTGAATTTGTGTTTTAGGAAAGAGGATTCGCAAATCCTTAATTTGTTGTGTTGTAATTAGGATTGGATCTCTTTAAATAGAGACCAACACCTACTTCTATTTCATGAGTTCCAATAACAATATTTTCTATTCTAAGAACTCTCCTATCTCTCCAACCACCTTCCTCTCTCTCTTATCTCTCTCCACGCATGTACCTTCAAGGAGAAGGGCTCTCCTACACTACAAGCAAATTCACATTACTCATTTAATTATTAATGGTGGGTAAGATGGTGGAGTATGTTATCTAATGTCATTATGAGAGGGATGAGGGGTCTCAAGGAGAGAATCAAGACATGGGCTTTTGGAAAACCCTAAAAATAATTATTAATTGAGCATTTTCACATAGCACCCTATTTCTTAGGTTATATGCATATTATATAAAAAATAATTTTTGCAAAAAAATAAATAAATGTGTTTATATCCTTTACATTTTAATAACTGTATATCTATCAACATTTTTCATTGATATCTAAAATTTAATATCCATATTCACATCCACTGTTTCCCTAGGCCAAGTAGGTAGGCAAGTACTCCTAAATGCCTCCCATTGAAGTGCATATGTATAAACAGGCCATTATGCATTCTATATGAGTAGTCGGGCCAAGTACTCCATACACTCATCCATTCTTTCTAATAGAGCCCAATGTTTCCCTAGGCCAAGTAGGTAGCCGAATACTCCTAGATGCCTCCCATTGAAGCACATACGTATAAACAAGCCATTATGCATTCTATCTGAGTAGTCGAGCCAAGTACTCCATATACTCATCTATTTTTCTAATAGAGCCCCTATTTACAAAAGAAATAAAGAAAAAGATCCCTCCAATTAGTCATGCCCATTTTTCCATGTTCATATTTACTAGGACTTTGTTCATCCATAAATTGTCATTTTTTCCTTTAAGAGGAGGTTGTTGTTCATCAATGATGCATTTAGCAAGCTAGTTTTATTTTTTTTATTTATGCATTTCAGTATGGTTATGCTAATATAAGTTTCAACTAATAATAAAACTAATTACTTCAAAACTACTTTCATTTTTAATAATTTAAAATACAAAATCACAGTCATCCACATACTTATACACATATCGAGTACTCACTATGTAGTGACCTCGATTGAATACCCCATAAATATCATTTTTATAAACATTATCCGTATCCATCATACCTCAAACTAGATACCCATATAAGCATTCATATCCACCAATACTAAAACTATGATATCCATTACCTCTTTAAAATGGAATATACTCACAAATGAATACCAATGAATTAGCATCCGATTGCAGTTATATCCCCTTTGATGGCTTGCAAGTAAGCTTCCCTACCATCCATGGTAGGCGAGAATGGCCTATCCAGGATGACAATCAAACTTCCTATGCCATGGATATGAATCACGAGCAAAAGTACATGATGCAAAAGGCATCAATCAAACTCGTCCAATGCCTTGTGATCAGCCCAAGTATCAAAGGAGATGGTTAAGGGGTGGTTGAATCCTCCATCATCATTATTGTCAAAACACCTAACGTGAAGTTGTTCCTTAATTGGTGGAATGTTGTGAAACTTTCTGGATCCTATTGGTTCAATTTAAAAATGTGCTGGTGTTGAGGAATGCTATTGCCGGTGCTATCACGATGCTTACGGAGTTGGAAACTTGGCTACCGCCAATGATCGGCTCACTGGACATAATGACCTCGTTGATTTAATATCACAAACTGCAACATTTGTCAGTATCATGGCCTTCCACTCAATGTAGCTAACACAGATTGTCATTTAGCAGGGGCTCCTTTCCCTTGGTCTGAGGCACTATGATGCAAGGTTCTTTTTGACCTTGGTGACTAAAGTCATCGAAGCCACCAACAGAGGGTTGTATTCAAGGTACCTTTCTTTTTCCCCGTTTTGAATGAAGAGGGTTAGGCTTCATGATGCTGTGACTTTGGATCTTTCCAAGAATTTTTTTTTTGAAAAGGCAAAGGCCGGTTATCCCATAGATAACCACCCAAATTCATTCCACATCAAATAAAATTACATCAGGAGTTTACAAAATGTTCCTCGAAAAACCAATCTAGGAGGAGATAGATGAGACAAAGTTCTCAACATAAGGCCTCTCTCCCCTAAACACACCACCCCGTTCCTCCCCAACCACACCCCCCAGAAAATCGCCAGGGCCTTTGCCCGATCATACCTAGAGCGGAAGGTGAAAACTCCGCTGCCTACACCTCCCCTACAAAAGGAGGACTAGAAGCTAGCGACGTCCTAGTGGGAGATCCAACCAATCCCCATCTCCTGCCAAACCTGCGCTACGAACGAACACTGAAACAGAAGATGTTGGACATCCTCAACACCCCCCCCCCCCCCCCCACAAAGGGAGCATGCTAGGTCGCTTGTCTGGACCCATCTAGCTCTCCACTGCTTCGTCATGATATGTTCTCTTCTAACCAGCCAGGCAAAAATCTTCACCTACAAGAGGCACTTCGCCGTCCAAATTAGCCTACAGTCTCATATGAAATCCACGTTCGAGGGGATCCCACTGGACCCCAGCCTACGGTACACCTCTGCAACCGAAAAATCACCCTCCTCCCAAAAAAAACCGTCAGGGCCTTCGCCCCAGGCCCAGCCCACCAACTCCTGCAGCAGCCATTGGAAGTCCTCACAGCTCTGCTCCGAGAGGCCCCCCGGAAGATGGGGCACTAGGATCCGTCGCAGCAATCTCGAACCTTTACCGACGCGTCCACCACACCACTCAGTAACCGAGGGAACCTCTCCCCCAGGGTAGAGCCACCCCCTGCCAGTCATCCTGCTAGAAACGGAAGGAGTCCCCCGCACCAAGCACCGGGTCAAAGAAGCCGCACACTCCTAACCACCGCCGCTAGGCCTCTGAGGAAGGACGCTCCAGGGGGGGGGGGGGGGGGGGGGGAACAGAGGGGCCCCCATGCCAGGAAGTCACCATAACACCGCCACATAACATCTCCAAGGAGTCCATGCTCGTGTCTTATCAACCTTGCAATCCATTTTGCGAGGAGGCTGATGTTCATTCTGCCCACATCCCTGACCCCGAATCCCCCTCCTGTGTAGGCTTGCACACCTCTTCCCAAGCAACCAACCTCGCCCCCTGCTTGCCACCCCTGTAGTAGACCAAAAGAAATCTCTCATCAGTCCAGAGATCTTCCTCTCAATCTGGCGTGGCAACCGGAACACCGACAAGAAGTAAGACGGCATGGATGTCAAGACTGCCTTCACCAAGGTCAATCACCAGCCCCTGGACAACAGCCTGGAGGACCACCCTACCAGCCGTCCCTCCATCCTTTCTAGCAACGGAAGCCAGTCCTGCAACCTGAGCCGACGATCCAATAGGGGTAGGCCCAGATATACCAAAGGCAAGGAGCCCCTCTCAATCTCCAACGCATCACCCACCCTCTCTACTTCCATGGCAGACAAATTGATTGGGACAAAGCTCGATTTCTGATAGCTGATCCGTAGCCTCAACGCCTCACCAAAGAGCTCCAGCAGGATCCTCACCCTCCTTGCTTCCAACACAGATCCTTCAAATAGGAGCGTGTCATCCGCATACTACAAGACCACTACCTCTCTGCCTCCTCCCACTGCAAAGCCTCTAAACAGCCCCCTGCCGCAAGCTCTGTGTGCCACCCGTGCAAATGCATCTGCCGCCAGGACAAAAAGCATGGGTGTAAGGGGACACCCCTACCGTACCCTTCTTCTAGGCTGGACCCAACCTCCCACCAGGTTCCTATTGATAAGGACTGAAAAGGATGTTGTCGTCACACATCTCTTCATCCAGTCAATCCAGGTCGTCGGGAAGCCCCTCCTCTGTAGAGACACCCACAGGAAGTCCCACTGAACTGAGTCGTACGCCTTGCTGAAGTCCACCTTCCATAAAAAGGCATGCTTCTTCTCCGTTCTCCATGCTGCCAAGGCTTCCATCGCAATCACAAAGCCATCCAAAATTCATCTTCCAGGCACAAAAGCTGTCAAAACAGGGGACACCAAGTCCCCCAGGACGTCCCTCAGCCTGTTAGCTAGGACCTTTGCCACAATGAGGTAGATTGCATTAGACAGGGCAATCGGTCTAAAGTCTTGAATGGCCTCAACCCCTTCCTTCTTAAGCAGCAGAAACAGGTAATATTTGTTCAACTTATCAAAACCTCTGTTTCCGGAAGCGAACTCATCCACCACCCGCATCACGTCTGGACTAACCAGATGATAGAACTCTCAGAAGAAGAAAACAGGGAACCCGTCCGAGCTAGGGCATCCCTCCGCATTAAGGCCCCATACCGCCTGCCTCACCTCTTCTGAAAAACCAACCGTAAGACTCTCCACCTGAGCCTCTGATATATGCTGTGTATCTTCCCCCCTCCATCTCCAGCATCCCCTGGGTCGTCTCCCAGTGAACTCTCTGAAATAATCCGTCGCCACCTGCCCCACCTCCTCCCTTCCGGAGAAAGCATTCCCATCAATCACCAACTTGTCTATCCAATTTCTCCTTCTCCTGGTAGAAGCCATCTAGTGGAAGAACCTGGTATTGGAGTCCCCTTCTTTCAACAATCTCTACCTGGACTTCACCTTCCATTCCAACTCCGTCCGTCTGTCCTCCTCTTTGATCACCTTTGCCATCCTTGCCCTGATCTCCATGTCCTCGGGGGAAACGGGAGCCTGGTCCTCCTGTCTGTCAATTCTGCTAATTTCTGCCAACGCCTCCTCCTTCCTGCCCCTGTTAGATGCCCTGATCTCCCGTCTAGCATGTTTCAGATAGTCGCGCAACAAGGTGAGCTTCTTCACCAGGCAAAGGATCACCGAACCCTCCACCTCCATCGAATTCCATCTCTCCTCCACTGAAGCCTTGAACCCCTCCACCATCAACCACGATCTGTCAAATTTAAAATATGTGCCAAACTACACCCCCTCATTCGACCGCCACAACAGAGGGGTGTGATCCGAGAACAACCTCTCTAAGGCACGGGCATCCACCACAGGAAACGCCTCCACCAGCTCCACATTGGACAGAAACCTATCAATCCGAGACTTTTGGCCACTGTTATTCCTCTATGTGTAAGCATAGGATGCCGGGGACCAATCCACAAGCCCATGGGTCTCAACAAAGTCCACAAAAAGGTCTAACCCTGGGTCCGGCCTCCCCCGTCCACCTGGTCTATCCTCCACCTTCAGAGTCACATTGAAGTCCCCTCCCAGCAACCAGGGGCTCCCAATGGACTCTGCTACCACCGCCGTGAGCTCTTCCCACAAGGCCCTCCTCGCCTGGGCGTCTGTAGGACCATACACCCCTGTAACCTTCAACCTGGCACCTCCTGTCTTCCTGATCAAGGTCACCCAAATGGTATGCTCCCCACATCTGACATCCACCAAAGCGAAGACATCCTCCCTCCACCCAAGGATCTGTCCTCCTGACCGACCATTCGCAGCAAGAGACCGAAATCCCTCCATCCAGGAGCCTCCGACCTCCCTCCAAACTTGATCACCACAATCAACCAGCTTGGTCTCCTGTAGCAAAACAATATCCGCCCTCCACTGTCTGATGTACCTCCCCAAGATGGCCCTCCTCGTCGGGTCATTGAGACCACGCACATTCCAAGTGAGCACCACATTCATCTAAGTGGCGTGGTGATCTCCCTCGTGGCTTGCCTGAAGCTACCGGCCTCCACCACCCTGCGCACCTCCTCGTCCTCCCCGTTCAGCGCCTCCCTCAACCTCGGGCTCTGCAGAGCTCCCCCACGACCGTCCACCACCATCCGTGGTTTCTGCCTGCCATGATAGGACCACCTCCTCCAGTAGCGCAGGCCACCACCTCGCCCCTCGCTCGCCAAGAGCAGTGCCCATCCTACTAAGGGGATCGCCACCGGGTCACCTCCCCTCAAGGGGTTCCCAGACATCTGCTGCTGCCCCGAGGACACCTCCCATTGTTCCGATGAGTCCCCACGCTAGGAGTCGCCTTGTCTGCTGCCACCAATGGAGGGTCAGCTCCCCTCGTCCCCGCTGGTCCAACCTCCCCCGATAGGGGCCAGACCTCCCCCTACACGTGCGGCACCATCTCCCAACTCTCTCCCATGCCTCACATCGAGCACAACACCTCCTCTGGTGACCCCAGGAGCTGTGCAGGGCCACCCAAGGAGTCATCACCCTCAACAGGGGACTCCCGCTTCTCCATCAGCCGAACCGAAGCTTCAGACCTGGATTGCGGATCCAGATCTGGGCTCGCTCCGCCACCATTGCCCCGTGCCCCAATAGGTGATGCACTGCTAGGGTTTAAAAACCCCGCGCCATCGGCTTCCCCACGTCGCCCCACAGAACCGCCCTTCAACCCCTCCACTTCCGAGGCATCAGTAGCCCCGTGATCTCCGACTGTCCCTCGCGAGATCTTTGCAGATCTCTCGGGGGTCGAGACCAGGTCATGCTCGACAATCGCACCCCCCTCGGGTTTCCCCCCGTGGACCCTGCAAAACCCTTGGGCCCCGAGTCCATGTCAGCAACCTTTCGTCTCCCCGCGGCAACCACGCGCCACCTTGTCTTCCCCATCGCCGAGCCCGCAGCTCCAGCCGCCACGGGCCGCCCTCCTTTCCGATGCAAGCACTCCATCCACAATGAGCCTCCAAGCCGCAGCAGGACCTTGCTGATCGACCTCGCTCCGGCCTTCAGCTCGAGCCGCGCCACGGTCGGTCCCTCCGCCAGCCCTAGCGCCCTGCAACTCCTAACTCGAGCGAACAGTGCTACGATTGCCTCCACCACCTCGACCGAGCGCAGCCACCACGGAACTCCGGCAATGGCGATATCCAACACCGTCTTCTCCGGCGGACGTTCCTGTAGGGTCCCGTCGTATGGTGAGGAGCGTCTCCACCACCACCTCCCTCCCCCAACAGAGAACTTCGTGAACGACAGTTCCCTCCGCCTCTCTGCCGAGAGCCCTATAGCCACGAACACCCCCTCCGCCACCAGCAGGACCTCGGCCCCACCCCTCCTCGCTCCTCACCCAAGGAAGCTTCCACCGTCGCCATCGAGACCCCTCCCTCTAACACCACTCCCACAATACTCTCCACCACCTTCCTCAGAGCCCCAAGGCCTTCCGACCAGGGGGCCTCCACCTCCGGCAGTCCTTTCGACGGCGGCGGCGGCAGAACCTTCACCCCTCTCATCTCGGCCCCCCTCCGGAAACCGCCACTTCTATGACCAAGTCCTCTACACCTCCAACACCACCAGGGCTCTCTACACTCCCGGATCCGGTGGTCGCTACTGAGGCATTTGTGGCACCTCTCCCGCCCGGCCATCCCTCTGGGACTCCGCACGGCCGTCCTTCGAGCGGATCGACCTTGCTTGGCCCCGCTCCGACCCACCACAACCAACCAGTGTCGATCACCGATCTCGTCTCCGCCGCCCTATCTGCCCTCAGGGGAACCCTCTCCGTCCTCCGCTCCACACCGGACTCCTCCCTCCGCTTTCTACCCTAGAGCACCACGCCCACATCCACCAATGACCCTCCGCCCTGATGCTCGCTCTCTCCCGCTCTCGCTCTCACTCACTCTCTCGCCCTCCATCCTCTCCATTTCTTCTTCCATTGTCTTGAACATCCATTTCTTCAAGATCTTTCCAAGAATTGCTGCCATGGTAGACTTGATGAATCTTGAATCACTACCTTGGCCTCCTCATAGACCATGGAGGCCTTCTACATGAGCTCACCGAGGATAGCAAGCTAGCTTCTTCCAGTTTATCTTCCTGTAAAGGTCCCCATATCTAAGTCCATTCATTTAGTTCCAAATAGGGGCGAACTCATCAGGTCGATTGCACAGCTTGTAACAGAATCACTGCAAATAATCTTTGAAGCTCTTCCTCTTCTAGTTAACGGTGGAAAGCATGGAAGAGCCATCCTTAGTCCTCTACTAGATGAAAATTGCTAGAGGAAAAAAAGCCTTCAACTGAGTGAAGGAGTTGATGCACTGAGTAGGTTGGAGAGCAACTCACCGGCCTCACACCTTAGTGATAAGGGAAAGATCATGCAGTAGACATGGACATGAGCTGCATAATGCTCATCTACAATCACATCTCCTCCCATCACTTGAAATGTATCCCTAAAATTGAACCTCAAGTATGGTTTCTCAACTTTTTCTTCCTCCTGATATCCCATTCCTTATCCAATCATGAATCTCCACATTGAGTCAATTTTCAGAGATTGCTGACTTGGCTCTGAGGCTATTGAATAAGCTGTGTTGTAAACGGTAATTGAAATCAACCAGATTTTTAAATATCTGGATATTACATAAATTTACAGAAAACACAAAGTTCTAGGATATGGATAAATGATTCTGATTAAGAAAAGGAAAGTAGCAACCATGACATGATGCCATAACAAATTCAGTAGAAATTTTACAGTATAAAAATAAAATAGACTACCAAAAAATTGACCATCAATCGAGTGCTATTTCGCCATGCCTACCAATCAAAAAAACATCAAGCATGAAACTGTGGGAACAAAAAATTCATTAAAGCGACCAAATTAGATGACCAAAAAGAAGCTGAAAACAAGTTAAAGTAGCTATCAAGATTATCAAATCCCACTCCTGTGATATCAGAATGGATATCTATTAGCCCTCCACCTCATACTTGAATATTATCTAGCAGAACAGGCTACACCAATGGCATCCAATCAAAGATGCCCAGCAGTGGAGATACCAAGGTGGGAACCCAGAAGCCCCACAAGTGCTCAATAAAATTGCATTCTGTTCTTTTTTAGAGGAAGATTTGGAAGACAACATATTGCTAGCAGAGTAAGCATTCATCTTCTTCTGAAAGCAACCAATATTCATGGTGTTGAATACTAAGGACAATTAGCATTGGCATAATTACTCCTATATCCAAGCGTGGTTAGCCCTCTTACAACCCACAAAGGGAGCAGAGATTAAAAGAGGGTGAAAACTGAAAAATCAAGGGAACAGAAAATAAAAGATAAGAGCAGTCAACACAAATGAAGAGCTGCAACATAAAAAGGCCATACTTACCTGATCTAGGGGATGATAATGGCAACAGAAATGCAGTAGAAGATCCAGCACGAACAGCTGAGTAGAGAACTGAGAGGACAGTAGTGAGCATTCCTAGAATAAGGGTACCTGTAGAAACAGCTTTGGAATGATTGTGTAGACCATTGCATTCGTAGTCTCTAGGTTCACTTGAAAGCCCACTGTAGCACAAGTAGGTACAGTATGCTGATATTACAGAGGCTGGCAACAGGCTACCATTAACCTATTATGGTAGGAACAAAAGGATGTCATTAACCATCAAGCCTTCATTGATAGTAAAAAGGAACAAGAGATACTAACTACTGTGACAAGGTGTGAAGGAAAAATGACTTTTCCCAGTGTCTTTCTACATGAATGCATTTCACTAGATAACCTTTGGAAAGAATTTTATTTTTCTAGTATTAGTAGACTAAAAGCTCAACTAGTTGGCAAGGGTTTTCACTCATGGAGTTGATTACTTTGAGAGTTTCTCCCCAATTACATGCCTTGGTTTAGTTCAACTTATTTTATCTGTTGTTGCCGTTAATAGAGACTGATCCATTTTTCAACTAGATATTAAAAATACCTTCTTACATGTATCAACCATCTGGATATGCAATTGATGAGGAATGTGTCTGCAAGTTGAAGGAGGGGATCTATGGCTTAAAGCAAAGTCCAAGAAGATTATGATCACTCAACCTTTCTCAGACAATGAGGTACAGGCACTATTACTCTATGTTAATTGATGATGGTAGTGTACCCCAGGGATACAGGAGACCAAATCATTTCTGCAAAATATCTTTATTAATAAGGATCTTGGATGATTGCAATACACAAGATTGAGGTTGCACAAAATTCAAATGGGCCTCATGTTATCTTAGATGAATAGACATCTTGGAGATTCTTAAGGAGGTTGGTATGCTATGTAGTCAAAAGAAAAGCACAAAGGGGATGATGATCCATAGTTTGAAGATCCCTGATGTTATAGGAGTGTTAATGGGAAACTTCTCTACTTGATGGTCACTAGGCTAGACATTAGTTTTACAATCAGCTGTGCAAACCAATTTATGGCTAAACCCTACTTATTATAGCCATTGGCATGATGTTTGCTTAATTCTCAAGTATGTGGAAGAGTGAAACCTCCCCTTCCCTATCTCCCATCAACTCCTCTAGCACCAACAAAAAGCAATGGTGAGAGAGAGGACGAGAGCAACCCCACCCCCAAGCCCTACCACTACAAGCCCTTCCCTACCTCCAAGCCCCACCACGATGTGAGAAAGTGAGGACGAACCCAAACATACCACTGTCGCCTCCACCACCAACCCATTTCCATTGTCACAAATGCTGTCACTGCCCGATACAACAACCATGTTCGAGTCCTAGAGCCCTATCTTTGCCTCCTTCATCTCTTATCCTTCTCCATCGTCGTTGAAGGTCCCAATATCAGGAACCCCCTCTTCGTGGATGTTTAGAGGATGCTGCACTGCCAGCACCAATGAATCAGGAC
Source organism: Thalassia testudinum (assembly GCA_037157565.1). Taxonomy (NCBI): domain Eukaryota; kingdom Viridiplantae; phylum Streptophyta; class Magnoliopsida; order Alismatales; family Hydrocharitaceae; genus Thalassia; species Thalassia testudinum. The sequence continues at coordinate 2,678,282 of JAZHRO010000007.1, forward strand.
GAGGATGGTTGGGTTCAGGTGACTCATCAGCACTGTTACGCTATCAATTGCAATAGGAGCAATATTGTACGGCACTTCTGTTCCCTTTGCACTGGCCATATGGCAAGCTCGTGCTCCTCGGACATTGTTTGCCGGCAATACAGGGGTTTGGGACACCATGCAACCAAGTGCCTTCTCATTATTGTGACTCCTAGGGTCCACTTTGATCCGAAGAAGGATCCACAAGGTTCACATATTGGCCATGACGCATCTTTCATGAGGGTGCTACAATTTGTCACTAGATTTGCGAAGGGGAGGCGATATCGTGCCCTTCCATACATGGCGAGTATCTTTTGCTCATGTTGAAAGATTCCAAGGATGTTCAGAGGGTGCTACACCACCAGCACCAGCGCATCAGGATGAAGATGGCTGGGTTCAAGTGACTCATCGTCGTCGTGTTATCGATCACAGTAGGAGTAGTACTAGTCAATGGCTCGATTGTCTTCACATTGGCCATATGGCAAGCTTGTGCTCCTTGGACATTGTTTGCCGGCCATGTAAGGGTTTGGGACGTCGCACAAGCTAAATCATAGCGTCTACTTTGATCCAAAGAAGGCTCAACGAGGGTCCCTTTATCATCCACAATGCGCCTTTTGTAAGAGTGCTACAATTTGTCACTATAGTTGCGAAGGGGAGGCAATATCACATTTCCATGCATAGCGAGTATCTTTTTCTTATGCCGAAAGATTTCTTCACCTTTGCACCATTGGTTTGCATAGTTACAAGGCTTGAGCGAGGAGGAATGGTGTCATGGATGGAGGAGCCCCTCCTCACCATCTCTATTGGCATCCATCCACTCTCATCTCCGATGCAGATATGGAAGCCAAAGGTGCACCGAGCGAAGATGGACCAAGGGCAACTTGGGAATTTCCAACCAAGTTCAAACTTGGAAGTTGTTTTGTCGTGCGATCAACGGGATTCTCATCAAGCGGCACCACATTGAACATTAAGTAGCAAACGGTGCCTAAAATGGATTGTTCCCGAGTTGAATGTGATTCGCCCTCAACTTTCTTGGTTGGATCTATCATTTGTGGTCCTTACGCTACCTTGCCAACAATCTCGAGTTGGGAAGAGCTGACTTCGAGTTACTTGGATCTACTAGAGGTGTCCCTCATCAATCCAAAATGTCTCGAATTGTGATTCGATCCTCCAGATCCTTGGCTATGACCCTTGCATTTCACCGATAGACTATGGTGGTAGCAATAGTCAACAAGCTTCACTGGACCACCCAAGCTTCGTTGCCAAGCCAGCACTCTAAGTCTCCAACTCCTTTAACAAAACCCCAAGCTAGGATGTTGAAGGGGTTGTTCCCCTGGATACTACTGTTGCCCCGAACTCCTATTTCGCCTCGAGCACTTCTAACACCGTCGTTGATTGAGCACTCCTATTTCGCCTCGAGAACTTCTAACACCATCGTCGCTTGAGCACTTGTGAACATGCTTAATGAGGTGTCGGAAGATATCAGCCTCGAGATTAATCCAGATATCGATCATAACCCACCAACATAGGAAGTCACCTCATCCTTCCTAGTGGAGCTTGAGTTCGTCTACACCAGAAGATCTGTCTCTTCCTCTTCCTTAATGGTTGGTGGTTCGGGTGTAGGCAATCAAGCACTTCCTACCTCTATTGCTCCACCCAGTACCACCTTAATGTTGGTTAAGGAGAAAACCAGGATCGCAGAAACAGTGCGCCTTCACAAGGTGAAGAGAAGTATTGCTCGAGGCCAACCATGTAGGACTAAGGCCGATGGAAGAGTTGTTATCCAGGCTTGATGAAGATCCTATCCTAGAATGTTAGAGATCATAGAGACCAGGATGGAAAGGGGGTTCTTAGGAGATATATCATGGAGTAGAAGGCAGATATCGCATTTTTTAGAGAGACTAAGCTAAAACAGTGTGATCCTCTTACCTGGTCGAGGATCAGGGCAATAGGATTAATGAATTCACTACACTTAATGCCAATGGCAGATCAAGGGGGTCTGCTGATTGGTTGGAGTGAACAAACTTTCACTCTTTCAAAAGCCACGAAACAGACTCTATGGCCATTGACCTACAAAGAAATGACGGCTTCTCCTGCAAATTTAACAATGTATACGGCACGTGCACTTTGAAGGATAAGTCAACATTTTGGGATGAGCTGTCACAGTTGGTTACAAAAGACACCTGCCTGGCTAGGGGAGACTTTAATGCCACTCTCTCTATTAAGGATAGACCTGGTAGTGACCGAAGCAGAAATAAAGGAGATAATGCGTTTGTGGACTGCATATCTGCAGTTGGAGCTATAGAGCTGGAGGTCTCCAATTACATATACTCTTGGAGGAGTTCTGATGAAGGTAGTAGAAAGTCCCAGTTGGATAGATTCTTTGGCTTGATCAGTTCCTATGCGAGGTTTCCGCCCGGTCAAACCAAGGCCTTGCCGAGACCTTTCTCAAAACATAACCCCTAGAATGGGACTCTAGTGAACACATCCACTACAGAACCTACTTCAAGTTCAAGAGGTCTTAGCTGTTGGAGGATGGGTTCTATAACAGGGTGGACAATTGGTGGCATGAATGCCAAGTTGTGGGATCACTATCCTCCACCTTTCACCTAAGAATTATTTTCTTTGGGGACAAGCTGCATGAGTTCAGGAAGGAGCTTAAAGAGGTGCGTCGTCGGGTTAAAGATGACTTGCTAGCTGGTATTTCCAAGTTGGATAGAGCAAAAGACTCTCACGACCTTTCCACCCAAGAGATTGTGGAAAGAAAGGAGCTCTATATTTAGCTCTAGATGGAGGATAGGAAGGGCGAGATTTTTTTTTAAAGGAGGGTGGTTATCCAAAAGACAACCACATAAAATCATTCATTAAACTTGAAAATCGATCGCAAAAGGTAAACTACAGATAGCACTCCCAAAACACCACCTACGAAGAAAGGAAGGACGAGATAAAGTGGAGGCAAAGGTCACAGCAACTCTAACTGAAGGAAAGGGACTCTAACACCAAGTTCTTCCACTCCTTTACAAATGGAAGGAGGCAAAGGAATTTGATCGAGTCTGTTTCAGATTGGCATAGGTAGCACACTAGCAAGCAATAAGTGGGTAAAGAATCTATAGACTTCTATCACAATCTTTTCTGCCAGATGGATGAGACACTAGCACCTTGGCAGGTATACACCCAAAGACTTGGTCAAGCTGAAGCAGACACGCTTTCTTCTTTTACCGAGGATGAAGTGTAGCAGGTCCTGTATTCCCTGAAGCAGGAGGGTTCTCCTATTCCTGACGATTTCCCAGTCTTTTTTTAGCAACTCCTTAAGGAAAATATCATGGTGATATCTAAGCACCTAACTTATGGTGGGGACCTGACCAAGATCAGCCGTTTCATCCTTTTCCTACTCTCGAAGGGTGAAACGGCTGAGTGTAGATGACTACAAGCCCATTGCACTCTCCAACTCCATCTATTTGTTAGTCGCCAAGACCTTGGTACGTCACCTTGGGAAGGTGCTTGATGAACTTATTAGACCTGTGTAGTTAGCTTTCATCAAGGGAAGGTTCCTCATGGAAAACTACTTGGTTGCCTCAAAGATTCTTTCAACAAGGAAGCATGATGGGACCAAAGCTTTCTATTGGAAGATCAATTTCTCCAGGGCCTATGACAGCTTAGACTAAGGCTTTTTATGGTACTCCATGTAGTTGTGTGGCTTCACACAGGTCTGGATAAGATGGATGAAGGCCTATGTTACCTCAACTTCCTACTCCGTTTTGATCAATGGTAGGACAGAGGGTGGCAAATGAGCCCAAGGGGAAGGGTGCGACAGGGCTACCCCTTAGCTCCTATGCTTTTTGTCCTTACTATGGATTTCCTCATAAATGAATGTTATACCCTTGCTCTAAAGAGGCTTTGACTCCAGTAGGGGGGAATTGCTGTGCCTCTCCTCCAATATGCGGATGACACCATCTTCTTCATTGAGGGCACCATGTCTGAGGCCAAAGTAGTGAGACTTCTTCTTAAGGCCTTCAAGGAGGCTTCGAGACTAAAGGCTCGAGTTGCCTTCCTTTTAGAATATCTGCTAAATCAGTTTTACAATATAGCAATATCTTAGGGACCGATCAGTTATGGTGCCCAATCAACTATCTAGGTTTTCCACTATCACCTAGATGGATCACTACCAGAGATTGGACTCTGATTGCTGAAAGACTACAGCAGCAACTACAGGGCTGGGTGGCTAGACCTATCTTCAAAGGAGGACACCTAGTGCTTATCTCCTCTATTCTATCAGCTCTACCACTTTATTATCCTTCGAACTTGAAGATACTAGTGGCGATCTTAAGGATGATTTATATGATACAAAGGAGATTTTTATGGCCTTCCTAGTCAAGCAATAGCTACATCCCTCTTATGGCTTAGGAAGAGGTCTGCACTCCCCCCCCCCCCCCCCCCCAATGAGTTGGGTGGTCTGGGGGTTTTAGATTTACAACTGATGAATGATGCTCTACTCACAAAATGGATACTCCAGCTTATGGGACCTCAGTAGCCATTCTGGAAGCTAATCCTTTACGAGTCCTATGGTGGCACCATTGATTGGGAAGGAGGAGCTCCAACAGAGGCACTTCATTCTTTTGGAAAAGCCTGCAGAAGACTTTGAGGTGGGTTCAACCTAACTATAGGACAATTCTTGGAGATGGATCCAGTTTTAGATTTTGACATCAGGTCTAGTCCCGACAGGGGTTCTTTTTGACTCCTATCCCAAACTCACAACGCTTTCTACACCCCCTTTCACCTTCGTGGTGAACTATTTCTCGAGTAACTCATGGTCACCCCCACTGCCAAACTCACTCTCAAAGGCTCTGCCTAAATGGCCTCACCATGTTGCTCCTGACACTTCATGGCATACATCCTAGAACATGGTGTAATGGCTGGGTGTAGAAGTGTGGCTTTTTTTCTCACTGAGGAAGGCATACTTACGCTTCTCAGAGGAGACTCACGATCATGATCAGGATCTTGCTTTCAACTTAAGACCTGGAGAACATGCCTACCTTTCAAAGTGAAGATTTTCATGTGGCTACTAAGGAGACACACTATTACTTACTCCTACAGGCACCACTAGGCTCCAAACTTTGACGATCCTACATCTTCTATGGTGGCAGACCAGAAGACATTGAGTGCCTTTTTCTTTACATGCTCATTTGCGAGAGGGGTTTAGTCAACCTCAAGCTTTTCTCTCGTCCAGTACAACTCTGAGCACTCCTGACTTTAAAGGGGAACATTTCTCTACTGATAACGTTAGCCACTTATACTCTTACTTCTGTAAAGCTAAGCGCTTCTAATCTCCCCTAATAATGAAACTTTAGGGGGTTAACATTCCTTACTTTTGTTTGAGAGAGAGAGAAAGAAGGATGATTACTGGTACTCAATAACCATCCAGAATATCATTTAATCAAAAATATGAAACAGATTTACAGATTGTTTAGCCACAACTTAGAGTGACAACACACCTCCATTACATTGCCATAGCCTTCACCCATCTTGTCGTATCCACATGCAACAGAGAGCGGAAAGAATCCCACCAAGCAACAAAAGAAGACATCAACCCATTGTATATCATATCTCGCCTAAACCTCCAAAGACAAATAGCACCAGAAGAAAATACAATCTAAGTCATCATTGCCAACCCACCTAGAACGGAAATCTTCGTCACCAGCTTCTCTCCTGAATAGTCATAGGAAGATTTTAACCTTTAAAGGAATTGGGAGCCTCCAAAGCAAGAAACAATCCTCCCAAAACAAAGACATCGGCCTCAATTCCGCCATCAACTTCTCGTAAACCTTAGCCACCGAGAAAAAAACATCCTTTCACCTGAAACCATCTACAAGATGTTCGCCAATAGAAACCCCATGAAGCAATTCCCGCAACTCCTACATGAACGCATCAGAAAGAGTCAACTGCAAGACCGAAGACCAAGATCCAGACATGCTATCCCACACTTCTAAAACAAACAGGTTTTTGTCTTAAGTCAATCCAAAGAAACACAAGAATAAATACCGGAAACTGCCACTTCCCATCTAATCATCCCTCCAGAACCGGAAGGAACACCTTCCACCAAGTCTTGACACCAAGAAACTAGAAGACATACCATGTCCAATGAAAGATTCAACAAAAGCCTAAAAGGTTGAAGGTCGTGCCAACCAAGATCGCCTCAAAGTAACATCAACAGGGGGACCATAAGAGTCTCAACAATTTATCCAGTAGTCCATTTCCTCCCACCAAAAATCTCACCACGCACTTCATAAAAAGCGCAACACTAAAATCATCAAGCCACCTTATTCCCAAACCACCTTTTTTCCTTGGTGTACAGAGCTCCCTCCAAGGAACAAATTGCAAGAAATGGCCTTAATGATCAAGCACCTTCCAAAAGAACCAGTTGATAAATATAATAAGCAAAATCATAAAAACAAGATATCAAAGACAGAAAGTAATGCAAAAACACTTAGGTTTATATGGAAACCCCACTTATGAAGAGTAGAGAGAAAGCCACAAGAGAAGGCCCTGATAGGGCTGATATCCCTGTATTCTTCTCAAAGAAACAAGTGGGGGTACATACCTATTTATAGTCCACCACACTCCAACACTCAGCATCTCACGATGTGGTACTAAACCAACCACACATTCTCCAACACTCCCCCTTAAGCTGGAGCATGGAATGCTCAACTTGTAGAACGAAATCCCACTATGCACAACAGACCACAACTCTCTCAATTGGTTCTTACTTGTAGGCAGGTGTGCTGATGACGACACATCAGTAGGGTCTGGAGCTGCTGGACGAACTACTATAGTCGACTCTAATAAGGGCCTCTCCTCTGGAGACCTCAACTGGTGCTGGTAGCTCCCTATTCAAAATCCCCAACATAGGTCTTCCTCTAAAGGCCACGAAATTGGATCTCCCTCTCCGGAGTCCACGAAACTAGATCTTCTACATAGAAACCTGATATGGGCCAACACTAGATCTCCCTTCTCTAGAGACCTTGAAACTTTGGACCTCCCAGAATTTGATTACTCATGTGGTGATATGCAACAAAAGAACTCCCAAATGTAAGTGACTATAATGGCATCCACACTCCTTTCTCCCAAACTCTATGGGAGAGGAAATAAACATAGAAAAGAAATAATAAGACTAGAGAAGAGCTTCTCCCCCTTTTCTCTTAAACATATCATTATCATATCATTTTTTCATTTTCATTTTTTTATGTTTTCTACTTCCCCCCCACCCCCCTTTTTTGAAATTTTCCTTCTCCCTTTTTTTTAATTCTTTCCCCCCACTTTTTTCTCTTGCCACGCCTTCTTCTCCTTTGTAAAACAAAATGATACTCAATAATAAGTATAAAAGGAAACCAGGGGGAAAAAACTCACGACTTCTTCCACTCCATCGCCACCATCACCTTCTGATTACGCGACTGTAGCCGATCTCATCGAAGAAGTTGCGAGATGGGCACTGTTAATCATAGACGATTGTCATCACCTACTATGCGTGAGATCTTCAGCGAGATGCTCTCCACCTCACCGCAATCTTTGCATGCCTAATCAGGATTGGGTTGTCATGGCCCTTGTCGCCATTATCGCCGAGCCTCCTCGTCAAGTCAAGCGCCTCACGCGTAACCTCATCGACCGTCAAGATCCTCGCCGGGATCACCATCGACGTTGTAGTCCTATATAGGCCTTCAGCAATCTCATATGACTTTGCACGCCTTCAAGCCCCATCGTTTGCGTTGCTGCGGGCACCATCATCTTCATCGCCAATGCCATCAACATCGTCATCGACCGATGCTACAACGATCTCACCACGATGCCCTCGTCTTCTCGCTTCGCTTCGATCCCTATTTCCTCATGTACATCCTCTCGCACGTGGGCACTGCCTTCTTCCTCTCCTTTTTCTTGCACTTTCTGTGTGGAAGGACCACGCCAAGCTATTGCTCGAGGTTCCTCCGCAAGATCTTTCACGAGCAACGTCATCGCCACCATCTCCAAGCACCACTAGCACTCCCAAGCACCGCCAACGCCATCGTCTTCATCGCCAAGTGGGATTTCCCCTTCCCATGGCAGCAGTGCGCCCCCCAACAACAGCATCCAAGCACCTCGTGCCGATCTCCTCCAGCTGCTTCGAAAATCTTGTTAGGGTTCGAAGAACCCAATAAGTCATGCCATCGCCTCCTTTGTTCAAGCCGTGGATAGAGATGCCTCCTCCACAAAACCGTAATGATAAGAAGTGAGAATAATAAACAATAATAATCTTTAAGGACAAACGAACCTAAGATTGACTTACTCTGATACCAAATTTATAAATATAATAAGCGGAAGCACAATAACATGATATCAAAGCATAAAATAATGGAAAAACACTTAGGTTTACGTGGAAGCTCCTCTTACAAAGAGCAGCGAGAAAACCACGAGAGAAAACCCCAATAAGGTTGATATCTCTATATTCTTCTCAAAGAAATAAGTAGGGGTACATAGCTATTTATAGGCCACCACACACTTCGACAGTCTACATCTCACGATGTGGTACTTAACCAACCATACATTCTCCAATAGAATCTTTTACGAGCCATCTCCATTTTTTATAGGATTTTCTTCGGAGGTCTAAATAATGAGGTAGAAAACAAGAATTGCTAACAACACCATCTTAACCAGGACAAGCTTACCACCTCTGGATAATAGTTTCCCACTCCAACCATTCAACTTCCTAGATAATTTCTCCTCCACAGGCCTCCAGTCTATCATCACCAAGAGCTTCCCCTTCAAGAACAAACCCAAGTACATAACTGGTAGCCTAACAACTGGGGTACTAAGAACACCAGAGATGCTCTCCTCTTGTTCCTATCCAAATGGAAGGGAACGAAGGCTGACATCCTCCCATTAACCAAAAGACCAAATAATCTAACCAACTGTGCAATATGCTCAACCTAACAAATACTACCCTACAGAAAGAACATTGTATCATCTACATACCATAAAAGCAGAGTGAGAAAAGAGCCATCATCGTTCAGTGTGAAACCAGAGATCCCTACGACCCATCTAATCCAAGAAACCCAGGGTGTCAACTACCACATTGGAAAGCAAAGGTGTAAGTGGACACCCTTGCCTAACGCCCCTCAATGGCTGTGTCCACCAATTTAAATGCTTTTGAGAGGTGACCATGTCAATATGGTTGCAATGTCGAAAGTCAGGAGTTTCATCGACATGCCAACCATACCGGCGGCATACCGACCATACCGGAGGCATGTCGACGTGCCGATGCCGATGCCGATGCCGATGATGTGTGCTTGCTGCAGACTGCCACTGCCATCTCTTCCGTTCTGATGCCGATGCTGATACCGAGTTTTACGTTGATTGGAAAGAGGTTCTCTTAAACCCGGAAACGAGTGCTTTTGTCTGCGTTAGTAAGCCCGTGTATAGACAAGGGGATTGGGAATTTTTGGAGGGAAAGGTAAGTGAAGTGAAGGAGAGGATGAAATGGGAAGGATAGGGGTGATGTAATTGTTGGTTGGATAGGGAAGGGATTGCTGAAGTATGCAGGTGAAGGGATAAAAAAAAGGGGGGAGAGAGGATTTTGGTGTAATTTTCTTAATACATCCTTTAGAATTTCCTTGAGAATATATGTGATATTTATCAACAAAAAAGAGAAAAAGAGACGATAAAAATGGGATCATAGTTGAATCCTTTCTTTCAATCTTGCATGGGAACCTTTCCTCCATGTAGTCTTATCGTATACCTACCTGACTTAGAAAGTGGGATAACTTTTGTTGGCCTATGAGAAAGGATAGATTGGTGGGATTGTGGCTTTCTATTTGTGAATAAATGGTGAAATCTATTTTATAGAGATGGTAGACTTGTTGTTAAATTGATCCAAAGTGATTAAAACTTATGTTAAGTAGTAGCACATATTCTACCCTTACAAAACATCAAACACCTTTTCTTCCCTGTGGTAAGTAGGATTTCTATTAATTAAAACCCATGAAAGATGCAAAATGGGAGAGGCATCTCCTAGGACTACAACAGCCAACAACCGCCCTAAAAAAACCCATGAAGGGGGCATTACAAGATTAACACATTCAAAGGCCCTAATTGAACAGCGCGTCGCTTCCCTATGTAGAAAAATGGTCTTGTTGGACACCTCAAAGGGATAAATGCATGTCAAGCTCCAAATTCTTGAACGTTTGGTCCAAGTGTGGCCAAATGCCTTCCACCCACAAGGAGTTCCTGGACTTTCAGACTCACCAAATTGTCTGCACCAATGATTGATAGGCGAACATGCCAATAAGAGATTTCCTTAGGAAGGAGGAGGCTTCCTCTAATGCCTTGTCAAGGTAATGAGGTCCCATGGGTTGCAGACCAAGTTTGAGGCATCAACACTCCCATATATGGGTGGCGTAGTGGCATTTGAACAAGATGTGTGCATGGGACTCATCCCCTTCTCCACATAGGTAGTAGATGAAGGATGTAAGTTGTTGCCATCTTGAAAGATAAGCAAGTGTGAGAAAACGCCCTTTGATGGCTTTGTAGGCACAACAGGAGAATTGCGTCACACACACACACACACAAACGTTGATTTTTTGTCATATAGGCTCAAATAACTTATAAATATGTTTCTAATATTTTGATTTAGTTGTCTTTCAAATTTTAATCATTTCTGTCATTTCTGTTGGCATGCATCGGCATGCCCTCGACGTGCCCTCGGCGTGCCTCAAAATGTCATTTTTTTAAGCCGTCGAAATCTGCCATCGAAAAACGGGCATTTCCACAGCATGCCGAATACCTACAATTTCATCGGCACGACGTCGAAATCGGCATTTCGAACCTCAGCTATGTCCAAGTCCCAGAGGATCTCTCATTGATATGCATCGAAAACGATGCTGTCATGACACACCTCCTCATGAGTTTTACCCAATCCTCCGAAAATCCCCTCCTAAGAATCTCCCATAAATAAGCCCAAGAGATAGAATCATAGGCCTTCGAGAAGTCTACCTTCAACATGAAAGCAAAAAATCAGATCGGTTCCAAGCTGCCACCATCTCAACCAACACAAAAGAATCCATAATCGATCTTCCAAAGAGAAAAGCAGATTGTACCGGGGAGATCAATAAGGGCAACACCAACTACAAACGATTCGCGAATGTCTTAGCTACGATCAAGTAGATCACATTTGACAAAGCAAAAGGTCGGAAATCATCAATAGAGTCTACCCCCAACTTCTTAGGAAGCAAGAAAAGGAAGAATCGATTCATCCTCTCAAAGCCAGGATTCTCTTGAAAACCGTCCTCACCACTGCCAAAACATCCTCCCCTACCATATCCCAAAACTCCCTGAAAACTAAGACAGGCAATACATCCCGACTCGGTGAACCCTCCACCTTAAAACCATGAACCTCCTCCAACACCTCCTTACCAGATACAAGTCTAAGAAGATCCATCTTCGTTGCATCATCCAACCCACCCAACTCAAAGGAACCCAGTCTCCATCTACCTCACAGTTGTCTCCTGGTAAAATTATGATAATGATCTACAAAGGCTCTACAGATCTATTGTCTCTAAGAGAGAAACTCATCATGGATCAATGTAATCAAGTTTGTCCTCCTCCTAGCACTAACACATAAGTAAAAGAACTTCATGTTGGAGTCACCTCTAAGCCATAACTGTCTAGATTTTTGTCTCTAATCTATCTCTCTATTGCGGTCCTCTTCTCTAATCTTGTTCTACACCACAATCCTCTCCCTTTGCCCTGCTGCATCAATCTCACCCAAATCCTCCTTTCTATCCAACACCGCCAAAGCCTCCAACAACTTACTCTCGCACAGTCACGCCTTCTTCCTGAACTCGATCATTGCCTGCCTGATAGTCTTGATGTGTTCAGCCATCGTACGCCCCACAGAGCTAGAAACAGGAACCCCCTACCTCTTTTCCTTCACCAAGTCTTGAAATAGGTCATACAAAGAACCTTTTCACTATCCGAAAGTAGTGGAGTATGGCTTAAGAAAAGACTCACCAGAGCAAAAGCAAAAGTACCATGGAAAGGCTCTGCCAGAGAAATGCTGCAGAAAAACCTATCAAAGCATGACATCTGGCCAAACCCGTTTCTTCAAGTAAAATGCATCCCTAACACCGAAAGATCCATCAAGCCCAAATCATCAACCACCTCCCAAAACTCCACAGACGAAGGATCCAGCCTCCCATCAGGCCGATCCTCTACAGAAAGTGTAGCATTGAAGTCACCTCCGACCAACCAAGGACCACCACCAACCTTGGTTGTCACCTACCTAAACTCTTCCCAAAAGCACCCCCTTAAAGAGTTGTCACAAGGTCCATAAACTCTAGAGATAGCAAAGGTGACGTCGTCTAACAAGCAAGATAAAAATCCAAGTGATAACATGAGAGCCCACTAAAGAGTCCTCAGATCAAAACAAATCCTTATTCCAGATAAGCCACTGCCCACCTGACCTCCCAGATGCATCAACCGATAAGAAACCAAATAAAGACCCACTCCCAACACTATATCTAACTGACTGATCTGAAATCTCAATGTGTCTCCTACAACAGTGCTAGATCCACCCTCCACTCGGCCAAGTATCTTCTTAGAAGTGACCTTCACACCCAGTCATGAAGCCCCTCACATTTTAAGAGAGGGCGTTAACCGTGAGACACTGTCTTGCTCCCATTGTCACGAGAACAAGAGACCTTCATATTTAATGCTTTTTCCACCTTGATCTCCACACCAACACCAATAGTCTTCTTGTCCTTCACAAATTTCTTCTTACAAAAAGAGTGGTACATAAGGCCGCTCTTCACGCATAAAGACCTACTAGCACCCGAGTGCTTGGAATCAGATGTATGTCCACCTCCCCTTCTACCTCTAGCCACCCTTGATGAAGTACAAACAATGATAGGCAACTATGCTCCAACATTTGAACCTCTACCCCTAGAACTACAATCAACATCAAGTAGCAGTTTCCCCACTACATCAATGTTGGCCCCAACTGTTACAGCAACAACCGCATCAATCGCGACAACATCAGAAGTAGGTGACGTGGTAGACACAGCATCATCCTCCGTTTCTCTTTTTTTATGTGAAAGGATCACCTAGGAAAGGACTTTTTTCAAGCATAATTGAATCTTGAGTTGAGTGCATAGGAGATTCACTAACGAATGTACCACCTTTTTTTGTGGCAATCTACTAGCCCGATGTAGCAAGAGTTAGTCAATGGTGACTGATTCCAATGCATCGATCTATGGTACACATTGTTTGTGAAATAATGTGGATAGTATCTTGATGACCTTAGACCAAGCAAAATTACCTATTCCATTGTTTTATAATTGTTGGGATATGTATATATTTGATATTTCTTATTTTCTTGTAGGGTATTTGTGTAAATAACCCAATCCTCTTTTCATATAAAATAAAAGAGAGGCTAAGGTTTCTTTTGGAAGTTAATGCATTCATTTTGTCTCACATGGTATCAAAGCAGCGGTCTTAAGGCAGCACTCTAAGATCCCACCAAAAATCCACCGACAAGATGACTGAATCACTAACTCAAAGGTGATTTGATGGAGTTAAGACACGACAGTAGTAGGGAGGCCTCCCCAAGGCACCACCACCACCACCAATAGCGACAACAGCACCGCCAAAGCCATCAGCAACACTGCAGCCACCGCTGGACAAACCAACAAGGTTGGCTGCACCGCCAACAACCTGTCCTGTAGCCCTAGCATCGTCGTTGGGGGGGGGGGGGGCCTACACTGCAGTCAAGGACCACTATTGTTGGTGATCATCCCTAATTCCCAGGAGTTGGTGCTGTGATTCACATGATGAGCCTTTTCTCACTCCTGTCATGATAAATGAGAGTGGCTCAGATACAGAGTAGTCAATTCTGAGGTCCAACAAAGCATGTACCCTTCATCCTCTATCACAGTATACAAGAGTTTCCCACCTAGAGGATGAGATTCATTAGTTTGCTTCCGCCATTACTATAGCAGTTATCCCTAGGGATTTTGTTCAGGCCTCATAGGACTCTAGGTGGCATGCAACGATAGATAAGGAGATGCAGACATTACAACCGCAGAAGACATGGGATCTTATACCATGTCCTCCGGATGCTACAGTGGTTGACTGTATATGGGTTTACACCATCAAGTATAGAGCAGATAGGACGGTGATAAATATAAGGCCAAGCTTGTTGGCAAGGGTTTCACCAAGACTTGTGGGATAGACTATCTTGAGATTTTCTCCCATGTAGCCCGTATTACATCTATCAGGATTATTATCTCAGTTGTTGTTAGGAGATGACCCTTATATCAACTTGATATTAAAAACACATTCTTGTATGGTGACTTATCTGAGAAGATGTACATGAGACAGCCATCGAGTTACAGTAGTCAGGGGGAGCTTGTTGTCGCCTGAGGAAGGCTATATATGGGTTCAAGCAGAGTTCTTGTGCCTAATTTGAGAGACTTAACTCAAAGATCAAGAAGATTGAGTTCCAACGCTCTAGTTCTGACCATTCCATCTTCATCAGGAAGACTAGCTATACTAATCATACTTAAGTTGTTATTCTTGTTGTTTATGTAGATGATATGATTCTTACTAGTGATGCCAAGGATGAGATTGTCCAAACCAAGTCCTTTTTACAGTCTACGTTTATTACCAAGGACTTGGGTGATCTTAGATATTTTCTGAGGATTGAAGCAGTTTAACAAGGATCGAGTCTTTCCTTGTCACAAAGGCAGTACACATTGCAGATCCTTGAGGAGGCTGGTTTGCTTGGGCCAAGTCTTCCGGTATTCCTGTTGAGTCTCAACCTACACATCCTTCTAATGAGGATCCATCATATGAAGATGTCACCATATATTAAAGTACAGTTGGTCGTCTGCTTTACCTTACTATTACAAGGCCTGATATTAGTTTTGCAGTAAGCAGAGCCAGCTAGCATATGCAAACTCTTAGATACAGTCATTGGCGTGAGATTTGCCTTATTCTTAGGTACCTCAAGGGGACACCAGGTAGAGGACTCTACTATAGAGATGGTAGCAATCTTAACATTCTGTCCTATTCTAATGCAAACTATGATGGATATGTGGATGATTGATGCTCTACTTTAGGTTTTGCAGTAAATCTTGGTGAGAATCTAGTCTTTGGAGAAGGGAGAAGCAAAGTGTTGTTTGCTCACTCGAGTGCAAAGGCAGAGTATAGATCGATGGCTCAGGCAGCTTCTAAGATTATGTGGGTTCACCTTTCAGCAAAATTTGGGCATTCAAGTCACTATGCCAGTTCCACTCTATTGTAACAAGTCTGCCACATATATTGCTTCGAATCCGGTCATCCATAAGAAAACCAAGCATATAAGGTTGACTGTCACTTTGTTCGTGATGCAGTCCTTACTAAGAAGATTAGCACTCCATATGACTCATCTAATCTTTAGCTAGTAGATATATTCACTAAGGCTCTAAAAAAGAAACATCTTGATTTTCTGTGCGAAAAGTTAGGTCTTATTGATATCTACGCCTCAACTTGAGGGGGATTGTTGAGCTTAGGGGTGTATTTGCTATTTTATATTATTTTTAGATGACTGTGTAATTTTTCCAGACCGCTCCATTATAAAAAGAGAGGTTAGGGTTTCCTTTCAATAGAGATTGCAACTTCTATTTTCACGTGGAGATATCATAAATTATGTTCATATAATGGCCTTGTGATTTAAAAATTGGGAATTTCATATTCATGAGTTTTTTGATGCAAAAATCTCTAAAAATCCAAATGAGAATAGGTCAGACACTAGCTTTGCACAATTATCAACACAATTTGGACTAGAAAGAAGCAAAATGTTGTTCTCGATCTAGTAGAATCATAATGGCAGGCAATGGCCCATGCTACCTATGAACTTTCATGAATGAATTCTTAGCTTCAACATTTCGGTATACATATGTAGCATATTCCTATATTTTGTAATAATAAAGTTGCCACCTTTCTTACAAGTAATCTACTTTCCAAGCATATTGAGATCAACACTGATTTGAATAGAGATGCAGTTGTGTGAGATCACATTTGTACTCCACATCAGTTACATAAAATCAGTTGGTCAATGTCTTCACCAAAACCCTCCATGTTCTCAAACTTTTTGCCACTCCTTCCAAGCAAGTAATGATGCACTTATTAGCTCCAGCTTAAGGAGTGTTAGAGCTCTTTACTTTTTTCTTGTTTTTCATGGACCTCTGTGTAATTTCTCCTTAGGTGCTCCTTTTCATACATAGGGTAGCCTTCAAATATATTGATGTTCACTTCACACATTACGCAAATAAATGATCCATGACGACAGATAGATGCTTTTAGTTATCCTGACCAGAGAAAAAAAAAAAAGGCCAGAGGTACCTTTGGATGGAGTGCTACAACCGCAAATATGAAAGCCAAAATCATTGTCATGACAATGAAGAAAATATTAAGCCTACAATCATAGCCAGATGGGTTGAACCAGAAGAAAAGCAACCCAGAGACTGAGTACGTTGCAAGATAACATACCACTGAAATCACAAGTAATGAAATGTACCTGCAGGATAAATTACATGTTACTAAGATATCAAGAGTTAAATAGGATTGAAATCAAATAATACAAAGTTGAACAGGAACCCATCATACCATTTTTGTTCATCTTTTGCAACCCAGTAATCATTCCATGTGTGCGTAAAATCCAGGAGAAGAATAACTTGAATTAACAAGAACAATCCAGATCCAAATTTTGATAATGATTCTGTTATAGATGCAGATAACAAAAGTTTGACCATGAGGAAACAAAAGAATGAGCCAAATAAAAGCTTAAAAAAGAAAAACAAAAAAAGCATGCAGTAAATTCAATAGATAGGTAGAAAAAAAAAAAAAATAGCATAGAGTTGCCAGTGGATTAAGTGGGGATTACCATAAATTCCAATCACCCTGTTTGGGACAAAAAACATGAGAACAACAAGCAATGCCCAAACAACAATCTTTGCAAGCCATCCTCCATGATGCCATGAATCCCGCCTATCATTTTGATCCTTTATGCCAATCATAATGAGAGCAAAGATTATAAAAAACAGGAAATTCCCTAAATTGACACGGAGAACTGCATCTGCCTGAAACCATTCATCTGAAGGAGGATCCAAGAATGTGTTTATCCCTGCAAACGCAATATTCACATTTATCACCCAAAATAGCTCCTTCAAGAAAGCTACCTAACAAGCAAATTACCACAGTTGATTGTCTTGGAGGAAACAAAAGCAGATGTTGTATTGTTTCAAAGCCTCCAAATACCACAAATATTCCTCCAAAATATAATTAAAAACATTCTTGATGAAAAAGATGATGATGATAACTGTAGGTTAGTGATGATCCATTCTGATATTTATAAAAATGGACTTAAAGACCAAGCAAAACTACATCCTTGACCATATCCCTCTAACAGAAACAGCTTCCCACAAATATTCTCCAGAAAAGGTTATTATCCATCAAACATATCACCATTTTCACTGCAGCCAAATCGTCCATAGCGTCGCAAAAGGTGCCACCTGCTCAGACGTTATAGACTTTTTTTTTGTGGGGAATACATATCCCATAGGCAGTCCTAGATTCCCTTGTCAATTGAATGGCACAGGATTTCATCCCCAATACAAGGATGACATTGCTTAAGAGCTAAGAGCAAATTATGTTGCAGTTCAACTTCCCACTTGTATGTTTTGGACAACTCTTGCATGGTCCTAACTCTAAGAGAATGTACTACTGCCAGGATGGCCATCTTCCTTTTTTGACCATTATTTTTTCTCATCAGCCAAAGAAAAGAAAAAACACAGAGAGAGAGAGAGAGAGAGAGAGAGAGAGAGAGCTACTTGTCGCAGTGTTTTAGAGTCATTGGAAATGTGCGCAATCACCATTTATGATTTGTTTCATCAAGCTTCCTGCACATACCAAAGTTGTAGGGGAATACCCTTGTAATACCCATAGGATACCATGCCATGTTCATATGGTCCCATCATACAGGAGTTGTCATCCCCTCAAATAAGAGTGATAAATGATAAATCAATCAACTGTGTCGCGCAAATCAATGAGCCACAACATGAGATCAAATAGCATGCATCAAAAAGAACCAAGGTGTTCACATCTGTACCTACCTTTTTCAACTAACTTGCATTTCATTCAATGAATGTGGACGAGAAAAATCTTTAATTCACCTTTGAATTCCTAAAAGCTTACTTAGATGAATTTTACATCATGGGACTAAGTAACATTTGCCCGCCCAAAAAACAAAAACCATGGGACTTTTGAAATAAAGTCCTGTTGTTTGGCTATGTATCAAACCTTCTTGTTGTAAGACATACTGAACTATTAAGGAAAGTTCTGCCTTGTTCTGAAAACAAACAAAGTTGGACCTTGTAAATTGCTTACTCAGCAGCAACTAACAAGGAATACGAAAAGTGTACAGCTCACTTCCATCCTACGTGCCTAATTCCTCATACAAGCATGTGTTATACCAACAAGCAAGCCATCTA
The DNA here is from genome assembly GCA_037157565.1 of Thalassia testudinum. Classification (NCBI taxonomy): domain Eukaryota; kingdom Viridiplantae; phylum Streptophyta; class Magnoliopsida; order Alismatales; family Hydrocharitaceae; genus Thalassia; species Thalassia testudinum. The sequence continues at coordinate 2,696,851 of JAZHRO010000007.1, forward strand.
CAGGGCATAAGCATCGCTACCTAACAAATTGAAGCATTTTGAATTAATTCTTTAATATATTTAGAACGAAATTCAACAAGTTGCTACGCACCAATTTCTCTCAATTAGCCTCAATTTGTACTCGGTGATTGAGGATGCAGCCAGAATCATGACACTACATGGTCATGCCTGAGGCCAAGTGGCTATATCCTAAGTAAAATAAGAACCCTATGGTTTCCATTGAACGGTTAGTATAGAAGAGACGCATGAAGACTCCAAGGTTGCGGATCCCACCTCATCCATTACATCGATTGCAGAAGCAATTCAGATTCGTCTGGGCCTTAATCTAACAAAATCGTCTGTAGACTAGGGCCAGCGTTTTCCAATTGGACAAAAAGGAAGAAGAAGAAGGGGCTTGGTTCCAAGGGTGAGGAATCAAACGGGGACTGAATTTCAGAAAACAATGGTAGCAGAAGTGCTGACAGAAAGAAGGAGGGATTGTTATTGGGTAATTAATTAATCAACTAACATCATCAAAAATAAATACATGCATACATACATGGGATGTTCTTGAGGAGGGGGGCGGCGACCTCTCGGAGAGTCCAAGAGACGATGAGGGACAGGCCAAAGAGGCCGCAGTAGGCGATCCTCGCCGACCTCTGCGATATACCCGACGCCGCCGACACGCACAGCCCGCATGTGCAGCTCGCCAAGCACGACGCACAGCACGATGCGCACCACATCTCTCTCTCTCTCTCTCTCTCTCTGTGTGTATGACGCGCTTAGTAGTTGAGAAAAACAAGCAAGAGGAGGTCCAAAGACTGGCTGGCTAGACGACGGGTAGTTGGGCAAAGAAAAAAAAAACTGCGGGGAGCGGAGAGAGGCCGAAAGCAACGAGGAGTTCGAGCTGAGGGGGCTGGAGAATACAGGAAGGGACAGACGATCAAAGACCACTCATGGCCGTGTATCTGCCTCGACATCGTCCAGGCATAGCCTGGTCGCTAAATCCAAACATGAAACGTGTAAGGTGCTGCCACTTCTCAACATATTAACCATAATTTATTCAAACCAAATCGCAAGCCACACATATTTACCTTTTTAACCCAACTCACTGATTATCTCACCATTTAAAAAAACTACAGTAAAGAATGTCAATTTTCGACACATCCATTCACCTCTTGTATGATATTACATTGAATTTTCTTCTTCTCTAATATTTCATTATTTTCATCTTATTTATCTTTTTTTCTAGAATCTCTCGTAGATGAGATACAACCCAAGTAAATTTTATGTACTTTTGAGGATAAGAAAGATGAGATTGGATGAAAAAAAGAGTCTAAAACATTACAAAATCCATGTTGGTAGGCATCTCCAAGGGTGATAAAAATCTTACTCATTTTTGAGTCAGCTACTTTGTCACCGAAAAAAGACTATTCAATTACAAAGGGGACTACTTTCAACACTAGGTTAGAGAGGAATCTCCAATTTTGGTTGGTGATTGATGGACCTATGACAAGTAATCTGAATTGGTCAAACTTTACTTAAAGCTCCTCTTGCTCCACTTCACCTCAAAGTGAAACTTGATGTTGTACTAGGTTTGATTCTTTGCAACTGAAGTAAGATGGAAGTCACTGCCCAACAGGAGATGATATATTGATGCTTAGGGGAAGAGCCTTCTTCTAGCATGACCTACGGCCTCCTCAAATAGTGGGGACCTTTTTTGGTCTTCTTTTATTCCTCTGCATCCTCTTCTAGTGAGATACTACAAGTCGAGTCCAACTCTCTACCTATTCCATCACCCAACCAAATACTCTTTTTCTACCAACATGTGATTTCTCTACAATTTAATTATCTTTATTCAATTTAATTTATAGTTTTCTATTTTCCTTTTTCTTGGGGAGCTCAAATCATCGACATAAAGAAATTCCATTCATAGGTATGCACCCAATAAATTTGCCTTTCCTTGGTAAAGTTTGATAACTAAAGACAAAATACACATTACTAACCATAACCATAACATTTCTTTTATTTAAGGAAAAAGGGCAATCAAATGAGATTAGTTATCATCCAATTCATTAAAAAAGAAATGGGGTACAAGTTAGAAATATATTATAGAGTGTTCCAAAGAGACAAAAGCCTAGAAATATCTATATACATGCTTTCCACGAATGGTGGCTCATTCCTAAATATCACCCTATTTCTTTGGAGCCAAACGACCTAGAGAATGACAGAAGGCTTCACCATTTCCTTAATCTAAAATTTCCTCTCCACATAGACTCCCAAAATCCACCCCAAGAGAATCTTTCACCACCCAACTTGGCTCACCCAATCTCCAAACATCAAATGCAAATAAGCAGCAAAAGCCAAAGTCAAGTAACTAGTCCTTAGTTCTCCTCAAATATTTGAACATTTTTTGAATTGCGATCTGGTGCTGGCTTCCCATGCCAACTACATGGCAAATTTCAAGCTCGGTACAAAAGCATGGCATACATCAAACTACCAATGGTTGGTAATGTTAGGGTTCAGAATTTTGTGGCTATTTTGAAATCCAACAAAACCATTCCTTGTTTTGTTTATTTCCATGGTTGAAGACATGGTGAACCCTTTTGATTTTTCTTGGACACTACATGGCCTCAACATTTTAGGCTGAGGGGCTTTATGTAGGAGGTTGTGGCTAGTGGACCTTCTTGGAATGCAAGTTTTTGAGTGGAGGAGCTTCTTCAAAAATTTTTCCATCTCATAAGTGAGATGGAATGGCTTACTTGGAAAGCCATTGCCTCCCCATGCCCCCCACCGAAAGAGAGAGGAGAAGACCACCACCGACCCTCTTCCCCTCTCCCCCTTCCCATGTCGTTCCTCTTCCTTAGCTTTCATGGCAATTGCCTCTACTGCTGTTGCTGTTACTTGTATTGCAGTTGCGGCTACCGCTATTGTCATTGCCATGGCCGATCTCTACAACGGGGGAAAGGTGGAGGATTAGGCTCCATCGAGGCCTGGTTTTCTGTGAGGGGCTAGCTCAAGTTCAAGAGGAAGAAGAGGGGTCATTAAGGTTACATTTGAGGGTACCTTGTTTTTCTTAAATTCCCTGATTTTAGTTGCCCTAAGATTTGGGGGAAGATAAAAATATTGATACAAGTTTTATACGTTGTTTTGATTGCGAGGTGACCCAGTAGGGTAGTTGCATGGCGTTAAGGAAGACAGAATGCTCATGGCCTGATAAACCCTAGTTCATCATCATTCCTAGGCTAATTATACACTTAGTTCCTAGGGTTCCTACATTCATATTAGGTTGCATTTAGGCATTCACATGCATTTAGGGTCAATTCATGCATTATTATCGTTTCTTGTAATTTTATGTACTTATGCATATCATTTGCTTGTCAAGGATAAGGACACATTGAAAATCAGTTGAACATTGACAATATAAAAGGTAGAAAAACAAAGAAAAGAAGCCAATTGTATCTCAGCTCATCTTCAGCTCATTCAACTATCTTCAGGCTATTCTCTCTAAGCTTAGCTACTAGTTGTGAACGAGCTAGCTAAGCTAGCTGAGGAGTCTACAGGGAGCTCATCTTCAGCTCGTCTTAGCCCCAAGCAAGCTGAAGTTAGCTCCTTCCAGCTCAACTCAGCTCCTACTAACTATTAGCCCTGATCTAGCTAGCTGAGCTAGTTGATGAGTAGATAGGCTGCTTTACATCAACTCTTCTCAACTCCAGATAAGATCAATTTAGCCCAAGGCAGCTCCTCCTAACTCTGACTAGCTACTAACTAACCTTGGCTAGCTAAGCTAGCTCCAAAGTCCACCTCCTACTCTTCTCCACCTGGCTCCCTACTCTACTCACCTCCACCATAAAGTGGCGCTACCTTTTTCCCTCCAAAAATCACATAATTACCACCCAAAGGCACCTCTTCATTTCCCTCCCATTTTTCCCTCTGAAAACATCCATGCACCCCTTCATTTCCCTCCAAAAACATCCACACACCCCTTCATTCCCTCCAAAAATACCATAACCATCACCCTCCAACACTTCCATATAATAACCCCATAACCACCACCTTAGAACCATCCTTAGCTACTTTAATTCCTGCACCCAAAACACAACTCAAGGTCAAGGAAGAAGGGGTTAGGCATGCACATTAGGAGGGTCCCTCACCATGCCCTTCTAGTCTCTACACCCTAGTTTCTTCTTCCTTGGAACCAAGCCAAGGAGGGATTTTGGATGACAGTCAGGCCAGGAGAAAGGTGGACGTCCACCACCTTGGAGGAGTTAGAGAGAAGGAGCACTTCAAGGATAAAGAAGAAGCCTTCTTCAAGTTTGGGAGTAGCCGCACTTGGAATGAGGGCAACTTCATCTTTTGGGAGATTTTTCTATCTTCTTTTTCTTTATATCCATTTTTGTAGTAGAAGCATTCCGCTACTTGGGGATTAATTGTGTGGAACCCCTCCACACAATTGAGCTCTCCAAGTACTTGTAGACATTACTTCTTAATTAAATTTCAAGTGCCTTTCATCATTTTATGTGCTTCAATTTCAAGAAGTCTTTAATTACTTCAATGCACTTCACACTTCCTTCCTAATTATCCTAGGCCACACGTGCCTAGGGTGAGCTTAGGAAGGTTGGGTTTTTCTCATTTTATTTCCATATTTTAGCTCAACTATCTTTATCTTTGTTGACCTGATTTCAACCCAAGAAAATTGCAAATCACAAAAACCCTAAAAAGAAAAGAGGATTGGAGAGAGCGAGAGAGAGATTATTAAATTTATAAGTACAAATTGCCTCCTTCGATGACCCTAGATACTCACACTATATAGGTATACAAATTTAAAAGTTGATTGATTTTGCATGTTACAACTCAAAAACCCATCTTCTCAAATCACACATTTTTCGCATCAAGGCTAGGTAGGGATCCCTCCATCCCTTGTGTGATTCTCTTTTGATTTCCTAAGTAAATAGGAGAGATGAGAGGGAGATTCAAACTGCAAACTAGTGGTTTGCCACAAGAATCGAGGCCCATGTGTATGTTGCTTAAATACGCGTTGCATAATCTCAAGTGTTGATAGGCCCTTTGCACCCCAAAGTTTAATTGCGAGAGGAGCTTCTCACTGGTGATTGTGGGCCTAGACAACCCCTTTTGATGTCAATTAATATATGAGAATGGACCCACGTGATTGGGGTTGAAAGTAAAGGGGTTTCGAATGGGGGTAATGTGATGGTTTGGCATTCCAAGGGTTTGGATTGGAGGTATTTCCTTGGTTAGTGGGTAACTCAATTGAATTTCTCCATGAATTATAAATACTATGTGAAGTTGGGAACTGAGTTCTTGGGAAACAAGGAAGGTTTTTGGAATTGGTTGCGTGAAGTTATTCATGTTATAACTGACCCTTGGAGGCACCAAGCACCAATACTGATCAATTAGTATCGATACAGGCTCCTAACTCCAACCTAAAGAACTTACCAATTAATGGGGTTGGGAGTGCCCAGTACCAGTGCTAATTGATTAGTATCAATACTGACCATTTTCCCATGCCTGATTGGTGTACATATGGAGATCTGGTGATGCCCAGTGTCGGTACTAAGAACCAGTACCAACACCAGCCATCAACACAGATTAGATTGGAGTTTGAGCTGAGGACCAAGAGTACCCAATACTAGTCCTGGGAACCAATACTGGTACTAGCTCTACCTAGTGACTAGCAGGCAATAGGCACCTAAAATGGCTATCGAACACCAGTACCAATACTGGTGCCCTTGCTCTACTCAAAAAGGGGCTAATGTCTACCTTAATTAAATGAAAGTGTGGAAAGGTAAGTCATGGTGTGGGGTGAAAATCAATAAAGGGATTCAATCCATCAATTACCTAGTTAACCACTACATGAAGCAAGTGGTCTATGACTCCGGAAGACAAAAATAAAAGCCTAAGTTAATTGGCTAAGTATGAAGCGAAATTTGAAATGCGCGAACTCGCCAACTCTTGTAGAGTTTAAATGAATGAAGCCTTGGATCCTAAGGTCAGAGGTCAGACCCCAAATGATCCACTACGTCTCTAAGGTCTTGTTCCAAACACAGATCTAACTGGATTAAAAGACAATAGGTCTACTAAGTGAGCTCGTAAGGCCACCCTCATGGACTTGGTTAATCATGGGCTCACTATTTAGGTTAGAGACCCGAGGATGTGTGGTGGCTAGACACTACCTGAGATCTACCTCAAAACACGAATGGTTCTTGGGTACAGCAATGAGCTACAGGCTATCGCCGAGTTAAGGCACTTGGAAGTACCTGAATCCGACTTGATGTAAAGGTACTCATAGCTCTAGGCTTAGCAAGTGCCTGCATGCTTAGCGGGAGACACTGGGGCACTTGTACTCGCAGCTACAGGCTCATTAGGCACCTGCATGAGCGAAAGACATCGGGGTACCGTAAGGGGTTTGGCTGAGATCTCATCCAACGAAGGATTGAGAAGGTACACCTAGAGACCACGCTCTTAGTGAGAGCATTGTTGTGACTCGACAATTCTGACCAACCCTATGACTTCTGATCTTGAATGATCTATGACTAGACCTTGCGGGGCATGAATTGAGCTTACACTTCGCTGTCATAAGGCCTTGGCCTGGGTAGCTCCCAAGAGGCCCGACTATTCTGACTAAGGTCAGCAATGTTCTCGATATGTTGAGAACATGTAGCCTTTCATGAGGGTTATCAACTCTACTAGCCCCTCCCCTAGCTAAGGAGAGACCATCAGGTTGGGATCCAAAGGAATGATACGTTTCAATCTCCTTTAGTAGAGAGGGATGATTTTCCAGAATCTGACTTCTGCAGCGAGAGAGAATATAAGCCATGTGATAATAAAGCTGAATAATAATGTGGATAAATCTTGGTAAATAGGGGGAAAACGCTTGTAGCCAGCCTGTAGTGTTAATGAAACTTGGGTTAATTATGAGAAATGGGAAAGGACTTGTGGTTAGCTTGTTATGTTACATGGCTTAAGTGTTAGGGGAAATGCTTGTGATTGGCCTATAGGGTAGAAATCCGCACACCACCCTTCTTCGTTTCAATTGTTACATGTATTCTGTCCCTACTGAGCCACCTGACTCACCCCTATTTGTGTGACCCATTTTCAGGTTTCAGTGTTGCGGGGCATGCGACACCTCATGTCAAGCTCGGGCCCTGGAGGACCAGGATGATAGTAAAGTGTTAGTTTCTATCTCCTTGTGGGTAGCCCTTGACTTTGGAACATGATGTAAATGCTCAGGTTGGATTCCTATTGTTAGCTTTGTAGCTAGACGATTTTTTTTTTAATTATTAAGACATGTACTTAAATCATAGACTCTTGTAAATAAACTTGTAGATGGTGATTGATAATGTGTTGCATGACAGTGATGCAAGCATGTATTTATGTAAATGTTTATGGTGATGTGCATGATATTTGGCTTTGTTTTCTCTCCATTTTCTTTTCATGTCAGATTTTTGATAGGTTTCAACCCTACAATTAATTTAAAATGAACTTTCCGAAGACATACCTAATTAGGACCACAAATTACAACCTAAGCCACTTGGTAATTGGGAGCTTAGCATGCATACCTGGTGATTTGCTCTCGATCCATCGAGAGGATCATCGGGGCATGACAGGTAAGCGTAGGCATTCAGCCATGACTTCTCGTTAACAATATGTATGGGGTGACATCTTCAATAGAGCTATGTCATGTCTACAAGGTATAAAATCTTTTTTGGAGTTCTTCATTTTATATTTCTCTAAGATCTTATTAATGTACCCATATTGGGATAGCCCCAATGTTACGACCCGGTTCCCGAATCCCTACAGGACACGAGAATCGGATCGACTCGACTGATCCCAAGACCCAGTCGTCCAATGAGAAAGTAACCAAAAAGCAATAAAATAAACCACATTCACCATGCAAGTAACTAACAGTAACAAAAGTATAGTAGTAAAGAAAAGAATTACTACAGTACGTACCACCACAACAGTAGAGAATTTAAAAACATGTACAGTAATATGAAGTTTACAATAAAGAGTACAAGGTGAAACAGAAATACTCACTACTATAGAAAGACAGTACAACAAAAGTACAACTACTGGGCTCTACTAGGCCCAGCACCCTCTGCAGCCGCAGGCTCTGGCTGCTCAACACCTGGTCCTAAAAAAGGTGACAAATGTGACACGTTAGCGAAACACTGAGTAGAGTGGCAACCAGCTAGCTAAGAAAACAGTAAAGGTGGACAAGTAGCTGTTGTTTTCAATTTCTTTATTTCTCTATTTACCCTTTCTTGAATTATTTCTCAGATCTTTCTCTTGATCTCAAATGTTCCTCGTGGGAACGATCTTGATTGCAATCTTTTCCGAAAAGTAGTAGCACGTGGTGCTCTCCTGGCTGGGAGAGTCCCCCATGGTGGTCCTACCCTCAGTCAACCACCCCAAGGTCACTGACAGACATAACGGTGACTACGGCATGCGCGATAAATGCACAGGTAGCTACCCCGCACTGGCACGCGATCAGTCATTTTTGTTAACGGGTGAGCCCAAAGCACAGCACGGAACCAGTATAGGGCAGAGCCCTCTCAGTAGCAGGGGTCCAGCCCCTCCACAGTAACCAAACAGGGGTCTTGCCCCTCCACAGTCCATGCACCCTTGCTTGACTACCTTGGTTTGCCCAGTGGGCCTAACAAGTCGGTGTAGGACGGCTAGCTGAACCCCGGGGCCCGTAGGGTGGCTAGCTCTCTCCCTACACTAGTAGCTCTCCCCGGTACTGTGTACGCGAGGGCCAAAAGTCGGTACAAACTGGCCAGACCTAATCCCGGGTCCCTGGGGCAGCTAACTCCGCTCTGCACTAAACAGGGGGACAGTCGCTCTCCTTGGTACTCCGTACTCTTGGGCCAGCTCACTTCCCCATCCACTTTCCCAGTTCCATTCTATTTATCTTCCAGGAGCTCTACTCTTAATTCCCTGTAGAGTTCATGCTCATATTTCTCTGGCCAAGCCATGTTAGGTTTCATCATTTCAGTTTCATTCTCATATAGCCCGTGTTTCCAACATTTAATATCAATTTATATACAAGCAGCTCAAATTTAGTTTTCAACAACAGGAATCACATGTAGTAGTTACTAGCAACAGTACTCTATATTTCACAGGCAGCTGTTATCCAATTACAAGCAATTATCATTATTCTATCTACTTATCCAAGACTGTAATTCATGTATTCACGACATTCGTTTCAGTGTTTCTGTTCCTAGGATTCATGCCACACCCTAGGATCTATCATTTAATCTAGTTTTTAAGTCCTAGGATTCATCCCATACCCTAGGATCTATCATTTAATCTATTTTTCAAGTCCTAGGATTCATGCCATACCTTAGGATTTATCATTCAATCTAGTTTTCAGATCCTAGGATTCATGCCATACCCTAGAATCTATTATTCATCTCAAAGATGCATTAATGTTGGTAAATAACTAAGGGGAGCCACTCTACCCGCAAAACCGAGAGTAATGGGGGCGTGATCGGCAAGTCCACGTACCTCCGCAACCCCCAAAGCCGTAACAGAACGAGATCCTAACACAAGGATCAATCACAAGGAACCACTTAGAATATGATACAAGTATTTTAAACAAGTAGAGGAACTAATTCTGAGAAGAATGGAATCTTAAACGCGGAAATCCGACCTCGAACGGACCCTAAATGGGTCAAAAACGACAATTCTGACTCAAATCAGACGTCTGGAACATCTTCCAGACGTCTTAAAAAATGGTCCAGGTCATACCTCACTCTGCGCTGCTCCTCAGATGTCCAAGGATCCTACTGAATCGTCTGGACCTAGTTCCAGACGTCCGACCACCTCTCTGGACGTCTGGAGATGCTCTCCGTCATCTAGTGCTGTGCCCAGACGTCTGATTTGCATGGGAGGGCATGTCCCCGCGCCTTCTTGAAATGAAACCTGCACGCGCGACGAAATCCTTCTCAACACGACACGTCTCAACATTTCGGCGGAACGGCCTGCATGGCCGTATCCGCAAAAGGAGGTGGAGGAGAAATTTCGTACCTCTCAGTCGTATGGAGCTCCCTCCAGACGTCGCTTGCGTCGTCTGGACGTAGGTCCAGACGTCTGATTCTGGGAAAAATTCCTAGAATCAGAACCTCCTCGCCTTCTTCCCGCTGCGCGCGAGCTCGCCACGCAGCTGCTCGTCCGTTGCTCGAGCTATAGCAGCACCAGGGGAGATCTCCCCCGCACGACGCTCCTCCGCGCGCACGCCGGCCGGCCTTGAGCTGCTCCGGCGGGCTCTCTCTCTCTTTCTCGCGCGCTCTCCCTCTTCTCTCCGCGATGCACCCGGCAGCAGCTGCTGCCCTCGCTCTCTCTCTCTCGTGCTCACGCTAGAAGAAGGAGGAGACGGTGGGGTGGTGAACGAGGGAGAGGGGAGGGGTATTTGAAGGTGTGGGGGCTCTGTCTGTAGGTCAGCGAGGGAAGAGAGAGAAAGAAGAGGGTGGCAGGTTGCAGTCTGCATGCGGCACATGCGCAGACTCGCGATCGTACGCACGCCAAAATTTATTTCCAAACATCTGGGAAGGCGTCCAGACGTCTGACCAGACATCTGGACCAACTCCCAGACGTCTTAAAAAGGGTCTAATGTCTCGGGTCTTAACACCCAATATCTTCTTATCCTAATCTCTAAACACCATCAATCCCACTATGTAAATTACATTTTCAAATCTTTCATCTTAAAGGTTTAGGATAACTCAACCTTCACATTAGTCATATTGCTACATCATTCCCAATGAGTAGGATATCATCCACATACAATACTAGAAACACTATTGCACTCCTACTAGTCTTTCTGTAAGCACATGCCTCATTGAATCTAACGTTCTAGCTTCAGGAATCTTGATTAAAGCCATAGATGTATTTGTTCAACTTGCAAACCCTTTGTTTGTCTCCTAAAGTTATGAATCCTTTATGCTTCTCCATAAACATATCTTCCTCTAGTTATCCACTAATAAAAGCTTTCTGATGTAGGTGATGCTCTGCTATTGGATGTGAATGCAAGTAGGTGAAGAAAATCTCTGCATTAGACAATGGGTTCCCTAGAGAGTTGACAATGATAAGGAAGGGACATATTCATCCACATCCAAATCTTTGGTGGTGCTGATGGTGGCAGCATTTGGAGCTTGCCATAAGGAGCCAACAATAGCAACCTTACAATAGCAACCCATGTAAGGCTAGCTAGAGCTTTTCATGTAAGAAATGCTATGGAGGGGAGAAGCTAGTCACATCAATGAAATCTTGTCATGGAATGCCAGGAGGTTGTGCAACCCCTAGAGGAGGATTTTGAAGGGTTACTTAATGGAGTAGGCAGTCGACATTTTTCTTTCACATGAAACAAAATTTGAACTGGTGGATCAACTTATACTGCAATCTATTGGTAGCCAAAAGTATGATAAGTTCATTTCTTTATGTGCGAATGGGAGATCTACTGGTATCGGCATAAGTTGGGGGAGTGATTTCTTTGAGGTAGATTCTAAATGGATAGATAAACTCATTAGTGTAATTACTTTAAAGAGAAAGTTAGACAACAAATTTTGTTGTGGCTTTAGTTTACAGATCAATAACTACAAAATTGAGAGAGGATCTTTGGAAGGACATGAAGCAAGCATCAGAATTTTGTGGGGATCTACCTTTCATTTTTGGCAGGGACTTTAGTGTAACAATTAATGTGGAAGATTCGTTAGGGATAGAGGTGTCATGGTTGAAAGGTTACAGGAGTTTCGGGAGATATTGGTAGAAGTGGAATTTAAGGAATTCTCCATTCACTTAGTGCAACACCAATTTTATGTCGATGATTGGTTGCTTCTTCTACTTGTTGACTTACTTGGAGGTGTCTCCTTTACACGAGGTTGTGGATGCTCCGAGGCTTTTCTCATATCATACTCCCTTAATTTGGTGTTCTAATGAAGAACAAAGACCCTCTTCATAGTTTAAATTTGAGAAAGCTTGGCTTTTAAAGGATGGATTTCAAGATCTTGTGTGGGATTGGTGGTCCTTAAACAACAATTAGGAAGGGTTAGCAATATCCAAGTTGGTGAGGAAGTTGAAGAACCTTAAGCAGTACTTAATTACATATAAGAAGAGGGCAAAACAAAAAATATTAGCAAAGAAAAGGGAGGCACTTGACACTATTCAAGAGTTGGACAGGGTGGAATCAAGGCACACTCTATCTAAGGAGGAGAAGAAATGGAGAATGGCTTCACAACCGGTGGTTACAAGGAAGATCTAAAAGAGGAGATTAAGTGAAGACAACGTTCAAGACAACTATGGTTAAAAGAAGGTGATGCAAATACGAGATTCTTTCACATGGTAACCAATGGTAAACGGAGGAAAAACTTCATTAGTAAAATTGTGCTGAATGGAAGGGAGTGTGGAAGGAGATTAGTCCTCAAGCAGTGGAACATTTTAGAAACTTCACTAAGAGATGGTCCAGAGGTAGATGGTGTTGGATGAGTAGAGGCATATGTATGTTGTCTTCAAATCTAGGGAAGGCTCACGTAAGACCTTTCTTAGAGATGGAGGTTAAAGATGCTCTGTGTCAGCTCAATGCAGGAGGCACCTTAAGTCTAGATGGCTTTCTGATGTTATTCTATAAGGAGTTCGAGACTCTTCTCTAACCTAATGTCATGGTTGTTGTGGAGTTTCAACAAAGAAACTTAGGGCTTGAATGAATTAATAGCTCTCTCCTTTTCTTCATACCTAAAAAAGAACCAATAGAAAGAGTTAAAGACTATAGGTTCATTTCATTGTCCAACTCCATTTATCTTATTGTTGCCAAGGTCCTAGCCAATCCACTTAAAGATGGAATGGATGACCTCAAGAGTCATGTCTAGTCAACATTTCATAAGGGTTGCTACTAAGGCAAATGCCTACTACTGGAAGAGAATAGACATAAAGGTTTCTTATGCAAGGTGGACTTTGTTAAGGTGCATGATGCACTGGATTGGCATTTTTATCTGGAGTATGCTTAAGAAGAGAAACTTCTTGGACAAATGGATTTCTTGGATCAAATGGTGCATTACGATTACTTCCTTTTTTGTATTGATTAATGGTAGACCGGAAGGAAGTAGAATCCAACCACAAAAAAGAGTGTGATAAGGATGTCCTCTGGCTCCCCTGATTTTCGTGTTGGCAGTAGATGCTTTAGCAACTTGTACCTTTATGGCTTGTGATAGAGGCTTGATTAAGGGGTTCAACCTTGGACAGTGCCATAATCTCATTCATTTTTTACAGTATGCAGATGACACTATCTTTCTTATGGAAGGCTCTTGGGTAGAAGTTAGAAGCATCTCCATTCTATTTGATGTTGTTGCAAACTTCTTAGGGTTGCAAGTGAATAAGTGAAGTCATCTGTTGTCTGATTTGCTTTGGAGGATGTGGACATTGTGGAGGCTTCAAACTGTATGCATGTTTTGCAAATGCCACAGGTCTCCTTATGACCTACCTCAATATATGTCTTAATGATAGATCGCTAAGTATTGCTGATTAGTAGGTGGTTATGGAAAAGGTGGCTAAAAGACTAGATAGGTGGAAGGCTTGGTTACTATCAAAGGGAGGTCAAGTTTTCATGTTGAAGTTCGTTCTCTCTGTCATTCCTCTTTTCTTTACATTTGCCTTTGAGATGCCAATCTAAGTGTAAAAAGAATTGATAGAGTTCAAAGGAAGTTCTTTTATAAGGTATTAGGAGAAGCCTCTAGAGATTTACATATAATCTCTTGGGGGGAAATTTGCAAACCCCTTGACAAAGGGGGTTTAAGTATTTAGGATCTTTGCATCATGAATGATGCCCTCCTCTATAAATAGGTTTGTCAAGTGTTGGGGAGAGAGAAAACCTACTTACTACTATTCTAGAGTCCTAGTATGGATGACGGATTTTGGATCGGGTAGATATAACCTTGCCACTTAGAGGGGCATCCCACTTCTAGAAGGGGATTATACATGTTATTCCTCTTATAAAGGAAAAGGACTCTTTTCTTGCTAAGTTGACAGATGGTAGCTCATTAGTTCTGGATGGATGAAGGGACACCTTTTGGGACCTTAACAAATGGGTGCTCACGTTTGGCCCATTTAATTGCAAATGTTATGACTTTACTGGTAGATTATTACAATAATGATAGGGGTTGCTGGATGCCCATTTTTGTGAGTATGCTTTTACATGAAAGACTTCAGGAATACCTTGACCTATACTCTATTTTGTCCAACCATAAACTGGTGGTTGACATGGTTGATGGTTGGCATTCGGTGAATGGCACCTTCTCTATCAATTTGATTTACAAATATCTTTGTTGCCCCCATTATGAAGAGAGAGGTTGTAGACTCCTGTGGAAGGTTAAAATGAACTGAAAGCGAAGATTTTTTCTTGGATGGTGAGAAGGAAGTAGCTTCTAACAAAGTGCTACAAAAGGAAGTTTGCTATTTTGGATGATTCCACTTACCCTCTTGGTGGAGTAAAAGAGGAGATTGTGCACATTTATTCTTAATGGTGACCTCACTATGTTAGGATACACAAACTCAAATTTCCAATCAAATATGGATAGTACATCTGATTTCATCTTCACATGAGATGACAGTGTTGTTTATTGGAGGAGCAAGAAATAAGATGCCGTTGTAGGTTCATCCACTAAAGTTAAGCAACATAGTATCTTGTAAAGTAACTAAAGCGGTTGTATGGATACATAAGTTTGTGACTCAGCTTGGTATAGCTTCCTCCATTGAAGCACCATAATGGGCCATTACTTAGGCTATGGATCTATGCTCTCAACAAAAGAGTAAGCATATAGAGAGGAAACTCAATATCATAAGGGAGATAGTAGGACCTGAATATGAGAGCGTTGCAAAGATTGGATTGGTTGACAACCTTTTAGATCACTACCAGAAATCCGTGATTTTGCGTAGGATATTTCCTGTGCGTAGATGTAGCCTTTCCTCATGGTTGGGGTGGGTTTGTGGGGAAAGGTCTTGGAAAGGTTGGCAACACTCCTAGCTTTTGCAGACGGTTTACAACTAG
Source organism: Thalassia testudinum (assembly GCA_037157565.1). NCBI lineage: Eukaryota > Viridiplantae > Streptophyta > Magnoliopsida > Alismatales > Hydrocharitaceae > Thalassia > Thalassia testudinum. Next base: position 2,711,888 of record JAZHRO010000007.1, read on the forward strand.
GGATGCAAGTTTTAGTAAACCCGACCTAAAAAATAGCTAAAATTTAACTCAAACCCAACTGGGTTTGGGTATGGATTTTATCCAAAAAACCTGACCACATTTGGGTATGAGTATAGGTATAGATCTATACCCTACTACTCGACCGAAGTACTTGAATAAAATCTTCAATTACCCAAGATATATAAGTCCCACCTTAAGTCCCTCATTTCTCCAACTTTAATCTTCCTCATGATTCCCTCCATGATTTGAAGGCTGGGAGTGCTTCTAAAACTTCTATTAAACATTTATGTCGAAGATGAAGATCTTTAATTTAAAATGTATTTGTATTTTAACTTTTTTTGTATTTTTTGCTTTCTCTTTTTGATGTATTCTCCTTAAAGGACTCTTTTTGTAATAATTTTGATAGGGATCAATAAAATTGGAGTAGCCCATGCCCCTATGGTTTAGACCTGTTAAAAATAAATAATTAATAAATCATGTTATAGATTGTTTTTTTTCTTTAACTTTAATTTGAGTATGATTTGATTGTAAGATCAATTTATAAATGGTTGCTCGATGGGTAAATGGATGCCTGATGGATGATGGGTATGGGATTGGGTTTGGATTTTTGTACCCAATGGGTAAATGGGTAAAGTATGTGTATAAATTTTGTAAATGAATATAGGTATGGGTTTAATCAAGCCCAACCCAAACTTGACTCGTTTGCATTCCTATTTACAATCGTAAGAAAAAATCAATATTTTCTGACGATTTTAAAATGGTAAGCAAGCATATCCTTTTCCTACTGTTGGAGGCAAGTGTGTGTAGACAGTTTACAACCGTGGAAAAAGATTTTTTATCATAATAAAAACTCTCAGCAAAAGCCAGGAAAACCAAAAATAAAAAGAAAGCATGAAAGAGGGGGAGGTAGAGAAGCTAAACCTTAAGTTAGGTTTTCTCTCTTACCATCTCCTTCATTGAACCCTAAACCCCACCCTTGACCCCCCAATGTTGCCTACCTCCCCCTCCGTCAATTGTTTGACTTTAGCACCCTCCTCCTCCTTTAGTTGTCCTCCTCAACCTCGCCACAACTTCCTGTAACTTTACTATTGTCAGTTCCTCCACCTCCTTTTTGTTGTGTACTTCCTTCTTGTCCTCCACCCACCATAATCGCTTCGTCACCTAGGATCGCTTACTCTTCTTACATGTAGACAATTAATGAAAAACTAATTTAGGAATAAGGGAGAAAATGAGCCATCATTTCTTGTAAATAAACAAAGACAAAGTCTAAATATATGATTGCTTTTTCATCCTTAATTATAAGCGATCCTAGAGAGAATTATATCATTTTTCTGTGATTGATATTTGTTTTCATTCACTGATGGACTCACTCTTTGGGTTTCTATGGAGAAACATTTATGCTTGTATTTTGAGTTTTTGCCATTCTATATTTTGTAGTTTATAGAACTAAATTGCATCAGCGCTATTTAGGCATGAATAAGTGATATTTTAGTTTTGAACTAAATTGCACCAATGATATTTTAGTTTTAAACTAAATATCATCAATGATATTTAGTTTTAAATCGAATATCAATGGCATTATTTGAAAAATCACTTGTGATATTTGAATATTGAAGTTCTAAACCAAATATCATCGGTGATATTTGAAATATCACCACAATATTTTAATATTTTCAATTCTAAACCAAATATCAGCGATGATATTTGAAATATCACTATAATATTTGAATATTTTCAATTCTGAACTAAATATCACCGATGATATTTGAAATATGATTGTTAATTTTTTAATATCACTAGTGTAATATGACAAATATTGATGAGATGGTTTTCACTTTGAAATAATTTTTTCACAAGAAAATAAGTCGTCGAAGTAGAAATTAAGAGGTGGAAAATCGATCTTCAACAATTAAAATAAAATCACTCACAGGAGAGCAGGTCGTTTCCACAAAGAGGCATATGTCTATTAAAACTCGCACAAGTCACAAACAATTGTTCACTGATAATCTCACCAAAAATTGAGTCGAAATCAACTTTAGATTAGGATAACTATGTCTAAATATGTTGAAATTGCATTTTCATGGAAAGGCAAGGATGTTCTCAAAAATCTACCAACATATAATATTCAATAAATGATAAAAATGGATGTTGGAAATGGCATGTAACGTAAATATCAATTGAACCACAAACAAGGGATTCCCCTTGGCCGTGCGAGCAACTCAAGGGATGGCCGGTGGTGAGGCTACGGCCAGAGGTGGCTGGAGGCGGGCCACAACCAACAGTGGTGAGGAGGCGGTGGATGGTGGTCGGGGTCGGCGGCGGTGAGTAGCCGATGGGGGGCTTCTCTGTTGCTGCTAGAGCAGCAATTTGGAGTGGCTACATGTGGTGCGAAGAGCTAGTGGCACGTGGGCGTGTTGATCGGGGGTGTTGGTGGTGACCGCTTGTGGCGTGGGCGCGGGAGTGGTTGGTGCGAATGGCTGTGGGGATGGAGATGTTGGGTTCTTCGTGGAGAAGATGAATAGTGGAGAGAGGACCCCCGGGGGGTGCTGTGCGTGGACGGCAAGAAGGGGGATCGTACTGTTGGCGATGACAGCGAGGATAGCGAGGATGGCGCCGCCCAACGCTGGGTGCGATGGAGTGGTGGTGCTACTGGTTGTTGGGTTGAGTTGTAGAGATCAAAGGAGGAAGATGAGGATGCATGGTGGTTGTTGCAGAGTCAAGGCCGTGTGCTTTCACCACACGACCGTTCGCGGTATCACGGTTGTCGCGATCATGAGAAGGATGAGGCTCGCGGTGGTGTTGTGGACACGGTGACGAGGAGATGTGTCGAGGGCAAGCGCAGCGGTGGACGAGATGTGGTGGCGAGTAGCGGTGTCATGGTTGCGCAGAGGTCTGCTGGTCACGGTTAGCGTAGCGAGGAGAAGCGGAGGTCACGGTGGCTCACAATGGCGTTAGTGGGTTTGTTGGGTGCATGGGGGAGATGGAGATGATGGTCAAGGGAGAGAGAGACCCTCCCTTCATGGGTTGGAGGAAGAAGATGATGATGATGATGATGGGGGCCCCTTGTGTCCTATTATAAATAGAAAGAGAAAGACTATGAGAGAAATTAACGAGGCAAGAATCTCCTACTTCCACAAAATTGCATGAATGTCAAAATACGAGCTTAATTAATTTTTCCATGTAATACACGCTCAAAATTTAATTTCCATTTCAATGATAATGCACTTAGGCCTAAATTTAGTCCACTAAAGTGGGCCTATCAAACACCCCCACGCCTAAGTTTTGCTAGTCCCGAGCAAAAGCATATGAAACAGACTAGGTCTCTGGGTCGAATTTTATCGTCAGGATGCCTTGTCGAGCTGCACTTCTAAAGACTAAATCGAAACACCAACTATAGGCCTAAAGGTACTCAAGTACCAGCCAAGATACGGACCTAACCAGCCTCAGCCTTGGGTCCACCATGAAGGTTTCTAAGACCCGCAAAAACTGCTTAGAGGTTCGTTGACCCTAGCAATTAAAGCACCCGTGCGTATGTGTAATAAGTCCAAGTTCAATTTGCTAGTGCATTTTTGATAAGAGAGAGAGAGGGATAATTATTTTGAGAGTTTTCTCTCTTTTCTTTTTAAATTCCCCTAAATCCAACATTGGATTGGCCCTAAACACTATCTGTATCGGATTCCTTGTCCCCACCATCAATCCTCGTAGGGTCCCTTGCAATCAATGCTTTGGGATAGCATTGCCCATGGCAACTGCTGGATCGGAAAACGTACGCAAATGGGATTGAGTTTTAAAAACTTGCCGATGTACTATGATTTGCAAAGAAATCCATCAACATTTACCGACACTCGAAAGAATTCCAGGTCGAACACAGGGAGGCGGACATTTGATTCAAAATCGCATTTGTTTTATTGTCACGAAACAAATTAGCTGGTCGAATAGAATCTAAACTAGCTATCTACTTAAAGAATAAAGAATAGAAGGAAGAAAGAGAATATTACAAATAAAGAGAAAATAGAGAGAATAAATATTGATTTCATTACCACAAGCTGATGTTCATTACAACTACAACTACTCATTACACTAGAAAGCATGAAATCTATACTAGAAAGTGGGAAATCTACACTAGAAAGCGGTAAAAGAGAAGATAGAGAGAAGTTATCCTCCTCGACGGCTACTTGGAGGATGAGTCGCAACGATGGAGCGCTCAGACGAAGGTGGTGAGATGTGGGACAAAGGAGAACGAAGAGGGATGACGGAGAATGAGGTAGGATGACATCATGGAGGGATTCGCTTTCGGAATGGCGGTGAGAGGACCACCGCGGAATGCTCCACGAAGGGGGTGAGAAGGTAGAAAAATTATAATTTAAACTCTAATGGAGCATCCTGGGTTTGGAACAAGCTCTTAGAGCTTTGGAGGAGGTTAGAGAAGAGAGGAAGGGATGAAGAAAGTGTGGGGGTCGTAGGGCTATATATAGGTGTAGAGGTTGGGGGCAATTAGGTCATTTTATATATAAAACATTAATTTAGGGCCTTTAGTGACATATTTATCTGTCACTAAAGGCCTGAATGTGGGCGACATGTAGGCACGCCCGCCGTTAAGCACGCCCGCTGTCTCCTCTTCTCCTGGGCGCTTAACGCACGTGCACGTCCAAGCAGTCTCAATCGTCCGATCAAGTGATCGGACGGCTAGAAAGCTTTCCACGTCGCTTGTGCTTCGACGCGCCAAACACCCGCAAGCGTGATTGCACATGGGCTTGGGTGTTCGATCTGGCGTATGCCCGCCTGTGCATCTGGTGTGGCCACGTCACTTGCATATGCGCCGCTCACGCTTCATCCAACGCCCGAAATCGGCTACACTAGCGTTCGTGCTCAATTTGAGCGCTTGATAAGGCTCAAGCCCGCACCTTCAGCTTCGTGAGCACTTCCGTGACCAACACTCTATGGCTGCCGCTTTGTCTCGCTTATGTTTTAAGCAAGTGCGCCCATGGCCGTTGGATCAAGATCCAACGGCCCAGATCTTGCCTCGCCCGTGCCTTCAGAGGTTTAGAAGAGGTGCTGCAGCCGGTTTCGGCAGCTGTGATGGCGCCACGTGGCGCCATCATGGCTGTCCATCTTCTGTAAGTTGTAGATGGTGCCACAGATGTCGGATTGGATTGATTTTCATGTTGTTAGGCTACGATCGTCAATCCGAACCCATCCATGTAGTTGGATCTGTCATCTGAAGTGTAGATTTACACCATCTTAGCCCTTGATCTCTGACCTTCCTCGGATTATATTTGATGCTACAGAAGTCCGATCAGGGTGATCTTGGAGTCGTTGAACTCCGATCGTCGCCCTGATTAGATCCGTATGATTGGATCTTCAATCTGAGGTCCCGATTAAATGTTGCCCTGTTACCTGACCACAAAAAGGGAAACTTAACCTAAAATTTACACAACCTAACCTAAATGCAAGATGATGCATGTTATGCAATATTTATAATGTATGATGCAACTCTAAGCCTAAGAATACGCATAGATAGACAGTTTATGTGATATAAATGTGTTTACATCAGCAACCCCAAGAACCCTGGCTTTCGACACTTCAGGATAGTGTCACCCATGGCGTTCTGTAGTTAAATTCAGACCCTGACAATCGACATTTCAGGATAATGCCGCCCATGGCATCTGAACCGGCACAAGGTGCTTCTGTGCCCTCGGTAGGATATTTAGATATCCTAAGAGACAAGCATCGAGGAGATGATATGTTATAACGCATCTTCGAGGGATTCCTCCTCTTCGCGCAAGGAACTCATCTAATCAACTTGTGTCTTCGAGCCGCTCCTAAGTCAAATCTTTGGGAAAACCTTTTTGGATAGAGCTTTTTTTAGCATTATTTTTCTTTAAATGCACTAAACCAGATTGGTGTATGAGTTTTGGGTGCCTAGGTTACCAAGTCATGCAAACCAAAGGGCAGGCAACAGGGTCAAATAATCCCTAAGCCTTAGACTTAATACATCAGCCTCACAACTTCCTTAACCTCTTGAGGAATAGTCCTAATATTAACAAATACATGAGTGTTTAAGCCTTAGAACAGACCCAGGAGGCCTAAAGTTGGTATCCCTCACTTATCTTCTCTTTAGCACTTTAGGATTTAATTTATCATCCGATCCAACTCAGAACTTAAGTATGTTCTACACTCAATTGCTGGGACTAACATAATTTTTCCTTTCCTTTTTGTGTTTACCTTCTTTTTTTTTCTTCCTCAATAATTTTGCACTTCAGCTCACAAAGATTTCATCTCCTTCCATCTCTTGTCCCTCTTTTTCTCTGTTTTTTTTTATGCAATAAAAGTTCTAACTACATGCATGCAAAATATGTATAAATGATATGTACAACCTCAGGTTATACCCCCCCATGCCCAGATCTGACAATGTCCTTATTGGAAAGCAAAAGCAAGGAAAGCTATTACCTGAGGTAGAGAGTGTTTGGGGCTAAGGCTCCTCCAGCCTGTAGGTGTTTAATACCTAGCCATCAGAAAGAGTAACATACGGTTTCAAACGTTGGCCATTTACCTTGAAAGTCTTACCAATTGAGGGATTTTGGATCTCAACTGCACCGTGCTGGAACACCTGCATGACAGTGTATGGCTCATCCCAACGGGACTTAAGTTTCCCAAGGAATAGCTTGAGTCTGGAATTGAATAGTTGATTGCACAACAATCATGCAACCTAAATCACCTGAATTAAGTTAGATTCTAGCATAACTTAAGAATAATGCATGCATAAGCATCATAATTTGCATAATAGTTAGTTTGATTAGCTGCATAGATAATATTGCCATTTATGTACTAAAAGATAGACGAAATTAATTGCAGATGATTTGAAGCTGCGGATGACAAATTAGACCATATAGATCTGATCAGAATGACGACGGGAGTCCAATGCTTCCGAAATTGTCTTGATCAGACAACCAAAGCATCTTGTGCAGTCCATAAAAGAATAGAGGCCACGGAGCTAGAGGACAAAGATCTAAGCCTCAGATGAAAAATCCAACCACAGGGATGGATCCGGATCAACGATCGCAGTTTAATGACGCAAAAAATCAACCCAATCGGAGATCTGCATCACCAGTTACAAAGAAAAGAAGATGGATGACCATGATGGTGCCACGTGGCACCATCACAGCTGCCCTTCACCGCCACCCCATCTTTGAAGATCATTCCTTGCCTGTTGTGGGCCGTTGGATGGCCATCTAATGGTCCACAAACCTCCACGCCTCATCAAAGAAGGAGAAGATCTTGACCGTTGGATCTCTATCCAACGACAGAGAGCGGAGTTGCCTAAAACAAAACCATGACTCAAAGGCATTCTCAATGCAATGGTTAGAGCCTTCGGCTTAAGCAAGCGGTGCGCATTCGATCCGCGCCTCGCGTGAAATTGAAGGGGCGTTGGGCACCGACACAATTACACCATCAGTTGGTGATCGAAGGGTGGAGGTGCGACCACGTGGCGTGATCTGAGCTCTTCTCGATAGCACACGGGATCCCATGCATTTTCTTCGACGTGAAGGTAGTGTGGGCGATCTTTAATAATCGCACAGCTGAGGATCGGGCGCTCATTTTGAGCGAGCGGGAGCGCGATGGAAGTAAGTGGGCACACGCAGGCGAAGTAGAAGCGTCCGAATGTGGATCAAAAGCTCTCGGCATGCCATGTGTCAGCATCTCATGCGCCCAGAGCGTAGAAGGCAATTTTGAAGGAGTTTTAAGGCCAAATCAGTTCCGTTGATCTCCCGATCAACGGATCTCTAAGGTTGTTGCACAAGTTGAAGGGCCAAAATACCCTCTTTGCCCTCTATCAAAACTATAAAAGAAGGCCTAGGCCCCCCCAGTGGAGACATCTTCGAAAACAACTCTTCATCTCTCTCTTCCACCTTCTTCCATGGTCTTCCGCCTCTCTCTCTCTGCAACTCCGACCTTTGTCCCGGTGCTCTGGATCTAAGGTGCTGCCGCACCTTGCATGAGAATCCCATAGGCTGCGTCGTCTATCTGCATCTCTCTCTCTCTTTTTCTTCCTATCTATCTGTTATCTATCTTAGGAATTTCTATTTTGAAAAACTCTATTTGAATGCAATAAAATTCTGATCTTCTGCATGTTTGATCTATACATATATATAAATATCTGTTTAGAGCAAGTTCTATTGAAAAGCTTTTACATAAATCGAGATTGCCTCCCTGCGAATGACCTGGTACTCATCGGATTTTATAAATGTATTTGTTCCGTTGCGATTTGCACTGCAACGATAACATTGAATCTTTCTAGCGTGTCTCGTGTTGACGAACAGTAGTCAGGCCCATTGGTTGGGCTCAAAGGTTTTGCAGAGGATGTGTTCACCGTGAAAGACCTTAGTCCACTCTTTATACACTCGAGCAGTCTCATAAGCCTCATTCCTCAATTCTTCAAGCTCAGTCAGTTCTAATAGGCGCTCTTTGCCTACGTGCTCAAGATCCATGTTGACATTCTTAATAGCCCAATAAGCCCTATACTCAATCTCAACAGGCAAATGACAAGCTTTGCCATATATTTTACGAAAGGGAGACATACCCAAGGGGGTCTTATAAGCAATTCTGTAAGCCTATAGTGCATCATCTAATTTCTTTGACCAATCTTTCCTATCGGGTCTTACAGTTTTCTCTAGAAGCCATTGATCTCCCAATTGGACACCTCGACCTGTCCACTCATCTGCGGGTGATACGGGGTAGCCACCTTGTGGGTGACACCAAAACTTTTGAGTAGACATGTGAAGTGTGCATTCCTGAAATGCAGTCCCCCATTACTAATGATCATCCTTGGGTAGCCAAATTGGGAAATGATATTGGCCTTAATGAAATTCAGGACCATGGAGTGATCGTTGGTCTTATTTGGAATAGCCTCTATCCACTTTGACACATAATCAACTGCCATGAGGATATATTCATAGCCATGAGACGATGGGAAGGGGCCCATGAAATCTATGTCCCATACATTGAATATATCTCTATCGGAAGAATAGGCTGCTAGGGCATCTCATCCTACTTCTCGATCGTTCCAATCTGTTGACAATGAAGACATGCCCCCACATAAGTATGTGTCCTTGAATAGTGAGGGCCATCCAGAAACCAGACTGGAGAACCTTGTATGCAGCATTCTTTGCACTAAAGCGTCCTCCACAGTGTGTGATAGAAATTCAAAATACTCTGTTGTTCCTCCTCTGGAACACACCTACATAAGACCTAGTCACGGCCTATTCTAAAGAGCTCGGGGTCCTCCAAATGATAATGCTTAGTGTCAGCGAGAAATCTATCTTGCTTTTACTTATTCCACATACTAGGGCTTTCACCAGTGACCAAGTAGTTGATGACATCAGTATACCAAGGTGTCATTGGCTATACCGCCATCACCATTTCGTCAGGAAAGGTGTCATGAATGTCTCTAGATAGGGTTGAAGCCTCAACTGGGATCCTGGATAAATGATTGGTGAATTCATTTTCGACCCCTTTCTTGTCACGGATATCAAGGTTGAACTCCTGTAGTAACAGAATCCATCTAATCAGCCTAGATTTGGTGTCCTTCTTAGCGAGCAAATGCTTCAAGGTCGAATGATCAGTATACACCACAACCTTAGATCCCAGAAGATAAGACCTAAACTTCTCCAGAGCAAATACTATCGCAAGAAGTTGTTTTTCTGTCACAATGTAGTTTAGCTTTAGATCAGTGAGGGTCTTGCTAGCATAGTACAGCACATGAGGCTTTTTATCAACCCTTTGACCAAGGACTGCTCCCACGGCAAAATTTGAGGCATCGCACATCAACTCAAATGGGAGGGTCCAATCAGGTGCTTGCAGGATAGACGCGGTTATTAGGGCCTCTTTTAAGACTTGGAAGGCCTCAACACACTTTTCATAAAAAATGAAGCTAGTATCCTTCTCTAGTAAGTCACAAAGTGGCCTAGAAATCTTACTAAAGTCTTTAATGAAGTGCCCATAAAAGCCAGCATGGCCAAGGAATGAGCAAATTTGCTTGACATTGGTGGGCAGTGCAAGCTTTGAAATGGACTCAACCTTGGCTTTATTCACTTCTAAACCCCACTCAGGCACTACATGCCTAAGAACAATGCCCTGCTAAATCATAAAATGGCTTTTCTCTCAGCTGAGCACCAATCATGTCTCTTCACAGCGGGTGGGAACTTTTTCGAAATGCGAGAGACAGTGGTCAAATGATGAGCCATATATGGAAAAGTCATCCATGAAAACCTCTATGAACTCATCAATCATGTCAGAAAAGATGGACATCATACACCGCTGAAATGTTCCCAAAGAATTACATTGTCTAATGGCATTCGGCGGAAGGCAAATGTGCCATAAGGACTCGTGAAAGTAGTGTGCTCCTGGTCGTCTGGAAAGAGGACAATCTGATTGTACCCAGAATATCCATCGAGAAAATAGAAGTATTTATTCCCTGCCAATCTTTCCAGTATCTGATCAATAAATGGAAGAGGAAAGTGGTCTTTCTGGGTAGCGGTGTTTAGGCGGCAGTAGTCTATGCATACCCTCCATCTTGTTATGGATCGAGTGGTGACTTTTTCCCCTTTTTCATTGGTCTCGACCGTCAATCCCGCTTTTTTGGGCACCATGTGAATAGGATTGACCCATTTACTATCAGAAATGGGATAAATTATCCTTGCATCCAACCATTTTAAGATTTCCTTCACCACTTCCTGCATGTTGGGGTTTAACCCTCTCTGCATATCAAGGAAGGGTTTTACAGAGTCATCTGTGTAAATGTGATGCATGTAGAGTGTTGAGTCAACCCCTTTGATGTCTGCTATAGTCCAAGCAATGGCCTCCTTATGCCATTTTAGGCATTCAATCAAGTCTCCCTCTTGCATCATAGATAGAGCAGTTGATGTCAAGGAGTGTATTATGAGGCCCAACGAAAACATACTTGAGGTTTTCTAGGAGTGGTTTAAGCTCCAAGTCGAGAGCTTTCTGAATCAAGGGAATTATTTTCAATGTCCCCGCCTCTGGTAGCGGATCTACCTTGATTGTCCATGGCACGGAGAGGGACTCAGCTTTGACATCAACAACTCTTCTAATTCTGGCATATCTCCTTCTCCTTCTTCAAGATTCGGGGTATGGTCCTTAGAAATGACCAATTGGAGGAGATCATCACACAAAAGATCTAGTGTTGTCTCCTCTATAATTTCATCGATCACCTTAATTTGGGAATAATCTTTCAATTCGGGTTTTTTATAGGCATCAAACACATTCAGCCGATTTTCTGGTTCCCGAAGCCCATCTTGAGCACCCCTGATTTGCAATTAATGAACGCATTGGCTGTAGCCAAAAAGGGACACCCTAAGATAATTGAAGGTTTGGTGGGTATGTTAAATGGGTCAGTATCCGATATCAAAAAGTCGACAGAAAAGAAGTCCACCTCTCTCATCAGGACATCTTCTAAAATCCTACGTGGTGTCTTCAGTGATCTATTAGTTACTTGGAGGATAGCAAGACTAGGCTTCAATTCACCTCCTCCTAATATCTTATAGACTGAGCTCGACAATATATTAACCCCTGCGCCTAGATCGAGGAGAGCCTATTGATGCTCTGGTCTATTTTTGCATGTCCTAGGCTTAGATATGCATTCCATACTATAAATATTGCATACCATGCATCATTATGCATTTAGAGTAGTTTGTGTATATTTTAGGTTAATTACGTCCTTTTATGGCCAAGAGGGAAGCAGAATTAATTCAGGCCTCGGATTGACGATTCGATCGTACGGATCTGATTAAGACGATGATCGGAGACCAACACCTCCAAAATCGCCTTGATTAGAGTCTTGTAGCACCATACACAGTCAGAGGAAGATCAACGGCCAAGGGACTAGCTGACACAATTCGAAGCTTCAAAAGACAAATCCAATTGCACGGATGGATTCGGGTCGACGATCATAGCCCAACGGCATGAAAATTGACTAAATCCGACATATGTAGCAGCCCTTACAAAGGAAATAAGATAGACGGCCCAAATCGCGCCACGTGGTGCTATCCAGGCGCCTAAGGGCCCGCACTAGCAGTAGCTTGAGCGCACGCGGCACCACAGGCACGCAGTAGTGTAAGAACGAAGCACCGCGGATGCGCACCAGTAGTAAGTGTGCAGTGCACTCAGCGAGTGAGGCGCATCGGGCATGGGCGTGCGAAGCGTGCGCCAGTAGCTCTAGAGCATGCGAGCGCTGCTGCGCAAGGGTGCATTGGTCTTCAGCGACGTCTGCGATGGGTCTTCAACAACGTTTATGGATGTCATTAATTGTCCATGTGCGAAAAGCCTCTTCTCCATTATAAAAGGACCCCTACCCCTCTCATTCTTCATCTCTTTCTTTCTCTTTCTCACCTCCTCCAAGGCTCTAGAGAGAGCTTGTCCCAAGCATGGGATGCTCCTCTAGAGTAGAAAACCAAATATTTTTCTTGCCTCTCATCCCAATTCGTGGAGCATCTCGTGGTTATTCTCTCACCACTTTGAGAAGTAGATCCTTGTTGCGACATCGTCCCACCCTATCCTCCTTCCTCCGATGCCGTTCTTCGTCCAGCTTACCGCCACATTCGTCCGGGGCATCATCAAAATGAGTCATCCTCTAAGCAACCGTTGAGGGGTATTCTCACCTTATCTTTTATCTCTTTATAGTCTAGTTGTAATTTCTCAATTATTTGCGGCAGACACTTGTTTTGAACATATATGTTGATTGTTTCTCTCTCTGTGTGTGTCTTATTTTGCAATTAAATTAGTTAGATTTCATCGACTTGATCTCTTTCATATAAAATACCAAAAAAATCTCAAAAGATAAAAATAACAAAAATAAAGAAAGTCGAAAGTGCGGATTTCAAAACCAAATGTTCGCCTCCCTGTGTTCGACCTAGGACTCTCTTTTGAGTTTCAGTATAAATTTTATCTGGTTAGCGGATTTCTACGCACTACGACAACAGATTTTCAAAAACCCTGATTTTTCACTTGCGAAAACATGCTAACCGTTTTGGTGTCGTTGTTGAGGAGGCAACGCTCTTTGGTTTGTCTATGTTTTTTTGCCTTACTTAACTTTATCTCACTTTTTCTCTAATCTTATTGTAATTGCAGGTACTCTTCCGAGGTGGGCCAGAGCACTTAGTCCAGAGAAAAGTGCAAATGAAGGTTCTGTAAATGTATCCCCATCACCCCCACCCTAGATTTCATTTCACTACACTAATAACTCAAACCCAAATCAACTTAGGTGCTTGTATAAACCTTAGGTTAGATCTTGGTTGTTTGATTACCACTCCATTCACCTCACCCATCCGCATAAATTAAAAATACAAAAAAAAACCTCTTCTCTTTTTGTGGGATTAAGCTAAAAGTGACACAACTTGAACACCCACAAGTTTCTCGACCTAAGGTACACAATCACATTGATTCTACCACTTAACTGAAATCTGATGTGTGGATCCGATACACCTTAACTCAACACACAAATAAGTGAGTAGAAAATTTGAATAGGTTAAACATTATTGTGTGCCTTAACTAAGTGGTGCATCAGGGCCAATTGATTGAGCTATTTGGGCTGCACCACTTAAGATAAAACTGATTCATCAAGTTGCTTGTCACTTAGGGTTCAATTTTTAGGAACTAACCAGGCACTCCACATTCTTTTTAAGTTTCAAAGGAATATATCATCACCAATGCTTTCAAAACTTGGAGTGCTCTATTGAATCTGATTGAACGAACCTAAAAATTAAACCCTAAAAGCTACTAAATAAGGTTAAACCCTAAAAGACACATCATCAAATAACCTTGTTTGAAAACCTTGGTTGTGCACACACACACATTTGAATTGATCATTAAGGGCACAACCCATCTAAAGGGCCCATCACATCACAATCATCCCAAGCCTAATTAAAACTGAGTAGACATTGGCCTTAAGGATTAACTTGCTCTTTGGGACTCCTACGGAGATTTTTTTCGATTAATCTGCTTCTACTGGTCCATCTGATGTCTAGCTAGGGGAGTAGCGTCAAACAACCGTGGTTGGGGGGTATCAAAGGAACCGAAGGCGCAAGCCAAAGGAAGAACCTTCTCCCCAACCCCTCCCTCTAATTGGTTGGATTGACTGGATAGAAGTAGACCAAATCATTTTTGTCATCTCAAGACGGGTTCTGGGAGTTTGTAGGTATTTAGGCTAACCCACTTAAGGATAGGTTTGGTTGATTGTATTGCAGGGCACCTTTCTCTGTTCTATTTTCCCTCCTACTTCACCATGTATCCTTCCACACCGTACACACAATTCCAATCCTACCTTTTTACCACCACTTATCCTCAAAATGATTACTATCCCGACTCAACCTATGATTTCCCATACACTAGCCAAGATAACTTTGATTGGGGATATGATTCTGGACCTTAATGTCCAAGGTCTAATCCTGGACAACAAGACTATGATTATTATCTTTCTCACGCCTACAATGATTACGATCTCCAACCTTTGATGATCAACCTAACCTGATCTACAATCAAGAAGGATATGATGATCATAACTCTTACCCTCCCTAGGATTATGCTGAACATAGGTCACCACCATTCTTTGAACAACCCAAAACGACCTACTATCAAGGAGGACCCCTAGAACCTCAATATCTTGACTCCCCTAGATTTAACCCAAACCCACCCAACCCTGAACCGAACCATTTGGTTCAGGCGTACTAGGTCCAAGACAGGGTGTTGGCTAACTTGAGGAACACTATATAATCTTTAGAAGCTTATCCAACACCATGCACTAAAGCATTGGAGCTAATGATCAAAATGATTGATGAACTTAATAGTTCTTTATTGGATTAGCAACAAGATGTTAAGGATAGGGGCCAGGTAAGTTTTTACTTGGGAACTTATCAAGATTGAGGATGAGATTTGTGGTTGCCTTGGTCCAATCTTGGGATGATTCCCAGGATGAACCCCGTTCAGGGGAGCCAATGTTAGAACCCGCTCAGGTGCCTGCTGGGGGGGACACATTTTCTGATACCAGGGATGACCAGGGTGGTCTAAAGCAACCCATTGAGGATAAGTCAATTTTCTCACCCGAGATCCCTGAGCCAGGGAGCAAGGAAAAATGTCTCTATAGACCAAGGAACAACATATGATTTTTAGACATATATAAATGAGGATCAAGAATTCTTTGATTGTGAGGGTGAAGAATCTGTAGGCGAGGTCTCACTTGAGCTCAAAGAAAATGATTTTAGTGAGACAAATGGGCTTGAGGGATCTCATGAACTATTTGATAGCTTGATCATTGAAGAATGTGATCCTGCTGGGGCTAACTTGGAAGATCTGAATCTTAATTTACTAGAATATTCATTTAATAGCCCCATCCCTCAACCATACCCTGAAAGGATTGATTATGATTTTGATTTGGAAATCATTGTACCCAAGTCAATCTTGATTCGACCACAATTGTTGGACTTGGATATTTTAGATGGGGTATACAATGACTTTGAGGTCTCTGAAACTGAACAGTTGAACTTGGAGGATAGGAATTTGAAAGTTAGAATTTGGGAGGCTAATTTTGAGGGAAACACAATTTTGGATTTAAGGGTTCTTGTTGACCTGAAACCATCTACCTTCTACCAGGACCCTTACGATAATTTTGACATTGAGGATGTGCAACCCAAGTACATAACAATTGACTATCTTTCTGAGATAAACTCTAAGTGGACATATGAACCTAGGAAATCAGATCTACCCTTTATTTGACATTTCAAACTTGGGTTGCACACCACCAAACCACAGGCCTGGCCTCGCAAACACAATAATCTCCAGTTCTGGGTGATTTTCATCCAGAACCTTAGAATTGCTCGACCCTGGGGCATGGGTCTGCACCATAATCTGGTCCACATCTGTGGACACCTATTGGTGGGTCCTATAATCAATACTTTTTATTTTGATCTTGAATTGCACTTGTGAAATCCTAATTTCTTCTTTGTTTGTATATTATGCCTAGCTAAAGGCAATAAACTTAGCACGTGTATACTCCTTTCCCCTTGCGGAGCCAACTGGATTGTCATGAAATTCAGGTGATATTCTGTTTATTCCACCCTTTTCATGTCTTTATTTTTACAATGAGGACATTGCATCATTTAGGTATGGAGGGTGGATCCTTAATCCTAAAATTATTTTGTTAGCTCCATGGAATTTCTTTTATTTTAAAAAAAAGAAAAAATTCAAAATTCAAAAAGAAAAAAAATAGAATTAGGAGAAGAGAATTTAGGCATTAGGAGTTGTTAACTTTAGGAGACAATACTTAAAGACTTGAATATTTAGACTCTTTAGGTCTTCGGGTTTAATTGGCCCGGATATCCAACAAAATGTGGACTTGTTCTTGGGTCCTTGCCACGTTAATTTTACTTTAATTTGGCTAATAAATTGGGATGATAAGTACACTACTTATTAACTCGCCCTCTAATTTGAGAGGACTTTAAGTCTAAGCATCTACACACTATTTGCACTAACTCACTTTACGGTAGTTTTTATGAAAATTAGGTAGCTAATGAACCGTCTAGGCTAGTATGACTAGCAAGTTTTCGGTGATAACAGCTCATTGGTCGGTTATCCAGAGCCCAGCCACACAACTATTCTCTTCCTGCTGCCTTTAAGTCAATCTTAGATCAGGGAAGCCACCTACTTAGGAAAAAAGAGAAAAAGAAATACACAAAAAGAAAAAAAAAGATAGAAAAAATAGAAAAAAGGAGAATAAAATAAACTAAACAAATAAGTCACACTTCACTGCAAGAGTATGGTTGGCAAGTGGTTGATGGTAATAGCTCATCGACCGGTTGTCTAGAACCTAGCTTATGAAATGCATGTATAATTCCTAAACACTTAGGAAGAAGTTGAGTAGAATAAGGTGGGGAGATATACATTGGGTTCACTCTTGTGTTGACCGCGTAAAAAAGTAAAAAATAGGGAGAAAGCTACCGATCGGAAAGATAAACCTTTATGCAGAAATTCTTAAGGTCACCTAGGGTCGTAGAAACCTGAAGTCCGTTTTAACGGTCGCCTAGTGAGTCTATCACTCTTTCACAGGATGCTTGGCACTTAGAGTCCTTTTCGAGTTTTGGGCGGGTCGGGTAGCCGTGAAAAGCTATCCCAAAACTCTCAACTCCAAAATTCCAAAAAAAAAATCAGAAAAGAATAAAAAGCAAAAAATGTATCTTCCCTTTTCAAATAAGGCAAGGACTTGGGCGGTCTACATTCTGGCAAACTCCCGGGTACTGTTGAGTTTTCGTAGTTTAGGACCTTAGTTGAAATTTTCTATTGTTAATAAACAACTTAAGCCTAAGTGATTAGACCCTAATTCTATTTTTATACATAGCATTTGGTTCGATTTGCTAGGGACTAGCAAAAGATAGGCATGGGGGTAGGATGTAGACACATTTATTTAGGATAAAATGCCTATTTATGCATGTCCGTGGCTTGGATATGCATTCCATACTATAAATATTGCATAGCATTCATCTTTCTGCATTTGGAGTAGTTTGCGTATATTTTAGATTAATTGCATCCTTTTATGGCCAGGAGGGAAGCAGATTTAGTTTAGGGCCTCGGATTGACGATCCAACCGTATGGATCTGATTAGAATGACAATCGGAGACCAACAACGCCTCTGAAATTGCATTGATCGGAGTCTTCTGGCACCATACACAGTCCGAGGAAGATCAACGGCCAAGGGATTAGCTGACACAATCTGAATCTTCAAATGACAAATCCAACTGCACAAATGGATTTGGGTCAACGATCGCAGTCCCACGATGCGAAAATCGACTCAATCTGACATATGTAGCAGCTCCAATAAAGGAAAGAAGATAGACGGCCTAGATCGCACCACATGGCGCTATCCAGGCCGCCCAAGGGCACGCACCAGCAGCAGTGCGGAGCGCTCGCAGCACCGCGGACACGTAGCAGTGTGAGTGCGCAGCAGTGCGGGCGTGCAGCAGCAGCAAGCGGGCAGCACGCGGAGCGCATACGGCGCGTGGGGCACGGGCGCGCGGAGTGTGCTCCAGCAGCACTAGTGCACTCTTTCCAATGCACGAATGCCGCACACAAGTGCATTGGACTTCAACGACATCTGCGGTGGGTCTTTAACGTCGTTTATGGACATCACTAATTGTCTATGTGCGAAAAGCCTCCTCTCTTCTACTATAAAAGGTCCCCTACCCCTCCCATTCTTCTTCATCTCTTCCTTTCTCTCCCTCACCACCTCCAAGGCTCTAGAGAGAGCTTGTCCCAAGCCCGGGATGTTCCTCTAGAGTAGAAAACCAAATATTTTTATCGCTTCTCATCCCCATTCGTGGAGCATCCCGTGGCCATCCTTTCACCACTTTGGGAAGTAGATCCTCACCACGATGTCATCCTGCCTCATCCTCCTTCCTTTGACGTCATTCTTCTTCCTCCAACTTCTCGCCACATCCGTCTGGGGCATTATCAAAGTGAGTCGTCCTCCAAGTGACCGTCGAGGGGGATTCTTCGCACCTTATCTTTTATCGCTTTCTAGTCTAGTTGTAATTTCTCGATTATTTGTAGCAAACACTTGTTTTGAACATATATATTTATTATTTCTCTCTTTCTCTCTGTCTTATTTTGCAAGTAGATTAGTTAGATTTCATCGACCTGATCTCTTGCCGTATAAAATACCAAAAAAATCTCAAAAGATAAAAACAACAAAAATAAGTAGAATTGAAAGCACATATTTCAAAACCAAATGTTCGCCTCCTTGTGTTTGACCCAAGACTCCCTTCTGTGTTTCGGTATAAATTTTATCTAGTTAGCGAATTTCTATGCATGACGACGACGGGTTCTCAAAAACCTTGATTTTCCACTCGCGACAGCACGCTAACCACTCAACTTAGTTGACAGGAGTTCACCCCAGCTCAAGTCTAGCTCTCCTCAACTCTACTCAGCTCATGGCCGCTGAACTTCCTCTAGTTTAGCTACTACTTGTCAACTTAGTAGCTAAGCTAGCTCGGGAGTTCTTAAATAAAACAGGTCTAGCTCAACCCAGCTCTTGATAAGTTAAGACCAGCTCAACTTAGCTCTATTGCTCAAGCTTAACTGCTAGCAAAAGAATTAGCTAGCTAGGAGCTAGCTAAGCTGAGTAGCTGATCTCCTAAGAAGACCTCTTCAACCATCATCAACTCAAGGAAGAATCATCGCTACTCCTCTCAGCTCCTCCTCTCTAAACCCTCGCTTTGCCATCTCTCTCCATTACTCTCGACTAGCTAAGCTAGCTTGATGTGAACACCATCATAGGCCCTAACTAGCCACTTTTAGTCAAGGTTGAAAGATAAATGCTCCTACATAACCATCTGAGGGTTATTACTCCACATCATTCTGTTTTGAGAAGAGAACAGGAAAGTAGGGTCAATTATGTAATTTTAACAGCATATCATGAACACAGAATATCCATGAGGTTTATCAGGGGTTAATCTAAGGTCAAATGAGCTTTAAAGTCTAATAAGTGAGTCCATATAGATTGAAATGGGGTTTCACAAATTTCGAGAACCAAATCAAAACATAAAATCCTAAATTCAGGCCCGCTAAAATTGAAGAGGTTCCGAGCAGGATAAAATTAATTTAAACTTCTTAAAATTCATAGAAAATATTCTAAGAGGTTTGGTATCTTTTGTTTGACCATCTGAACCTTTTTTGACCTTGAACAGAGTCTCAGATAGAAGTTTACCCTAATTTGGGTTTTTATGTAAATTTTCCATTTAGACTTGGTCAAAACTGAAATTTGACTTCACCATTAGATTCCTTGGGTCAAAATTAGGTTAAGGATAAAATTTTGGGCCCAATCAGAGTTCATCTTGACCTACTTTGCATTTTAGTCTATTTAAGCTCTATTTTTCACACCTAAGCCCCTAGCTTTTGAAATATTTACATTTTGCCCTCTAACTTCTCATCATTTTCTTCAAAATGATCCCTAATGCCATTAACAGTGTGAACCCAAACACACCAACCTTCAATATGGGATTTCTCCCTGATTTCTCGACTAATTCCTTCCAAAATTGGAAGGAATGATCTTGAGAGAATCCCCAGAACAAAGTCTTGGACCTCAATTCACGTCCAAAGGCTCATGCGAACTCCTCAAGATCAGGGATCTTCTTCTCCAAAATTCTGAGCTCCTCGAGCTTGTTTCCAAGCTTGGAAGCTGCCCTTTTTCCTTTAAAAGGTTCCCCATAGCGAGGCCTTACTCCTTAGCAGGTTTTTGGCCTAAAAACTCCTCTATTTCCTTGACCTATGGCCTACTCCACCTTGCTCTGGTGACCCTCCTCCTCCAACCTCTTCGCTTGCTGCCATGTACTATAGGCAACAGGTCCTTCCTCTCCATTGTCTGCACCTTGCCATACTTGCGAGAGGCTTCCTTGTCCTTCAGATGTCACCGTTGCTTTCTTCGGAGCCTCCTTCATCTATGGCATTGGCTAGTCATAGCCGGTACCATATCCGCTTCCTCTTCATCTACAACTATCCCTAATCTCTTCCTCTCACCTCCCTGCATCTTTCTGCGCCCTTAGACTCTAGGTTCGCACCCCCACATGAGTGCCCTACCGTCGCCTTCCCTAGCTCCAGCCACACTTTGGTGAGCATGCACGCACTCCACAGTCCACCAAACACCCTCGTGTCACCTCCAAAACCTTCGCCACTTCACACTCACCAAAACCCCTTAAGAAATTGAAGGATTTGCACCCTCGACACCTCCACTGAGCTTGACGTCCTTTGCACACCATCCCTGACTCCGTCAGCCCTCCACGCACCACCTCACCGCACGCAACACCCACCAGCATGTTCGCCTCTTCCAGGCGAAGCTTCTAAGCTGCTTTGACGTGGTCGTAAGGTCGTATTCTTGGTTTCAGGTACTTCGCTGGATAGTTGCCGCTGTCGCCATCTTCTCCGGCTCTAGCTGTAGCTCTCCAGCCGTGTTCATCCTCAATTCTCTCTCCAGGTGATGCGGCTCCAGTCCCTGAAATGCTCCAGGCATCCAATTGCCACAGAGCATGTAGATTATAAGCTCAATCAGAAGCAACGCCCAGTTGCCAGGTCGCGTAAAGAATCAGCTTGCGGATAATGCCACATCGTTCGTGGACAGCCGTGAAGATGTGCATATCTTGATTTCGTGCCCCATCCCTGTTGCCTCAGTAGCACAAGGTGAGGTCCCTCCTTACACGTGCATACACACGCCCTCACTCGCCATACACGCCAATGGGTCTAGGCTGATCCGTTTACCCGGTTACCCAGGTCTGGTCCATTCTAAGCTGGGAAGAGAAGAAAGAGAATCTGAGAGGGAGGGGGCATTTGCTGTCTTGGGATTTGAGCCCTCTCCTCTCTCGACACTTAGCGAAAATTCTGAGAGGCCTTTGAGCCTTTGTGGTTGCTATTGTGCCTCTTCTATGGCTTCAAGAAGCGAAGCCCTTGTGCTTCTGCTGCTATGTTGTGCCTTACGATCTGAGGCTTCTGTGAGAGCCTTGTGCAATGTTGGTGTTGTGCCTCTTTTGATAAGGCATCTGGAAGCTTGCCTTATCGTCTAAGATTGATTCTGCTGGTTATTGTGGGAATATTTGAGTAGTTGACTGACGTGGCTTAATGGTTGTGGTTTTCTATTCATTTATTTGAGTGTTTGTGAGCTTAAACTTAAGGGTTAATTTGGTGATTCAAATCACCATTTTAACCTGATCTTTTTGCACTTTTCTTTTAGTTCTTATTGAAATATCATTTTGAGCATCTTATTGATTTCAATTGCATGTTCTTTTGATAAATTGTGATTGGTGAATTAAATTGCACAATTGCTCCCTGCGAACGATCTCAGACTCCTTTTTGAATATGAGTTTTATAAATTTAAGTGGTTTGCATTTTCGTTGACTATACTACACGTGCATTTCCTATACATCGATGATTTTGTGCAAACATAGCTTAACTAGCTAAGCTAGCTTAACAAGCTTAGCTTAGCTAGTCCACTTCCATTTCCTCCAATCATAACCCTAAACCCCACCTAACCTATGCTCCACCAAATAACCCTAAGCCTAGTCCACCTAAGCTCCCTATTCCTAATCCACTTTGGCGCCACCTAACCCACTACCTTTCAACCCACCACCACCACCAAGAGGCACCTGATTTTGGTGGCAAAAACACCTAACTACCCTCCCCCCCCCTCCTGGCCCATCTTGGCGCTAAAATAACCCCCCATCCTAGCCCTACACTTCACCACATATGCCATCTCCACCCTCCAATTTTGGCACTACCTAAAGCCTCCTTCTAGATGACATCTTGGCACCAACTCAAGAGGCACGAAGGGAGGTTACCACCACCCATAATACCCCTTCAAGTGGTGCCAACTTATGGTGGCCTTAGGATGAACTAACCATCCAAAAAATCTATCCTAGCCATCCATCCTAAGCCACCTATTCCTCCTTCAAACCCATTCAAATGGCGCCAATAAACCTTAGCCATAGGATCATCTAACCACCACTTTGATCTCATCCAAACCATCCATCCATCTCCACGCCAACTACCCTTCCCCTTACTATAAAAACACCGTTAACTACCACAAAAAATTCCACCTTTGGCTACACATTCACAAGCATACATCCGCCTTCTTTCCACCATAGCCCACGACCAAGGAGAAGAGAAGAGGAGGAAGATTAAGGGGGCATACACCCGCTCCCTTGGTGCCTTCACCCTTTCCTCTTCTTCTACCTAGTGCCCACGCCAGCCAAAAGGTTAGCCAGGCAAGGAGGATGTCTAGGAGGAGGAGCACATAGGGTGGTACCTTCCACCCTAAGGAGGAGTTCAAGAGTGGTAACCTTCCACTCTAGGAGAAGCCAGGCACGCCCCACCTAGGGCTTGCCAAGAGGAGGAGATCCAGGAGAGAGCTTCCTTTAATTCTAGGGCAACCAGAATTGGAGTGGGAGTTTTGCAGCAGCAGCAATATATTCACCATAAACTTTCCTTTATGTATTTTTTGCATTGTAGTGTAGTGTTTGCCTTTTTGTTGGAGATTACAAGTGAGAATCCTTATCGCTTGTGAGTTCTCCAACCATTTTTGTAAAATAGTTTTTGTTTAAGAAGCATTCCTCCACTGTTCTTCTAGTTAGGTGTGTTGCTTTTTCATTATGTCTTGTTCCTCCATTATTCCAAGCCTCCTATGCTTGGAGTGAGTTGGAGAAACAAGGCACTTGTTGACCTACTATTAGCATCTTTATTTCCCGTCTTCTCTGCATTCATTTTTGCCCATATACAAAAACCCTAAAAATTATATATTTAAAAACACAAAAAGAAAGTTGATTTCTAGATTTCAAGCAACAGATTTTCAAATCACATTTCCGCCTTCATTGGGATGACCTAAATACTCACCAAGTACTCGATCTCTACAAATTTAAAAGTGATCAAAATTGAGTGTTGTAACGACCTAAAACTTGATTTTAACAAATCATGCTTTTTCACGATCACTTTTTGACATCGTTGTTGGGGAGGCACGGCTTTGCATATCATTGTTACTCTTGCTTGATACGCCGATCTTATCCCCTCTTCTTTGTTTCATTTCGTGTGTGTAGGTACTACAGGAAGAAAGTGGGATTTTTGGAAAGAAGCTTGAAGTTCCTTTTCTTCTTGCGGATTCGAGGTCAGTGCCTTCTCTCTTGTTGCATAAATCCTAAAAACTATCAAAAAAATACTAAATCAGGATTTTAGAATAAAAAACATCTAAATTTAGTAGAGTGGTGATTTCTAAAAATCATTGTTTGATTGTTTGAATTATTTAGCACCACTTTACTCATGGTGTGGGTGTTCTGATTTTCGGGTCCAGACTTCTGTTCGGATTTCAAAATTTATTTCCCAACACCGTAGGCCTCCAGAAATTGTGAAATTCACCCACAGGTTCCTATTCAAGTCAGGAACATTTGTTCCAATTTTTTGAGCATTTAGATTGTAGAAAACTTTTTAAAATTCATGGACCATAGGGGGGTCATGTTCTCTAATTTCATTATTTTGTTACTGTTTGAGAATTTTTGGAATTTTTCTACTTGTCCAATTTTTATGAAAATTAACTTTCTGGAATCCTTGGAGAATTATACACAACATATAAAATTACAAAATTTTTTGGTGGTCGATGGTGTTACTGAAAGTCCAAAATAGCTACGGATATCATTTCCGAACTTTGATATCGGCATAAAGAAAAATTCCAAAAAAATATCAAACGAATTTGTAAACTCACAAAAATATTTTGTGGAATCCTTGTTTGATTTACCTTCTATTAGTGGTGTTGTTTGCTCTGTTTGGACTATTACTTAACAAGAAAAGCCTAAAAAGATTCACTGATAACAAATTTTCTGCCTAGGATTTAATTCAATTTGGGTTTCTTTACATTTTTAGTCTCACAATCTATAAAGGAATTTTACCTTCACTAACACAACTTGATTTCCTTGTGATTGTGGAATTCAAAACTTGTTTTGAACTCTTAATAAGAAAACCCTAAAATACATTGCTAATATCAAATCCTAAAAGTAGAAAAACAACAAAAAAATTTGTGTGACAACTTGATTTGGCATTGGACTCACTTGTCCAATTCGTACACACCAAAAAAAAGAAAATACTGGGCATTACCCCAATCAATGCCCTTTACATTCTCGTGCGCATTCAGGTACCCTTGCCTAATTAAAATAAGTAATCACTTGACCACTTAAGGACTTCATAAAATTTAGGCTTGACATCTGGATTATAAGGATCATTAATCGCTCCCAATTCCCTTGGAAAATGCGGTGACAGACTTAGAGATAAGTCAAACGACGGGTAAAGGTCTACACAAGCCTCTGGCGAGTTTCCTAGGACATGCTTGGGCCCAAGCCACCTCTTTAGTCTAGCCAGGTGATCTTTGGGAAGTGGGTTCACTTATTGATTCCTTACTTTCTAGGTTTCCAAGTCTTAGGTGTTTTTGTGCGAAAGCGAAATCGGGTTTGTAAATATTGCGTTGCAGTATAGTTGAAATCGCTTCGAAAAACAAATAAGAATTTATTACTCGAAAAGCTAAGAATCCGAGGTCGAACACGGGGAGCAAATTGGTATTTAAAAATTAAGAACACAATCTCAATTTGATAAATGTGATGTTCAATAATATTATGAAGCAATAGAATTAATTTCAATGTATATAAATGCTTCAAAGAGACGAATAGAGATGTAAAAAGAAATTCAGATGCTTTGAGCTTTCTCTTCTTCCTTCTTCCTTTGATGACTTGTTCTTTCTCTTCAGTTCTTCCTCTGACTTGGCTTCTTTCCTTCTTCTTTTTTCTTCCTTTGTCTGTGCCTTCTCCTTTCTTTCTTTAGCTTCTTCTCCTTCGGCCTCTGATTTCCTTCTTTCTCTTTCTCTATCTTTAGCCTTCCTTCCTCTCTACGGCTCCTTCCTTCTCCTTCAGATTTGCCTTCAGGTCCTCAGCTCTCTCTTTGGCTTCTCCTACCCTTAGCCTTCTTCAGCTTCCTCTTCCTTCTTCCTTTCCCTGCACAGAAGTGCAAAACCTACCCCTACCCTCCCCCGCGTATGCTCTCTCTCTTTTCTCTCTTAGGTTCGCTCTCCTAGAGCCAATCAGGTATTTGGGTCAAGCAAGCGCACCCGGGTCCAGGAGCACCGTCGTGGGTGATGCGTGAGGAGTGCAAGGTTATTGGGTTAGGGTAGCCAGGTCTGCAGAGGAGTGAGTGCGGACGAGGTGGGTAAGTGGGCAAGGGGACCTCACCCCGTGGAGGCAACAAGCCGAAAGCACAAAAATAATTTAAATTGCTTACCTGCTTCCAAAGTTACCGAGGTGGGATTAAAGTCCCACCCGCTTCTTCGCGTGCATCGCTGGGAGTCTCGTTTGATTGCTGCAGCAGCAGATGGCATTGTCTTCAATTGCTAGGTGCAAGAGGATTGCGAAGTGTTTCCGCGCACCTGGGGTTTGGTCTCCTGGAGCAGGGATGCTTGGAGCAAGCTTGCGAGCAAGCTTTGCTCCTACTCTAATGGTGGCTAGGGGTCAACCCTGCCAATCACAAATATGGCCTCACGACCCTGTCAAAGCACTTGGAGACCTTTGCTGTGACACGACGAAGGTGGTGCCGTGGGTCACGTGGTGCAGGATGGCCTAGGCGTGCGTGCCTAGGTCGGACTATGGCTGTGAAAGTGTGGTTGTTCGGGGGAAGTGTAGGGCGTGTGTGGCAGTCAATGAAGAGGTGGATGAGGATCAGTGGATGATGGCGGTGCTTCTGTGGTCGGTGGCGAGGCTTGTAGGAGTGTGGAGTGATGGATGCTCCTTCGCCAGTGGTCGGCTGGAGATGAGGAAGATGAGGGTGGTCTGTGGCTATCGAGGGTGGTTTTGTGCAATAAAGAAGGGGAAAATGAAAGGTAGGGAGAGAGGAACGTATCTAAGAGTAATTGGATGAAAGGGGGGAGGCTAAGGGCAAATGACGCATATTTGGTATGATGTGTGCGATGACGAGAGGGCTGAAGACACGTGCGCAGGTATGGCGCGACGTGGAAGAACGAGGTGGAGAAGACTCTGCCACTGGTATGGTGGCAGAGCGACGAGAAGAGGGAGGAGATATCACCGGAGCTTGTGGGCTATTTGGCCGGAGATGGGAAAGGAGGAATTTTGGGGGTTTCTGCGGCCAAATCAAGCTTAGAATGGACGGTCGGACCTGGGGCTGCTTTTGTAGGCACGGGCAGAGGGCCTTGTGCTTGAAAGACAAGCATCCAAGCATAAGTTTCCTCGCCGGAGTAGGAAATTCGAGAGATACCCATGTCTCTCGTGCGTTTTCAAGAGAGCTTGGGTGCGAATCAGAGCGTGTGATTGAGTTCACATGGTCGGGAATTCCTCAGAGAATCTCCCTTTCAAATCTGAGATGGATTCTCTGAGGAAACAAGGAGAACTTCCCTCTTGAATCCTCGTCGGAGTAGGACACCTCTGCTATAATGGCTGAGGGACCTAATTGCAAAGTGTGGCGAGGAAGATAGGGGGGTCTCTGTAAGGTTTTCAAAAGTTAGGGGCATAAAAGTAATTAGGTTGGACTATTTTGCAAAGTAGGTCAAGGTGATTTCCCCGTGGTCTAAATTTTGGTATCAACCTAATTTAGGCCCAAGAAATCCAATGGTGAAGTTGGATTTAAGGTTTGACCATGTTTGACTAGGTATTTTGTATAAAAACCCAATTTAGGGCAAATGTTTGATTAGGACCCCTATTTTGGTCAAAATAGGTTCTAAAGGCCAAATTGAAGGTTCTAAATCCTAGATGATATTTTTCCATGAATTTTAGAGGGTTTAGTTGATTTTTATCCTGACTAGAACCTTGTTAAATTAAGTGGGTTTGTTTCAGGATTACAGGATGTCATTTAATTCTCAGATCTCACATTAGCCCTTTTCTGATTAAACCATTCCACTTTTCATCTTGTTAAGACCGATTGACCCATGTTTAACCCCTGAGAAATCCTGTTGTTGTACTATAATGGTACAATTACAGTTTTACCCTTTGTTTCTTACTTTTCTTTCAACCCAGTTATTCTCTGAGTTAGGCCCTTCACTTGGTTATGTAGGAGCTTTTATTCTCCTTTCTAGGTCAAAATAAGCTAGTTAGGGCTCATGATGGTGTTCCCATCATACCCCCATGCCTAGCTTTTGCTAGTCCCTTAGCAAAATTTCAAGGTTTTTACTTCTGTTCTAGACTATGAGTTCTTTTTACAATTTATGATAAGTGATTTTTCTTTTTCTTTGTGATTAGGTCAGAATGCTGACAATAGGCCTAGAGGTACTCAAGTACCAACTAAGATCTGGACCTGACTAGCTCTAGCCTCGATCCTTCACGAAGGTTTTTAAGGCTCGCAGGAACTATCCTAAGGTTTGTTGGACTCCGCGACTAAAGCACCTGTGCTTGAGACATATTTTAGCCTTGGTTCAATTTGCAGTGCATTTTTTGTAAGAGAGAGGCAGAGGATTTATTTGTTTGGAGGGTTTTCTCTCTCTTTTCTTTTTATTTCTAGCTTTGGATTGGCTTCTCAACAAGGTCTGTATCGGATTCCTTGTCCCCATCATCAATCCTCAAAGGTCCCTGGCAATCGATGCTTCGTGATAGCGCCGCCCATGGAAACCCCCAGAACCCTGGCTTTCGAGATTTCGAGATAATCCCACTAGGCGTTTCGTAGCCAAATCCAGACCCTGGCAATCGACATTTTGTGATAATGCCGCCCATGGTATCTGAACCAGCAGAATGCTTACGTGCACCCGGTAGGATATGTAAATATCCTAGGAGACAAGCACCGAGGAGACGATATGTTGTTACTCATCTTCGAGGGGAATTTCTTGCCTCTCCGCGCTGGGAACTTGTCCAAATCAACTTGTGTTGATCAGCTGCTCCTAATCTAGGCAACTTTGTTCAGAACATTTAAACGCTTTTGCGTGATTTTGATAGTTATGCGCACTGAACCAGACTGTGTGTGGATTGGGGTGCTTAGGTTACCGAGTCCCGCAAACCAAAGGTCGGTTAACGAGGTCGAATACTCCCTAAGCCTTAGACCTAATTGTGATTTCCCTACTCGGAGGGGGTGAGATCAGCGTGACGTAAAAAATTACGGAAAAGATAATAAACAATCTCACAAAAAATTTAATCACACAATGCACACAAATATTTTTAGGTGGAAACCCAAACCGGGTGAAAACCACCACCTAACCCTCTCGAGTTGGGATTTTCCGATCAACCAAGTTGATCAAATCTACTAACCGAATCACTTAAACAAGGGTGATTCAACATCAATTACAGCCATGCTACTTTATACGAGGGTAGCGTACCTCAAACCCCTTCTCTTCACAAGAAGGATTTTGTCTCACGAAGGAGACGGGAATTCGCAAAGCGAATACCCAACCAAATAACAAAGATAAAGAAACAACAATCCTATAGAGCCAACAAAGTAATTTAAACCTAGCTTCTATAGGAATTAGGAAACTCCCCTTTGCAAGGAGTGAGTCGAATCGATGACGCGGGTGCGTGAGCCACGCAACGGCGCAACGTCGCTCTTCGTGAACTACGGCGGGAGAGCGGGTGTGCAAAGGGAATTTAGCTCTCTGGATGATGGAACTTAAGCTTGGAGAGCAAGAGCTTTTCTTGGACACAAAAGAGTAGAAAGTATGTTGCTTAAGTGTGTGTTGGTGTGCAAAGGCTCCCCTCTATTTATAGAGGCCTTAGGAAGGCTTTGGAAGGCTTAGGAAAGTTTCCATAGCCGTTGGGTGCAAAGCCCAAGAGAATCAGGCCAAAATCAGGGACAATGATTGCATTGACAGGGTAGTCAGACGTCTAATTCTGGCATCAGACGTCTGGAATACCACTTTTAGACGTCTGAAAATAAGGTCAGACGTTTGATTTTGGGCAGATCTCTTCCTGACTTGAATCAGATCTAAACAGGGTTCTAGCACAAGTCCGTTAGACGACATACAGGATGTCTTGCACTATGTCTGGACGTCTGGAAAGCTACTTTTTCATGGGAATGGATTTGCAACGGCTAGAAAATCTCTGAGAAGAGATTTTTGGGTCAGTCGAGGCAAAACGGTCAATTATCAGACGTCTGGAAGGGCTTAAGGATGTCTGATAAGGCTCTAACGGTCATATCCTTGAGTGTATGCTAAGAGAGCCAACGGTCCACTAATTGGACGTCTGGCAAAGTCATCAGACGTCTCCTAAGACGTCTGGTCTAAGGTCTGGACTTCTGATTTCATCAGACAGAACTAACTATGTCCAGCCTAAATGTTATCAGACGTCTGAATCAACAGTCAAACGTCTTAAAACACATTATCAGACGTCTGATTTTGGAATTAGACGTCTGAAAATTCTGTTTGAACCCTATATTGGTTTTTTATGTTCTCTACAGAAAACCTAAGTATCCTAGTGTTGTGCGGGTGTTCCTAGGCTATTGTTAGGGTACTTTGAGGCTCTTTAACATAATGTTCTAAGGAAATAAAGAGCAAGAAAATAACGACAAAAGTACATGAAAGGAATAAAATGGAATTCTATCCTATTCTTCTTGTCCTTCCATCTTCAATCTATCGCTCCTCGCGAATCCCCTCTGTTCTCCATCAAGCTCCTCCAATCCGTCCTGGATGCGAGCTCGAATTCCGTCTAAACATGTCTCCATTTGCAATTGACCTGAAATCTAAGACTTCAAGTGCAAATGTTTAATAACACATGTTTTGTTATCATCAAAACAAATGATCGTGGTGCTTTAGCACCAACACTAATACTTAAGCTTCGCATTTTCCCCAACCTCTTGAGGATTATCCAATTCTTAGCAAGTACTTGAATTTTTAAGCCTAAGAGTCTAGCCCAAAAGGCCTAAGATCAGCATTCCTACTAATCTCTTTTTGTGTCTCATTAGCACTTTTTTTTTCTATTTTTCTCTTTTCCTTGATGTGGTCTAGAACTTTGGTTAATCTCTTAATCTCTTAGTAATGACTATTCTTTTCCTTTTTCATTTTGTGCTCCTTTTTTGTCATTTTGCTCTTTTCCTCCTCATGTTTGTATGGCCTCAAAAATTTTCTCTCCCCCCCCTCAGTTTTTTTTGTTCTTTTTCAAGATTTTTTCAATTTTTTATGTTTTTTGTGATATGTGATTTTTTTTTGTTGAAACCTTTTCTTGTGATATGAGTTTTGATGACGTTTTGCACTTTCATACCCCCCCATGCCTACGATTTGCAATGTCCCTATTGTAAATTAGGTGGGTTCGAATTCATCTTAGTTCATTCATTAAGACAAGTTTTTGGGTGGGCGAACGGGTCGAGGTAACTGTTGCGAACGATTTCTAGACTCGGGTATGGGTACCTAAGGTGGAGTTAGCTATTCTAATGGATGGACCCTAAGGTGCAATATGAATTCAGTATATAAATGTCAAGAAATGTTTCAGGTTTTTCAAAGAATGATGGGTTGCCTCCCGTTAAACGTTGCGTTTTATGCCATCGGTTGGGCGCAATGAGCTCAGGGAGAATAGAGGATAAATGATATCTCAGCCAAATTTGTATCGATCATGTCAATGAACGGTTTGAGTCTCTGGCCGTTGACGACGAAGAGTTCAGAATCGTGGCTGAGTGGACTGATTTCAATGGCTCCATTTCCAAAGATTCGTCGGACTAAGTAGGGTCCGATCCATTTAGATCATAATTTTCCTGGGAACAATTTGAGTCTGGCATCGAAGAGTAGGACCTTTTGACCAGGATGAAAGATCTTTCTGGATATGTGATTGTCATGAGGCTTTAAGCCACTCTTTGTACATTCGTGAGTTCTCATATGCGTCGTGGCATAATTCATCGATCTCGCTCATTTGAAGCTTTCTATGGGTTCCAGCCTTATAAAGATCTAGATTACAGTTCCGTATTGCCCAATAGGGTTTATGCTCCAATTCGACAGGAAGGTGACATGCCTTCCCGTACACCAGTCTGAAGGGAGACATACCTAATTGGGTCTTGTGGGCGGTCCTATAAGCCCACAAAGCTTCTGGGAGTTGGGATGACCAATACTTCCTATCAGGTTGAACAGTAACTTGAAGGATTTTCTTGATCTCTCGATTTGATAGCTCAGCTAGACCATTAGTTCGGGGGTGGTAAGGGGTAGAGATTTGGTGTAACACCCCGTATTTGGTCATCGGTGACCTGAATTGAGCGTTTGTAAAATGGGTCCCTCCATCGAAAATTATCGCACGTGGAATCCTGAACCGTGAGAAGATGTTCTGGTGAATGAATTTGATAACAACTTTATGATCATTGGTTCGGGTCGGAATGGCTTCGATCCATTTGGACACATAGTCAACAGCGAGTAAAATGTACTTGAAGCCGTTCGAGATAGGGAAGGGTCCTATAAAATCAATCCCCCAAATGTCAAAAATTTCACATACCAGAATCAGTTATAAAGGCATCATATCTCGATGGCTCATGTTGCCCAAGGTCTGGCAACGAGTACATGCCTTACAGTGATTGTATGCGTCCTTAAAAATTGTGGGCCAGTAAAAGCTGCACTGGAGGACTTTTGCTGCGGTTTTATGTCCTGAAAAGTGTCCACCGCATGCCTGGTCATGGCAGAAAGAGAGTATGTCTTTGATTTCTACTTTCGCGGCACATTGTCGAATTATTTGATCAGCACCAATGCAGAACAGATACGGGTCTTCCCAAAAGTAATACTTGGCATCGGAAAGCAATTTGTCTTTTTTGGCCTTCAGCCAATCGGACGGGATCTGATGTGATGCCAAGTAGTTTACTATGTTAGCAAACCATGGATGCCCTGTATTGATAGTCAGAAGGTGCTCATCAGGAAAATGTTCCGTGGTGGGTCTGGAAGGGTCAATGATCTCAGAAGGAAGGCGGGACAAGTGATGAGCTACCACGTTCTGTTTTCCCGCTTTGTCATGAATCTCGAGGTTAAATTCTTGCAACAGTAAGATCTAGCGGATTAATCGAGGTTTCACGTTCTTCTTTGCAAGGAGATGTGTCACAGCTGTGTGATCCGAGTAGATGATAACACGAGAACCCAGGAGATAAGATCTGAATTTTTCCAGGGCAAATACTACGGCTAGCAGCTCTTTTTTAGTAACTGTGTAGTTACGCTAAGCCTCGTCAAGTGTTTTGCTAGTGTAGTAAATGACCACGGGTTTCCCGTCAATTTTCTACCCCAAAACCGCTCCTACAGCGAAATCAGATGCGTCGCACATGATCTCAAAGGGTTGAGACCAATGAGGGGACTGTAGGATTGGAGCTTGGGTAACTCGGTCATGGAGGATTTCAAATGCTTGAGTGAATTCCTTGGATATTTCGAAAGGTACATCCTTGGAGAGAAGAGTGGTTAGGGGGCACACGATTTTCGAAAAATCAGGGATAAATCGAGGTAAAAACCGACATGCCCCAGGAAAGATCGAATGTCCTTGATCGAGCTAGGCATAGGGAGTTTGGAAATCAAGTTCACCTTGGCTCGATCGACTTGGATGCCTTTCTCTGAAATCAGATGTCCTAGGATACTTCCTTCAGGCACCACGAAGTGGCTCTTTTCCTAGGAAAGGACCAGATTCACGTCAATGCATCGCCTGAGGATTTGGACTAAGTGCTGGAGGCAATTGTCAAATGATGCTCCAAATACTGAAAAGTCATCCATGAAGACTTCCAGATTATCACCTACCATATCTAAGAATATGGCAAGCATGCACCGTTGAAAAGTGGTGGGTGCATTGTAGAGATCGAACAGCATCCTTCGGAACGCGTACGTCTCGAAGGGGAAGGTGAAAGTGGTTTTTTCTTGGTCCTCAGGATGGATTGCCACTTGGTTATAATCGGAGTACCCGCCAAGAAAGCAGAAGAACCTTTTTCCTGCTAGTTTCTCGAGGATTTGATTAATAAACGGTAGTGGGAAATGATCCTTCTTTGTGGAGGAATTGAGTCTTCTGTAATCAATGCAGACTCCACGAATTAGGCACATGGGTCGGTATGACCTCTCCGGTTTCAATCGTAATGACGGTGAGTCCTGCCTTTTTAGGCATAACCTGGATTGGACTCACCCGCCGACTGTCGGAGATCGGGTAGATGATCCCTACATCTAACCACTTAGTGATCTCCTTTTTCATGACCTCCTGCAAATTAGGGTTCAAACGTCTCTGCATTTCTTGCGACGGTCGTGTGACCTCTTCGGTGTAGATTCAGTGTGTGCAATAAGAGGGACTTATGCTAGTCGAGTATCGAGAGTCCATCCAATCTCTCTTCGATGTTGCTGGAGAACAGTAATCAGACAGGATTCCTTGTCAGGTGTGCGTCTGGAGTTGATAACCACAGGAAACGTTTGATTGGAACCCAAAAAGACGTATTTCAGATGGTCGGGAAGAAGCTTGAGTTCCAAGATGGGGTTATCAGCGGCAGCGGGCGGTTCAGGGTGTGTGTCAAGAACAAGGGAAGTAGTTATGGGTGTATCTAGATCAAGTTCAGACTCCTCTGTTTTTAGGTTTTGATCTTCTGGTGGTTGATCGGGAATAATCAGGTTGTCCTCGATATACAGTTCATCAACCACGGCTTTGATATCACATATTTGTTCTATAACACCGTAATTAATCCCTTTTTGGGCCTTAAAGATGTCAATCTTTAGTGTTTGGTTTCCAAATTTTAGTTCTATTTGGCTCTCCTCACTGTTTATATTGGCCCTAGCAGTGGCCAGAAAAGGTCTCCCTAGTATAATCGGTGTATCCCTTGGGTTCTCAGGTGCATCCATATCCAGGACCATAAAATCCACCAGGAAGTAGAAATCTCGTACCCTAACAATGACATCCTCGAGTATTCCTTTAGGTGACTTGATGGATCGATCAGCTAACTGCAATGTCACCTCTGTCGGTTTAAGCTTGGATTCTTCCAGGTGGTCAAGGAGGGATGTAGGCATGAGGTTTATGGAAGCACCTAGGTCTAATAAGACTCTGTCGAATTGGGTATCACCAATTGTACATGAAATCAGGGGAGTACCTGGGTCTTTAGCCTTAGGTGGAAGTTTGCTCAAGATTACAGAGCTGGCTTGCTTTGACAGTACGATCGGACTCCCACTTTTGGTTTGTGGCTTACGCTTTGGTGTACACACGTCTTTTAGAAATCGTGCGTAAGTTGGTACGTGGTGGATTGCATCCATCAAGAGGATGTTTATCTGGACGTGTTCAAAGAGCTTGACCAGATCCTCCTTAGGAGCCACGGGTTTGGTTATCCTCTTTCCCTTGGTGAAGGCCTCGGGAAATGGAACCTTGGTTGGTTCCTCTAGAATAGGTCCAAGTTCTTGATCTGGGATTGGGGTATCTTGGATAACTATCCTCAGGCTTGGGTTACTACCAGGCTTGGAGTGGTTTGATCTCTCTCTTTTCCTCCTCCTCCGTTGTTGTTGTTGAGAGAGATATCTCTCTCTTTTCCTCCTCCTCCGTTGTTGTTGTTGAGAGAGATCTGTTGTTGAAATCCCGCGTAAGATGTCGAAGCTTCCATCCTGTCGGGTGATGGAACAGAAGGAGCCTGATAAATCATGTGTGCATGGCCTAGATTTGGATTCATAACACTCTCTGTGTCGGCACGTTATTTGGATTTGGCAGAGGTTGCGAAGGAAGTGTGCTAGGTTGGCGGGAATTCGCCATCGGGCAAGTTGATTGTGAACCTCTGTTATCTCATCCTTGTGCTATTTTGTATTGCCGCATTCGTCTTCTGAATGTCAGCCAAAGTTTGAAGGATAAGAGTCATTTGATCTGCTTGGTTTGGCCTAGATTGGTAGGTGGGGTTGGGCCGAGGTTGAGACGGCTGATATGGATAAGCTTGTGGAAGGGGTTGATAAAGTGGTCTTTGATTCTGAGAATTTCCTGCCCACAGGAAGTTGGGATGATTCCGCCATCCAGGGTTGTACGTATTGGAGAATGGGTCATTCTGGATGGCGTTGAGGTCCTCGCAGGTCTGAGGAGCCTCAGAAAATCAGAGTATGAGGGTTCAGAGTTCCCCCAACTAGAATAGAGTGGATCGGAGGTCCTTCTGTTCCTGGAGTTAGATGGGGGTGGATACGACGGGTCCATCCCCTGAGAAGGTCGGTGATAGATGTTCTGCACAGTTTCCCTCACAAGAGGTGGCTGTGCAAACGAGTTTTGCGCAGAGGTGGTTCATTGCAAATGCCGAGTTAGCTCGTCCACCTTCTTCTCTATGATACAGACCTTGTCCAACCGACTGGCCATCAGTTCCAAGTCGACGGATGTGGACAGGCCCTACGTCTCATGTGCTCCCCTAAGATTCGTCGATGCGTGGGCATTCGTCCGGTCAAATAAGCCCATGGAGTCATTATTGATGGAGTTCTCGCACATATTCTCAAGAATCTCCCACACCATGTCCTCATGTTGACTCATGATGTTTCCTCCGCAGGTTGCATTGACGAACAATCGAATGTCTTCACGGAGTCCCTGGTAAAAAGACTGGACTTGTTCCCATTTAGGAACTCTGTGATGGGGGCACTTACGCATGAGATCCAAGAATCGATCCCATGCCTCATGAAGAGGTTCTCCCGATTGTTGAGTGAAGTGAGTGATCTGGTGGCGCAAGGCATTTGTCTGGCCAACGGGGAAGAACTTTTTCAAAAATTAGGACTGGAGTTCAACCCATGTGTTGATCGAACGTGTTTGTGTCTGATACCAATGAGCAGCCTTGTCCATGAGGGAGAAAGAAAACATCTTCATGAGTAGAATATCCTGATTTTGTACATCTGACCTGAAGGTCTGGGCTAGATATTTGAGTTGTTTGATGTGCTGGAAGAGATCCTCAGAGTTAAGCCCATGGAATTTTGGAATGGCATGAATCATGTTGGGCTTGAGTTCAGAATTAGGACCTCCAGCCAGGATTTAGACTCGAGGCTCGTTTGCCACCGCAGCGGGATTATAGTGATCTCGCATCATAGGACGCTGCGGCGGGCTTACAAAGTTTTGGAATAGATCATTTAAGCACTGAAGTTGGTGCTGAAGGTTGTTCTCTTCTTCAATTGGTTGTGCCATGATGGAAGAAGGAGAAAGTGGTTTTGATGAATTAGAGGAGAGATCTATGTGGTGAGGTTGTTGCACAAACATGGGTGTCGAGGCTTGGCCTCTGCGGGAGTGGATTTCTAAAGGAGGTCCCTAAAGGAGGTCTTAAGGACCTCCTACCAAACATGCATTGAAGGATTTGATGAGATTAGAACGTGCTGGACCCAATCGAGACACCCAACAAAATTTGGGTGACTATAGAGGTTCGGGGCGGATGATACCCCTTAGTCAGAAAGGCCATCCACCTGAGAAATACCTGGGTAGCCAGAGAGGGAGAGTCCTGCAAAGACCCCTACACGGTAGAGTGTCCCCACGAGTTACAGGGATTCCCCCACCTGACCTCTATTGTCACTGAGATTCCATGTAGACCTGAATGGGGACCTTGACCTCTTAAGTCTACCA
Source organism: Thalassia testudinum (assembly GCA_037157565.1). Taxonomy (NCBI): domain Eukaryota; kingdom Viridiplantae; phylum Streptophyta; class Magnoliopsida; order Alismatales; family Hydrocharitaceae; genus Thalassia; species Thalassia testudinum. Next base: position 2,748,913 of record JAZHRO010000007.1, read on the forward strand.
CTTTTAGTTAAGATCAAGGTGCTTAGGGTTCCACTTGAACTTTAGATCTTTTGAGTGCAAAAAGTGACCTAATTTCAAGGTTGGTTGACCCAAGAGGTCAACTTCACCTTTTTGTCCTTTGAGAGCTTTTAGGTCCTTTCTTTTAGAGTTCAAGTGTGTTAAGAGCTTGGTTTCCTTAGGGTTTCTCTTGGATAAATCTCTTCAAACAAGGCTTAGGCACACCTCCTTTTGAAAATTTTGATTATTTGCTTATAGAAGATGTGTCTCTAAAAACCCTAGATTGAAATCCTTAAGTTGGCTCTATTTGGTCCAATTTAGTTGCCTCAAAGATGGTATCTAGGGCTCAATCACGAAGGTGCTAGCCCTAGTTACCTTAAATGGATGTGCAATTCAAAATGTGTTGAAATTAAAATCAGGCAACTTTGGTGGATTGCTAAGTATGGAAAGCAAGTTGCCCTAGATTGATTTTTCTTTGTTTTCCTTTTCAGAATTGAGGGGATTAAGAGAAAGGGCTAATGAGAATTTACCTATTCCTAGTGTGGTTGTTGTACGACTATTTTCTTTTCTTCCCCTAAAACAATCACAACAAAAGAAATAAAGCAAGCTAGTACTGACTTAGAGGTTGTGATTTATGTTTCTAAAATGCCCATTGCTCCCCGGCAACGGTGTCAAAATGTTTTTGTGTGAAAGCAAAATTGGGTTTGTAAATATTGCGTTGCAGTATAGTTGAAATCGCTTCAAAAAACAAATAAGAATTTATTACTCGAAAAACTAAGAATCCAAGGTCGAACATGAGGAGCAAATTGGTATTTAAAAACTAAGAACACAATCTCAATTTGGTAAATGTGATGTTCAACAATATTATGGAGCAATTGAATTAATTTCATTGTATATAAATGCTTCAATGAGACTAATAGAGATGTAAAAAGAAATTCAGATGCTTTGAGCTTTCTCTTCTTCCTTCTTCCTTTGATGACTTGTTCTTTCTCTTCAGTTCTTCCTCTGACTTGGCTTCTTTCCTTCTTCTTTTTTCTTCCTTTGTTTGTGCCTTCTCCTTTCTTTCTTTAGCTTCTTCTCCTTCGGCCTCTGATTTCCTTCTTTCTCTTTCTCTATCTTTAGCCTTCCTTCCTCTCTACGGCTCCTTCCTTCTCCTTCAGATTTGCCTTCAGGTCCTCAGCTCTCTCTTTGGCTTCTCCTACCCTTAGCCTTCTTCAGCTTCCTCTTCCTTCTTCCTTTCCCTGCACAGAAGTGCAAAACCTACCCCTACCCTCCCCCGCGTATGCTCTCTCTCTTTTCTCTCTTAGGTTCGCTCTCCTAGAGCCAATCGGGTATTCGGGTCGAGCAAACGCACCCGGGTCCAGGAGCACCGTCGTGGGTGATGCGCGAGGAGTGCAGAGTTATTGGGTTAAGGCATCCAGGTCTGCAGAGGAGTGAGTGCGAACGAGGTGGGTAAGTGGGCAAGGAGACCTCACCTCGTGGAGGCAACAAGCCGAAAACACAAAAATAATTTAAATTGCTTACCTGCTTACAAAGTTACCGAGGTGGGATTAAAGTCCCACCCGCTTCTTCGCGTGCGTCCGCTGGGAGTCTCGCTTGATTGCTGCAGTAGCAGATGGTGCTGTCTTCAATTGTTGGGTGCAAGAGGATCTCGAAGTGTTTTCGTGCACCTGGGGTTTGGTCTCCTGGAGCAGGGATGACTGGAGCAAGCTTACGAGAAAGCTTTGCTTCTGCTTTAATGGTGGCTGAGGGTTGACCTTGCCAATCACAAATACGGCCTCACGGCCCTGTCAAAGCACTTAGAGGCCTTTGCCGTGACACGGCGAAGGTGGTGTGGTGGGTGGCGTGGTGCGGGACGGCCTAGGCGTGCATGCCTAGGTCGGACTGTGGCCGTGAAAGTGTGGTTGTTCGGGGGATGTGTAGGGCGCAGGTGGTAGTCAATGAAGAGGTGGATGAGGATCAGTGGATGATGGCAGTGCTTATGCGGTCGGTGGCGAGGCATGTGGGAGCGTGGAGTGATGGATGCGCCTTCGCTGGTGGTCGGCTGGAGATGAGGAAGATGAGGGTGGTTTGTGGCTGTCAAGGATGGTTTTGTGCAATAAAGATGGGGAAAATGAAAGGTAGGAAGAGAGAAACATATCTGAGAGTAATTGGATGAAGGGGGGAGGCGGAGGGCGAACGACGCATATCTGCCGTTGCCGGAGATGAAGGCCGTGAGTTGAAGAGGCGACGACGACGAGAGGGTTGAAGATGCGCGCACAGGTATGGTGTGATGTGTATGAACGAGGCAGAGAAAACTCTGCCACTGGTATGTTGGCAGAGAGACGAGAAGAGGGAGGAGATATCGTCGGAGCTTGCGGCCTATTTGGCCGGAGATGGGAAGGAGGAATTTTGGGGGTTTCTGCGGCCAAATCAAGCTTAGAATGGACTGTCAGACCTAGGGCTGCTTTTATTGGCATGGGCAGAGGGCCTTGTGCTTGGAAGACAAGCATCCAAGCATAAGTTTCCTCACCGTATTAGGAAATTTGAGAGATACTCATGTCTCTCGTGAGTTCGCACGAGAGATTGGGTGCGAATCAGAGCGTGTGATTGAGTTTACATGGTCGGGAATTCCTTAGAGAATCTCCCTTTCATATCCGAGAGGGATTCTCTGAGGAAACAAGAACTTCCCTCTTAAATCCTTGCCAAAGTAGGACTCCTCCACTGTAATGGCGGAGGGACCTAATTGCAAAGAGTGGTGAGGAAGATAGGAGGTCTCTGTAAGGTTTTCGAAAGTTTGGGGCATAAAAGTAATTGGGTTGGACTGTTTTGCAAAGTAGGTCATGGTGAATTTCCCTTAGGTCCACATTTTGGCATAAACCTAATTTGGACCCAAGGAATCAAATGGTGAAGTTAGATTTTAGGTTTGGCCATGTTTGACTAGGTATTTTGCACAAAAACCCAATTTAGGGTAAATGTTTGACTAGGACCCCTATTTTGGTCAAAATAGGTTCTAAAAGTCAAATTGAAGGTTCTAAACCCTAGAGGATATTTTTTCATGAATTTTAGAGGGTTTAGTTGATTTTTATCTTGACCAGAACCTTGTTAAATTAAGTGGGTTTGTTTTAGGATTATAGGATGTCATTTAATTCTCAGATCTCACATTAGCCCTTTTCTGATTGAACCATCCCACTTTTCATCTTGTTAAGACCAATTGACCCATGTTTAACCCCTGAGAAATCCTGTTATTGTACTGCAATGGTAAAATTACAATTTTACCCTTTATTTCTTACTTTTCTTTCAACCCAGTTATTCTCTGAGTTAGACCCTTCACTTGGTTATGTAGGAGTTTTTATTCTCTTTTCTTGGTGAAAATGAGCTAGTTAGGGCTCATGATGGTGTTCCCATCATTAGGTTTTTAAGGAGTCAACCTAAAGACAGAATTAGGCTTGCTTGCGTAATTTGCACACTTCTCATCTATCTCTTCTCCTCCCTTCCCGTTCTTCCATTAAGTGTATGCACGACCGACGGTCCCAAAATCCGCACATGGAGGGACCAACTAATTTTTCAGCTTGTCGCACTACTCGTACTTGATTGTTTTCTTCCTCTACCGAAAATCAACAAAAAATGAAAACATCCAAAATCCTACAAAAAATACTAACAACCTATCCTCATCTAACCATCAAAATGGGAATAGCACACATCAATTTTACCAACCTGAAATTGAAGTTCCCGACCCTCAACTTGAAATTTTGTCTCAGTAAAACCCAAGGAGAAATTTGAACTTTGACAATTCAAACCAGTTGTTCATGATGGTAATCCTACTTCAGCAACTCCAAGAAAACCAACAACAATTGACTAGGACTGTTACAAACCTAGCTAATCATAGGCCACCTAATGCTGAACCAGCTATTCCTTTAAGGGATTTCTGTAATCCCTCAAATTATGAAGAAAGACCTAGGGTGGTCATACCTGATGGAGAATTCAAAATTAAACCCGCTATCCTAAATCTTATTAAGCACTTCCATGACCTTCCTCGGGAAGGCCTGTTTAACCATTTAGAGGAACTTACAGTCCTCGCCCAAACCACTGAATCCTCCAATGTGCGAGAAGACCTATGGCTAGTGTGGCTCTTTCCACTCTCCCTTAAAGACATGGTCTCTTATTAGTTTAGGACAGTAGGAAAACCCATCGACACTTGGACACAACTGAAAAGCGTATTTCTTACAAAATACTTCCCAATTTGTCAAACCAATGCTTGATGCCGTGCAATAATCACTTTCCAATAAAAACCCATCGGGCTTATGCATGAAGCATGGGAAAGATTTCAGTATTTATTAAGAAGCTACCCCCACCATGAGGTGCCACTTTGGCAACTTGTGCAAATATTCTACCATGGTCTTGATGACCAATTGAGGCGATTTGTTGATGCCTCATTTGGGGGTAATTTTTTAAACAAAGATAACGAAAGTGCCTACGAACTTTTTGATGAAATGAGCAAAAATTCATTCAATCATTCGGCCTTGGATACCTTTGGCAGAAATGCCAATCCCCAAGTAGGTGTCCATGAAATAGGCACACAATAACAATCTCTCCCTATCACACAAGATGATTTGCAACTTTTTGCACATAGGCTCGATCAAATGCAAATTAATCAAAAGAAAATGGAGGAAAAGATTAATGCATGACCACAAAATCCCTCTTCGACCAATCCTAACCCTCGCTTTTCTAACTCCAACACTAGCCCGATCCTCCTCCGTAGAGAAAATTTGCAACAGATTGACACAAGTCGATTTCAAAACCTTAACCCTATGTCTGAATTTACTTGGACTTTTGATAATTCTACTATTCTTGTCCCAATCAATGAAAACATTTCTACTCACCATGATAATTTCAGAAACAATCCCTCCAACTTCTATAATCCCAATTAGAGGAATTACCCTAATTTTTCCTGGAAGATCACCAATCAAGTTCCGCAATTTCAAAATCAAATGGGTAATTTTGGCCAAAACCAACCTTCACAGGTTGATATTAATAACCAATTAATGAAAACTCTGCAAGGAATCCAACAACAAATGAACGATGTTACTCGTGCCATCTCAAATCTACAAAGCCAAATCACGGTGATGCTCGATGAAAGGCCTATGGGAAATTTACCTTCCCAACCTATCCCAAACCCTTAAAATCAACAGAACCAATTTTCAAGCGGAAATAATCAGGGTCTGCAACCAATAAATCCAGCACCTCAATTCCCACTTAGTTTTCAAAACTCGTGGCAAAATCAACATTTTCCACATCGAAATATCATATTGCCAATGTAGTCACATTAACATGTGGCAAAACTACACAAACGTGGGACCCTCACATGAGCATAAATCGAGTCAAGAGCAAATTTTTCCCACCCCCATTCACTATCAGGATATAAGAGAAAGCACAAACACAACACTTTCCCGCAAGCATCAAACTCTGCGAAAAAGAAAACCAAAAAAACTGAGCCATCTGAACAAGAATTGCATGAATTATTTGGCCAAGTGGAAATAAACATCCCTCTCTTCGATGCGATTAAATATGTTCCTGCCTATGGAAAATTTTTGAAAGAAATTTGTACACCAAAAAGGTAGCTTAAAAAACTAGGAAAAGTAGTCCTTTCTGAGATAGTTAGCTCTGTTGTCTAGAGCAAGCTGCCTCACAAAAGAAAGGACCCAGGCACTCCACTAATATCAGTTGTCATTAATGAAACTACCTATGATCGCACCCTCTTAGATCTAGGTGCATTTATAAACCATATCCCTACCATACTTTTTGAGGAATTCCCGTTCGGTGAACTTAAACCAATGAAGGTAACCCTTCAACTTGCTGACCGATCTATAATTCACCCTTGTTCAGGTACAAAATTGCCTCTTTGTTGTGGACTTTTTGGTCCTCAACATTGATGTACTCGAAGCACTTAAAAATGCACCTACATTCTTGGAAGACCCTTCCTCACCACTGCCAAAGCTAATATCAATTGTGATTCCGGTAAAATGGACATCACTTAGAGTGGTGAAACACTCACTTTAGACATTTTTAAGGCTTCCAAAAGATTCCATGAGCTGGATAGTTTCAAAACACTTGAAGTATCAAAACACAGGATAATATCACCACCACAAAGTGAAATAGGAGGGTCTGCACCGATAAAGAGATCGGTACCTATAGCCTTACGGGATCAAGACTTAGTGCAGTGCCTAGTGTGCATGCTCAGTGCCAGAAGTGTACATCACATCGCAAATCAGTTTATTTTTTAGAAGAATTGCACACAAGTCCCTTTTGATCAGATCAAATGTGATTTGTTTTTAAGGCCAAATTTGATTAGCAGTCCCAATTTTGATTAGGTGACCATTGAATTAGGTCAATTCAATCAATTTGGTGGTCTTGAGATTTAGTCCCAATGCAATGCGTGACAGGAGGTGGATGCAAAGATAGAAAGATATACCTGACTCCAGCAATCTTCGTGCAGATAATGGATGTAATGCAAAATGAGATCTAACGTGTTGCTCAATTACCCTTAAATGTGCGTAGCTAAGGGTATGCAACTCCTAAACAGGAAGCTTGATATTTTTTCTCCTTTCCTTTTAAGGCATGCAAGTAGAGAACCATATATAAATCACCCTAGTCTCTAACGAAAGTGGGGACAAACCCCCAAAAATTAGCCCTGATGCTACAAGGTTGAGAAGACTGAAATGAAATAAATTTTGCAATGGAGGAGAATACCTTGTGAAAGTGGGATCTAGGTCTTCTTCTCTTTGAGTCCTTTCTGCATGTGTGGTCGTCACTCAAGGTTGACGTTGTTGCTATGCCTGCCATCTCATGAGATTCCTCGCACAAAAAAATAGTCAATAGTAAGATCAATGTGCACCTCAAAATAGATCAGAAATAAAATCGGGTGAACCTATTGCATTTGTTGCCTACCCGGCAACAATGCCATCTGACAAGATAGTTTTCACTTTGAAATAATTTTTGCACAAGAAAATAAGTCGTCGAAGTAGAAATTGAGTGCTAGAAAATCAATCATTAACAATTAAAATAAAACCACTAACAGGAGAGCGGGGAATCTCTACAGGGAGGTACGTGCTCGATAAAACTTGTACAAGTAATAAACAATTGTTCACTGATAATCTCATCCAAAATTGAGTTGAAATCAGCTTTAGATTAGGATAACTATGTCTAAATATGCTGAAATTGCATTGTCATGGAAAGGCGAGGATGTTCTAAAAAATCCACCAACGTATAATATTCAATAAATGATAAAAATGGATGTTGGCAATGGCATGTATCGTAAATATTAATTGAACCAGAAATAGGGGATTCCTTCCCCTTGGTCGTGCGAGTTGCTGGAGGGATGGCTGGCGATGAGGCTATGATCGGAGGTGGTTCGAGGCGGGCAGCACCTGACGGCGGTGAGGAGGCAGTCGAGGGTGGTTGGGGTCGGCGGCGGCAAGGAATTCTCAGTGGGGGGGTTACTCTGTTGTTGCTGGAGCAGCAACTTGGAGTGGCTACCTGTGACGCGAGGAGAGGGTGTCACGCAGGTGTGCTAATCGATGGTGCTGGTGGTGGTCGCTTGTAGCGTGGGTGCGGGAGTGGCTAGTGCGAGCGGCTGTGGGGGTGGAGATGTTGGGTTCTTTGTGAAGATGAATAGTGGAGAAGGAGAGAGGACCCCCAGAGGGTGCTGTGCGTGGACGGCGAGAAGGGGAATCGTCCTGTTGGTGATGACAGTGAGGATAGTGATGATGGCACCGGCCGGTGCAGGCTGCGATGGAGCGGTGGTGCTGTTAGTTGTTGGGTTGCGTTGTAGAGATTAGAGAAGGAATATGAGGATGCACGGTGGTTGTTGTGGAGTCAAGTGGTTGGAATGGAGGTCTCGAGTTCTGATTATTTCCTGACCACACGAAATTCGGATGATTACACCATCCAGGGTTATATGAGTTGGAGAATGGATCATTCTGGATGGCGTGGAGATCCTCACAAGTCTGAGGAATTTTAGAGTAATCAGAGTATGAGGGTTCAGAGTTCCCCCAACTAGAGTAGGGTGGTCCAAAGTTTCCTCCATAACCAGGATCAGATGGGGTTGGATACACATCCATCCCCTGATATGCGTGGTGGTGAATGTTATGCATGACCTCCTTACCTGAGGGTGATTGTGCATATGTGTTCTGCTGCGAAGAGATGGGTCCTTGTAGGTGTCGAGCCAATTCGTCCTCCTTCTTCTTGATAATGGAGACCTTATCCAGGCAATTGGCCACCAACTCCAGGTTGACAGATGTAGATAGGTCTCATGTCTCGTGTGTTTGTCAATGCACTGGTGGTCGTCTGGTCGAGCACACCCATAGACTCATTGTTTATGGAGTTCTTGCACATGTTCTTGAGAATCTCCCACATGGTGTCTTCATGTTGACCCATGATGTTGCCACCATAGGTTGCATTGACAAAAAATCTAATGTCCTCATGGAGTCCCTAGTAAAAAAATTAGACTTGTTCCCATTTAGGAACTCCATGATGAGGGCATTTTCGCATGAGATCCAGAAAGTGGTCCCATGCCTTATGAAGTGGTTCTCCCACATTTTGCGTGAAATGCGTGATCTAGTGCCTCAAGGCATTAGTGTGACCAATTGGGAAGAATTTCTTCAGGAATTCAGATTGGAGTTCCTCCCATGTGTTGATCGACCAAGTCAGGGTTTGATACAATGGGCAATGGAAACGTCTGGTTTCACCGGGTTTGAGGGTTTTGTTATAACGTTGTAGTAAAGCCGGTTATTACCAACATTTCAAATATAAAATTTTTTTACTCGGAAAATGAAAGAGTTCCCGAGGTCGAACTCAGGGAGTAAGTCGTATTCTAGAGATATACATGTTTCTTTTACAAAATAAAGAGAGAGGGAAAGAATTTGTTGTGATGTTCTTCTTTCTTTCTCTTTCTTCAGATCTCCTTCTTCTTCTTCCTTGGTTTCTGCTATGGTGATAATCTTCTTCTGCAATGGTGATGCTCTTCTTCTTCCTGCTGCTCCTGCGTTGGTGATGTTTTTCTTTCTTCAGAGCTCCTTGTTCTTCTTCTTTGGTTTTCTGCCTTGACCTCTCTTCTTCTTCTTCTGCAATCGTGGTGCTTCTGCCTTCAGCTACTAAGTCTCCCTTCCTTCTTCTTCAGCCTGCCTTCTGTGTTGCTCTGGCTGCTGACTTTCCGTCGTCTGGCCCGGTGCTTCGACGACTTAACTGAGCATTTGCTACAGTGCAGCTCCTTCTTCTTCGCCTGCACTTCTTCTTCCGCGGGTCTTCTTCTTCTTCTTTGGCCTGCACACTTCAGAGTTTTTCGTCAAGAGGCAAAACCTACTCTACCCTCCCCCCCCCGCGTCTCTCTTTCTCTCTGAAACCACTCTTGGGACAGCTCTCCCAGAGCTACCGGGTAATCGGGTTCGGGTCAGGCCCGGGTCCAGGCCCACCGGCGTGCGGTGGTGGGCGAGGAGTGCAGGTCGGTCTAATCGGGTCGGGCCAGGTCCGCGGAGCGTGGTCACGGACGAGGCCGGGTCGGGTGAGAGGGACCTCACCCCGTGGTCAGGAGGCAGACAGCATAAGGCACTTTTTGCCTTTATGCGTCCGCGCGCCTCCGAGAAGTTCCGAGGTGGGACTAAATGTCCCACCCCAATTGAGCGCGCGTCGCGGAGGGAGCAGTGGGCGATCGTGGCTTCCCGCGCGGCCTTCGCCCCATCTGTGAACCTGGGACGTTTCGCGGAGAGTCCCTGCGCAACCTGGGAGTCAAACCTGGGCGAAGGCGTGCCTGCACCTGCAGGTGAAGCAGCTCTGCCTGCGCAGTAATGGCGACGGCGGGCGAGTCACCTGGTCACAGAAGAACGGCCTCTCGGCCAAATCAGACAGGCGGGGGACCTTCGCCGTGGCACGGCGAAGGTGGTCAGGGGGTCTGCAGGGGGCGTGATGGAGCCAACAGGTCGTCCTAGGTCAAACTGTGAGCGAAGAAGTGGGTGTGTTCGGTGGATCTGCAGAGGGTGTTTGGTGGGAAGTGGAGGGGCGGAAGAGGATCAGGGTGAGGAGGCGGAGGTTCTGCGGTGGTCGGCGAGCCGTGTGGGTCGCTGAGGTGATGGGAGCGGCTCGCCGGAGGGTGGTCGGAGGCGAAGAGGGTGAGGGTGAACAAGGTCGGTAGAGGGCTTAATTGACTAAATTGAAAGCGGGGAAAGAAAGAGGAGGAGAAGGGGAGTAACTCTAGCTTACTTGCAGGGACGAAGGGGGAGGAACAGGGCGACAGTCGTATCGACTGTCGCCGGAGAAGACGATGCTCAGGGAGAGGGGCGGCGGCGAGCAGAGAGCCGGAGAGGCGCCAGCTGGGTGCGGCGTGGCGCGGGAAGAGCAGGGGAGGAAGTCTCTGCTGCTGGTATTGCGGCAGAGCGAAGAGGTGGAGGGGGAGGAAGCCGCCGGAGCTGGTGAGCGTCTGCCGGAGAAAGAAGAGAAGGAAGTTGGGGATTTCTCCGTCAGATCCAAGCTGCCCTGGTCGGTGGAGCAGCGGGGGGTATTTATAGGGATGAAACAGGGAGGAAGGCGGAGGGAGACGACGTGTCTCCCTCACCGGAGAATGGTACCGTCCGTGCGTTCGCACGGCCGGTATGGTGGGCTACAATGACCAAGGGGGTGCCCCTGCGACGGCTGACGACGCAGGGCACCCCCGGTTTACTTGCCAGGTCCCCTACCTCACCCTGCGCGGCGCCATGCTCCGCGCAAGGTCGCCGGAGCATGGTGCTGGCAGGGTTTTGCAGGAGGGACCTGATTGCAAAGAACGAAGGAGAGTTAGGGGCCAAAATGCGAGGGTTCAAAAGTTGAGGGCCAAAGAGTAAATATATGAGGACCAAAGTGTAAAGACGGTCAAGGAGGTTTCTTCTTAGGCTCAAGTTTTTATACATGACTAATTAGGACCTAAGGAATCTGATGGTGAATTTTATTTTCATCTTAAACCTTGTTCGACCGGTCAATTTGCGCAAAAACCCAAATTAAGTTATTAATTGGGCATGGTTCTCAATGTAGGTCAAAATGGGTTCTAAAGGCCAAATTGAAGGTTCTAAACCCTAGAGATTATTTTTCTATGAATTTTAGAGGGTTTATTCTATTTTTACTTTGCCTCGAACCTTGTGAATTGAAGTGGGTTGTTTTAGGGTTACAGATTTAGTCTCTTGGAATTGCTGTAGCCCTTGCTAGATCATTTCATCCCACTTTTATTCTTATTAAGCTGTTTTGACCTATGTTTGGGCCCTGAATTACCCTGTATGCAGATTATACTGGTAAAATTGCACTTTTACCCCTTATGACTTGTTTTCTTCTCAAACTCAGAATTCTCTGAGTTACGCCTTTCCTTGAGATATGTAGGAGCTTTTATCCTTTGTATTGGGTCAAAATGAGCTAGTTATGGCTCATGATGAGGTTCTCATCATACCCCCATGCCTAGCTTTTGCTAGTCCCTTAGCAAAAAAAACTTAAGGTTTCAACCCTTGTTCTAGACCATGAAGTTTTCAATAATTTTAGATAAGTGCCTTCATAGATTAGGTTAGAATGCTGATCATAGGCCTAAAAGGTACTCTAGTACCAATCAAGATCCAAATCTGTCTAGCCTTAGCCTCAGTCTTTTAGCAAAGGTTTTTAAGGCCCACAAGAACTAACCTAAGGTTTATTGGACTTCGTGGTTAAAGCACCCGTGCTTAAAATGATTTTAGCCCTGGCTCGGTTCGCAGTGCGTTTTGTAAGAGAGAGATAGAAAGTTTTTCTGTTTGGAGAGTTTTCTCTCTCTTTTTCTTTTTAGTTCTAGCCTAGGATTGGCTTTTCAACACGGTCTGTATCAGATTCCTTGCTCCCATCATCAATCCTCAAGGGTTCCTGGCGATCGATGCTTCGAGATAGCACCGCCCATGGCAACCCCCGGAACCCTGGCTATTGAGATTTCGAGATAATCCCATCCATGGTATTCCGTGGCCGAATCCAGACCCTGGCAATTGACACTTCGAGATAATGCCATCCATGGAATCTGAACCAGCAGAGTGCTTACATGCCCCCCGTAGGATATGTAAATATCCTAAGAGACAAGCACCGAGGAGATGATATTTTGTTACGCGTCTTCGAGGGGATTTCCCGCCTCTTTGCGCTGGGAACTCGTCCAAATCAACTTGTGTTGATCGGCCGCTCCTATTCTAGGTGTTCTTTTCAGATTTTTGCGACGCTTCTGCATGATTCTGATTTTTACGCTTACTGAACCAGGCTGTGTGTGAGATTAGGGTGCTTAGGTTACTGAGTCCCGTAAACCAAAAATTAGTTAACGAGGCCGAATACTTCCTAAGCCTTGGACCTAATACTTCAGCTTTTCATTTTCCTCAACCTCTTGAGGAGTGTCCAGATCTTAATGGGTACTAAGAGTCTATTCAAGAATGCCTAAGGTTTGCATTCTTACTAATCTCATTGTGCACTTTTCAGTTATTTTCTTGAATGAGGTCTAGAACTTAGGTTAATTCCTTAGTTCCTTACTAATGACTATCACTTTTTCTCATAATTTTGTGCTCCTTTTTCATTTTGTTTCTTTTCTCCTTCACAAAATTTTCCTTCTCCTCTTTTCCTCTTATTCTTTTTCGAAAAATTTTTTTAATTTTTATGGTATTTTTGGCATATGTGAATTTTTTGTTTGAAACATTTTCTTACAAGTTTTTGCACTTTCCTACCCCCCCATGCCTAAGATTTGCAATGTCCTCATTGTAACCTAGGGGGTCTTAGTTCATTCCTTAAGACAGAAATTTGGGTGAGTGGATGGGTCGGGTTGAATTTTTGCGGACGATTTCAAATCTCAGATGCGAACATCTGAGTTGGGGTCGGCTGTCTACAAGGGTGAACTTCAAGTGCTGAAAGGTGTCAGAACAAGTTTCAGGTTTTCAAAGAGAATGACGGGCTGCCTCCCGTTAAGCGCTGAGTTTTACGCCATCGGCTGGGCGCAATAAGCTCAAGGGGAAAGGAGGATATAAGATGCCTCAGCCAAATCAGTAGAAGTTACATCAATGAACGGCTTGAGTCTCTGACCGTTCACGATGAAAGGTTCAGAATCGTGGCTGAGTGGACTGATTTCGATTGCTCCATTTCCAAAAACCTGTCGGACCAAATATGGTCCGACCCACTTAGATCTCAGTTTTCCTGGGAAGAGTTTGAGTCGGGCATCAAAGAGTAGGACCTTTTGACCAGGATGAAAGATCTTTCTCGAGATGTGTTTGTCGTGGAAGGCTTTAACCTGCTCCTTGTAGATTTGCGAGTTCTCGTACGCGTCTATGCGTAATTCATCGATCTCGCTGATTTGGAGTTTTCTGTGGGTACCAGCCTTAGAAAGATCCAGATTACAGTTCCGTACTGCCCAATAGGCTTTATGCTCCAGTTCGACGGGAAGGTGGCATGCCTTTCCGTACACCAGTCTAAAGGGAGACATGCCTAATTGGGTCTTGTGGGCGGTCCTATGGGCCCACAATGCTTCCGGAAGTCGGGATGACCAGTCCTTCCTGTCAGGTCGAACAGTGACTTGCAGGATTTTCTTGATCTCCCGATTAGACAGCTCAGCTAGACCATTAGTTTGGGGGTGGTAAGGAGTAGAGATTCGGTGAGACACCCCGTATTTGGTCATCAGTGACCTAAACTGAGCATTTGTGAAATGGGTCCCCCCATCAGAGATTATTGCACGAGGTATCCCGAACCTTGAGAAAATGTGTTGATGAATAAATTTGAGAACGATTTTGTGATCACAGGTTCGGGTCGGTATGGCTTCGATCCATTTGGACACGTAGTCCACAGCCAACAGAATGTATTCGAAACCATCCGAAACAGGAAAGGGGCCCATAAAATCAATCCCCCAAACATCAAAGATTTCGCATACTAGAATCGGTTGCATAGGCATCATGTCGCGATGGCTCATGTTGCCCAAAGTCTGGCAACGACTGCATGCCTTGCAATGACTGTATGCGTCTTTGAACAGTGTGGGCCAGTAAAAGCCGCACTGGAGGACTTTTGATGCGGTTTTATGCCCGGCAAAATGGCCACCGCATGCCTGGTCATGGCAGAAAGAGAGGATATTGTTGACTTCCCCTTCCGGGACACATCTCCGGATGATCTGATCGGCACCTATGCGGAAGAGGTACGGGTCTTCCCAAATGTAATACTTGGCATCGGAGCGTAATTTGTCTTTCTTGGCCTTCGGCCAATCGGACGGGGTCTGATGAGATGCCAAGTAATTTACAATATTAGCAAACCATGGAAGGCTAGTACCAATAGTCAGCAGGTGCTCATCGGGAAAATGCTCAGTGATGGGTCCGGAAGGGTCTATCATTTCAGAAGGAAGACGGGATAAGTGATCAGCTACCACATTTTGTTTTCCCGCTTTATCGCGAATCTCGAGGTCAAATTCTTGCAACAGCAAGATCCATCGGATCAATCGAGGCTTCGCGTCCTTCTTTGCAAGGAGATGCCTCACAGCCGTGTGATCCGAGTATATGATGACATGGGAACCCAGAAGGTACGATCTGAACTTCTCTAGGGCAAATACTACAGCTAGCAGCTCTTTCTCAGTAACTGTATAGTTACGCTGAGCCTCATCGAGTGTTTTGCTGGCGTAGTAAATGACCACAGGTTTCTTGTCATTTTTCTGCCCCAAAACCGCTCCTACAGCGAAGTCGGATGCATCACACATGATCTCAAAAGGTTGAGACCAATCAGGGGACTGTAGGATCGGGGCTTGGGTGACTCGGTCACGCAGGATTTCAAATGCTTGAGTGCATTCCTTGGAGATTTCGAAGGGAACATCCTTGGAGAGAAGAGTGGTCAGGGGGCGTGCGATTTTTGAAAAATCAGGGATAAATCGTCGATAAAAACCGACATGCCCTAAAAAGGATCGGATGTCCCTGATCGAGCTAGGCATAGGAAGGTGAGAAATCAGATTAACCTTAGCTCGATCCACTTGGATACCTTTCTCCGAAATTGAGTGTCCCAGGACAATTCCCTCAGGCACCATGAAATGGCTCTTTTCCCAGGAAAGAACCAAATTCACGTCGATGCACCGCCTGAGTATCTGGACCAAGTGTTGGAGGCAATCGTCGAATGATGCTCTGAAAACTGAAAAGTCATCCATGAAGACTTCCAGATAATCACCTACCATATCTGAGAATATGGCAAGCATGCATCGCTGAAAAGTAGCGGGTGCATTGCAAAGACCGAAAGGCATCCTTCGGAAAGCGTATGTTCCGAAGGGGCAGGTGAACGTGGTCTTTTCTTGGTCCTCAGGATGGATTGCCACCTGGTTATAACCGGAGTACCCGTCAAGAAAGCAGAAGAACCTATTTCCCGCAAGTTTTTCGAGAATTTGATCAATGAAGGGTAGTGGGAAATGATCCTTCTTCGTGGAGGAATTGAGTCGACGGTAGTCTATACAGACTCTCCACGAGTTGGCTAATCGGGTAGGAATGATTTCTCCAGTCTCAGTCGTTATAGTGGTGAGTCCTGCCTTCTTAGGCACGACCTGAATTGGGCTCACCCAACGACTATCGGAGATCGGGTAGATGATCCCGGCATCTAACCACTTGATGATCTCCTTTTTCACGACCTCCTGTAGATTGGGGTTTAAGCGTCTCTGCATTTCACGAGAAGGTCGTGTGCCCTCTTCTGAATAGATATGATGAGTACAATAAGAGGGACTTATTCCAGTCAAATCATCGAGAGTCCATCCGATGGCTCTGCGATGTTGCTGGAGGACAACAATCAGACGGGATTCCTGTTCAGGACTGAGGTTGGAATTGATGATCACAGGAAGGGTCTGATTAGAACCCAAAAAGATGTATTTCAAATGAGCAGGAAGGGGTTTCAGTTCAAGGATGGGGTTTTCAGCAGCAGCGGGTGGTTCAGTATAGATGTGAGGTTCAAGGGTGGGAGTTACTGGGTTGTTCACATCTGGATTTGACTCCTCTGTTTGCGGGTCAAGATCCTTTTGTGGTTGATGAGGCATACTCAAGTCATTCTGGAGGTGTGATTCATCAACCAAAGTCTTGATGTCACAAATTTGCTCGATGACGCCGCAATTAATTCCTTGTTGGGCCTTAAATATATCAATCTTCAGTGTTTGATCTCCAAACTTAAGCTCTATTTGGCCCTCCTCACAGCTGATGTTGGCTCTAGCAGTAGCCAAGAAAGGTCTCCCTAGGATGATTGGTGTATCCCTAGGGTTCTCAGGTGCATCCATGTCTAAGACTATAAAGTCCACTGGAAAATAGAAATCCCGCACTCTCACGATAACATCCTCGAGAATCCCTTTTGGTGATTTTATAGATCGATCTGCTAATTGTAATGTCACCTCGGTTGGTTTCAGCTCAGATTCTTCCAGATGGTCAAGTAAGGATGTGGGTATCAGATTTATAGATGCACCTAAGTCTAACAATGCTCTATCAAATTGGGTACCACCTATCTTACAGGAGATCAGGGGAGTTCCAGGATCTTTTGCCTTGGGTGGGAGTCTACTAAGGATTACAGAGCTGGCTTGCTCTGACAGAACAATTGGGCTCCCCCCCTTGGTTCGCGGCTTACGCTGGGGTGTACATATATTCTTTAGAAATCGTGCGTAAGCTGGTACGTGGCGGATTGCATCCATCAAGGGGATGTTTATGTGGACCTGCTCAAAGAGCTTGACCAGGTCCTCCTCAGGGGCCACGGGTTTGGTGGTCTTCTTTCCCTTGGTCAGGGCCTCGGGAAACGGGATCTTGGTTGGTTCCTCTAGGATAGGTCCAGGTTGTGGGTCTGGAACAGCGGTACCTTGGCTAACTATCCTAGGGTCATGGTTATCAGGCTGGGAGTGGTTTGGATAATGCGGGTCCTGAGTTGTCTTACCACTACGTGTTGTTACAGAATTTAATCCGGCCTGATTTTGGCTTGGGTTTGGTAGGAGGGGTGGCTGCTGCTGAAATCCCGCACGAGAAGTAGAGGCTTCCATCTCGTCTGGAGATGGAGCAGTAGGGGCCTGATAAATCCATTGAGCGTGGCCTAAATTTGGATTCATAACGCGCTTCTGGGTTGGCACGTTATTTGGGTTAGGAAGAGGTTGGGAAGGGAGTGTGCCTGGCTGGCGAGAATTTGCCAACTGGGCCAGCTGAGTTTTAACTTCAGTAAGCTCGTCCTTGTGCTGTTTTTGAATGGCCGCATTCGATTTTTGAATGTCAGCCAGAGTCTGAAGGATTAAGGACATTTGATCTTGATTTGGCCCTGATGGATAAGTAGGGTTGGGCCGAGGCTGAGGCGGCTGGTAGTGATGAGAGGGTTGTGGGCGGGACTGAAAAGGTGGTCTTTGGGTTTGGGAATTTCCCGCCCACTGAAAATTGGGATGGTTTCGCCATCCAGGGTTGTAAGTGTTGGAGAATGGGTCGTTCTGGATGGCGTTGAGGTCCTCGCAGGTCTGAGGAACCTCCTGAGAATCAGGGAAAGGAGGAATGGAGTTCCCCCGGCTGGTGAAGAAAGGATCGGATGATCTTCCAGTCCAAGAATCAGATGGGGATGGATATGGATCCATCCCAGGGGAGGATCGGTGTAGGATGTTTTGCACAGTCTCCTGTGTGGAAGGAGGTTGTGCAAAGGAGTTACGCGCAGAGGTGGCTCGCTGCAAGTGCTGAGTCAGCTCATCCACCTTCTTTTCAATGATTGAGACCTTGTCCAATCGACTGGCCATTAATTCCAGGTCGACTGATGCGGACAGGCCCTGCGTCTCATGTGCTCCCTTAAGATTCGTCGCTGCGCGGGTATTCGTCCTGTCGAATAATCCCATGGAGTCATTGTTGATGGAGTTCTCGCACATGTTTTCGAGAATCTCCCATACGGTGTCTTCATGTTGACCCATGATGTTTCCTCCGCAGGTTGCATTGACGAAAAGGCGGATGTCCTCACGGAGTCCCTGGTAAAAAGATTGGACTTGTTCCCATTTAGGAACTCCGTGATGGGGGCACTTCCTCATGAGATCCTGAAAACGATCCCATGCCTCATGGAGAGGTTCTCCTGATTGTTGAGTGAAGTGTGTAATCTGATGGCGCAAGGCGTTGGTTCGACCAACGGGAAAGAACTTTTTCAAAAACTCGGATTGAAGTTCTTCCCAAGTGTTGATCGGCCGGGTCTGAGTTTGATACCAATGGGCGGCCTTGTCCATAAGAGAAAAGGAGAACATCTTCATGAGAAGAATATCCCGATTTTGCGCATCTGATCCAAAAGTGTGGGCCAGATGCTTAAGCTGTTTGATGTGCTGGAAGGGATCTTCAGAATTAAGCCCATGGAATTTAGGTATAGCATGAATCATGTTGGGCTTTAGTTCGGAATCAGGTCCTCCAATCGGGATTCTGACTCGAGGCTCAATGGCCACCGCAGCAGGATTGTAGTGGTCCCGCATCATAGGACGCTGCGGTGGGTGCACGAAGTTTTGGAAGAGGTCATTGAGTCGCTGGAGCTGGTGTTCCAGATTATTTTCTTCCTCAACTGGCTGAGCCATGATGGGGGAAGAAGAAGAACTTGGTTCTGAATCAGAAGAGAGAATAATGTGAGGGTGTTGCTGCACGAATACGGGCGTCGAGGCGTGGCCTTGACGAGAGCGAATTTCTAATGGAGGTCTTAAGGGTGGTCTTAGAGACCTCCTTCCGTACATGCACAGTTGGGAGAGGTAAGTTTAGAAGGTGCTGGACCCAATCAAGACACCCAAAAATGTGTTGGGTGACTATAGAGGTGCGGGGCAGATGGACCCCTTGATCAGAAAGATCGTCCACCTGAGAATTACCTGGGCAGCCAGAGAGGGAGAGTCCCGCGAAGACCCCTACACGGTAGAGCGTCCCCACGGGTTACAGGGTTTCCCCCACCCGACCTCTCTTGTCACTGCGGTTCCAGGTAGACCAGAATGGGGATCTTGACCTCTTAAGTCTACCAATTTTAAGATCAGGGTGCTTAAGGTTTCACTTGAACTTTAGTCTTTTTAAGTGCAAAGAGTGACCTAATTTAAGGTTGGTTAACCCAAAGGGGTCAACTTTACCTATTGTTTTCTTTAAGAGCTTTTAGGTCCTGTCTTTTAGGGTTCAAGTGTTTAGAGAGAGCCAATTGTTTAGGATTTTTCTTGTTAATTATTTTCAATCAATGGCTTGGGCACACCTCTTTTGGATTTCCTCAATTCTTGATTAAGGGGTGTGTCTCTACTGAAATCCTAATGTTTGACCTTATGTTGGCTCTACTTGGTCCATTTAACTCTTTGTTGGGAAATTAGGGCTCAAGCAAGAATGTGTTAGCCCTTAAATACCCTTAATAGTGTGCAGGAGTGATGAGTTGAAAACATGCAACTTTTTATGGTTACTAAGTATGGAAGACAGGTTAGCCCTATATTGCTTTGTTCTTTTCTTTTCTTCCTCTTTAGAGTGTAGGGGTTAATAGTGAGAGAAAAGATTTACCTGTCTTCGGAGTGGTTGTGTGGTTGCTTGTCTTCTTGAGTTCCTGTAGTTTCACAAAAGAAAGGAGATTATCAGAAATTAAAAGATACAGGAGTGTTTACCTCTAGAATAGCCGTTGCTCCCCGGCAGCGGCGCCAAAATGGAAACGTCTGGTTTCACCGGGTTTGAGGGTTTTGTTATAACGTTGTAGTAAAGCCGGTTATTACCAACATTTCAAATATAAAATTTTTTTACTCGGAAAATGAAAGAGTTCCCGAGGTCGAACTCAGGGAGCAAGTCGTATTCTAGAGATATACATGTTTCTTTTACAAAATAAAGAGAGAGGGAAAGAATTTGTTGTGATGTTCTTCTTTCTTTCTCTTTCTTCAGATCTCCTTCTTCTTCTTCCTTGGTTTCTGCTATGGTGATAATCTTCTTCTGCAATGGTGATGCTCTTCTTCTTCCTGCTGCTCCTGCGTTGGTGATGTTTTTCTTTCTTCAGAGCTCCTTGTTCTTCTTCTTTGGTTTTCTGCCTTGACCTCTCTTCTTCTTCTTCTGCAATCGTGGTGCTTCTGCCTTCAGCTACTAAGTCTCCCTTCCTTCTTCTTCAGCCTGCCTTCTGTGTTGCTCTGGCTGCTGACTTTCCGTCGTCTGGCCCGGTGCTTCGACGACTTAACTGAGCATTTGCTACAGTGCAGCTCCTTCTTCTTCGCCTGCACTTCTTCTTCCGCGGGTCTTCTTCTTCTTCTTTGGCCTGCACACTTCAGAGTTTTTCGTCAAGAGGCAAAACCTACTCTACCCTCCCCCCCCCGCGTCTCTCTTTCTCTCTGAAACCACTCTTGGGACAGCTCTCCCAGAGCTACCGGGTAATCGGGTTCGGGTCAGGCCCGGGTCCAGGCCCACCGGCGTGCGGTGGTGGGCGAGGAGTGCAGGTCGGTCTAATCGGGTCGGGCCAGGTCCGCGGAGCGTGGTCACGGACGAGGCCGGGTCGGGTGAGAGGGACCTCACCCCGTGGTCAGGAGGCAGACAGCATAAGGCACTTTTTGCCTTTATGCGTCCGCGTGCCTCCGAGAAGTTCCGAGGTGGGACTAAATGTCCCACCCCAATTGAGCGCGCGTCGCGGAGGGAGCAGTGGGCGATCGTGGCTTCCCGCGCGGCCTTCGCCCCATCTGTGAACCTGGGACGTTTCGCGGAGAGTCCCTGCGCAACCTGGGAGTCAAACCTGGGCGAAGGCGTGCCTGCACCTGCAGGTGAAGCAGCTCTGCCTGCGCAGTAATGGCGACGGCGGGCGAGTCACCTGGTCACAGAAGAACGGCCTCTCGGCCAAATCAGACAGGCGGGGGACCTTCGCCGTGGCACGGCGAAGGTGGTCAGGGGGTCTGCAGGGGGCGTGATGGAGCCAACAGGTCGTCCTAGGTCAAACTGTGAGCGAAGAAGTGGGTGTGTTCGGTGGATCTGCAGAGGGTGTTTGGTGGGAAGTGGAGGGGCGGAAGAGGATCAGGGTGAGGAGGCGGAGGTTCTGCGGTGGTCGGCGAGCCGTGTGGGTCGCTGAGGTGATGGGAGCGGCTCGCCGGAGGGTGGTCGGAGGCGAAGAGGGTGAGGGTGAACAGGGTCGGTAGAGGGCTTAATTGACTAAATTGAAAGCGGGGAAAGAAAGAGGAGGAGAAGGGGAGTAACTCTAGCTTACTTGCAGGGACGAAGGGGGAGGAACAGGGCGACAGTCGTATAGACTGTCGCCGGAGAAGACGATGCTCAGGGAGAGGGGCGGCGGCGAGCAGAGAGCCGGAGAGGCGCCAGCTGGGTGCGGCGTGGCGCGGGAAGAGCAGGGGAGGAAGTCTCTGCTGCTGGTATTGCGGCAGAGCGAAGAGGTGGAGGGGGAGGAAGCCGCCGGAGCTGGTGAGCGTCTGCCGGAGAAAGAAGAGAAGGAAGTTGGGGATTTCTCCGTCAGATCCAAGCTGCCCTGGTCGGTGGAGCAGCGGGGGGTATTTATAGGGATGAAACAGGGAGGAAGGCGGAGGGAGACGACGTGTCTCCCTCACCGGAGAATGGTCGGAGACGAACCCATACCGTCCGTGCGTTCGCACGGCCGGTATGGTGGGCTACAATGACCAAGGGGGTGCCCCTGCGACGGCTGACGACGCAGGGCACCCCCGGTTTACTTGCCAGGTCCCCTACCTCACCCTGCGCGGCGCCATGCTCCGCGCAAGGTCGCCGGAGCATGGTGCTGGCAGGGTTTTGCAGGAGGGACCTGATTGCAAAGAACGAAGGAGAGTTAGGGGCCAAAATGCGAGGGTTCAAAAGTTGAGGGCCAAAGAGTAAATATATGAGGACCAAAGTGTAAAGACGGTCAAGGAGGTTTCTTCTTAGGCTCAAGTTTTTATACATGACTAATTAGGACCTAAGGAATCTGATGGTGAATTTTATTTTCATCTTAAACCTTGTTCGATCGGTCAATTTGCGCAAAAACCCAAATTAAGTTATTAATTGGGCATGGTTCTCAATGTAGGTCAAAATGGGTTCTAAAGGCCAAATTGAAGGTTCTAAACCCTAGAGATTATTTTTCTATGAATTTTAGAGGGTTTATTCTATTTTTACTTTGCCTCGAACCTTGTGAATTGAAGTGGGTTGTTTTAGGGTTACAGATTTAGTCTCTTGGAATTGCTGTAGCCCTTGCTAGATCATTTCATCCCACTTTTATTCTTATTAAGCTGTTTTGACCTATGTTTGGGCCCTGAATTACCCTGTATGCAGATTATACTGGTAAAATTGCACTTTTACCCCTTATGACTTGTTTTCTTCTCAAACTCAGAATTCTCTGAGTTACGCCTTTCCTTGAGATATGTAGGAGCTTTTATCCTTTGTATTGGGTCAAAATGAGCTAGTTATGGCTCATGATGAGGTTCTCATCAGGCAACCTTGTCCATAAGAGAGAAGGAGAACATCTTCATGAGTAGGATGTCCCGGTTCTGAACAGGTGGTCCAAAGATCTGGGCCAGATGTTTCAGTTGTTTGATGTTCTAGAAGGGGTCTTCGGAGTGTAAGTCGTGAAATTTGGGGATCGCGCTGATCAGATTCGACTTCAATTCAGTATCAGGTCCTTCAGTTGAGATTTGCACCCTGGGTTTGATAGCTACCATTGCAGGATTGTAGTTATCTTGCATCTGCAGACGCGGTGAGGGGTTCATGAATGCATGGAATAAATCACTGAGATGCTATAATTGATTTTGAACATTGGACACTCCTTCTTGATTCTCTATGGAAGCAAAGGATGGAGAGCTGGGCTTGGATGTGGAATGATCGGAAGAGATCTTGATCTGATCGCACGAGAACCCAAACAATTGGGTCGGGGCTTGACCCCAACGAGAGTGAATTGCTAATGAAGGTCTCAAGACTGGTCTTAAAGACCTCCTCTCGTACATGCACTATGGAATCAGATGAGGGATAGAATGTGTATTGGACCCAATCGAGGCACCCAACAAGGTTGGGTCACTATGGCAGTTCAAGGCAGATGGACCTCTAGATTAGAAACTCACGCACTCGAGAATTACTTGGGCAGCCAGGAAGGGAGACTCCTGCAAAGACCCCTTCGTAGTAGAGTGTCCCCACGGGTTACAAGGTTTCCCTCACCTGACCTTCATTGTCACCGTGATTCCAAGTAGACCGGAATGTGGGAGCTTGAACCCTAAGTTTGCAAGTTTTAATCCTGCTTGTGCCTTGAATTTCATTTGAATTTGAAGTTAATTTGATTTGTGACATAATTTGGAGGCTGGTTGATTCACAATGTGAACCAAATTCACCTGACCTGTCCTAAAGTTTAGGATGAGGTTTGGGTCAAGAACCCAAATCACCCTAAATAAGTTTTCAAATAGGTTATTGGGCCCCAAATTTTAATGATCCAAGTGATTTTAGAGCCTTGATTTTAGGGTCCACTTGATTAAATTGATTCAAGCAAGGGCTTGGGTAACACACAATGTGGGAATATATTTCCTTCTTAAGTAGACAAGTGTGTACTCCTGAAAACCCTAATGTGGAAACCCTAGACTGGCTCTATTTCAAAGTCAAGTTCTTCCAAAGATGGTACCTTAGGTTCAATCAAGAAGGTGAATTGCCTAAGGTACCTTATATCCTTAATAGGTGTAAGTATCAAGATGGGGATCTCTAGCCAAATCAATCAAATCAAATCAGGAAACTTGAATGATGATTACTAAGTAAATATAGCAAGTTGGTCCTGAGTGATTTCTTTTTCAATCTTTCCAAGAGAGGAAGGGCTTAAAGAAGAAGGAAATGTGATTACCTGCCCCTGGTGTGGTTGCTTGTGCGATCAATCTTCAAATTCACCTGCAACAACACAACAAAGCAGATATAGCAAGTTAGAATCAATCAGAAAGTGTGATTAGTGAATGAAATGCACATTGCTCCCTGGCAATGGTGCCAAAATGTTGGAGTGCTTCTACCTTGTTTTAGAAAAGAGATGCATTGTAGTATAGGCGATAAGAGCGTAATGCGTTGTAGTATAGGTGATAAAAGAGTAACAACACTTAAATTTATAGTGCTCGAAAAATCGTGAGTTCTATGTTCACTCGCAGGGAGCAAGTATTACAATCCAATCACCAATCCAATATTCAAAAATGAAAATCAATATAGAAAAATATGTTCAATGTATTTCAAATGTATATCAAGAGTTAGAGAACAAGAATATAGAGAAATATCAAAAATAATGGTGGTTGGAACCACCAATATAACACTTAATACTAGGCTATTCTCTCAACTCAAGACCAAAGGGGCATCAGATATCAGCCTCGATTAAATGATCAATCCACAGCCACAGACGTCTCAGCAGAACCTCTCAAAATTTGCCTAAGTGTTTCAGCATAATTCCTGAAAGCAAAACCCCCGAATTCTCTCAGAATAAACCCTTCTCCCTCCCAGAATTAGACCAAATCAGACTAAACCTGGTTCAGACAGGATTGGCCCAAACTTGCGGGGCGTGAGTGTAGGTGAGGGCATGCGTATGGCGTGGGTGTATTGGGGACCCGACCACCTGTTTCCAAGCGAATAAGCAATGCATGTTTTTTGTTAAATAGCAAATTTCTTTTTAGCAGTTCACAATGTGTGACTAATGTCCCAACTGCTTTCTTCATGTGCACAACTGATGAAGCCCTCATTGATTACAGTTGTTGTTACTAGTTCTCTACTCGATTGTTGACCTAGATGTTGTCGTGGTGTTAGTCCACGATGATTGGAGGTGATGGCAAGGCTGTTAGCGGTGAGACAGCCGGTGACGGAGATGAGGAAGATGACGGCAGTGGTGACGGCGACCTGAAAAGAAAATACGACCTAGGGCCCAATCAGAATGTTAAGAAGCTTCGCCAAGGTACGGCGATTGTGGTGGTGGGGTTGTTTTGGTGAATGAGATGAGGTCATGGGCGTAGCATGAAGGTGAGTGAAGCTTCGATGGTCACTATCGGTGGAGATGGTTGGAGGTGCTGTAGCTTGCAATTAGGTTGTGTAAAAGTTTTGTGAGGGTGAGAGGAAACTTTTGCCTAACCTGATTAGATCGGTGGAGGGCGAGGGAGGTTGGTCGGCGAAGGTGGTTGGAGCAAAGATGGTCGGAGTCGAAGAAGGAGAGGAAGAGGTTGAACAGAGCTTGTGAGCTCCAGAGAGGGAATTAAAGGAGAGAAAGAGAAAAGCCCTATGCTAATTGAGAGAGAGGAGGATGGGAGATGCTTACTAGTGGTACATCGGAGCAGAGGAAGATGAGGTGATGGTCGGAGCGATTGAAGGTGGGAGATGGGCTGAAGCTTTGCCAGAAGCTTTGCGGAAGCTCAAGGAAGGAGGACCCTCTACCTCTCATGCGTGGCAGAGGGCGAGGAAGGAGATTGTTGAAGCTCTGATAGTGCATCGAAGTATGTCGGTGGGGAAGGAAGAGAAAGAGAATCCAACGTAATTGACCATGCCTTTGACTTGCATAGGTAGGACCCTTTATATAGAGGGTGTTCCCTCTTAATTAGAGGCAAATGAAGCAAGTTTGATCTTGCTTCACGGTCGATTTCAGAGCTTGGAAATTTCAAGCTCACTGGCTAGATTTCGTGGCTGAAAAATCTTGAGACATGGCCCAAGAGATTGGCCATGCTTTGATTGGTGTTCACTCCAATTTTGGTGTGGATTGGCGAGGATTTGATTAGGCAAATTGACTCACGAATCTCATCAGCCATGGGTTTTCCTTTATGTTCAGACCACGAAGGCGACGAAGAGGAGAAAGAAGGCAACAAGGGCCTTTCTGTGAAGGAGACAAGGAAATTAGGGGCATGGATGTAAGGAAACTTGAAACCTAGGGGGTTAGCTGTGAGAAATAGAGATTTTAAGAGCCAAAATGCAAACTAGGTTAAGATAGACTCCAATTTGGCCCAAATTTTGGTGTTAACCTGATTTGGACCTAACGAATCTAATGGTGAACTTGGATTTAAGTTTTGACCATGTTTGACTGGGTAAATTGCACAAGGTTTTGTGCTATCACCACGGTCGTTCACGGTATCGCGATTGTTGTGGTCGCGGGAAGGATGATGCTCATGGTGGTGCTATGGACACGGTGGGAAGGAGATGCGTCGAGGGCAAGCGCAGGGGTGGACGAGGCATTGTGGCGAGTAGTGGTGTCATGGTTGCACGGAGGTCTGCTAGTTACAATCGGCGTAGGGAGGAGAAGCGGAGGTCGCGGTGGCTCGCAGTGGCGTTGGTGGGTTTGTTAGGTGCGTATGTGGTTGGGCGTGTTTCGCGTGTTAGAAATCAGGGTTACAAGTAACCCGTTGTCATAGTTGCAAAACATGTCGATCAGATAAAATTTATACCGAAACTCCATTGGAGTCCCGGGTCGAACACAGGGAGGAGACGTATACTTTAACTGAAAACCATGCTTTGATTTGTTTCTTTTTGGTATTTTATGGTTTTGTTATTTTTATGTATTTTTGTAAGAAGAAAACAATCAAACGAATCACAAGATAGAGATGGAACAAAAATTGTATAGATATCACTTCAATGTCTATTACAATCAACTATGAAAGCATAAAAAGAGAGGGAGGTGCGAGGAAATCTCCCGAATCGGCTGTTCGGCGAGATGACAGCACCTGGCGGAAGCTCAGACAAAGGAGGTGAGGAGCGGGACGACGGAGGTGAGATGCAGGAGGACGTCAAGTTAAGGAAAACTTCGACATGGCTCTGGAATGGAGGTGAGAAGATGGAGATGATCTGATATTGGAATGGTGGTGGGAGGACAACTTCAAGGCCACCTATGAAGGGGGATGGGAAGTTGGAGGAGTATTTGGTGGGGCAGAGGTTTGCTATACTAATAGGTGCCTTGGGAGCTTGAGAACAAGCTCTAATGGAGCGTTGGTAGGTTTGCTAGAGCTTGAGAGTAGGTGGGAGTAGAGTAGGTAGAGATGGCTTGGAAGGGAGGGGATGTAGGTCCTTTTATAGTGGAGGAGAAGAGGATAAAAATGGGTAAAGGACCTTTAGCGACCTCCAGACTGTCGCTGGAAACGTTGTTGTAGACAACTCACATCCGCTCACACCCTTAGCTAGCTTTGCTGGTTTGCAATGAAGTAGCGACGGCTGTAAACGTCGCTATAGGTCAGCCCAGCTGTCACTGAAAGATCGCACCAACCGCGCACGTGCCCATGCTACGTTGCCGCCCATCACGCATGCTGATCCCGCAGTGTCCTGCTGGTTGCGCGCTGGCGTGCGCTGCTGCTGCTGCTTACGTGTGCTGCTGCCCGATTGATTTGAGAATTGGGGGGCTACGGGGATTCGAACCCGCACCCTCCCTTGGGAATCGCCGCTCCGACCATTGCTCCAAGGCTGCCAATGTGTCATGAGGAAGAGTCGTAGCTGCGTGGTGAGGGCGAGCTCTCAGTCGTTGGATTCTCATCCAACAGCAGAGATTACTTATGATCGGCCTTTAGAGAAGTGGCGGGTGGCGTTGGGCGCTCCAGATGGTGCCACGTGGCACCATTTGGACCGTCCACCCTTCCTTGCTAGCAGAGGATGCGACGGTGCTCGGATCGAGGTGATTTCTGCGTTGTCGGATTGCGATTGTCACTTCGAATCCATCTGTGCGGTTGAATTTTTCGTCTGAAGTCTGAAAGGATGTCACATTGCCTTTTGGTCATATAAAATGAAGGAATTAATGTACCAAACATACAACTATCCTAAATGCCATGCAATGGATGTTATGCAATATTTATAACATGATATGCAGTGCTAAGCTTAGGAATTATCATAAATAAGCAATTTATCATGAATTCATGTGTGTTCATCATACCCCCATGCTTACTTTTTGTTAGTCCTTAGTAAAATTAACCTAAATGCTATGTATAAAAATAGAATTAGGGATCGAGTATTTAGGCAAAATTCACTGATTGCTTTAGAAAATCTCAACCCCAAGACCTAATTACAAAAACTCAATAGTGCCCGGGTGCCTGCCAAAATGCAGACCATCCAAGCCCTCGCCTTATTTGAGAAGAGAAGATAAATTTTTTTTTTCTTATTTTTCTTTTTTTCTAATTTTTTTGTACTTTTGGAGTTTGAGAGTTCTGGGATAACTTTTTATGGCTACCCAACCCGCCCAAGACTTGAAAGAGACTCTAAGTGTTAAGCATCTTGTGAAAATAGTGGAAGACTCACTAGACGGCCGTTAAAACGGACTTCGGGTTTCTACGACCTTAGGTGACCTTGCCTAGAGGTTTATCTTTTCGATCGGTAGCTTTCTCCCTACTTTTTTTATGGGGTCAACACAAGGGCGAACCCAGTGTATATCTCCCCGGTTTATTCTACTTCTTTGCTTCTCCCCTAAGTGTTTTGGGAATTATTGTGCATTTTTTTTTTTGTGAGCTGAGTTCTGGACAATCGGCCGATGATCTGTTACCACCGACAACTTGCCAGCCATACTCGTGTGGTGAAGTGTGGTTTTATTTATTTTTTTATTTTCTCCATTTTCTATTTTTTTTTCTATTTTTTTTTTAAGTAGGTGGCTTTCTTGATCTAAGATTTACCTAAAGGCAGTACAATGAAAATGGTCTTGTGGCTGGGCTTTGGACAATCGGCCGATGAGCTGTTACCACCGACAACTTGCCAGCCATACCACTTAAGTCGATCCATTAGCTACCTAATTTCCATAAAAACCACCAGAAAGTGAGTCTGTGCAAATAGTGTGTAGATGCTTAGCCTTAAAATCCCCCTAAATTAGAGGGCGGGTTGATAAGCCGTATACTTATCATCCCAATTTATTTACCAAATTAAAATGAATTCGGATTGGCGAGGACTCGAGACTAAGTCCACATTTGAGTGGACACCCGGGTTAATTAAGCTCGAAGATTTGAAGAGTCTAAGTATTCTGGTCTCAAAGTATTAATTCCTAAAGTTTGCAACT
This sequence comes from Thalassia testudinum, assembly GCA_037157565.1. Lineage (NCBI taxonomy): Eukaryota > Viridiplantae > Streptophyta > Magnoliopsida > Alismatales > Hydrocharitaceae > Thalassia > Thalassia testudinum. The sequence continues at coordinate 2,777,785 of JAZHRO010000007.1, forward strand.
CCTAATGCCTAAGTTCTCGTCTCCTAATTCTATGTTTCTTTTTTTATAAAAAGAATCAAATAACAGGAAGTTTCTGTTACAGCTGACAAAAAGGTTATAAAATATGTCCACCCCTATGCTTAGCTATTGCAATGTCCTCATTGTGTAAAATGAAAGCATGCACGAGAGTAGAAGTGGAAGAATAGCACCTGGTTTCTGTGAGACTCTGGTCAACTTAGAATAGTCTTTACATGTGCTGAGTTTAGTGCCTTCAGCTGGGTGATGATCAGCCCGCAGTGGTTACGGCAAGGTAAGAGCAACCTTGTCCGAGACGGGTTCAAGGAGCACATGGTCAACAAAGGGTTTGAGACGCTGTCCGTTGGCCTTGAAAATATTACTCGTCTTTGGGTTAGAGATTTCAACGACCCTGTTAGGGAAAATCCGCTCAATAACGAACTGGCCGTCCCACTTAGACCTGAGTTTACCAGGGAAAAGCTTCAATCGAGAATCGAAAAGCCAGACCTTCTGGTTCGACTCAAAGCTCTTACGTGAAACATTTGGTCATGGAGAGCTTTGGTCCTTGCCTTATAAATTCTGGCATTTTCATAAGCATCATTACGAACCTCCTCCAACTCAGATAGTTGGAGTTTCCTGGTTTTCTCGGCCAACTCAAGGTCCACATTACATTTCTTGATGGCCCAAAATGCCCGGTGTTCAAGTTCTTCGGGTAAGTGACATGCCTTACCAAACACCAGACAAAATGGAGACATACCGATAGGCATTTTGTACGCTGTACGGTAAGCCCAAAGAGCATCATCTAGCTTTTGGGTCCAATCCTTCCTATCAGGCCTAATGGTTTTCTGCAAAATGTTCTTGATCTCCCGATTGGAGACCTCAGCTTGTCCGTTCGTCTGAGGGTGGTAAGGTGTGGAAATCTGATGATTCACCTCGTATTTCCCCAGTAAATTTTGAAACTGGGCATGAGTGAAATGTGTGCCATCATCACTGATAATTGCCTTAGGAACCCCGAACCAACTGAAGATATTTTTCTTCACAAAATCGATGACAACCTTGTGGTCATTGGTTTGGGTGGGAATTGCCTCAATCCACTTGGACACGTAATCAACAGCGACCAGAATATATTGGTGTCCAAATGAAGGAGGGAAGGGTCCCATAAAGTTGGTACCCCAAATCTTAAAAATTTCGACTTAAAGAATTGGGTTCAGGGGCATCATATCTCTCTTAGCCATGTTTCCGAGTGTCTGGCATCGTGTGCATGACTTTGAGAACTCCTGGGCATCCTTAAATAATGACGGCTAATAGAATCTGGATTGCAAGATTTTTGCGACTGTGTTTTTCCTGGAAAGGTGTCCACTATACGTGGATGTGTGACAGAACTCAAGTATGCTATGGAACTCGATTTTCGGGATGCATCGACGAATAATCTAGTCTACGTCGATGTGGTACAGCTCAGGATCATCCCAAAAATAATATTTGGCCTCAGACACAAGTCTATCCCGTTGTTGTTTGGTCCAATCTTGGGGGATTTGACCAACGACCAAATAATTGACAATATCCGCAAACCAGGGGGTTCGGATACCCGAGACTGTGAGGATAGTCTCATCCGAAAAAGCATCAGAGATCGGGACATCCAGATGAGGAGAATCAATTAGGATTCTTGAGAGGTGATCTGCCACTACATTTTGCACCCCAACTTTATCCCTGATTTCAAGATTGAACTATTGAAGCATTAGAATCCAACGAATAAGCCAGGGTTTGGCATCCTTTTTGGCCAGGAGATGTTTCAAGGCCAAGTGGTCGGTATAGATGATGACATGAGAACCTGACAGATAAGCCCTGAATTTTTCTAAAGCGAAAACTACAACTAGCAATTCTTTTTGAGTAACGGTGTAGTTCCTCTGGGCCTCGTCCAGAGTCCTGCTAGCGTAGTAAATCACAGAGGGCTTTTTCTCAATCTTTTGACCTAAGACAGCCCCGATGGCATAATCAGATGCGTCAGCCATAATCTCAAATGGGGCTGTCCAGACCGGTGGTTGCAATACCGGGGCACAGGTGACTGCCGTTTTCAATAAATCAAATGCCTTACAGCATGATTCATCAAACTCGAACAGCGTGTCTTTGGCCAGAAGGTTACTCAAGGGCCGAGCAACCTTCGAGAAATCCTTAATGAATCTTCTGTAAAAACCCACATGCCCAAGGAAAGAGCGAATCTATTTTACAGATGTGGGTGGAGGAAGTCTAGAGATAGCATCCACCTTAGCTCTATCAACTTCAATACCCCATCTAGAGACCACATGACCTAGGACAATGCCTTCTTGAGTCATAAAGTGGCTCTTTTCCCAGCTAAGGACCAGCCATGTTTTGATGCATCTCTGGAGGATCAATTCCAGGTTAGCCAGGCAAGACTCAAAAGAATCTCCAAAAATGGAGAAATCATCCATGAACACCTCAAGACAATCTCCCACCATGTCAGAAAAGATGGCCACCATGCACCTTCGAAAAGTCGCCAGCACATTGCAAAGCCCTAACGACATTCTACGGAATGCAAAGGTTCCGTAGGGACATGTGAAAGTTGTCTTTTCCTGGTCTTCAGGATGGATAGGGACTTGGTTATATCCTAAATAACCGTCCAGGAAGCAAAAATATTTTTGCCCAGCTAACCTTTTGAGGATTTGATCGATGAATGGCAAGGGAAAGTGATCCTTTTTAGTAGTTGTGTTTAGCTTCCTATAGTCAATATAGACTCTCCAAGCAGAGGCTAAATGAGTGGTGAAGGTTTCCCTTTCTCATTAGTCGTAACGGTTATTCCCGCCTTCTTGGGTACAATCTGAATGGGGATAACCCACGGACTATCTGAGATTGGGTAAATAATCCTAGCATCGAGCCACTTGATTATCTCTTTCTTAATCACTTCTCGCATATTCGGGTTTAGTCTCCTTTGCATTTCATGAGAAGGACAGAATCCATCTTCCATGAAAATACAATGATTACAATAAGATGGCTCGATCCCCCTAAGGTTGTGGATGGTCCAACTAATTGCCTCCTTGTTGTTCTTAAGGACCATAATTAACCTCGATTCTTGCTTCTTAGTCAAATCAACACTAATAATCACAGTGAGCGTGTTTTTAGGTCCTAAGAACTCATATTTCAAATTTGTAGGCAATGGTTTTAATTCCAGCTGGGGTGGGTTTAGAATAGAAGGAAGGGAGGAAGCTGATGAAGATTCATCAGGACGATCCAATGGAAGAGGTTGGGAATGAACAAAATCAACAACCTCTTCAGAATGTGGCAGGTCTACCACGGAGGGTTGTGGGTTGGGTTCACTAAAGCTAATGGAGTCTTCAAGTGCATTGATTGTCATACACGTCTTAAGATCCTAATCCTTGAGTTCCTCAATGAATCCACAATCCTCAAATCCTCTTATCGCCTTAAAAATATCCAGAGTTAATTTCTTATCCCCAAAGGCGATCTCCATACTATCGCTTTCACAGTTTATGTTGGCCTTGGCGGTAACTAGGAACGGATGCCCCAGAATGATGGGCGTGTTCCTCAAATCATTAGGTACATCCATGTCAAGGACGAGAAAATCTATAGGAAAATAGAAATCCTTGACCTTAACAATTACATCCTCAATAACGCCTCTCGGTGTGGTGACCGATCAATCCGCTAATTGTAGTGTTACTGAGGTTGGCCTTAGTTCACCTAACCCAAACCTCTCATAAAGAGAAGTCGAGATTAGGTTGATGGATGCACCTAGATCCAATAGTGCCCTATCAAAAGTGTATTCCCTAATAATGCATGAGATCAAGGGGGCACCTGGATCTTTCTTCTTTTAAGGAAGGTGATGTAGGATAACAGAACTTGCTTGCTCAGAGAGAATCACCTTCCTTGGAGTGGGTTCTCTCGACTTACGCTTTTGGGTACACAGTTCTTTCAAGAATTTAGCATAAGCCGGGATGTGCTTAATAGTATCGAGGAGCGGAATATTTATCTCTACACTCTTGAAAAAATTTAGGAGCTCCTCATTGCTGTCTATGGTTTTCTTCTTCCTAGTTTTCAATAGGGCTTTAGGGAATGGGATATGGGTGGTATTTTCAATTTCTAGTTCTTGGGCCTTATTCTCTTCTTCAACCTCCTTCTCTTTCTCAAGCTCCCCAGGGTTTTGACTTGTAGAAGGTAATTTAGGGTTTTGGGTCTGCTTCCCACTTCTCAAGGTGACAGAGTTTGCAGAGGCATAAGGGTTTGGGTCTTGAGGTGGATTAGTGAAGATTGGAGGGCCTTGGTTGGTCATGTAACCGGAAGAAGAAGATGAGGGACCCTGCTCAACCACCTGAGCATGTGCATGTGGGTCCCTTTGATTCCCATACCGTTGGGCTCTATTGCCCTGATTTTACACATTACGCGGGTTGGGTACGGGTTGAGATGGTAGGGATCCAGGTTGTCGGGTGTTAGCAATTAACTTGGATTGCAAGTTATCCAAGGATGTCTTCATTTGTTGCATAAGCTGAAGCACGGACCCTTGCATTTCCACCATCTGCCAGTTTAAATGGGCCTGCCCTGCAGATTGTTGGGCATTCCAAGATGGCTGATTAACTGGTCTTGGGGGCAACTAGGTGTATACTTGACCCTAACCCATAGGTTTTTGAGATGCATAGTTGTTGGGTTGAGATTGGGTTTGTTGCCCTTGATTTTTCTAGGAGAAGTTAGGGTGGTTCCTCCACCCCGAGTTATAAGTGTTGGAATACAGGTTGGACCTAACATTTCCCTGCATTGCATATCATCCTCATAAAACGAGGATGGAGAGAAGGAAGGATCAGAGAAATTGGGATCAAAGGCCCTAATTTGGAACCGATATGGTTTCGAGAAATCCTGGCTCACAAGTTGAGCTGAATCGAGTTGGTTCACGAATTCTTGCCCCGTGGGAGCTCGTGAGGAATGGAATCCCGAATTTTGGGATTGAGTGGGTAAAGAAGTGTTTCCTCAATTCCCAGACATCCATTCTTCCATTTTCTTAGCAACCAAGTCCATTTTATCCAGTTTATTACAAATTAATTCCATGTCAAATGAATGAGAATCCTAGATCTCATTAGCACTTGACCTAGGTTGTTGGGACCGATTGAATGCATCCATGGAGGCATGATTAATTAAGTTCTCGCTCATTTCCTCAAATAGGTCGTATGCGCTATCTGCATCCCTGTTGAGGAAATTGCCTCCACAAGAAGCATCCACGTGATTACGGAGTTGCTTAACCAACCCGTGATAGAAAATCTGCATGAGTTGCCATTTCGGCACCTCGTGGTGTGGACACTTCCTTAAAAGTTCCTGGAATCACTCCCAGGCACCATGAAACGGTTCCCTCGGCCGCTGGGTGAAAGTGGTAATCGCCCGTCACAAGTCATTAGTCCTTTCGATAGGGAAGAATTTCTTCAAGAAAGTCGATTTAAGAGTAGCCCAAGTTTCAATCGGCCTTCCTATAGTCCGGCACCAATGTGCGGCCTTATCCTTGAGAGAGTGGGGGGAAAAGCCTCATGATCATTTGCACTTCGTTCACATTCCTTGCTCTAGTGGTCTGAACCAAAGTGGTCAGATCTCCAGGTGCTGGAATGGGTCCTCCAAGCCAAGCCCATGGAAATGCTTAATCATACTTAAGACTTGGGGCTTGATTTCTATGTCTCTGGCGGGAATCATGACGCCAGAACGTTCCCCATAGTTTGAAGGATCGTAAAAATCCTTCAAGGGCCGAGCGCCCTGACCATGCATACGTTGGACCATTGCTGCATCTGCTGCAATTCTTCCAACTGCCTCTGAATCAGCTCCTGCTGGTTTGGAGGCGGGGAAGGTGGTTGTTGATCAGCCATGGGATCTGCTTGGCTATAGCTCAACCTCTGCCTCCTAGAATGGTTTAAAGGTCCTTCCAATCTAGGGTTCAATGACCTCCTCCCAAGCATACACTGGAAGGAAGTTAGAAGGACGGGGAAAAGAGGGAACCTTGCAGCACAAGAATACAAGCCTGTCCATATATGGGGTAGCCTAAGGTCTACTAACTCTCAGAATCCATCCTAAGATTATGGACGATTTACTCTACTTATGTCCAGGCAATCCAACCAGTTAAAAGGAGGGACTTGAGAGAAGGTTCTTCCTTTGGCTTGTGCCTCCGATTTCTAGTGTACCCCCCAGTTGCGGTTGTTTGACACTACTCCCCTAGCTAGACATCAGATTGACTAGTATAAGTAGGTTAATCATGAATAATCTCAATCTGGATCCCGACGAGCAAATGAATCCTTACGGCCAACGTCTAGTTGATTTTAGTTAGGCTTGGGAAATTGGTGCTCTGGAATGTGATGGGCCCTTAATGGGTTGTGCCCTTAATGATTTATTTGAGAATGTGTGAATGTGCACAACCAAGAGGTTTTCAAGCAAGATTATTAATGATGAGGTGAGTTTTAGGGTTCGAATCTTACTTAATAGTATTTAGGATTCAAATATTAAGTGTTTTCAACCAAGTTTTGTGAGGCAAACCAAGTTTGTTTTTGAAAGCATGTGTTCAAGTATTTTCCTTTAGAAATTAAGAAAAATATGGAGTGCCAGGCTTGACCTAGTTATTGAATCTTATGGGACAGCTAGAAAATGAACCTCTTTTAGTTTAGGTGGTGCAGCCCAAACAATTCAATCAATTGGCTCAAATGCACCACCGATTAAGGCACACAAAAAGGTCGTTAACCTAATATGATTTCTACTCTTTTATGTGTTGAATTCGTGTACTGGGTCCATAGGTCGGAATCCCAGTTGAGTAGATGAAAATCAAGTCCGATTATGTGCCTCAAATGTGGGTGTATAGAGTGTGTATATTAATTCATCCCACAGAAAGTATCTCTTTTTTTTTTATTTTTTTTTAAATGTAGGGGTGAGGTGGATGAAGGTGGCAAACAAGACAAACAATTCTATCAAAGGGTTTATGCAAACACCTAAGTAGATTTGGTCTTGGTTATGAGTGTGGCAAAATGAACTAGTGGGGGGGGGGGGAATGTGGGGGACACTTACAGAGTACTCTACCCACACTTTACTTCGGTCTACCGCACTTGGATCTCCATGCTAGGGTACCTGCAAGATGGTAGATCAAAGACAAGTAGGGTTAGTGCTTTGTAAATGCAAAGAAACACAGTAAACAATAAAGTAAATTCTGTTGTCTCCCCGGCAATGATGCCAAAATGGTCGGGCGTGTTTCGCGTGTTAGAAATCAGGGTTACAAGTAACTTGTCGTCGTAGTTGTAAAAGACGTCGATCAGATAAAATTTATATCAAAACTCCAAGGGAGTCCCGGGTTGAACACAGGGAGGCGACGTATACTTTAACTGAAAACCGCGCTTCGATTTGTTCTTTTTGGTATTTTAGGGTTTGTTATTTTTTTGTATTTTTGTAAGAAGAAAACATGCAAACGAATCACAAGATAGAGACGGAGGAAAAATGGTATAGATATCACTTCAATGTCTATTACAATCAACTATGAAAGCATAAAAAGAGAGGGAGGTGAGAGGAAATCTCCTGAATCAGCTGTTCGGTGAGACGATGGCGCCTAGCGGAAGCTCGGACGAAGGAGGTGAGGAGTGGGTTGACGGAGGTGAGATGTAGGAGGACATCGGGTTGAGGAAAGCTTCGGCATGGCTCTAGAATGGAGGTGAGAAGACAGAGATGATCTGCTACCGGAATGGAGGTGGGAGGACGGCTCCAGGGTGACCTATGAAGGGGGATGAGAAGTTGGAGGAGTATTTGGTGGGGCAGAGGTTCACTGTACTAATAGGTGCCTTGGGAGCTTGAGAACAAGCTCTAATGGAGCGTTGGTAGGCTTGCTAGAGCTTGGGAGTAGGTGGGAGTAGAATAGGTAGAGATGGCTTGGAAGGGAGGGGGTGTAGGTCCTTTTATAGTGGAGGAGAAGAGGCTAAAAATGCGTTAAGGACCTTTAGCGACCTCCAGACTATCGCTGGAAACATTGCTGTAGACAGCTCACATCCACTCACGCCCTTAGTTGGCTTTGCTGGCTTGTAATGAAGTAGCGACGGCTGTAAGCGTCGCTGTAAATCAGCCCAGCTGTCACTAAAAGTTGGCACCAACCGCGCATGCGCCTACGCTGCGCTGCCGCCCATCACACACACTGATCGCATAGCGTCCTGTTGATGTGCATGCTGGCGTGCGATGCTGCCCGGTTGATTTGAGAATTGGGGGGGCTGCAGGGATTCGAACCCGTGCCCCTCCCTTGAGAACCGCCGATCCCACCATTGCTCCAAGGCCGCCAATGTGTCGTGAGGAAGAGCTGCAGCTGCGTAGTGAGGGTGAGCTCTCAGCCGTTGGATTCTCATCCAACGGCTGAGATCACTTAATGATCGGCCTTTGGAGAAGTGGTGTTTGGCATTGGGCACTCTAGATGGTGCCACGTGGCACCATCTGAACCATCCACCCTTCCTTGCTAGCAGAGGATGCCACGGTGCTCGGATCGAGGTGATTTCTGCGTTGTCGAACTGCGATTGTTGCTCCGAATCCATCCGTACGGTTGGATTTTTCATCCAAAGTTCGTAAGGATGTCGCATTGCCTCCTGGCCATATAAAATGAAGGAATTAATATACAAAACATACAACTATCCTAAATGCCATGCAATGGATGTTATGTAATATTTATAACATGATATGCAATGCTAAGCTTAGGAACTATCATAAACAAGCAATTTATCATGAATTCATGTGTGTTCATCAGTAGGGGAGATGAAGGAAATGATGGTCGAGGGAGAGAGAGACCCTCCCTTCGTTGGTCGGAGGAAAAAGAAGATGATGATGATGGGGGGGGCTTGCGTCTTGTTATAAATAGAAAGAGGAAGACTAAGAGAGAAATTAATGAGACAAGAATCTCCTACAAGCAGTTGCATCAATGTGATTTTATTTTGAAGGCAATCAAAACTTTCCTAATTTCATTTCATGTGAATATGGTATTCAAACATTCCCATAGAAGAATAAGTATTTGATCAATCAATGCATGTAGGCAGTGTATTTCCACAAAATTGCATGAATGCCAAAATATGTACTTAATTAATTTTTCCATGTAATGCATGCCAGAAATTTAATTTCCATTTCAATGATAATACACTTAGGCTTAAATTTTGTCCACCAAAGTGAACCTATCAAACATCACCAGTGATATATGCTTTTCTTTGAGGTATTCGTTTCACTTTACTTCGCATTTAAATGTGTATAAATTTTTTAATGAATGGTTTCATGTGTATTAATGAATAGATATTTTTTGTTTATAGGGTTTCATGTAGTGGTGATCGAGGTTCACCAAGGGGTTGCTCAAGCATTCATGGGAGGTCACACTCCACCATTCCAAGGTAATCGTTGAGAACATATTTTATTACCTTAGTGTAGGTTTTATACTTTGTCACGGGGGGTGTGCCTGCTTGTATTATATTTTGTGTGAATGCATGGTTTATGGAAATGACTACATTCAAAAGGAAACTCTTTCTCATTTCTTTAAGAATAATAGACATAACAAAGGAATATTCTCTTAGGTAGATGTGCATGTGGGGTGTACCAACTTTATTTAGTTTATTTCATTTAATTTGGCTTATGCAGTGTACCCATAATTTCTTAGATGTTTAGTATCCTTGTAGATTAGGGAAAATAACCATTATATAAGGGAAAATTTGTTGGATTTTTTTAAAATCTTAGGCAATTATGATTAAAAATTTATATCGTCTAGTATGTCCATATCTAATGTCTTAAAGAAAATTCCTAAATGTTATGGGGATAGTGGTTGGACTTTATAGTGCATATGTCAATATACCTACACTCGTGCATGATTTATGATCATGTCATGTGAACAATACATTAATGTATTTATACCTTACATACATGCATTACGCTGTCTTTATAACATGCTAAAGTGTTGATTATCCTTAGTTTGGAAAAGATCCGAACTAAGGAAGATCCTAAAAGATTTAATCACAACTAAGTATTACTTGTTACATGTAGCTCATGTTTGGAGAAATTTCGGTACTATTGTCATGCTCTTCTTTGATACACCAACTAGCCTTAGGTCAGTTCCTTAAGTGACCTTAATTTGGCATCAGAGGAATCTACTTAAGGTCAATCTTGGGGGGTATACCATAGAAGTGTTGGAAAATGTTGCTAAAATTTCTAAACATGAGTTATATGTAACAAGTAACATTATGATCAAATCTTCAGGAATGGACTATCAAGTGAAAAGAATAATTGAATTATACAATCAATCATCTACTCCTATACTAACTTAGGTTCCTTAACATTTTGGGTATTTAGGTTGCCATGGATAAGTCTTGGATTGACTTGTAGGAATTTGATTATAATTGGTATAAGAATGTGGTAATAGGAAGTAGTTTAGATGTGTAGACATGCTTGAGTAAATATTTTTCTTGTGCAAGAGGTGTATGAATGGGTTTCTATTACATAGAAACATTCTGTTTGAGCATGTGATATGTAATGGTTGGTGGTTGCATTACATAGTCTAGAGAACTCATGGAGAGAGGATAGACTGCATTTACTCTAAGAGTTACGTTGAGTAGGAATATGCTAAATATTTTGGTGATGATCATGATTATGATATGTTGCATAAAATGGGGGCTGCATATGGTGAGAATGTGGATGATGAGGACACATTTTGAGAATGTAGTCAATTTTATGATAACTAAGGGCATTAGAGGAACCCATTGCCCCTAGAATCAATAACATGTTTCAGTTATCATTGCTTTAGGGGATGTTTCAAGTTAAGGTTATGGATAGGGGTACATCAATGATGATGTTAGATATTCTAAAGTTTATTGAAGAGTTGTTGAATAATCTGAAAGACTTCCTCAAAACCTAGTACGAAGCGAAGTTGTTTTGCATTCTTGGATTGAAGAGCGAGAAGATTAATGCTTGTCCAAATGATTGGATGCTATATACTAAACATTATTTTATTGGTTGTCGCAAAATCAAAGTCATAAAAATACGTTCATTGTAGTTGAAATCACGAAGATACTTCTAAATTTATAATACCGAACTTAGCAAATCGTATAGTTTAAAACAAAGTCTAGGTCATCTTTGGGTGGCAACCAGCGTTTGTCGCTTCCTAAAAGGGATAATTTTTTTTGATTTTTTTGTATTTTTTTATACGGAACAAGATAGAAGCAAATTAACTAAAGTAACAACTAAGAAAGTAAATGTGAGGCAACTAAACTACTAGCTAAGAAATAAATGCAACATAAAGACATGTAAAAGAAAGCTTCACTAATAATTAAAAAGAGTTCTAATACATCAAAGCAAATTACAATAATGAATGCTACAACTAGAACAACTATAACAAGAAAAAGTGAAAGTAGAGGCAAAGATGGCCACGAAGGCGTCGCTCGGAGAGATGCGGAGATGAAGCAGATGCAAAGGTGCACCCAACGGGCAGAGTGGTTGGCGTAGAGTTCCTTGAAGATGTAGGAAGGCCCACGTCCATGGAAGAAGATGGATGATGATGGCGGAAGGTGAATATGGTGGTGGAGCACTAAAAGGGTCCAATGGTGTACCTAAGAACTAATGAAACTAATTTGCAAGCTAAGGAGAGGAAGAGGCCTAAGAGACCAGATGGCATCCAAGGGGGGATGTTAAAGGGTTTAGATAGAGGAGGGTGAGTGTCCAAGGTGGCTTATGAGGCAAGGTTTGGCTTTAGGTTTTTGGAAATTAGGTTTAGGTTCAGGATTTATCTAAATAGGAAAGTAAGTCTAATTGCCTTCAATTTTCTATTACCTTGTAATTCGGATTTCAAGTTTCACATAAAAGGAAAGTTGTAGCCCTTAAAATCAACTTTCAGATGTGACTTGAATCACTCAATTTAAAGTTGAATTGAGAAAGTTATGACTAAAATACTAAAAGTGTGCAGTGAGATTGACTTAAGATCATTCCCAATCGGGGATGATGGTGAACCGTAGGGCGATAGGAGAGAGAATCCATGGTGATGGAGGGTGGATGACCTCGAGATCAAGGTCTTGGAGGAGAAAGGAGAGTAGCTTGCTGGTGGCTGATGGAGCTAGGGCTGCAGACAAAGGATGGGTTAACAGTGGTAGGCCATGGGGCAACAGGGAAGTCGTGTGCTTTCGATGTCGGCGCCGAGGACATATGGCGTCGGTGTGCTGCCTCCCTCTGGTTTGTCTGGCTTGTTGGGGACATGGTCACAAACGAGACACCTGCACGGTCAAAACGGACAACCAAGGGGAAGGACGAGCATGGGCAGTAAGGCGAAGAGGGCTGAAATGCAGCCACCTCTGCCTTTACCTCCATCTACTTATGGGGGACACACAGTGGATGTGGAAATCCCTATGAACGAGGACATCAGGGTGGCGAAGATGGTGCTACGAGGGGCCTTAATTAGAGAGGTGATGACGGGCAACCCATCCTTGGAGAAGGTTCATTAGCTGGTAAGATCTTTATCTTTGTCAACAAATGGTTGGAAGATTGCGTCCCTATCCCCTATGCAGTTTGTTCTTTTTGGTTTGGGGATGATGGATGTAGAGCATTTGTGCTTTCGCTCGAGTGATTTGGGTGGATTGATGGTGATTTGGAGGTTGGTTTCTCCCTTTGATGGCTCACTGGCTGAGCGATCGCCCCAGAGAGCAGCCTCAAGATCGGGTAAACTAGGAATCAGGGGTCTGCCATTGCATTTAAGATCAAAAGAGGTGGTGGCAGCTATGATAGCAGAGTTTGCTACATTGGCAGATGATGCTGAGGTTGGTTTGCTTGAAGGAGATGGCAGTGTGATGAATGTCTGTGTTGATGTGTTCATGGAAGGTTTTATTCTAGAGAAGATGATCCTCCGATGTGGGGGGAGCTCTTGGTTGTTGATCTTGAATTTTTCTGTGGACAGCATGGATGGCGGCTCACATCCTAACAATCCATCTTATGTAGAGGTGCTACAAACCGAGGCAACAACATTGCAGCCTAGACGTGTGACACCTGATGAGGCACTTGAGCCTAAAAAGCGCAAGGATCATCACTACACTGAGGAAATGGAGGAAGAGATGGAAGTGGCATTGGTAGAGGATGGTATGGCAGAGAAAATGGAGGAAGGGATGGATGTAGCTTTGGTAGAAGGTGGTATGGCAGAGAAAGAGAAGGAAAGGATGGATGTGGCATTGGTAGATGGTGGTATGGCAGAGAATATGAAGGTAGGTGTACCAAGAGCCGGTACTCTTGATCAATGTGCACTACAAGAGATCTCTGTAAACACCTTGAATATGCAAAATAGCCTACCTACAGCTGTGGGCCTGAAGTTTGGTTCAGGGACAATCTCCAAGACCAGTGTGGGTAGACCCCCCTATAAACTCAGTCAGAGGAAACAAAACACTTCGCAAAAAATTGATGAAAGTGCCATTGCAGCTGTGATGAAGGTCAGCATAGTCTCGACTGCAAAAAGGGGGGGCACCCAAGAAACTAAATGAGGATTCTATCTTAGAATGTGTGTGGGTTGCATGATAGAAGTCGGAGGGCTTCTCTTCTGAGGTATATGAGAGAATGGGAGATTGATTGTGCCATTATCCAAGAGACACATATAGAAAGTGAAGATGATAGGGCTTGGGTTGATATGAAGGTTGGGGATGCGAATGACTGTGTGATGCTTAATTCACATGGCAGGTCTGGGGGTGTTGCTATGTGGTAGAAGAAAAATGTGTTACAAATGGCTGAGGTCTCTATTGCTAGACACATGCTGACTTGTAAGTTTGAATGAACCTAGGGGGGGTGTGACCTTTACATTACAGGAGTCTATGGCCCCTGTGACCCTTACAAAAGACAAGAACTGTGGGATGATTGGAGTGTGGCTGCTGACTTTGTGAATGGGGCTACTTGGGTCGTAGGAGGAGACTTCAACTGTGTACTGATGGGGAGTGACAGACCAAATGGCTTGGCAGACAGTGCAACCACTGGATTCCAACTGATGGTTCAGACTTTAGGCTTGAGTGAGTACCCTTCTTCTGGCACTGAATTCACATGGAGGAATGGTAGTGGCCTAATGTCCAAAATTGATAGATTCTTTGGTAATGCTGGGCTGTTGGATATGTTCCAATTATCCTCTGTGTGTGGATTGGAACACCCCTTTTCTGATCACACACCCTTGGTTTGGGATAGTGGAGAACAAGTGCTTGCCGGCTTTTATTTCAAGTTTAAAAAATCTTGGTTGAGAGAACTGGGGTTCAGAGAGATGCTTGAAGGATGGTGGAGGGCCAAACATGCAGATGGCACTGCCATTATCAAGCTTGCTTTGAAGCTGACTGCTATGTGAAAAATGCTAAAGGAATATGGGGTTGTTGTATCTGCTGTGAGACATCAGAGGCACAATGAGGCTTTACTGGAAATCCAAGGCCTTGATTCAAAAGAGGCCACTGGCCTACTGATAGAATAGGAACTCAAAAACAAAAGATGGTGGCAGGATGTGGTGGCTGAAGAAGATCTGAAATTGGAGATGGATTGGAGGGAACGTTCCAGACAATTATGGCTTAAAGAGGGTGATGCCAATACCAAATTTTTTCACTTGGCTGCCAGCTCTCGTAGAAGGTTCAACTTAATCTCATCAATACTCAAGGATGGGCAGAGAATCTCATCAATATCAGATATAAGAGATGAGGCCATCAAGTATTTTAGAGATTCATCAAGGGCTGTAGGGAGAGGCCAATGGAGAATGGCAGCGAGTGATTTACCTAAATTATCTGGGGAACAAATATCTAGCCTGATTGCTACCATTATTGAGAAAGAAACAGTGACTGCCATCAAAGACCTAAACAATGAAGGTTCCTAGTCCTGATGGTACCCAAGTCTTCTTCTACAAAGAGATGTGGGGTGTAGTGGGCAAAGAGGTAATGGATGTGATTAAGGAGTTTGAGGAGGGAAATTTTGACTTTGATAAAATCAACAAGTCCTTCCTCTTCTTGTTGCCAAAGACACAAGGCGCAGAGACATTTCAGGACTTCAGACCTTTAGCTCTCTCGAACTCTATCTATCTGGTGATTAGCAAAGTTTTGGCAAATAGGCTACGGCCAATCCTGCAGAAGGTGATCCATCCAGTTCAATCTGCATTCCTTCCTAACAGATCCCTACAAGAGTCTTTCATCATGGTCCAGGAGATGGTGTGTGGTTGGCAAAAAAGGAAGTGCAGAGCTTTTATGTGGAAAGTTGATTTTTGTAAAGCTTATGACTCTATTTCTTGGCCCTACTTATGGGAAGTTTTCAAGAGAAGAGGATTTCCCCCTCTCTGGATTTAATGGATGAAAAGGTGCATTACAACTACTTCTTTCACTCCTTTGATCAATGGGAAGCCTTGCAGAGCCTGGATCCAACCTCAATGTGGGGTGAGGCAAGGTTGCCCTTTGGCTCCTTTGATTTTTAATCTTGCTGTTGATAATTTAGCAAGGTATGCTTGCAAGCTTGCTGAGGCAGGAATTATCAGAGGATACTCCCTCTCTAACAGGTGTGCTATAGCCCTAATTCTTCAATATGCATATGATACGGTCATTTTTGTGGAAGGATTAGTAGATGAAGTCCGTGCACTTGGCCATATGGTTAACATATTTGGGGACATCTCAGGTCTGAGTCTGAATAGAGAGAAGTCCAATCTGGTGTGTTTTGGATTAACTGAGATAGAGCAAGAAGCTATTTCTGCTACTTTGGGGACCCCTCACATTAATCTCCCCATCAGATATCTGGGGTTGCCCCTGAGATGTTCAAGAATGAAAAAAAGGGATTGGAACAGCCTGTTTGACATGATCTCAATGAAGTTGGTTGGATGGAATAGCAGATTTCTCTCTAGGGGTGGCGGACTCATTATGCTAAACTCTATTATTACTTCCATCCCCGTCTTCTATTTTTCTATTTTCAAGGCTCCAAAATCTGTGTGGAAGCGCATGGATTTAATGAGGAAGAGGTTCTTTTGGAAAGGCTCCAAGCATGAAGACAGATTTATGCAACCTCTAAAATGGGAACAAATCTGTTAACCCAAGGAAAGTGGGGGTTTGGGAATCAAATCCTTGAAAGAATTCAATAAGGCTTTGCTACTCAAATGGGCCATTAAAATTCTGCAAGGGGAAGAGAAACCTTGGATTGAATTGGTTAAGGATAGATATGGTCAGTCCAATAGTGAGCTAAAGAGATTGTACCCTATCAGACCATCACCCTTTTGGAAGTCTGTGGTTCGAGCATTGAAAGACAATTGGCACCTGCTGCAGCCGATATTAGGAGATGGTAGAACTTTCAACTTCTGGAGTGAACACTGGTCTCTTCTAGGTTCTCTGAAGGAGGCTTACTCAAGGGTCTTTGCTGCAGCAAGAGACAAAGCAGGAACTGTTAGCTGCTACTGGTCTGAAATCAGGGACTGCTGGTAGTTGAATGAAGATGAGTCCACTAGGATGGGCACCTGGCTGTGGGAAGAAAGAAGGAACCTGATTTCCGACCTGGAAAGATTTAAACCCAGGCCTGGAGTGGATGATAGCTATGTTTGGGATGGGATATATACAATGCAGTGTGGGTATAGAAAAATTATGGAAGGAGGCAGAGGTGGGAGCTATGATTTTATTGACAAAAAAATATGGCTCTTGAAGATCCCCGTCAAAGTGCAAATTTTTCTTTGGCTGTGTAGGAGGGAGGCTTGATAATAGGTGATCTAAGGCATAGAAGAATGGGAGCTACTCTTCATGAATGTCACCTATGTGGAATGCACACTGATAACCTCAGCCACATTTTCTCTTCTTGCCTGATTACTGATGTAATTTGGAGGAGGACCTGCCAGGAACCACTCCCCTCATGGAACTCCTTATGGCATAATTTTGGAGTGATGGAGAGGCCGCATCTGCGTATGGCTACAACTCTTTGGTGTGTGTGGAGGGCAAGAAACGAGAGGCTTTTTCAGGAGAGACCGGTTTGTTGTGAGCAAATTGTAAATAAGTGCTGGTCCCTCATACATAGATGGGGATCTGAATTGTAAATTTTCGTAGTCATTTACCAATAAATTGTCCTCCCAGATTTCTATCGTAAGATGATAGCTTTCCTTTTGGTTTCAAAAAAAAAAAACTAAAAGTGTGTCAAGCTGTCTTGAATTACAGGATTGGGATCTTGATTGGAGAGATTTAAAGGATTTATTTGGAGACCTATTTGGATGCAATCAGGGCCACTTATTACTAATTGATTGCAAGATTATTTAGGGCATTTCTGTGTATAGGAATTAAGTGGCACATGTGGATAATATGTAGGACTCCATAGGATAGGATAGGATAGGATTAGGATTTGGACTATGGTAGTGTCACTAGGTGAGTGAGCTAGGTTTTAGGACTATGTTAAGGAGTGATCCTAAGGTTGAGGAAAAGGTTTAGGGAGCTAAGTGGAGCTGGTTTAGGGTTAGGATTTTGTATTAGGATTAGGTTTTGGGTGAGGGCTAAAATAGCTAGGTTGGATTAGGGTTTTGTGTTCAATGGAAAATCAGAGGAGGGGGATGGAAGGTGATTCTAGGGCGACAGGAGGGAGAAGCTAGGATGATGCAGGTTCGATGACGTGGAGATCTAGGGCTTGGAGGAGAGAAAGAAGAGGATTCGCGGAGGATGTCAGAAGGGAGGCGGGCAAGGGAAGGGCGAACATGGGTAGATCCTGGGGCAGTAGGGAGAATGTCTATTTCAGATGCTGATGACGAGGACACATGGCGGCAGTGTGCCGCAATCCTTTGGTATGTCTCTCTTGTGGGGGCATGGCCATAAGAGAGATTCCTATCGGGTCTTCAGAGGGCAGAAGAAAGATGAGACCACTATGCGCCCTGGTGTTCTGAACATGAAAGCGCAACCATCGACACCGCTATCTCCTCCTACCTTTGGAGGACATACTATTGATGTTGAAATCCCTATGACAGAGGATATCAAAACGGCTAAATTGGTGCTGAGAGGGGCACTGATTGGAGAAGTGATGACCGGTAACCCCGCACCAAAAAAGCTCCAACAGTTGGTAAGTACTCTATCCTTGTCGACCGATAGTTGGAAGATCGTGCTGCTCACCCCCACGTGATTTGTGCTTTGTGTCTTGGGGATGTTGGATGTGGAACGTCTACGTCTTCAATCGAGTGCTTTCGAAGGATTGATGGTGATCTGGAGACTTGTTTCCCCTTTCGATGGGTCTTTTCCTGAAAGACCACCCCAAAGGGTAGGCTCTAGATCAAGGAGATTGGCGATTAGAGGTGTGCCACTTCATCTAAGATCAAGAGAGGTGGTGGCAGCCATAATATCAGGTTTTGCGAGGTTGGCTGAGGATGCCGAGGTAGGTTTAGTTGAGGGAGATGGACGGGTTCTAAATGTGTTGGTGGATGTATTCAAGGCAGGGTCTATTCCAGAGAGGCTAATTCTCCGGTGTGGGGGGAGCTCGTGGCTACTGATCTTAAGCTTTACTGTGGTTGTTGTAGTGGATGATAAGATCCAGGATAAGACGTCCTATGTGCAGGCTAATAATGTGGAGAAAGATGTACATCTGTTGGGCAGGAAGTCTCCTGAAGAGATACCAGCGACCAAGAAACGTAAGGACCACCACCTTGGGGAGGAGGAATTGGTGGGTTCGGCTGCAGTGGTGACAGACATGGTTGAGGTAGAAACAACCATGGTCGAAGTAGTGGATGCTGTTCAGCAGCCTAATGACATAGCTGAAGTACGAGTCCTGAAAAATATCCCAAATAATTCTTTGGAGGGGCCTTCCAATTTACAGTTTTTGAAAGATATGAAATTTGGAAATGGATCAATGACCAAGCCTGGTTTGGGTAGATCGCCTTATAAGCTTAGACAGAGGCGACAGACCACTGGTTTGAAACTTGATGAAAATGATGTGGCAGCTATTATGCAAGTTTGCAAGGTACAGAATCCAAAGAGGGGGGATTCCCAGTGAGGACAATGAGAGTCCTTACTTGGAATGTGTGTGGGTTGCACGACAAAAGCCGGAGGGCTTCTCTCTTGAGATATTTGAGAGAATGGGAGATTGATTGTGTGATCATACACAAAACTCACATTGAAAATGAGGATGATAGGGTCTAGAATGAAATGAAGTTTGCGAGGGTGGCAGACTGTGTGATGCTGGAAGCACATGGCAGATCTGGGGGCATAGTGTTTTGGTGGAAAAAGGCTTGGTTACAGATACTGGAGGTACATAGAACTTGGCATCTGTTGACCTGTAAATTTCAAAGAACTCAGGGGCAGGGAGTTATATATATTACTGGTGTTTATGGACCATTATTGCTTCAATGAGAAATGAATTATGGGAAGACTAGACTTTAGATGCAGAGATTATACAAGGGGACACGTGGCTAGTGGGTGGGGATTTCAACTGCATATTGACAAGGAGTGATAGGCCATATGGTGTAGTGGACAGTGCTTCACTTGGTTTCCAGCTGGTGGTTCAAGCTTTTGGGTTAAACAAATTTCCATCTTCAAGTGTTCAGTATACCTGGAGGAATGGCAGTGGCCTTAAGTTAAAGATTGATAGATTTTTTGGGAGTACCACCCTTCTTGACACTTTTCAGTTGTCTACTATCTCTGGGCTAGACCAGCCCTTCTCAGACCACACCCCCTTAGTCTGGGATAGTGGGGAACAAATACATGCAGGATCATATTTCAAATTCAGACGATCTTGGCTGAGAGAACCTGGATTCCGTGAGATGATTGAGATGTGGTGGAGGGCTAAACAGGTGGAGGGATTAGCCACTATAAGGCTTGCTTCTAAGCTGACTGCTTTATGCACAATGCTGAAGGAATATGGGGCGGTGGTATCTGATCTAAGGTAGCAAAGACGTCTTGAAGCTCTAAATGAAATCCAAGCATTAGATGCTAAGGAGGCAGTAGGTTCCTTATCAGATGTTGAGAGTAATGCTAGGAAAATGTGGCGAAATGTGGTGGTGGAGGAGGATTTAAAATAGGAGATGGATTGGAGGGAATGATCAAGACAACTTTGGCTAAAGGAGGGGGATGCTAATACGAAATTTTTCCATCTCGCAGCTAGCTCTCGCAGACGTGTAAACATAATTTCTTCCATTCTTAAGGATGGTCAAAGATTATCCTCCATGCAAGAAATTAGAGAGGAGGATATCAAATATTATAGGGACTCTTCAAGGGCAGCTGAGAGAGGCACATGGAGGATAGCAACGTGTGATGCTCCTAAGGTCTCTGCTGAGCAAGCCTCTAGTCTGACTGCCCCCATCTCTGAGAAAGAAACTATTGATGCCATAAAAGACTTAAACATTGAAGGCTCTCCTGGGCCTGATGGCTTCCAAGTTTTTTTTATAAGGAAATGTGGAGTGTGCTTGGCAATGAGGTGATGGTGGTGATCAAAGAATTTGAGAAGGGAAATTCTGGATTTGATAAGATCAATAGATCCTTTCTCTTCCTACTGGCAAAGATACAAGTTGTAGAAAAGTTCATTGATTTCAAACCAATCGCTCTTTCGAACTCCATCTACTTGGTGGTGAGCAAGATTTTGGCAAAGAGACTGAGGCTTGTATTGCAGAGTTTGATCCATCCTGTTCAGTCAGCTTTTTTACCCAATAGATCTCTCCAGGAATCATTTATTATGGCCCAAGAGATGGTGTGTGGATGGCATAGAAGGAAATGTAAAGCCTTTATGTGGAAAGTTGACTTCCGAAAAGCCTATGACTCTATATCTTAGCACTATCTATGGGAGGTGTTCAAAAGAAGAGGTTTCCCTCTCTGGATTCATTGGATGAGATGGTGCATTACAACTACCTTTTTTTCTCCATTGATCAATGGGAAGCCTTGTGGGGCTTGGATTCAACCACAATGTGGTGTCAGGCAAGGCTGCCCGTTAGCTCCTTTAGTTTTTAATCTTGCAGTGGATGGTCTTGCGAGATTTGCCTGTAAACTTTCTGAGGCGGGTGTTCTACGAGGATATTCTTTATCCAACAGAAGAGCTTTGGCACCTATACTACAATATGCAGATGATATAGTATTTTTTGTTGAGGGGACAACCACTACAGCTCGAGCACTGGGACACATGGTTAAGATATTTGGAGATATGTTTGGTCTGAAATTGAACAGGGAGAAATCCACCTTGATATGCTTTGGCCTCAATGAGCAAGAGCAAGAAGTACTCTCTATGACATTGGGAACCCCCTGATCTAAACTGCCAATTAGGTATCTGGGATTGCCATTGAGGAGCTCAAAATTGCGAAAGAGTGATTGGAATATGCTATTTGACAAGCTGTCCATTAAGCTGGAGGGATGGAGTTGTAAATTCCTATCAAAGGGAGGAAGACTGATTTTGTTAAATTCGGTAATTACCTCTATCCCGATCTTTTTTTCTCTCTTTAAAGCTCCGAAGTCCATTTGGAAGCGTATGGATCTACTGCGAAAGAAGTTCTTTTGGAAGGGGGCTCGGCATGAGGGGAGGTTCCTGCAACCGTTGAAATGGGATCAATTATGTCTACCCAAGGAGGAAGGAGGTCTGAGGATTAAAGCACTTAAAGAATTTAATGATGCCCTTCTGATTAAATGGGCGATTAAAATTCTTAGTGGTGTGGATAAGCTATGGGCTAATCTTGTTAAGGACGGTTATGGAGAGTCTAACAGTGCACAAAAGTGACTGTCCCCTGTTAAACCCTCTCCATTCTGGAAATCAGTCATTCTGGCCATCAAGAATAATTGGCACTTGATGCAACCGGTTCTTGGAGATGGTAGGAACTTTAACTTCAGGAGGGAACAGTGGTCATCGCTTGGCAGCCTGAAAGAGACATATCCAAGGGCATATGCGGCTGTAGGTGACAAAGATTGTTTAGTTAGCAGATACTGGTCTGAGAGGTGCGGCAGCTGGAATTTGATTGAGTCTGAAACTAGCAGGGAGGGCACTAGACTGTGGGAGGAAAGACAATGTTTGCTTTCAGACTTACAGAATTTTAGTCCTAGGCCTGGCGTGGAAGACACTTATGCTTGGGATGACATTTACACAGCCCAACATGCATACAATAAAATCATAATGTCTGGCAGGGATTTGGGGAGAGCTCAGATTGGAAAGAAGCTGTGGCTACTAAAGATTCCTCTTTAGGCGCAAATTTTTTTATGGTTGTGTAGAAAAGAAGGTCTAATTACGGGGGATCTTAGACACAAGCGGATGGGGATAGCTCTACATGAATGTCACCTTTATGGACTACATTCTGACAGTCCAACTCACATCTTCTCCTCATGCTTGGTCACGGATACTATTTGGAGAAAAATTTGCCAGGAAACATTCCCATCATGGGAAACTTTATGGCAGAATTTTGCTATGCCTGGGAAACCACATTTGCGAATGGCTATCTCCCTTTGGTGTGTATGAAGGGCGAGAAATGAGAGATTATTTCAGGAGAGACTAGTTTGCTATGTGCAAATTGTAAATAAGTGTTGGTCCCTCATACATAGATGGAGATCTAATATGTAATTATCCTTATCTTATTTTTCATATTAATGGATAAAAAGCCCTCCGGATCGTTATCGTAATACGATAGCTTTCCTTTTAGTTTCAAAAAAAAAACTCTAGAGCTCTATTTTCCTACATGTTCTCCTCTTGAGCTTGAGTACCTATCTCCTACATATAGTGAAGCACAAAATTAGGCTCAAAATTACCATTTTACCCTTAGCATGCAAATGTACAATTATGTACAATATGACCTAAATTTAATGCAACTAATACCTAAAACTAACAATGCTAAGTATGGTATTATGTAAATTAGCTCACTCATCAGTTATCCTAGATAGTTGCCTACTTTGTGGCGAGACAAGGTAAAAAGTCAAAGGAAATTCAATTTCCTGCGGGAAGAAATAGTTGCAAAAGTGTTTGCGTTACTTTCCATTGATTCCTAGACCATAACGCCTTTTCATGTCTAGTAGAACCGTAGAGTGGTTGACACAGCATCATAATCATAAGTCATGTGATGGATTCATGTGTCATCTTGTAGATTTAGAGTGAATTGCATTCAATAACAAGTATAGGGAATTGCTATTTCATTATCACTGGTGCAATATGACAAATATCACTGATGATATCCACTTTTCTTTGAGATATTCCTTGCACTTTTCTCTGCATTTAAATGTGTATAAATTTTTTAGTGAATGGTTTCATGTGTATTAATGAATTGATATATTTTTGTATATAGGTGTTTCATGTAGTGGTGATCAAGGTTTACCAAGAGGTTGCTTGAGCTTTCGCAAGAGGTTGCACACCATCATTCCGAGGTCATCCTTGAGAACACATTTTGTTACATTAGTGTAGGTTTTATACTTTGTCACATGGGGTATGCTACTTGTATTATACTTTGTGTGAATGTATGATTTATAGAAATGACAACATTCAAAGGGAAACCCTCCCTTATTTCTTTAGGAATAATGGCATTCTCTTAGGTAAACTATCCAATCTAATTTGCAGAATCCAAGAGGAAATGTGGAATCCCTTTAGAAATTGATGATAGATCAAGTGATTATTCTGGTTTACCCAGAATTGTGCCAGTGATAGGTATGTTTTCTCCCTCCATCACATTCTTTGAAAATGAAGGTAGAACTTATTCTCATTATGAGCCACCTAAATTGGTCATTTAAAGATTTTTATCTTATATATAGATATTTTTTATCTATGTAGTCAAAACAATCCTACATCTCAACCATCAAAAAGTAAATGAATTTGTGATCACATAAGGCCTCACAAAATTCTTGTTCAGTTTACAACATGAAATTCCCATAAGTATGGTTTTAAATATTTACGAGATAAATATTTTATTACAAGCTCCTTTTGGATTTTTAGAACTATGTTGAGAAACTTCATTTTCCTTTGTAACAAAATGTTTTTAGATTAATGGAAGAATCATTAGGCATGTGGGATCACTTAGATGAAAAAGCCCTATGCTCACTAGATAATTTCTTTAATATATTTAGATTTTGTTGAAGCATGTGATAAATAACATATTTTCCATTATGCCCATTTAGCTTGTCCCACAATTTGTTTGGTATCCATAATTTCATTATTTTCTTTAGCATTCCTTCTTTAACAATTACTTAACTTCTTACCATGCATTCATATGTTTTTTACTCTTATATCTTGCATGTAATCAATTTTTTTTGCAAATATCTTCACAAAAGTTGAAAGCAAGGAGACAACCAAGTTTTCAATACTACCTCCCAGAGGACTTTAGCGTTGGGTATAGTGACGCCACCTATGTCCCCTCAGATATCCACTTCCATCCTACTCCCACCATGACCTAAGCCCTCTAATAACCAAGCCTACCACAACTTAGGGCCACTACTATCCCACCCAATACTCTTAGTTGGTTTAATTATTGGTCGTTAGTTGGACAACATCCCTAGCCTTCCTAGTCTACACTTGGTCATGTTCCTTCCCCCCACTATGCCAAGTCTAGCCTATTGATCTCCTACCTAGGCCCCCCTTAAAGGGTAAGGACATGGCCCATGGTTCCTCCAACTTTAGGTCCCATCACCACTGCATTCCATCTCAAACCCTACCCTAGCCTACCCAGGTTAATGGACTTGCCTATCCTTCCACACCATCTTTCCCAGGTTAGGCTTGAGGTCCTCCTATACCATCTCAGCTTGAGTCCCATGCATGGAGGGGACATCAGATCCTTCCTTAGGCCCTCCCCAGACCTAATAGGCACAAGTTGATTCCCAACCCTAGTCCAAGAAGCAGTGTTAGGCAGGGATTAGTGGTATAGAAATGTTGAACTTAGACAAAATTTCATTTCATTATTAATTCTTCATATGTATGTTTATTTTTCTTGTGATCTAAACTTAAGGTACAACATACAAAAATAGGGGCAAGATAAGGAATTTAAATTTGATCAATCATGACAAGGTCACTAAGGTCCAAGTCGAGGTTTTGGGAGTGGGATCTAGTGCTAAATACCCACCATTCGGTAGCAGGATTAGTGAATTAGTGAAGGTGATCGTGCCTTGTAGCTACTTTGATTGGAGGAAGGTCCCTTAGGATCTTAAAGATACATTAATTCGGAAACTTGCAATAAGTATGCATGTTCTCTATGGTTTTCTTTCAAATATTGTAAGATATGAAAGTTATAATATATAACCTTCAATGAAGGTGACATATCATTAGGGTCCAACTTAGTTTGCCACTACATGTATTCGCCAACACATGGGGAGGTTGCATCGGGATCAGAGGGGGGACCTTAGAAGAGATGTAAGTTTATTCGTTACTTTGAAAATTTCCCATGTTTATGAATACATGTTATAATGTTACTTGTCACATTTTGCTACTAACTTTACTAGTTCATTATTATAGGAGCATGACACAAAAATAAAGCAAATACGGTGAAAGGTCTAGCAAAGACCCATTGCTTGGGCCAGATGAGTATAGGGTCCTTAAAGTTGAAGTTTGTAAGTAATTCACCTCTTAGTTGTTATTTGGTTCAAATATCTTCGGTAATATTTGACTTAGAATTGAAATACCACGAGTGATATTTCAAATATCATCAATAATATTTATTTTAGAACTGAAATACATGGGATATTTGATTCATAATTAAATACCACGAGTGTTATTTCAAATATTATTGGTGACATTTGGTTCAGAATTGAATATCATGGGCGGTGAGATTTTGGTTTAGAATTGATATATTACCAATGATATTTGATATTAGAATCGAAATATCACCGATGCAATTTAGTTCAAAACTCAAATATCACCCGTTAATGCTAAATATCACTGATGCAATTTAGTTTAAGAGAGGCAAAAGGGTCGTATAGCATTTCCTAACACCATTTTCCTAACCCTCTAAGAAATCTAACCCTTAGAGAACCATTCAAATTAATATGCAGTCCAAAAAAATGATGGCACTAGCATGACTCAAATTTAAATATAGGAGTATTCTGATAGCAAGGTTAACAAAGATGGCATATGCAACTAGCTTGATTCATATAGGGAAAAACATGTAAGTAACTTAGAATGATTTAAATGTGCATAGGTTAGTTGAAAAAGATTACTAAAAACTGACAATAAGATTCAACTACATGTATATGTAAGCGAAGATGTTGGTCTTGATGCACCTTCTTGAGGGCATAGTTCAGACAATTTTAGCCATGATAGCTGAGGAGGCATTTAGGAGCATGATGTTGCTACATGTTATGAATTCTGTATACGAGCTCAAATCTCCACTAAACATGCTAAGATGAACCAATCAATGCTTGTTGGCACAAATCAAGTTAGTGTAACCTAGAAATGAAAAAACATGGGTTTTGGTCAACCTTGGTCAACTCTCAGGGAAGGTGTCATGTAGGGTACCATTACATTCCTCTTATCGTGAGTTTTCCAACGATTTTTATTTCATGGAAATCCAAGTTATGTAATAAAAGTTACGCATGAAACACGTTTAACGATGACGTAGATGCACGTAAATTGAAATCGGGACTCCTAGCGGTCATCTTTGTTGATATACAAGTTTTGAGTCATTTTAGAGGCAATTGTATCATTTCGAACTCATTGGTATCATTAGGGGTCAAGACAGGTTAGAACTCCTCGTAAAACATGAAAATGCATATTTTCAACCGAACCTTGATCAAAGTTTCTTAAAGGGGGTCATATGTGGTACCATTGGATATCTCTCATCTCAAGCTTTTCAACAGTACCAATTTTGCATAAATCTAATCTGTGTAGCTTAAATTACGTTAAAATTAAGATGAACAACATTAAGGCAAGGCTGAACTAATATCATAAGGGTATTCTCGTCATTTAGGGGCCCCACTTTGTCCAAACCTTGATTAGTGGCCTATATAAAGTCCTAATTAAGGTTTTGGATCATTAATCCCCTCCTCAAACCACACTCATCTTGAGGAAAAGAGAGAGAAGAGATAAGAGGGAAGAAAGGAAGAAGACGAAAGGAGAGAGAAAGAGAGGCCATGTCGATGGTCGACGTGTGAAGTGTGGACACGTGCACGGAAAAAAGTAAGAGTGGTGTGCAGGCTAGTGTAGGCAATGTGCATGCGAGAGGTGCATAGAGCGTACATACAATGCACGAGAGGCACGTGCAACGCATAGAGGAAATGGTCCAGTGGCTAGTTCAGTGACTCCCAAGCCTTCTTTTGAGTTGTGAGAGGTCTTTTTGACCTCAAAATTACACAAATAAGGAATCGTTGGATTCATATTTTCGTAATCTACATTCATGTACCCTCCACAGTATATTTTGACCATGGTTCTAATGTGATAATTCCAAAATAGTATCTTAGTAACTTATTGACCTGTGATTGGTCATTTTGGTTCAAGGGTCTACAAGGCTCCGATTTTGACGAGCCACCTATTGTTGGTATCGTCTTAATACAAAATTTGATCTGATAAGTTCCAAATACATATTAGAGGTTTTAAATTACATTTTTATCCCCAATTACTCTAATAAATATGTTTTAATCATGCTCTCTCCTATCTTATATAGAGTTAGACATCTGGAGCGTATGTAGAGTCCAAAGAGCCTCCGACCGGTTTTCCCAGAGTCACCGTGACCCCTTGGTGACCATAGGTAGAGTACTCATACTCTTCATTCCATGAACTTTATAGTTAAGCCCTTGGTTGGCACCTTACGAGTAGCATGCATCCGTTTACCTCATGTTGTTTACTAGAGTTCATTATTGGTGATTAAATGATGTTTCCTGCCTGGCTACTAATAATAAAATACAAATATAATGGTGTAACTTGAAAATGATGTGATGGGAATGATCTTGTGCTTATTTTAAATTCATTGAAATGTGAAACCTGTGTGATCGAAATCTAATAGAATTGATGAATCTAATTGACATACTAATTGGATATTAGCTAAGAAAACATACCAAACCTACATTATCAGATCTGAATAATTGGTTAATGGGAGAATTGATGAAATAAATAACTCTTGATATGGAGTTACAGGGAATTGATGTGAATTATGAAAGAATATACTTGAATGAAAGAAAGCAAATTACCTGTTACTTTTTTTACATTGAATGATGAAAAAGTGAATGATAATGAGTTGG
Organism: Thalassia testudinum; assembly: GCA_037157565.1. Lineage (NCBI taxonomy): Eukaryota > Viridiplantae > Streptophyta > Magnoliopsida > Alismatales > Hydrocharitaceae > Thalassia > Thalassia testudinum. The sequence continues at coordinate 2,805,843 of JAZHRO010000007.1, forward strand.
TGGACCTGGTAATTGTGGTACCCATTGGAAGTCAGTCTTGTGCCCAATATTAATGGAACAATTGGCTATACCTATTAAGGGTAGAGGCTGTCTCAAGGAGTGAGCTAACCTCCCTGTGACTTGTTTGGTTAGGCTGTTCGGCCAACTGAGTAGCGAGGTGCAATGGGTACGTGCTATTGTTGTGAGTGGTTGGTGCTATGGTTTTCATACCCTGTATTGGAAATGATTGGCTGTGTGCTAGTGTAGGTTAGCTACCCACATGTGTATCACATGGATTGTAGGCACCACTTCACCTTGGCTAGGAACCCGGGGCAATTAGCTAGATAATAGAGTAGGTGAGGGTCTTCCTCTCTTCCAAGGGGGTGTACCATATCCAATCTACTATTTAGGATACTGCAATGAGATCTCCTCGAGCTTTTAGAGGGAACTGATTTGGATAGCTTGATGACCGAAAAATGGGAAGGCACAGATAATGGGATTAATAAATGAAAAATTAGAATAATTGTGAATAGCACTATAGTAGTGGTACTCATTACCATACCTATCCTAGTTTCTTTCAATAGAATTTAATTTTAGTTCTTCAGTATGCACTGTACATATGATGGCTATGAATGTTTCTTTCAACTTATTCAATTCAGTCAATTCTTCTTTTATTGTTATATATATATGTAATGTGATACGTTGTGTATGATTTCATATTGTTTTATGTTTATCTGTTAGATGACTAGATCTTGGTTAACTGCCAATCGACTCAAGTTCCTACTAAGGTGGGGGCTTGGGTCATAACATAAGAGCATGGAGGTTTCGTTTGCCATACCTCGTTAACCTTCTGATGGTTCGAAAATTAGGTTAATAGGTGTGAAGGCACTAGGTCCTTGATGTGAAAATTTCACAATTTGTAAAAATGTGAATTAAGTCATTGAGATGCGTAAAACTCGATCAACTTTTAAAATTTATAACCTAGAAGTGGGAGTATCTAGGGTCATCCAAGGAGGCAATTATAGTTGTCACACCACTAATCTCTCTCTCACTCTCTCAAATCTTTTTTTCGTTTTGGATTTTTGTCTTTGTGATTTTTAAGGATTTTAAAATCAGGGCAACGAAGATATTGAAGATAGTGAATTTGAAATGCGAAAATATAATGAGGAAAACCTGACCCTCCTAAGCTCACCCTAGGCACGTGTAGCCTAGGGTAATTAGGAAGGGAGTGTCTGCACTAAAGAAAGTAAAGGAACATGAAATTTTAGAACATGAAATGAAAGGCAATTGATATATTAATAAGAAGAAGAAATAATGTCTACAAGATACTTGGAGAGCTCACTTGTGTAGAGGGATTCCGCACAAATAATCCCCAAGTAGAGGAATGCTTCTCTACTACAAAAGTAAATACAAAAAGAGAAAGTAGAAGAATCTCCCGATTGCTTGAAGTTGCCCTCGCTCCAAACTCGGTAGCTCTTAGGTTTGAAGAAGACTCCTCCTTACTCCTTGCAGTGCACTTCCTTCTAACTCCAAGGGTGGACGTCCACCACCCTTCTCCTCCTTGCTTGGCCATCCTCCTATGGCTTGTTCCTTGGCTTGGTTCCAGGGAAGAAGAAGGTAGGGTGTAGAGACTAGAGGGGCATGGTGTAGGACCCTTCTAATGTGCATGTCTACCTTGGTTCTTCCAAGGACTTGATATGGATTTTTGGTGGAGAAAATATAAAGCCAAGGATGGTTCTAAGGTGATGGTTATGGGGGTATGATAATGAAAATGCGTGATTTGTTAAAACGAGTTTTTGATGTCATTGTAACACACAAATATGATCAACTCTTAAATTTATAAACCTAGATAGTGGTGGTATCTAGGGTCATCTAAGGAGACCAATTTCTTAGTCAAATAGCTTGTTCTCTCTCTCACTCTCTCAAACAAACACTTGTATTTTTGTATTTTTGATTTTGTTATTTTTAGGGTTTTGAAACAATAAGGTAATGAGAATGTGAAACTACACGAAGGAGAAAATTACGCCTAAGTGACAAAATGAACTTCTCTTCTAAGCTCACCCTAGGTAAGTGTGACCTAGAGTGATTAGAGAGAGTGTGTGCACAAAATAAAGTGAGAATTTAATTGCAAAATTTAAAGAAAGGCACTGATATTTAGAGGATTCAAAAGCCTACAAGGTACTTAGGGAGCTTAATGGTGTGGAGGAGTTTCACACTATTAATTCCTAAGTAGAAGAATGCTTCTACTACAAGAAAATTAGAAATAAAAACTAAGTAGACAAAAGAGAATCTCTCAAAATGATGAAGAAGAAGGCAACTCTTGCTCCAAGCATAGTTGCTCCTAGACTTGAAAAGAGCTTCTCCTACCTTCCAAGTTGATGCTCCTCTTAGCTCTCCTAATGGTGGACATCTACCACCTTCCCTTCCTTCTGCCTGACCGTCCTCCTATGGTGCTCCCAAGATTTGTGGCACAAAGAAGATGGGAAGAAGAAGAAGGCACCAAGAAAAGATGGGATGGCTGGATTTAGCTAGGATCCAGCTGAATTTGGCCTTCCTATTCATCTTTTCCTTCCATTGTGCCAGGGTTTGTGGGATTTAACTTTTTGTTTATTCCTAACATTAAGGTAAAGATATTAAAATAACAAAAGAATGCATTGCATGCCTAACCTAAGAGAATGCATAAATGCAACCCAAAAACCTGATTGCGGAGTTAAAAACCTAAGATCTAGGTGAGTTTTAGGCATAAGAATGATTATAAACTGGCATTTATTACACCCCTATACTTATCTTTTTCTAGTCTCTTAGCAAAATTGAAATTTGCAAAAATGATTTTTGGAAAGACTAATTTTTTTTAACTTTTGAGGAAATGGTTACCGCGGGACTTTGGTTGATTGAACACAAGGAAGGTACGTGACTTGTTAAAGATAAAACATCAGGATTTATCTTTGGATCCATGGGTTAGATAAATCAGGATCAATGTATCCTTCAAAAATTTGTTAATTTACCCTTTTCTAATTCAAATGACCCGAAATCATTTTTGCGGTTAGGATTTCCTTGGCTCATGAATTCGATTCACAACTTGCATCACTACGAATAACCATGTGTCAGTGCTTGTGATATGCCAACATTATTGGGATATTTGTAAGGTTGTGTTATTGAAACTTTTTTTTTTTTATTCCCCCATGCTTAGCCTTAGATAAATTCTAATACAGATGTGCTGGGATTATCATTCCCGCTACCAATCTCGAGGGGGCTTTGGCACCGGTACTTCGGGATAGTACCGTCCATGACACTCCTCAGGAGCTTACAACCCCAAAACACAAAGTGGTGTAAAGGGGTGCTCCAAGCGAACTCAAGGTCTTTCTCTGACGCTATGGGTAGAGCACCGTCCAAAAGACACTTCAGTTGCAAAGTTGTGCCTTGACGCTCCATTTAAAGATATGAAATATAGATATGGAGCAGCGCCAAGGCAGTAACATGTTGACATCGTGTTCTCAAAGGAGGTAATTTCCTCCTCGATGGTGGGAACTCACACCAATCATTTGCCTCAAATTTTCACTAAGATTAAAATAGGTGGCATTTTTAAATATTAGATGTTTTTGGGCTTGGGTTGTGTTGGCTTTGTCTGAAGTGTTTAACACAAGGTTTCCAAAAGGTATGTAAGTTTTTGGATCGAAAACTAAGCCAAGTACTTTCCATGTTGCCAAATAAAATTAGGTCATCTGTATCATCAAGAGTTTAGGAGGAATTTTTTGAAGGATACTTGAACTAGTCTAAGATAGACCTAAAATTTCTAACAAACGAATCCATGTCCTAATCCCTAGTTCATTTAAGATTAAATCCCAAATGTACCTTGAAATGAATTTTCAACCTTAGTCCCAAAGTTTTCAAAATTTCCTTAAAGTGTTTTATGATTTTTATGAAAATTCATGCAAAAAAGAATTTTTATATGTTTTTGGGTTTTGAAAATCCTGAAATGACCATCAAAATTTAAATAACCCCCTATGCTTAAGATATGCATTGCCCTCATGTGTTAGGTAGGGAATAGAGATCACTTGAGTGAAAGGAGGGTCGTATTCAAGATGGTCAAAACCTAGGAAAAGAAAATAAAAACGAAACTAGGAAAAATGATGGGTTACCTTCCATTTAATGTTATCTTTTACACCATTTAGCTGAGCATGAAGCCAAAGCAGGGCAGGGAAAAATTATGGAGGTAATGAGAAATTGATGTGCCCTCGTATAACTAGTCTTCTTCTGGATCCCTTGAAAGATAAGAATTTATCAAAAGGGATAAATGGGATCAAAATAAATGGAATTATTTAGAGGAGAGTCTAGCCAATGCAGACCAGGCTTTTCAGGATTATTAGGTAGGTCTAGAAAAGGGGTGGGGGAAAAGTTAGTGGTATGAAGGGTCGGTAAAGTTAGGTTGGGAGGGTGTGTTGATAACTCAAAGAAAGTTAGGAGGGTGAAGGTCAAACCCTAATTGATTCGAAGTATCTTCGACCACATAATCAAATTTGGAATTCGAATTAGTAAAATCCTTTTCAATGGTGGTCAAAGCAGCACATGATTGGATCAACATAGACTCCACTACTCCTTCCACTTCATCATCAGAGTCCTCGAAAAAATCATGATCATGGTGCTTCCTGGAAGCTTTGAAAATATCTAAAGTAATGGTTTGGCCATTGCAAGTTATATTCATTTTTCTAGAATGATAGTTGATATTTGCTTTTGTGGTGGCCTGAAAAGGTCTTCCAAGAATAATTGGGGCATTCTAGAGGTCTCAGGTACCTTTATGTCAAGGACTAGGAAACCAATAGGGAATAGACAATTCTGTATTTGAACAATGACATCCTCGACAATCCCCCTAGGTTTGATGGTAGATTGGATTGCTAATTGTAATGCAACCTCAACGGGTTTTAATTCACCAAACTTAAATTCCTCAAATAAAATAGTGGGGACGAGATTGATAGAGGCACCTAAGTTGAGAAGGGCGCGATCAAAAGCGGTGTCATTGATGAGAACTGAAATGAGGGGTGTGCCTAGGTCCTTTTTCTTAAGAGGCAACAAGCTCTACACAACTAAGCTGACTGTCTCAGAGAGGATCACCAGTCCTAGATTCTTGGCCTGCCTTTTCAGAGTACACATATCTTTTAAAAATTTGGCATAGGCAGAGATATACTTGATGGCATCTAGGAGGGGAATGTTTACCTCAACTTGCCCAAATAAATCCATGAGATCTTGGTGAGAGGGCTCATATTTCTTTTTCCATGGAGTAGTGGGGTGTAGTTCTTGGGGAAAGGGAGTAGGGTTTGTGTTTTGTGAGTTTTGTGTTTCTTTTTCCTGAGTTAGGGTGGGGGAAGAGTCAACCTGCATGGGAGTAGGGTGGGTTTCATCAGTTTGGTGGGAAGGCCCTAGATCTTGGATACTCTTCCCGCTCCTTAAAGTAACTGCATTCACAGTGTGGTTGTTCCTGGGAGGAGGTCGGGGGGGTTGGTGTTGGTGGAAACTCGGTGCGTGCTATGGTGTTGGGTTAATAGGAGGCTGGCCAGTATGTTTTTGATTCGGATTCCTGCCTTGGTAATGGTTCCTCTGATTGTTAGGGTTGGGCATGGGATGGGAAGGCAGATTTTTTGCAGGTCTTTGGGTTGTAGCAACCCTAATCTGATTGTGGAGATTTGTAACAACACAAGTTAGCTTAGACATTTGACTTTGCATCCCCTGCAGGGTTTTCATAACTTGGGAATTGATGTCTTCTTGGGATGTCCAAGGTTGGTAAAAGGTTTGATTCTACCCATAGCTCCCAAATTGATTTTATCTCTAGGGAGGAACTAGATTGGTCTAGGAGTGAAGTTGGTAGTTCCTCCAATTTGAGTTGGAGGGATTTTAAAGTACTCCTTGGGTGAAGATATTCTTAGTGGCTGGGTTGGGATTAGCATTTGAGTAATTGTAAGTCCCAGCTAAACCATGTGAAGCCTCGGGAAAGAAATTGTCCTCAGGGACAATGCCTACATTCTGCAGGTTTTCTCTCTTAAGGATGTTAGGTGGGGTTAAGTGTGAAGCCTGATGTGGTGTGTTAAGTCTTTCCTCAATTTTTTTCTGATTAATCTGCATCTGATCGAGTCGCTGGGTGATCATTTGAAGGTCATCTTGGGTTATAGGGATGGTTTGAGTGCCTATTTCATGAACACCAAACTATGGGTTGATATTTCTTCTAAAGGTGTTCATGGAAGTATGGTTAAATGAACTAAGTCGGCCTGGAATCTAGCTGGATGAGCTAGATTCAGCTATGATCAAGTTGAATTTGTTCTTCTTCTTCATCTTTTGCCTTCCATGGTGCCAGGGTTTGTGGGATCTGGCCTTCTATTTATCCCTGATCGCGAGATTTTGCTTTGCAAAAAATATGTCAGAAAAATACATTGTCATAGTAAAATCTCGTGGTGGAAAAATCCCAAATAAAAAATATTTATCAGTAAAACTAACCACGAAGAGTCAAGTCGTATCCACAGGGAGGAACAACTGCAATAAATTAATGAATATTTATTATTCCTAGTCATAGATGCGAAATCCGTATCAAAATCCATGCAACATAAGAGGATAAAGAAGAGTTCGACGATATTGCAAGAGTGCAAGGGTTCTATCACAATTGTTACCATCATAAAATAAATGCAATTAACCCATAATGGCATGTAATGTAATTAGAATTCAAGATGTTGAATTTCTCCTCTAGGTCATGTAGGTACATGATGATATTTCATGCACTTATGTAGGAGCCTGAGTCAATGTTATAACAAGTCAAGTATATGAGAGGAAAAAGGAAGAAATGTAAGGGCACACATGCAAAGTGGATTTGATAAAATAATAAAATCTTAAATCCTCTCCACAATGACAATAGATGTAAAAAGTAACGTACCCAAAAATAGAGCACTTGGATTGCTTGCACGCGCGTGCATTGGAGGCCACGGCTGGCGTGAGAACTTCCGTAGAGGTCAGCTATGACGAGGGGGTCCCGATGGTGGTAGCAGCTCGACGAATGGTGGCCTGCGGTGATCACCAGAGAGGAGGACGCCGCTGGCGGTGGAGCTATCCTTGCAGCGTACGCGGACTGCGGCGGGTGTGTGGATGGCGTGGAAGCACTCATGAAAGCGAGGGGAGCATGTTGGCGTTGATGGTGTAGAGTTTCATGGGTAGAGGTGGCGGCTACAAGTGGAGGAGCAACGTCGGTGTTAGGTTCTTCTCTGTTGGAGAAGAAGACGAAGAAGAAGAGAAGGAGGAGACTGGGCGTGTGCGTGTGTGGTTGAGGGGAAGGCCACGTGCAAGGGCTACTGCACACGTGAGTGGTTGCATGCGAGGGCGTAGCTGCGCATGAGCGTGGCCACGGGATGAGGCTCGCATGCAGGTCTGTTGCAGAGGTTGGAGCGCGGAGCAGAGGAGGCAGGCGTGATCGCGGTGGCTTCTGTCGTGGCCGAGTGGGAGGAAGAAGATGAAGGGTGGTCCCCTTCGTGCATGTGTTGGAGACTCAGAGGATGAAGCTGGTGCTGCAACCACGAGAGGAAGATGAAGGCATGGTGGTGCTTCACGGTGATGAACGGTTGAAGTGAAGAAGAGTCGTAGTTGGAGGTCGATGTGATTCCTCAGATGTTCGGAAAGGTTCCCGGATGACTTAGATGAAAGGGATGGAGCACGGTGGTGATGCCGGAGACACAATCGCGGTCGCGGTCAAAGACGCGGTGTCGAGGAGCGCACTGTCACCACGCTCATTGAGAGGAATCACGGTCATGGTCGGATGGCTCGCGATGGCAGAGTCGTGGGCATGCGATAGAGGTTGCTGGAGTGCGGTCGTAGGGAACTCACAGTCGTGGCAAGGGAGAAGTTGCAGTGTTGATGGAGGCTCGCGGTTGGAAGGAGATGAAGGTGGAGGTCGTGCTCCCTCCTCGTGGGAGGAAGAAGATGGTGAGGGAGTTTCCCCTACATGGAGAGGAAGATGAAGATGGTCGTCCTCCATGCCCTGTTTACATAAAGAAAACAAAATCAGAGAGAATGATGGAGAGAGATTATCAGGGAGAGAGAAAATAAGGAAGGAAGGGAACGTGCATGCATGTGACCAAAAGAGGAGAGAGAGAGATTGAAGGGAATACCATTGATTAGTTTTAGAGACATAAAGGAAAAAGAATGATTGCCTTACTATATTTTGCTAGAAGAAAATCCCCAAATTATGGTATCTCCAATTAAGATTTGATGTGATGCTCTTGCCTTTAAAGTGAATAATTAATCCTTTCACATAAATATTAATGTAATTAATGCATGAAATGATAAATCTAAAGCTCACATCATTTTGTCAATACCGTGCATACTTTAGATTAATTTCTCATCCAAATAATAACTCACTTAAGCATTAAATTATTCCACTAAAGTGGACCTATCAATCCCTGACACTAAGGTAAAGATATTAAAATAACAAAAGAATGCAATGCATGCCTAACCTAAGAGAATGCCTATATGCAACCAAAACTTGGTTGTGGAGTTAAAAACCTAAGAGCTTGGTGAGTTTTAGGACATATGAATGATGAAAAACTGGCGTTTATCAGGGTATTATATAGAAGTGTAGGAGGGTGGTGGTTATGATATTTTTGGAGGGAAATGAAGGGGTGTCTGGATGTTTTTGGTGGGAAATGAAGGTGTGTGTGGATGTTTTTGGAGGGAAATGAAGGGGTGCATGAAAGAGGTGGTTGTGGTTGGTTTTGGAGGGAAAAATGGGAGGGAAATGAAGAGGTGCCTATGGGTGGTACTTATGTGATTTTTAGAGGGAAAAAGGTGGTGCCATTTAGGTGGAGTTTGGTGGAGTAGGGAGCTAGGTGGAAGGCATGCAGGAGGAGGACTTGATACTAGTTTAGCTAGCTAGTTGAGAGCTAGTAGCTATGAGGAGCTATGTTGAACTTCTTGGAGCTTGATATAGCTTGACTAAGTTGTCTTGGTGTTGAGAAGAGCTGAACTAGAGCTTCCTATGGACTCATCAGCTAGTTAAGCTAGCTTACAACTAGTAGCTAAGTTGGGTTGGGTTGAGTTGAAAGGAGCTAAGATGAGTTGGGGTAGAGCTGCTTGTAGACTCCTCAGTTAGCTTAGCAAGCTAAGGTTAGTAGCCAAGCTGACCTAAGTTGAGTTGAGGGGAGCTAAATGAGATGAAGATGAGCTAGGATGAGTTTATGTGAGTTGAAAATGAGCTAGGATTAGCTGATGTGAGCTGACATGTGCCTGACTAGAGCTTTTATCTTCTTCTTCTTGGGTTTTTGCCTTTCAATGTGCCAGGGTTTAGCTGATCTTTAATGGTTCCTTGTTCCCTGACAAACAAATAATGCACATAAGTCACATAAAATAACACAAAACCTAACAATGCATGCACTAACCCTAAATGTGTATGAATGCCTAAATGCAAACCTAATATTGTAGTGCGGATGCAAAATACCTAGGAACTAGGTGTAAAATATGCCTAAGAACGATGATAAACCAGAGTTTATCAATCCTAGATACTAAGGATGGTTAGGGTTGCAAGTAGTCTATTGTCTTGGTTATTAAGCCTACAATGCCTAATTGACCTTAACGAGAGCATTAATGCATGACACAAAATTTACAGAGAAGTTGCAAGAATAGAAAGTAACAAAAATACAAGTTAACAGTAGAAAAGTAGCATAAACTAACTAGGTACCATCAAAGTCCACAATTGTCAATTTATTTACATTATTTATAGGAGCCATAATGTGCATAAAATATATTTACATCAAAACAAAGGCCTAGCTACAAATATTTACAATAACCACAAAAAGGGCTTACCATAAAAGCATAAAAAAGTACAACTCCAAAGCAACTACCACTAAACAAAGTCCTCCCTAGGTTTGAAAACTGCAAAACAAATGGCCTAATTCACCAAGTAGGCTACAAAAACGAAGTTAGCATGGAGATCCTATAACGACTCAGTAGGTATGTAAGCCCATGTCCCTGGATGATGTGCCTTTGTCAACTCCATCTCGAAGCACCACATAGTCTGGTAAAATTGCTGATCCATCTAAATGAGAAATTAGCGCTATTCCAAGGAGATCTGGAAGCCGCTGCACCAAGCCATTGGAACAAAAACTATCCCAGTAGAAACAAAAACTACATGTATGAATAGAAGAAAATTGGTAGTTGATGAGGTACTCATCACAGCTCATAAATAGCTAAAAATAGCTAGTTTGCCTAGTTAATTAGTTATTAATATCATATAAATAGGGTTAACTATTAATAAAGCTAGCAATAGGCTTGAACCTAAAATATACCTTAATTAAGCCTTATTATTATCAAATAAGTATCCTATTAATCTAAGTTAAGAATAAGGACTTAATGTCATTAGCTAAGCTATTTATAATTAAGTTAATTAAGCTAATACTTAATTTATGACCTAAGTTAATAATTAAAGCCATAAATTAAACTTTAAATTACATGACACAAATTGGGACAAAAATGTAATTTAACCCCATACATTGTTCCTCAATATTCATATAATCTACCATAAAGATTTAGGGGGAAAATAAATTAAATTACACATTTAAATCATAAATTTACATTTTAGGCCCTAAAATTATTTCATTTAAGTCCTTTTTATTGCATTATAGTCCTTGTGAGTATTACATTTAGGTCCTTTTTATTACAAATTAGATCCTACATACATTATCTTCTCTTCTACTTCAACAGCGAACGATCATTATTTTTCTCCTCCTCTGATGAAGGTCCATCCAATGGCTATTCAACTTTTCCATGGCTGCGAAGCCTCCTCCCAATGAACTTTCTCCATCCAATGACTTGGATTAGTCATTAAACGGTTTGAACCATGTGTCATCACTACTGTCGTCGGCGACAAAGATCTTCGTTCTTATGAACCTAAGCCATTTCCCATCCAGATACACCCTTCTCCACCTTCATCGATGCTTATAAATAACACCTAGACCCTCCAATCATGAGTATTGAGCCCCTAGTTGTCTCCCCTAAACCATACTTGGTCGTAGGTTTCTTCTACAACTCTGGCGTCACCTCACTCCCTTCACAGATGAACTTCGACGGAATGCATTACCTCCCTCACCTCCTCTTCCTTTGCTCCGCCCTACCAACGGATGAGCTGCGTTCATCTTCCCTCTATCTCTGCATTCAATTGCGTTGGTTTCTTCTCTCAACACCAGTGTTTCAAACTCTGCTTCGACAAGCGATTGCCAGAGCCACTCTCATCATTTCATCCAGGTAAGCAATTTTAACATCTTACCTACTTAGCTAGAGTAGTTTTAGGCAATTAATTTATAGAAATAGGTTAAGTCTAGATCCAAGCTCCTCACCTCCTTCTTCGACCCCGGCTACACTAAATCTGATGTTCACTGATACTAAAAATTACATGATATCTAAATGCAATTTTTAGTCATTGCAACATGCAACTCCGATCAACTCTTAAATTTATATTCCTAGATAGAGAGAGTATCTAGGGTTGTCTAAAGAGGCAATTTTATTTTTCAAAAAGTATTTTCTCTCTTACAAAAACTAGAATCTTCTTTTTTGTATTTTTGTTTTGTTTCTTTTAGGGTTTTGAAATAATCGGGGCAATGAGATATGCATAATTGAAACTACGCCTAAGTGATTAAAATGGAACCTACCTCTCTAAGCTCAACCTAGGCAAGTGCTCCAAAGGTAATTAGAGAGGTGAAGTGGGTTCACTAAAGCAAGGAATAAGTACTTGGAATGAAAACACAAAATTGAAAGGTGAATTTGGTTTTTGTATTGCTAAAATTTAAAGAGTCACAAGTAGAAGAATGCTTGTGATTACAAAATTAAAGCTAATACAAAAGCGATAAAACAAAAATGAAGATAGAAAAATACTCCAAAATGAAGCATGGAGTAATCTTCACTTCAAACATGGTTGCTCCTATGTTTGAAGAAGCTTCTTCCTTGCTCCTTTCCTTAATGGTGCTCCTCCTCTTCTTCTCCTCCAAGGGTGGATGTCCACCACCCTTAGCCTCCTCCTTACCTGGCCATCCTCCTAGGTAGATGCTCCTTGGCTTGGACCAAGGAAGAAGGAAGGAATAAGGTGACACTAGGAAGATAAGGCATTCTTCCTAATCACCCTCCTACTCTTTTCCTTCCTTGGACGTGTAGAGTGGATATAGATAGATAAGTAAGGCTAGTCAAGGATGGGTTATGATGGTGGTTATTGGGATTATTTATAGATATGGGGAAGGAAGGTTGGCACCAACTAGGGTTGTCCTAGGGTTAGGTGGTGTGGAGGGTAGGTGTAGGGTTAGGATGGTTTTAGGATGGTGGTTACATAAGTGAATGGTGGAGATGGGTAGGTGTCAACTTAAGGGGTGTATGGAAGGGTGGTTATGTAGAGTTGGCACCACATATGTGTGGCTAGGATTAGAATATTCTTGGTGCCAAGGATGGATGGTGAAGATGGGTTAAGGGTGATATATGTAGGGTGGAGATGGAGTTATAGGTTGGCGCCAATTTGAAGGGGTGTAGGGAGGCATTTTGGTGCCAACCATGTGGTGGATATGGTGGTGGTTAAGGGGTGAAGAGGCACCTCTTTTTGGTGCCTAGGGTGAAGGGATGCAAGGGAGATGATGTTGGCACCAAAAGTAGGAGGGTGTAGGTGGTTTTCTTAGGTGGTGTTTAGGGTTAGGTTGACAACCAAGTAAAGTGGAGATGGGCTTGGGTTAGCTTAGCTAGTAGATGAGTAGAGGAGATAGGGTTTTGTTGAGAGGGAGGAGACTTGAGATGCATAGGGCTTCTTGGAGCTGACTGTTGCTGGAAGAGAGGTGCCAGTGAACTCAATAGCTAGCTTAGCAAGCTAGTGCTTTGCTAGTAGCTAAGCTAAGCTAAATTGAGTTGGCTTCTTCTGATCTAGAGCTTGGGTGAGCTGGAGTTGATCTTCTTGAAGACTTCCTAGCTTGCTAAGCTAACTAGCTTCGGTTTGGTAGCTAAGCTCAACTGAGTTAAGCTAGGTTAAGTCTTCAAAAGTTGAAATTGAGCTGACCTGAGTTAGTTGAGGCCTCTTCAGCTGACCAAGCTTAGTTAGTTGATGAGTAGTAACTAGGATTGATCAATTAGAGTTGCCATGAGCTATGTGGAGCTAGAATGAGCTAGATTCAGCTGCATTGAGATGGGTTGAGCTGGAATGAGCTAGAATCTAGTTGAGGTGAGCTGGAATGAGCTGAGATCCAGCTGGAATGAGCTCTATCTTCATCTTTTGCCTTCTACATTTGCCAGGTTTAGGTGATTTCCATTATGTGATCATCCTTGACAATGACATGAAGCATATACAAGCAAAAGCTAAAGAAAAATAATGCAATGCATGCCTAAACTATATGAATGGCTAAATGCAACCCAATACCATAATGTAGTTTGGAAAACCTAGGAACTAGGTGCAATTTTCAAGTTAAGAATGTTGATAAACTAGTGTTTATCACACCCCCATGCTTATCTTTTTACTAGTCCCTTAGCAAAAATTGTTTTACAAAATGGTATTAGGGAAAACTAAGTTTTTTTAAACTTTTGCAAATGGCTAAATGCAACCCAATACCATAATGTAGTTTGGAAAACCTAGGAACTAGGTGCAATTTGCAAGTTAAGAATGTTGATAAACTAGTGTTTATCAAACCCCCATGCTTATCTTTTTGCTAGTCCCTTAGCAAAAATTATTTTACAAAATGGTATTAGGGAAAACTAAGTTTTTTTAAACTTTTGCGGAAAACATTATTACGGGACTTTGGTTGATTGAGAATAAGGAAGGTACAGGATTTGTTAAGGATAAAAGGTCGGGATTCGTCTTTGGATCCAAGGGTTAGACAAATTAGGACCAATGCATCCTTCAAGAATTCACTAATTAATCCTTTTCTAATTCGAATAACCCGTAATTGTTTGCAGTTAGGACCTCCTTGGCTCATGAACTTGATCCGCAACTCACATAACCATGAAGAATCAAGTGTCTGTGCTTGTGATTGGCTAACATTTTTGGGATAACAAATTTATATGGTCGTATTTCTTTTGGAACTTTTTATGCTTTTTCTTTGTTTTTGGATTTTTTTTTTAAAATTTTTTTTCTCCCCTATGACTAGCCTTGGATCACTCCTAATATAGATGTGTTAGGATCATCATTCTCGTTACTAATCCTTGAGGGGTCTCTAGCATCAGTACTTCGAGATAGCACCATCCAAGACACTCCCCAGGAGCTCACAACCCCAAAACACAAAGTGGTGTAAAAGGGTGCTCCAGGCGAACTCAGGCTCTTGCTCCGACGTTGTGGGTAGAGCATCGTCCAAGATACTTGAGCATCAAAATGCACCTTAATGCTCCATATATTGATATAGAATATGTGACAACCCGAGTCCCACCGACCAACGAAACCTGAGCCGCCGTATGCTAACAACCAACACAACTCGCCCACGAGATCATAGTCACACAACACATAATCATAAAAAATAAATATAGCCAACAAACAATTCCTATTGCATAAATTAAATGAACATAAATTGAATACTAACCAGAAGATTTACCATCGTAAATAAGCCCATGGAGATGTACAACAAAAATCCCCTTGCGAACTGCCAACTATACCTAAGTACGGAACCCAAAAATACATTAGTAAAAACTGAGAGTAGAAACATTAACTGAGCACAAGAAAATGGGTACTATAAATTTAATTAATCTATTTATTAAGCATCTTGTTGTCTCGTTCTATTTCATATATTGGAAGCCCAATTTATCACAGTTCACAATCTATCAATCAATGTCTTAGGGTACGAGATGATTTCGTGTAACTTCCTGCAGTGCAAGACTGGTATAAGCCACCCTCCTGGCTGGGAAGACTATTTATACCCACCGAGTTGTTGCTCTCCATACCCTGGGGTCATTGCGAAGAGGGGTGGTAGCTATGTTGTGTAGTGTGAACATGTATAAGTGCTATGTACACTGAACCATAGACAACCAATCACCCACCCATCGACCAAGAAAGAACCCACCTCCAAACCCCCAAGCCCTACAATCCGCTATCCCAGTTGGCTGCTAAGACTAACCAAAGAGTCATAGAGAGGCCAGCAACTCCCTAAACTAGCCTAGAACTAGTCTAGTAGACCAAAGCTATAGCCAAATTCGGCGAGTGGCAGGCTAAAACCAGTTATCTGATTCCTTTTAATTCTCGACATATCCATCGTATTGATTATTTGATCATTTCCAGATAACTGTATCTTTTATTCTTGTTAAATCCAGTCATATTTAAGAATTCCATATCCTTAAGTCCAGGATACACATGTATTAATAACACTTATAATATTGTCAGTTTACAGATAATTCTGCATTATGATACTGATTCATACTATTTACTAATTACAATTTAGTTGGAACTAGGTTCACATATATCCAAAAATCTTTGGAAATTTTATATTACTAATTCAGGGATTAACAAAATCCTCGCTATCTTCCACCCATTCATTTACAGATAATTCTGAGTTCATGATTGTGGTCCCATATTATTTGTTTAATAAAGAACATCACAGAACCTGCTTTACAGAAAATAGATCTTATTTTATACATGCGATAACAAGGAAAATATGATCATTAATTCTTAATCTTTCTCATAAAATCCAGTTATTTCTCATTAAAGTGCCCATAAACTAGGGAAAAGATATTAGAGTCGCTTTACACTATATTCAATGAGTGCAGACACGGTATCATCCTTTAATCATGAGAATTGTTTACAATTATTTTGATAGTTAATCCAATTAACTATTCACATCCTAGTCATCGACTTGATTTACCATGTTTATTTTTAATATTCAAGTACCCCCAAAATAGCAAGAAGCATGAAGACGGGTTCTAACTCAGCAAAAGGTAACAATGCACACTAAATGATGCAATACGCCAAAAAAATCCCCACGTAGACAAACCACATGGAAGAGAGAGAGAGACTACTCTATTTAAATGTCACTGGAGGATCACGGTGGGTCTGAATCATGCACATAGGGCCTGGGGGCAATATCCATGCCCACCTCTAAATCTACACACGCACCGGGGCAAGACCTGATTCGAACGGACCAGAATAGGGTTGAAAACACCTAGTCACGTTTCTAATTTTTCACTAAGGATAACATATTCAAAAATAAAAATAAACCACACCAATGTGTAGTACACGTCGATACGATTCCAATGGAAACTTATTTGTAAAATTTTAAGGTCGGGAAGGCCTCGAACCAGTCAAAACGGCATGAAGAGGTCCTGAACCGAACCAGTTCACCCGGACCGGTCAACCAGTCAACGTTGATGCATCCGCGACACATGTCTCAACACGATTCGCCCACTCGTGTGCTCTTGGATCACACCTCACCGCACCGTATTCATCTGATCATGACTTGTGTCGCGAATTAGGACGCTCGTGCATCGCCACTAAGCGCAAGTGCGCAAAATTGTGCGTGTACGCACCCATTCATGTGACGTATTACTCGCACAGCATCGCTCGAGCGCACTCGCAAGCGTGTGAACTCGCGTCTCTGGTGCACGACATGTGGTGTAAATCTGTGCCCCACTGGCAAATCTAACGGCTCGAGCTCGCCGCTGTCGCTGCGTCTGCAAAATTTGCAGTGGGAAGCCCACGTTTTGCAACATTATGCTTAGGTTCTCAAAAATAAAATTTTTAATTTTTAAAGGAAAATCCATGATTTTCCTCCTCTCTTTCTCTCTTAATTTGAGAGGCTTAGAGGCTAATGACAACCCAAAGGACCCAAGGGGGTCCTTTTATAGGCCTTAAGGTTGTTGGGATTAGGATTAGTAGTGTGAAATACCTATAATACCCCTAGGGTTGGGTCCACCTTACATTTAGGTTCTTTTTAACTTATTTTGGCCATAACTTGAGCTATACACCTCGTCATTGCGTGAAACAAGAGTCACTGGAAAGCTTGCGATGAGAGGAATCCAATGGTACCATACATGGCACCCCTTTGATAATGGTTGACTAGAAATACATGATTTTTGGCAATTTGAGGAGGTGCTGACACCAGCACCGAACCACAATCAGGTTTCCGGGTCCAAATTGACCCGAACCACTTTGAAAGGACTTGAAGTCCAAAGTTTGGGATGTTACAGAATATAAGTGTAGAGCAACGCCGAGGCGGTAATATGTTAACATTGCATCCTCAAAGGAGATATTTTTCTCATTCTCGACGGTGGGAACTCACGCCAATCATTTGCCTCGAACTTTCACCAAGGCTAAAACAAGGGGTATTTTAAATATTTAAATGTTTTTTGGGGCTTGGATTGTGTTGGATTTGTGTGTGAAGTGTTTGACACAAGGTTTTCAAAAGAAATGCATGTTTTTGGATCTAAAGTCAAGCCAAGTACTATCCAGGTCGCTAAGAAAAATTAGGTTACTCGAATCATCAAGTGTTCAGGAGGAATTCCTTAAAGGATACTTAATCTAGTCCAAGTTTAATAGACCCGAAAATTCTAACAAAAGGATATGCAGCTTTGTCCTTAGTTTGTTAAAGATTAAATCCCATGTGTACCTTATTGAAATAAAGTCTCAATCTTAGTCCCGTGTTTTCAAAAATTCCTCAAAAAGTGTTTTATGACTTTTTTAATTTTTATGAAGAATGCATGCAAAGTAGAAGAAATTTTTATTTTTTATACACATATATTTCTTTGGGTTTTGAAAATCTTGAAATGATCGTCAAAATTTAAAACAAGTCCCCATGCTTAAGTTATGCAATATCTATAGGCATAAGGAAGGAAAAAGATATCAACTGAGTGAAAAGGTCAGAATTAGGATGGTTGAAACCTAGGAAAAGAAAGGAAAAAGGAAAATAGTAAACAATGGGTTTCCTCCCACTCAGAGTTGTCTTTTACGCCTTTTCAGCTGGGTGAAGGTGTAGCATGGTTGACGGAAAATCATCAAGGAAATTGGACACTTGAATGCCTGCAGTGAATAAATCTTCCGCATGGTCCTTGAGAAGATAAGAATTTGACATAAGGGGACTTCAATTAGATCGAAAAATGGAAAGAGAACCTGAGTCTGGTCAGGTTGTATGTCTGGATATAAGCTAGGCTCAGGGGGATCAGGTGGAAGGTCCAAGGGAAAGTAGGAGTTAGAATAATCAGGAGTATGGGTGGGACTGGATGGTGATGTTACCGTGGAAGGGTGAGTTAAAATCAGAATGGGAAGATATGGTGATAAGTCAGGAAGAGGTGCAGATTGAAGGCAATTTTCCAAATCTAAAATATCTATTGTGTCTTTGATCACTTGTTCTATTTCAGATTTTGAAACATCGAAAAAAGCATTTTCTAAAGTGATCAAAGTAGAACAAGATTCAACAAACATTGTTTCTTCCACCAATTCATCCATCTGAATCCTCAAAAAAATCATCATCATGGAATCTCCTGGAAGCTTTGAAAATAGGGTGGACATCGCAAGTAATGCCATTTTGTCGGAATGACAATCAATATTAGCTTTTTCCGTGGCCAGAAAAGGTTGTCTTAGGATAATAGGGGTATTTTTCAGAGCTTTAGGTACCTCAATGTCAAGGACCAGAAAATCTATGGGAAAGACACAATTCTGGACCTTGACAATCACATCTTCGACAATCCCCCTAGGTTTAATTGAAGATTGATTTGCTAATCATAAAGTGACCTCAACAGGCTTTAGATCACCAATATTAAATTCCTTGAATAAAATAGTGGGGGTGATATTGATAGAGGCACCTAAATCAAGGAGGGAGCGGTCAAAAGTCATGTCATCAATGATCACACAAATGAGAGGTGCACCCGGGTCTTTCTTTTTAGGAGGCAGCTTTCTCCGGATGACACTTTCTCAGAAAGATGCACTCTACCTAGATTTTTGGTTTGCCTTTTTGGAGTGCAAGATCTTTCAGAAATTTGGCATAGGTAGGGATATACTTGATTGCATCTAGGAAAGAGATATTAATCTGTAGTTGCCCAAATAATTGCATGAGTTCCTTGGATGTGGGATCAGTCTTCTTTCTTTTGTTAGTGGTGAAGTGTAGAGCTTGAGGAAAAGGGATGAGAGATTTGCCATTTTCATTTGTTCCTTTTTTTCTTGTTCTTCCTGAATTGGGGTGGGAGAAGTGTCATCTTGCATTTGGGATGGGTGGGCTTCATTTGTGGAATAAGAGGGTCCAGGATCCTCAATTGTTTTCCCACTCTTCAAGGTGACTAAATTGGCAATATGATTATTTCTAGGAGGAGGTTGGGGGGCTTGATTTTAATGGAAACTTGGGGGGTGCTGAGGTGCTAGTTGGATAGGAGGTTGGTGAGAGTGATGGGGATTTCTGCCTTGGTATTGGTTCCTTTGATTGTTAGGGTTGGCCATGGGTTGGGATGGTAAATTGCCTGCAGGTCTCTGATCAAGTGTGAACCTAATTTGATTTTGCAAATTAGTAACAGCGTGGGTCACTTCAGTCATTTGGTTCTACATACCCTGTAGGGTTTTCCTAACCTGGGTATTAATATCATCTTTAGGAATTCTAGGTAGGTATTGATTTTGTCCATGTACCCAAGGTTGATTTGGCCTTTGATAAGGAACTTGATTAGGAGCTTTCCAGGAGAAGTTCAGGTTATTCCCCCAATTTGCATTGGAGCGATTTTTAAAGTACTCTTGGAGGGTGGAAATGCTTTCTGTAGCTGAGCTGAAAGTGTTTCCATAATCAAATGTCCCAGTCACAATGGGTGAAGCCTCGGGAAAATTATACTCAGCTGGGAAAACATCAATATGATGCAAGTTCTCTCTTTAGCAGGTTAGGTGTGGGTGAGGGTGGAGTCAGTTTTTGGAAATTCATTCTTTCCTCTATTTTCTTTTGGTTAATCTACATTTGATCAAGTCGTTAGGCAATCAGTTGGATATCATCCTGAGTAATAGGAACAGATTGGCTATGGGTGCCTATCTCATGAATGCCTTGAAGATTCCCTACTAGGAGGGGGTGACATAATAATTGCGGAAATAAATATAAACAATCTCAAAAAATAGACAAACACACAAGTACACTAGTATTTTTAGGTGGAAACCCAAATCAGGTGAAAACCACCACCTAACCCTCTCGAGTTAGGATTTTCCGATCAACCAAGTTGATCAAAATCCACTAAATGAATCACTTTAAACTAGGGTGATTCAACCTCAATTACAACCACGCTACAAGTGCGAGGGTAGCGTTCCTCAACCCCTTCTCTTCACGAGAAGGATTTTGTCCCTCGAAGGAGACGGGAATTCGCAAAGCGAATACCCAACCAAATAACAAAGATAAAATAAACAAGTAATCCTATAGAGCCAACAAAGTAATTTTTAACCTAAGCTTCTATAGGAATTAGGATGCTTCCCTTTAAAAGGAGTGCGTCGACGACGTGGATGCATGAGCCACCCGACGGCGCAACTTCGCTCTTGTGAACTACGGCGGGAGAGCGGGTGCGCGAAGGCTTGATGCTCTCAAGATGTAGAACTTGAGCTTTGAGAGCAAGAGAGACACAAAATGGTAGAAAGTATGTTCCTTAGGTGTGTTTTGTTGTGTCTTAGGTGTGTTTTTATGTTGCAAAGGTTCCCCTCTATTTATAGAGGCCTTAGGAAGGCTTTGGAAGGCTTAGGAAAGGTTCCATAGCCGTTGGGTGCAAAGCCCAAGTGAATCAACCCAAAATCAGGAACAATCATTGCACTGACAGGGTTATCAGACGTCTAATTCTAGCATCAGACGTCTGGAAGATCACTTTAAGAAGTTTGATTTCAAGGTCAGACGTCTGATTTTGGGTGGGTTCCTTCCTGACTTGAATCAGATCTAAACAGGGTTCTTGTGCAAGTCCATCAGACGACATATAGGACGTCTAGCACTATGTCTGGATGTCTGGAAACCTACTTTTTCTGTGGGAATGGATTTCCAAACGTTGCAACGGCTAGAAAATCTCTGAGAAGAGATTTTGGGTTAGCCGAGGCAAAACGGTCAATTATCAGACGTCTGGAAAGTCCTATGGACGTCTGATAAGGCTCTAACGGTCACATTCTTGAGTGTTCGCTAAGCCAGCCAACGGTCCACTAATTGGATGTCTGGCAAAGTCATCAGACGTCTCCTAAGACGTCTGGTTTAAGGTCTGGACGTCTGATTTCATCAGACAGAACTAACTATGTCCAGCCTAAATGTTATCAGGCGTCTGAATCAATAGTCAGATGTCTTAAAACACTTTATCAGACGTCTGATTTTGGAATTAGACATCTGGAAATGCTGTTTGAACCCTATATTGGTTTTCTAAGTTCTCTACAGAAAACCTAAGTATCCTAGGGTTGTGTCGGTGTTCCTAGGACTACTGTTAGGGTACTTTGAGGCTCTTTAACATAATTTTCTAAGGAAATAAAGAGCAAGAAAATAACGACAAATGTACATGAAAGGAATAAAATGGAATTCTATCCTATTCTTCTTGTCCTTCCATCTTCAATCCATTGCTCCTCGCGAATCCCCTCTGTTCTCCATCAAGCTCCTCCAATCCGTCCTGGATGCGAGCTCGAATTCCGTCTAAACACGTCTACATTTGCAATTGACCTGAAATCTAAGACTCCAAGTGCAAATGTTAAATAACACGTGTTTTGTTATCATCAAAATAAATGATCGTGGTGCTCTAGCACCAACACACCAAATTGAGGATTAGTGTTTCTTCCAAAGGTGCTCATGGAAGGATGGTTGAATGAGTTCTCACTCATCTCCTCAAATAAATTGTAGGCACTTTCAGCATCTTTGTTTAAGAAATTCCCATCGCATAAGGCATCAACAAATCTTCTTAGTTGATCTTCTAATCCATGGTAGAAGATTTGAACCAGTTGCCAAAGTGGTACCTCATGATGTGGGCAACTTCTTAGGTGTTCCGGAAACCTTTCCCAAGCTTCATGAAGAGAGTCACTAGGTTTTTGTTGGAAGGTCATAATGGATCTTCTCAGGGCATTTGTACGACCTAAAGGAAAGAATTTTTTAAGAAATGCACTTTTTAGTTGGGGCCAAGTGTTGTTGGGTTTATCGACTGTCCTTAACCAATAGGTGGCCTTGTCCTTGAGAGAAAGAGGGAATAGTCGCATTAGCCATAAGTCCTCTCCACATTGCGAGAAAGGGTGATTTGTGTGAGGATGGTAAGCTCCTCTAAATGGCTAAACGGTCTTCCTTCTAAAAGCCATGAAAGTGTTTAATAAGGTTCAGGATAGCTGGCTTGATTTCGAAGTCCCCTTTAGGTATGACCACCCTGGTCTCTCCTCGTAGTTAGAAGGATCGTAGAAATCCTTTAAAGGAATGACAGGCTCATGAGGGGGTGGTGGATTTTGCCCTTGGTTGGTGATAAACGCCAGTTTATCATCATCCTTAGCATCCATTCATATGTAGTTCCTAAGATTTTGTCCACTGCATTGCATGATATCATTGCATTTAGCATGCATGTGCATTTAGGGTTTAGAGCATACATTAGCATTCATTTCACATTATCTCATGTAGTTTCTATTTGATTGCCAGGGATGAATGCATTGGAAATCAGAGAAACCCTAGTAGTATGGAAGGCACTTGGAACATTTGTGAAGATAGAAGCTCCAGTAATTGGACCCCAGCTCAACTCAGCTGGATCCAACTCAAATCCAACTCCTACCCTACTCCCTCTCCACCATAATGGCGGTCCACCTTCATTCAAACCATCAACCATTGGTGATGAAAATACACTCGTCACCCTTTCACATGGCACCAAAGAAGCTTCCTAACCATCCTCCTTGGCACCCTTTCACATGGTGCCAAGGAAGCTTCCTAACCACCATCTATACTAGCCTATAAAAAGACCCCCCATCCTACCATTCAAACCATCCTTGGCAAGCATCAATTCTTCCTCCTATCAAACACCTATAGCCACCATACATCCCATGCCCAAGAAAGGAGAAGGAGAGAAGAAGATTAAGGGAGTAACCTACCCGCTCCCTTGGTGCCTTCTTCCTCTTCTCTCTCCTTCCTTGTGCCACTCCAAGGAGCAAGCTTCCATCTAGGGAGGATAGCCAGGCTGGAGGAAAGAAGGGTGGAGGATGTCCACATTTGAGAGGAGCAACTCAAGGAGTTAGAAGGAATTCTTCTTCAAGTCTGGGAGCCACCATTCTTGGAGTGAAGGTTGCCTCAACTACTCAGGAGAACTTTCTATCTTTTATTTTGTTGCATTTTAATTCTTGTTAAGCATTCATCTACCTAGGGATTAACTAAGTGGAACCTCTGCTTAGTTGAGCTCCATAGGTACTTTGTAAACATTTCTTCTTAATAACAAAGTGTCTTTCTTCATTATTGAATTTTCAATTTCAAGTAACAACTTTATTTATTTTAGTGCACCACATCTCTCTTTTAATTACCATAGGCATACTTGCTTAAGGTGAGCTTAGAAGAGAAGACTTCTCTTCTCACTTAGGTTCTAGTTGTTAGGCATGTTTCTTTAGCGTAGTTCTAACTTTGCATTTGAATCCCGCTTATTTCCAAACATAAAAATTTACAAAAATCAAAATACAAAAAGAGAAGTGTTGATTTGGGAGATGAGAGAGATAATCACTTATTTGACTAAGAAATTAGCCTACTTGGACGACCCTAGATACCACCACTATCTAGGAATATAAATTTAAAAACTGATCAATTTTGCACGTTACAACAACATTAAAACCCCCATTTATAAAATCGTGCAAATCTCACATCAGTTGGCTAGGTTCCTAATAGTCCTAGCCAACTACTGTTGATTTGCTTGAAGTTGAGCCAGTTGCTCAACCATCATAAATAAGGGATTGGGAGGGGGACTTTGATCTTGATCATTTGGCAAATTAGGGTTTTGAGGCATTTCCAGATGAGGGAGGTTAGGGATGGGGATGTCAGATTGTGGATTCTGAATGGGAGGGTTAAAGGTGAGTTGTGAATGGGAAGCGGAAGCGGAAGTGGAAGAGAACCTGTTTTGTATGTTTTCCATTTTATAAGAAGAGTGAGGAAAGAGTGATTGTCTAGTGCGTGCGGCGGAATCAAGTGGTCTTTCCAAGTGCAGGTTTTGGGACCGTCACTTGTGCATACACTTATTAGAAGAATGGGAGGAGGAGAGAAGGGATGAGAAGAGAGGAAAGTGTGCAATTCAAGTAATCAAATTCTAAGCCTAATCTTAAGGTTGTCTCCTTAATTAAATTGAAGACTTGGGAACCCAAAAATTAAGAAACCAATAATTAAACCCATTTCACAAACTTAACCTAGCTAGACTAAAGGTGGCTTGGGCCCAAGCATGTCCCAGGAAAATCACCGGGGGCTTGTACAAACCTGTACCCATCATTTGACTTTCCTCCTAGTTTGACACCACGTTTCATTAAGGGAATTAGGAAAAATTAGAGATAACTTAAAATCTAGATATCAAGTCTAAAATTGAATGAAGTCCTTAAGGGTCAAGTCACTACAAGTTTTAATCAAGCTTAGGAAACTTAAAGTGCACAGAAAATGAAGGGCATTGATTGGGGTAATGCCCATTTATTTCTTTCTTTTTTTTGTGTGTGAATTGGGTAGGAATGTGATGCCTAAGACAAAACAATAGGGTTTGCAAACAAGGATGAAATGAAATGATTTTTAGGGTTTGACAAAGATTTGTAGATTTTAGGATTCTCCTTTATGTTTTCAAACATGGTTTGAAGTGCTACACAATAATTGCAATCGAGCTATAATTGGTGAAAATTGATTCCTTTAGATGTTTTGTAGGACTAAAAGAGAGAATTAAAACCCTGGAATTGGAAATCCTATGTATGCAACTCCTAAAATGAATATCTTTTTAGAAATCTTTTTAGGTGATGGTCCAAATAAGCCAAACAACACCACCAATTAATAGGAAATCAAACAAGGAATCCAAAAATTATTTTTTTGAGATTTTTGAAAGTTTGATATTTTTTTGGAATTTTGTTTATACTGGTGTCAAAAATCAGAAAAGATAGATTCTGAATGTTAACTCTACATAAACCTCCATAAATGTCTGAAATTTTTTAAAATTTTATATGTTGTAGAGATTTTCTCAAGGTTTCCAAAAATATAAAATTTGTCCAAATCTGAAGAGTAGAAAAGTTATAAAATTCATGGACAGCAAGAAAATAGTAAGGAATTAGGGTTTGACCCCTTTTCAATCCATGAATACAACAACAACCAAGCCTTTTCCCACACTAAGTGGGGTTAGTTACATGGATTCTTTGCCTCCACACAAATCGATTTTGAGTCATTTCAAGACTTAAATTAAAGTAATTGAGGTCATACATAATAATTTCCTTCCAACACTTGTTTGGTTTTTCTCGCCCCCTCTTAGCAGGTTTATCCTCCAGCTTCTCGCATCTCCTGACTGGAGCATCTAGTGGCCATCTTTGCAAATGTCCAAACCATCTTAGGTGTGTCTCTCTCATTTTATCCTTTATCGGTGCCACCCTAACATTTTCTCGAATAATCTCATTTGAAATACATTCCTTTCTTGTATGACTACACATCCATCTTAACATCTCCATTTCTGCCACAAACATCTTTTGCACATGCCTATAGTTGATAGCCCAACATTCAGAAGCATACAGCGTAGTTGGTCCTATCACATCTCAATAGTACTTTTCTTTGACTTTTAAAGGAACCCTCTCCATGAATATTTTAATTTTTTCTATTTAGTCAAATCTTCTAAAATTTGGAAGTTATGTTTCAGACTCAAAGGGGCTTCTCTAGGTGGAGTTTGAAGAATTTAGGAAGTTTCTTTGTGCTCGAACTTGATTTTTGAAAAAGAAGACAAAAGTTTGGATTTTCAAAAATTCAACACCAATAAGGTGGTGGTGGAGAAATGAAGAAATCAAGAAAACAAGCCAATTTTAATATATCACCACCTCAAATTTTTCTTATTTTTATGAGTTTTGATATTTAAATGATTTTTTTGAGATTTTTTTGGATGTTTGATGATGTTTTGGTTAGGGTACTTACCTAGAAACTTGTAGGAAGAAAAGGTACTTGAAGCTTTCGCTCCAAATGACTCCAAATCCTGCTCTCGCTGTTGATTTGCACCTGAATAAAAAACAAAACAAAGTTAGTGAAGACTTAAATAAAGCAAGAGTGATAAAATGAAAAACTAAGTTGTGCCTCCCAGCAACGGTGACAAAAAGTGATATGAAAAATTACATGATTTCTAAATGCGATTTTGTCATTGTAACACGCAACTTCGATCAGCTCTTAAATTTATATTCCTAGATAGTGAGAGTATCTAGGGCCATCCAAGGAGGCAATTTTAGTTTTCAAAAAGTATTTTCTCTCTTGTAAAAGCTAGAATCTTCTTTTTTGTATTTTTGTTTTGTTGTTTTTAGGGTTTTGAAATAATTGGGCCAATGAGATATGTAGAATTGAAACTACACCTAAGTGATAAAAATGGTACTTACCTCTCTAAGCTCACCTTAGGCAAGTGTGCCTAAGGTAATTAGAGAGGTGAAGTGGGTGCATTATAGCAAGGAACAAGTACTTGGAATGAAAACACAAAATTGAAAGGTGAATTTGGTTTTTGTATTGCTAAAATTTAAAGAGTCACAAGTAGAAGAATGCTTGTGATTACAAATTAAAAGATAATACAAAAGAGATAAAACAAAGATGAAGAAGATAGAAAAATCCTCCAAAATGAAGCCTGGAATAATATTCACTCCAAACAGGACTGCTTTCATGTTTGAAGAAGCTTCTTCCTTGCTCCTTTCCTTAATGGTGCTCCTCCTCTTCTTCTCCTCCAAGGGTGGACGTCCACCACCCTTAGCCTCCTCCTTGCCTGGTCGTCCTCGTAGGTAGATGCTCCTTGTCTTGGACCAAGGAAGAAGGGAGAAAGAAGGTGGCACTAGGAAGATAAGGTATTCTTCCTAATCACCCTCCTACTCTTCTCCTTCCTTGGACGTGTAGAGTGGATATAGGTAGAAAATTAAGGCTAGCCAAGGATGGATTATGATGGTGGTTATTGAGATTATTTATAGATATGGGGATGGAAAATTGGTGCCAACTGGGCTTGTCCTAGGGTTAGGTGGCATGGAGGGTTGGTGTAGGGTGAGGATGGTTTTAGGATGGTGGTTACTTAGGTGAATGGTGGAGATGGGTAGGCACCAACTTAAGGGGTGTATGGAAGGGTGGTAATGTAGAGTTGGTGCCACATATGTGTGGTTAGGATTAGGATATTCTTCGTGCCAAGGATGGATGGTGGAGATGGGTTAAGGGCTATAGATGTAGGGTGGAGATGGAGTTATAGGTTGGCGCCAATTTGAAGGGGTGTAGGGAGGTGTTTTTGTACCAACCATGGGGTGGTTACGGTGGTTGTTAAGGGGTGAAGAGGCAGCAGCTCTTTTTGGCGCCAAGGGTGAAGGGATGCAAGGGAGGTTATGTTGGTGCCAAAAGTAGGAGGGTGTAGGTGGTTGTCTTAGGTGGTGTTTAGTATTAGGTGGATGACCAAGTGAAGTGGAGATGAGTTAGGGTTAGCTTAGATAGTTAAGCTAGCTTAGCTAGTAGATGAGCGAAGGAGGAGCTAGGGTTTTGCTGAGAGGGAAGAGAGTTGAGCTGCATAGGGCTTCCTGGAGCTGACTGTTGTTGAAAGAGAGGTGCCAGTGAACTCACACTAAAGAAATCAAACTTTTGGTGATGAATATTTATCGGCGGTTATGAGAAATTGATGGTAATTTAAATATTTGGCGATGGTCATATCACAACTGTCGACATAGTTAAATTATCTCCATTGCTGACTATTTAAAACTACTGCCACAAGTGAACCATCATTTCCACATACCAAAAAGATGTTCTGCTCGCTCGACACCCTAAACCCCCTTCCACTCCAAAGTGGCAACCCTCGTGTTTGTGGATGCTGAATCGATTTTTAAAAGTGTTGCGTTGTAGTATTGCCGAAATAGCATTCAAAACAAATACAATTTTATTACTCGAATATATTCCGAGGTCGAACACAGGGAGCAAATGGAATTGACACACTAATCTCAACAATAAATGAAAATTGAACACATAATACTACTCAAAAACTAATTAGGAATGTAAAGCATGAGTATATGAAGAATAAAAAGAGTTGTAGGCAAAATAATGAAGAGCATATGAGTAAAAGACGTCTGATTTTGCAATCAGACATCTTAAATGTCTAGTGCTACAGTGCCTTGCTTCTTTTCTAATTTCTCTTTCTCTGATTCTTCTTCTTACTCTCTTCTTCTTCAACTCCTTCCTTCTTCTTTCTTTGGCTTCTTCTTTCCTTAGCTTTCTCTGCCTTTCTTCGTTTCTCTCTTCTGCCTGCGGTCCTTCTCTCCTTCCTTTCTTCTCTTCTTCTTCTGCCTTTGCCTTTTCTCTGTCTCCTTGACCTTCTCTTCTTCTTCTTTAGCTTCTTCCTTCTTCTCTTTCTCTGCCATCTACCTGACCTTCTTCTTCTTCCCTTCTTCCTTCAGTCCTACTGTGACCTCTGAATTCGACTAAGTGTCGAAGGCAAACTCCTCAGAGCAAAACCCCCCTACCCCTGCGTAGCTCTCCTCTCTCTTTCTCTCTTTCTATTTCAGCTTTGCTCTGCTAGAGCCTTAACCGGTCGGGTAATTGAAGCTAATGCAGACCCAGGTCCAGGCTCACCGGCGCATGTGGTGAGCGAGGAGTGAATGGTAATGGGGTAGTCGGGTTGTGGCCAGGTCCGCGGGTTATGTCGCGGACGAGTCCGGTGAGAGGGGGGAGGAGGACCTCACCCTTAGTGTTGGAGGCGAAGAGCCTCTATCACTTTTACAATTTATGCAACTTTGGGTGACTTTCCACTTCCGAGGTGGGAGTAAATGTCCTACCTTCTTCCGCGTGCATAGCAGCAGGGTCTTCGACCAAATTGAAGGGCTGTGACTGTTGGAGCCTTTGCTTGAGGGCTTGGATGCATGTGCGCCTCAAGTCCGCACAGCCTGGAGTGATCTCCTAGAGTAAGCGAGGCTTGAAGCAGCTTGAAGCTTGCTTCAAGTTTGGCAGTAATGGTGGACCATGGCCAGATACCTGAAATCAAGAACAAGGGCTTTATGGTCGCATCAGAACGTTCAATAGTATCGTCGAGGTATGGCGAATGTAATGGTAGCCATGACGTGGAGAGAAGATGGTTGTGATGGCCGGACGGTGAAGGGAATGGACGCTGAAGGTGGGTCTGTTCGGGGAGGAGTTTGGGTGGTGGATGGAGTGATTGAAGTGAGGGAAAATGATTAGTGAGGTGTGGCGAAGGTTGTAGGGTGGTTGGCGAGGCGGATGGAGGTGCGGAGAGATGGGAGAACCTCACTGGAGGTATCACTGGAGGTGGAGGAGGTGAAGGTGTTCGATGGCGTCGGGGGTCGATTTTGGGAAATAAAGAGAGGAAAAGAAAGTGGGAGAGAGAAGGAATCTAAGACCTACCTCTAAGGGACGAAAAGGGATGGGAATCCCATGCCAGTATGGTTGCGAACATGGGGAAGACGAAGACCTCCGTAGGTGAGGCGACGGCGAAGATGGGGAAGAGGCAACGTCGGTCGGTATTGCACGACGCGGAGGACTGAGGTGGAGATATCCCAACCACTGATACTGTGGTTGGGCGACGAAAGGGCTAGGAAGAGGCCGCCAAGGTCGCCGGAGCTTGTGGAGAGTTGTAGCTGGTGAGGGAGAGAGGAATGTGAGGGGGAACTGGCCCAATTTTAAGCTGAGGAGACTCAGTTGGATATGGGGAATCTTTAAATAGGTCTCTAAGGAGGTTTTGCGCTTGGAAGCCAAGCTTCCAAGCAAGGAAAGTTCCGTCAGAGATGGAAGCTTCAAAAGACCCAAATCTCTCATGCGTTCGTATGAGAGATTGGGAAACAATCAGGGATCAAAGATGGGTTCAGATTTGAGGGGATTACTCAGAGAATTTCCCTTCCAATTTTTGAAAGGATTCTTTGAGCAATCAAGGAGAAACCTCCTTTCAAAGCTCGCCAGAGTAGGATTCCTCCACTATAATGGCAGAGGGACCTATTTGCGCAAATGATGAAGAAGATAGGGGGCTGATTGCAAGGGCTTTTGAAAGATAGGGGTACAAATGTAATCAGACTGGACCTTTTTGCAAACTAGGTCAAGATGAATTTTCCTTAGGTCTAAATTTTGGTACAAACCTAATTTGGACCTAAGGAATCCAATGGTGAAGTTGAATTTTGGGTTTGATCACGTTTGACTAGGTAATTTATGCCAAAACCCAAATTAGGGCAAATATCTGTCTAAGACCCCATTCTAGGTCAAGATGGGTTCGAATGGACAAATTGAAGGTACTAAACCCTAGAAGATTTTTTTTATGATTTTTAGAGGGTTTAGGTGAATTTTATCCCATCCAGAACCTTGGTTAATTGAGTGGGTCTATTTTTAGGGTTGCAAGAAGTTATTTAATTCACAGAACATACATAAATCCTTTTCTGTCAAATCAAACCCACTTGTTATCTTATTAAGACCATTTGACCTTTGTTTAGCCCTTGAGAAAACCTGTGGTTGTATTGCATTGGTAAACTTGCATTTTTACCCCTAGTTTCTTATTTTCCTCTCAGAAAGGTTATGCAATGAATTATGACCTTTAGTTGGTTATGTAGGAGCATTTAATCTCTTCATTGGGTCAAAATGAGCTAGTTAGGACTCATGATGGTGTTGCCATCATACCCCCATGCCTAGCTTTTGCTAGTCCCTCAGCAAAATTTTAAGGTTTTAACTTTGATTCTAGACCATGAAATCCTTTGATGCTCAAAAACTATGATGTGTGCTTTCTTTTGTTAATTAGGTTAGAATGCCAATAGTAGGCCTAGAGGTACTCAAGTATCAACCAAGATCCGGACCTGACCAGCTCTAGCCTCAGTCTGCTGCGGAGGTTTTTAAGGCCCACAGGAACTATCCTAAGGTTCGTTGAACTTCACGGTTAAAGCACCTGTGCTTGTAACATGTTTTAGCCTCGATTCAGTGTGCAGTGCATTTTTGTAAGAGAGAGACAAAGGAATGTTCTTTTTGGAGAGTTTTCTCTCTCTTTTCTTTTTATTTCTAGCTTCGGATTGGCTTCACAACACAGTCTGTATCGGATTCCTAGTCCCCATCATCAATCCTCGAAGGGTTCCTGGCAATCGATGCTTCAAGATAGCACCACCCATGGCAACCCCCAGAACCCTGGCTTTCGAGATTTCGAGATAATCCCACCCATGGCGTTCTGTAGCTAAATCTAGACCCTGGTAATCAACATTTCGGGATAATGCCGCCCATGGCATTTGAACCAGCACATGATGCTTACGTGCTCCCGGTAGGATATGTAAATATCCTAGGAGACAAGCACCGAGAAGACGATATGTTATTGCGCATCTTCGAGGGGAATTTCCCGCCTCTCTGCGCCGGGAACTCATCCAAATTAACTTGTGTTGATCGACCGCTCCTAATCTAGGTGACTTTTTCAGAACAATGTAAACGCATTTGCGTGATTTGATACTTAAGCACACTGAACTAGACCGTGTGTGGATTGGGGTGCTTAGGTTACCAAATTCCACAAACCAAAGGTCAGTTAACGAGGCCAAATAGTCCCTAAGCCTTAGACCAAATACTTAAGCTTTACATTTTCCTCAACTTATTGAGGACTATCTAGATCTTAGTGGATACTTGAATTTTTAAGCCTATGGTCATAGCCCAAGAGGCCTAAGATCAGCATTCCTACCAATCTCTTCTTTGTTTTGTTAGCACTTTTTTCCTTTCTTTTAGTATGGTCTAGAACTTAAGTCAATTACTTAATTTCTTACTAATGACTATCTCTTTTATTTTCTTTTCAATTTGTGCTCCTTTTTTTGACATTTTTAACTCTTCCCCTTTTTCTCCTTAAAATTGATGTGCCATCAAAATTTTCTCTCCTCATTTTTTTATTCTTTTTCAAGAATTTTTTCATTTTTTTTTGGTATTTTTGGGATATGTGATTTTTTGTGAAAACCCTTCCAAACTTTGATTTTTGTATGTTTGCACTTTACCACCACCCCAAGCCTAAGTTTTGCAATGTCCTCATTGTAAACGGAGGGTGTGAAACAGTTTTGGGTTCAGGAATTTAGAACAGGATTATTGGGTGGGTGAATGGGTCGGGAATGACTGTTGCAGATGATTTCAAGCCCTGGCATGTGTACCAAAGGTAGGATCGATTGTTCTAAAACCAAACTCAAGGTGCAATAGACGTGAAGTATAAAAGGATAATCAGAAGGATCTCAATTTTTGGAATGACAGGTTACCTCCCGTTAAGCGCTAAATTCAACGTCTTCAGCTGAGTAGAATATGGTCTAGAGAAGGAGTGGTTAAATCAGATGAGTTTTGCAGAACAAGCACCTTGATCAAAAGCCTGGTTGGTCCAACCAGGTGCTTGTTTAGATCAGCAGGCTGATGATGCAGCCCAAACCCAATCAATTTGGTGGGTTGATAAATGTAGATCAAGAGATGTGGAACCCACCATATACTGTGGAGCTCAGAATGATGCGGAAGTGTGAATCTAGGGTTTGGCTGAGTCGAATCAGCCTGATTAGAGTAGGGATCTTTAAATGAAAAAGAATCAGTGGAGGATGTAGGAACCCTACAGAAGTGATCAGAGAAGGATGGGGCATGATTTGTAGTCTGATCGATGTCCGAAACCCGATAATGATGTGGAGGCGAATCATCTGCAATTGACTTAATAAGAGGGGAGTCAGAATAGAAATTGAGTCCGATTGTGGGTCGGGGTTGAAAACAGGTTTCTGTTTTTGCAGAGGAGGTGGCATAAAAAAGAATTGTGTATGAGGGCTCTTCTAGTAAGGGTTCAAAGGTGGGTTCATTTAGAGAGTCCTTATAGTAGCCATCAAACTCGAAGGTAAATGCCTGAAGAGTGTTTATAAGATGAAGAAAATCTGAATCAAGAAAAGATTCCAATTTTGGGTTGTAGTCACTCTTGACACTTTTTGGTTTTGATTCCGGAGGATCGAAAAGAAATGATTCCATCTCAACGGAACCTGAATTTAAATTAATGATCTCGGGATTAGGGACCTCAGAGTTGGAGTCGAAGAATGAATCATGTGAGCTGAGGTCATAGATTGGCTCGTAGTCGTCAGGAAACAATGGTTCTCTGAAATCATGGTAAGATTTGAAATCGTTGGAGAAATTGCGAGAATAAAGTTTTGAATTTGATTCGAGATTAGAGGTTCCACCACAAAGTAAATTACAAGATGTAGACTCAGCAACCTAACTTAGGTATAGCCTTTTTGTAGATTCCGAGCTTAAAAATGTGTCCCTATTGGATCTGGGCTCAGGTTTTTGGCTTGTAGGGAAGACCCAATCAAAACCCCACTCTTCCAACTCCTTGGATTCTGTATCGTATATTAGCACAACTTTCGAAAAATCAATCTGTATCTCTAAGGATGTTGGAGAGGTACATTCATCAATTAAAGGCCCAAAATCATAATCCTAATTCAAACTTTGATTTTCGCCATACAGGGCCTTGTAATCATCCCAACAAGATTCAGATCTAGACTCTAGGCTAAGGATGTGGGTTGAAGCACTAGAATCTAGGTCAAAATTGCCTTCGGGGTTCACCTTATAAGAATAAGGGGCGGGATTTACACCCTCGAGAGGTTCTGATTCAATCTTATCATTACAGGAGTCTAGGAATTTTATGCTTGGTGAACTAGGGTTTTTATTTTCTAGTGCTGGCTCAAAATCGTGTTCTCCTATAATTGGGATCTCCAAACCTAATTCAAGATCAGATATATCATATTCCATCTGAGTTGGGAATCCAAGACAACCCTGTGTCTCAAACCTGGGATTTGGGAAATCATGTTGATCCTCAATATTATTCCAAGATGTTTCATTAACTGTTTGGGGGCATGTACGGGTATTTGTGATCGATAACTTATTTCAACAATTTCATCATCTCTTCCCTTTTTTCAAGATCATCTTGGTGTTTTTCCCAAAGTTCAGAATTTGTCATGCATTGGAGATATTCAAAGTTATGCAATTTTTCTATCTTGATGTATCCTGTTATGAGAATGTCCCGGGTTGATCCCTTTGTGGCTTCTGTTAATAATAATTGGGCACAGTTTATGATGAAGGTTGTTGTTGTTGTTGATACATCAACCTGAATGTCCTCAATTAGTTTGAGGTTTTGTAATCAATTTCATAAAATCTAAGGGCATCCTCAACCATTCTATCTCTCATGGATCTTTGTGATTCAGGTTTCTTTAATGGTTTTCCTAAGTAACTAGGCTACATTTTTGAATCAGATGGTGGAATCAAGATGTAGAATCAAAATTCAAGTTTAGAATAAAGTGATTTGATATGAAAGAGATTCCTAATGAAAATATGTGTGTGTGCTCTAAATAGAAGGGATGAGGGATTGGATGTGATGTTGACCCAATCAAGGCACCCACATATTTTTGGATGACTATAAAGGTTTGGGGCAGATGATACCCCTGGATCAAAAAGTTGTCCACCTGAGAATTACTTGGGTAGCCAGGAAGGGAGAGTCCCGCAAAGACCCCTACACGGTAGAGCACCCCCACAGGTTACAGGGTTTCCCCCACCTGACCTTCCTTGTCACTGAGGGTCCAGGTAGACTAGAATAGATAACTTAACCTCTTAAGTCTACTAGTTTTATGTCTTAATTTGTGCCTTTGTTTTCACTTGAATTAGCAATTGATTTGACTTGTGACCTAATTTGGAGGTTGGTTAGCCTACAATGTAGTCCAACTTTACCTGACCTGCCCTAAAGATGGCAGAATGAACTTCTAGGTCAAGACCTAAAAATCACCCTGATTTGACTCCCTGGTTATTAGGTCCAAGGATTTTAGGGTTCAAGTGAGTTTAGAGCCTGATTTTAGGTTTTTCTTGATTAGATATTTTCAATCAAGGGCCTGGGTAGCACACAAATGCGGGTGGGTTTGTTTCCTTTTATGCAGGCAAGTGTGACTAGCACTCCAAAACCTTAACAATTGAAACCCTAATTGGTTATATTTCCAAGTCCACTTTGATCTTCAAAAATGTTCTCCTTGGACTTCAAACAAGAACTGCGTAGTCCAAGGAGATTAGAATTTAAGTGTAATCCCTAATAGACACAAGAATTTTGGGGTAGGATCTCTAAACAAAATCGCTTCAACTTCAATGAGATTTGAAAAAAAAATTTCGCAAATCAGGAAACTTGCCTTTTAAATGATAATTACTATGAAAAATAAGGCAGGTGATTCCTAATTGATTGTTTCCTTTTTATCTTCCCATGATTAGGAGGTTGATTAGGGAAGAATAGAGAAGTTACCTGCCCTAGAGTGGTTGATTTGCAAGGAAGATCTCCTCGTGAAGTACTTCGCAAAATCACAATAAAGCAAATGGGGCAAGTTAGTGCTCAAATATAATCAAATAATGAAGAGAATAGTGGTGAATTGCACGTTGCTCCTCGGCAACAGTGCCAAAATGTTTGTGGATGCTGAATCGATTTTAAAAGTGTTGCATTGTAGTATAGCCGAAATAGCGTTCAAAACAAATACAATTTTATTACTCAAATATATTCCGAGGTCGAACATAAGGAACAAATGGAATTGACACACTAATCTCAACAATAAATGCAAATTGAACACATAATACTACTTAAAAACTAATTAGGAATGTAAAGCATGAGTATATGAAGAATAAAAAGAGTTGTAGGCAAAATAATGAAGAGCATATGAGTAACAGACGTCTGATTTTGCAATCAGACATCTTAAATGTCTAGTGCTATAGTGCCTTGCTTCTTTTTTGATTTCTCTTTCTTTGATTCTTCTTCTTATTCTCTTCTTCTTTAGCATCTTCCTTCTTCTTTCTTTGGCTTCTTCTTTCCTTAGCTTTCTCTGCCTTTCTTTGTTTCTTTCTTTTGCCTGCGATCCTTCTCTCCTTCCTTTCTTCTCTTCTTCTTCTGCCTTTGCCTTTTCTCTGTCTTCTTGACCTTCTCTTCTTCTTCAGCTTCTTCCTTCTTCTCTTTCTCTGTCGTCTGCCTGACCTTCTTCTTCTTTCCTTCTTAGTTCTGCCCTACTGTGCCCTCTGAATTTGACTAAGTGTCAAAGGCAAACTCGTCAGAGCAAAACCACCCTATCCCTGCGTAGCTCTCCTCTCTCTTTCTCTCTTTCTATTTTAGCTTTGCTCTCCTAGAGCCTTAATCGGTCGGGTAATCGGACCTAATGCAGACTCGGGTCTAGGCTCACCTATGTGTGTGGTGAGCGAGTGAAGGGTAGTCGGGTCGCGGCCAGGTCCATGGGTTATGTCACGGACGAGTCTGGTGAGAGGGGGGAGGAGGACCTCACCCTCAGTGTTGGAGGCAGAGAGCCTTTAGCACTTTTACAATTTATGCAAATTCGGGTGACTTTCCACTTCCGAGGTGGGACTAAATGTCCCACCTTCTTCTGCGCGCACAGCAGTAGGGTCTTCGACCAAATTGAAGGGCTGTGACTGCTGGAGCCTTCACTTAAGGGCTTGGATGCGTGCACGCCTCAAGTCCGCACAGCCTGGAGTGATCTCTTGGAGCAGAGCGAGGCTTGGAGCGGCTTGAAGCTTGCTTCAAGATCGGCAGTAATGGCGGACCATGGCCAGATACCTGAAATCAAGAAAAAGGGCCTTATGGCCGCATCAGAATGTTCAGCTGTATCGCCGAGGTATGGTGAATGTAATGGTGGCCGTTGCATGGAGCGATGGTGGTTGTGATGGCCGGATGGTGAAGGGAATGGAAGATGAAGGTGGGTCTATTCGGGGAGGAGTTTGGGTGGTCGATGGAGAGATTGGAGTGAAGGAAAATGATTAGTGAGGTGTGGCAGAGGTTATAGGGTGGTTAGCGTGATGGATGGAGGTGCGGAGCAACGGGAGCACCTCGCCGGAGGTGGAGGAGGTGAAGGTGTTCGGTGGCATCGGGGGTAAGTTTTGGGAAATAAAGAGAGAGAAGGAAAGTGGGAGAGAGAGGGAATCTAAGACCTACCTCTAAGGGACGAAAAGGGATGGGAATCCCATGCCGGTATGGTTGACGGACATGGGGAAGACGAAGACCTCCGTAGGTGAGGCAGAGGCGAAGATGGGGCAGAGGCGACGTCGGCTGGTATTGCGTGACGCGGAGGATTGAGGTGGAAATATCCCAGCCACTGGTATTGTCGTTGGGCGACGAAAGGGCTAGGAAGAGGTCGCCGAAGCTTGTGGAGAGTTGTGGCCGGTGAGGGAGAGAGGAATGTGAGGGGGAACAGGTCCAATTTCAAGTTGAGACTCGGTTGGATATGGGGAGTCTTTAAATAGGTCTTTAAGGAGGTTTTGTCCTTGGAAGCCAAGCTTCCAAGAAAGGAAAGTTCCTCCGGAGATGGGAGCTTCAAAAGACCCAAATCTCTCATGCATTCGCATGAGAGATTGGGAAACAATCAAGGATCAAAGATGGGTTCAGATTTGGGGGGATTACTCAGAGAATCTCCCTTCCAATTTTGGAAGGGATTCTTTGAGCAATCAAGGAGAAACCTCCTTTCAAAGCTCGTCGGAGTAGGATTCCTCTACTATAATGGTTGAGGGACCTATTTTTGAAAATGATGAAGAAGCTAGGGGGCTGATTGTAAGGGTTTTTGAAAGATACAGGTACAAATGAAATCAGGCTGGACCTTTTTGCAAACTAGGTCAAGGTGAATTCCCCTTAGGTCCAAATTTTGGTACAAACCTAATTTGGACCTAAGGAATCCAATGGTGAAGTTGGATTTTGGGTTTGATCACATTTGACTAGGTAATTTATGTAAAAACCCAAATTAGGGCAAATATCTGTCTGAGACCCCATTCTAGGTCAAGATGGGTTCCAATGGCCAAATTGAAGGTACTAAACCATAGAGGATATTT
The DNA here is from genome assembly GCA_037157565.1 of Thalassia testudinum. Lineage (NCBI taxonomy): Eukaryota > Viridiplantae > Streptophyta > Magnoliopsida > Alismatales > Hydrocharitaceae > Thalassia > Thalassia testudinum. The sequence goes on from JAZHRO010000007.1 coordinate 2,843,726, forward strand.
TTATATGATTTTTAGAGGGTTTAGGTGAATTTTATCCTACCCATAACCTTGGTTAATTGGGTGGGTCTGTTTTTAGGGTTGCCAGAAGTCATTTAATTCACAGAACATACACAAACCCTTTTCTATCAAATCCAACCCACTTCTTATCTTATTAAGACCATTTGACCTTTTTTTAGCTCTTGAGAAAACCTGTAGTTGTACTGCATTGGTAAAATTACATTTTTACCCCTAGTTTCTTATTTTCCTCTTAGAAAGGTTATGCAATGAATTATGACCTTTAGTTGGTTATGTAGGGGCATTTAATCTCTTCATTGGGTCAAAATGAGCTAGTTAGGGCTCATGATGGTGTTCCCATCACCTCGATAAACCCTCACCTCCAAAACACTCCTCCCTTAATCGTCCACAACCCTCCTTCCACAACGCCATCTTCCTCCTCACTACGACCACGACATCGCTTCCTCCTTATCCTCATCATCCTCCTTCCTTTGGTATCCTCCGTCCTCCTTCATCCATTGCTTTCCATCATCGTTGATTGCTTCCATGGCCTTCGACCATCATCCTCCCCTGACCTCACTCCCCGGTGACCCTCCTTCATCATCACTTAATCCCTTTTTTTGTTAAAATAGAAGTCTCTGTGTAGTCGTTATCCCTGACATTTCTAGGTAGCCATTGCATCTAGCATTTCCTAAAGAAGTGAGTTTGAAATTTACTGTGGCTGCACCCCCTCAAGGTGCCCCAAGATAGTGTTTCTCATCGCTGTTGGTAACACCATCATTTATTATAACTAACTTGAATTAGTTGGAGTCAGGAGATAAATGCTCCTAAATGATTGCCTGAGGATCATAATTTCACTCTGATCTATTTTGAGAAGAAGACAATAATTAGGGTTAATTTTGCTATTTTAACAGCACATCATGAATTCAGATTAACCATGAGGTTATTTAGGAGTTAATCAGAGGTCAATTGAGCATTAAAGGCCAAGAAGTGGGCTTACACCAACTGAATCAGGGTTTCACTCATTTCGAGAACCAAAATAAGATCGAAAACCCTAATATCAGCCCCACTTAAATAGAAGAGGTTATGGTTAGGATAAAATTTATCTAAACCTCTTAAAATTTATAGAAAAATATTCTAAGAGGCTTGGTACCTTCGGTTTGACCATCTGAACCCATTTTGACCTAGAATAGAGTTTTAGACAGGAATTTACCCTAATTTTAGCTTCTCTACAATTTACCCAGTCAAACATGGCAAAAACTCAAATCCAAGTTTACCATTAGATTCCTTGGGTCCAAAATATGTTAACACCAAAATTTGGGCTCAATCAGAGTCCATCTTGACCTAATTTGTAATTTAGTCCTTAAAATCTCTATTTCTTGCACTTAAGCCCATAAGTTTCAAATTTCTTACAAATGCCCCCCTAACTTTCTCATCTTCTTTAAACTTTGGTCCCTATCACCATTAGTGTGTGAACTCACCTTCAGGCAGTGATTCGAGAGGATTTTTCTCTCAAATCAGATCCAAATCCCTTCAAATTTTGGAGGGATTGATCTTGAGGAGATACCCGATCATTTGAACCATCTCTGGAATTCCCAGTCGATTCCTAAAGCTTAGGTGAGCTTGAGGAATTTGGGGAACTTTTTCCCTTGAAACTGTGGCTCAATCAAGGTCATTCCTTGATTTAGAGCTCGGATTTGAGGTCTATTTAAACCCCTAAAAGTCCCAGCTTCCTCCTTAGTCAAGTTTAGGCCAAAATCAAGTCTTCTCCTCCAACTCCGGTTGCCTTCGACCTCGACTCTGGTGACCCTCCCCTCCATCTTCCTACAGCCTCCCAACCATCAAATTGGGAGTGCTAAACCCTTCCTCACACTCGTTCGTGCCTGGTGGGCCAAAGCTAGGGCTTCCAAACCCTTTTGTCGTGCCGTCTACCCCTACAGAAGGAGTTCGTCTCCCTCGTGTCCAGCAAGGCATGCCAATGTGAGTTTCTCCCTATTTCATCCAATAGATAGGCCCTCTTCCTTCCTCTCTCTCCCTAGCATCGATTCAACCTCTTTTCACCCCAATTCAACCACTATTCGCCAATCTCCCCCCTCATCTTCTCCATGTCTAGTGAAACTCTGGTGAGCTTGCATGACCAACACACTTCATCAAACACCCCATCACCACTTCCTACACGTTCACTGCACTCCTTAGAGTAAAAGCCCTCTCCTAATTTAGGGTTTTAACTCCTATTTTTCCCTGACGACCAAACCCATCAACAGTCGCCAACTTCGACACCGTTTGGCCACCCTAGTGCTGCAAACACGTCACCACCACTTCCAGAAGCTACACCTGACCTCCCTCATCAAAACCCCTCAACCAATTTCACCATACACACACTCAACCGCTCCACTGGATGATCCACTCTTCCGCCGTCGTCTCCGATGTAGCCCAGCCAATCCATACCTTTGTTCACTAAATCATGACCATTACTATGTTCCTTGCACCCTAGTGACCCTTATGAAAGTTATAATTTGGGCATTAAGCCCATTTTCATGCTTTTAGGTCTCGTCGCCATTGCCCGCCATCGCTGATAACATTTGCCGTTGACCGCCATCCTTTGTCGTTCATTGCCGTCAAAATCACCCCCAGGCTTTGCAAATGAACACCATAAAGAGCTCCAGGCCTTTGATTAACTAAGGTAACAGTAGCTACAGCTGCAATTGTGCGAGGAAGTCCCTATTACAGTGCGCAAAGAGGAAGCACAACCATAGTCTTACATCGTATGTGGGAAAACTAAGAAGTCGCATAAATTGGATTCTCCCCGAAGGCTCATTATCTCAGCATGATGGGGGTGAGGTCCCCATGCATGCATACATGCATGCTCTTGCCCACGCTCATGCACACGCAGGTCTGAGCTTAGATTTATTTACCTGATTACTATTCATCCGGGTTTGAAAAGAAAGACTTTTTTTGAGGAGGGTTGAGGTTGGTTTTGCCTTGGGGTGCATGCACACATGCCTTGGGAAGTGTGCCTTTACATACAACACTTAGTGGATTTTTGGATTGTGCCTTGTGCTTGTGCTTGACAATTTTAAGTCATTTGACCTTAGGGTTCGACGTCTGCTGAGGCTTTGATGATGGTACTTGATGTGCACACATTTAATTGACCTAAAATGCCTATTTATGCATTTTTCTAGTGTAATAGGAGCATTCATCATTATAAATATTGCATAACATGCATCATCAAGCATTTAGGTTAGATTGTATATACATTACGTTAATTTTTCCTTTTTGTGGTCAAGGAACAGGGCAATATTTATCGAGGTCTCAGATTGAAGATCCAATTGTACGGATCTGATCAGGGCGACGATCAGACTTCAATGACTTCGAGATAGCCCCGATTGGACCTTCGTAGCATCAGATGTAGTTCGAGAAAGATAAGAGGTCAAGAGGCAAGGTGGTGTAAAATCTAAAAATTAGATGACAAATCCAACCACATGGATGGATTCGGATAGACGATCGCAGTCCAACGGCACAAAAATCGATCCAATCTAACATTCGTGGCACCATCTACAAGTTAGAGAAGATGGATGGCCAGGATGGCTCCACGTGGTGCCATCCCAACTATCCAATGTCGGCCTAAGCCCCCCGCTCCACCTTTGAATGCGTGATCAAGATGTGATCTCAGTGGTTGGATCACGATCCAACAGCTGAGGGTGCGTGTGCGTTAGACACAAAATGCGACCAAAAGGCGGTTGTAGCACATTGGCTCATGCCTCCTTTCACAAAGACGAGGCACATGTTCGAACCCCGCCTCGCCTCAAATCAGCTGAAGGAGCGCACATGGCTAAATTTAGCCGTTGGATGAAGCGCGTACGGACGATCGAGTGGTGACCTGGCGCGGAAGAGGCGTTAATCACGCATGCGCGCGATGACGTGCGATCAGACATGCCATCGCATGCAAGCGCGCAAAACGCACGAAGGTGATGAGGCACGCGCATTCTTAAGCCATCCGATCTCTTGATCGAACGGCTGAGGTGGATTTGGTGCGGCTGCACGAGAACAGTTGAAGGCTAAGGGATGGGCGACATGGCGCAATGTGGGTGCTTGGATTAGCGATCAACGACCGTGGATGCACGTGCTCCTTCATTGACGTGCACAAACGTCACTATAGCCCCAACATTTATTTTCTAAGCCTTAGAAGACCTTTTTGCTTCCATGTATGCAACTATATAAGGGACCCTACAACCCCCTTTGTAAATCATCTCCTCCTCTCTTCTCTCACCCCCTCAAAAGCTCTACGAGCTTGTCCCAAACCTGGGAGTCTCCATTAGAGTTAAAAATATAATTTTTTGACCTTCTCACCCCCTTCGTGGAGCATCTCGCGGCTGTCCTCTCACCCCCGTTCGGGAAGCGGATCCTACTGTGACGTTGCCCTGCTCCGTCCTCCATCCTATGTCTTCATCCTCTTTTGTCCAACATCTCACCACCCTCGTTTGAGCGACCCGTCAACGCGGCTTGTTCTCCAAGTAGCTGTCGAGGAGGATAACTTTTCTCCCCCTTCTCTTTTTACTGCTTTCTAGATTAGATTTCCTGCTTTCTAGTGTAGCACATAGATGTAATGAACATAATTATGTGGTTATGAAACATTTGTCTATTCTCTCTCTATTTTCTCTTTATTTGTATTATTCTTTCTCTCTCTCTCCTATTAATTATTCTTTAAGTAGATAGCTAACATAGATTTAATTCAACCAGCTAGTCTACTTTATGATAAGAAATATAAACGTAGTTTTTGATCAAACATACGCCTCTTCGTGTTCGACCCGGGACTCACCAGAGTTTCAGTTAAATTATCTGTTTGACATATTTTTATGCAACTACAACGACAGGGTTTTCAAACTCAAAAATTTTAGCATAGAAATCGCGTCCAACATTTTGGCGCCGTTGCTGGGGAGGCAATGCTCTTTGATTTCCCGCATTTTCTGCCTTACCTAACTTTTATCTCACTTTTTCTTCGATCTTGCTATAATTGCAGGTACTCTTCTGAGGTGAGCCAGAGCGGTTAGATTGGAGAAAAGTGCGGATGAAGTTTCTGTAAGTATACCCCACCTCCCACCCACTAGTTTTCATTCAACCATGTAATAACACAAACGAAAATCAACTTAGGTGCTCTTGTAAACCATAATGAAGATTGATTGTTTGTTTGTCACCTCCACCCACCTCACCCCCACATTAAAAAAAAAAATCTAATTGTGGGATTTATTAAACATACACACCTTATATACCCACACACTTAAGGCACCTCACTTTAATCTAATTCAGTCACTTAACCGAGAATTAGACCAAAGTACCCGGTACACCTGCACGACTTATACAAATAAGTGATTAGACATCAGAATAGGCTAAAATTGATTGGGTGCCTTAATTAGTGGTGCATTAGTCCATTTGTCTGATTTGTCTGGGTCGCACTACTTAAGATAAAAGTGATTCATTAGTAGCTTGCCCCATAGGATTCAATTTTTAGGGCTGAACTAGGCACACCACATTATTTTTGATTTATAAGGGAATATATCTTCACTTGTGCTTTCAAAACTTGGTGTGCCTCACAAAATCTTGTCTAGATACATCTGGAAGTTGAATCCTAAAAGCTACTAAGCAACATTTAAACCCTAAAATTCATTGCATCTAAAAATAATCTTGCTTGAAAACCATTGCTTGTGCACACACACACATTGAAACTGATCTTTAAGGGCACAACCTAGATAAAGGGCTCATCACATTCCAAAGCACATTTAAACCTAAGCCTAATCTAAAATTGAGTAGACGTTGGCCTTAAGGATTGGACTCACTTTTCGGAGCCGAGATTGAGATTATTTTTGATTAATCTGATTCTACCATTCAATCTAATGTCTAGCTAGGAGAGCAGAGTCAAACGACCGTGGTTGGGGGGTATCAAAGGAACTTGAGGCGAAAGCCAAGGGAAGAACCTTCTCCCTAGCCCCTCCATCTGACTAGTTGGATTGATCAGAAAGAATTAGATCAAATCATTCTTTTCATCTCAAGATGGGTTCTGGGAGTCTGTAGATCTTTAGGTACCCTACCTAAGGACAGGTTTGATTGTTTGTACTGTAGGGCACCTTTCTTCTTTCCGCTTTGCCATGGATGCTTCCACATGCTCTTCGCATTTCCACTATTGTCCTTCTACCACTACTTATTCCCAAGATGATTATTATCCTAACAAGACTTATTCTCACCAATATACTAGTTGGGATAATCCTGATTGGGAATATAGTTCCGAACCTCCATGTTTAGGATCTAACCCTAGACACCATGAACTTGATTTTTATCCTTCTCTAAGCTACATCGATTATAGATCATTGCCTTCTTATGAACAACCTAATACGATCTACAATCAAGAAGGATATATTGATTCTTACCCTTCCTCAGATTACACTGCATATGGGTCACCACCCCTCTATGAACAATCCAAAATGACCTATTATCAGGGAGGATATCAAGAACCTCAATTTGTTGACTCCCCTGGATTGAACCCAAACCCACCCAACCCTGAACCAACTCCTTGATAATACAACTTCCCTTTAGGACCCACCAACCCTTTAATAGTGAAGTTCATTTTTTTTTATCTATATGATGATCATTCATGGAGGTATGATGAAATTACGTGATGGTGGCAAGAAAATTTTCTTGGTGAGAAATATTCAAGAAATAGCCAAATCATTCTAAACTTTTGCTCCTAGGTCATATCAGTTTTTTAGCCATTCCAATCTTCCCTTTAGGACCCAACTCCCAGTCCCAGCTATGACATATGCAAATGATCATACACTCAAATGTATTGCTTTATGTATTCTAGGAGCTGATTTCAAAATATCATGGCCAATAGATACACAACTGGGCAGGGATTAGCATCTTGTTGAAACCTCCTACCCAATTTGTTGAAGATGGAGAAACTAATTAAACCGCCCACCCAACTCCATTCGATCTCTATAGGACTAGGGTTGAAACATGTCCAATGTTATAGATATGGAAATCACTCAAGTTCTTAAATATTAGACATCACCATAATATATTTGACTTCCACTTACAACGTGGTTTCCATGTTGACACCCCTTCAAATTGTTGAACTTCATGTAGTGCAAAGTTTGGTTCTTTCTAGGTAATAGTGGAAAAGTCGTAAGTCATCTTTACCATCACTCTACATGACTGTGCATGAGATTTTCACCTTAGACAGTTCCTTAATCCATTCTTTATAGGGAATTGGTTCCTTTACTCATTTGGGAGTCTCCTCCCTTCTTCCATCCTATCCTGAAGAGTAATAATAGCAATTCAATCTTTGAAATAATTTCACATTTTACTTTGCATTAGATGTCAATTACCAAATTCACAATGAAATCAATTTGGGAGTGCCAAGTAATCTCTAGAGGGTATAACATATAGAAATTTCTTTAATATTTGAGCCAAGTTACCAAAACTCAAAGGCAACTTTAGATTTGAGTGAAATTATAATATACCTAATAAAGTGATTTTACAAAACTGTTGTCTTAGCTTAGTATTCAATACCTTTTATGACCACATGTGGATTGTGAAAAACATTTTAGGGAGTGCTCCTTCATAAGGTTCTGCATAAATAATTCTTAATCTTTGTACTTGGATTCCATTCACATTGCTGAGGGTAGCATTTTATTTGGTTATGTATAAACCTAGTGGGTTGAAAATTTTCTACATTCTAGGACAACTTCTATGAATTTCATAATAACTACTACCAGAAAAAGATATACCACCTTAAAGATACTATTCCATAATACTTAGAAGACATCTATTCAACATAAAACCAAACCAAAGTATGACATTAGGCAAGAACCAAGCCTTTTCCAACATTAATTTGGACTTGATATGCATAACTTTTACGTTTTCTCTTGAAAGTATATGGTTCTAAATGGTGTTTTAGAAAATACAACCTAGCATATGAGAAACAATAATGCCTCTTTGAAGAAAGCTAAAATGATGATTGATGAACATTTGAGTAGTATGACACTAAATGTTGATATCTCCATCCTCACACTCTATCCTCATCCTCTATCCAAAGACTGATCGAATCATTTAGAGTCGTATAAGGCCTCAATTGTTGTTGTTTGCTATTGTTGTCCATGTTCAATGTGACTCCAGAGATAATTCCCTTCTTTTTCTGATTTTGGAAGGTACATGGAGCCTTTTTTTTCTTGGTTCATAGTAAAGACATGGAACTCATGACAGCAATGGGCATGGGTTTCTCGGAACAGGTATTAGCTTGGCATCGTACCACACATAACAGTTTGCTTTCAGTAAGGAAAGAGTATAGAAGATGCAAAACAAATGAGAAGACAAAGTACATAATTGGTCTTCTTGACATTTATACAAAATTGAAGGAAATGTGTCCTTCCGAGATTACCTTATCTATTTCTTTCCTATAAATGGGCTATTTTGCTAGTGAAGTCTGTGTGGGATTCTAGGTTGCCAAAAAAAAATAAAAGTTCGTACCAAGTAATCAACTTCCACCTGTTTATTACATGGTCTGCAAGTTTTATTCATTCAAATTGTCTTTGTTACCACTGCATACTTTTCAGATGCCTTTCTTCCTACGAACTGACTACTACATTTATGATGTGCTTAAAATTGTAAATAATTGATTCATTTGCTTTGCAATATTTTGCCATCATCATCATTTTTTTGGAGTTCTTATAGTTCATATAATAACAGTAATAGTTTAACTCTTCATGCCAAAATCTAGGTCTATAGTGTAGTCATCACTAGAAACCTTGAAGTGTAGAACCCTAGTGATAAAGGTTGCATTATTCCTTTAAGTTGCATTTAATTAGTATAAAGGTTTTTATTTTGTAATTGTAAGTAGGAAACATTTTTAGTTAAGCAAATGGGATAAGTAGTTATTATCTCATAGTGTCTCAAGATCACTGATATTCTAGAAGATTTCATCTAAGGGGCCTTTGAATTGGTTTTTTCTGACACTATTGCAAGCACAATTAGTACTTTCAGTGTGAAGGGAGGGGTAAAACAATAAAACCTAATATTTAAATTGTTGCGAGATGTTTGTTTTAGGATGGCTAGCATTTTTGCAACTTGTATAAAACCAAAATAGACAAGGGGAACATATCAACAACACTAGTTAGTTAATGAATGTACCATTTTCTTTCTTTGGGAAAAAGGGCATGATGGTCCATATCCTATGGTCATGAGAGCTACAAGAAATCAAGTCACAAGACCATCCAAAGGCTTCATGATGTTCCAATTTCTCACCTTGTTCCATTCCCAACCATAGAATTTCTTGTCACCTGTAACTGCCATAGTGTGTCTCCATCCACCAGATATCTGAAACCAGGACAAACTTTCAAAATTGTGATAATTCCTTAAAGACAAGTACATTTCAATCGATAAAAAGAGCAATATTGCTATTATCCCACAAAAAGAAGGCTATGCAAGGTTCATGGAACAAATTAGAATTTTCAAGATTCTTCTGGTGTCATCAACATACAATTATACATATTTAAGTATGCTAAATGAATGTTACATAACATTTAAAGTAAGAAGTAGAGTGCAAAACAAAAACTGGCATTGTTTTTTCAGCCTCAACTATGTAAAGAAATTCCTTTTTCACAACGATTCGAAAACTTTAAAGGTAGGGTGGAGATGGATAGATCTCTGATGTAACCTTGCATCGAATGAGAAGAATCCATCATGGGTAGAGAAAGGAGCTAAAATAGAGAGTGCATAATTGGCATGGGGCAACAACACGCTATGGGTGGCTTTTGATCCTTCAACCCCTTGCCTGTTTAGAGGATTAGCATTGAGTCATTTTGCAGTGGCAAAATGCAAATTCCGTCATATGTTTCAACATTCATGTTATAGATTAATTACAAAATCCCATCCTCTGTCCCAACAATGTTTTCTCACAAGAATTTAATTCCCTTTTGTGGTTTAGATTGAACTTACATGAACCCTTAATGTAATGATAAGTGAGCACTACAACCCTCATTCCATAGAACAAGAAGTGTTAACTGTTGAAGCTCGGGTTACTACGCTAACATATTTGGTTTTGAAAAACTTGTCGTCATAGTTTGATAGCGAAGAACTCATGTTCAACAAAAAAAATTTATACCAGAATAGAAATCCCGGGTCGAACTCAGGAAGGTGGACGGTTGATTAAAAATACGCGTTTGTTTTATTTGTCACGAAGCAGATTAATTAATTAGAAACTATCTATTTACAATAAATAGAAGAGAGAGAGAGAATATTACAAACAAAAACCAAAAAGAGATGTAGAATGAACATGGAATTCATTATCAAAGAGATTGTTCGTTACACTACTGATTACGACTAGAAAGCAGAAAATGATTACACTAGAAAGTAGTAAATCTACTCTAGAAAGCTTTAAAAAAAATGGAGAGAGAATTATCCTCCTCTACGGTCGCTTGGAGGATGAGCTAGATGGGACGACGCTTGGAAGACGGGGAATGGAGCAGGACGAAGGAGGATGAAGCGGGAAGAACGGGAATGGGGCAGCACGTCATCGTCATCGTGGGATCCACTTCCGAAAGGGGGACGAAAATTTGACTTTATCTCTTGAGAAGCATCCCAGGTGTGGGACAAGCTTCTCTTGAGCTTTGGAGAGGGAGAGAAGAGAAAGATGGGATGAAAATTTCATATGGAGGGGGTCTCCTTTTATAGTTGCAAGGAGTGAGGGCAATTTGGTCTTTTTAATTTGAAAAACATTAACTCTAGACCTTTAATGATGGATAAAACCGTCGCTAAAAATTTGAACGTGGCCTTCGTGGGCGACGCCCGCGCACCCGCTCGTCTCCTGCGCGTGAAACGTGCGTTCATGTTCTTGAATTATAAGATGCGTCCTCGCCGCACCTTCTTATTGCGCACTCGCCCCGTTTGATCCCGGGTTACACCCGGGTGTCTGATGCGGCGTGAGCACTATCACACGTGCCCGACCACTCGATCTTGATTGAGTGGTCAATCGCACCCTCTCGTCGCTTGCCCGCGCCTGCCTCCTATGCTTCGAACGCTTGCCTGCGCTTCGCTTAAGCGCTCTCATCCACTGCGCTACGCGCGTGGATGGGCAAGTGCTTAACTTAAGCGCGGGTGCGTCCCAGCCGTTGGATCTTGATCCAACGATGGGGAAACGTTGATGCGGAGGCCTTCAGCGGATGCGTGCGGATGGTTGGGCGGCCGAGATGACGCCACGTGTTGCCATCTCAGCCGTCCATCTTCTGGATGATGTAGATGGTGCCACGGATGTCTGAATGAGTTAATTTTTGCGTCATTAGGCTGCGATCGTCGATTCGAATCCATCCGTGCAGTCATATTTGTCGTTTGAAGTGCGGATTCACACAATCTTAGCCCTTGATCTTCTAGGGTTCCCCGGTCTCTATCTGATGCTACAGATGTCTGATTAAGGAGATCTTGGAGTTGTTGAACTCTAATCGTCACCCTGATCAAATTTGTATGGTTGGATCTTTGATTCGAGGCCCCGATAAAAATTTGCCCTGTCCCTGAACATAAAAGGAGACAATTAACCTCCATTTTATTCAAACTAATCTAAATGCAAGATGATGCATGCTATGCAATATTTATAGTATGCAATGCAATTCTATGCTTAAGAACATGCATGAATAGACATCTTATGTAGTGTAAATAAGTTTACATCATAATGATTTGGAACAAAAATACCCCTAATTGGTTTCCTGATTTTTATAGTAGCTCTCCCTCTTTCTCGGTAGCACATAAATTCCCCAACATGGCCATAGGGGAAATCCTCATGTGTGATCTTATAATCAAGTTTCCCAACATGACATTGTCATTTTTTGGGTATTATGCATTCAAGTAAAAGGATCTTGTTTACGGATCTGTATAACCCTATGTGTTATGCACTGTAATTTCATACCACCTCTTTTATTGACTTGGTGAATAAAAGAGTACATTTAGAATGAGTACAACAACTTTATGATTCAGAGAGTACAACTTTAACAGTGGCAAGATATTTAGAATGAGTAGAACGCCCTTCAATATTTCAACATTGCAAAATTTATCTAACTTGAGGGATTAGGCATGTAGCAATTTTATGTTTCTTGAAGACTCCAACTCTTGACCATTATCATTTAAATGCACTAGTCTTCATTTAAATATCAATGCAGGGAGTTACTACTCCATAGATCAGTCTTGAATCCCTTATTAAACCATGAAAAACTTGCATATGCATACAATAAAAATAGGTGATCTATCTCAGTTTCTTGGAAACACATTGCACAAATAGCTTGGATGCTGGGAATTCTCCTTGTGATTATGCTTATTGGAGGAAGGGACTCATTAGTTAGAATTGGTTGATATGATTCAACTCATTATTGAAACCCTAGTTCTCTCTTATACGGAGAGAGACCAAAAGGGTGAAAGTACATAGATGCCCCTAAGGAGCAAACCCACAGTCATGCAACAAAGAAATAAAAAATAAAACATATGCTAACACTCCCCCTCAAGCTGGAGGATAGATATCTATCATGCTCAACTTGTATACACATGAATCAAATAAAGATCTGTCTAAGGGCTTGGTACAAATATCAGCAATCTGCTCCTCATATGTGACTGGTGTGGTATATAGCAACCCCTTTTGAATGATGTCTCTGGTATGGTGGTAATCAAGCTCAACATGCTTCATCCTCTTGTGAAATGCTGGGTTGTTGGCAATGAAGTGGCTGCTCTGTTATCACATCTCATCTCCATTGGGCAAGTCAATAAGCAGAGACCTAATCCACATCATCTCTGACTTAGACTCGGCACTGGATCTTGCAACTGTGCCCTATTTCTTGCTCCTCCACGTGATCAGACTCCCTGCCAAAAAAGTGTAGAAGTCCACGTCAGAGTAGCCAACTAAAGTCATAGAAGACCCCTTAGAGGAGAGGAGACCCTTCCCAGGAGCCTTCTTGATGTATCTGAGCACCATCAACGCTACATCCTAATGCTGATGTGTTGGCTTGGTCACAAATTGGTTCAGTCTCCCCACTGCAAAGGAGATATCCAACCTTGTGATAATGAGGTATAGTAGCTTGCCCACAAGCTACCTGTACTACTTGCTGTCCACCAACTGTGTATCCTCGTCATAGAGTGGCATCTTGGGGTCGATAGGAATATTGGCCTCCTTGGCCCCAAGCATACCAACCTCCTGCAAGATGCCCAATGCATACTTCCTCTGGGACAAGACTACGCCCTTTTTATTGTGAGCAACCTCAATACCAAGAAAGTATCATAGAGGTCCCAAGTCCTTCATGACAAACTGCTTTGCTAGGATGCACTTAATCTTAGCAACACCCTACTCGTCATCTCCGGTGACAATTAAGTCATCAACATAAATAAGAAGTACCACAGTACCTCATCCAGTCCACTTGACAAAGAGAGAAAAGTTAGTTGTCGATCTCCTAAATCCAGCTGCCTCTACAACCTGTGACAACCTCTGGAACCAGCCTCTAGGGCTCTGCTTAAGCCATAGATGGTCTTCTGTAGTTGGCATAAACACTCGCCCTTAGCCTCAAAGCCAGGTGACTGCTGCATGTAGACTTCCTCTTGGAGATCACCACATAGGAAGACATTCTTCATATCTAACTGATGCAAAGGGCAATCTAGCTGAATTGCCACTGTGACCAGCACCTGTACCATAGGAAGTTTGGCAACTGGTGAGAAGGTGTCAAAGAAGTGCACCCTATAGGTTTGGGTGAACCCCTTTTCCACGAGGCATGCTTTGTATCTAGCAACACCACCATCTAGGTTGAAATTTACAGTGAATACCCATCGATAGCCAACAAGTGTAGCATCATCAGGAAGTGGAGTGAGATAATAGGTCCCACGGCCTCTAAGAGCGGCCATCTTATCCTCCATGGTTGCCCGCTATTTTGGATCAAGCATGACCTCACAATGAGTAGCTAGAATCTGAGTAGTTGCTAACGCTTGAGTGAATCCAGCAAATTCGGGGGCTAAGCTGTCAGTAGCAAGTGCTCCGGGCATGGGGTAAGTAGTGCAGGTCCGTGGTCGCTTCCAAATGGCTATCAGAAGATCTAGATCATCACTTGCCACCTCATCTATCCTGCCCCTATGATCATAACATGGCAAACATGCATCAGTGTATAAAGGACTCACCTGAGAAGCTGATGGTGAAGACAAGGGTGTGGGTGCTTGATAAGTAGTATGAGAGTGGACATATGTCTGAAGTGGCTCTATCAGATGAGGAAAGGAATGCATAGCAGGAGGTGGTGGTGGTGGCGTAGTAGGGACAAGAGTCTTGGGAAAACTCTGAAAGTGAATGGGGGTAAATGGCATAGGCGCCATATCACCCTCAGAAGGCATCTCAACAGTAGACGTAGAAAAGAAGGGTATCACCTCATGAAAGGTAATATCCGTCAAAACAAAATGCCGAGAAGTAATCGGATCAAAACACCGATACGCCTTTTGCATTCGAGTATACCCAAAGAAAATGCATTTAACTACTCTCGATGCTAGTTTATCCCGACCCGATCCCAATAGGTGGACACAGGCAACACAACCAAAAGTTCGAGGGGTGACGTGAAACAGGGATTGATTAAGATACACAACTTGCAATGGAATCCGTTAATGTAAAGCAGCATTAGGCATCCTATTGATAAAAAAACATGTAGTCAAAACAGCGTCACCCCAGTAAAGGGAGGGGATCGAATGCTAATAGACAGTATGCTCAAAGGAAAATCAAGCACATAAAAGAAATTTGTTAGTCTCAAAGTAGGATATAAAGACATATCTCCCTTGCTAACAAGTGGCGAATGTTTCCCATCTGCCACCTATACAATCTTGGCTAGTGTAAGTGGCGCTAACTGAGAGAACAAACTCCTGTCGCCACATAGGTGGTTTGATGCACTAGAATCAATCAACCAATCACTAGATGATAAGAGTGATGACATACCAGCTGCAGGTTCCTCAGAAGAGGTGGCAATAGCTGTAGTGTTTGGAGATTGAGAAGAAGACTAAGTCAACTGAGCAATCTACTGCCGTAAGGTCTCAATCTCTATACTCAGGGAAGTAACATCAGGGCTGGGGAGAACTCCATCTGTGATCTTCGCTGCCTGATTGGACATGGTTGGCCTACCATGCTTCTGCCAACATGTAGCCTTAGAGTGGCCAAGTCTGCCATAGGAGGTACACAGGGTCCTAGTGCGTGTACTAGAAGAGTGTCCACGTCCACAATCATGTGCAAGGAGTGGAGCCCCCCTACCATGTCCAGGGATCACAGCTAATGCAGACATCTAAGTGCCAGAATTGGTAGTAGGAGTACGCACCAAACTCTGCTAAGTCTACTATAAGCCTCCTCTAGGGTAGGAAGCTCCGAAGCGGTGAGGATTTGATCTCTGGCAGTTGTATACTCAGGTCCAAGGACTGCCAAGAAGAGGGAGACTACCAATTGTCTCCTCAAGATCCTCTAAGACTCACAGGCACACCCCGGCAAGTAGGAGTGATGCCTATCCGGCATTCCCTTCAGAAGGGAATAGTACTATGCCAGTATGTGTCCTTCCTAACACAAATAGAAGTGGTCGTAGAAGACCTGAAAAGCTCATGTGGAGTTCTTGGCATGTAAGTACGTCTCACGCAAGGACTCCCACAACTTGGGAGTCACAAGTACCGATACCCATGATGAGTACCGATACTAGAACTCTTGTGTGCTAGCTGTAGAAAAACTGTGAGTAGTTAGTACCGGTACCAGTTAGCCATTGGCTCAAATCTGAATGGCTAGAATATTAATTTTGAGATCATGAATGTTGGGAATTAAACCCCAACGTCTAGTAGACGAGTAACTAAGGTCCCAACTCTATAAAAAGACCCTAGGACTCTTAGTTTGCAAACAAAAAATAGAGAAGGAAAAATTCTAGTTCTAACTTTTCATATTTCCACCATATTTTGAAGAGAAGAAAATAGTTTGCAGCTCTCAATTTTCTCTACGCTTTTGCAAACTCATCGATGCATTTTCTTCATGCATTTTCAAGGCGATTCACATCCTTTCTAGGCTCTCCAATTGGTATTCATTTTAATTATTGTTGAGAGGCTTAAGTATTTTGTTGTAAGATTTATTTCTATCTTACACTTGTGCTTATTTTGTACCTGAGCTTTTGCTCGTTGGGTTGTAACAAACCCGTTGTTGTACTTGGGTTGAGGTAACTCGTTAATTACCTCATGAGTAAAGTGATTCCCTCTAGGTTGAGGGAATCAGGTTAAAAATCCTAAGCTGGGAGGCTTAAGTAGTGGAGTACCCAAGTGAGTAGGGAACCACTATACATATTGTGTCAATTTTTGTGGAATGAATTGATTGTACACATTTTTTTGTTATTACTAATATCTGCTTTAGTGTGTTTGTGCGCGTAGCCATCTATAGCAGATCCAAGTTTCCATCAAGAACCAGGTCTCCTTCCTTCTCCTCACGTCTTTGGTGGAACCTACTTCCACTTCTCTTTTGTGTTTTGGTGTTAACAAGACTATTTTAAAATCTGATGAGTTTATGAAGTATTACAGGAAAATACAGGAGTTAGAAAGTATGTGTTAAACGCTTGAATTGCTATGCTAACGTGTTTGGTTTTGGAAAACTTGTCGTTGTAGCTTGAAAGCGAAGAATTCGTGTTCAACAAATAAAATTTATACCGAAATGAAAATTCCAGGTCGAACACAGGGAGGCAGACGTTTGATTTAAAAACTATGCGTTTCTTTTTATTTGTCACGAAGTAATTCAATTTAAAACTATCTAATTATTTACAATAAATAGAAGAGAGAGAGAGGGTAAGAGAGAGAGAGAATATTACACATAGAAATCAAAATGAGATGTAGAATAAACAGAGAATTTATCATTAAGGAGATTGTTCATTACAACTAGAAAGCATAAAACAATTGCACTAGAAAGTGATAAATTTACTCTAGAAATAATTAAAAGAATAGAGGGAGAAATGTCCTCCTCGACGAATGCTTGGAGGACGAGCAGAACTACACTAGAAAGCAGTAAATCTATATTAGAAAGTAGTAAAAAGAATAGGGAGAGAGATATTCTCCTCGACGGTCGCTTGGAGGACGAGACGGACGGGACGACGCCTGGACGAAGGAGGACAAAGTAGGACGAAGGAGGACGAAGCAGAAGAACGGGAACGGAGTAGCACGCCGTCATCGTCGCGGGATCCACTTCCGAAGAGGGGCGAAAATTTGGAGTTTATCTTGCGAGAAGCATCCCGGGTGTGGGACAAGCTTCTCTTGAGCTTTGGAGAGGTAGAGAAGAGAAGGAAGGGATGAGAATTTTGTGTGGATGGGGTCTCCTTTTATAGTTGCAAGGAGTGGGGGCAAATTGGTCATTACATCTTTAAAACAATAAATGAGGGGCCTTTAGTGACGGATAAAACCGTCACTAAAGCCCCAACGTAGGCGTAGTACCCGTCGCCCACGCGCGCCTCCTCAGCTGCGCTCTTTCTCAACGCCTGCCCACGTTCTTTCATCCACAGCCGTCCGATCATGAGATCGGACGGCTTAAGATGCGTCTTCGCCCGTTGCTGCGCACCCGCCCAGCACGTACGATGGCGCGTCCTCGCCGCGCGTGCAATAGCGCGTGAACGCTACCAGTGGATCTGAGCAGCCCGATGACGATCCAACGCTCGCCAGCGCTCGCTCGCCTGCGCCTTTCTCTCCTTCACTGCAGCTCGAACCCGCAGCTGCAGCTCGCGATAGCTCCCTTGACCGCTGCTCTAAGAGGCGCGGATGGTCGAGCGGATGCTTTTAGGTGTGGCTGTCCACAGCCGTTGGATCGAGATCCAATGGCGGAGAGGGAGCGGGTGCGGGGACTTCAGAGATTGTATGCAGCCGTTTGGGTCCATCTTCTGGATGTTGTAGATGGTGCCACGGATGTCGGATTGACTTGATTTTTGCGTCGTTGGGCTGCGATCGTCGATCTGAATTCATCCATGCGGTCGGATTTGTCATTTGAAGTGCGGATTTACACCATCCTGGCCCTTGATCTTCTAGGGTTCCCCGATCACAATCTGATGCTACGGATGCCTGATTAGGGCGATCTTGGAGTCGTTGAACTCCAATCATCGCCCTGATCACATCCATACGGTTGGATCTACGATCCGAGGCCTTGATAAAATGTTTGCCCTGTCCAAGTACATAAAAGGAGACAATTAACCTCCATTTTATTCAAACTACTCTAAATGCAAGATGATGCATGTTGTGCAATATTTATATCATGAAATGCAGCCCTATGCTTAAGAACATGCATAAATAGATATCTTAAGTAGTGTAAATGTGTTTACATCATACCCCTATGCCTATCTTTTGCTAGTCCCTAGCAAAAACTATATGCTATTTATAAAAGAATCAGGTTGGATAATTTGGGCATGAGTTATTTTTAATCATTAAGAACTTGTCTACTTAGGAACTGAACTTTCAAAGACACAACAGCGCCCGAGTATCAGCCAAAATGCAAATCACCTCAAGCCCTCTCCTTATTCAAAGAAAAATTTCTTTTTCTCTTTTTCTTTTTCTAATTTTTTTTTTGGATTTTCAAATTTTAAGGTTTAAGAGTGGCTTTCTATGACCATTCAACTCACCCAAGATTTGATGAGAACCCTAAGTTTTAAGCATCTTATTGTGATTGTGATAGACTCGTTGACCGACAATTAAAACGGACTTCGGATTTCTACGCCTTTAGGTGACCTAAGAAAGAATTCTACCTAAAGGTGTATCTTTACAATCGATAGCTTTCTCCCTACTTTTATTTTTTTACGGGGTCAACACAAGGGTGAATCCAGTGTATATCTCCCCGGTTTATTCTACTTCTCCGCTTCTTCCTAAGTGTTTTGGGAATTTTTAATGCATTTACTGAGCTGGGTTTTGGACAACCGGTCGATGAGCTGTTACCACCGACAACTTGCCAGTCATACTCGTGCGGCGAAGTGTGGCTTATTTCTTTTTTTTTTCTTTTCTCCTTTTCTTTTTGATTTTTTTTTTTAAGTAGGTGGCTTCCCTGGTCTAAGATTTACCTAAAGGCAGCAAAAAGAGAAAGGTGCAGTGACTAGGCTCTGGACAACCTACCTATGAGCTGTTACCCACGATAACTTGCCAGTCATATCACCCTAGAAGGTTCATTAGCTACCCAATTTCCGTTAGAATCGCTGAACAACAAGTCAGTGCAAAGAAAGTGTGTAGATGCTTAAGACTCAAAATTCCCTCAAATCAAAGGGCGGGTTGATAAGTCGTGTACTTATCACCCAAACTTATTTACTCCAATTACGATAGAATTAAGATGGCAAGGACTCGAAAGACAAATCTACATTTTAGTGGATACACAGGCTGATTAAGTCCAAAGACCTGAAGGGTCATTGTGTTCAAATCATAATGTAGTATTTCCTAAGATTGAAAATTTTCTTAAACCCAAGTTCTCTTTCCTAATTCTGATTTTTTTTTTAATAAAAGAAAATAAAACAAATCTATGGAGTTGACGAATGAATTCAGAGATGAATATCCACCCCCTCATGCCTATCTAATGCAATGTCCTCATTGTATTAAAAAGACATAAAACAGAGTGGAAAAGTGTAGAAAGCACCTGAATTGTGTGAATGTCAGGTCCGCTCCGAGATGAAAACTAAAAAGAACTGTATATGTGCTGAGTTTAGTGCCTTCAGCTAGGCACACTATACAAAGAAAAGAAATGAAGAATTCACAAATGCAGGTCCGAATCAGAATAAACAGAAGAATCCTCTGACCTATCAACAGAGGTCCACAGATGTGGACCAGATTGTGGTGCAGACCCATCCCCCATAATCGAGAATATCTTAGGTTCTAGATAAAAATTACCCAAAACCTAAAATCAGAATGCAAGCAGGGTCGGGCCTGCGATTTATGAGGATGCAACCCAAGACCAAAAAGTCAGGTTACAGAGAATTGAAGCTCAAAAGGATAATCGTTGAATGTGTGCTTGAGTTTGACATCCTCGAAACAAATGTCGTAAGGGTTCTGATTTGATGGTTTCAGCTTAAAGGAAACCCTTCGACTCAATCTTCCATTTCCTCCAAAATTAACTTCCCAAATCAGAACTTCCCAGCTCCTATCCTCCTCATTCAGCATATCAAATTCCAGGACCTCTTGTATATTAATCACTCCGTCTGAAATCTCCAAGTCTAAATGATGTGGCAGAATCAGAATTGACTTGGGTCTAATTATCTCAGAAATAGAATTATCGATAAGCTCAATGGGGTGTAACTGATAATCAGGGCATTGAATTGATTCCTCTAGAAAATACGATTCTAGATCCGTAATGTGTACCCTAAGATCAGTTTCCTTAATTATTGGGCTATCAAATGATCTATCAGATTCCTCAAGCCCAATCGTCTCATAGAAATCATGTTCAGAAAACTCGCGTGAGACTTCGCAACTTGAATCTCCACCATCAAAGAAATCAGGATCCGTATCAATGTATGTCCCAAAATCATTTGTCACTTTTTGTTCCAAGTAGACATACGTTTCCTCGTACCCCGGCTCAGGGATCTTAGGTGAAGAAATCAGATCATCTTTAATTGGTTGCTTTAATTCAATCTGGTCAGCCTCGTAACACGTGTCCCCCCAACAGGTGCCTGAGCGGGTTCTGTCATTGGTTTTCCTGAAGAGGGTTCATCCTGGGAATCATCCCATGATTGAATCAAAGCAACCACGAATCTCATCCTCAATTTCGCTAATTTCCCAAGTAGAAACTCACCTGGGTTCTTATCCTTAACATCCTGGAGCCAATCCAACAAAGACTTATTCAAATCATCAATCATTTCAATCAGAGGCTCCAATCTCTCAATGCAAGGTATTGGCTGAACTTCTAAAGATTGTATGATATTCCTCAAGTTAGCCAGAACCTTATCTTGAACCTGGTTAACCTGAACCAAATGAGTTGGTTCAGGGTTGGGTGGGTTTGGGCTCAATGCAGAGGAATTAACAAATTGAGATTCGTTATACCCTTCCTGATAATAGGTCATTTCAGATGGTGATGACCTAAAGGCAGTGAAATCAGAGGATGGGTAAGGATCGGTGTATCCTTCTTGATTGTAGATCGTATTAGGTTGTTCATGAAAGGAAGATGATCTATAATTGATGTAGCTCTGAGAAGGATAGAAATTAGAATCAAAGTGTTCAGGGTTAGACCCTAAACACGGAGGTCTGGAGCTGTATCCCCAATTCGAATTATCCCAACTAACTGATGGTTGATTACAGTACGAGTCGGGATAATCGTCATGTTGAGGATAATTCACAACGGGAGGGAAAGAACGGGAATGCGTGTAATATGTGGAAGGATTCATGATACATGGGAGGAAGAAAGGTGCCCTGCAATACAAACAATCAAACCTGTCCTTAATTGGGTTAACCTACAGACCTACAGACTCCCAAAACCCGTCTTGAGATAAAGGAACGATTTGATCTACTTCTGTCTATTCAATCCAACCAGTTAGAAGGAGGGACTGGGGAGAAGGTTCTTCCTTTGGCTTGCACCTCCAGTTCCTAATGTACCCCCCAACCACGATCGTTTGATTCTGCTCCCCTAGCTAGACATCAAATTGAATAGTAGAAACAGATTAATAGAAAATAATCTCGTTCTGGGTTTTGAAGAGCGAGTCCAATCCTTAAGGCCAACGTCTACTCTGTTTTATTTAGAGCTAGGTTTGAATGTGCTTTGGAATGTGATGGACCCTTTAAATGGGTTGTGCCCTTAATGATTGATTGATTTGTGTGTGCGTGCACAACTAGTGGTTTTCAAGAAAGATTATTTTTGATGCGGTGAATTTTAAGGTTCAAATCTTGCTTAGTAGCTTTTAGGATTCAACTTTAGGTGTTTTCAAACAGGTTTCGTTGGCACACTAGGTTTTGCAAGCATAGGTGAAGATGTTTCCTTTAAAATTTAAAAGAATGTGGAGTGCCTGGTAAATCCCTAAGAGTTGAACCTAAGTGGCAGCTACTTGATGAATTAATTTTGTTTGAAGTGGTGCGGCCCAATCAAATCAAACAATTGGCCTGTTACACCACTTAATTAGGCACACAAATGATTACCTAATCTGATTTCTACTCAATTATGTGTTTGAATGTGTGTACCGGCTCCTAAGATCGGTTTACCGGTTGAGTTTGAAAATCAGATGAGGTTGTGTACCTCTGTGAGATTTTTTTTTTCTTTTAATGTGGGGGTTGGGGTGAGTATGGATGTCAAACAACAAACAATCTAACCTTAGAGTTTATAAAAACACCTAGGTTGATTGATGTTTGAATTATTATGTTGTGGAATGAAATCTAATGGGTGGGAGGTGGGGGATCACTTACAGAACCTTCCATAGCACTTTACTCCAATCTACCGCTTTTGCCTGTCTCGAAAGAGTACCTGCAATTACAATAAGAAAGGAGAAAAGTGAGGTAAATGATTTGTAAGTTACAAAATGCGAAGAGAAATCAAAGAGTGTCGCCTCCCCGGCAACGGCGCCAAAATGTTGAACGCTCAAATTGCTGCGCTAACGTGTTTGGTTTTGGAAAACCTGTCGTTGTAGCTTGAAAGCGAAGAATTCGTGTTCAACAAATAAAATTTATACCGAAATGAAAATTCCAGGTCGAACACAGGGAGGCAGACGTTTGATTTAAAAACTATGCGTTTCTTTTTATTTGTCACGAAGTAATTCAATTTAAAACTATCTAATTATTTACAATAAATAGAAGAGAGAGATAGGGTAAGAGAGAGAGAATATTACACATAGAAATCAAAATGAGATGTAGAATAAACAGAGAATTTATCATTAAGGAGATTGTTCATTACAACTAGAAAGCATAAAACAATTGCACTAGAAAGTGATAAATTTACTCTAGAAATCATTAAAAGAATGGAGGGAGAAATGTCCTCCTTGACGAATGCTTGGAACTACACTAGAAAGCAGTAAATCTATATTAGAAAGTAGTAAAAAGAATAGGGAGAGAGATATCCTCCTCGACGGTCGCTTGGAGGACGAGCCGGACGGGACAACACCTGGACGAAGGAGGACGAAGTAGGATGAAGGAGGACGAAGCAGAAGAACGGGAATGGAGCAGCACGCCGTCGTCGTCGCGGGATCCACTTCCGAAGAGGGACGAAAATTTGGACTTTATCTCACGAGAAGCATCCCAGGTGTGGGACAAGCTTCTCTTGAGCTTTGGAGAGGTAGAGAAGAGAAGGAAGGGATGAGAATTTCGTGTGGAGGGGGTCTCCTTTTATAGTTGCAAGGAGTGGGGGCAAATTGGTCATTACATCTTTAAAACAATAAATGAGGGGTCTTTAGTGACGGATAAAACCGTCACTAAAGCCCCAACGTGGGCGTAGTGCCCACTGCCCACACGCGCCTCCTCAGCTGCGCTCTTTCTCAACACCTGCCCATGTTCTTTCATCCACAGCCGTCCGATCGCGAGATCAGACGGCTTAAGATGCGGCTGCGCACCCGCCCAGCGCGTATGATGGCGCGTCCTCGTCGCACGTGCAATAGCGCGTGAACGCTATCGGTGGATCTGAGTAGCCCGATGACGATCCAATGCCCGCCAACACTCACTCGCCCGCGCCTTTCTCCCCTTCGCTGCGGCTCGAACCCGCGGCTGCAGCTCGCGATAGCGCCTTCGACCACTGTGCTATGAGGCACGGATGGTCGAGCGGACGCTTTTAGGCATAGCTGTCCACAGCCGTTGGATCGAGATCCAATGACGGAGAGGGAGCAGGTGTGGGGACTTCAGAGATTGTATGAGGCCATTTGGGCAGCCAAGATGGCGCCACATGGCACCATCTTGGCCGTCCATCTTCTGGATGTTGTAGATGGTGCCACGTTTGTCGGATTGACTTGATTTTTGCATCGTTGGGCTGCGATCGTCGATCTGAATTCATCAGTGTGGTCGGATTTGTCATTTGAAGTGCGGATTTACACCATCCTGGCCCTTGATCTTCTAGGGTTCCCCGATCACTATCTGATGCTATGGATGCCTGATTAGGGCGATCTTGGAGTCGTTGAACTCCAATCGTCGCCCTGATCACATCCATACAGTTGGATCTACGATCTGAGGCCCCGATAAAATGTTTGCCCTGTCCAAGCACATAAAAGGAGACAATTAACCTCCATTTTATTCAAACTACTCTAAATGCAAGATGATGCATGTTATGCAATATTTATATCATGAAATGCAATCCTATGCTTAAGAACATGCATAAATAGACATCTTAAGTAGTGTAAATGTGTTTACATCAGTATACAAGCAAGAAAGAATGGAAGGCATGAAGATTAAAGACCATAGTTTAGTTTAGTTTGTTGTATCTTAGAACTTTTGTATGTCTCCTAACAAGAAAAAGATATCTTAAGAGTTGAAATAAAAGTAGAGATAATTAGGGATCAAAATCACTTCAATCATTCGTTTTAAAACTAAAAATCGACACTTTGAAAATATTATCGTATAGCTAAGATAGGATTTCCATAAAACTTGGTTTAAACTTGTAAAACAAGGTACTTGTAGCAAGTATCGGTATTAGTCATAAATAACGGTACATGCTAGGCACAGGTTTGGGCCTAAGTCCCAAACTGTGAACAAGTACTGGTACTCATGATGAGTACCGGTATTAAGTGTTCACAATTGGTGGACTTTTGGTGTGCCTGGACCTTACAAGTATTGTTACTATTCCCCAGTACCGGTATATGTAGGTCACAGCCTTGTTGCCTGTGAGTCACAAGTACCGATACTAGTGAAAAGTACCGGTACCAAGTGACTTTGTTGGTACTCAATAGAATGCACTGAGTACCGGTACCCCAAGCATTGTTGGGCTGACTGTGAGCAGTCAGTACCGGTACCACAACTTCAGTACCGGTACTAACTAGCCATTTTGCCTAATTAGAATTGCTATATTGCAATTATTGTTAATTCTGCTCTTCCCATTTTGCCCCTAACGGCCAGTATTCGTAGGGGAGGTGTTTAGTGGCTTATATAAACACTCCTTGAGTGTTTTTTTGCATAATAACAAGAAGCCAAAAATACTCTCCTTGCCTACACTTCCATTTCCCAATTTTCTAGCTGCAAAGGAGCTTGATTTGTTGCATTCTTCTCAGGGCCACTCTTTGTTTGCAACAAATCTTCAAAGGCGATCGTTTACTTCATTTTTAAATCATTCGCTTTCAATTTAGTATTCTCGTTAGATTAATTCATACACTCTTTAAGCAAAATACTTGTTGGAAACTTAGGAAATTTAGTTGTAAGCTTTATTATATCTTGCTTTCACTTGTATTTTTGTTCATTCCTTTATCTTGTAATTGGGTTGAGGTAACCTATTAATTATCTCAGGTTATTAGTAAATTGATTCCCTCCGGGTTGAGGGAATCGGGTTAAAAATCCTAAGTCAGGAGACTTAGGTAGTGGAGTACCCGAGTGAGGGGAACCGCTATACATCTTGTGTGCTTTTTATGGTTTGCTTATTCTTGCAATTTTTATTTATATACCACACTATTCATCTCCCCCTTCTAGTGTGCTTGTGCCCTACAGATCCTACAGGTGGTATCAGAGCAGGTCGTGAAAAGAAGAAATAAAAATTCTCTCTCGCAATGGCATCATTAGCCAAGTGCAGCGAAGGACAGTCATCCACATGTCCTCCCTACTTTGATGGGATGGACTATGGATACTGGAAGAGGAGGATGCAAATCTTTCTCAAGGCCATGGATGAAGACTCGTAGACTCTCATTCAAGAGAAGTACATGGATTTGGAGCTGCAAGAAGGCATTGTTTGGACGGCGGATCAAAAGAAGAAGATCGCAGGAAATGCAAAGGCAATGAACGCACTCTATTGTGCGTTATCAAGGGAGGAGTTCAATCGTATCTCCATGTGCAAGTCTGCGTACGAGATATGGAATACACTTCAAGTCACATATGAAGGTACAAATAAGCTAAAAGAAACACAAATCTCAATTCTAACCAAGAGTTATAAGTGCTTCAGAATGGAAAAAGGAGAAACAATCAAACTGATGTATACGAGATTTGGGGATATCATCAACCTCATGAAGGATTTGGGAGTGAAGTTTATGGAAGAACAACTTGTAAGAAAGATCTTGAGATCCCTTACAAGTGATTGGTCTCCAAAGTCCACAATGATCCAGGGGGCTAAGGATTTATACATTCTCCCCTTGGAGGACTTGATTGGAAGCCTCATGGCATATGAGGTCCAATTGGAGAATATGAAGAAGAACGAGGAGAGATCTGTAAGCAAGAAGAAGGAGCTTGCTTTCAAAGCCATGAAGGAGGATTCGGACTTCGACGATTCCGACTCCGATGAAGAAGAGGAGCTTGCTCTTCTAATAAGAAGATTTCGAAGATTCATCCGAAAATAAGGTAAGAGAGTCAATAAATTTTCAAATGACATTGTTTGTTTTGAGTGTAAGAAGAAGGAGCACGTATGAAAAGATTGCCCAATGATCAAGAAGAAGAAGGAAGAGAAGAAGGACAAAGAACTCGATTGGAAGAAAAAGAAGATATCAAGAAAGGCATACAAAGCGACTTGAGATGATAGTGATTCCGGCACGGAATCATCTTTCGAAGAATCTGAAGAAACGAAGGTTGCACATCTCTGCTTGATGGCAAACAACGACATTTTTGAAAATGAGGTAGATTCTGAAATTACCTTTGATGAAATTATCAAAATGTCAAAAATCCTAATAATTATAGATCTAACACAAAGGTGATCTATAAACCTAAGGATTTGAAGGATACTAACCATCAAGGACCCAAAAGAAAATGGGTACCTAAATCAGATTTGATAAACTATTTTGCAGGTCAGAAAGGACAAATGGATCCTAGACAGTGGGTGTTCCAAGCATATGACAGGACACTCCGACCTCTTTATCAAGTGGACAAGAATCCAAGATGGTGGACATGTCAAGTTGGGCGACAACAAACGTTGTCACATTATTGGTGAAGGTAAAATAGGTAATTCTTCTAAGTAGGTACGTAATGTTCTTTTAGTAGAAAATTTAAAACATAACCTGCTTAGTGTTAGTCAAATATGTGATAATGGATGTGATGTATTGTTTACTAAAGTTGGTTTTAAAATATCAAAGGAGGGAACAAGCACGGTTTTAATTGAAGATCTTAGATATGAAAATATTTATGCTCTTCATTTTTCACAAGAGAAATTTGTAAAATATTTGCTTGCATCCCATGTTGAAGTAGATCTATGGCACCGTAGGCTAGGTCACATTAATCACAAACATCTAAATAAGTTAGCCAAAAATTAGTTAGTAAGGGGCATACCTAAACTAACTTATAAAAAGGATGCATTGTGCAAATCTTGTGAACTCGGAAAAATGCACAAGGCTTCTTTCAAATCAAAAGACTTAGTTTCAACCACACAACCTTTAGAGTTGTTACACCTTGATTTATTTGGGCCAACATGATTTGTGAGCCTAAATGGATCAAAATTTTTCCTAGTTATTGTTGATGACTTCTCAAGGTTCACTGAGGTCATCTTCCTGAAACGTAAGGATGACTCATTTGATTGCTTCCTAAGTTTTGCTCGAAGACTTCAAAAGGAAAAATCATCTTCAATTCTTAGACTTAGGACTGATCATAGGGTGAATTTGAAAATGAAAAATTTTCAAGTTTTTGTGTCAATTCTGGCATAACCCATGAATTGTCATTTCCTCGGGCACCATCTCAGAATGGTGTTGTAGAGAGTAAGAATCGCACTCTACAAGAATGCACCTGAACTTTGCTCTTGGAGTCTGGGCTTCAAAAATATTTCTGGGCTGAAGCAGTTAATACGACATGTTATGTTCTTAATGGAACTCTCTCAAGGCCTATTATTAAGAAAACTCCATATGAGCTTTACTATGAGAAGTCTCCTAGGATTTCATATTTCAAGGTGTTTGGAAGTCGATGTTATTTATTAAACACCCTAGATCAACTTGATAAGTTTGATGCTAAAGGTGATGAAGGCATCTTTATTGGCTATTTAACTAGAAGTAAAGCTTATCGAGTCTTTAATAAAAGTACCTTTGTTATTGAAGAATCCCTGCATGTTTCATTTGATGAAACAAACTTAGGAGAACCTAAACCAAATCATTTAGATTCTAATGATGAAGATGCCCCCTTCATCGATGTATCGAAAATGGAAGATTCTCGGAATGTACATGATCTTCCAAAAGAATGGGTACACCACAAGGATCACTCTTGAAGTCAAATTATAGGTGATATTGAACAAGGTGTAAAAACCCAATCTCATTTTAGAACCAATTTTGTCCTTAATGCCTTTGTTTCTCAACTTGAACCCAAGAAAGTTGATGAGGCATTAAAGGATGAATCATGGGTTGTAGCTATGTAGGAAGAGCTACTCCAATTTACAAGAAACAATGTATGGAACTTGGTACTCACTCCTGAGGGTAATTCCATCATTGGAACCAAGTGGGTGTTTCGAAATAAATTGGATGAATCTGGTTTAGTAATCAGGAATAAAGCCAGACTTGTAACTCAAGGTTATTACCAATAGGAGGGTATTGACTTCAATGAGACATATGCTCCTGTTGCACACTTGGAGTCCATACGGATGCTACTTGCTTTTGCAAGTGCAAAGGGCTTCAAGTTATATCAAATGGATGTCAAGAGTGATTTTCTTAATGGCTACATTAAGGAAGAAGTTTATGTTCATCAGCCTCCCAGGTTTGAGGACCCAGCACACCTAGAGCATATATACAAGCTCAATAAGATGTTATATGGACTTAAACAAGCTCCCAGGGCTTGGTATAAGAGGCTTAGGTCCTTCCTTCTCCAGCATGGATATAGAATTAGGGTTGTTAATTCAACTCTTTTTGTAAAGGAAGAAGGAGATGACATCTTGTTGGTTCAAATATACATCGACGATATTATATTTGGATCAACCAAGGAGTCCCTGTGTCAGCATTTTTGTGAGACTATGAAGATTGAGTTCGAAATGAGTATGATGGGTGAACTCAGATTCTTTTTAGACCTCCAAATTCAACAATTAGACACAGGTACATACATTAGTCAAACTAAATATGTTCTTGAAATTCTCAAGAAGTTTGACTTTGAAAAAGTAAATGGAAAAGAGACTCCAATTACTCTATCTGCTTCTCTTGGTGAAGATTTATTCGGCAAGAGGGTAGATGAAAAGAAATACCGAGGTATGATAGGTTCATTTTTATACCTTACAGCCTCTAGACCTGATATTCTCTTTGCTACATGTTTATGTGCGAGATTCCAATCTGAACCCAAGGAATCTCATTTTAATGCAGTAAAAAGAATATCTAGATACCTAAATAGCATGAGACCTTGGTCTTTTTTATCCTAAAGTACAAACATTAGCCTATTATTCTATAGTGATGCAGACTATGCAGGGAGTCAGACAGACCAAAAGAGAACTAGCGACACATGTCATTTTATTAGAGAATCCCTAGTCCCATGGTTCTCTAAGAAACAAACTTGTGTTTCACTTTCTACGACTGAAGCAGAGTATATTGCTGCTTCACTTACTTGCTCTCAGGTCATTTGGATGAGATAGACTTTGTCCAACTTTGGATTAATTTTTCGCAATCCAAAATTTTATCTGATAATACAAGCGTAATAAATTTATCCAAAAATTCAGTACATCATTTACGTATCAAACACGTAGATGTTAGACATCATTTCCTTAGAGATAATGTACTTTAAGGTTCCATATAATTAGAATTTGTAGACAACTAGTAGATATTTTTACAAAACCTCTTGCAGCAGAGAAATTCTGCTTTATAAGAAGAAAGCTAGGACTTTATACAATAAAAGAAATTCAAAATTAACAAATTGATTGCTTGATAACTTGATTGCAATTATAAAATTCCATGAGGGTCTAACTGCAATTTACCCACTTTTGCTAAAAAGGGGGTAAACTATAATATTTCCATATGACTGGAAATATCAAGGTATTATTTGCAATATGGTTGCTTAACTTAGGTTGTTGACTACATTATTTTCAACAACTAAGTTGTTGATTGAAATATTTTCTCAACCATTTAAGTAGTCATGTGACTAGTACATGACCCATCCCATATAAAAGAGACCAAGTGCAAACACATGCCTCATTTCACCCTTTGCAAGCCCTAGTTCTCCTCTCAAGAGCTACTCCAAGCCCTAGCAAAGAAGAAGAAGGATCACTTCCAAGCTTCTACTCTAGGTATATTCTTATCCCCTAAGTAGATCTTGCTATCTTGAGCCATTCTACATCTTGTTTTTTTTCTTTTTCTCAAGACCATTCCTGCTGCTACACTTATTTCTTGTTGGGTACCAGATGGTACCGGTACCCATCATCGGTATCGGTACTCGCTGGGCACAGCAATGCTTGCTTTAGCAAGCAGGTACCGGTACTGAAGATGAGTACTGATACTAGCTTAAATTTCTGGTTGGAACAGAAATCCACTAGTACCGGTACATGCAGGCTTAAGTGTGTTGTTATATGCACACATGGAAGGAAATATTCTGAATTTCTAATTGTGTTTCCTACTCTATTTTGCTGCATGATTTCAGATGCACCTAAATCTAAGAGTAAGGGAAAGGCACCTCGAGATGCATTTCACAAATTTTGCATCAATGAGGATGCCAAGTCTAAGTTTGACTGGTATAAAGGCCTTAAGCTTCATCATTGTTGGCTTGTTGAGTGGAAAGACTTTTCACTTCAAATCTATGAATTCACTACCCTTCTTTCCGAATAACATCTTATGCATTTCTTTGATGAGTCTTTCTTTGTTGATGTTCCTGGAGTATACCCTGATATCAATTGCTTATTTTTTGCTAATCTCCAAGAACAAGAAAATCGAGGCCATCTCGTTTTAACATCAAACATATTTGGTCAAAAAGTCACTGTTACAACCAAATTTTTATCAACCATCACTCAATTGCCAAGTGAAGGTCACACTTTTAATACTCTCAAGGAGCAATTTCTTACTTCTAAAATCCATGAAACCCTCTTGCTTCCTACTTGTCAAGGGAAAGCATTGGTTGCTCCGAACATGACCCTGTTTGCTCGTGTCCTTTTTCGCATTTTAGCATGGAACTTAAGGGCTAAAACTTTTGGATTTCACAAAATTCCTGTTGACATTTTACCCTTAATTTATGCTATCATCACAAGATTTTCAGTAAATTGGAACACGATTTTCATACATTTTCTTAGACCTCATTACCGTGCTTATACTTTACCATTAGACATCTTGGTATCTCACATACTTCACAAAAATAAAATTGAACTCTCAAATTTTACTCCTCTTAGAAAAGTGGTCTATTTCAAATGGTCAACTCTCTGGAAAATGGGACTAAAACTCTCTAGAGAGGAATCCTCTAGTGATGATGAAGAAGAGTATGTTGATCCCAATGCTCAATCTTCTTCTCATCAACCTTCCTACTCATCTTCGACTTTTGTTCTTATAACCTATCCATATCTAGAAGCTGAAACACCTTGGGTACACCTATCTCATGGGTCTGGCACTGGTCCCAATATGATTAATACTTTCAATTATATTGGTCAAAATTTAACCAATCTCAATTTTGCCTTTTGTCACATGGAACACAAGTTTCATGACCTTTCTTTTTCCATTGAGTCTTCCCATGTTGCATCTTCCACTCAACAACCTAAACAAAGGAAGAGGACTCAACTTAAAACTCCTCAAGAATACAGTGAAAGAAGGCAAAAGCACTTCCAAGACCTGTCATATGTTTCCTCTCCAATGACGGAAGAAGAACCAATACTCCATGATGATGAAGAGGAAGAAGACAATGAAGATGATGAGGAAATTCCTTATGAAGAAAGTGAAGGTGAAGAAGATGACAATGAAGAAGATAATGAGGATGATGTTGATGATGATGATGACGACGACGATGATGATGATGGCGGAGCTAGCAGTCGACATACCCAACAACATATCAAAAAACATCCTAGGAACTAGTTTAGTTTTAATTATGTTGCTTGTTGAACTTGTATAACATTTCTTATGCTTTATTTGTATGACATTTCTCATTTGCACTTTGATTTTGTAATATGAACTTGCATTATGCTTTGATTTTATGAAGGTTGTATGAAGTTGGTTGCTTATATATCATGCTTTGCTTGATATTTGCTTGCTTAAAATGTATTATTTGCTTATCTTTTTGCTTGCTTGACAAAAAGGGGGAGAAATGATATGGATACTTCATATTTAAAATAGGGGGAGTTTCGTTTGAGGGGGAGTTTCTTTCACTCATTGTGGATTTTTTTATTCTTCTCTTATTAAGTTTCTATTTATTTTAAATATGGGTATCTTGTTTGTTTTGTCAACACCAAAAAGGGGGAGATTGTTGGAACCTAGTTCCACTTCTCTTTTGTGTTTTGGTGTTAACAAAACTATTTTAAAATTTGATGAGTTTATGAAGTATTACAGGAAAATACAGGAGTTAGAAAGTATGCAAGTAAGAAAGAATGGAAGGCATGAAGATTGAAGATCGTAGTTTAGTTTAGTTTGTTGTATCTTAAAACTTTTGTATGTCTCATAACAAGAAAAAGATATCTTAGGAGTTAAAATCAAAGTAGAGATAATTAGGGATGAAAATCACATTCAATAATTCATTTTAAAACTAAAACTTGACTCTTTGAAAATATTATCGTATAGCTAAGATAGGATTTCCATAAAACTTGGTTTAAACTTTTAAAACAAGGTACTTGTAGCAAGTACCGGTACTAGTTATAAGTACTGTCGGTACATGCTAGGCACAGGCTTGGGCCTAAGTCCCAAACTGTGAACAAGTACCGGTACTCATGATGAGTACCGGTATTAAGTGTTCACAATTGGTGGACTTTTGGTGTGCCTAGACTTTAAAAGTACTGGTACTAATCCCCAGAACCGGTACATGTAGGTCACAGCCCCATTGCTTGTGAGTCACAAGTATCGGTACTAGTGATAAGTACTGGTACCAAGTGACTTTGTTGGTACTCAACAGAATGCACTGAGTATCGGTATTGATGATCAGTACTGGTACCCCAGGCATTGTTGGGCTGACTGTGAGCAGTCAGTACCGGTATCATAACTTCAGTACTTGTACCAATTAGCCATTGTGCCTAATCAGAATGGCTATATTGCAATTATTGTTAATCTTGCTCTTCCCATTTTGCCCCTAATGGCTAGTATTCGTAGGGGAGGTGTTTAGTGGCTTATATAAACACTCCTTGAGTGTCTTTTGCATAATAACAAGAAGCCAAAAATACTCTCCTTGCCTACACCTCCATTTCCCAATTTTCTACCTGCAAAGGATCTTGATTTGTTGCATTCTTCTCAGGGCCACTCTTTGTTTGCAACAAATTTTCAAAGGCGATTGTGTACTTCATTGTTAAATCGTTCGTTTTCAATTTAGTATTCTTGTTAGATTAATTCATACACTCTTTAAGCAATATACTTGTTGGAGACTTAGGAAATTTAGTTGTAAGATTTATTATATCTTGCTTGCTCCTATATTTTTGTTCATTCCTTTATCTTGTAATTGGGTTGAGGTAACCCATTAATTACCTCAGGTTATTAGTAAATTGATTCCCTTCGGGTTGAGGGAATCGGGTTAAAAATCCTAAGTCAGGAGACTTAGGTAGTGGAGTACCCGAGGGAGGGGAACCATTATACATCTTGTGTACTTTTTGTGGTTTGTTTATTCTTGCAATTTTTATTTATATACCAGACTATTCATCCCCCCTTTTAGTGTGCTTGTGCCCTATTGATCCTACAGTCTTCTTGTGGGCACGACTCAAGGTCTACACGATGGCTAGAGTCTTCCAAACACATCAATTTTCCTCGCATAGAAAAATATAGAATAATCAATTCAATTTGCACCTCAGAATGAATAAAAAATATAATCAAGTAAGCCTATTACGTCTATTACCTCCTCAGCAATGATGCCAATTTGATACGAGAATTTTTCATTGTTTGCAATAATAATACTAATAATAATACCAATACTAATAATAGTAATAATAATGGTGATAATAATGTGTTGTCATAATGTAAGTCGTGCTAGATGATGGCGAGAATGATGCGATTTATAAACGCAGGTTTTTAGTCGTTGTACACGAAATCCGATTGCTTTTAAATTTATATGAACTGAGTACTTGAAAAGTATTCGATTCATCCCAAGGGAGGCAGAAATGCAAATAAAATATCTCACTTGCTTGAATACAGAAATCACTCTTCTTTTTTAGGGTTTTAATATATGTAATTTTTTTATATTTTAAATTAGGCAAAGATACTCGAAGATGGTTGCAGAGAAAGAAGTAGAAAAATGAGATGAAAGCAATAAGTGTCTTACTCTTTCAACTCACTATAAGTATGGGTGACTTGGAGTAATGAAAGGGCAAGAACACGAAATCAAACAAAAAGCCAAAATGGTAGAAGAATGCTTTTTATAAGAAAAGCTATTTTACAAATATGGCGAGCTCACAAGTGGGAGGAGTTCCACACTTGTAATCTATGAAGAAAAGTACTAACTACAATGAAAAATAAATGTGCTAAAAGATAGAAGAAGGCTTAGGGTTGAAGATGCGGCTACTGCAGAACTTCTGCTCTAATTCTGGTTGCCCCAGAATTGAAGGATGCTCCTCCTCTTGGACGTCTCCTCCTGGCATGCCTTGGTGGTTTGCCTCTATTCTCCTCCTTAGGGTGGACGAGTACCACCCTCAATCCTCCTCTTGCCTGGTTCCTTGGCTTGGCATGACATAAGGTAGAAGAGAAAAGGAGAATGAAGGCATGAAGGGGGCAGATGTATGCCCCCTTAATGTTCTTCTTCTTCTCTTCTTCTCCTTGGTCGAATGTAGGTGGCTTAAGGGTGGATATGTGCATGTGAATTCTCTAGCCAAGTGTGGTTTGAAATGGTGGTAGGTAGGGGGTATAAAATAGGAGAGGTAAAGGAGGGGTTGGCATGGATATTGTGGACGTCTAAGATTAGCTTATGGGGTGGTTAGGTGATCCTAAGGCTATGGTGTTTTGGCACCATGTGAAGGGATGGTAGGGAGGTTGTTAAGGGATGAAGAGGTGGCATTTTTGGTGGTGGTTAACTCCTTGGTTGGTGCCAAAAATAAACCTTCTAGAAGGGTTCTTCTGGGCACCAACTTTGGAGGGCTTGGATGGCATTTGGTGGTAGATGGATGGCTAAGATGGAGGTTCATAGTTGGCACCAAAAGTGGTTGGTTTATGTGGTGGTTATGGGAGAAAAGGGTGCCATGGTTGGAGCCATTTTGAAGAGGTGCAAGCGAGGTATTTTTGGCACCAACCATGGAGGGGGTTGGTGGTGGTTATATGGGTGGTGGATGGCCATAGTAGAGAAGGTGGAGCTGATCTTAGATAGGCTAGCTTAGATGGTAGGGGAGTAGTGGAGGACCTAGGGTTGAGCTAAGAGGAGGTGGCCAGGAGCTGACTGGAGCTGTATGGATCTTCTGGGAGCTGATATTGTCTGAAGAGGTCTTCTTAAGAGCTCTAGTACTCAACTTAGCTTGCTAATTCTTTTGCTAGAAGCTAAGCTGAGTAGGTTGAGCTAGTCTCAACTATTCTGGAGCTGAGGTGAGCTGGACCTGCTTCTCTTGAAGGCTCCTTACTAGCTTAGCTACTAGTTGTAAAGTAGTAGCTAAGCTAAAAGGAGTTCAGTTATCATGAGTTGAGTAGAGCTGGAAGGAGATGGACTGGAGCTGGGGTCAACTAAGTTGAGCTAGCCTGAGCTCCCAGTGAACTGAATTAAGCTGAGATGAGCTAGCCTCAACTAAGTTGAGCTGGAATTGAGCTAAGGTAAGCTGAGTTGAGCTATCATGAGCTGCCATCTGATCAAGCACTTTTCACTTTAAATAAATTGAGTTCACATAGCAAGGAGTTATACTTAAGTCCTAAAAGACTAAAGTCAGTTGTAGCACAGGTTTGTGGTGGAAAATGCTAACCAAAGTAAGAAATCTTAGTACAAAAATAACTAAACCACGAATGGATTGAGCCATCCCCACAAGGAGGCATGTGCTTGATAAAATTTGTAAGAGTAGAAAAATCAATGTTCATAAATGATCAACAGAAGAAACTGAGCCAAAATCCACTTTCGATTAAGAAAATAATGAGTCTTCAAGCTAGAATAGGATTTTAGCAGAAGAGGAGTTTCCTTGTAAATTCATCATATTAATGAAATAAGAAAAATGATTTATGGCAATGGAATCCCTTGTAATAAGAAATAGAAGGCAAACATTGTTCAAATAGGGGGTCCTCTTCCCTTTGCTCCTGTGTGCGAAGGAGCTCGTAGTCGGAGGTGAGGAGCTCGCTGGAGATGGAGGGAGTCGGCGGGCATCTGGTGGTGGTGGCGGCAAGGAGGAAGCTAGTGGGTGGCTGCTGTTAGTAACAACTCTTGATGGAGGTGGGCGGCATTGGCCGTGCGGGAAATGCAGAGGCATGAGGGCGCGTGCGAGGGAGCGACAATGGAGGGGGCGTGCTGCTCATGGGGCACGACAATGGGTGCTCGGAGGTGGCGGAGGTGCGTAGGCCACATGTGGTGTGCTGTTGCACATGCAAGCGGGCACGCTGGAGGGTGAATGGAGCGGTGAGGGGAGCTGGGGAGAAAGTCGGCGACTGTTGGGCGCTTGGCGTTGGTTGCTTCGGCGTGAAGGTGGTTGGTGTTGGTGATGGTGGTGGTGGGTTTTTGTTTGAGATGGAGGTGGAAACAGAGGAAGTTCACGGAGGAGATGATGAATGGTAGCATAGAGTGAACATGAAATGCTGGTTGTTCAATGGTTTCACGGTGAGGCAAGTAG
The DNA here is from genome assembly GCA_037157565.1 of Thalassia testudinum. NCBI lineage: Eukaryota > Viridiplantae > Streptophyta > Magnoliopsida > Alismatales > Hydrocharitaceae > Thalassia > Thalassia testudinum. Next base: position 2,880,597 of record JAZHRO010000007.1, read on the forward strand.
GTTCTAAATGGTGGTGCGACCTATCACACCACATGCCCATGGTGGAGGAGCTGCTTCCGACAAGGCCCACGGTGACGGAGCGGTAGTGTGCTTGATGCACTCACAGTGATGGAGTTGGGGTGGAGGCCTCCTGAGCTCTGTAGCCTCCTTCTTCTTCTTATAATAGCCAGGAGCATTTGAATTGAAGTCTCTAGGGAAGGAGCATCAGAAGAAGGCCATTAAGGCCAGATCCGCTCCTCTTGTTCCTTCCTTGTTGGGACGAGTGTATTACTCCTTGATTGCTAGACTTTAATGGCCGCACAGCTGTTGCAATGGTGGCTTAGTCAAGGAGTCCCTGCAGAAGCAGAAGAAAGGAATAATAAAAGATTAGCTTATTTATATACAATGCTCTATCGAATGCCTAAATGGGTGTAATGCATGCATGTAATGTGTAAAATGCAAACAAAATGCATGCTATCCTAACTGAGATCTAATTTACATTTGAATGCGATGTACAAACCAAATCTATAAATTAATATATTTACATCTTAATGCATGCCAAATAAGTGTTAGAATTAACTTAATTTATAGGCATTAAAATACAAAAATACCCTACAAATATGGGCTAATCAAATGCCCTCCTACTTAGTTTTTGCTAGTCCCTAGCAAACTCAAGCATTAACCCAACACGCCAAATTATCCAAGCTGACTCAAATCACCTTTTCATAGAAATTAGGTTGAACTATCTAATCCTAGATCACAAGGTACCCAAGTAGTTGCTAAGTTGTAGACTAGGTTGGCTAAGGACAAGTTGCAGGCATGGGCTTCCTTGATTTCTAACTTTACCCTAAAGTTTATTGGTCCCAGAGTTTAAAGTATCCGTGCATGTGCAATGGCCTTATTTATTTGAGGTTGGTATGATTGCCAACCTAGAGAGTAAGAAAGATTTTTTTTTTTAATTTCTCTAAGTCTAACCTTGGATCAACTATCAACACGGTCCATGCCGGATTCAATGTCCCCATTACTAAACCTTGAAGGGTGATTGGCTTTTGATGCTTCGAGATAACACCACCCATGGCGGCCCCAAGAACCCCTGGCAATTGACACTTCGAGATAGTATCACCATGGATTTCTTAAGTAAATTCAGGATTGTGGCAATCGACACTTGGAGATAGGGTGGTCCATGGTATTTGAACAGCATAATGCACTTACATGCTCCCAGTAGGATGGATATCCTAAGAGACAAATGCCAAGGAGGTGACATGCTAGCATTGCATCATCAAGGTGAGTATCTACTCCACCTCTCATGCGGCAGGAACTCGTTCAATCAAGTTGTGTTTTCAAGCTTCTCCTAAGTCAAAACCGAGAGAACCAAATTTTCTTCAAGAAAGGAATTAAGGTGGTCACTATTTGCACAAGACCATGTGTGTGAAATGTGGATGATTAGGTTACGAGGACCCATAAATCAAAAGGTAGAAAAAGATACTAGGCACTACCCAACCCTTAACTCAATCCCTAGCTTTCCTTCCTCAACCTCTTGAGGAATGGTTCACAACTTAACTCCTACTTGAGTTTTTAAGTCCAAACAGAACCTAGAGTTCTAAAGTCAATAGTTCCACCTTAGCTCCTACAGTTAGGCACCTAGAGTCATCTAGACAAACCTAGAGTCATGGTCTCATGCCTAAAGATGCAGAACCCTGCTAGTTAAGCATAACATCGTGGCCTAAATGCTAACTTTTTTTTTAACATATGCATGAATGCACTATGTACAAATGCTCTATATAAATGCCTCAGGTCCTACCCCCCCATGCATGCCTTTTACAATGTCCTCATTGAAACTAAATAAGCAAGGGAAGATGTTACCTAAGGCGGAGAGTGAGAGGAGCTAAGGCTTCTCGAGAGTGACCTTGTCAACCAGATGGCCATCCAAAGTAATGTATGGTTTTAAACATTGGCCATTGACGATAAAAGGCTTCGCCAAAGAGGAGGGGCTCTTGATCTCCACAACCCCATGCGGAAACACTTTGGTAATTACAAATGGCCCATCCCAACGAGATTTTAATTTTCCAGGGAATAACTTAAGTTTGGAATTGAAGAGCCAGACTTGTTAGTTGGGCTCAAAGGTCTTCCTAAGGATATATCTATCATGCAAGACCTTAGTTTTCTCCTTATAAGCTTAGGAAGTGTCATAGGTGTCATTCCACAACTTCTTAAGCTTAGTCAACTCTAGTAATTGTGCCTTACCTACTTTCTCTAAATCCATGTTGACATTCTGGATAGCACAGAGTGCCTTATGCTCAAGCTCAACAGGTTGATGGCATGCCTTTCTGTACATAATCTGGAAGAGAGACATACCCAAAGGGGTCTTGTAGGCCATCTTGTATGCCCATAAAGTGTCATCTAGCTTTTGGGATAGGTCCTTATCTAGCCTAACAGTCTTTTCCAAAATATTCTTAATCACCCTATTTGACACTTCAACCTACCCACTAGTCTGGGGATGATAAGAAGTAGTGATGTTGTGAGTTACTTCCAGACTCTTGAGTAGCCAATTGAAGTGATGGTTCCAAAAATGAGGGCCCCCATCACTTATAATCATTTTAGGGTAGCTGAAGTGAGATATGATATTGGCTTTCACAAATTTCAATGCCATGGAGTGGTCATTTGTGCATGTAGGAATGGCCTCTATCCATTTGGAGACATAGTCAATTGCCACTAAGATATACTCATAACCATGGGTCGAAGGGAAGGGTCCTATAAAATCTATTTCCCATACATGAAAATTTTTCATAGGTTAGATCGGGTATTGAGGCATCTCATTCTGCTTCCCAATCATTCCTATCCGTTGACATCTAACATAGGCCTTAATAAAGTTAAGAGAATCCTTGAATAGAGTAGGCCACCAAAATCCAAACTGGAGAACCTTAAAAGTAGTTTTCTTAGCACCAAAGTGTCCTCCACAATGAAGCTCATGACAAAGTCTCAAAACACTTTGTTGCTCCTCTTTAGGCGCACATCGTCTCAGTACTTGGTCTTGTCCAATTCTAAATAATTCTAGCTCTTCCCAGTGAAAGTATCTAGCTTGGGTAATGAATCTCTTTCTTTTCTGCTCATCCCAAGAGCCAAGATCTCTCCAGTGACCAAGTAATTAACTGTGTCAGCGTACCACAAGGAAGTTGGTTGTACCGCCCTCAGAGTCTCATCAAGAAATATCTCATCAATGTCTCTAGATGGAGAGTCGTCATGGGGTAGTCGAGACAGGTGGTCAGCCACTACGTTCTCTACTCCTTTCTTCTCACGTATCTCTAAGCTGAACTCTTGAAGGAGTAGGATCTACCTAATCAGACATGGCTTAGAATCTTTCCTGGCAATGAGGTGCTTCATTGTTGCATGATCAGTGAAAATAACCACCTTAGACCCAAGAAGATAAGACCTAAACTTCTCCAAAGCAAAAACTGCAGCAAGTAATTTCTTTTCAGTAACGGTGTAGTTTTGCTGTAGGTCAGTTAGAGTCTTGCTCGCATAGTGAAGCACATGTGGTCTCCCCTCAACCATTATCCAAAGACTGCTCCCACAGCGTAATCTGAAGCATCACACATAAGCTCAAATGGGAGCATCTAGTCAAAAGCCTAAAGAATAGGCACAGAAATCAAGGTCTCCTTCAGAGTGTGAAAGGCCTCAATGCACTTTGCATCAAAATTGAACGAAGAGTCCTTTGCTAGTAGGTTGCAACGTTGTGTAGAAAATTTTCTAAAGTTTTTGATAAAGAGCCTGTAAAAGCCAGCATGGCCTAGAAAGGATCAGATTTGCTTAACATTCGTGGGCAATAGAAGCTTTGAAATGGAGTCAACTTTAGCCTTGTCTACGTCCAGCCCCACTTTGACACAACATGCCCAAGTACAATTCCTTTCTGAACCATGAAATGGCTCTTCTCCCAGCTAAGGACTAAACCAGTCTCTTTACATCTCTTTAGCACATTTTTTAACTGCAGGAGACACTGGTCGAAAGATGAGCTATAAATAGAGAAGTCATCCATGAAAACTTGGATGCATTCGTCAATCATGTCCGAGAAAATGGACATTATATACTGCTGAAAGGTTGCCAGTGCATTGCATAATCCAAATGGCATATGCTTGAACGTAAAAGTGTCATAGGGACTAGTAAAAGTTGTCTTCTCCTAGTCATCAGGGAAGACTACAACCTGGTTATACCCAGAACATCCATCGAGAAAGCAATAATACTTATTCCTTGCCAATTTTTTGAGAATCTGGTCAATAAAAGGCAGAGGAAAGTGATCTTCCTAGGTAGTGGTGTTTAGCTTGTGGTAATCAATGCTGACCCTCCATCTAGTCGAGGGTCTGGTCACCACTTGTTCTCCTTGGTCATTCAGCTCAATGGTAAATCCTGCCTTCTTTGGAACCACATGAATTAGACTTACCTACTTACTATCAACTATGGGATAAATGATCCCAACATCCAGCCATTTCAAAATCTCTTTTTTCACAACCTCCCTCATATTAGGGTTAAGACGTCTCAGCATGTCCCTGAATGGTTTGATGGAATCGTCAGTATAGATGTGGTGCATGCAAAGCGTAGAGTCTACACCCTTAATGTCAGCAATGATCCAAGCTATGGCTTCCTTGTGCCTTGATAAATAGTCTAGCAATGCTCCCTCTTGCACCGTAGATAGCGTAGATTAGATGCTTATAAGGAGCGTATCATTTGTCCCAAGGAATACATACTTGAAAGTGTCAGGGAGGAGTTTTAGGTCAAGGTTGGGGGCTTGAATGGTTAAGGGTTTAATATCATATGTCTCCACTGCAGGTAGCAAATCTACCTTAGGTAGATATGGTGGAGAAAGAGACTCAGTAGAAACTCCCAACAATTCTTCAAGTTACAGTATATTCCCTTCACATTCCTTTAGAAGATGAGAATATTCATTTAGCATAACATACTGAAGAGGGTCATCACATAGAATTGCTGGGGTAGTCTCTTCAATTAAATCATCCACTACCTCAACCTGGGAACAATCCTTAAGACCAGGTTGCTTATAAACGTCAAATACATTGAGGCGAATCTTCCTATTCCCAAAGCCCATTTTTAACACCCCAGTATGACAATTAATCGAAGCATATGAAGTCACAAGGAAAGGGTAGCCCAAAATGATGGAGGGCTTGGCTGGTTTGTTGTTGGGTCCTTGTCCAATACCAAAGAGTGAACGGGGAAGAAGTCCTCCACTCTTACCATGACATCTTCTAGAATTCTTCGGGGTGTCTTGAGTGATCGGTCTGCAACTTGGATGATTACCGGGCTAGGCTTCAAATTGCCTCCTCCAAGTTGTTCATACATGTAGCTTGGAAGGACGTTCACCTCCACACCCAAATCAAGCAGAGCCTCTTCTATACGTAGGTCACCGATGACCACTGAGCTGTATGGGGCTCCTAGGTCCTTATGTTTCGGGGGTGTCCCATGTTATATAATTGAGCTAACATAATTAGGCAGGACAACTTTTGATTGAACCTATTTTCTAGATTGCCACTTTTTAGTGCACAAGTCCTTCAGAAAGTGAGCATAGGATGGAATATGCCTGATAGCATCAAGCAAGGGTAGGTTAATCTGCATTAGTTTAAAAGTCTCCTTGATTTCGTCCATCCTATCTTTGGCTCTAGATGAGCCAGCAAAAGTTTTCCCAAGGATGGATAAATGCTCTGGAAAGGGCACTCTTGGTCTCTAGGTGGAAGGGTTGTCATGTCGGGTAAGGGGTGGAACAGGGACAACTTCTTCTGGTGAGGTGATTTCAAGTAGAGGAGAGTTGGGCAGCTCTTCTTCAGTGAGGGTGATAGTCGGGGTGGATGGGTTTTCAATAGGTGGGACTATAGGAGTATCGGGCTTGGAAATTGCTTTCCCACTCCTCAAAATAGTCACCACTTGGTCATGCTCCCTAAAGATAATCCTTTTCCCTTTAGGGTTTTCCTCAGTAGCACTGGGAAGCTTCCCAGTATCCCTTTGTCTAACAGCCTCTACAAGGTGTCCTATCTGTGATTTCATTTTGTGTATAGCCTTGTCATGAGATTGAATAATGGAAATTTGGCTTTCCTACATAGTTCTCAACATATATCACCTTTAGTTCATCCATCTTCAAGGTCTTGGGTTGGGCAAAGGTTTGAGGTTGGTTCATTTGTTGGTTCTGAAAGGTTTGTGGTTTATAATTCCTTAAATTGGAGACATTCCCTTGTCTCCATGAGATGTTTGGGTGGTTCCTCCATCCTTCGTTATAAGTATTGGAAAAAGGGTCATTACGAGGTCATGGACGGAACCCTTGGGCTGCATTCAGATCTACCTATACAAGCTCAGGGAATTGGGAGGCCAATTGGCAATCCACAGTGGCATGTGTATTGCCTTGGTAAATGGAGCATTGTGAAGCTTGGGATGGGGAGGCATTATGCGGGAATTGGCTAGGGTTCAACATAAGCCTTTCCATGTTTTTATTCAACAGTTGTATTTGGTAGGCTAAATTCTAGGTGTCCTAGCCTTATTCACCTCCATCTTTCTTTGTAGGAGAGTGGGTTTTCTATCTGAATAAGCAGAAGTCAAATGGATAGAATTCTTACTCAAGGTCTCAAAAAGCTCCCAAGCCTCATCTTTAGTTTTTGTGAGAAAGGTTCCTACACAGGCACCATCCACTACTTGTCGGTGTGCATCTCTCAGTTCAATGTAGAACCTTTCTACCAATTGCCACTTTGGCACCTGGTGATGCGAGTAAGGTCTAAGAAAGTCATTGAAGCACTCCCATGCCTCATGAAGGCTTGCCCATCCTTCTGAGCAAAACTCATGATTTCCCTCCTAAAGTGGTTAGTCTTGTTCATGGGGAAATATTTCCTTAAAAACTCTCCCTTCAAGGCATCCCAAGTGTTTTCTCTGCCAACTATGGTGTGATACCAATGCTTTGCTTTATCCTTGAGGGAGAAGGGGAGGAGGGTTCGCATTTGGGCATCATCAGCAATGCCTTGCAATCTCTTCGTGGAGCAGACCTCGGTGAATTCCTCAAGATGCCTCTATGGGTCCTCCCTAATAGTACCATAGAATGAGGGCAATAGAGATATAGTACTACTCTTGATTTCATACAGATTATTCCCCCCAGGTCTTCTCAGTGTATGACCAAGTTGATTGATAGGGATAAAATAGTCTCTCAAAGATCTTTGATTTTTCACAATCCTATTCTCCCCCTCTCCTTCCTTGGCCATCTCTCTTCTTTCTTGGTTAGCTCTCCTACGGATTCTTTCAGGTTCTGAATAAAACACAAGTTGTCTCTTAAGGGGTCGCCTACCAAGCATACACTAACAGTACAAACACAATTCAAAAGGACTTTTTAGGTCTTGATCAGATTAGGCACTTTGAGTTTAAGTCAGATTGTAGGTGACAATACAAGTTGCCCAATCAGTTACATGCCTCTTGTCAACCTACGGAATCCCTTAATAAAGACCTAACTAGGACTTTGTTGATACTCCCTAAAGCTCAAAAAGTCTAGCCACCTCCAAAGCTGGCAAAGAGGGATGCAAGTAGGGCAAGCCCTTCCTTTGAAGTTGTACTTTCACGGTGCTTCTTAACTACCCTCAATCCACAATTTTGGAGGTGCTTGAACCTTCAAGCTAAAGGTTGGATCACTTCCGATCCCAGCAATAGCAATCTCTCTCCTAGTAGTCCAACCTAGGAGTGTCTAAATGCATTCCTTGGTGCAAAATATCATGCATGTGTGCATACATCATAAAAATTTTTAAATTTTTGTAAATTGCTTTAGGTGGTCTTACAAATTAAGTCCAAATGCAATGCATGAGCAAATATACAGATGCAAAGAAAGAGGACGTACCTTGCTCTCTAGCAATTCAATGCACACAATGCAAGAAAATAAATCTAGAAGTTAACCACACAACCTTGTATGATCGTCCTAGGGGTATGCAACTTCTAGCAAGCAGCTCAAAATTTATTTTTTTTATTAATGTTTTTACCTACTTATGCATAAACAAATGAGAGGGATAAACCACCACGAAATAAAAGAAAAACCCAATTCTAAAGAAACGGTAACAACCTCCCAAAAAATTACCCACACAAGGGCCTAAAATAAGGTTGGGGAACAAACCCCTAAAATGTACCCCAGAACAAGGGTCTCAAACCAAATGTGCAAGGAAAGAAATAAAGAAAATAAATAAAGTCTAAATCCTAACTACTGTAGATTGGAGAAGATGATCACTCCGAGTGTCCTTCGGTGGGGGAATCAAGGTCCACCTCAATTGTGAGCACGGTGGTTGTGGTGCTCCTTCTCCCAATGTGTACCTCGTGACAAGTCGATTTTTCGCTTTTGATTAAGTTTCGCAAATGAAATAACACGTTGTTGTAGTATTTAAGTGGTGGAAAAATCGACTAATCAACAATAAAAATAACCACTCACAGAAGAGCGGGTCGTGTCCACAGGGAGGCAATTATGCAATAAACTCTTGATTATTTCGTATTCTTTCGATCAAGTGCGAAACCCCTAATCAAATCCGACATGAAATGAGATGGAAAGAAGATGCACAATAACTCAAAAATATAAGGGTATATGTGTAATTTTTCCTCACTGAAATATTTAATAAATATGTGATGATTTTATGTAATTTTCAATTGACATATATTAGAGAAAATTTGTGCACATGTTAATCCCAAAACCAATGTTGAAACATGTGAATATCAATAACGTGCAATTATCAGAAAGTATGAGTGTGCAATCACAATTTCACTACAATTGAATAATCATAAATTGAAATTGATTTTGGTGGCAATGGCAGTAAATGTAACTTTTTAATGGGGAAGAAAACAGAGGATTTCTCCTTTCTCTTCCTCGTGTGTGCGGCCGTGCACGGTTGGCCGTGAGAGTCGGTGGGGAGGTGCACCTCGACAAGGGCTACGCAACGGCGGTGACGCGGTGGCCGGTGGTGGCCGGCGGCGGCCGAACGGAGGTGGATGGCCGCCGGCCTGTTGGAGGAGGATGGCCGCTGCTGCAACCGTGCAGTCACGCACTGGGCACTGGCGTAGGTGCGCGTGAGTGCGTGCTTGCAGAGAATTGGTGGCGAGGGCGCTTGTAGGGGTGCTGGCTGGAGGCACTGGGGGTGGGTCTGGCACGTGGTCATTCTTCAGCGTTTGCAGAGGGTGCGCCAGGCGCTACAGAGGGGGAAACACTTACGGGCATTGGAGGTGGGCACTAGAGGGGCACTGGCTAGAGGTGCTGGAGGTGGGTCTGCATAGGCGCTGAAGAGGGGCAAGCGCCTGCGGGCTTGAAGGCGCTGGTGGGGTTGAAGGAGCGCCTACAGAGGGGAGCGCTGGTGGCAGGCACTGGAGGGGGGGAAGCACCTGCGGGGAGAAGGATGCGGGTCTGGCAGGTACAGGGGGAAGCGCCTGCGAGGAGAAGGCACGCTGCAATGGTAGCGTGCTGCAGGCTAGAGCGCTGGTGGGGGTGCGGGCGCTTGTTGGGGTGTGCCTGCAGTGGAGATGGTGCGGGCACTTGCAGGAAATCTGGCAGGGCGCTGGTGCAGGCGTGGTGTAGCGGGCACTTGCTGTGGAGGCGCTGATGGTGTGGCTTGCAAGGGCAGGCTCAACGCTTGCAGAGCGCTTGGCTATGCTTGGTTCATGGTGTATGCTCTGACCACAGTGTTGGTGGTGGCTAAGGAGAAGGTGGATCCCTGCAAGAGAGAGGAAGAAGATGCCCGCTATCCAACTTTTCCACAACCTCTTTATCTCCTCTCCCTGCGTGCATGAGTTAAGGGATTTTGAAATCCCTTTGCTATTTTTGGTCGGCGGCTGTTGAGGGTGGCCGAAGGATGGGGGAGAAAAAATGCCGCCAGTTGTTTTAAAGGGGAAGTTACCCTCCCCTCCTTGTTCTTTTGCCAAGTATTCTTCCTGCACATAAAAACATAAAATCATTACATATTAAGTTATAGAATACTATAAAATAGATGTAAACTTAAATCATGATGCATGCAAGCATTCTATAACTTAATGTAGTTATTAACAAACCTAAGAGGTACGATTAAAGTTACTTAGGCGTAATATTAGTCCATTAAAATGGACTCATCAAATACCCCCATGCCTAAGATTTGCTAGTCCCTAGCAAAAATGAAAAATAAGAGAAGTAATAAGAAGATTTCTTCTTTTCTTATTTCAAAACTTTAGAGATCCAGACAATGTGAAGTGACGATAGCCTAGGTAACAGATCCAAGTGAAAAAGCCAATTTGCATTGGAAATTCATACTTCACCCTTGGTAAAAATTTCTGTTGGGAGAGGCAACTACTTCCCGCGGGGATAAAGTAGAAAATAATATGTAATTTGACCCCGGCTTTTGGCTTAGGTAGGAGATATCGAGTAGAATGGATTTGTATTTGGTGGCACACACTCCTCTGATGCTACATGTAATCTAGTACTACAGACTCTAGATCTCTAAACTATTAGAAAAGTCAACTCAGAGAGAGGCTAAACAACTGTGTTCTCTTGATGTTCCTGGGTGCTCACTCTTTTTTTTTTTCTTTCTTTCTGAGATCACAAATCTCGCCAGATTTAGTAATTATACTCACTGTTTGGTGGCCTCACATGGCATCCACACTTCAATTAAAGTCCTAATAACTCTACAGCTAAGTTAGAGTCCTCAACCAGTATTCGGGCGATCAGAAATACTAAAAGGTAGGTATGAGTCATATTTAGTGGAACGTGATAGGTATTCTGTTGCCTCAGAAACAATGTTACATTATAAACTTGGACTTCTTTTTTTTTGTAATATAACTGTTTCTTCTTTTTCTTCTTCTTTTCTTTTCTCTTTATTTTCCTTTTATAAATCAACATAATACGACACAGACTTTTATTTATGAGGCATTATTAGGGATGATGATGGTCAAGAGGATATTATGTGGCTTATTTGGTGGAAGTGCCTATTCTCGACAACAGGAAGGAATGGATAGGACAGGCGTATTTCTGACCTTTGACACTATTACCCTCCTTCAGCCGAGGACTATGAAGGACGATCGTAACCATCCACCATAGTCATAGCTTTATTAAGACTCCATCTCTGTGTATCTGCCTTATTTGGTGACTCTTAGGAATTCACACAAAGTACGCACATAGGAATAGAGAGCGAAAACTACGCCTAACTTAGAAGTATCATCATCTAATTGTCCAAAACTTAAGAGTCCTTGCACTAGACTTATTGCACCAGTAATCTCTCTACTTTCTTCTCACAAATATGAGGTGGATCTACTAGAAGATAGTATGCCTGACTCCATATGAACTATCCAAGGGTTTAGTAGACTACAAATGCTTATTGGTTTTCCTCAAGGATCCATTACCTAGTCTACGTGCACGTGAAATAAATGTACTGGATTCTAAACTTAAGAAATAATTCAAGAAGAAAAACTTCTAATGACAAAGGTATTCTGCTAGGGACTAACCCATTCAGCTTAAGAAAAGAGATTTTTTTTTTTTTATATACATATAAATATATATGCATGCAAATATTTATAAATGCTATAAACATTCTCCAGTTATATCCCCCCCAAGCCTAAGACTGACAATGCCCTCATTGGAAAAAAAAATTGCAGACATAGAAGAATATCACCTGAGGAGGAGAGTGGGAGGAGACAAGGCTCCTCAAGCCGAAGTGCGTCCAAAACTTGGCCATCTGAAAGAGTAATATACGGTTTAAGTCACTGGCCATTTACCTTAAAGCTCGCACCTAAAATAGGGTTCCGAATCTCTACAGCTCCATGAGGGAAAGTATTGATAATAACGTATGGCCCATCCCAGTGGGACTTGAGATTTTCAGGAAATAATTTAAGTCTAGAATTGAAAAGTCAGACCCACTGGTTGGGCTCAAAAGTCTTTCTAATGATGTGTTTGTCATGGAAGACTTTTGTACGTTGCTTGTAAGCTTGAGAAGTTTCATAAGCTTCATTACGAAGCTCCTCAAGCTCACTTAATTCTAGCATACGTGCCTTTCCCGCTTTATCCAGATTCAAGTTAACATTTTTAATAGCCCAATAAGCTTTATGTCGGATTTCAACGGGAAGGTGGCACGCTTCTCCGTAGACAAGACGGAAAGGAGACATGCCAAGGGAGTCTTATACGCAGTTCTGTAGGCCCAAAGAGCATCATTTAGTTTTTTAGACCAATCCTTCCAATCAGGCTTGATAGTTTTTTCTAAAATTCGCTTAATCTCCCTATTAGACACTTCAACTTATCCACTCATTTGGGGATGATAAGGTGTGGCTATCATGTGGTTGACTCCCAAATTTTGGAGTAGTCTTGTGAAGTGTACATTCTTAAAGTGAGGTCTTCCATCACTTATGATCGTCCTTAGGCACCGATACCGAGAAATGATATTAGCCTTAACAAAACCCAAGACCACGGAATGATCATTGGTTCGCGTGGGTATGGCTTCTATCCATTTCGATACATAGTCAATAGCCATAAGGATGTATTCATATCTGAAGGACACAGGAAAGGGACCCATGAAGTCAATGCCCCAAATATCAAAGATTTCAACAGGGAGAATAGGTTGTTGGGGCATCTCATCCCTTTTTCTAATGGTTCCCGTTTGCTGGCAACGTAGACATGCTCCCACATACGTATGTGCATCTTAGAATAATGTGGGCCACCAAAAGCCAGACTGAAGAACCTTATAGGCAATCTTCTTTCCACTAAAATGTTCCCCATAGTGGAGGTTATGGCAGAAACTCAGAACACTTCTTTGTTCTTCATCAGGGACACAACGGCGAAAAAGCTAGTCAGGGCCTATTCTAAAAAGCTCGGGTTCCTCCCAGTGATAAAATTTAGCATTGGCGAGAAACCTGTCTCGCTTCTGCTTGTCCCAAGTACTGGGGGTAATGCCTGTGACCAGATAGTTCACTATGTTAGCAAACCAAGGAGTTTTAGCATCCACGGCCATTAGAGACTCATCAGGGAAAATCTCTTGAATATCACTAGCAGGGTTTGATGCCTCAATAGGGATCCTAGACAAATGGTCTGCTACCACATTCTCAACTCCTTTCTTGTCTTTAATTTCCAGGTCAAATTTTGGAGTAGCAGAATCCAACGAATTAGGCAAGGTTTGGTGTCCTTTTTAGCCAGAAGATGCTTTAGGGCAGAATGATCAGTGAACGCTACAACCTTGGATCCCAAACGATAAGATCGAAACTTTTCCAAAGCAAATACTACAGCAAGTAGTTCCTTTTCAGTGACCATGTAGTTTTGCTGAGGATCCGTAAGGGTCTTGCTGGCATAATGCAGCACATGAGGTTTGCCATCAACCCTTTGACCTAAGACCACTCCCACTACAAAATCAGAAGCATCGCACATAAGCTCAAACGGGAGGGTCCAATCTGGTGCTTGGAGAATCGATGCGGTAATGAGGGATTTCTTCAAAGCTTGGAAAGCCTCGCCACATTTATCATCAAAATCGAAGGAGACATCCTTCGCTAACAGGTCGCAGAGTGGCTTAGAGATTTTACTGAAATCTCTAATGAAGTGCCTATAAAATCCAGCATGGCCAAGGAAAGATCTAACCTGACGAACATTGGTGGGCAATGGAAGCTTAGAGATGGAACCGATTTTTGCGATGTCCACCTCTAATCCTCTCTCGGAAACTATATGCTCTAACACAATGCCCTACTGGACCATAAAGTGGCTTTTCTCCTAGCTAAGCACCAGCTTTGCCTCTTCGCAATGGGTTAAGACTTTATCAAGGTGCGAAAGGCATAGGTCAAATGACGAGCCATAAATGGAGAAGTCATCCATGAAAATTTCTACGAACTCGTCGATCATATCAGAAAAGATAGCCATCATACAACGTTGGAAAGTGGTAGGAGCATTACATAACTCGAATGGCATTCGGCGGAATGCAAAAGTGCCATATAGACTTGTGAAGGTGGTACGCTCCTGATCGTTAGGAAAAATAGCTATCTGATCGTACCCAGAGTACCCGTCAAGAAAAAAAAAGTACTTGTTCCCCGCTAATCATTCCAGAATTTGATGGATAAACGGTAAGGGGAAATGGTCTTTCTGGGTAGCCGTGTTTAAACGACGGTAATCAATGCAGACCCTCCAACCAGTTGAGGGTCTAGTGGTCACCAGTTCTCCTTGGTCATTCTCTTCCACAGTGATTCCTGCCTTTTTGGGAACTACGAGAATAGGATTGACCCATTTACTATTTGAAATGGGATAGATAATCCCTGCATCCAGCCATTTCAGAATCTCTTTTTTAACAACCTCCTACATATTTGGATTGAGCCTTCTCTGCATATCTTAGAAAGGCTTCATGAACTCATCTGTGTATATATGATGCATGCAAAGAGAGGGATCAACACCCTTAATATCATCAATTGTCTAGGCAATTGCTTCCTCGTGCCTTTGTAAACATTCAAGCAAAGCTCCCTCCTGCAATTCAGATAATGCAGACGAGATAATAACGGGGAGCATGTTATTAGGGCCAAGGAAAGCATATTTCAATGTGCTCGGGAGGGGTTTCAACTTCAATTCAGGAGCCTTTTGGATTGAGGGTTTTAGTTGAGATGTCCCTGCCTCAGGTAGTGGATCTACCTTCACAGTCCAGGGTGGGGACAAAGACTCAGTTTGTATCCCCAGCAACTCTTCTAATTCGGGCATTTCCCTTTCAGTTTCTTTAATAATCGAGGGATGGTCCTTAGATATGACCTTCTGAAGGGGATCTCTACATAAGAGTGTTGGAGTAGCCTCTTCAATTATTTCATCAACAACCTCAATCTGAGAATAATCTTCAAATCCAGGTTGCTTGTAAGTATCAAAATATTCAACTGGATCTTCTTGTTCCCAAAGCCCATTTTAAGTGCCCCAGATGTACAATTTATAGAGGCATTGGCTGTGGTCAAGAAGGGACATCCCAGAATAATGGACGGCTTTGTGGGCTTATTAGATGGGTCAGTATCAAGTACCAGAAAGTCAACGGGGGAGAAGAAATTTTCCACTCTCACAAGGACATCTTCCAACAATCCTCGTGATGTCTTAAGTGATCTGTCTGCAACCTGGAGGATTACTGGACTAGGCTTTAGCTTGCCTCCTCCCAAAAGGTTGTAGACAGAGCTCGATAGAATGTTCACCCCCGCACCCAGATCGAACAGAGCCTCGTCAATGTGTTGGTTACCTATAACCATTGAAATATACGGGGCCCCTGTGTCTTTCATTTTAGGGGGTGTTCCATGCTGGAGAACCGAGCTAACATGGTCAGGCAGGATGACCTTGGTTTGGACCTGTTTCCTAGATTGACGCTTCTGGGTGCATAGGTCCTTCAGAAACTTGGCATAGGACGGAATCTGTTTAATTGCTTCCAACAGAGGTAAGTTAATCTGGACTTGCCTAAAAGTATCCATAATCTCATCCGTCCTATCCTTGTCTCCATATGAGCCAATAGAAGATTCCCCAGGAGCAGATAGATGCTTTGGATAGGGCACCCTCGGCTTCTGGGCAGAGGGGTCGTCATGACGGGAAAGGGGTGGTGGAAGGATAGCATCCTCATTGTGGGTGATTTTGTGCAAGGGAGAGCAGTGTGGCTCTTCCTCGGTGGAGATGGAAGTTGGGTCAGGTGTGGAAGGGGAATTATGAGATGTAACCATAGGAGTGTTATCAGGCTTGTCAATCTTTTCTCCACTCCTCAACACGGTCACTGCTTGGGTGTGCTCCTTGAATACAACCCCCTTGCCCTTAGGGTTCTCCTCAGAGGAGCTAGGCAGCTTCCCCAGATCACGTTGCCTAACTGCCTTAGTAAGATGACCAATTTGGGATTGCATATCAGTAATCATCTTATTCTGAGATTGGATAACCATATTCTGATGCTCTTGCATTGCTTTCATCATGGTCTTCAGTTCATCCATCTCAGAGGGCTTATTCGGAGGAGGGTTTTCATAAGAAGGTTGGTATATGGGCTGGGGAGGTAAGGGTCTTGTATTCCTTGAGTTAGAAGCATCACCTTGCTTCCAAGAGAAGTTTGGATGGTTCCGCCACCCTGGATTATAAGTGTTGGAATAAGGGTTATTGTGAGGGGGTGGAAACCTTGGGCCACATTCAAGTCGGCCTAAATCAACTTAGGGAATTGGGTTGCCTGATGGTACTCCACAGTGGCATGCATTGTGCTTTGACAAATGGAGCATTCTCTTGAAGCCTAAAAAATAGAGGCTGCTTGCGGGTTCATGCCGGGGTTTGCTAAAAGCCTATCAAAGTTTTTATTCAATAGTTGAATCTGATAAGCCAAATCCTGAGAAGCCCCGGCTTCATGGGCCTCTCTCTTCCTCTGCAAGATTGATGGTTTTCTTTCTTGATAGGCAGAGGACAGATGTATGGAGTTGTCGCTTAATGTTTCAAATAATGCCTAGGCTTCATCCTCAGTTCTGGTCATGAAGGTTCCTGCACAGGCTACATCGATGGTTTGCCTATGCCTTTCGGTTAATCCGTTATAGAACCTTTCGACCAACTGCCATCTTGGCACTTGATGGTGGGGTCATAACCTAAGAAGGTCATTAATGTGCTCCCAAGTCTCATGAAATTGCTCCCCTTTCTGTTGAGTAAAACTCATAATCTCTCTTCTGTAATGGTTGGTTTTACTCATAGGAAAATACTTTTCAAAAATTCTCCCTTAAGGGTGGCCCAATCATTTACCCTTGCATCGAGGGTATGATACCAGTGCTTGGCCTTATTGTTTAGGGAGAAAGGAAATAGAGTCCTCATCAGGGCTTCATCAGTAAAGCGCTAGAGCTTCACCGTGGAAAAGACCTCGGTGAATTCCTCCAAATGCCGGTAGGGGTCCTCCCTAGTAGTACCATAAAAAGAGGGCAATAAAGATATGGTACTGCTCTTGATCTCATACGGATTATCCCCTGCCGGTCATCTTAGTGTTTGTGCAGGTTGGTTAGTTGGAATAAAATAGTCCCTTAGGGTCCTTTGTTGATTTGCACCTTGCTCAGCCATTCCTTCTTTTTCCTCTCCTAGGTGAGCTCTCCTAAGAATTCTCTCGGGCTCAGGATCAAACACTAGACTACCCTCAAGAGAGTGTCTACCAAGCATACAAAACACAATTCAGGTTCTTATTGAGTAAGTGATGCCTCCACTCCAAAGATAAGTCAAAAAATCAAGACTTATCCCTCTGTTCCCACGTAAGTGGTATAAGAGGGGTGTGGACTTGAAATCTTAACCTTCTTTATTACGGAGGTCGAATTAGTTAATATAAATGGCCAAACAAGTTTTTCATTGCAATTACGTGCCTTAATTCAACCTTCGAGTGCCCTAGGACCTATACTTTGCTTTGATGATACTCCCAGGTGATCAAGTGAGAAGTTACTCCAAGGACGAACAAAAGGATGCAAGTACGGCGAACCCTTCCTTTGAGACGATGCGTATGCAGTGCCCCTTAACTTCCCTTTTGTTCCTTTAAAGGGTGTCCCCCTCCGTGGAGTATCAAAACACTTGGTCAAAAGATAGTATCACCACCACCACAAAGCACAATAGGAGGGTTTGCACCGATAAAGAGATCGATGCCTATAGCCTTAAGGGATCGAGCCTTAGTGTGGTGCCTAATGTGCGTGCTCAGTGTTAGAAGTGTGCAACACACCGCAAATCTTTGTAATTTCTTTTGAAATCACATATAAGTCCCTTAGAATCAGATCAAATGTGAATTGCTTTTAGGGTTGAATCTGATTATCAGTCCCACTTTTAGTTATGCGACCACTGAATTAGTAAATTCAAACAACTTGGTGGTCTTAAATTTTAATTTGAATGCAAATGCGTGAATATGAGCTGGATGCAAAAGTTAGAAAGGTGTACCTGTCTCCAGTAATCTTCGTGCTAATATGCTTGCAATGCAATAATAAGATCTAATGTGCTGCTTAATCACCCCTAAATGCATGCACCTAAGGGCATGCAACTTCTAAATAGGCAGCTCGATATTTTCTATGTTGGTTTTAAAGGCAGGCAAGCAGAAAATAGAATCACGCATGCGAAAAAAAATAATGTAAGCCCTAGTAGCTAAAGAATGTGGGGAAAAAACCCCAAAAAGGCAGCCCCAATTACTACAAGGGCGAAAAGACAGAAATAAATTTTGTGACGATGGAGAATCCTTTGTGAAAGCAGGATCTTGGTTTCCTACATCTTTTCTTGTGTGGCTTAGCTCATGGTTGCTGTTGCCGCTTTGTTGCGCCTCGTCACCTCGTCAGATTCCTCGCACAGTAAAAAAAATTGATCAAATAATTACGCAACTCAGAATATTAAAAAATAATGAAGTGAATCTATTGCGTCTGTTGCCTCCCCGGCAACGGTGCCAATTTGACAAGTCAATTTTCTGCTATTGATTAAGTTTCACAAATGAAATAACACGTTGTTGTAGTATTTAAGTGGTGGAAAAATCGACTAATCAACAATAAAAATAACCACTCACAGAAGAGCGGGTCGTGTCCACAGGGAGGCAATTATGCAATAAACTCTCGATTATTTCGTATTCTTTCGATCAAGTGCGAAACCCCTAATCAAATCTGACATGAAATGCGGTGGAAAGAAGATGCACAATAACTCAAAAATATAAGGGTATATGTGTAATTTTTCCTCACTGAAATATTTAATGAATATGTGATGATTTTGTGTAATTTTCAATTGACATATATTAGAGAAAATTTGTGCACATGTTAATCCTAAAACCAATGTTGAAACATGTGAATATCAATAACGTGCAATTATCAGAAAGTATGAGTGTGCAGTCACAATTTCACCATAATTAAATAATAATAAATTGAAATTGATTTTGGTGGCAATGGCAGTAAATGTAATTTTTAATGGGGAAGAAAACAGAGGATTTCTCCTCTCTCGTCCTCACGTGTGTGGCCGTGCACGGTTGGTCGCGAGAGTCGGCGGGGAGGTGCGCCTCGACGAGGGCTACGTAACGGCGGTGACGTAGCGGTCAGTGGTGGTCGGCGGCGGCCGGATGGATGAAGGAGGATGGCCGCCGTCCTGTTGGAGGAGGATGGTCGCTGCTGCAGCCACGCGGCTGCGCACTGGGCGCTGGCGTAGGTGCGCGCCTGTAGAGAGCTAGTGGCAAGGGCAACTGCAGGGGTGCTGGCTGGAGGTGCTGGGGGGGTCTGGCGCGCGATCGTTCTTCAGCGTCTGCAAAGGGCGCGCCAGGCATTGGAGAGGGGGAAACGCTTGCGGGCACTGGAGGCGGGCGATGGAGGGGCGCTGGCTGGAGGCGGGTCTGTGTAGGTGCTGGAGAGGGGCAAGCGCCTCCGGGCGTGGGTTCTCCTACAGGCTTGAAGGCACTGGAGGGGTTGAAGGCGCGCCTGCAGAGGGGAGCGCTGGTGGCAAGCACTGAAGGCGGGCGCTGGAGGGAGGGAAGCGCCTGCGGGGAGAAGGATGCGGGTCTGGCAGGTGCAGGGGGAAGCGCCTGTGGGGAGAAGGCGCGCTACGGTGGTAGCGTGTTGCAGGCAGGAGCACTGGTGGGGGTGCGGGCTCCTGCTGGGGTGCACCTGCAATGGAGATGGTGCGGGCACTTGCAGGCAGTCTGGCAGGGCGCTGGTGTAGGCGTGGTGTAGTAGGCACTTGCTGTGGAGGTGCTGATGGCATGGCTTGCATGGGCAGGCACAGCACTTGCAAAGCGCTTGGCTGTTCTTGGTTCACGGTGTATGCTCTGACCACAGTGTTGGTGGTGGCTAGGGAGAAGGTGGATCCCCGTAAGAGAGAGGAAGATGCCCGCTATGCAACTTTTCCCCAACCTCTTTATCTCCTCTCCCTGCGTGCATGAGTTAAGGGATTTTCAAATCCCTTTGCTATTTTTGGCTGGCGACTGTTGAGGGTGGCCAGAGGATGGGCGAAAAAAAATGTCGCTAGTTGTTTGAAAGGGGAATTTACCCTCCCCTCCTTGTTCTTTTGCCAAGTATTCTTCCTGCACATAAAAACATAAAATCATTACATATTAAGTTATAGAATACTATAAAATAGATGTAAACTTAAATCATGATGCACACAAACATTCTATAACTTAATGTAGTTATTAACAAACCTAAAAGGTACGATTAAAGTTACTTAGGCATAATATTAGTCCATTAAAATGGACTCATCACCTCGCACCAACCAGACAAATCAGATTAAATATGCCTCAAATTTAAATTAGCATGAACAAATGAATAACTGTGGATCTTAACAAGCCCATTGCTTCCCCAGCAATGGTGCCATTTGATCAAGCACTTTTTGCTTTAAATAAATTGAGTTCACGTAGCAAGGAGTTATACTTAAGTCCTAAATGACTAAAGTCAGTTGCAGCACAGGTTTGTGGTGGAAAACCCTGTTCAAAGTAAGAAATCTTAGTACGAAAATAACTAAACCATGAATGGATTGTGTCGTCTCCACAAAGAGGCATGTGCTCGATAAAATCCACAAGAGTTGGAACACCAATGTTCACAAATGATCAGCCGAAGAAATTGAGCCAAAATCTACTTTCGATTAAGAAAACAATGAGTATTCAAGCTAGAATATCATTTTAGCCAAAGAGGAGTTTCCTTGTGAATTCATCATATTAATGAAATAAGAAAATGATTTGTGGCAATGGCATCCCTTGTAATAAGAAACAGAAGGAAAACACTATTCAAACAAGGGATCCTCTTCCCTTTGCTGCTATGTATGAAGGAGCTCACGGCTGGAGATAAGGAGCTCGTCGGAGATGGACGAAGTCGACGTGCATTCGGTGGTAGTGGTGGCAAGTAGGAAGCCGATGGGTGGTTGCTGCTAGTAGCAGCTCTTGATGGAGGTGGGCGGCGCTGGTGTTTATCGTGAAATGCATAAAAAGATTTCTATGTTGTCGTTGTAGTTGCGAATTGCATCGAAGCAATATAAATTTATAAATTAGAAATGGTAAGTCCTAAGTCATTCACAGGGAGGCAAAACGAGATTCTTAAAGCCTTTCATACTAACTAATCTAACCTAATGAAAGCATATAAAGAGAGACAAGATATTCATTGAATCAAACTTTTTATTGCTACTTGCAAAAAGTTCCAAACTATGAATCAAAGCAAATATACTAAAGAGTAGAGATAGAGAGATAGAGATAGATGAAGAGCGGAGCCGCTTAAGGGATGCTTGTAGGAACCTTGGTAGAGCTTCAGATCCAGGGAGCTGGGAAGAAGATCGGAGAGAGAGGCTGTAGAGAGAGAAGGGGGGAGTGCACTATGGTGGTCTATTTTTTTCTATCTCTAGGTATCTAGGTTATCTTCCAAAGGGTAGAGGCTAGGTCCTTTTATAGAAAAGTAGGTGGCTTCCTATTGGTTGATCTAGAGTGCCTAAAATCACTAATTTGGATGGTTTAGATTTAATCAAAAGTGATGCCTAGGATTGGTTGAATAGGGACCTTAGGATCTAAGTTGTAGGGCTAGGATAGGATGAGGGTTTCTGATTAGTCCACTTTAGTGGAGTGCTAATTAGCCTAAGTAATTATTAATCACATGTTCATAATATTTAATTTTTCATGATTTAAATGTCAATTTAGCTTAACCTGCATACAATTTTATGTGTTAAAGATAAGTTAATAACATAATTTTATGATAATGCAAGCAAGGAATAAATTTGCCTAGCCAAAATACAGCACCATTTTCCTCGCAACAATTCCCTCTGAGTCTGTTGACACCACTACCCAATCCCACCGCATCACTGCTGCAGTTGGAAAAGACAAGTCCTTGGGGAAATGAAACAAATTAAGAGAGAAACCCGCAATAGCAGGAGGTTTTGAAAAGAAAAGGCCCGGGCTTCTAAAGGAGGAGATCATCATCCATCTCCTTCCCCCTAGCGGGGCTCTTCTCTTTGGCAGCCATCGTGGATGTAGCGTGCATAGTGATTAGGAGCGTACACTGTGGGACCTTGGCGAGCTTCTTCATCATCTTCTCCACGCACCCTCCTCCGCCCTTCACCTATCGTGGTGTGCACGATGACAGAGCGCACACCATCACCGCCACCAACACCATCCATCACCATCGCGTGCAGAGAACCTCCCGTGCATCGCCACACTCATCGTGCACCACCGTTCCCTTGCGCACCCTTGCACGCGCACCCTCGTACCACCATCCTTGCGCGTGAGCAAAGCCTTCACGCCACCGCACGCAGCGGCCACAGCCATGCAGCCCTTGCACACGAACACCATGTACCACCGCCGTTGCCACACCACGCCCACGCCAGCGCACCACAGCCTCACACGCGCCATGCACCCTCCACGAAAGCTCACAGCTGCAGCAGCCAGCACCTCAGACTCCTTGTCGCACCGAGCTTCTTCATCCTCTGTCTTCTCCTTCTTCAACCTCCCATCTGCCAGGCACGAAAGAACCCAAAGCATCAATGTTGCAGCCACCTTGACCGACCTCTACCAACCTTCAACCCTGACTTGATAGCATGCCACAGCATCCCTGCCGAGCACCAAAGCCACGAGCAGCCACGCATAGCCCGCGCACGTAGCCATAGTAGCTTGCATGGGCTTTAACGCCCCTGGCCCACCTCCTCGTTGGCTGGCCAACTTCGGCCACCTCCGTCGATGCCATGACCATCATTGCGAAGACCTCACTCTGGCTAACCTTCCCTGAGAGCATCTCCTCCGACGAAGCCCTCCTCCGCACGCGCGAGCAAGGTGGAAGTATCTCCTGTTTTGCTACAGGGAAAGCTCCAATTAAAAATTACCACCAATGCCATTGCCAACTATACTATTTATTTATTTTTATTAAATTATTATGGTAAAATTATGACAATGCACTTATCTTTTTGCCTATTTGATTAACTCCTGTTATGCACATCACTTCTCATTGAAATTGGGATCAGAGTTGCATCCAATTCAAAATTACATGACACACCATTACACATGCATCATCTACGTATTTTTGAAAGCTTGATTTCTGTTGTGAAATTTACATAAATAACCCTGAGCTTCTCATAAAATTGCAAGTGACATTCAGTGCAGCATATTCAGTAAATTGATTTTGCGAATGCTTTTGCAAACATGATGGCTCTACACTCGTGAATTTATTGCAGTCGTTTCTCCCTGTCAATACTACCTAACTTTTCGTGGTTAGTTTTATTGATAATTGTTTTGTTCAGGATTTTTCCACCACGCGATTTCATTGTGACACATTATTTTATCTGATACACATCATCTCTGAAAAGAAAAAAATGCCCAATCAAATGGAGCCATTGCCAGAGAGGAAATATGCTTATTAATTTTTTTGGGGATTTTCTATAATTTTTATGCAATTTCTGAAGCTTTTTTGAATCATTGATCTATTTTTTTTCCTGTGTGAGGTGCATCTGTTTGGAGGAAATGAATGCGGTGGGCGTGCACAACGGAGGTGATATTCTTGGTGGACCTTGATGCCACCTAAAGGGTAGCAACAGGAGCACGTGGGCCTTGATCCCACGTGTGTGGAGGAAGGATTGGTGACCAGAGACATTTATTTGCTTCTTTTAGATTTAGATTAGTTTAGATAGACATTAGAACTTAATTTCTGTCTTGTGGACCCATGTTGGGAATTTTTGGGAACGTGTTCCCAATGCTTTTATTTCTTATCGCTCTTGTATGCGAGAGCATATCTTTTAGAGTGTGTTCCCATTTTATTTAGATATAGGATTATTTGAATATTTTGAAATGCATATAGGTTAGTTAGTTAGTTAGATTAGGTTTGTTTGCTCAATATTATTAAAATATATATATATATATAATCGAATTGCCTACTAGAAGCTACATATCAATAGGGCGATCATCTAGGATTGAATGAGCAGTATCTAGTTTATCTTTACTGCATTGCATACATCCCTGCATTGAAGAAAGCTGGAGTAAGGTACGTCTTCTCTTTAGCATCAAATACCTATCATGCATCTGCATTGGACTTAAATTCAAGACCACTAAAGTATTTGAATCGAATTAATTTAGTGGTCACTTTAAAAATTGGGATTGTTAAGAGGTTGGACCTTAAAATTTGTGACTTGAAATTGTGTGCAAAAGGATCTTGTTTGCGAGATTTCAAAATTCAAAACACAAACGTGTGTTGCACACCTGAGACACTGCGCACATCACACATAAGGTCACTAGATAAATTTCTACCACTCCTTTGCACCACAAAGGAAGTTGGTTGGAAATCAACAAGCCTATCCACCAAGTTACTTCAGTTCCTCATGTGTGGGCTCGATTTGAGACTTCCATCCCTTGCGAGTAGGTTGTAGGCACCAACGAAGGTCGGCCTAGGAAACGTAATTCTTGCAAAACTTGTTTTGCCACCAACTGAACACCTAATTCTAAGACCTAGAATCTACTAAAAATAGATCTCACTATATTTGCGTGTGTCTTGACAGTGGTAGAACTCTATAGAAAGTTTCTACTTTTATTCTGATTTCTTCTAAGTCCTAAGAGAGTTAAACCTGTTTGGCTTAAAGAAATGAATCACCCTTACTTCTATCATTCAAATTATCAGAGTCAATACTTCCCATCTTTTAACTAGGATCCCATGCCTCGAGTGTATCCATCCTTTGATGGGTACAATGACAATTCATGGGATCAATCATATTCCTATCTTGGGAGTACTGGCTCGATAGTTCCTACTTTTGAGCAGAGCCTAGGTGCGAGATTTTCCACCCATGGAATTCCCACTACTATGCAAACACCTAACCCTCCCACCCTTCATGATTTCCCTCATCGAGGTTGGACCGATACCTCTAGGCAACCAGAGCCTGAAATTGACTATCTTCCCTAATCTGATAGTAGTAGCCTCTCCTCTTTTATGATAGAAATGCAAAAACAACAAAAACAAATGATGGAGTCTATGGGAGAGATGTTAAGGAATAGTCAACAATTGAATAAAGAAATTACATAGCTTAGCTACGCTCTTACTAGTGATTCTGATCCCTACCCATACAACCGTGATCATGAAAATAATTCTGACGAAACCAATGATAATAGGGATCCCATTTTGAGTAGCTATCACTTAGACTCTCCCCATGAGACATGGCCACTAGAGAAGAACGATCCTAGTGATTATCCACCCGAGCTATATTGGAGTCAAAAGAAAGGGAAGATGGTACCTCTTGAGGACCTTGACCCTGATGATGGTATTTTCCTTACCCCTGATAATCTCGATTAAGGTCATACTGTTTACATCACTTCCCCTATTAATCATCTGGTGGAACCCCATTCTACCCTTAGTGAGCCTAATCTTGACCCTCCACTTAGGGAATCAACACCTACCATCCGGCATTCTGAAGATTTAAACGCATCCAATGAAGGTGACCCTAAGGGAATGGAGGATGAATTGGATCAATTTTGGTCTCAAGGATACAAAGAGTCTATTTTAGAGGAGGATGATAACCCGATGGAGCAACCCGACCTTAGAGTTTAGAGTGAATCATAGGGGGATTATGTGTTATTCGAGGACTTGTCCCCTGAGGATATAATAATATGGTGAAATCCAGATTCCTCCCTTCTTTTGATTTTGAGAGTCATCTTCTGCAAACTAGGAGTTGATATTGGAGGTGGACGAACACGATAATGAGAAGCCTAGGAGAGACTCTCAGGGACAATACACATCAATTGAGGATTTATGCCTCGAGAAGAACAAAGAATTGAGTGATACAGGTTTACTCCAAAACATCAAGACTAATTCTCCTTCAAAAATAATTGAGGATATTGAAGCAACTCCTTTCTTTATTAATGAATCACATATACACCCCGACAAAAGCTTGAGTGAACCAAAAGAATCCGGGGATGAAATTAATGATAATGATTCTGTTGCTTCGACCCTGCCATCAAAGGAATTTAATTTGGAGTCCACCATTGATTCACATATACTGGAAGGTGAAAATATGACTCTGATCATTAATGATAGGCAGGGTGACGTGGATTTTCTACAATAATTGTTAGGGAGAATACACAATTTGAATTGTTGGAATTGGACTCCACACCGACTAAGCCCTCATTGGACTTAATTATTATCTCCCAACACCACAAACAACCCTTACACTCCCTAACCGATCCTTGGCTCAGGTCTTTGGTCACATACAATCTTTCTAGGGAGCATATCAGGCCAGTACATCCTCGGGTAGAATGGCGAATGTGGATTGATGCATGTACTTTTAGTCTCGCCATTCAAAGGTTTGAAATTATTATGTTTATATCTTTTAAAACCCTTCCTGCCTTGGAGGACCCTTGTTATCCTCTACTTATTCCATTTCAGGAGGTCCCTTTTCATGTTCCTTTTATTATTCCTAGACCTCCCCAGGTAGCCTACAAGGTTCTCTGTTTTCATATCTTCTGGCAAGCATTTGGAATCATGTTGCATCATCAGCTCGCCAACATTCGTGGTTATCTGTTTTCTAGGCCCGCGCTGTTACGCATATATTTAGGGCCTAGCTCATTCTGTTTGGAACTAGACTTACAGGTTCCTTATAAGTCTAGCTGCTGACAGAAAATGTAACTCTTGTTGGGAGGCAACCCAGCGTTCAGAATAACACCTTCAACAGGTGATTTCCTTCCTTTCTCCCCCTATTTTAATTTTACAATGAGGACATTGTAGGATTTAGGCATGGGGGGGGTGAATTTTTAGGTAGTATTCATGCATTTAGGTTAGGTGCATTAGCATAAATATAGAAAAAGAATTTCTCTTTTCTTGAGCTGAATTGGTTAGCCCTAGCAAAATATCTTTTTCAAGGAAGTTTCATTAAAGATTTTCTTCTTAAATTGTTTCTTAAATTTAGAATCTAGTACAGTTACTTCACTTGCACATAGACTGGGTAATGGATCTTTGAAGAAAACCAATAAGCACTTTTAGTCTACTGAACCCTTGGACAGTTAATAGAGAGTTAGGCATACTATCTTCTATTAGATCCACCTCATATTTGTGAGAAGAAAGTACAGAGACTATTAGTGCATTAAGTCTAATGCAAGGACTCTTAAGTTCTGGATAATTAGATGATGACACCTCAGAGTTAGGCATAGTTTTCGCTCTTTGTTCCTGTGTGCGTACATTATATGAATTCCTGAGAGTCACCAAATAAGGCAGATACACAGAGATTGAGTCCTAATAAAACTATGACTATGGTGGATGGTTACGATCGTCCTCCATAGAGTTCTCGGCTGAAGGAGGGTAGTAATATCAAAGGTCAGAAATACGACTGTCCTATTCATTCCTTCCCGGTGCCGAGAGTAGGCACTTCCACCAAATAAGCCACACAATATCTTCTTAACCATTATCATTCCTAATAATGCCTCATAAATAAAAGTATGCATCGTTTTGTGTTAATAGTTGAAAAAAAAATAAGAAGAAAAAGAGAGAGAAAAAAATATTTATGAAAAAAAAGAGGAAAAGAAAAAGAAAAGAGTTCGCATTTGGAGTTTCATCTTCTTGTCATTTTTTTTCATTATATATCGATGTTTTTGAGGCAACAACAAAAACACCTATTGCGATCTACCAAATATGACCCATACTTGCTTTTCAGTATTTCGAATCGCCCAAATACTAGCTGAGGACTTCTAACTTAGTTGTAGGGTTATTAGGACTTTAATTGAAGTATAAGTGCCAAGTAAGGCCACAAATATTGAGTACAGTTACAAAATATGGCAAGATATGTGATCTCAAAAAAGAAGGAAAAAGAGTGAGTGAGTGAGTGCAAGGGAACACAAAGAGAGGACAGTGTTTAGCCTTTCTCTGAGTTGACTTGTTTGATAGTCTAGAGATCTAGAGTCTGTAGTACTAGATTACATGTAGCACTAGATGAGTGTGTGCCACCAAATGTAAATCCATTCAACTCAGTATCTCCTACCTAAGCCAAAAAGCCGGGTCAAACTACAGATCATTTTCTGCTTTATCCTCGAGGAAAGTAGTTGCTTATCCCAGTAGAATTTTATCAAGGGTTAAGTACGAACTTCAAATGTAAGTTGGCTTCTCACTTGGATTCGTTACTCAGGCTACTATCCTGTCACATCTGTCTGGATCTCTAAATTTTTGGAAGAAGAAAAGGAGAAATCTTTTTGGATGCTTCCATTATTTTTCACTTTTTGCTAAGGACTAGCAAAACTTAGGCATGGGGGTATTTGATCAGTCCACTTTAGTGGAGTGCTAATTAGCCTAAGTAATTATTAATTACATGTTTGTAATATTTAATTTTTCATGATTTAAATGACAATTTAGCTTAACCTGCATACATTTTTATGTGTTAAAGATAGGTTAATAACATAATTTTATGATAATGTAGGCGAGGAATAAATTTGCCCAGATAAAATACAACACCGTCTTCCTCCTCACAACAATTCCCTCCGAGTCCGTGGGCACCACTACCCAATCCCATCACGTCACCGCTGCTGTTGGAAAAGTCGAGTCCTCGGGGAAAGGAAACAGATTATGAGAGAAAGGCACAACAGCAGGAGGTTTTAAAAAGAAAAGCCCCGGGCTTCTGAAGGAGGAGATATCATCCATCTCCTTCCCCTTGGCAGGGCTCTTCTCTTTGGCGGCCACCGTGGATGTAGCGTGCACAGTGATCAGGAGCATGCACCATGGGACCTTGGAGAGCTTCTTCATCACCTTCTTCACGCACCCTCCTCCACCCTTCCCCTGCCGTGGTGTGCGCGGTGATAGAGTGCACACCATCACCGCCACCAACACCATCCATCACCACCACGTGCAGAGAACCTCTCGAGCATTGCCACACTAATCGCGCACCACAGTTCCCTTGCGCACCCTTGCACACGCACCCTCATGCCACTATCCTCGCGTGCACGCAAAGCCTTCACACCACCGCACACAGCGGCCACAGCCGTGCAGCCCTTGCACAAGAACACCATGTACCACCGCCGTTGCCACACCACACCCACACCAACATGCCACAGCCTCACACGCGCTGCGCGCCCTCAATGAAAGCACGCAGCTGCAACAGCTAGCACCTCAGACTTGTCGCGCCGAGCTTCTTCATTTTCTGTCTTCTCCTTCTTCTTCAACCTCCCGTTTGCCACGCACGAAAGAACCCAAAGCGTCAATGTTGTAGCCACCTCGATTGACCTCTGTCAACCTTCAAACCCGACTTGACAACACACCATAGAATCCCCACCGTGCACCAAAGCCACGTGCAGCTCGTGCACGCAGCCACAGCAGCTCATGTGGGCTTCAATGCCGCCAGCCCACCTCCTCGCAGGTCGACCAACTCCGGCCACCTCCGTCAATGCCACGACCGTCATCGCGAACACCTCACTCCAGCTGACCTTCCCCTAGAGCATCTCCTCCAATGAAGCCCTCCTCCACGCATGCGAGCAAGGTGGAAGTATCTCCTGTTTTGCTACAAGGAAAGCTCTAATTAAAAATTACCACTAATTCCATTGCCAACTATACTATTTGTTTTTTTATTAAATTATTATGGTAAAATTATGACAATGCACTTATCTTTTTGTGTATTTGATTGACTCTTGTTATGCACATCACTTCTTATTGAAATTGGGATCAGAGTTGCATGCAATTCAAAATTACATGGAACGCCACTACACATGCATCATGTACATACTTTTGAAAGCTTGATTTCTGATGTGAAATTTACATAAATAACCTTGAGCTTCTCATGTAATTGTAAGTGACATTCAGAGCAGCATATTAAGTAAATTGATTTCGCGAATGCTTCTGCAAACATGATGGCTCTACACTCGTGAATTTATTGTAGTCATTCCTCCCTATGGATATGACCTAACTTTTTGTGGTTAGTTTTATTGATAATTAGTTTTGTTCGGGATTTTTCCACCACACGATTTCACTGCGATGCATTATTTTATCTGATACACATCATCTCTGAAAAGTGTAAAACGCCCGAACATTTTCTAAAAATAAGCAACCTAGTTGGGTGGCTACCAAGGGATAAAATCTTGCTAAGGGATAAGATCTTATCTCTTGGCCAACCACTAAGGGATAAAAATCTTCTTAAGTTGGCACCAACTTAAGAGGATTAGGCTAGGATTTTCGTGGGTCTTATGTAGGTAGGGTTAGGGATAGACATAGGTTGTGAGAATAGGTTCCTAATTGGGATAGGTTGACCCTAAGTCTAGTGGATTGGGTCCAAATAGGTTCCATGAACCCAATTGACTTATACTAAGTCAATTAAGTGAGCTTATGGACCTAAATAGGTTCTTGGGTTAAGGATTGGATCTAGGGTAGGTTGGATAGGTTCCTTGATAGTAGGACAACTTTATGGATAAAGAGCCAAGATCATGGATGGTGTTATCCAAGATTTTGGCTTTTGAGCTCACTTATTTAGTTTGAGCTGACTTAAGGGTAGGAGTTGGGATAAGGGTATCCTAGGGTTCTAAGGGTAGGGATAGGTTATCCTAGCCCCTCTCTCTCCTCTTCTTTACTTGGATTTTCATTTCTTCTTTGATTAGATCTTGGTCTTCAACTAGCTCCTAATTCTACTGTAGCTTCTTTTCCTATTCAGGTCAATGCTCCCGCTTATTCCAAGTCCTTAACCTACAATATTCACAAAAGACTAAAATTGGATAATTAGGTCTAAACTAAACATAATGCACATAATATGCATGCTTGCACTAAATGCAACATTTACAATTTAAATGCATGATTTTATTAAGGAGCTAACCCTAGAATAAGCCAATTAGGGTAATATATTAGACTATTATCAGTTGACCACATGGGAAGCACGCAGGCGCACGCGAGGGAGTGACAATGGAGGTGGGTGCTACTGGTGGTCAGCGATGATGGGTGCTTGGAGGTAGCAGAGGTGAGAAGGGTGAGTGGCGTGCTACTGTGAGTGCAAATGGGCACGCTGGAGGGTGAATGTAGCAGTAAGGGGAGTTGGGGCGAGCGTCGACGGCCATTGGCCGCTTGGCGTTGGCTTCTTCAATGTGAAGGTGGTCGGTGGTGGTGATGGTGGTGGTGTGTTTCTGTTTGAGATGGAGGTGGAAACAGATGAAGTTCGCAGAGGAGATGATGAATAGTAGCATGGTGTGAAGATGAAATGCTGGCTGTTTAATGTTCTCATGGTGAGGCAAGTAGGCTCTGGATGGAGGTGTGACTTGTCACGCCACACGCCCACGGTGGAGGAGCTATTGCTGGCGAGGCCCACGATGGTAGAGTGGTAATGCACTTGATGCGCTCATAGTGATGGATTCGGGGTGGAGGCCTCCCGAGCTTTATTGGCTGCATAGCAGTTGTGATGGTGGCTCGGTCAAGGAGTCCCTACAGAAGAAGAAAGGAATAATAAAAGATTGGCTTATTTATATACAAAGCCTTATAGATGTCAAAATGGGTGTAATGCATGCATGTAGTGTGTAAAATGCAAACTAAATTCATGCTATCCTAAGTAAGATCTAATTTACATATGAATGCGATGTACGAAGCAAATCTATAAATTAATGTATTTACATCTTAATGCATGTTGAATAAGTGTTAGAATTAACTTAATGTCTAGGCATTAAAATACAGAAATAGCCCATAAATATGGGCTCATCACCATTTCGCTGAAATGAGCTGAATGGAGATAAGATGAGCTAAACCCAACTAAGTTGAGCTAGAATTCAGTTATGATGTGCTTCCTCTTCATCTTCTGCCTTCTCAAATGGTAGGGTTTGTGGGATCTGTCTCTCTGCTTACCCCTAGCACTCAAACAAACACATTAAAAAGAGAAGAAATATGAAATGCTTGCCTAACCTTATGGAATGCCTAAGTGCAACCCAGAAACCCATTTGTAGAGTTAAAACCCTAAGAGTTAGGTCTGTTTTAGGGCATAAGAATGGTTATAAACTGTCATTTATCACACCCCCATGCTTATCTTTTGCTTGTCTCCTAGCAAAACTATTTTCTCAAAATGGATTTTTGGGAAAGACTAATTTTTTTACTTTTGAGGAGAATAAAATTACGGGACTTCGGTATGGTATTTGTTAGAGATAAAACATTGGGATTCATTTTCAGATCCAAAGATTAGATGAATTGGGATCAACGTATCTTTCAAAAATTCACAAGTTAACTCCTTTTAAATTCAAATGACCTGATATTATTTTTGCAGTCAGGATTTCCTTAGCTCTCGAATCCGAGTCGCAACTTTCATAGCTATTAAAATCTTGTGTCAGTGCTTTATGAAATGCCAACATTATTGGGATATGGTCGTGTTGTTCAATTATTATTATTATTAGTATTTTTTTATTCCTGCATGCTTATTCTTAGATCAATCCTACTGCAGATGTGTCGAGATCATCATTCCCATTATCAATCCTCGAGGGGCTCTGGCACTGGTACTTCGAGACACTACTGTCCATGACACATACCTAGGAGCAGAAAACCCTAAAACATAGTGCAGTGTAAAGGGGCTCTCCAAGCGAACTCAAGCTCTTGCTCTGATGCTATGTAGAGCACTGTCTAAGACACCTGAGCTATAAAATTGTGCCTTAATGCTCTATCTAAAGATATGAAATATAGATATGGAGCAGTGCTAAGGTGATAACATGTTGATATCACATCCTTAAAGGAGGTGCTTTCCTCCTCGGCGGTGGGAACTCACACCAATCATTTACCTCGGATTTTCACTAAGACTAAACAAGGGGCTTTTCTAAATTTTCTAAATGTTTTTGGCTTGGGTAGTGTTGGCTTTGTGCATGAAAGTTTGACATAAGGATTCTGAAAGAGACGCAAGTTTTTGGGTTAGAGACTAAGCCAAGTAGTTTCTAGGTCGCAAAAAGAGATCAAGTCACTTGAATCATCAAGAGTTCAGGCGAAATTTATCGAAAGATACTTGATCTGGTCTTAAAGTAGACCCACAAGTTCTAACAATCTGATCTGCATCCTAGTCCCTAGAATTGTTAATGATTAAATCCCATTGTACCTTGAAATGAATCTTCAAGTTTAGTTCCGACTTTTCAGAGTTTCCTCAAAAGGTTTTCATGATTTTTTTATTTTTACGAATATGCATGCAAAAAGGGAAATTTTTTTTGAATGTTTTTAGGTTTTGAAAATCTTGAGATGATCGTCAAAATTTAAAAACACCTGTCATTCTTATGATATGGAATGTCCTCATGCATCAGGAAGGAAAAGATATCACCTTAGTGAAGGCGATCGGGCTCATGATAGTCAAAACCTCTGGAAAAGAAAGAGAAGAAAGAAAGTAGGAAAAATGATGGGTTACCTCCCATCCAGTGTTGTCTTTAACTCCATTTAGTTGGGTGTAAAGTGCATCAATGATCATGGTTAGGTAGTTCAGTTAAATTGAGAGATTCTGAAGAGAGATTCAAGGAGTTATCCAAATAGGGCTTTAATCTCTGGCCGTTGGCTTGAAATGTAGTATTTGTTTTTGGGTCCAAAAGGTCAACTACGCCATAAGGATAAGTTTTTAAGACAATATATGAGTCAGTCCACTTGGATTTTAGTTTTCCTGGAAAAATGCGTAATCGTGCATCGAAAAGCCAAACACATTGATTAATTTCAAAATTTTTCTGAATGATATATTTATCATGAAATTGTTTGGTTCGATCTTTATAAATTCGTGCATTTGTGTAAGAAAACTTACACAGTTCTTCCAGCTCTATTAATTTTTTTTTCGAAAATGAGAGGAAAGCTATCGTGTTACGATAGCAATCCGGGAGGACATTTTATTGATCAATAAAAGGAAAAAACATGGAGAGTTACAAATTAGATCCCCATCTATGTATGAGGGACTAGCACTCATTTACAATTTTCTCACAGCATATTGGTCTCTCCTGAAATAATCTCTCATTCCTCACCCTCCACATGCACCATAGTGTCGCAGCCATGTGCAGGTGCAACCTCCTAGGTATTAAAAAATTATGCCACAAGGATTCCAATGGAGGGAGTGGCTCCTGGCAAGTTCTCCATATCATATTTGTAATCAAACAAGATGAAAATATGTGGCTAAGACTATCGGTGTGCATTCCACAAAGATGACATTCATGTAGAGCTGCACCCATCCTCTTGTGTCTGAGGTTGCCTATAACCAAGCCCTCCCTTCTACATAGCCAAAGCAAAATTTGTACCTTGAGGGGGATCTTCAAGAGCCATAGTTTTTTTTATCAATGTGATCACTTCCCATATCACTGCCATTATCCATAATTCTTCAATAAGCACATTGAGCTGTATAGATGCCATCCCATGCATAACTGTCTTCCACGCTAGGCCTAGGTTTAAAGCATTCCAAGTTTGAAATCAAATTTAGTCTCTCCTCCCATAGCTGGGTTCCCTCCTTCATGGATTCGGCCTCATTCAGTTGCCAACGTTCGTTTGATTTAGACCAGTAGCTGCTCACTGTGCCATCCTTGTCTTTAGCTGCTGAAAACACCCTCGGGTAGGACTTCTTCAAAGGCCCAGTGAAGACCACTTCTCACTCCAGAAGTTAAATGCCCTTCCATCACCTATCATGGGCTACAGTAGGTGCCAATTGCTTTTAAGAGCCTGGATAACAGAATGCTAGAACAGTGAACGTTGGGTAGGACATAATCTCTTCAAAGCACTATTAGAATTACCATAGCTATCTCTAATGAATTCAGTCCATGGCTTCTCTTCCCCATTAAGAATTTTTATAGCCCACTTGATTAGTAAGGCCTCATTAAACTCTTTTAGCGCTTTGATCCCCAAACCACCTCCTTCCTTGGGATGACAATGTTGCTCCCACTTCAACGGCTACATAAATCTACCCTCATGTTGTGCACCCTTCCAGAAGAACCTCTTTCGCATTAGATCCATGCGCTTCCAGATAGACTTCGGGGATTTGAAAAGGGAGAAGTAAAAGACTGGGATTGAGGTAATAACTGAGTTCAATAAGATGAGTCTTCCACCCTTAGACAAGAACCTACTATTCCACCCTTCCAACTTGACTGAAATCTTATCAAAGAGAATGTTCCAGTCACTTTTCCACAGTTTTGAACACCTCAAGGGTAGCCCCAAGTACCTAATGGGTAGGTTGGTACGTGGAGTTCCCAGGATATCAGAGATAGCATCTTGTTGTTGCTCATTCAGGCCAAAGCAGACCATATTAGACTTCTCCCTATTCAGCTTTAGGCTTGAAATGTTGCCAAAAATATTAACCATATGCCCTAGTGTGCCGGCTTCAACCTCTGTCCCCTCAACAAAAAAGATCGTATCATCCGCATACTGGAGTATAGGGGACACAGTTCTCTTGTTGGATAAAGAGTATCCTCTAATAATACCCGCCTCAGAAAGTTTGTAGGCATTTCTAGCCAAACCATCAACTGCAAGATTAAACACCAATGGAGCTAGCGGGCATCCTTGTTTAACTCCACATTGTGGCTGAATCCAAGCCCCACAAGGCTTCCCATTGATCAAGGGAGTGAAAGAAGTAGTTGTAATGCACTGCTTCATCCATTGGATCCAGAGGGGAGGGAACCCTCTTCTCTTGAAGACCTCCCACAAATAAGGCCATGAAATAGTCATAGGCTTTCTGAAAATCCACTTTCCTATTATGCCAACCACACACCATCTCCTGGGCCATGATAAATGATTATTGTAGAGATCTGTTGGGGAGGAAAGCTGATTGGACTGGATGAATCAAGTCTTGCAAGATTAACCTCAACCTATTTGCCAAAATCTTACTTACCACCAAGTAAATGTAGTTCGAGAGAGCTATAAGTCTGAAATCAAGGAATTTCTTTGCTCCTTGTGTCTTTGGTAACAAGAAAAGAAAGGATCTGTTGATCTTATCAAACCCAAAATTACCCCCCTCAAATTCCTTGATAACGTCCATCACCTCTTTACCAACCAGCCCACATCTCCTTATAGAAGAAGACTTGAATACCATCAGGACCAGGAGAGCCTTCAATGTTCAAGTCTTTAATGGTGTCCATAGTTTCTTTCTCAGTGATGGTTGCCGTCAATCTGGATGCCTATCCATCAAAGACTCTAGGTGAATCACTCGTCGCCATTCTCCATAAGCCTCTGCCTGTTGCTCGTGAAGAGTCTCTAAACTATTTGATGGCCTCAACTCTAATATCCGGCATAGAGGAAATTCTCTGACCATCTTTGATTATGGAGGAAATTAAATTGATCCTTCTATGAGAGCTGGCTGCCAAGTGGAAGAATTTGGTGTTGGCATCACCCTCTTTAAGCCAAAGTTGCCTGGAATGTTCTCTCCAATCCATCTCCTGTTTTAAATCCTCCTCTTCCACCACACCTTTCCACAATCTTCTAGCATCAAGCTTTTGATCAGTTAGGGGACTAGTTGCTTCTTTTGTATCGAGGCCTTGGATTTCCATCAATGACTCAAGGTACCTCTGATGTCTCAAAGTGGACACTGCAGCCTCGTACTCCTTAAGCATAATGCGCATAGTAGCTAATTTGGACGCAAGTTTGATAGTGGCCGACCCTTCCACATGTTTAGCCCTCCACCACTCCTCAAGCATAGATGACAAATGAAACATGTCTAGAAGAGCAGCATTTCCAAAAAATATGTCAATCTTTGACATAAGGCCATTTCCATTTCTCCAAGTGAATTCAGTTCCAGAGGATGGATATTCACTCAAGCTAAGAGCCTGAACCATCAGTTGGAATCCAATGGATGCACTATCCACCGCTCCATTCGGCCTGTCCCTCCCTGTCAACACAATTAAAGTCTCCACCCACAAGCCATGCAACCCCATTAACATATTCTGCTGCTGTGCACCAATCCTCCCACATCTCTTGCCTTGTAGCTGCAACACAAGGGGCATATACCCTTGTAATGTAGAATACGCTATCCCCCTGACTCCTCTTATACTTACAAGTTAGCATATGTTTGGCTTTAAAAACCTCCAGCATTTGTAGAACATTTTTCCTCCACCACAAAACAATGCCCCCTGATCTACCTTGTGAATTGAGCATCACACACTCAACTGCACCCTCGTTCATCAGATCAGCCCAAGCCTTGTCCTCCTCACTCTCTATTTGTGTCTCATGAATGATAGCACAGTCTATCTCCCACTCCCTCAGATATCTTGAAAGAGAAGCCCTCCGACTTTTGTCGCGCAGCCTACACACGTTCCAAGAAAGGACTCTCATCGTGCTTCTTGGGTGCCCCCTTATTAGAGTTCTAAACTTTGCCAACCTTCATAACAGCAGCAATGGCATTTTCATCAAGTTTCACCATGGTGGTTTGTCGCTTCTGCCTAAGCTTATATGGAGATCTACCCACACCAACCTTGGAAGCTGACCCTGCATTGAATTTCAATCCCTCCATGGCTGGCAAGCTGGGCTGCAGTCTCATAGAGTTGGTGGAAATCTCTTGCAGAACCCATTGATCTGATGTATCTGACATTGGCTTAGCTATTGTCATTTCCTCAGCCATAGCTTCTTCTACCAGCATCACTTCCATCCCTTCCTCCATTTCCCCCAAGTGGTGGTGATCCTTGTGCTTTTTAGGCTCAGGCACCTCATCAGGGGTCACATGGCCCGGTTGTTGCAAGACGACCTCATCATTCACAATCTCCGCAAAAGATGTTTTGTTCTGATTGAATCCCCCATCAGTAACATCCATTGTGAACACAAGATCAACAACCATGAGCTCCCCCCACAACAGAGGATAAGCCTCTCAGGCACAGAGCCTGCCTTGAACACATCAACCAAAACATTCAAAACCCGGCCATCTTCCTCCAACAGTCCAACCTCAGCATCTTCGGCCAATGTAGCAAAGCCTACAATCATGGTTGCCACCACCTCTTTCGATCTCAGATGTAATGGTAGGCCCCTAATTCCCAATCTCCTCAATCTAAAACTTGCTCTCTGGGGCAGCCGCTCAGGCAAGGAGCCATCGAAGGGGGAGTCCAACCTCCAAATCACCATCAAGCCATCGAAAGCATTCGAACGAAACCACCGGCGTTCTACGTCAATCATCCCCAAACCAAAAAGCACAAAACACATAAGGGAGAGAGACGCAATCTTCCAACCACTAGTAGACAAGGATAGTGAGCTTACCATCTGATGGATCTTCTCCAGGGAAGGATTTCCTGTCATCACCTCTTCGACCAGAGCCCCTCTCAACACAAGCTCAGCCATCCTGATGTCTTCATTCATAAGGATTTCCACATCCACAGTGTGCCCCCCATAGGCAATTAGAGGTGAAGGTGGCGGCACCACAAAATTTGTTGCCCTAGTGTGCATGTCAGCCCCTCCCCATGGTTGCCCTTGGTTAGCCGTGCATGAGTCTCATTTATGGCCATGCCCCCCACAAGCCAGGAAAACCAGGGGGTAACGACACACCGCCGCCATATGTCCTCATCGTCAACATCGAAAACATAGAATTTCCCTGTTACCCCAAGGCCTACCTTCATAAGCACATCCTCTGCCTACCACCCCTCTCCTAGCTGCCACAAGACCTCTTCTTTCGTTCCGCCTCCAAGCCCTAGATCTCTAGGTTATCCATCCTTCAGCACCAAGGTTTCTCTCTCTTGTCGCCCTAGTGTCTCCCTACATCCTCCCTAGTGTCCTCCTCTTCAACCTCAAGAAGCTCCAGCTTTATTAATTACAGTCTCCTTTGTTTACCATCTTCAGATAAATCTAGATTTAGTTTTTTAATTGCCTAAAAAGCCCTGTGTTCGAGTTCTATTGGGAGATGACATGCCTTTCAAAAAATGAGATGAAAAGGGGACATGCCTAGGGGAGTTTTAAATCCTATACGGTAGACCCATAAAGCATCATCCGGTTTATTAGACCGGTCTTTATGATCGAGCCTAATCATTTTTCGTAGAATATTTTTAATCCCCCGGTTAGAAACTTCGGCTTAGCCATTTGTTTAGGGATGGTAATGAGTGGAGATTTTGTGATTGATTCCATATTTAGATAATAGTTGATGGAATTGAGAGTGAGCAAAATGTGATCCTCTGTCATTGATGATGGCCTTGGGAACTCCAAATCGAGAAAAAAATGTTTTTCTTGATAAAATCCATGACTACCTTATGATCATTGGTGCGAGTGGGTACTGCTTCAATCCAGTTAGATACGTAGTTGACTGTGACTAGTATATATAAGTACCCACATGAGTTGATGAACGGTCCCATGAAATCGATACCCCATACATAAAAAATTTCAACTTTTAAGATAGGATTCAGGGGCATCATATCCTTTTTAATCATGTTGTTGATGCTCTGACAACACACATGACCGAACAAAAGAGTGAGCATCTTTGTGTAGGATGGGCCAAAAGAATCCAGAGTTTAACATTTTAGTTGCAATTTTCTTGCTTGAAAAGTGTCCACCACAAGCCATTGAGTGATAGTGTGTCAGAGTACTATGAAATTCTAATTTGAGTACACACCGTCGAATGACTTGATCGGCACAATTGTGGAAAAGATCGGGCTCCTCCTAGAAATAGTATTTGATATTAGCAAAGAACTTATCCTATTTGATTTTTGGTCAATTGAAAGGGATTCATTCTGTTGCTAAATAGTTTGCAATAGGTGCAAACCAAGGGACGGTGTTGGCAACTAATAAGGTTTCATCTGGAAAGACATCTGTTGGGGTCAACACATCAATTGCCATAAGGCGAGAGAGATGATTGGCCACTACATTTTACAATCCCGCCTTATCCTTGATTTTCAAGTCAAATTCCTGGAGCAATAGGATCCAGCGAATAAGGCAAGGTTTGGCATCTTTTTTGTTCAGTAGATATTTAAGTGCCGAGTGGTTGGTGTAACTGGTGACAGTGACCCCAACAGATAGGAGCAAAATTTCTCTAAGGCGAACACAATGGCAAGAAGTTCTTTTCAGTTACAGTGAATTCCGTTGTGCATCATCAAGATTTTACTAGCATAATAGATCAAAATGAGCTTCTTGTCAATGTACTGCCCTAGAATGGCCCCTACAGCATAGTCTAAGGCATCGATCATTAACTCGAAGGGACAGTTCCAATCAGGTCCCTATAAAATAGGTGCCTTTGTGACTTCTTCAGTTGATTAAAACTTTCTGGGCATTGGTTAGTGAAGTTGAAAGGTTGGTCTTTAGTGAGTAGTTGACTTAAGGGTTTGGAGATTTTGGAGTTCTTAATGAAACGGCAGTAGAAGCCCATATGCCCCAAGAATGATCGGATTTGTTTTACAAAGTTTGGTAGTGGGAGTCTAGAGGTGGCATCTATTTTGGCTCTATCTATCATAATTCCATCTTTGGATGTGACATGGCCCAGGATGATGCTATCCTGGACCATGAAGTAACTTTTCTCCCAACTGAGGACCAAATTTACTTCGTTGCATTTTTTTAGTGTCTTTTCAAGATTTTTAAGACATAAATCGAAGGAATCTCCAAAAATAGAGAAATCACCCATAAAAACTTCTAAGCATTCACCTACCAGATCTGAAAAATTGGCAAGCATACACCTTTGAAAAGTTGCAGGTGTGTTGCACAGACCAAAGGGCATCCTCCGTAAAGCAAAAGTTCCGAAGGGGTAGGTGAATGTAGTTTTTTTCTTGATTTTCAAGGTGGACTGTGACTTGATTGTAGCCAGAGTAACCATCGAGAAAACAGTAATAGCCTCGTCCGGCTAAATGCTTCAAGATTTGATTAACAAATGGGAGCGAAAAATGGTCCTTCTTGGTAGCAGTGTTTAATTTGTGATAGTCAATGTACACGTGTCAAGAAGAAGCGGTCCGGGTGGCTATATTTTCCCCATTTTCATTGGTGACAATGGTTAGTCCTACTTTTTTCGGAACAACTTGTGTGGAACTAACCCAACAACCGTCGAAAATAGGGTAAATAATGCCAGCATCAAGCCACTTAATTATCTCTTTTTTTACCACCTCCTGTATGTTAGGATTTAATCTCCTTTATGGCTGGCAGGAGGGGCGAGAGTTGTCCTCAAGATATATTCGATAAGTACAGTAGAATGGATTGATTCCCTTAAGATCCAAGAGAGTCCAACCAATAGCTTGTCTATTTTTGTTAAGAACCTGGAGAAGTTTTTCCTCTTGAGCCCCGGTGAGATGGAATTGATAATCAGGGGAATTATGTTATTCGGACCTAGGAAAACTTATTTTAAGGAGTCGACAAAGGTTTCAACTCTAGTTGTAGGCCCGGCTCTGAAAATGTTTTTGATTTATGGGGGAAGAGAGAGAGAAAGAGTTAGGTAGAGAGTTATATGTTGAAGGTGAAGTTAGGGTGGGAGGGTGAGGTGAATCAGAAGTGGATTCAGGAACTATTTCAATTACAAAGCAAGAGCCCACTTGTGAAGTTTGCATGGTTTCCTCCACTAAGTTTTTTGTTTTTGAATTCGAGTCATCAAAGGAATCAGGTTCTTGGAATCTCTTAGAGGCTTGAAAGATATCTAGGGTGATTGATTCACCACCGCACATGATTTCCAGTTTTCCAGAATCACAATCAATGTTTGCTTTTGTGGTGGCTAAGAATGGTCTTCCAAGTATAATTGGGGCATTTTTCAAAGCTTCGGGCACCTCAATATCTAGGACCAAAAAGTCTACAGGAACTAGACAGCTTTGGACCCAGATAATTACATCCTCGACAATCCCCTTTGGTTTGATTGTAGATCGGTCAGCTAATCGAAGTGTAACCTTTACAGGCTTTAATTCATCGATCTTGAATTCCTCGAATACGACAGTGGGGATAAGATTTATAGAGGCACCAAGATCAAAAGGGCACGATTAAAGGAAGTGTCATAGATGACCACTTGAATCAAGGGGGCACCTGGATCTTTCCTTTTCAAAGGCAGTTTGCTCTGCACAACCGAGTTAACTGTCTTAGGGAGGATCACCTTTCCTAGGTTTCTAGGCTACCTTTTGGGAGTGCACAAATTTTTTAAGAATTTAACATAGGTAGGGATGTATTTTATTGCATCTAGGAGAGGGATATTTATCTCTACTTGCCCAAAAAGTTTCATTAATTCCTTATCAGTGGGCTCCGATTTCTTTTTCTTTCTATTTGTGGAGTGAAGGGCTTGTGGAAAAGGTATCGGGTTGTATTTTCCTACAGTTGATGGTTCCTGAACTGGGTTAGAGGGAAAAGAGGAAGTAGAGGGAGAAGAGATGATTTGCTTTTCTCTAGAGTAGGTTTCTTGAGCAGGCATGGGATCTTGAGTAGTTTTTCTACTACTCGAAGTAACTGCATTGGCAGTATGATTGCTTCTAGGAGGAGGTCGGGAAGACTGATTTTGATTGAAACTTGGTGGGTGCTAGGGTACTGGATAGATGGGTTGATTGGGATACCTGCCTTGATATTGGTTCCGTTGGTTGTTAGGGTTGGGCATGGGTTGAGATGGTAAATTACCTGTAGGTTTGCGATCTGGAGTGACTTTGACTTGATTTTGTAAATTGGTTACTGTACAGGTCACTTCGGTCATTTGGTTCTGCATGCCCTAAAGGGTTTTCATAACCTGGGCATTGATATCTTCTTGTGATGGCCCAGGTTGACACAAATTTTTCCCATAAGCCCTAAATTGATTCTATTTTGGGAATGGAACTTGATTTGGGGCTTTCCAGGAGGGGTTTGGTTTGTTTCTCCAATTTTAGTTGTAGGAGTTGGAGGAATTTCTAAATTGCTCTTGGAGAGTTGAGATGTTCTCAGTGGCAGGGTTAAAAAGATTTTGATTTATTAAATCATAAGTCCTAGTCGACTCTTGTGGAAACTCAGTCAAACATTGCTACTCAGCTGGGACAACACCAATATTATGCAAATTCTTTCTTCTGATGAGGTTAGGGGAGTTTGGGTAAAGAGCTTGTTTTTGAGTCAGCTTTTCTTCAATCCTTTTCTGGTGAATTTGCATCTGATCCAGTCTTTGTGCAATCATTTGCAAGTCATCTTGTGTGACTGGAATCAATGTAGATTTGGAGTCAATTTCATTAACCTCGAGTCTTGGGTTTGTAGTCCTACCAAAGGTGTCCATCAAAACCAAATTAAATGAGTTTTCACTCACTTCAAAAAGTAGGTAGGCACTATCAGCATCTTTATTAAGGAATTTACCCCCACATGAAGCATCTATGAATCATTTCAATTGATCTTCTAATCTGTGATAGAAGATCTGTACTAGTTGCCTTCATGGAATCTCATGGTAGGTACAACTCAACAATTCTTGAAACCTCTCCTAAGACTCATGGAGAGATTCACTGGATTTCTGTTGGAAGGTTGTAATAAATCATCTTAAGGCATTAGTACGATT
The DNA here is from genome assembly GCA_037157565.1 of Thalassia testudinum. Taxonomy (NCBI): domain Eukaryota; kingdom Viridiplantae; phylum Streptophyta; class Magnoliopsida; order Alismatales; family Hydrocharitaceae; genus Thalassia; species Thalassia testudinum. The sequence goes on from JAZHRO010000007.1 coordinate 2,923,747, forward strand.
GATCGGGAAAAACTTTTTAAGAAAAGTGGTCTTTAATTGAGGCTATGTAGTAATAGGACTCCCAATCATCCTGAACCAGTATGCGGCTTCGTCTTTTAGGGAGAGAGGGAAGAGTCTCATGAGACATAATTCTTCCCGCACATTGCGGGAATGGATGGTTTGTGCGAGGACAGTTAGTTCCTTGAGGTGGTTAAAAGGGTCCTCTCTCAAAAGACCATGGAAGTGTTTAATGAGGTTCATGATAGCATGCTTGATTTCAAAATCCCCCTCGAGTATAACCACCCAGGGTTTCTCTTCGTAATTAGAAGGATCATAAAAATCCTTAAGTGGTACGAGAGGTTTCCCGAGCAGCTGACCCGATCTTTGGTTGGCTAAGTTTGCTACTGTCTTAGCCAACTGTTGCTGATTGAGTTGAAGTCGAGACAGTTGGTCGACCATCATGAATAGGGGATTAGGTGGAATTTGATTCTACTTTGGCTGTTTTGGGTTTTGAGGTAGCTCCAAACCCAAGAAGTTAGGGATGGGAAAGTTAGCATGTGGGTTAGCTGAAGGATCTTGTACAGAGGGGTTAGGGTTAGGTTGAGAGGTGGAAGGGTTAGTGGCAGAATTTCTGGACCTGTTTTGTATATTTTCCATTTTTGAATTAGAGGAATAATGTGAAGAAGAAGAAGAAAGAGATCTTTTTGTGCTGGGGGCGAAATCAAATGATCCCCGAGATGTGGATTCTAGGACCTTCGCCGGTGCATACACTAGAAGATGGAGAGGGGAGGAGAAGGGAAAAGATGAGGAGAAGTGTGCAAATCAAGCAAACAAGGCCTAAACCTATCTTAAGGTTGACTCCCTAAGAAAACCTAAGACTTGGGAACTCGAAAAGCAAGGGATTAGTAAGTGAACCCACTTCATAAAGTGAACCTGACTAGATTACAGAGGTGGCTTGGGCCCAAGCATGTCCTGGAAAGATCACTAGGGCCTTGTGTAAACCATTACTCGTCATTTAACTTCCCTCTTAGTCTATCGCCACATTTCCTAAGGGAATTAGGAGCGATTAAAGATCCTTAAATTCTGGATATCAAGCCTAGTTTGATGAAGTCCTTAAGTGGTCAAATAACTACTTTCTTTTAGTTAGGCTTAGGATACCTGAATGGCACAGGAATGTGGAGGGTGTTAATTGGGGTAAATGGCCTGTTATTCTTTTTTTTGAGTGTGTGCAGATTGGATGGACTGAGTCCAATGGCAAAACAAGAGGTTGTTACATAAATTTTTGTTGTTTTTTGCCTTTTAAGGTTTAATATTGTTTAGTGTATTTTAGGATTTTCTTGTTATATTTTCAAACAAGTTTGAATTCCACAATAAAAAAGGCAATAGGTTGTATCAGTAATGATAACTTTCCTTTAAAGATTGTGGGACAAAAAATGAAAGAATCCTAAATGAATTGAACCCTATGCAGGCAATTGGCTATCAGTGAATCCTTTTAGGCTTTTCCTTTTAAGTAGTGGTCCAAATAGATCAAAACACACCAATACTAGAAATAAAATTAAATAAGGATTCCAATTTTTTTTTTCATTTTAAGAATTTTTTAAATATTTTTTGAAAATTTTCTTTGTACTGATGTCACAATCTAGAAATGATACCTATGGCTATTTTGATCTTTTTAGTAATACCATTGGCCACCAAAATTTTTGAGGATTTTATATATTGTGTGGAATTTCCCAAGGATTCCAGAAAAGTAAATTTCACAGAAATTGGAAGAGTAAAAAAATTTCTGAAATTCATAAATAGTAGAGAAATAATGAAATTCGAAGGGCTGACCCCTCTATGGTCCACAAATTTTTAAAAACTTTCTATAAGTACAAATGCTCTAAAATTTGGAATGTATGTTTCCAACTTGATTTAAAACCATTGGGTGAAATTTCATGATTTTAGAAGGCTTGTGGTGTCGTGACCTGATTTTTGAAGTTCACACAAAATCTGGTTCCGAAAATCAATATACCAGCACTTGAGTAGAGTGGTGGTATATAAGACAATCAAGCAACCAATTGATTTTACAAATCCACTACTCTACAAAAATCTAACGTTTTTGATTCTGAAAGCCTTTTTTTAATATTTTTTTGATATTTCTTTAGAATTTATGTGACAAGCAATGGGCACTATCCTTAGAATTCGTGGGAAGAAGAGGCACTTTCAGCTCTCGCTCCAAAAACCCACCTTCTTCCTATAGATACCTTCACACACGAATTTAAGAGAAAGAGAAGAGGATTAGATCTATGTATCAAGCAAGAGGAAAAATAATATGCAAAGCTGTGCCTCCCCAGCAACAATGCCAAAAAGTGATGGCGAAAATCACACAATTTATAAAAGTGGGTTTTTAATCGTTGTACATACGAAATTCGATCGCTTTTAAAATTTATATGAATTGAGTACTCGAAGAGTATTTGGGTTGTCCCAAGGGAGGTAGAAATGCAAATAAAATATATCACTTGCTTGAATATGAAAATCACTCTTTTTTGTTTTAGGGTTCTAATATATGTAATTTTTTTTGGTTTTAAATTACGGCAAAGATACTCAAAATGGTTGCAGAGAAAGAAGTGGAAATGCGAGATGAAAGCAACAAGTGTCTTACTCTTCCAACTCACTCCAAGTACGGGCAACTTGGAGTAATGTAAGGGCAAGAACACGAAATCAAACACAAAGCCAAAATGATAGAAGAATGCTTTTTATAAGAAAAACTATTTTACAAATATGGAGAGCTCACAAGTGGGAGTACCACACTTGTAATCTCCTGAGAAAAGCACTAACTACAATGAAAAACAAATGTGCTAAAGATAGAAGAAGGGTTAGGGTTGAAGATGCGACTACTGCAGAACTCCTACTCCAATTCTGGTTGCCCCAGAACTGAAGGAAGCTCCTCCTCCTGGACGTCTGCTCCTTGCAAGCCCTGGTGGCTTGCCTCTGTGCTCCTCCTTCGGGTGGATGAGTACCACCCTCAATCCTCCTCTTACCTGGTCATCCCCTTGAATAGTGTGACTCCTTGGCTTGGTGTGACACAAGGTAGAAGAGAGAAGGAGAATGAAGGCACCAGGGGGGGGGGTGTATGCCCCCTTAATCTTCTTCTCCTTGGCCGAATGTAGGTGGCTTAAGGGTGGATATGTGCACGTGATTTCACTAGCCAAGGGTGGTTTGAAATGGTGGTAGGTAGGGGGTATAAAATAGGAGAGGTGAAGGGGGGTTGGCGTGGATATTGTGGATGGATAAGATAGGCTTGTGGGGTGGTTACGTGATCCAAAGGCTATGGTGTTTTGGCACCATGTGAAGGGATGGTAGGGAGGCAGTTAAGGGATGAAGAGGTGGCATTTTTGGTGGTGGTTAACTCCTTGGTTGGAGCCAAAAATAAACCTTCTAGAAGGGTTCTTCTTGGTGCCAACTTTGGAGGGCATGGATGGCATTTGGTGGTTGATGGATGGCTAGTATGGAGGTTCATAGTTGGTGCCAAAAGTGGTTGGTTATTGTGGTAGTTATGGGAGGAAAGGGTTCCATGGTTGGCGACATTTTGAGGAGGTGAAGGTGGGGTATTTTTGGCGCCAACCATGGAGGGGGTTGGTGGTGGTTATATGGGTGGTGGACGACCATAGTAGGGAAGGTGGAGATGAGCTTAGCTAAGCTAGGTAAGCTAGCTTAGCTAGTAGGGGAGTAGTGGAGGAGCTAGGGTTGAGCTGAGAGGAGGTGGCCAGGGCCTGACTGGAGCTGAATGGATCTTCCCGAAACTCATAGTTATTTGAAGAGGTCTTCTTAGGAGCTCTACTATCCAACTTAGCTAGCTAATTCTTTTGCTAGCAGCTAAGCTGAGTAGGTTGAGCTGGTCTCAACTATTCTGGAGCTGAGGTGAGTTGGACTTGCTTCTCTCGAAGGCTCCTTAGCTAGCTTTGCTACTACTTGTAAAGTAATAGCTAATCTAGAAGGAGTTCAGCTACCTTGAGCTAAGTAGAGCAGGAAGGAGCTGGACTAGAGTTGGGGTCAACTAAGTTGACCTAGCCTAAGCTCCCAGTGAACTAAAAGGAACTGAGATGAGCTAGCCTCAACTAAGTTGAGCTGGAATTGAGCTGTGGTAAGTTGAGTTGAGCTATCATGAACTGCCATCCAGCTGAAATGACCTGAATGGAGTTGAGATGAGCTAAACCCAAACAAGTTGAGCTAGAATCCAGCTATGATGTGCTTCCCCTTCATCTTCTGCTTTCTTAAATGTCAGGGTTTGTGGGATCTGGCTATTTGCTTATTCTTAACACTCAAACAAACACATTGAAAAGAAAAAAAATATGAAATGCATGCCTAACCTAATGGAATGCCTAAATGCAACTCAGAAACTCATTTGCAGAGTTAAAACCTTAAGAGCTAGGTCTATTTTAGGGTATAAGAATGTTGATAAACAGGCGTTTATCAGTGAAAAAATCCCAAATCAACAAATATAATCAAATATGCATGAATCCAAGATGTAATAAACTTTAAACATGCATTAATTAAAATGAATGACGAAAAGTAATCTCGTCTCCACAGGGAGGCAAGTACGCATATAGGTTTAAGATTTGCATATAATAACGATCAACAATGATTCCAATAACAAGAGGAAAATAAACAAACTACGCAAATAAGGGCAAACTCCATAAATCATAGTGGATGTAGAATCGCGGTGAAAACACGTAGTTGCGGACACAGTGACAAAGATAAGCACGCTATCACCATGCTCGCCTATGTGTGGGTAGTGCAGTCGTGGTGATGACATCGAGGAAGAGCATAGTTGGTGTCATAGTGGCACAGTCATGGTCGCGGTGGCAGCTTGCTGTTGAGGAGAAAAGAAGGCGTACCATCTGTTCTGAGTGGTTGAGAGGGAAGGTGGAGGCATATGATGGTAACATCATCATGGGTCCTAACTAGCCACCATTAGTCAGATTCAAATGATAAATTCTCCTAATTGGTCATCTTAGGGTCACAATTCTGCACTGATCTGATTTGAGAAGACAAGAAAACATGGTTAATTCTGCTGTTTTAACAGCACATCAAAAATGTAGATTTACTACATGGTTATTCAAGGGTTAATTAAAGGTCAAATGAACATAAAAGACTAAAAAGTGCATTCACATTTACTGAATTAGGGTTTCACGCATTTCGAGGGTGAAAACAGTATTGAAAACCCTAATTATCAACCCCACTTAAATTGAAAAGGTTTTGGTTAGGATAAAATAAATCTAAACCTCCTAAAAATTATTTTAAAATATTTTAATTGGTTTGGTACCTTCACTTTGACCATCTGAACCTATTTTGACCTAGAATAGAGATTCAGACAAGAATTTGCCTTGATTTAGGCTTCTATAAAATTTATCCAGTCCAACATGATCAAAACTCAAATCCAAGTTTACCATTAGATTCCTTGGGTCCTAATTAGGTTAACACTAAAATTTGGGCCCAATCAGAGTCCATCTTGACCTAATTTGCATTTTGGGCCCTAAAAATACTATTTTTCACATTTAGACCCCTAACTTTCAAGTTCCTTACCAAAACATTCCCAACTTTCTCATCATCTTTGCAAGGAGGTCCCTACCACCATTAACAGTAGAACCCACAGCGTATCGACTTCAATCAAGGATTCATCCTCCATTTGTCAACCAAATCCCTCCAAAATTGGAGGGATTGTTGATTAAAAGATCCTTAGCCAACTGAGCATTATCAAAGATCTCAAATCAGAGCACACAACCCCGAAGAACTCAAGAAAATTAGAGAGTCTTTTCTTGCATCAATTGCATGGAATTCATGAGGATTCTTTGCAATTGAAGTCTTGGAACGCCTCTATAAAAGCTCCCATACATTCCATGGTTCAAACTAGTTGATTTCTGACTAGAATCTCCCTTAATTCTTCACCTCAGGCTAGCTCCATAGTCGGCTTCGGTGAGCTTCTTCAAGCCCCCTCTTCTAGCCACCAATCATCAACTTGGGAGGTCTAACCTCTCCCTCTCTTCCTCATGCTCCTCGTGAGTGATTCCTGCCCCTTCTTCCTCGTTGATTCCTCCGCCGGACTTCGTCGCCTTCCTCGCATCCGGCCAGTCAATGGTCGGCTCTCCCCACCTCTACTCATCCTGATATGTCTCTATCTCTCTCTCCCTCTCTTCCTCTAGCCCCTTTCTACACCTTTAGTTTTTAAGTTCACCTGTTGCGCACGCCGTTCCGCCTTTGTCTTCTCCACCTTTGGCACAAGCTCTGGTGAGCTTGCATTGGCATGACCGTCCACAAAACACATCGCTACCACTCCCAAAAGCTTCGCCCTGACACCCTAATCGAAAGCCCCAACTCTATTGGGACTTTTGACCACACACACAACCCACCGGACAAACCCATCCTCCGCCATCATCTCCGTCACCATCCACCCTCCCCACACCATAATACTCCTCGCTACCATCGCCGTTGCACTCTACACATGATGGCGATTGTCCTGAACTAGTTTAATTGGGGCGTTAAGCCTGTGTTCGTGCTTTCAGGGTTCACCAAGCTTCCTCCGCCTCCACCATCTTACTTGACGTCGTATACCTCTTTTCGGCTTCCACCCGATCTACTGCCACTCTCATTTGATGCAGCCTCACATCAAGAAGGTAGCAAGGTCCTCAATCGAAGCAATAGAAGTAGCAGTTGTGCCAATTTAACAAGGAGATCTGCTGCAACTACACACGAAGAAGAGCTGGTAAGATAGTCCCACATCGTGCAAAGAGAAACCAGATTTGTCTTCATAACCTTCGACGTGCATAGCTTATTTGCTTAGAACACAGGGGTCAGGTCCCCATGCATGCGCTCACGCACGCCCTCGCCCGCACTTACGTGCATGCGGGTCTGGGTCAATTTGTGGCCGGTTTGACTTGGGTTTGAATAGTGATCTGGGTCTGTGTTTGCCACTTTGACATAGGGTTTTAAAATGATACATTGTGGTATAGTCGATAAAGTGCGAAAACAAATAGAATTTATACTTGAATAGAAATCCGAGATCGAACGTAGGGAGCAATCAACAATTCAATCACAAGATCACAATTCTAAGTAAAAGATATAAGCAATTGCAACCAAAACTTATTTAAGAATGATATTTCAGTAATTCAGGTATCAATATGCAAAAAGATTAGGGTAAAATGGTGATTTGAATCACCAAATTACCCTTTGAGTTTAAGCTTCAAATATATCAAATGTTTTAATAGTGATTATCAACCAATATTCCATGTCAGTTATCTCAATAATGCAATAGTAGCCTAGAACCAGCAACAGAGGCAAAGGCCTCTCTTCTCCTTCAAGCCTTAGGGAGAGGTGCACAGTACAACACCAACAGAGGAATGAAGGTCCTCTCAGAGACTAAGTGCAGAGAGATTAGAGAGTGAGGCAAAATCCCCCCTCCTCTCTCTCTCCATCTTTTCTCTCTTAGAACAGGCAAACCAAACTAGACCTGGGTAGCCTGTAATCGGATCAGTATCCAGACCCACGTGGCGTGAGCGCGGGCGAGGGCACATGCGTGGAGCATGCGAGCGGGACCTCACCCTGGTGCTCTCGGAGGCAGCTGGGATAGATCACAAATTCTTCTTATGTGTTGTTGCGGCGTCTGCGTTCCACGATGTGGGACTAAATGCCCACCTCTTCTCTTCACGCAACAGTACGTGATGAAGTCCCATATTGAATTCGAAGATGAAGCTTGCGTCGTCAATTGTAGACCTAGAGGGATGCCTAGAAGGTGTCCGCAACACCTAGAGCAGAGAGCACTGAAGAACACGCTTTGAATATCATGAACGGGCCTGGAGAAGGTGAAGGTGGCGATGGAGGTCCTGTGAAGCACCTGAAATAAAGAATACAGTCTTTTGACCTTATTAAAATAGCTCAAAAGGTTCGCCGGAGCATGACGAACGTAGTGGTGGTGGTTTCGTGCTCTGTGGAGGCGTGAGGTGGTGGGTCAGAATTGGGGAATGCTGTTGGTGAAGGTGTTTGGTTGGGCTATGGGGAAGCTAATAGCGTCAATAATTAGAGGGCTTTTGCTCTCTGAAGTGTGGTGAAGCTTTTGGAAGTGGAGCGGTGGTGTATCGTGCGGTGGAGCGGCGGGGAGGATTTGTTGGAGCATTGCCGGAGAGGAGGAAGACAATGGCATAGCGGGTGGAAGTGTGATTGATTTGAAATGTGGGTGAGGGGGAAGTGATGTTGGGGAGTAAAGATAGCTAGAGAGCTTCAATCATGGCTTGACCGGAGCCGGAGAAGGAGAAGGAGAGGTGGCGACGAGGATGGAGGCAGAGATGGTAGTCGTGCTTTGGCTGGCAACGACCACGATGAAGAAGGAAGACGGTCGGCCATCCAATTTGATGGTTGGACGGCCATAAGAGAAGGATGGAGAGAGATCACCGGAGTAGAGGTTCGATGGCCAGAGGAGGAGAAGTAGAGGTATTTGGCTTGCCAAAACTTGCTAAGGAGGTAAGACAGGGGTTCCAGGACTTAAATAGAGCTCCAAAGAGGGCTTTAGATCGAGAAAGAGCTCTGATTTGCTCTTTAGGAAATCAAGAAGCACCCATTGATTTCATGCATTCGCACACACAAATCAAAGGGTTTTAGGAGTTAGGATTTGTCCCAATAGGTTTGTTTAGGTGTGAACATTAATCCCACTAAATTTGGTGGGATTTGATTGCCATTAGAGTAGGATTTGGTTTGGTCAATGCTTGCTTGGAGGTCGATTGACCTCCAATGGTGACAAGGGCCAATTTGCAAAGACGATGAAGAAGATGGGGGGCTATTTGCAAAGAATTTGAAAGCTAGGGGCATGTGTGTGAGAGAAAATAGTTAGACTGGACCAAAACACAAACTTGGTCAAGATGATCTTTGATTGGGCCCAAATTTTGGTACAAACCTAATTTGGACCCAAGGAATCTAATGGTGAAGTTGGATTTAAGTTTTGACCAAGTTTGACTAAGTAAATTACGTAGAAATCCAAATTAGGGTAATTGTTCGTTTGAGACTCTATTTTAGGTTAAAATGGATTCAGATAGTCAAATCAGGGATGCCAAACCCTAGAGAATATTTTTTTATGATTTTTAGAGGGTTTAGGTGAATTTTATCCTAACAATAACCTTAGTGAATTAAGCAGGTCTATTTTTAGGATTTCAGATGTCATTTAATTCTCGAAACACGTGAAATCCCATTTCTGTCTTTATGGACCCCCTTTTTGGACTTTTATGACTATTTGACCTTTAGTTTGCCCTTAGAAAATCCCATGGTTATTTTGTAGTTTTGATAAGATGGCAAAATTACATAAGTAATCCTATTTTCATCTTTTCTTCTCAAAATAGAATATTAAGCACTTAGGACCCCCTGATGGTTATGTAGGAGCTTTTATTGACTTTATTAAACTAAATTGGGCTAGTTATGGCTCAAGATGGTGTACCCATCAGTCTGGATTAAGAGAGAAAAGGAATTCTGAAGAGGATTTGGGGGGGTTTTGCACTATTTAACCTTGGGATTGTGCCCACACTTAGAAAAATTTTAGAGGTTCTTTGGTTGCTACTTAAGGTGTCTGAACCTTGATTTCGTCATCTAATGGCTCTTACTTTGGTTGAGATATTGATTTGAGTACTATTGGAAAATTTAGGATATTGTGCTTAATTGTTGGGGATATTTGGTGGTTTCAACCACCAATTTTTATCTCTTTTATTTTCATTCTAAGATACATTTTTGAAGCATTAATTGATTATTTTATTTGGGATTGACTATGCATTTCATTATGATTCTTGATTGTTCTGATTAGTGATTGATCTACTACACTTTCTCCCTACGAACGACCTCAGAACTCATGATTTTTTGAGCTTTATAAATTTAAATGTCATATCGATTTTCATCGCTGTACTATGATGCTTTGTTTTCCTAAACTATGATGATTTTCTACTGCAACATTTTGGCATCGTTGCCAGAGAGCAATGCGCATTTCATTCACTAATCACACTTTCTGATATGATTCTGACTTGCTATATTTGTTTGTTGTGTTGTTGCAGGTGAATCTAAAGACCAACCACACAAGCAACCACACTAGGGGCAGGTAATCACATTCCCTTCTTCTTTAAGCCTCTCATCTCTTGGAAAGATTGAAAAAGAAATTAATTAGGATCAACTTGCTTTATTTAATAGTAATCATCATTCAAGTTTCCTGATTTGATTCAATTTGATTATAGATCCCCATCCTAATACTTGTACCTATTAGGGACATAAGGTTCCTTGGGCTATTCACCTTCTTGATTGAGCCCAAGGTACCATCTTTTGGACGAATTGGACTTCGAAATAGAGCCAACCTAGGATTTCCACATTTGGGTTTCCAAAAGCACACACTTTCCTGATTTAAAAGAAAATATATTTCCTGCATTGCATGTAACCCAAGCCCTTGGTTTAATTGACCTAATCAAGTGGACCCTAAAATCAAGGTTCTAATAATCACTTGGATCATTAAAATTGGAGACCTAATAACCTGTTTGCAAACCAATTTAGGGTGGTTTGGGTTCTTGACCCAAATTCATCGTCAACTTTAAGATAGGTTAGGTGAAGTTGGTTCACATTGTGAATCAACCAACCTCCAAATTAGGTCACAAATTAAATTAACTTCAAGTTCAAGTGAAATTCAAGGAATAAGCAGGATTAAAATTGGTAGACTCAGGAGTCAAGCTCACACATTCCAGTCTAGTTGGAATCTCAGTGACAAGGAAGGTCGGGTGGGGGAAACCCTGTTACCCATGGGGATGCTCTACCGTGTAGGGGTCTTTGCAGGACTCTCCCTTCCTGGCTACCCAAGTAATTCTTGGGTGCGTAAGTTTCTAATCCAGAGGTAACATCTGTCTTGAACCTCCATAGTCACTCAGCTTTGTTGGGTGCATCGATTGGGTCCAATACACATTCTATCCCTCGTCTGATTCCATAATGCATGTATGGGAGGAGGTCTTTAAGACCAATCTTGAGGCCTCCATTAGCAGTTCACTCTCATTGGAGTCAAGCCCCAACCCAATTGTTTGTGTTCCCTTCCGATTAGATCAAGATCTCTTCCGATCCTTCCACATCTGAGCCTGGCTCTCCATCATCTGCATCAATGGAGAATCAAGGAGAAGTGCCTAACATCCAAAATCAAGTGCAGAATCTTAGATTTATTCCATGCATTCATGAATCCCCTACTACGTCTGCAGATGCGAGATCACTATGATCTAGTAGCAGTAGCTATCGAACCCAGGGTACAAATCCTGAATGAAGGACCTGGTACAGAATTAAAGCTGAATTTTATAAGTGCAATCCCAAAATTCCATGGAACAAATGCTGAAGATCCTATCTAACACATCAAACAATTGAAACATATAGCCTAGACCTTTGGACCACCCATTCAGAACCGGGACATCTTGCTCATGAAGATGTTCTCCTTCTCTCTTATGGACAAGGCTACCCATTGGTATCAAACCTTGACTTGTCTGATCAACACATGGGAGGAACTCTAATCTGAATTTCTGAAGAAATTCTTCCCAGTTAGTCGCACCAATTCCTTGAGGCACCAGATCACACATTTCACGCAGAATGCAGGAGAACCACTTCATGAGGCATGGGATCGCTTTTTGGATCTCATGTGGAAATGTCCCCATCACGGAGTTCCTAAATGGGAACAGGTCTAGTCCTTTTACCAGGGACTCCGTGAGGACATCAGGTTATTTGTCAATGCAACCTGTGGTGGCAACATCATGCGTCAACATGAAGACACTGCTTGGGAGATTCTCAAGAACATGTGCAAGAACTCCATAAACAATGAGTCTATGGGTGTGTTCGATCGGACGACCACCTGTGCATTAACAAACACATGAGGAGCACATGAGACATGTGACCTATCTGCATCCGTCAACTTGAAGTTGGTGGCCAATCGCCTAGATAACGTCTCCATCATCGAAAAGAAGGTGGATGAATTGACTCAACATCTATAAAGAGCCACCTCTTCATAGCAAAACACGTATGTACATCTGTCCTTAGGTAGGAAGGCTGTGCATAACATTCACCATCACTCATATCAGGGGATGGACACGTATCTAAACCCGTCTGATCATGGTTTCGAGAGAAACTCCGAACCATCCTACTCTAGTTGGGGGAACTCTGAACCCTTATACCTTGATTACTCTGGAGTTCCTCAGACCTGCAAGGATCTCCACACCATCTAGAATGATCCATTCTTCAACACATATAACTCTGCATGGCACAATCATCCAAATTTCTCGTGGTCAGGAAATAATCAGAACTCGAGACCTCAATTCCAACCTCGACCACAAGCTCCGAGACTATATCAGCTCACTCAGCCTAGGCCCAACCCAAATTACCAATCTAGACCTGTCAGGGAAGATCAAATGAGCTTGAGTTTGCAGGCCCTGGCTGACATCCATAGGATTAATGCAGCTATGCAGAAATAGCACAAGGAAGAGATCACAGAGGTTCGAAATCAACTTGCATAGATGGTTGAGACTCGCTAGCATGGTGCACTCCCTTCCCAACCTTTGTCGAATTCGAATAACATGCCAAACCAGAGGTGCATTATGTACCCGAATCAGGACCAAGCTCACTATGTCTATCAGGCCCCTTTTGCTCCATCACCCAATAGGATGGAGGCTTCCACATCGTATGCAGGATATCAGTAGCAACTACCACTCTTGCCAACTCCTAACCCCCACCCGCTGCTGATAACCCAGTGCTTGAATTAAAGCCCCTCCTGGATCATCTAAAGTACACCTTTTTTAGTTCAAATCAAACGTTTCCTGTGATTATCAATTCCTGACTCACTCCTAATCAGGAAACAAAGCTGATTTCTGTCCTCCAGTAGCATCGAAGAGCCATTAGATGGACTCTAGATGACCTAACTGGAATATGTTCCTCGTATTGCACACATTGTATTTATATTCAAGAGGGCTTACGACCATCTTGAGAGATGCAGAGAAGAGTAAATTCGAATCTACAAGAGGTCGTCAAAAAGGAGATCATCAAGTGGCTCAATGTAGGAATCATCTACCAGATCTCTGGCAGCCACTGGATAAGCCCCATCCAAGATGTGCCTAAGAAGGCAGGGCTTACTGTGATTATGACCGAATCTGGAGAAACCATCCTAACTCGAATTGCAAAATCGTGGAGAGTTTACATAGACTATCGGAAATTGAATGCCTCCATAGAGGAGGACCATTTTCTGCTCCCGTTCATTGATTAGATTCTCGAGAAACTGGTGGGAAATCATTTTTTCTATTTCCTGGATGGGTACTTCGGATACAACTAAGTGGCAATCCATCCCGAAGATAAGGAAAAACCACTTTTCCTACCCATATGGTACGTACGCGTTCTGCAGGATGCCATTCGGGCTTTGCAACACACCTGCCACCTTTCAGTGGTGCATGCTAGCCATATTCTTTGATATGGTAGGTAAATAACTTGTAGTCTTCATGGATAGCTTCTCGATTTTTGGTGAATCTTTCGATGATTGCCTCCTACACTTGGTCGAGTTCCTCTGAAGATGCATTGAAGTGAACCTGGTTCTCTCCTAGGAAAAGGCCAACTTTATGGTTCCTAAGGGCATTATACTTGGACACCTTGTCTCTGAGAGAGATATCCAAGTTGACCAAGCTAAGGTGAATTTGGTTTCCAAATTACCTGTGCCTTCCTTGGTCAAAGACATTAGATCATTTTTGGGGTACGTCAGATTCTATCACAAATTCATATTTAATTTCTCAAAAATCGCATGCCCCTTAACGAATCTTCTCTCAAAGGACGCACCTTTCGAGATGACAAGAGAGTGCATTCACACATTAGAAATCCTACATGATCGAGTTATGTAAGCTCCAATCCTACAATCTCCTGATTGGTCTCAACCCTTCGAGATCATGTGTAATGCTTCTGGCAATGCAGTAGGAGTGGTGCTGGGAAGAAAATCAACGAGAAATCGATCGTAATATATTATACCAACAAGACACTGGACGAGGCTCAATGTAATTACATGATTATGTAGAAAGAGTTACTAGTGGTAGTATTCGATCTGGAGAAATTCAGATCATACCTGCTGGGATCCCATGTCATCATTTACTCTAAGCACACTACGGTGAGGCACTTACTTACGAAGAAGGATGCGAAACCTAGATTAATCTGACGGATCTTACTGTTGCAATAATTTGATCTCAAGACTCGCAACAAGGCAGGAAAGCAAAATGTAGTAGCTGACCATTTGTCTCGCCTTCCTTCTTCGATCATTGAGCTATTTGAACCTATTACCAAGCATTTTCTGGATGAACATCTCTTGCCATTAATGGAATTCCTTAGTTTGCTGATATCGTGAATTACTTGGTTATGGAGAAAGTTCCACCTTATTGGTCGACTTCCCGGCAAGATAAGTTGATTTCTGATGGCAAGTACTATGTATGGGAAGATTCATATCTATTTCACATCGGTAATGACCAAGTAATCAGAAGATGCATTCTCGACGATGAGGTCAATGATGTCATCTCGTTTTGCCATGACCAGGCCTGCGGTGGCCATTACTATGGGCGTAAAATCGCAGTGAAGATCCTCCAATGTGGGTTTTTTTGGCCCACGATGTTCAAAGACGCATAATCCTACTGTAGGGCATGTGCCTTGTCAGACCCTCGACAACATGGGCCCACTTGATATGATGCCATTGAATCTGATCATCATGTGTGAAATCTTTGACATATGGGGAATTGATTTTATGGGACTCTTTCAAGATCTAACGACTTCAAGTACACCTTACTTGCCGTCGACCACATCTCAAAATGGATCGAAGTTGTACCCACAAGAATGAATGATCATAAAGTTGTTCTTCGGTTCATTCAGTAGAACATCTATTCTAGATTTGGGGTTCCTAAGGCCTCAGCGATGGTGGGTCTCTTTTCACGAATGTGTACTTCCAGTCCCTGATGAAAAAGTGTGGGGTGTCACATCATATTTGGACTCCTTACCACCCATAGACTAATGGATTGGCTAAGCTATCCAATCGGGAGATCAAGAAAATCCTTCATGTCACTTTTGGCCCGACAGGAAAGATTGGTCCACCCAACTTCTAGAAGCCTTGTGGGCCTATAAGACTGCCCATAAGACCCAGCTTGGAATGTCTCCATTCAGGCTCGTGTACTGGAAGGCATGTCACCTCCCTGTAGAGATAGAGCATAAGGCCTATTGGGTAGTATGGAAGTGCAATCTAGATCTCATGAAGGCTGGAATTCACCACCAGTTGCAAATGAGCGAGATAGAGGAGTTATGCAATGATGCATATGAGACCTCGTGTATCTACAAAGAGTGGGTCAAAGCCTTCCACGACAGGCACATATCATGAAAATAATTCCATCCTGGTCAGAAAGTGCTCCTCTTTGAGGCTAAGCTCAAGCTCTTTCCATGGAAGCTAAGATCAAAATGGATCGGACCCTTTCTCGTCTGATGAATCTTTAGAAATGGAGTTTTCGAAATCAGTGAACTCAGCCTTGACTCGGAACCATTTGTTGTGAATGGTCAGAGACTCAAATTGTTCCTCAAACTCACTGATTCGAATATGGTTGCAGCATCTTTTGATCTCCATTCTTCCTAAGCCACATTGTGCCCAGCTAATGGCATTAAACTTAGCGCTGAACCGGAGGCAGCTCATCATTTTGAAAAACATTGAGACCCTTCTGACCTATCTCTGAGCTGAAATCATATTACACTTTAGGATTCGTCCATTAGAACAACTGACTCCACCTTTGATACTTGTATCAGAAATTGAAATCTTCTACAACAGTCATCCCAACCCATTCATCACCCACGCAAACCTATTTTAATGTACGATCTAAGTTGAACTCGAACCCATCTAATTTACAATAAAGACATTGCAAATCTTAGGCATGGGGGGTATTAAAGTGCAAAACGCTGTGAAATTCAATTCATGGAGGGGTTTCATTCAAAAAAAAATGGAGAAAAGGGGAGGACAATTTTGAGAGCTGAATTGAAAAATTGAGGAAAGAGAAAAGGAAAAAATAGAGAAAAGGGAGCAAATAAAAGAAAAGATTGTGATAGACCTTGTAATTAGTATGGAACTTACCTAAGTTCTGAGCTAGATCGAATGATGAATTAAGACCTAAAAAGGCTAAAACTTAGGAGATTAGTGACGGATACTGACCCTAGGCCTCTTGGGTCTATTTTAGGGCTTAAACACTCACATATTTATTAAGATTCAGATTAATCCTCAAGAAGTTGAGGAAAGTGCGAGGCTGATGTATTAAGTCTAAGGCTTAGGGATTATTTAGCCCAGTTGCCTGCCCTTTGGTTTGCGGGACTTAGTAACCTAAGTACCCAAAAATCACACACTGGACTAATTCAATGCGCTTAATGAAATATAAGGCTAAAAGTGTTATGTTCTGAAAATGTTTTCTCAAAGATCTGGCTTAGGAGTGGTTCGAAGAGACAAGTTGATTGGAAGAGTTCCTAGCATGGAGAGGTGGAATGAAAAATACTCCTCTCGAAGATGTGTGATAACATGTTGTCTCCTCGGTACTTGTCTCCTAGGATATCTAAATGTCCTACCAGGGGAATGTAAGCACCTTATGCTGGTTTAGGTGCCATGGGTGGGATTATCCTGAAATGTCAATTACTAGGGCTTGAATTTAGCTACAAAATGTCATGGGCGACACTATGCCGAAGTGTCAAAAGCCAAGGTTCTGGGGGTTACCATGGGCGGTACTATCCTGAGGCATCGAAAGCTAGGGACCTTTCGAGGGTTGATGTTGGGGACAAGGAATCTGATACAAATTGTGTTTAGGGTAATTCAATGTTAGATTTAGGGGAATATAAAAAGAAAAATGAGAAAACTCTCAAAATAACTATCCCTTTATTCTCTTATAAAAAATGCATTGGCAAACTGAACCTGGACTTGCTACAAATACGTACGGGTGCTTTAACTGCTGGGGTTAGCGAACCTCTCGGTAGTTTTTGCGGGCTTTAAAAACCTTCGTGGCAGACCTAAGGCTGAGGTTGGTCAGGTCTGGATCTTGGCTGGTACTTGAGTACCTCTAGGCCTATTATTCATATTTTGATTTAATTTTTAGAGATGCAGCTCAGTAAGGCATCCTGACGATTAACATCTAACTTAGAGATCTGGTTTGGTCCATAGGATTTTGCTAGGGACTAGCAAAAGCTAGGCATGGGGGTATGATGGTAACACCATCATGGGTCCTAACGAGCCACCATTAGTCAGATTCAAATGATAAATGCTACTAATTGATCATCTGAGGGTCACAATTATGCACTGATCTGAATTGAGAAGAAGACAAGAAAATAAGGTTAACTCTGTTGTTTTAATAGCATATCACAAATGTAGATTAACTACAGGGTTACTCAGGGGTTAATTGAAGGTCAAATGGACATAAAAAACTAAAAAGTGACTTGACATTTACTGAATCAGGGTTTCATGCATTTCGAGGGTGAAAACAGTACTAAAACCCTAATTATCAACTCTACTTAAATTGAAAAGGTTATGGTCAGGATAAAATCAATCTAAACCTTATAAAAATCATTTAAAAATATTCTAAGAGGTTTGGTACCTTCACTTTGGCCATCTGAACCCATTTTGACCTAGAACAAAGATTCAAATGGGAATTTTCATTGATTTGGGCTTCTGTGCAATTTACTTAGTCAAACGTGGCCAAAACTCGAATCTAATTTTACCATTAGATTCTTTGAGTCCAAATTAGATTAACTAAAATTTGGGCCAAATTAGAGTTCATCTTGACCTAGTTTGCATTTTGAGCCACCTAGACCCCTAACTTTCAAGTTCCTTACCAAAAACCCCCAACTTTCTAGTCGTCTTTGTAAAGAGGTCTCTATCGCCATTAACAGTAGAACCCATAGCGTGCCGACTTCAATCAAGGATTCATCCTCAATTTGTCAACCAAATCCCTCTAAAATTAGAGGAATTGTTGATTAAAAGATCCTTAACCAACTGAGCATTATCAAAGATCTCAAATCGGAGCACACAACCTCGACAAACTTGTGAAATTAGAGAATATTTTCTTACTTCAATTTCACGAAATTGATGAGGATTCTTTGCAATTGAAGTCCTGGAATGCCTCTACAAAAGCTCCTCTACATTCCATGGTTCGAACCAGTCAATTTCTGACCGGAATCTCCCTTAATTCTTCACCTCCGGCCAACTCTTTCGGCCAACCAATCATCAACTTGGGAGGCCTAACCTCTCCCTCTCTTCCTCACCCTCCTTACCCATCAAAGCTGGAGCAATTCCTGTCCCTTCTTCCTCATCAATTCCTCCGCCAGACTTCATTGCCTTCCTCGCATCCAGCTAGTCAACACCGAACGCTCTCCACCTTTACTCATCCTGATAAGTCTCTCTCTCTCTCCCCCTCTCTTCCTCTAACCCCTTTCTACACCTTTAGTTTCTAAGTTCACCTATTGCGCACATTGTTTCGCCCTCATCTTTTTAGCCTTCGGCAAGAGCTCTGGTGAGCTCGCGCTAGCACGACGGTCCACCAAACACATCGCCACCACTCCCAAAAGCTCCGCCTTGACTCCCTAATCAAAAGCCCCAACTCTAGTGGGACTTTTGACCATGCACATGACCCACCAGACAAACCCATCCTCCGCCATCATCTCCGTCATCGTCCACCCTCCCCATACCACAATACACCTCGCCACCACTACTGTTGCACTCTACACACAACAATGATTGTCTTGAACTAGTTTAATTGGGGCATTAAGCCCATATTCATGCTTTTACGGTTCACTGGACTTTCTTTGCTGCCACCATCTTCCTTGACACTGTCTGCCTCTCTCCAGCTACCACCCGACCTGCTACCACTCTCACCCGATGCAGCCTCACATCAGGAAGGCAGTAGGGTCCTCAATCGAAGCAACAGAGGTAGCAGCTGCACCAATTTGACGAGGAGATCTGTCGCAGCTGCACACGAAGAAGAATTGAGTAGTCCCACATCATGTAAAGAGAAACTAGATTTGTCTTTATAACCTTGGATGTGCATAGCTTATTCGTTTAGAACACGGGGATCGAGTCCCCATGTACGCACTCATGCACGCCCTCACCCACACTCATGTGTGCATAAGTTTGGGTCGATTTGTGGCTAGTCTAAACTGGTCTGACTTGGGTTTGAACAGTGCTCTAGGTCTGAATTGAGAGAGAAAAGGAATTCAGAAGAGGATTTAGGGGGGTTTTGAACTATTTAACCTTGGGACTTGTGCCCACACTCAAAAAAATTTGAGAGGTGCCTTGGTTGCTACTTAAGGTGTCTGAACCTTGATTTCAACATCTGATGGCTCTAACTTTGGTTAAGATATTGATTTGAGTATTGTTGGGAAATTTGGGATATTGTTCTTAATTGTTGGGGATATTTGGTGGTTTCAACCACCAATTTTTGTCTCTTTTATTTTTATTCTGAGATACATTTTTGAAGCATTAATTGATTATTCTATTTGGGATTGACTATTCATTTCATTATTATTCTTGATTATTTTGATTAGTGGATTGATTTTCTACACTTACTCCCTCCGAACGACCTCAAAACTCATAATTTTTTGAGCTTTATAAATTTAAATGTCGTATCTATTTTCATTGCTATACTATGACGCGATGTTTTCCTAAACTACGATGATTTTCGACTGCAATAGCATCCTGCATTCTTGGATTGTGAGAGAGACATGGTGGGTGATGAACACCAGTTTATCATCACTATTACGCCTAAAAAGCACATTTAGCTCTTAGGTTTTTCACGTTGCAAACTGGCATGGGGTTGCATTTACGCATTTTGTAGAATAGGCATGCATTGCATATTTTCTCCTTATTTTTGTTCATGACATTGTCAGGAATGATCATGCAATGAAAATCATTAAAATCCTAGAAATGTGAAAGGCAGAAGATGAAGATTGAGTTCACTCCAGTTGGATCTCAACTCAATCCAACTCACCTCAGTTGGATTCCAACTCAACCTAGCTCAATGCATCTAGATTCAGCTCATTCCAACTCCACATAGCTCATGGCAGTTTTACTTGATCAAGCTTAGCTACTACTCAACAACTGGCTAAGCTTGGTCAGCTGAAGAGTCCTCAACTAGCTCGGGTCAGCTCAATTTCTGCCCTTGAAGACTTAACCTAGCTCAACTCAGTTAAGCTTAGCTACTAGAACTAAGCTAGCAAACCTAGCTAGCCAGGAAATCTTTGGGAAGACTAGCTCCAGCTTACACATATGCCATTTAACCTCCACCCTTCATCATACAACCACCATCACAAAACACCATCCTAACCGTACACATATGTCCATGCCACTTAACCCAAGGTTGGCCAAAATTGGCGCCAACTTGGTCTCCTGCCCTTCCTATTTATACCCTATATAACCACCACTTCCATTCATCCTTGGCTATCTTAATTTCCCACCTACATCTACCATATAATTGGCCATAGGAAGGAGAGAAGAGAAGAAGCTTAAGGAGGATCCCTTGCCTCCTTGGTGACTTCTTCTTCCCTTCTTCCTTGGTCCAATCCAAGAAGCAATCCTAAGGACAGCCAGGAAAGGGAGGAAAGCTATGGTGGACGTCCACCCTTGGAGGAGTTCAGGGAGAAGCTTTCAAGGAGGAGGAAGGACCCTTCTTCAAGTTCAGAAGTTGCTGAGCTTGGAGAGAAGGCTACTTCCGTCTATACAGAGATTCTTCTACCTTCTTCATTTTCTTTATGTTGTAGTAATTTATTGTAGTAAGCATTCCTCTACTTGAGGACTACTTGTGTGATTCCCATCCACATAAGTGAGCTCCCCAAGTAGTTGAATACTTGACTTCATCATCAATCAAGTGCCTTTCTTCATTTTGTGTCGTATCATTTTATGTGCTTTCGAAATTCCTTTTTAGAATTTTTTAGCACCCACCCTTTCTCTCCAATTACCCTAGGCTCACTTGCCTAGGGAGAGATTGGAAAGGTAGGCTTACTTTAATTGTAGCAGTTAGGAGTAGTTTGATTTTGTTGCCTAAATTATTTCAAAACCCTAAAAACGACAAAACAAAAACAAAAAAAGGAAGATTCGAGTTTTGCAAGAGAGAAATATTTTGAAACACTAAAATTTCATCCTTGGACGACCCTAGATACCTCACTATCTAAGTATTATAAATTGAAGAGTTGGTCAAAATTTATGTGTACGACCCTCATTTACAAAATGCGTATTTTTCACATTACTTTTTGGCGCCGTTGCTGGGGAGGCATGGCTTAGTTTTTTCTTGTATCTTTCTTGCTTCATTAGGTCTTCACTAGTTTTGTTTTGATTTTGACATAGGTACAAATCAGGAGCGGAAGCAGGATTTGGAATTGGTTGGAGCAGAAGCTTCAAGTTATCTTATCTTCCCGTAATTCCAAGTAAGTACCCTAGCTAGAATATCTTGGAATATCACAAAAATATCTAAAAAAATCTTTTAAAATATTAAAACCTATAAAAATAAGAAAAAATTGAGGTGGTGAAACCTTAAAATTGATTTGAGTGCTTGTTTGCCTCATTTCTCCACTACCTCTTTCTTATTGGTGTTGAATTTTTGAAAATCCAAACTTCTATTTTCTTTTTCAAAAATCAAGTTCAGGCACAAAGAGGCTTCCTAAAATCTTCAAATTCTACCCAAAGAAGTCCCTTTGAGTCAGGAACTTAAATTACAAATTTCAAAAGATTTTCCAAATAGAAAAAATTAAAAAATTCATGGACTGAAGATGGGTCAAACCCTAATTCATTACTAGTTTTTTACCCTCTGATTTTCTAAAATTTTTTATTTATTCTATTTGGACAAAATTTATATTTCTAGAATTCTTAAGAAAATCTTTATTACATATAAAATTTTCAAAAATTTCAGAGATTGTTTGAGGTTTTTAAAGAATTAAATTTTTGAATCTATCTTTTCTTATTTTTGACACCAGCATAGAATAAAATTCCAAACAAATATTAAACAACTTTTAAAAATCTTTAAAAAATTATTTTTGGAATCTTTGTTTGATTTCCTTTTAGGTGGTGGTGTTTTTTTGGCTTTTTTGGATCATTACCTAAAAAGATTTTTCACAAGAGATTCAATTTAGTAGTTGCATGCATAGGTTTTCTACTTTAGTGTTTAATTTTCTATCTTAGTCAGACAATCAATTAAAGGAATTAGCTTTCACCAATTAAAATTTGATTGCAATTATTGTGTGAAGCACTCTCAAACTTGTTTGAGTACATTGAAAGAGAGAATCCTAAAATCTACAACATCTATATCAAATCCTAAAACGTAAAATTCATTCACTGTAATCTTTGTTTGCATACTCCTTATTTTGGCTTGGGCATCACATTCCTGCCCAAATTTGCACACACAAAAAATGAAATAATCAGGCATTACCCTAATCAATGCCTTTCATTTCCAGTAAACTTTAAGCTTCCTAAGCCTAAATGAAATTTGCAGTCACTTGACCATTAAGGACTTCATTTAATTCTAGGTTTGATATCCAGATTTCAAGATTTCTCTAATTGATCCTAATTTTGCTAATCAGCCTAATTAAGACTAAAAGGAAAGTCAAATGATAGGTATGGGTTTATACAAACCCCTGATGATTTCCTGGGACATGCTTGGGCCCAAGCCACCTCTTCTAGTCAAACTAGATTAATTTTGGGAAGTAGGATTAGCTATTGATTTCTTAATATCCGAGTTCCCAAGTCTTAGGTTTTTTTTAAGGAGTCAACCTTAAGTTGGCTTAAAATTTTGATTGGTTGGATTACACACTTTTCTCTCTTCTCTTCTCTCCTTCCCCCATTCTTCTAATAAGTGTATGCACATGCGACAGTCCCAAAACCCGAACTTGGAGGGACCACTTGATTCTGCCCTATGCACCAGATATCACTTTTTTCACATTTGCATTCTTCCTCTATAAAATGGAAAACATACAAAATAGGTCCAATGTGACTTCTACCTCTAATTTGCAACAAAATAACCCTAACCCTAATCAGAACCATCAACCTAACATTCCCATCCTTAACCTCCCTGATATGGAACTAACTCAAAATCCTGAGCTGCCACATGACCAGAATTAGAATCCACATCCTAATCCTCTACTTATGATGGTTGACCAACTGACTTAACTACAAACATATCAATAGTAGTCGACTAGGACTGCCACGAACCTAGCCAACCAAAGAGGAAATTTTCCACCCGAGGAGCCTATCATTCCTTTGAAGGATTTCTACAATCCTTCTAACTTTGAGGAAAGACCAAGGGTGGTCATACTTGAAGGAGATTTTGCAATCTAGTCGGCTATTCTAAACCTAATTAAGCATTTCCATGGCCTTCCTAAAGAGGACCCCTTCAGCCATTTGGAGGAATTAACTGTCCTCGCTTAAACCACACGTTCCTGCAATGTACGGGAAGACTTATGGCTTATGGGACTCTTTCCTCTAAGTCTCAAGGACAAGGCCACCTATTGGTTCAAGACAATCGGCCTACCTATAACCACCTGACAACAGCTCAAGAGTGACTTTTTGAAGAAAATTTTCCCGATTGGTTGTACTAATGCACTGAGAAGATCAATTATGACCTTTCAACAAAAACATGGTGAATCTCTCCATGAATCTTGGGAGAGGTTTCAAGAATTACTTCATAGTTATCCACACCATGAGATTTCACTATGGCAGTTAGTGCAAATCTTCTATCATGAATTAGAAGGTCAATTGAAATGATTTGTGGATGCCTCATGTGGTGGAAATTTCTTAAATAAGGATGCCGAGAATGCCTACCAACTATTTGAAGAAATGAGTGAAAACTCATTTAATTTGGATTCAATGGACACTTTCAGTAGAAATACTACCCCAAGCCTCATAGTAAATGAAATTGACTCTAGATATGTATCCATTCATGTGACTCAAGATGATATTCAAATGATAGCACAGAGATTAGATCAAATGCAAATTCACCAGAAGAGAATGGAGGAAAAATTCAATCAAAAACAAGTTCCAAATTCGACTCTTCCTAACATAATCAAAAGAGAAAACTTGCACAACATTGGTGCTATCCCGACTGAGCACAAGTATTTTTCTGAGGATATGACTGGGGTATATGATTTTTCTAATCAAAATTCTTTTAGCCCTGCTACTGAAAACATCTCTACTCTCCAGGAACATTTTAGAAATTCTTCCAATTCATACAATCCTAATTGGAGGAATAACCTGAATTTTTCCTGGAAAGCTCCTAATTAGGTTCCTTTCCCTCGGCAAAATTAGCATGGAATTTATGGTCAAAATCAATATCCATCTAGGCCTTCTCAAGATGATATTAATGCCTAGGTCATGAAAACCCTGCAGGGCTTGCAAAGTCAAATGTCTGAAGTGACCCACATGGTGATTACTTTGCAAAATCAAATTAGGGTCACTCCAAACCAAAGACCTATAGGAAATTTTCCTTCCCAACCCATGGCAAATCCAAACAGCCAAAGGAACCAGTTTCAGGACTAAAATCCCAATCATCCCATCCACCCAGCCCCTCAGCACCCCCTGGGTTTTCAACAAAATCAGGCCCCCTGACCTCCTCCTAGAAATAATCACACTACTAATGCAGTCACTTTGAAGAGCAAGAAAACAACTCAAGATCCTAGGCCTTCTACTTCCACACAAGAAACCCATTCCAAAGAAAAGCAAGTTAACTCTCCCTCCACTCTGATTCAGGAACCTTCAATTGCAAGGGAACAAAGCCCCATACCTTTTCCTCAAGCTTTTCATTCCACCAACAAAAAGAAAAAAGAAATCCAAGCCCTCTAATAAGGAATTGATGGACCTTTTTGGGCAAGTAGAAATAAACATCCCTCTCCTAGACACAATTAAATACATCCTTGCCTATGCTAAATTCCTAAAAGATTTATACACTCCCAAAAGGTAGTCAAAATTTTAGGAAAGGTGATCCTCTCAGAGGCAGTCAGCTCAGTTGTGCAGAGCAAATTGCCTTGGAAAAAGAAGATCTGGGTGCTCTTGTAATTCAAGTTCTCATTAATGACACCTCCTTTGATCGCACCCTTCTACATCTTGGTGCCTCCATAAATCTTATCCTCACTGTTGTCTTTGAGGAATTTAAGATCGGTGAATTGAAACCTATTGAGGTTTTATTACAATTAGCTAACCAATCTACAATCAGACTAAAGGGGATTGTTGAGGATGTTATTGTCTGGATCCAAAATTGTCAATTCATTGTAGACTTTCTAGTCCTGGATATCGAGGTACCTAAAGCTTTAAAGAATGCCCCAATTATTCTTAGAAGACCCTTTTTAGCCATCGCAAAGGCAGATATTGATTGTGATTTTGGAAAGATAAAGATCACTAGCAATGGCAAATCTATTACCTTAGATATTTTTCAAGCTTCAAGGAGATTCCAAGAACCTGATTTCTTTGACAATTGGGATTTTGAAATGGATAATCTTGTGGAAGAAACAATGCAGATTTTACATATGGGCTCTTGTTTTGTAGTTAAATTAGTTCCTGAATCACCTAACCCTCCCACCCTAACTTCACCTTCCACAATTGACTCTTCCCATAACTGTCCCTCTCTCTCTCCCCCCTTGGACTTAAATTCTGAATCTATTTTTTAGTTGGGCCCGCAATTGGAGTTAAAACCTTTGCTCGTCTCTCTAAAGTATGTTTTTCTTGGACCCAACCAAACTATGCCCTTGATTATTAATGCTAATCTCACTAGGACTCAAGAGGAAAAACTTCTCCAAGTATTGAGCAAGAACCGCAAAGCTATTAGTTGGACTTTAAATGACCTTAAGGGTATCAATCCATCCTATTGTACTCATTGTATCTATCTTGAGGACGACTCTCACCCCTCCTGCCAGGCACAAAGGAGACTGAATCCTAATATGCAGGAGGTGGTAAAAAAGGAGATCATCAAATGGTTTGATGCTGGCATTATTTACCCGATCTTAGATAGCAACTAGGTTAGTCCTACACAAGTTGTTCCCAAAAAAGTAGGACTAATCGTTGTCACCAATGAGAAAGGGGAAAATATTACCACCCGAATGCTTTTCTTGGCAGGTGTGCATTGATTACCACGAATTAAACACTGCCACCAAGAAAGACCATTTTCTACTCCCATTTATCAATCAAATCTTGGAGTGCTTAGCCGGGCAAGAATTTTATTGTTTCCTTAATGATTTTCTAGCTATAATAAAGTTGCAATCCATCCTGAGGACTAAGAAAAGACTACCTTCACCTGCCCCTTTGGAACCTTTTCTTTCTAAAGAATGCCTTTCGATCCTTGCAACTCACTTGCGACTTTTCAAAGGTGTATGCTTGCAATATTTTCAGACCTGGTAGGTGATGTGTCAACCCCTCAAAATAATTAATTAAGTTATTTAGGCTTAATTAATTGCATGAGAAAGTAACTTAGGTTAACTCGATTTTATATTGGTTGTGTAGTATAGGGTCAAGTTAACCTAACATTTTAGATTTTAAATTCTTTTTAACTGGTTGAATCCAGGTCGTTCATTGGGAGGCATAATAGTAAGCTTAATTCACCATTTAATTTCTAAGCATAATTAAGAATCAATTAATTAATCAGATTATAATTACAATATTTTAAACACATGAATATAGCACAAAAGATTAATAATTCAAAGCATGCAATATTCCATTAGAAAGAACATATTTACACATGTGATTTGTCATTAAGAATCAAGTAAGCATGTTTATTACATCAAGTATTTTTAATTACAAGAGATAAGACAAGAAAAAAGCTAATCAAATGAGTACAAATGCCTTCTTTCATCATTTAAAGCTCAAAATATCAAAAGAGAACATGATATAACAAGATAATTACAAATCTAACGTCTTAAAGATGCAAACTAGAAGTCTAAAACTATGGCAAGACGTTTGACTTTCTCCATTTTTCTTCCTTCTTTGTTTAGCCCTCTTTATTATTTTTCTCTTCTATTCTTTACTACTGCTCTGTCATTGCTCTCTCTCTCTCTTTAAGCTTTCTTACTCTTCTTCTTCCTCTTTCGAACCCTCTCTATTCTTTTGACTTAGCTTTCTCCTTCGGTTCTATCTCTTCTAAGTTTCCCTTAGTATTGTGCATATACGTTCCCACACTTAACCAATTTCACAAGCACTCAAGCTCATTTAACCTTCAATTATAAAAACATTGGTTTTTTTATTGGTGGCTCCGACCAGTCGGGGATACACAGCACCTCCTACAGAGTGAACAGACCCTACTGGGTTCGAGCCTAAGTTTTAATTAGTGGATTCATTTCATTTTAAGCTCATGCATAGTAACTGGCCTCCCAAGCCCACTCGCCCACTCACGGGCCGACGCTCACGCCCACAAGCACACACACACACCCCCATGCACAAGCATGTGCAATGCACTCACCCACACGCTATGCTCAATTTCTTTGCACCCTATACTGACGACCGAAGCATCGTATGTAGGAATTCATATTATACCAGTGCGGTGCCTCACAGACTTTCGATGTGGGACTTAGTTTCCCAGGTTCTGTCCGTTATCGGCTAGACTTTGACCGATGATTATGGCCGGCTCAGTTATCCAATCTAATCAAGCAAAGGCTCGATCGAAAGCTGTTCAGATGCTCTACCAGAATCGAGCACCAATTTGGTGTTCAGATCTGAATTGGCCCTTCAATTTGAAGGGCGAAGATGAAGTTGTTTCACGACCATTCGTGGCCTGTAGAAGGTG
Source organism: Thalassia testudinum (assembly GCA_037157565.1). Taxonomy (NCBI): domain Eukaryota; kingdom Viridiplantae; phylum Streptophyta; class Magnoliopsida; order Alismatales; family Hydrocharitaceae; genus Thalassia; species Thalassia testudinum. The sequence continues at coordinate 2,951,514 of JAZHRO010000007.1, forward strand.
AATCCAGGTCTTTTGACCTGTGGGAGAGTTTCTAACCTCCAGATAAGGCCCTGAACAAATTCAGAAGATGATTCCACTCCTAATGAAGGATAGAAGAGGCTTTGAGAAGCTGCACAGAGAGAGAAGCTTCTAAGCTTCGTATTGAAGCTTTAGAACTCAGATTTAATTTTTGAATAGCTCAACATATGGATAACAGACTCTGGAAGGAAGTTAAACAACCTCTGCAGGTTGTTACGACACAATCTAGGTAGATTTGGCATCCAAATCTTGCCTGATACAAATGAAGCTCAGTAATGGGTTCAAATGAACCCATATTGACAGTAGATGAATTCTCATGAAATCCTTAATTAATTAAGTTCAAATCAATTCTAAATCGCTCTGTAATATCCCAAGTAACATTTTAACTCATCAAATCACCGAATTGATCATTCAATCATCAGATTAGACCTAGAGTTGACCAATATTTGTTGGTAGTTGACTTTCTGCCCCAGTCTATCTCAAATTCAATTAAAACCTTAGGTTGACTCTATCTTGCCTCAGGAATTGATCCTTAACATTGCAAACAGGGTTTGATTAAGTTTGTTAGGGTTTCTGGCTTCATCGCCTGAGCACTAAAGTGAGTTTGTTCGGTAGAACAAACTAGAGACTCTCGAAGGAATCAGAATCAAGGATGAAGTATGCAGGCTCTGCTCTTGCTTCTAAGCCTAAAACTCAGGCCTAAAACCTAACGGAGAGGTCTCTCCAACTCCATCGAAGTTGGAGAAGACGGAGATCAAAATTGAGCTTCAAAAGTTTAAACAACCAAATAATCACCGAGACATGATCCTTGCACTCTAAAGAGACAATCTGGAGCTCCTCGAAACCTATCGGGGATTGATTCACAGTTTCAACTCGTCGGAGCTCCGGTGAGTCCGGTTCTGATAGATTGGAGTACAGAACTCCCTAATTCAAATCATGAATAAGCTCAGAAGCTTCCTGAGGTCATACAGAACCTCAAGAAGGCCACAATTAACTCAATTGTTAGATTAAAACATGCATTTGCTTTGAATTGCAGGAAGAAGCAAAACTGAGTTTGCTTGAACTCACAATGGTCCCTTTCACTCAATTGAGTGAGGGGAATTAATAATAAGCATCTGGCAATGATTTATAGATGATTTATTAGATGGATTAATCCCTCTGAGCTTGCCATGGACAGCGGCACAGAGGTTGGCATGGAAATTAGGTGTTTACTAATTAGGTGATTATTGATCTAATTAGATATAGGATCTGGGCCCTTAGATTATGGAGAGGTGACAGAGGACCTTAATTGGGTGTGGAATAACCTCTGTACACTTCACCATGGACAGTGAAGTATCCAGGTGTGTGTGAAGTGGTTTAGGTAATTAGATGGATAATTAGGTGAATTTTAAGGTGGATTAGGGTCCTGAGAATGTGTTAAGGTGATGAAGGACCATAGATGAGTGTGAATGAGACTCAGAGACCTCCGCCATAGATAGCGGAGGTCGCCGGTGATGGTGAGATGGTCTAGGTGATCTTAGTGCTATCTGTAAAGGAAAGAAGGTGGAAATGAGCTATCAAAAGGTAAGAAGAGTGGAATAGTGCTTAAAAATGCAGAAGAAGGCCCGGTAAGGCCGGACTTGGCCTCACCGGAGCTGAGGGAGATGAATCTAAATTTCATTAAAACTAAGCTAATCCTACTCCTAACTACAGCTAACCTACTCATATGAGTTAGGGCTACTTACCTGGACGAAAGGAGGTAAGAAGTCTCCGTTGATGGCTCACAACAGAGGAAGAAATCAGAAGATAAAGGAAAGAGCTCTAGCAAGAAGTTGAAGGTGTCGAGATAACGGAGATGATGCTCCAAGGCCCTGTCACAGCCTTCCGAAGAGGAAGAGGAGGTGAGAGAGACGAGTCCCTCGAGTGGAGGAGCTCCGATAGGGGTAAGAGGTCACCAGAGGTAGAGGAGGAATAGCCTATTGTCGGATGCAGTTTGGGAAGAGGGAATGGGGACCGACCCTTGAAATCGGAGGGGACGAGGTCTATTTATAGGCTTCGACACTTGTGAAGGGGAAGGAATCTGGACAAATGGATGTCTAGGTACAACTTAACCTCTGGTGGTCTTCGACACCGATGAAGTTAACATAGTGACCTAATTAGGATTTCAGGGGCATCCAGACTGTGGGATGGAGAGATGGTAGTGAGCGCAAGCTCCAAAAGCTTGGTGAAGGTGTTTTAACGGAGGATGGACGGTGATCTTGAGGTAAACGCACCGCCGATCGTGAGCCATCGAAGCGCGTGGAGAAGGAAAGAAGAAGAAGAGAAGTGTTCATAGGGACCTAAATGCAAGAAAAACTAAGGACCTATCTGAAAGGAAAAGGACTCGATGGTAATAAATTATAGGGACCAAAATGTAAATAGAGGCTTTTAAGGTTAATTTAAATTATTTTCTTTTCTAACTTTTTATCTATATTTATAAATTAGCTAAATATTATATAAGTGCCTTGTATTTACATTTTTGACCCATTTATTTATATTTATTAAATTTATTTATTACTTAAGTTATTAAAGACTTAGGTCTTCAGTTATTCTTAAGTTAAATAAGGTATTAATTAGGTAACTAATTAGTGGTATTTCGAGCCCATTTATTAATTAAGTTATTAATAATATTAATTGACTAATAATTAGGCATTTTTAACTTATTTTTAAGTCCTTTATTGATTTATCCCTTATTCTATAATTAATCCTTATATACGCATATTCCAAGCTAATTAACTAGGGAAACTAGTTAACTAGGGGTAATTAAAAGCCATGATGAGCCTCTAATTAGTAGGTTATTGTTTAGAGGTTTTCATCAATGACTTCTCCATTTTTGGAGATTCTTTTGATTTATGTCTTAAGAATCTCGACAGGACTCTCCAAAAATGTATAGAAGTCAATTTAGTCCTCAACTAGGAGAAAAGTCACTTCATGGTCCAGAAAGGTATCGTCTTGGGCCATGTTATTTCTAAAGATGGAATGGTGGTAGATAAAGCTATGATTGATGCAATTTCCATACTTTCCCCTCCTAACTCTGTTAAACAAATCTGATCATTTTTGGGGCATGTGAGATTCTACTGTCGATTCATAAAAGATTTCTCCAAAATCTCCAAACCCTTAAGTCAGCTTTTAACCAAAGACCAACTTTTTGACTTTACTGATCAATGCTTGGAGAGTTTCAATAACTTGAAAAAAGATGTCACGGAGGCACCAATATTACAGGGAGCTGATTGGAACCATCCCTTTGAATTAATGACGGATGCCTCTGATTTTGCTATTGGGGCTGTTTTAGGGTGGTGCATTGATAAGAAGCCCATTGTGATCTATTATGCCAGTAAAACCTTAGATGATACACAATGGAGTTACACTATCACTGTGAAAGAACTTCTTGCCATTATGTTTGCCTTAGAAAAATTTCTCTCTTATTTGTTGGGGTCGCATGTCATTGTTTATACGGATCACTCAACATTAAAATACTTGCTGAACAAGAAAGATGTGAAACCTTGCCTTATTCGATGGATCCATTTGCTCCAGGAATTTGACCTGGAAATTAAGGATAAGGTAGGTTTGCAAAATGTAGTGGCCGATCACCTTTCCTGTCCCATGACAAATGACATGCTAACTCCACTAGTCATTTTTCCAGATGAAACCCTCTTGAGTGCCACTACCCTCCCCTGGTTTGCTGCTATAGCAAACTACTTGGCAACTAGATGAATCCCTTTTGATTGGCCAAAATCCAAACAGGATAAGTTCTTTGCTGACATTGAATATTATTTTTGGGAGGAGCCCGATCTGTTTCGTATCTACACTGATTAGGTCATCAAACGATGTGTTCCTTAGAATTTCATAATATTCTGACACACTATCATGTGATGGCCTGTAGCAAACACTTTTTGGGAAAGAAAACTACATCCAAAATTTTAAATTCTGGATTCTTTTTGCCGAGCGTACATAAAGATGCTCAAAACATCATTCAGTCTTGTGTGCATTGCCAGAGCATTGGCAACGTGACCCATAAAGATATGATGCTCTTTAACCCAATTTTAGAAGTTGAAATTTTTTATGTCTGGGGCATCGGCTTCATGGGACTATTCATCAACACTTGTGGGTACTTATACATTTTAGTTGCTGTCGACTATGTCTCTAAATGGATTGAAGCAGTACCCACCTGTACCAACGATCGTCGGGTTGTCTTAGATTTTATCAAAAGAATATCTTTTCAAGATTTGGAGTACCTAAGGTCATAATCAGTGACGAAGGATCTCACTTTACTCATTCTCAATTCCATTAACTTCTCTCTAAATATGGGGTTAATCATAAAATCTCTACTCCTTACCACCCCCAAACTAATGGCTAGGGTGAAGTTTCTAACCCAGAAATTAAAAACATTCTTCAAAAGATGATTCGTCTTGATCGCAAAGACTGGTCTAGCAAGCTAGATGACACTTTATGGGCTTATCGAACCACTTTAAAAACACTGATTGGCATGTCACCTTTTCACCTCATTTATAGCAAGGCATGCCATCTCCCGGTAGAACTGAAACATAAGGCTTTTTCGGTGATCAAACAATTTAATTCAGACTTTTCTGAAGTCGAAAAACACCAAAAATTGTAATTAACAGAACTGGAAGAAAATTTTCATTTTGCCTATGAATATGCACAAATTTACAAAGACTAAACAAAATTTTTTCATGATGAACATACCATCCGGAAAACTTTTGAACCAAATTAGCGTGTTTGGCTTTTCGATGCTCGATTATAGAGTTTTCCAAGGAAATTGAAATCTAAATGGATCGGCCCATACATTATCCTTAAAACTCACCCACATGGCGCTATTGATATTCTGGATCCAAAAATAAATATTTCATTAACAGTCAATGGCCAATGATTGAAGCCCTACCTCAATAATTCTCCAAATTTGCATTCTAATTCTCAAGATTTACACGACATTCCTGATACTCTTTGATGTGCATCATGCCTAGCTGAAAAGGCGTAAAAGACAACCCTGGTGTTCATCGCGCTTGATCGGGTTTTAAAAGATAACACGTTGTAATATAGCCGACAAAGCATTCAAACAAATAGAGAATTTTATTACTCGAAAGCCGGAGTATCCGAGGTCAAACACAGGGAGCAATCGGAATTTACTACTAATCTCAAATGTAATTGAACACTTTAATTTACTCAAAACTTGAATTCAAATATGAATGTATGTGGTTAAAAAGTAATTATGACAAAAGAGTAAAATTGGACGTCTGATCTTGTGATCAGACGTCTTAAAAGTGTTTTCCCTTTTTCTTTTGCTTTCTTCTTCTTTCTCTGCAGTCTCTCTTCCTTTCTTCTTCTTTCTCTCTTCTGCAAAGACTTCTTCTTCTTCCTTGCCTTTGCTTCTTCTCTCTTCTGTCTTCTTCTTTCTCTCTTCTGCGAAGACTTCTTCTTCCTTGCCTTTGCTTCTTCTCTCTTTTGTCTTCTTCTTCTCAGCAATCTCTACTTCTTCCTTCAGATCTACAGGTCTTCTTCCTGCCTTTGCTCCTTTTCTTGCAGTCCTTTCTCTCTGTAGTCTCTCTTTCTTCCTTCTCTTCTCTTCTTCGCTCAGCTTCTTCTTCTGCTTCTTCTCTTTGCGGCTAAGTCTCTCTTCTTCAACCAGCCTGCCTGCACAGAGAGGTGGAAGCAAAACCTACCCTGCCCCTCTACCCGCACGTCGCTCTCTTTCTGAAGTTCACTCAAGGACGCTCTCCCAGAGCCACGGGTAATCGGGTCGGATTTCGCACCTGGGACCAGGCGCACCGGCGTGAGGGTGATGCGCGAGGTGTGCTCAGAATGGGTCGGGTCAGATCCCGCCAGATCCGCGAGGTAAAACCACGAACGAGGTGAGAGTGGGTCAGGTGAGGTACCTCACCCCTGTGCATTCGGAGGCGAAGAGCGTATAACACAAAAATAATTTATATCGCACCTGCGCTTCGCATTTCGACGATGTGGGACTATTAGTCTTGCCCCGCTCTCGCGCGCGCCCGCAGACGATTCTTCTTCGATTGTCAAGGCTGCGGACGTCGCTGCGCTCCTTTCTGGGCCAGATCACTTCGCACTGCTCGCCCGAGTCCGCTGCACCTGAAGCCTGGAGGTCTTGACGCCTGAAGCTGCTGAAGCCTGGAGTTGCTCCAACCATCAATGGCAGTAGGGGCTGGAATCCTATCAAAACAAATACGGCCTATTAGCCTAATCAAACAAGCTGAGCACCTTCGCCGTGGCACGGCGAAGGTGGTGAGCCATGCGGCAAGCCGTGGGATGGCCTAGGCATGCGTGCCTAGGTCAACCTGTGGCCGGGGGTGTGGGTGTGTTCGGGGGACTGTGGTGGAGGCGTAGAGGGATGGTGGATGGGCGGAGGTTGTTCCTTGTGGTGAGGCAGAGCTTATGAGATGGTTGGCGAGCCGTGTGGAGGGGCAGAATGGTGGGGGCGACTCGCCGGAGGTCGGTCGGAGGCAAGGAAGATGGAGGTGGTCAGCGACGGTCGAGGGGCAATTAAATGAAATAAAGGGGGGAAAAGAGAGAGGGGAAGATGGAGAATGTATTAAGCCTAACTACAGGGATGAAGGGGGACGGAGAGGCGGACAGCTGTACCTACTGTCGCCGGAGAAGAAGCTGCCCAGTGGAGGAAGACGACGGCGACGACGGGGCTGAGGTGGCGTGCGCGGGTATTGCGCAACGTGAAGGAGAATCAGGAAGATGACTCTGCCACTGGTTTTGTGGCAGAGCGAAGAGGGAGGGGAGGGGGGCTCGCCGGAGCTCGCAGGGTTCTTGGCCGGGAAAGAAGAGATGAATTGGAGGTGGAACCCTGGCCAGGTCGAGCTGAAATTGGGCGGCCGGGTTTGGAGGTTCTTTTATAGGCACTGGGCCGTGCTTTCAGAGCGTGTAGGGCACGCCATTACCTCCGTCGGCTCACCGGAGAAGGAAAGAGGGTGGATGCCCAAATCCCTTGTGCGTTCGCACGAGAGATTGGGTTCACACCAGGGATCAAGATTGGCCTTAGATGGAAGGGAATTCCTCAGAGAATCTCCCTTCCATTTCTGGGAGGGGATCTCTGAGGAATCAGAGAGTATTCCCTCTCTAATCCTCGCCGGAGAAGGATTCTACTCCAATAATGGCGAAGGACCTGATTGTAAGGTTGGCGAGGAAGTTAGGGGGCTCTCTGTGATGATTTTCAAAAGTTAGGGACCAAAATGTGATTTAGGTGTACTAAATTGCAAAGTAGGTCAAGATAACCTCCCCTTAGGTCCAAATTTTGGTATAAACCTAATTTGGACCTAAGGAATTCAATGGTGAAGTTGGATTTTAGGTTTGACCTCGTTTGACTAGAAATTTTGCGTAAAAACCCAAATTAGGTTAATTGAAGAGCTAGGACCCTAATCTAGGTCAAACTGGGTTCCAAAGGCCAAATTAAGTGTTCTAAACCCTAGAGGATATTTTTCCATGATTTTTGGAGGGTTTACTTGATTTTTATCCTGACCGGAACCTTGTTAATTTAGGCGGGTTTGTTTTAGGGTTATCAAATGTCATTTAATTCCTAGATTGCACATGAACCCATTTCAGATTGACTCAACCCACTTTTTATCTCATTTAGATCATTTGACCTATGTTTTGCCTCTAAGAAATCCCGTTTATGTATTGCAATGGTAAAATTGAAGTTTTAACCTTTATTTCATGTTTTTTTCTCAGAACACTTATTCCTTCATTTAGGCCTTCTACTAGGTTATGTAGGAGCTTTTATCTCTTTATTGGGTCAAAATGAGCTAGTTATGGCTCATGATGAGGCTCTCATCACCTGGGGTGGGAGGTAACCCACTATTTTCCTGCTTTCCTTTTTCCTTTCTTTTCCCAAGTTTTGACAATCCTGATTCCGAACTTTATTCACTCAGGTGATATCTTTCCCCTTATGCATGCGGACTTTGCATACCTTAAACATGGGGGGAGTGGTTTTTTTAAATTTTGACGGTCATTTTAGGATTTTCAAAACTAAAAAAAAAAACAAAAATTCCTTTTCTTTTAAATTCATTTTCATGAAAAATAAGAAAAATCATAAAACATTTTTTAAAGAATTTTTGAAAACACGGTACTAAGGTTGAGACTTTATTAATAAAGGTACACAAGGGATTTAATATTTAACAAAACTTAAGGATGAGTCCAAGGATCTTTTGGTTAGACCTTTTAGGTCTAAAAATCTTAGATTCAATTAGTGTATCTCCTAAAGATATTCTCCTTGACCCCTGAAGAAACTAATTGGCCCTGATTTTGTCTAGTAGTTTAAATAATACTTGACTTGGTCTTTGATCCAGAAATTTGAATTTCTTTCGAAACTCAAGTGTTAAACTTATTCATACACGCAAAGCCAAGAAAACCCAAACCTAAAAACATCTAATAAATAATTTTACCTGCCTTAGTGTTGGTGAAAATTTGAAGCAGTTGATGGGTATGAGTTATCACCACTGAGAAGGATAAAAATGTGTCCTGTGAAGACACGATGAAACATGTCACCACCTCGGCGCTACTCTATATCTATATCCATATCTTTCTACAAAGCATTAAAGTGCATTTTGCAGCTTAGGTGTCTTGGATGATACTATCTTAAAGTGTCGGAGAGAGAACCTAAGCCCACTTAGAGCGCCCCTTTACATCACTTTATGTTTTGGGGTTGTGAGCTCTTTGGGGTGTCTTGGATAGTGCTATCTCAAAGCATCGTTGCTAGAGCCTCTTCAAGGATTTGGTGATGGGAATGATGATCCCGACACAATCTGCATTAGGACGGATCTAAGGATAAGCATGAGGGAGTAAACCTTTTCAAAAAAAAGTTGGCCATTCACAAAGCACTGACACTTGAATTTTCATCGTCACATGAATTCTAGATCGATTTCTTAAGTCAAGGAGGTTTTTACTGGAAAAATAGTTGGCGAGATATTTGAAGTCTGAAGGGTGTAATGGAACTTGAAAATGGAGTTAAATATGCGGGTTTACATGTTTGTGAAAACACATAATTGTAGCTCATTTTTCCTTTAGCACTACTATTTTTCTTTTTACGGAACTCGAAATGGATTAACTTAATAGAGTCCTAGTCAATCCCACGAGGACACTTAGAAAGAACTTGGACCTTGTATTGCCTTAAGTGAGTTCCTTTATTCTATTTTTGTGCTTTTTATCTTGTTTTTTTGTTCTTTTCTTGTGGAAACGAAACAAAATCTAAGACTAGCTAACACACCTAATTTTTTTGTGATTTTTGGCTTGATGAAAAAGTGGAAAGAAAACTAACTAATCTTGCAAAACGCTATCGAGGAAGGTGATTATGATGACTAAATAATACGTGAGGGTGACATTTTACGTTAAGTGCGAGAAATGACTATGAGGGGTATTAGTAGGGGTAAGGACGGTGGTCATGACTATTCAATAAGGCATGGTGTTTTTTTTCTTTTTTGATATATATATTTTTTGGTCTTTTTGTTTTACTAAAGTAAAGACAACAATGATATATTTACAATCGCCAACTAAATGGCCACAGGAGAACTTTAACAACTATACTCATTTTTGTTTTATTTTCTTTTCTTTGATAAAGGAATAAAAAGTCATGCAAGTGAACAAACAACTTAAACTTGTATTTCACAAAAACATAGTACAACATACTACAACGTGAAACACACATATAAAAGAAAACTCCATTATACTAAGGTGCAGAGATCCACTTATACAAAGCTCTTAAAAGATAGATAATCACAAAGCACTCTTCAGTCCAACAATTGGAAAATGGAAATGACAAGATCAACTTGGTGAGTGATTTCTTGAGGTCTCTCCTAGAGGAATGGAATCCAAAATGGTGATGGCACAAATCTTGAGGTGATGGTGATGATGGGGGTAATAAGGATTAGTAACAAGGCCATCTACTGGAGGATGAAGTGCTCAAGCTCCCTAAGGTGGTGGATGTGTAGTGGCTCGGTGATGTGGGTGATTATGTGCTCATTGGTCGTAATGTTAGTGGTGATGACTATGAGGTTAGGGAGATGGAGATGAAGATCCTATATTTGGAGGTGACAAAGGTTTGTTCTATGGTGGTGTTCTCGATGGAGTCTATGTTGAGGGATCTGTGGAAAGGAGATAGGATGGCCATGGTCCTAGGGATCTAATGGTTGTGTTGGTGGTAGTAAGAGTAGTAGTTGGTCTTATAGGTGGTGGTAATGGGAGTGAGAGAGAGAGAGAGAGAGAGTAAACTAGAGTGCTGGTGTGGGTGTGTAGTGGAGGCATGTGTGAAGGAGGTGAGGGGAGTGCTTGGGCTTGTAGAGTGATGATGATGGTGGTGGCATGTAAGTGGTGTAAATGGTTGTGTGAGTGTGTGCATGTGAGATCAAATGAGTGTGAGTGTGTGAATGTGCTTGAAAACAAGCAAAGCAAAAAGAAGTAGTAAAATGCCTGGAAATGAAATCTACTCTACTAGCAAGGAATTTAAAAGGCAAGAAATATAAAGATCAACTCACTAAGATGAAAGTAAAGAAAATAGCAAGTAAGAAAAATACTAAGCTAACAAAGGAAACTAAAAAGAGAATAAGGAAGAAGATAGGTGTTCCTCCCAATGGGGGCACAAGTCCTATTGGAGGAGGAAGAGGATCCTTGACTTGGAGCCTACCTCTTCTTCACCTAGAAAACCAAGTCTAAGTGGGCACAAGCTAGCCTTTGGCCAAGGTTTGAGAGTTTAACCATGGAGCTCACAAGGAAAGGAGTATCTTGCATGAGAGGAGTGGAGAGGAGAGTGGAAGGGGGGGGGGGGGGCGTACACTCTACATGGGGTGGTCTTTTATAGAGTGTTGGGCTGTGTGTGGTGTTCCTATGGTGTAGGTTTAGGAGGGCTACTTTAGGGTGCAACTTAAGAATAGAGGGTTCTATACTAAGGTACAAAAGAAGGTGAGGGTGTAGTCAAACGGTGGTCAAGCCAATGGGTAAGGAGATAGGTGGCATTGGAAGTGGGGGTGGTTGGGTAGAGATTAGGTGGGGTCTAATTGGTGGTAAGACTAAGTAAGTGGGGTTAGATAGGTTTAGATTAGTAGGTGTTTGGGCTCTCTAATTGTGTGGGCTATAGTGTGTAGTAGAATGGGCCTAGAGAAAGTAAATTAAATACCATTATATAATAGATACTACTAGGTCCATATAAGTGTAAATAAAAATAAGCAAATACAAATAGCTATAGTAAAAATGTGCATAAGTATTATGCATGTGTAAAATTATATACGAGAGTCTGAATGACATGCAATTCACAATTTATGTGTGTGCATGAGTGTGTGTGTGTGTATGTGCAAGGGTTTGTGAGGCTGGGTTAGTTAGACGTGGATAGCTTGGCATAGGTTTGCATTGGTTTGCTGCTCTGCTCCTCTTACTAGCTGTTTCCTTTCTCTCGATCTGTAGAGATGGTTCTCTTGTATCCTTAAGCTCCAATTTTGCTCCCTGATTATGGTCCTACATGGATAAATTGATAATATTACTCAATGGACCATAATATGACAAAATTAGTTCAAAGATGTATGAATGCAAGTATGAATGCAATGAATGCAATGTATGCTCTATTTACAAGATGTGAGCTACGTTATTAGCTTAATTTAGTCAAATTAGGACCCATGATTGCTATGCAATCAATAGGGTAAATTTGTCAAATTCTAGGGAATATACATTGATCCTATTTTATGCTAACTTTGGATCCAAGCATAAATCCTGATGTTTATCTTAAACAAATCCCATACCTTATTCTCAACCAACCAAAGCCATGTAATAATGTTTTCCTAAAAAAAAAAGTTTTCCCCAAAACCATTTTGCAAAATTCAATTTTGCTAAGAGACTAGGAAAGAGATAAGCATGGGTGTGTGATAAACACTAGTTTATTATCACTATTATGCCTAAAAAAGACATCTAGCTCTTAGGTTTTTCATATTGCAAACTGGTATGGGGTTGCATTTAGGCATTTTGTAGAATAGGAATGCATTGAATATTTTCTCCTTATTTTTGTTGATGACATTATCAGGAATGATCACATAGTGAAAATCACTAAAATCCTGGCAATGTGAAAGGCAAAAGATGAAGATTGAGTTCATTCTAGCTGGATCTCAACTCAATCCAACTCACCTCAGTTGGATTCCAACTTAACCCAGCTCAATGCATTTAGATCTAGCTCATTCAACTCCACATAGCTCATGGTAGTTTTACTTGATCAAGCTTAGCTACTACTCATCAACTAGCTAGCTTAGTCAACTGAAGTGTCCTCAACCAACTCGGGTTAGCTCAATTTCAGCTCTCGAAGACTTAACCTAGCTCAACTCAGTTGAGCTTAGCTACTAGACTTGAGCTATCTAGTTTAGCTAGCTAGGAAATCTTCGGGAAGACTAGCTCCAGCTCACCTCAGTTCTAGACCAGAAGAAGCCAGCTTAGATTAGCTTATCTCAGTTGCTAGCAAAGAACTAACCAGCTAAGCTAGCTATTGAGTTCTCAAGCACCTCTCTTCAACATCAGTCTAGCTCCAGGAACCTACATGCAGCTCAAGCTCCCTCCTCTCTAGCTAAACCCTATCTCTTCCCCCACTACTCTACTAGCTAAGCTAGCTTAGCTAGCTTAGCTAAGATCCACCTAAACTCTACTCTATGGCCGTCCACCTAACCTTAAACACCACCAAAACCAACCACCTACACCCTCTTCCTTTGGTGCCAAAATCACCAACCATCACCACCCTTGGCAATCCTTCAAGGGTGGTGCCAAAACAAGGCATATCTTTACCCATATAACCACCTATAACCACTACTAGTTGGAGCCAAAAATAAACCCCCACAACCTTCCATTTTGGCATCAATTCAAGGGCCTATATCCGCCCTACATCTACCTCCAAAATCCATCTCCACCATCCACAATTTGGTGCCAAAAACAAGTCCCTTAACCATGCCACAATTGGTGCCAACTCAACCTAAACCCTACCACCCTACACCCTTTCATATGGTGACATTTACCATCCACTCGTATCATACAACCACCATCACAAAGCACCATCCTAACTCTACACATATGTCTACACCACTTATCCCTAGGTTGGCGAAAATTGGCACCAACTTGGCCTCCTTCCCTTGCTACTTATACCCCATATAACCACCATTTCCATTCATCCTTGGCAATCTTAACTTCCTACCTATATCTATCATATAATCGGCCATAGGAAGGAGAGAAGAGAAGAAGATTAAGGAGGATCCCTTGCCTCCTTGGTGACTTCTTGTTCCCTTCTTCCTTAGTCCAAGCCATGGAGAAAACCTAAGGATGACAACCAGGTAGAGGAGGAAAGCTAGGGCAGATGTCCACCCTTGGAGGAGTTCAAGGAGAATCTTTCAAGGAGGCATGACCCTTCTTCAAATTCAGAACTGCTGAGCTTGGAGAGAAGGCTACTTCCATCTACACAGAGATTCTTCTACCTTCATTTCTTTATGTTGTAGTAACTTATTGTATTAAGCATTCCTCTACTTGAGGATTACTTGTGTGGTTCCCATCCACATAAGTGAGCTCCCCAAGTAGTTGAATACTTAACTTCATCATCAATCAAGTGCCTTTCTTCATTTTGTGTCATATCATTTCATGTGCTTTCAAAATTCCTTTTTAGAATTTTTGAACACCCACCCTATCTCTCCAATTACCCTAGGCTTACTTGCCTAGGGTGAGCTTGGAAAGGTAGGCTTATTTTAATTGCAGCACTTAGGCGTAGTTTGATCTTGTTGCCCCGATTATTTCAAAACCCTAAAAATAGCAAAAAAAAACATAAAAAAGGAAGATTTGAGCTTTGCAATATTGAAATATTTTGAAACACTAAAATTGCCTTGGACAACCCTAGATACCTCACTATCTAGGTATTATAAATTCAAGAGTTGGTTGAAATTTACGCGTACAATGACATAACAACCTGTATTCACAAAACGTGTATTTTTCGCATCAGTGGGGTTATGCATGCAGATAGAGAGAGAGAGAGGTAAGTGAGCAACGATGTGTTCACGTGGGGTGAATGGGTCTTCGATCTCTGCTTGCACGTCAAAGAGAGAGGGAGCAGTCTCCCTGTTGGAGTCAAGGGGGGTTCTCGCTTGTAGTGTATTGCGTCAGAGAGAAGAGTCGCAGGTATTGCATGTAAAGGTGTGTGAAAGAGGGATTGTCATGGAGGGTTAATGGTGAGGAGGGAAGGTCTACGTGAGAGGGATTGGGATGAGGAGAGGGAGCACAGGAGGGGTCTTCTCGGTCGTGTGTGAGGGTGGAGAGAGAGAGATCAAGAAGAGGGAGTTAGTGCATGCACGTAGAGAGGGACATGGGGGGGTGGCGGTGATTTAGGGTACGTCTGTGGGAGGGGGTCTTTGTGGAGTCTATTATAGCCAAATGTGAGAGAGGGAGAAGGAAGAGAGAGAAATAGCATCGGGGGGGGGGGGGGGTGTTCTGCGATTTTGTTGCGAGAGTGAGATTTTGGGAGCCAATGAGATATGGTGGTGGTTTCCAATTGACTTGACAGTGAGAGGGAGAAGGAAAGTTGTTCCCTCTCTAATAGATCTAATATACATACTTAAAAGGGGGAGCTTTGTTTGAGGGGCTTGCACTCCTAGTAGAGGTTTTTTTTTCCCTTCTCTTATCTAGCTTCTATATTTATAATATGTGTATGGCTATTGTTTTGTCAACACTAAAAAGGGGGAGATTGTTGGAACCTAGTTCCACTTTATTCTAAGTTTTGATGTTAACAAAACCATTTTTAATCTCATAAGTTTTGTGAGTGAAATTAACAGGCCCTTGGAATGGTATGGCCTAGAGGTTGATGGAGATGTTGATGGCTACTTTGAGCTACTTTAAAGATTTGATGATGAAAATCTCTTTAAGTCTTTCTTAGAATTTTAGTGTCTTAGAATTTGTATGTCTCTTAACAAAACAAATGAATATAGGGTTAAAAGTATAGAGATAATTAGGCCTCAAATTCACAACAAATGTTTGTTTTCAAAAACCTAAAATTGTTTCGGAATGGAGTTAGAATCAATTAGTTGTGATAGTTCCTACAACAAATTAAAAAGAAGGTACTTGTTGCAAGTACTGGTACTATTCATAAGTACCGGTACATGCAGGGAACAAGTTTGAGTTCTATAATCAAATTGTGAACAAGTATCGGTACCCATCATGAATATCGGTACATGGTGCTTACAGTTTGTGGCTTATATTCTAGCCTAAACCCTACAAGTATCAGTACCCATCATGAATACCTGTATGTGTAGGTTACAGTGACAACTCTACCTGAAACTTGTGAGTAACAAGTACCGGTACTCAAGATGAGTACCGGTACCTGTTGCCTAGTTGGTACTCAATTGAGAGCTTGGAGTATCAGTACCTATCATGATTGTCGATACCCAGTCTCTTTTGTATTAGCTACTGGTAGGCTATGAACAACTAGTACCAGTACCACAACTTTAGTACCAATGCCAACTACCTTTTAAGCCAGATCTGAATGACTAATTTGTATTAAAAGTGATTTAAAACACACTTAGTTAGTACCCAATGGTTATCGATCATACGGGGGTGTATTCTAGCCTATAAAAAGACCCCTTTTTATAAAAAGATACCACCTGTAGGATCTGAGAACACAAGCACACTAGAAGGGGAGATTGAATAGTATGAAAAAAAAATTTAAATAAAATAATTCAAACCACAAATTGACACCAAATATATAGTGGTTTCCCTTAGGTACTTCACTACCTAAGTGATGAGTCCATTTTAATGGACTAATATTACACCTAAGTAACTTTAATCGTACCTTTTAGGTTTGTTAATAACTACATTAAGTTATAGAATGTTTGCATTCATCATGATTTAAGTTTACATCTATTTTATAGTATTCTATAACTTAATATGTAATGATGTTACATTTTTATGATTGCAGGAATAATATTTGGAAAGAACAAGGAGGGGGGGAATAAATTTCCCCAACACATATCCGATGCCAGCTGCAACTCCTCCCGCACATTTATCTAATCTTCCGCCGCCCTCCCTCAACAAACGAGGCCATATTTAGAAAGGATTTTTGAAAATCCCTGGAAGGCGGAGGAGAGGAGTTAAGAGGAGGGTCTTGGTCATCCAAGGACGGTGTAACCCGTGTGCACTGTGCACCAAATCACCTTCAGCCTGCTCTACCTTCCGCGCCCGCAAGTGCGTGTCCATCTGCAGCACGCCCTCCCCTCTGCAGACCTGCCTCACCGCACCAACACCACCCCTCTCGCGCCCTCACCAAGCAGCCTGCAGGCGCCTGCTCGCCCATCTCCAGCCGGCCCTGCAGGCGCTAGCACCACTCCACCCGCACCGCAGGCGCTCTGCCCCTCCTCCAGCGCCCTTCACTAAAGGCGCTGCACCGCCCTCGCCACCGCTCCCACAGGCGCGCGCCCTTCTCCAGCACCCGTAGGCGCTTGCTGCCACCAACGCCCACCTTCAGGCCCACCGCCCCCTTGCCCTGCCAGGCCCGCGCCTCTCCAGCCACTACAGCGCGCCCCCCTCATCTGCGTGCCCTCCTACAGCGCCCACAGGCGCTCTGCCTGTACGCCTCTCCTTGCTTCACCCGCAGGCCTATTCAGGCATAGCACCCTCACCGTGCCTACACCAAGCGCCTGTAGGCACGTGCCCTCGCTTCACCAACGCTCTCCGCAGGCAGGTGCGCACCCGAGCGCAGCCAGACACGCGGCTGCGACTGTCGCCTTCTCCTCCAACAGGCCGACAACCCTCCTCTGCCCGTCGGCCACCTCCAGCCACCTCTCTCCGTTTTGTCACCGTCATCGTGATCCCCATGCGTCAGTCAACCTTCCCCCATAGCAGCTCCGTCGCCGGTGCTCTCTCTCTCTTGCGAGGAGGAGAGAGAGTGAAAGCTTTGTTTTTACCTTTAATTAAAAATTACATCTAATTCCATTGCCACCAGAAATTAATTTTTGATTTATTATTATTTTATTGTGGCAAAATTGCGAATGCACACTCATACTTTTTGATAATTGCACGTTATTATTATTCACCTGTTTCAAGATTGATTTTGGGATTAACATGTGCACCAATTTTCTTTAGTATATGTCAATTGAAAATTACATAAAATCATCATATATTTATTGAAGATTTCAGTAAGGGAAAATTGCACATATACCCTTATATTTTTGAGTTATTGTAAATCTTCTTTCCATCGCATTTTATGTCGGCATTGACTAGGGATTTCGCACTTAACCGAAAGAATACGAAATAATCGAGAGTTTATTGCATAATTGCCTCCCTGTGGACATGACCCGCTCTTTTGTGAGTGGTTATTTTTATTGTTTATTAGTCTATTTTTCAACCACTTAAATACTACAACGCATAGTAGAAAATCGACTCGTCAAATTGGCGCCATTGCCGGGGAGGCAACAGACGCAATAGATTCACGTTATTATTATTTTTAGAATATTCTGAGTTGCACAATCATCTGATCATTTTTTTACTGTGCGAGGAATCTGACGAGGCGACGAGGCGCAACAGAGCGGTGACAGCAACCACGAGCTAAGCCACACGAGGAAAGATGTAGGAGACCAAGATCTTGCTTTCACAAAGGATTCTCCGTTGTCACAAAATTTATTTCTGTCTTTTTGCCCTTGTAGTAATTGAGGCTAAATTTTTGGGGGTCTGTCCCCACATTCTTTAGCTACTAGGGCTTACATTATTTTTTTGTGCATGCGTGATTCTATGTTCTACTTGCCTTTAAAACCAACAAAGAAAATATCGAGCTGCCTATTTAGAAGTTGCATACCCTTAGGTGCGCACATTTAGGGGTGATTGAGCAGCACATTAGATCTTATTATTGC
The DNA here is from genome assembly GCA_037157565.1 of Thalassia testudinum. Lineage (NCBI taxonomy): Eukaryota > Viridiplantae > Streptophyta > Magnoliopsida > Alismatales > Hydrocharitaceae > Thalassia > Thalassia testudinum. Next base: position 2,969,423 of record JAZHRO010000007.1, read on the forward strand.
ATTGCAAGCATATTAACACGAAGATTGCTGGAGATAGGTACATCTTTCTAACTTTTGCATCCAGCTCCTGTTCACGCATTTGCATTCAAATTAAAATTCAAGACCACTAAGTTGTTTGAATTTACTAATTCAGTGGTCACATAACTAAAAGTGGGACTGATAATCAGATTCAACCCTAAAAGCAATTCACATTTGATCTGATTCTAAGGGACTTGTCTGTGATTTCAAAAGAAATTACAAAGATTTGCGGTGTGTTGCACACTTCTGACATTGAGGACGCACATTAGGCACTGCACTAAGGCTCGATCCCTTAAGGCTATAGGCACCGATCTCTTTATCGGTGCAGGCCCTCCTATTGTGCTTTGTGGTTGTGGTGATACTATCTTTTGACCAAGTGTTTTGATACTCCACGGAGGGGGACACCCCTTAAAGGAACAAAAGGGTAGTTAAGGGGCACTGTAAACGCATCGCCTCAAAGGAAGGGTTCGCCCTACTTGCATCCCTTTGTTCGTCCTTGGAGTAACTTCTCACTTGATCACCTAGGAGTATCATCCAAGCAAAGTATAGGTCTTAGGGCACTCGAAGGTTGAATTAAGGCATGTAATTGCAGTGAAAAACTTGTTTGGCCATTTATATTAACTAATTTGACCTCCGTAATAAAGAAGGTTAGGATTTCAAGTCCACACCCCTCTTATACCAGTTACGTGGGAATGGAGGGATAAGTCTTGATCTTTTGACTTATCTTTGGAGTGGAGGTTTAACTTAATAAAAACCTGAATTGTGTTTTATATGCTTGGTAGACGCTCTCTTGAGGGTAGTCTAGTGTTTGATCCTGCGCCTGAGAGAATTCTTAGGAGAGCTCACCTAGGAGAGGAAAAAGAAGGAATGACTGAGCAAGGTGCAAATCAACAAAGGACCCTAAGGGATTATTTTATTCCAACTAACCAACCTGCACAAGCACTAAGACGACCAGCAGGGGATAATCCGTATGAGATCAAGAGTAGTACCATATCTTTATTGCCCTCTTTTTATGGTACAACTAGGGAGGACCCCTACCGGCATTTGGAGGAATTCACCGAGGTCTTTTCCATGGTGAAGCTCCAGGGCTTTATTGATGAAGCCCTGATGAGGACTCTATTTCCTTTCTCCCTTAAGGATAAGGCCAAGCATTGGTATCATACCCTCGATGCAAGGGTAAATGATTGGGTCACCCTTAAGGGAGAATTTTTGAAAAAGTATTTTCCTATGAATAAAACCAACCATTACAGAAGAGAGATTATGGGTTTTACTCAACAGGAAGGGGAGCAATTTCATGAGACTTGGGAGTGCTTTAATGACCTTCTTAGGTTATGCCTCACCATCAAGTGCCAAGATGGTAGTTGGTCGAAAGGTTCTATAACGGATTATCTGAAAGGCATAGGCAAACCATTGATGCAGCCTGTGCAGGAACCTTCATGACTAGAACTGAGGATGAAGCTTGGGCATTATTTGAAACATTAAGCGACAACTCCATACATCTATCCTCTGCCTATCAAGAAAGAAAACCATCAATCTTGCAGAGGAAGATAGAGGCCCATGAAGCCGAGGCTTCTCAGGATTTGGCTTACCAGATTCAACTATTGAATAAAAACTTTGATAGGCTTTTAGCAAACCTCGGCATGAACCCGCAAGCAGCCTCTATTTTTCAGGCTTCAAGAAAATGCTCCATTTGCCAAAGCACAACGCATGCCACTGCGGAGTGCCATCAGGCAAACCAATTCCCTGAGTTGATTCATGCTGACTTGAACGCAGCCCAAGGTTTCCGCCCCCCTCGCAATAACTCTTATTCCAACACTTATAATCCAGGGTGGCGGAACCATCCAAACTTCTCTTGGAAGCAAGGTGATGCTTCTAACTCAGGGAATACAAGACCCTTACCTCCCCAGCCCATATACCAACCTTCTTATGAAAATCCTCCTCCGAATAAGCCCTCTGAGATGGATGAACTGAAGGCCATGATGAAAGCAATGCAAGAGCATCAGAATATGGTTATCTAATCTCAGAATAAGATGATTACTGATATGCAATCCCAAATTGGTCATCTTACTGAGGCAGTTAGGCAACGTGATCCGGGGAAGCTGCCTAGCTCCTCTGAGGAGAACCCTAAGGGCAAGGGGGTTGTATTCAGGGAGCACGCCCAAGCAGTGACCGTGTTGAGGAGTGGAAAAAAGATTGACAAGCTTGATAACACTCCTACGGTTACATCTCAAAATTCCCCTTCCACACCTGACCCGACTTCCATCTCACCCAAGGAAGAGCCACACCACTCTCCCTCGCACAAAATCACCCACAATGAGGATGTCGTCCTTCCACCACCCCTTTCCCGCCATGACGACCCCTCTACCCAGAAGCCGAGGGTGCCCTATCCAGAGCGCCTATCTGCTCCTGGGGAATCTTCTGTTGGCTCGTCTGGAGCCAAGGATAGGATGGAAGAGATTATGGATACTTTTAGGCAAGTCCAGATTAACTTGCCTCTGTTGGAAGCGATTAAATAGATTCCGTCCTATGCCAAGTTTCTGAAGGACCTGTGCACCCAGAAGCGCTGATCTAGGAAATAGGTCCAAACCAAGGTTATCCTGCCTGACCATGTTAGCTCGGTTCTTCAGCATGGAACACCCCTCAAAATGAAAGACCCAGGGGCCCTGTATATTTCAGTGGTTAAGGTAACCAACACATTGACGAGGCTCTGCTCGATCTGGGTGTGGGGGTAAACATTCTACTGAGCTCTGTCTACAACCTTTTGGGAGGAGGCAAGCTAAAGCCTAGTCCAGTAATCCTCTAGGTTGCAGACAGATCACTTAAGACACCACAGGGATTGTTGGAAGAAGTCCTTGTGAGAGTGGAGGATTTCTTCTTCCCCGTTGACTTTCTGGTACTTGATACTGACCCATCTAATAAGCCCACAAAGCCGTCCATTATTCTGGGACACCCCTTCTTGGCCACAGCCAATGCCTCTATAAATTGTAGATCTGGGGCACTTAAAATGGGCTTTGGGAACAAGAAGATCCGATTGAATGTTTTTGATACTTACAAGCAACCCGGATTTGAAGATTGTTCTTAGATTGAGGTCGTTGATGAAATAATTGAAGAGACTACTCCAGCACTCTTATGTAGAGATCCCCTTCAGAAGGTCATATCTTAGGACCATCCCTCGATTATTAAATAAACTGAAAGGAAAATGCCCGAACTAGAAGAGTTGTTGGGGATACACACTGAGTCTCTATCCCCACCCTAGACTGTGAAGGTAGATCTGTTGCCTGAGGTGGGGATATCTCAACTAAAACCCTCAATCCAAAAGGCTCCTGAATTGGAGTTGAAACCCCTCCCAAGCACATTGAAATATGCTTTCCTTGGCCCTAATAACACGCTCCCCGTTATTAGCTCGTCTGCATTATCTGAATTGCAGGAGGGAGCTCTGCTTGAGTGTTTACAAAGGCACAAGGAAGCAATTGCCTGGACAATTGCTGATATTAAGGGTGTTGATCCCTCTCTTTGCATGCATCATATGTACATGGACGAGTCCGTGAAGCCTTTCCGAGATATGCAGAGAAGGCTCAATCCAAATATGCGGGAGGTTGTTAAAAAAGAGATTCTGAAATGGCTGGATGCAGGGATTATCTATCCCATTTCAGATAGTAAATGGGTCAGTCCTATTCACGTAGTTCCGAAAAAGGCAGGAATCACTGTGGAAGAGAATGACCAAGGAGAACTGGTGACCACTAGACCCTCAACTGGTTGGAGGGTCTGCATTGATTACCGTCGTTTAAACATGGCTACCCAGAAAGACCATTTCCCCTTACCGTTTATCGATCAAATTCTGCAATGATTGGCGGGGAACAAGTACTTTCATTTTCTTGATGGGTACTCTGGGTACAATCAGATAGCCATTTTTCCTGATGATCAGGAGCGTACCACCTTCACGAGTCCGTATGGCACTTTTGCGTTTCGCCGAATGCCATTCGGGTTATGTAATGCTCCTACCACTTTCCAACATTATATGATGGCTATCTTTTCTGATATGATCGACAAGTTCATTGAAATTTTCATGGATGACTTCTCCATTTATGGCTCATCGTTTGACCTATGCTTTCGCACCTTGATAAAGTTTTAACCCGTTGCGAAGAGGAAAAGCTGGTGCTTAGTTGGGAGAAAAGCCACTTTATGGTCCAGCAGGGCATTGTGTTAGGGCATGTAGTTTTGGAGAGAGGATTAGAGGTGGACACCGCAAAAATCGATTCCATCTCTAAGCTTCCATTTCCCGCCAATGTTCGTCAGGTTAGATCTTTCCTTGGCCATGGTGGATTTTATAGGTGCTTCATTAGAGATTTCAGTAAAATCTCTAAGCCACTCTGTGACCTGTTAGCGAAGGATGCCTCCTTCAATTTTGATGATAGATGTGGCGAGGCTTTCCAAGTTTTGAAGAAATCCCTCATTACCACGCCGATTCTTCAAGCACCAGATTGGACCTTCCCGTTTGAGCTTATGTGCGATGCTTCTGATTTTGCAGTGGGAGCGGTCTTAGGTCAAAGGGTTGTTGGCAAACCTCATGTGCTGCATTATGCCAGCAAGACCCTTACGGATCCTCAGCAAAACTACACGGTCATTGGAAAGGAATTACTTGCTGTAGTATTTGCTTTGGAAAAGTTTCGGTCTTATCTTTTGGGATCCAAGGTTGTAGTGTTCACTGATCATTCAGCCCTAAAGCATCTTCTGGCTAAAAAGGATACCAAACCTCGCCTAATTTGTTGGATTCTGCTACTCCAAGAATTTGACCTGGAAATTAAAGATAAGAAAGGAGTTGAGAATGTAGTAGCAGACCATTTGTCTAGGATCCCTATTGAGGCATCAAACCCTGCTGGCGGTATTCAAGAGACTTTCCCTGATGAGTCTCTGGTGGCTATGGAAGCTAAAACTCCTTGGTTCATTGACATAGTGAACTATCTGGTCACGGGCATTACCCCTAGTACTTGGGACAAGCAGAAACGAGACAGGTTTCTCGCCAATGCTAAATTTTATCACTGGGAGGAACCTGAGCTTTTTAGAATAGGCCCTGACCAGATTTTTCGCCGTTGCGTCACTGGCGAAGAACAAAGAAGTGTTCTGAGCTTCTGCCATGACCTCCATTGTGGGGGACATTTTAGTGGGAAGAAGACTGCCCATAAGGTTCTTCAGTTCGACTTTTGGTGGCCCACATTATTCTGAGATGCATATACGTATGTGGGTGCATGTCTACGTTGCCAGCAGGTGGGAACCATTGGAAAAAGGGATGAGATGCCCCAACAACCTATTCTCCCTATTGAAATCTTTGATATTTGGGGCATTGACTTCATGGGTCCCTTTCCTGTGTCCTTCAGATATGAATACATCCTTGTGGCGGTTGACTATGTATCGAAATGGATAGAAGCCATACCCACGTGAACTAATGACCATTCCATGGTCTTGGGCTTTGTTAAGACTAATATCATTTCTCGGTATGGGTGCCCAAGGATGATCATAAGTGATGGAGGACCTCACTTTAAGAATGTACACTTCACAAGACTACTCCAAAATTTGGGAGTCAACCACATGATAGCCACACCTTTTCATCCCCAAACGAGTGGACAAGTTGAAGTGTCTAATAGGGAGATTAAGAGAATTTTAGAAAAAACTGTCAGGCCTGATCAGAAGGATTGGTCTAAAAAACTAAATGATGCTCTTTGGGCCTACAGAATTGCGTATAAGACTCCCTTGGGCCTGTCTCCTTTCTGTCTTGTATACAGAAAAGCGTGCCACCTTCCTGTTGAAATCCAACATAAATCTTATTGGGCTATTAAAAATGTTAACTTGAATCTAGATAAAGCGGGAAAGGCACATATGTTAGAATTAAGTGAGCTTGAGGAGCTTCGTAATGAAGCTTATGAAACTTCTCAAGCTTACAAGCAACGTACAAAAGTCTTCCATGACAAGCACATCATTAGAAAGACTTTTGAGCCCAACCAAAGGGTCAAGCTTTTCAATTCTAGACTTAAATTATTCCCTGGAAAGCTCAAGTCCCGCTAGGATGGGCCATACGTTGTTATCAATACTTTCCCTCATGGAGCTGTAGAGATTCGGAACCCTATTTCAGGTGTGAGCTTTAAGGTAAATGGCCAACGACTTAAACCGTATATTACTCTTTCTGATGGCCAGGATTTGGACGCACTTCTGCTTGAGGAGCCTTAGCTCCTCCCACTCTCCTCCTCAGGTGATATTTTTCTATGTCTGCATTTTTCCAATGAGGACATTGTCAGTCTTAGGCATGGGGGGGGGTATAACCTAAGAATATTTATAGCATTTATAAATATTTGCATGCATATATATTTATATGTATATAAAAAAAAAAAAATCTCTTTTCTTGAGCTGAATGGGTTAGTCCCTAGCAGAATACCTTTGTCATTAGAGGCTTTTCTTTTTGAATTATTTCTTAAGTTTAGAATCCAGTACATTTATTTCATGTGCACGTAGACTTGGTAATAGATCCTTGAAGAAAACCAATAAGCATTTGTAGTCTATTAAATCCTTGGACAGTTCATAGGGAGTCAAGCATACTATCTTCTAATAGATCCACCTCATATTTGTGAGAAGAAAGTAGAGAGATTACTGGTGCAATAAGTCTAGTGCAAGGACTCTTAAGTTTTGGACAATTAGATGATGATACTTCAGAGTTAGACATAGTTTTTCTCTCTCTGTTCCTGTGTGCGTACTTTGTGTGCATTCCTGAGAGTCACTAAATAAGACAGATACACAGAGATGGGGTCTTAATAAAGCTATGACTATGGTGGATGGTTACGACCGTCCTTCATAGAGTCCTCGACTGAAGGAGGGTAATAGTGTCAAAGGTCAGAAATACGCCTGTCCTATCCATTCCTTCCCAATGCCGAAAATAGGCACTTCCACCAAATAAGGCACACAATATCCTCTTGACCATCATTATCCCTAATAATGCCTCATAAATAAAAGCCTGTGTCATATTATGAGAGAAAAGAAAAGAAGAAGAAAAAGAAGAAACAAAAAGAAAAGGAAGAAGAAACAGTCATATTACAAAAAAAAAAAGGGTCCAAGTTATAATGTAACACTGTTTCTGAGACAACAGAACACCTATCGCGTTCCACCAAATATGACCCATACCTACCTTCTAGTATTTCTGATCTCCCGAATACTGGCTGAGGACTCTAACTTAGTTGTAGAGTTATTAGGACTTTAATTGAAATGTTGATGCCATGTGAGGCCACCAAACAGTGAGTACAATTACTAAATCTGGCGAGATTTGTGATCTCAGAAAGAAAAGAAAGAAAAGAGTGAGCACCCAGGAACATCAAGAGAGCACAGTTGTTTAGCCTCTCTCTGAGTTAACTTTTCTACTAGTCTAGAGATCTAGAGTCTGTAGTACTAGACTACATGTAGCACCAGATGAGTGTGTGCCACCAATTACAAATCCATTCAACTCGATATCTCCTACCTAAGCCAAATGCCGGGGTCAAATTACAGATTATCGTCTGCTTTATCCCCGAGGGAAGTAGTTGCCTATCCCGACAACAATATTTACCAAGGGCGAAGTACAAACTCCCACTGCTAATTGGCTTTTTCACTTGGATCTGTTACTGAGGATATCATCACTTCACATTTGTCTAGATCTCTAAAGTTTTAAAATAAGAAAAGAAGAAATCTTTTGATTACTTCTATTATTTTTCACTTTTGCTAGGGACTAGCAAATCTTAGGCATGGAGGTATTTGATGAGTCCATTTTAATGGACTAATATTACGCCTAAGTAACTTTAATCGTACCTTTTAGGTTTGTTAATAACTACATTAAGTTATAGAATGTTTGCATTCATCATGATTTAAGTTTACATCTATTTTATAGTATTCTATAACTTAATATGTAATGATGTTACGTTTTTATGATTGCAGGAATAATATTTGGAAAGAACAAGGGGGGGAATAAATTTCCCCAACACATATCCGATGCTAGCCTCAACTCCTCCCACACATTTATCTAATCTTCCGCCGCCCTCCCTCAACAAATGAGGCCATATTTAGAAAGGATTTTTGAAAATCCCTGGAAGGGCGGAGGAGAGGAGTTAAGAGGAGGCGGAGAAAGGAGAGGAGGGTCTTGGTCATCCAAGGACGGTGTAACCCGTGTGCACTGTGCACCAAATCACCTTCAGCCTGCTCTACCTTCCGCGCCCGCAGGTGCGTGTCCATCTGCAGCACGCCCTCCCCTCTGCAGACCTGCCTCACCGCACCAACACCACCCCTCTCGTGCCCTCACCAAGCAGCCTGCAGGCGCCTGCTCGCCCATCTCCAGCCGGCCCTGCAGGCGCTAGCACCACTCCACCCGCACCGTAGGTGCTCTACCCCTCCTCCAGCTCCCTTCACTGAAGGCGCTGCACCGCCCTCGCCACCGCTCCCGCAGGTGCATGCCCTTCTCCAGCGCCCACCTTCAGGCGCACCGCCCCCTTGCCTTGCCAGGCCCGCGCCTCCCCAGCCACTGCAGCGTGCCCCCCCTCATCCGCACGCCCTCCTGCAGCTCCCGCAGGTGCTTTGCCTGTACGCCCTACCTTGCTTCACCTGCAGGCCTGTTCAGGCATAGCAACCTCACCGCGCCTGCACCAAGCGCCTGTAGGCATGCGCCCTCGCTTCACCAGCACTCCCCGCATGCAGGTGCGCCTCCTCCCTCAGGCGCGCACCCGAGCGCAGCCAGACACATTGCTACAGCTGTCGCCTTCTCCTCCAACAGGCCGGCGGCCCTCCTCCACCCGCTGGCCACCTCCAGCCGCCTCTCGCCGTTCTGTCACCGTCATCATGATCCCCACGCGCCGATCAACCTTCCCCCATAGCAGCTTTGTTGCCGGTGCTCTCTCTCTCTTGCGAGGAGGAGAGAGAGTGAAAGCTTTGTTTTTACCTTCAATTAAAAATTACATCTAATGCCATTGCCACCATAAATTAATTTTTGATTTATTATTATTTTATTATGGCAAAATTACGAATGCACACTCATACTTTCTGATAATTGCACGTTACTATTATTCACCTGTTTCAAGATTGATTTGGGATTAACATGTGCACCAATTTTCTCTAGTATATGGAAATTGAAAATTACATAAAATCATCATATATTTATTGAAGATTTCAGTAAGGGAAAATTGCACATATACCCTTATATTTTTGAGTTATTGTGAATCTTCTTTCCATCGCATTTTATGTTGGCTTTGACTAGGGATTTCGCACTTAATCGAAAGAATATGAAATAATCAAGAGTTTATTGCATAATTGCCTCCCTGTGGACATGACCCGCTCTTCTGTGAGTGGTTATTTTTATTGTTGATTAGTCGATTTTTCCACCACTTAAATACTACAACGCATAGCGAAAAATCGACTCGTCACTAAGTCTCCCGACTTAGGATTTTTAACCCGATTCCCTCAACATGGAGGGAATCAAATCACTATAACATGAGGTAATTAACGGGTTACCTCAACCGAAATACAAGATAGTAGAAACAAATAAAAACTACAGGTGCAAGCAAAAGTAAATGGCTTACAGCTTGAATCCTAAGTCTCCAAAAATATTACCAATGGAAACTAAGGAATGAATCAACGTGTAAGAAAACTATAAGAATGTAAACTAAACACCTGAAGACTTGTTGCAACCTTAAAGAATTTTCTTGCAGGCACTTGGCCACAAGTCTAGCACCTTGCTTAGAAAATAGTATGAATCAGAATTTTGAAGCAAGGAAGAGAGGAGTGATGTTGTGTGTCGAGAAAAGGACCCAAAGGGGTCTTTTCATAGGCTAGAATACACCCTCGTACGCTCCATCATCGTTGGGTACTAATTAAATGTGTTTTAAATCACTTTTAATACAAATCAGCCATTCAGATCTGGCTTAATGAGTAGTTGATACTGGTACTAAAGTTGTGATACCAGTATTAGCTACTTACAGTCTATTAGCAGCCAATACAAAAGAGACTAGGTATTGGTGCTCATCATAGGTACCAGCACTCCAAGCTCTTAGTTAAGTACCAACTTGGCAATAGGTACTGGTACTCATCTTGATTACCGGTACTTGTTACTCATAAGTTTCAAGTAGAGTGGTTATGGTAACCTACATGTACTGGTAGTCATGATGGGTACTTGATGAGGTGTGGCTCATAATAGCTAAAATGCCCAAGTTAAGCTAGAAACTAGGTTAAACACTATCTTCTTAACATAATAAATGGGTTAAGTGTGAGAATTAATGGAAATGATCTAAAACACTCAATTTGTGCTAAAAATGTATAATTAGGTCACATTTGAGAAATTATATTCTTAAAGAATAATTTGATGATCTAAATGGCAATTGAACACCTATTTAAGCTCCAAAATACAAATCAAGGGTTGAATTATGTTCTAATATGTTCAATTAAACTTCATAAAAATCTTAGGGCATTTAGACATCATTAGGACCTTGTATTTAGAGCTTTACATGTAGGTCCTTCATTCATCACATTTCTTCACCTTAAAAAGTCGTAACGACTTATTTGAGAAGCTATATGGATCATTCTACTCTAAAACCTATCATTTATGGGTTTACATTGCAAATTCTTCACCATTTCAATATAAGGTCATTGGTGTAATTACATCAATAGACTTGCAGCCGTCTCAACCATTGTTCACCACGACAAACTCAGTGTACAGCCACTGTCCATCTTGTGATTCACTCGATCAACGGAAGATCCTTGACCGTAGCCTTGGCATTGGTGAGCATTGTTCCATTACCTGCTCCAGATCTCATCTAATAAAGGAATTCATGCATAGCACTTCTCGCGCTGGTTCCCATCTCATCCCCACTGCTCCAACCCAAATCGAATTACCTTTGATTGTGGTGCCCAGATCTCCCCAACGCCTATATAAAAGGCTCCCCAGTGAACATAGCTCCTTTATTAGCTCCCTCCCCCCGAGTTGATCCCTTCGTCTACTCCTCTAGCTCCAATTTCCCCTTCCTCGATGGTTGGTGACAACGGCTGCTTCTCCCTCGTTCCCTCACCATTGGCTGACGGCTGCTGGCTCTGGGACACCACCTTCCTCCACTGGAGGCTCCTCCCCTTTCTTCGCCATCGACCGACGGTCAATGGATCTTGGACATCCCCTTCCTCTGTTGGATAGGATTTACAGCTTTCATAGATAGATTTAAATGTTTTCTAGTTAGATTGACTGCTTTCTAGCTTAGTTTAGATAGTTTAGAGCACAAATGCATGGTCTGATTGCGTAACTTAGGAGTAGATTAGTTTAGACCTTAGTTCCCTTTGATCTACCCTCTCTGATCAATCCTAATCACTCACCCATCCATTTTAACTCATCGATCTTCCTCTCTGCTTCACGATCACTTCTATTTTTTTCCTCAATGTTTTGATCATCAGACCACTCTCTCCACTCGAGCACATTTAGATATGAAGTTTCCCAACTTCTAGATCTAAATAGAGCTCAAATCCACCTGGGAGTCTCTCCATTCACTCCATCTGGTCACAAAGACCCCCTATCTAGTTTTAATTGTATCGATTCGCTCGATTCATTTAGATTTGGATTTTACACCCAATCAAAAGATTTGGAGTCAATTTGGTTTGAAATTGATTTAATCGAGCGAATTGAGTTTGTATTTTCTTAATTGGGTGCATTGAGATGAATCTAAGGTGTTTTAATTTGATTTTTATACTCAAATGAGCAAATGCCTAATTTGAGCTCTATTTTGGGTAGTTTAGGCCTAAGAATCTCAGATTCACTAAGATGAGGCCTTAATAATGACCCATCTGGTTTTTCTAGGATCCCCTGAGGTCCTAAACAGTAATTGATAGTGTTTGGGAGCTCACGGTGATCAAATTACCTGGGCCAAAATAAAAGCCCAATCTAGGCGACATTATCTTTGGATGAAATATGTTTTTAATCAATGCTTTGAGGCTTGAATAAGTTTTTGAAGATTCTAATGAAGATTTGGGATTGATTTGTAAGTGGATTTAACATCTAGTTTAATCCAATTCTCTTATGTTGTCTATGACAAAGAGAATGGATTGAACTAGGGTTTTTAGGGTTCTCTGAATCATGATTTAGTGTTAATGGATTTCAGATCTTCCATAGAATGTTTGCAATAGATTTCAATGGGATTTTAATGTTTAAATATGATATGATTTAGATCAGAGCAATAGCAACAACTGCTCTATTCTACTGTCTGATCGGGTCTATTTGTGGATTTTAATCCTTGACCTCAAGGATTTGATGGTGAATTGGGCTTTCTGGGTTAAATTGCAATTAGATCTAATTTTCCATACTTGAAGCTACTTAAGATTAGACCTAAAAGGCCTGATCCTGATTTTTGGACAGTCTCTGATTGTCAGATGGACAACAACAGCAACATTGAGGAATTTTGGGAGATTTTGGACGAACTGATTTTCTGGGATTGATTAACCTTAGATTTGGTTTTCTAGATCTGAGGATGGTGTTTATGGACTCTAAGATAAGACTTTGGCCATCTGATTCAATACTTGTTCAACCACAGCAGCTAAACTACAGCAACAGTGGCTGCATTTGAGAAGTTTGGGTTGATTTTTAGGTTTAATGAGTTGTTGATGTAATATACTGTTAGAACATTTTGAACAATCATTCATGTACTTTTGTAGCTCAGATTTGATCTAAGAATGACTTGTAATCCATGTTTTAGTTCATTGTCAGCAACATATATGTTTGCAAAACTGTCCAATATGAAGATTTAGTGAAATACAAAGTCAAATTCATATTTTATGGTTCAATTATGTTGTATGTGGTATGCTGGACATTTCTGAATGCTTACACTTCACTTCTAGCCACCAAAACTGAAATTCAAGGCTTGAGGTTGTGTTTAACACTTCATTTTATCCTTTAATGTTTCTACTTGTAAATACATAAAAAAATATAAAAAATTGTAAATAAATAAAATAAAAGTGTCTTGAGTAGGATTAGGTATATTTTTAGGTGTGTGTCAAGTCTAAGTGGATTTTGAACCCTCTAGTTGGTAGAACATACCAGTAGATAGTTAACTCTACTCTGGTTTTAAATAAAAGAAAAATAAATCAAAACTTCTTCCTCTCATCTCAGCTTTTATCTCTCCTCTCCTACCTCTATAAAATACAAAAACATCATAAAAATATGAAAAGGTTCAAAAATACACAAAAATACCTTGTATATAGTATTTATACTTGTATATATAATTTAATACTAAGTTAATTGTAAATAATAAACTATATACTTATAATGTACATAACTAACTTATAAATTTATTATATTTATTTAAATAAGTATTTATGTTTAGTTATATTATATATATATCATAATTATATAATTATATAATTATATATTTACATTATATGTACATAAATCTATGTAAACACAAATAAACATGTATATATGTACCATCGTATTTATAATTGTAAATATAGTTTAAGGTAACTATAATATACCTGTGCATTTATTATTTATATATTTATTGTATATAATTAAGTTATTAAGTTAACTAGATAAGTTATTAATTTAAAATAAATTAAATTGGTAAATTAATATGTTATTGAAGTAAATTATGTTGTATAGTCGTATATAATAATTTTAATAATTTTCAACTATTTATAATGTACTTGTACTGTATAATAGTATTTATAATATAATTATGTATATATCTATTCAAAGCGTGTAAATAAATGTATATAAATTAAAATAAATAACTAAAAATAAATTTAAATGTGTAATAAATGCTTTATAATGTATATTAACTAAATTATATGTCAATTGAGTGGCTAAGTTATCAATTTGTACTTTAATTAAGTAATTAAGTAATAAATCAGAATGATTATTCCACTAACTTTAATGATTTTTTAAATATAATTCAATAATTAATATTGTAAATTAAATACGCCAATTAGTAGCCTTATTATAGGCTTTCCAACCATATAATTGAATTTGAGAATGAACATCAAATAAGCACTCAAATTGAGGCTCGAAATTGCCTCTTTCGCATGATTTTGTATTGAAATTCCACAGCTACTGGTGCTTTTAGCACCACACTAGTTGCTGCTGGTTCCATGCGGCTATATTTAAACACCAGTGCTTACGACCCTCCCAGTCGTCAGCGTTGGGCGCATAATATTGAGCATGTCTCTTGAGCATTGGGTGCATGTGCACACGTGCCTGCGAGTGTGTGCGTGGGCGTATGTGGGCGCATGTGAGCACGTAGGTGGGCGTATGTGGGCGCATGTGAGCACGTAGGTGGGCCTATTGGGCCTAAAGTGGAAAAAAGTATACTTTAATTAACAAACTAGGGCCCACCTAGTAATGGTACCAATCTGACCTTGAAAAAAGATGTCGATCCTACGAAAAGTAGGCCTACCAACCACAAATTTTTGCCTAAATGTGGGTTAAGTTAACATAAATCACCTAAGTGTTCATATGTCTATGTACCTAAGTGTAGAGTAGTGTATAGTGTGTGTGAGTTAAGTGTTGTGTGTGTGTGTTTGTATAGTATATGTATATAATATAAGTATTAGTATATATAATAGTAGTCAGTATAAGTAAATATAGAGTACATACGTATATATGTATATATAATATATATAGTTATAGAGTATACACATTAGTTTTTGCCTTATTATGTATATATATTTTGTAAGGCCTTAGTGACACTTATAGCTGTCACTGTACATATAGTATATGTTAGTATAGATATATATGTGTTAGCATATGTATATATATTCTTTTTGTGCCTCCATTTAGGCATTGCTTAGAATAGTTGTACATAACTAGCATAGAGTAGTTTAGATTGATTTTTGATGCCTTTATACTTGTGAATATGTTCAAGGCATTGTAATTAACATTAATTGATTCCTTTTGTACATAATTAACCTGTTTAATTCATTCTTTTATTCTTTCATTTTTTTGTAAATAAAATTAACATTTTTTGAATAAAAGAGCATTTCTGGATAATAAAAAGTGATGTATATCAACAATTGCCTCCCAATGAACGACTTGGAATAAACTAGTAAAAATTGTAATTAAATAAATGACTTGACATCCGTCTGGATTGCATCTATACTACAACATAACAACAATTAATTAACATGTAGTCCAGGAGGCTTATCATACCGGTACTTATAAGCGACAAAGTGTGAGCACCATGTACCAATACTCATGATGGGTATCAGTACTTGTTGATTAAAGTTTGAGTTTAGAACTCAAACTTGTGCCCTGCATGTACCAGTACTTACGAGCAATACCGGTACTTGCAGCAAGTACCTTCTTTTTAATTTGTTAATCCATGATTTAGGAACTACCACAACTAATTGATTCTAATTCCATTCTGAAATGATTTTAGGCTTTTAAAAATGAACATTTGTTGAGAATTTGAGGCCTAACTATCTCTAATTACTTTTAACCCTACATTCATTTGTTTTGTTAGGAGACATACAAATTCTAAGACACTAAAATTCCAAGACAGACTTAAAGAGACCTTCATCATCAAATCTTCAAAGTAGCTCAAAGTAGCCATTAACATCTCCATCAACCTCCAGGCCATACCATTCCAAAAGCTTGTTAATTTTACTCACAAAAATTTATTAGATTAAAAATGATTTTGTTAACACCAAAACTTAGAAAAAGTGGAACTAGGTTCCAACACTCTCTAATAATTATTTTTTATGTCAAGTTGAAAAAATGTCAAGATGGCATTTTCAACTTTGGCCCTACAAAAAGAAAAACATGTAGACATAATTAATATCTCAAGATGCAATTATGCATTAAGTAATGAAACATGTGCATACCGAGTACGTTAATAAAATAAAAATGTTAGAAGAACTAAACACGATCTTTAACTAATTTCTTAGTGTAATATGTGCTCGAAATTTATTTCCATCTCCAAATTAAATGCTCTTAGGTGTAATTATAGTCTACTAAAGTGGACTTATCAGTAATCTCAACTCGGATCCATTGAGGTTTGGTCATCAACCATTCAAATCATCGGTAGTAGGGTTAGTCAAATGTTTAACGGGCTACACCAATGCTTTCGCTGGAACATATACCTTGGGTGTGCCCTCTCATCCTGCCTTCAAGTCTGAGGTCATGACTTATACCCTTTTAGCAGGGTTGGCTAGATGTTTAATGGGCCATACTAATGCTCTCACTAAAGCATGGTACTCTGGGTGTGCCCTCTTAGCCTGCCTTTGGGTCTGAGGCCATGATCGAAATACCACATGCTCATATACCATCATATTGAGTTAGATTCGGATACCTATAAGTGCCTCAAATCGATGATAACCCATAGGTTGTCACCGCAACCAGGAACCTCCCAAGTTTCAGGGTTAGTCACTGGTAGCCTCTAGCTACCCTAAGTCCTCGGGTCTTCAACCAGCAACAGTAAACTCTTGGTTCACGAGGTCAAGGTGACCAAGTTTATGGATCCACCTATCATGATCGAGTTACCATTTTATTCCACTTCTTGTCCATTACCAGAATTTCTTAACCCTATGGACCTACTAGATTATTGAGGTTTCACGTGAAACCTTAAGATCCCACCAATTCCAATCTTAGACTCTTGACAAAGCCAATGTATTATAATTTCAAAGTTTGACCAAGGATTAGCCAATTTGAATCACATTTTAGTCCCTTTAGAGAGTTTCTACTTTGATTAAGACTATATAGGCAATATTAGACGTTTGTACAATCCATCAGACATTTGATATTGTCAAGTAAGTTGTATGGATTTTTTTATTAGATGTCCCCTGAAGGTGTTTTCAGAGGTCAAATCCTTATCTTAGTAACCAGACGTCTAGCATCATCATTGGATGTCCAGAATGATCATCAAATGGCACATAACTTTGTTATGTGTCGTCTGATTTGGACAATTAGATGTCTGTTGGGTGGATTATTACTTTAATTCTTAATCTTGCTATCTCTAGTGAATGACCGATTCATAGATCAGATGACCCTTCTTACAAAGTTGGTCATCTGACCTAATGGTCAAATGTTCGTTGGACACTTCAGTGTTGAGTTTGAATATGAAATTGAAGGTTTAAACTCCTAGATTTTAACTCATCCATTTCAAATCAGTTTTTACAAATTCCTACCTATTCATGAAACATAAAGAACATCTAAAAATTTCTAATTTCACCATGATCAATAGATCTATCAAGAAGAATCATTAAGAGGCTATTATAGCTCACATAAGCAAGTTAAGAACCCATTTGAAACCTAGATCTTGACATGCAGCCATGGATTCACACAAGAGTTGTGAATACGACATAAATCACTCCACTACTTACCTACTTACAAGAATCAAGAGAAGATCAAGAGATCTTAGGAAAAAATCCCTACATGAGTGTTGAGGTCGAGATGCTCTTCCTTGCTTGATCAGCACCTCCAATAGCTTCCTTGGTCGAGCTCCTATCTCCAAGACTATCCTAGCAATCACACCTTCTTTCTAAACTCCAAGAGGGGGGAAAGGAAGAAGGATTGACCGTGAAGAAGTCAAGTGACAAAGTAGAGGTGTTTCCTGTGGAGGGGGGGAGGGAGAGAGAGAGAGAGAGTAATCAATGGGGCATATATATGTGATTTCTGCCATTGCTTAAGCTATAGTGAGCAATTTGCAGAGGGGCCCTTCCACACAAAAGCTCAATTTCAGAAGAGCTTTTCAACTAGAATTTCTCGCAGTTAGCCCCTCAAAATAAAATGGTTAAATCTCTCTCTATGGGAGTTAATCCATTATGCCAAAATTTAGGGAATTGAATTTTAAGTGCCCTATAATCAAATTTTTGGAAGGATGTTTGGAGTGGTCTTGGGTGTTTTCAGGACCTTTACTCCCGTGCATACAACTATGCGACTATGAAGGAGGCCAAGGTGGCAGATTACTGGCAGGCGGAGACAAACTCATGGTGTGTCAATTCTTATGGTGGGCCATATGAATGTAGATCTAGGGAGGAGTCCCAACGCCTAATGGAGACTCTAGCTACCTTCCAGCCAAGAGAAGGTGTGGATAGATTTGATTGGAAACACGGTGTGTATACGTCTCATAAGGCGTATGAGAAGATGATTGGAAATAGGGAGGATGATGGGCATAGGAGATTCTGTGTGGCATTATGGAAGTTGAAGATCCCCTTGAAGCTACAAATCTTCCTATGGTTAACTAGAAGAGAAGGGCTGATCATGGGTGAGCTGAGAAAAAGAGTTATGGGAGCTAATGCTATTTCCTACCCCCTGTGTGGGTATGATGAAGATGATGTTAGACACCTCTTTTGCAGCTGCCTCTTTACAGATGAGGTGTGGAGGAGATTCTGTGCTTCCTCCATCTCTACATGGGACACCTTGTGGCATGATTTTACTATGCATTCCAAGCCACGTGTGTACATGGTTGTTGTCATGTGGGTTATGTGGAAGGCTAGCAATGATGCCTTATTTAATGAGGGAAGGGTGTGGATGGAAAGTGTATGTAATGAGGTGTCATCTTATGCTAATCTGTGGCTAGCGTCCATGTAACCAGTTGCATTATTTAATAAATCGGATCTCTACTATGATCAGTAGTGGTCCTTTCTTTTCATCAAAAAATAAGGGTTTGAGTAGTTGCAAAGTCATCATTAAAAATTCAAAGCCTTCATTGTTCATAGTGTTGGAGCAAGCAAGACTATAAGCTCCTAGTATGAAAGGAAGGGGTCAACATCAAGGTTGGCACATAAATAGCTTAAGGAGGAGATGCATCAACTAAGAAGAGAGAATGAGGAGAGGAAAAGGGAGATGCAAGTGATCATGGAGTAGTAACACTAGTGGATGCAGGAGTAAAGACAATACATGGAGTAGCAACGATAGTGGCACGAATGGATGAGAATGCTTTGGTCACCAAAGCACTTTGAATTCCACTTCACACCTCGTCAAGGAGACAACGATGTTGCTAGCTCTGGGATAGGAGGTGTGGGGGTATAGGCTTACCATTATATTTAGTTTTTGTATCCAAGAATCTTTGTATATAATTGCATCTCATATTATGTATTGAGGTTCTTCAATGTATCATGTATTTTGTTCTGATAGTTAAATTGAATGTGTAGTGTATGTATGCATGCTCGTGAATGTATGAATTATGAATGTATCAAGTTGCAGGTTTTTATATGAAATTTTATGATAAAGTGTACAAGTTCTTTCAAGTTATAACTTTTTCAAAAAACAAAGGTGAATAATTTTTTTTGCTCCAAAACAACCTTTATCGATGGTTCTTACTTGTCAACAAAAACCTTTTTTGATAGTAGTCTTGAAAAAATGAACTTTTTAATACCTTTTTCCAACAGTTATAAACCTTGGAAAAAGTTTACGACGATGGTTTGAAATCATTGCCTGAAGTTGAGTGCTAAATTTACCTGTTCTCTGGCGATGACTTTTGATGACAATTTTCAATCTTCATCTTAAACTTTTGCCAACTATTTAGAAACCATTGAACAATGATCCCAAAATTGAGGGTAAAATTCATGCTCCTTAGTGGGTGAGTGGGGGGACATTTACCCATATTTTGGGTTGAAATTGTTGGGAAAGGCTCCTCAACAATGTCGTATTTGGCAACGCCTATTCCTGACGATTCTGTGGACCTTCCCCATGATTTTTACCCATTAAGAAAACCAAACCTTCTTGTAGTGGATCCATTGACTAAGGCATTTATCTAGGGTCTCGTTGACCATAATGTGGATTGTATGGGTCATAGAATGGTGGAAAAATGGTTTTTGGGTAAGTACGAGAGTGTTAGAGTTATTTACCCTTGGCAAGCCATCTAATTATGTCATTGATACATGACTTAGATGTGTCCCCTCCATTTATCTAAATGAAAAATATTGAGTACATATATGTGCTCTTTTGGTCCTCTTGCACTTGTAGGATTACTACCACATAGGCTAGATTAAATAAGTGAAGATAATGGATTAACAGTTG
This sequence comes from Thalassia testudinum, assembly GCA_037157565.1. Classification (NCBI taxonomy): domain Eukaryota; kingdom Viridiplantae; phylum Streptophyta; class Magnoliopsida; order Alismatales; family Hydrocharitaceae; genus Thalassia; species Thalassia testudinum. The sequence continues at coordinate 2,989,428 of JAZHRO010000007.1, forward strand.
TGGATAGTAGATATAAGATTAGATCTGTATATGTTCACTATAATTAACTCCTTATCATTGATCATAGTTCTCAATCTTGGAAGAGATGTCAATCTTCCAAGTTATTTATGAAAGACTAACACATGGCTGAATTCATTAATGGAGCTCCATAGAGAATGGAGATTCCAGAATCACCACATAAGCATAATCAAAGAGTTGATCATCGAAACTGAGATTGTGGAAGTTCTCTTTCGAACATCATCCTTAAAGAAAGAGGCACGTGATCTTATTCTTGAGACATGAATCTATATCTAGATCTGAGTCATGTAAATTTGACAACTAAATGGATGTGGTTTTGCAGAGTGTGAGGCCAATAAGTTAAGAAGCTAGTTTTCATGATTCAATACAATATGTAGATGCCTTCTTAAGATGGGATTCACATAGCCCCAATAGTTGGAGTGGATTTTGAGCTCTTTCATTGTAGCTTCTGTGGCCTAGTTCCATTAGCGGTTAGTTCGATATATAAATCAAAACAAGAATGGTGAAACTGAATAAACTTTGAAAAGTTATCCAATATGTCTTCCAGCTAAGGGGTGATGGTACTTTACACAACCACTTCTAGAAGGGACAACGATGGGATAGGATCCTAAACCTTGAGCTACTCATACTCATCTCTATGTGTGTAGGACATTTGGGCTATATAGTATATATCTCAAGGATTAGCTATTGCCTTAATTGTCTGATCACCCTCATGCTTCACTAGAGCAGTGTGATGAACACTTGCTGATTTTGATTAAGTATGTGGTTAATTGACAAATTAGATATTACTCATAATTGAATAATTATGGAGTAATACTTAGATTAATTTATCAATATAAATTTCTCAATTGGAGAATTGAGAAATGATCATTACAATCAAATAAGATTAATAATTGATCGTAGCCCTTGATCATGAGTGATCCTAATCATGGGTGGACTGTGGATTGCATCTAAGGTCTCCTTATAACATAATACATCAACTAGCAACACAACATTAAGGAGAAATTAAATTATGTTTCAAATTAGTTGAAATATATTAATTGTGTCTAGAGAAGTATTAAAGGTAATTTCGTAAATATTAAAGTGATAGAATTCTCTTTAATTGGAAAGCACTCATGTAATGACTCGAATTAAAATTCCAAAGCTATTTTGGAATTAAGCACATGAAAATGAACCTGTTGATACTCGCTGGGTGTGAATCGAGTTAGCGTAACCTGTAAATAAGAAAATGCATGTTTTGGTCAACCCTTGTGTAAAACTTGCTTACAATACACCATATATGATATCATTAGATTCCTATCATCACATCTTTTCGAATAAGACCTATTTTTGCAAAACTCCAAGTTGCATAGCCTAAGTTACACGGAAAACACTTTATACAGGGATGTAGATGCACATGAATTGGAATTGAGGGGCATTCTGGTCCAAAATTGGGTATTTCTAACACTATCCTAGTCCCTGACACATATAAGACCCCTACCTAGGTCTGTGCAATTCACTTTCATCATTCAATACCTCAAAAGTTGCGAAAAAGAAGAAAGAGAGGAAGGAAAGAGAGAAAAAACCATCACCAACCTTCTCTTCTATTTTCCCTGCACATAAGAGGGTGGAGGGACCCATGCCCTGAAGGCCATACAGCAGGCAACAAGAGGTGGACAACAACACATGGCATGTATAAGCATGGGCGTAAGGAGGAGGGTGCATCCTTGTGCGTGTACCATAGGGGAGGGATTTGGTTATGTCATGTCAATGATCTGGGTGTCTATCTAAGGTCGTGCGCATGGGACAACTAGAACCCGCCACATGTTAGAGCATGCAAGGCATGGTTTAGGGTGTTGCTTTGCTCGAATCATGCTAATTTAGGTTGGTTTAGGGTCTTTTAAATTCTTTTAGTTGGTTCAAGGCCTTCCCAAACTTAGATTTCGATAAATAAGATATCGCTAGAATCCACTTGATGGAAACTATGTACCAATAAGTACTAAATTTCTTTTGACCCCTATACTTTCTGTTAAATCCTAGAAAAGCCATCCAATGCTTATGAGAACCTATCTTGTGTCTTGTAGATTTAAGACTGACACCTCAAGTCGTACATGAGGTTCGAGGCAATGTGGGGAATGCACGAGAGCCTCTGACCTGGTTATGCAGAGTCACTTTGATCCCTTGACAACATTAAGTAGAGTAGTCCAAACCCATTCTCCCTGAGATGATTGAATGTGTTTTGTCATTGAGAATTTATCTTATTCTCTGATATGCATGAGTATCCATTTCTTCTTTGCTGAGTCCAGTGCCCATTTTATATTGTTGTGAACTCTCTTGATAGCATACTTGAACAACATGGAATAATGGACGTAATAAAGTTAATTGAGTTTGATTAAATTTTCAAATATTTGTATCTACTTGATTAACACATTAATTTAGATTTTGAAACTACCCCACCTAGTAAAGAATATTGATAAGAAAGATTGATTATTTCTGCTAAAATATATCTTGGATCTCATCTACTGATTGTTGATAATTGAACAACTCTAGTTTATATATGATTTATTACTTGAAGCTCATAACTTACATAATGGAAATTGAAAATGCTATATACCTAGTTACATCTTGATTGTTAATCCTTACGTGATTATTAAATTGAATTGACCTCCTTTATCATAATGATCATATATTGTTGCAAAGAATGTTAGAGATGTCTAATTAATTGGATACTAAACTCAGTAAATGAATTATCGAAATAAGAGTGTGGTTGAAGTATGTAATAAAACATGACGAATGAGTACGGTTAGAAGGTAGAATAACATGACTTAGGAACTTATGAAGATGACCTCATTGAATAGTCTCATGCTTGATAATTTAGCTCTCGACCTTTCTAACCATATTTGACAGTTAGAGACTGATTCAGGGAGTAAGATACCCTCCCTACAACTCTTATGTTAGGCTACTTAGCCAACTAGATAGCAAGGTGTTATGGGTACATGTGATATATACATATGATGACATTCGGTACTGCTTTCCATACCCTATAGTGGAGAGCACTGACTGTATGCTAATGTAAAGTAGCACCCACATTCATAACATACAAGTTCGTAGTCACCACTTCACCTAGGTAGTGACCCTGGGACAATTAATCGAGTTGTAGGATAGGTGTAGATTATTCTCTTGGCCAAGAGAGTGTCTCGTATAGATCTTGCTACTCAAGATATCACAACGATAACTCCTCATGCCTTCTAAGGGAATGATTGTGAGTTAATGATGACCATAGAATGAAAAGGCACATACAATCGAGAAATTAAATAATAATTAAGTAATTAAGAGTTTATAATGAATACAAGTACCCACCTTTTGATCTCCTTATAGATTCTCTAGTTTTCTATGTTAGTATCGTATTTGCTGCTTTTCTCACGTTTTATTTATTTTACCATTTGGACTCCTTACCCAGGTTTTGGTGAGCAACAGTTGGATTCTATAGCTGTAGGAGGAAATTGTGTTATTACGAGTTATGTCCCATAGTTGGCCTGTAGGACCTTCCTAGCTAGTTTAGTTTATTTCTTTCTCCATTTTATTTTAGTGCTATTTTATGAGATTGCATTAAGGGGGCGATGAATAGTGTGATATAACAATAATGATGATCAAATAAAATATGAAACAATCACACAAAACATTCACCAAAATTTGGATAAAGTATTTTTAGGTGGAAACCCAACCCGGGTAAAACCACCACCTAAGTTTCCCAACTAAGAATTTTTTGATCGATTGAGTCAATTAAACCACTAACGTATCACTTAAATGAGGATGATACAACCTCAATACAACCTACACTACTTTGGACAAGAGTAGTGTACCTCAACAACCACTTTTCTCTGTGAAGAATATTTTATCTCAAATGGAGTCAAAAATTCATGAAGCAAATACCTAAACAAAAATTGAAAATACAACAACCTAAAGAGTTCAAAAGTAAAGTTAAACTTAGCTCCTATAGGAAAACAAACTTTCTTAAAGTGAAAGTAGATTGGCGTGAGTGTGCAATGTATCAGTGCTCTCAGATATTGCTAAACTAGCTAGGAGACAAGCTTGGTCAAAGCTTTACTTTGAATCTCACTCTCAATGAGGGTAGTAGGTGGAGGGTTCAATCATATTGATCCCATGGCCTCACAGAAGCATGAAGACATGAAAATAGGCATTTTAAAATTTTTGAATACAAGATCGAATTAATGCCATAAAAGGATTAAGCATATAAAATAAAAACACCTATTACCAAAACCACATTGGAGGATAGTTTCCTTCCATTCTGAGATCCCACAAGTTGAGGGCTTATATAGCATGGTGTAGTACCTCAAGATGTGGTGCCTCCTCAAATAAGTCCCGAAGGTAACTCTACTTGCTCCTCCTTGATGGGTGGATGAGACCCTCATGTCGTGGAGGATGAATCCCATGTGTGATCCGCAAACTCTTTTGCAAATCAACACACATCCGGTTTATTCAATCTAGCTAAGTACGTAACCCTAATTGTGCTAAGGGACTCAAATCATTTAATGAAAAATAATCAAATTCGTTATTCAAATAAAAATGTAATCTTATTACAAAAATCCAGATGACTCGCTCTAGGCATACAAAATCCAATAGTAGGAAGTAGTGGCTCACAAAATGGTGTTTCTCTTTCTTTTTCTCTTATCTAATGTGTCACTATGCTAGGGAGTGTTCATAAGTATTTATAGAACTAGTGGGAACACTCTAGAGGTTCTTAGGGATACAATATACCTATTAGAAATAAATAACACTGTCAGAGAATCCTCAGATTTCTAAACAATGGTGTAGATCCAACAAATATTACAAGCTAGTCAACACTTGGTTGGTTGTCCAGTACTAAGCCGATCAACCAGCCTGAACTCTTGGTCAATGCCCATGAATGGGTAAGTGTAGCCAAGTGTGGTCTCTACTAGTCGGATTGTTGGATTTTGTATACCCTGAGCAAGTAATCCAAGTTTTTATAATATGATTAAAATTTATCCAAATAAACTAATTCAATTATTTTCCAGGAAAATGACTTGGGTCCCTTAGTACGATTAGGGTTATATACTTGGCCAGATCGAATAACCCAATTTGTGTTGATTTGGAGATCTAAATGGTATAGAGTATCTCATAGAATATCAAGAAACCATTTGATTCGATCACATGTTTCTAGTTTGAGTTGGGATGACAACCTTCTATAGAGATTGTCGCCTGATTGATGTTCTCAAATGGAGATTTGAGAACTATCATACATGTCAGGTTAAGGAGTTAACTCGATGAAACAGGAGATAATGGAAGCCTTTCTCTGATGCTATCATGGAGAAGCGTATTCTCAGGCCTGTGACAAATATGTCTTCATTCACGAACATACACATTTGCAGACCAATAAGTTGATGCACTCACCTTGGTGTTGATATTGGAAAACTGGGTGTGTGGGAAGGGATAGGAGTCACATGATCACTTGAAGGGATCATATAAATCTGTTGTATAAGTGTATGTAACATATTGAAGGCAAGAGCTCACTTCACGTATATTAGGAATGACAAATTCCACATGTGATCGCAACGTCCTGATTAGACTCAGTGCATGAAGAGAAGAAGATAGAACTCTGGGAAAGGTTCTAATTTTCATTCCCATCCCAATGGTACAAGGAGATATTAAGAATAATATTATCCATAGAGGAATGATAACTGTCTAATAGGATTAGACATCGGAATAATATTTTCCTTCGAGTGTGAAAAATTCACAAGTGATATAGACACAACTATTTAGGTTAAAATGCCTAATCATGCATGTTCCTAGGCTTAGATTTGCATTTCATGTTATAAATATGGTACAGCAAGCATCATTATGCATTTAGAGTAGTTGTATATATTTTAGGTTAATTGGGTCCTTTTTATGGCCAGGAGGGAAGGAGATTTATTTTAGTGCCTCGGATGGATGATCTGACCTTACGGATTTGATTAGGACGACAATCGGAGTTTAATGCCTCCGAAATCATCTAGATCGGAATCCCATAGCATCTTATGCGGTCCAAGGAAGATCAATGGTCAGGGGATAATGTGACATCCTTATAGGCCTCGGATGAAGAATCCGACCAAACGGATGGATTTGGAGTGACGATTGCAGTTCATCAGCATGGAAATCACCTCGATCCGAGCACCGTGGCATCCTCTACAAGCAAGGAAAGGTGGACGGTCTAGATGGTGCCACATGGCACCATTTGGAGAGCCCATGGTCACCGACGTCTTTCCAAAGAAGCCTCCCAGCACGCCATCTCAACCGTTGGATGAGAATCCAACGGTTGAGAATGCTCCTCCACTGTGCGCGCTAAGTCGTCCCCTCGACCTTTTGGATGTCTTGGCACAGTGGTTAAGCACCCGACCTTCAAAGGAGAGGCGCGGGTTCAAGACCTACGAAGCCCCCCCACCCCCTGCCCAATCACAATTGCACGGCCGCAATGCACACCAGCATGCACTAGCAGCGCGCGCGCGCTAGCACAAGCCAGCGCACACCAGCAGGGCATGAGCATGATTCGCGCGCATGATGGAAAGCAACGGAGTGCGTGCGTGCTCGAGCGTGAGCTGGAGGCTATAGCAACGCTTGAGCTGGATCTACAGTGACATCCGGGAGGTCGCTAATTGCCTTGTATCCATTTTTGACCTCCATTCCTCCACTATATAAACCCCATGACCCCTCCCCTTCCAAACCATCTCTTCCTTTCTTCCTCTCACCACCTCCAAGGCTCTAGAGAGAGCTTGTCTCAAGCCTAGGATGCTCCTCTAGAGTAGAAAATCAAATATTTTTCCCACCTCTCATCCCCCTTCGTGAAGCATCTCGTGGCTGTCTTCTCACCTCCCTTTGGGAAGAAGATCCTCGCCACGATGCCATCTTGCCCCGCCCTCCATCCTCGTTCGTCCTGCTCCTCACCACCTTCCTTTAGGTGACGTTAGAGCGAGTCGCCCTCCGAGCAACCATCGAGGGGGATTCTCTCACCTCTTTCTATCTTTATTACTTTCGTAGTATAATCTTTCTCACTTTCTTAGAAGTAAAAAAAACATTTGATTAGAAATCCATGATTGTTTCTCTCTTTCTCTTATATTTTTGCAAGTAGATTAGCTAGATAAAATTTCATCGACCTAATCTCTTGCTTGATAAAAAATACCAAAAAAATTAGAAAAGATAAAAACGACAAAAATAAATAAAAGAGAAACGCGTCTCTTTCAAAACCAAACGTTTGCCTCCCTGTGTTCGACCTGGGACTCACATTTCGAGTTTCGGTTATAAATTTTATCTGATCGACGGATTTTCTAGCGAATCAAATACGACAATGGGTTTTCCAAACTTGAACCTTTCTGCGTGCGAATCTGACAATCATTTTGGCACCGTTGTCAAGGAGGCAACGCTCTTTGGTTTTTCTCGCATTTTTCTACCTTACTTAACTTTTTAGCTCACTTTTCTCCTTTCTTGCTATGATTATAGGTACCCTTCCAAGGCAAGCCAAAGCAAATAGATCGAAGTAAAGTGCGGTTAAAGAGTTTTGTAAGTTTATCCCTACCACCCTCACCCTAGTTTTCATTCTATAACCTAATAACTCAAACCCAAATCAACTTAGGTGCTTGCATAAACCCTAAGGTAGATTTTGGCTATTTGATTGTCACTCCACTCACCTCACCCACCCGCATATATAAAAAAATAAATAAAATATTCTTCTCTTGTGGGATTTAACTGAAAGCTACACACTTAACACCCACAACTGCTTATCCTAAGGCGCACAATCACTTTGATTCTACCACTTAACCAGGATCTGACCTATGGACCCGGTATACTTCAACTCAATACACATAACTGAGTAGAAATCTGAATAGGTTAAACATTCTTGTGTGCCTTAACTAAGTGATGCAATAGGCCAATTGATTGAGCTATTTGGGCCGCACCACTTAAGATTAAAATTGATTCATCAAGTAGCTTGCCACTTAGGGTTGATTTTTAGGATTGAACCAGGCACTCCACATTTTATTTTTGATTTTTAAAGGAATATATCTACACCTGTGCTTTCAAAACTTGGAGTGTTCTACTAAACCTGATTGAACGAACCTAAAGATTAAACCCTAAAAGCTACTAAACAAGGTTAAACCCTAAAAGACACATCATCAAATAACCTTATTTGCAAACCCTGGTTGTGCATGCACACATATTTGAATTGATTATTAAGGGCACAACCCATTTAAAGGGTTCATCACATTCCAAGAGCACAATCATCCCAAGCCTAATTAAAACAGAGTAGATGTTGGCCTTAAGGATTGATTCACTCTTCGGGGCTCAGACTAAGATTTTTTTCAATTAATCTGCTTCTGCTGGTCCATCTGATGTCTAGCTAGGGGAGTAGTGTCAAACGACTGTAGCTGGGGGGTACACTAGGAATTGGAGGCGCAAGCCAAAGAAAGAACCTTCTCCCCAGCCCCTCCTTCTAACTGGTTGGATTGACCGAATAAAAGTAGACGAAATCGGTTATAATCTCAAGATGGGTCCTGGGAGTTTGTAGGTCTTTAGGCTAACCCACCTAAGGACAGGGTTGATTGCTTGTATTATACTCCTTTCTTTCTTCTGATTTCCCCTCTTATTCCACCATGTATCCTTCCACATCTTACACTCATTTTCCATCCTATCCTCCTACCACCACTTATCCCCAAGATGATTACTATTCCAACTTGACTTGTAATTATCCATCCACTAGCCGGGATAACTTTGATTAGGGATATGAATACAGACCTCAGTGTCTAGGGCCTATCCCTGGACAACTAGACTATGATTACTATCCTTCCCAGAGCTACAATGATTATAGATCTTCATCCTTTGATCACCAAACCAACTCGATCTATAATCAAGAAGGATATAATGATGATAACATCTACCCTCCCCAGTATTCCACTAAATATAGGTCGCCACCATCCTTTAAACAACCTGAAATGACCTACTACCAGGGGGGACCCAAGAACCTCGATATCTTGACTCCTCTAGATTTAACTCAAACCCACCCAAACCTAAATCGAACCATTCGGTTCAGGTAAACCAGATCTAAGATAGGGTGTTGGCTAACTTGAGGAACACCATACAATCTTTAGAAGCCCAGCCAACACCATGCATTGAAGCATTGGAGCCTATGATAAAAATGATTGATGAGCTGAATAGCTCTTTATTGGATTTACTCCAAAATGTTGGGGATAGGGGCCTGGGTGAGTTTCAACTTGGGAAATTGTCGAGGTTGAGGATGAAATTTGTGGTTGCCTTAGTCCAATCTTGGGATGATTATCAAGATGAACCCCCTTCAGGAGAGCCAATGTCTGAACCTGCTCAGGCGCCTGTCGGGGGGGATACATTTTCGGAGACTGGGGATGACCAGGTTGGGCTAGAGCAATCCATTGAGGATGAACAGATTGATTCACATGAGATCCTTGAGCCAGGGAGCGAGGAAAAATATGTCTCTTTGAACCAGGAAATGACAATCGTTTTTGAGACATATATAAATGAGGATCATGAATTCTTTGACTCTGAGGGTAAAGAATCTCTTAGTGAAGTCTCACTTGAGCGTAAGGAAGACGATTTTAATGAGACAAATGAGCTTGAGGAATCTGATGAACCATTTGATAGGCCATTCATTGAAGATTTGGATTCGGTTGGGGCTAACTTGGAGGATTCGAATCCTCATTTACTAGAAGATTCAGTCAGTATCCCCATTCCTTAACCACACCCGAAGGGATTGATTTTGATTTGGAAATTATTGTACCCAAGTCAATTCTGAGTCAGCCATGATTTCTGGACCTAGGTAAATCATATGGGGTGAATGATATGTTAGAGGTCCCAGAGCCCAAACACTTGATGTTGGAGGATAGGAAGTAGGAAATAAAAATCTGGGAAGATACTTCTGAGGGAACTATGAGTTTGGATTTAAGGTTTCCTGTTGACCTATAACCACTTACTTTCTACCAGGACTCTTATGATATCTTTCATGTGTAACCCAAGCTCGAAATAACTGATTATCTTTCTGAGTTGAACTTTGAGAGGACATCTGAACCTATTAAACCATCTTTACCCGTTGTTCGACACTTTGATCTTGGGTTGCACACTACAAAACCGCAGGCCCAGCCCGCAAACACAATAATCTTAGGTTTTGGGTGATTTTCATCTAGAACCTTAGAACCCCTCAACCCTAGGGCATGGGTATGTACCATAATCTAGACCACATTTGTGGACACCTATTAGCAGGTCCTATGATCAATATTTTTATTTTGATTCTGATGTGCACTCATGAATTCTCAATTTCTTCCTTGTATGTATGTTATGCCTAGCTGAAGGCATTAAATTCAGCACATGTTTAAATTCCACATTCTCTGCGGAGCTGACCAAATTTTTACGTTATTCAGGTGATATTTGGTTTACTCTGCCTTTTCATGTCTTTATTTTTACAATGAGGACATTGCATCATTTTAGGCATGGGGGGTGGATAATTAATTCCTGAAATAATTTTGTTAACTTCTTAGAATTTCTTTTAGTTTCTTAAAAAAAATGAAAATTCAAAAAGATAAAAAAAGAATGAAATTAGGAAGAAGAGAACTTAGGCATTTGGAAGTTATTAACTTTAGGAAATGATACGACAGAACCTAAATACTTAGACTCTTTAGGTCTTCGGGCTTAATTAGCCTGGGTGTCCACTCGAATGTGAACTTAGTCTTAAGTTCTCGCCAAGTAAATTGGGGTGATAAGTATACGACTTATTAACCCACCCTCTGATTTGAGGGGACTTTAAACCTAAGCATCTACACACTATTCGCACTGACTCACTTTCTGGTGGTTTTTACGAAAATTGGGTAGCTAACGAACTATCTAGGGTGGTATGGCTGACAAGTTGTCGTAGGTAACAGCCCATTGGCAAGTTGTCTAGAGCCCAACCACAAGACCATTTTCTTTGTACTACCTTTAGGTAAATCTTAGATCAGGAAAGCCACCTACTTAAAAAAAAAAGAAAAAGGAGAAAATAAAAAAATAAACAAATAAAATCACACTTCACCGCATGAGTATGGATGGTAAGTTGCCATGAGTAACAGCCCATTGGCCGATTGTCCAGAGCCTAACTAGCAAAAATGCACAATAATTTCCAAAACACTTAGCGAAGAGGCAGGGAAGTAGAATAAACTAGGGAGATATACATTGGGTTTGCCCATGTGTTGACCCCATCAATAAAAGTAGGGAGAAAGCTACCGTTCGAAAAGATAAACCTCTAGGAAAGGTCACCAAGAGTCATAGAAACCCGAAGTCCATTTTAACAGTCGCCTAGTGAGTCTTTCACTCTTTTCACTAGATGCTTAGCACTTAGAGTCCTTTTCGAGTCTTGGGCAAGTCAGGTAGCCGTAAAAAGTTATACCGAAACTCTCAAACTCCAAAAGTATAAAAAAATTAGAAAATAAGAAAAAGCAAAAAAAAAATGTATCTTCCCTTTTCAAATAAGGCAAGGACTTGGGCGGTCTGCATTCTGGCAGACACCCGGGTACTGTTGAGTTTTCGTAGTTCAGGACCTTAGTTGAAATTTTCTATTGTTAATAAACAACTTAGGCCTAAGTGATCAAGTCCTAATTCTAGTTTCATACATAGCATGTAGTTTAATTTCACTAGGGCTAGCAAAAGATAGGCATGGGGGTATGATATAGACACATCTATTTAGGTTAAAATGCCTAATCATGCATGTTCCTAGGCTTAGATTTGCATTTCATGTTATAAATATTGCATAGCATGCATCATTCTGCATTTAGAGTAGTTGTATATATTTTAGGTTAATTAGGTCCTTTTTATGGCCAAGAGGGAAGGATATTTATTTTAGGGACTTGGATGGACGACCTGATTTGATTAGGACGACGATCAGAGTCTAATGCCTCCGAAATCGTCTAGATCAGAATCCTGTAGCATCTTATACAGTTCGAGGAAGATCAACAGCTAGGTGGTAATGTGACATCCTTACGGGCCTCGGATGAAGAATCCAACCATACGGATGGATTTGGGGTGATGATCACAGTCCGTCAGCACGGAAATCACCTCGATTCGAGCACCATGGCATCCTCTACAAGCAAGGAAAGGTGGACGGTCTAGATGGTGCCACGTGGCACCATCTGGAGCGCTCAAGGTCACCAGTGTCTTTCCAAAGAAGCCTCCCACCATGCCATCTCAGCCGTTGGATGAGAATCCAATGGCTGAGAACGCTCCTCCATCGCCCGCGCTAAGTTGTCTCCACGACCTTTTGGATGTCTTGGCGTAGTGGTTAAGCACTCGACCTTCAAGGGAGGGGCGCGGGTTCGAGACAAATGAAGCCCCTCCCTAATCGGAATTGCATGCCCACAGCACATGCCAGCGTAAGCCAACGTGCACCCGCACACACGCCAGCGTGCACCAACAGGACACGAGCATGATTCGCGCGCATGATGGAAGGCTAACGGAGCATGCACGTGCCTAAGCGTGAGCTAGAGGCTACAGCGACGCTTGAGCTAGATCTACAGCGACATTCGGGAGGTTGCTAATTACCCTGTATCCATTTTTGACCTCCATTCCTCCACTATATAAACCCCATGACCCCTCCCCTTCCAAACCATCTCTTCCTTTCTTCCTCTCACCACCTCCAAGGCTCTAGAGAGAGCTTGTCCCAAGCTTGCGATGCTCCTCTAGAGTAGAAAACCAAATATTTTTCCCACCTCCCATCCCCCTTCATGGAGCATCCCGTGGCTGTCTTCTCACCTCCCTTTGGGAAGAAGATCCTCGCTGCGATGCTGTCTTGCCCCACCCTTCATCATCCAGCTCCGTCCTCGTTCGTCTCGCTCCTCACCACCTTCCTCCAGGCGACGTTAGAGCGAGTCGTGCTCCGAGCAACCGTCGAGGGGAATTCTCTCACCTCTTTCTATCTTTGTTGCTTTCGTAGTCTAATCTTTCTCGCTTTCTTAGAAGTAAAAAGAACATTTGATTAGAAATCCATGATTGTTTCTCTCTTTCTCTTATATTTTCGCAAGTAGATTAGCTGGATAAAATTTCATCGACCTAATCTCTTACTTGATAAAAAATACCAAAAAAATTAAAAAAGATAAAAATGACAAAAATAAATAAAAGAGAAACGCATATCTTTCAAAACCAAACGTTCGCCTCCCCATATTCGACCTGGGACTCACATTTCAAGTTTCGGTTATAAATTTTATCTGATCGAAAGATTTTCTCGTGAATCAAACTATGATGACGAGTTTTCCAAACTCAAATCTTTTCGCGTGCGAATCCGACGCAATCATCAAGTATTTGGAATACTTGAAGGGCATAGAGCTAAAATTTCGCCTATCCTATGGGTCATTATTGGATTGATGAAACTAATAATGATATTGATGGGTTCTTAATTGAAGAGAAAATTTATTGTAGGTTAAAGAGCTAAGTTATATTTAATTTGGCAATTAATTGCACCTAATTTGATCTTTTCAAAAAAAATTGCACCTAATTTGATTATACACAAACATTCAAGTGTTGAATTGCAATTAATTTAATATTGGATACTAGATCCAAGCTTCCCAAAAATTAGTTTGGGCCAAATGATGCAAAACTCAATTAGGATTACATCCCATCCATTGAAAGGATAGCCAATGGATCCCATCAATTTAGGAATAGCTATGAAATCCCTATAAACAACTCCCAATGGGAAACCCTAATGGCCTTGATTTTCAATCAATCAATTATCGATTGAGAGCCACAAAATCCACCAAGAGACCACCACAACTAGCAGAAGAGGAAGAGGAGGCGGCACCCTCTATCATAGCACAAGCTGGACGACCAGTGGCTGAGATGGTTGCCTACCTATTGAAGGGTGAGCTACGGTGCCCTTCCTAATTTCTCTACCTCCCCACCCTCCGCTACTCTTAATGAACGATTAACTAGGTGTCGACCAGCTATTGCTATAGTGGTTGCAACAAATTTTAGAACTCGCTTTTGAGATCTGCTAGTGGTTCTTGGAGTCGATCATCGCCTCAATTCACAAAGGCATTCGCGAATGTTTTGGTGGCATTCATCTTCCATGATGTAAGGACTTCATCCAATCATCGAGGAGGAGCTAGAAGGGTCTCTTGAGACTTATTTGAGGAGGCACTACCACGTAAGATGTTCTACAATGCCTCAAGGTAATCCCTCTTCTTGTGGGGTCTCGAAATGGGAGGAATGGGTGCAAACTATTTCCTCCCATGTGGTTCTAGAATTTTAGGCATTGATATTTCAATTACTTAATCATTTTATGGCATTAATTTGATCGTGTTTGCGAAAAAGTTTTTGAAACGTCTTACACATTTTTCATGTTCTTCTTGCTTTTGCGATGGCATGGGGTCGTTAGGAACAATCTCAACAGTGGTATCAGAGCTTTGGTCGATCTAGTTTTTCTCAAAAAAATTGGATTTTAGGGTTTCTGAATTCTCACAATAAAATATGTTGTATGCAATCGACCGGTTGCACAGCTGGATCATCAGCTATAACGTAGCTGGATGATCGACTTATAAAATCGATTGACCGGCTACTAAGAGCCGAGTCCCTAACATTGGATTTTAGGGAGTTCAGGCCTGATATTTGAAAGCAAGTTGATGGGTTGGTGAACATGCCAACTGTCATTGTAGTAGCTAGTTGACTGGTCGTAAGATCGGCCGATCGACTATAAAGGAATTTGTTCCTAACAGGTAGCAGCATTTGACGCTATAGCTGGTTGACCAACTACAAAACTAAGTTGATCTATTATTGAGTAACTAGTAGATAGGATGGTGGGGTGGTCGATCGACTATTGAAGGATAGGATCCCGTTTAGGCCCTGTTATAGCTGATCGATGATTATTCAATCGATCAGTGTTGTCAAACTGCTTCTTGACGCGTTTTGTCCTTGTTTTGAATTGGATTTGATGGGACCATCGTGGAAAAAACTTGGTACAATTGTTAGTGAACATTCATCTTTTTTCTCCAGGATTTTTCGTGGTTTTGTTTAGGATTGAATGTTGTCAATTTTGTGGATGTGTTCCGCATAGAAATTAGGCACGTAGAGATTTCAAAATCAAACAAGCCTAGATATTGATTCGATAATTAGATTAATTAATGGACTTAAAAGTTTTCAAATCTTTAGGATGCTGTTATGTTCCATAAGATCTCAAACTAGGAGTACAGATTAGTAAATGACAAAACATGCTCACTTGATTAATTAGTAATTAATAGAAGAAAAGACAATCTCATTTCTTAATTGTATGCAAGTTTTTTCGTGATTTGATGGTTTGATTGTAAAATGTGTGATGATGAGATCATCTTAAGTATACAGTGTGTGGAGCGATTGTGAGTGTGTTGAGTTATTTTTCATGTAATCCCCTCGATTTGGGAAATTTTACATTTGATGTAATTTCTATGGAATGTTGTATGATTATGACTATGATGCATGGGATGCGATCTCAAACTCACAATTGTAAGGACATGATTAGAATGCGATTCTAATTTTAGACTATGTTGAGATTAATTAATTTAATAGGATTAAATTGAACTTTTCTCAAAATATGACTTAGTCAAATTCCCAGTAGGACTGGTTCCCTCATTTTTCTAAATACGTCAAAAAATTAGTCATGGCAATGATGACTCGTGGTCCCTCCTAAGGTGAGGGAATTGTAACCAAGGGGGTTATGCTAGTGGGTGAGCTCCCCCTCGGAACAACACTAGTATAACATGCATGTGAAGGGGGTAAACTCATTTCCCAAAAGGGATGGACCATATATATGTCTCTTGGGACTAGTTCGTAGCCCCTCGATTAAATGTATCAAAGGGCTCATGTATGTAGTCGCACGCACACTCAGCAGTGGTCGACGCACATGGTGTATGGTACACCAAAGGATCGAATCATTTGGACACGTAAGTTGGACTTGCGAAGCAAAAAGAGTTCCTGCTTCTCTCATTGGTATTGCATATGTAGGCCCTATGCAACTGCATAGTCCTAATGGAGAGGAGAGTCCGGTCCCACTTGAGGCATTAGGGTCGGCATGCCTCTTGGTTTGAGTGTTAGAGAGGGAATAACATTCAAATATGGCGTAGTAGCAGATTTTGTTTTCAAAATTCTGAAACAAAATACTTTGTCATTAAACTGGATTTCAAACAAATGATCTTAAATGCTTTTCCAGGTGATGAATCTCAATCCGCTCAGACGCTTGAAAAGAACCAACTAATGGACCTTAACTATAGGGATTGGATCTGTAACCTCAAGCTCGTTCTCGCCGCTAATTGCATAGAGTATGTGATCAACCAGAACAAGTACAAGAACCTAGGAAGGCTCAAGAGAGGTAGCTCAATGTGAATTGGGATAAGGATAATACACTCGCCCAATATTATGTCCTTGGGTCACTCTTCAATGTGCTTCTGAAGCAACATGAGGAGATGTTGATAGCCTTTGAAATTCTAATTATTCTAAAAGAGATATTTGAAGATGTGAACCAAATTTAACGCTACAATGCGCTAAGGGAGTTTCTTTCATACAAAATGAAGGTAGGGAATCCAATGAAGGAGCACATTTTGAAAATGTATGGATGTATTTTAGAACTTCAAAGGTTGGAAATAAAGATTGATGATGAGAACCTCACATATATCATATTGCAATCTCTTCCAAGCTGCTTCACCAACTTCATTGTCTCATTCCACATAGGAAAGATGAAGATGACACACTCTAAGCTCATCTCCTTACTTAAGTCTGCAGAGGAAATTATTAAGGAGAACCTACATGAGGCAATGGTGTGTGTCACACGCAAGTTGTAAAAATCACACACCGAAACTTAAACTGACTTAATTGTACTGCGTAAAGTGTGAATTGGGTCGAATCCTCAAGGAGATTATACAAATGTATTCTATGATAAGTTAAATAACTTCAAGAATTTCTTTCAAGATTTTCAGGAATATTTTCTGATTTTTTTGGATTTTTCTAAGTCAAGAGGGCCAAAAGAATAGTTTTGACCCTCTCTAACTAATCAGACCAAACATAAATGTAAGTACCAAAGAAAAATGTGCCAAATCAAAGTTGTATATAATTCCCTAAAAATTCAACAAGTAAGAAATTTCATGTTCTGATCTCAATGCAACTCTCAGTTAATGCATGAGAATTAGGCTATGAAATTTGGTATGGATCTTCCCTACTTGAATACCTAACTCCAAACAAAATTTGATGATTTTTGGACTCCTAGAATTGGCTACAAAAATTTTACAAAACTAAAGTTAGAATTAGTGCGATCATGGTAAAACGTACATATGTGAAACGGAAATCAATCAATGCAAGACTTCGAGGTAGGTTTCAGGAATTAGAATCAACGACTAAAACATAATTAGACAAGTTAAAATTGTTGATTGTTTCTCTCCCCTAGGCTTGTCTCATTCCACACAAACCCACTAATTGTATAACCTAATTCAAATACTAGATCCTAGGCTTGGACTATCCTATGTGTGTCTACGCATGTATGAAATAACTTGATTTTCTAACAACCATACAAGAACGAATAACAACCCATGTATGATGACAATATATTGATCCTAACCCCTCACCCGCACACGAAAAAAATTTAGCCACACATAGATATAACAAGAACACAAATTGTCTCAAATGAAATAATAATCATCATTAAAATACTTGAAGAGTTCTACAAAAATAATGACAAAGAGTAAGAGGAACCCTTGAACCTATCGAGATGTGCATGTCTTCAAGTGGTGAATCATGAATGTTCCAAGTCCCACTATCTCTCACAGAGCTCCTCCTCCAAGAATGTGTCTTCTCACGAAAAGATGAAACATGCGGAATGTAGGCACGAAGACGGAGATGATACCAATGGAGAGAGGGTGCACAACCTTAAAGGAAGGCTTACAGATGTCCAATATCGTGTATGAAAGTGGTGGTTAGGGTTTTGAAAGGTGGAAGTTGTGGCTATGGAGGCAAGGGAGAGGGTATTTATAGAGAGTGTTGCAACAACCTTTTAAGGTTTACCTAAATTGTTTGGAAATTTTGCACTTTATGTTCCAAATTTCAATTTATACAAAAATGAAAAGTTGTATCCCTTGAAATCAACTCTCAAATACAACTTGAATAACTCAATTTGAATTTAAAATGAAAAAGTTATGGCCAAAATACTAAAGGTGTGTCAGGCTATCATGAATTTTGGAATTAAGACTCTAAAATATGGAAAGTAGGAACATGAGTTTTGGAAGGTGGATGGTGGAGGTCCAAGGCTCTTTTTGTAATTTTAATTAGCATAGAAAAAGGCTTCTTAGGACTTCTAAAGGTACCTCCAGTGTGAACCCAAAGGGAATATTCAATGGGTGTGTTCATACTTGAGAGAATTAAGGAAAGCGAATCAATCAAGTTTATTTGATTGTAAATGAAGGTTCTTGATTGATTTTCATCTAAGAAATATTATCACATCAATAAACATGGATTTTTGGTGGAAATATATTGTAGGACTTGGACAATTTACCTTCAGGATTAGGATTTCAAGGGTTCTCTTCCATTTTTGCCCATTTCTGACCATTTTTTACCTCCCAAAACCAATTCTGATCCATTTCTTCCCATTTCTGAGCTCCATAGCAATGCTAGCATCCATTTCTCTTTATATAGTCTTGATCCAACTTGCATTAAAATCATTTATTACCATTCTAAACTAAACATAGGCTTATCAACACAGAAATAACTTGCATGCATGTTGTTTTAACTTAAATGCAATTATGCAAAATATGAAGTATTGATATTCTATTATATTTACATTAATTATGCTTAACTAATGCTAATATGAGGGTTGATTAGGGTAGAAAGCATTTAGTTAGGCCAGTTTAGTTATTTAGGTGCATTTTGTAAATATATCATAATTTTGGGTTTTTATGCAATTTTTCTAGAACTTATATCTAGTGCCTTTATGACTTTGTTATATTATGTACAGGTACCAGGTTTGGGGTAATTTTGAGCCTTGGAGACTGGACTTTCATGTTTAATCTCACTAGTGTAGAAAGGATGAGCCTATTTATCTAACCTAACCTAATTAGCAATTAGGCTAACCTATTTAGAGACCCAATTTTTCTTAAACTAGGACCCACCTACCTAGCCTAATTAGCAACCTAATTTAGCCAACCATGGACCTAATTAATAACCT
This sequence comes from Thalassia testudinum, assembly GCA_037157565.1. Lineage (NCBI taxonomy): Eukaryota > Viridiplantae > Streptophyta > Magnoliopsida > Alismatales > Hydrocharitaceae > Thalassia > Thalassia testudinum. The sequence continues at coordinate 3,008,653 of JAZHRO010000007.1, forward strand.
ATTTTGGTTGGCTAAATGAACCCACTTAGATCCTAACAACCTTATCTTATCCTCTTTCTTAAATCCTAAGTAGAAAAACCCTAGCCTATATCCTTTAGGTGCCACCCCCCTTAAGGTTTTCCTACACTTCCTAGTCATCCCCTCTAGACCCCCTTAGGACCTTTAGATGATTATCCTATGGCTTATATTTAGATCCTATCCTAATCCCAACCTAATGCACAAAAGTGCATATCCTTTCCCTTTAAATCCCAAACTTCAATACACCATCCAAAGGTCCTAAATTCTTCTACCTAATGGTCAGTCAAACCCTAGGAACTAATCCCCTTAGGTGCTGTCCCCCTCCTTTAAATCTAACCCTTCATCCTATCTCCAAAGTAATCCTATCCTTCCATCCTATTCTAACAAAAACAACCTACTAGATAGGATCCTAGCCTTTGATCTTAAGCCTATTCAATCCTAATCCTTCATCTAAAACCTAGAAACCTCTATAAATAGGACCATACCCCTCCCACCTTCCTTCACTAGGTCTCCTTAGTTTAGAATAATTCCCACATCTCACCACCTTCTCCATAGCCCTCCTAATTAGTCTACCATCTCAGACTACTACAAAATGCATGATTTGCGATAGTTACATAATCGTTGCTAATTGTAATTTTTAAGGACGATTATATTAGTAATCGTTGCATAAAGCCTCCTCCCTCTCGGCCCCCCCGCCTGGCCAAACTTAACATTCGCTGTTCCCGAGGTAAGATTTAGAGACGATTGTTCATGTAATCATTGCTAATGTTTGGTTTGGAGCACAGGCGTTTTCTCGGCATAGGTGAAATATTCGCCAAATGACGACGGTTATTTTGAAAGCCGTCACCATTGTCTTAGGAAAAAAGCATAACCCTTTAAAATTTGATGACAACAAAAATGCTATTATAAATTAAATTAGGGATGGTTATAAATAAAACCGTCACTAAGCGCTCCCCCTCATGTCATTTGGCGATGATTATTTGGGAAACCGTCGCCAATTCTTGAGATATTTTTGGCATGGTCGATGGCCTTGCACCCACTCTTCTCCTCTCCTCACCAATGCAATCCTCCTCCGCGGCCATCGTCCTTCGCGCATCGTCCTCCGCACCACCAGCCTTCGCGATGCCTGTGACCACTCCTCCTCCCCTGTCATCGACCTCGCTGCGTGGCAAGAGGTCGACTCTCCCCTGTAGGATTTGAGAACACAAGCACACTAGAAGAGGGTTGAATGGTGTGATAAAAAATTTAAATAGGCTAGAGTACACCCCCTATGCTCCATAGCCGTTGGGTACTAATTGAGTGTGTTTTTAAATCACTTTTAATACAAATCAACCATTTAGATCTAGCTTAACGAGTAGTTGGTACCAGTACTAAAGTTTTAGTACCGATACTTGCTGCTCACAGACTATCAACAGTTAGTACAAAAGAGACTAGGTACCAATACTCGTCATAGGTACCGGTACTCCAAGCTTGTAGTTGAGTACCAACTAAGCAACAGGTACCGGTACTCATCTTGAGTACAGATACATGTTGCTCACAGGTTTCAGGTAGAGTTGTCACTGTAACTTACATGTACCAGTACTCATGATGAGTACCAGTACTTGTAAGGTTTAGGCAAGAATATAAGCCAAAAACTGTGAACATAATGTACCGGTACTCATGATGGGTACCGGTACTTGTTGTTCACAATTTGAGTTTAGAACTCAAACCTGTGCCCTACATGTATCGATACTTATGAACAGTACCGGTACTTGCAACAAGTACCTTCCTTTTAATTTGCTAATCCAAGATCTAGGATTTATCACAACTAATCGATTCTAACTTCATTCCGAAACGATTTTAGGTTTTTGACAACGAACATTTGTTGCAAATTTGAGGCCTAATTATCTCTAATTACTTTTAACCCTAAATTCATTTGTTTTTGTTAGGAGACATACAAATTCTAAGGCTAAAATTATAAAAAAGACTTAAAGAGATCTTCATCATCAAATCTTCAAAGAAGCTCAAAGTAGCCATCAACATCAATACCAACCTCCAGGTTATACCATTCCAAGTGCCTATTAATGTCACTCACAAAAACTTATTAGATAAAAAAAAGGTTTTGTTAACACCAAAACTTAGAAGAAAGTGGAACTAGGTTTCAACAATCTCCCACTTTTTGGTGTTAACAAAACAACAGCCATACACATTATAAAGATAGAAGCTAAATAAGAGAAGGGAACATTAACTCCACTAGGAGTGCAACCATGCCCTCAAACTAAGATCCCCCTTTTAAATATGTATATTAGCTCTATTCTTCCCCTTTTTGTCAAACAACAAAAAATTAAATTGAGCAATCCAAACATTCATTTGTAAAGCATACATCTCATACATTGAATTGAATTGAAATAAAGCATAAACATAAAATCATAGAATCTCATATATTGCAAACATCCAACAAGTTAAAGATAATCAAACAAAAGTGAAAGGTAGTCAAACTACACATAATATGTCTAAACAATGCAAGTACACAAAGAGTAATTCTAAACATGCTATGTGTGGCACTTCTTACAAACATATTGTTCTTGAAGATTGGGGATGAGGGTTGTATCATCACTACCATCATCATCATCATCATCTTCTTCTTCTTCTTCCTCATCTTCATCTTCATCTTCTTCTTCATCTTCATCTTCATCATACAGAATGTCTTTATCTTGCATTTCTTCTTCTTCATCTCCTTCACTAGGAAGATTGGGCTCTTCTTCCTCCACTTATGTAGAAGCCTGATGAGGGTCTTGAAAATCTTTTTGTCGACGCTCTCCAAATTCCATAGGACCCTTTGGTTGAGTTTTCTTCTGTTATTTAGGTTGTTGAGTAGAATGACCAAGATGGGAGGACTCAATGGAGAGAGATAAATCATAGAACTTGCATTCCATTTGACACATGCCAAAATTTAGGTTGGTGAGATTTTGGCTGATATAATAAAAGGTGTTAACCATTGTAGGATTAGTTCTGGGTAAGTGAGCTAAGTTCACCCAAGGATGTTCAGCTTTCGGATATGGATAAGTCATGGGAACAAAGTTGGAAGTCGACTTGAAAACTTGATGAGAAGAGGATTGAGCATTTGGATCAACTTTCTCATCCTCTTCTTCATCACTAGATAATTCTTCTTGAATAGGTTTTACCCACATTTTCTTGAGAGTGGACCACTTGAACTAGACCACCTTTCTAAGAGGGGTGAAATTGGAGAGATCAACCCCACTCTTGATAAGAATGTGTGAAACTAAAATATCAAGAGGTAGGGTGGAAGCATGGTAGTGAGGATGAAGAAAATGAATAAAGACTATGTCCCAATTTATAGGAAAGTGATTGCAACATAGATAAGTGCTAAAATATCAATGGGAATTTTGTGCAATCCCTAATATTTTGCCCTAAAGTTCCATGCTAAGATCCTAAATAGGACTCGAGAAAATAAGGTCATGTTTGGGGCAACAAGTGATTTACCTTGACAACTAGGTTGGAGAAGGATTTCATGAATTTGAGCAGGGGTAAACTTTTCCCTAAGAGAACTAAACGCATGACCTTCATTGGGACATGTGGTAATGTTGGTGCAAGGGCACCATGATCGTTTATTTTGATGATAACAAAACACTTGTTATTTAACATTTTCTTTTGAGTCCAATATCTTAGGACAATTGCAAATGGATACAAGTGTGAAGAGCTCACATCCATGGCTAATTGGAGGAGCTTGACGGAGAAGGAGCTTCGTGAGGAGTGAAAGCTTGAAGAAAGAAGGAGATGAAGAATATGATAGATTTCCATTCATCTTGTTCTTTGTTTTATTGTTTCTTTTGTTGCTCTTTATTTTCTTTCTTAGATACATGTTAAAGAGCCTCAAAGTATCAACATAGTAGTCCTAGGAATACTTGCACAACCTTAGGATACTTAGGTTTTCTGTTGAGAACTTAGAAAATGAGAATAGGCTTTAGACAACTTGTTTAGACGTCTAATACTAAAATCAGACGTCTGATAGTGAACTTTAAGATGTTTGAATGTTGAATCAGATGTCCAAAAACACTTAGGCTAAGAACCACTTTCTGTTTGTTTATTTCAGATGACCAGCCCTTAGTCCAGACGTCTAATGACTTTGTCAGACATCCAATTAGTGGAAGGTTGGCTTATGATATGATCGTTGAGAAGCGTCCTTTGATCTTCCATCAGACATCCTTAGAGGACCTAAGACGTCTGATAAGTGAACGTTAGCCCTCGATTAAGCCAAAATCACTTCTCTTGAGGGATCTAGCCATTTATACCTTGGGAAATCCATTCCCGCAGTTAATTAAGTTTCTAGACATCCAGACCTAGTGCCAGATGTCAAACCTATCGTCTGACCAACTTACACTAGAACCCTGTTTAGGTCTAATTAAAGTCAGTAAGGAAACCTGTCTAGGATTAGACATCTGATTTAGTTTCCAGATATCTTAAGAGTGACTTCCAGATGTCTAATAATTTTTCCAGACGTCTAATGACCCTGTCAGAATCATTAATGATTCTGATTATGGTCTGATTTGCCTTAGGTTTGCTCCCAACGACTATAGAAGCCTTCTTAGGCCTTTCAAAGCCTTCCTAGGCCATCTATAAATAAAGGAGAAACCCTCCTTTGTTAAAAACACCAAGGAACACCAAGATACACCTTACAAGACTACTTTCCACTCATATAGTGTCACTTTGATTTTGAGAAGAAGCTCTAGCTCTTCAAGCTTTAGTTCCACACCTAAGAGCTTCATCTTCGCTATGCACCTGCTCTCCCGCTCGCAATTAAGAGAGCATCATTGTGCCAAAGCGTGGTTCACGCACTCGCATCGTCAAGTTGACGCACTTCCAACAAAGGGAAGCTTCCTTACATATAGTAGCTAGGTTTCATATTTATGGCTTTATAGGTTGTATTATATTTTACTTCGTTATTTGGTTGGGTATTCGCTTTGCGAATTCCCGTCTCCATCAAGGGACAAAATAGTCTTCGTGAAGAGGAGGGATTTGAGGTACGCTACCCTCGTCTAAGTAAAGTGGTTGTATTGAGGTTCAGTCACCCTCGTTTAATTGACTGGGTTAGTGGATTTTGATCGACTTGGTCTATCGAAAAATGTTAACGTGAAATCACCGAGGTTTAAGAAATGCATTATAGTATAGGACAAGATCGCACTAAACACTTAAATTTATAACTCAGAAAAGTCCAAGGTCGAACATAGGAAGTAATATGACAATTTATCTCAAGGTCACAATTATAAGCAAGAATATAGCAATATAATAGCAATTTTAAACACAAATGATATAAATATAGATTCAAGAGTCAATGTGGCAAAAAGATTAGGGTAAAATTGGTGATTTGAATCACTAAATTATCCTATTACAATTCTACTTAAATAATTCAATAGTATCAATCAACCAAATGCCACGTCTACTTAAGTTCAATAGTTTTTTTTTTTAACTGAACTTAAGTGCAATAGTGATTCAGAACCAGCACACAGAGGCAAAGGCCTCTCTTTCTCAAGTCTTAGGGAGAGGCACAACAGAGCACAACACCAACACCAACAAAGGTGAAGGCCTCTTCAGAATTTCACTAAGTGTCGAGAGATAGGCAACAAGGCAAAACCCACCTCTTCTCTCTCTATTTTTCCTTCTCTTCTCTTCTCTTTCGGATCAGGCAAACCAAACCAAACCAGGGTAACCGAGTAAATGAACCAAGACCCAGACCTACGTGGCATGAACCGCGGCGAGGGCGTGCATATGCACATGCGTGGGCGAGGACCTCACCCCCTGTGCATGCTGAGGAAAGCAACTGATGTCAAGAATTCAATTTATGCACGGTCAGAATTTTGTCCCACACGATGTGGGACTATTCTCTCCTGCTTCCTTTGCGCTAAGCTGCTTTGGTTGGCTCGAGGAATTGGGGCAGTAGTTGCAGCTGGTGGCTTCGATTGAGGGCCTGGACAACTATAGCTGATGATTCCACATCTATTGCGGTCTACAGCTATGCGAGTTCAAGGCTGGAGATGAGCGAACAGAGCCAGGGAAGACGAAAGTGGTGGCGGGGCTCCGGTCGAACCTGAAAAGCATGAACATGGCCTAGTGGCCTAATTAAATTGGCTCAAAAGCTTCGCCGGTTGTCAACAAGTGCAGTGGTGGTGTTTTGTGGAGTGAAAGTGTCTGTGGTGGTCGAAAGACCTCGAGAAGGTGGTGCGTGGATGGTGGTGTTTGGTGGCACTGAAGAGAGGCCAATAGCCTCAATAACCAGGGGGCTTTTGCTCTCTGGAACACGACTGTGCTAATGGGGGAGGAGTGGTGGCGTTTCGAGTAGTGGTGCGGTGGGAAGGCTTTGCCGGAGCATCGTCGGAGCGGATGAAGACGATGGTATGGTAGGTGACAGCGTGGTTGATTTGAAGTGTAGGTAAGGAGGAAATGATGTCGGGGAGTAGAAAAGGTAGAGGGACTTAGGAATGAGGAAGAACATTAGAGAGCTCCAGTCGTGGCTTGACCAGACCCGGAGAAGGAGATGGAGACGGCTAGGCGACGACAACGATTGAGGCAGAGGAACGCCCTTCCTTTGACCTGAGAGGTGCGCGAGGAAGAGAGGAAGATGGTGGCACCTCCAATTTGATGGTTAGAGGTGCGGAGGAGCAGGTCGGAGAGAGCTTGTCGGAGCAAAATGCGAAGGTGGCTGGAGAGGGAAGAGAGAAGGTTTTCTTTGGCCAAAATTTGCTAAGGAGCAAGTGTTCTTGCCCTTGATCCGTTTATAGGCCAAAAAAGAGGAGTTCCAAGCTTGGAAAGTTTGTGTAAACTTGATACCCAGATCTTCCATGCATTCGGATGGAATATTGGGAATGAATCAGGATTCATGGCCGGGTTTAATTGGAAGGGAATTTCTCAAGGAATCTCTCTTTCAATTTTGAGAGAGTTTGATTCTTGCCAAAGCTTGAAGTGTTCACACTAATGGTGGTAGGGACCTAAATGTGAATATTATGAAAAGTTAGGGACCTATTTGTGAATAATTTAAAAAGTTAAGGGCCATTGTGTGATAAAGAGTCTGTCTGGACTGGAATGCAAACTAGGCCAAGGTGATCTTTGATTGAGCCCAAATTTTGGTACAAACCTAATTTGGACCCAAGGAATCTGATGGTGAAGTTGGATTTGGGTTTTGACCAAGTTTGACTGGGTAAATTGCATAGAAACATAAATTAAGGCAACTGTCTATCTGAGACTCTATTTTAAGTTAAATGGATTCAAATGGTCAAATCAAGAATGCCAAACCATAGGGAATATTTTTCTATAATTTTTAAATGGTTTAGATGAATATTATCCTGACCAGAACCTCAGATAATTCAACAGGTCTGTTTTTAGGGTTTCAGATGTCCATTAATGCTTGAAATGCGTGAAAACCCGTTTCTATTTACATGGACCCACTTATTAGACATTAATGACCAAATGACCTTTAATAAACCCCTAAAATACCCTTTGGTTCTTCTGTATTTGCGGATTACTGGTAAAATTGCATAAATAACCTTTTATTCTTCTTTTCTTCTCAAAACAACTCAACCTACCCAAAAGACCTTCTTACTGATATGTAGGACCTTTTATTGGCTTTATCAAACCAAATTGAGTTAGTTATGGCTCATGATGGTGTTCCCATCATACCCACATACCTAGCTTTTAGTAGTCCCTTAGCAAAACTTTATGGATCAAACCAGTTATCTCGGTTGGATGTAACCGTCATGATGCCCTACTAAGTCGCATCGCTAGAAATTAGATCTTAATACCAACAATAGGCCTAGAAGTACTCAAGTACCTACCCAGATCCAGACCTAACTAGCTTTCACCTCTGTTTGTCGCAAAGGTTTCTAAGGCCCGCAGGAACTAATCTATTGTTCGTTGGACCCAGCAGTTAAAGCACCCGTGCTTGTAACATGGTTAGTCCAGGTTTAGTTTGCCAGTGCATTTTTGTAAAAGAGATGGAAAAATTTTCATTTGTGGAGAGCTTTTCTCTCTGTTTTTCTTTTCATTATATTTTTCCTTGGTTCCATCCTTGGATTAGCCCTAAACACGTTCTGTATTGGATTCCTGGTCCCCACCATTAATCCTCGCAGGGTCCCTGGCAATCGATGCTTTGAGATAGCACCACCCATGGCAACCCCCAGAAGCCTAGCTTTTGACACTTCGGGATAGTACCGCTCATGGTGTTCTCAAGCTAAATCGAGACCCTGGCAATCAACATTTTGTGATAATGCCGCCCATGGCATCTAAACCAGCACAAGGTGCTTACATACCTCCAATAGGATATTTAGATATCCTAGGAGATAAGCACTGAGGAGACGGGTATATTCTTTTGCATCTTCGAGGATAATTTCCCACCTCTCCGCACCAAGAACTCATCCAAATCGACTTGTGTTTTGGAGCCACTTCTTATCTAGATCTTAGGACCATTTTCAGAATAGCATAAATGCTTTTGGCATAATTTCATATTTAAGCACACTGAACCAGATTGTGTGTGATTTTTGGGTGCTTAAGTTACCGAGTCCTGCAAACCAGACATCAGTTAACGGGGCCGACTACTACCTAATCCTTAGACCTAATACAAAAGCTTTGCATTTTCCCCAACCACTTGAGGACTGATCCAGATCTTGACAAGTAAATGAGTGTTTAAATCCAATCAGATCCAAGAGGCCTAAGGTCGGTATTCACCACTATTCCCTTAAGTTTTAGACTTGTAGGTCTTAATTCATCATTCAATCCAACCTAGAAGTTAGGTAAGTTCTATATTGTTTTGAAGGGACTCCATTTTTCTTTACCTTTTTACTCCTTTTTTTTCTTTTTAATTTTTCCTCCCTCCTTTTTCTCATTTTTCTTTTAAATGGATCATCTCTTTCCTTAATCCTCCTATTTTTTTTTGTGTGAAATCCTTTTGTGAGAGTTGATTTTCACAGTGTTTTGCACTTTAATACCCCCCCATGCATACGACTTGCAATGTCCTCATTGTAAATTAGGTGGGTTCGAATTCAGCTTAGTTTGTACATTAGAACAGGCTCAAAAAGGGTGGGTGGTCGGGTCGGGGTGACTGTTGCAGATGATTTCAAGCTCTAGTACGTGTACCAGAGGAGTAGGCTGTTCTAATGGACAAACCCTAAAGTGCAATATGATTTTAGCGAAGAGATATGTCAAAAAATTTTGGGTTTTTCGAAGTGATGACGGGTTGCCTCCCGTTAAGCACTGAGTTTAACAGCATCAACCGGGTGTAATTAGCTCAGGGAGAATGGAGATCAAAAGAAACCTCAGCCAAGTTTGTATTAGTGATTTCAATGAACGGCTTGAGTCGCTGGCCATTCATAATTAAAGGTTCGGAATCAAGGCTAGGTTGACTGATTTCAATGGCTCCATTTCCAAAGATTTTTCTTACCAAGAAAGGTCCAATCCACGTAGATCTGAGTTTGCCTGGGAAGAGTTTGAGCTTGGCATCAAAGAGTAAGACTTTCTGACCAAGGTGGAAAGATTTTTGCACATTGTGCCTATCATGGAAGGACTTGACCCGCTCTTTATAGATACACGAGTTCTCATATGTGTCATTGCATAGTTCCTCGATCTCGCTCAATTGCAGCCGGCAGTGTATTCCAGCCTTCATTAGATCTAGATTGCACTTCTGTACTACCCAATAGGCCTTATGCTCCATCTCTACGGGAAGGTGACATGCCTTTCCGTACACTAATCTGAAGGGAGACATGCCTAATTAGATCTTGTGGGTGGCCCTATAGCCCCACAAAGCTTCTAGAAGGCGAGTAGACTAGTCCTTCCTATCAGGCCAAACAGTGACCTAAAGGATCTTCTTGATCTCTCAATTCGACAGTTCAGCCAATCTATTAGTCTAGGTGTGTTAAGGAGTCGAGACACGATGCGGCACCCCATACTTTTTCATCAGGAACTGGAAGTGCACATTATTGAAATGAGACCTACCATCGCTGATAATGGCCTTAGGAACCCTAAATCTGGAAAAGATGTTCTCCTGGATGAATCAGAGAATAACTTTATGATCGCAAGTTCTCGTGGGGACAGCTTCGATCCACTTAGAGATGTAATCAATAATGAGCAAGATGTATTCAAAGCTGTTAGATCCGGTAAAGGGTCCCATGAAATCGATTCCCCATATGTCAAAGATTTCGCACACAATTATCAGGTTCAACGGCATCATATCCCGTAGGCACATGTTGCCGAGGGTCTGAAAACGAGTGCATGCCCTACAATATGTTTGTGCGTCTTTGAACATCGTGGGCTAGAAGAACCCACATTGGTGGATTTTCGCTGCGGTTTTACGCCCAGAGAAATGGCCCTCGCAGGCCTGGTCGTGATAGAATGAGATCACGTCAATGACCTCGCCGTCAGGAATGCATCTCCGGATCACCTGATGATTGCCCATATGGAAGAGATATGGTTCCTCCTAAATATAGTACTTGGCTTCGAAAATCAACTTGTCCTGCCTGGAAGTCACCCAATCTGACAGGACTTTCCCCATAACCAAGTAGTTCACTATATCAGCAAACCAGGGGAGACCATGAATGGCTAGTAAATGTTCGTCTGGAAAATGCTCAGTGATTGGATTAGATGGGTCAATGACTGAAGAAGGAAGATGGGATAAATGGTCAACCACCACATTCTATTTTCTCGCCTTTTTGCGAATCTCAAGATTAAATTCTTACAACAACAAGATCCAACGGATTAGTCAAGGTTTCGTGTCTTTCTTTGCGAGTAAGTGCCTCACAGTGGTGTGATCTAAGTAAATGATAACATGGGAACCCAGTAGATAAGATCTGAATTTCTCCAAGACAAATACTTCTGCTAACAGCTCTTTCTCAATAACCGTGTAGTTACACTGAGCCTCGTCCAGCGTCTTGCTGGCGTAGTAGATGACCACAGGTTTCCCATCAACTTTTTGCCCAAGCACTGCCCCCAGTGCGTAGTCAGACGCATCACACATGATCTCAAAGGGTAGAGACCAATCAGGGGATTGTAGGATTGGTGCTTGAGTAACTCGATCACGTAGGCTCTCAAATGCGTGAGTGCACTCATCGGTGATCTTGAAAAGGACATCCTTCGAGTGAAGATTAGTTAAGGAGCGCGCGATTTTTGAGAAATCAGGAATCAAATGACAGTAAAAATCGACATGCCCCAGAAAAGATAGAATGTCCTTGACCGAGCTAGGCATGGGTAGTTTGGAAATCAAATTAACCTTGGCTCAATCAACCTAGATGCCTTTTTCAGAGACGAGGTCACCCAGGACAATTCCCTCATGTAGCATGAAGTGGCTCTTTTCCCTGGAAAGAACCAAATTCACGTTGATGCAACGCGTAAGGATTTGGACCAACTGAAGGAGGAAATCATCAAAAGAATCCCCAAATACCGAGAATTCATCCATGAAGACTTCAAGGTATTCACCTACCATATTTGAGAATATGGCAAGCATGCACCGCTGAAAGGTAGCGGGTGCATTGTAGAGATCGAAAGACATCCTACAGAATGCGTATGTCCTGTAGGGGCAGGAAATGGTGGTCTTCTCTTGGTCCTCAGGATGGATTGCCACCTGATTATAACTGGAGTACCCGTCCAAAAAGCAGAAGAATCGATTTCCCACTAGTTTCTCGAGGATCTAATTAATGAATGGTAGTGGCATATGATCCTTCTTCGTGGAGGCATTCAGTCATCTGTAATCAATGCAGACTCTCCACGAGTTCGCTATACGAGTTGTCATGGTTTCTCTGGTTTCAGTCGTGATCATGGTGGTCAGTATGATTTCGCCATCCAGGGTTGTAGGTGTTTGAGAAAGGATCATTCTAGATGGCATTGAGGTCCTCGCAGGTCTAAGGAACCTTGGAGAAATCAGAAGATGAGGGTTCAGAGTTCCCCTAACTAGAGTAAGCGGATCCGGAGTTTCCTCCGAACCCTAGATCAGATGGGGGTGGGTATGGATCCATCCCCTGAGAAGATCGGTGGTAGATGTTGTGCACAGTCTCCCTCCTAGAGGGTGGTTGTGCAAATGGGTTTTACGTAGAGGTGGCTCGTTGCAGATGTCAAGTCAGCTCATCCACCTTCTTCTCAATAATAGAGACCTTGTCGAAGTGACTGGCCATTAACTCCAAGTCGACGGAAAAGGATAGGCCCTACATCACATGTGCTCCTCGCAAATTCATCAATGCATGGGCATTTGTCCAGTTGAACATGCCCATGGATTCATTATTGATGAAGTTCTGGCACATGTTCTCGAGAATCTCTCACATGGTGTCTTCGTGTTGACCCATGATGTTTCATCCACAGGTTGCATTAGCAAACAATCAAATATTCTCACGGAGTCCCTAATAAAAAGATTGGACTTGTTCCCATTTAGGAACTCCGTGGTGGGGGCACTTTCGCATGAGATCCAGAAAGTGATCCCATGCCTCATGAGGCAATTCTCCTGCTTGCTGCGTGAAATGTGTGATTTGGTGCTGCAAAGCATTTGTCCGACCAACAGGGAAGAACTTTTTTAGAAACTCGGATTGTAGTTCAGCCCATGTGTTGATTGGATGAGTTAGGGTTTGGTACCAATGAGTGGCCTTGTCCATGAGAGAGAAGAACATTTTCATGAGCAAGATATTTCGATTTTAAGCTTCTGACCCAAAGGTCAGGACCAGATGCTTGAGTTGTTTGATATGCTGGAAGGGATCTTTGAAGTTAAGCCCATGAAATTTAGGAATAGCATGAATCATGTTGGGCTTGAGCTCATTATCAACACCTCCAGCTGGGATTTGGGCTCGCAATTCGATCGCTACCGTAGCAGGATTGTAATGATCTCGCATCATAGGATGCTACGATGGATTCATAAAGGCCTGGAATAGATTGTTGAGGCGCTAAAGCTGATTCTGGAGATTGTTTTCTTCTTTTGCTGGTTGTTCCATGAGTATGGATGAAGGAGATATAGGCTTAGATGAATTAGAAGATATGTCAATATGGTCAGGTGGTTACATAAACAGGGAAGTCGAGGCTTGGCCTCGATGAGAGTAAATGGATAATGGAGGTCTCAAGGGTGGTCTTCGGGACCTCCTCCCAAACATGCACTGGTGGAGAAAACGAGGGATAGAAGTTGTGATGGACCCAATCAAGACACCCAAATATCTTTGGATGACTATAGAGGTTTGGGCCAGATGATATCCCTAGATCAAAAAGTCATCCACCTGAGAATTACCTGAGGAGCCAGGAAGGAAGAGTCCCACAAAGACTCCTACACGGTAGAGCGTCCCCACAGGTTATAGGGTTTCCCCCACCCAACCTTCCTTGTCACTAAGGGTCCAAGTATACCAGAATGGATAACTTGACCTCTTAAGTCTACCAATTTTAAGTTTAGAGTGTGGGTGCTTTGGATTTCACTTGAATTTTAGGATGTTTTTGTGAGTGGTAACCTAATTTGAAGATTGGTTGACCCTGTAAGGTGGATCAACTTCACCTGATTTGTCATTGATTATTAAGCCCTTGCTTTTAGGATTCAGGTGAGATTTAGAGCTTGGTTCTTAAGGTTTGCTTCTTAGGTAAGTTCAATCAAGGCTTAGGACACACATAGTTTGGGAAGATTAATTCTTATTTTAAGCAAGTGCATCTTCAAAACCTTAGAATGGAAACCCTAATTGGCTCTAATTGGTCAATCAATTAATTCCAAATCTGGCACCTAGGACTCAATCAAGAAGGTGGTAGCCCTAGGTGTCTTAAATCCCTAAATAGGTGCAGAAATTAGGTTTGGGATGTTTCTGGAAATGAACCAAATCAGGTAACTTGTTATGATTGAATCTAAGAATAGAATGCAAGCTGGTCCTAATTGATTTTTTTTCTTTTTTTTTTAGCTTTTCAGAATTAGGGGCTTAACGAAGATGGATTCGTGGTTTACCTGCCCTTGGAGTGGCTATTGTGCGGTTGATTTTGCTCCTTAGCAAAATTCCCCCAGCACAATCACAATCAAAATAGATAAATCAAGCTAGTATCAAGTCAAGAATCATAATCAAGAGATCAAATTGCTCATTGCTCCCCGACAACGGTGCCAAAATGTTAACGCAAAATCAAAAACACATTATAGTATAGGACAAGATTGCAATAAACACTTAAATTTATAACTTAGAAAAGTTTGAGGTCGAACGCAGGGAGTAATATGGCAATTTATCTCAAGATCACAATTATAAGCAAGAATATAGCAATATAATAGCAATTTCAAACACAAATGATATAAATATAGATTCAAGAGTCAATGTAGCAAAAAGATTAGGGTAAAAATGGTGATTTGAATCACCAAATTACCATATTACAATTCTACTTAAATAATGCAATAGTATCAATCAACCAAATGCCACGTCTACTTAAGTGCAACAGTGATTTAGAACCAGTACACAGAGGCAAAGGCCTCTCTTTCTCAAGCCTCATGGAGAGGCATAGCAGACCACAACACCAACACCAACAGAGCCGAAGGCCTCTTCAGAATTTTGCTAAGTGTCGAGAAATAGGCAGTGAGGCAAAACCCCCCTCTTCTCTCTGTTTTTCCTTCTCTTCTCTTCTCTTTCGGATCAGGCAAACTAGACCAGACCAAGGTAACTGGGTAAACGGACCAAGACCCAGACCCGCGTGGCGTGAACCACGGCTAAGGGCATGCGTATGCGTGTGCATGGTGGGGACCTCACCCCCTGTGTGTGCTGAGGCAAGCAACTGATGGCAAGAATTCAATTTATGCGTGGTCAAAATTTTGTCCCACACGATGTGGGACTATTCTCTCCTGCTTCCTTCACGCGAAGCTGCTTTGGTTGGCTCAAGGAATTAGGGCAGTAGTTGCAGCTGGTGGCTTTGATTGAGGGCGTGGACAATTGCAACTGATGGTTTTGCATCTATTGCATTCTACAGCTAGGCAAATTCAAGGCTGGAGATGAGCAAATAGGGCCGGGGAAGATGAAAGTGGTGGTGGAGCTCCAGCCGAACTTGAAAAGCATGAACATGGCCTGGTGGCCCAATTAAATTGGCTCAAAAGCTTCGCCAGTCGTCGACAAGTGCAGTGGTGGTGTTTTTGTAGAGTGAAAGTGCCTGTGGTGGTCGAACGACCTCGGGAAGGTGGTGTTCGGTGGCACTGAGGAGAGGCCAATAGCCTCAATAACCAGAGGGCTTTTGCTCTCTGGAACACGGTGGTGCTAATGGGGGCGGAGCAATGGCGTTTCGAGCAATGGTGCGGTGGGAAGGCTTTGTCAGAGCATCGCTAGAGCAGATAAAGGAGATGGTGTGGTGGGTGACAGTGTGGTTGATTTGAAGTGTAGGTAAGGGGGAAATGATGTCGGGAAGTAGAGGAGAAGGTAGAGGGACTTAGGAATGAGGAAGAACGCTGGAGAGCTCCGGTCGTGGCTTGACTGGAACTGGAGAAGGAGATGGAGACGGTGAGGTGGTGAAGGTGATTAAGGCCGAGGAAAGCCCTCCCTTTGATCAGAGAGGTATGCGAGGAAGAGAGGAAGATAGTGGCAGTTCTAATTTGATGGTTGGAGGTGCGAAGGAGCAGGTCGGAGAGAGGTCACTGGAGCAAATTGCAGAGGTGGCCAGAGAGGGAAGAGATAAGCAAGGGTTCTTTCCCCTGATCCTTTTATAGGCCAAAAAAGAGGTGTTCCAAGCTTGGAAAGTTAGTGCAAACATGATATCCACATCTTCCATGCATTTGCATGGAAGATTGGGAATGAAGCAGGATTCATAGCCGGGTTTAATTGGAAGGGAATTCCTTAAGGAATCTCTCTTTCAATTTTGGGAGTATTTAATTGAGAATCGAGTGAGAAATCCTCGCTCGAATCTCGTTGGAGCTTGGAGTGTTCGCACCAATGGCAATAGGGACCAAAATGTGAAGATGATGAAAAAGTTAGGGACCTGATTTTGAAGAATTCAAAAATTTAAGGGCCATTTGTGATAAAAAGAGTCTGTCTGGATTGGAATGCAAACTAGGTCAAGGTGATCTTTGATTGGGCCCAAATTTTGGTACAAACCTAATTCAGACCCAAGGAATCTGATGGTGAAGTTAGATTTAGGTTTTGACCAAGTTTGACCGGATAAATTGCATAGAAACCTAAATTAGGAAAAATGTCTGTCTAAGACTCTACTTTAGGTCAAAATGGGTTCAGATGATCAAATCAAGGATGCCAAACCCTAGGGAATAATTTTCTATGATTTTTATAGGGTTAGATGAATATTATTCTGACCAGAATCTTAGTTAATTTAGCGAGTCTATTTTTAGGGTTTCAGATGTCCATTAATTCTTGAAATACATGAAAACCCATTTCTGTCTGCATAGACCAACTTATTAGACATTAGTGACCAAATGACCTTTAATAAACCCTTGAAATACCCTGTGGTTCTTTTGTATTTGTGGATTACTGGTAAAATTGCAGAAATAACCTTTTATTCTTCTTTTCTTCTTAAAACAACTCAACTTGGCCAAGAGACTTTCTAACTGATATGTAGGAGCTTTTATTGAGTTTATTAGACCAAATTGAGCCAGTTATGGCTCATGATGGTGTTCCCATCAAAAAATCCTAACTTGAGAGGGTTAGGTGATGGTTTTCACACTATTTGGGTTTCCACCTAAAAATACTCGTGTAATTGTGTGATTGATTATTTGTGTGAGATTCTTTATTTGCTTCCACACTGTCATATTATATTCCGAAAATATTGCCCCCTCCCAGAAGAATCAACAGGTAATAGTGGAAAGGAACTTAAGAGTGACAATTACCCTTTTTCCAAAAATAATGAAAATTAAAACTAGATGTCCCCTATTTTCTTATTCTTAGAGATTTGCAAAAAAATAGGCAATTGACATCAGGATAAACTCCAGGAACATCAGCAAAGAAGGCTTCATCAAAGAAATGCATTAAGTGTTGTTTGGAAAGATGTGTGGTGAAACCATGAAGATGTAAACTAAAATCTTTTCATTCAACAAGCCTACAATGGTGGAGCTTTAGGTCGTTATATCGATCAAATTTTGATTTGGCATCCTAATTGATGCAAAACTTCTGAAAGGAATCTTGAGGTACCTTCCCCTTTGATTTTGATTTAGGTGTCATCTGATCATATTCAAACACAAACAATACATATAAGCAACATTGTTAGCAATAAGAAGTATTAAATCAACATGTGTGCACCGGTACTCATCACTTGTATCGATCCAACATGTACTAGTGCAGGTGAAGAGTATCAGTATTGTGTGCATAATACAATATACATACTAACTTGCAAGTATCGGTACTGGTCATGTGTACTGGTATTGGTTGGTTTCAAGAGCCATCCACAAGATGGGCGGCTATCGGTACCTGCTCCCATTAGTAGGCTCTGCTGCAGCCAACGAGTACCGGTACCTATGATTGATACCGGTACCTGTTGGTAGCTGATGAAAAAAAATTTGCAGCAACAATAGGTCATGAAGAGAAGGTAGATCTGAAAAGAAAAAAAAAGACCTTAGAAGATAAGAACCAAAAAGAAAGGTAGGGATTACCTTAAGACCTTGGAGAGATCATTGGAGAAGGAGATCTTCTTTGGAGAAGGCTTTAGAGAGAATGGGGCTAGGGTTTTTGAAGTAGAGAAAGGAGGCAAGTTGTTTGCACCTGCACTCCTTTATATGGGATGAGTCATGTGTAAAGCACATGACCACTTAAGTGGTTGAGAATAAATGTGAATTTAGAACTTAGGTATTGATAAAATAATGTAATCAACTCCCTAAGTTAGGCAACCACATTGCAAACAACACCCTGAAATTTCCAGAACTTTGGAAATATTTCAGTGTACCCCTTATGGGTAAAAGTGGGTAAATTATAGTTAAGCCCACAGGGTTTTTTATAATTACGAACAAGTTGTAAAGCAATCAATCAATTAATTTTGAATTTCTCTTATTATACAAAGTCCTAATCTCTGTTGTAAAAGGTTTTGTAAAAATATCTACCAATTGGTTTTGGGTATCTATAAATTCTAAGTGAACGACACCATGAAGCACATTATCTGTAAGAAAATGATGTCAAACATCTATGTGCTTGGTACGTGAATGATGTACTAAATTCTTGTATAAATTATTTACGCTGGTACTGTCACATAGAATTTTAGATTGTGCAAAAATTAATCCAAAATCAGATAGGGTCAGTTGCATGCAAATGACCTGAAAGTAGGCAAGTGAAGCAACAACATATTCTGCTTCAGTTGTGGAAAGTGAAACACATGTCTGTTTTTTAGAGAACCAAGATACCAAGGATTCTCCAATGAAATGACAAGTGCCACTAGTGCTCTTTCAGTCTGTATGACTTCCATCACTATAGGACAATAAGTCTAAAGTTTGTGCTTTAGAATAGAAGAGACCAAGATCTCTTGTGCTATTTAAGTATCTAAATATTCTTTTTACTGCATTTAAATGGGATTCCTTGGGTTCGAACTAGAATCTCACATATAAACTTGTAGCAAAAATAATATTAGGTCTAGAGGCTGTAAGGTATGGTAGTAAGCCTATCACACCCCGGTATTTCTTTTCATCAATTTTCTTATTGGATAAGTCTTCACCAAGAAAAGTAGATGAAGCAATTGAAGTCTCTTTTCCTTTTACATTTTCAAAGTCAAACTTCTTGAGTATTTCAAGAACATACTTAGCTTGACTAATGTAGATTCCTATGTCAAATTGTTGGATCTGGAGGCCTAAGAAGAACTTGAGTTCACCCATCATACTCATTTTGAACTCAATCTTCATAGCCTCACTAAAACTCTGACACAAGGACTCCGTGGTTGATCAAAATATATCTTTGATGCATATTTGGACCAACAGGATGTCACCTCCTTCTTCCTTTGTAAAAAGAATTGAGTCAACAACTCCAATCTGATATCCATGCTGGAGAAGGACCTGAGTCTATCATACCAGGCCCCGGGCGCTTGTTTAAGTCCATATAATGCCTGGTTGAGCTTGAATACATACTCCAGGTATGCTGGGTCCTCGAACCCAGGAGGTAGATGCACATAAACTTCTTCCTTCATATAACCATTAAGAAATGCACTCTTGCTATTCGTTTGATATAATTTAAATCCCTTTGCAGTTGCAAAGGTAAGTAGCATCAGATTGGACTCGAAGTGGGCAACAAGAGCAAATGTCTCATAAAAATCAAGTCCCTCCTGTTGATTGTAGCCTTGATCTACGGGTCAGGCCTTATTCTTGATCACTGCACCAGATTCATCCAATTTATTTCGAGACACCCACTTGGTTCCAATAATGGAAATACCCTCAAGAGCAAGTACCAAGTCCCATACATTATTCCTTGTAAATTGGAGTAGCTCCATCTACATGCCTACAACCCAAGACTCATCCTTTAATGCCTCATCAACTTTCTTAGGTTCAAGTTGAGATACAAAGGCATTAAGGATAAAGTCAACCCTTAATTGAGATCGGGTTTTTACACCTTGTTCAATATCAGCAATAATTTGATCTTGAGGGTGATCCTTATGGTGTACCCATTCTTTTGGAAGATCATCTTGAGGGTGATCCTTATTCTCATCATCAGACTCTACTTGATTGGGTTTAGGTTCTCCTAAGTTTGTCTCATAGAATGAAACATGCAGAGATTCTTCAATTACTAAAGTCCTTTTGTTAAAGACTCAATAAGCTTTGCTTCTGTTTGAGTAGCCAATAAAGATGCCTTTATCTCATTTAACATCAAACTTATCAAGTTGATCTCGGGTGTTTAACAATTAACACCGACTTCCAACCATGCTAAAATAGAAAACCCTAGGAGACTTCTCATAATATAGCTCATATGGAGTATTCTTGATAATAGCCCTTAGAAGAGTTCAATTAAGAACATAGCAGGCCGTGTTAACGGTTTCAGCCCAGAAGTACTTTTGAAGCCTAGACTCCAAGAGCAATATTTGGGCGCATTCTTGTAGAGTGCGATTCTTACGCTCTACAACACCATTTTGAGATGGTGCCCGAGGGAATGAGAATTCATGGGTGATGCTAGAATTGACACAAAAACTTGAAAACTTTTCATTTTCAAATTCACTCCCATGATCGATCCTAAGTCTAAGAATGGATGATGATTTTTCCTTTTGATGTCTTCGTGCAAGACTTAAGAAGGAGTCAAATGAGTCATCCTTATGTTTTAAGAAGATGACCCAAGTGAACCTTGAGAAGTTATCAACGATAACTAGGCAAAAATTTTGATCCATTTAAGCTCTCAATTCGTGTTGGCCCAAATAGATCAAGGTGTAGGATTGTAAAGGACGTGTGGTTGAAACTAAGTTTTTTGATTTAAAAGAGATTTTGTGCATTTTCCAAGTTCACATGATTTATTCCTTTTTAGAAGTTAGTTTGGGTAGGCCCCTTACTAACTTATTTTTGGCTAATTTATTTAGGCATTTATGATTGACGTGACCTAGCTACAATGCCATAGGTCCACTTCAACATGAGTAGCAAGCAGACATTTCACAAATTTCTCTTGTAAAAAATGAAGAGCATAGATATTTTCATATCTAAAACCTTTAATTAAAATAGTATTAGATCCTTCTTTTAATAATTTAAATTTAATTTTTGTAAACAATATATCACAACCATTATCACAAATTTGACTAACACTAAGTAGGTTCTATTCTAAATTTTCTACTAAAATTACTTTGCATACCTATTTGTTGAATTATCTATCATACCTTCACTAATAATGAGACAATGTTTGTTATTGCCCAGCTTGATGTGTCCTCCATCTTGAATCCTCATCCATTCTATAAATAGGTCGGAGTATCCTGTCATGTGCTTGGAACACCTACTGTCTAAAATCCACTTGCTTTTCTTAGTGTTCTGCACGCGGAATAGGTACGCAAAAAACGTGTTTGTCATAGTTAATGCACGTAGAAGCTCTTAACTTGTAAATGAAATCGAACTCATAAGGATTTTCAAATAAAAATATGGGAGTCCGAATTGTTTGCAGGGAGGCAAACAAATCAAAATTGCTTTCCTAATTAGAACTAGAACCAAATATCAAATAGGGTGATTATTAGGTCTGATACTAAATCTAACAGCATGCAACTACTAGAACTATAATATACTACTATTAGAAAGCATACAACTTGAAGACAAGTTGAAAAACGAATACTAAAAACAACTTTTATTGAATAAGATAAAAGTTTAACACAACTAAAGGAATGCTTGGAAAATTACAATTAAAACTAGATTACTACAACTAGAACTAAACTAGAGAAATTGCAGAAACTATAGGTTTTGAAGGTAAAGTCCAGAGCATCAGCGTAGATGCAGATGCAAAGGCGCAAATCACCAAAGATGGCGTGGACTAGCACTAGTTAGTAGAGACTATGTGGAGGTAGGGAATTCTAAGTAGGAGATAGATCTAAAGAGGGGGTGACTACAGGCTTATATAGGACTATAGGAGGCTTCCTATTGGTCAATCTAAGGTGCCTAGGATCACTAATTTGGATGGCTATGATTAATAGGTTAAGAATCACTAATTTGGAGGTTTAGGAAACTAGGAAACTAAGTGTGGGATTTTTAGTGACAAGGTGGGCATGGGAATTTATGTGGAGGCTATTAGGCTTAGGTTTGGGCTAGGTAAAAGGGTTAATTAGGTTTCCAAATAGCTCTACTAACTAGGCCAGTCTCCTTCAAATGAGCTGAAGTCTAAAAATCCAATCAGCCATGCTTTGATCAACCTAAAATTTTGTATTTGCACATATAAAAATAAACACATCAAGGTACCAAATACAATTGTGGAAAAATTGCATAAAAGTTCAAACATATGCATTATTTACAAAATGACCTAAAATGCCTAATTTGACCTAACTAAATGCAATCTAACCCAAATTACCCTTAGACTAACATTAGTTAGGCATTAATTGACATAAATAAATATGAAAATATCACATGGGCTAAAAAATAGTTTAATAAATCTAATTTAGGTACCCATTTTCTTTTGGATCCTTGAATGTTAGTACATTTCAAATCCTTAGATTTATAGACCCATTTTGTGTTAGATCTATAATTCTTTGGATTTTTGGCCTTTTGATAAATCCATGCATACCTAGGTGCATGTGATTTATTCTGTATGTTCTTTTTATTTTGAAATTTGGCTTTCAAAGCATCGCAAAATTCAGTATTCAACCTATTAGTTGTTTTCCAATTGTTTAAAGTCTTCTCAAAATGCTCATAGATATCTTCCAACTCTATTATTTTTGCATGCAACTGAGAGCTAGTATCCTTAGCCATATCTAATTTTATTTTTAAACATGACTTTTCTATTTCCAAGGTTCGATGGTTGCTATGCAAAACCTTATTTTCCTTTTGAAACAACTTAGATTTATGATATAACTCTTCATATGCTTGCAAAAACTCATTAAAAGAGATTTTAGGATCCACCTCATTTTCTGTGACATTATCATTTGCCATCAAACATAGATGGGCAACTTCATTTTCCTTAGATTCTTCGGATGAAGATTCTTTCTTGGAATCACTGTCATCCCAAGTAGCCTTATAAGCCTTTCTTGATGTTTTCTTCTTCCGATTTATTTCTCTTTTCTCCTTTTCTTCTTTTTTCTTCTTGATCAATGGACAATCCTTTCTCACATGCCCTTTTTTTCTTGCAATCAAAACAAACTATGTCATTTGAAAACTTATTCACTTACCTTATTTTTGGATGAATTGTCGAAACTTGTTAGAAGAGCAAGCTCTTCTTTGTCGGAGTCAAAATCGTCGATGCTCAATTCTTCCCTTATCGCTTTGAAAGCAAGATCCTCTTTCTTGCTTATGGTCTTCTCCTCATTCTTCTTCATGTTCTCCAATTGTACCTCATAAGCCATGAGGCTTCCAATCAAGTCATCAAGAGGAAGGGTTGATAAGTCCTTTGCCTCCTGAATTGTCATTGATTTTGGAGCCCAATCACTTGTAAGGTACCTGAGTATTTTCCTTACAAGTTGCTCCTCCTTCAACTTGACTCCAAGATTTTTCATTAGATTGATGACTTCTCCAAACCTCATATACATTTCTTTTATTGTTTCTCCTTTCATCATCCTGAAACACTCATAGTTTTCTGTTAGAATAGAGATGCGACTTTCCTTTATCTTGTTCATTCCTTTATATGTAACTTGAAGCATGTTCTATATCTCATATGCTGACTCGCAAGCTGAGATACAGTTGAAATCCTCCTTGGATAATGCATAATAAATGCTTTCATGGCCTTCTCATTATTCACAATCTTTTTCTCTTGTTCACTTGTTAGTACTACTCTTTTCTCCTCTGGATCGGTGAACTTTGTTTGAATATGCAACAAAGCATCCCCATCCAAAGATTTGAGGAATACTTGCATGCGCTTTTTCAAGTATCATAGTTTGTCCCATCAAAGTAGGGAGGATGTGAGGATGACTGGCCTTCGGTT
Source organism: Thalassia testudinum (assembly GCA_037157565.1). NCBI lineage: Eukaryota > Viridiplantae > Streptophyta > Magnoliopsida > Alismatales > Hydrocharitaceae > Thalassia > Thalassia testudinum. The sequence goes on from JAZHRO010000007.1 coordinate 3,032,121, forward strand.
CTCTTGATTAATGATGGTGCCATCGCTAGTTGATTTGTTATATCTTCTCACTTCTCGCCATGATACCACTTGTAGCATCTGAGAAGACAAGCACACTAGAAGGGGGGTTGAATAATGTGATAAAAAATTTAAATAGGATAGAATACACCCCCCCTATGCTCCATAGTCGTTGGATACTAATTGAGTGTGTTTTAAATCACTTTTAATACAAATCAACCGCTTAGATCTAGATTAACGGGTAGTTGGTACTGATACTAAAGTTTTAGTATCGGTACTAGCTGCTCATAGAATATCAGCAGCCAATACAAAAGAGACTAGGTGTAGGTACTCATCATAGGTACCAGTACTCCAAGCTCTCAATTGAGTACCAACTAGGCAACAGGTACTGGTACTCATCTTGAGTACCGATACTTGTTGCTCACAGGTTTCAGGTAGAGTGGTCACTGTAACCTACATGTATCGGTACTCTTGATGGGTACCAGTACTTGTAAGGTTCAGGCAAGAATATAAGCCAGAAACTGTAAGCACTATGTACCGATACTCATGATGGGTACCAGTACTTGTTCACGATTTGAGTTTAGAACTCAAACCTGTGCCCTGCATATACCAGTACTTATGAATAGTACCGGTACTTACAACAAGTACCTTCTTTTTAATTTGTTAATCCAAGATCTAGGAATTATCACAAGTAATCGATTCTAACTCCATTCCAAAATGATTTTAGGATTTTGAAAGTGAACATTTGTTGCAAATTTGAGGCCTAATTATCTCTAATTACTTTTAACCCTAAATTCATTTGTTCTGTTAGGAGACATACAAATTCTAAGGCTAAAATTCTAAAAAACACTTAAAGAGATCTTCATCATCAAATCTTCAAAGAAGCTCAAAGTATCCATCAATATCGATATCAACCTCTAGGTTATACCATTCCAAGAGCCTGTTAATGTCACTCACAAAAACTTATTAGATAAAAAAATGATTTTGTTAACACCAAAACTTAGAAGAAAGTAGAACTAGGTTCCAACATCCCCCTTCCGCCCATCCTCCCCCCTCCCCTGCCCCTTTTGTCGTGCTCCCCCTGCTCGCCACACCCCCTCCCCTCTACCCCTACCCCATAGCTCCACCACTTGCCTATGCCACCCCTATACTGCCCCTTGCCCCTACCCCCACCCTCGCAACCCCACCCCTGCCGCGCCACCCTCTACACCTCCCCCCTACGTCGCCCCCTATGCCTCCGCCTCCCCCCTACACCGCCCCCAACGTACCCCCCACCTCTGCCACCCCGTGCCTCTGCAGCCCCCTCCCCTCAACCCCCCACTCCCTCCCTACCCTCTCCTACTCCTTACCCTCCTCCCCCTCACTGTAACTTTTTTAAAATTTAAATTAATTACATGTATTAATTCTGATGTAATTATGTTTTATTTCCTATTGTTTGTGATATTAATTCGGATGTAAATTAATGTTGAATTAAATTTACATATTAATATATTAGATGTAAATTTCTATTTAACTCCCACGTAATTTATTATATTTAGTTACTTGTTAGGAATTTTTATGAAAATTGTTAATTAACTAATTATTTGATTTATATATTAAATGTGAAATGTGGGGTGTGCCCACGTATATTGTGATTTGTTTTATTATAAATGTAGGAAATGGAAAATGTGTAATGTTTTAGAGGAAACTCTGCCAAAAATTTTTCTGCTTTGAGTTTTGCATCTAGGTTTACGGTTTAGGATATTGCATTTGACTTTAGCATTTATGATTTTAAGTTTAGGGTTTAACCTCTTTGATTTAGGTATTAGGTTCCTAATTTATGAGTTTTTGGTTTACAGTTTAGTATATCAGGTTTTAGGGTTTTGAGTATAAAGTCTTGAATTTTATGATTTTATAGGTTTAGAGTTTAGGATCTTGGGTATAGGGTTTTCGACTTTGGATTGAGTACTACTTTGGGTTTAGGGTTTTCAATTTAGGTTTTTAGGTTTAGGGTTTTGGGTTTTGGATTTAGGGTTTCAGCTTTTAGGTTTAGTTTGGTTTTTTATTTAGGGTTTTGGGTTTAACTTTTAGGGTTTTTAGTTTAGGATTTTAAGTTTAGGTTTTACGGCTTTAAGTTTACGATTTTGGTAAGAGATTTTGTTTAGAGTTTAGTGTTTTAAGTTTAGCATTGAGGTTTTATTTTTTTTGAAACTGAAAGGAAAGTTATCGTACTATGATAGTAATCCGAGAGAACAATTTATTAATAATAAGAAATATAGAGAGATCTACAAATTAGATCCCCATCTATGTATGAGGGACCAGCACTCATTTACAATTTGTACACAACACACTAGTCTCTCCTGAAATAGTCTCTCATTCCTCACTCTCCACACGCACCAAAGAGTCACCGCCATGCATAAATGTGGCTTCCCAGTTATCCCAAAACCATGCCATAAAGATTCCCATGATGGAAGAGGCTCATTGCACGTTTTTCTCCAAATCATTTCAGTGACCAAACAAGAGGAAAACAAATGATTCAAACTGTTAGTGTGCATCCCACAGAGATGGCACTCATGCAGAGCTGTCCCCATCCTCCTATGCCTAAGGTCTCCAGTTATCAGACCATCCCTTCTACATAACCAGAGAAATATTTGTACCTTGAGAGGGACCTGCAACAGCCATAGTTTCTTATCAATATAATCACCTCCCAAACCACTGTTGGAACTCCTAATTTTTCCATAAGCTCGTTGAGTCGTATAGATGCCATCCCATGCATAAGTATCCTCCACACCAAGTCTTGGACACTGGTTTACAGGTATGAAATCAGGCGCTGCTGTTCTTCCCATAATCTGGTCCCCTCCCTTCATGCCTCTGATTCAGCCAGCTGCCAACATCTGCCAGATTCAAACCAAAAGTTATTTACCACCCCATCCTTATCAGTAGAAGCCAAGTAGACCCTTGGATAAGCCTCCTGTAGGGTGCCCAATGACGTCCACTGCTCTTTCCAGAAACTGAAGTGCCTGCCATCTCCCAGAACCAACTGCAATAAGTGCCAATTATCTCTGATAGCTTGAGTGACAGATCGCCAAAATGGGGAGGGTTTGGAGGGGTATAATATGTTCAGAGCACTATTGGAGTAGCCATAGCCATCATTAATAAGTTCAGTCCATAACCTTTCCTCCCCATTTAGAATTTTGATAGCCCATTTAATCAATAAGGCTTCATTAAACTCTTTAAGTACTTTAATCCCCAGTCCACCTTCTTCCTTGGGGTGACATAGATGCACCCATTTCAGTGGTTGCATGAACTTACCCTCATGTCGCGCACCTCTCCAAAAGAATTTCTTTCGCATCAAATCCAACTGTTTCTAAATGCATTTCAGAGCTTTGAAGATGGAAAGGTAGAAAATCGGAATGGAAGTGATAACAGAATTTAGCAAGATTAACCTTCCACCCTTAGATAGGAACTTACTGTTCCATTCTTCCAACTTAATAGAAATCTTGTCAAAGAGGGCATTCCAATCACTCTTCCGTAGCTTTGAATACCTCAATGACAGTCCCAAATATCTGATTGGCAGATTTGATAGAGGAGTTCCCAACGTGGCTAACAGTGCATATTGCTCCTGCTCATTCATGCCAAAACATATCAGGGTGGATTTCTCCCTGTTTAATCTCAGGCCAGACAGATCCCCAAAGATGTTCACCATATGTCCTAATGCTTGGGCTATAGCAATTGTCCCCTCAACAAAGAACTGTGTCGTCTGTGTATTGCATTACAGGGGCCATAGCTCTCCTATTAGATAGTGAGTATCCTTTGATGACACCAGCCTCAGCTAGTTTACAGGCATATCTGGTCAGTCCATCCACAGCAAGGTTGAAGACCAGTGGGGCTAACAGGCATCCTTGCCTAACACCACATTCTGGCTGAATCCATGCCCCACATGGTTTGCCATTGATCAAAGGAGAAAAAGAAGAGGTTGTGATACAACACTTCATCCATTGGATCCATAATGACGGGAACCCTCTTCTCTTAAAGACCTCCCAGAGATACGACCATGAAATAGAGTCATAAGCCTTCCGGAAATCAACTTTCCACATAAAAGCTTTACATTTCCTTCTGTGCCACCCACACACCATCTCCTGAGCCATAATAAATGATTCCTGTAAGGATCTATTAGGGAGGAATGCTGATTGGACAAGATGAATCAAATTCTACAAGATCGACCTCAACCTATTTGCTAGTATTTTGCTCACCACCAAATAAATTGAGTTTGAGAGTGAAATAGGCCTGAAATCAGAGAAACTCTCTACTCCTTGGACATTCGATAGCAGAAAAAGAAAGGATCGGTTGATCTTATCAAAGCCTAAATTCCCTCTCTCAAATTCCTTGATGACCTCCATCACCTCACTGCCGACCAAGCTCCACAGTTCCTTATAAAAGAAGACTTGGATGCCATCAGGTCTAGGGGAGCCCTCACTATTTATCTCTTTTATGGCATCCATAGTTTCTTCCTCAGTTATCGTATCCATCAATCTAGAAGCCTGTTCCTCAAAAAGTTTAGGTGCATCACTCACCGTCATCCTCCACATGCCTCTAGCTGCAGCCTGTGAAGCACCCCTGTAGTATTTGATGGCTTCCAATCTAATCTCTTGCATAGAGGAGATTCTTTGACCATTCTTGACTATGGAAGAGATTATGTTCATCCTTCTGTGAGAACTGGCTGCAAGATGAAAATATTTAGTGTTGGCATCACCCTCCTTCAGCCAAAGTTGTCTTGATCTCTCCCTCCAATCCATCTCCTGTTTCAAATCCTCCTCCGCCACCACTCCTTGCCACATTCTTCTATCAGCAAGTTCTTGGTCAGACAGAGGTCCTGCTGCCTCTTTTATATCCAAGCCCTTGATCTTCTCCAAAGCCTCCAAACGTCTTTGTTGTCTCAACGTAGATATCACAGCCCCATATTCTTTAAGCATTTTGCGCAAATCAGCCAGTTTAGAAGCAAACTTGACAGTAGCTGATCCTTCCACTCATTTTTCCCTCCACCACATCTCAATCATCTCAACAAAACCCGGTTCATGCATCCATGACCTTTTAAATTTGAAATAAGAGCTAGCCTGAATTTGTTCCCCACTATCCCAAACTAGGGGGGTGTGGTCTGAAAAAGGGTGTTCTAGCCCAGAAATTGTTGATAGATGGTACATTTCAAGGAGATTGGCATTTCCAAAAAATCTGTCAATCTTTGACATAAGGCCACTACCATTTCTCCAAGTAAACTCAGCACTAGAAGATGGGTATTCACTTAAACCCAGATTTTGGACCAACAATTGGAATCCAAGGGATGCACTATCCACTACACCGTTTGGCCTGTCTCTTTCTGTTAACACACAATTAAAATCCCCCCCCCCCCCCCCCAACCAAGCAGCCCCTTGTATAAGTTCCACAGTTGCAACCCAATCATCTCATAATTCCTGCCTCAAAAATGCAAGACATGGCCCATATGCTCCAGTGATGAAATACACATCTTCCCCCTGACATCTTTTGAACTTACATGTCACCAAATGCCGAGCTTTATGCACCTCTAGCAACTGAAGAGAAGCCTTTCTCCACCATAGAGCGATCCCACCTGATCTGCCTTGAGCATTGATAGACACATTCAGTCATCCCTGCATTCTTTTAAGTTAGTCCAGGCCCTGTCCTCTTCGTTCTCAATGTGTGTTTCTTGAATTATGGCACAATCAATCTCCCACTCTCTCAGATACCTTGAGAGGGAGGCCCTCTGGCTCTTGTCGCGCAACCCATGCACGTTCCATGTGAGGACTCTCATCGTCCTCCAATGGAATCCCCCTATTCACATCCTGGGCCCTACCCACCTTCATAATAGCAGCCACCGAGTTTTCATCAATTTTCACAGTCATGGTCAGTCTTCTCTATCTAAATTTATAAGGAGATCTACCCACACCTCCTTTGGTATTTGTCCCAACTCCAAATTTCAGACCTTCCATTGCATTTGACTTGGATTGGGGTTGCCTAGAAGTATTTCAAATCTCTTGCAGGATCCTCTCTTCCTCTACATCTAACAAAGATTGAGTTGCTGCCCCATCCTCCATCATAGCGGGTTCCATTAGCAACAACTCCATTACTTCCTCCTTCTCCCCAAGATGGTGATGATCCTTACACTTCTTGGGCATAGGTGCCTCATCAGGGGTCATCCTACCCGTCTGCTACCCTACATCCACACCAGTCACCTCCGCATAAGACGGCTTATCTTGACAGTTCTCCCCATCACTATCACCCATTGTGAGGCTTATTGACAGAAGCTAGGAGCTCCCCCCACATCGGAGAATTATCCTTTCTAGGACAGAACCTGCTTTGAAGACATCCACCAAGACACTCATAATCTGCCCATCTCCTTCCATTAAACCAACCTCTGCATCTTCGACTAGAGTAGCAAATCTTGCAATCATGGTCGCCACCACCTCTTTTAATCTCAGATGTAAAGGCAGACCCCTGATCCCTACCCTTCCCGATCTAGAACCTGTCCTTTGGGGCGGCTGTTCGAGCAAGGATCCATCAAAAGGAGAGACCAGTCTCCAAATCACCATTAATTCATCAGCAGAACTTGATTGAAAACGCAGATATTCAACATCCATCATCCCCAAATCAAAAAGCACAAACCGCGTGGGGGAGAGGAACGCAACCTTCGAATCATCAATCGACAGAGATAGAGACCTTACCAACTGATGAATATTGTCCAAGGAGAGAGTGCTAATCATCAACTCTCCTACCAGAGCCCCTCACAGCATCAGTTCAGCGGTTTTGATTTCTTCCATCATGGGTACCTCAACATCCACCGTATGACCCCCATAGGTAGGAGGAGGCGGCGGTGGTGGCCTCCTAAAGTTCTCTGCCCCTGGATGCAAGTTGAACCCGTCCCTCTCCTGCCCTTTACTGGTCACACAGGAATCCTACTTGTGGCCATGTCCTACACACGCAAGGCATACGATTGGATGACGGCAAACCGCCGCCATGTGCCCTTGGTGTCGACATCTGAAACACAAAACCTCCTTGTCTCCCCAATGCCTCCCCCTGTTTGCGTTCCCCATACTCGCTCCCCATCTTCCAGCATCCCCGACTCCTCTTCTTTCCTTCCGTCTCCAAGCCCTAGACCTCTAGGTCGTCCAGCCTTCACCATCACGATTTCTCCCTCCATTCGCCCTAGGATCGCCCGCCATCCTTCCCCCCTTCTTGAATCAGCATTGAGGTTTTAAGTGTAGGGTTTAGTGTTTAGGGTTTATGGGTTAGGGTTTAGGTCTTTTGTTGATGAAGTTTATTTACAAAAATTTAAATCAAAAGTTAAATGTTTGATTATCAGCTCTTAGTACTACATATACTTACATAAATTTAGAAGCACTTCATGACAAACAATAGAAATTTCAGTTGCATTTTCTTACTCTTCTCTAGTATAATAACTAATCTTAGCTCCATTCCTAAAGCACCCTTTAGTGGGGGCTATTGGGAATGTAGTTAAGGTTAGTTTTGTGAGGTATACTGGAGAAGTGACGGAATATGCTACCAAAATTTCTCCATAGACTAGTTGCATGTAACAAGTAACGTTGTAATCAAATCTTCAAAGATGGGCTATCAAGTGAAAACCTTCTTCAAAATATAAATATTTTTCATATACTTTCTCCTAATTTACGAGTGGTTTACTAAAAATTTTAGGTTATCATGGACAAGTCTTGGATTGGTCTTAGGAATTTGGATCACACTAAATATAAAAGTAGAGTGATCTCATTCCTGGATTGGACCTTCCATGAAGATAGGAAACAATACAGACATGGAGAATTTTTTGAGAAATATTCTATCTGTATAGGAAGTGTTTTAATGGATTTGTCCAAGATATGAACACAATTCTAGAGTAGGTGATCTATAATGGTTGGTGGCAATATTACACGAAGTCAACTACACATGGAGAGGAACCAGTACAACATGACACACAAAATACAATGGAAGTGGATGAGTCTGATGTTGATGAAGTCAATGATAATCAAATCAATGAGATGCTACATGATATGAGAGAGGTTAATCTTGATATTGCAAATGATGAGGAAGCATTCAATAGCTGTAATAAGTTTTATGATGCAATGAAGGCAACTGAGGATCCTATCGTGCCTGGAATTAGTTCCATGATGAGGCTATCTTTTCTGTTGAAATTATTTCATATGAAAGTTTTAAATAGAGCTACAGTAAAATTGAGGTCAGAGGTGCTTCAGTTTATACGAGAGTTGTTAAATAATCCCACTAGTATGCCAGATTTGTGGTATGAAGGAAAAAGATAAATACGAGTACTTGGTATGAATTGTAAGAAGATTCCCGCATGTCTAAATGACTGCGTGTTATATAGAAACAAGTACGTTAACTTGACTTCCTACTGGGAATGTGGTGGAAAATCCTTAATCAAAATTTAATAAAAATATACTGAAATTATACGACAACTTCAGGTCGTAACGTAGGGAGGCACAAATGTAAATAAGACATTCACGTAGATTAATTGTGGCTATAGGCGCAAGATCTGAATCCAAATCCAATGTGAAATGATGTGCATAACAAGAGCCAAGAAAATATGAGAAAGTGGAAGCACACTGTTGCAAATTCACCTCAATATATTTAATGCATCAAAATAAAGGAATAGTGAACCGATAATGGCATAAAATGTAAATACAAATCAAACCCATAATAGATTATTTCGTTTCCTTGATCGTGCGTGAAGAAGAGGCAATGGCGAGCCATGTGGAGCTCGGAGGAGGTCGATTACGAGGAGGGGGTACCGATGGTGGTAGCGGATTTACAAGTGGTGGCCAGCGGCAGAAGTCGGAGAGGAGGATGCCTCTGGCAGTGGAGGTAGTTCACCAGCATGCGTGGGTTGTCGATGGCAATTCTGAGAGCGTGGCCGTGCTTGTGAGGGAGGGGTGAGTCCAGTGGAGGCACTGGCGCATGGAACGGAGGGCGGAAAGGCTGGCTGCAGGTGGATGACCAATGTGGAGTTTGGGTTCTTTTTCTCCTCTATCGGTGGAGGAGAAGAAGAAAAGGAGGAGGAGGCCAAGCGTTGGCTTGCTGGCCATGCATGCGCATGCGAGTGCACGCAGGGGGGCGGACTGTGCATGAGGTGGCTACATAGGGAGGACGAGCACTACTATTAGCATGTGAGAGGATGGTCGCACGATGGTTGGTGGCTGTGTGATGGCATGCATGGGTTGCTTGCACGTGAGAGGATGGTCGCGCAATGGTTGGTGGTGCACGAGGAGGAGGAGGCTACATACAAGGCTGGTGTGTACACGGCCAAGGGGAAAGGTGCCTGTTGTTGAGGGCGCGGTTGAGCACAATAGTGGAGGCACGGTTGTGACTCTGTTGGCTGGAGCGAGAATGAAGGTGAAGAGGACCAGGTGCGGGTCTGCAAACATCTAGGAAGGTTCCTAAATGACTTACACAAAGGGGATGGCACACAGTGGTGATCTTAGTGACTCAGTGGCAGACGTGGTGGCAGTGGCGGTGTCGCAGTGGTCGTCGAGGCTCACAGTGTTGGTTTTTGGTGGTGGTGCACGATGGTGGATTCAGTGGCCTGTTGGGGAGAAGGTTCTCCCTTGTTAAGGAAGATGAAGATGCTCGATATGCCTTCTCAAGAGGAAAGAGTCTCCTTTTAATTTGTTTGCAATCTCCCAAAGGGGAAGGAGTCAGGTGGTGGTGATTCTATTTCCATTCCCATCCCTCAGGTGGCTTTCCAAAAGAGAGGAATTTCTTTCTCTCTTTTTTCCGCTTGAAAATCAAATACATTTAATGTGAAGCAATTAACCGTTGTCCTTGTATTTGATGTGAAGCCATTAACCATTGTCCTTCCCAAGGTGACCTGCATTCAAATGACTAATTCAATCACTTATTCAAGGCATGTAAAAATTAATGGAATAACAATTTTTAAAGCTTAGATGGTTTATCAATGTAATGCATGCTTTAAATCAATTTCACATTCCAATAGCAATGTACTCAAGCTTTAATTTAGTCCACTAAAGTGGACTTATCAAATACCCCTATGCCTAAGTTTTGCTAGTCTCGAGCAAAATCATACAATACAGATCAGGTCTCTAAGCCAAATTTTACCATCAGGATGCCTTATCGTGCCACACCTCTAGAGAATAGATCAAAATACCAACTATAGGCTTAAAGGTAACCAAGTACCAACCAAGATATAGACCTAACCAGCCTCAGCCTTGGGTCCACCGCAAAGGTTTCTAAGGCCCACAAAAACAACCCAGAGGTTCGTTGACCCCAGTGGTTAAAGCACCCGTGCGTATGTGCAGCAAGTCTAAATTCAGTTTTCCAGTGCAATTTTAATAAGAGAGATGGAGAGAGATATTATTTTGAGAGTTTTCTCTCTTTCTTTTAAATTCACCTAAATCCAACATCGGATTGGCCCTAAACATGATTTATATCGAATTCCTTGTCCCCACCATCAACCCTCGTAGGATCCCTGGCAATCGATGCTTTGAGATAGCACCACCTATGGCAACCCCCAGAACCCTGGCTTTCGATACTTCAAGATAGTGCTGCTCATAGCATTCTGTAGCTAAATTCAGACCCTGGCAATCAACATTTTGAGATAATGCTGCCATGGCATCTGAACCAGCATAAGGTACTTTCGTGCCTTCTGTAGGATATTTAGATATCCTAGGAGACAAGCATCTAGGAGACGGTATGTTATAACGCATCTTTGAGGGAAGTATTTTTCATTCCTTCTCTTTGTGTCGGGAACTCATCCAATCAACTTGTATCTTCAAGCCACTTCTAAGTCAACTTTTCGGGGAAACATTTTCAGAACAAACACTTTTCCACATTATTCTTCATTATGCACACTAAACCAGATCGGTGTGTGATTTTTGGCTACCTAGGTTACCAAGTCCCCCAAACCAAAGGGCAAGCAATGAGGCCGAATACTCCCTAAGCCTTAGACTTAATACATCAGCCTCGCAACTCCCTCAAGCTCTTGAGAAATAGTCCAGATCTTAACAAATACGTGAGTGTTTAAGCTCGAAAATAGACCCAGGAGGCCTAGAGTTGATATTCCTCACTTATCTCCTCTTTAACACTTTAGGGCTTAATTCATCATCTGATCCAGCCCAGAACTAAGGTAACTCTTCCATAATCAAATGCTAAGACTAACACGATTTTCCTTTGTTTGTCTGTGTTTACTTTCTCTTTTCCTTCTTCAATAATTTTGCAGTTCAGCTCGCAAAGATTTCATCTCTTCTTTCTCTTGTCCCCTTTCAATCCCTTTCTGTTTTTTTTTTTTGCAATAAAAGTCCAAACTACATGCATGCAAAAATATGTATAAATGCTATGTACAACCTCAGGTCATACCCCCCATGCCTAGATCTGACAATGTTCTCATTAGAAAGCAAAAGCAAGGAAAGATATTACCTGAGGTAGAGTGCTTGGAGCTAAGGCTCCTCTAGCCTGTAGGTGTCCAATACCTGGCCATCAGAAAGAGTGACATATGGTTTCAAACGTTGGTCATTTCCCTTGAAAGTCTCACCAGATGAGGGATTTTCTATCTCAACTGCACAATGTGGGAACACCTACATAACAGCATATGGTCCATCCCAACGGGACTTAAGTTTCCCAGGGAATAGCTTGAGTCTAGAATTGAATAACCAGGCCCATTGGTTGGGCTCAAAGGTTTTGCAGAGGATGTGTTTATCGTGAAAGACCTTATTACGCTCTTTATAAGCCTGAGCTATCTCACAAGCCTCATTCCTCAATTCTTCAATCTTAGTCAATTCTAATAAAAACGCCTTGCTTGCGTCCTCGATATCCATGTTGACATTCTAAATAGCCTAGTAAGCCCTATGCTCAATCTCAACAGGTAAATGGCAGGCTTTGCCATACACTATATGGAAGGGAGACACACCCAAGGGGGTCTTACAAGCAGTTCTGTAAGCCCATAGTACATCAAGTTTCTTTGATCAATCTTTCCTGTCGGATCTTACAATTTTCTCTAGAATTCGTTTGATCTCCCTGTTAGACACTTCAACCTATCCACTCATCTGCAAATGATACGGGGTAGCTACTTTGTGGGTGACACCAAGACTTTTAAGTAGATGGGTGAAGTGTGCATTCCTGAAATGAGGTCCCCCATCACTAATGATCGTCCTTAGGCAACCAAATCGAGAAATGATATTGGCCTTAACGAAAGTCAGGACCACAGAGTGATCGTTGGCCCTAATCAGAATAGCCTCTATTTACTTTAACACATAATCAACTACCACGAGGATATATTCAAAGCCATGAGATGATGGGAAAGGGCCTCTAAAATCTATGCCCCAGATGACAAATATCTCAACCAGAAGGATAGGCTATTGGGGCATCTCATCTTGCTTTCCAATCGTTCCAGTCTATTGACAACAAAGACATGCCCCCACATAAATATGTGTCTCTGAAAAGTGAATGCCACCAAAAACCAGATTAGAGAAGCTTATATGCAGTTTTATTTGCACTGAAGTGTCCTCCAAAGTGCAGTGTGTGATAGAAATTCAAGACACTCTGTTGTTCCTCCTCTAGAACACACCTACGTAGTACCTGGTCATGGCCTATTCTAAAGAGCTGGAGGTCCTCCTAGTGATAATACTTAGTGTCAGTGAGAAATCTATCTCTCTTTTTCTTATTCCACATACTGGAGATTTCACCAATGACCAAGTAGTTGAGGACATCAACATACCAAGGTGTCGTTGGTTGTACTGCCATCATCGTTTTATCAGGAAAGGTGTCATGAATGTCTCCTGATGGGGTTGAAGCCTCAACTAGGATCCTGGATAAAGGACCTACGACTACATTTTTGACCCCTTTCTTGTCACGGATATCAAGGTCGAACTCCTGTAGTAACAGAATCCATCGAATCAGTCTAGGTTTGGTGTCCTTCTTAGCGAACAAGTGCTTCAAGGCTAAATGATTAGTATACACCACAACCTTGGATCCCAGAAGATAAGACCTAAACTTCTCCAAAGCAAATACTACCGCAAGAAGTTCTTTTTTTGTCACAGTGTAGTTTTGTTGTGGATCAATAAGGGTCTTGCTAGCATAATACAACACATGAGGCTTCTTATCAACCCTTTGACCAAGGATCGCTCCCACAGCAAAATTTGAGGTATCTCACATCAACTCAAATTGGAGAGTCCAATCAAGTGCTTACAGGATAGGCATGGTTATGGGGCCTCCTTCAAGACTTGGAAGGCCTCAGCACACTTTGTATCAAAAAGGAAGGCAGTATCCTTCTCCAGTAAGTTATAAAGTGGCCTAGAAATCTTGCTGAAACCTTTAATGAAGGGCCTATAAAAGCCAGCATGGCCCAAGAATGATCGGATATGTTTGACATTGGTGGGTGATGGAAGCCTTGAAGTGGACTCAACCTTGGCCTTATCCACTTCTAAACCTCGCTTAGACACTACATGCCCAAGAACAATGCCTTGTTGAACCATAAAATGATTTTTTCTCCAGCTAAGTACCAATCCTATCTCTTTGCAGCGGGTAAGAACTTTTTCTAAATGCGAGAGACAATGGTCAAATGATGAGCCATATATGGAAAAATCATCCATGAAAACCTCTACAAACTTGTCAATCATGTTTGAAAAGATGGACATCATTCACCACTAAAATGTTCTCAGAGCATTGCATAGTTCAAATGGCATCTGGCGATAGGCAAATGTGCCATAAGGACTCGTGAAAGTAGTGCGCTCCTAGTCGTCTAGAAAGATGGCATTCTGATTGTACTCAGAACATCCATCAAGAAAATAGAAGTATTTATTCCATGCCAATCTCTCTAGTATCTGATCAATAAATGGCAGAAGGAAGTGGTCTTTCTAGGTTGCGGTGTTAAGGCGGTGATAGTCTATGCATACCTTCCATCCAATTGTGGATCGGGTGCTGACTAGCTCCCCTTTTTCATTGGTCTCCACTGTGAATCCTCGCTTTTTGGGCACCACATGAATAGAACTGACCCATTTGCTATCAAAAATGGGGTAGATTATCTCACATCCAACCATTTTAAAATTTCCTTCTTCACCACTTCCTGCATGTTAAGGTTTAATCACCTCTGCATATCTCAGATGGGTTTCACAGAGTCATCCGTGTAAATGTGATGCATGTAGAGAGTCGAGTCAACCCCTTTGATGTTAGCTATAATCCAATCAATGGCTTCCTTGTGCCATTTTAGGCATTCAATTAATGGCCCCTCCTACGTTTTAGATAGAGCAGTTGAGATGATGACAGGGAGCGTATCATTGGGCCCAAGGAAAACATATTTGAGGGTCTTTGGAAGTGGTCTAAACTCCAAGTTGGGAGCTTTCTGAATCAAGGGAATTATGTTCAATGCCCCCACCTCCGATAGTGGATCTACCTTGATTGTCCATGGCGGGAGAGGGACTCGCTTTGACATCCAATAGCTCTTCTAATTCAAACATACCTCCCTCTCCTTCTTCAAGATTTGGCGTATGGTCCTTAGAAATGACCATTTGGAGGGGATCATCACACAAAAGAGGTGGTGTCGTCTCCTCTACAATTTCATTGATCACCTCAATTTGGGAACAATCTTCCAATTCGGGTTGTTTATAGGCATCAAACACATTCAGCTAGATTTTCTGCTTCCCAAAGCCCATCTTGTGCACCCCTAATTTGTAATTGATGGACGCATTGGCTGTAGCCAAAAAGGTATGCCCTAGGATAATCGAAGGTCTAGTGCTCATGTTGGATGGGTTAGTATCCAATATTAAAAGGTCGACGGGAAAGAAGAAATCCTCCACTCTCAGGAGGACATCTTCTAAGAGCCCGCATGGTGTCTTCAGCGATCTATCAGCTACTTGGAAAATTACAGGACTAAGCTTCAATTCACCTCCTCTTAATAGCTCATAGACTGAGCTTGGCAATATATTGACCCCTGTGCCTAGATCGAAGAGAACCTCATCGATGCGTTGCTCTCTAATGACCACAAAAATATACGGGGCTCCTAGGTCCTTCATCTTGAGGGGTGTACCTTATTGTAGGACCGAGCTGACTAGGTCAGGTAAGACAACCTTAGCCTGGACCTGTTTCCATGATTTCCACTTCTGCGTGCATAGGTCCTTCAGAAATTTAGCATAGGATGAGATTTTCTTGATAGCATCCAATAGAGGCAAGTTAATGCGAACTTTCTAGAATGTCTCCATTACTTCTTCCATCCTATCTTTGGCTCCAGATGAGCTTGCAACAGGTGCCTCAGAGGTGGATAAGTGCTCAGGAAAGGGCACTCTCGGCCTCTGGGTGGAGAGGTTGTCATGGTGGGACAAGGGTGGAACAAGGACAACATCCTCTGGATGGGTGATTTCAAGCGAAGAGGGGCTGAGTGGGTCTTTCTTGGTGGATGTGTAAGTGATTGTTGGGTAGGTAGGAGGGGTGACCATAGGAGTGAGTTCAGGTTTGGAGAGTTGTTTGCCACTCCTCAGAATGGTCACATCCTTAGCATGCTCCCTTATGAAGGACCCTTTTCCCCTAAGATTCTCCTCAGATGAGCTGGGCAACTTCCCAAGATCATGTTGTCTAACAGCCTCAACAAGATCGCCAATTTGAGATTTTGAATGATCATACTCTGATTTTCTTGCATGGCCTTCATAATAGCTTTCAGATCATCCATCTCAGAATTGTTGGGCTGAGGAGGAGGCTAGAATTGTTGTGCCTGAAAGGGTTGGGTGGGTTGGGCTCTTGAATTCCTTGAGTTGTAAGCATCACCTTGCTTCCATGAGAAATTGCGATGGTTTCTCCACCCAAGATTGTAGGTGTTTCCAAATGGGTTGTTCTTGGGAGGTGGACGAAACCCTTAGGTAGCATTCAGGTCTGCCTGAACTAATTCAGGGAATTGATTAGCCAAATGGAACTCAACAATGGTGTAAAGAGTGCTTTGGAAAATGGAGCATTCAAAAAGAGCCTGGAGTTGGGAAGCTGATTGTGAGAATGTGCCGAGTATGTCATGAGTCTTTCAAAGTTTTGGTTCGACAATTGGATATGGAAGGAAAAATTCTAAGTAGCCCCGACTTTACTAGCTTCCACTTTCTTCTGGAGGATGGAAGGTTTTCTAACTTGATAGGTTGAGGTCAAGTGGATAGAATTGTCACTCAATGATTCAAATAACATCCATGCCTCATCCTCCATTTTGGTATGAAAGGTTATAGCACAATAAGCATCCACTGTTTGCCTATGCCTATCAAATTGTCCAGTATAAAACCTCTCTACCAATGGCCATTTGGGCACTTGATGATGGGGGCATAATAGTATCAGATCATTGAAGCTCTCCAAAGTCTCGTGGAATTGTTCCCCATCTAATTGAGTAAAACCCATGATCTCCCTCCTGAAGTGATTGGTTTTGCTCATCGAGAAGAATTTCTTCAAGAATTCTTCCTTAAGGGCATTCCAATCATTCACCCTTGCATCCAAGGTGTGATACCAGTGTCTTGTCTTGTCCTTAAGGGAGAAGGGAAAGAGGGTCCTCATCAGAGCTTCATCAGTAAAGTTTTGAAGTTTCACCATGGATCAGACCTCAGTGAATTCCTCTAAATGGCGATAGGGGTCCTCCCTAGGAGTACCATAAAATGAGGGCAACAAGGATATGGTACTGCTCTTGATCTCATATGGATTATCCCTTGCCGATCGTCTTAATGCTTGAGCAGGTTGGTTGGTCGAAATGAAGTAGTCCCTCAGGGTCCTTTGTTGATTTTCTCCTTGATTGGCCATTTCTTTTCTCTTCTCACTTTGGTAGGCTCTCCTAAGGATTCTCTCGGGCTCAGGATCAAACACTAGACTACCCTCAAGAGAGCATCTACCAAGTGTGCAATATCTACCAATCACAATTCAAGTTCTTGCCAATTGAGTAAGTGAAACCTCCACTCCACAAATTGGTCAAAAAGGTCAAGGCGATGTCCCTACATTCTCAAGTAAGTGGTATTAGAGGAAGTGGTGACTTAAGATCTTGACCTACTCAGTTGTTAGGGGCAGAGGTAAAATTGGTTGATATAGATGACCAAACAAGTTATTCAAGGCAATTACGCGACCTAATCCAACCTTCGAGTGCCCTAGGACCTATACCTTGCTTCAATGATACTCTCAGGTGATATAGTGAGAAGTTACTCCAAGGATGAAACTAAGGGATGCAAGTAGGGTGAACCCTTCCTTTGAGGCGATGCGTAAGCGATGCCTCTTAACTATCCTTTTGTTCCTTTAAGGGGTATCCCCCTCCTTGAAGTATCCAAACACTTGGTCACAGGATAGTACCACCACCACAAGGTGAAATAGGAGGGTCTACACAGATAAAGAGATAGATGCCTATAGCCTTAAGGGATCGAGACCTAGTGCGGTGACTAGTGTGCATGCTCCATGTCAAAAGTGTTCATCACACCACAAATCAGTTTGATTTTGAGAAGGATCGCACACAAGTCCCTTTTGATCATATCAAATGTGATTTTGACTTTAAGGTCAAATCTGATTAGCAGTCCCAATTTCAATTAGGCGACCACTGAATTTGGTCAATTCAATCAATTTGGTGGTTTTCATATTTAATCCACATGCAATGTGCGAACAGGAACTAGATGCAAAGATAGAACGATATACCTATCTCCAGCAATCTCCATGCAGATATGTAAGCAATGCAAGGAAAGAGATTTAATATGCTGCTCAATCACCCCTAAATGCGTCCACCTACGGGTATGCAACTCCTAAACAGGCACCTCGATATTTTTGTCTTTTCTTTTTAAAGCAAGCAAATAGAAATTGTATCACTCACACATAGGGAAATAGCCCTAGCTACTAAAGAAAGTGGGGACAGACCCCCGTAAATTAGCTCCAATTGCTACAAGGGCGAGAAGACTGAAATGAAATAAATTCAATGACGAAGGAAAATCCCCTATGAAAGCAGGATCTAGGTCCCCTTCTCTTCACGTCCTCTTCGTGTATGTGGGAGTCTCTCAAGATTGATGTTGTTGCTCTGTTGTGCCTGTTGTTTGATCAAATTCCTCGCACAGAAAAATAGAGAATGGTCAAATAAATGCGTACTTCAAAATAATCAAAAATAATCAAATGAATCTATTGCGTCTGTTGCCTCCCCAACAACGACACCATTTGATCAAGAAATTTTTCTTACCAGAAATATATGTCAGAAAAATATGTTGAGAAATGATGATAATAAGATGTGTCATCGTAGTAAATTTTGTGATGGAAAATCCTGAATCAAAATTTAATGAAAATATACTGAAATTATACCACAACTTCAGGTCAGATCATAGGGAGGCACAAATGTAAATAAGACATTCACGTAGATTAATCGTGGCTATAGGCTCAAAATTTGAATCCAAATTCAATGTGAAATGATGTGCATAACAAGAGCCATGCAAATACGAGAAAGCGGAACTGCACTGTTGCAAATTCACCTCAATATATTTAATGCATCAAAATAAAGGGCAATGGCATAGAATGTAAATACAAATCAAACCCCTAACAGAGGATTTCGTTTCCTTAATCATCCGCGAAGAAGAGGCGATGGCAGGCTGTGTGGAGCTTGGAGGAGGTTAACTACGACGAGGAGGTCCCGAAGGCAATAGCGGATCGACGAACAGTGGCCGGCGGCGGTCGTCAGAGAGGAGGACGCCATCAGTGGTGGAGGCAGTTCACCGGCATACATGGGCTATCGATGGTTGTTTTGAGGGTGTGGCCGTGATTGTAAGGGAGCGACAAGTCTAGTGGAGGAGATGACACGTCAAATGAAGGGCAAAGAGGCTGACTACGTGTGGATGATTGGTGTGAAGTTTGTGTTCATTTTCTCCTCTATCAGTGGAGAAGGAGAAGAAGAAGAGGAGGAGGCCAGGCGTTGGCTTACTGGCCATGCACATGCACACGCACACGAGGAGTGCGTGCAGGGGGGCAAACTGCGCATGAGGTGGCTACGCAGGGAGGACGAGCACTACCGTTTGCATGTACGAGGATGGTCGCGCGATGGCTGGTGGCCACACGGTGGCGTGTGTGGGCTACTTGCACTTAAGAGGATGGTCGCATGATGGCTGGTGGTGAACGAGGAGGAGGCCACGCACAAGGCTGGTGTGTGTGGATCGAGGCTAATGGTGCCTACTGTTGAGCGCATGGTTGAGCACAATGGTGGAGGCATGATGATGACTCTGTTGGCTGGAGTGGGAACGAAGGTGAAGAGGAGTAGGTGTAGGTCTCCAGATGTCCGAGAAGGTTCCCGGATGACTTAAACGAAGGGGATGGCACACGGTGGTGATGTCAAAGATGCGATGGCAATGGCGGTGTTGCGGTGGTCATCGAGGCTCGTGGTGATGGTTTTTGGGGGTGGTGCACGATGGTGGATTCGATGGCCTATTAGGGAGAAGGTTCTCCCTTGTTGAGGAAGATGAAGATGCTCGATATGCCTTCTTAGGAGGAAAGAACCTCCTTTTAATTTGTCTGCAATCTCCCAAAGAGGAAGGAGTTAGGCAATGGTGATTTTGTTTCTATTCCCATCTCTCTTATGGCTTTCTAAAAGAAAGGAATTTCTTTCTTTTTTTTTCTCTTGAAAATCAAATACATTTGATGTGAAGCCATTAACCATTGTCCTTCCCAAAGTGACCTGCATTCAAATAAGTAACCAATCCAATCACTTATTCAAGGCATGTAAAAATTAATGGAATGACAATTTTTAAAGATTAGATGATTTATCAAAGTCATGCATGCTTTAAATCAATTTCACATTCCAATAGTAATGTACTTAGGCTTTAATTTAGTCTACTAAAGTAGACTTATCACCAGCTAGCCACGATTGTTAAGGCAACTATGACACTTTCCTACATCAACTAGAGGAGAGTCGCAAAGGAATTAAAGTCCTCAATTATTCGGGAGTTGCAAGTATAAATTTTATAATTATTTTTTAAAATTTATATCAACTATAATTGATTTACATATTATTTAATACATGACACTTTGGATTACGGCGAGAGTCTCAATGCACCCAAGGCTATCCTACAGCATTCAGGCAAAATACATCATGGATGGAGAGAGGAGATGAAAAGTATGGTATGAAATTCCTGTAGATTCTCAATTTATTTAATTATTTATATAAAATCAACCATTTCTAATAAAAATTTGTAAAGCTATTTTACCTTTTAACAATAGGTCATATGAGGAGGCATCGAGAAATGTGCCTCTTACGATTGCACCTCCCATTTGAAGGGAGTGTTGCAAGCATTGGAGAGATCCAGCAATAGAGGTAACTAAATAGTTTTGAATTTGATTATTAATTTCAGTTTATATCAGCTGATTACATAATATTTTAGTAATAAACATTGTATTTCTTACAGGAGCAAATCAAGAAAAACAAGGCCAACATGGCCCAAGCTCCTTCCCAGACCCACTGGTTGGGTCAAATGAGTATTGACTCATTAAAAGACAGATATGTAAGTTTTTTAAATCAATATTTTATACTAAAATAAAGAATTTTAATTACATTAAGAGAAGATGAAAATTTTACTTCATTTTTAGGTGGAGGCACACGAGGGTATTGAGCTAGCTTGAGTGGGAGTCTATAAGCAGACTCATAGTAAAGAAACACTCGACGACCCCCGTGCAGGGATACATAAGACATACCAAGAGACACATATAAGTAATTACAAATTACATTAATTTTAGAATAGATAAAAATTAATTACAAACATATATATTTACAGGGTCGTATGATGGATTTGATCCATCCTCCTGACGTAGTGGATGAGAACTCCAGGACCATTCCACAGACTCTTTTGACACTAGAAGATGCCTTCAGGACAATATTTTTGGGTCATCTGATACAAAGGGTCAAAGTTCTTGATTTTGTTGGATGCAGACAAAGTTTTGGATCAGACATCTGGGTTGCTATTTTAAGATGTCTAGGTGAAATTTTGGATGTCTAATTTTATGCGGTTTGTTTCTGTTTTGGACCAGATCCAAACAAGGTTCTAGTGTTTAAGGGTCAAACATCAGATTGGACATCTGACATATGTTCTAGACGTCTGAAGATCATAATGATCTTGGACTTCGGATTTCCTACGAATCCAAAAATTGAGATTTAGTCTGACAAATCTTCGCAATGTGTTTTTAGGTGTAACATTCCATTATTGGATGTCTGGAGGCACATCCAGACATCTAGAACAAAGGCTAAGGCATTCCTATCGTTGGATATGATCTAACAAGAAGGATTTGGAAATGATTGGGCCAACGGTAATCTCTAAGGTCGTCTGATAAACTTACTAGACGTTTAGATGACTCTACAGACATCTGGAGTTAAATCTAATCATCTGGTGCCGAAGTGCTTAAATCTTAAGGAGAGGATAAGTATGTGCGGTCCTCTAATTAGAAGATCGGATGACTTATATTGAGAAATCAGATGTCTTGGAAGGTGTTTAGACATCTGATGTGCGTCTCTGAGTTGAGTTTTTGTTTCTAATTTTTCCTAAGTATTGAGAGCTTATGTCTAGAGATTATATATGTTTGTTTGGGGCCTCTTTACAACTCTTTCTAGACTCAATAAATAGAAAATTACAACTCTTGTAAGATCTTTACAATAAAACCTAAGACCTAGACATAAGACACATCTTCATCCTTCAATACTTTGATTTTGAAATGCCGAAACCTGCAATGGTGTTATGACAGAAAAATACGATATGTCTAGCATTTATTTATTTTGCTATATTTTGTAAAATTATCAAAACATTATTTAGTAGAGGTTGAACTAACATTGTCTTATCTTCAAGGATTTGGACCTGATCATTCGATGTTCCACATTCCGAGGCGTGGCAACATTGATGATATGGGTGGATCTAGAGCTGGTAGCACGGTGCCCCAGCATAGTGTTTATGTTTTCATATTTTCTTCCCTTTTGTTGTAACATTTGAACATCTTTTATATAAATATGAATTATTTTGATTATATAATTTCTTTTGATTGAATATTTTGAACAACTTATTGTGTTTTGAACATCTTTTATTTCCTATGTGTTATTAATTCTCGTACTAAAAAGAGCAATTGCTTTTAAAAAAAATTTAAACATTATTAGTGACGGTTATTATTTAAACTGTTGTTAAACATAATTAGCAGCTATTTAGAAACTGTTGCCATATGTCAGTTAACTACTTGTCCATTTTTGGTGCGTGGTATTACATCTTATTTGGTGATAGTTATATATACTTGGAGACAGTTTTAAAATCGTCGCTATTATGTGTTAAGGGTAGTTTTACAAAAACCTATTGCCAATAGTATGTAATTTTTTGGTGCGTAGTTTGGACTCCTGCGAAGGCCATTGGTGATGGTCAAATAGATAACTGTCGCTAAATCCATTTTGTAATTGTTTGAAAACTGTCGTGCTATCATGGTTTTCTTCATGCCCACCCGCAATGAAACAAAGATGATACTAGAATGTAACCATCGCAAAAATAAAACAGCAACACCATATTCAGTGACAATCAGTGGCGACGGTTAATAATCGTCACAAACCACACCCATTAGTGTCACCACCCTTCCTTCATTAGCAAGCTTCTTCACGTCCAGACTCAGCTGCTTCTTGGTGGTTGTCCTCCTCTACTTCTTTCTCACCTCTGCTTCATCCTCATCTCCAAGGCGACTGCTGCAACTGACCACGCTCCATCTCATCTCCTATTTTTTTAGTTCTTTTCTAGTAGTAGATTTCTAGTTCTAGTAGACATTATGTTTTATGTTCTAGTTGTTCTAGTTATACCCTTGATAGTTATTCTAGTTGCAATAAAGTTCTATTTCTCATCATATTATTTGCAAGCCTTGCTTCCCATCCCCCTTCTCTATATAATTGTTTGGTTTTGATCTCCTTCTTGTCTCCTTCTTTAGTATAGTAATTCATATTTGCTTTGCATTTTGCATTTAATTAGATAGATCCTATCCCTCTAATCAAGCATCTAAATGCAATTAGACCTTTACTACTATGAAAGTAACATTATTTAGGAATTATTTAGACATATATATATGTGTGCGTCACACCCCCATGCCTCAGTTTTGCTAGTCCCAAGCAAAATGTAGTAAAGAAAAGTAGTAGAATTTCAAACTGGGATTTCAGAATTCAAAGGTACCAATCATCAAAAACTTTAGAAATATGTAAAAATCTCACCACATAAACTCAACAACACTAAAGTATCGACCAAGATAAGAACTGCTTTGTCTCATCAGATTCCAACAAGCTTCGAACTTGGTCTTAATTACAGGGTTCTAGGGCTCAAAAATCCACCCACAGGTTGATCGATCTCAAAACTACTGAGTACTCGTGTGTGTTTGACTGATCTAACAAGTGACATTTTCTTTAATATGTATCCATCACTCTATGTTTCCCACTCAGATTTGCTTTCTTAAGTACAAGAATCATAGTCCCCTTTTATTTCTTTGTATTTTCTTTGATATGCATACATATATATATTGAGGGGCCTACACATTGATGCACCGAGATGACACCATAAGAGGCACCCTCTAGGTAGGCCTTACACTCTGATGTGTCAAGATAATGGCATAAGAGACACCTAACCCACCATAGTGGATATTTTGATTACAAAGTATTTATCATTTAAGCACAACATTTCATAATTAAGGGACTCCTCTCTATTAATTTTGAAGCATTTCTTAATAGGAGAACATAGAGACTAAGGACTTATATTCTTTTGGATACCACAAGTCATTTCAGAGTGCAAGTGCAAGAGTGAGAAACTCATATCCTAAAAATTCCATCAACTCCTTAGGGTGGAGACAAAGCCAAATACTTCCCATAAAATTGACTTAATACCGTAGCCAAATCAATTTCTTCTAGGACTTAGAAACAAGTTCAAATCTTAGTAAATACTTGATTAAGTCGACTCGACTTGAAGAGTCTAAGTAGGAGAATTTTACATAAACCCAAAATTTAGGACTCATAGTACCCTAAACTCTTCATCCTTTCTCTAATTCTAAAGCTTTTGTGATATTTTTTCTTTTTTTTATTTTGTTATTTTTTTATGCATATATATATATAACATGGTTCCCGCATCGATCCATCTTGTCACAAGTGGTTCCAAATAGACAAGGTCTCAATTCTATTCAATCCGACTCTACTGTACATGACCTAGTGCAATGCATGATATGCCAAAAATGAATCCTCCCCCCATGCCTAAATATTGCAATGTCCTCATTGTACAAGAAAAAATCAAAGGGAACAAGGAAAGAAACAACTTGTGTTACTCTGTCTAGATAGCCTTAGTTGAGTTGCCTCCCAACAAATGTTGCATTTTACGCTGACAGCTGGACATACAAAACCTTAACAATCATCTTCAATGAATACAAGTATAAGCCATATAAGTAAGCATAAAAGATTTGGCTTACAAAAAAGGTGACCAAGAATATTGGCAAGTTGATGATGTAGAGTTATACCAACCGCTCCCTAATAAGTATTAATGCCTCAAAGTTCATGGGCCAACCTTAGAGGTCTAATGGATAAAGAATTGAAATCAACCTCATATGAGTTAGAAGATTGAGGACAATAGGGATCCTCACCAGCATTCAGAATTTTACTCATGTCTATCCTTTGAATGGCGACTCTACAATCGTCAATCCACACATGCCATTCTACCTCTATATGACCTTGTCTCCATGCCCCCTAGTAATCATGTCATTAGGTATCAGATCTACCCCTTCACTCAATGTTTCGGATAACGACTTCAAGTCTTCCAAAGATATCTTGATGATGCTTGTACTCTCAATGCAATCAATCAACATCTGATCTTTATGCTTGTCATGTGATATGACAAATGTGATCTCATTAAGTAGAACATCCTCAAGTTCCTTGAATTCAAACTCAAGTAATTCTAGGTATAATGCATGTGTGTCTTTAAACTCCTCTGGAAGCTGATCATAAGTAACACCTAATAATTGTTTTATCTCTTCAACACCTTTCCTCATAGATTTAGCAAACTCTTCAAATTTAGATTGCCTACCAATGGTGGTCAAGTCAAGCATAGAATCTTCCAATGCATTCAAGTTTTCGTCCACTTGACCTTTTTTATTATCATTGGTTATCTTTGATCTCTCAATTCCCAACTCAAGTGATGCAAAATCCAACTCCTAATGAAAATCTAATGTAGCTATAGGCAATTCTTCATATCTTACTCCCAATAATTCCTCAATCTCACGAATATCTTCTTCACATTGTTGCAAATTATCAGAATAATTAGTGAGAGTGGTGTCCTGAATCTCTTCCTCTATCGCATCAATCTAGGAACATTCTCCATAATTAGTTTGTTTACAATCCTCGAAAACATTAAGCGATATCTTCTTGTTCGCAAATCCCATTTTCAGAGCTCCAGTCCTACAATTGATGGAGGCATTTGCAGTAGCTGGGAAGGGTCGACCCAAGATAATAGAGGGTTTGGAAGGTCAATTAGAGGGGTCTGTATCTAGAATCAGAAAGTCTACCGACAAGTAAAATTCTTCTACTTTAACTAACACATCCTCAAATAGACCTCTTGATCTCTTCAATGATTTATCAGCTATTTGAAGGATCACATGACTAGGTTAACTCACCTCTTCCAAGTAATTCATACACAGAACTTGCCAAACTATTCACCCTCGCATCCAAGTCAAGAAGTGCTTCATCTATTCTTTGATCACCAATTATCACAGAGACGTATGGGGCTTTTGGGTCCTGAAGGTTGGGTGGGGTCCCATGTTGCGTTATCGAGTTCACAAGATCTAGTAGAACAACCTTACTAGGGACTTGTCGCTTAGATATTCTCTTTTGGGTACACAAGTCCATAAGGAACTTAGCATAGGATGGAGTTTGCTTCAAAGCATCAAGGAGAGGGAGATTGATATGAACTTGTTTGAATGTCTCCAAAATCTCATCCATCCTAACTTTTTGTTTATCATAGTAAGGCCTTGTATTGTTTGGATCTTTGAGTCTCTCAAGAAAAGGGGCCTTAGGCTTATAGGATGAGGGAGCAGTTCTAGGAATCTCATCTCTCTTCTCTTCCTCAATCTCATATTTAGGTGGTTATTGAGGAGAATCAAGTTTTTGTAATTCCTTCCCACTTCTTAACATGATTACTACATGAGCTTGCTCCCTAAAAATCACATTCTTCCCTTTAGGATTTTCCTCGAGCTGACTAGGCAATTTTTCATCCTTTCTTCTTATTTCTTCCATAAGACATCCCATCTAGGATTGCAAGTCAACTATCATCTTAGAATGAGATTGAAAGAGCATTTAATTAGATTCTTTCATGGATTTCATCATCGCCTTCATATCCTCTAAATCAAAAGATTGGGTCTTAGGAGGGGGTTTTGGAAGTGTTGATTCTGAAAGGTGGAGGGTGGCTTGAACCATGAGGTCGAGGGTTTGGTGTTGTAATTGTTTCTCTAAGTTAGGATGATTCCTCCACCTAGGTTATAGGCATTGGAATAAGGATTGTTTCTGGGTGGGGGGTTTCCATGAGCAGCATTGACTTGCTCTTGGATCAAATCAAGGAATGTTGTGCCAAGTGATAATCAAGGGTAGAGTGGCAAGTACTTTGGCACAAGGAGCATTCTACCAAGGGCTAGGCTTTGGCAATGGTTGGGTGCATGGGTTGAGATCTTGATGAAAGAAGTCTATAAAACTTTTGATTCAACATTTCCAATTGGTAAGCAAGATCTTGATTTGCACCCAATTCATTAACATCCATCTTCTTTTGTAAAAGAGTTTGAGACCTATCCCCATAAGAAGACATCAAGTGGATAGAGTTCTCATTGGAGGTCTCAAAGAGGTTCCAAGTCTCATCCTCAATCTTAGTCAAAAAGGTTCCCGCACAAGCTGCATCGATGTTCTGCTTATGCCTATCCTTTAATCCGATGTAGAATATTTCGACTAATTGCCATTTAGGGACTTGGTGATGTGGGCGCATTCTCAATAAATCTTTGAATTTCTCCCAAGTCTCATGAAATTTCTCTCCCTTTTGTTGCAAGAATCCAATAATGACCCTTCTATAGTGGTTGGTTTTAGTCATATGGAAATATTTCTTCAAGAATTTAGCTCTAAGGGCCAACCATGTAGCACAGTTCTCATCTAATGTGCGGTACCAATGTTTAGCCTTATCTTTGAGGAAGAAAGAGAATAGGCTTCTCATCAAGGCTTCATCAGTAAAGCCTTAGATTTTGACAGTGAAGCAAACCTCGAAAAATTCTTCCAAGCGCTTATAAGGGTCCTCACGGTTTGTCCCATAAAAGGATGAGAGTAGCTAGATGGTACTGCTTTTGATCTTGTAAGGTGAAAGGTTTCCTTGAGGTCTCCTAAGATGTGCATTGGGATAATCTTTAGGTAGGAAATACTCTTTCAAAGCTCTAGGGTTCTCCTCAACATGAGGTACTTCAACTTCCTCTTCAACCATAGCTAGATCTGAGGTGGGTTTTCTTTGGAGTTTTTCAGGATCAGATGTAGAGGTCAACCTAGGTTCTAAGGAATGTCAACCTAGCATACACAATCACAGAACCCACAGTCAAACACAAAACAAAGAGCTTGATTTTATGCATCTTTTGGAACTTTATATGATTTGTAAGTGATTAAGCAAGTTCTCAAAGCGGTTACTCACCCTACAAGCTAACCTACAAAGTGCTCTAGGAGGACCTACTACCAAGACTAGGAAGATCTTGAGTCGAGGCCGCTCACCACTAGACATCGCAAGGTGTAGGTGAGATGGACTTGTTGACCTCTGACCAACCTCTTCCTATTGAGCAAGGAGAGGAGGTAGAAAGACCTAGTGACCTTATGTGTAGTTGATGATAACATCATCATTAGCCATATCTAGCTTTAACAAGTCATAATCAAGGAATAGCTACTACATAACCGCTAGAGAGATGTAATTCACTGCAAATCCAATCTGAGAGAATAACAAGAAAATATGGGTAAAACTGCATTTTTTACAGGCATATCTCAATTGTAAAACAATAACAGGATTTCTAAGGGGTTAATTAAAGGTCAAAGGATCTTAAATGTCTAACAAGTGCGTACGTGCAGACAGAAATGGATTTTCGCATGTTTCAAGAATTAAATGACATCTGAAACCCTAAAAACTGACCTGCTTGATTCACTGAGGATCTGGTCAGAATAAAATTCACCTAAACCCTCTAAAATTCATAGAAAAATATTTTCTAGGGTTTGGTACCTTCAATTTGACCATCAAAATCCATTTTGACCTAAAATTAAGTCTCAGACGGAAAGTTGCCCTAATTTGGGTAATTATGCAATTTCCTCAGTCAAACGTGGTCAAAACCTAAATCTGACTTCACCATCAGATTCCTTGGATCCAAATTAGGTTTGTACCAAAACTTGGGCCCAATCAGAGATCGTCTTAACTAAGTTTGCATTTCAGTCCAATTTAATTCTTTCTCTCACACCCGTACCATTAGCTTTTGATAATATTTGCGTTTACCCCCCTAACTTCATCTCCTTCTTCATAAATAGATCCTCGTCGCCTGCAATTTCCTAAATCCTACTTCGGCGACCTTCAAATAAGAAGATCTCCCTGATTTCTCGCTCAATCCCTTCCAAGATTGGAAGGGAGATTCCTAAGAAGATCTACAATTTTAGCCACGCATTGGGCCCTGATTCACACTAGAATCCTCATGCGAATCCTTCAAAGAGTTGGGTTTCCAACTCTGGCGAGCCTTCCAAGCTTGGGAAGCTTACTTCCCAAGCTCTAACCGCTCCTTGAGGCCTATATAAGGATCCCCAGGGCCTAGCCGTTCTTCTCAATAAGGTTTGGGGCCAAAACCCTCTTCAAAACTCCACCTCCAGCCCCGCTCTGCCTTAGCTCTGCCTGGTGTGGCCTCCCATGGCCACTCTCTGGCCTCCCAATGGCCAAATTGGGAGTGCCATTATCTTCGTCTCCTTCATCCGCGCCTGGTGTGCCAAAGCTAGGGCCGTCCTCCCCTCTCTTTCTCACCGTCCACTCCCACCAGAGCACCTTCTTCCATGACGTCAGCCTACCAACGCCGGTTTCCAATCTTACCCCTTCGTCTATTAGAATAGGGTTAGTTTAGTTAGTTTAGCATCTTAGGTTAGTTTTACACCCCAAAAACCCAAAAGCAAACCCTTGACACCACCGTTCACCTTCATCTTCTCCATCTCCAGCGACCACTCCAGTGAGGGTTCCCATCCGCCACACACGTCCATCCCCCTCGCCACCGACTCCACAAGCTCCGCCATCACATGGAGGGCAAAAGCCCTATGTCTATTTCTCCGATTAGTGACTCCACGACTCTCCCGAACTCTACCCACACCGCACTGACTCACCGAGGTCTTATGACCTCCACACACACATGCACACCACGCTGCACCCACCACCACGTTTGCCATGCTACAGGGAAGCTGCTGAACCATCTGACGTGGCCATGAGGACTTTTTCTTGAGTTTCAGGTACTAGATCGAGCCTGCCATTAGCAGGCAAGCTTCAAGCTTGCTTGAACCGTTCTCCAGCTGCTGTAAGCCCCAGGCGGAAGTCCCAACCACTGCAGAACCCTATCAGCATCACATGCAATTGGTCAATTGGGAGCATTGACCGCGTCCCTAACCTCAATCAGAGCTACCTGCTGCTGCTACAACACACGGAGAAGGACCAACTTTAGTCCCACATCATGGGATGAGAAGTTGCTATAGACAAATAAAGTGTTTTTCTGCATAGGGCTTATCGCCTCCTAACACACGAGGGTGAGGTCCTCCTTACCCACTCACGCCTCGCTCATGATGCCACCACGCAGGCTTGGCTTCGACCCGTTTACCCGCCTACTCCAATGTGTAGGATCTGTAAATCACAAGCACACTAAAAGGGGGGATGAATAGTGTGGGAAAAAAAATTGCAAGACAAAACAAACCACAAAAACAAAGAAACAAGATATATAGTGGTTCCCCTCACTTGGGTACTCCACTACCTAAGTCTCCTGACTTAGGATTTTTAACCCGATTCCCTCAACTCAGAGGGAATCAATTTACTAATATCAGAGATAATTAATGGGTTACCTCAACCCAATTACAAGATATGAAAAGAGAAAGATACAGGTGTAAGCAAAATGTAAGTAGTAGCTTACAACTATTTCCTAAGTCTCCAACAAGAATATTTCTTACAACAAGTATAACCAAATCTAACAAGAAGACTAACGCGTAAAACAAACAATTGAATACAGAAAAACACGATCGCCTTTGATGATTTGTTGCAAATGGTGAGAGGCCTTGAAAGGTATGCAACAAACCAAGCTCTTTTTCAGCTTGAAAATTGAGGATTGAAGGTGTGGGCAAGAGTATGATTTTTTGTTTTTGAGCTCTCTAAAAAAATACTCAAAGGGTGCTTATATAAGCCACTAATCACCTCTCCCACGAATTCTAGCCATTAGGGGTATTTTAGGAACATTAGAAATAGGATTAATTGCAAACTAGCCATTCAGACTAGTCACAATGGTTAATTGGTACCGGTACTGAACTCTTGGTACCGACACTGACTGCATACAGTCAGTACAACCAAATCACTGGGTACCGGTACTCATTGTGAGTACCGGTACTTGTGACACATAGACTTGGGTCCTGTGACCTACATGTACCAATACTCATGATGAGTACCGGTACTTGTAAAATCCAGGCAAAAATCCAGTGCACAAACTGTGACCACTTGATACTGGTACTCATGATAAGTACCGGTACTTGATGTTCACAGTTTGGAACTTAGGTCCAAACCTGTAGCAAGTACCGAGGATCATTAGTGTAAATCAATTTTTAGAGGAATCCAATCTACTCTAGGCAACTTTGTTTTGAAAGAGTCGATTTTGAGTTAAGAACCGAGTAAATGAACGATATTCTGAATCCTAGTTATCTCTATTTTGATTTTAACACCTAGATTATGTTTTACTTGTTTAGAGACATACAAAAATTCTAAGATACAATAAAAACTAAAGTCTTCAAAACTTCTTCCTTTATGTGCAATCTTTTTGCTTGCATCCACAGATTCTTTTGACCTGTAATTACTTCATAAGCATATTAGATTTTAAAACGGTTTTGTTAACACCAAAACACAGAAGAGAGATGGAACTAGGGTCCAACAATCTCCCCCTTTTTGATGTTGACAAAACAAACAAGATACTCATATTAAAAATAAACAGACTTAATAAGAGAAGAATAGAAAAACTCCACAAGAGAGTGAAAAACCTCCCCCTCAAACTAAGCTCTCCTTATTTTAGATATGAAGTATCCATTCATTCATTTCATTTCTCCCCCTTTTTGTCAAGCAAGCAAAAAAATGAGCAAATACCATAAAGCATGACATTACCAAACAAGCTCACATTATCAAACAAAGCATCAACTTTCATAACATGATAAAGTGCATGACACAAAAGAAATATTAAGAGTCATACAAGCAACAACAAGCTTACATACTTAAAAACTAAACTAATTTCTATAACATTTTCTAATAAGTGGTTGTTCAACCTCATCATTGTCGTTGTCATTGTCATTGTCATCATCATCATCATCGTCGTTGCCGTCGTCATCATCATCATTGTCTTCTTCATATGAAACATTTTCTTCATCTTCCGTGTCTTCTTCTTCCTCATCTTCATGGATAATAGGTTCTTTTTCTGCTATTGGAGAAGAAACAAAAGATGGATCTTGAAAGTGTTTCTGTCTTCTTTAACTGTATTCCAGAGGTGCTTTTGATTGAGTCTGCTTCCTTTGTTTAGTTTGTTGAGTGGAAGATGCAACATATGAAGTCTCAAGAGACATAGAAAGATCATGAAATTTGTGTTCCATGTGACAGAAGGCAAAATTCATATTAGTTAAATTTTGACCAATATAATTGATAGTGTTGATCATATAGGGATCGGTGCCAAACTCATGAGATAGGTTCCTCCAAGGAGTTTCGGCTTCCGGAAAGGGATATGTAATGGGGACAAAAGCCGAAGATGATTCAGGAGATAGATGAGAAGAAGATTGAGCATTTGGATCAACTTCATCTTCTTCATCATCACTAGTAGATTTCTCTCTAGTGGGTTTCACTCCCATTTTTCGGAGAGTGGACCATTTGAAATAGACCACTTTTCTAAAAGGAGTGAAATTAGAAAGGTCAATTTTATTTTTATGAACTATGTGAGACACCAAGATATCTAAGGGTAAAGCTGATGTACGGTAATGAGGTCTAAGAAAGTGAATGAAAATCGTATTCCAGTTGACCGGAAATCTTGTAATGATAGCATAAATTAAGGGTAAAATGTCAACGGGAATTTTGTGAAAACCTGAATTTTTAGCCCTTAAATTCCTGCTAAGATACGGAAAAGAATACGAGCAAAAAGAGTCATGTTGGGGGCAACCAATGCTTTGCCCTGGCAATTAGGAAGCAATAGATTTTCATGAATTTTGTAAGTAGGAAATTGCTCCTTAAGTGTGTTAAAAGGATGACCTTCATTTGGGCTTTGGGTGATGGTTGATAAAAATCTAGGAATGGTGATTTTTTGACCAAAAACTTTGGATGTTAAGACTAGATGGCCTCGATTTTCTTGTTCTTAGATATTAGCAAAAAATAGACAATTAACGTCAGGGTAAACTCCAGGAACATTAGAAAAAAATGACTCATCAAAGAAATGCAAAAGATGTTGTTTGGAAAGATAGGTAGTAAACTCATAGATTTGAAGAGAAAAATCTTTCCACTCAATAGGCCTATAGTGATGAAGTTTTAGGCCTTTATACCAATCAAATTTTGATTTAGCATCCTCATTAATACAAAACTTGTGGAATGGATCTTGAGGTGCTTTTCCCTTACTTTTAGATTTAGGTGTCATCTAAAAACATACAATAATGAATAAGAAATACAATTAGAGATAAAGATAATTTCTTATCATGTATTCAAGTAACAACATATTTAAGGCTGCATGTACCGGTACTGATGATTGGTACCGATACTGGTTGGTTTCTGTCTCAACCAGAAATTTGAGCTAGTACCGGTACTCATCTTCAGAACCAGTACCTGCTCTCTAAAGCAGGCACTGCTGCACCTAGCGAGTACCAGTACCGATGATGGGTACCGGTACCATCTGGTACCCGATGAAAACACATTGCAACAGCAGAAATGACATCGAGAAAAGAAGAAACATGATGTAGAATGACTCAAGGAAACATGATTTGATGAGAAGAGAAGAATGTACCTAGGGTATGAAGATTGGAGATGATTCTTCTTCTTCTTGGCAAGGGCTTGGAGAGAATTGTGGTGGAACTAGGGTTTGGTTGTGATGAAATGAGGCAAGTGTTTGCACTTGACCTCTTTTATATGGGATGGGTCATGTGCTTGTCACATAACTACTTAAGTGGTTGAGAGAAGAAAAATTGACAACTTAGTTGTTGAAAAAAGTAATGTAGTCAACAACCTAAGCTACGCAACCAAATTGCAAATAACACACTGGTATTTCCAGACATATGGAAATATTACAATTTACCCCTCTTTTAGTAAGCATCGGTAATTTGCAAGAAAGGCCTCAGGAATTTTCATAAGTACAAAGTTCATATCAAACAAATTGTTAGATTAGAATCTCTTTTATTGTACAAAGTCCTAATTTTCTCCTTATAAAGCAGAATCTCTCTGCTGCAAGAGATTTTGTAAAGATGTCTGCCAATTGGTTTTGAGTGTCAATGAATTCTAATTGAATAGAGCCTTGAAGTACATTATCTTTGAGGAAATGATGTCCAATGTCTATATGTTTGGTACGTGAATGATGTACCGGATTTTTGGATAGATTTATTACACTTGTATTATCACATAATATCTTGGATTACGCAAAAATCAATCCAAAGTCGGACAAAGTCTGTCTCATGCAAATGACCTAAGAGCAAGCAAGTGAAGCTACAATATACTCTGCTTCAGTCGTAGAAAGTGAAACACAAGTCTGCTTCTTAGAGAACCATGAGACTAGAGATTCTCCAATAAAATGACATGTGCTGCTTGTGCTCTTTCGATCTGTCCGACTCCCTGCATAGTGTGCATCACCATAGGATAATAGATCTAAGGATTGTGCTTTAGGATAGAAAAGACCAAGGTCTTTTGTGCTGTTTAGGTATCTAAATATTCTTTTTGTTGCATTAAAATGAGATTCCTTGAGTTCGGACTTGAATCTCGCACATAAACAAGTAGCCAAAAGAATATCAGGTCTAAAAGCTGTGAGATATAGTAGTGAACCTATCATTCCCTGGTATTTCTTTTCATCTACCCTCTTGCCGGATAAATCTTCACCAAGAGAAGTAGATAGAGCAATCGGAGTCTCTTTGCCATTTACATTTTCAAAGTCAAATTTCTTGAGAATTTCAAGAACATATTTTATTTGACTAATGTAAATTCCTGTGTCTAATTGTTGAATTTGAAGTCCTAAAAAGAATTTGAGTTCACCCATCATACTCATTTCAAACTCAATCTTCATAGTCTCACAGAAATGTTGACATAGGAACTCCTTATTTTATCCAAATATAATATCGTCGACATATATTTAAACCAATAAGATGTCATTACCTTCTTTTACAAAAAGAGTTGAATCAACAACTCCAATTCTAAAATCATGCTAAAGAAGAAAGGTCCTAAGTCTATCATACCAGGCCCTGGGAGCTTGTTTAAGTCCATATAATGCCTTATTAAGCTTGTATACATGCTCTGGGTGTGCTGGGTCCTCGAACCCGAGAGGCTGAAGAACATAAACTTCTTCCTTAATATAACCATTAAGAAAAGTGCTCTTGACATCCATTTGATATAGCTTGAAGTCCTTTGCACTTGCAAAGGCAAGTAGCATCCGTATGGACTCCAAGTGAGCAACAGGAACATATGTCTCATCAAAGTCAATACCCTCCTATTGGTTATAGCCTTGAGCTACAAGTCTGGCTTTATTCCTGATCACTGAACCAGATTCATCCAATTTACTTCGGAACACCCACTTGGTTCCAATGATGGAATTATCCTTAGGAGTGGGTACCAAGTTCCATACATTGTTCCTAGTAAATTGAAGTAGCTCCTCCTGCATAGTTACAACCCATGATTCATCCTTTAATGCCTCATCAACTTTCTTGGGTTCAAGTTGTGAAACAAAAGCATTAAGGACAAAATCAGCTCTAAAGTGAGATCGAGTTTTTACACCTTATTCAATATCACCAATAATCTGTTCTTGAGGGTGATCCTTATGGTGTACCCATTCTTTTGGAAGATCATGTACATTTCGTGAATCTTCTATTTTTGATATATCAATGAACGAGGTATCTCAATCATCAGAATCTAAATGATTTGGTTCCGGTTCACCTAAGTTTGTTTCATCAAATGAAACATGCAGGGATTCTTCAATGACAAAAGTCCTTTTATTAAAGACTCGATAAGCTTTGCTTCTTGTTGAATAGCCAATAAAAATACCTTTATCACCTTTAGCATCAAACTTATCAAGCCAGTCACGGGTGTTTAATAAATAACATTTACTTCCAAACACCCTAAAATATGATATTCTAGGAGACTCCTCATAATAAAGCTCATATAGAGTTTTCTTATAAATAGGCCTTAAAAGTGTTCTATTTAGAACATAACATGCCGTATTAATGCCTTCTGCCCAGAAATATTTTTGAAGCCCAGACTCCAAGAGAAAAGCTCGGGCGCATTCTTGTAGAGTGCAATTCTTGCATTCTACAACACCATTTTGAGATGGAGCCCGAGGAAATGAAAATTCATGGGTTATGCCAGAATTGACACAAAAACTTGAAAATTTTTCATTTTCAAATTCACCCCCATGATCAGTCATAAGTCTAAGAAAAGCGGATGATTTTTCCTTTTGAAGTCTTCAAGTAAGACTTAGGAAGGAATCAAACGAGTCATCCTTATGTTTCAAGAAGATGACCCAAGTGAACCTAGAGAAGTCATCAACAATAACTAGGCAAAATTTTGATCCATTTAGACTCTCAAATCATGTTGGTCTAAATAGATCAAGCTGTAACAACTCTAAAGGTTATGTTGTTGAAACTAAGTCTTTAGGTTTAAAAGAGACTTTGTACATTTTTCCGAGTTCACACGAATTGCACAAAACATCTTTCTTATAAGTTAGTTTAGGTAGGCCCCTTACTAACTTATTTTTGGCTAGCCTATTAAGATGTTTGTGATTAATGTGACCTAGCCTACGGTGCCAAAAATCTACTTCAATGTGGGAGGCAAGTAGACATTTTACATATTTCTCTTTTGAAAAATGAAGAGCATAGATATTTTCATATCTAAAGCCTTCAATTAAAACTGTATTTGTTCCTTCTTTTAATATTTTAAATCCAACTTTAGTGAACAAAACATCACATCTATTATCACATATTTGACTAATACTAAGCAGGTTATGTTTTAAGTTTTCTACTAAAAGAACATTACGTACCTGCTTAGAAGAGTTTCCTATTGTACCTTCACCAATAATGCGACAACGTTTGTTGTCGCCCAACTTGACGTGTCCTCCATCTTCGATTTTGGTTCATTTGATAAAGAGGTCGGAGTGTCCCGTCATGTACTTAGAACACCCACTGTCAAGGATCCATTTGTTCTTTTTGACCTGTAAGACAATTTATTAAATCTATTTTAGGTACCCATTTTCTTTTGGGTCCTTGATGGTTAGTACCTTTCAAATCTTTAGGTTTATAGATCACTTTAGTGTTAGATCTATAACTCTTAGGATTCTTAACCTTTTGATAAATCCATGCATGTCTAGGTGCATGTGATTTATTTTGAGTGTTCTTATTATTGAACTTGGCTTTTAAATTATTACAAAATTCCGTATTCAGCCTAGTTGTTATTTTTAAATTATTCAAAGTGTCCTCAAAGTGTTCATAAATATCTTCTAATTCTACTATTTTTGCATGTAATTGATTGTTAGTTTCTTTGGACATATCTAATTATATTTCTAAACAAGATTTCTCTATTTCTAGAGTTCTATAACTATCATGCAAAACCTTATTTTTCTTTTTAATCATCCTAGCCTTATTATATAAATCTTCATATGCTTGTACTAATTCATTAAAGGTAACTTCAGAATCTACCTCATTTTCTGAGTTGTCGTTGTTTGCCATTAAGCAAAGATGTGCAACTTCTGTTTCTTCAGATTCTTCGGAAGACGATTCCATGTCGGAATCACTATCATCCCAAGTTGCCTTGTATGCCTTTCTTGAAATCTTCTTTTTCTTTCGATCAAGTTCTTTGTCCTTCTTTTCTTCCTTCTTCTTCTTGATCATTGGACAATCTTTTCGTATGTGCCCCTTCTTCTTGCACTCAAAACAAATAATGTCATTTGAAATTTTCTTGACTTTCTTACCTTGTTTTCGGATGAATCTTCTGAATCTTCTCGTTAGAAGAGCAAGGTCCTCTTCTTCATCGGAATTGGAGTCATCAAAGTTCGATACCTCCTTTAAAGCTTTGAAAGCAAGCTCCTTTTTCTTGCTTATGGATTTTTCTTCATTCTTCTTCATATTTTCCAACTGGACTTCATATGCCATGAGGCTTCCAATTAACTCATCTAAGGAGAGAGTAGAAAGATCTTTTGCCTCTTGGATGGCTGTGGTCTTTGGAGACCAATCGCTTGTTAGGGATCTTAAGATTTTCCTTACAAGCTGCTCCTCCTTCAGCTTGACTCCAAGATTCTTCATTGGATTCACAATCTCTCCAAATCTTGTGTACATCCCTTTGATTGTTTCACCTTTCTGCATCCTGAAACACTCATAGCTTTCTGTTAGAATAGAAATATGTGTTTCTTTAACCTTACTCGTACCTTCATAGGTGATTTGTAGAGTATTCCATATCTCGTAGGCAGACTCGCATGTAGAGATCCGGTTGAACTCTTCCCTTGATAACTCACAATAGAGTGCGTTCATCGCCTTCGCATTTCCCGCAATCCTTTTCTTTTGATCTGCTGTCCATTCAACTCCTTCCAGTAGTTTTGGATCCATGTACCTCTCTTGAATGAGAGTCCACGAATCTTCATCCATGACTTTGAGGAAGATTTGCATCCTCCTCTTCCGGTATCCATAGTCCGTCCCATCAAAGAAGGGAGGACGAGTGGATGACTGTCCTTCGGTGCGCTTGACTGAAGATGCCATTGTAAGTCGATTTGTCACGTCTTCTCGCAGCTTGGCTCTGATACCACCTGTAGGATCTGTAAATCACAAGCACACTAAAAGGGGGGATGAATAGTGTGGGGAAAAAAATTGCAAGACAAAACAAACCACAAAAACAAAGAAACAAGATATAAAGTGGTTCCCCTCACTTGAGGACCCCACTACCTAAGTCTCCTGACTTAGGATTTTTAACCCGATTCCCTCAACTCAGAGGGAATCAATTTACTAATATCAGAGGTAATTAAAAGGTTACCTCAACCCAATTACAAGATATGAAAAGAGATAAAGATACAGGTGTAAGCAAAATGTAAGTAGTAGCTTACAACTATTTCCTAAGTCTCCAACAAGAATATTTCTTACAACAAGTATAACCAAATCTAACAAGAAGACTAAGGCGTAAAACAAACAATTGAATACAGAAAAACACGATCGCCTTTGATGATTTGTTGCAAATGGTGAGAGGCCTTGAAAGGTATGCAACAAACCAAGCTCTTTTTCAGCTTGAAAATTGAGGATTGAAGGTGTAGGCAAGAGTATGATTTTTTGTTTTTGAGCTCTCTAAAAAAATACTCAAAGGGTGCTTATATAAGCCACTAATCACCTCTCCCACGAATTCTAGCCATTAGGGGTATTTTAGGAACATTAGAAATAGGATTAATTGCAAACTAGCCATTCAAACTAGTCACAAGGGTTAATTGGTACCGGTACTGAACTCTTGGTACCGACACTGACTGCATACAGTCAGTACAACCAAATCACTGGGTACCGGTACTCATTGTGAGTACCGGTACTTGTGACACATAGACTTGAGCCCTGTGACCTACATGTACCGATACTCATGATGAGTACCGGTACTTGTAAGATCCAGGCAAAAACCCAGTGTACAAACTGTGACCACTTGATATCGGTACTCATGATAAGTACCGATACTTGATGTTCACAGTTTGGAACTTAGGTCCAAACCTGTAGTAAGTACCAAAGATCATTAGTGTGAATCAATTTTTTAAGGAATCCAATCTACTCTAGGCGACTTTGTTTTGAAAGAGTCGATTTTGAGTTAAGAACCGAGTAAATGAATGATATTCTGAATCCTAGTTATCTCTACTTTAATTTTAACACCTAGATTATGTTTTACTTGTTTGGAGACATACAAAAATTCTAAGATACAATAAAAACTAAAGTCTTCAAAACTTCTTCCTTCATCTGCAATCTTTTTGCTTGCATCCACAGATTCTTGACCTGTAATTACTTCATAAAGATATTAGATTTTAAAACGATTTTGTTAACACCAAAACACATAAAAGAGATGGAACTAGGGTCCAACACTGTGCACACCTCGGCTGTTACCCCACGTCGGCAGCCCAGGTCCCGGGTGCTCTCTGATCCGATACCCGAATGCCCGATACTGTGCATGGCCTTATGAAGGCGAGAAAGAGGGGAACCCAGGAGAAAAGAAGAGAGAGAGTGCATTGGGTTAAGGGGGGTTTTCCTCTATTCTGTATTGGCTAACACTTAGCCGAATTTGAAGAAGAAGCCTTTCCCCCTTGTGCATAAAGGAAAAGAGAAGAGGAAGGAGAACTGAAGGGAAGAGAAGAGACAGAAGGCTGAAGAAGAGGAGGCACACAGAGAAAAAGAAAGAAAAGGATAATAGAAGAAGATAGAAGACATAGCAGAGAAAGAAGAAGAAGAAGAAAGAAGAAGAGCAGAAAAAGAAGAGGAGGCTGAAGAAGAAGCACAACGCCCTCTTAGCATTGTAGCAAGGCGGACTTAAGCCATCTGGTTAAAGACTATGTCGTCTGATGGAGTGCACTGTGCACTTGGTTTGAATAGTTAATATTATTTGAGTATTTTTTTCTATATGTTAGATTAATAATTGGTGATCCAAATCACCATTATTTTATCTAGAATTCTTTTTGACTCATCATATACTCATGCCATACATTACATATTAGTTTTTGAGTAATTAATTGTGCCCACTTGCATTATTTATTGAGATTAGCGCGTGAATGCAATACTTACTCTCAGTGAATGATCTCAAACTTCATTTCTGATATTCAAGTTATAAATTTTATCTATTGTTTGAGCTATTTTTGAGGAATTATTACTACAACGAACACATCTTTTAAAACCTCTCGATTCAGCCCGTACAAACAGTAGTGCTCATGTGAAGAATACATGTCAAGCAACACAAAGTGATGAAAATCACAATCAAGGCCTTTACCACACCATGAACCTCTTTTAGGGTTTCTACTTTAGTTAATGGACTTCTAGGGATTCTCACTTAAAGATAGATTTCAAGACAATCAAAGTGAGATTCCTTTTCCCTTTTATCACAAGTCTAAAAGTATGAAGATGAATGGCAGGAAGCTAAGAATGGTTAGATATGCGTACCTGACTCCTACTCTCATCAGTTATGCAAATTGACAAGGAAAGTAAATCTAGAGGCAGCTTAATCAATCCTAGTTTGAATGACTAAGGATATGCAGCTACTAAATATCAATGAAGCATTTTGAAGTGCAAGTGCTTGCTTTTAATGCACACGTAATCAATCAATCAGGAAATCAGATATAGCGAGAGAGAAGGGGGGGATAGAGTTTAGTTATTGCAATACCATAAATAGAAATCACTCTCTCACCAAAGAAAGATAAAAAATGTTTAATCTAAAACCCTAATCTATGCGGCCTCCTCATGTAAACCCACAAACTTCCTGCAACCCGCTCCTGCACGTTGTAACGAATCTGCGAACCTACACAAAACAGACAGAAATGAGGCTCGCGAATGCAAGATGAATGAAACTATGATGCTATGAACAAAAATACTTGCTAACTTAAGAAAGAAACATAATATAAAACCTCCCCCGCAACGGCGCCAAAATTTGGTGTGTGTCACGCACAAGTAAAAATTGTACATCAAAACTTAAACCGACTTAATTGTATTATATAAACTGTGAGTTGGGTTGAATAGTCATGGAGATTATACGAATGTGTTCTACGATAAGTTAAACAACTTTAGGATTTCTTTTTCAAGATTTTTAAGAATATTTTCTTTTTTTTTTTTGCATTTTTCTAGGTCAAGCCGGTCATAAGAACTATTTTGATCCTCTCTTACTACTTAGACCAAACACTAAACCTAAGTACCAAAGAAAAATGTGCCAAATTTATCCGTAATACTAGACTCAATAAGAAAGAGATATACACAAATTTTGTGCAAATGGGAGTTGTATGCAATTCGCTAAAAATATGACAACTCAGAAAATTCACATTCTGATTTCAGTATGACCCCCAGTTAGTGCATGAATTTTATCTTTTATTATATAAATAATTAGACCTTGAAATTTGGTATGGATCTTCCCTACTTGAATACCAAACTCTAGGCAAAATTGTACGATTTTTGGACTCTTAGAATTGACTACAGAAATTTTACAAAACTAAAGTTAGAATTAGTGGGTTTCGAGAAAGTGTACGTATGTGAAATGGAAATCAATGAATGCGAGACTTCGTAGTGGATTTTGGGAATTAGAATCGACAACTAAAGATAATTAGACAAGTTAGAATTGGTGATGGTTGATAACATTCTATTTTATAAACCTAATATGCTTCATTTTTGGGTTAGTTCCTAAGTTAAAACTTGCATTTAGGGTTTAAATAGAGTAATACATGTATGCATGCATTATTACGGTTTATACAAATTTTAGTG
The DNA here is from genome assembly GCA_037157565.1 of Thalassia testudinum. Classification (NCBI taxonomy): domain Eukaryota; kingdom Viridiplantae; phylum Streptophyta; class Magnoliopsida; order Alismatales; family Hydrocharitaceae; genus Thalassia; species Thalassia testudinum. Next base: position 3,074,026 of record JAZHRO010000007.1, read on the forward strand.
TCTAATTAATGTTTTTGTGAATATTGCAGGTTTTAGGAGGATGAGAATAAATTGAGGAAGCTAGATGATCAATTTTGGAGAAGAAGAACCTTTGTAGAAGCCTAAATAGTAAAGAAATAAAGAAGACCTGGACAATGGAGCAAAGAAATAAAAAGACAAGGAAGAGAAAAGAAGACAAGGACATTTGGCACCCTCTCTACCCTCCACCATGTAGACAAAATTCTCTACCAAAAACTAAGGCCTTCATAATTTTAGTAAACCTAAGCCTAGTTAATCCCTACCACCCATCACCCATCCTAAGGCCAAAATACCCTTCCTACTTTTAGAAACCTAAAGAACCTATCCATTACCTTATGCCACATCACTCCACCTAATCTGGACCCTTCATTTCTAATCCCAACGCGCCTATCTAACCTACATATAACCCTTGGATATTCCACCACCATTAGATGCCCATCTAAGTGTTAGTATTTGATGGGAACACCATCATGAGCCCTAACTAGCTCATTTTGACCCAATTGAAGAGAATAAATGCTCCTACATAACCAACTGAAGGTCCTAATTCACTGCACAACCTTTCTGAGAGTAAAATAAGAAACTGGGGGTAAAACAACAATTTTACCAATACAATACAACAACGAATTTTCTCATGGGCTAAATAAAGGTCAAATGATCTTAATAAGATAATAAGTGGGTTGCATTTGACAGAAAAGAGTTTGTGTGTGCCTTATGAATTAAATGACTTCTTAAAATCCTAAAACAGACCTACTTGATTAACCAAGGTTCTGTTCAGAATAAAATTCACTTAAACCTCCTAAAAATCATATAAAAATATTTTCTAGGGTTTAGAATCTTAAATTTGGCCATTAGAACCCATCTTGACCTAGAATGGGGTCTCAAATAGATATTTACCCTAAATAGGATTTTTACATAAATTTCCTAGACAACGTGGTCAAACCCAAAATCCAACTTCACCATTGGATTCCTTAGGTCCAAATTAGATTTGTATCAAAATTTAGACCCAAGATGAATTTGCCTTGACCTAGTTTGCAGAAAGGTTCAGCCTGATTACATTTGTACCTCTATCTTTCAAAAACCCTTAAAAACTGCCCCCCAGCTTCTTCATCATTTTCGCAATTAGGTCTCAACACCATTATAGTGGAGGAATCCTACTTCGACAAGCTTTGGAAGGAGAGTTCTCCCTGATTGCTCAAAGGATCTCCTCCAAAACTGGAAGGGAAATTCTGTAAGAAAATCCCTCCAATTTGAACCCATCTTTGATCCCAGATTTTTTCCCAATCGATCATGTGAACACATGAGAGACATGGGTGTCCTAATGGCTTCCAACTCTAACGACCTTGCCTTGCTTGGAAGCTTGGCTTCCAAGCATAATCCCCTCCAAATGACCTATAAAAGGAGCCCCAGATCCAACCGACTCCTCTAAGCTTGAAATTGGGCGAGATTCCCCCTCCATTCTTCTCTCCCCTCTAGCCACAGCAACTCCATAAGCTCCGGAGGATTCTCCCTCACTCACTCGTCGCCTAACCACAATACCAGTGGTCAGGTTGTCTTCCTCTCCATCCTCCACGTCGTGCAACACTGACCGACGTTGCCTCTACCCTGTCTTCGCTGCTGGCTCATCTACAGAGGTCTTCATCTTCCCCACGTCCAGCAACCATACCGGTGTGGGATTTCGCCCCCTTTCGTCCCTTAGATTAGTTTTTTCTAGCATCCCTCTCTCTCTCACTCCCTTTGCCTCTCTTTATTTCCCTAAACCAACCCTCGACGCCACTGACCACCGTCACCATCTCCACCTCCGGCGATACCTCCGGTGAGGTGCCCCCATCGCTCCGCACCTCCATCCACCTCGCCAACCACCCTACAACCTCCGCCTCGACTCCCTGATCACATCCCCTCACCCCAACCTCTCCATCAATCACCCAAACGCACCCATGAACACACCCACACCTCCGCACACAGTGTGCCCTAGGCACGCTCGCACACGCACCCACACTCCACGAAACCACGCCCTTCACAGCCGCCATAGTCTGGCGATGCTCCCTGAGCGATCTGATGAGGCCGCGAGGCCGTTCTTGTGATTTCAGGTTCAGGCGTCATCCGCCATTGGTGATCAAGCTTGAAGCAAGCTCTAAGCCGCTTCAAGCCATGCCAGTTCCAGGCTTCAGGTCCAGGTGGCGTGGAATCACTTCGCGCACGTACCTAGGACCTCAATTGAAGACAAGAGCCTCAGTAGTTAAGGCAATTGGAGGAAACCATCCTCTGCTGCAGACACGCAAAGAAGGAAGGTACGTTTAGTCCCACATCGGCAGCTGCGAAGCGCTTGAAGGCACATAAGTTGAATTTGTGCCATAGCCTTATCCCCTCAGTTACCACGAGGTGAGGTCCCTCTTACCTGACCTGGTCTCATTTGCAGCACTGCCCACACAAATCTGACTTGACCTGACCCGACTGCACTCCTCGCCCACCACCGCACGCCGGTGGGCCTGGTCCAGGGTACACACCCAACTCGATTACCCGATTGACTGTATGGCTCTGGGAGAGCAGAACTTAAGAGAGAAAGAGAGGAGAGATGCATGCAAGTAGGGGTAGGTTTTGTTGCAGGCGAAAGCTGAAGAGGAAGAGAAGCTAAGGCAGGAGCTGAAGCCAAGGCCAAAAGAAGAAGAAGAGAAGGCAGACGACAGAGAAAGAGAAGAAGGAAGAAGCTGAAGGAAGAAGAAGAAAAGGCAAAGGCAAAGAAAGAAGAGGAAGAGCAGAAGCAAAGGCAGAGAAAGAAGAAGAAGAGCAGAAGCAAAGCTAAAGGAAGAAGAAGAAGAGCAGAAGCAAAGCAGAAGAAGAAGAAGAAGAAGAAGAAGAAAGAAAAAAAGAAGCAAAGGCAAAAAAGAGATCAAATACTTTAAGTCATCTGATCAAAGCATTAGATGACAGATTCTATTTCCATTGCATATTTACATTGAATCATTTGGTGATATTGTAGGAGTATTTGGTGATATATATCACCATTTTACTCCCATATTTTTGCACTTTGATATTAATACTATTACAATTCCTTTCAAGTTTAAATTGTGATCCTAATTTCTAAATACCAATTTGCTCCCTATGTTCGACCTTAGAACTTCTTTCGACTAATAAAATTTTATATGTTTTGAACGCTTTTTCGACTGTACTACAACCCAATAATCTTAAACACCAATTTAGCGCTCTAAACATTTTGATGCCATTGTCAAGGAGCAACAGGCAATTTAGAATTCTGGATTACAATTTCTGATTTGGTACTAACTTGTTACATCTCTTTCTGTTGTGGTTGTTTCAGGGAGAAGATTCAAAGAAAGACAGCTGCACATCAAACATGCCAGGGGCAGGTAACTTCTGATTACTTCCTCTCTTAAGCCCCTCATTCTGAAAAGGAAAGAAGGATAAAATCAATTAGGGCTACTTGCTTTACATTCTTTGCTAATTCATCAAGTTTCCTGATTTGATTTCAACAACAAAACTAATTTGTGCACCCATTTAAGGTAGTTAGGGCTACCACTTTCTTGTTTGAGCCCTAGATACCACATTTAACAAATTAAATTGGACCAAAATTAGAGCCAATTGAGGAATTCAATTTAGGATTTTAGGGACACACTTTCATAAGCAAGAATCAACTCTCCAAAAAGATGTGTGCCTAAGCCTTGGTTGAAGTGATTTATTCAAGCAAACCCTAAAATTCAGGCTCTTAAATCTTACTTGAATCCTAAAAAGAAAGGACCTAAAACTTCTCAAAGGACAAATAGGTGAAGCTGACCCACCTTGTTGGGTCAACCAACCTTGAAATTTGGTCACTTTGTGCACTCAATACATCTAAAGTTCAAGTGAAATCTTAAGCACCCTTGCTCTTTAATAATAAAACTGGTAGACTTAAGTGGTCAAGTCCACATTCTGGTCTACTTGGAACATCAATGACAAGAGAGGTTAGGTGGCAGAAACCCTGTAACTCGTGGGGGTGCTCTACCATGTAGGGGTCTTTGTGAGACTCTCCCTCTCTGGCTGCCCAGGTATTTCTCAGGTGGACGACTTTCTGAATAAGGGGTATCATCCGCCCCAAACCTCTATAGTCATCTGTAACGACCCGGTTCCCGAGTCCCTACGAGACACGAGAACCGGACCGACTCGACTAATCCCAAGACCTAGTCGTCCAACGAGGAAGTAACCAAAAGAGCAGTAAAATAAACCACATTCAGCATGTATATAACTAACAGTAAGAAAGTACAGCAGTAAGGAAAGAAACTACTACAGTAGATACCACCACAACAGTAGAACAACATTTATCATATAACAAGAACTGCAGGTAAAGAAAGTACAGCGGAAATAAAAACTACTCACTAGAATCGAAACAAAAGAGGTACAAAAGACAGTGGTAAACTCTACTGGACCCTACTTGGCCCAGCGTCCTCTGCAGCCGCCGACCCTGGCTGCTCAACACCTGGTCCTGAAAAAGGTAACGAGTGTAACACGTCAGCAAAACGCTGAGTAGAGTGGCAAACTAACTAAAGGCATCAGTAGAGTGTACAGTAGCTGTTATGTTCTATTACTTCCTTTATTCACATCTTTCAATTTTTCTCACTATTTCATTTGTTTCTCAGATCCTTTACTTGATCTCGAATGTCCTCGTGGGAACGATCTTGATTGCAGTCTTTTTCAAAAGTAGAAGTAGCACGTGGTGCTCTCCTGGCTGGGAGAGTCCCCCGTGGTGATCCTACCCTCAGTCAACCACCCCAAGGTCACTGACAGACGTAACGGTGACTACGGCACGCGCGATAAACGCACAGGTAGCTAGCCCGCACTGGCACGCGGTTAGTCGTTTCCGTTAACGGGTGCGCCCAAAGCACAGCACGGAACCAGGGCAGAGCCCTCTCAGTAACAGGGGTCCAACCCCTCCACAGTAACCAAACCGGGGCCTTGCCCCTCCACAGTCCGCGCACCCTCGCTTGACTACCCTGGTTTGCCCTAGTGGGCCTAACAAGTCGGTGAAGGAGGCTAGCAGAACCCCGGGACCCGTGGGGTAGCTAGTACTCTCCTAACACTAGTAGCTCTCCTCGGTACTACGTACACGAGGGCCAACAAGTCGGTACAGAGCGGCCAATCCTAACCCCGGGTCCCTGGGGTGGCTAGCCCCACTCTGCACTAAACAGGTACAGGTACTTCCCTTGGTACTGCATACCCAAGAGACAGTACAAACTATATCTCAGTTCCATTCCTTTTTCTTTCCAGGAGTTCCACACCTAATTCCCCGTAGAGTTCCAGCTCTTTATCTCAGAACATCATATGTTTCACTTTCCAGTTTCACGTTCTCACAATCCATGATCTCAATCATGTTTCTTTATTCATAACAGGCAGCTGTTAATTCAATTTACAGGCAGCTTTATATTCCTTTCCATTTTTCCAAGACTGCAGTATTATACATTCCACTAGTTTTTCCATCCTAGGATTCATGCCACATCCTAGGATCTAGCATACAACTAGTTTTCCAGCCCTAGGATTCATGCATCACCTAGGAGCTATCATTCCATACATTTCTCATTCCTAGGATTCATGCAATGTCCTAGGTTCTAGTTATGGTTCCATACTTTAACAGATTTTAATAATAAACTTAAGCCACTCTACCAGGTACAACGGGAGTAATGGGGGCGTGATCGGGAATCCCGCGTGCCTCCACGACTCCCAAGACTGCAACTGAACGAGGTCTTATCACAAGGATCAGACACAGGGAGTGTCTCAAAACAGTGTATAGCTACTGTAGACGGGTAGAGGAATTAATTCTGAAAAGAATGCAACTCGAATCACGGAAAACGGAGCCCGAACGGGCCCTAAACGGGTCGAAAAAGACGATACTGTGCAAAATCAGACGTCTTAAAAAGTGGATCAGAGAATTACCTGTTCAGCGTGGTTTCCCAGACGTCCAGAAGTCTGCGGGGACGTCTGGCCTAGCTCCCAGACGTCCGATGGTCACTACGGACGTCTGGAGGTCACTCCAGCCGTCTGGTACAACTTCCAGACGTCTGATTCGCAAGGGATGGCGAATCAGCGAACCTGCGCACAGCCAACTCCCTCCCTCAGTACGGTCAGTCGACAGGAAGGAAGGAGAAGGCGGTAAACTCACCTTTCAGACGTCTGTATGATCTTCCAGACGTCTACCCCGCCGTCTGGCTGTCAACCGAGACATCTGATTCTGGAAATTTTTCCAGAATCAGGGCGCTGCTCGGCCTCCGCTCGCGACGCCGCCCGCGTCGCACCTCGCACGTCTGCTGCTCAGACTGCAGCAGGTCCCTCTCCGCGTCGCTCCGCGCCCCCTGCGCCCTCCGCAGGCCGGCCAAACCGCTCCGGTGAGCTCGCCCTCAAGGCAGAGCTCCGCCCTCGCACGCCGCACCTCCGCGCTCACTGCGGCCGCCGCTGCCGCCCTCACGTCCGCTCGCTCTCGCGCACAGGAAGGAGAAGAAGGAGGAGACGGGAGGGGAGGCGTGGCCCTTTTAAGGCCGCGCGAGGAGGAGAGAGGAGGTGGCAGGCCGCCTGCAGCCGCAGAGAGAGAGAGGGAAAAAGAGAGAATAACGAATATGTGGTCTGCGCGCGCAGGCGCGCAGACGACTCGCGGGTGTGGACGATAACGATTTTTCAGACGTCTGTAAACCATCCCAGACGTCTGGCAAGACGTCTGGATGTGATCCAAGACGTCTGGGCCACCTCCCAGACGTCTTAAAATACATCCGGGGCACGCGTTCGTTACAATATAACAAACTCAAAGGAAGTTTCGTCCCCGAAACTTGCGCCAACTAGGGTGCAAGAAAAAGACGTCCAATTAACCATAACAAACTCAAAGAGGACCAAGGCCGGTCCGAAAAGACGTACCCGCGAAAAGCTTCGGGTACCGCTCCCGCATTGCCGCCTCAGGCTCCCAGGTAGCCTCCTCGTACCGTTGGCTCCTCCACAAACCTTTACCAAGGGTACTTGCTTTCGTCTCAACCGGCGGACGGCTCGGTCTAGGATCTGCACTGGCCGCTCGGGGTAGGTCAGGTCGTCGCTCACCTCGACGCTCTCGTGACTCAGTACGTGGCTGGGATCGGCTACGTACTTCCTGAGGTTGGACACGTGGAACACGTCGTGCACACCAGAAAGCTGCGGGGGAAGGGCAAGTCTGTAAGCAACAGGTCCAACCCGCTCCAGGACCTCAAAGGGCCCCAAGAACCTCGGCGCGAGCTTCCCTCTCACCCCAAACCGCTGTAAGCCCTTCATGGGCGAAACACGAAGGAAGACGTGGTCCCCAACCTCGAACTGTACCTCTCTGCGTCTGCGATCCGCGTAGCTCTTCTGTCTGCTCCTGACAGTGCGGAGTCGTCTGTGGATCTGCTCAACTACCTCCTGACTCTGCCGGATCAACCTGGGGCCAACCTCCTACTTGGTCCCCACCTCAACCCAACTCAAGGGTGCCGTACACTTCCGTCCGTACAGAGCCTCGTAGGGAGCCATGCCGATGCTCAAGTGATAACTGTTGTTGTATGCAAACTCCGCCAGGGGCAGGTGCTCCTCCCAAGAGCCCCTCCAGTCCAGTACACAGGCACGCAAAAGGTCCTCAAGTGTCTGTATCGTACGCTTAGACTGTCCGTCCGTCTGGGGGTGGTAAGCCATGCTAAACCTCAACCTTGTCCCCAAGGCCTGCTGAAACTCAGCCCAAAACTGGGACATAAAGCGGGTATCCCGGTCAGATACGATCTCCCGCGAAACTCCGTGTAGTCGCACCACATCACGGATATACCTCTCTGCCAACTGCGCTGGTCCCAAAGTGACTCGGATCGGCAAGAATCGCGCCGTCTTCGTCAATCTATCCACTATTACCCAGACTGCGTCGTGTCCCCGCTGGGTAACAGGTAAGCCCACCACCAAGTCCATGGTGATGCTCTCCCACTTCCACTCTGGTACTGGAAGCGGCTGAAGCGGCCCTGCAGGCCTCTGATGCTCGGCTTTCACCTGCTGGCACACTAAGCACTGCTGCACGAACTCACCCACATCCCGCTTCATCCCTCTCCACCAAAACTCGCGTCTCAAGTCATGGTACATTTTCGTGTTTCCGGGATGTATGGTGAATCTGGAACCGTGTGCCTCAGTCAGGAGCTCTCTCAACAGCTCCTCGTCTCTGGGGACGCACAACCGTCCCCTCAAGCGTAACACCTGGTCTGTGAAAGAGAAGTCCCCTAGGTCCCCTGATAGTACTCTGTCGCGCAAAGACTACAGGTACGGATCAGCCAACTGTCCTGTAATGATACGGTCTATCAGCTCTGGCCTGGTCTGCCGTGTCACCGTCACTGCCCCACAGTATCCTCGTAACTCTAGAGGTCGCCAACTGCCCACCTCCTCCAAAAGGCTCCAACTCTGTAACTGTAGACTGGCTAAGCGTGCGGGCGCCTTACGGCTCAAGGCATCAGCCACCACATTGGCCTTTCCCGGGTGGTAGGAGATGCTGCAATCGTAGTCCTTTAGGAGCTCCAACCAACGTCTCTGTCTCATGTTGAGCTCCCTCTGGTCAAAAAGATACCTGAGGCTCTTTGATCTGTAAAAATCTCGAAGGTCTCACCGTACAAGTAGTGCCTCCAGGTCTTCAGCGCAAAGACAACAACTGCCAACTCCAGGTCGTGGGTAGGGTAGGTATGCTCATGGGGCTTCAGTTGCCGCGAAGCGTAAGCGACAACGTGACCCCTCTGCATGAGCACACCTCCTAACCCCTGCAAGGAAGCGTCCGTGTACACAACGAACCCGCCACTACTGTCAGGGATGGTGAGCACGGGAGCCGAGGTCAACCTCTCCTTCAGCTCCAGAAAACACGCCTCACAGGCGTCTGTCCAAGCGAAAGGCACGTCCTTCCGGGTCAACTGTGTCATAGGACGCGCAATCTGCGAAAACCCTCTGATGAACCGTCTGTAGTAACCTGCCAGTCCCAGGAAACTGCGAATCTCAGTGACTGAACGCGGTCTCTCCCACCTGAGCACTGCCTCGACCTTGGCGGGGTCCACCGCCAGGCCGTCACCAGAGATCACATGACCCAAGAAGGTCACCTCCCTCAACCAGAACTCGCACTTGCTGCATTTGGCGTACAGCCTGCGTCGTCTCAGAGTGTCCAGAACCATCCGCAAGTGCTGTCCGTGCTGTGTTCGATCTCTAGAATAGATGAGCACATCATCTATGAAAACCACCACGAACTGATCCAAGTATGGTCTAAACACCCTGTTCGTCAGGTCCATGAAAGCAGCGGGGGCATTGGTCAGCCCAAACGGCATGACCAAAAACTCGTAGTGTCCGTACCGGGTGCGGAAAGCTGTCTTGGAGACGTCGGTCTCCCTGATCCTCAACTGGTGGTATCCAGACCTCAAGTCTATCTTGGAAAACACCGTGGCACCCCGCAATTGGTCAAACAAATCGTCGATCCTCGGCAGCGGATATCTGTTCTTGATGGTGACCCTATTCAGCTGTCGGTAGTCCACACAAAGCCGTAGAGTCCCATCCTTCTTCTTCACAAACAGTACCGGGGCTCCCCAGGGAGACGCACTGGGCCTCACGAAACCTTTTTCCAAAAGGTCCTGCAACTGGGACTTGAGCTCTCGCAGCTCAAGCGGTGCCATCCTGTATGGCGCGGTGGAGATGGGGCTGGTCCCTGGTACTAGTGAGATCTCAAACTCGATCTCACGCTCGGCCGGTAGTCCTGGTAACTCATCTGGAAACACGTCGAGGAACTCTCTGACCACCGGGATGCTCTGGAAGTCTGCCACAGGGCTGGGCTCTGCCACCACACAGGCTAGGAAGCCCTCACACCCCTGGCTCAAAAGTCTCGCCGCCCGAAGTGCCGAAATGCACCTGAAACCTCCGTCCACTGGCTGCCCGTGAAACTCGAAAGAAGGCAACTCCGGAATGGAGAAGACAATCTTCCTCTCAAAACAGTCTACCAAGGCGTGGTAAGCGGACAGCCAATCCATCCCCAGAATCACGCCAAAGTCCTCCATCTGTATCATAATCAGGTCAGCTGGCAGGCTATGTCCCCCGATGCTGACCCCGCAACCCGTGTACACCTCCTCAGCTACAAACAGCTGACCACTCGGACCTCTAATTACGAACGGATTCTCTAACAGTGTATAATCTTGGTCCAAACTAACTGCGAAACTGGCTGCGACAAACGAGTGCGTAGCGCCGGAATCGAAAAGCGTGTAAACGAGTCTGCCAGAAACTGAAACCATACCTGCTACCACGGATCCCGATGCTCTGGCGTCCCTGTGTGTTAGGGCGTTGATACGCCCCTCAGCTCTAGGTGCGGACGAAGCAACCACACTCTGCGTCGGACAGGTAGGTGCTGGCCGGTACCCTCCTCGCGACTGCTGTCCTCCTCGTGCCTGGGAACCGCGGCCTCCTGCGCGCCCTCCAGGCTGCACAGGAAGTATCTGCTGACCTCCTACCCTAGATGGGCAGTCCCTCCTGACGTGGCCTGGCTGGCCACACTGGTAGCAGAGGGGAACCCGACTCCCGCCCTCAGTGAGTCCCTGCTGTCGGCTAGGCGGGGGTCCGGTGCTGGCGACTGGCCCCTGTCGAGGGCCCCCAAAGGCCACTGATGGCCCTGCACAACGTGACGGCTCTCCTGCGGACGCCACGTGTCTCCGTTCTCGCCGGCCCTATGAGAAGTCTAGCTGAAAGGGCCTCTTCCGCCCGCCGTCAGTCTCTCGCGCAGACGGGTTGGTCTCCTCGTAAGTCATAGCTGCCTCTACCACACTCGAAAACGTCGGCAGCTTCAGGGGTTTGACATACCCCCAGATCGCAGGCCGAAGCCCCTCGGTGAACCTCCAAAGGCGCACCTCAGTGGCTACTGCTGTCGCTGCAAAGCGGGACAGCTCCAAGAAACGCGTGCGGTACGCGCTCACGGTCATCGTCCCTTGGCGGAGAGTGTGGAACTCCCGCCTCCTCTGGTCCTGCCACGTCTGGGAAAAGTACTGCTCGCAGAAGAGGGTGACGAACTGGTCCCACGTCGGCTCGTCCCTCTCCTGTCCCCGGACCGCCCTCCACCACCGGTGTGCCGCACTCTCCAGCTGGTACGTGGCAAAGGCCACGCGGCACTCCACCGGGGGGCGAAGGGTGTCGAAGATCTTCTCCAGCTGCTCAAGCCAGTCCTCTGCCTCGGTCGGGTCCTCATCCCCCTTGAAGGAGGGGGGCTTCAGCTTCCGGAACTGTCCGAAAAGCTCGAAGTGGCGCTGTAGGGGAGGTGCTGGTGCACCTCCAGGCGAAGGTGCCTCGTGTACAGAAGTGTCGGAGGAAGGTGGGGGTGGCAGGGGCCCATCCCCTCCCTCGTGTCCAACGCCGCGTCCATCGCGTGGTCGCACAGACGACTCCCCCTCTGCAGCCCCAGGAGGAGGTGCTCGGGGCGGTGGGTGGAGCTCCTCTCATACAATATCCCGTATCAGTCTGGCGAGGTCCTGGGCCTGGATGCCAGGGAGTGGTGGCTGGTCCACCGAGACGTCAACGACAGCACGCCCACCTCGCCGAACTCGCCCTCGGCCGCGCCCGCGGCCAGTCTCGCCAGTCCCGCGACGAGGCATCTCCTGCAAGGAGACGCGAAACAAAACGGAAATGTCAAAACAGACGGTACCTAACAAAACCTCTAAGAGCTCATGTCAAGAGATATGTTGTGGTGGCTACTCTAGCTATAAACATGTGAATTGGTTATTTTCCAGTCAGTTGATTCACTTCTCGGGACGACCTTGCTCTGATACCATCTTGTAACGACCCGGTTCCCGAGTCCCTACGAGACACGAGAACCGGACCGACTCGACTAATCCCAAGACCTAGTCGTCCAACGAGGAAGTAACCAAAAGAGCAGTAAAATAAACCACATTCAGCATGTATATAACTAACAATAAGAAAGTACAGCAGTAAGGAAAGAAACTACTACAGTAGATACCACCACAACAGTAGAACAACATTTATCATATAACAAGAACTGTAGGTAAAGAAAGTACAGCGGAAACAAAAACTACTCACTAGAATCGAAACAAAAGAGGTACAAAAGACAGTGGTAAACTCTACTGGACCCTACTTGGCCCAGCGTCCTCTGCAGCCGCCGACCCTGGCTGCTCAACACCTGGTCCTGAAAAAGGTAACGAGTGTAACACGTCAGCAAAACGCTGAGTAGAGTGGCAAACTAACTAAAGGCATCAGTAGAGTGTACAGTAGCTGTTATGTTCTATTACTTCCTTTATTCACATCTTTCAATTTTTCTCACTATTTCATTTGTTTCTCAGATCCTTTACTTGATCTCGAATGTCCTCGTGGGAACGATCTTGATTGCAGTCTTTTCTAAAAGTAGAAGTAGCACGTGGTGCTCTCCTGGCCGGGAGAGTCCCCCGTGGTGATCCTACCCTCAGTCAACCACCCCAAGGTCACTGACAGACGTAACGATGACTACGGCACGCGCGATAAACGCACAGGTAGCTAGCCCGCACTGGCACGCGGTCAGTCGTTTCCGTTAACGGGTGCGCCCAAAGCACAGCACGGAACCAGGGCAGAGCCCTCTCAGTAACAGGGGTCCAACCCCTCCACAGTAACCAAACCGGGGCCTTGCCCCTCCACAGTCCGCGCACCCTCGCCTGACTACCCTGGTTTGCCCTAGTGGGCCTAACAAGTCGGTGAAGGAGGCTAGCAGAACCCCGGGGCCCGTGGGGTAGCTAGTACTCTCCTAACACTAGTAGCTCTCCTCGGTACTACGTACACGAGGGCCAACAAGTCGGTACAGAGCGGCCAATCCTAACCCCGGGTCCCTGGGGTGGCTGGCCCCACTCTGCACTAAACAGGTACAGGTACTTCCCTTGGTACTGCATACCCAAGAGACAGTACAAACTATATCTCAGTTCCATTCCTTTTTCTTTCCAGGAGTTCCACTCCTAATTCCCCGTAGGGTTCCAGCTCTTTATCTCAGAACATCATATGTTTCACTTTCCAGTTTCACGTTCTCACAATCCATGATCTCAATCATGTTTCTTTATTCATAACAGGCAGCTGTTAATTCAATTTACAGGCAGCTTTATATTCCTTTCCATTTTTCCAAGACTGCAGTATTATACATTCCACTAGTTTTTCCATCCTAGGATTCATGCCACATCCTAGGATCTAGCATACAACTAGTTTTCCAGCCCTAGGATTCATGCATCACCTAGGAGCTATCATTCCATACATTTCTCATTCCTAGGATTCATGCAATGTCCTAGGTTCTAGTTATGGTTCCATACTTTAACAGATTTTAATAATAAACTTAAGCCACTCTACCAGGTACAACGGGAGTAATGGGGGCGTGATTGGGAATCCCGCGTGCCTCCACGACTCCCAAGACTGCAACTGAACGAGGTCCTATCACAAGGATCAAACACAGGGAGTGTCTCAAAACAGTGTATAGCTACTGTAGACGGGTAGAGGAATTAATTCTGAAAAGAACGCAACTCGAATCACGGAAAACGGAGCCCGAACGGGCCCTAAACGGGTCGAAAAAGACGATACTGTGCAAAATCAGACGTCTGGAACTCCTTCCAGACGTCTTAAAAAGTGGATCAGAGAATTACCTGTTCAGTGTGGTTTCCCAGACGTCCAGAAGTCTGCGGGGACGTCTGGCCTAGCTCCCAGACGTCCGATGGCCACTACGGACGTCTGGAGGTCACTCCAGCCGTCTGGTACAACTTCCAGACGTCTGATTTGCAAGGGATGGCGAATCAGCGAACCTGCGCACAGCCAACTCATTCCCTCAGTACGGTCAGTCGACAGGAAGGAAGGAGAAGGCGGTAAACTCACCTTTCAGACGTCTGTATGATCTTCCAGACGTCTACCCCGCCGTCTGGCTGTCAACCCAGACGTCTGATTCTGGAAATTTTTCCAGAATCAGGGCGCTGCTCGGCCTCCGCTCGCGACGCCGCCCGCGTCGCACCTCGCGCGTCTGCTGCTCAGACCGCAGCAGGTCCCTCTCCGCGTCGCTCCGCGCCCCCTGCGCCCTCCGCCGGCCGGCCAAACCGCTCCGGCGAGCTTGCCCTCACGGCAGAGCTCCGCCCTCGCACCCCGCACCTCCGCGCTCACTGCGGCCACCGCTGCCGCCCTCGCGTCCGCTCGCTCTCGCGCACAGGAAGGAGAAGGAGGAGACGGTGGAGACGGGAGGGGAGGCGTGGCCCTTTTAAGGCTGCGCGAGGAGGAGAGAGGAGGTGGCAAGTCGCCTGCAGCCGCAGAGAGAGAGAGGGAAAAAGAGAGAATAACGAATATGCGGTCTGCGCGCGCAGGTGCGCAGACGACTCGCGGGTGTGGACGATAACGATTTTTCAGACGTCTGTAAACCATCCCAGACGTCTGGCAAGACGTCTGGATGTGATCCAAGACGTCTGGGCCACCTCCCAGACGTCTTAAAATACGTCCGGGGCACGCGTTCGTTACATCATCCAAAGTTTTTAGGTGTCTAAATTGGGTCCATCACATTCTACTCTCATCTAGACCATCGGTGCATGTTTGGAAGGAGGTCATTAAGACCACCCTTGAGGCCTCCTTTAGTCATTCACTCCCGTCAAGGCCAGGCCTCGACTTCTGTGTTTGTGCAGCAACCCCATCACATAGACATCTCCTCTGATTCATCTGAACCAAATTCTCCTTCTTCCATCATCATGGCATAACCCGTAGAAGAAGAAAATAGCCTTGAGAACCAACTTCAGCGCCTTAATGATTTATTCCAAGCCTTCATGAATCCACCGCAGCGTCCTATGATGCGAGACCACTACAATCCCGCTGCGGTAGCGATCGAACCTCGAGTCCAAATCCCGGCTGGAGATCTTGATTCTGAGCTCAAGCCCAACATGATTCATGCTATTCCAAAATTTCATGGGCTCAACTCTGAGGATCCTTTTCAGCACATCAAACAACTCAAGCATCTGACCCAGGCCTTCGGGTCAGATGTCCAAAATCAGGATATCCTTCTCATGAAGATGTTCTCCTTCTCTCTCATGGACAAAGCAACTCACTAGTATCAGACCCAAACGCGTCCAATCAACATGTGGGTTGAACTGCAATCCGAGTTTTTGAAAAAGTTCTTCCCCATTGGTCGGATGAATGCTTTACGACACCAGATCATGCACTTCACACAACAGCCTGGAGAACCACTTCACGAAGTATGGGATCATTTCCAGGATCTCATGCGAAAGTGCCTCCATCATGGAGTTCCTAATTGGGAACAAGTCCAATCTTCTTACCAGGGACTCCGTGAAGATATTCATTTATTCATCAATGCAACTTGCGGAGGAAATATCATGGGTCAACACGAAGACATTGTGTGGGAAATTCTCGAGAATGTGTGAGAATTCCATCAATAATGACTCCATGGGCTTGTTCAATCGGACGAATGCCCGCGCATCGACGAATCCAAGGGGAGCACACGAGATGCAGGGCCCGTCCTCATCCGTCGACTTGGAATTGATGGCCAGTCATTTAGACAAGGTCTCTATCATTGAGAAGAAGGTGGATGAGCTAACTCGACATCTGTAGCGAACCACCTCTACGCAAAACCATTCGCACAGTCGCCCTCCGGGAGGGAAGCTGTGCATAACATCTATCATCGATCTTCTCAGGGGATGGACACGTATCCACCCCCGTTTGACTCTAGGGTCAGAGGAAACTCCGATCCTGCCTACTCTAGTTGAGGGAACTCTAAACCCTCGTACTTTGACTTTTCTGAGGTTCCTCAGACCTGCGAGGACCTCCACGCCATCCAGAATGACCCATTCGCTAACACCTATAACCCTAGATGGTGAAATCATCCCAATTTCCTGTGGGCGGGAAATAATCAGAATCAAAGACCACCATATCAACCCCGTCCACAAGCTCCTTGTCCGTATCAGCCGCCTCAACCCAACCCCACTTATCAATCTAAACCAACTCAGACAGATCAAATGACTTATCCATTAGACTCTGGCTGACAATCAAAAGACGAATGCGGCTATGCAGAAATGGCACAAAGACGAGATCACAGAAGTTCGCAATCAACTCGCCCAGATGGTGAATTCCCACCAACCTAGCACACTCCCTTCGCAACCTCTACCAAATCCGAATAACATGCCGTAACAAAGGAACGTTATGAACCCAAATCCAGGCCAAGCCCACATGATTTATCAGGCCCCTTCTGCTCCATCGCCGGCCAGGATGGAAGCTTCGACATCATACTCGGGATTGCAGCAGCAACCACCTATTTTACCAACACTGAACCAGAACCAGGCAGGACTAAATTCAGTTACAACTCGTAGTGACAAAGCAACACAAGACCCACCTTATCCAAACCACTTTCAGCCTGGTAATGCTAACCCAAGCTCTAGGATAGTTATCCAGGACACCCCTATCCTAGATCAAGAACCTGGACCTATTCTAGAGGAACCTTCAAGGGTTCCATTTCCCGAGGAACCAAACCCATGGCACCTGAGGAGGACCTGGTCAAGCTCTTTGAATAGGTCCAGATAAACATCCCCTTAATGGATGCAATACGCCACATATCGGCTTACGCACGATTTCTGAAAGACGTTTGTACACCTAAGTGTGCGCCACAAACCAAAAGTAGGAGCCCAATCGTATTGTCAAAGCAAGCCAGCTCTGTAATTTTAAGCAAACTCCCACCAAAGGCAAAAGACCAAGGTACTCCCCTGATTTCCTGTACAATTGGTAATATTCAATTTGATAAAGCTTTATTGGATCTAGGAGCCTCCATAAACCTAATACCTACATCCCTACTTGACCATCTTGAGGAATCTGAGCTCAAGCCGACAGAGGTGACATTACAGTTGGCAGATCGATCTATTAAGTCACCTAAAGGAGTTCTTGAGGATGTCATTGTAAGGGTTCGGGATTTCTATTTTCCGGTGGACTTTGTAGTTTTGGATATGAATGCTCCAGAAAATCCGAGGAATACACCAATCATACTGAGGAGACCCTTTCTGGCCACTACTAGGGCCAACATAAATTGTGAGGGCCAAATTGAACTGAAATTTGGAAACCAAACATTAAAGATTGACATCTTTAAGGCCCAACAAGGAATTAATTGTGGTGTTATAGAATAGATATGTGATATCAAGGCTGTGGTTGACGATCCATATATTGAGGAAAACCTGGCTACTTTTGATCAACCACAAAAGGATCAAAACCTACAATTAGGGGAGTCTGAACTTGACTTAGACATACCCATAACTCCTTCCCTTACTCCTAACACACACCCTGAACCGCCCGCTGCTGCTTATAACCCGGTTTTGGAACTGAAGCCTCTTCCTGAGCATCTTAAGTACATCTTTTTGGGTTCCAATCAGACGTTTCCTATGATTATCAATTCCAGACTAACACCTAGTCATTAATCCCATCTGATTATTGTTCTTCAGCAACATCGAAAAGCCATTGGATGGACTCTCGATGATTTGACTGGCATCAACCCCTCTTACTGTACACATCGTATCTATACTGAAGAGGGCACACGACCTTCCCATGAAATGCAGAGACGTCTGAATCCTAATCTGCAGGAGGTCGTGAAAAAAGAGATCATTAAGTGGTTAGATGCTGGGATCATCTACCCGATCTCCGACAGTCAGTGGGTGAGTCCAATCCAGGTTGTGCCTAAAAAGGCAGAACTCACCGTGATCACAACTGAAACTGGAGAAATCATACCGACCCATGTGGAAAATTCGTAAAGAGTCTGCATTGATTACAGAAGACTCAATACCTCAACAAAGAAGGATCATTTCCCACTACCGTTTATTGATCAGATCCTCAAGAAACTAGCAGGAAATAGGTTCTGCTTTTTGGATGGGTACTCCGGTTATAACCAGGTTGAAACCATCCTGAGGACCAAGAAAAGACCACTTTCACCTGCCCCTTCGAGACTTACGCGTTCTGAAGGATGCCATTCAATCTCTGTAATGCACCTGCTACTTTTCAGTGGTGCATGCTTGCCATATTCTTAGATATGGTAGGTGATTATCTAGAAGTCTTCATGGATGACTTTTCAGTACTTAGCGAATCATTTCACGATTTCCTCCTGCACTTGGTCCAGATCCTCAGGCGGTGCATTGACGTGAATCTGGTTCTTTCCTAGGAAAAGGGCCATTTCATGGTGCCTGAAGGAATTGTCCTGGGACATCTTATATCAAAAAAAGGCATCCAGGTCGATTGAGCCAAAGTGAATCTGATTTCCAAACTGCCTATGCCTAGCTTGATCAAGGACATCCAATCTTTTCTGGGGCACATCGATTTTTACCATCGATTCATTCCAGGTTTCTCAAAGATAGCGCACCCCCTGACTACTCTACTATCTAAGGATGTTCCTTTCGAAATCATCAAGGAATGCACTCAAGCATTTGAAACCCTACGTAATCAAGTTACCCAAGCTCCGGTCCTACAGTCCCCTAATTGGTCTCAACCCATTGAGATCATGTGCAATGCATCTGATTTTGCTGTAGGAGCGGTACTTGGGCAGAAAATTGATGGGAAACCAGTGGTCATCTACTACGCTAGCAAGACACTTGACGAGGCTCAGCGTAACTACACAACTACACAATTACTAAGAAAGAGATGCTAGCCGTAGTATTTGCCCTGGAAAAGTTTAGATCATACCTTCTAGGTTCCGTGTTATCATTTACTCTGATCACACAGCTATGAGGCATCTCCTTGCGAAGAAGGATGCGAAACCTCGATTAATCTGCTGGATCTTGCTGTTGCAAGAGTTTGACCTCGAGATTCGCGAACAAAGCAGGAAAACAGAACGTGATAGCTGATCATCTGTTTCGCCTTCCTTTTGATGTTATCGACCCTTCCAGACCCATTACGGAACATTTTCCGGATGAGCACCTCCTCACTATCAGTATAGGGCTTCCATGGTTTGCTAATTTAGTAAACTACCTGGCATCACATCAGATCCCGTCCGATTGGCTGAAAGCCAAGAAGGACAAATTGCTTTCCGATGCAAGTACTACTTTTGGGAAGACCTGTATCTATTCCGCATTGGTGCTGATCAAATCATACGACGATTTATCTCGGAAGCGAAAATTCAGGGCATCTTGTCCTTCTGCCATGACCAGGCATGGGGTGGACACTTCTCAAGTCATAAAACTGCAGCAAAAGTCCTCCAATGTGGCTTCTACTGGCCCACGATTTTCAAAGATGCATGCAATCACTATAGGGCATGCACTTGTTGCCAGACCATAGGCAACATGAGCCACCATGATATGATGCCCTTACAGTCGATTCTTGGATGCAAAATCTTCGATGTATGGGGGATTGATTTCATAGGACCCTTTCCTATTTCAGACGGCTTCAAGTACATTTTACTCAGTGTTGACTACGTGTCCAAATGGATCGAAGCCATTTCGACCCGAACCAATGATCATAAGGTGGTTATCAAATTCATTCATCAGAACATCTTTTCTCGGTTCGGGATTCCACGTGCTATAATCTCTGATGGAGGGACCCATTTATTAATGCTCAGTTCAGGTCGCTAATGACTAAATACAGGGCATCACACCGAATCTCTACTCCTTATCACCCCCAAACTAATGGTCTAGCTGAGCTATCAAATCGGGAGATCAAGAAAATTCTCCAGGTCACTATTCAACCTGATAGGAAAGACTGGTCATCTCAACTTCCGGAAGCTTTGTGGGCTTATAGGACCGCCCACAAAATCGAATTAGGTATGTCTCCCTTCAAATTGGTGTACGGGAAGGCATGCCACCTTCCCGTCGAATTAAAGCACAAAGCCTATTAGGCAGTACGGACTTGCAACCTAGATCTTTCTAAGGTAGGAACCCACAGAAAGCTTCAAATGAGCGAGATCGATGAATTATGCCACAACGCGTATGAGAACTCACGAATTTACAAAGAGTGGGTTAAGGCCTTTCATGACAAGCACATATCTAGAAAGATCTTTTACCCTGATCAAAAAGTTCTACTCATTGATGCCAAACTCAAGCTATTCCCAGGAAAACTCAGATCAAAATGGATCGAACCTTACCTCGTCCGACGAATCTTTGGAAATGGAGCCATCAAAATCAGTCCACTAAGCCACGATTCAGAACCTTTCATAGGGAATGGTTAGAGACTCAAACCGTTCATTGAACTTATATATGCAAATTTGGCTGAGGCATCCTTTACCCTCCATTTTCTCTGAGCTCAATGCGCTCAACCGATGGCGTAAAACTCAGCACTTAACGGGAGGCAACCCGTCATTTTTTAAAAACTCGAAACCTTTCTAGACATTCCTCTACTGAATTCATATTGCAATTTAGGGTTCATCCATTAGAACAGCCAACTCCACCTCAAGTACCCATACCCGAGCTTGAAATCGTCCGCAACAGTCACCTCGACCCGTTCGCCCACCTAGAACCTATTCTAATGAATGATCTAAGCTGAACTCAAACCCACCTAATTTACAATGGGGACATTGCAAATTGTAAGCATGGGGGGGTATGAAAGTGCAAAACACCGTGAAAATCATCTCACAAGAAAAGGTTTCATCAAAAAAATCACATATTCCAAAAATACCAAAAAAATGAAAAAAATTCTTGAAAAAGAACAAAAGTTTTGAGAGAAGAGAAAATTTTGAGGCCATACAAATCTTGAAGAGAAAGAAGGGAAAAGTGAAAACTATCAAAAAGGAGCACTAGTTGAAAAAGAAAAAGAGATAGTCATTAGTAAGAAATTAAGGAATAATTAGTTCTAGACTATAAAAAGAAAATAAAAGGCAAAAAGTGCTAACGAAACACAGAAAAGATTAGTAGGAATGTTGATTTTAGGCCTCTTGGGCTATACTCCTAGGCTTAAAAATTCAAGTATCTGCTAAGATCTGGATAGTCCTCAAGAGGTTGGGGAAAATACGAAGATTAAGTATTAGGTCTCAGGCTTAGGGAGTATTCGACCTCGTTAACTGACTTCTGATTTGCGGGACTCAGTAACCTAAGCACCCCAATCCACACACAGTCTGGTTCAGTGCGCATAAGTATCAAAATCACGCAAATGCGTTTAAATTATTCTAAAAAATCACCTAGATTAGGAGCGGCCGATCAACACAAGTTGATTTGGATGAGATCCCGACGCGGAGAGGTGGGAAATTCCCCTCGAAGATGCACAATAACATATCGTCTCCTTGGTGCTTATCTCCTAAGATATCTACATATCCTACCAGAGGCATGTAAGCACCCTGTGCTGGTTCAGATGCTATGGGCGGCATTATCACGAAATGTCGATTGCCAAGGTCTTCATTTATTTACAAAACGCCATGGGCGAGATTATCTCAAAATCTCGAAAGCCAAGGTTCTGGGGTTTTCATGGGCGGTGCTATCCTGAGGCATCGATTACCAGGGACCCTTCAAGGATTGATGATAGGGACTAGGAATCCGATACAGACCATGTTGTGAAGCAAATTCGAAGCTAGAAATAAAAAAAAAGAGAGAAAGAAAACTCTCTAAACAAAGAAAATTCCTTTGTCTCTCTCTTACAAAAAACGCACTACAAACTGAACCAAGGCTAAAATATGTTATAAGCACGGGTGCTTTAACCGCGGAATCCAACGATCCTTACGATAGTTCCTGTGGGCCTTAAAAACCTTCGCGACAAACTGAAGCTAGAGCTGGTCAGGTCTGGATCTCGGTTGATACTTGAGTACCTCTAGGCCTACTATCGGCATTCTAACCTAATCTACAGAAGAAAGCACACTTCATAGTTTTTGAACATCAAAGGAACTCAAGGTCCAGAATCAAAGTTAAAACCTTAAAATTTTTGCTAAGGGACTAGCAAAAACTAGGCTTGGGGGTATGATGGGAACACTATCATGGGCTCTAACTAGCTCATTTTGCCCAATTGAAGAGAATAAATGCTCCTACATAACCAACTGAAGGTCCTAATTCACTGCACAACCTTTCTGAGAGTAAAATAAGAAACCGAGGCTAAAACTATAATTTTACTAATACAGTACAACGAATTTTCTCAAGGGATAAACAAAGGTCAAATGGTCTTAATAAGATAATAAGTGGGTTGGATTTAACAGAAAAGGATTTGTGTGTATCCCATGAATTAAATGACTTCTTGAAACCCCAAACCAGATCAACTTGATTAACCAAGGTTCTGGTCAGGATAAAATTCACCTAAATCCCCTAAAAATCATAGAAAAATATTCTCTAGGATTTAGAACCATCAATTTGGCCATTAGAACCGATCTTGACCTAGAATGGGGTCTCAAATAGATATTTACCCTAAATTAGATTTTTACATAAATTTCCCAATCAAACATGGTCAAACCCAAAATCCAACTTCACCATTGGATTCCTCAAGTCCAAATTAGGTTTGTACCAAAATTTGGACCCAAGATGAATTTGCCTTGACCTAGTTTGCAAAAAGGTCCAGCCTGATTACATTTATACCCCTATCTTTCAAAAACCCTTACAAACTACCCCCAACTTCTTCATCATTTTTGCAATTAGGTCCCTCCACAATTATAGCAGAGGAATCCTACTCCGGCAAGCTTTGGAAGAAGAGTTCTCCTTGATTGCTCAGAGGATCTCCTCCAAAATTGGAAGGGAGATTCTCTGAGAAAATCCCTCCAATCTGAACCCATCTTTGATCCCAGATTCTTTCTCAATCTCTCGTGCGAATGCATGAGAGACATGGGTGTCCTAACGGCTTCCAACTCCTACGACCCTACCTTGCTTGGAAATTTGGCTTCCAAGCACAATCCCTCTCCAAATGACCTATAAAAGGAGCCCCAGATCCAGCCGACTCCTCCAAGCTTGAAATTGGGCTGGATTCCCCCTCCATTCTTCTCTCCCCTTTGGCCACAACAACTCTGCAAGCTCCGACGACTTCTTCCTCACTCACTCGTCGCCCAACCACAATACCAATGGTCGGGTTGTCTTCCTCTCCATCCTCCGCATCACGCAACACCAGCCGACGTTGCCTCTGCCCTGTCTTTGCTGCTGACTCATCTACGGAGGTCTTCATCTTCCCCACGTTCAGCAACCATACCGGCGTGGCATTCCGTCCCCTTTCATCCCTTAGATTAGTTTTTTTAGATTCCCTCTCTCACTCCCTTTCCCTTTCTTTATTTCCCTAAACCAACCCTCGAAGCCACTGACCACCGCCACCTTCTCCACCCCCGACGATACCTCTGGTGAGGTGCCCCCGTTGCTCTGCACCTCCATCCACCTTGCCAACCACCCTACACCTCCACCTCGACTCCCTGATCACATCCCCTCACTCCAACCTCTCCATCAATCACCCAAACGCACCCCCGAACACACCCACACCTTCACACACAGTGTGCCCTAAGCACACTCGCACATGCACCCACATGCCATGAAACCATGCCCTTCACATCTACCGTAGTCCGACGATTCTCCCTGAGCGATCTGATGAGGCCGCGAGGCCATTCTTGTGATTTCAAGTTCAAGTGTCATCCACCATTGGTGATCAAGCTTGAAGCAAGCTCCAAGCCGCTCCAGGCCTTGCCAGTTCCAGGCTTCAGGTCCAGGTTGTGCATAATCACTTCGTTCACGTACCTAGGACCTCAATTGAAGACAAGAGCCTTAGCAGTTAAGGCAATTGGAGGCAACCATCCTCTGCTGCAGACACGTAAAGAAGGAAGGCACGTTTAGTCCTACATCGGCGACTGCGAAGCGCTTGAAGGCACATAAGTTGAATTTGTGCCATAGCCTTATCGCCTTAGGTACCACGGGGTGAGGTCTCTCTCACCCGACCTGGTCTCGTCTGCGGCACTGCCCACGCAAATCTGACCTGACCTGACCCGACTGCACTCCTCGCCTACCACCGCACGCCAGTGGGCCTGGTCCTGGGTACGCACCCGACCTGATTACCCGATTGACTGTGTGGCGCTGGGAGAGCGGAACCTAAGAGAGAGAGAGGAGAGCTGCGCACAGGTAGGGGTAGGTTTTGCTACAGGAGAAAGCTGAAGAGGAAGAGAAGCTAAGGCAGGAGTTGAAGCTAAGGCTAGAAGAAGAAGAAGAGAAGGTAGACGGTAGAGAAAGAGAAGAAGGAAGAAGCTGAAGGAAGAAGAAAAGGCAAAGGCAAAAAAAGAAGAGCAGAAGCAAAGGCAGTAAAAGAAGAAGAGCAGAAGCAAAGATGAAGGAAGAAGAAGAGCAAAAGCAAAGCAGAAGAAGAAGAAGAAGAAGAAGAAGAAAGAAAAAAAGAAGCAAAGGCAAAAAAGAGATCAGATACTTTAAGTCATCTGATCAAAGACTCAGGTTCTATTTCCATGGCATATTTACATTGAATCATTTGGTGATATTGTAGGAGTATTTGATGATATATATCACCATTTTACTCCCATATTTTTGCACTTTGGTATTGCTACTATTACAATTCCTTTCAAGTTTAAATTGTGATCCTAATTTCTAAATACCAATTTGCTCCCTGTGTTCGACCTTGGAAATTCTTTCGAGTAATAAAATTATATCTGTTTTGAACGCTTTTTCGGCTTGTACTACAACGTAATACTCTTAAACACCGATTTAGCGCTCTAAATAGTATTAATTTTGAAGTGGAAACACCTCAACCATTGATCCTAATCCAAGGGCCCTCATTTCTTTACCATTCCCATAAAAACACTATCCCTCCCTCCACCTACATCAATTAGCCTTAGATAATTTCCTAGTATAGCTTAGTAGTAGTACCTAGCCACCACATAGCCTTACTCCACCATAGTGCATGCCCACCACCATTCTTCCACCTTCATGCCTGCACCCACCTTCACCTAGATAACCTCTCTGGTCTTCATCTTCTTCCCGGTGCCTTAGATCTGAAGCTCCACCAGAAGCTTTCCCAAGCATCCCTCGCATCCCTTTCTCCTTACTCTATATTATTATGCTCTTCTTCTTATTATATTCTTTTATGTAGCTTTGCAAGACTTGCCATTATTACCAATAAAGTTATTCTTTCTATGATATCTTACCTTGCATTATTAGTAGTTGCTATCTATTTCTATTTTGTTGATTGCTACTCTATTCCAAAAAGAAAACAAATCATATATATATATATATATAGAAAAAGACAAAAAAAAAAAAATGAATGATTTCGAAAATAGCAACTGCCCTCTCATGTTCGACTTGGACTCCATCCCATGTAAACCCTCTAAGGCTATAACCCAACTCAGATATTGGATTCTGGGCTTGGACTATCTTATGCGTGTCTACGCACATATGAAACAACTCTGTTTTCTAACAACCATACAAGAGCGAATAAAAACCCATCTACAATGAAAATATGTCCACCCACATGCAAAAAACAATTTAACCACACATAGATACAACAAGAACACAAATCATCTCAAACGAAATAATAATCTTTGAAATACTTCAAGAGTTTTACAAAAATAATGACGAGTAAGAGAAACCCTTGAACCCATCGAGATG
The DNA here is from genome assembly GCA_037157565.1 of Thalassia testudinum. NCBI lineage: Eukaryota > Viridiplantae > Streptophyta > Magnoliopsida > Alismatales > Hydrocharitaceae > Thalassia > Thalassia testudinum. The sequence continues at coordinate 3,099,510 of JAZHRO010000007.1, forward strand.
TGTGTGGCTGCACATGGTAAATCATAAATGCTCTAAGTCCCATTAATCTCTCACCAAGCTCCCCCACCAAAATCCTCCTCCAAGAATGTGTCTTCTTGCAAAAAGATGAAATACACGACATGCAAAAGTGAAGACAAAGATGATACCAACAAAGAGGGTGCCCAACCTTAGAGGAAGGCTTATAGATGTCCAATATGGTGTATGAAGGTTGTGGATAGGGTTTTGGAAGAAGTTAAAGCTTGTGGCTATGGAGGCAAGGGAAAGGATATTTATAGAAAGCGTTGCAAAGCCTTTTAAGGTTTTCCTAAATTGTCTAGAATTTTCGGCCACTTTATGTTCTGAATGTAGATTTACACATAAAAGGAAAGTTGTATCCTTTGAAATTAGCTTTCAAATACAACATGAATCACCCAATTTGGATTGAAAATGAAAATGTTATGGCCAAAATACTAAAGGTGGGCCAGGTTGTCACGAAATTTAGAATTAGGATTCTAGAATATGGAAAGTAGGAACATGATATTTGGAAGGTGAATGGTGGATGTTTGATGAAACTACATTCACAAGTTATAATTAGTTAATTTTAATGTAGTTTCATAGCTTAATACAAATAATTAGCATAATAATAGGGCTAATAGCTTAATTAATACCTTTGCATACAACAAATCCAAATAATGTTAAATTACGCAATTTGCAAATTATTACAAGATTACTTTATGTATGCAGGTATTCCAGGTTCATTAAAGTCCTATTATTAAATATGCATGGAGAGGAGTGACTTGATTCCATAGTCATATTTTATATATCATCAATTAGATATTCATTCAATTAATTAACTTAGGATGATCCTAATTCTATAATTGAACTCGATTTAAGTTAATTAGTATTTGATTGGGTCAAAGTCTATTCTTAATCAACTAACCCAACACAATTTCATTTTTATCCCATTTACTTTTATAACATTATCTTTTTTTTTGTCCCCTCCATCCTTCCTGCCGATTCCCTCATCTCATTCAAAGAAAATAAAAATAAAAAAAGCACACATATGCCCACATCTCCGTAACCAAATCTATCACGTACTTGCAACCTCTGTACACCCTCTCCGACACCTCCTCTCGTAACCGTTCACTTCCCCTCTCTCTCACGCATACTCTCACATCTTTGTAACCAAATCTCCCACATACTCATAACTTCTCTACACCCTCTTCACCACCTCCTCTCATAACCGTTCACTTGCCCTCTCTCTCTCTCAACTCTATTTTTCCCACAAGCCTGCGACAAGAGAAGGCAGGCAACACCCACCCTCCATCCCTTACCTCTTGATAGCGCTACATTTTATGATGATAATTCTGCCAAATGAGGTCGGTCTTAAAGATAAAATGCACAGATAACACATCATAAATGGGCATGGGAGCATTCCATGCATCACACATCGAGATTGCTTATAATGTATTATTAATGGTCATTTGTACAAGTGCATGTCAAAACAGGCCTCAGATGAGCAATCAGACCGCACGGATGGATTCAGAACGACGAACGGAGTCCAACGGACTCAAAATCGACCAAATTTGACAACCAGAGCTCCCGCAATTGACCAAAGAAGTTCTGGCCGTTGATCTGATTATCAACGGCCCACAACGCACCATGTGGTGCCCGATCAGCACTTGCCAGCCAACGCCCAACCTCCTCTATCCACCGCAGGATGAATCTCAGTTGTCGATCTTCGATCGGACGGCTGAGAATATCCACCGCAGCACCTGCTCACATTCCCTTCATCACCCGTAGGGACGCTCTCAGCCATTCGATCCATCCATCCAACGGCTAAAATGCCCACGCACCCGCCTCCTCTCCGCGACCATTTGCCTTCACAGCGTAGCGGTCGTGCCCCCGCTACATGCACAAGCGGCACGTGTTTGAATCGTGGAAGGGCTAAATCCAGCAACAAAGGTGCGAGCCGCTTAAATCCAACTGTTCATCCCTGATCTGACGGCCCGGAAGCAGGCAATGCGGTGCGATCGCAGGCATCCAACCCAGACGCACGTGATGACGTGCATACAGTGCCCGCTAGGCGTGATCCTGAAGCGCTCTCACCGTGCGATATCGACTGTCCAATCTATGATCGAACGGTCCTCAGCAGCTGCACGCGGATCGCCAAGAAGAGGAAACACAAAGCGCGCGGACAACCAGGGGGAAGAGGGGCTTCACTGACGTTTCAGGAAGGGTTTTAGCGACATCCCGAACATCGCTAAAGTTGCTTCTTCATTTAGAAAGCCCTTCTTCCTATATAAGCCCCTTCTAGCCACCCATGTAAGGCATTCAATACACTTGCAAGTGCTCTACCCCACTCCTAGCCACCATTAGCACACTTTTGTAATCACTGGAGTCGATGAGTCACCGACGGAGCCCTCCTCCACCACCTTGGCCGCCTCACCGTCTCCTCTCTCTTTCCCTCTCTCTAGCTTAGCTTTACTTGTGCTTAAGCATTTATCTAGTGTTGTAATTGTAAAACTTGAGTTGCATATTAAATATAGTATTGATGTTGTTTTCATCTTGATCTAAGTGAATGCCATGACTTAAAAGAACTCTAACCCTACTCTCTCTCTTACTCCCTTTTCTCCCGCATTTTCTCATGCAAGCAAAAACCCACCATTTCTGTGACAACTAAGTGACAGAAAAATCCGATTTCACGCCTCCCTATGTACGACACTCGGACTCAAATTTGTTTCTAAATTTAAAACCAACGCAGCGAACGCGAGCTACAACAACACTCTTAAACAAACGCATCCGTAGCACGTCAATTTTTGGCGCCGTTGCCGGGGAGGCAACGGATTTATTTTGTCACTTCCATTTTGCATCCATGCTCACATAATCTAACGCATTTTCTCCCTCTACTTGATGGCTGCAGAAACTCGACGCTTGGACGGCGAAGGAGCGCAACTCGTGACGGTGGAGATGGAGTAAGCACAGCAAGGACCGGTTGAGAGTAGTTCTCTACCCGTGGTCGTTTGCTTGCCTGAAAAAAAAATCTAAAAGAATTTAAAATCAGAAAAAAATTGGCGTGATGAATGATTGCTTGATCATCATCCGTAACTCATCACCCAACAAAAAAATACACTAACATTCTTAAAGACCTCATCTTTTTTAATGTTCTTTTCCTTTGAGTGGTGTTTGTGAAGCCACCATGATTTGACTTGGGCCGCACCACTCACCCCTAAAATCAACTCATCCAATAGAAATTACATGAACATTAGGATGAGCACATTAGGGTTTTAGAGCCTCATCACGATTAAAGGAAATCTACTCTCACCGATTGTGTGCAAAACTTGGCAAGCTCACTTGAAACCTATTTGAAAATACTAAGGCACGTCAACCCTAAAAGACACTAAAGGACAAATGTTAAAAGACACCACACCATAAATCCTTGCTTGAAAACCATGTCTTGATTAGGAGCACACACATCTGAATTGGATAACTAAGAGGCACCACCCCAATCAACGCCTCATCACATAACCTAAGCACAAGCACTGCCCTAGCCCCAATAAAACAGAGTAGACGTGCCCTAGGTAGGACTGGGTTAAGTCTCAAGAGGCGTGGTTTTGTTTGCTAGGCACTTGACCTTCATTCCCTTAGTAGAATATGGTGACTAGACTGCGGGGAAGTGTCAAACGACCACGGTTGTGGGGTCTACAGATCCGACAGTGCAAGCTAAAGGAAGAACCTTCCCCACAATCCCTTCGTAATCAACCTGGCCAGATTAGCTTTGGGAAGGGCAATCCCGTGCCTACAGACTTGATCGTTCCTTTAGAGATTTCTAGGTCCCTTAAGGAATACACTGTAAGGACTAGGCTTTCCTGCTTGGTTGTGCACACACACTTCTCGCATTTGTCTCTCTCTGCATCCCCTCCTGTTCTTCTCTAGTGTATGCACGGGAGACGATCACTTCATCCCAAGTTGTTTGTTTTGGGACGAGAATCCAGGAGACTTGATCTTGCTAGAGACATGGCCGAACCTAGAGTAGATGAAATTGAGGACCAACCTCCACCAGATACGGTGGCCATCATCCAGGTCCAAATCAATGCATACCACCGGCTTCAGTAGCAACAGATCCACACTATCATGCAAGCCATACACTGATTGCAGAACCCGCAGGGGCAACCACCACCACCTTTGCAGGACCCGCAAGGGCAACCACCACTTGATCCACCACAATTCCAGGACTAACCTAAGCCCCTCCGCAACTTCTACAATCCTTCTACGATTCGGATTGAGCCACACCTTAGGATACCCGAGGGGGGAGATGATTTTGAGCTGAAACCAAACGTCCTGAGCCTGATTCAGAGCCACTTCCATAGAAGCTCAAATGAGGACCCCTTCCAGCACCTAGAGGATCTTGACCGAATCGCCCAGACTGTAAAACCTAGGAACATTAGCCTAAACATTATTTTGATCAAGATGTTCCCCTTGTCACTGAGAGACAAAGCGTCTCACTAGCTTAGGACTTTAGGAAGACCCATCTCCACCTAAGAAGAACTGAAGCATGCATTCTTAAAAAATTCTTCCCCATAGGAAAGACCAATGCCCTCAGAAGAGCTATTACCACCTTTAAACTCCAGGGTGGAGAACAGTTTCATGAGGCGTGGGAGAGATTTAATGAACTATTGAGGAAATGCCCACACCACAAAGTACCGAGGTGGCAATTGGCCCAGATCTTCTACCACAGTCTGGACAGCAACCTTCGGAACTTTATCGATGTCTCATGTAGAGGAAACTTCCTAAACAAAGACGACGAGAGTGCGTTTGAGCTCTTCGAGTCTATGAGCAAAAATTCGCTCAACAATGCCTCCATGACCCAGTTTAGCCGATCCAGTCAACCCCATGGTGGGATCTATGAGGTACAAGCAAATTCTGGAACGGTTGACATGGATATCATTGCTAAGAAATTGGATCGAGTGGAATTGGTAGATAAGAAAATAGATGAACTGTTGAACCAAACTAGAAACCCGCTACAGACCCTCTCCCTAGCAAAGGGAGCTCATAACGTTGACCTGGTCCAGCCACTAAGCCAGATGCACCTGGAACAACCCCTGACCATGTTCCAGGGAGGGACCTTTGCTCCTTCAACCCCTGATTGTTCTCTTCCCTCTCCCTCGACACCTTCTATCTTTGAAAATGTCTAGGCTATCGAAGGTTATTCCAAACCTAACCCCTTCTCCAACACCTACAACGCCGAATGGCATAATCACCCAAACTTTGCTTGGACAAACTAGAAACCGCCTTAATTCCAGAATCAGCCCAGGCCAAACCATCAGCCAAACCCACCCTCCTATCAACAAGGTCCACCAGTTAGACCCCCTTATAACCCAAATAGGGCGGCTCCTCCCACACAAAACCAAATGGATACCCTGATAAAATGATGGCTGAAATGAACCAAAAACACCAAGAGGAAATGGCTTTAGTGAAGGAACAGTTGAGCCAGTTGTTGGATTTTAAAATACAGGGATCCTTTCCTTCGCAACTGCAGCCGAACACACAAAACGTGATTAACAGAGGCCCCAATTCGCAAGGGTTCCAAGGCAATTCCGGGCAGGCCCACATGGTCCAGCCAGCCCCACAAACACCCCCTGGGTTTGGTGCTTCTTCTTCCTCTTCTTCTCAAGGATCCACCCATGGTCCCAACGCCTCTACAAATGCGGTGACCTTGAGAAGTGGCACCAAAACCCAGGATCCCAAACGTCCGACTCCTCCCGTGACTTCACCCCCTGAGATACCTGATTCTGAAGAAGTGCAGGAAAAACCCAAGGACCCAGAAATAGACCCTATTCACATTCAAACACAATATCCCGAGGCCTTAGAGAAGATCAAGAAAAAGAAAAGTGTTAAGGAGAATGAGGAGCTTTAGGAGATCTTTAAGCAGGTTCAGATTAATATCCCGCTCCTCAAAGTCGTCAAGCACATTTAGGCTTATGCTAAGTTCCTGAAGGATGCCTGTACATCGGTGTAAGCCGAGACCTCAAGCACCTAGGAACGTTGTGCTCTCAGAGTAAGCGAGTTCCGTGATATTGAGCAACCTTCCACTCAAACAAACTGACCTAGGAGCACCCCTGATATCCTGCAATATCGGGGACATGACATTTGATAGAGCACTCCTGGACTTAGGTGCTTCCATCAATCTGATTCCAACAACCCTGTACCACTAATTTGGATTCGGAGAATTGACGTCCACATCGATCACCATCCAGTTGGCTGATAGATCTATGAAGACCCCAAAGGGGGTTGTCGAGGATGTGATTGTACGAGTCAAGGACTTCTATTTCTCGGTCGACTTCTTAGTGCTCGACATGGAAGTCCCTAAATAGCTACAGAACACACCCATCATCCTAGGCAGACCTTTCTTAGCTACGGCTAAGGAGAACATCGATTGTGACACGGGATGCATGGAAATTGTCTTCAGAGACAAGAAGATGTAGTTGGATATCTTCCAGGCGACCAAGTCTTTCGATTGCGACTGGGTTGAGGAACACGATCCCATGGATCCTTTGGTTGAGGAATGCCTCACCCTTAATTCTGTCTCAGACTACCAGACCCAATCTTGTGACGACTGTTCTGACCCGTCACCATCTATGCACGCGAACCTTTGTAGGGCTGATTACCATCAACCAGCACCGTTCGAGGATATTGATGTTGGTCAACTCTCGCCTTTCCCCTTTCCGTCAAACATTGTTCCACCCGCACCTGAACTAAAGCCACTAATCGAGAATCTCAAGTATGTCTTCCTAGGACCAGACCAGACCTTCCCAGTGATTATCAATGCCCATCTAACCAAGGATTAGGAACTCAGGCTGACTGCAACCCTTTCAGAACATCGGGCCGCCATTGGCTGGACTATTTCAGACTTGAGAGGAATTAGCCCCACCTATTGCACCCATAAGATTTACCTAGAAGATGGGGCATGACCCTCCCATCAGATGCAAAGACAGTTAAACCCGAATATACGGGAGGTCGTTAAGAAGGAAATTATCAAATGGCTTGACGCCGACATCATCTATCCCATCTCCGATAGCCCCTAGGTGAGCCCCACTCAAGTGGTTCCCAAGAAAACTGGGCTCACCATTGTTACCGAGCGTGGAGAATCCATCCCCACCAGCACCACCACAGCATGGCAGGTATGTATTGATTATAGGAAGCTCAATGAGGCGACGAAGAAAGATCATTTCCCCCTGCCATTCATCGACCAGATTCTTGAGCGATTGGCAGGGCAGAAGTATTTTTGCTTCCTGGATGGATATTTAGGATATAACCAAGTCGCAATTGCTCCTGAAGATCAAGAGAAGACCACATTCACTTGCCCGTACGGCACGTTCGCGTTCCGTCGTATGCCATTTGGGTTATGCAATGCACTAGCTACCTTTCAGCGTTGCATGCGATCCATCTTTTCAGAGATGGTGGGTGAATACCTGAAGGTCTTTATGGATGATTTCTTAGTATTTGGGAACTCATTCGACCATTCTTTGAGCAACTTGGAGAAAATCCTGAAGCGTTGTATCGAGGTTAACTTGGTGTTAAGTTGGGAAAAGAGCCATTTCATAGTTCAAGAAGGAATTATCCTCGGTCACATCGTATCGCATAGGGGCATTGAGGTAGATCGAGCTAAAGTTGATTTGATTTCCAAACTTCCCCCACCTAGCTTGGTCTGGCAAATCTGCTCGTTCCTTGGACATGTTGGCTTCTACAGAAGGTTCATCAATGACTTCTCCGAACTCTCCAAACCCTTGACCGACCTTCTGGCCAATGACGCCCTATTCAACATGACATCTGATTGCATCCAGGCGTACCACACTCTTAGGGAATTAGTCTCCACCGCACCTGTGTTACATCCCCCACATTGGTCCAGGATTTTGAGATCATGTGTGATGCATCAGACTTTGCCATCGGCACAGTCCTAGGACAGAGACAAGACAAGAAATTTGTGGTGATCTACTACGCGAGCAAGACGTTGGACGAGGCCCAACGGAATTATACGATCACGGAGAAAGAACTGCTCGCCGCAGTTTTTGGACTCAAAAAGTTTCAATCTTACCTTCTGGGATCCCACGTGACCATCTATACGGATCACTCGGCCATCCGGCATTTGTTGACCAAGAAGGACACGAAACCCAGGCCTATCAAATGGATTATGCTTTTGCAAGAATTTAACCTGGAAATTTGCGACAAAGCTGGGTCCAAGAATGTTGTAGCCGATCACCTACCCAGACTCGACCCAGACCACATTTGGCCCTCCTTGCCCTTATCTGACACCTTCCCCAATGAGCACATCCTGGCTGTGAAAGATAGGAAACTACCTTGGTATGCTGACTTTGTCAACTACCTAGTAGTAGGACAAACCCCGCACAGCTAGTCCAGACAGCAACGGGATAAGTTCTTGGCTGAAGCCAAGCACTATTTCTGGAATGATCCCATGTTGTTTCGCCTCTGTGCCAACCTGATCATCAGAAGGTGTATTCCGGAGGATGAAGTTCAAAGTGTGTTATCCTTTGATCACGACCAAGCTTGTGGTGGCCACTTTTTGGGGAAGAAGACGGCTGCAAAAGTTTTACAGTCCGATTTTTACTAGCCTTCATTATTCAAGGATGCACACAACTTTGCTAAGACTTGCTCTCGCTACCAAACTCTAGGGACCATGACCAGGAAAGACATGATGCCCCTCCAGCCCATTCTGATCGTCGAAATCTTCGATGTTTGGGATATTGATTTTATGGGCCCCTTTCCACCATCCAACGGCTTTGAGTACATCTTAGTCTCTGTAGACTATGTCTCCAAATGGATTGAAGCTGTTGCTACCCAGAATTGCGATTACAAGGCTGTCATGGACTTTGTTATGAAAATCATCTTTTCTCGATTTGGAATATCGAAGGTCATGATCAGTGATGGTGGAAGTCATTTTATCCCCACCCAATTCCATGCCCTACTCAGAAAATACGAGGTTACCCACCGCATTGCCACCCCGTATCTGCAAACTAATGGGCAAACCAAGGTCTCAAACAGACAAATCAAGAACATTCTACAGAAGACCGTGAGACCTAACAGGAAGGACTGGTCCACACGACTGGATGATGCTATGTGGGCATACTAGACCGCTTTCAAGACCCTGATAGGCATGCGTCCTTATCACCTGGTCTTTGGCAAAGCTTGCCACCTTCCTGTCAAGTTGGAATACCAGGCTTACTGGGCAGTTAAGCAATGCAACACGGATTCTCAGTTAGCTGGTGCGCAAAGGACGCACCAACTCTCCGAGCTCGAGGAAATTCATCGGGACGCCTTTGAGAATAGTCGGCTTTACATGGAGAAGATGATAGTCGTCCATGACCGACTCATCCACAGAAAGACCTTCAAGCCCAATCAGCAAATCTGGCCTTTTTACGCCCAACTCAACTCTTTCCTGGGAAACTTAGATCCAAGTGGACAAGATCGTATAGGGTGGTCAAACCCTATTCCAATGGGGTGGTTGAAATTGCAGATCCGAACACTGGGCACACTTTCACGGTAAACGGACAAAGATTGAAACACTTCCTCGCCCAGGTTCCCCCAAAGGAGGTTGTCACCCTCATTGAGGGCTGACACGAAGCATCACCTAGCTAGAGGCATTAAACTCAGCGCTTCCTGAGAGGCAACCCAGAAGATTCAAATTGATCAGGTATACTGCTTTGCTCAGTTGATTTCTTTCTAAACCCTCGTTGCATCAATTTAATTGTTAATGAGGACATTGTCCAACTTAAGCATGGGGTGGTAATTTGCATATTCTGAGTTCATTTTAATCAGTCCAAATAAAATAAAATTAAAAAAAAAGACGAATTTAGGAAGAAAAACTTAGGCATTAGGAACTTGTTAACAGTGGGAAATAATACGAAAAGAACCTAAACACTTAGACTTTTCAGGCCTTTAGGCTTAATCATCCCTAGTGTCTGTTAAAATATGGATTTAGCTTCGAATCCTTGTAACCTTAATTTATTTTAATTCACCAATAAATAGGGTGATAAGTATACGACTTATCAACCCGCCCTCTAACTCGGAGGGACTATTAGTCTAAGCATCTACACATTGTTGCACTGACTCACTCCTCGAAGATTTTGACAGAAATTGGGTAGATAATGAACCTTCTAGGGTGGTATGGCTGGCAAGTTGTCGTGGGTAACAGCCCATTGGCCGGTTGTCCAGAGCCCAGCCACAGGACCACTTTTCTCCTTATTGCCTCTAGGTAAATTTGAGATCAGGGAAGCCACCTACTAAAACAACAAAAGAAAAAAAAAAAAGACAGAGAGAGAAAAAACATATATAGAAGAGAAGAAAGAAAATAAAATAAGCCATACTTCACCACACGGGTATGGCTGGCAAGCGATCATGGGTAACAACCCATTGGTCTGCTGTCCAGAACCTAGCTCATTAAATGCACAAAAAGATCCAAAACACTTAAGGAAGAAGTGGGGAAGTAGAACAATCCGGGGAGATATACACGGGAAACACTCTTGTGTTGACCCCAAATAAAATAAAAGCAGGGAAAAAGCCACCAATCGAACAGATACACCTTCAGGCAAAACACTTCCTTTTCCGGTCACCTAAAGGCGTAGAAAGCCGAAGTATGTCTGAATTACCGCTGAGTGAGTCTATCACGATCTTCACACCAAAATGCTTAGTACTTAGAGTCCTTTTCAAGTTTTGGGTGGGTTGGGTAGCTATAAAAAGTTACCAACACTCTCAACCCCAAAAATCAAAATAAATGAGAAAAGATGAAAAGAAAAAAATATATATGCCTTAAAGAGAGGATTCAAGCGGTTCACATTTTGGCAGACATTCGAGCGTTGTTTAGTCTCTGTAGATTAGGATCTTAGTATATTTCCTCATGTTGACAAGTAATAGAATTTTTAAGTAATCACTTCCTAAATTCTGACTGAGAATAGCGACAAGGATGAACCATGCTAGAGACTAGCAAGGAGTAAGCATGGGGGTATAATAATGCTACATTTTATGACGATAATTCTGCCAAATGAGGTCAGTCTTAAGGATAAAATGGACAGATAACACATCATAAATGGGCATGGGAGCATTGCAACCATCACACATTGAGATTTCTTATAATGCATTATTAATGGCCATTTGTACAAGTGCTTTTCAAAACAAGCCTCAGATGAGCAATCGGACCACACGGATGGATTCAGAATGACGAACGGAGTTCAACAGACTCAAAATCGACCAAATCCGACATCCAGAGCTCCCGCAATTGACCCAAGAAGTTTTGGTCATTGATCTGATGATCAACAGCCCACAACGTGCCACATGGCGCCCGATCAGCACCTGCCAACCAACGCCCAGCGTCCTCTATCCACCGCAGGACAAATCTCAGCCATCGATCTTCGATCGGACGGCCGAGAATATCCACCGCAGCACCTACGCACATTCCCTTCATCACCCGCAGGGACGCTCTCAGCCGTTCGATCTGCGATCGAACGACTGAGAGCAAATCTCACGCCATCCATCCAACGGCTGAAAGGCCTACGCACCTGCCTCCTCTCCGCGACCATCTGCCTTCACAGCACAGCGGTCGTGCCCCCGCTACACGTGCAGGGCCACACGTTCGAATCGATGAAGAGCTGAATCCGGCAACAGAGGCCCGAGCCGCTGAAATTCAACCGTTCATCTTTGATCTAACGGCCCGGAAGCAGGCGACATGGCGCGATCACGTGCATCCAAACCAGACGCGCCCAATGACGCACGCACAGCGCCTGCGAGGCACGATCCTGAAGCGCTCTCGCTGCGCGATATCAACCGTCTGATCTACAATCCGATGATCCTCAGCGGCTGCACGCGGATCGCCAAGAAGAGGAAACACAGAGCGCACGGACGACCAGCGGACAGAGGGGCTTCACCGACATTTCAGGAAGGGTTTTAGCGACATCCCAGACATCACTAAAGCCCCTTCATTTAGAAAGCCCTTCTTCCTATATAAACCCCTTCAAACCACCCATGTAAGGCATTCAATACACTTGCAAGTGCTCTACCCAACTCCTAGCCACCATTAGCACACTTTTGTAATCACCAGAGTCGACGAGCCGCCGACGGAGCCCTCCACCGTTGTAGCCGCCTCGCCATCACCTCTCTCCTCCCCTCTCTCTCTCTCTAGCTTAGCTTTACTTTACTTTTGCTTAAGCATTTATCAAGTGTTGTAATTGTAACACATGAGTTACATGTTAAATATAGTATTGATGTTATTTTCATCTTCATCTAAGTGAATGCCATGACCTAAAAGAACTCTAACCCTACTCACTCTCTCTTTCTCTCTCTCTTACTTGCTTTTCTCCCGTATTTTCTCGTGCAAGCAAAAACCTGCCATTTCCATGACAACTAAGTGATAGAAAAATCCGATTTCACGCCTCCTTGTGTACGACACTCAGACTCAAATCTGTTTCTATATTTAAAATCGACACAGTGAATGCGAGCTACGACTCTTAAACAAACGCGTCCATAGCATGTCACCTCTCCTCTCCTCTCTTCTCTCTTCTCCTTCCTTTTCCCCTCACCTTTGCCTTCCTCGACTACCACCACCGTTGCCAGGGCTGCACCCTCTCTTGCACCCCCCTCGTTCCCTTAATCTCCTCCTTTCCTCCTCTCCTTTTCCCTTTTCTCTTCCCTGCGTCAACACACCCACCACCAGCCACCTGCACTACCCACCCTCTCCCCCCAAATGTAGCAACAGCAACATCACCACCTTGAAAACCACCAGTGTTAATCCCCTCTCCTCCTCTTCTCCTTCCTCATCGATGCCCTTTTCCTGAACCACCAGACCGCACTGCTCCAAACCACCACTGCTACCTCCATCTTCCCGCCCCCCCTCCATGCATCACCAGCCACAGCCACCGACTCCACCACCTACAACCACCACTACCATCTTCGGCTAGCAACACCTCCTTCCTCCTCTTCAACCTCATCAACCACCACCCTCCACCGCTACCAGCCACAGACCACCTCCATCACCCACTAGTGCCAATATTTCTCCCCTTTTTCCTCTTCTACAATCCGCGCGACCATAATAACCGACCCCCATCTTCACCTGCACTTCCTCTACGTGAGCACCTCCAATCCCCTTAGTTGACCACCTTGACAGCCACTACCTTCAGCTGCAGTGCTCTCATCTCCAACAGCCCGCCAACTCTTCCTCTCTGACGAGCATCCATCAGCCATCGCTTTCCCTCCTCTCCTGTCCACGCCATAGACAACCTCATCGCCTCCAGCCACAATTGCCATCAGCACCGATGCCCCTCAACTTCTCATTTCCACAGATGCAACGACCACATCTCTATCTCCTCCTCATTTTCCTCTTCGCCGACCCCTGCATGAGCTCCTTTATTTCTCTTTTATGTTCCATATTTAATGTTTCTAATTACTGCATAAAGAATAGTGTTTAATTATTAGAACTATTTCTATATGTGTTTTCAAGTCATTTTGTGAGGTCTAACTTTGTATTAGTCTAATACCATGACCTATTGGTCGCACATGTTTCACGTGTTAGAAATCGGGGTTACAAGTAACCCGTCATCGTAGTTGAAAAACACATCGATCAGATAAAATTTATACCAAAACTCCAAGGGAGTCCCGGGTTGAACACAGGGAGACAACATTTACTTTAACAAAAAACCACATTTCGATTTGTTTCTTTTTGGTATTTTAGGGTTTTGTTACTTTTTTGTATTTTTGTAAGAAGGAAACAAGCAAACGAATCACAAGATAGAGATGGAATGAAAATGGTATAGATATCACTTCAATGTCTATTACAATCTACTATGAAAGCATAAAGAGAGTGGGGGTTGAGAGGAAATCTCCCGAATCTGCTGTTCGGCGAGACGACAGTGCCTAGCAGAAGCTCATACGAAGGAGGTGAGGAGCAGGACGACGGAGGTGAGATGCAGGAGGACATCGGGTTGAGGAAAGCTTCGACGTGACTACGGAATGAAGGTGAGAAGACGAAGATGATCTGCTACTGAAATGGAGGTGGGAGGACGGCTCCAAGGTGACCTATGAAGGGGGATGGGAAGTTAGAGGAGTATTTGGTGGGATAGAGGTTCGTTATACTAATAGGAGCCTTGAGAGCTTGAGAACAAGCTCTAATGGAGTGTTGGTAGGCTTGCTAGAGCTTGGCAATAGGTGGGAGTAGAGTAGGTAGAGATGGCTTGGAAGGGAGGGGGTGTAGGTCCTTTTATAGTAGAGGCTAAAAATGGGTAAAGGACCTTTAGCGACCTCCAGACCGTCGCTGGAAACGTCGTTGTAGACAGCTCACATTCGCTCATGCCTTTAACTAGCCTTGCTAGCCTACAATGAAGTAGCGATGGTTGTGTCGTTGTAGGTTAGCCCAGCTGTCACTGAAAGCGGGCACCAACCACGCAGCGCTGCCGCCCATCACGTGCACTGATCGTGCGGCGTCCTGCTGGTGTACGCGCTGATGTGCACACTAGCGTGCGCTGGCGTACGCTGACGCGTGCATGCTCTGCACTACCACTACTGCTTGCATGCGTTGCTACCCGACCGATTTGATAATTGGGGGGACTGCGAGGATTCGAACCCGCGCCCCTCCCTTGACAACCGCCGCTCCCACCATTGAGCTAGGTCGTCCTTTGTGTCACAAGGAGGAGCTCGATGCAAGTGCTTCCAAGCCGTTGGATCTTGATCCAGTGGCTAGGATTCAAGGGCACGAATGATGAAGGGAGTGGGCGGTGGCTACTGGCCGGTGTTGGGTGGCCTAGATGGTGCCACTTGGCACCATCTGGGTCGTTCATCTTCTTCTTGTAGAGGGTGCCACAATGCTCAGATCTAGATGATTCCTGCGATGCCGAACTGCCATCGTCACTCCGGATCCATCCGTATGGTCAGATTTTCCATCCAAAACCCGTATGGATGTTGCATTGCCACCCTTGCCATATAAAATGAAGAAATTAATAAACAAAACATACAACTATGCTAAATGCCATGCAATGGATGTTATGCAATATTTATAACATGATATGCAATGCTAACCTTAGGAACTATCATAAATAAGCAATTTATCTTGAATTCATGTGTGTTCATCATACCCCTATGCTTACTTTTTGCAAGTCCCTAGCAAAATTAACCTAAATGCTATGTATAAAAGTAGAATCAAGGTTCGAGTATTTAGGCAAAATTTATTCATTGCTTTAGGAAATCTTAACCCCATAACCTAATTACGAAAAATCAACAGTGCCCGGATGCCTGCCAGAATGCAAACCGTCCAAGCCCTCGCCTTATTTGAGAAGAAAAGATAAAAAAAAATTCTTATTTTTCTTCTTTTCTATTTTTTTCTTTTTTTTGTACTTTTGGAGTTTAAGAGTTCCGGGAAAACTTTTTACGACTACCCAACCCACCAAAGACTCGAAAAGGATTCTAAGTGCTAAGCATCTTGAAAATAGTGAAAGACTCACTAGGCTGTCGTTAAAACGAACTTCGGGTTTCTACGACCCTAGGTGACCTTGCCTAGAGGTTTATCTTTTCGAATGATAGCTTTCTCCCTACTTTCATTTATGAGGTCAACACAAGGGCAAATCCAGTGTATATCTTCCCGATTTATTCTACTCCCCCACTTCTTCCCTAAGTGTTTTGAGAATTATTATGCTTTTTTTTTGTGAGCTGGGTTCTAGACAACTGGCCGATGAGCTGTTACCACCGACAACTTACCAGCCATACTCGTGCGGTGAAGTACGATTTTATTTGTTTTTTTTATTTCCTCCTTTTTCTATTTTTTCTCTATATTTTCTTTTCTTTCTTTTCTTTTCTTTTTTTTTCTTTAAGTATGTGGCTTTCCTGATATAAGATTTACCTAAAGGCAGTACAATGAAAATGATCTTTTGACTGGCCTCTGAGCAACCGGCCGATGAGCTGTTACCACCGACAACTTGCCAACCAGACCACCTTAGATAGTTCATTAGCTACCCAATTTTTGAAGAAACCACCTAAAAGTAAGTCAGTGCAAAAAAATGTGTGTAGATGCTTAGGCTTAAAGTCCCCTCAAATCAGAGGGCGGATTGATAAGCCGCATACTTATCATCCCAATTTATTAGCCTAATTAAAAATGAATTTGAATTGGCGAGGACTCGAGACTAAATTCACATTTGAGTAGACACCTAGGCTAATTAAGCCTAAAAGCCTGAAGAGTATAAGTGTTTAGGTCCTCTCGTATCATTTCCTAAAGTTAATAACTTCCAAATGCCTAATTTCTTTCTTTTCATATCTTTTTCAAATTTTCATTTTTTTTAATTTTATAAGAAACTAGAAGAAATTCTACGGAGTTAACATAATGATTTCAGAAATTGATTATCCACCCCTGCATGCCTAAATGATGCAATGTCCTCATTGTAAAAATAAAGACATGAAAAGGGCGGAGTAAACAGAATATCACCTGAGTGTCGTGAAAATCCGGTCAGCTCCACAAAGAGAAGAGTGTATACACATGCACTAAGTTTAATGCCTTCAGCTAGCATAACATACATACAAAGAAGAAATTGATAATTCACAAGTGCAGGTCAGAATCAAAATCAAAAGGTTGATAGTTAACCCATCTGCAGAAGATGTCCACAGATGTGATCAGATTATGGTGCAGACACATGCCCCAAGGTCTAGTGGTTCTCAGGTTCTGGATGAAAATTACCCAGAACCGAAGGTTATTGTGTTTGCGAAGACAGGCATACAGTTTAGTGGTGTGCAACCCAAGACCAAAGTGTCGGACAACGGGTAAAGATGGTTTAATAGGTGCGGTTATCCACTTAACATCTAGCTCAAAAAAATAATCAGTTATTTCAAGCTTGGGTTGCACGTGAAAGATATTGTAAGGGTCCTGGTAGAAAGTAGGTGGCTTTAGGTCAATAGGAACCCTTAGATCCAAACTTGTTTTTCCTCAAAATTAACCTCCCAAATTTTCATTTCAACATTCCTATCCTCCAACATCAAGTGCTCAGGTTCCGAGACCTCTAGCATATCATTCACCCCATATGATTCTCCCAAGTCCAGAAATTGTGGCTGAATCAAGATTGACTTGGGTTTGGTGATCTCAAAAATATCATCATTCAATTATTTAGGGTGTGTTTGAGGAATAGGGCTACTGATTAAATCATCAAGATTTGAATCGTCCAAGTTAGCCCCAACATGATCATAATCTTCAATGATCGAGCTATCAAATAGTTCGTCATACTCCTCGAGCCCAATTGTCTCACTAGAATCCTCTTCCTTGAGTTCAAATGAGACTTCACCAAAAGATTCTTCACCCTCAGAATCAAAGAATTCATGATCCTCATTTATATATGTCTCAAAATCAATTGTCATTTCCTGGTTCAAAGACATTTTTCCTCGCTCCCTGGCTTGGGGATCTCGGGTGAGAAACTCGATTCATCCTCAAAGGATTGCTCTAGCCCAACCTGATCATCTCCAATCTCAGAATATCTATCCCCCTCGACAAGCGCCTGAGCGGGTTCAGACATTGGTTCTCCTTAAGAGGGTTAATCTTGAGAATCATCCTAAGATTTGACTAGGGCAACCACAAATTTCATCCTCAACCTCGACAATTTTCCAAGAAGAAACTCACTCAGGCCCCTATCCCTAACACTTTGGAGCAAATCCACTAGAGAACTATTAAGCTCATCGATCATTTTGATCATAGGCTCAGTGCGTGGTGTTGGCTAAGCTTCTAAAGATAATATAGTGTTCCTCAAATTAGCCAACACCCTATCCTGGATCTAGTTCACCTGAACCGACTGGCTTGGTTCAAGTTTGGGAGGGTTCGGGTTAAATCTGAGTCAAGATGTCGAGGTTCTTGGGTCCCTCCTTGATAGTAGGTCATTTCAGGTTGTTTAAAGTTGGTGGCAACCTAAATTCAGCATAATTCTGGGGAAGGTAAGTGTTATAATCAGCATATCCTTCATGGTTGTAGATCTGGTTAGGTTGATCATCAAAGGATGGAGATCTATAATCATTGTAGCTTTGGGAAGGATAGTAATCATAGTCTTGTTGTCCAGGGTTAGGTCTTGGACATTGAGGTCTGGATTCGTATCCCCAATCAAAGTCATCCCGGCTAGTGGATGGGTAATTACAAGTCAAGTCGGAATAATAATCATCTTAGGGATAAGTGGTGGCAGGAGGATAGGATGGGAAATGCGTGTAAGAAGTGGAAGCATACATTATGGAGTAGAAGGGAAAACAGAATAGAGAAAGGTGCCCTGCAGTACCGTCCTTATGTGGGTAGCCTAAAGACGTATAGACTCCCAGGACCTATCTTGAGATTATAAACAATTTAGTCTACTTTTATCCGGTCAATCCAACCAGTTAGGAGGGACTAGGGAGAAGGTTTTTCCTTTCGCTTGCAACTCCGATTCCTAGTGTACCCCCCAGCCGCGGTCGTTTGACGCTACTCCCTTAGCTAGACATCAGATGGACCAGTAGAAGCAGATTAATTGAAAAAAATCTTCATCTGAGCCTCGAAGAGTGAATCAATCCTTAAGGCCAACATCTAGTCAGTTTTAGTTAGACTTGGGATGATCGTGCTCTTGGAATGTGATGGGCCCTTTAGATAGATTGTGCCCTTAATGATCAGTTAAAATGTGTGTGCGTGCACAATCAAGGTTTTCAAATAAGGTTATTTGATGATGTGTCTTTTAAGATTTAACCTTGTTTAGTAGCTTTTAAGGTTTAATTCTTAGGTTGGTTCAATTAAGGTTTAGTAAAACACTCCAAGTTTTGAAAGCACAGGTGATTATATGTTCCTTTAAAAATCAAAAAAAATGTGGAGTGCCTGGTTCAGGCCTAAGAATCAACCTTAAGTGGCAAGCTACTTGATAGAGTAGTTTTAGATTGAGTGGTGCGACCCAAACAACTCAATCAATTGGCCTATTGCACCACTTAGTTAAGGCACACAAGAATGTTTAACATATTCAGATTTCTACTCACTTATGTGTATTGAGTTGAAGTGTACCAGGTCCACAGGTCAGATCCCGGTTAAGTGGTAGAATCAAAGTGATTGTGCGCCTTATGATAAGAAGTTGTGGGTGTTAAGTGTGTAGCTTTCAATTAAATCCCACAAGAGAAGAATATTTTTTTATTTTTTTTTATATATGCAGTGTGAGGTGAGTGGAGTGACAATCAAAACAACCAAAATATACCCTAGGGTTTATGCAAGCACCTAAGTTGATTTAGGTTTGAGTTATTAGGTTATGGAATAAAAGCTAAGGTGGGGGTGGTGTGGGGATAATTACAAATACTTTACCTGCACTTTACTCCAGTCTATTACACTTGGATCTCCATGCTAGGGTACCTGCAAGACAACAGATCAGAGATAAGCGGGGTTAGTGTTATGTAAATGCAAAGAAGCGTAGAAAACAATAAAGTAAATTCCGTTGCCTCCCCAGCAACGATGACAAAATGGCCGCATGCATTTTGCATGCTACAAAAGGATTACAAGTAACCCATCATCATAGTTGCAAAATACGTCGATCAGATAAAATTTATACCGAAACTCCAAGGGAGTCCCGGGTCGAACACAAGGAGGCGACATTTACTTTAACTGAAATCGCACTTCGATTTATTTCTTTTTGGTATTTTAGGATTTTTTTATTTTTTTGTATTTTTATAAAAAGAAAATAAGCAAACGAATCTCAAGATAGAGATGGAATGAAAATGGTATAGATATCACTTTAAATGTCTATTACAATCTACTACGAAAGCATAAAAAGAGAGGGGGGGTGAGAGGAAATCTCCCGAATCGGCTGTTCGGTGAGACGACGGTGCCTTGTGGAAGCTTGGACGAAGGAGGTGAGGAGCGGGACGATGGAGGTAAAATGCAAGAGGATGTCAGGTTGAGGAAAGCTTCGACGTGGCTCCAGAATGGAGGTGAGAAGACGAAGATGATCTACCACCGGAATGGAGGTGTGAGGACGGCTCCAAGGCGACCTATGAAGGGGGATGGAAAGTTGGAGGAGTATTTGGTGGGGCAGAGGTTTGTTATACTAATAGGCACCTTGGGAGCCTGAGAACAAGCTCTAATGAAGCATTGGTAGGCTTGTTAGAGCTTGGGAGTAGGCGGGAGTAGAGTAAGTAGAGATGGCTTGGAAGGAAGCGGGTGTAGATCCTTTTATAGTGGAGGAGAAGAGGCTAAAAATGGGTAAAGGACCTTTAGCGACCTCCAGACCATCGCTGGAAACGTCGCTGTCGATAGCTCACATCCGCTCACACCCATAGTTGGCTTTACTGGATTGAAATGAAGTAGTGACGGCTGTAAGTGTCGTAGGTCAGCCCAGCTGTCACTGAAAGCTGGCACCAACCGAGCATACGCCCGGGCTGTGCTGCCGCCCATCACGCGCGCTGATCGCGTGGCATGCTACTGGTGTGCGCACTGGTGTGTGAGCTGGCGTGCACGCCGGCGCGTGCACGTGCTGCGCTACCGCTGCTACTTGCGTACGACGCTGCTCGGCAGATTTGAGAATTGGGGGGGCTGCAGGGATTCTAACCCGTGCCCCTCCCTTGAGAACCACCGCTCCTACCATTGCGCTAGGTCATCCTTTGTGTCACAAGGAGGAGCTCGGTGCAAACACTTCCCAGCCGTTGGATCTTGATCCAATGACTCGGATTCAAGGGTGCGGATGATGGAGTGGGCGGTGGCTGCTGGCTGGTGTTGGGTGGTCTAGATGGCGCCACGTGGTGCCATCTGGGCCATCCGTCTTCTTGTAGAGGGTGCCACGGTGCTCAGATCGAGATGATTCTCGCGATGCCGAACTGCGATCATTACTCCAGATCCATCCGTACAGTCGGATTTTCCATCCGAAACCTGTATGGATGTCGCATTGTCCCCCTAGCCATATAAAATGAAGGAATTAATATACAAAACATACAACTATGCTAAATGTCATGTAATGGATGTTATCCAATATTTATAACATAATATGCAATGCTAAGACTAGGAACTATCATAAATAAGTAATTTACCATGAATTCATGTGTGTTCATCACCTATTACCTTATTTAGTGAAATAGAATTTATTGTATAAAGATAGTCTTAATTGCCTTATTTAATTTTCGTAGTCGTGTTTGTGAAATTTCTAAATTTTAAAGTACATAGTTTATTTTAGACATGCTCCTAAATTGTTGGATAGATATATGTTTGTTTCTGTTCAATAGAAGTTTACACCCAAGTTTTTAAATAAATAAGAAATTTAGTTTATGTTGAATCTTCAGATAGTTCAAGTTAAAATTTTAGAAAAGCAAATAAAAAAAACTATTTTATGCTTTTAAATTATCAAGTCCCCTTAGTAAAGATTAGTTATGTAACATTAGAATGTAATTAAGTTTCACGTTAACTTTTATTTTTATCTTCAAAGTGCATTAATTAGCCTATCAACCTAATTAAGAATTATTTAGAAGCCTCCAAGCGAAACGACTCGTACTCACAAAATTACTAATAGTCCGATATAAATTTTATACATGACGCTCTTATTGTGCGACAAAGATGTGTTTTAACTAAAGCGATTTGAGCGCATCAACATCCAAGACTCTTTTTGGAATGTTAATTAGTGTAGGAAAAGACCTCTTAGGGTTTTTTAAGATGCCTCAAATGTGAACCCAAAGGGAATATTCAATAAATGTGTTCATACTTGAGAGAATTAAGGAAAGGGAATCAATCAAGTTTATTTGATTGGAAATGAAGGTTCTTGATTGATTTTCTTCTAAGAAATATTATCACATCAATAAAATGGATTTTTTTTGTGAAAAAATAATGCAGGACTTGGACCATTTTTCCCTTAGGATTAGGATTTTAAGGGTTCTTTTCCATTTCTACTCATTTCTAACCATTTCTGAACTTGCAAAACCATTTCTGATCCATTTCTGAGCTCTAGAGCACTACTAGCATCCATTTCTCTCTATAAAGTCCAGACCCATCCTGCATTAAAATCATATATTACCATTCTAAACTAAAAACAGGCTTATCAACATAGAAACAATCACGCATGCAAAATATGAAGTATCTAAATGTAATTAGGCCTTTATTACTATGAAACTAGCATTATTTAGGCATTATTTATACATATATATGCGTATACATCAGCAATGGTTACCGAGAGCAGTGTAAGGTTCAAGCGAAAGATGTAGGGCAAAGGGAAAAGTTCTCAAAAAAAGTGCAAGTCTTCAACTCCCTCCACACATCTCACTTCTTCCAAGAAGAAGAAGGACAAGGCAGCAGATGCGTGCCACTATTTCAAGAAGCCTGGCCACTAAAAACATAATTTTCTGAAGTACATAAAGTCCTTGGAGAAGGGAAAGGGCAAGGTCATTGTAGATGTAGAATCTCTTCTCATCATTGAAACCAACTTACCCATTGGATGAGTTATAAGTTGGGTTATGGATTCTAGAGCATTTGTTCATGTTTGCAACTTGTTGCATATGTTTTAGGTGACCAGAAAGGTTAAGGAGGGAGAAGTACAAATCATGATGGGATTCGAGGCAATGGTTGCAGTGGAATCCATAGGGATCTACAGATTCAAAATGCCCAACGAACACATTCTAGTTTTAAAAGATTCTCTTTGTACCTTCCATTAAAAGGAATCTTTTATTTGTTTCTAAACTTGTTAGATTTGGATATGCTTTTCATTTTCAACAAACTCTTACTATAACTCATTATAGAAAAGATATTGCTTTTGGTTCCGTTACTCCTAGTTGTTTATATCTACTGGATGATTGTGAGTCTATTACGAACACTTCTGATGTTATGATTGAGAATCAAACACCTTCTAAGCATGCCAGGGATGATGCAGATAAATTGTTCGGGCGTGTAAATCATGTTTCAAAATATTATTCAGTTGTAGTATAGTGCGAAAACACGACGACAAATAATATTTATAAAATCGGTGAGTATCGGGTCATTCGCAGGGAAGCAATCACAATTTATGCAGAAGCTTTTCAATAGAACTTGCTCTAAACAGATATTTATATATGTATATTTGTATACGAATCAAATATCATGCATTCAAAAGATCAGAATTTTATTGCAATTATATAGAGTTTTCACAATAGAGAATGCTACTAAAAATAAATAGACAGATAAATAGAGAGAGAGAGAGATAGGAGGCAGAGAGACGACGTCGTTTGTAGGATGCTTATGCGAGATGCAGCAGCACCTCAGATCCAGAGTGCTGGGATGAAGGTCGGAGCAGAGTTGCAGAGGGACGGAGAATCATAGAGAAGGTGTAAGAGATGTCTGGAGTTGATAGCAGGAGATGCCTTAAACTGGGGGACCCTGGGCCTTCTTGTATAGTTTTCATGAGGGGAAAAGTGGGTATTTTAGCCCTTTATCTTGTGCAGCAACCTTAGGATTAATCAGATCCGTCGATCAGGAGATCAACAGACCTGATTAGGCCTCAAAACACCTTCAAACCCACCTCCATCGTGTGGATTCAATCTCTAGCTGACACGTGGCACGCTCTCATGCGTTGGATCAGGATCGGACGGCTGTGGATCTCTCCTCATGCGCGTGTTGTGTTTTCCCGCACGCCGCTCGCCTTCGAAATGCACCTAAACCACTCGATCGGATGGCTTAACGTGCGCACATCACCTCTTTGATTGCGTAGAAACGCGTGCGATCACGCGTTAAACGTGTGTCGGATCGTGCGTTCGGCCACGGAGCGATCTTGACTCGCCGCATGGCTACATCGCCACGCTTCGCTCAACATCCGATGTCCAATAGTGCCCGCTCGCGCACCCCTCCTGATTTCACGCGAGGCACCATTCGAACACGCGCCCTTTGCTTAAGAGTAAAGGTGCGGACCACTGTGCTGTTTGTTTGGTTTGTTATGTTTTTTATTTTAAGGCAACATATTCGTGGCCGTTGGATGAAAATCCAATGGTCGAGATCTTCTTTCCTTTGATGAGGCGCAGTTGGATGGGCGACGTGGCGTGCTCGTGGCCGTTGGATGAACATCCAACAGCCCACAGCGTGCGAGGGTAGCCTTCTCAGATGGGGTGGCGATGAGGGGGTTGTTGTGATCGCGCCACGTGGTGCCATCATGGTCGTCCATCTTCGTTTCCTTGTATCTGGTAATGTAGACCTTCGATAGGGTTGATTTTTGCATCGTTAGACTACAATCATTAATCTGGGTCCATCTGTGCGGTTGGATTTTTCATCTGAGGCTCGGATATTTTCCTCTAGCTCCATGGTCTCTGTTCTTCTATGGACTGCACAAGATGCTCTAGCTGTTTGATCGAGACGATTTCGGAAGCGTTGGACTCCCGTCGTTGTTCTAATCAGATCTATTCGATCTGATCTGACATCCGTGGCTTCGAATTATCTGTGATTAAAATCATCTCTCATTGGTACATAAAATGACGATATTATCTATATGACTAATAAACCAGCTATTGTACAAATTACGATGCCTATGAATGAATTATTCCTAAGTTATTCTAGAATCTAACTTAATTCAGGTGATTTAGGTTACATGATTGTTATGCAATAATAAATCTATTCTGATCTAGCGTCAAAGATTAGGTCACGTGTCTGTTGATGGGATCAATAGACTCGTAAAGATGTACCTGTGGCTTTTCTAAAGGTCTAACTCTTGCATACCTACGAATATTGTATTTGGGGGAAGATTGATGGTAACACCATTATGAGTCCGAACTAGACAAAATTAGTCAAATTCAAATGATGAATGCACCTAAATGATCATCTGAGGGTTACAATTTCGCACTAAACTATTTTTAGAAGTCAAAAAAAATGGGGTTAATTCCACTGTTTTACCATTCCATCATTAATGCAGATTAATCAAGTGGTTAATTAAAAGTCAAATCAACCTAAAAGACCAAGAAGTGGGCTGACACTGATTAAATCAGGATTCACGCATTTCGAGGGTGAAAACAGTATTAAAAACCCTAATTATTAGCTCCACTTAAACGGAAAGGGTTCTGATCGAGATAAAATCAATCTAAATCTCCTAAAAATCATTAAAAAATATTCTAAGAGCTTTATTACCTTCACTTTGACCATCTGAACCCATTTTGACCAAAAATAGAGTTTTAGATAGGAATTTACTCTAATTTTGTCTTTGTGCAATTTACCCAGTCAAACGTGGTCAAAACTCAAATCCAAGTTCACCATTAGATTCCTTGGGTCTAAATTAGGTTAGCACCAAATTTAGGCTCAATCAAAGTCCATCTTTACCTAGTTTGCATTTTAGTCCTTAAAATCTTTGTCCTTGACATTCAGAACCCTAGGTTTTAAGTTTATTACATATAGGCCCCTAACTTTCTCTTCGTCTTTGCATAAATACCCCTCTCACCATTAAAGTGTGATCAACATCTTTAAACCCATGGCAGCTGACTTCAATCTCTAATTTCTCCTTCAATCTGCGACAAAATCCTTCCAAACTTGGAACGATGAATCCCAAAGAGATTCTCTACCATGTGAACCTCATCTCAGGCTCCCATATGGAGCACAGAGCTCTGATGAGCTCCAAAAAATCAGGGCCTCTTATTTCCAAAAGTACTAATCCAATTCATGATTCCTAGGCATTTGAAGCCTAAATCCTCACCTATATAAGTCCTAAGATCTCCAAGCATACTCCTACCAAGAATAGACTGGAAAACTCCTTTCTCCTCCTTCGGCCATCACCTTCTTCAGCTCCGACGCCCTCCTCGGCATCCCTCTTCCGACCGACTAATTGCCAACTTGGAAGGCCTACATTCTTCCCTTCTTCGCACACCTTGCCCACCAAAGCAAGGGCATCACCGACCCCTTCTTCCTCGCTGTTTCCCTCGCTGTCGACATCATCTTCCCTACATCCGGTCGGTCAACACTGAATGTGGTCTTGCCCTCTCTCTTTCTCCTAAGCACTCTAACCCCTCTCTCTCCCTCTCTATCATCTTTTTAGGTCCTTAGAACTAGGTTTCACACATGACAGAATCCCTCCAGATGGTGCCACATCATGGCATTTTAAATTTTAAATTGATTAATAAAGTTTTACGTGTGATAGCTGCTTGCCTCATAACACTAGGGTGAGGTCCCTCTCACCTATAACCTCTCACTCCTTGCCTACCACAGCACATCCGCAGGCCTAGTCCTGGATTCGATTACCTGGCTACCCTTTGAACCAGTTCTAAGGAGAGAGAGACAAGAAAATTCTAAGGGAAGGAGGGGTGGGCTTTGCACTATGTGGCATTGGGATTCGTGCCTAACACTTAGGCACATTCTTCAAGTGCCTTAGGCTTGTTACTTAAGCCATCTGAGGATTATTGGGGATGTCTAATCTGAGAAGGAAGTGACTCTGATTTAGCTACATGCTTGAGATTGAGTTGGGATGTTATGTTTATTGTTGGGGACATTTGGTGGTTTCAGCTACCATTTTTATTCTCTATTTTTACTCAAAGATACAATTTTTTAGCGTTAATTGATTATTCTAATTTTGATTGAATATTTATTGCATCATTATTTCTGATTGTTGTGATTGGTGGATTGAATTGCTATACTTGCTCCCTGCAAATGACCATGGAACTCACGATTTTTCGCGCTTTACAAATTTTAATGTCATTACACTTTTATCGTCTATACTACGACGTATCTGTTTTCTAAAACACAATAGAAGTATACCAACATTTTGGCACCGTTGCCGGGGAGAAACGTGCATTTCATTCACTAATCACACTTTCTGATCTGATTCTAACTTGCTATATCTGATTTGTTGTGTCATTGCAGGTTAATCTAAAGACCAACCGCATAAGCAACCGCACTAAGGGTAAGTAATCACATTTTCTTCTTTAAGCTCCTCATCTGTTGGAAAGATTGAAAGGGAAATCAATTAGGATTAACTTGCTTTATTTACATAGTAATCATCAGTCAAGTTTCCTGATTTGATTCGAGTTGACTGGAGATCTCCATCCTGATACTTGCACGTGCTAGGGACATAAAGTTCCTTGGGCTATTCACCTTCTTAATTGAGCCCAAGGTACCATCTTTTGAAAGAATTAGACTTGGAAATAGAGCCAATCTAGGGTTTCCACATTAGGGTTTCAAGAGCACACACTTGCATGCCTTAAAAGAAAATATATTCCCACATCGAGTGTTACCCAAGCCTTTGGTTGAATTGATCTAATCAAGTGGACCCTAAAACCAAGGTTCTAATAATCACTTGGATCGGTTGAGAGCATTTTTGATTGAGAATGTCTCGAGGGTTTACGAGAGGCAGTGGCGACAGTGGAGGGGATGATGAAGGATAGTGGATGTGGAGGTCAAGGAGATGGCGCAATAAGGACTTTTGGAGGAAGACCTTTTACACATCTCCCAATAGGGCATGGGCAGATGGAGATAAAGGGAGGTGGAGGCAAAAGAGCAGAGATGTTGTTTGCTACAAGTGTAGAAAGCAAGGGCATATGGAAACCATCTGTAGGGCTCCAATTGTGTGTCTTGCATGTGGTGGCCTAGGATACAAGAGGGATGCTTGTCAAAAGGGGAAGGTGACAAAAATCGGTGGGGACAATGTGCCTTGTGACCAAGTTTAGGGGAGGGCCTGCCCACCACCCCCTTCGAAGGTTTTCGATCAGGTGATAGATGTGGAGATACCCATTGCTGATGATGTTGTGGCTACAGAGATGGTGATACAAGGTGCCCTAATTGGTGAGATCACAAGGGGAACCACCAGTTTTGATTAAATCTGTAGATTGGTGAGTACTTTGTCTCTCTCCACTCCTGGTTGGAAGATATCAATGTTGGGTAGATCGAGATTTGTGTTATTTGGGTTGGGAATGATGGATGTGGAGAAGCTTCGCTTCTACACTAGCTGTTTCGATATTATGACGATCATATGGCGTTTGGTATCGCCTTTTGATGGCGCTTCACAAGAGAGACCCCCTCAGTGGGCAGAGGTTAGAAAGGGGTGACTAGAGGTCTGGGGTCTACCATTACATCTGAGGATGTGTGGTGTCGTGGAGAAGGTGATTGCAGGGTTTGTGACACTTGAAGAGGGTAATGAGGTGGGGTTGCAGGAAGGAGATGGAAGGTCGCTAGCGGTAGATGTCAGAGTGAATCGATGGGGGCCGGTACCGAAGAAGATCATTCTCCGATATAGGGGGAGTTCATGGCTACTGTAATTGAAAATCCTCTTCTGTGAAGTAAAGGCTACCAAGCAAGATGATGGAAGATCCTTTGCAGAGGTTGTCAGAGGAGGGAGTGGGATCAAATGTGATAGAATTGCCCATGAAGACCGTCTAGAACCTAAGAAGAGGAAGGAGCATCATGAGTATGATGTTATGGAGGAGATAGGAGGTGAGGAGCAATCTGTCAAGGTGGTGGCTGACAATACTGAAGTGAGGGGGGATCAAGAAGCTGGTAGTGCAATGGAGGGAATTGAAGGGAGGAATCAGGAGGATATGCAGGATGGGAAGGCAATGGATTTTTTCTCACCCAATACACTAGAGGATTTAAAGTTTGGAGTAGGATCTTCATCAAAAAGGAAAGCTATCAGTTCTCCTTACAAACTAAGGGGACGCACGATGGGAGGAGGAAAGGCAATTGACAAGAAAGCCATTGCGACCGTTCTGAAGGTGGACCGTGTTGCAAAAACGAAGATGGGCGATGACCAAATGACGGGATGAAGATCCTCACTTGGAATGTGTGTAGGATACGCGATGGCATTCAGAGCGCATCCTTGGCGCGTTATTTGTGGGAGTAGGAAGTGGATTGTGCACTTCTACTGGAGACACACTTCGAAGAAGGGGATGCTTCTGTATGGTCTTCCTTGCTGCAGGCAGGTCAAGCAGAAGTGCAGTCCATTGCTACAGTGGGTAGATCTGGTGGTTTGGCTATCTGGTGGAAGCACTCTCGCTTACAACTAGTGGAGGCATGGAGGGAGACATACCAACTGACCTACAGCTTCAGAACAGTCTGCAATAAGCATGAACTTTTTGGTACATGAATCTACAATCCTTGTGCAGTCAATCGTAGAGCCAGGTTATGGGAAGAACTTGCTAATGTGGCAGCAAGAATAATGGGAAACCTTGGCTAGTGGGGGAAAATTTCAACTACACTTTGTCTAAGGGAAAAAGGGTGAGCAGAAGGTTGGACCAAGCGTCAATTGGGTTTCAATTGGCTATGTCAAAGTCGGGTTTAAATGAATACTCGTTAAGTGGAGCTAAGTATACCTGGAGAAATGGTAATGAACTGATGTCCAAGTTAGATTGATTCTTTGGAAATTCAAAATTGCTGGAGAGATTTCAATTATCATCGGTGATGGGTCTGGATCGACCATTTTCAGACCACACCCCGCTGCTATGAGATTGTGGTGAAGGTGCCTCTTGTGGAACCTATTTCAAATTTAAGAAATCATGGCTGAAGGAGGAAGGCTGCAGGGATATGATTTCTCGTTGGTGGAATTCAAAGCATGTGGATGGCTCTGCAACTATCAGGTTAGCTACTAAATTGAGGGAATTGAGAAATTTGCTGGAGTTCAGACGCACCTCTGAGATTATGAGGGAATAACACACAGAGTCTTTGGAACGGGTGAAGAGTCTAGATCACAAAGAAAATTTGGGACTGATATCTGATGAGGAAAGAGGCCGACGTATCCAATGGCAGTCGATGGTGGCGGAGGAGAATTTGAAGAGAGAAATTGACTGGAGGGAGAAGTCTCAACAACTATGGCTGAAAGAAGGGGACATGAACACTAAGTTTTTCCACTTGGTAGCCAGTTCTAGGCAGCGTTCTAACTTAATCTCTTCGTTGAGATCTGGAGATCAGGTCCTAACTTCCATTGAAGATATCAAAAGGGAAATGATCAGATTTTTTAGGGAGTCCACTAATCCTTGAGGAGAGGATAATGGAGGATGACATCTTCAGATCTGCTGAGAGTTGGGAATGTGGAGGGGGAATAGTTGATTGCTCCTATTTCTGAGCGAGAGGTGGCAGAGGCCATGCAAGCTTTAAATGCCGAAGGGTCACTAGCTCCAAATGGGTTTCAGGTTTTCTTCTATAAGGAGTTTTGGCCAACTATAAAGTGTGATGTTTTGGATGTCATAAGAGAGTTTCAAGGTGGGAACTCGGGTTTTGAGAGAATCAACATGTCATATCTTTTCCTATTACCAAAGAAGACAAGGACAAAGAGTTTATTGGAGTTTAGACCGATTACGTTGTCTAACTCCATCTATCTAATTGTTGGTAAAATTCTAGCCAATAGATTAAAGGGGGTATTGATGAACTTGATCAGCCCAGTGCAGTCTACCTTTCTTCCTGATAGATCTCTACAAGAATCTTTCATTATTGCACAGGAGATTGTGATGGGGTGGCACAGAAGAAGATGTAAGGCTTATATATGGAAGGTGAACTTCAATAGGGCTTATGATTCGATTTCCTGGCCCTACTTATGGGAAATGTTTAAACGAAGGGAATTCCTATCTATTTGGATCCAAAGGATGAAGAAATGCATAACAACATCCTTCTCTCCATTGATTAATGGGAAACTATGCGGAAATTGGATCCAGCCGCAATGCGGAGTCCGATAGGGATGCCCTTTGGCTCCTTTGATTTTTAATTTGGTTGTGGATACTCTTGCTAGATTTGCTTGTAAGCTATCAAGTGTGGGCATGGTGAGAGGATACTCAATGTCAAACTCTTGTGCCTTGGCATTGGTTCTCCAGTACGCTGACGACACGGTCCTCTTTGTGGAGTGTGGCAGAAAGGAAGCAGAGATACTCTACAGTTCTGCCTCCATTTTCGGGGAAATTTTAGGCTTGAAGCTTAATGGTGGTCTGTTTTAGCATGGAGGGACAAGAGAGTCATGCAATATCTACAGTTCTGCACACACCAATTACAACCTTTCCTGTGAAATACGTGGGGCTGCCATTGAGAGATTCCAAGCAGAAGAAAAGTGACTAGAACACCTTGTTTGAAAAAATTGTTGCTAAGCTTGAGAATTTGAGTAGTCACTTTAACTCGAAGGGTGGGAGATTGATCCTCCTTAATTCCGTTAACACGTCTATTCCGGTGTTTTTTTTCTCTATGTTTAGATCACCGAAATCTGTGTGGAAAAGATTAGATGTGATGCGTAGACAGTTCTTCTGGAAAGGGGCTAAAGCTGAAGGTAAATTCCTCCAACCCATGAAGTGGCAATGGCTATGCAAGCCCAAGAAAGAGGGCGGTATGGGGATACGTTCATTGAAAGAATTCAATAACTTTCTACTGCTGAAATGGGCTATAAAGCTTTTCGATGGTAGTAGCAAGCTTTGGTCTGATCTGATCCAGGACACCTACAAAACTTCACATGTGGCACGAGCAAGATTAAACACAAGTAGACCTTCACCATTTTGGAAGTTAGTGGCCAAGGCGTTGCAAGACAACTGGCAGCATTTCCAACAGCTACTGGGTGATGGTTTAGAGTTTGCATTCTAGACAGATAGCTGGTCAAAGTTGGGGTTGCTAAATGAGAGGTATCCACACACATTTGACACTGCTCCAGATAAATCAGTTTCAATTGCAGAGTGCTGGGATGCAAATCACACTGTGTGGAAGCCTACTAGTTGCAATATGTGTGAGGGGGGCAGATCATGTGAAGACATGGACAGGCTACTGCATGATCTAGAAGCCTTCGAGCCAAAGGGAGGAATGGACAGGTTCGAATGGTCCCATGGGAAATACACTTCTACTAAAGCATACAAACACTTGTGCATTAGAGATCAGACCAATATGGAAGAAATTCATAGACAATGTGTGCGTTTCTAGAATTTGCACATACCCCTCAAAATCGAAATTTTTCCTTGGTTATGTAGGAGAGGACTTATCACGGGGGAGCTACGACATATAAGGATGGCAGTCCCACTGCAGCAATGTCCTCTTTGTGATTTTGCTACCGACAGTACGAGGCACCTTTTCTCTTCGTGCTTGGTGACAGACCAAGTATGGAGGTCCGTTTGTGGGTATCCCCTTCCCACATGGGATGGTTTATGGAGGGATTTTCATATGAATAGGAAGCCACATGTAGCGATGGCAGATTTGTTATGGTGTGTGTGGAGAACTAGGAATGAAAAGGTGTTCAGGGGGGTCTCGATCTATGTGGGAAAAATTGTATGGGGATGTGAATCTCTTATCAGAGAATGGAGTGATTCTTTGTAAATACTTATAATTGAAATTTTAAAAAAATAGTTCCCAGTTTGCTATCATTCACGATAGCATTCCTTACTTTTTCAAAAAAAAAAAAAATCACTTGGATCATTAAAATTTGAGACCTAATAACCAATTTACAAACCAATTCAGGGTGATTTGGGCTCTTGACCCAAACCTCATCCTTAACTTTATAACAGGTCAGGTGAACCTCCAAATTAGGTCACAAATCAAATCAGCTTCAAGTTCAACTAAAATTCAGGGCACAAGCAGGATTAAAATTGGTAGACTTAGGAGTCAAGCTTACACATTCCGATCTACTTCGAATCTCGGTGATAAGGAAGGTCAGGTGAGGAAAACCCTGTAACCCGTGGAGATGCTCTACCGTGTAGGGGTCTTTGTGGGACACTTCCTTCCTGGCTGCCCAAGTAATTCTCGGGTGGGTGAGTTTCTGATCCAGAGGTATCATTTGCCTCGAACCTCCATAGTCACCCAGCCTTGTTGGGTGCCTCGATTGGGTCCAATACACATTCTATCCCTCATCTAATTCCATAGTGCATGTACGGGAGGAGGTCCTTAAGACCAGTCTTGAGGCCTCCATTAGCAGTTCACTCTAGTTGGGGTAGAGTCTCGACCCAATTGTTTGTGTTCCCATCCGATCAAATCGAGATCGCTTCCGATCCTTCCACATCCGAGCCCATCTCTCCATCATCTACATCCATAGAGAATCAAGAAGAAGAACTACCCAATGTTCATATTCAATTACAGCGCCTCACTGTTGTGTCACGTGAATGAGGTTTAAATATGCATTCGTTGTAGTATCCTCTAAATCGCTCAATCAACAAATACAATTTATTACTCAAATTGAAGTCCGAGGTCGAACATAGGGAGCAAATATGGAATTCATGGGCTAATCTCAAAAAATAATATAAATGAGCACAATTAACTACTCAAAAGCTAACATGCAATGTATAACATGAGTATATGAGGAGATAAAAAGAATTCTAGACAAAATAATGATGATTTAGATCACCAATTATTAGCCTAACAAATATATAGTATTTACTTAATGATCTAAATATTTGCACAGTATCAACCACTTTACATCCACACAAGCTTTAGTGCACAGTGCACTTTCAGATGACAGAACTTTCAACCAGACGGCTTAAGTGCTCAGAAGCTACAGTGTTCAATGAGTCTTCTTCTGTCTTGCCCTTCTCTTTCTCTTCTTCTATGATCCTCCTCTTCTTCTGCCTTTCTTGCCTCTTCATGCACAAGGGAGGAGATCTCAGATTTTGGCTAAGTGTTGGAAGGTTTCAAGAGTAAACCCCCTCTTTTCCCTGCTCTCTCTTTCTCTCTCTTTCCCTTCTTTTCTCTCCCAGGTAATCGAATTGGGTATTCAACTTAAACGCACCTGGGACTAGGGCTGTGTGCGTGTCACAGCCGAGGTGTGAGTATAGCTTAGGTGGGTTATCGGGTTCGGAGCCAGGCCCATGTGGAGTAGTGTCACAGGCGAGGCGAATGGGATGTGCGCGGACCTCTCCCCCGGTGTTACTTGAGGCGGTAAGCTGATGCAAGAAATTCAATTTATCCACTACAGGTGGCGCTGTGCTCCATGAGGTGGGACTAAATCCCACAGCCCTTTCGCACGTCAGTTGCGGATGAAGCCTCGTCCAATTGAGGCAACTAATGTGGTTAAATCCTGCAATCAAAGGCCTAGGAAGATGTCTGGAATGACTCCGTGCAACCAAGAGTTGGAGCCTGGGGCTTGCGTGGCCCGAAGCAAGCTTCAAGCGAACATGAACTCACTCGATAATGGTGGCTGAAGCTGGCATCTGAAATACAAGAATACAGGCTTCTTGCCCCAGTTAAAAAGCTCAAGAGGGTCATTGGTGGATGAGGAATGTAGTGGTGGTGGTTTTGTGGTGTGGGAGTAGGTGTAGTGGTCGGACGGTGACGGGAACGGAAGCCAGTGATGGGTGTGTTTGGGGGCGGTCGTGAGAGCGTGAATGGTGAGATAAAGAGAGGGCTTTGGTTCGGGTGGATGTGACGAGGGTGTAGACAGTTTCGGCGAGGCGAATGGAGGGGTGTAGCAGCGGGGACACCTCGCTGAAGGTTCAATCGAAGACGATGGTGATTCACAGTCTCGAGGGGTTGTTTTTGGGTTTTTAATAAGGGAAATTAATCTAAAGAACTAGAGAGACCTAACTACCTACTCTAAGGGTTGAAAAGAATAAGGAGGACGGCGAGTATGGTATGGCCAGCACCATGGAAGAGAACTGCTCCGGTGAGGGTAAGACAGCGAAGACGACGGAGGGAGAAGCGTTGACGGGTACAGCACGATGCGAAGGAAGATGAGGAAGATGAATCCGCCGCCGGTATTGCAAGTGGATGATGAGAGAGGTTGGAGAAGATCGCCGGACATCGAGGAGCTATTCGGCTGGAGAGGAGAGAGGAATTGAGGGATTTCCGACCAAATTCGAGCGTATGGAGGACGGGCAGGCCAAGGGGATCCTTATATAGGCCCCAGGGAGTTGGTTTAGCTTGGGAATCAAGCTTTGCGAGCTTGGAAAGCTCGCCGGAATTTGAAACTCAAAAGATACCCAAATCTCTCATGCGTTCGCATGAGAGATTGGGAAGGTTATGGAGAATGAAATCGGGCGCGTTGGAAAGAGAACTTCTCAAGGAATCTCCCTTCCAATTTTGAAAGGGATTCGTTGATCAGAAAAGGAGTTCTCTTTAATCAAAGGTCGTCAGAGAAGGATTCCTCCGTGATAATGGCGGAGGGACCTATTTGCAAAGAGTGACGACAAAGATATGGGTCTGTTTGTAAGGAATTTGAAAGTTAGGGGCATGTATGTGAGAGAAAAGATTCAGATAGGACCAAATTGCAAACTAGGTTAAGACAATCTCTGATTGGGACCAAATTTTGGTACAAACCTAGTTTGGACTCAAGGAATCTAATGGTAAAGTTATATTTATATTTTGATTAAGTTTGACTGGGTAATTTATGTAAAAACCTAAATTACGGTAACTATCGGTCTGAGACTCTATTTTAGGTCAGATTGGGTTCCAATGGTCAAATTGAAGGTACCAAACCTTAAAGAATATTTTTCTATGATTTTTAAAGGGTTTAGGTGAATTTTATCCTGACTAGAACCTCAGTAGATTAAGCGGATCTATTTTTAGGGTTTCAGATGTCATTTAATTCCTAAAATACGTGAAAACTCATTTCTGTCTTCTGTGGACCCCTTATTAACCATTAATGACTATATGACCCTTAATGAACCCCTAAAATATCCCATGATTGTTCTGCAATTGAGATATACTGTTAAAACTACAATTTTACCCTTATTTTCTTGTTATTATCTCATAATGGATTTGCAATGAATTAAAGTCTTCCAGCGGTTATGTAGGAGCATTTAATGATGAAATATGACTAAATAAAGCTAGATATAGCTGATGATGACGTTATCATCATACCCCCATGCTTATCTTTTGCTAGTCCCTTAGTAAAATCTCATCGAATTAACTCAAATTCTAGACCATGCCTTTTTATGCTCAGATTTCTGATGTGTGATTTCTTTTGTAGATTAGGTCAGAATGCTAACAATAGGCCTAGAGGTACTCAAGTACCAACCAAGATCCGAACCTGACCATCTTTATCCTCAGTTTGCCGCGAAGGTTTCTAAGGCCCACAAGAACTAACCTAAGGTTTGTTGAACTCCGTGGTTCAAGCACCCATATTTAAAACATGGTTAGTCCAGGTTCAGTTTGCAGTGCATTTTTGTAAGAGATAGAAGAATTTTTGCCTTTTTTGGAGAGTTTTCTCTCTCTTTTTCTTCTTTATTTCTAGCTTCGGATTGGCTTTACAACACGGTCTGTATCGGATTCCTAGCTCCCACCATCAATCATCGTAGGATCCCTGGCTATCGATGCTTCAAAATAGCACCGCCCATGGCAACCCACAAAACCCTGGCTTTCAACACTTCGAGATAGTGTCGCCCATGGTGTTCTATAACTAAATTCAGGTCTTGGCAATCTACATTTCGGGATAATCCCGCCCATGGCACCTGAACTAGCACAAGGTGCTTATGTGCCCCCAGTATGATATTTAGATATCCTAGAAGACAAGCACCGAGGAGATGGTATGTTATTACACATCTTCGAGGGAAATTTCCCACCTTTCCACGCCGGAAACTCATCCAAATTAACATGTGTTGATAAGCTGTTCCTAATCTAGGTAGCTTTTCATAATAGAATTAACGCTTTTGTGTGATTTTGATTATTAAGCACACTGAGCCAGGATGTGTGGATTAAGGTGCTTAGGTTACCGAGTCCCGCAAACTAGAGGTCAGTTAACGAGGCTAAATAATCGCTAAGCCTTCGACCTAATACTTAAGCTTCGCATTTTCCTCAACCTCTTGAGGACTATCCAGATCTTAACGGATATGTGAATTTTTAAGCCTAAAATAAGCCCAACAGACCTAAGATCAGCACTCATACTACTCTCTATATCTCTTGCCACTTTTGACTTTTATTTCTCTCTTTTGATTTGGTCTAGAACTAAAATAGATTCCATAATCACTTATTAATGACTAACTCTTTATTTCAAATTGTTGCTCCTTTTTGACATTTAAATCACCTCTTCCTCCTCAAGAATGATATGCAATTAATTTTTTTCAGAATTTCCTCCCTTCTCCCTTATTTTTTGTTCTTTTCAAAATTTTCTATTTTATTCTTTTGGTTTATTTTTTTACAATATGTATTTTTTTGAGAGAACCCTTCAAAACTTTGAATTTTTTTGTTTGCACTTTAACACCCCCCCATGCCTAAGTTTTGCAATGTCCTCATTGTAAACTAGAGGGTATGAAATTAGTTTGGGTTTAGGGATTAAAATAGGATAATCGGGTGAGCGAACGGGTCAGGATGACTGTTGCAGACGATTTCAAGCTCCGGTATGAGTACCAAAGGTGGAGTCGACTGTTCTAAAACTAAACTCGAAGTGCAATAGATGTGAAGTACAAAAGGATAATTAGAAGGATCTCTAATTTTTGGAATTGATGGGTTGCCTTCTGTTAAGCACTAAATTCAATGCTCTCAGTCGAGTAGAAAAAGATGTGGAGTGGTCAAATTACACAAATTTTGTAGAACAAGCACCTTAATCATAGCCTGGTTGAACCAACCAGGTGCTTGTTCAAGTCAACAAGCTAATGATGCAGCCCAAACCCAATCAATCTGATGGGTTGATAGATGTGAATAAGCAAATGCAGAACCAACCATATGCTGTGGAGCTCAAATAGATGTGGAAGTGAAAAGCTAGGGTTTGGCTGAATTGGATCAGCCTGGTCAGAGTAGGGATCCTCAAATGAAAAAGGATCAGTGGAGGATGTAGGAACCCTACGGAAGTGATCAGAGAAGGATGAGGCATGATTATCAATCTGATCGAAGTCCAATACCCGATGAAAAGATGAAGGAGAATCATCTGCAACTGGCTCATCGAGAGGAGAATCAGAGTAAAAATTGAGTCTGGTTGCGAGTCGGGGTTGAGAATAGGTTTTGGAAGGCTCTATATATGCTGTAAAAGAGGTGTGGCATCAATAAGAATTGTGTGTGAGGGCTCCTCTAGGAAGGATTCCAAGGTAGGTTCATCTAGAGAGTCCTCATAATGGCCATCAACATCAAATGTAAGTGCTGGAAGAGTGTTTAGAGGGTTATGGAAATCTGACTCAAGGAAAGATTCGAACTCTGGATTGCAAACACTCTCAGCAATTACTATTTCTGATTCCTGAGGATCAAAAAGGAATGATTCCATCTCAGTGGAACCTCATTTTGAATTAATGATCTTGGAATCAGGGACTTCAGAGTCAGAGTCAAAGAATGGATCATGTATGCTGAGGTCGTAGATTGGCTTAGAGTTGTAAAGAAACAACAGTTCTCCCAAATCAGGGTAAGATTTGAAATCGTCGGAGAACTTGCGAGAATAATGTTCTGAATCTGATCAGGATCAGAGGTTCCTCCACAGAATAAATCAAGAGATGTACAATCATCAACCTAACTTGGATCTAGCCTATTCTCAGAATTCGAACTAAAAAAGATGTTCTTATTAGGCATGGGTTCAGGTTCTTGGCTCCTAGGATAGACCCAATCGAGTCCTAACTCTTCAAACTCCTCGATTTCTGTATCATAGATTGGCATGATTTCCGAAAAATCAATCTATATCCCTGAGGAGGTTGGAGAGGTGCACTCATCAAATATAGGCATAAAATCATAATCTAGATTCAAAACCTCATTTCCATCACATTAGACCTTATAATCATCCCGATAAGGCTTAGATCCAGATTCTAGGTTAAGGGTGTGGGTTGGATCACTAGAATCTAGGTTGGGCTCTACAAGGATGTCAAAGTTGCTCTCGAGAGTCACCTTATCAGAATAAGGGATGGAATTTACACTCTTGAGAAGTTCTGATTCAATCTTAGTATCATAGGTGTTTGGGAAATCTAAGCTCGGTGAACTAGGCTCTTTATTTTCTAGGGTTGGCTCAAGATCGGGAACACCTGTAATTGGATCCTCCCAACCCGTCTAAAGCTCAGAAATGTCAATTTGTTCGTAATTTGAATCAGATTCCATTTGAGTTAGGGGTCCATAACAAGCTTGATCATCAAACCCGGGATTCAGGAAATTACATGGATTACTGGACTTACTCCAAGATGTCATCTTAACTTCTGATGGGTATTTTTGATCGATGCATCTATACAATTTATTCAAAAATTCTCCCCGTTTTCCTAAAAAATTCAAGAGTTCTTCTAGAACTAAAGGATTTGACCAATATTGTAGACAATCATTGTTGTGTAACTTCACCAATTCCATGTGTTCTGCTAAGAGATCATCCCAGGTTGAACCATGGTTTAGTTGTATCCATATCATTTCCATACAGTTCAAAATGTGGTTCATTGTTTTCCTGAATTTATACTGAATGTCTCTTTTACAATATTCTTCATAGTGTCTATAATCATTCTCAACTATCTTTTCTTTTATGCTCATTGGGACTCAGGTTTCTTAAACAGTCTTCCTATATAGTCAGGATGCATTTTTGAATCAAGTGGTCGAATCAGGATATAAAATCAAACTCAAGATTAGATTGTAGTTGATCATATCAGATAGAAATCCCTAAGATGATCTGTGTATGTGCACTAGAGAAAAGATGAGGGACTGGATGTTGTTGGACTCAATCAAGGCACCCAAGAATTTTTGGATGACTATAGAGGTTTGAGGTGGATGATACCCCTAGATCAAAAAGTCGTTTACCGGAGAATTACCTAGGCATCCAGGAAGGGAAAGTCCCGCAAAGACCCCTACACAGTAGAGCGTCCCCACGGGTTACAGGGTTTCCCCCACCTAACCTTCCTTGTCACTGAGGGTCCAGGAAGACTAGAATGGATAACTTGACCTCCTAAGTCTGCCAATTTTAAGTCCTGATTTTTGCCTTTAATTCCACTTGATTAGAAGTTGATTTGACTTGTGACCTAATTTGGAGGTTGGTGGGCCTACTAGGTGATGAGAGCCTCATCATGAACCCCAACTAGCACAATTTAATATAAATAAGTGTGAAGAAGCTCCTACAAAACCTAAAGAGAAGCTTAACTCAGAGAATTCTGAATTGAAGAGTAAAACAAATCATAAGGGGTAGAACTGCAATTTTACCAATGCAGTATATAAACAGGGTATTTAAGGGTCTAAACACAGGTCAAATAAGCTTAATAAGGAAGGAAGTGGGATGATCTGATCTGAAAAGGG
The DNA here is from genome assembly GCA_037157565.1 of Thalassia testudinum. NCBI lineage: Eukaryota > Viridiplantae > Streptophyta > Magnoliopsida > Alismatales > Hydrocharitaceae > Thalassia > Thalassia testudinum. Next base: position 3,139,471 of record JAZHRO010000007.1, read on the forward strand.
TTATAGCAACTTCTAGGAATTAAATGACATTCTGTAATCCTAAAACAAACCCACATTAATTCACGTGGTTCGAGGTAAGATAAAAATTAACTAAATCCTCCAAAATTCATGGAAAAATATTCCCTAAGGTTTAGAACCTTCAATTTGACCTTTGCAAGCTATTTTGACCTAAAATGAGAACCATGCCCAATTTATGACCTAATTTGGATTTTTACGTAAATTGACCGGTCAAACGTGGTCAAACCTAAAATCAAATTTCACCATTAAAATCTTTAGGTTCAAATTAGGCTGGTATAAAAACTTATGCCTAAGAAAAGATCATCTTGACCGATTTTACAAATTAGTCCTATTGAATTACCTTTTGACCCTTATCTTTTGAAACCCTTACACATTGCCTCCTATCTTTCTCGTCGTTCTTTGCAGAACGGTCCTCCCTGCCATTCTGGGCGGGAGCCATACCTCCAGCGACCTTGCGCGGAGGATGGCACCGCATATGGTATGGCACCCATTCTCAAGAATGAACAGGGGGTTCCCTGCATCGTCCTCTGTCGCAGGGACCCTCCCTTGTGACCTGCAACCACCCATGTCTCTCGTGCGAACGCACAAAAGGCATGGGTCTCCACCTCCGGCCATCTCCGGCAAGCTCCGCACGTCGCTCCCTCAGGCCAGTCTCCTCGCCAGCACCTTTATAAGGAGCGGCAGGGGCTACCGTCCACTGCAAGCTATTTCTGGCGGAGAAAGCCCCTCTCTTTCGTCTCCTCTCTCTCCGTTCAGATTGCCCTAGCTTCCAGCGAACTCTCCTCCTCCTCGTCGCTCTACTGCCATACCTGCAGTAGAGCCCACTCTGCCTCGTCGTCCCACGCCAGGCAACACCAGCTGGCATCCTCAAATCTCTTCCTCGTCGCCGTCACTCCTCCTTTGGGCACCTTCGTCCTCAGCTCCAGCAGGCACGCGCCGGGCAGTCTTCCTCCCCCTCTTCGTCGACTAAGTAGGTAGGAATTTCCTCCTTACTCTCCTCTCACTTTTGCCCTCTTGAATTAGTATTTTAAACCCCTCGATTGACACGACCACCTTCATATGCTCCACCTCCAGCCACCATCTCCAGCGAGATCGCCCCACTTCCACAGATCTCCACCCCTCGCCGACAAGCCCAGAAGCTCCCCCTCACTCCACTCTAGCGATTCCCCTACTCCATTCACCACCCTGCACACTCTGAGCACCCCCCGAACACACCCACTTCCACGCACACAGTTTGCCCTAGGTGCACAACCACAAGCACTCTCATAGCACGCCACCCCTCGCACCGCCTTCACCACACTCTGGCGAAGCTCCTTGTGTTGTCTGACGTGGCCAGGAGGCCATCTTCATGATTTCAGGGTTCACCCACCTTGCTGCCATTGATGAGCTGCATGAGCTCCTTCGCAGGCAGCTCCAGGTCTCTTCGACGCCAGGCGCGGGCTCCAGGCAACGCAGGGCACGTCCTCTCACTCACTCTCTCTTTCTCTCTCTCTTACTTGCTTTTCTCCCGTATTTTCTCGTGCAAGCAAAAACCTGCCATTTCCATGACAACTAAGTGATAGAAAAATCCGATTTCACGCCTCCTTGTGTACGACACTCAGACTCAAATCTGTTTCTATATTTAAAATCGACACAGTGAATGCGAGCTACGACTCTTAAACAAACGCGTCCATAGCATGTCACCTCTCCTCTCCTCTCTTCTCTCTTCTCCTTCCTTTTCCCCTCACCTTTGCCTTCCTCGACTACCACCACCGTTGCCAGGGCTGCACCCTCTCTTGCACCCCCCTCGTTCCCTTAATCTCCTCCTTTCCTCCTCTCCTTTTCCCTTTTCTCTTCCCTGCGTCAACACACCCACCACCAGCCACCTGCACTACCCACCCTCTCCCCCCAAATGTAGCAACAGCAACATCACCACCTTGAAAACCACCAGTGTTAATCCCCTCTCCTCCTCTTCTCCTTCCTCATCGATGCCCTTTTCCTGAACCACCAGACCGCACTGCTCCAAACCACCACTGCTACCTCCATCTTCCCGCCCCCCCTCCATGCATCACCAGCCACAGCCACCGACTCCACCACCTACAACCACCACTACCATCTTCGGCTAGCAACACCTCCTTCCTCCTCTTCAACCTCATCAACCACCACCCTCCACCGCTACCAGCCACAGACCACCTCCATCACCCACTAGTGCCAATATTTCTCCCCTTTTTCCTCTTCTACAATCCGCGCGACCATAATAACCGACCCCCATCTTCACCTGCACTTCCTCTACGTGAGCACCTCCAATCCCCTTAGTTGACCACCTTGACAGCCACTACCTTCAGCTGCAGTGCTCTCATCTCCAACAGCCCGCCAACTCTTCCTCTCTGACGAGCATCCATCAGCCATCGCTTTCCCTCCTCTCCTGTCCACGCCATAGACAACCTCATCGCCTCCAGCCACAATTGCCATCAGCACTGATGCCCCTCAACTTCTCATTTCCACAGATGCAACGACCACATCTCTATCTCCTCCTCATTTTCCTCTTCGCCGACCCCTGCATGAGCTCCTTTATTTCTCTTTTATGTTCCATATTTAATGTTTCTAATTACTGCATAAAGAATAGTGTTTAATTATTAGAACTATTTCTATATGTGTTTTCAAGTCATTTTGTGAGGTCTAACTTTGTATTAGTCTAATACCATGACCTATTGGTCGCACATGTTTCACGTGTTAGAAATCGGGGTTACAAGTAACCCGTCATCGTAGTTGAAAAACACATCGATCAGATAAAATTTATACCAAAACTCCAAGGGAGTCCCGGGTTGAACACAGGGAGACAACATTTACTTTAACAAAAAACCACATTTCGATTTGTTTCTTTTTGGTATTTTAGGGTTTTGTTACTTTTTTGTATTTTTGTAAGAAGGAAACAAGCAAACGAATCACAAGATAGAGATGGAATGAAAATGGTATAGATATCACTTCAATGTCTATTACAATCTACTATGAAAGCATAAAGAGAGTGGGGGTTGAGAGGAAATCTCCCGAATCTGCTGTTCGGCGAGACGACAGTGCCTAGCAGAAGCTCATACGAAGGAGGTGAGGAGCAGGACGACGGAGGTGAGATGCAGGAGGACATCGGGTTGAGGAAAGCTTCGACGTGACTACGGAATGAAGGTGAGAAGACGAAGATGATCTGCTACTGAAATGGAGGTGGGAGGACGGCTCCAAGGTGACCTATGAAGGGGGATGGGAAGTTAGAGGAGTATTTGGTGGGATAGAGGTTCGTTATACTAATAGGAGCCTTGAGAGCTTGAGAACAAGCTCTAATGGAGTGTTGGTAGGCTTGCTAGAGCTTGGCAATAGGTGGGAGTAGAGTAGGTAGAGATGGCTTGGAAGGGAGGGGGTGTAGGTCCTTTTATAGTAGAGGCTAAAAATGGGTAAAGGACCTTTAGCGACCTCCAGACCGTCGCTGGAAACGTCGTTGTAGACAGCTCACATTCGCTCATGCCTTTAACTAGCCTTGCTAGCCTACAATGAAGTAGCGATGGTTGTGTCGTTGTAGGTTAGCCCAGCTGTCACTGAAAGCGGGCACCAACCACGCAGCGCTGCCGCCCATCACGTGCACTGATCGTGCGGCATCCTGCTGGTGTACGCGCTGATGTGCACACTAGCGTGCGCTGGCGTACGCTGACGCGTGCATGCTCTGCACTACCACTACTGCTTGCATGCGTTGCTACCCGACCGATTTGATAATTGGGGGGACTGCGAGGATTCGAACCCGCGCCCCTCCCTTGACAACCGCCGCTCCCACCATTGAGCTAGGTCATCCTTTGTGTCACAAGGAGGAGCTCGATGCAAGTGCTTCCAAGCCGTTGGATCTTGATCCAGTGGCTAGGATTCAAGGGCACGAATGATGAAGGGAGTGGGCGGTGGCTACTGGCCGGTGTTGGGTGGCCTAGATGGTGCCACTTGGCACCATCTGGGTCGTTCATCTTCTTCTTGTAGAGGGTGCCACAATGCTCAGATCTAGATGATTCCTGCGATGCCGAACTGCCATCGTCACTCCGGATCCATCCGTATGGTCAGATTTTCCATCCAAAACCCGTATGGATGTTGCATTGCCACCCTTGCCATATAAAATGAAGAAATTAATAAACAAAACATACAACTATGCTAAATGCCATGCAATGGATGTTATGCAATATTTATAACATGATATGCAATGCTAACCTTAGGAACTATCATAAATAAGCAATTTATCTTGAATTCATGTGTGTTCATCATACCCCTATGCTTACTTTTTGCAAGTCCCTAGCAAAATTAACCTAAATGCTATGTATAAAAGTAGAATCAAGGTTCGAGTATTTAGGCAAAATTTATTCATTGCTTTAGGAAATCTTAACCCCATAACCTAATTACGAAAAATCAACAGTGCCCGGATGCCTGCCAGAATGCAAACCGTCCAAGCCCTCGCCTTATTTGAGAAGAAAAGATAAAAAAAAATTCTTATTTTTCTTCTTTTCTATTTTTTTCTTTTTTTTGTACTTTTGGAGTTTAAGAGTTCCGGGAAAACTTTTTACGACTACCCAACCCACCAAAGACTCGAAAAGGATTCTAAGTGCTAAGCATCTTGAAAATAGTGAAAGACTCACTAGGCTGTCGTTAAAACGAACTTCGGGTTTCTACGACCCTAGGTGACCTTGCCTAGAGGTTTATCTTTTCGAATGATAGCTTTCTCCCTACTTTCATTTATGAGGTCAACACAAGGGCAAATCCAGTGTATATCTTCCCGATTTATTCTACTCCCCCACTTCTTCCCTAAGTGTTTTGAGAATTATTATGCTTTTTTTTTGTGAGCTGGGTTCTAGACAACTGGCCGATGAGCTGTTACCACCGACAACTTACCAGCCATACTCGTGCGGTGAAGTACGATTTTATTTGTTTTTTTTATTTCCTCCTTTTTCTATTTTTTCTCTATATTTTCTTTTCTTTCTTTTCTTTTCTTTTTTTTTCTTTAAGTATGTGGCTTTCCTGATATAAGATTTACCTAAAGGCAGTACAATGAAAATGATCTTTTGACTGGCCTCTGAGCAACCGGCCGATGAGCTGTTACCACCGACAACTTGCCAACCAGACCACCTTAGATAGTTCATTAGCTACCCAATTTTTGAAGAAACCACCTAAAAGTAAGTCAGTGCAAAAAAATGTGTGTAGATGCTTAGGCTTAAAGTCCCCTCAAATCAGAGGGCGGATTGATAAGCCGCATACTTATCATCCCAATTTATTAGCCTAATTAAAAATGAATTTGAATTGGCGAGGACTCGAGACTAAATTCACATTTGAGTAGACACCTAGGCTAATTAAGCCTAAAAGCCTGAAGAGTATAAGTGTTTAGGTCCTCTCGTATCATTTCCTAAAGTTAATAACTTCCAAATGCCTAATTTCTTTCTTTTCATATCTTTTTCAAATTTTCATTTTTTTTAATTTTATAAGAAACTAGAAGAAATTCTACGGAGTTAACATAATGATTTCAGAAATTGATTATCCACCCCTGCATGCCTAAATGATGCAATGTCCTCATTGTAAAAATAAAGACATGAAAAGGGCGGAGTAAACAGAATATCACCTGAGTGTCGTGAAAATCCGGTCAGCTCCACAAAGAGAAGAGTGTATACACATGCACTAAGTTTAATGCCTTCAGCTAGCATAACATACATACAAAGAAGAAATTGATAATTCACAAGTGCAGGTCAGAATCAAAATCAAAAGGTTGATAGTTAACCCATCTGCAGAAGATGTCCACAGATGTGATCAGATTATGGTGCAGACACATGCCCCAAGGTCTAGTGGTTCTCAGGTTCTGGATGAAAATTACCCAGAACCGAAGGTTATTGTGTTTGCGAAGACAGGCATACAGTTTAGTGGTGTGCAACCCAAGACCAAAGTGTCGGACAACGGGTAAAGATGGTTTAATAGGTGCGGTTATCCACTTAACATCTAGCTCAAAAAAATAATCAGTTATTTCAAGCTTGGGTTGCACGTGAAAGATATTGTAAGGGTCCTGGTAGAAAGTAGGTGGCTTTAGGTCAATAGGAACCCTTAGATCCAAACTTGTTTTTCCTCAAAATTAACCTCCCAAATTTTCATTTCAACATTCCTATCCTCCAACATCAAGTGCTCAGGTTCCGAGACCTCTAGCATATCATTCACCCCATATGATTCTCCCAAGTCCAGAAATTGTGGCTGAATCAAGATTGACTTGGGTTTGGTGATCTCAAAAATATCATCATTCAATTATTTAGGGTGTGTTTGAGGAATAGGGCTACTGATTAAATCATCAAGATTTGAATCGTCCAAGTTAGCCCCAACATGATCATAATCTTCAATGATCGAGCTATCAAATAGTTCGTCATACTCCTCGAGCCCAATTGTCTCACTAGAATCCTCTTCCTTGAGTTCAAATGAGACTTCACCAAAAGATTCTTCACCCTCAGAATCAAAGAATTCATGATCCTCATTTATATATGTCTCAAAATCAATTGTCATTTCCTGGTTCAAAGACATTTTTCCTCGCTCCCTGGCTTGGGGATCTCGGGTGAGAAACTCGATTCATCCTCAAAGGGTTGCTCTAGCCCAACCTGGTCATCTCCAATCTCAGAATATCTATCCCCCTCGACAAGCGCCTGAGCGGGTTCAGACATTGGTTCTCCTTAAGAGGGTTAATCTTGAGAATCATCCTAAGATTTGACTAGGGCAACCACAAATTTCATCCTCAACCTCGACAATTTTCCAAGAAGAAACTCACTCAGGCCCCTATCCCTAACACTTTGGAGCAAATCCACTAGAGAACTATTAAGCTCATCGATCATTTTGATCATAGGCTCAGTGCGTGGTGTTGGCTAAGCTTCTAAAGATAATATAGTGTTCCTCAAATTAGCCAACACCCTATCCTGGATCTAGTTCACCTGAACCGACTGGCTTGGTTCAAGTTTGGGAGGGTTCGGGTTAAATCTGAGTCAAGATGTCGAGGTTCTTGGGTCCCTCCTTGATAGTAGGTCATTTCAGGTTGTTTAAAGTTGGTGGCAACCTAAATTCAGCATAATTCTGGGGAAGGTAAGTGTTATAATCAGCATATCCTTCATGGTTGTAGATCTGGTTAGGTTGATCATCAAAGGATGGAGATCTATAATCATTGTAGCTTTGGGAAGGATAGTAATCATAGTCTTGTTGTCCAGGGTTAGGTCTTGGACATTGAGGTCTGGATTCGTATCCCCAATCAAAGTCATCCCGGCTAGTGGATGGGTAATTACAAGTCAAGTCGGAATAATAATCATCTTAGGGATAAGTGGTGGTAGGAGGATAGGATGGGAAATGCGTGTAAGAAGTGGAAGCATACATTATGGAGTAGAAGGGAAAACAGAATAGAGAAAGGTGCCCTGCAGTACCGTCCTTATGTGGGTAGCCTAAAGACGTATAGACTCCCAGGACCTATCTTGAGATTATAAACAATTTAGTCTACTTTTATCCGGTCAATCCAACCAGTTAGGAGGGACTAGGGAGAAGGTTTTTCCTTTCGCTTGCAACTCCGATTCCTAGTGTACCCCCCAGCCGCGGTCGTTTGACGCTACTCCCTTAGCTAGACATCAGATGGACCAGTAGAAGCAGATTAATTGAAAAAAATCTTCATCTGAGCCTCGAAGAGTGAATCAATCCTTAAGGCCAACATCTAGTCAGTTTTAGTTAGACTTGGGATGATCGTGCTCTTGGAATGTGATGGGCCCTTTAGATAGATTGTGCCCTTAATGATCAGTTAAAATGTGTGTGCGTGCACAATCAAGGTTTTCAAATAAGGTTATTTGATGATGTGTCTTTTAAGATTTAACCTTGTTTAGTAGCTTTTAAGGTTTAATTCTTAGGTTGGTTCAATTAAGGTTTAGTAAAACACTCCAAGTTTTGAAAGCACAGGTGATTATATGTTCCTTTAAAAATCAAAAAAAATGTGGAGTGCCTGGTTCAGGCCTAAGAATCAACCTTAAGTGGCAAGCTACTTGATAGAGCAGTTTTAGATTGAGTGGTGCGACCCAAACAACTCAATCAATTGGCCTATTGCACCACTTAGTTAAGGCACACAAGAATGTTTAACATATTCAGATTTCTACTCACTTATGTGTATTGAGTTGAAGTGTACCAGGTCCACAGGTCAGATCCCGGTTAAGTGGTAGAATCAAAGTGATTGTGCGCCTTATGATAAGAAGTTGTGGGTGTTAAGTGTGTAGCTTTCAATTAAATCCCACAAGAGAAGAATATTTTTTTATTTTTTTTTATATATGCAGGTGTGAGGTGAGTGGAGTGACAATCAAAACAACCAAAATATACCCTAGGGTTTATGCAAGCACCTAAGTTGATTTAGGTTTGAGTTATTAGGTTATGGAATAAAAGCTAAGGTGGGGGTGGTGTGGGGGATAATTACAAATACTTTACCTGCACTTTACTCCAGTCTATTACACTTGGATCTCCATGCTAGGGTACCTGCAAGACAACAGATCAGAGATAAGCGGGGTTAGTGTTATGTAAATGCAAAGAAGCGTAGAAAACAATAAAGTAAATTCCGTTGCCTCCCCAGCAACGATGACAAAATGGCCGCATGCATTTTGCATGCTACAAAAGGATTACAAGTAACCCATCATCATAGTTGCAAAATACGTCGATCAGATAAAATTTATACCGAAACTCCAAGGGAGTCCCGGGTCGAACACAAGGAGGCGACATTTACTTTAACTGAAAATCGCACTTCGATTTATTTCTTTTTGGTATTTTAGGATTTTTTTATTTTTTTGTATTTTTATAAAAAGAAAATAAGCAAACGAATCTCAAGATAGAGATGGAATGAAAATGGTATAGATATCACTTTAAATGTCTATTACAATCTACTACGAAAGCATAAAAAGAGAGGGGGGGTGAGAGGAAATCTCCCGAATCGGCTGTTCGGTGAGACGACGGTGCCTTGTGGAAGCTTGGACGAAGGAGGTGAGGAGCGGGACGATGGAGGTAAAATGCAAGAGGATGTCAGGTTGAGGAAAGCTTCGACGTGGCTCCAGAATGGAGGTGAGAAGACGAAGATGATCTACCACCGGAATGGAGGTGTGAGGACGGCTCCAAGGCGACCTATGAAGGGGGATGGAAAGTTGGAGGAGTATTTGGTGGGGCAGAGGTTTGTTATACTAATAGGCACCTTGGGAGCCTGAGAACAAGCTCTAATGAAGCATTGGTAGGCTTGTTAGAGCTTGGGAGTAGGCGGGAGTAGAGTAAGTAGAGATGGCTTGGAAGGAAGCGGGTGTAGATCCTTTTATAGTGGAGGAGAAGAGGCTAAAAATGGGTAAAGGACCTTTAGCGACCTCCAGACCATCGCTGGAAACGTCGCTGTCGATAGCTCACATCCGCTCACACCCATAGTTGGCTTTACTGGATTGAAATGAAGTAGTGACGGCTGTAAGTGTCGTAGGTCAGCCCAGCTGTCACTGAAAGCTGGCACCAACCGAGCATACGCCCGGGCTGTGCTGCCGCCCATCACGCGCGCTGATCGCGTGGCATGCTACTGGTGTGCGCACTGGTGTGTGAGCTGGCGTGCACGCCGGCGCGTGCACGTGCTGCGCTACCGCTGCTACTTGCGTACGACGCTGCTCGGCAGATTTGAGAATTGGGGGGGCTGCAGGGATTCTAACCCGTGCCCCTCCCTTGAGAACCACCGCTCCTACCATTGCGCTAGGTCATCCTTTGTGTCACAAGGAGGAGCTCGGTGCAAACACTTCCCAGCCGTTGGATCTTGATCCAATGACTCGGATTCAAGGGTGCGGATGATGGAGTGGGCGGTGGCTGCTGGCTGGTGTTGGGTGGTCTAGATGGCGCCACGTGGTGCCATCTGGGCCATCCGTCTTCTTGTAGAGGGTGCCACGGTGCTCAGATCGAGATGATTCTCGCGATGCCGAACTGCGATCATTACTCCAGATCCATCCGTACAGTCGGATTTTCCATCCGAAACCTGTATGGATGTCGCATTGTCCCCCTAGCCATATAAAATGAAGGAATTAATATACAAAACATACAACTATGCTAAATGTCATGTAATGGATGTTATCCAATATTTATAACATAATATGCAATGCTAAGACTAGGAACTATCATAAATAAGTAATTTACCATGAATTCATGTGTGTTCATCACCTATTACCTTATTTAGTGAAATAGAATTTATTGTATAAAGATAGTCTTAATTGCCTTATTTAATTTTCGTAGTCGTGTTTGTGAAATTTCTAAATTTTAAAGTACATAGTTTATTTTAGACATGCTCCTAAATTGTTGGATAGATATATGTTTGTTTCTGTTCAATAGAAGTTTACACCCAAGTTTTTAAATAAATAAGAAATTTAGTTTATGTTGAATCTTCAGATAGTTCAAGTTAAAATTTTAGAAAAGCAAATAAAAAAAACTATTTTATGCTTTTAAATTATCAAGTCCCCTTAGTAAAGATTAGTTATGTAACATTAGAATGTAATTAAGTTTCACGTTAACTTTTATTTTTATCTTCAAAGTGCATTAATTAGCCTATCAACCTAATTAAGAATTATTTAGAAGCCTCCAAGCGAAACGACTCGTACTCACAAAATTACTAATAGTCCGATATAAATTTTATACATGACGCTCTTATTGTGCGACAAAGATGTGTTTTAACTAAAGCGATTTGAGCGCATCAACATCCAAGACTCTTTTTGGAATGTTAATTAGTGTAGGAAAAGACCTCTTAGGGTTTTTTAAGATGCCTCAAATGTGAACCCAAAGGGAATATTCAATAAATGTGTTCATACTTGAGAGAATTAAGGAAAGGGAATCAATCAAGTTTATTTGATTGGAAATGAAGGTTCTTGATTGATTTTCTTCTAAGAAATATTATCACATCAATAAAATGGATTTTTTTTTGTGAAAAAATAATGCAGGACTTGGACCATTTTTCCCTTAGGATTAGGATTTTAAGGGTTCTTTTCCATTTCTACTCATTTCTAACCATTTCTGAACTTGCAAAACCATTTCTGATCCATTTCTGAGCTCTAGAGCACTACTAGCATCCATTTCTCTCTATAAAGTCCAGACCCATCCTGCATTAAAATCATATATTACCATTCTAAACTAAAAACAGGCTTATCAACATAGAAACAATCACGCATGCAAAATATGAAGTATCTAAATGTAATTAGGCCTTTATTACTATGAAACTAGCATTATTTAGGCATTATTTATACATATATATGCGTATACATCAGCAATGGTTACCGAGAGCAGTGTAAGGTTCAAGCGAAAGATGTAGGGCAAAGGGAAAAGTTCTCAAAAAAAGTGCAAGTCTTCAACTCCCTCCACACATCTCACTTCTTCCAAGAAGAAGAAGGACAAGGCAGCAGATGCGTGCCACTATTTCAAGAAGCCTGGCCACTAAAAACATAATTTTCTGAAGTACATAAAGTCCTTGGAGAAGGGAAAGGGCAAGGTCATTGTAGATGTAGAATCTCTTCTCATCATTGAAACCAACTTACCCATTGGATGAGTTATAAGTTGGGTTATGGATTCTAGAGCATTTGTTCATGTTTGCAACTTGTTGCATATGTTTTAGGTGACCAGAAAGGTTAAGGAGGGAGAAGTACAAATCATGATGGGATTCGAGGCAATGGTTGCAGTGGAATCCATAGGGATCTACAGATTCAAAATGCCCAACGAACACATTCTAGTTTTAAAAGATTCTCTTTGTACCTTCCATTAAAAGGAATCTTTTATTTGTTTCTAAACTTGTTAGATTTGGATATGCTTTTCATTTTCAACAAACTCTTACTATAACTCATTATAGAAAAGATATTGCTTTTGGTTCCGTTACTCCTAGTTGTTTATATCTACTGGATGATTGTGAGTCTATTACGAACACTTCTGATGTTATGATTGAGAATCAAACACCTTCTAAGCATGCCAGGGATGATGCAGATAAATTGTTCGGGCGTGTAAATCATGTTTCAAAATATTATTCAGTTGTAGTATAGTGCGAAAACACGACGACAAATAATATTTATAAAATCGGTGAGTATCGGGTCATTCGCAGGGAAGCAATCACAATTTATGCAGAAGCTTTTCAATAGAACTTGCTCTAAACAGATATTTATATATGTATATTTGTATACGAATCAAATATCATGCATTCAAAAGATCAGAATTTTATTGCAATTATATAGAGTTTTCACAATAGAGAATGCTACTAAAAATAAATAGACAGATAAATAGAGAGAGAGAGAGATAGGAGGCAGAGAGACGACGTCGTTTGTAGGATGCTTATGCGAGATGCAGCAGCACCTCAGATCCAGAGTGCTGGGATGAAGGTCGGAGCAGAGTTGCAGAGGGACGGAGAATCATAGAGAAGGTGTAAGAGATGTCTGGAGTTGATAGCAGGAGATGCCTTAAACTGGGGGACCCTGGGCCTTCTTGTATAGTTTTCATGAGGGGAAAAGTGGGTATTTTAGCCCTTTATCTTGTGCAGCAACCTTAGGATTAATCAGATCCGTCGATCAGGAGATCAACAGACCTGATTAGGCCTCAAAACACCTTCAAACCCACCTCCATCGTGTGGATTCAATCTCTAGCTGACACGTGGCACGCTCTCATGCGTTGGATCAGGATCGGACGGCTGTGGATCTCTCCTCATGCGCGTGTTGTGTTTTCCCGCACGCCGCTCGCCTTCGAAATGCACCTAAACCACTCGATCGGATGGCTTAACGTGCGCACATCACCTCTTTGATTGCGTAGAAACGCGTGCGATCACGCGTTAAACGTGTGTCGGATCGTGCGTTCGGCCATGGAGCGATCTTGACTCGCCGCATGGCTACATCGCCACGCTTCGCTCAACATCCGATGTCCAATAGTGCCCGCTCGCGCACCCCTCCTGATTTCACGCGAGGCACCATTCGAACACGCGCCCTTTGCTTAAGAGTAAAGGTGCGGACCACTGTGCTGTTTGTTTGGTTTGTTATGTTTTTTATTTTAAGGCAACATATTCGTGGCCGTTGGATGAAAATCCAATGGTCGAGATCTTCTTTCCTTTGATGAGGCGCAGTTGGATGGGCGACGTGGCGTGCTCGTGGCCGTTGGATGAACATCCAACAGCCCACAGCGTGCGAGGGTAGCCTTCTCAGATGGGGTGGCGATGAGGGGGTTGTTGTGATCGCGCCACGTGGTGCCATCATGGTCGTCCATCTTCGTTTCCTTGTATCTGGTAATGTAGACCTTCGATAGGGTTGATTTTTGCATCGTTAGACTACAATCATTAATCTGGGTCCATCTGTGCGGTTGGATTTTTCATCTGAGGCTCGGATATTTTCCTCTAGCTCCATGGTCTCTGTTCTTCTATGGACTGCACAAGATGCTCTAGCTGTTTGATCGAGACGATTTCGGAAGCGTTGGACTCCCGTCGTTGTTCTAATCAGATCTATTCGATCTGATCTGACATCCGTGGCTTCGAATTATCTGTGATTAAAATCATCTCTCATTGGTACATAAAATGACGATATTATCTATATGACTAATAAACCAGCTATTGTACAAATTACGATGCCTATGAATGAATTATTCCTAAGTTATTCTAGAATCTAACTTAATTCAGGTGATTTAGGTTACATGATTGTTATGCAATAATAAATCTATTCTGATCTAGCGTCAAAGATTAGGTCACGTGTCTGTTGATGGGATCAATAGACTCGTAAAGATGTACCTGTGGCTTTTCTAAAGGTCTAACTCTTGCATACCTACGAATATTGTATTTGGGGGAAGATTGATGGTAACACCATTATGAGTCCGAACTAGACAAAATTAGTCAAATTCAAATGATGAATGCACCTAAATGATCATCTGAGGGTTACAATTTCGCACTAAACTATTTTTAGAAGTCAAAAAAAATGGGGTTAATTCCACTGTTTTACCATTCCATCATTAATGCAGATTAATCAAGTGGTTAATTAAAAGTCAAATCAACCTAAAAGACCAAGAAGTGGGCTGACACTGATTAAATCAGGATTCACGCATTTCGAGGGTGAAAACAGTATTAAAAACCCTAATTATTAGCTCCACTTAAACGGAAAGGGTTCTGATCGAGATAAAATCAATCTAAATCTCCTAAAAATCATTAAAAAATATTCTAAGAGCTTTATTACCTTCACTTTGACCATCTGAACCCATTTTGACCAAAAATAGAGTTTTAGATAGGAATTTACTCTAATTTTGTCTTTGTGCAATTTACCCAGTCAAACGTGGTCAAAACTCAAATCCAAGTTCACCATTAGATTCCTTGGGTCTAAATTAGGTTAGCACCAAATTTAGGCTCAATCAAAGTCCATCTTTACCTAGTTTGCATTTTAGTCCTTAAAATCTTTGTCCTTGACATTCAGAACCCTAGGTTTTAAGTTTATTACATATAGGCCCCTAACTTTCTCTTCGTCTTTGCATAAATACCCCTCTCACCATTAAAGTGTGATCAACATCTTTAAACCCATGGCAGCTGACTTCAATCTCTAATTTCTCCTTCAATCTGCGACAAAATCCTTCCAAACTTGGAACGATGAATCCCAAAGAGATTCTCTACCATGTGAACCTCATCTCAGGCTCCCATATGGAGCACAGAGCTCTGATGAGCTCCAAAAAATCAGGGCCTCTTATTTCCAAAAGTACTAATCCAATTCATGATTCCTAGGCATTTGAAGCCTAAATCCTCACCTATATAAGTCCTAAGATCTCCAAGCATACTCCTACCAAGAATAGACTGGAAAACTCCTTTCTCCTCCTTCGGCCATCACCTTCTTCAGCTCCGACGCCCTCCTCGGCATCCCTCTTCCGACCGACTAATTGCCAACTTGGAAGGCCTACATTCTTCCCTTCTTCGCACACCTTGCCCACCAAAGCAAGGGCATCACCGACCCCTTCTTCCTCGCTGTTTCCCTCGCTGTCGACATCATCTTCCCTACATCCGGTCGGTCAACACTGAATGTGGTCTTGCCCTCTCTCTTTCTCCTAAGCACTCTAACCCCTCTCTCTCCCTCTCTATCATCTTTTTAGGTCCTTAGAACTAGGTTTCACACATGACAGAATCCCTCCAGATGGTGCCACATCATGGCATTTTAAATTTTAAATTGATTAATAAAGTTTTACGTGTGATAGCTGCTTGCCTCATAACACTAGGGTGAGGTCCCTCTCACCTATAACCTCTCACTCCTTGCCTACCACAGCACATCCGCAGGCCTAGTCCTGGATTCGATTACCTGGCTACCCTTTGAACCAGTTCTAAGGAGAGAGAGACAAGAAAATTCTAAGGGAAGGAGGGGTGGGCTTTGCACTATGTGGCATTGGGATTCGTGCCTAACACTTAGGCACATTCTTCAAGTGCCTTAGGCTTGTTACTTAAGCCATCTGAGGATTATTGGGGATGTCTAATCTGAGAAGGAAGTGACTCTGATTTAGCTACATGCTTGAGATTGAGTTGGGATGTTATGTTTATTGTTGGGGACATTTGGTGGTTTCAGCTACCATTTTTATTCTCTATTTTTACTCAAAGATACAATTTTTTAGCGTTAATTGATTATTCTAATTTTGATTGAATATTTATTGCATCATTATTTCTGATTGTTGTGATTGGTGGATTGAATTGCTATACTTGCTCCCTGCAAATGACCATGGAACTCACGATTTTTCGCGCTTTACAAATTTTAATGTCATTACACTTTTATCGTCTATACTACGACGTATCTGTTTTCTAAAACACAATAGAAGTATACCAACATTTTGGCACCGTTGCCGGGGAGAAACGTGCATTTCATTCACTAATCACACTTTCTGATCTGATTCTAACTTGCTATATCTGATTTGTTGTGTCATTGCAGGTTAATCTAAAGACCAACCGCATAAGCAACCGCACTAAGGGTAAGTAATCACATTTTCTTCTTTAAGCTCCTCATCTGTTGGAAAGATTGAAAGGGAAATCAATTAGGATTAACTTGCTTTATTTACATAGTAATCATCAGTCAAGTTTCCTGATTTGATTCGAGTTGACTGGAGATCTCCATCCTGATACTTGCACGTGCTAGGGACATAAAGTTCCTTGGGCTATTCACCTTCTTAATTGAGCCCAAGGTACCATCTTTTGAAAGAATTAGACTTGGAAATAGAGCCAATCTAGGGTTTCCACATTAGGGTTTCAAGAGCACACACTTGCATGCCTTAAAAGAAAATATATTCCCACATCGAGTGTTACCCAAGCCTTTGGTTGAATTGATCTAATCAAGTGGACCCTAAAACCAAGGTTCTAATAATCACTTGGATCGGTTGAGAGCATTTTTGATTGAGAATGTCTCGAGGGTTTACGAGAGGCAGTGGCGACAGTGGAGGGGATGATGAAGGATAGTGGATGTGGAGGTCAAGGAGATGGCGCAATAAGGACTTTTGGAGGAAGACCTTTTACACATCTCCCAATAGGGCATGGGCAGATGGAGATAAAGGGAGGTGGAGGCAAAAGAGCAGAGATGTTGTTTGCTACAAGTGTAGAAAGCAAGGGCATATGGAAACCATCTGTAGGGCTCCAATTGTGTGTCTTGCATGTGGTGGCCTAGGATACAAGAGGGATGCTTGTCAAAAGGGGAAGGTGACAAAAATCGGTGGGGACAATGTGCCTTGTGACCAAGTTTAGGGGAGGGCCTGCCCACCACCCCCTTCGAAGGTTTTCGATCAGGTGATAGATGTGGAGATACCCATTGCTGATGATGTTGTGGCTACAGAGATGGTGATACAAGGTGCCCTAATTGGTGAGATCACAAGGGGAACCACCAGTTTTGATTAAATATGTAGATTGGTGAGTACTTTGTCTCTCTCCACTCCTGGTTGGAAGATATCAATGTTGGGTAGATCGAGATTTGTGTTATTTGGGTTGGGAATGATGGATGTGGAGAAGCTTCGCTTCTACACTAGCTGTTTCGATATTATGACGATCATATGGCGTTTGGTATCGCCTTTTGATGGCGCTTCACAAGAGAGACCCCCTCAGTGGGCAGAGGTTAGAAAGGGGTGACTAGAGGTCTGGGGTCTACCATTACATCTGAGGATGTGTGGTGTCGTGGAGAAGGTGATTGCAGGGTTTGTGACACTTGAAGAGGGTAATGAGGTGGGGTTGCAGGAAGGAGATGGAAGGTCGCTAGCGGTAGATGTCAGAGTGAATCGATGGGGGCCGGTACCGAAGAAGATCATTCTCCGATATAGGGGGAGTTCATGGCTACTGTAATTGAAAATCCTCTTCTGTGAAGTAAAGGCTACCAAGCAAGATGATGGAAGATCCTTTGCAGAGGTTGTCAGAGGAGGGAGTGGGATCAAATGTGATAGAATTGCCCATGAAGACCGTCTAGAACCTAAGAAGAGGAAGGAGCATCATGAGTATGATGTTATGGAGGAGATAGGAGGTGAGGAGCAATCTGTCAAGGTGGTGGCTGACAATACTGAAGTGAGGGGGGATCAAGAAGCTGGTAGTGCAATGGAGGGAATTGAAGGGAGGAATCAGGAGGATATGCAGGATGGGAAGGCAATGGATTTTTTCTCACCCAATACACTAGAGGATTTAAAGTTTGGAGTAGGATCTTCATCAAAAAGGAAAGCTATCAGTTCTCCTTACAAACTAAGGGGACGCACGATGGGAGGAGGAAAGGCAATTGACAAGAAAGCCATTGCGACCGTTCTGAAGGTGGACCGTGTTGCAAAAACGAAGATGGGCGATGACCAAATGACGGGATGAAGATCCTCACTTGGAATGTGTGTAGGATACGCGATGGCATTCAGAGCGCATCCTTGGCGCGTTATTTGTGGGAGTAGGAAGTGGATTGTGCACTTCTACTGGAGACACACTTCGAAGAAGGGGATGCTTCTGTATGGTCTTCCTTGCTGCAGGCAGGTCAAGCAGAAGTGCAGTCCATTGCTACAGTGGGTAGATCTGGTGGTTTGGCTATCTGGTGGAAGCACTCTCGCTTACAACTAGTGGAGGCATGGAGGGAGACATACCAACTGACCTACAGCTTCAGAACAGTCTGCAATAAGCATGAACTTTTTGGTACATGAATCTACAATCCTTGTGCAGTCAATCGTAGAGCCAGGTTATGGGAAGAACTTGCTAATGTGGCAGCAAGAATAATGGGAAACCTTGGCTAGTGGGGGAAAATTTCAACTACACTTTGTCTAAGGGAAAAAGGGTGAGCAGAAGGTTGGACCAAGCGTCAATTGGGTTTCAATTGGCTATGTCAAAGTCGGGTTTAAATGAATACTCGTTAAGTGGAGCTAAGTATACCTGGAGAAATGGTAATGAACTGATGTCCAAGTTAGATTGATTCTTTGGAAATTCAAAATTGCTGGAGAGATTTCAATTATCATCGGTGATGGGTCTGGATCGACCATTTTCAGACCACACCCCGCTGCTATGAGATTGTGGTGAAGGTGCCTCTTGTGGAACCTATTTCAAATTTAAGAAATCATGGCTGAAGGAGGAAGGCTGCAGGGATATGATTTCTCGTTGGTGGAATTCAAAGCATGTGGATGGCTCTGCAACTATCAGGTTAGCTACTAAATTGAGGGAATTGAGAAATTTGCTGGAGTTCAGACGCACCTCTGAGATTATGAGGGAATAACACACAGAGTCTTTGGAACGGGTGAAGAGTCTAGATCACAAAGAAAATTTGGGACTGATATCTGATGAGGAAAGAGGCCGACGTATCCAATGGCAGTCGATGGTGGCGGAGGAGAATTTGAAGAGAGAAATTGACTGGAGGGAGAAGTCTCAACAACTATGGCTGAAAGAAGGGGACATGAACACTAAGTTTTTCCACTTGGTAGCCAGTTCTAGGCAGCGTTCTAACTTAATCTCTTCGTTGAGATCTGGAGATCAGGTCCTAACTTCCATTGAAGATATCAAAAGGGAAATGATCAGATTTTTTAGGGAGTCCACTAATCCTTGAGGAGAGGATAATGGAGGATGACATCTTCAGATCTGCTGAGAGTTGGGAATGTGGAGGGGGAATAGTTGATTGCTCCTATTTCTGAGCGAGAGGTGGCAGAGGCCATGCAAGCTTTAAATGCCGAAGGGTCACTAGCTCCAAATGGGTTTCAGGTTTTCTTCTATAAGGAGTTTTGGCCAACTATAAAGTGTGATGTTTTGGATGTCATAAGAGAGTTTCAAGGTGGGAACTCGGGTTTTGAGAGAATCAACATGTCATATCTTTTCCTATTACCAAAGAAGACAAGGACAAAGAGTTTATTGGAGTTTAGACCGATTACGTTGTCTAACTCCATCTATCTAATTGTTGGTAAAATTCTAGCCAATAGATTAAAGGGGGTATTGATGAACTTGATCAGCCCAGTGCAGTCTACCTTTCTTCCTGATAGATCTCTACAAGAATCTTTCATTATTGCACAGGAGATTGTGATGGGGTGGCACAGAAGAAGATGTAAGGCTTATATATGGAAGGTGAACTTCAATAGGGCTTATGATTCGATTTCCTGGCCCTACTTATGGGAAATGTTTAAACGAAGGGAATTCCTATCTATTTGGATCCAAAGGATGAAGAAATGCATAACAACATCCTTCTCTCCATTGATTAATGGGAAACTATGCGGAAATTGGATCCAGCCGCAATGCGGAGTCCGATAGGGATGCCCTTTGGCTCCTTTGATTTTTAATTTGGTTGTGGATACTCTTGCTAGATTTGCTTGTAAGCTATCAAGTGTGGGCATGGTGAGAGGATACTCAATGTCAAACTCTTGTGCCTTGGCATTGGTTCTCCAGTACGCTGACGACACGGTCCTCTTTGTGGAGTGTGGCAGAAAGGAAGCAGAGATACTCTACAGTTCTGCCTCCATTTTCGGGGGAAATTTTAGGCTTGAAGCTTAATGGTGGTCTGTTTTAGCATGGAGGGACAAGAGAGTCATGCAATATCTACAGTTCTGCACACACCAATTACAACCTTTCCTGTGAAATACGTGGGGCTGCCATTGAGAGATTCCAAGCAGAAGAAAAGTGACTAGAACACCTTGTTTGAAAAAATTGTTGCTAAGCTTGAGAATTTGAGTAGTCACTTTAACTCGAAGGGTGGGAGATTGATCCTCCTTAATTCCGTTAACACGTCTATTCCGGTGTTTTTTTTCTCTATGTTTAGATCACCGAAATCTGTGTGGAAAAGATTAGATGTGATGCGTAGACAGTTCTTCTGGAAAGGGGCTAAAGCTGAAGGTAAATTCCTCCAACCCATGAAGTGGCAATGGCTATGCAAGCCCAAGAAAGAGGGCGGTATGGGGATACGTTCATTGAAAGAATTCAATAACTTTCTACTGCTGAAATGGGCTATAAAGCTTTTCGATGGTAGTAGCAAGCTTTGGTCTGATCTGATCCAGGACACCTACAAAACTTCACATGTGGCACGAGCAAGATTAAACACAAGTAGACCTTCACCATTTTGGAAGTTAGTGGCCAAGGCGTTGCAAGACAACTGGCAGCATTTCCAACAGCTACTGGGTGATGGTTTAGAGTTTGCATTCTAGACAGATAGCTGGTCAAAGTTGGGGTTGCTAAATGAGAGGTATCCACACACATTTGACACTGCTCCAGATAAATCAGTTTCAATTGCAGAGTGCTGGGATGCAAATCACACTGTGTGGAAGCCTACTAGTTGCAATATGTGTGAGGGGGGCAGATCATGTGAAGACATGGACAGGCTACTGCATGATCTAGAAGCCTTCGAGCCAAAGGGAGGAATGGACAGGTTCGAATGGTCCCATGGGAAATACACTTCTACTAAAGCATACAAACACTTGTGCATTAGAGATCAGACCAATATGGAAGAAATTCATAGACAATGTGTGCGTTTCTAGAATTTGCACATACCCCTCAAAATCGAAATTTTTCCTTGGTTATGTAGGAGAGGACTTATCACGGGGGAGCTACGACATATAAGGATGGCAGTCCCACTGCAGCAATGTCCTCTTTGTGATTTTGCTACCGACAGTACGAGGCACCTTTTCTCTTCGTGCTTGGTGACAGACCAAGTATGGAGGTCCGTTTGTGGGTATCCCCTTCCCACATGGGATGGTTTATGGAGGGATTTTCATATGAATAGGAAGCCACATGTAGCGATGGCAGATTTGTTATGGTGTGTGTGGAGAACTAGGAATGAAAAGGTGTTCAGGGGGGTCTCGATCTATGTGGGAAAAATTGTATGGGGATGTGAATCTCTTATCAGAGAATGGAGTGATTCTTTGTAAATACTTATAATTGAAATTTTAAAAAAATAGTTCCCAGTTTGCTATCATTCACGATAGCATTCCTTACTTTTTCAAAAAAAAAAAAAATCACTTGGATCATTAAAATTTGAGACCTAATAACCAATTTACAAACCAATTCAGGGTGATTTGGGCTCTTGACCCAAACCTCATCCTTAACTTTATAACAGGTCAGGTGAACCTCCAAATTAGGTCACAAATCAAATCAGCTTCAAGTTCAACTAAAATTCAGGGCACAAGCAGGATTAAAATTGGTAGACTTAGGAGTCAAGCTTACACATTCCGATCTACTTCGAATCTCGGTGATAAGGAAGGTCAGGTGAGGAAAACCCTGTAACCCGTGGAGATGCTCTACCGTGTAGGGGTCTTTGTGGGACACTTCCTTCCTGGCTGCCCAAGTAATTCTCGGGTGGGTGAGTTTCTGATCCAGAGGTATCATTTGCCTCGAACCTCCATAGTCACCCAGCCTTGTTGGGTGCCTCGATTGGGTCCAATACACATTCTATCCCTCATCTAATTCCATAGTGCATGTACGGGAGGAGGTCCTTAAGACCAGTCTTGAGGCCTCCATTAGCAGTTCACTCTAGTTGGGGTAGAGTCTCGACCCAATTGTTTGTGTTCCCATCCGATCAAATCGAGATCGCTTCCGATCCTTCCACATCCGAGCCCATCTCTCCATCATCTACATCCATAGAGAATCAAGAAGAAGAACTACCCAATGTTCATATTCAATTACAGCGCCTCACTGTTGTGTCACGTGAATGAGGTTTAAATATGCATTCGTTGTAGTATCCTCTAAATCGCTCAATCAACAAATACAATTTATTACTCAAATTGAAGTCCGAGGTCGAACATAGGGAGCAAATATGGAATTCATGGGCTAATCTCAAAAAATAATATAAATGAGCACAATTAACTACTCAAAAGCTAACATGCAATGTATAACATGAGTATATGAGGAGATAAAAAGAATTCTAGACAAAATAATGATGATTTAGATCACCAATTATTAGCCTAACAAATATATAGTATTTACTTAATGATCTAAATATTTGCACAGTATCAACCACTTTACATCCACACAAGCTTTAGTGCACAGTGCACTTTCAGATGACAGAACTTTCAACCAGACGGCTTAAGTGCTCAGAAGCTACAGTGTTCAATGAGTCTTCTTCTGTCTTGCCCTTCTCTTTCTCTTCTTCTATGATCCTCCTCTTCTTCTGCCTTTCTTGCCTCTTCATGCACAAGGGAGGAGATCTCAGATTTTGGCTAAGTGTTGGAAGGTTTCAAGAGTAAACCCCCTCTTTTCCCTGCTCTCTCTTTCTCTCTCTTTCCCTTCTTTTCTCTCCCAGGTAATCGAATTGGGTATTCAACTTAAACGCACCTGGGACTAGGGCTGTGTGCGTGTCACAGCCGAGGTGTGAGTATAGCTTAGGTGGGTTATCGGGTTCGGAGCCAGGCCCATGTGGAGTAGTGTCACAGGCGAGGCGAATGGGATGTGCGCGGACCTCTCCCCCGGTGTTACTTGAGGCGGTAAGCTGATGCAAGAAATTCAATTTATCCACTACAGGTGGCGCTGTGCTCCATGAGGTGGGACTAAATCCCACAGCCCTTTCGCACGTCAGTTGCGGATGAAGCCTCGTCCAATTGAGGCAACTAATGTGGTTAAATCCTGCAATCAAAGGCCTAGGAAGATGTCTGGAATGACTCCGTGCAACCAAGAGTTGGAGCCTGGGGCTTGCGTGGCCCGAAGCAAGCTTCAAGCGAACTTGAACTCACTCGATAATGGTGGCTGAAGCTGGCATCTGAAATACAAGAATACAGGCTTCTTGCCCCAGTTAAAAAGCTCAAGAGGGTCATTGGTGGATGAGGAATGTAGTGGTGGTGGTTTTGTGGTGTGGGAGTAGGTGTAGTGGTCGGACGGTGACGGGAACGGAAGCCAGTGATGGGTGTGTTTGGGGGCGGTCGTGAGAGCGTGAATGGTGAGATAAAGAGAGGGCTTTGGTTCGGGTGGATGTGACGAGGGTGTAGACAGTTTCGGCGAGGCGAATGGAGGGGTGTAGCAGCGGGGACACCTCGCTGAAGGTTCAATCGAAGACGATGGTGATTCACAGTCTCGAGGGGTTGTTTTTGGGTTTTTAATAAGGGAAATTAATCTAAAGAACTAGAGAGACCTAACTACCTACTCTAAGGGTTGAAAAGAATAAGGAGGACGGCGAGTATGGTATGGCCAGCACCATGGAAGAGAACTGCTCCGGTGAGGGTAAGACAGCGAAGACGACGGAGGGAGAAGCGTTGACGGGTACAGCACGATGCGAAGGAAGATGAGGAAGATGAATCCGCCGCCGGTATTGCAAGTGGATGATGAGAGAGGTTGGAGAAGATCGCCGGACATCGAGGAGCTATTCGGCTGGAGAGGAGAGAGGAATTGAGGGATTTCCGACCAAATTCGAGCGTATGGAGGACGGGCAGGCCAAGGGGATCCTTATATAGGCCCCAGGGAGTTGGTTTAGCTTGGGAATCAAGCTTTGCGAGCTTGGAAAGCTCGCCGGAATTTGAAACTCAAAAGATACCCAAATCTCTCATGCGTTCGCATGAGAGATTGGGAAGGTTATGGAGAATGAAATCGGGCGCGTTGGAAAGAGAACTTCTCAAGGAATCTCCCTTCCAATTTTGAAAGGGATTCGTTGATCAGAAAAGGAGTTCTCTTTAATCAAAGTTCGTCAGAGAAGGATTCCTCCGTGATAATGGCGGAGGGACCTATTTGCAAAGAGTGACGACAAAGATATGGGTCTGTTTGTAAGGAATTTGAAAGTTAGGGGCATGTATGTGAGAGAAAAGATTCAGATAGGACCAAATTGCAAACTAGGTTAAGACAATCTCTGATTGGGACCAAATTTTGGTACAAACCTAGTTTGGACTCAAGGAATCTAATGGTAAAGTTATATTTATATTTTGATTAAGTTTGACTGGGTAATTTATGTAAAAACCTAAATTACGGTAACTATCGGTCTGAGACTCTATTTTAGGTCAGATTGGGTTCCAATGGTCAAATTGAAGGTACCAAACCTTAAAGAATATTTTTCTATGATTTTTAAAGGGTTTAGGTGAATTTTATCCTGACTAGAACCTCAGTAGATTAAGCGGATCTATTTTTAGGGTTTCAGATGTCATTTAATTCCTAAAATACGTGAAAACTCATTTCTGTCTGTGGACCCCTTATTAACCATTAATGACTATATGACCCTTAATGAACCCCTAAAATATCCCATGATTGTTCTGCAATTGAGATATACTGTTAAAACTACAATTTTACCCTTATTTTCTTGTTATTATCTCATAATGGATTTGCAATGAATTAAAGTCTTCCAGCGGTTATGTAGGAGCATTTAATGATGAAATATGACTAAATAAAGCTAGATATAGCTGATGATGACGTTATCATCATACCCCCATGCTTATCTTTTGCTAGTCCCTTAGTAAAATCTCATCGAATTAACTCAAATTCTAGACCATGCCTTTTTATGCTCAGATTTCTGATGTGTGATTTCTTTTGTAGATTAGGTCAGAATGCTAACAATAGGCCTAGAGGTACTCAAGTACCAACCAAGATCCGAACCTGACCATCTTTATCCTCAGTTTGCCGCGAAGGTTTCTAAGGCCCACAAGAACTAACCTAAGGTTTGTTGAACTCCGTGGTTCAAGCACCCATATTTAAAACATGGTTAGTCCAGGTTCAGTTTGCAGTGCATTTTTGTAAGAGATAGAAGAATTTTTGCCTTTTTTGGAGAGTTTTCTCTCTCTTTTTCTTCTTTATTTCTAGCTTCGGATTGGCTTTACAACACGGTCTGTATCGGATTCCTAGCTCCCACCATCAATCATCGTAGGATCCCTGGCTATCGATGCTTCAAAATAGCACCGCCCATGGCAACCCACAAAACCCTGGCTTTCAACACTTCGAGATAGTGTCGCCCATGGTGTTCTATAACTAAATTCAGGTCTTGGCAATCTACATTTCGGGATAATCCCGCCCATGGCACCTGAACTAGCACAAGGTGCTTATGTGCCCCCAGTATGATATTTAGATATCCTAGAAGACAAGCACCGAGGAGATGGTATGTTATTACACATCTTCGAGGGAAATTTCCCACCTTTCCACGCCGGAAACTCATCCAAATTAACATGTGTTGATAAGCTGTTCCTAATCTAGGTAGCTTTTCATAATAGAATTAACGCTTTTGTGTGATTTTGATTATTAAGCACACTGAGCCAGGATGTGTGGATTAAGGTGCTTAGGTTACCGAGTCCCGCAAACTAGAGGTCAGTTAACGAGGCTAAATAATCGCTAAGCCTTCGACCTAATACTTAAGCTTCGCATTTTCCTCAACCTCTTGAGGACTATCCAGATCTTAACGGATATGTGAATTTTTAAGCCTAAAATAAGCCCAACAGACCTAAGATCAGCACTCATACTACTCTCTATATCTCTTGCCACTTTTGACTTTTATTTCTCTCTTTTGATTTGGTCTAGAACTAAAATAGATTCCATAATCACTTATTAATGACTAACTCTTTATTTCAAATTGTTGCTCCTTTTTGACATTTAAATCACCTCTTCCTCCTCAAGAATGATATGCAATTAATTTTTTTCAGAATTTCCTCCCTTCTCCCTTATTTTTTGTTCTTTTCAAAATTTTCTATTTTATTCTTTTGGTTTATTTTTTTACAATATGTATTTTTTTGAGAGAACCCTTCAAAACTTTGAATTTTTTTGTTTGCACTTTAACACCCCCCCATGCCTAAGTTTTGCAATGTCCTCATTGTAAACTAGAGGGTATGAAATTAGTTTGGGTTTAGGGATTAAAATAGGATAATCGGGTGAGCGAACGGGTCAGGATGACTGTTGCAGACGATTTCAAGCTCCGGTATGAGTACCAAAGGTGGAGTCGACTGTTCTAAAACTAAACTCGAAGTGCAATAGATGTGAAGTACAAAAGGATAATTAGAAGGATCTCTAATTTTTGGAATTGATGGGTTGCCTTCTGTTAAGCACTAAATTCAATGCTCTCAGTCGAGTAGAAAAAGATGTGGAGTGGTCAAATTACACAAATTTTGTAGAACAAGCACCTTAATCATAGCCTGGTTGAACCAACCAGGTGCTTGTTCAAGTCAACAAGCTAATGATGCAGCCCAAACCCAATCAATCTGATGGGTTGATAGATGTGAATAAGCAAATGCAGAACCAACCATATGCTGTGGAGCTCAAATAGATGTGGAAGTGAAAAGCTAGGGTTTGGCTGAATTGGATCAGCCTGGTCAGAGTAGGGATCCTCAAATGAAAAAGGATCAGTGGAGGATGTAGGAACCCTACGGAAGTGATCAGAGAAGGATGAGGCATGATTATCAATCTGATCGAAGTCCAATACCCGATGAAAAGATGAAGGAGAATCATCTGCAACTGGCTCATCGAGAGGAGAATCAGAGTAAAAATTGAGTCTGGTTGCGAGTCGGGGTTGAGAATAGGTTTTGGAAGGCTCTATATATGCTGTAAAAGAGGTGTGGCATCAATAAGAATTGTGTGTGAGGGCTCCTCTAGGAAGGATTCCAAGGTAGGTTCATCTAGAGAGTCCTCATAATGGCCATCAACATCAAATGTAAGTGCTGGAAGAGTGTTTAGAGGGTTATGGAAATCTGACTCAAGGAAAGATTCGAACTCTGGATTGCAAACACTCTCAGCAATTACTATTTCTGATTCCTGAGGATCAAAAAGGAATGATTCCATCTCAGTGGAACCTCATTTTGAATTAATGATCTTGGAATCAGGGACTTCAGAGTCAGAGTCAAAGAATGGATCATGTATGCTGAGGTCGTAGATTGGCTTAGAGTTGTAAAGAAACAACAGTTCTCCCAAATCAGGGTAAGATTTGAAATCGTCGGAGAACTTGCGAGAATAATGTTCTGAATCTGATCAGGATCAGAGGTTCCTCCACAGAATAAATCAAGAGATGTACAATCATCAACCTAACTTGGATCTAGCCTATTCTCAGAATTCGAACTAAAAAAGATGTTCTTATTAGGCATGGGTTCAGGTTCTTGGCTCCTAGGATAGACCCAATCGAGTCCTAACTCTTCAAACTCCTCGATTTCTGTATCATAGATTGGCATGATTTCCGAAAAATCAATCTATATCCCTGAGGAGGTTGGAGAGGTGCACTCATCAAATATAGGCATAAAATCATAATCTAGATTCAAAACCTCATTTCCATCACATTAGACCTTATAATCATCCCGATAAGGCTTAGATCCAGATTCTAGGTTAAGGGTGTGGGTTGGATCACTAGAATCTAGGTTGGGCTCTACAAGGATGTCAAAGTTGCTCTCGAGAGTCACCTTATCAGAATAAGGGATGGAATTTACACTCTTGAGAAGTTCTGATTCAATCTTAGTATCATAGGTGTTTGGGAAATCTAAGCTCGGTGAACTAGGCTCTTTATTTTCTAGGGTTGGCTCAAGATCGGGAACACCTGTAATTGGATCCTCCCAACCCGTCTAAAGCTCAGAAATGTCAATTTGTTCGTAATTTGAATCAGATTCCATTTGAGTTAGGGGTCCATAACAAGCTTGATCATCAAACCCGGGATTCAGGAAATTACATGGATTACTGGACTTACTCCAAGATGTCATCTTAACTTCTGATGGGTATTTTTGATCGATGCATCTATACAATTTATTCAAAAATTCTCCCCGTTTTCCTAAAAAATTCAAGAGTTCTTCTAGAACTAAAGGATTTGACCAATATTGTAGACAATCATTGTTGTGTAACTTCACCAATTCCATGTGTTCTGCTAAGAGATCATCCCAGGTTGAACCATGGTTTAGTTGTATCCATATCATTTCCATACAGTTCAAAATGTGGTTCATTGTTTTCCTGAATTTATACTGAATGTCTCTTTTACAATATTCTTCATAGTGTCTATAAGCATTCTCAACTATCTTTTCTTTTATGCTCATTGGGACTCAGGTTTCTTAAACAGTCTTCCTATATAGTCAGGATGCATTTTTGAATCAAGTGGTCGAATCAGGATATAAAATCAAACTCAAGATTAGATTGTAGTTGATCATATCAGATAGAAATCCCTAAGATGATCTGTGTATGTGCACTAGAGAAAAGATGAGGGACTGGATGTTGTTGGACTCAATCAAGGCACCCAAGAATTTTTGGATGACTATAGAGGTTTGAGGTGGATGATACCCCTAGATCAAAAAGTCGTTTACCGGAGAATTACCTAGGCATCCAGGAAGGGAAAGTCCCGCAAAGACCCCTACACAGTAGAGCGTCCCCACGGGTTACAGGGTTTCCCCCACCTAACCTTCCTTGTCACTGAGGGTCCAGGAAGACTAGAATGGATAACTTGACCTCCTAAGTCTGCCAATTTTAAGTCCTGATTTTTGCCTTTAATTCCACTTGATTAGAAGTTGATTTGACTTGTGACCTAATTTGGAGGTTGGTGGGCCTACTAGGTGATGAGAGCCTCATCATGAACCCCAACTAGCACAATTTAATATAAATAAGTGTGAAGAAGCTCCTACAAAACCTAAAGAGAAGCTTAACTCAGAGAATTCTGAATTGAAGAGTAAAACAAATCATAAGGGGTAGAACTGCAATTTTACCAATGCAGTATATAAACAGGGTATTTAAGGGTCTAAACACAGGTCAAATAAGCTTAATAAGGAAGGAAGTGGGATGATCTGATCTGAAAAGGGTTATAGCAACTTCTAGGAATTAAATGACATTCTGTAATCCTAAAACAAACCCACATTAATTCACGTGGTTCGAGGTAAGATAAAAATTAACTAAATCCTCCAAAATTCATGGAAAAATATTCCCTAAGGTTTAGAACCTTCAATTTGACCTTTGCAAGCTATTTTGACCTAAAATGAGAACCATGCCCAATTTATGACCTAATTTGGATTTTTACGTAAATTGACCGGTCAAACGTGGTCAAACCTAAAATCAAATTTCACCATTAAAATCTTTAGGTTCAAATTAGGCTGGTATAAAAACTTATGCCTAAGAAAAGATCATCTTGACCGATTTTACAAATTAGTCCTATTGAATTACCTTTTGACCCTTATCTTTTGAAACCCTTACACATTGCCTCCTATCTTTCTCGTCGTTCTTTGCAGAACGGTCCTCCCTGCCATTCTGGGCGGGAGCCATACCTCCAGCGACCTTGCGCGGAGGATGGCACCGCATATGGTATGGCACCCATTCTCAAGAATGAACAGGGGGTTCCCTGCATCGTCCTCTGTCGCAGGGACCCTCCCTTGTGACCTGCAACCACCCATGTCTCTCGTGCGAACGCACAAAAGGCATGGGTCTCCACCTCCGGCCATCTCCGGCAAGCTCCGCACGTCGCTCCCTCAGGCCAGTCTCCTCGCCAGCACCTTTATAAGGAGCGGCAGGGGCTACCGTCCACTGCAAGCTATTTCTGGCGGAGAAAGCCCCTCTCTTTCGTCTCCTCTCTCTCCGTTCAGATTGCCCTAGCTTCCAGCGAACTCTCCTCCTCCTCGTCGCTCTACTGCCATACCTGCAGTAGAGCCCACTCTGCCTCGTCGTCCCACGCCAGGCAACACCAGCTGGCATCCTCAAATCTCTTCCTCGTCGCCGTCACTCCTCCTTTGGGCACCTTCGTCCTCAGCTCCAGCAGGCACGCGCCGGGCAGTCTTCCTCCCCCTCTTCGTCGACTAAGTAGGTAGGAATTTCCTCCTTACTCTCCTCTCACTTTTGCCCTCTTGAATTAGTATTTTAAACCCCTCGATTGACACGACCACCTTCATATGCTCCACCTCCAGCCACCATCTCCAGCGAGATCGCCCCACTTCCACAGATCTCCACCCCTCGCCGACAAGCCCAGAAGCTCCCCCTCACTCCACTCTAGCGATTCCCCTACTCCATTCACCACCCTGCACACTCTGAGCACCCCCCGAACACACCCACTTCCACGCACACAGTTTGCCCTAGGTGCACAACCACAAGCACTCTCATAGCACGCCACCCCTCGCACCGCCTTCACCACACTCTGGCGAAGCTCCTTGTGTTGTCTGACGTGGCCAGGAGGCCATCTTCATGATTTCAGGGTTCACCCACCTTGCTGCCATTGATGAGCTGCATGAGCTCCTTCGCAGGCAGCTCCAGGTCTCTTCGACGCCAGGCGCGGGCTCCAGGCAACGCAGGGCACGTCCGCGAAGGCGCCCAGGTTCTCAATTGGGAGCGCGAAGCCTTCGCTGCTGCCTAATTGACGGCTCCTCGCCTGTGGGCGAGTGGAGCGGAGGTGGGAATTTAGTCCCACCTCGTAAGTGTAGGAGCGAGCGCCACCACTTAAATTGAAAAAGTGGTATAGGCTCTTCCCCTCCGATTACACACGAGGTGAGGTCCCTCACCTATCACCGGGTCTCGTCCGTGGCTCACCCACGCGGATCTGACCCGACCCGACACCCTCCTGTGCACTCCTCGCGCACCACCCACGTCGGTGTGCCTGGACCCGGGCACGCGACCCGACCCGATTACCCGGCTCTGGGAGAGCTTCCTAAAGAGAGATTCAGAGAAAGAGAGAGAGATGCGGGGAAGGGGTAGGGTAGGTTTTGCACTGATATTTGCATGTGTGCACAGGAAAGAAGAAAGAAGAAGAGAAGCAGCAGTGAGGGCTTAACCGCAGGGAAGAAAAGGAAGAACAAAGAGAAGGAAGAAGAAAGGAAGGAAAGAAGCTGAAGGAAAAGAGGAGCTGCACTGTAGCAACCGAGTAGTTAAGTCGTCTGAACACTGAATCAGACGTCGGCGAATAAGGAGGGTCAGCAGCCAGAGAAGAAGAAAAGAAAGAAGAAGGAGGGCCAAAGCAAAAGAAAGAAGAAGACAAGTGAAGAAGAAGAAGACAGAGGAACCGCAGCTGCTGAAGAAGAAAGAGGAACCGCAGCTGCTGAAGAAGAAGAAGCAGACAAGAAGAAAAAGAAGAGAACAAGTTGAAGAGAAGGGACAGCTAAAGAAAGAGAAGAAGAAAAAGCTAATTACCCTCTCTCTCTTTCTCTCTCTCTCTTAATTTTTTGTAAAACCTTATATTGTGAATTTATATGCTTCTGGAATTTTGGTTTGCTCCCTGAGTTCGACCTCGGGAAACTTTTCATTCCGAGTAATAAATTGAATTAGACTGATAACCGTTTTTGTTATATACCACAACGACTATAATATCCACATCAACAAAGACGAATGAAGTGGTAGCACTAGGCAGACCAACTTCACCTAACCTACCCTAAAGATAGCAGAATGAAATCTAGGACAAGACCTAGAAATCACCCCAAATTGACTCTTAAGTTATTAGGTCCAAGATTTTATGATTCAAGTAAAATTAGATCCTGATTTTAGGGTTTTTCTTGATTAGATCTTTTCAACCAAGAGCTTGGGTAGCACACAAATGCAGGAGGGTTATTTTCTTTTATGCAGGAAAGTGTGCACTAGCACTCCAAAATCCTAAAATTGAAACCCTAATTGGCTCTATTCTGCATCCAATTTGATCTTAACTTGTTCACCTTGGGCTTCAAACAAGAAAGATGTTAGCCCAAAGTGATTTAGAATTTAAGCGTAGTCTCTAATAGGTACAGGCAAATAATGTAGGGAATTTCTAAACAGAATCACTTCAAGCTCCAATCAGATATGAAAATTTGTTCTCAAATCAGGAAACCCACCTCCTTAAATGATGATTACTATAAAAATAAGGCAAGTGATTCCTAATTGATTGTTTCCTTTTTTTTATCTTCCCAAGATTAAGAGGTTGATTAAGGAAGGATAGAAAAGTTACCTGCCTTGGTGTGGTTGATTTGCGCAAAAGATCTTCTCGTAAAGTACCTCGCAAAATCACAACAAATCAAACAGGGCAAGTTAGTGGTCAAATAGAATCAAAATATAGCAAGAGAATAGTAGTGAATTGCGTGTTGCTCTCTTGCAACGACGCCAAAATGTTGTGTCACGCGAATGAGGTTTAAATATGCGTTCGTTGTAGTATCCTCTAAATTGGTCAATCAACAAATACAATTTATTACTCGAACTGAAGTCTGAGGTCGAACACAGGGAGCAAATATGGAATTCATGCAATAATCTCAATAAATAATATAAATAAGCATAATCAATTACTCAAAAGCTAATTTGAAATGTATAATGTGAGTATATGAGGAGATAAAAAGAATTCTAGACAAAATAATGGTGATTTAGATCACCAATTATTAGCCTAACACTTATATAGTATTTACTTAATGATCTAAATATTTGCATAGTATCTACCACCTTACATCCAAGCAAGCTTTAGTGCACAGTGCACTATCAGACGACAGAACTTTCAACCGGACGGCTTAAGTGCTCAGAAGCTACAATGTTCAATGAGTCTTCTTCTGTCTTGCCCTTCTCTTTCTCTTCTTCTACGGTCCCCCTCTTCTTCTACCTTTCTTGCCTCTTCACGCACAAGGGAGGAGATCTTAGATTTTGGCTAAGTGTTGGAAGGTTTCAGGAGCAAAACCCCCCTTTTCCCCGCTATCTCTTTCTCTCTCTTTCCCTCCTCTTCTCTTCCAGGTAATCGGATCGGGTATTCGGGTTAAACGCACCCGGGACCAGAGTTGTGTGCGTGAGTGTCACAGCTGAGATGTGAGTATAGCTTAAGCGGGTTATCGGGTTTGCAGCCAGGCCCACGTGGAGTAGTGTCATGGGCGAGGCATGTGGGTGTGTGGGGACGTCACCCCCGGTGTTACTTGAGGTGGTAAGATGCAAGAAATTCAATTTATCCGCTGCAGGTGGCTCTGCGTTCCATGAGTTGGGACTAAATCCCACAGCCCTTTCGCATGTCAGCTGCAGATGAAGCCTCGTCCAATTAAGGCAACTATTGAGGTTGAAGCTTGCAATCAAAGGCCTGAGAAGATATCTAGAACTATTCCACGCAACCTGGAGGTGGAGCTTGGGGCTTGCGTGGCTTGGAGTAAGCTTCAAGCGAGCTTGAACTCGCTCGGTAATGGCGGCTAATGCTGGCACTTGAAATACAAGAATACGGGCTTCTCGCCCCAGTTATAAAGCTCAAGAGGGTCGTCAGTCGACGAGGAATGCAATGGTGGTGTTTTTGTGGTGTGGGAGTAGGTGTAGTGGCCAGATGGTGATGGGAATAGAAGCCGGTGATGGGTGTGTTCGGGGGCGGTCGTGAGAGCGTGATTGGTGAAATAAAGAGAGGGCTTTGGTTCAGATGGATGTGGCAAGGGTGTAGAGGGTTTTGGCGAGGCAGATGGAAGGGTGTAGCAGTGGGGACGCCTCACCAGAGGTTCGGTCGAAGACAGAGAACACAAGGGTGATTCACGGTCTCGAGGGGTTGTTTTTGGGTTTTTGATAAGGCAAATTAATCTAAAGAACCAAAGAAACCTAACTACATACTCTAAGGGTCGAAAAGGATAAGGAGGATGCCAGGTATGGTATGGTCGGCACCATGGAAGAGAATTGCTCTGGTGAGGGTAGGATGGCGAAGACGACGGAGGGAGAAGCGTCAGCAGGTACAGCACGACGCGAAGGAAGATAAGGAAGATGAATCCGCTGCCGGTATTGCGGGCAGACGATAAAGGAGGTCAAAGAAGATCGCTCGACGTCGAGGAGCTATTTGGCCGGAGAGGAGGGAGGAATTAAGGGATTTCCGGCCAAATTCGAGCGTTGGGAGGATGGGCAGGCCAAGGGGATCCTTATATAGGCCCCAAGGAGTTGGTTTAGCTTGGAAATCAAGTTTTGCAAGCTTGGAAAGCTCGTCGGAGTTTGAAACTCAAAAGATACTCAAATCTCTCATGCGTTAGCATAAGAGATTAGGAAGGTTATGGATATTGAAATCGGGTGCATTAGAAAGAGAACTTCTCAAGGAATCTCCCGTCCAATTTTGGAAGGGATTCGTTGATCAGAGGAGTTCTCTTCAATCAAAGGTCGTCGGAGAAGGATTGCTTCGCGAAAATGGTGGAAGGACGTATTTGCAAAGAGTGACGACAAAGATATGGGTCTATTCATAAGGAATTCGAAAGTTAGGGACATGTGTGTGAGAGAAAATTCAGATATGACCAAATTGCAAACTAGGTCAAGACAATCTCCGATTGGGTCCAAGTTTTGGTACAAACCTAATTTGGAATCAAGGAATCCAATGGTGAAGTTAGATTTAGGTTTTGACCAAGTTTGACTGGATAATTTATGCAAAAATCTAAATTAAGGCAATTATCTGTCTGAGACTCTATTTTAAGTTAAAATGGTCAAATTGAAAGTACCAAACCCTAAAGAATATTTTTCTATGATTTTTAGAGGGTTTATGTGAATTTTATCCTGACTAAAATCTCAGTAGATTAAGTGGGTCTATTTTGAGGATTTCAAATGTCATTTAATTCTTAAAATGTGTGAAAACCCATTTCTGTCTTCCGTAGACCCCCTTATTAACCACTAATAACTATACGACCCTTAATGAACCCCTGAAATATCCCGTGATTGTTCTACAATTAAGATATGCTGTTAAAACTACAGTTTTACCCCTGTTTTCTTATTATTCTCTCAGAATAGATTTGTAGTGAATTAAGGTCCTCTAGCGGTTATGTAGGAGCATTTAATGATGGAATATGACTAAATAAAGCTAGATATGGCTGATGATGATGTTATCATCACTCACCGATCTATTTCACGCATTCATGAATCCCCCGCAGCACCCACAGATGTAAGATCACTATAATCCCGCAGCTGTGGCAATCGAACCCAGGGTGTAAATCTCAGCTGGAAGACCTGACACTAAATTAAAGCCAAATCTAATCAATGCAATCCCCAAATTCCACAGCTTGAACTCTAAAGATCCTTTCCAAGACATCAAATAGCTAGAACATCTGGCACAGACCTTTGGACCACCTACTCAAAATCGGGACATCTTGCTCATAAAAATGTTCTCCTTCTCTCTTATGGATAAGGATGCCCATTGGTATTGAACCCTGACTCAACCAATCAACACATGGGAGGAACTCCAATATGAATTCCTAAAGAAATTCTTCCCAGTTGGTCACATTAACGCCTTGAGGCACCATATCACGCATTTCAGGCAGAATGCGGGAGAACCATTTCATGAGGCATGGAACCGCTTTTTGGATCTCATGCGGAAATGCCCACATCATGAAGTTCCTAAATGGGAACAAATCCAATGTTTTTACCAGGGACTCCATGAGGACATCAGATTATTTGTCAACGAAACCTATGGTAGCAACATCATGGGGTCAACATGAAGACACCATTTGGGAGATTCTTGAGAACATGCGGGAGAACTCCATTAACAATGAGTATGGGTGTGTTTTATCGTACGACCACTTACGCATTAACAAACACGTGAGGGGCACATGAGACACAAGACCTATCTGCATCCGTTGGTCAAGAGTTGGTGGCTAGTCGCCTAGATAAGGTCTTCATTATCAAGAAGAAGGTGGACAAATTGACTCGACATCTACAGAGAGCCACCTCTTCGCATCAAAGCACCTATGCACATCCATCTTTAGGTAGGGAGACCGTGCATAACATTCACCACCATGCATATCAGGGGATGGACAAGCATCCAACCTCATCTGATCCTGGATTTGAAGGAAACTCCAGACCATCCAATTCTAGTTAGGGGAACTCTGAACCCTCGTATTCTGATTACTCTAGAGTTCCTCAGACCTGCGAGGATCTCCACAGCATCCAGAATGATCCATTCTCCAATTCATATAACCCTGGATGGCACAATCATTCGAATTTCACGTGGTCAGGAAATAATCATAACTCGAGACTTCGATTCCAACCCTGACAACAAGCTCCACGACCATATTAGCCCGCCAGGCCTAGGCCCAACCCAAATTATCAATCCGAACCTACCAAGGAATATCAAATGAGCTTGATTTTGTAAGCCCTGGCTGACATCCAGAAGACTAATGTAGCCATGCAGAAATAGCACAAGTAAGAGATCACAGAGGTTCGAAATCAACTCGCACAAATGGCTGGGACTCGCCAGCCTAGTGCACTCCCTTCCCAACCTCTGACGAATCCGACTAATGTGACGAACCAGAGGCACGTTATGAACCAAAACCAGGGCCAAGCTCACTATATCTATCAGGCCCCTTCTACTCCATCACCTGACAGGATGGAGGCTTCCACATCGTGTGGCATATAAGCAGCAACCACCACTCTTACCAACTCTGAACCCAAACCAAGCAGGCCAAATGTTGTTACTACACGTAGTGGCAAAACGACTCAAGATCCACCTTATCCTAGCCACTCTAGCCCTGGTAGTTCAAAGCCTACTGCTAGGATGGTCATCCAGGATACACCTATCCTAGATTTAGAGCCTGAACCAATCCTAAAGGAATCAATAGAGGTTCCATTTCCCGTAGCCTTGACAAAAGGAAACAGGAAACCTAAACCTGTGGCACTCGAGGAAGACTTGGTCAAGCTCTTTGAGCAAGTCCAAATAAACATCCCATTGATCGATGCGATCCACCACATACCAACTTACGCACAATTTCTGAAGGACTTATGTATTCCAAAGAGTAAGCCACGAAAGAAAGACAGGAGTCCGATTGTGCTGTCTGAGCAAGCTAACTCTATCATCTTGAGCAAATTCCCGCAGAAAGTGAAAGATCATGGCACCCCTCTGATCTCTTCTAAGATAGGCGACCTAGAGTTCGAACAAGCTTTATTGGATTTAGGAGCCTCAATAAATATGATCTTGACATCCCTACTAAATCATTTTGAGGAAACCGAGCTCAAACTAATTGAGGTGACTCTACAGCTAGCTGATAGATCGATAAAATCACCAGGAAGAGTTCTCGAGGATGTTCTGGTTAAGATACGAGATTTCTACTTCTTGGTAGACTTCATTGTATTAGACATGGATACTCCTGAAAATCTGAGAAACACACCGATCATCTTAGGGAAACCGTTCCTAGCCACAGTTAGGGCAAATATCAATTACGAAGAGGGCTAGATCAAATTAAAATTTGGAAAAAAGACATTGAGGATCGGTATCTTTAAGGCCCAGAAAGGAGTAAACTATAGGGCGATCGAAGAAGTTTGTGACATAAGTTCCTTGGTTGACCCGATTACAGAGGAACACTCGATTCTCCTAGAACCTCAACCACAAGAAGATCTTGACCCATAGATTGAGAAGCCCGAAGCTGATCCAGATCTATCATTAGCTTCCACCTTATCTTCTGAGGCCAATCCTGAACCCCCACCACTGCTGATAACCCGGTGCTTGAATTAAAGCCCCTCCCAAATCATCTAAAATACATATTTTTGGGTTCAAATCAAACATTTCCTGTGATTATCAACTCTCAACTCACTCCTGATCAGGAAACAAAGCTAATTTTTTTCCTCCAGCAGCATTGAAGAGCCATTGGATGGGCTCAAGATGACCAGACTGGAATAAGTCCCTCGTATTGCACCCACCGTATCTATATCAAAGAGGGCTCACGACCATCTCAAGAAATGCAGAGAAGACTAAACCTGAATCTACAGGAGGTCGTGATTATCAAGTGACTTGACGCAAGAATCAGCTACCCGATCTCTGACAGCTACTTGGTGAGCCCCATCCAAGTTGTGCCTAAAAAGGCAATGCTCACCGTGAATACGACCGAATCCGGAGAAACCATCCCGACTCAAATTGCAAATTCATGGAGAGTTTGCATAGACTATCGGAAAATGAATGCCTCCATGAAGAAAGATTATTTCCCGCTACCGTTCATTGATCAGATTCTCAAGAAACTGGTAGGAAATCGGTTCTTTAGTTTCCTGGATGGATACTCCGGATACAACCAAGTGGCAATCCATCCCGAAGATAAGGAAAAGACCAC
This sequence comes from Thalassia testudinum, assembly GCA_037157565.1. NCBI lineage: Eukaryota > Viridiplantae > Streptophyta > Magnoliopsida > Alismatales > Hydrocharitaceae > Thalassia > Thalassia testudinum. The sequence continues at coordinate 3,177,760 of JAZHRO010000007.1, forward strand.
CTTTACCTACCCCTACGGTACGTACGCATTCCGCAGGATGCCATTCAAGCTTTGCAACGCACCTTCCACCTTTCAGCAGTGCATGCTAGCAAAATTCTCTGATATGGTAGGTAATATCTTGAAGTCCTCATGAATGACTTCTCGATTTTCGGTGAATCTTTCGATGATTAACTTCTGCATGCACTTGGTCCAGATCCTTCGAAGATGCATCGAAGAGAACCTGGTTCTCTCCTGGGAAAAGAGCCACTTTATGGTTCCTGAGGGCATTGTGCTTGGACACCTCGTATCTGAGAGAGGTATCCAAGTTGACTGAACTAAGGTGAATTTGATTTCCAAATTATCTATGCCTTCCTCAGTCAAAGGCATCAAATCATTTTTGGGGCACGTCGGATTCTACTACCGATTCATATTTGACTTTTCCAAAATAGCAAACCCCTTAACGAATCTTCTCTCAAAGGACATGCCTTTCGAGATGACAAGCAAGTGCATTCACGCATTCGAAATACTACATGACCGAGTTATCCAAGCTCCAATCCTACAATCCCCTGACTGGTCTCAACCCTTCGAGATCATGTGCGATGCATTTACTACACAGTAGGAGCAATGCTGGGACAGAAACTCGACCGGAAACCGGTGGTAATATACTACGCAAACAAGACACTAGAAGAGGCTCAGTGTAATTACACAATTAAAGAGAAAGAGCTACTAGCTACAGTATTTGGTCTGGAGAAATTCAGATCATGCCTCCTAGGATCCCATGTCATCATTTACTCGGATCACACTACGGTGAGACACTTGCTTATAAAGGATGCGAAACTTAGATTAATTCGATGGATCTTACTATTGCAAGAAATCGATCTCGAGATTTGCAACAAGGTGGGAAAGCAAAACGTGATAGCTGACCATTTTTCCCACCTTCCTTCTTCGATCATTTGACCTGTCTAGACCTATCACCGAGCATTTTCAGATGAACATCTCTTGGCCATTAATGGACTTCCCTGGTTCGCTGATATCATGAATTACTTGGTTACGGGGAAAGTTTCGCTTGATTGGGCTACTTCTTGGTGGGACAAGCTGATTTCTGATGCCAAGTACTATGTCCAGGAAGATCCTTATCTATTTAACATCGGTAATGACCAAGTAATCCGAAGATGCATTCCCGACGACGAGGTCAATGATGTCATCTCTTTCTAACATGACCAGGCCTGCGGTGGCCATTACTCTGGGCGTAAAACCACGGTGAAAATCCTCCAGTGTGGGTTCTTTTGGCCCACTATGTTCAAAGGCACACAATCCTACTGTAAGGCATGCATCATTATCAAACCCTCGGCAACATGGGCCCACACGATATGATGCCCTTGAATCTAATTGTGTGCGAGATCTTTGACATACTGGGAATTGATTTTATGGGATCCTTTCCAAGATCTAACGGCTTCTTGTACATCTTACTTGCTATTGACTACGTCTCGAAATGGATCGAAGCGATGCCCACAAGAACAAATGATCATAAAGTTGTTCTCTAACTCATTCAGGAGAACATCTTTTTTAGATTTGGGGTTCCTAAAGCCATCACTAGCGATTGTAGGTCGCATTTCACAAATGTGCACTTCCAGTCCTTGATGAAAAAGTACGAGATGTCATATCATATCTCGACTCCTTACCACCCCTACACCAATGGATTGGCTGAGCTATTCAATCAGGACATCAAGAAAATCCTTCAGGTCATTGCTTGACCTAACAGGAAAGATTGGTCCACCCGACTTCCAGAAGACTTGTGGGCCCATAGGACTATCCACAAGACTTAGATAAGGATGTCTCCATTCAAGCTTATGTATGGGAAGGCATGTCACCTCCCTATAAGGATGGAACATAACACCTACTAAGCAGTATAGAAGTGCAATCTAGATCTCATGAAGGCTGGAAACCACCGTGTAATGACCTGTTACACTTTTAGCAATTTAAGACGTCTGGAGTTTCAGTCAAACGTATGGACTCATTCCCGGACATCTGAAAGTGAAATCTTTTGTACTGCGCTTTGCGCTTTGCGAGCGAGCGACGTGCAGAGGCGCTTCTCTCTCCCTGCACCCTCACCCAAACTCTAAACCCTCTCCTATAAAAACCCCTCCCTTCCCCTCACCTCTCCACACACCACAGCCACCGCCACCTCCACCTTCTCCTACGACCATCACCTTTCCTCCGCCTCCACTGCAGCCGCGACAAGGAAGGGGAGCCACCGGCGAGGGAGTGAGAGTGAGGAGGAGCGTGAGCTAGAGAGTGCATGGGAGTGAGAGCAAGGAGGAGGAAGATAACCGCGGGAGCTCGGTGGAGCTCGAGGAGGAGCCGATGAGGAGCTGCTCAAGCTCCAGCAGCGGCTGAAGCTACCGCAGTGGGAGGAGCAAGCGGAGCGAGCTGCAAGGAGCTCCTGATACTGGAAGTTTTCCAGTATTAGACGTCTGGAGTGGAGTCCAAACGACTGGCGGGATACCTAGACGTCTGAAAGCACTTATATCGCAAGGTACGTTCTTTTTCGCGGTTACGGCCATGCAAGCCTCACTGCAGAAGATTGGTCTGGCTTGATTTGGACCTGCTATTTTTGTACGCAGGTAAAGGCCCTTGGGAAGGCACGTGGAACGCTTTTCCATGCATTTCTGGACGTCTGATCAGATCACTAGACGTCCGGAGGTGCATCCAGACGACCGGAGACATTATCCAACGTCTGGAACTGTCTTCAGATGATCGTAGAGAAAGTCTAGACATCTGAGGATACCACAGGAACATAAGGTAAGATATGACGCCTTTTAAGACGTCTGGGATTATTCCTAGACAAATGATTTTGAACAGTAGGCACGTTTTTTACCTGTTTAGGGTCCGATCGGGATCCGTTTTATGCAAACAAAATGCTTTCCCTTTCCTCTTGAGTTCCTCTACGTACTAGAGTCTGTTTTACACTATTCTGAACTCTCCTTTTGTGATATATTTCTCTGGTATAGGGTTTCAGCCTGCTACGCGTTTGGGGCTCGCAGAGACGTCTGGATGTTATTCAAGCCCGCATTACTCCCGTGTTTCCTAGTAGAGTGGTTTAATTCCACTAATAATATTTAAATAAGACTGTGCTTGTAGAAGTAGCCGAATGGAACCCTAGGAAGTGGCATGAACCCTAGGGTAGAGAAATGAATGAGCATGTTTGTACTGTATGGTTTACTTGCATGCATGATCAAGATAAATTGCTAGTAAATGCCTGTATTATAATTACGAGCTATCTGTTAGAATATGAGCTGCCTGTGTTTAATGAAACTACCTGTGAAAACACCAGTTGCATGTTATTATGAATTGAACTATGAAAGCACGAGCTGCCTGTATATGGATGAGGAATGAATTATGAAACATGAGATCTGGATTTGGATAATGAGGTGAACACGAGCATGAAACCTACGAAGAATCAGGCGCAGAACTCCTATGGATAGACGGAAATTTGGAATGTAGACAAGAAGTGTGATGGCCCCTAAGTACGTGGTACCAAGGAGAGCAATTGTCCCCTTTTGTGTAGAGTGGAGCTAGCCTCCCTTGGATTGAGACCTGGGGTTAGGATTGGCCACTCTACACCGACTCCTGTTGGCCCTCGCATACGTGGTACCGAGGCGAGCTACTAATGTAGGGAGGGAGCTAGGCATCCCACGGGGCCTGGGGTTCAGCTAGCCACCCTACACCGACTTGTTAGGCCCTTTAGGCAAACTGGGATAGTCAGACGAGGGTGCGCGGACTGTGGAGGGGCGAGACCCCTATTCTGAGAGGGTAAGAACCTATACTATTCCATGCTGTACTTTGAGCGTACCCGCTAGCGGAAACAACTGACCGCGTGTCAGTGCGGGGTAGCTACTCGTGCGCTTTTCACGCGTACCGTAGTCACCGCTACGTCTTGACAGTGACCTCGGGGTGGTTGACTGGGTGTAGGACTATCATGGGGAACTCTCCAGGCCAGGAGAGCACCATGTGTACCTTCTACTCTACGGAAAAGACTGCACTCAAGATCGTTCCCACGAGGAACATGCAAGATAAAGAAATATCTGGATGCTTGAGAGAAATGGGTGAAACTGAAATATATAAAATAGATAAATGGAAATGAGAATTAAACATGTTGCTTTTACTGTTTTGTACTTAGATAATATAGATACCACTCTACTCAACGTTCATTGACTCTATCTTTTCAAAACACTGTTCAAGACCAGGAGTTGAGCAGCCTGAGTTTCCGACTGTGGAGGGTGCTAGGCTAGTCGAGTCCAGCCGTAGTTTTTCTTCAACACTTCCTTTCTTTTCCTCTACTGTTGTAGTAAGTAATGGACTCTTAGTTATTGTTCTGCTACTACAGTTTACTTTTCGCTTTCCGTTGTTGTGGTAGTATATACTGAGACAGCTGTTATATTTCCTTTACTGCTTTATACGTTTCTTCTGCTTAGTTACATTGCATGTGTGAATATGGTCTACTTTCTTACTTTTGGTTATTTCTTGTTGGACGACTAGGTCTTGGGATTAGTCGACGCAAGCAGGTCTCGGGTCCTATAGGGATCCGGGAACTGGGTCGTAACACACCGCTGGTTGCAAATGAACGAGTTAGAGGAGTTACACAATGATGCGTACAAGAACTCGCATATCTACAAAGAGCGGGTCAAAACCCTCCATGATGAGCACATCTCACGAAAATCATTCCGTCCTGGTGAGAAAGTGCTCCTCTTTGATGCCAAGCTCAAGTTTTTCCCAAGAAAGCTAAGATCAAAATGGATCGGACCCTTTGTCGTCCAATGAATCTTCGGAAATGGAGCTATCAAAATCAATGAACTCAGCCATTACTCAGAGCCATTTATTGTGAACGGTCAGAGACTGAAACCATTCCTCGAACTCACCGATTCGAATCTGGCTGTAGTATCTTTTGATCTCCATTCTCCCTGAGCCATATTGCGCCCAGCTGATGGCGTTAAACTTAGCGCTTAACGAGAGGCAATCGGTCATTTTGAAAAACCCAAGACCCTTCTAACCTATCTCTGAGCTGAAATCATATTGCACTTTAGGGTTCATCCATTAGAACAGCCGACTCCACCTCCGATATTCATATCAGAGCTTGAAATCGTCTACATCAATCATCCCGACTCGTTCACCACCCACCCAAACCTATTCTAATGTATGTTCTAAGCTGAACTCGAACCCACCTAATTTACAATGAGGATATTGCAAATCTTAGGCATGAGAGGTATTAAGGTGCAAAACATTAGAAAATTCGATTCATAGAGGGGTTTCATTAAAAAAATGGAGAAAAAGGGAGGATAATTTTGTGAGCTGAATTGGAAAATCTAAATTGAGGAAAAAAAAATGGAGTAAACAAAATAAAAAATTGTGATAGTTCATGTAATTGAGTATGGAACTTACCTAAGTTCTAAGCTAGATTGAATGATGAATTAACACCTGAAAGGCTAAATCTTAGAAGACAATTGACGGATACTGACCTTAGGCCTCTTAGGCCGATTCTAGGGCTTAGACACTTACGTATTTGTTAAGATCCAGATTAACCTTCAAGAGGTTGAAGAAAGTGCGAAGCTGATGTACTAAGTCTAAGGCTTAGGGATTATTCGGCCCCATTATCTACCCTTTGGTTTGCGAGACTTGGTAACCTAGGCATCCAAAAATCACATACTAGTTTGGTTCAATGCGCTTAATGAAACATAATGCCAAAAGTATTATGTTCTAGAAAATGTTTTCCCAAAGATCTGGCTTCGGAGCGGCTCGAAGAAACAAGTTGATTGAACAAGTTCCTAGCACGAAGAGGTGGAAAGAAAAATACTCCCCTCGAAGATGCATAAAAACATATCGTCTCCTCAATACTTGTCTCCTGGGATATTTAAATATCCTACCGGGGGCTCGTAAGCACCTTATGCTGATTCAGGTACCATGGGCAGGATTATTTCGAAATGTCGATTGCCAGGGCTTGAATTTGGCAACAGAATGCCATGGGTAGCACTATCCCGAAGCATCAAAAGCCAGGGACCCTTCGAGAATTTATGGTGGGGACAAGGAATCTGATATAAACTGTGTTTAGGGTCAATCCGATGTTGGATTTAGGCGAATGTAAAAAGAAAAGAGAGAACTCACGAAATAAATCCCTCTCAATCTCTCTTATAAAAAATGCACTACCAAGTTAAGCCTAGACTTGCTACCTATACGCACGATGCTTTAACCATTGGGGTCAACAAACCTCTAAGCAGTTTTTGCGGGCCTTGGAAACCTTTGCGGTAGACCCAAGGATAAGGCTGGTCAAGTCAGGATCTTGACTGGTACTTGAATACCTCTAGGCCTATTGTTGGTATTTTGATCTAATTTCTAAAGATGTAGCTCAACAAGGCATCTTGATAGTTAAAATTCAACTTAGAGATCTAGTTTGGTCCATAGAATTTTGCAAGGGACTAAAAAAAGTTAGGCATGGGGGTTTGATGGTAACACCATCATGGATCTTAACTAGCCAAAATTAGTCAAATTCAAATGATAAATGCTCCTAAATGATCATCTGAGGGTCACAATTTCACACTACACTGTTCTGAGAAGTCAAAAAAATAAGGTTAATTTTATTGTTTTACCATTCCATCATTAATGGAGATTAGTCAAGGGGTTAATTAAAGGTCAAATAAACTTAAAAGATCAATAACTAGCCTTACACTGACTGAATCAGGGCTTCAAGCATTTTGAGGGTGAAAATAATACTAAAAACCCTGATTATCAGCTCCACTTAAACTAAAAGGGTTCTGGTCGAGATAAAATCAATTTAAACCTCCTAAAAATTATTAAAAATATTCTAAGAGGATTGGTACCTTCACTTTGACCATCTAAACCCATTTTGACAAAAAATAGAGTTTCAGATGAAAATTTACGTTGATTTAGGCTTTTGTGCAATTTAACCAATCAAACGTGGTCAAAACTCAAATCCAAGTTCACCATTAGATTTATTGGGCCCAAATTAGGTTAACGCCAAAATTTAGGCCCAATCAGAGTCCATCTTGACCTTATTTGCATTTTAGTCCTTAAAATCCTTATCCTTGACATTCAGACCCCTAGGTTGAAAGTTTATTGCATATAGGCCACTAACCTTGTCGTCGTCTTTGCATAAATACCCCTACCACCATTGAAGAGTGAACAACATCCTCAAACCCATGGCAGCCGACTTCAATCTCTGATTTCTCCTTCAATCCACGACCAAATCCTTCCAAACTCGGAAGGATGAATCCCAAGGAGATTCTCTACGATGTGAACCTAATCTCAGGCTCCCATATGGAGCACAAAGCTCCGGCGAGCTCAAAAAAATCAGGGACTCTTGTTTCCAAAAGTACTACTCCAATTCGAGATTTCTAGGCATTTGAAGCCTAAATCCTCACCTATATAAGTCCTAGGATCTGCCAGCATACTCCTTAGCCAAGAATCAATCGGAAAACTCCTTTCTCCTCTTCCTCTAGCTATCACCTTCTTCGGCTTCGGCAACCTCCTCCGCCTCCCTCTTCCGACCAACCAATCGTCAACTTGGAAGGCCCACGTTCTTCCGCTCTTCTTCGTTCACCTTGCCAGCCAAAGCAAGGGCGCCGCTGACCCCTTCTTCCTCATTATTTCCCTCGCTGTCGACATCCTCTTCCCCACGTCCGGTCAGTCAACACCGGATGCGATCTCGCCCTCTCTCTTTCTCCTAAGCACTCTAACCCCTCTCTCTCTCCCTCTCTAGCATCTTTTTAGGTCCTTAGAACTAGGTTTCACACATGACACACGCACGTTCACCCTCGTCTTCTCCGACTCCAACGTGAGCTCTTGCAAGCTCGCGCCGACACCACACATCACCAAATCACCCCACAACACCTCCATAACCTCCATCCCACTGATCAAAAGCCCCAAAGAAATTTAGGGCTTTGGTCTCTCCCTCTCCCTATCGAACATACTCAACTCTGGACATCCTCACCATCACTGTATGCACTCCACCAACCTGTAAATGCCCCGAAACCACCGCCATCGCACTTGCCGTGCTCCGACGATACCTCTAAGCGCTTTAATTTGGGCTTTTAGCTTTGTTTTTGTCACCACAGGTACACGCCGGACCTCCTCCTGTCGTCATTGATTCACCGTCGTTGTCCGCCTCTCTCTGGCTGCCATACACCCTGCCACCAGTTCCAGCTGACGCAGACAAGAGTCGCAAAGCCCTCCAGGCTCTCAATTGAAGCAACAAGCAACGAAAGTTGCTCCAATTCAATAAGATTCTCCACCTACTGCAACACGCGGCAGAACCCCTCCAGATAGTACCACATGGTGGCATTTTGAATTTTAAACTGATTAATAAAGTTTTACGTGCGATAGCTACTTGCCTCATAACACTGAGATTGGTCCCTCTCACCTATACCCTCTCACTCCTCGCCTGCCACCGCACGCCGACGGGCCTGGACTCGAATCCGATTAACCGACTACCCTTTAACCCAATTCTGAGGAGAGAGACAGTAGGAAATTCTAAGGGAAGAAAGGGTGGGTTTTGCATTGTGTAGCATTGGGATTCATGCCTAACACGTAGGAACATTCTTGAGGTGCTTTGGGCTTGTTACTTAAGCCACCTGAGAATTATCAGGGACATCTAATCTAAGAAGGAAGTGACTCTGACTTAGCTGCATACTTGAGATTGAGTTGGGATATTGTGCTTACTGTTGAGGATATTTAGAGGTTTCAACCATCATTTTTATTCTCCTTTATTTTTACTCTGTGATACAATTTTTTAGCATTAATTGATTATTCTATTTGTGATTGAATATTCAATACATCATTATTTCTTATTGTTGTGATTGTTGGATTGAATTGCTATACTTGCTCCCTATGAATAATCTCGAAATTCACGATTTTTCGAGCTTTACAAATTTAAATATCGTTACGCTTTTATTGTCTATACTACAACGTATCTATTTTCTAAAACACGGTAGAAGCGCACCAACGAAGATGTCCCAACCACCCTTTCCTAGAAAAGGGGTCAGATGTGAGGACTTGTTGGACCTCATACATGCAAATGTATGTGAACCTTTTAGTACTATGACTAGGAATGGTCAACAGTAATTCGTGACATTTACTATGCAGATTCATTTACTTAATGCGTTACAAGTCTAAAACCTTGGAAAAGTTCAAAGAATATAAGACATTGGTTGGCAACCAAATGGGTAAATGAATTAAAACAATTGGTTAGACCAAGGAGGTGAATATCTTTTTAAGGAATTCAAGGAATACCTCAAGAAGAAAGGAATCATCTCTGAACTCACACATTTTGGTACACCACAATTAAATGGCATAAGATGCAACCACACCTTGTTGGACATGGTGCAGTCCATGATGAGCAAAGCAGAATTGTCACTTTGCTTTTAAGGGTATCCACTAGAGACAACAACAAATATTCTAAATAGGATTTCCAACCAAATTCATTCCTAAGACTCCACATGAGATGTTGTATGAGAAGAAACCAAGTGTTGGGCACTTGAGGATTTGGGGTTGTATGGCTGATGTTAAGAACATGAATCCTAACAACTTAGAATTACTCACTACTAAGTGCTACTTCATTGAGTATCCAAAGGATGGCAAAGGTCATTAATTTTATAACCTTAGGGCCCAAAAGGTATTCATTTCCAGGAATGCTAAAGGTATTCATTTCCAGGAATGTTAGATTTTGGAGGATGAGTTCCTTGAAGGCCAAGATAAGAATCAAGTAAGGGAACTTATTAGTCTGGTGAGACTAATGAAGTAAGGGAACTTATTAAGTCTAGTGATGCTCCCCTTTCGCTTAGGAGTTCTAGAGCGGTATATCTACCTGAATGATATGGATTCCACGTCTCATAATAGTCTAAGATTAATCCTGCCACATATGATGAGGCAATGAAGGATCATGATGTGGATAGGTGGAGGCTAGCAATGAAGTCAGAGATAGATTCCATGCATAAAAATGATGTATGGACCCTCATGGATCTTCTTGAAGGGGTAAAACCCATTGGATGCAAATGAATCTATAAGAGAAAGAGGGTTTCATATGGGAAGGTAGAGACCTTCAAGGCATGGCTTTTGGCCAAATGTTACACCTAATAGGAAAGCATTGACAATAAGGAAAACTTCTCTCCTATTTCAATGCTTAAATCCATTTAGATTTTACTAGCCATAGTGTGCACTATGACTATGACATCTGGCAGATGGATGTCAAGATAGCTTTCCTTAATGGCTTCATTGAGAAGGACATTTACATGGAACAACTTGAGGGTTTTTGAGTAGATGGTGGGGAGAGAGGTGTGCAAGCTGAAAAAGTCCATTTATAGACTTAAGCAAGCTTCTCATAGCTGGAACCTTCAATTTGATGAAACGTTGATGAACTTTGTGTCTATGCAAAGGCCAGTGGAAGTGCTATCACTTTTTTTGGTACTGTATGTGGACGACATTCTACTTATTGGGAATGATGTAGGAATGTTATCCAGTGTTAAACTCTAGTTATCCCAGAACTTTTAGATGAAAGATCTTGGGGATGCCTCATATATCTTGAGTCTAAAGAAGCTCAAAAATAGAGAGAAGAGGATGCTAGGATTGTCACAGTAAGGATACATAACCAAGGTCTTTGGAGAGGTTCTATATGGATAGCTCCAAGAAGGGCTTTCTCACTAATAGACATGGTGTTCACCTATCAAAGGGAATGTCTCCAAAAATAGTTAAGGAGAAGAAAGCCATGGGTAGATGTCCATATGCTTCTACAGTAGGCAGCTTGATAATATCTTAATTTATGTTCCTATCATGCTTAATCTAGGATTAGTTTCTTGGTAATAAGCATTCATTTAGGTTGCAAATATTGCATTATAGGCATACATGAATAATTGGGGTTTTTACATAGTTTGTGAATAAGTTGTATCTAATTATGATCTTTTGCAAATAATACAAGAATAGAGAGAGAGAGAGAGAGAATAAGCTACAGATCTAAGAAATACTTATTGGAGGAGAAGAAATCAATAGGCTAAATAATGAAGAATGAAGACAAATCAGGACATCTATCAAATAAGTTAGATCTTTCTTTGGTCATGTAGGGTTTTACCATAGATTTATAAAGGACTTCTCTCGAATAGCTAGGCCCTTGATCAATCTCCTAACCAAGGAGCAACTTTTTGATTTTAATGATTCATGTCTCAAGGCCTTTGACTTGCTAAAGACTGCTATCACTTGCGCTCCAATTTTGCAATCACTTGATTGGATGGTTCCATTTGAGATTTTGTTTGATGCATCAAATTTCGTCATAGGAGCCATATTAGTTCAAAAAGTTGACTAAAAGCCTATTGTGATATACTACACTAGCAAGACCCTTGATGATACCCAAAGAAATTATACAACCAAGAAAGAATTACTAGCTGTAGTTTTTACCCTAGAAAGGTTTAGAAGTTACCTTCTAGGATCTCATGTGGTCATCTTTATAGACCAGTCTACTCTTAAGCACCTTTTGGATAAAAAGGATGCAAAACCCTAACTTATTAGATGGATATTACTCTTACAAGAATTCGATTTAGAAATCAAGGATAAAACTAGAGCTTAAAATATAGTGGTTGACCACCTTTCTCGAATACTAGTAGATAACCCTCATCCGAAAATTCCTATTACTTATTCCTTTCCAGATGAATTGATTCTTACAATCTCATGAGTAAAATCCTTTAGTATGCAAATATAGTAAATCATCTAGCCACTAGAACAATACCTGAAGATTGGTCAAAACAACAAAAAGAAATATTTATGACCAGGAAGGGTCTCCCTAGTATGATCGGTGTATTCTTCACATTCTCAGGAGCATCCATGTCTAAGACAATAAAATCCACTGGAAAATAAAAATCATGTACCCTAACTATGACAACCTCGAGAATTCCTTTTGGTGACTTAATTGATCGGTCGACTAGTTGTAAGGTCATTTCTATCGATTTAAGCTCGAATTCCTCGAAGTAGTCTAGTAGGGATGTAGCTATCAAATTTATGGAGGCTCCTAAGTCTAATAAAGCTCGGTCGAATTGTACATCACTGATTTTACAGGAGATCAGAGGGGTGCTTGGGTCTTTTGCCATAGGCGGGAGTTTTCTTAAAATGACAGAGCTGGCTTGCTCCAACAGTACAATCGGATTCCCGCCTTTGGTTCACGGCTTACGCTTAGGTATACACACATCTTTCAGAAATCGTGCATAAGCCGGTACGTAGCGTATCGCATCCATCAAGGGGATGTTTATATGGACCTGCTCAAAGAGCTTAACCAGGTCTTCCTCAAGTGCCACGATTTTGGTTATCCTTTTCCCCTTGATCAAGGCCTCGGGAAATGGAACCTTAGATGGTTCCTCTAAAATGGGTCCAAGTTCTTGATCTGGGACAAAGGTATCCTGGATAACTATCCTAGGGTTAGGGTTTGTATTGCCAGACTGGGAGTGGCTTGGATGAGGTGGGTCCTGTGTTGTTTTGCCACTATGGGTAGTAATAGAATTCAATCCTGCCTGGTTCTGGTTTGGTGTGGGTAAAAGGGGTGCTTGCTACTGGTAACCTGCATATGATGTCGAAGCCTCCATCCCATCAAGTGGTGGAGAGGGGTCTGATAAACAAAGTGAGCTTGGCCCTGATTTGGGTTCATAACGCGCCTCTGGTTCGGCACATTATTCGGATTAGGCAGAGGTTGTGAAGGAAGTGCACCAGGTTGGTGCGGATTTATCATCTGGGCAAGTTGATTGTGAACTTCTGTGATCTCATTTATGTGCTGTTTTTGCATAGCAGCATTCGTCTTTTAAATGTTAGCCAGAGTTTGAACGATAAAAGTCATTTGATCTGTATGAGTCAGACCAAATTAATAAGTTGGGTTTGGCTGAGACTGAGGCGGCTGATATGGATGAGGAGCTTGTGGCTGGGGCTGATATTAAGGTCTCTAGTTTTAATTATTTCCTGATCACGTGAAATTAGGATGATTACGCCATCCAGGGTTGTACGTGTTTCAGAATGAATCATTCTGAATGCCGTTGAGGTCCTCGCAGATCTGAGGAACCTCGGAAAAATCAAAATACGAGGGTTCAGAGTTCCCCCAACTAGAGTAGGTTGGTCCAGAGTTTCCTCCGAAATCAGAATCAAATGAGGGTGGATATGGGTCCATCACCTGAGAAGATCGGTGATATATGTTGTGCACAGCCTCCCTGCCAGAGGGTGGTTACGCGAACGGGTTTTGCGCAGAGGTGGCTCATTGCAAGTGTCAAGTTACGTCATCCACTTTCTTCTCAAAAATAAAGACCATGTCTAGATGACTGGCCATCAGTTCCAAGTCGACAGAAGAGGACAGGCCCTGCATCTCATGTGCTCCCTTTGGGTTCGTCAATGCACGAGCATTTGTCCAGTCGAACATACCCATGGATTCGTTATTGATGGAGTTCTTGCACAAATTCTCGAGAATCTCCCACACGGTGTCTTCGTGTTGACCCATGATATTTCCTCCACAGGTCGCATTGACGAATAATCGAATATCCTCACGGAATCCCTGGTAAACAGACTAGACTTGTTCCCATTTAGGAACTCCGTGGTGGGGGCACTTTCGGATGAGATCCAGAAAATGATCCTATGCCTCCAGAAGCGGTTCTCCTACTTGCTGTGTGAAATGTGTGATCTGGTGCCGTACAGCATTTGTCCGACCAACAGGGAAGAACTTTCTCAAAAACTCGGATTGAAGTTCCGCCCAGGTGTTGATTGGACGTGTTTGGGTTTAGTACCAGTGAGCAGCTTTATCCATGAGAGAGAAGGAGAACATTTTCATGAGTAGAACATCCCGATTTTGAGCTTCTGACCTGAAGGACTGAGCCAGATACTTGAGTTGATTGATATGCTGGAAAGGATCTTTGGAATTACGCCCATGGAATTTGGGAATGGCATGAATCATGTTGGGCTTGAGTTCAGTGTCAGGACCTCCAGCGAGGATTTGTACTTGAGGTTCAATTGCCACTGTAGCTGGATTGTAGTGATCTCGCATCATTGGACGCTGTGGTGGGTTCACAAAGGCTTGGAATAGATCATTGAGGCACTGAATCTGATTTCCAAGATTATTTTCTTCTGCTAGTTGTGCCATGATGATGGATGAAGGAGAATTAGGTTCAGATGAATCAAAAGAGATATCGATTGAATTAGGTTGTTGCACAAACAAGGAGATCGTGGCTTGGCCTCGACGAGAATGAGTAGCTAAAGGAGGCCTCAAGGATGGTCTTAGAGACCTCCCGAACATGCACCGATGGAGTAGAAGAGAGGTAGAATGTGATGGACCCAGTCAAGACACCCAAAAAATTTTGGATGACTATAGATGTTTGGGACAGATGATACCACTTAGTCAAAAAGTCGTCCACCTGAGAATTACCTAGGCAGCCAGAGAGGAAGAGTCCCGCAAAGACCCCTACATGGTAGAGTACCTCCAATGGTTACAGGGTTTTCCCTACCCGACCTCTCTTAGCACTGATATTCCACGTAGACTAGAATGGGGACTTAACCTCTTAAGTCTACCAATTTTAATTAAGAGTAAGGGTGCTTATGATTTCACTTGAACTTTTAAGATGATTTTTGTGAAAAGTAACCTAATTTGAAGATTAGTTCACCCAACAAGGTGGGTCAACTTCACCTGTATTGTCCTCTTGAGAAATTTAGGTCCCTCTTTTAGTGTTCAAATGAATTTAAGAGCCTGATTTTAGGATTTTGTTTGAATAGATCAATTCAATCAAGGCTTAGGCACACATTGTTTGGAAAGATCAATTCTTGATTAAGCAAATGTGCCTTTAAAATCCTAAATTGGAATCCTTAATTGGCTCTGATTTCATCCAATTTAGTTTATCAAAATGTGACACCTAGATACCTTAGCCCTAGATACCTTAGCTTCAAATGGATGCACAAATCAGGATTTGGATTTTGTCTAAATAGAATGTTTCAAATCAGGCAACTTAATGATTAATCTAAGAATATAATGCAAGTAGCCCTAATTGATTTCTTTCTTTTTTTAACTTTTTCAGAATCAGGGGTCTAGAAGAAGGTAGATGGAATTTACCTACCCCTAGAGTGGTTGATGTGCGGCTGGCCTTCCTCAATGAATCCCCTCAAATAGATCAAAGTCAAAAGAGATAGAGCAAGTTAGTATTGACTCGAATATCGTAATCAAGAGATCTGAATTGCACGTTACTCTCCAGCAACAGTACCAAAATGTTCGCCAACGAAATCGAGGTTTAAAAACTGCGTTATAGTATAGCCGAAATCTCTTTAAAAACAAATGATATTTATTACTTAAATTTTAAGTCCGAAGTCGAACACAGGGAGCAATATGAAATTCAAAACTCAAGATCACAATTTGAATAAAAAATATAAGATATTTCAACGATAATAATGTCAGGTATAAATGTGCAAAAAGAATGGAGTAAAATGGTGATTTGGATCACCAATTACTCCTCACAAATAGCAACTAAATCAATAGTATCAACAAAGCCTCAGATATATGTAATCAAATGTATCAGATGGCTTAAACAACCTCGTGCTACAGTGCTGCTTAGAGACTCAAGGGTCTCTCTTCCTCTTTCTTTCTATGCTCTGCTTCTCCTGCCTTGTCCTCTCTTCTTCGTTTTGTTCTTCTTCTTCTGTTCTTCTACTCTTCTCCTTCCTTTTCTCTTCCTATGCAGCTCCCCTTCCTTCTCCTTTCCTTCTTCTGGCTCAGGTCTTCTCCTCTTCTTCTTGCCTTCCAACCTTTCTTCTCAGTTCTCCTTCTTCGCACAGAGGGGGAAGCTTCTTCAAACAGCTAAGTGTCAGTCGTTACTCTCTGTAGCAAAACCCCACTGCCCTCGCACACGATCAACTCTTCCTCTCCTTAGGTCACACTCTCCCAGAGCCTCCAACAATACCAAGTTATCAGCTTTCAAACCTAGAGCTCACCCGGGTCCAGGGCCGCGGGTGTGATCGCAGCTGAGGAGTGGAGTCGGGTTAGGCAGGTCAGGTCTACACCAGGCCCACGGGAGATGGGTCACGGGCGAGGCATAGGTGAGCGGGGGACCTCACCCCCCAAGTGTCTGAGGCGATAAGCCCCAGGCACAAATTCAATTTATGCGGCCTCAGTGCTTCCAAATCCCACGATGTGGGACTATCTTCAAGCCTCTTCTCGTGTGCATGTATCTGGTAATGGCTCCTTCAATTGCAGCAACAACTGGGGTTCACGCCCCCAATCAAGGACCTGGGAGGGCACTTGAGCTTATTCCGCACAGCCTGGGACCAAGAACTAGAGCTATCGTGGTCTCGAACACGAAGAACAAGGTGGCGACGACGGTGGCGATGGCGGAGGATGGCGAACCCTGAAAATCAAGAAAAAGGGCCTCTTGGCCGTGTCAAATAGCTCAGTAGGTTCATCGTGGAGTGGCAAGTGCGGTGGTGGACACAACGTGTGGTCAGAGTGAGGGTGCAGGCCTGATGGTGATGGAAACGGCCGTGCGAAGGTGGGGTGTTCGGTGGCACTAAGGAAAGGCCAATAGCCTCAATAACAAGAGGGCTTTTGCTCTCTGGGACACAGCGAAGCTTTTGGGAGTTGTGGCGAGGTGCGTGGATGAGTGTAGTGCATGGAGGACCTCACCGGAGATGCTACCGGAGATGGGGAAGACGGAGGT
Organism: Thalassia testudinum; assembly: GCA_037157565.1. NCBI lineage: Eukaryota > Viridiplantae > Streptophyta > Magnoliopsida > Alismatales > Hydrocharitaceae > Thalassia > Thalassia testudinum. Next base: position 3,194,454 of record JAZHRO010000007.1, read on the forward strand.
GAGCGGTGGCGGTTGGCGATTGTGTGTCTATGAGGGTAGGAAAATAAAATAGAAAGAGAGATAGAGCTAAAGAAGAGCTTAGCGAGAGAGTAGGGAGGTAGAGGGCTCCAGTGTTGGTTGACCAAAGCTGGAGGAGGATGGTGCGGTGAGGCGGCAACGTCGACTGAGGTAGAGGCACGACCTCTCATTAGCAGGAGAGGTTCGCGAGGATGAGGGGGAGCTAATCGACTGTCCAATTTGATGGTTGGATAGCTTGAGGAGGAGAGCAGAGAGGAGTCGTCGGAGCTAAGTCTGAAGGTGGCTAGAGATGGAGTAGAGGAGGGTTTCTTAGGCCAAAACTTGCTGACATGCACGGCCGTGCCCTAGGGATCTTTTTATAGGCCATAGGAAGCCCTTCCAAGCTTGGAAAGAAGCTTTCAAGCTTGGAAGGTAGTTGCGACAAAGGATACCTGAACCTTTAAAAGGTTCGCATGACCTTTTGGGAAGGACTTTGGGCCCAAGGAATGACTCAAATGGAATGAAACTTCCCAAGGAATCCCCGTATCAATTTTGAGAGGGATTGATTGAGAATCGAGCGAGAAATCCTCGCTCGAAACTCAACGGTGAAGGTTTCACCTTCCAAAAATTGTCTGAGGACCTGCTTGTAATGGAGGCAAGGAAGTTGAGGGGCTATTTGTAAGAAAATTCAAAAGTTAAGGGACTGAATGAGATAGAAAGAATCTGACTAGACCAAAATGCAAACTTGATCAAGATGATCTCAAATTTGGCCCAAATTTTGGTACAAACCTAATTTGGACCCAAAGAATCCAATAGTGAAGTTAGATTTAGGTTTTGACCAAGTTTGACTGGATAATTTATGCAAAAATCCAAATTAGGGTAAATGTATGTCTGAAACTCTATTTTGGGTCAAGACGAGTTCTAATGGTCAAATTGAAGATTCCAAACCTTAGAGAATATTTTTCTATGAATTTTAGAGGGTTTCAGTGAATTTTATCCTAACCAAAACCTCAGTTAATTACTCGGGTCTGTTTTTAAGGTTTCAAAAGTCATTTAATTCTTAAAATACGTGCAAACCCTGTTTTGTTTGTTTTAACCCACTTCTTAGACTTTTAGGACCATTTGACCCTTAATTATCCCTAGGAAAACCCGTGATTGTAATGCATTCATGATATGATGATAAAACTGCAGTTTTAACCCTATTTTCTTGTCTTTCCCTCAGAATGATTATGCAGTGACTTATGGCACTCTAGCAGTTATATAGGAGCATTTACTGACTCAATTGGATAAGAAATGAGCTAGTTATGTCTCATGATGGTGTTCCCATCAACCCTTCCCCAAATCGAGCTTGGCAAATAGGCTCCTTCCGAACTCTGAGGACTTCCCATCTCTGCCTCAGACATTCTCCAACGGTGAACGTCATCTCCCTTACCTCCTCTTCCTCTACTCCACCCTGCTAACCGCGAAGCTACACTCACAACCTCTCTCTCTCCTTTGATCATCACTAGTTCTCCTTTCACCCCAACTTTTTCTTTCTCAACTCTAACGAGCAATCTTCGACACCACCCTCACCATTTCATCCAAGTTAGAGTTCCTAATTTTGTATTTAGTTCTTTAGAGTAGATTTAGGTAGTTAATTCGCAGTTTAGGTTTAGTTTAGCTCTTAATCTCCTCATCTCCTTCTCCGACTCCAGACCTTCGCTGTCTATGGCTGAGCTCCAGTGAACTTCTTACACTCAATTGAACACTTATACACCTTCACCTCACCTCAAGGAGCAATTCACCCTAATTAATTGAACAATACCCCTATTCAATTGCTTTGTTGAACTCAAGTTGTTTCCTTGGTTGATTCAAGTTCGCATAGCTGTTACAAGCTTTCCTCGATCCAATTGAGAAGCTCTTGAGCTTCATGAAGCTTTTAGGAACCTTTTGAGCTAAAGATCGAGTTGTTTTGTTGAGAATTATGTTCTAACGATCTCCAGCTGATTCGTTGCCATGCTCCGACGTTGCTAACATCTCCGGCAACCTCAAATCAACTCTTCATAGACCCCAATTAATTCCAATTGATTCTTTAATACTCAAGCACTTGATTCCCACCCTTATTGTTGCATTCCAATACCTCTACTCTGATCTACTTCTTCTTCCTTAACTCTGGAAGGAGCAAGTAGTGCTTATCTCTCACCTTTAGAACCTCACAATAGGTCAACAAGCTTCTATAGACCCTAGTAAGGATGTAAGAGGCGCGTACAAGGTTGTTTAATGCCTAGTTTGAGCTGATGAACAACACCACTTGGAAACGAAGGCAGCAGCTCTTAGGAACCGACAAGAATGATCAATTCTTAAATTTCTTGATTTCAAAAGTTCCTATAGATCATGTAGAGTCTGTTTGGATTGCTAGTTGGATCTGAGAGTCCCTCGAGCTCAAAGTCAACTCCTAGCCTGTTTAGGTCAGACCCAAGCTGCCATTGATGCTCAGAGCTTCCAAGCTTGGTTTTAAAGGTTGTAATACATTTCAGAAGCTATTATGAATAATTTTGATCTATAATTAGCAAGGTTTTGTGTTAGTTTCCTATTTGTTGTGAAGGTTTGTACTATGGGTTCAGTTGTGTTGTAAAGTTGATCTCTAGGTCAATCTTAAGCCTTAGAGTTATTCCTTAGGTTTTACGAGTAGTTATGATATTAGGGAGGCACTGAGAGGAATAACTATGAGCTATGAGATGGTGTACTCAGTCTATTAGAAAGGTCTGTAGGCATTCCATGAAGCTTCAACGCAATTAAAGAAGCTTTCGATTAGACAATGAGTTAACAGCCATGCTAAGATGAGGATACGAGTGCTGAAGAATTCCACAAAGAAGTCTTAGCCTTGCATTAGCTTCTGAGGTCATATTGAAGCTAGAGTGAAGAAGCACCTACTTTAAATGTGAAGGATTAATGCTGCTGTGAAGATGCTGTTCTCCACGACTGTGCACTAAAGGGGGTATTCTCTAATAATCCCACTTCAGTAGATGTTGTTCTCCACGCGCTATCGAGGTCGCTTGATGGCGATCGGGCGGTCTAATTTGGTCGCGCAGACAAATTCCACGCTCGAGCTACTGCGAGCACTTCGAATGCCCACCTCCTACGCGTGTAGCAGGGGCACAACCACTGTGCTACGTCATGCGGTTGGTCACGGACGCGTGTCTGTGCTCAGTTGCTTCTGACCATTGGATGGAGATCCAACGGTCGGATCTTCGTGTTGAGGCGTCAAGGTGTGCGAGCGAGGATGGTTCTCTGATCGGACGGCTCAGATCGTCCTACGGCTTGATGGAGGAAGCTGGCATGGCCTAGTAGTTGCTGATCGGGCGCCACGTGGTGCGCTGTGGGCCGTTGATCATCAGATCAACGGCCAGAACTTCTTGGGTCAATTGCGGGAGCTCCTGATGTTGGATTTGGTCGATTTTGAGTCCGTTGGACTCCATTTGTCGTTCTGAATCCATCCGTGTGGTCCGATTGCTCATCTGAGGCCTGTTTTGACATGAGCTTGTACAAATGGCCATTAACAATGCATTATGACAAATCTCAATGTGCTATGCATGTAATGCTCCCATGCCCATTTACGATGTGTCATATGTGCATTTTATCCTTAAGACAAACCCCAATTGGCATAATTATTACTCCAAAATGTAGTGTTATCATATACCCCCATGCTTACTCCTTGCCAGTCCCTAGCAAGGTTCATTCTTGCCATTATTCAGGAAGTAATTACTTAGACATTTTGTTACTTGTCAACAGGAGGAAATATACTAAGATCCTAATCTACAGAGACTCAACAGCGCCCGGGTGTCTGCCAAAATGTGAACCGCCCGAATCCTCGCTTTAAGGCATTTTTTTTTTTTCTTTTTCATCTTTTCTCATTTTTTTTGGAGTTGAGAGTGTATTGGTAACTTTTAACAGCTACCCAACCCACCCAAAACTTGAAAAAGAATTCTACGTGCTAAGCACTTTGGTGTAAAGATCGTGATAGACTCACTCAACGATAATTCAGACAGACTTCGGGTTTCTACGTCCCTAGGTGACCGGAAAAAGAAATGTTTTTCCTGAAGGTGTATCTATCCGATCGGTAGCTTTCTCCCTACTTTTATTTTAGTAGGGGTCAACACAATGATTTTTCCAGTGTATATCTCCCCAGATTGCTCTACTTCCCTGCTTCTTCCTTAAGTGATTTTGGGTCTTTTTGTGCATTTAAAGAGCTAGGTTCCGGACAACCGACTAATGGGTTGTTGCCTACGATCACTTGCCAGCCATACTTGTGTGGTGAAGTGTGGCTTATTTTGTTCTTTTTTTTCTTTCTTTTTTTTTGTAGGTGGCTTCCCTGATCTCAAATTTACCTAGAGGCAATAAAAGGAAGGTGGTCCTGTGGCTGGTCTCCGGACAATCAGCCAATGGGTTGTTACCCATGACAATTTACCAGCCATACCACCCTAGAAGATTCATTTCCTACCCAATTTCTGTCAGAATCTCCAAGGAGTGAGTCAGTGCAAAAACGTGTGCAGATGCTTAGACTAAAAGTCCCTTCGAGTCAGAGGGCGGATTGATAAGTCGTAAACTTATCATCATATTTTATTGGTGAATTAAAATAGATTAAGGTTGCGAGTATTCGAGGCTAAATCCATATTTTAACGAACACCAAGGCTAATTAAGCCTGAAGGCCCAAGAAGTCTAAGTGTTCAAGTTCATTTCGTATTATTTCTCACTATTGGCAAGTTCCTAATGCCTAAGTTTTTCTTCCTAAATTTAAAATTTTTTTTAATTTTATTTTATTTTATTCAGACTGATTAAACGAATTCAGAATCATGCAAATTACCACCCCCCATACTTAAGTTGGACAATATCCTCATTGACAAATACATGGATGCAACAGGGGTTCAGAAAGATATTACCTGAGTGATGTAATAAACCTGATCAGTCTGAATCGTCTGGGTTGCCTCGTACGAAGCACTGAGTTTAATGCCTCCAGCTAGGCGGTGCTTCGTGTCATCCCCTAATGAGGGTGACAACCTCCATTGGGGGAACCTGGGCGAGGAAGTGTTTCAATCTCTGACCATTGACTGTGAAAGTATGCCTAGTGTTCGGATCTGCAATTTCAACTGCCCCATTGGAGTAGGGCTTGACTACCCTAAATGGACCTATCCACTTGGATCTGAGCTTCCCAGGGAAGAGTTTAAGTCGGGCATCAAAAAGCCAGACTTGCTGATTAGGTTCGAAGGTTTTTCTGTGGATAAGTTAGTCGTGGACGGCTTTCATCTTATCTTTGTACAACCGATTATTCTCAAAGGCATCCCAACGAATCTCCTTGAGTTCAGAGAGTTGGAGCGTCCTCTGCGTACCGGCTAACTGGGAATCCATGTTACATTGCTTAACGGCCCAATAAGCCTGGTGTTCCAACTCGACAGGAAAGTGGCAAGCTTTGCCAAAGATCAGGCGATAACGCGACATGCCTATCGGGGTCTTGAAAGGAGTTCGGTATGCCCATAAGGCATCATCCAATCGTGTGGACTAGTCCTTCCTGTCAGGTCTCACAGTCTTCTGCAGAATGTTCTTGATTTGCCTGTTTGAGATCTCGGTCTACCCATTCGTTTGCGGATGATACGGGGTAGCAATGCGGTGGGTAACCCCATATTTTCTGAGTATGGCACAGAATTGGGTGTGGATAAAATGACTTCCACCATCACTTATCATGGCCTTCGGTATTCCAAACCGAGAAAAGATGTTTTTCATAACAAAGTCCATGACAGCCTTGTGATCGCAACGACGGGTGGCGATGGCTTCAATCCATTTGGAGACAGTCTACAGAGACTAAGATGTACTCAAAGTCGTTGGATGGGGGAAAGGGGCCCATAAAATTAATTCCCCAAACGTCGAAGATCTCGACAATCAGAATGGGCTAGAGAAGCATCATGTCTTTCTTGGTCATGGTCCCCAGAGTCTGGCAGCGAGGGCAAGTCTTAGCAAAGTTGTGTGCATCCTTGAATAATGAAGGCCAGTAAAATCTAGACTGCAAAACTTTTGCAGCCGTCTTCTTCCCTGAAAAGTGGCCACCACAAGCTTGGTCGTGACAAAAGGATAACACACTTAAAACTTCATCCTTCGAGATATACCTCCTGATGATCTAGTCAGCACAGAGGCAAAATAGCATGGGATCATCCCAGAAATAGTGCTTCACTTCAGCCAAAAACTTATCCCGTTGCTGTCTAGACCAGCTGTGCGAGGTCTGTCCTACTACTAGGTAGTTGACAAAGTCAGCATACCAAGGTAGTTTTCTGTCTTACACAGCCAGAATTTGCTCATCAGGAAAGGTGTCAGATAAGGGCAAGGAGGACCCAATGTGGTCCGGGTGGCGTCTGGACAGGTGATTGGCCACAACATTCTTTGACCTGGCTTTGTCACGAATTTCCACGTCAAATTCCTACAAGAGCAGGATCCATCTGATAAACCTGGGTTTCACATCCTTTTTGGCCAACAAATGCCAGATGGCCGAGTGGTCCGTATAGATCTTCACGTGGGATCCCAGAAGGTAAGATCGGAACTTTTCGGGTCCAAAAACTACGGCGAGCAGTTCCTTTTCTGTAACCGTATAATTTCATTGGGCCTCATCCAACGTCTTATTCGCATGGTAGATCACCACGGGTTTCTTGTCTTGTCTCTGTCCCAGGACTACACCTATGGCAAAGTCTGATGCATCACACATGATCTCAAAATCCTGGGACCAGTCCAGGGGCTAAAATATAGGTGCGGTGGAGACTAAGCCCCTGAGGGTGTAGTAAGCCTGGATGCAATCAGAGGTCATGTGGAATAGGGCGTCATTGGCCAGAAGGTCGGTCAAGGATTTGGAGAGCTTGGAGAAGTCTTTGATGAACTTTCAATAGAAGCCAACGTGTCCAAGGAACGAGCGGATTTGTCGGACCGAGCTAGGTGAGGGAAGTTTAGAAATCAAATCAACTTTAACTCGATCCACCTCAATGCCCCTATGCGATACGATGTGACCGAGGATGATTCCTTCTTGAACCATGAAATTGCTCTTTTCCTAGCTTAACACCAAATTAACTTCGATTCATCATTTCAGGATTTTCTCCAAGTTGCTCAAACAGTGGTCGAATGAATTCCCAAACACTGAGAAATCATCCATAAAGACCTCTAAGTATTCACCCACCATTTCTGAAAAGATGGCAAGCATGCAATGCTGAAAGGTAGCAGGTGCGTTGCATAACCCGAACGACATACGACGGAACGCGAACATGTCGTATGGGCAAGTGAATGTGGTCTTCTCTTGATCTTCCGGAGCAATTGCGACTTGTTTATATCCTGAATATCCATCTAGGAAGCAAAAATACTTCTACCCTGCCAAGCGCTCGAGAATATGATCAATGAATGGCAAGGGGAAATGATCTTTCTTGGTCGCCTCATTGAGCTTCCTATAATCAATACACACCCGCCATGCCATGACGGTGCGGGTGGGGATGGATTCGCCATGCTCATTGGTGACAACGGTGAGCCCAGCTTTCCTGGGAACCACTTGAGTGGGGCTCACCCAGGAGCTATCGAAGATGGAATAGATGATGTCGGCGTCAAGCCATTTGATAATTTCCTTCTTAGCAACCTCTCGCATATTCGGGTTTAACCATCTCTACATTTGACGGGAGGGTCGCGCCCCATCTTCTAGGTAAATATTGTGGGTGCAATAGGTGGGGCTAATTCCTCTCAAGTCTAAAATAGTCCAGCCAATGGTAGCCCTATGTTCTGATAGGGTCGCGGTCAACCTAAGTTCCTGATCCTTGGTTAGGTTGGCGTTGATAATCACTGGGAAGGTCTGGTCAGGTCCCAGGAAGACATACTTGAGATTCTCAGGTAGCGGCTTTAGTTTAGATGCGGGCAGAACAATGTTTGACGAAAAGGGGAAAGGCGGGAGTTGATCAACATCAATCTCCTCGAACGGTGCTGGTTGATGGTAATCAGCCCTACAAAGGTTTACGTGCACAGATGGTGACGGGTCAGAACAGTCATCACAAGATTGGATCTGGTAGTCAGAGACAGAACTAAGGGTGAGGCATTCCTCAACCAAAGGCTCAACGGGATCGTGTTCCTCGAGACAGTCACAATCGAAAGACTTGGTCACCCGGAAGATATCCAACTGCATCTTTTTGTCTCCGAAGGCGATTTCCATACATCCCGTGTCACAATCGATGTTCGCCTTAGCTGTAGCTAAGAAGGGTCTACCTAGGATGATGGGTGTGTTCTGTAGTTGTTTAGGGACTTCCATGTCGAGCACCAAGAAGTCGACTGGGAAATAGAAGTCCTTGACCCGCACAATCACGTCTTCGACAACCCCCTTCGAAGTCTTTACAGATCTATCGACCAACTGGATGGTCACAAGTGTGGACGTCAATTCTCCAAATACAAATTGGTGGTATAGGGTTGTCGGAATCAGACTGATGGATGCACCTAAGTCCAGGAGCGCTCTATCAAATGTCATGTCCTTGATATTGCATGATATAAGGGGTGCTCCTAGGTCAGTTTGTTTGAGTGGAAGATTGCTTGATATCACGAAACTTGCTTGCTCTGAGAGCACAACCTTCCTCAATGCTTTAGGTCTTAGCTTACGCTTCGGAGTACAGGCATCCTTCAGGAACTTAGTGTAAGCCGGAATGTGCTTAACGGCTTCGAGGAGTGGAATATTAATCTGAACCTACTTAAAGATCTCCAAAAGCTACTCATTCTCCATAACACTTCTTTTTCTTGATCATCTCTAAGGCCTCGGGATATGGTGTCTGAAAGTGAATAGGGTCTTTCTGGGTCCTTGGGTTTGTCCTGCGCATCTTCAGAGTCGAGCATTTCAGGGGGTGAAGTCACGGGAGGAGTCAGACATTTGGGATCCTGGGTCTTGGTGCCGCTTCTCAAGGTCACCGCATTTGTAGAGGCATTGGGACCATGGGTGTTTGCAGATCATTGGTCACCGCATTTGCATAGCCATTTGTCAATCCTTAAGAAGACGACGAAGAAGCACCAAACCCAGGGGGTGTTTGTGGGGCTGACTGGACCATGTGGGCCTGCTCGGGATTGGCTTGGAACCCTTGCGAATTGGGGCCTCTGTTAATCACATTTCGCGGGTTCGGTTGTGGCTGAGAAGGAAGGGATCCCTGTTGTTTACAATCCAACAGCTGACTCAACTGTCCCTTCACTAAAGCCATTTCCTCCTGGTGTTTTTGGTTTATTTCAGCCATTATTTTTATCAGGGTGTCCATTTGGTTTTGTGGGGGAGGAGCCGCCCTATTCGGATTATAGGGGACTAACCAGTGGACCTTGCTGATAGGAGGACAGGTTTGGCTACTGGTTTGGCCTGGGCTGGTTTTGAAATTGAGGCGATTTCTAGTTTGTCCAAGCAAAGTTTGGGTGATTACGCCAGTAGGCGTTGTAGGTGTTAGAGAAGGGGTCAAGTTTGGAATAACCTTGGATAGCTTGGACATCTTCAAAGATAGAAGGTATCGAGGGGGAGGAAAGAGAATAATCAGGGGTTGAGGAAGCAAGGGTCCCTCCCTGGAACATGGTCAGGGGTTGTTCCAGGTGCATCTGGCTTAGTGGCTAGACCAGGTCAACATTGTGAGCTCCCTTTGCTAGGGAGAGGGTCTGTAGCGGGATCCTGGTTTGGCTCAATAGTTTATCTATCTTTTTATCTACCAATTCCACTCGATCTAATTTCTTAGCAATGATATCCATGTCAACCGTTCTAGAATTTTCTTGTACCTCATAGATCCCACCACGGGGTTGACTGGATTGACTAAACTGGGTCATGGAGGCATTGTTGAGCAAATTTTCGCTCATAGACTCGAAGAGCTCAAGCGTGCTCCCCTCGTCTTTGTTCAGGAAGCTTCCCCCACATGAGGCATCGACGAAGTTCTAAATGTTGCTGTCCAGACCGTGGTAGAAGATCTGAGCCAATTGCCACCTTGGTACTTCATGGTGAGGACATTTCCTCAATAGTTCATTAAATCTCTCCCACGCCTCATGGAACTGTTCCCCGCCCTAGAGTGTAAAGGTGGTAATGACTCTTCTAAGGGCATTGGTCTTTCCTATGAAGAAGAATTTCTTTAAGAACGCATGCCTTAGTTCTTCCTAGGTGGAGATGGGTCTTCCTAAAGTCCTAAGCCAATGAGACGCTTTGTCTCTCAATGAGAAGGGGAACATTTTGATCAAAACAATGTTGAGGCTAATATTCCTGGGTTTTACAGTCCGAGCGATCCGATCAAGATCCTCTAGGTGCTGGAAGGGGTCCTCATTTGAGCTTCCATGGAAGTGGCTCTGAATCAGACTCAGGACGTTTGGTCTCAGCTCAAAATCATCTCCCCCCTCGGGGATCCTAAGGTGTGGCTCAATCCGAATTGCAAAAGGATTGTAGAAGTCGCGGAGGGGCCTAGGTTGGTCTTGGAATCGTGGTGGATCAAGTGGTGGTTGCCCCTGTGGGTTCTGCAACCGATGTATGGCTTGCATGATAGTGTGGATCTGTTGCTATTGAAGCCGGTGGTTTGCGTTGATCTGGGGCTAGATGATGGCCATCATATCTAGTGGAGGTTGGTCCTCAACCTCATCTACTCTAGGTTCGGCCATGTCTCTAGCAAGATCAAGTCTCTTGGATTTCCGTCCCAAAACAAACAACTCGAGATGAAGTAATCGTCTCCCATGCATACACTAGAGAAGAACAGGAAGGGATCCGGAGAGTGACAGATGCGAAGAGTGTGTGTGCACAACCAAGCAGGCAAGCCTAGTCCTTATAGTGCATTCCTTAGGGGAACTAGAAATCTCCAAAGGAACGATCAAGTCCGTAGGCACGGGATCACCCTTCCCAAAGCTAATCTAGCCAGGTTGATTACGAGGGGGTTGTGGGGAAGGTTCTTCCTTTGGCTTGTGCCACCGGTTCCGTAGACCCCACAACCACGTTCGTTTGACACTTTCCCACAGCCTAGTCACCAGATTCTACTAAGGGAATGAAGGCCAAGTGCCTAGCAAATAAAACCACGCCTCTTGAGACTTAACCCAGTCCTGCCTAGGGCACGTCTACTCTCTTTTAATGGGGCTAGGATAGTACATGTGCTTAGGTCATGTGATGAGGAATTGATTTAGGTGGTGCCTCTTAGTTCTCCAACTCAAATGTGTGTGCTCCTAACAAAACATGGTTTTCAAGTAAGGATTTAAGATATGGTGTCTTTTAATGTTTGTCCTTACTTTCATGTCTTTTAGGGTTGACGTGTCTTAATGTTTTCAGACAAGTTTCAGGTAGGCACGCCAAGTTTTGCACACAATTGGTGAAAGTAGATTTCCTTTAATGTGAAGAGGCTCTAAAACCCTAATGTGCTCATCCTAGTGTTCATGCAATTTCTACCAGATGAGTTGATTTTAGGGGTGAGTGGTGCGGCCCAAGTCAAACCACGGTGGCTTCGCAAATACCACTCAAAGAAAAAGAACACTCCAAAAGATTAGGTCTTTAAGAATGTTAGAATGTATATTTTTTGTTGGGTAATGAGTTAAGGATGAGGATCAGATAATCATTCACCACACCAATTTTCTTCTGATTTTAAAATTTTTTTTTATTTTTTTCTTAGGCAAGCAAACAACCACGAGAAAAGAAATACTCACAACCGATCCTTGCTGCACTTAATCCATCTCCACCATCACGAGTCGCGCTCCTTCACCGTCTAAGCGTCGAGTTCCTGCGATCAATCAAGTAGAGAGAGAAAATGCACTAGACGATGTGAGCATGATGCAAAAAAAAAAAAGATGAAAGTGACAAAATAAATTAGTTGCCTCCCCAGCAATGGTGCCAAAAACTGACGTGCTACGGATGCGTTTATTTAAAAGGGTCATTGTAGCTTGCGTTCGCTGCGTCGATTTTAAATAAGGAAACGGACGTGAGTCCGAGTGTCAAACACAGGGAGGTGTGAAAATCAGATTTTTCTGTCACTTATTGTCACGGAAATGGCGGGTTTTTGCTTGCAAGAAAATGCAAGAGAAAAGCAAGTAGGGAGAGAGAAAGAGAGAGAGAGAGAGAGAGTAAAGTTAGAGTTCTTTTAAGTCATGGCATTTATGCAACTTTAAGCTAAAGAAGACTTGATAACAAGAGGGAGATAATAGCTAAATAGGGAACGTCATCATTTAATCATGCAACTTTGAGTTTTACAAATACAAACATAGATGAATGCTTAAGTAAGATAAAGCTAAGCTAGAGAGAGAGAAAGAGAAAGAGGAAGAGGAGACGACAAGGCGGCCACGATGGTGGAGGTTGGCTCTGTCGATGGCTCGTCGACTCCGATGCTTACAAAAGAGTGCTAAGGTGGCAAGGATTGGAGTAGAACACTTGCAAAGGTATTCAATGCCTCCCATGGGTGGTTGAAACGGGCTTAAATAGGATGAAGGGCTTTCCAAATGAAGAAGGGGTTTTAGCGACATCAGGGACATCGCTAAAACCCTTCCCAAAACGTCGGTGAAGACACCTGCCCATCAGTCGCATGCACACACTGTGCTTCCGCTCGCATGCAATCTGCGTGATCGCCTTGAGGGTCATCCGATCGGAGATCGGATGGCTGAGATCTCACGGAGGGTACACTCGCGGATCACTATTGAGGCACGCATTGTTCGTGCGTCATTGCACGCGTTTGGCCGAACGCTCCTAATTGCACCGCGTGGCGCTATCAAGGCTGCTCGATGGCGATCAGGCGATCTAATTTGGTCGCGCGGACAAATTCCACGCTTGAGTTGCTGTAGGTGCTTCGAACACGTGCCTCCTATGTGTGTAGCGGGGGCGCGCTCGCTGTGCTACGTCACGCAGTTGGTTGAGGACCCGTGACTGTGCTCGACTGCTTCTGACCGTTAGATGGAGATCCAACAGTCGGATCTTTGTGTTGCAGCGTGAAGGCATGCGGGCGAGGATAGTTCTCAACCATCCGATCAAAGATCGGACAGCTCAAATCGTCCTGCGGCTTGATGGAGGAAGCTAGCATGGCCTAGTGGTTGCTAATTGAGTGCCACATGGCAAGTTGTGGGCTGTTGATCATCATATCAACGGCCAGAACTTCTTGGGTCAATTGCGAGAGCTCCAGATGTCAGATTTGGTCGATTTTGAGTCCGTTGGACTCCGTTCGTCGTTCTAAATCCATCTGTGATGTCTGATTGCTCATCTAAGACCTATTTTAACATGAGCTTGTACAAATGGTCATTAACAATGCATTATGAGCAATCTCAATGTGCTATGCATGTAATGCTCCCATGCCCATTTACGATGTGTTATTTGTGCATTTCATCCTTAAGACAAACCCCAATTGGCATAATTATTACTCCAAAATGTAGTGTTATCACCCCATAATCAGAATCAAAGAATGGATCATGGATACTGAGGTCGTAAATTGACTCGTAATCATTTGGAAACAACGATTCTCCAAATTCAGAGTATGATTCAAAATCATCGGAGAATTTGCGAAAATTATCTTTTGAACCTGATTCAAGATTGAGATTTCCTAACTTGAATCCGCAACGATTAGGGGTGGTAGCGAGGTTGCTTGATGGCTGGAGAACAGTGGTTGGTACCGGAGAAGACGACAGCGGCGACGGAGAAGCCTAAATAGAAAACATGGCCCTAGGAACTAGTGAGTAGGTTCAGCAGCTTCGCCGAGACATGACAAATGTGGTGGTGGGTTCAATTTGGTGAAGGTGTGCGTGCGGTTGTTGACCGAAGTTGGTGAGGGTAGCAACAAGGCATGGTGTTCGACCGACTGATTCATGAACCAAAACCCTCAATTTCTTGAGGGTTTTGGTCTATGTGAAGAGGTAGAGCTTTTGGTGGCAGTGGTGTGCGATTTGGGTGTGTGTAGCGCCAACACAACCTCGTTGGAGCTCACGTCGAAAGTGGAGAAGACGGAGTGGGAGAGAGGTGGTCGAGGGTCTGAAGCTAAGTCCATGGGTCTAATCCTAAGCTAGAGAAAGAAAGGGAGATGAAGAGAATTAATGGGTCGAAAGGAGGGAGAATCCACGCCGGCTTGCCTCACCAGACACGAAGGAGATGAAGTCCTCTGGTGGGGTAGACGACGAGGAAGAGAGGGGGAGAAAGCTTCCGCTTTGGCTAGTGAGAAGCAGACAAGGCTGAAGAAGATGGAGGACCACCCATTTTGGCAATTAGATGGCCTGAGGAAGGAGAAGAGGAATGTCACCAGAGTCGAGGTCGGAGGTGGCCGAAGAAGGAATAGGGATGTGATTTTGGCCTAAACCTGATTAGACTAGACGTAAAAACATAGGAAACCTTATATAGAGCTCATTCCTCTCCATATTGATTCATTTTAAGCAAGTTTTGACTTGCTTCAAGGTTAATTTTGGAGCTTGAGAACATGGGTTCGCCAACGACGTTTCTAGCCTTGATTGAGCTCGAGACAAAGCTTAAATGCTTGAGAAGAACATGATTGTCAATCCCACCAAATTTGGTGGGATTTGACTAAAATTTGAAGTCCCAAATCTCATATTCAAGGTTGGTGGTGATGGGTTTTTGATTTCGTTCAGACGTCAATGGAAGAGGGGACCTTTATGCAAAGATAATAAGAAATTTGGGACGTGTTTGTAAGAAAACCTAAAACCTAAGGGTCTAGATGTGAGAAATAGGGATTCTGAGGGCAGAAATGCAAAGTAAGTCAAGATAGATTCTGATTGAGCCCAAATTTTAGTGTTAACCTAACTTGGACCTAATGAATTTAATGGTGAAATTGGATTTTAATTTGACCACATTTAATTGGGTAAATTGCACAAGAACCCAAATTAGGGCAAATTCCCATCTGAATCTCTGTTCTTTGTGAAAATGAGTTCAGTTAGTCAAAGTGAAGGTACTAAACATCTTAGAATATTTTTTAATTATTTTTAGAAAGTTTAGATTGAATTTATCTTGAGCATAACCCTTTCAATTTAAGTACAACTGATAATTAAGGTTTTCAATGATATTTTAATTCCCGAAATGTGTGAAACCCTGATTCAATCAGTATGAGCCTACTTCTTGGATATTTAAGTTTATTTGCCCTTTAATTAACCTTGGATCAACCCCTCGATCAATCTGTATTTATGGTTGGATGTTAAAATGGCACAATTAACCATATTTTCTTGTCTTCTTCTCATATTTAATTCATATGGAATTACAATCCTCAAACAATCATTTAGGTGCATTTGTCACTTGATTCCGACTAAATAAAGTTAATTATGATGAATAATGGCATTACCATCAGAGATCCATGCCATAAGATGGATGAGGACATTAGGTACTCAATCATGGAGTATAACTACCCTCTTGAAGATAATGTAGACCCCTCCATGCTCGATAATCCTTCTTTGAGAAGTCCTTGCATTAAGAGGGAGGAGGGCTTCATGAACAAACTGGAAATTGAAAGGAGTAGTCACTCAATGATTTGTGATGTAGAATGGTGACAACCAAAAGAGGAGGATCCCTTAGACTTTCCACATGAGCTTTACTAAAGCCAATCAAAGGGGAACATGGTCCCATTAGATGAACTCAACCCGAATGATCGTATCATTGTTACAATTAATGAAAAAGGTCATAGTAAATAGTCAACCCAACTCCCATTCTTTATTGTGAGGTGAAATCTACACCCTATCCTAGGAATTCTGAGCCTACACCTTACCCCTCCGAGGGCCTTGCACCTCAGTTAGATTTTCCTAAGGATTGTAATTCTGAAGTTAATAAATCTCATGACTCCTAGGTGTATAAGGCAATCATATTGGGAGTCAATAATAGAAACATTGACCCTTCGCTTAGGGAACCAACACCCTCCATACAAAATTCTAAGAATTTACATGTGACTAACACAGGTGCCCCTAAGGAGATTAATAATGAGTTAGATGACTTGGATCAATTTTGGTCTCAGGGATATGAAGATTTAATTTTTGAGGACTTACCCCTTGAGGATTTTACTGATTTAACTAAATCTGGATTCCTACCCACTATTGATTTTGAAGATCATTCTCACTAAACTTGGGAACCCTTTGAAGTAATAGATACACCAGAGGACGATGAGAATATCACTGATTCCCTTCCTAATTCACCTAGAACTCCAACTTCCGGGAGGATGGTATCCCCATATGTACTTGACTCTGAGAATATTGATTCTCATCTTATAGATGGTCAAGGTTTGAGTAACAATGCCTATACCAACTCTCCCAGAATTCTCCAGGAGGATCCTTCACCCTTCCATAGTGACTAAGTCCCTCTTCTATCTGGGGACTATTATGAATTTAACACACTGATCTCCCAGATAGACCTACCTGAGACACGACTTAAGGTTATTGAGGAACATTCACCTTAAGTAAACAAGGGGCCAAAGGAGATTTTTATACCATCTGGATTGAGAATTTGGGATGACACTTAAAGTCGATATGTATTACTTGAGGAATTATCCCTTGAGGATACCAGGGACATAATGATCGAGAGAGTCCTCTCGAATCTTTTTTTCACTACATCTCCTCCATTGGCTTATGAGGAAGCACCTATGGCCATTAAACAAGAATTACCTAAACCCCCTCAGGATTTAAGTAAACAACAAGATCCCAGGGTTGTAATCACTTGTGATAAAGGATTCCACATGTTGGGTGCTTCCGCCCTGCTATCACATGTATATGCTTCGGAGTCAACCATTGATTTACTTCTTCCCAAGAGCAAACCCATGACTCCATATCCCGACAGGAGCATTTGTGCTATGTAGGTTAATCCTGAGTTGTATACAAAGGGTACTAGGGATGACCTAGCCTATCATGATAGGTTGTTTGGATTGGATTTCGAGACTACCAAACCATCTTTGGCTTTGGTTACCTCAAGACAACCTTCATATTTAAACTCCCTAGAAACCAACTTCCTCAAATCTCTACTCATTTTTGTTTCTTCTGGGGAAACAACCAGGCCGATACATCTTATTGTGAAATGGCGGGTATGGATTGATGCTTGTCCATGTCATTCCATCATCCTTAAGATGTTCCTCTTAGCACCCTCTCTTCCCTACACACCTCTACTTGAGGAGCCTTTGCCACCTTACCCTACACTCTCGAAGGTCACTGCTCATGCGTATTATGTGAGACCTCCATCGAAGGCCCAAGAATATCCCATTCTCACCAGTGTCTGGTGAGAATTTGGCATCACTCTCCATCACCAGCTTGCCAACATCTTACGTTACATATTCACAAGGCCTGCTTTGTTATGTATCTTTTTCAGGTCTCTCTACTTTTCTAGACCCTGATTTACAGGAATTGCCCGACTGGCTCGTTGGGAGGAAGCCCAACGACAAGCATGGAATTTCGAAAGTTTAAGGGAAACAACGTCGTAGTATAATTGTGAAATCCACTCGTCAAAAATAATTTATAAAATAACAAGACTTGGAGTCCCAGTTGTTCGTCTTTGGGAGGCATTAAGAAAATGCAAAATAATTTCGATCTCACTCACTCTACTTGCTTAAGATCGCATGTCGGTTTAGACTAAGTTACGTATTCATGCATGACATGCTGTTGCAATAGAAATATAAAATGAGCGCAGGCAACTGACTATCACAAGAAAGATATTGCAATCAAGCACATGGTGATTTTCACACATAGATATATAGATATATGAAAAGATTTCATTGATTACATCAGAATTACATAGCACAGCTAAAGAAAAGCTTGTAGAGGAATGCTTGAAAACATAAAACTAGCTAGCAGAAAATGACTGTATAAATGAATCTATGGGGGGGATTATGCATGCATCATTGGGGGAGAAATATGGAGCTACACTACTAAGCAATAATAAAGCAGTAAATCTACAAAGAACTATCTACTTAGCTAACACAAATAAGTGCATTCAGCGGTGGGCTCCAATGGCCTTTAACTTGGTTGAGAGGAGAAAGAGGGGCGGCCAAGGGTGCTTAGGCCAACTCTTGGAGAGGTGAGGAGGAGGTGATCCAAGCTTGGCGTGGAGGTGGTGGAGTCATGGTGGATCTCATGGAGATTGAGGTGTGAAAGTGGAGTTATGCTATGGAAGGTGGAATGAAGCCAAGAGTGAATGGGTACAAATGGTCACCCCTTAGGTATTTTCATATACCTAAGGGAAGCTCTCTAGAGAATTATAGAATTCTCTAGAGAGGGCCTATGGTGGGAGCTCGTGAGAGAGGGAGAGAGAGGGTGGAGTGGTTCTTTTAGATCCACAAAATGTGGATCTCAAAGAAGAGCCTTCCTTAGTTGCTTAAAATAGCATCCAAGGGTGGCGCCCAAGTGGAGAGAGTTCTAGAGAACTCTAGTGAGTGTGTGGGTGCGTGAATGGGTGTGTGTGTGTGTGTGTGTGTGTGTGTGTGTGTGTATGGGGTCGTGCCCTAGGTGGCTAAGTGGTCTAGGTTAGGTCCTAAAGAGTTTGGGTTAGTGTAGGTCTCAAATTAGGGTTGCAAACCCTAATTTGCTAAGGAGAAAATGCAATTAAACTTAACACAAGTTTAATTGAATGAGTGTGAACCTAGTTGAGAGTGAAATAACTCAATTAGGTTGGGCTTAGGTCAATTGGGCTCTCACTGAGTCCAATTAGACTTGTATGGGCTGAGATCTGAGCTCAATTGGACTCTATGAGTCCAATTGACTAGGCAATGGTAATTGACTATGATCTAAGTCAATTGGACTTAATGAGAACCTAATTAGGTTCTTAGAAAGGTCTAGAGGTGTACTAAGGTTAGGGTACCTTAATTTAGGTTCCTAAGGGGTTGAAATTGGGTTTAAGGACCTAGGAACTCAAGATCAAGGCTTGAATTTCAAAACAGGAATTGAAGAACAGTTCCAGATGTCCAATAATAGTATCAAACGACTTATACTCAAAAATCAGAAGTCCAGACTTGTTGTCTGGACATTCAATCAGAGTTAGGAGAGATTGAAGGTTCTGTCTTGGCTATTCTGCAAGATTGAACGTCTGACCAAGTGTCTGGATGTCCAATAACACTGCAGACATAGGTTTAAGGTGTGTGGGTTGTGGCTAAGGGTCCTGGACATCCAATAACTTATCTGGACATCCAGAAAAGGGTTGGAACTGGTGTTTTGAGGCTTCCTAGGCTATGGTGACCTAATCTAAGGGTGGCTAAGACTTGGGAAGGCTTGTATGGTTATCCTAGGGCTAGGATTGATCCTAAGTTCTTCATAATTTAACTGCTTTACTTCTACTTAATATAATCGCATACCTCAACCCTTTACGTTATTTCTCTACTACATTTTATTCTAATCTTCCGCATAGATCTGATGCAGCACTAGTTTCAGGTCCAGCTTCAGATCCAACTTCTAAGCTTCTTATTTCCTGCAATTTATATAATACACTTATATCATTATTTCATGCATATCTAAGGAAAAGCAGTAAAGATGCAAGTAATGCTTATGCATGCATAAATTACACTAACTTATGTTAAGTTCTAACCTAATTTAGGTCAATTAAGACCTATGATTGCTGCGCAATCACCCAACTCTTCTTTAGGTACTATCTACTCTTTTGCATGCAATGAGGACATTACACATTTTCGGCATGGGGGGGTAATGGTAATACTTGGGGATATGAAGAGTGCATTGATATATAATTCCATACAAAAAAAAAAATCAATCATCATCATAGAGATAGAAAAGGAGCAAAAATGTGTTAGTCCCAGCATTTAATTATGAAAGAGTTAACCTAAGTTCTGAGCTGAAACGAATAATGAATTAAGACCTGAAATGTCAATCCTTAGGATATAAGTGAGATATACTGACTTTAGGCCTCTAGGACCTGTTTGGCTCAAAATTTTGGGTATTTGTTAAGAATTGGATTATTCTTCAAGTGAGTGAGGAAGTTGGGGCACTGATATATTAAGTCAAAAGCTTAGAAAGTATCTAACCTCTTTGTTTACCCTTTGGTTTGCAGGTCTTATTAACTTAAGCATCCACATCTCACACATTGGTCTAGCTCAATATGCTTAATGAAGAATAATTTCAAAAAATAAAAACTTCTTCGGCTGAAAAATAGTTTTCTCGAGGATCTGACTTAGGAAAGGCTCAAACAAACAAGTCTAATGGAAGAGTTCCTGTCGCATGAGAGGAGTAAATACTCCCCTTGAGGATGTGTTATAACATGTCATCTCATCGGTGCTTGTCTCTTAGGATATTTAAATATCCTACCGGGGGAATGTAAGCACATCGTGCTATTCAGGTTCCATAGGCGGCATTATCCCGAAATGTCGATTGCCAAGGCCTAGATTAACTAAAGAACGCCATGAACGACACTACCACGAAATATCGATTGTCAGGGTTCTTTAGGTTACCATGGGCGGTGCTATCCTGAAGCATCGAATGCCAGAGACCTTTTGAGGATCGATGATGGGAACAAGGAATCTAACACAACCCATGTTGAGAGCTACTTTGAGGTTAGATTTAGAGGATTCACAAAAAAATTACAAAAATAGAAAAATATTAAAAAATATCTCCATATCTATTCTAAAAAATGCAATGGCAAGCTGAATCTGGACCACATACACTAACGCAGAGGTGCTTCAGTCTCTAGGGTCAACAAACCCTTGGACAGGCTATGGAGCTAAGAAACCTTTGTCGAAAATCCAAAGCTAAAGCTGATCAGATCTATATCTTAATCGGTAGTTGAGTACCTTAAGGCCTAAGGTTAGTATTTCAAACTAGTATCTAGAGGCGAAGCACGATAAGGCATCCTGACAAGAAAATTATGGTCTAGAGATCTGATTCTTTTCCATATAATTTTGCTCGAAACTAGTAAAACTTAAACATAGGGGTATTTGATAGATCCATTTTAGTGGATTAAATTACAACCTTAGTGCATTATTGTTGAGATGAAAATTTAATTAAAGCATATATTACATTGATATAATTTATTAAGTTTTAGATTTATCATTCCTTGTATTTCATTAATTTTTACGTATTTAGATTAATTACTATTTTTAATGCAGGGTTATTGTTGGAATTCCATCTTGATGTTTTAAATGGCACCAAAAAGATTAGGAAGGAGGTTTTCAAGGACTCCAATTCTCAATCTTGCTCTAATCTTGCTCTTCATTTTAGGCAGGCTGATCTCCTATTTTTTCACCACCGACGATTTTTTTTCATATTCTTTCCATCTGATTTCACCGCTCAAGCGGCGGGGATCTCTCGGCCTCTTCAAATTATCTCGATCAACAACTGTCCTTCCGTTATTTTTTTGAACACGGCAAATGAAAAAAAGCCACGGCTAACCCCTTCCAATTGGAGGCCCTCTCTCACGTTCTCAGCCCTTCATCTCTCGGTCCCTCTCTTCTACACAGGCCCGCCCAGCGCTAAGGGAGGGAGTTCCCCCCTCCTCCCACGTACTCTTCCCCCTGCTCCCTCTCTCTTCCTCACAACGCAAAAACCACTCACGTACCCCCTGCACCCACAACCAATGCACGCACAACACATCCCTCCCCTCTACCTCATGCCCATGCAGACACCGAAGACACCCCCCACCGCCCCCCCCAACGTACTCCCTCTCCCTCTCACTAAAACGGCCACGCTATCTACATGCAAATGCACGGATCCCCCCACTCCTCTTGGATTCTTCTTCCAACTGCGACACCGCTCACAGCACCACATACTCCCTCTCGCTCTCACGATTTCTCCACCAATCGAAGACCACAGACCCTCCCTCTCCTCGTTCCCTTACGCTGAGATTGGGCACCCTCTTCACCCCCTGCGTACAAACCGAACCACATATTCTCGTCGGGCTCTCAGCTCTCAATTCTCTCCTGCGCACAGACCAGCAGTCTCTCAACACTGCCCCCGCAATTGTGACTTCAACGCCACTGCGACAGCCACCACGACCACTGCGACAACACCTCCTCTACCGAACCAATGCCCTCGCACGCTCCAGCTCTCTCCGATCAAGCTCTACCTCCGTCCTTGTCCTCCTCCACCTTGCAAGTAGCAGGGACGTCAATGCTACTCCTTCAGTAGCAAGTTCCACCGTGCCCAACTCTCTCCACCTCTCCCTCATTAGGACAACCAGACCATGACGTCATCACTACGACCGCACGTCTTCCTCGACCACGACGACCATGTACCTCCGCCTCTTCCGGCTACATGTGACCACGCGTGGCTCCACACCACGTTTCTCCACTCGACGACCTTCCCATGGTGAATCCACATTGCCTCGATAAAGGAATGATAAGTATGTGACTTATCTTCTCACCCTTTAGTTTGAAAATTAGAGTGAGAAGATTAAGCAATCTACCTTAGTACTTATGCATTGACTCGTCTTTTGGGTAACCTCCACTTGAAAACTAAGTGGTCAATAGGGCTTAGATTGAGGGTCAATTGACCCTTGTAAGTATGATTGGGATGTTACACTGGAGTCACCACTAGTTGTAGGATGTCTAGATCTTAGCCTAGAGTCTTTAATTTTTCGAGCCTTTGTCTAGGAAATGTTTATGAATGGGATTCCAAAAAAACTACCTATCTAGAAAAATGAGTGAAAAAAGAAAAGGAAAATAAATAAAGTAGTATGAGAATGAAAAGAAAATAAAAGGAAAAAGAGTCCAAAGAAAATAAAATAAAAATGTGTCAAAATTATTTAAAAAAACAAAAAAAAGAGAGTTATAGCAATAAGAAACCAAATGATTCAACCACCCTTGTGTTGACCTCAAGATAGAAAAGTGTAAGGAGAAAGCTAGCAGTTCTAAATAAAGCATATCCGAAAATAAAGTCCAATAGAGCAAAGAGACATTCTTTGTCTTGTTGAACACTTACAATTCAATAAGGTTGCCTAATTGATGGGTCACTTCCTTTTCACATAGAATGCTTAAGATTCATGTTCAATTTAAACTTTAGGTGGGTTGACAAAGCCATAAAAATCTACTCTTGAGACCCAAAGCTAAAGCTAATAAAATCTCTGATTGGGTTTAAACAATCTTTATTTAGGTCGATACTCGACAACTGTTAAGTTTTTGTAGATAAGGTTTTAGATACAATTTCTTTTGATTTGGTGAAAAGCTGACAATGATTTCTAATTTGTTTTAGCTCAAACTCCCTTTTTAGATTATCGCATGATTTATGCATAGTGTTTTCCTAATGGACTAGTAAAATATAGGCATAAGGGTATAATAATATCTTAATTTATGTTCGTATCATGCTTAATCTAGGGCTGATTTCTTGGAAGAAAGCACTCATTTAGGTTGTAAATATTGCATTATAGGCATATATGAATAATTAAGGTCTGCACATAGTTTATGAATAAGTTGTGTCTAATTATGATCTTTTGTGAATAATGGCGTCATTAATAGAGAGAGAATAAGCTAAGGAGCTGGAGGATTACTTATTGGAGGACAAGAAATCATTAAGAGGCTAAATAATGAAGAATGAAGAGAGATCAAGACAAGGCTTCAAAAAAATAAAGACAAGGAAGAAGACAGGGGACACTTAGCCTTCTCCTAAACCCTCCACCACTTGAACCTTGGGACAACCTATCCTCCAAATGACCTCGTCCTAAACCCAGCTTAGAAAACCCTTTCCACCCTTGATCTACCATCCTAAGGTCACTTAATACCTTCCTATTTTTAGCAACCTAAATTCTCTTCATCTCAACCTTACACATTTCATCAAATGGCTTAAGACCGCTATTTTTGGCCATGATCAACACTAGTGGCCAGCCACATTAGCTTCTACAAGATACCTTATGGCCAACCACATAGGGCCAATCTTAGCCCTCCACTTGCTATCATATGGCCCCCATCTAATGACCTAAAAACATATCCATAAGCACTACCTATAGCCAAACAGAGCCTCTCCTAAAATCCCTCACCTATGGCCAACCACTTAGGGCTAATCCCCTCCCTCCAAACCATGATCAAGGGCCCATAATCATCACCTATGGCTGGCCACTCTAGGCTCTTCTAGAATCTTCTTTGGCTAGCCAACCATGCTCCAAATGTACACTTGGATCACCATATTGTGGTCCAATTTAAACCTATGATGATCAACACATCCTAGCCCTTCACGAGATCCTGTGGCCTACATTAATTCACATTCTCTATAAAAATCCTAGGACTCCTACCATTTGAATCATCCCTTACTCTACATTCTATTCTCACCACCATTCTCCACCTTCCTAAAGCATTCTTCTATAGCCCTCACCTCCTTGCTCCATTAGAGTAGTCTCACCACCTTCTTCCATTAGTTCTTTAGGATCCCTACACCTTCACCTCACCACCATTCTCCACCTTCCTAAAGCATTCTTCTATAGCCCTCACCTCCTTCCTCCATTAAAGTAGTCTCACCACCTTCTTCCATTAGTTCTTTAGGATCCCTACACCTTCACCTCACCACCATCACATTTACCTTATGCCAACCCTAATCCCACCACCAAGGTCATCCCCCTCACCTCCTTCCAAGTGCTCTCTCACCTCTGGTTCTCCTACTAGCAGTTGCATCTTCCCTGGACTATGCTCCAAGTCTCTATCTTCACATCTTCTCTTTTTATTTTTATTGTAGTTCTTTTATTTAGTTGTAATAGACTTTTTATATGAAATAGAAGTTGTTTTCATTCAATTGTCTTGCTATCCTTGCTCCTTAACCCCCTTCTTATTTCAACGATTGCGATTGGTTTATTTCTACTATCCTATCACCCTTTTTATAAAAAAAAAAGGAACAAAAAAATTAGTTAGTGTCCTTAGGTTAGATTTGATCCTCGCCTCCCTGTTTCGACCCGGACTCACTAGAGATTCGGTATACTATTTTTTATCACGGAAAATGGCTCTACAAAGATAGTTTAATTACTCTGCGATTTTTGTGTATCAAAGTCTAATGTATGCCATGCTCTATACACAACCAGATATTTGTCACGTAGAGGGAATGGTAAGAACATACTTAAGTACTTGAGGACTTAAGGATTATTTCCTAGCCTTTGGAGATGAGGATCTCCAGATGTTAGGGTACACCGACTCTAACTTCCAATCGAATATTGACAATAAAAGGTCTATAGCAGGATTTGTTTTCTTATTTAATGATGGTTTTGGGAGCTGGAGAAGTAAGAATCAAGATAACAAGACTAATTCAACAACTGAAGTCGAATACATCACTACATCAGATGTTGTGAAGGAGGCGGTGTGGATACGCAAGTTCATGGAGGAACTTGGCATAGTTCCCTCAATACAATTGTCAATCCCACTGTTGTGTGACAACATGAGTGCCATTGCACAAGGGAAGGAGCCTCACATCAAAAGAGTAAGCACATTGAGAGGAAGGACCACATCATCGAGAGATTGACAAATGTTGAAATGTGATCATCACGAAGGTCGCTTCCATGGATAACATTGTTGATTCGCCGACCAAGGCCTTGACTAGAGAGTCTTTTGATCAGCACATTAGCAGTATGGGGGTGAAAGAGGTTCCAAAATGGCTCTGAGGACAAGTGCGAGTTTGTTGGATTTTGTATGCCCTAAGCAAGCCACCTAAGTTTTTGTAATATGATTATATTTTATCTGAATAAAAGAATTCAATTATTTTATAGTTAAATGACTTGGGTCCCTTAGTACGACTAGGGTTACATATTAGGCAGATTGAATAACCTAATATGTGTTGATTCAGAGATCTAAACGGTTTAAAGGATCTAATAGCACATCAACAAACCATCTGTTTCGATTTTATGTTTCTAATTTGAGTTGGGATGACAAAATTCTCTAGAGATTGTTGCCTAGTTGATGTTCTCAAATGAAGATTCGAGAATTGTCACGCAGGTCGAGATAAGTTAACCTAATGAAACAAGAGATAATGAAAGTCCTCCAATACCGTTATGGAGAAGGCGTATCCTTAGACTTGAGACAAATATGTGTCCATTTATGAACACGCATATTTGGTAGACCAATAAGCTAATTGTCACGCCTCGATAATCCTCCCAATGAATCAAGAGTGGACGACCAAGTGGACACATGCCAAGGTCGCAATTACCGGGCGACTTGGGTTATAATATGTAGTCCTACCCATAAGGCACGTCTTAGGAAAACCAATTTTAAATAAACCGTAGGGTCGAAACTTACCGATAATTTAGTAGAGTTTCCCATGTTTATTGGATATTTTCCCAAAACATGTACCTACAAATTGTACCTGTGAAAGCATACAACAATGAATGGGTGGGCACACCCCACAACAACTGTACAAAGCAATAAAACGGGATAAATTGCAAGCGGGCACACCCCTCAATCAAAAGCAACAAAAACATGGAAAACAACGAGAACAAAACTAAATTACCACTAATACATTACCACTCCATAAGACTTTTCATCATAGCCATGCATTCACCGTCTGA
This sequence comes from Thalassia testudinum, assembly GCA_037157565.1. Taxonomy (NCBI): domain Eukaryota; kingdom Viridiplantae; phylum Streptophyta; class Magnoliopsida; order Alismatales; family Hydrocharitaceae; genus Thalassia; species Thalassia testudinum. The sequence continues at coordinate 3,220,822 of JAZHRO010000007.1, forward strand.
CATCAGAACATATACAAAACCCCACAATCGAAAGTATACATATCTTACAATACTATAAATTTTCTAACTACCAGGCTACACAAAAGAGTTTAGTCAAAACATTTATATCAAGTGCTAAAGGCCTATACCGAAAGGAAGCACAAACTCACACTCTGATGATCTCCCAGGTCCTCCTGGGCCTGAATCCAACATGACGCACCTTGTACTTCACAGCAATGGAACCTAAAATGGGTTACAAAGTAAGAATGAGCCAAGCGGCTCGGTAGGGAAAGAGTATACGTAACAATCGAAATAGACAAGGGTAGTGTATGGATTTCATTCATATAGACCAATCACAAGACCTTTCCCCTAATACTTAAGCCTTGGTAATGATCCAGGCTAACCACACGTCTTTTTCCATTTCTCATAATTAACCCAAGATTCATTAACACTACAAGCTGGCTACAATCCTTTTTTTCTCTATTTACCAGGATTTATTCAACCGATTTATCATATAGCTTATTCTCTCACTCGGTTCAGCAGTCAAAATTTAGAAAATCATCCCTCTCTATTAAAAGAGATTGAGATGAATCCTTCCCTTGGATTCCAGCTTGATAGTCTCTTCCTCCTAGGGGAAGGGCTAGCAGAGTTGATAATCCTCATGAAAAGCATACCCGTTCTCGACCTATTGGAAACGTTGCTGACCTCGATTAGAAGAGTCGGGCCTCTTGGAAGCTACCTAGGCCAACACCTTGCAACAGGGAAGAGCAAGCTCAATTCGTGCCATGCAAGGTTCAGTCATAGATCATTTCAGATCAAAGTTGCGGGGTTGGTCTGTATTGTTGGGTCAAACCAATGCTCCTGCTAGGAGCGTGGTCTCCAAGTGTAATCTCTCAATCCGTCGTCGATGAGATCTCAACCAAACTCCTCACGTTACCTTGGTGTTTTCCACTCATGCGAGCACCTAATGAACCTCAACCTGCAAATACCAAGTACCCCAGCATCTTCTGCTGTGCATGTGAGCACCTGTTCAGCCTAGAGCTACGAAAACCTTTGCATCAAGTTGGATTTGAGTACTTCTAAATACCTTAACTTGGCGACAACACGTAGCTTGTCGTTGTACCTGGGAACAATTTGTGTTTCGAGGTAAATCTTAGGTGGCCTTTAACCACCACTCATCCTCAAGTCTCTAACCCAAACATTGAACCCGTGGTTCACGAAGTCAGTAAGTGCAACCCTACAAGCTCACCTAGTAGACTTACTCGTCATGTAATCCATTTGAAATTATGTACTAAGAACAAAATCCTAAGGATCTATTGAATCACCTGGGGTATAGCTTCAGACCTTAGGATCCAAGCTTTCTTTTTAGACTCACAACAGAGTTGCCAAGAGTTGAGATTCCAAGTCTCACTTGAGATTTAGCCAACTATACTTCGGGTTTTACTTCGCCTCCTTAGGGGTTTCCACACTCAACATGCTAGGCCACCATTAACATGGGTGACAAATACGTCTTCAAGCACTTAATAATTCTTAGTATATTTGATTTTCTTCCTTTTTATTCCCTTTTTCTCTTCATGGATTAGGGCATGATTCAATAATGGTATCATGATTTCTAAGGCACCAATACTGGTACTAGTGTTCAGTACCGATCCTGGGTGTCACAACCCACTGGTCGCCAGAAGGAACTAGTACTGGTACTAACTCTCAATACCGACACAAGGCACCTCCAATCTCCTACCTGCACTCCATTCGGCTTCATGTTTCTTCACTTTACAAAACGGTTCAGCCTTGCCATTAACTCCAAATGTAAAAGTCATGGTCCTACTTAAAATGCCTTTGCAAGTGTTTTGATAATTGTATGGTTGTATTGCCTATAAGGATAGACCAATGCAAATAGACTATATGCTATTTGCCCAAATGCAAATACTTACAGGTTATGCTTCCATTTATGCAAGCTCTTATAAGCCCCAAGTCCTAATGCAATAATCCAACTATTGAATTAACCATCGTCAACTCATATCCCACGTACACCTAATTTTCTAAATTCACAAGACATTGAGGCTTATGAATGTGGTTAAACACAACAAGAATATAGTAATAACTAGATGTTTTAGGGCTAGTTTACTTGAGGGGTTAGGAAAGTAATGTTAAGAAATGTAAAACTAGTGTTAACCCGTAATTGTATTTACTTACAGTGTGGTGTTAACACCAATTTATGTTTACTTGAATTGGTGTTAACCCTTATGGTGTTTATTTGGTAGTGATGTTAAGTATATAAAACATGAGAGATGTCAGAGACATAAGTAGTGTCGAATTTTAATAAGGATTTGGCCAATACCAATTGAAGTTGGTGTTAGACAAACCCGTGTTAAAGTTGTTAAACCCGAGTTAGCAAATGAGGGGTTAAGTAGTCAAGTAAACAGGGGTTAATCCCTCCTTTGAGGGGTTAACCCTCCAAGTATACTAGGCCTTAGGAATAACTGAACAACAGAGAAACTTTTAACGGATGGCCAAAATGGCTGAAGCATTAATTCATTTATGACATCTAAAATGAGAAGAGACTCATCCTTTCTTCAATTTCAAAATCTGTTAATAAACATAACCCAAACGTTCAGAGTAATCTTCAAAGGTAGAGAAGCATTACAACAAAGTGCATGGAAGTTCAAAATTTCCTATACGCCCACCAAATCTTCACAAATCCAAATTTCAACCCACAATATTGTCCCCGCTAGGGATATAAGCTCAAGTTACCGAGCTCAGCACTATTCATAACATCTTTCAAAAATCCATTCCTGATTTTCACCAACCTTTACGACTAGTTTCCATCAAGGGACAATTTTATAACCACAAAACCAACGTTGGGTCTATTTGCTTCAAACCTAATACAACCAATTACCGAGATATACACAAGATCTATCATAACGAAGGAAACCACATTTTGACTGAGGTTTCACACACAACAAGAAGGAACTCATTTCTATATTATTTCTCTATCCTACACATGCAAGTATGAGCCACCACACTAGAAATTCAAAAAGACATGAATAGCAAGGTTAAGAATTATCCCTACCTTGCCTCGCTTCCCATCCTACTTGTCGCTAAGCGGCTGCCCCTCCAGGTCTCCTTGCAATCAACAACACAAAAAAGTCGCAATAGTATTCGATATTTTTCCCCTAAATTAGCCCCCAACACAATTAAAAATTCCCAAATCCCTAAAATAAAAAGTACCCAAGGCTAGGGATTTAGATAAAATAGACGAGAGGAAGGGGACGTAGTATGGAAGAGGTGGCAGCTGGCAAGGCGCACGCCACAAGAGTAGTAGCGGCTATAGTTGCTTCCGTTACTACCACAAGCCTTGGCAGTCGCAAGGCAAGGCTGCACTCCACGCAATCAGAGCCACGACAACAGCAACAATGGTAGGCACACAGGCAATCAGCGGCGCACATGCCGATGGTGGTTGGCTAGAGAGAGAGAGCAAAGAGTTTGGCTGAGGAGAAGGGGAGGAGAGTGTGAGGCAGTGGTGATTTTGGTGGTCTCTGTTTTCAACGATGGAGGAGGGGGCAAAGTATTTTGGCATCCTCCACAAGGCAATCTCCTATTTTTTTTCTATGGAGTGGAAAATTGTTTAGTGCGCCTCTCCATGCAAAGAACCTAATTACTAATGAGTCTATTAACAAAGTTTCTCACTCAAAGAGACCCTCACCAAGTCTTGTTAAGGTCAAATGGGATCCGAGAATGAGACCACAAAGCCTTCAACCATGGAAGCTCATTAGGTTCGTTGGAGTTTAAAAATACCTGCAAAACCTTTTGAGCTCTTACACCCATACCCCCTTAAAGAGATTTTAAACAGACATACCTCTAAGCTAAAAGAGGTGGGGTTTCGACCTTTGATGAGCGGAATTTCATAGTGAAAAGTATTGAGTTTGAAAATCCCGTCGTCGTAGTGTAATTCGCAAGAAAATCCGATATCAGATAAATTTTTACCGAAGCTCATGGTGAGCCCCAAGTCGAATACAGGGAGGCTACATCGATTTTAAATCCACAATTTTTTTTTGTAATTTTTTTTTTATAATGGTGGCATTCACAATGAGTATAAACAGCTAATCTACTTATAAAATAAACAATAGAGCTAGAGAGAGAGAGAAAGAGAAAGAGAACAACTTTTATAATAATGATAATGCCATTACAACAACAATAAGAAAGCAGGAAATCTACTCTAGAGAATGATAAAAAGATAAGAGGATGAGAAGTTATCCTCCTCGACGGCTGCTTGGAGGACAAGCCAGATGGACGACACTTGGAAGAAGGAAAGCGAAGACGAAGGACGGAGGGTAGATTGGGAAGAACCGGGGATGAGACAAGGCATCGACGTCGCAAGATCCACTTCCGGAACAGGGGCAAGAGGACGGCTGGCAAGAGCTTCGCGAAGGGGATAAGAGATGGAAAATTTTGATTTTAACTCTAGCAGAGCTTCCCGTATCTTGGGAGCACTAGAGCGAGCTTTAGAACTTAAGTTCTTAGCTCTTAGAGAAAGAGAGATATGAAGAGATGAAGAATTAGAGGGCGTAAGGGCTTTATATAGGTGATTTTTCAGGGCAAAGAGGTCCTTTTACAAACTTAATCATGGATGTAAGGCCTTTAGTGACATATGTGTACATTGCTAAAGCCCCACGTCGCTGAAGGCACGCGCTCCATGTCCATCGTACGCTGCTGATCCGAGCGCTCAGAGAGCGCCACGTCAACGTCGCCTCACCTTCAACCATTGCGTGCTTCATCGCGCTCAAGCATCATCAGTCGTCCGATCAAGTGATCGGATGACTTATGAGGCATGCACGAGCTTCGCTTCCTCAACGCACACAACGCCAACGCGTACGATCGCGCATGATCATGTGCGTATGCGCATCGCGCTCATCTATAGCACCACACAACTGCATCTCGATCGCCCCATTGAGATGTCCAACTGAATTTCGCCCGCACCCTTTGCTCCTCTGATCTAAGGCAGATGGAGGCCCGACCTTGCACCGCTTCCTCTTGCGTGAGCATCTTATCCACTACGTTATGCGCGTGGATTGATGCAAAGATATCTCTTATGCTCATGCCTCATGGCTGTTGGATGAAGATCCAATGGCCAAGATCGTGTGTTGGAGATGAAGTACGGATGAAAAGGGTGACGTGTCGCACCAAGAATCGTTGGATGGCGATCCAATGGTCCACAGTGAACGTTGGAGGAGCTTTAGAGATCGGGTGGGTGGCCTTGGACGATCCAGATGGTGCCATGTGGCTTCATCTGGGCCATCTGTCTATAACTTGTAGATGGTGTCACAAATGTCGGATTGGACCGATTTTCGCGTCATTGGGCTGCGATCATCAATCCAAACCCATCCGTGCGGTTGGATTTGTCGTCTAAAGTTCGGATTTCACACCACCTTACCCCTAGATCCCCGATCTTCCTCGGACTGCAAGGTGATCTCAGAGTCGTTGAACTCTGATTGTCGCCCTGATCGAATCCGCATGGTTGAATCTTCAATCCAAAGCCCTGAAATGATATCATCATGTTCCCTAGCCACAAAAAGAGCAAATTACTATACAATTTATACAAATTAACCTAAATGCATGATGATGCATGTTGTACAATATTTATAATGCATGATACTTCTATAACACTAAGAATATGAATAACTAGACATTTTAGGCTAATTAGATATATGCACATCTCACCCCCATGCCAATCTTTTGCTAGTCCCTAGCAAAACTATATGCTATTTATAAACAGAATTAGAATCAAATTACTTGGGTAATAGTTATTTTTCAAAACTAGGAAATTTCTACTAAGACTTGAACTATGAGACACAACATCACTCGGGTATCTACCAAAATGCAGACCACCCAAGCCCTCACCTTATTCAAAAACAAAAGCATCTTTTTTTTTGCTTTTCTAATTTTTCTGAATTTCTGAGTTGAGAGTTTCGGGACAACTTTCTACAACTACCCAACCCACCGAAGACTCGAAGAGAACTCTAAATGATAAGCATCTTTTTGTGTGAATGTGATAGACTCACTGATAGGCAATCAGAACGGACTTCGGGTTTCTACGCTCCTAGGTGACCTTGAAAGAAATTCTCCCGAAAGGCGTATCTATTCGACCAGTAGCTTTCTTCCTACTTTTTATTTTTATGGGGTCAACACAAGAGTGAATCCAATGTATATCTCCCCGAATTATTCTACTTCTCCGCTTCTTCCTAAGTGTTTGGGATTATATGTGCATTTCGTGAACTGGGTTCTGGATAACTGGCCAATGGGTTGTTACCCACGGCATCTTACCAACCATACTCGTGCGGTGAAGTGTGACTTATTTATTTTTTTTCTTCTTTTCTATTTCTCTTTTATTTTTATTTTTCTTTTTGCATATTTTTCTATTTTTTTCTCCCTTTTTTTTTAAGTAGGTGGCTTCCCTGATCTAAGATTTACCTAAAAGCAGCAAAAAAGAGGGTAGATTATTGAAACTAAAAGGCATGAGAAAAAGGGTAGATTGAAGAAAATATCACCTGGATTCTGTGATGCTCTGGCCAGCTCTGAGTCAGACTGTACAAATGCTGAGTTTAATGCCATCAGCTAGGCGGGATCCAGCCCAAGAAGTCAGATCAAGGTCAAAGCAAACTTGTCTGAGACGGGTTTTGGAATAACACGAACATAAGGTTTCAGACGTTGTCTGTTTACCTTGAAAGAATTACCCATCTTTAGGTCAGAAATCTTAATGGCCCTATTTGGGAATATCCGATCAATGATGGACAAACCATTCCACTTTGACCTAAGCTTGCCAGAAAAGAGCTTAAGTCGAGAATCAAAGAGCCAGACCTTCTGGTTCTTCTCAAAGCTCTTGCGTGAAATCAACTGGTCATGGAGAGCTTTGGTCCTAGCCTTATAGATCTTGGCAATCTCGTATGCATCATCTCTAAGCTCCTCCAACTCAGATAGTTGGAGTTTCCTGATCTTCCCGGCTAAACTTAAGTCAAAGTTGCATTTCTTACTTGCCCAAAATGCCTGATGTTCAATCTCTACAGGTAAATGGCATGCCTTTCCATACACCAGCCGAAACGATAACATGTTGATAGGCATTTTGTACGTCGTACGATAGGCCCAAAGAGTGTCATCAAGCTTTTAAGTTCAGTCTTTCCTATCAGGCCTAACCGTTTTCTACAAGATGTTCTTGATCTCCCGATTGAAGATCTCGGCCTGTTCGTTCATCTGGGGTGATAAGGTGCTGAAATTCTGTGATTCACCCCGTATTTTATTAGTAAATTACGAAACAGGGCATTGGTGAAATTGGTACCACCATTGCTGAAGATAGCCCTCGGGATCCCAAATCGACTGAAGATATTCTTCTTAACGAAATCGATGACCACCTTGTGGTCATTGGTTCAAGTGGGAATAGCCTCAATCCACTTCGACACGTAGTCAATAGCTACAAGAATGTAATGGTATCCAAATGAAGGAAGGATCCCATGAAATCGATGTCCCAAACGTCGAAGATTTCGATGGGAAGAATCGAGTTTAGAGGCATCATGTCTCTCTTGGTTATGCTCCCAAGTGCCTGGCATCGGGAATACGACCTCGAGAACTCTTTGGCATCTTTAAATAAAGACAGCTAATAAAATCCAGATAACAAAATCTTTGCAGCCGTCTTTTTTCCGGAGAAATATCCACCACACATAGATGCACAGCAGAACTCAAGTATGCTTTGGAACTCATTCTCCGGAACACATCGACGAATAATTTGATCAAAGCCGAAGCAGTACAGCTCAGGGTCATCCAAAAAATAATATTTGGCCTTGGATATAAGTCTATCCCAGTGTTGCTTGGTCCAATCCTGGGAGATTTGACCAATGGCCAAATAATTCACCATGTCAGCAAACTGAGGGGTTTGGACACCTGAAATTGTAAGAATAGTTTTGTCCAGAAAGGTATTAGCAATCGAAATATTCAGACGAGAAAAATCAATTAAGAGTCTCGAAAGATGATCCGCCACCACATTTTGTGCCCCAGATTTGTCTTTAATTTTAAGATCAAATTCTTAAAGTAAAAGAATTCATTGGATGAACCAAGGTTTGGCATCTTTTTTGGCCAAGAGATATCTCAAGGTCGAGTGATCAATATAGATGATATGAGATCCTAAGAGATAAGCCCTGAATTTTTCCAATGCAAGCACTATAACTAGCAATTCTTTTTCTGTAACTGTGTAGTTTTTCTTAGCCTCATCCAGAATTTTGCTAGCGTAGTAAATAACAGAGGGCTTTATGTCAATTTTCTAACCCAAAACAGCCCTGACCGCATAATCAGAAGCATCGGTCATGATCTCAAATTAGGCTATCCAGACCAGTGATTACAACACCGAAGCACAAGTGACTGCCATTTTGAGAAAATCAAATGCCTTGTGGCATGATTCATCAAAATTGAACGGCGTATCTTTGGCTAAAAGGTTGCTCCAAGGTCAAGCGACCTTAGAAAAGTCCTTGATGAACCTCCTGTAAAATTCCACATGGCCAAGGAATCATTGGATTTGTTTAACAAATGTAGGAGGAAGTTTAGAGATAGCATTCACCATAGCTCGATCAACTTCAATTCCCCGCTTGAAGACTATATGACCCAAGACGATGCCTTCTTGTGTCATGAAGTGACTCTTATCCCAACTAAGGACCAACCGTGTTTTGATGCATCTCTTAAGGATCAATTCTAGGTTGGCTAGGTGATACGTTATTTCTCAACACAGTTAATTAAAGTTATTAGTCTTAATTAAGTGCATCGAAAGTAACTTAGGTTTAACTCGAATTAGTGTCGTAAATATAGTATAGGGTTAAGTTAACCTAAAATTTTAGATTTTTAATTTCATTTAACTGGTTGAATCCAGTTCGTTTACTGGGAGCCATAATAGTAAATTTAATTCACCCTTAATTCCTAAAGCATAATTACTAACTATTTAATCAATCAAATTAATTATTATAATACTTTAAGCACATGAATAATTGCACAAAAGATTTAACTAAAACATGCAATATTCCACTTAATAGAAACAATTATACAAGAAAGGTTTGCCATTAAAAATCAAGTAGAAACATAATTATTACAATTGTTCTTACAAAATATAAGACATAAAAGATAATTACAAGAGTTTAATATGTGCCTTTTACAATGTTAAAAAGCTTGAAAATACACTAAATAGTAACTTCAACCCTTAATCAGGCATCTGAAAAAGAAGTTAGATGACTTAAAAATATATTGGACTTCTGAAAGTTATATTAGACGTCTAATTTTATCTTCTCTTCTTCAGCACTTAATTTCTTAGGTTTCTCTTTCTTTATTTCTCTCTCTCTCTCTCTCTTGCTCGGCTCTCTGTTCTTTATTTCTTCCTTAAGCCTTAATCTCCTTTCTTTCTTCAACCTTTCTTTTCAACTTGTCTTAATCTCACAAGCTCTTCTTCACTTAATTATCTCCCTTACTGTGCACTCACATTCTCCTCGCTCACTTAACCGACTTTAATCTCCTTGTTAAGGCACAAAATTAGGCATTTAGTGGGTAGCCCAGCCTTTCGGGGATACACAGCACTCTAGAGGGGTGGGACCAATCCCTACTAAGCCAAGCCTAATTTATTTTAGGTGGATTTTATTTCATTTAAGCTCCAATGCACAGTTCCAGGCCCATCACAGGCCCACAAAGCTCACTCGCCCACCTGGGCACACACGCCTGCGCACACACCCAATCGGCTCAAGAGGTCATGTATAGGTTCGGTTTTGTGCGCCCAATGATGTCGACTAAAGCGCTAGGTTCACAAAATCATATTATACTAAAACATTTGCCCTCTCACTCCTGAGGTAGGACTAATTGCTGCTATCTCCTTCGTTGAAGTTGCGTTAGCTGCCCAGATCTTCAAATGAAGATTCCGACAAACAGACTTAACCAAATCAAGCAAAATAAAGCTCGATAGAAAGCGAATGATCTCAATTACTCGATTTTAACACCAATTTGGTGTTAGGATCAGATTTGATCATCTAATTCAAGAGATGAGAAAGGCACTGTTGTGTGCCTGGAAACGTGCTAACAAAGGGATTCCTTAGGTATAACAACCTGCAGATCAGAAAACACCCTCAATTGAGGGTCAGAGATATTTTAGTGATGCATTCCGCACACTTTGAAGGAGTTAGGAAGATCAGGAAGGCTTCAGAAAAGAGTAGAAGATGAGGAACTTCATACTGGAGCTTCAGAGCTCTCTAATTGGGCTCAGAATCAGTCCAACAAAAAGTTAAAACGATGAGGAAGAGATCTGAACATCCTTAGGAGATCAAACGCAATAGAATTGGATGAGATTTAAGTTCAAATCTCAACAGAAATGCTCAAAGACAGTTTTGGGTTCCAAAACAACCCATACTGGATGGAAACTAAGTTAATCCGCATTAAAACTCAGGCCAATCTAAATGTATTTTAAATCATTCTAGGAACCTTAATGACCTACTCAATCATAAAATCAAACCTAAATTCCTCAAGTTTGACTCAAGTTTGACCTAACAGGCTCAAAGTTTGACTTTCACATTCAAAACTTCTCTGATCAAATTAATGCCCTATCCTGACTCAATTCATCCTCAGGAATTGAACTGTGACATCAAATCAGGGTTTTGAAGGTTCAGACAGTGCTCACAGGCACTGCTGCCTGGATTGCAGAGTAGGTGTGTTCGGTGGAAAGAATCAAAGGCTGCTAGACCAATTAAAGACCTAGCACAAACTCCTTAGGTTCTGCTGATGCTTACGGACCTATTTCTAAGTTCTAAACCTCAATGAAAGGCTTCTCCAACTCTGTCGAAGTTGGAGAAGACAACTCAAGAAGGAACTCTAGACATTAAAACACAACTATGAGCATAGAGGCTAAACTTATGCGATCTAGAGCTTTACATGGATTTCTAATAGCTGAAGCTTCAGATTGGATCACCGGAGCTCACCGGAGCCCCAGCGACCTCAAAAATTGGACACTGAAGTTGAAAACTCAACAAAATAAGCCATGAATGATCTGGACATGTTCATTTGGTTGCAAGAAACCTCAAGAGGATAGTAATTGCTTCAATCAAGGACTTGACATTGAATTCACCAAAAATTCAGTGAAATCAAGGCTTTGAGTTCGACAGAACTCAAGAGATGATTTCTCTCTAAATTGAATGCGGGGAACCACTCAGTAGAATGTGGTGATGATATGTGGATGTTTAATTATACGAACTAACTCCCCCTAAGCTGCCATTGACAGCAAGCTTAGGAGGTTGAGTGATTTGGGTGTTTTGAGTGTAGTTGATTATAGGTGCAATTGATTAGGTAGGAAAAGTCCTTAGGGTGTTGTGAAAGTGTTGGAGGACCTATATAGGTGTGGAAACAGCTCTGAACACCTCACCATAGACAGTAAGGTGTCAAGTGAAGGTGCTGGTGGTTTAAGCATTTAGATGTTTAATCAGATGAATTAGAAGGTAGAATGAGGCCTTGAAGTGATGTAGAGGTGGTGAAGGACCCCTAATGGAGGTGTTCTATGTCGTGGACCTCCTCCATGGACAACAGAAGTCGACGGTGGAGGTGGAGGTGGTTTAGGCGAGTTAGCTGGTAAATTTGAGGGGAAAGAAGCGAAATGGAGTTGTGAGGGAATAAGGAAGGTGTTCAAGTGGAGGAAATAGTGAAACAAGGTCCATCTAGGTCGAACTTGGCCTCGCCGGAGTCGGAAGACGAGATGAAAAGTTGAGCTAATTACTCCTACTACTGTTACCTACTTACCTAGCTTAACCTAATCCTAAGTGTTAGATCTACTTAACGAAGGAGGTGAGGGAATCCACCGTTGGCAGGGCGAAAACAAAATCGAAATCTAAAATTGGTGAGAGAAGAAGCTCCAGCTGACCAAAAGGAGGAGATCAGAGAAGTGGGGCACTCTAATGCCAGTGGCAGGGCAGAGGAGAGGAAGAGGAGGTGAGAGAGGCAGCGCTTCCTCAGCGGCAACGCTCGAGAATGGAGGACGAAGACGCTGGAGTTGTGGAAGAAACCATACTGACCAACCTCAGTGTGGAGTAGAGGGAAAGGGGGTCGATACCGGAAAATCGAAGGAGTGGTGAGCTATTTATAGGTGGTCACCGAGCTCTAGGGGGTTGAACCTGGACGTATAGGTGTCTAAATTCAGAGCAACACCCGGTGTCGTCTCCTACGCCGGTGAGCTCATCCGCTAGTCCTAAATAGGATTTGGAAGCCATCCACACCGTCGGATGAAGAGGTGGTGAGCTGAAGCTCGACAGCAGAGACGAAGGCGTATGGGCATGGGGTGGAGGGTGATCGGAGGGTGCGGTGACCGGCTGTCGTGAGCCGTCCGGACCGAGGAATAAGAAGAAGAAGGTGATGTCGATAGTACCCACAGGGACCTTAGTGCAAGAAAACCTAAGGACCTAAAGTAGATAAAAGGACTCAATTGAATAAAAATCTAAGGACCTAAACGTAAACAGAGGCATTTAAAGTTTCTTTTAATTTATTTCTTTTTTCAACTTTTTATATGCTATTATAAATTAGATAAATAATATATTTATGCCTTGAATTTACATTATTACCCTTTTTAGCTTTATTTAATTAAATGATTAAGTTAATTAAGTACTTAGGGTTAAATATTGATTAAATTAATTTAGATATTAATTAACTAGCTAAATATTTAGTATTTGAGTCTAAATTCGTAATTAAATTATAATTATAATTAATAGATAATTAATTTAGTGTTTTTATGTTATTTTAATGGTCCTTAGTATTTAATCCCCTTTATTATAATTAACCTTTAATAATACATATCATTAGCTAATTAACTAGGGAAATTAATTAATTAGGGGTATTGGAGAGTCATGATGAGTCTCTTATCATCAGGCAAGAATCAAACGAATCTCCTAAAACGGACAAATCATCTATGAATACTTCCATAAACTCTCCCACCATGTCTGAGAATTTGGCTAGCATGCACCTTTAAAAAGTTGCAGGTACATTGCAAAGCCCAAATGGCATTCTAGGAATGCAAAGGTTCCGTAGGGACAGGTGAAAGTCGTCATTTCCTAATCCTCGGGATGGATAGGAACTTGGTTATATCCCAAGTAACCGTCTAAGAAACAGAAATACTTTTGTCCGGCTAACCTTTTAAGAATTTGGTCAATGAAGGGCAAAGGGAAATAATCATTTTTCGCGGTTGTGCTCAGCTTCCTATAATCGATATAAACTCTCCAAGAGGAAGCTAAACGAGTTGTGTCACATTCACCTTTCTTGTTAGTCACAACGATAATCCCAGCTTTCTTGGGAACAATTTCCATAAGACTAACCCAGGGACTATCCAAGATCGGGTAAATGATTCCTACGTCAAGCCACTTGATTTCTTTCTTCACCACTTATCGCATGTTGGGGTTCAGTCTCCTCTACATCTGGTGAGAAGGGCGGGATTCATCTTCCATAAAAATTTGATGATTACAATAAGATGGCTCAATCCCCTTAAGGTCGTGGATGGTTCAACCAATTGCCTGCTTATGTGCTTTTAGGACCTTAATCAGTTTTGATTCTTTCTACTTGGTCAATTTTGCACTAATAATCACAGGGAGCATTTTCTTTGGTCCTAAGAACTCATATTTCAGATTCTCGGGCAATGGTTTCAGTTCAAGCTAGAGCGGGTTCAGGATGGAGGGTAAGGAGGATGCTGATCAAGATTCATCGGGACGGTCCAATGAAAGAGGTTGGGAGTGAAGGAAATCAGCAACCTCTTCATGGTGTGGCGGATCTGCCACGGAGGGTTGTGGGTTAAGTGCATTGGTGCGGGAGGAATTCTCAAGGATGGTAAAAGCGATACAAGTCTCAATATTCAGATCATCATCCTCGAGCTCCTCAATATATCCACAATCCTCAAATATGTTAATCGCCTTGAAAATATCAAGTTTCATTTTCCTATCCCCAAAGGCGATTTCCATACTACCACTTTCACAGTTGATATTAACCTTAGTGGTAGCCAGGAACAGATGCCTCAAAATGATGGATGTGTTCCTTAAATCTTCAAGTACATCCATGTCAAGGGCAACGAAATCTACAGAAAAATAGAAGTCCTTAACCTCAATGATAACATCCTCAATAACGCCTTTCGGGTTCGTAATCGAACGATCTGTTAACTACAGCGTTACTGAGGTCAGCCTGAGTTCACCTAATCCAAACTTTTCATAGAGAGAAGTCAAAATTAGGTTGATGGATGCACATAGATCTAGTAATGCCCGATCAAAAGTGTAGTCCCTGATAACACATGAAATCAAAGGGGCACCTAGATCTCTCTTTTTCTGTGGGAGGTGATGTAGGATAACACAACTAGCCTGCTCAGAGAGTATCACCCTCCTCGAGGTAGATTCTCTTGGCTTACGCTTCTGAGTGCATAAATTCTTTAAGAATTTAGCATAAGCCGGAATATGCATAATAGTATCGAGGAGCGGGATATTGATTTCAACATTGTTGAATATATTCAAGAGCTCCTCGTTACTATCAACAGGCTTCTTCCTGGATTTTAGCAAGGCTTCGAGGAATGGAACATGAGTAAAATCATTGGATTCAGGTTCTTAAGCCTTGATTTCTTCTTCAATGTTCTCCTTTCCTTCCTGAGGCTCACCTAGGTTTGATTGACTAGAAGATGGTAGTTCAGGATCCTGGGTTTACCTTTCACTCCTCAAGGTAACGGAGTTTGCAGAAGCATACGGGTTTAGGTCTTGGGGAGGGTTAGGGAAGATCGGAGGGGCTTGATTAGCCAGATATCCACGATTGGATGAAGTAGAAGGATCCTGCTCAACCACCTAAGCATGTGCGTGTGGATCCCTCTGATTCCCATACCCTTGGACTCGATTGCCCTAAGTTTGTACATTACGAGGGTTGGGTATAGGCTGAGATGGTAGAGATCCGAGCTGACGGGTATTAGCAATAAGCTCGAATTGCAAGTTGTCCAGCAAAATTTTCATTTGCAGCATAAGCTGGAGCACGGATCCTTGCATTTCCACCAACTGACGATTCAAATCAGCCTACCCTGTGGATTGACGGGCATTCCAAGTTGGCTGATTGACCTAATTAGGGTGCAACTGAGTGTATACGAGACCCTGACCCAATGGTCTTTGCAGTGCATAGTTCCTAAGTCAGATTTGGGCTGCTGCCCCGAGTTTTCCCAGGAGAAGTTAGAGTGGTTCCTCCAACCCTAATTATAGGAGTTAGAAAATGGGTTGGACCTAACATTCTCCTATACAGCATACACATCCTCATAGGGCAAGGATGGCAGGAATGAAGGAGAGGCATCAGAGAAACTGGGATCAAAGGTCCCAATTTGGAACCCTTGGGGTTCCGAATAATGCTAGCTCATAGGTTGAGTCGCTTCCAGTTGATTTACGAACTCCCGTCCAATAGGAGCTCATGAAGAATGGAAACCCGAATTCTGGGATTTAGTGGGTCTAGAAGTATTTACAGAGTTTCCAGCCATCCACTATTCCATTCTTTTTGTAACCAGGTCCACTTTATTGAATTTATTACAAATCAGTTCTATATCGAATGAATGAGTCATGGACCTCATTAACATTCAATCTGGGTTGCTAGAACTGATTAAAAGTGTCCATGGAGGCATAATTGATAGAATTTTCACTCATTTCCTCAAACAAATCATGTGCACTATCTGCATCCTTGTTGACGAAATTGCCTCCGCAAGAAACGTCCACGTGATTACAGAGTTGCTCAGTCAACCTGAGATAAAAGATTTGCACAAATTGCCATTTCGGCACCTCATGGTGTAGACACTTCCACAACAGATCCTGGAATCGCTCCCAGGCACCATGAAGCAGTTCTCCCGGCCGCTGCACGAAAGTAGTAACCACCTATCGCAAGCATTGGTACGCCCAACTAAGAAGAATTTCTTTAGGAAAGCCGATTTAAGATCATTCCAAGTTGCTATTGGCCTTCCAATAGTCCGATACCAATGTGCGGCCTTACCCCTAAGAGAGTGGGAGAAAGCCTCATGATCATCTGCTCCTCATCCACGTTTCGTGCTTTGGTGGTCTGGACCAAAGTGGTCAAGTCCTCCAAATGTTGAAACGGATCTTCAGAGCCAAACCCATGGAAATGTTTAATCAGGCTCCAAACCTGGGGCTTGATTTCTACGTCACCAACTAGAATCTGGACACCAGGACGTTCCTCGTAATTTGAAAGATCATAAAAATCCTTCAAGGACTGAGTGCCCTAACCATCCATTCGTTGGAACCATACTTGCATTTACGGCAATTGTTCCAACTGCCTTCGTAGCAACTCGTGCTGATTTAGAGGCAGAGGAGGTTGTTGATAAGCCTTTGAATCAATTTGACTAAAATTCAACCTATGCTTCCTAGAATGGTCTAATGGTCCTTCCAAGCAGGGATTCAATGACCTCCTTCCAAGCATAAACTAGAAAGGGGTCGTAAGGACTGAGAACAAGAACCCTACAACACAACAATACAAGCATGTCCTTAAGTTGGGTAACCTAAAAACCTAGGCTCCAAGATAGACTCAAACCACAACACGAATTGTGTTGTCCTTAATCCAGAAGCTGGTTAAGTTGGGCTGGCAAAGCAAGGGGAGCATGTCCCAAAGGTCGCTAATTATGCTAAACCCCTGCCTGCTTAAGTATTTGACAATCAAGCCACGCAACTTAGCACCTTCTGGAGAAAGCAAATGTCACAAATTCGCACCGCAGTTTAAGAAATACCCTAAAACGAACTGATGGGTCCTAAGGCCAATGTCTACCTGATTTTAAATTAGGCTTAGGATAGTGGTGCCTTTGGAATGTGATGGACTCTTGAAATGGGTTGTGTCCTTAATGATTGATTGAAATGTGTAAGTGCACAACCAGGGTTTTCAAGCAAAATCACTTGGATGAGTGGATTTTAGAGTTCAAATATTACTTAAGTAACTTTTAGGATTTGAATCAAGGTGAATTCAACCAAGTTCAGGAGGCACACCAGGATTTCCAAACACAAGTGAAGATGTTTTCCTTGAAATCAAAATAAAGTAGAGTGTCTGGTATTGACCTTAAATGTTTAACCCTAATGAGGAAGCTACTTGATAAGTTGATTTTAAATGAAGTGATGTGGCCCAAACAACTCAAATAATTGGCCTGGTACACCACTGAATTAGGCACACAAGTGATTACCTATTCTGATTTCTACTCAATTATGCATTGATTTGCATGTACCAGTTCCAAAAATCGAGTTACCAGTTGAGTATGAAAAATCAGAAAAGGTTGTGTACCTCTGTGGGATTTTTTTTTTTTAAGTGGAGGGTGAGGTGGGTAGAGGTGACAACAAAACCAAACTAAGCCTAGGGTTTATAAGAGCACCTAGGTTAATTAGAGTTTGAATTAAGGTGATGAAATGAAATCTATGGAGGAAGAAAGAATGGGGGAGCACTTACAGTGGTTTTCAACAACACTTTATTCCTTTCTACTGCTTGAAGATTCTTTGTTAGGGTACCTGCAAGACAATAGGTAAGAAATAAAAGAGTTAGAGAGCTAATAAGTGCAAGGAATGCTGAAAAATAATCGAAATCCGTTGCCTCTCAGCGACGGTGCCAAAATGATGAGCAAAATTTCATAGCAAAAAGTATTGAGTTTGGAAAACCTGTTGTCGTAGTGCAATTCGCAAGAAAATCCAATATCAGATAAATTTTTATTAAAGCGCGAGGTGAGCCCTGGGTCGAACACGGGGAGGCTACGTTGATTTCAAATCTGCAATTATATTTCTTTTTTGTAATTTTGTTTATAATGGTGACAATCACAATGAGTATAAATAGCTAATCTACTTGTAATATAAACAATAGAGCTAGAGAGAGAAAATAATTTTTATAACAATAATAATGTCATTACAACTACAACTAGAAAGTAGAAAATCTACTCTAGAAAGCGATAAAAAGATAAGGGGATAAGAAGTTATCCTCAACGGCTACTTGGAGAACGAGCCGGACGGACAACGCCTAAAAGAAGGAGAGCGAAGATGGACGGAAGGTGGATCGGGAAGAATCGGGGATAAGACATGACCTCAACGTCGTAGGATCCGCTTCCAAAATGGGGGCAAGAGGATGGCTAACGAGAGCTCCACGAAGGAGATGAGAGGTGGAAAATTTTGATTTTAACTCTAGCGGAGCTTATGGGTGGTTATCATGAGGATAACCACCCTTCCTCTTTTCAAAAAAAAAACCCTAGCGGAGCTTCCCGAAGCTTAGGAGCACTAAAGCGAGCTTTAGAACTTGAGTTCTTAGCTCTTCTTAGAAAGGGAGAGAGATGAAGGGATGAAGAACTAGAGGGTGTAGGGGCTTCACATAGGTGATTTTTTAGGGCAAAGAGGTCCTTTTACAAGCTTAATCATGAATGCAGGGCCTTTAGTGACGATGTGTACGACGCTGAAGGCACACGCTCCATCTCCATCATGCGTTGCTAATCCGAGTGCTCAGAGTACGCCACGTCGGCATCGCCTCAGCTTCAATCGTTGCGCGCTTCATCGCACTCGAGCGTCATCAGCTGTCCAATCAAGAGATTGGACAGCTTATGAGGCACGCACGTGCTTCACCTTCTCAGTGCACACAACACTAGCGCGTACAATCGCGTGTGATCGTGCACGTATGCACATTGCATTCATCTGTAGCACCGCTCGACTGCATCTTCGTCACTTGATTAAGATCGTCCGGCTGAATTTCGCCCACGCCCTTCGCTCCTCTTATTTCAGGTGGATGGAGGCTCAACCCGACGCCCCTTCCTCTTGTGCGAGCACCTTATCCACCATGATATGCACGTGGATTGATGCGAAGATCTCTTATGCTCGCGCCTCGTGACCGTTGGATGAAGATCCAACGGCCCAGATCGTGTGAAGATGAACTGCGAATGAAAAGGGCAACGTAGCACACCCAGAACCATTGGATGGCGATCCAACGGTCCACGATGCACGTTGAAGGAGCTTTAGAGATCGGGCTAGCGGCCTTGGACAGTCCAGATGGTGCCATGTGGCTTCATCTGGGCTGTCCATCTTCTTTCACTTATAGAGTGTCACAGATGTCGAATTGGATCGATTTTCACGCCGTTGGGCTGTGATTGTCGATCAGAACCAATGCGGTTAGATTTGTCGTCTAAAGTTCAGATTTTACACCACCTTACCCCTTGACCTCTGATCTTCCTCAGACTGCATCTAATAATACGGAAATCCGATCGGGGTGATCTCGGAGTCATTGAACTCCGATCGTCGCCCTAATCAGATCCGCACGGTTGGATCTTCAATCCGAAGCCCTGAAATGATATCGCCTTGTTCCCTAGCCACAAAAAAACAAATTATTATGCAATTTATACAAATTAACCTAAATGCATGATGATGCATGTTATGCAATATTTATAATGCATGATGCTTCTATGACACTACGAATATGCATAAATAGACATTTTAGGCTAATTAGATGTATGCACATCAACCTTGGCTACCTCGAACTTCCCAATTGTGCCACAGCACTCTCGACAGAAGTGTGACCTTACTACGCAATACCATAGCTGCTCGATCTAGGATGTACCAATTGTCATTCATAGTCGATAAGCGCAAAAGCAAGCTAGGCGATATACTATCGACTATCCCGCCCCACGACTCCAAATGGGCCCTAACAATGAGGTCATAACTTTCATCAAATTTCACAGCAATGAATGGCCTTAATCAGCGATGCGTGGAGAACTCTTATTCTCCGACCACCCATCAATTCGAGGAGGATCTGCTGAGCTAAATTACCAGCTTGGTGCCCAAGGCTTTCTACAGCAAATCTGGAGGCACTACATGAACTCCAAATCTCAACCTTGACGTAGATTCGGCTTACGAGTGGTGCTGATTCCAAAAAAGTGGGCTGACTAGGACAGCCAATCAATACTAACCCAAACAACATCATGCCCAAAGAAAAATCCTTGAGAACCCTTCCACAAAGTCCTTCAAGATATTCTCCCAGTTACCCACAGCACCAGGAGAGACTGTGGTAGACACACCAGGCTTTTGGGTTGACCTCAACCTACTTGGCAAGTCAGGGACTTATTGACATATTGTGCCATGGAACATTTCATGCATATCCACTAGAACTCCATCCAAACATCTCTATACACAAGGGTACTCCCCATGTAACACCAGCCTCAATCTGTGCACCACATACCTTAGCCACCTCCTCAGAGTCCCGTTTCCAGGCACATAGAGTCGATTCTAACAGTAAAATGCTCTTCCAAGCAAAAAGCCCAATGACTGCCCCATCATGACCTTATCTCGAATTTGAGTCAACTTCATATCAGTAAACTTCATCTTTTGATCACCATGATCAACTCTCGCTGCAGTCTACACTACATCATAAGGGCGCTCCAGAAATTCGATGAATAATTACCTTCCTTTCACTAGTCTCAGCGATTCAATCCAAGTCCCACACTTGGAGTTGAGCCACCATCACTATCAGGTATTGGCTCAAAGCATTAGCTACCCTAATGCCTTTGCCTGCATGGTGTTGGATTCAACCATTGTAGTCCTTCTATAGATCCACCCTGCAGCATCGCCTCATTTTAAATTCCTTCCAAGTCAAGATATCAAAAGGTTCACCGTACAAATAATGCCTCCCAACCTCGAGGCAACCACAATGGCTACCGTCAGGTCGTGCTTCAACTCTGGCTAGGACCACTGACAATGCTCTGTCATGAAGCACGTAATCCAAGATAACCCTGCCAAGCCAAGACTCACCTACTCAATCAGGAGAAAAGTGGATTACGCCGCAATGCACCCAGCATGTGACGACCCGAGTCCCGCCAACTGACAAGATCCGAGTCACCATGTGCTAACACTAGATTTATGTTTGAAGTTCCTGAGTTGTAATTATTTCCTTGTTGTCTATTCTAGATAATTCGAAAATACCTCTTGTTTGACAATGAGATAGGCAGTAACTAGGTGGGATAGGAAAGTTAATGCATTGTGAGTATGTGGTTAATTATTGTAGTTAATCATACTTGTGGTTGAATTTACTTTAATATTTTGGTTAGTAACTGGCTAAGTTAATGGATTGCCTGAAACTAGCAAATTTGGTTGTAAAGGTTGGAAAATGAAACTTTTAATTGTTGTCGACACTGGTTGATTTTGTTGTGGAATCCTCATGCTATGCATACCTCTCATTTTAGTCCATGGACCATGTAGTTACTTTACAACCACATGCATTCGAAATAGTTTTCTATATTCCTTCTTTTAATTTATTTCTTGTCTAACTAGGATGCGGGAGAGGTATCCTAAGTTTTCTTTTTTCTCGTTGAGTCCATAACACCCTAGTTTGTTCTTTTTAAGGTTGTTATTACCTCTTTAAGGTTTTTATGGACTTCATACTTACACGTTCCCTCGAGTTTCGGGGACAAAACTCCCTTTAAGGTTGTGATATCTGTAACATCCTAAACCTAGATTTTTGAGTCATTTCAGACTAAGCGTGTCAAGATAAACCCGTTGACACTTTTCATACGCAAATCGAAGCCTGCATGAATTTAAAATGTGTAATTAGATTGAAAACCTACGTGTTTTTCATTTTTGCAATCTGGATCTCGAATCGACGATCCAAAAGTACTGTTAACTTTCTGATGTCACGAGGATTTCAACAGTATGTTCTGTGTGACAATCAGACCTCGGATGTGCAAAACATGTGTAAACTACAAACAAACTCGCGTGCGATCTACCTTAGGAATCACATTTTGCAAACGACCTCTGTTTGGAAATCCGTAAATATTATCGAATTCCTTATCTCGTAACGATTCCGATGGTATGTGTTCTGTAAGAATCGAAGTCCATTTGATCTTGTTACGAGAGTATACGTAGTTATAAATAGAAATAAAAATACTCTTATTTGTTCCCTAAATTGAAAGTCATAAGTAAGGTGTTCCTTAAGGAAAAAAAACAAACAAAAAAATTTTTCCTAATCCCCCACCACCTCTCCCTCCTCTCATTCCTATATATCCCCAAACCCCTCCCATATAATTCCCACACGTCCAACGAAGGAGAGAAAGGAAAAGAGAGGGGGAGAGATGAAATAAAGAGAAGACCGAAAGAAAGATCAAGAAAAAGAGAGGAAACAGGGGAGAAGGAGAGAGAGGAAGGGAAGAAGCCAGTGACAAGAGACAGAGAAGGCTAGAGAGCTCTCAAAGTTAGGGGACCAATCAAAGATCACTTTGACCTAGTTTACATTTCAGTCCAGTCTAACTCTTCATCATCTTCTTCACAAATAAGTCCCCACCGCCTTCAGACTCCTAAACCCATCACCGACGACCTTCAATCAGGGATTACTCCCTAATTTCACGGCCAAACTCTTCCAAATTTGGAAGGAAGATTCATGAAGAGTTTCCCTACAATCTGAGCTGCATCTTGGGCTCTAATTCTTGCCCAAATCCTCATGTGAACCCTTTGAAATCAAGGGTTTCCTATTCTTATGAAAGCTCCAAGCTTCCAAGCTTGGTTTCCAAGCTTGGAATGTTCTCCTTTGGCCTATAAAAAGACCCATGTGCACAACATTACCTCCTTAGCTTGGTTTGGAGGCCGGTTCCCCCTTCTTCCCTTCTCCCCGACCTCCATCTCCACCAACTCCGATGAGCTCCTCCGTCTAGCCTCTTCGCTTGCCATCACGGACAATAGCCGGCAAGCTTATCTTCCCCAACTTCTTATGCTCCTCACGATACGCGTAGGAGCCCCTCATACCCCTTCTTTCCTTGTCGTTCGCCCACCAAAGGTTTCATCTTCCACGGTGCCAGCCAATCAAAGCCCACGCCGCCTTGCCCCTTTCGTCCATTAGATTAAGTTAGTTAGGTTCCCTTGGTTCCCTAGGTTCTAGCCCTCTATTTAAAACCCAAAAACAACCCTCGACGCCGTCGCCAACCACCTTCGTCTTCACCTCCAGCCGCACCTCAGACGAGGTCCTCCGCACGCTACACAACTCCATACACCTCGCCAGCACTCCCAAAACCTCCACCAGCTCACGCCCATCAAAACCCCCTCTAACTATTGGCGATTCCATCCCACCCAAAAGAGCCACCGAACAACCCACCTTCATACCACAGTCCCCGACTCCTTCCGACCACCATACACCTCCACACACCACGAAATCACCGCCATCGCACTCTACACCATTCGGCGAAGCTATTGAGCAATTTTAATGTAGCCATGAGGCCTTATTCATGATTTCAAGTTCTCATCGGAGCTCCGCTGTCGCCCTCGAGTTCTCCGACACACTTCAAGTTCTCCGACCATATTTGCTCCAGGTTTTGGTCCCAGGCTGTGCGGTTTGGCTCCAAGAACTCTCCCAGGTCCTCAATTAAAGGCCTCGCCCTCGACTTCAACATCAATTGGACGAGGTTTCATCCACAGCTGACACGCGAAGGGGTAGTGGGATTCAGTCCCACATCGTGGATTTAGGAGGCGCAACTGTGACAAATGTTTTTTCTGCTCTTGCCTTATCGCCTCAAGACACATCAAGGGTGAGGTCCCCGCCTTCACCTGCACTCACCCGACCCACCTATGCCTACTCACTCCTCGGCTACTACCTAGTGCTGGTAACCCTGGACCCGATAATGCATGATCAGAATACCCGATTAGCACGAATATCTGAGAGAGGAGAGTAGGAAGGAAAGAGAAAGAGAGCGGAGGAGGGGAGGGTTTTGCTCCTCTATGCATTGTGCGACACTTGGTCGCTGAGAAGAGAAGAGGAGAAGAGCCAAAGAAGAGAAGAAGAAAAGAGGAGAAGGCTTTGAGCAGAGAAGAGGCTGTGCTTAAAGAAGAAGTTGAGACAGAAGAAGAGGAGTTGAAAAGAAGAGAGGCTCTTGAGAGAGCCTTGTGTTCTGCTGAGGTGCTGTGAAGTAAGGTCGTCTGACTTGCAAAGGCAACATCTGATTTGTGTTTGATACTGGTACTTTTGGAATATTTAAGCACCTAAGTAGCATGGTTGAAAATACTGTAGCATCATTTGAAATACTTGATATCTATGCTTAGACTAATAATTGGTGATCTAAATCACCATTATTTTGTTTTAGGTTTCTTTTTGTCATATTTAACTCATGAAGTACTCATGCTTATTATTAAATATCAATTTTGAGTAGTTATTGAATATCATTCTTAGCTTATTTCTTGTGCTCATATATATATTCATCTTGATTAGCATGTGAATGCAATACTTACTCCCCGTGTTCGACCTCAGACTTTATTTTAGATATTCAAGTTTATAAATTCTATTTGTTGAGAGAGTTATTTAGGAGATTTTACTACAACGAACACATATTTAAACCTCCCCAATAGCCCTATCAACAACAATGAAAGAGAAACAATGGATGCGCATTCCAGAGTCACCGTGACCTCTCGGTGACATTAGGTAGAGTAGTTTCTTTTTCTGTACAGTTTTTCTACATGATTTTCTTCACGTATTGCATTGTTTAGTGTGCGTTCTTATCTCTTGCTAGGATCGGACCCGTTTGCGTATTTCTTGTTGCTCTGGGTACTAGAATATTAAATATAAATGATAAAAATCAAGTCATTGACTTGGAATTTGAATAACTAAAGTAATAATGTTAACTGCCGGATTAAAAGGAATTAACGGTAAATTATTTGATAACTTTTGTGAAATGAAGCAATTAAACTTGTTAGTTATGGCTTTATCATCATATGTACAAAAAGAACACTATTTTTAGTAAAACTTACATCATCGGGATAGTTAAATTATGATTTAATGGGAACCACGATCGGAAATTTAAAATTTCCAGAAAATGGATAAGATAGAGAATAATGTGAATATTAATCCTGAAACTAAAAGTACAATTCTTGATATGGTTGATTGGATACCAATAAATGATACAGCTATCAAGAAATGATCAAATAATCAATGCGACGGAATTGTCGAAAAGTAAAGGAATTAGAAAACTAATTTTAACCCGCTACTCACCGGAGTTTAGCTGTAGCTTTGGTCTTTTCAAACCGGTTCGGAGCTAGTTTAGGGAGTTACTAACCTCCCTACGACTCTTTGGTTAGGCCTAGCGACCAACTGGGGTAGCGGATTGTAGGGCTCAAGGTTTGGAGTTCTTTTTTGCCAGTGGGCAGGTCATTGGCTATCTGTAGTTCAACGTGCATAACGCTTGTACGTGTTCACGCTACACGACGTAGTTGCCACCCCTTTTTGTAATGACCTCAGGGTGGAGTGTAGTGACTCGATGGATATAAGCAATCTTCCCGATCAGGAGGGTGGCTTATACCGGTCATACATTACAAGAAGTTACACAAAATCGTCTCATGCCCTGAGACATCGATTGATAAATTGACGACTGATAATTGGGCTTCTAATATACAACACGAAACCGGATAACGAGATGCTTAATAAATAGATTAATTAAAATTATGGCTCCCATTTTCTCTTGTGCTTAGTTACTGTTACACTCTGCTGTTGTTTTTACTCTACTCAGTTTTACTAACGTGTTTTTGGGTTCAGTACTCAGGTATATACTTAACAGTTCGCAAGGAGATTTCCATTGAACATCTCCTTGAGATTATATACTACAATAAATCTTCTGGTTAGTATTCAATTTATGTTCCTTTAATTTTTGCAATATGAATTGTTTGTTAGCAATGATTATATTTTATGATTATGTGTTAGGTGACGGCGATCTTGTGGGTAAGTTGTGCTCGTTGTTAGCACACCGCGACTTGGGTTTCATCGGTTGGTGGGACTTGGATCGTCACATATCATGGCCCTCAAAGTTTCGCATGTTGTTCCATACTCCGAGAATAAACCAGAACGTCGGCGAAGTACACCCCGACAAATCGAGACAAAAAGGCTCTAAACACCTAGTTCCTTAGGCCCACAATTGCGGCAGGGCATTGATTAGACCAAAGCAACCTAATCAAAACTCATAATGCCCACAAGTTCTAATCACTGAGATTTCCTTAGCACCAACCCACTAGCCCTAGATCTTAAACCAGAACAGTCCCGTGTAAGAAACTCGCTTTCTCCCCAAAACAGTCTAAAATGACGTAGCGCCTAGCCAACCGATCCTTTCCAAAGATTGCACCAGCACCCTTTAAATCAAGGTCTAACAAGTCCACTAATAGCTCATAATTTGCTATCCGAACAAACTAATTCGATATCCATCACTTGGGCACAAGCAATTACCCGTCTGGTTGACATCAACTACCAGGTCAGAACGCCATCCTCAAACATCTCTTTTCCTGCAAAGCGAAGGAGCTTCAAGAGCTTCACCCTGAATTCATTAGCTGCCATCCGACCCTACAAGAGGCAGGCAAACTCGTCTCTTCTATACTCCCCCACCTACAGCAAAACAATCATAAAAAAGTTCCAGGGGCTTGTCCATGCCAAAAGGACAATTTCAACCACTTTGACCATGGCCCACCATCACTTCATTATGCCTCCAAACTAGAGGATAGTCGAATACATCCCATGCTCCACTCCTACCTAGAGAGCACCTAAGATCCTCCCAATCTGCAACATCCAATCTTCTGCAATCAACAAATCACTGAATCTCAAGAAGGTCGATAGTTTCGTCCTCCTAAATTGCTCGAGTTCTGCACTCTTAATGAGTGCCGCAAGCAGTGGCCAATTAGGTCTGTTATCAAGTGGAGGCTTACACAGACTATTACCCCTACGATGAATCCATCCATCCTTCGCCACCGCCATCAACTCCGTTATTGCAGAGGTTCCCCAATCTAGCCCAAATTCTGCTCATAGTGTCGACTAAGGTCTATAGGATTGTCTGTATTGTACCTTAGAACTAAGCAATGGCCACAAGGGAATTAGGCTAACACTTGCTACCTCTTTGTTGTTTGCAGATCTTAGTAGGCATCCAGGAATAGATACAAAACTCCATTAACTAACAACGTAACAGTTCAGCAACATGGTATGCCATGCACATGGACTACAACCAATTTATGGACTATAACCCCAAAACCAACCCAGCAAACACACTTCCAAAGAAGTGCATAGCTCTGATACCACCAAAGGTTGTCACACCTCGATAATCCTCCCGACAAATCGAGAGCGGACCAATAGGTAGACACACGCCAAGGTTCCAGTTACCAAACGACTTGGGTTATAATTAATAGTCCTACCCATAAGACATGTCTTAGGAAAACCAATTTTAAATAAACCGTAGGGTCGAAAGCTACCTAAAATCCGATAGAGTTTCCCCTATTTATCGAATATTTTTCCCAAAACCTGTACATGCAAATTATACCTGTGCAAACATACAACAATGTATGGATGGACATACCCCACAACAACACTATGAAGCAATGAAAAGCGATAAATTACCACTAATACATTACCACTCCATAAGCCTTTTCATCATAGCCATACATTCACCGTCTTACGTCACAGCATATACAAAACCTCACAATTGGAAGCATACACATCTTACAATACCAAAAATTATTTAACTACCATGTTACACAAAAGAGCTTAGTTAAAACATTTATACCAAGTGCTAAAGGCCTATAGCAAAGGGAAGCACAGGCTCACCTCTGATGATCTCCCAAGTCCTCCTAGGCCGGAATCCATCTTAATGCACCTTCTACTTCGCAGCAATGGAACTTGAAATGGGTTACAAAGTAGGAATGAGCCAAGCAGCTCAGTAAGGATAAAATATATGTAGAAATTGAAACAAAGAAGGGTAGTATGTGGATTTATGTCATATAAGCCAATCACAAGACATTTCCCCTAATACTTAAGCCTTAGTAACATACCAGGCTAACCACACGTCTTTTCACATTTCTCATAATTAACCCAAGTTTCATTAACACTATAGGCTGGCTACAATCCTTTTTTTCTCTATTTACTAGGATTTATTCAACTGATTTATCATATGGCTTATTCTCTCACTCGCCTCAACAATCAGATTTTGGAAAATCAACCCTCTATTAGAGGAAATTAAGACGTATCCTTCCCTTGGATTCCAGCTTGATAGTCTCCCCCTAGCAAGGGAACGGGCTAGCAGAGCTGATAATCCTCATGAAAGGCATACTCGTTCTCAACATATCAGAAACGTTGCTGACCTCGATCAAAAGAGTCGGGCTTCTTGGGAGCTACTCAGGCCAATGCCTTTTGATAGCAAAGAATAAGCTCAATTCGTGCCTCGCAAGGTTCAATCACAGATCATTTCTGATCAAAAGCCACAGGGTTGGTCAGAATTGTCAGGTCACACCAATTCTCTAACTAGGAGCATGGACTTTGGGTGTACACTCTCAATCCGCCGTCGGATGAGATATCAACCAAACCCCTCACAATACCCTAACGTTTTCCACTCATGTGGACGCCTAATGAGCCGATAGCTACAAGTACCAAGTACCCTGATGACTTTTGTTGTGCATGTGGGTGCCTGTTCAGCCTAGAACTATGAGTACCTCTACATCAAGTCGGATTCGAGTACTTCCAAATATCTTAACTCGACAATAGCACGTAACTCGTTGCCGTACCCAAGAACCATGTGTGTTTCAAGGTAGATCTTAGGTAGTCTTTAGCCACAACTCATCCTCAGGTCTCCGACCTGAACAATGAACTCGTGGTTCACGAAGTCAGTGGGTGCAGCTCTACAAGGTCACATAGTCAACTTACTCGTCTTTTAATCCATTTGAAATTCTGTACCAAGAGCAAAATCCTAGGGACCTATTGGATCACTTGGGGTCTAGCCTCAGACCTTAGGATCCAAGATCTCTTTTTAAACTCACAACAAAGTTGCCAAGATTTGATATTCCAGATCTCAAATAAGATTTAGCCAACTATACTCCAGGTTTTAATTCGCCTCCTTAGGGTTTTCCACACTCACAACATGCTAAGCCACCATTAACACAGGTGACAAATACATCTTCAAGCTCTTAATAATTCTTAGTATATTTGATTTTCTTCCTTTGTTATTCCCTTTTTCTCTTTATAGATTAAGGCATGATTCAATAATAGTATCATGATTTCCAAGGCACCAATACAAATACTAGTGTTCAATACCGATCCTGGGTGTCACAACCCACTGGTCGCCAGAAGGAACTAGTACCGGTACTGACTCTCAATACTAGAACTAGGCATCTCCAGCCTCCCACTTGCATTCCATTCGACTTCATGTTTCTTCACATTACAAAATGGTTCAGCCTTGGCAATTAACTCCAAATGTAAAAGTCATGGCCTACTTAAAATGCCTTTGCAAGTGTATTAATAATTGTATGGTCGTACTATGAGGATAGACTAATGCAAATAGACTACATGCTATTTGCCCAAATGCAAATACTTACTATGCTTCCATTTATGCAAGCTCTTATAAGCCCCAAGTCTTAATGCAATAATCCAACTATTGAATTGACCATCATCAACTCCTATCCCACATACACCTAATTTTCTAAATTCACAAGACATTGCGGCTTATGAATGTGCTTAAACACAACAAGAATATAGTAATAATGGAATAACTTTTTAATGGATGGACAAAATGTCTTAAGCATTGATTCATTTATGACATCTAAAATGAGAAGAGACTCATCCTTTCTTCAATTTTGAAATCTATTAATAAACATAACCCAAATGTTCAGAGTAATCTTCAAAGGCAGAGAAGCATTACAACAAAGTGCATAGAAGTTCAAAATTTCCTATGACGCCCACCAAATCTTCACAAATCCAAATTTCAACCCACAATATAGTCCCTGCTGGGGATATAAACTCAAGTTACTGAGCTTGGCACTATTCTTAACATCTTTCAAAATCCATTCCTAGTTTTCACCAACCTTTACGACTAGTTTCCATCCACCCAAGGGACAATTTTATAACCACAAAACCTAAGTTGGGTCTATTTGCTTCAAACCTAATACAAGCAATTACCAAGATATACCCAACATCTATCACAACGAAAGGAAAACCCATTTCGACTCAGGTTTCACATGCAACAAGGCACTCATTTCTATATTATTTCTCTGTCCTACACATGCAAGTATGAGCCACCATGCTGGAAATTCAAGAGGACATGAATAACAGGGTTAAGAATTATCTCTACCTTGCCTTGCTTCCCATCCTCCTCGTCACTAAGCAGCTGCCCCTCTGGGTCACCTCGCAATCAACAGCACAAAATAGTCATATCAGTATTCCCAAAAATTTTCCTAGGTATGGTAATTAGGGAATAATATTCCATAATTACCGTACAGGAGAATTATATTCATTAAGTTCTCTGTCTTGTACATAACCCGCCTCTTCAAGATGCGAGTTTTGCCCTTCGTACTCCCCATGTCCTTCCCCTTTCATCGCACGGGGATATAAGCTCAAGTTACCAAGCTCAGCACTATTCTTAGCATCTTTCAAAATTCCATTCCTAGTTTTCACCAACCTTTACAACTAGTTTCCATCCACCCAAGGGACAATTTTATAACCACAAAACCTACGTTGGGTCGATTTGCTTCAAACCTAATACAAGCAATTACCAAGATATACCCAACATCTATCACAACAAAGGAAACCCCATTTCGACTTAGGTTTCACATGCAACAACAAGGCACTCATTTCTATATTATTTCTGTCCTACACATGCAAGTATGAGCCACCATGCAGGAAAGTCAAGAGGACATGAATAACAGGGTTAAGAATTATCCCTACCTTGCCTTACTTCCCATCCTCCTCGTCACTAAGCAGCTGCCCCTCTGCCTCTGGCTCACCTCGCAATCAACAACACAAAACAATCACATCATTATTCCGAAAACTTTTCCTAAGTACGGTAATTAGGAAATAATATTCCATACAAGAGAATTATATTCGTTAAGTTCTCCGTCTTGTACATAACCTGCCTCTTCAAGAAACTCTGCCAGGATCTCTTGATAATTGACAGATTATCTACTGCTTGGACAGGCTTATGATTTCACTTGACAGATTGCTTTATGATTTCATTTTAATCTCTTTCATGTCTTTGATAATTGAGTAAATTTTTTGTTATTTGCTGAATAAATCAAATGCATACATGGACAGGCTATTTACTTTCGTGAATGTTCTTGGATTTTCCCATATTCAATTGCTATGTTCAGACATAAGAGGTTTGTTTCAGCAAGATTTAGATGCCATATTCTGACAATAAACAGTAAGAAGTTTATTTAAGCAAGAACCATGCCTAATCTCACACAACCAACAATACCTAACAAAAAAACCCCCTGATAATAAACTCATGACCCCTTCCTCCCTAAAAAGGACAGAAAATGCAAGAAATGATAAAAAAAATTCCCTTCTTTGAGAATAATAAAGTGGGGTTCTTTTCCACTTTGGCTGTTGTATGTCAAGATGTGATTTCTCGGTAGATGTACTCTACTTGTATTTGGCCAACTTTGTGTGATCCTTCTAATTTATTTATATCCATATAATAAGCATTATGGCCACATAAAGAGCATCTAGAGAACGATCAATGTTTCTTGTTTGCGGTGCATTTGTTACAAACCTAAAATTTTAGAAAACAAGATGCTAGAGCTGGACAAGGTTTCTAACAAGGGTGACCATGTGTTTGGCTTCTAGTTATGTTACTATCTATAGATATGCATTTGTTAGATTACTATCTTAGTTCTGTCTTGATATTCTTCTACTATGATTCACTACTACTTTCTAACATTGCACCTATTGTTGCTCTTACCACTTTGTTTTGTATCATTACCTTCATAACAGTGTGATCTCTTTGTTTCTCTTTTTTATATGGGTGTTTCTTTGATAGATATGGGTTGGGAAATTATTTACATAACGTTTGTTCCTTTTTAGTTGGAAATCATTACGAGGCATATCTATTGAGGAAGTGTGTGTATCCTCATGACCTCATTAGTCATCAGCATCTTGCTTCCAGTTGACTAACAATTTGGGCATACTCTGGCCTAGAAATGGAAAGCCCATCAGGCAACCAAATATATCTTCCTGAAACAACATCCATGCATCATCAGTTACACTTGAACATTCAAGATCTTTTCATTATCTCATGTTTGCAGGTTAGATGACCCTTTTATAGCATGTTTGTTTTAGCCCAATGTATTCCTCAACAAAAATGGACCAAGTGATAAACTAATTCCAAAAGATACAAAAGGCTCTTAAATTGTACAATATTCTTGATCAAATATATTTAAGATCAATTATTTCATTGTTACTATTGTACGTTTTGAGCTAATAATATTTCCCCTGATTTCTAGATATTTCTGATAAGTTGCACTTTGGCATTAATATTTTTGATATTTATACACCTATTTATAATATTTTAGATGATTTCCGAATGCTTACATTCTTAACATTTTAAGAGATACTCATCATCAAGTACATCATAGTGTTGGAGCTCCTAATCATACTACTGGTACAATAGCCTTCCAATAAGACGATGACGAGGTGACATTTTATTTGTTAATGATTTTTAAGTGTGATAAAATTTCACATATTATATTTTATTATAAATCTTCATGTAGAAGATCTATAATCGCATAACTCATATACATTCAATAGCTACTACTCATAACACGAGCATTTGAGCAAACTGAAGATGAAGAGGTAACATTATATGGAACTTAATTGTTTTATTATCATTGTAGATTGTGTTTTAAAAATAATTGATTAAGTTGATTTTTGCATATTGATTAATTTATTTCATATATTTTTCTAGATGGTCCCCGAACAAGCTGAAGATGAGGTGAGACTTTAATAATCAATTGGTTGCTTATAATAGTTATTTGTTTTATAATGGTAATAACAAATTCTTTTCAAACGTTAAATTTTTTCTAGATAACTTTTACACATCCTAAAAAAAAGCGAGGAAAAGCACGTTGCAATTTTGCTCATTATTTTACATCTGGAGAAACAATCTTTGTTGACATTAAGGAAGGAGTTAGTATTGGACTATATAGTCAAAAGTTTGAAAGTAAAGTTGGAAAGTTAGCTCATGCTATTGTACCAATCACCTGTAGAGATTTTAGACTTGATGCGACGAAGGAGATGAAGTTAGAACTTTTAAAGCCCCTACTGGTATAATTTCTTATGTTTAATCATTATTTTAAAATAATTTTTTTTGTTATAAATGTTTATAAGTTATAGATAATTGATTTTGTAGGAAATTTTTCATTGGGAAAATAGTCCTTACGTCGAATGACAAATTATGAAACAGGTAGCCAAATTATCGATACAAGTTGAAGGAAAAGATAAGTTAAATTTGGAAAATATTTATAATTTTTACATTTATATTTTTTATGTAATAATTGATTTTTGATGTTTTTTATGATATTTTAATAAAAATGTTCCTATCTCGAAAATGCTTGTAAAAATACCTGATGATGTACATCACGATGATTGGCGTAAACTCATAGATCATTAGACAGTGACAAGTATAAGATAATTATTTGGATTGATTTTAAGTATTAGTAATTTAGTACTTTAAGTTTGCATCTTAAGCCTTAATTTTTTTTATTTGCTTTAAAGTCTCTAGTAGGGAGAAACAAGTTGAATAGAGTTAAGGATAACGTGTTACCCATCGAATGGGTAGACAAAATTTACACCAGTTACATCATAAGCTTGTAAGTATTAATTAATTTTTTTATTTTTTATTTTATCCTTATAGTCTATTAGATTACTTAATATAGGCAAAATAGGGGAATAAAGCTTCAAGGAAAGATCTTTTTAAGTATTCCAAAAGTCTAGAAGGTCTAAATGGGTCAAGAGTTTGGTATGAAGAGAAGTACAAAAAATAATATGTAAGTTTGTTGAATTAATTCTTTTATTGGTTATATGCATAAATAACTTAATATATAAAATAATTTTTGGTAATTTTTTGCTTAACTAATTGAGTTTTTATGTTAATTAGGAATGTATGGAAGATCTTACAGCGCGGTCAGAGGGACGTAATTCTACTTCAGTGTTGTCAAATGATGATGCTTATTTGTAGGTCATTAGGAAAGAACATCCTAGTTTTGTATGTGGTATCTGTCCTAGTATTAGGCCATCCATTTATTATGGAAGATGTGCTTATTCTTTCAATAAAGCTCTCGAGACTCGAATGGATAAGATGGAAAAGATGATAGATAAAGTTTTGGATATGCTAACTAAGCAACAAGATGCTTCTTCGTCTCAACATCGTCTTGTAGTGTAGGAAGTGGAGCAAACAGGGATATTGAAGATGACAGCTTTGAGAATGGAAATGATCTTGACTATGAAGATGATTACTTTCTTGATGAGTAGGAACATGCGTTGAGTGAGTTAACTTTTTTGTACGAATGACTTTTGATTTCATTTACGTATGTTTAGTCTTTTGTAATTAAGAACATGAATATTGGGTTGAAAATGAATAAAATAATTTTTTTAGGTATGTGTAAATGTTATTATAATGAGTGCTATTAATATTATAGGTAAAATAATACCGATGAAAAAAAAGTAAATCATAAGAGATTATATTACAGTAATTAAAATTTTTTAAATAGGTAAATAAATTTTGGTACCATATTATTTTCGTGAAATGACTCCAAAGAATTTAAGATGGTAAATTATTGTTACAAATTTGTCATAGTTTTAACTGTCACGTGAAGTCTTTCATGATAGTTTTAAACATCACTTAAGGCCGTTCGTGATAGTTTTTAAATGTCACTTAAGGTCTTTCATGATAGGTTTTAACCGTTGCATAAGGTCTCTCGTGATGGTTTATAACCGTCACGTAAGGTCTTTGGTGATAATTTTTAAGCATCACGTATGGTCTTTCGTGATGATTTTTAAACGTCATGTATAGTCTTTCGTGATGGTTTTAAATCGTCACGTAAAGTATTTCGTGATGATTATTAAACGTCACATAAGATCTTTTATGATGGTTTTTAACTCACTTAAAATCTTTTGTGATGGTTGTTAAACATCAAGAAGGACTTTTGTGATTGTTTTTAACCATCCCAAATGATAAATCATTTGCGACGGTAATTCTTTTTGGGACGCCCCTTTTTGTGACGGTTCATGTTACCACCCCAAAAATCCTTTTGTGATGGTAATGATTGTTTTTTGCAACAGTAATATTCTATTGCAATTGACATTTTCTTGTAGTG
Organism: Thalassia testudinum; assembly: GCA_037157565.1. NCBI lineage: Eukaryota > Viridiplantae > Streptophyta > Magnoliopsida > Alismatales > Hydrocharitaceae > Thalassia > Thalassia testudinum. The sequence continues at coordinate 3,255,933 of JAZHRO010000007.1, forward strand.
ATAGGAATTATATTCGTTAAGTTCTCCGTCTTGTACATAGCTCGCCTCTTCAAAGAGGCAAGTTTTGCCCTTCGTACTCCCTCTGTCCTTCCCCTTTCGCCATAGCTAGTACTTGAGAAACTCGTCATTTGTAGTGGCGAGTTTCTCCTCTTTCATACCTGACGTCCTTTGTTATGTAAGATGTCTAACATGTCGTCTGACACTTTCACATTAAAATCCTGTTTAGATCTAAGGGAATCAGGGAAAAATAGTAAGAAAATCGGATATTAGTAAACGTCCAATTTTTGGTCCAGGCAAGTTATAATAGGAAATCAGCCATCTGACAATATCAGTAGATGTCTGATTTTCTGTGTGGAGAGTAATATAAAACTCATATCTTCGAGAGGCGAGTTTGAGGTCTTCCAGGTAATACATAACTTGCCTCTTGAAGAGGTAAGTTTTATGGAACTCGCATCTTCAAAAGGTGAGTACTTTTTTTTTTTTTTTGCGTGCTGACTTCTACTGCTGAGTGGTGGTAGACACAGCTGCTGCTACTGTTGTTGCTGGAAAATAACGCTGCTAGTGTTGTTGCTGCTACTACGTAATGTTGATGCTACTGCTGCATATTGGTAAGAGTCCCATGCTCTTAAGTCCATGGTTTGGGGAGTGTTGAACCCATTCAAATCATAACCTACCCCTCCATCAACTATTTGGTATAACTCTACAACTAAATGGTATACCTGCACCTCCATCACCCCAATCACCACATCCATCACCCCAATCCCATTCCACCTAAATGATGATGCAGTTGCTGCTACTGCTAATGTCGCTGCTGCTGCTGCGACTCATGCAGGTGCTGCTATTGCGCTGCTACTACTACATTAGTTGTTGCAGCTAATGCTACTGCTACCACATTAGCTGCTGCTACAGCTAATGCAGCTGCTGCTGTTGCTGCCACATTAGCTGTTGTTGCGGCTAATGCTGCTACTACTAATGCAACTGCTGCTGCTGCTCCAGCTAATGCTACTATTGCTTCTTCATTGTTGCTGTTGCTTATATTCTTTCAATCACACACACCAACCTAGCATTTAATAACCAAGCAATGAATGAAACACAATCAACCAAGCAAGCAGTCACACCGAAGCAATGTATGATAACCAAGCAATCAACCACAATATATTTTACATTCATTAATGTTTTGTTCAAACTTTTTGCATGATAATGCTTACATAAAAATATTTCCAAAAATTGGTGAGATATCATAAGTATGCAACATAAGTGCAATACTTACAACTAAGTCTCACTTTCAACAAAAAAAATCATACAATAGGAATAATTAGTTTCTTTCCGTCCTCCGTCGAGTGTATGTCTTTCAAGGGTTATGAGAATCGTCTTGAGATCGTTCTAACTGAGTTTATTGATCTATTTCATCAATTTGTGTGCCAGTAGCATCTTTTCAATCATCGAAATCCGAAGCTGTAGGTGATGGTGGGGCACGAAGAGTAACATGTGAGGTCCCCTCCCCGAAGTCTGTATCTTCTACGTTTCTCTTAAGCAGAGCTCCTAGTGTTATCTCGAAGACGGTAGGTAACTCAATGGCTGGAGTCATGAATGGATCATCAGTTTGAGTTTGCTACAAGGAAAATTATTGAAGTGTCAATGTATTGCTAAGATTGAAAATATTAAAATTATTACAATATCTTACCTCAGATTGGCCCTATAGATCCTGGTGAGGTTCCACCTCTAATTGATCCTAAGAGGCCTAGGAGGGTTCTTCTTGCATAGGTTACTGCATGAAAAATTTTGAAGTGTGTCAAAAATTTGCTAAAATTGGAATTATGAAAATCCTGTAGACTTATATTACCTGAAATGTGGCCTATAGATCCTGGTAGGGTTCCACCTCGGATTGATCCTAAGAGGCCTAGGAGGATTCTTCTTGCATAGGTTGCTGCATGAAAAAATTTAAAGTGTGTCAAAATTTTGATAAAAATGGAATTATGAAAATCTTGTAGACTTATACTACCTGAAATGTAACCTATAGATCCTAGTGGGGTTCCACCTTCGATTGATCCTGAGAGGCCTGGGAGGGTACTTGGTTGCTGCACGGAAATAATTGATAAAAATTCCTAAGTTCATGAGAAAGAGAATATTATATTAATTAACAGTTTTTACCTCAGAAGGGGACTGTCAATCTTAGGGATGTTCCACCTCCATTCGATCCTGTGAGGACTAGGAGGTTTCTTCGCTTAGATGTTGCTGCAAGGGAATATTTTAATTTATGTCAATATATTGATACTAATCTAAATATTATATTTAATTAAATGATTTTACCTGTAGTAGGCAATCTTGATCTTGGGTGGTTGTACATCAAGTGATAGGTGCAAGGCCTCTGGTGGAGGGTCTAGCACCTCTGGTGGTGAGTGTGGGGCCTCTAGTTGATGGTTTGTGGCATTCGATGCAGAATCTGGATCATTTCCCTATACCCTCCCATGTCCTCTCCCACGCCCCTTTCCTTGCCTTTGTCCTTTGCCACGTCCTCAATCTCGCCCTCGCCGCCGTCCCCTCCCACACCCTCTTGCAAGTGCATCATCCACACCGTATAGTGCTTGAGGCTCAGGGGGTTTGAAATGATATGCTAGTGTGTTACTATTTATCTCTATTGCTTGGCAAGCTAGGTTATGGATGTCTACAAAGTCAAGGTGATCATGCGTCATCTCGCGAACTCAAACCCACATTAAATTGCAAAACAAAACGATAATGTCTACGAAATTAAATGAGCAGATGTATAATTAACAAGCATTATTATATAACGTTACCTCATTATGAAGAAGAATAGTATAAGGATTTACGTTATAATCCAATAGTGCACCAAGTCAACCGATAAACCTCCTGATAATCCTGTTATACCAAACACGTATTCCGATGTAGCAGTAGGGTTATCTATCAGTGTCAGTGGAGCGATTTGTTCCACTTTGGCCCCCCAATCCTAAATGTATGATGCATGGTGTTGACATCAATCAATCTCAAATTTCCCCCTCAAATCCTGTATCATAGAGGTGATTTTCTAAATCGCATTCCAAAGGAACACCCAGAAGACCTCCAAATTGCTTGAGGACATGATTCGGGAAATGATGCTCCACTATATGGAAGTATATCAAGGGGACTCGTGCAGACCAGATCTCCCTCCCAACTAGGCAATATTCAAGTAGGTTTTATTGTATATCCTACGTGTAAGGCTGCCATAGAACCTACATAATCTGACAAGTGAAATAATTAAAACACGTTTGCTAACGTAATAAATATGGTGGAAACGTTAAATTAGATACTTGCTCTGCACTTTAGAGGCCAAATGCATCCCTATAAGGAATCACAGCGTTAGTTGACTGCTTCTGGATATTGAGAGCAACCACCCAACGAGCACCCAATGGTCATCCCTACCACTTTGAACAACAATGCACGATAGATGCTATGTGAGGAAACCTCTCCCACACCCAAACTTGCAGCATGATCAATGCTCCACCAATCTCGTCAGTCCCTGTATAGGCAACTAAGCATAATTGGCGATAAAGATACGCCAAACAAGCAGCTCCCCAGCTATACTATCCTACAGCCTGTGATATGTATTCAATAAGCACAAGTGAAAGATGTAAATACTCATTGAAACTTAAGCAATAAATCTTGTAACGTTAACTTTAGATTTTGCTTACCTACAAGTCCTCTAATAAAGGTAAGTACATCGACGACATGTTATTCCCATACTTGTCTAGGAAAAGAACGCCGCCCATGCATTGTAAAATGTAAGCTCGTGTGTATCAATGACATGTCTCATCGTCCGCATCATCTCACATGTCTGCGAAAGTCCCCTGCAGCCAAGTCATTTGTACCCTAGAACCGGAGATTTGATTCTCGCTGGGTACCGCTCCAAGTAATCGGTCGCACAATCCTCTCCAACTAGGCATAGAGGTCACACCTGCGACTACGAAACCATCCACAGGTAAACCAGTGATGATAGCTATGTCCTCCAAAGTGACAGCCATCTCACCTCTAACCATATGAAACGTGTGAGTCTCCGACCTTTAGCAATCCACCAGAGCTATGATAAGATGTCAATCTAATGATATGAAACCAAAGTCTAAGATCCCTCCAACTCCTGCATCTTGTACAAGCTGAGCAACTCGTAAGTGTACTGGAATAGATCGCATGATTGCATCATGTCGATGGCATCCCAATGCTGAGTAAACCCATGTAAGTTTAATGTGGTACTCGTTAATGGAAGATACATTTATAATGGTTCTTTAAGAGAAAACCAATTTTAATCTACACCCATTTCTATACCTTTTAACCATTACCATTACAAAATATAACCTCCTAATAAAAGTAAATGAGAGTTACATATGAAATATATAAAATACTATTTAATACTTACATCACCATCTCATACACTTGTGGATCGTTGCACATCCTGTCTGTGTAAAATAGACGGGTCAAATGGTCCCGCCTACATCTACAATTGAAGAAAAATAAAATTAATTAGACTTTGTAATTATAGTAATGTGAGACATTGATAAAAAAAGATATTCATTACAAACATTGCATTTACCTCTATTTGGATAATTCTTCCTGTTATGACCAGTAATTTTGAAACACTGCATTTATTAATATTTCTACTCCGTCGAGAAGTGCTTGGTTGTGACATTTGTTGTGTGGACGATGAGCTTTCACATTATATTTGAGGGCAATGCCTTCTACTATGTCTTTGCATGCACACACGACAACTATTACTTTGTCGACTTTCTCGAATATCCATCTCGTTATGGATACGAGACAACTTTGGTCGACCTTTCTCTCATTTTTTCTTCCATCACAGGATGTGCTTCTGAAATACATACGACTGCCAAGCTTTAGGACCAGATATTGGCTCGAATTTCCCTTGATATATTAACATTATTACTCCCAGGTATACCAATGGGTGACAGCTGTAAGGATGTTAACATGTCTAGATGTCAACACTGCACATACATTTGAGAATAGGATTCTATATGTTTGCCACTTGTTGCAAGTACAAGTCTCATTCCTTGTGTCAACTTTGTGAAAATTCCCACCTTTCAAACCATATAGTGTCTCACGCCTACCAGTGAGAACTTCATAGTATGGATCTCAAATCTCAAGAAAACGAGTGACATTATGACTTCTCCCTATATTCATCCAATTTTCCAACATACCATTTGCGTATGTAGTATATCTCTCATTTCTGCCCATTGCTACATGTGCTTTCTCACAATACTTGTCAAAGTAAGCAACACAATTGTAGAAAGCTTTTCTAACTACGGCACATATTTGAGGATCGTGTTATAACTCGCTCAAATTGGTCGTCATATTTCCAAATCTATACCCACCATCAAAAGCCATTGTCCACTGTTGTTTATCGATCCCACACTCGTCAAACCATTTAGAAGCATCTACATTAATGTTTCTCAGTGTATTCATGCAAAACTCCCTTTCCTGTTCCGAGGCAAGTCTTCTTAGTAGCCTCCTGCTACCACAATAGCTCAAGTCCTCTACCCAAGTAGTGAACCCATGGTTCACTAAGTCTAAGGGCGCAGTCTTACGAGCTCACCTAGTCGACTTACCATGATTTGATTTCATTTGGGTTCTATACCAGGAAAGAAGTCCTAAGGACCTAGTGGATCTCCTGGGGTCTTACCTAAGACCTTAGGATCCAAGTACTTCCTCTTATTAGACTCGGGTCGAGTCACGGATGTCGTCTCGTGAGATTTAAACCATTACTTAGTCAATTCGAATTTGCTTTTAATGTGTTCTTAGAGAGTTCATGCTCAACTTATAAGTGCATGCATACACACACACACATGCTTTACCCATCCAGGGTCTCATTGCAATTTTATCCATTTCTTCCTACCCATTGGGTACCTACTCAAAGTAGGTTCTATCATTACATGGAATTTCTAGTGTCAGAATCACACAGTTTCAAGACAATTATTACATTCAACAAACTTTCAAATGTTAGGGACCTGTTCCCTATCATCAATAAACTCAAACAGCATACGCCTATTATTAGGTCATCCAGATCTATTGCTAGGTCAAGATGTCTATCCAATTCAGGAATGCAAAACCCACCTTTCATATCCGAAATCCAAGTTTTAAGCCTTTAAACCCTCTGTAATCTAGACCACCAATACATGCACATGTCTATATTTCAAACCCAAGAGATCCTTGATCTCAATGTTTTGAATTCACCCTTAACCCGATTTGTTCAATTTATCTCTTCTTAGAGTTCAATGATAAAGGACGAGTACACCAGTGCCGGTCCTAGTCATAGGTACCGATGTTGTGCACCCTCTTCCGCCACCAAGCTATAGTATGCTGGTACCGATACCAAGTTTTAGCCCATATACTGCGCACCCACAGCACAGTTTCCAATAGGCTGGCCAGTACGGGTACTAAGCCTTAGTACCAGTACTGGGCAATCCCAGCACCAATCCCAACACCAGCTGGTACTCGTACCGAACGTCGATGCTGGTACTAGGCACCAAGCACACCTTTCCAAGTAATCCATCCAGTACCAATACTGAACACCAGTACCAATACCAAGCACCCACTACCATGGCTATGAACCAATCCAGTACCGATACAAGTCACTCGTACCAGTACTAAGTGCCTTTAGTACCAGACTTAAGTTCCACCTCTAATTCATGCTAAGCCAACTAGTACTCGACACTGGTTACCAGTGTTGGTACTAGGTGTCTCTAGCACCCAGCTCCACACCTTAACCCTTCCATTCAATCTCTCAAGTTAATCATTTAACCTCACAAATTTAGAATACCAATCTAAGTATTTATAGGCATGAAATGAACACGAGTAATCATAGAGATAAGGGGAAACATCCTTTCATTGTATACCCAAATCATATCATTAATGAAGGCGTGGATGCGTCCCACATAATATATATTATAAGAACCCCGATGTATGATTAATGATCCATAACTCATATTAGTCCTATCACCTGACTTGGGTTACCTCCCACGTCGTACAGTTTAGGACCCTATGTCTTTAGCATTTCCCAAGTTCTTAATAGAAACATTTCTTTATCATTCCAGAGTTATGCTTACTTAGCCAATTCGAATTTCTATACCCTTACTAGTACCCATTTACTTAGATTAGGTAACCGGTCCCCGTGGGAAAATTTCGTACAAAACAAGACCACATGTCACAAATTAGACATTCAATCCCAAGAGGGGTGTAGTCCTTGAAACTGCAATCGAGTTGCAGGGATGTCTGATCCAAGACATCAAGCATCCGGATTGAGGCCATCAAACTAAAAGCACCAACAGCTATCCCTAATCTATACATCCCTTGTTTACAACCTAGCTCCAAATCTGAAAACACTTAAACCACACAGATTTCGTAGATTTTGTCATCAAACTCCACTTTAAGGAGAAACCCCAAATTTACACACTTACAAGATTTAATCTGAGTCTTAAGCATAAGTAACTACATCCACATGCAACCACACTAGGAAATCCATGCTTCCATTTCACAATCCAATCAAGGAAAACAAGAGGAATTCAAGAGAGGTGGAAATCCCTACCTGCGGTGAGGAGCTCTTCTCCTTCCTCCTGACAGTAGCAACAGCAACGTCAACAACTCTCGGCAATAGGAACAACAATGACAACAGCAGCAGGCCCTACTCCCTCTCTTCTCTCTACTTCGCAACCACTCCAACAACAATAACGCAGCAGCAAGAGCTCCCACGGGGAACCCTAGGAGAGTCAGGGGTGGCGATGGCCCTCTCCTCTTCTCCTTGCAGCAACGGCAAGAGCTGTAGCAACAGAAGCAACGAGAGCAGCAACAACACCAACTCCAACAATAGCATCAACGACGGCAGCCCCTCCTCTTCCCCCTTCCCTTCTCCTCGCGACAGCTACAACAACACAGCAGCAACAACAACTGCAGTAGGGCCTTCGGCGACGATGATGTGGACGGCTGATCGGCGATGGGGAGGGGAAGAGGAGGCTCTTCCTTACACCTTGCAGTGGCTCCAGCCGCAGCCGCAGCTTCGACAACAACGAGAACAGCAATAGCAGCAATAAGAGGTGGACTCGTTGGTGGAGCAAGGGGAAAAAATTTTCAAAATATAATTATTAGGAAAATTAATTATTTAAACGTGTTTAGGGGGTTTTTATTTAGTTATGTGTGGTAAGTCGTCTTTAAAGAATGCAAGTTTGAAACGGGTACCATCCCTCCCCCGAGGAGTGCGAAGGGGGTGATAGTTGTGGTAAACTCGCCTTCTTTGAAGGCGAGTTATTGTATAGCTTTGAACTCACTTTTACAAAAGGCAAGTTCAAAACGGCCACCATCTCCCCACCTGGGGAGTGCCAAGGGGGTGGTGGTGAGGTAAACTTGCCTTTAGTGAAGGCGAGTTCTTGTTTCGCACTAAACTCATCTTCTATGAAGGCAAGTTCTTGTTTAGCAATAAACTAGCCTTCTTTGAAGGTGAGTTTCACCGTGTCTGCAAATTCAGTGCCACGCGTGTATCCTGAACTCGTCTTCTTATAAGGCAAGTTTAATGCATTGCTGAAGTCCCATTCTGAGAAGGCGAGTATAGATCCTACCCACACATGTTAGATGATGAGGTGTGGCTCATCATAGCTAAAATACCCAAGTTAAGCTAGAAATTAGGTTAAACACTGCATAATTAACACATGAAATAGATTAAGTGTCGGAAATAATAGAAACGACATAAATCATCAAATTTACGCTAAAAATGCAAAATTAGATCATAAAATGAAATATTCGATTCATTAATGTAAATTGATGATCCAATTGCAAATTGAACACACATTTAGATTCAAAAGTTCAAATTAAAGGTGGAATTGACTTCATGATTTCTTGTACCACATAATCCATCCACGAGCATTGTTGGTTGTAAATGGGTCTTCAAAATTGAAAGAAAAGTTGATGGATCTGTTGATTGTTATAAGGCACACCTATGGCATCCAATGCCTAATTGATCTGGATGGTTTCAAACCAATCAAAATTCCTATGGCATCCAATGCCTTACAGCCTATTTATAACTGTACTGCAACTCAAAATGATGATCCCATAATGTTCACAAAGATCATTATAACTGTATTTTATAATGTGTTACAATGCCTGAAAACATATGTATAATAAATAGGTATCAAAAATTATCTACTACTACACTATGTTAATTATATACAACCAATATAAGTAATAGCTAAGTATACGTACAAAAATAGCTACTAATATCTAATATACTAAATCATGATAACATACTAATATCTATAGTAATATATATTACATATACTGTGACATAAATAAGCATTGCTAAAGCCTTACTAAATTATTTACATAACATAAGACAAAATAACTATCTATACTAACATATATAGTAATGTACAGTGACATATATATTACTAAAACCTCAATAACATACTTACATATGTTAAGTATATATGTCCCTGTACACTCCTTTTACAGTGATAGGACCTTTTTATAGAATACATTCCTTTTACCTTAGGTTATGTTAATTACTAAGATTTTAGTAATATATATATGTTACTGTACATAACTATATATGTCAATATAGATAGCTATTTTACCATATGTTATGTAAATATTTTAGTACATCTTCAGCAACGCTTATTTATGTCACTGTATATGTAATATAAAGTACTATAGATATTAGTATATTATCATGATTTAGTATAGTAGATATTAGTACCTATTTTTGTACGTATACTTAGTTATTACTTATATTAATTGTATATAATTAACATAGTGTAATAGTAGATAGTTTTTTATACATGTTTACTGTACATATGTTTTCAGGCATTGTAACACACTATAAAATACAGTTATAATGATCTTTGTGAACATTATGGGATCAAGTTGAGCTGCAGTACAGTTATGAATAGGCTGCAAGGCATTGGATGCCATAGGAGTTTTGATTGGTTTGAGACCATCCAGATCAATTAGGCATTGGATGCCGTAGGTGTGCCTTATAACAATCAATAGATCCATAAACTTTTCTTTCAATTTTGAAGACCCATTCACAACCAATAATGTTCGTGGATGGATTATGTGGTACAAGAAATCATGTGTCACTTCTTTACAAGAAACTATTAAGTCAATTCCACTTTTGAGTTGAACTTTTGAATCCAGATGTGTATTCAATTTGCAATTGGATCATCAATTTACATTAATGAATCGAATATCTCATTTCATGATCTAATTTTGCATTTTTAGCACAAATTTGATGTTTTATGTCATTTCTATTATTTCCCACACTTAACCTATTTCAGGTGTTAATTATGTAGTGTTTAACCTAGTTTCTAACTTAACTTGAGCACTTTAACTATGATGAGTCACACATCATCATCTAACCTGTGTGGATAGGAGCCATACTCGCCTTCTCAGAATGGGGCTTCAACAATGAATTGAAGGCGAATTCAGGATACACGTGTGGCACTGAAATTACAGGCAAGGTGAAACTCGCCTTCAAAAAAGCCGAATTTATTGCTAAATAAGAACTTGCCTTCACAGAAGACAAGTTTAGTGCGAAACAAGAACTCGCCTTCACTGAAGGCAAATTTACCTCACCACCACCCCCTCGGCACTCCCCAGGTGGGGAGATGGTAGCCGTTTTAAACTTGCCTTTTTTAAAGGCGAGTTCAAAGCTATACAACTCGCCTTCACAGAAGGCGAGTTTACCACAACTATCACCCCCTTCGTACTCCCCGGGGGAGGGATGATACCCGTTTCAAACTCGCCTACTAAAGATGACTTTATCACCACACATAACTAACTAAAAATCCCTAAACACATTTAAATAATTAATTTTCCCAATAATTATATTTTGAAATTTTTTTCAAAGTAAGGGAGGGGAGAGGACAGGAGAGGGAGCCCTTCATTCCTTCTCTCTTCTCGTTCTCACTCTCAATCAAGGAGAAAAGGAGGGTGGCTTCCTCAGGAAGCCAAAGAAAAATTAATAAATACATAAATTGGGAAATTATTAAAGGAGCCCCTTCACTCACTTACCCTCCAATAAGGTCCACTAAACAAGTTTCTTAACAATTAGCCCCGCAACTTTCAATTATTTAACCTTTTTGTTAATAACTCAAGGGATTTATCTCATTCCAAGGCTACTATTACTCGATTAAGGTTCCTAAAGCCCTTAATCTCACATTAAGCAACTAATTAAAATTTTAATTAGCCCATTAAAGGTATTACAAATTCAAGCACTTACACTAAATCTATGAATGTCCTAGGATTAGAATCTCTACTTGCATGTAGAAGATATGGTAGTTTTTCGTAAGACTTGTCTCACTTACCATACACCAATTCAATAGTCTTTCGCTTTGCATCCCATATTCTTCTCGTGATTGTATACTTGAATTTCTCATCAATTACCTCAAGTAAGAAATTCACCTTAATCAGAAGTCATCGTTTCACATAATCCATTAGGTACCATCCCATGAAATTGTAATCGAGTTAAGGGTGATCTTCATTGTCTTAGATATGGCCACATGCGTGTTAACCGTGCAAAATGCTCAATATCCACCGTTGATCAAAAGTTCTTAAATGACCACGCAATCTCCATGTATAACCTTCAAATTTACATGTACATATAAATGACCAAACATTTCTGACTCTCGAACTTTAAAATTCACATGATTCTCAATGTGAAAATTTTTAATTACAAACACCAAGTCCTACTTCGTTTTAAAAGTCATTCCCTTGACCAGTTGTGTGTTTGGATGACTCATTCCAGTACGAGAGCATTCATTAGAGTCATCTCTTTCAAGAGGAGGTGGCAAATCGCCATAAAGAGAAACATCTCTATCCTGTGGTAACTCATTGCTGTCATGCCTACTACTAGAACCAAACTGACGTTCCCTCCTATTACAGGTTGAGACATGAGATTGTGCATTTACCTGAACATTCTCTCCCTCATTCAACTCGTCTTCTTCATCTGTGTCATTTTCATGTTGTGAGTCACAAAAGTCTAACAACTTCAGAAATGTGCCTTACCCTACCAATATTTTCGGCAACTGTATTTTCTAATTCATTTTGCCTGTCAAAGGGTACATCACCCATATCATTTTCATTTTGAACATCAAGTGGCTCGAGGTGTTGTCCTGGAATAAACATCTGCCCATAAGGTATGTCACGTTATGGGAAGTTGTTGAGGTGATCGTTCTACAAAAGCATTTGGTGGTTGAGGTGTACATCCACCCTCACCGTCAACCTCAATGTAAAGTTCAGTAAATATCTTTCCTCTCCAGGTGTCAATTGCCCAATCCATCATATATTAAAAGTCATCATCATCGCCCACAATAGTCAAACAAAAATTAGTCCTTCCATAACGGGAAAAGTAATGATTAATCTTCACTCGATTACTCCATCAATCAATACCTAAAGTCGTGCAAATCTTATCCAATAAATCCTCAAGTCTCCAATTCGTATATATCCTTATCTTCTTTTGTGGATACCTGTCATAATGCACTTTGTTTTCATTTCGGACAATAGAACCACCGTAGTAGAGCAAACACAACACAAATTCAATCATCCCAATAACTTGAACAAATCGTAAAATCAAAGAGAGTAAATGACAATGCGTATGAACAAAACAGTCACATATGGATTACACATCTTACTTATTGAAGTAGAAACCTACAAATTTATCCCAATAAAATAAATTTCCTAACAACACCTACAACCAACACTTTCATACAAAGATATATTTAACCTTAAAATTTTCAAACCCTTATAAATATTCAAATAATACCTCCACTCCACAAACTTCCTAACATATACAAAATTATATCCAATAAACTTACTAAAATTTTACCGTAACAAGATACCTTATTCTAAACAATATACTTAAAATTAACAACCATTGCTTACTATATATAGAGTTAAAGGATGAGGCACAAATTGTAGTAGAGGCACAGCAGCTACAATGGGGGAGATCGGCAGCACCACCCGCCAAAGCAATTGGCGGCAGAGGAGGTAGTGGAGGACGAAGGAGGTCACAACAGCTGGGCAACAAGGACCGCAGTAGCTCGTCAAAGTGGTCGAAGGAGAGGAAGCAGTGGGCAGGTGGTCGGCAGCAGCAGCGAGGGCGGAGGACGGTAACACCAGCTGTCGAAGATCGCCTACACTCGCAGTAACAGTAGTAGCAGCAAGCACAAATAGCAAGGGAGCAGAAGGGGAAGGGCAATGGTGTTGAGGTAGTGGCAAACTCGCCTCTTCAAGAGGCGAGTTATGTATAAACCAAAACTCTTGCATCATATAAAATGATCCTTTCGCAAATTCACCATTAAAAAATATTATTTCCTAATTATTCTAGTTAGGAAAATTCTTCTCGGTATTCCATATTTTTCCCCCAGATCAGTCCCCAACACAATTGAAAATTCCCAAATCCCTAGAATCAAAAGACCCAAGGCTAGGGATTTAGATAAAATAGAGGAGAGGAAGGGGACGCACTATGGACAATTATGACCTCGACGGGGCGACTCCCGGTCGATCTTTGATCTCGTTGCTGCAAAAACAGCAGCAGCAACAAGCAATAGTAGCAGTCGCCCCCCTTCGGCGCACCAGTGACTACGGCAGCAACGAGCCGTGCGCACGCAAGGGTGGCAGGTTGCAGCAGCAAGCGGCGATGGCAAGCAGCTGCGACGGTGAGCAGCTCCACACAGGGAGGCGACAGCTGGCAAGGCGCACGCCACAGCAACAGCAGTGGCTGCAGTTGCTCCCGCTGCTGCTGCAAGCCTTGGTAGCCGCAAGCCATGGCTACACTCCACGTGATCAAAGTCGCGGCAGCAGCAACAGTGGTGGGCACACAGACGATCGGCGGTGTGTATGCCAATTGTGGTCGCCCGGAGAGAGAGAGCAGGAAAGGGTTCGGCTGAGGAGGAGAAGGCGAGGAGAGGGTGAGGCGATGGTGATTTTGGTGGAGATCTCTGTTTTCAACGATGGAGGGGGAAAGATGGAGGGGGAAAACTATCTTTGGCTTCCTCCTCAAGCCAATCTCTCTTTTCTTCCCTATGGGGTGGAAAATTGTTTGGTGTGCCCCGCCACCCCAAGAACCTAATTACTAATGAGTCTATCAACAAAGCTTTTCACTCCAAATGGGTTCCAAGAATCCAAGGGACCACATAGCCTTCAACTATGGAAGGTCATTAGGTTTCGTTGGAGTTCAAAAATACTCGCAAAAATTTTCGAGCCCTTACATTGATGCACCCACCTTGATGTTGATATTGTAAAACTAGTGTATGTTGGAAGGGATAGGAGGTATATGATCTCTCAACGGGATCGTACAAATCTGGTACATAGGTGTATATAATAGATTGGAGGCATGAGTTCACTCCGCGTATGTTGGTTATGCCAAATTTCACATGTGGTCACAAAGTCCTTATCAGGCTCAAGGCATGAAGAGAAGAAGATATGCCTTTGATAAAGGTTCTAATCTTCATTCTCATCCCAACGGTAGGAGATATCAACAATAATATTATCCATGGAGAAATGACAGTTGTCTCATAAGATTAGACTTGAGAATAATATTTTCCGCCAAGCATGAAGGATTCACTGGTATTTGGAATCCTTGAGGGACATTATGCTAAAATGTCACCTCCTATGGGTCATTATTGAAGTGATGAAACCAATAATGAAATTGACAGGTTCCTAATTGAAGAAAAAATTAATTGTAGATTAAAAGAGTTAAGTTACATTTAATTTGGCAATTATTTGTACTTAATTTGATTATGTAGAAAAATTCAAGTGTTGAATTGCAATTAATTTAAGTGTGGATACTGGATCCAAACTTTCCAAAAATTATTTTGCGCCAATGATGCAAAAATCAATTCGGATTACATCCCATCAATTTAGGAATAGAGATGCAATCCCTATAAATCTCTCCCAAAGGGAAGCCCTAATGGCCTTGATTTCCAATCAATCAATTGCTTATTGAGAGCCACCAAATCCACCAAGAGACCACCACAACTAGCAGGAGAGGAGGAGGCAACACCCTCTACCGCAGTACAAGGTGGTCGACCAATAATTTTATTGGTTGGCGCCCTCTGCTCAAGTCGAATGATTAGTGGTCGAGCCAGTCGCCAACCTATTAAAGGGTGTGTTGCAATGCCCTTCCTATTTTCTCTACCACACCCTTCCCCCCGCGCTACTCTTAGTGGCAATCGACCAGGTGCCAACTGACTACTGCTATAGAAGCTGCAACAGAGTTGAGAACTCACTTCTGAGATCTACTTGTGGCTCTTGGAGGTGATTGTCGCCTCGATCCATGAAGGTGTTCACGAATCTTCTAGTGGAGTCAATCTTCCACAATACAAGGGCTTCATTTGCTCATTGAGGAGCCAAAAGGGTCTCCCGAGACTTATTTGAGGATGGACCACTACGTGAGATGTTCTATGCCACTTCAAGGTAATCCCTCTTTCTCATGGGATCCCAGAACAAGGGGAAACTAGTTCCTCCCTTGTGGTTTCGGAATTTTAGGCGTTTATATTTCAATTACTTGATCATTTTATGGCATTGATTTGATCGAGTTTGCGAAAAAGGCTATGAAACACCTTTACACGTTCTTCGTGTTCACACTTCTGCGATGCCACGGGGTTGTTAGGAACGATCCCTACATGGACGACTATCAGTTGGCTGATCCTATATTAGCAGGCCGACGCTCGATCATCTGGCTATAAAATGTTTCTAGGTTCTGATTCCTTCGAATAATCTATAGGTTAGTGGGTGTACACCATTAGACGACTTGCTATTATGGGATCGATTGATCCTTGGATGAAAACAGGTCGACTGGTTAGTGATGTACCTGGGGTAATTAGCCAACTAATTAGAGAATTAATTAGGCTCAGGTTCTAAGGATTTTTTAACGTTAAACAACCAACATTTCAGACATAGGTCGACCATTGGTCAACACCCCATATAGGAGTCGGTTGGTGGGTCATCTCATTATACAACTGGCTAATAAGGGACTGGTCAACGCATATTGAAACTAGTCAACACATCTAAGCTAAGTTGTGTTGTTTTAGGGCCTTTAAGACATGGGTTTGTTTTTCTAGGTTCCTTAACGGCTAACTAAGGTTAATAACTCTATTTTAGAGCTATTTTACAAGTATCTAAGAAATGAAAACGTGTAAAAAGAATGACCTTGAATACAATAAAAAGAATCTATCATATTCATCATTTCTTCAACCCTTAAGCCTTCATCCCACTTCCTCCTTAGCGCTTTTGTCCATCAAGCTCCTTCATGCCTCCATAGAGCTTAAGCTTGAACTTCCATTAAGCTTCTTCTAATTGCATTTTAAACTCTAAATACAATTATTAAATAATAAATATTTTTTATCATCAAAATTAATTATCATGGTATGTTAACACCAACATTTTCTTCGAACTTATACTCTTTCCTTTTCGTATTGATGGATATGGATTATTACTGTGCACTTTATTGACTAGATAGTATTTCAATTCCAATTTTCCTTTTTCTTATTTATACTCTATGTGTGATGTCACCTGCCATGCATATGATGCTTTATATGTTTATGCTAGACGCTGAGATCTTAGGTGATTCTTAAGAAATTGATCTGGCTTCCTACTTGAGTAAGGGCTTAGGTTATTACAGTTCAAGAAAAGGGCATTGTTGGAATTCTTAGAAATGGGTTTTTTATTGCAATCATGTTTTGTCTTTCTATAAAAGGATAGCAATTCCATCTCTATCTCCAACTACCCTCTCTCCTGTAAAAGTGGTACACCCCCTCTTCGTCCTTCGATGCTCATGCTTGAAGAATTGAGAAAGATCTCCATTGCATGAAGATCATCTTCCTTTGTGCAACTCTAGTGTTGCGCTCATCAACGTGTTCAAGAGAGTTGCAACTTGTGTTGGGGACTTCAAGTAAACATATGGAATTGCAAAGGTATACTTTGTAACTCATGAGATTGATAAAATAGTTTTCATTGTTTTAATTCAATCTGATTGACTTTGGTGTCATGATTTTTATGTTTTGAAAAGGTTTTAAAATAGTCCTCTTGCTTCCATAATGTGTCACTTCCTTTAACTCGAATTCATAAAAGACAATTTCTTACACTTGCTCTTATTTGGCTTAGAGATGAGCATCGGATATTGTCTTAAGGCAAATCAAATGCACTTTTCTCATTATTTTTATGATAAATACATCACTCACTTTGTATTTAAATGTCTTTGCACTTTTAGAAAATGTGAAAAAAAAAAAGGCAAAATCGACTAAAACTTGAGGACTCCCAATGCATAAAACCCAAGACATTTGCCAAGCTTATCCACGCAAAGGTGATATGTTTACAAAGGTATTCAACATTGGACATAGGTGGACTAAGTTTGCCAAGGGCTAATATTTATGTAGCTAGCCAAAAAATACAAGGACAAACTCGCAATGAATGAGAGAGCAAAAGATCTAATAATATATTTTAGATGCTTCCAATAATTTACTAAGTGCATTTGCATCCATTCCTTTTTTTTTGTAAAGGTTTGTAAAACTATTCTCATGTTTTAAGTATTAAAATGAACCTAGCAACTCAACTTCTAAGGGAATCACTTTTCGACAAGGAGATGCTTACTTGAAGGTGAAGAGACATGAGAACAAAACAATAGAGTTCATTGTTAGGAGTAGTCTCTCCTTCCAAAAGCTTCAGGACATCCTAATATTCTTTTAGGGATGGTTTAGATGTAGAAAGATCAATTTCCCAATGCTAACATGGATGACGTTATGCAAGATGAAAGCCAATTGGCTATACTGGTATGTTTAAATACATTTATCTGACACCAAATAACATTGTCATATTTTATTGAAATAGCAAAGTATTCTACTCAAATGATGAAATAGTGAATTGTAATTTGATTTGAGTGTTTGTTTTCTATGTATAAGCAAATGCGAGACAAGTAGATGTATTTTATTATTTTATTCATCTACAACACATGAACCTTTATTATGTAATTTGATCATGTTTGGTAATTCTATATTGCTTCACAAGTTCCTAACGTTAAGAATGCACCTAGCAACTATTGTGGAGAACTAAGGGTCTTCCTCATTTACCTACCAACTTTATGATATAGAATCTTTGTTCAATGGCATTATTAATTTATGATATTATTTGCATCGGTTAATTTATAGTACGATACTAAATGATTACTCCATGACATGTTAAGGCCTAAACTTGCTACTACAAAATTGACACATATGAATCCTCATAAAAGTTTGTAATTACAATCATGTGCCAGTGCAATGGTTTCCTTTGCATTATATGATTTTGTAGCTAATTGGGGTTGTGGAAGTCCGAGTTTCTAAAAGGATTTGACATCATGGAAGCTACATGCTCCTAGATAAATCTCGAGAGATTTGGAGAGTAATGAGTACAAGATGGGTTTGGTTGATAGTTGGAAGTGCCTTCTTCTTGAACTATGCATGGTTATGTCGATATTAAATTAGTTTTGATGTATCCTTTGACATTCTTTAGCCATGTATTGATAGAGACTAAGCCTTTAATCCATTATCTAGCTCCAATTGCCAAAGATTCTATACATCTTTGACTACCATTTAAATTTAGTTATGCATGCCCGTATTTCTTTCCCCAAAAAGCTAACCTATTCCATATTAATGACCATTAAAGCAAGTGAAGGCAAGATTAGCAGGCTTTCGAGTCAAGGTAGGATTACCTCGAGTGCAAAGTTGTATTTCTTTTATGGGTCATGTATCTCATATTAGAGTGATCAATTTGATTATTTTATTGTGTAATGACACTATTATGAAACTTTTATGTTTAAGAGCATCAAGCAAGGGAAGTATTTTATTGTTGACAAACTATTTTTTTCACAATGTTTCTTATGTTTGAATCAAGCTTTAATTTGGATTCAATAATTTTTATTTATACTTGTGGAATTGCCTAACACAATCATTGTTAGTTTAAAAGGAAAATATGTATTGGTTGATTTTAGGTTGTATCATTAAGTTGACTCCATGATCATCCTCCATGAGAAAGTTCCATCTATACATCATATATAATATAGAACAAAATTAGACCTAATACCCTCAATAATACAATAGTGACACCTTTTGTTGTCAGCATATTAAAACCTACAACCACCCCTCCAACAGAAAAAAAGTACTACAAATTCATGTATTTGCCTATAGCAACAATTTTATCAACTTTTCTTGGTGTTGCCAGGTGTATGAATTTAAAGGTGAAGTTTATCTATAGCGACATTTTTGCTGCCTTTCTCAACTACTAGTAAACATACAAGTCTACACATTAGAAGTTTTCATCATTTATCTTGAGATAAATCGATTCATGAAGCCATCATTGTTGGCATAATTGCCAAATTGCATAACCTCGACAATTGTAGCACCCAACACCAACAAATTTTCCCCTTGAGATAATATTACAACAATGCATTCTAAGACAACATTGGACATAAATATTGGAATAGGTACCTTGACCTATAATGACTTTTGAATTCACACTTTGTGTAGGTATAGAACATTGTAGCGCGTGTTCTAACATATATTATACATGGACGATGGATCCTTCAAAAAAAGAAATCTTTTATTTGCTTAAAAAAAACCTTTGCACCTTATGCTCCCAATGATAGAAGTCATAATTCTCTATACTAAGAAGCATTTATACATCCGAACACCATATATCTAGCTTATATTATCAATAATAGTAAAATAAACATTTGAATTTATATTCAAATTTGATAGTCACCAAAATATTCTTTTCTAAAGCACTATTTTTTCATAATTTCATATGTTTACACGAGGGAATTAGGATGTTTATTTGATTTTGAATTTGGATCATTATCTTTCTTAAAAATTTTAAATGGATACAACATACAATCTAACTCTCGTTATATTTGTTCCCAACCAACTACTCCCTTACTAATTCGTCTCCACTCAAAGATATTGGAGGGAAGACTTTTGGATATGAGATAAGACATTTAATAATTTAAATATCAAATGGATATGACCACAACAAAAGGTACATCCACTATGTATCTACTTCATTCACATGCCCAATCAAAAGTTATGTTTTTTAAAGTTCATCACAATTGAACGATAAAACTTAATTTCTTTATCTTAGACTTTCTTTTATATTTTAAATGTTTTAATATTTTTGTGTGCCATGTATTCAATATCAATTTCATTTTAGTCAACATTATTGAAGTTTAATAATATATAACAAGCATTTCAAAGTATATAACATGCCCTAAACTATGTTATTTGAGACATTCATTTAGTAGTTCATAAACTTTTATTATTTCCCCCTTTCCGCCTGGGTCTCCTACCTAATTTCACATGAAAATGAAATGCTCCAAGGCAATTAAGCATGCAAAAGAAGTCATCAATGTCACCAATGAATGAGAGAGAGAGAGAGAGCATTAATGTCATTTGAGTTACTCATGAACACATTGTATGCCTTCAATACAAGAGACATTAGACATCGAAATCCACTTGTCACAAGATGAAATTATAGTCCTTGGAGAACATAAAAAACTCTCCAAATCAGGTTAGATTGCCATGATACCATATCAAAAGGAAATGGGAGTAGAAAATGTTTATTATTCAATGATTTAAGCACAGATGTGCAAGTATTTATAGTTGATTTTTACAATTTTTATGAAGAGATAATGAAAGGATAACAAAGGGGAAAAAAGATAATAAGAGAAACATCTATTGAATAGTTTGAATTTTATCTCTCGAAATTGTTGACTAGATTGGATCTCTCCGTAAGATTCAGATGTTGTTATACAGTTGATCTAGGCAACGGAATTGGAAATCCAAGGGATAAAGGACCCCTTTAGGAGGAAACAACCAAAGTATCATCCTGTGATGAGAAACCTAGACATGACTTGGAAATTCCTTGAGGCACATGAATCTAGTAAATCTTTAGTTGGCCATGGACAATGAAATCAGAATTTCAAGAACCTGTCATAACAAATGAACCTCTGAGAGCATGCAAAGCATCAACAAGACGTTAGTAAAAGGATAAGAAAAGAAGTAAGCAAGTATCCCTATTTTCAAGAACAGATAATCGATACCATTCCTCGAGTAGCAAAACAATATAAAAAGACCAAAGGCATCATTTTTGTAATCCCCTTCAGGATAGAAAGCAAACATGCCTCTTATTCTCAACATCATTTTCCTAGCTAAGAATTGAACCAATGTTTTAAAAATCTAACCACACTAGTTGGTCAGATTTATTAAACTGAAAATCAATTTGAAAATGGTCTAAGCAAACAAATAAAAATAAGAGTCTAACACAGGACAAATAAAATCCCATCAAACAAAAACCAAAATCCTACATACGCAACAATCACATCCCAAACCCTATTCAAAAACCACCAGGTCCACCGCCCTCCTTTAATGTTCAAGCCCCTACCCTCGATTATTGGCAATATCCGTCATTTTGATCTCCGGTCTTTCCCACCCTACCCACCTCCTCCCATCTTACCGCCTCCGTTCTCACCACCTTCACCCTTTTTGCCTTCTCCAACCCCTCCAGTCTATCTCCCACCCCCTTCACCCTCCGCTTCTCATCCCTCTGGCCTCTATGCAGTATATACTCGAGCAGTTATGATATTCAACTACAATAATATATAAATTCAAAATATTGCAATTATAATATTTTCTAGAAGATATTTGTGATTTAATTTATCAAAAATGTTTATATACTATGTTTGCAAGAGATGTTTCTGTATATTAGGATCAATTTATGTTTACTATGGCCATTGTGGAGGACGTTCTCATTTATTATTATACCTTTCTTTTTCACTTTAATTCTTGTTAGATGCATGTGATTTTGTAACAAAACCAAACTTTTACAATTGACATTTTCCTAACATAACGCTTTAGTTTTTTTCTCAACTAAATCTTAGTCCAACCCAATTCAGCCTTGTTGCATCAGCAAAAGCTGGTTCTTATGGTTCAATTATTTCTGATTTTTCTAAATAATGGTATCATACCAACGTCATCACTGGTTGAACAAGTCTGAACTGTCAATTGGACTATCAAAATCAAAACTGCCACTTGACTTAATGCTGGTCCAATTTTGAAAGAGTAATAGTATATACAAGAAAATATTTACACTCTATTCCATGACACCACCCCTCTATAAAAGCTCATTTAGGGCATTAGGCTTCATTTCCACCTGCAGATACGAGTGAGCGTGTATGTACTTCGTGTGCCGTGTTCGGAGTCATCAGAGAACAAAGCACAAGTGCCGATGTGTCGTGGGTTTCGAATCGACGGAGCACAGCCACGCACAACCCACAGCCCCCATGTGGGCCCACGATCTCGTCGGTGTGTTGTGTGTCATGTGCTACTCCGATGTGCTGCTTACTGGTGAGCAGCATACGCAAGCGACAAAGCACACACAAGCATGCGGTGACGAAGCACACGCACGTATGTAATGCACAATCGACGAAGCACATGGCGACGCACATCGACGGTGCTCTGTTGGGCCTCGCCACCGACAAACATCTATATCTCGGCGAAGGAGGTGGCGTTCGTCTCCAGACAAGAGGGGGCAGCGCAAAAGGACATGAGCTCGTTGCCGTCAACAGTGCAACGGGTGTCGACGCCGGTGCGGGACTTGACAGCTTGGCGACGCATGAGCTATGTGCTCTCAACTGCAAGCACCCGACCGAGGTAGCACCGGAAGCTCATGCAAGCACACAGCGACGAAGTACATGCACGTATGTACTACACATAGGCGCAGCATAGAGCACCTCAAGCAAGTGCTCCCTCAACCGAGTGAAGCAGCACCTCGATGAAAGCTGAGGACGAGGAGGGGCCTTGGTTTGAGCTGCATTGCATAAGGAGCAGAGGAGATATGATGAAGATGGGTTTGGGTTTGGATGGCAAAGACACGATCTTTGGATGGTGTGAATGGGTTTTTAGGTGGTTTCTGATGTGTAGCCTAGTGGCTTCTACTATCTCCTACCCACTTTGTTTTGTTGAGTGGTTTTGCTTGAATGTTATATTTTTGGTCAGCCATGTGCGGGTTTGTTTTGCTTCCTTCCCCTTTTATTATATAAAGTCATACTTTTGGACTTTTATGACGGTGCATGTTTGGATCCTAATGGGTGTTGGATACTTGATGCCACCCATCTTCTTCTTCCTAATGTTAGCATTCTGCAATTCAGGTGCATTAAGAAATTGTGCTGTAGATAAAAGAGATCTCAATTGAAGGCCGAAAGTCCTGTTGCGAACATATCACTACCTTTGGGAAACTGATTCCAATAATTTCACAGCAAATAGTGCCAATGCCAAAATAAAACATTCCAATCTAGAGCTACCCCCTTGTTCGACCAACTTAATGAAAGATTTTAAAAGTACAGGACTAGAGGGCAGCGTATCTTAAACAACGAAAAGAACCCGCTAATTAAAATGTCATGCAAGTAACAATCTACAATGGTCCAAATAACAAATGAGGATGCTTGTTTATGTCCGTCAAACTTCTCCATGAATGAACCATAGCATGCTTCAGCTCTATCTATGTTTTGCAATTGGATAGAACACAGTGTAACCACTTCATCCACTGCCATCACCATCAAGAACCAAAATTTCCACTCGAATCAGCCAACAATCAATATAAACAAACCGTCCATTTAAAAAAAAACAAATGAACCAAAACATTAAACTCAATACTACCTACAAGGATCTCCATCAAGATTCCTCCTTTTCGGCAAAACTGAAAGCTATAACCAGAGACTTAACGCATTTGCTCACGGGAAACACCAAAAGTCGAGATGGGTCGTACAGATAGACATCAGAAGCCACCAAAGGGACAGCATTCGAAGAGACCTACCTGCACGAAGGTGGGGGCGCAGCCACAGTGGAGCATTTCATCGAGCACCTGGTGTGCATTCTTCAGTTGCCCGTACCAGAGCATCACCTGTATGAAGAGGGGCTCCTTCAGCATGACGCCATCCCTGGCCCTCCCCAGGAGGGTACCGTGGCAGCACACAGGAAATAGTGCTTGCAGAGTAGTATGCACAGCCACCGATCTTGATTGCAGTCTTTTCTGAAGAGTAAAAGGTACACGTGATGCTCTCATGGCCGAATCCCCCGTGATAGTTCTAAACCCAGTCAACCACCCTAAGGTCACCGACAGACGTAGCGGTGCCCGCACATGCGATAAACGCACGGGTAGCTACCCCGCACTGACATGCGGTTAGTCGTTTCCACTAGCGGGTATGCCCAAAATACAGCACAGAATAGTATAGGGCCTAGTCCTCTCAGCAACAGGAGTCTAGCCCCTCAGAACCATATAGGGGTCTCACCCCTCCACAGTCCGCGTACCCTCATCTAACTACCCCGGTTTGCCTAGAGAGCCAACAAGTCGGTATAAGATGGCTAGCTAAACCCCGGGACCCGTGGGGTGGCTAGCTCCCCCTTATACTAGTAGCTCACCTCGGTACCGCATACGCGAGGTCCAACAGAAGTCGGTGTAGAGTGGCCAATCCTATCCCTGGACCCCAACCCAAGGGCGGATAATTCCGCTCTACATTAAAAAGGAGACAGTCGCTCTCCTTGGTACCACGTACTCAAGAGCCAGCATACTTCCCGTCCACCTTTCCATTCATCCACAGGAGCTCTACTTCTAACTCCCTGTAGGGTTCAAGCTCATATTCACCATATTATTCCATACCAGATTTCATCATTCACAATTCTGTTCTCGTATTATACACATGCAGCTCATATTTCCATAATTTAACACATGCAATAAGCGATATCACAGGTAACTGTTTAGTTATCTCAGGCATTTCATATTCTAACAGGCAGCTCGTAATCATTAACAGGCACTTGCTAACAATTTAGCTCATTCATTTATAAATACAATTTCAATCACGCAAGCAAGTGGTTCAACCATTTCTCGTCCTAGGATTCATGCCACATCATAGGTTTCCAGTTATCTAATTTTCATAGATATGTTCATATTTTATAAGTAAAACGGAGGTGGACCACTCTACCAAACAATCCAGGAGTACGAGGGGCTCGAACTGTAGGCCCACGTGACTCTACAAGCCCTAGACACGTAATAAGTCGAAATCCTATACCAAGGAACACACCACTACGGAAGATTCAGAACAGTGTATAAAAGTTTCTAACATGTCGAGGAATTCACAAGGAAGCCACAGATACTTTAATTGCGTAAAACGGATCTCGATCGGACCCTAAACAGGTCAAAAACGTGTCTGCAGACCCAAATCAGACGTCTAGAAACAATTCCAGATGTCTTAAAAGTCACAGAGACTCACCTCAAGCTCCTGCGGTGATCTCAGACGTCCAGGACTCCTCCGCGACCGTGTGGACTCAATTTCAGACTTCCGACCAGTCCTCTGGTCGTCTGGGAACGTCTCCGGTCGTCTACTAAGCTGTCCAGACGTCCGAAAAGCATGGGAGGGCGTGTCGCGTGCCTTCCCAAAGCTGCTCTTACACACGACAGAGCAGCGCACCACTTTTAATCAAGCAAATCACACCTACGATGCGGCCTGCATGGCCGTAACCGCGAGGAAGACGTACCTTCGCGATACACCCGCTTTCAGACGTCCAGCTCGTCGTCCGGAAGGCACTCCGGACGTCTGATACTGGAAAACCTCCAGTACCAGACCGCGCTCCCGCTTCTCTCGCCGCGCTCCACCGCAGCTCCTGCTCCGCTGCAACTGCAACCGCTGCAGAATGTCGGGGACAACGCCCCGACGCTCTCCCCCCGCACACGCCACGGTGGCCGTGCAAATCTCCAACGAGCTTCCACAAGCTCGCAACCTCGCCCTTCTCCTCACGCCCACTCCTCTTCCTCGCTCTCGCCCTCTCGTGCACGCCTCAGCTCACAACAGTGGAGTGGGGAGGAAGGTCGTTGTGGTGGAGTGGAGAGAAGGGCCTCTTTTATAGGCTGGAGGGTTAGGGTTTCGACAGGGGAATAAGGGAAGAGAGAATGGTCTGCGCGCTGCCTTCGTACAGAACCAACAGCGCGTACAGGTTTTTCAATTTCCAGACGTCCGGGAAGGGATCCAAACGTCTGGCTAAACATCCGACTGACGATCTAGACGTCTTAAAAGGCTCAAATCAGAACGAGTCTTTACATCATAACAAACTTAAAGGAAATTTCGTCCCCGAAACTTGAGCTAGCTAGGGTGCAGAAAAATGAATAAAATGCATAACTTAAAGAGGACCGAAGTCGGTCCGAAAAGACGTACCCTCAAAAAACTCTAGGTACCGTTCTCGCGTCGCCGCCTCAGGCTCCTAGGTAGCCTCTTCGTACCGCTGGCTCCTCCACAAAACCTTCACCAAGGGTACCTGCTTCCATCTCAAACTCCGAACGGCTCTGTCTAGTATCTGCACTGGTTTCTCGGGGTAGGTCAGGTCGCCACCCCCCTCAAAACTCTCGTGGCTCAGAACGTGACTGAAATCGGCGACGTACTTCCTGAGGTTGAACATGTGGAACACGTCGTGCACACCAGAAAGCTAGAGAGGAAGGGTAAGCCGATAAGCAACGGGTCCTACCCGCTCCAAGACCTCAAAGGGCCCCACAAATCTCAGCGCAAGCTTCCCCTTCACCCCAAAATGCTACAGGACCTTCATGGGAGAAACGCGAAGAAAGACGTGATCCACAACCTCGAACTGCACCTCTCTGCATTTCCGGTCAGCATAACTCTTCTGCCTACTCCTGACAATGCGGAGTCATCTGTGGATCTGCTCTATCACCTCCTGACTCTGCCGGATCAACCTGGGTTCAACCTCCCGCTTGGTCCCTACCTCAACCCAACTTAAGGGTGTAGTACACCTCCGTCCGTACAGAGCCTCGTAAGGTGCCATGCCAATACTCGAGTGACAACTGTTATTATATGCAAACTTTACCAGGGATAAGTGCTCCTCCCAAGAGCCTATCCAGTCTAATACACAGACGCGTAAAAGGTCCTCAAGTGTCTGTATAGTGCGCTCTGACTGTTCGTCCGTCTGGAGGTGATACACGGTACTGAACCTCAACCGTGTCCCCAAAGCCTGCTAAAACTCAACTAAAAACTGGGAAGTAAAACGGGTATCCCGGTCAGATACAATCTCACGCGGAACTCCGTGCAAGCGTACCACATCACGAATGTACCTCTCTGCCAACTGTATTGGTCCCAAAGTGACTCGGATCGGCAGGAAACGTGTCATCTTCGTCAACCTGCCCACTATCACCCAGACTGTGTCGTGTTCTCGCTAGGTAATGGGTAGACCCATCACCAAGTCCATGATGATGCTCTCCCACTTCCACTCTGGCATAGGAAGTGGCTGCAACAGCCCTGCAGGCCTCTGGTGCTCGGCCTTCACCTGCTGGCACACCAAACACTGCTATACGAACTCACCCACATCCTACTTCATCCCTCTCCACCAAAAGTCACATCTCAGATCATGATACATCTTTGTGTTCCTAGGATGTATGGTGAATCTAGAGCCGTGCGCCTCCGTCAGGAGCTCTCTCAACTCCTCGTCCCTGGGAACGCACAAACGTCCCCTTATATGCAGCACCTCGTCTGTAAAAGAGAAGTCTCCTGGATCCCCTGACAGCACTCTGTCTCGCAACGACTGTAAGAACGGATCTGTCATCTGTCCTGTGATGATGCGATCTATCAGCTCTGGTCTCGTCTGTTGTGTCACCGTCACTGGCCCACAATACCCCTGTGACTCTCGGGGTCGTGAACTGTCCAACTCCTCCATAAGTACCCAACTCTGTGCCTATAAGCTAGCCAAATGGGCGAGCGCCTTCCGACTGAAAGCGTCAGCTACCACATTGGCCTCTCCCGGATGGTAGGAGATGCTACAGTCATAGTCCTTCAGGAACTCTAACCAACGTCTCTGTCCCATGTTAGGCTCCTGATCAAACAAGTACCTGAGGCTCTTATGATCCGTGCAAATCTCAAAGGTCTCACCGTAAAGGTAGTGCCTCCATGTCTTCAGCACGAAGACAATAGCTGCCAGCTCTAGGTCATGGATAAGGTAGCTATGCTGATGGGGCTTCAATTGCTGCGAAGCGTAAGCGACAACGTGACCCCGTATTAGCACACCCCCTAACCCCTGCAACGAAGCATCTGCGTAGACCACAAAATCGCCACTGCTATCTAGGATGGTAAGTACAGAAGCTGAAGTCAATCTCCCCTTCAACTCCTGAAAGCAAGCCTCACAAGCATCAGTCCAGGTAAAGGGCACGTCCTTCTGAGTCAACTGAGTCATAGGACGTGCAATCTACGAGAATACCCTGATAAATTGCCGGTAGTAACCTGCCAATCCCAAGAAGCTGCGTATCTCTGTCACTGTACGTGACCTCTCCCACCTAAGTACAGCTTCAACCTTGGCTGAATCAACAACCAAACCATCCCCAAAAATCACGTGGCTCAAGAAAGTCATCTGCCTCAACCAAAACTCGCCCTTGCTGTACTTGGCATACAGTCTGCGCCGTCTCAAAGTATCCAGAATCATCCGTAGGTGTTGTCCGTGCTGTGCCTGATCACGGAAGTAAACGAGCACGTCGTCGATAAATACCACTATAAACTAATCTAGATACGGTCTGAAAACCCGATTCATCAAATTCATAAAAACAGCGAGGGAGTTGGTCAGCCCAAACGACATGACCAAAAACTTGTAATGTCTGTACCGGGTGCTGAAAGCTGTTTTGCAGGCGTCGATCTCCCTGATCCTCAACTGGTGGTAACCAGATCTCAGATCTATCTTAGAGCATACCGTGGCACCTCGCAACTGGTCAAAAAGATCAATCCTCGGCAGCGGATATGTGTTCCTGATGGGGACCCTATTGAGCTGTCTGTAGTCAATACAAAGTTGCAGGGTACTATCCTTCTTTTTCACAAACACAGGGGCTCCCCACGGGGACGCACTGGACCTTACAAAGCCCTTCTCTAACAGGTTCTGTAGCTGTGACCTGAGCTCTCGCAGCTTAAGTTGTGCCATCTGGTAAGGTGCAGAAGAAACGAAGCTGGTCTCCAGTACCAGTGAGATCTCAAACTCAATCTCACGCTCGGACGGTAGTCCTAGCATCTCCTCTGGAAACACGTTGGGATACTCACTAACCACCGAAATGCTCTAAAAGTCTGCCACGGGGCTGGGCTCCGCCACCACACAGGCTAGAAAACCCTCGCACCCTTGGCTCAAAAGTCTCGTTGCCCGAAGCACAGATATGCACCTGAAACCTCCATCCACCGATTGTTCGTGAAACTCAAAGGAAGGCATCTCCGGTATGAAGAAGACGATCTTCCTCCCGAAACAGTCCACCAAGGCGTGGTAAGCAGACAGCCAATCCATGCCCAGAATCACACCAAAATCCTCCATCGGTATTACAATCAGATCAGCGAGGAGGCTGTATCACCTAATACTGACCTCACAGTCCGCGTAGACCTCAGCTACAAACAGCTGGCCATCTGGGCCTCTGATCACAAACGGATCCTCTAACAGAGTCATATTCCAAACTGACAGCAAAACTCGCAGCGACAAAAGAGTGTGACGCAAGAATCAAAAAGCACATAAACTAATCTGCCGAAAATGGTAACCATACCTGCCACCACTGAACCAGATGCCCTGGCATCTCAGTGTCAGGGCGTTGATACGCCCCTCAACTCTCGGTATAGAAGAAGCAACCACACTCCGAGTCGGGCGAGTAGCCGCTGGTCAGTACCCTCCTCGTGACTGCTACCCTCCCCTACGTGCCTGGAGACTACGATCACCAGCTCGACCTCCAGCGCTCGGTGCGGGGAGCATCTACTGTGCTCCAACCCTAGACGAGCAGTCCCTCCTGATGTGGCCCGGCTGGCCACACTGGTAGTAGAGGGGAACTCGACTCCCTCCCTCAGTAGGTCCCTACTGACGGCTGGGTGGGGGTCCAATGCTGACAGCTGGTCCCTGTTGGAGGCCCCCAAAGGCCACTGACGGCCCCACAAAACGAGACGACTTTCCCGCGGGTGCCACGTGCCTCCTCTCTGATCAGCCCTGAGAGTACTCTGGCAGGTAGGGCCTCTTCCGTCCGCTGTCGGTGTCTCGCACGGCTAGGTTGGTCTCCTCGTACGTCATGGCTACCTCCACCTTTCGAGAAGGTAAGTAGCTTCAGGGGCTTGACATACCCCCCGAATGGTAAGCCGGAGCCCCTCAGTGAACCTCCATAGGCGCTCCTTCGTAGCTACAATTGTCGCATCAAAACGTAACTCCAGGATGCGCGTGCGATATGCGCTCACAGTCATCGTCTCCTAGCGGAGAGTATAGAACTCACGCCTCCTCTGTTCCTACCAAATCTGTGAAAAGTACTGCTCGTAGAAGAGGGTCACAAACTAGTCCCACGTCAGCTCTCCCTTCTCCTAGCCTCTGACTGTCTTCCACCACCTATGTGTCGCACTCTCTAGCTGATATGTGGCAAAGGCCACACGGCATTCCGCAGGGGGCGAAGGGTGTCAAACACCTCTATTTGCTCCAGTCAATCCTCTGCCTCAGACGAGTCCTTATCCCCCTTGAAGGAAGGGGGTTTCAGCTTCCGGAACTGTCCGAAAAACTCATGGTGCAGCTACAGTAAGGGAACAGACACGCCTCCTGATAGGGAGGGCTCGTGCTCAGAAGTGTCAGAATGCGATGGAGGCGATGGAGGACCACCCCCTCCCCCTCCTGCTCGTCTAACGCTGTGGCGGTCTCTCAGTCCCACAGAGGACACCCCCTCCACGTCCTCAGAGAGAGGTGCCCGTGGAAGCGGGTGGAGCTCCTCTCGCACTATCTCTAATCAGTTGTGCGAGGTCATGGGCCTAAACACCCGGGAAAAGTGGCGGGTCAACTGGCACCTCGGACCCGGCACGTCCGCCCCTCCGACCCCGTCCACAACCGTGTCCGCGGCCTGCCCCGAGAACTCCCTGATGAGGCATCTCCTACAAGGAGACGCGGAAGACAGAACAAAAGAGGTTAACTCTAACGAACTTCTGCGAAAAGGGACTCAGAACAGATGTCAAGCGATACATTATGGTGGTTACCCTAGTTACATGCACGTGAATAGTTATTCTTAAACTAGTTGGTTCATTTCTCGGGACGATCTTACTCTGATACCATCTTGTTACGACCCGGTTCCCGAATCCCTACAGGACCCGAGACCAGCTCGACTCGACTAATCCCAAGACCCAGTCGTCCAATAAGAAATAACCGAAAAGTAGGAAAATAAATCACATTCACTATACGATGTAACTAACAGTAAAAACGTACAAGCAGCAAAGAAAAGTAAAAACTGATAATCAGTATATACCACCACAACAAGAAAGTAAAATAAAAGTGCAGTAACATGAACAGTAAACAAGAGTGAAACTCACCAGCAGAAAAGAGAGTACAATAGTAAGAAAACTACTGCTGGGCTCGACTGGATCCAGCACCCTTTGCAGCCGGTAACTCGGGCTACTCGAACTCCTGGACCTGTAAAAGGTTATGAGAAAACGGAGTCAGCGAACATTGAATAAAGTGGTAACCAGACTATCTAAAGTAGTAAAAGCTAGCAGGTAAATTTATCTTTTCCAGTTATTTCTTTTACAAGTAATTTCGTTTCACCCCATTGGTTTACTTTCAGATTTCTTTCTTAATCTCGTATGTTCCTCATGGGAGGGAACGATCTTGATTGCAGTCTTTTCCGAAGAGAAAGACACACGTGGTGCTCTCCTAGCCAAGAGTTCCCCGTGGTAGTCCTACACCCAGTCAACCACACCGAGGTCACAGACAGACGTAGCGGTGACTACGGCACGTGCGATAAGCGCATGGGTAACTTACCCCGTACTGACACGTGGTCAGTCATTTCCGCTAGCGGGTACGTCCAAAGTACAGCACGGAATAGTATAGGGCCTAGCCCTCTTAAAAACAGGGGTCTAGCCCCTTAGAACCAAACAGGGGTATCGTCCCTCTATAGTCGTGTACCCTCGTCTGACTACCTCGATTTGCCTAGAGGACCTAACAAGTCGGTGTAGGATGGCTAACTAAATCCCAGACCCCGTGGGGTGGTTAGCTCCCCTTATACTAGTAGCTCACCTCAGTACCGCGTACGCGAGGTCCAACAAAAGTCGGTGCAAAGTGGTCAATCCTAACCCCGGACCCCAACCCAAGAGCAGCTAACTCCGCTCTATACTAAAAAGGAGACAGCCGCTCTCCTTGGTACCACTTACTCAAGGGCCAGCACACTTCCCATCCACCTTTTCATTCATCCACAGGAGCTCTACTCCTAACTCCCCGTAGGGTTCATGCGCATATTCACCATATTATTCTATACCAGGTTTCATCGTTCACAATTCTGTTCTCGTATTATACACATGCAGCTCGTATTTCCACAATTTAACACATGCAACTAGCGATATCATAGGTAACTGTTTAGTTATCTCAAGCATTTCATATTCTAACAGGCAGCTCGTATTCATTAACAAGCACTTGCTGACAATTTAGCTCATTCATTTATAAATATAATTTCAATCACGCAAGCAAGTGGTTCAACCATTTCTTATCCTAGGGTTCATGCCACATCCTAGGTTTTCAGTTATCTAATTTTCATAGATGTGTTCATATTTTATAAGTAAAACAGGGGTGGACCACTCTACCAGACAATCCAGGAGTACTGGGGGCTCGAACTGTAGGCTCACGTGCCTCTGCAAGCCCCAGATACGCAACAAGTCGAAATCCTATACCAAGGAACACACCACCACGGAAGATTTAGAACAGTATATAAAGGTTTCTAACATGTAGAGGAATTCACAAGAAAGCCACAGATACTTTAATTGCGTAAAACGGTCGATCGAACCCTAAACGAGTCAAAAACGTGTGCAGACCCAAATCAGACGTCTGGAAACAATTCCATGTCTTAAAAGTCACAGACTCACCTCAAGTTCCTGCAGTGATCTCAAACGTCCAGGACTCCTCCGCGATCGTCTGGACTCAATTCCAGACGTCTGACCAGTCCTCCGATCGTCTGAGAATGTCTCTGGTCGTCTGATAAGCAGTCTAACCGTCCGAAAAGCGTGGGAGGACATGTCGCGCGCCTTCCCAAAGCTGCTCTTACGCACGACAGAGCAGCACACCACTTTTAACCAAGCAGATCACACTTGCGGTGAGGCCTGCATGACTGTAACCGCAAGGAAGATGTACATTCGCGATACACCCGCTTTCAGACGTCCAGTGTCGTCGCTAGACGTCCAGCTCGTCGTCCGGAAGGCACTCCGGACATCTGATACTGGAAAAACTCCAGTACCAGACTGCACTCCCACTTCTCTCGCCGCGCTCCACCGCAGCTCCTCCCGCTCCGCTGCAGCTTCGATCGCTGAAAAATGTCAGGGACGACGCCTCAACGCTCTCCTCCCGCACGCACCGCGGTGGCCGTGCAAATCTCCAGCGAGCTTCCACAACCTCGCAACCTCGACCTTCTCACACCCGCTCCTCTTCCTCGCTCTCGCCCTCTCGTGCACGCCTCAACTCACGACAGTGGAGTGGGGAGGAGGGTGGTTGTGGTGGAGTGGAGAGGAGAGAAGGGTCTCTTTTATAGGCTGGAGGGTTAGGGTTTCGACAGGGGAATAAGGAGGAGAGAGAGAATGGTCTGCGTGCTGCCTGCGCACAGAACCAACAACACGTACAGGGTTTTCAATTTCTAGACATCCGGAAAGGGATCCAGACATCTGACTGACAATCCAAACGTCTTAAAAGACTCAAATCAGAACAGATCTTTACACGTGCTGCCTTCCAAGGCACGTGATAAGAACCTCGGGAACATGCGCGCGTGGAGTAGTTTGTGAAAAAAGGCACGTGTTTCCCATTTTTCTTATAAAGTTGAACAAGCATCGAAATTTGTGAACTAGAGGTTCATTGCCATCCATAATATGGACAACCTACTTTGCGCAGAAAAGCATTATTCCGTGTTCTCAAGCTTCTCCCTCCTAGTCCCGGAGCACCATCTGCACATGACCAACATGTGTCACTCCCAGCAACCAAGTTTGTGGGTCTACTATCATTAACATGCTCCAGCGAACTTCGTAATACCAAAAATTAAAAAAAAAAAACTCTTAAAAAAAAGAATATAAAAAAAAACTGACATGAGGAAAGATAAAAATACACCTGATAAGTACAAATGTCTTCAGTTGGATAACAATCTGGAATTCCAACTCTGAATATTCTCATCAACCTCTCAATAATCAACATTATATGAAGAACAGGATAGGCAATAAGCACGGATGTTACAGTACTACCAATGAATAAAGTAAAATCATCTGCCTTAAATCAGCTTGAATGGCACAAAATACAGATATTTTGGGTGCTTACCAACCTACCTTGACACCTTCCCAAAACGATGGAGCTAGAGGGAGATTCAAGATCCCTTTAGAAGACATACAAGATCCAGAAATCAAACATGCAGGACAGACACCAAACATATTGCTGGCAAGTGCATCTATCACAACAAAAAGAAACTCCTACAAGACACCCCTTTTTGCCTGCAAATACGCAAAAAATTGCAAATACATAAACCTACATGTTTGGAAAAAAGATCTATTCATTAGACCATGTGGCATCTGAGATGATCCATATCCAAGCTAGAATGGAAGTGGTGAGATGTTGAACCTTGGCTTTACAATTACTTTAAGGGCAAAAAGATAAACTGACCATATTTCTATCACATATTGATAAAATATACCTTTCTGTTAAATTCGCAAGATTGAGCAATCTATAACCACCTTCTATAGAACCACCAACACAGCAGTACATAGTTCAGGCACAGGTTCAAAGAGTCATTCACTGAAGTAGTTATGAGTCCGCCATTCACAAATCTCAAGAAAGAGGACATAGTGATACAACTCTTTAGTCCAAGAAATCCATCAGTATCCCTTTAACAAGGCAGATCACATGAACACCAATCAGCAGAGACACAAGCCTTGGTAAACTTGAACTTTTAAAAGAGAACCTTACAAACGTACCCTTTTCCAGAAAGCCAAAACTTCCGGTGCTAACAAAGTTTTCAAGTAAGCCTCAGTCACCTAGAAAAGCAACTTAGAATGAACAAGATCATCTACATCATCATTGTTGGCTCACCAATTGCTTGGCTACAATAAGATGGAGCATGCTTCTACAAGGGATGTCAAGTAGATTCACCTGACCCAACCTCAACCAAATTGAACTGATTAAAGTGGGTAAAATCTGACATTTTTAGTTTTTAGATGGCTATGATTTTTTATGTATGAACCAACATGTATGGGCATGGATTTCAAAATTTACCCATTCATCCAATACACACAAATGGGAGAATCATCCATTGAGTTTAAGCCTCGAGCTATTATAAATGCCTTCTTTATGTTTTACAAAACCATTGAAATACTTTACCAAGCTTGCATTACTGTTACAACGTAAACCTGCTTAATATTTCTATAACTTTTTCAATAAGATAGCTATCAAAACCATTTCTACTCTAGATGAAATTTCATATGTAACGTATCCAATTAATAATCTTTTGACCCATACAGGTGGGTTTCTCATAGCAGGTCTGCAATGAATTTGATTTAATTCAGTTATTTGAGTCTTAGACTCCCTGGATAACTCCTTTATACATATATAATTTTTTTCTAAATATCCCATACCATACCTTCACCTTAATGAGACTACATTGACTATATTACGATGAAAACTCAAATTTATTTGTTTTGTTGTGAACTCATACTTATGTTTTGAAAAGTTGCACTTGTAATTATCTATTTTTGTACGTCAAACATTATTTTTTTTATTTTTATGTTCAAATCATATATTTAATGTTAAAAATGGGTCATACATTAAAAATGAATATCCCAATTCTTCATAGATGAACAGGCACCTAAGGGTAAATGAATACTTGATAGGTAAATGGGTAAAGTATAGATTGCAAATAGGCGTAGTATGCATAGTGGATTATGTAACTGGGCATGCACTTGGTTTATAGCCATATCTGACCCAAATTAGACCAAGCGACATCCCTATAAAGCCTGGTGGCCTTCATTGCATTTTGGAGATGGCTGCTTCGAAGGAGCATGAAGAAGTCATCCAGCCGCTAAATTCCCATCCCCTAACAGAATTCTAGAATTACCACCATAACTCATTTGAAAAGGGAGTTATCCGAGAACAGTAACTCCCCCGGTTTCATTAAAACTTCATGGTCAATACATTACAAGTCACGTATCTTATCCCTCCACAAAAGATTTGGCATGCCACAGCATTCTCTTTCCATATAAGGCATTCCCGAGTAAAAATGACACTGCTTCTTTCCAATCATATTGCTCAAAGGACTGCTAATGTAGCTACTTTTGAAATTCCATAATAATGCAAAACCAACCTACATGGGGCATAAGAGATCCTTGAGACTCAAGTCCAGAGGCAAATGCTTAACCTCTTAATCTAATAGCATTACATGGGAAATAATGCTGCTCCTAAGACAGGTCTTGCCTCCGATAATCATGCCACAACCATTTATTATGTCGCCAACTCCTAAAGAAACTCCCAAACTATTGTGCAATTGCAGATCCAATCTTGCCCTATCCAACTACTTATTGTCATCGTAGTCACTGTGACTCAATATATTCTCACCACCAGCAGCGATGCAAAGAAGGCACACATTAGCATTCCTCTCATTCGGCAATAGCTGGCTTGGAAGTCGAAACATGCTGCCAAGAGACCTCATTTCCTTTTGTAAAGTTATCCATGTTAAAAAATGGGCAAACTTTCTTCCTAGCTTTGCTCTCAACATGAAGGACTTGTTAAAAATTTGAACCATTCAGGTCTATAAACAGACATATGATAAATATTTATCGATTAGCATTCTACTATAGCTTCTTTTTCTTATTTTTTTATCCAACAGGAGTTAGGTTGAGTGATTGATATCCTCCTCACCCCATTCTAATGATCACACTTACCATCCTATCTACTCTTATAAAACTGCTACTCTTCAAAACAAATACTCAAATGAGCAAAAAACTGTTCTAGTTGAATCGGATATTATCCTTATTCCAAGAAGATTATAACTCTCTCTCTCTCTCTCTCTCTTAAAAAAAAGAAGATCATAGCTCTCTTGTTGGAGTTATTTACTTATGTAGGAATGATTTGTTCATTTTGTTTTCATAGAAGGTGTCATGTATAATTTTTCCAAAGCATCTCTCTATATAAGGAGGCCTAAGGTTTTTTTTTAAATAAGACAAGATATACTTTTCTTCCCTCAACAAGATATTAGAGCGAGGTGAGTTTTAGGCTCTTCGCGCTATTGTACCGTTTTACACCGAAAAAACCCTAAACCTAGATAGGTCATATCTTTTTCTTCCTTGCTATCAACCTCCACTCGTTGCCAACAAAGGGGTTCACCAGCCACTGCTGGGCCCGCCCTGGCACCACCAGGGTGTGGGTGGACCTGGTGGTGCCCCTACCCCTCTCTACGGTGTTGTTGGTCAGTGCTCAAGTGCCGTCAGCCCTTAGGTGAGGCCCTGTGGCATCACCCTACACCCTGCGACACTATTGGTCGATGCTCAGCTGCTGCTAGCCGTTGGGTGAAGCCCTGAGGCATTGCCCTGCTCTCTGCGGCACTGCTGGTCAGCCCTTAGGCATCACCAGCCCTTAGGTGAGGCCCTACAAGGTTAGTTGTTGGGTTCTCCTGCAACAGGTCCTAGCCAATGCTGTCAATGCGAAAGGCGATAGCAAGGCGACAAGGCTCAAAATCGCCCGAGGCGAGAGGCGACAAAAAGGCGACAACCTGAGTGAATTGAGGCGATCATCTTTTATGAGCATATATGTCTTAATAACTCAATTTAATAGCACTAAGTTTATAAAAACATGTCTAATAACAATGTTAAAGACTTTAAGTAGAAGAAAATGTTGACAATTGTATTGCCAAAAACTGTTTCACATAATTTCAAATGGTAAGGAAAGAAAAGCTTCTACACAATTAAGGTAGAAAAACATAAAAACCAAATTTGTCATTAAAGTGAACAATTGTCAATTCTCAAATAATAAAACACAAGATTTAATTCGTCATCGTCATCGTCACCAACAACTTCTTCAATCTCCTCTTCCTCTTCCTCATCACTGTCCACATACTCTTCCTCTTCTTCAATAACTATTGGAGCTTTCCCTTTTCCCTTAGCTTTCTTAGGATCATTTTTCTTTGTAGTAGCACAAGTCCGAGTACGTCGAATAGCCTCTTCCTCATTAATTCCAGATGCAAGCTCAACCATGCCCCAAGTGAGATCATCACCAAACACAAGATCACCACCTGCATTTTCCTCATCTTCCTCCATTCTCCCTAATAACCATTCATTTGAGTCATCAATTTCCTTAAGGGAAATGAGATCAAGATAATCCATATCTTCATATCGGTCCCTCAAAGCTTCGTTGTACTTAACAAATATAAGATCATTCAACTTTTGTTGCACCAACGGATTCCTTTTCTTTGAGTGAACCTATATAGATTTTTAAAATAAAAGGATTAATATAAAATTACTTGATAAAATTAATGAATTGGTTTGTAACTTACACTTTCAAATACACTCCAATTCCTTTCGCATCCCGAGGCACTACAAGTAAGACCTAGCACCTTCAGTGTCAATTTTGTCAAGTTAGGTGCAGACCCACCAAAGAGATTTACCACTCCACTGTAAAAAGATAATAAGTTATATAATATTAATAATCAACTGGAAATGAAAATTTACTATAAAAAATTTATACCACTTGACTACTTGAGGCAATGGTCTTTGTCTAATAGCCATAGGTGTTCCAAAAAGTCCTTGTGCATTTCTATAAATGAAAATTTCTCGTGTTATTTTATCTTGCACACTCTCATCAGACTCCAATTTTGCCAAAACATTGTAAAATCCATTCATAACCTCTGAGATTTTGATTATCATAAGAGAAATCAAGATTGAGGAAAAATCCTACTGCATGTAGAGGCCTATGAAGTTGACAATCCCATCTCTTATCACTGATGTCGCAAATAGGTCCAAACTTTTCAGCATTATTGTTGAAAGCCTTCATGACAACTTCCTTAGCTCTATCCATTGCTTCGTATGTATCCCATTACAGGTCTCTTCTCTGAGTCAAAAAGACAAAGCACTCTCACAAGAGGAGACGTAGCCTTCAGAACGTATACAACCTTATTCCAAAATGAAGGCATCATGATGATTGTTGCCACCTTCTTTCCCTTCTCTTCTTTTACATTTTTAGAAGTGATCCACTTATCGGAAGTAAACATCTTTCTTAAATTTGCCTTTTGTGTATGAATGGTCTGTAAAGTGAGGAAAGATGTAGCAAATCTTGTAACTGCAGGCCTCAACAACTCCCTACTTGTGAATTACCTCATCAAATTTAAGACTGAAGGATGCATGTATATATAACTACTCAGTTGCATTGCATGCTTAAGTGTCTTTTTTACACCATCTAACTTCCTAAAATCTTCCAACATCAGATCAATGCAGTGTGCAGCACAAGGAGTCCAATACACTTGAGGATGCTTAGCCTCCAATTATTTACCTATGGAAAAGATAAATGATATTTTTTATATTTTACAATGCTTACAATATTAAAGAAAAAACGTATGTTAAAATAAATAAAGTCTAAAGATTTATTACCAGCAAGAACATAATTCGATGCATTGTCACTAATGACTTGAATCACATATTCCTCCCCAACGCGACCGATCATGCCACTTATCAGCTCACAAAGCTTCTCCCCTGTCTTTATGTAGCTTGAGGCATCAATGGACTCTAAGAAAACAGTTCCCATAAGAGAATTGACGAGAAAATTTATAAGTGTTCTGTTTTTTGTCCAACTATCTGTCATCAATGTGCATCCATATTTCTTCCAAACATCATGATGTTTGGTGATGAAATCCTAAGTCTCGTTCACATAATATCTCAATAAAGGAACTCTCACTTCATGGTAAGGAGGCTCCAATCTAGGGCCAAAACGACTAATTGCCTCAATCATTATCTCAAACAAAATATCTTTAACAGCATTGAATGCAATATTTTTACGGTACATCCATTTTGCAATGATCCGTACAACTGCATCTCTTCCCTCCTTTTTGAAAACCTCAGAAATTGTAGTTTGTTTTGTCAACAATCTCATTTTTCGTTTCCGAACCACCTTCTCAAGATCAACCTTCGTAAACTCATCTATTGGTCCATGGAACTTCTTCATTAGAGGAAGTCCACCACTTCCACTTCCACCAGCCCCCATCATGATTTGAGTCTTCTTTGCATGTGACTGTGTAGGATTTTCTACTATTCTTTTAGTTGTGAATCTATCCATGGGTCCTTGTAAGACATTCACTTCTATTTTATCTCCATCATCTTCATCATCATTAAGCAGCTCATCATAAACAAAATCTTTCATGAACTTTTCTTTTTCTTCCTTTTTAGATTGTCGATATTCTCTTAACTCCTCTCTCACATATTGTGGAGCTTTTGGACATATTGTTGTATTCTTATCACCACCAGTAATATGTCCAGTAGCTCTATAAATCCCGCCTTTCACTATCCTACCACGGAAAATACACTTCGTATCATTAGTCTTTTTTGGATCCTCTAATATGACATACTTCCAACATGGGTGCTTCCTCCTTGTTTCAGCCATCTACATAATTCAAAACACATGCTAGTTTTATACATAGTTACAAACTTACAATGCACATGCAAAGTTGCTAGTTATATACATAGTTACATGCAAATATAATAGAATAGTATATACTATATATATGATTTATACATATACATAGTTATATACATATATAATATAACATTCTTATGTTATATACATACTCATTACTTATATAGATTATATACTAATAGTCTAATAGTCATGTTATACATAGCTATATATAATACTTATGTTATTGTTATATATATATATATATATACTTAACAGTATATGACATATTTATATATATATAGTATATACAACAGTATACAATAGTATATATTGTATATAATATATATACAACATATATATATATATATAATTATATATACTTAGTTTACTATTTATACAACAGTATATACTTATATATACTTATAAGTATATATATATCATACTTATATAATATATTATACATACTTATATACTTAACCGTATATAACATATACTTATATATATATAGTATATACAACAGTATATACTGTATATAATGTATATACAACATATATATATATATATATAAAACAGTATGCATATATATAACAAACACATATATATAGCAGATTGCAAACACCGTCAAACTCAGGCGATGAGGTGGCGAGCGTGCCACTGTCGAACTCAGACAAGCGGCGGTGCACCACTGTCGAACTCAGAGAACCTTGAGCGGAGGAGATACCTGGGCAATCAAGGTCAAGGAGGCATCGCAGATGGCAAGCGGTGAAGCTCGGGCGGCGATGGAGGTCGACGAAGCTCCAGCGAAGGCGATAATGGCGTGAGGCAGTGATGGTTGGCGTGGAGATGAGACGCACGTAAATAGACTCTCATATGGAAGTTGAGAGGTCGTCGAGGGCAAGAATGGTAAATCCATTTCTTGCTTTTTCAAAAAAAAAAAGTTGGCGATGGACCTAGGGTTCAGGCGATGAGGCAGCTAGGCGAGGAGGCGCTACCTGAGTCGAGGAGGCGCGTCGCCTGTTCAAAGCAGCTCGCCTGGGACTTCCTCGAGGCGATGAGCTCCTCAGTCGCCTCACCTCGTCACCTCATCACCTAAGGCGACCACCTCAAAAGCGCTGGTCCTAACGCCACCATCTAAGGTGTTAGATCTTGCTGTAGGCCGCCACTGAGGCCTTTCCTACCTACTACAAGGTATGTGCCTCCTCCTGCCCGCTCTTCACCACTAAGGGCCTCGGTCTCGCTTGATAAGGTCGTCGGTGGGTTGCTAGGTTGATCTGCTATGCAATCTTCACCTCGGTGTCTTGGGTCTCTTAAGAGTTCATGCAAGGCCCAAAACACATGGGAAGCTGCTGCGATTGAAGAAATTCAGGGATTTTACTTCAGATATAAAACAGTGAGATGCTTCTTTGGCCTCAACATGGCTACCTCGGGTCCTCATCTTCTTCTGAAGTCAAGCCTATGACTTCATCTACTTCCTGTTAGCATACCATATGTGTGTTATTTCCTTTCTAGCTTTTTCCATGTGTGCTCCTCAGGGGCAAGGATATATTTTTATTCTTTTGGTCCCTCTCTATATAAGAGAGACCTAAGGTTATAATAAACTTATCTCATTTCAACCACTTTGGTATCAGAGCACCGGTCCTATACCGTGATTCTAGGT
Source organism: Thalassia testudinum (assembly GCA_037157565.1). Classification (NCBI taxonomy): domain Eukaryota; kingdom Viridiplantae; phylum Streptophyta; class Magnoliopsida; order Alismatales; family Hydrocharitaceae; genus Thalassia; species Thalassia testudinum. Next base: position 3,298,296 of record JAZHRO010000007.1, read on the forward strand.
ATCCCACCCCTCACAACCTCCAAAACCCTAACCACCGAAACCCTAGGTCTCCTTTCTCCCTCGAGAGCAGTAGAAGCTCTCAGTGGAGCTCCGATGGCGTGCTACAACACGTGTGGCGGTGTGCGACGGCGCTAGTGAGCCTATAGCACCTCACGGCAACGCTCCAGCCAGTCGCACGGTGGTTGTGCATGCCTGGGATGGTGCTCCAACGCTCCTGAGTCGGCGCAGCACCTCACGACGGTGCTTCAGCCGATCGGACAATCGTGTGTGCCTAAGGAGGTGCTACAGCGATCCTGAAGGCAACGCAGCACCTCACCAGAGGCGCATCAGCGATCGTGCGGCTGTTCAGAGCACCGCCTAGCAGCCTTGCGTGGCTGAGGCAGCACCGACGACCTCCAAAGCAGCAGATCGACGTGTTGCTGCACGTTTGAGGGAACTGTAGCCCCTTCCTAGGGCTACTTTCTTCCCTTAGAACAGGGAGAAAGAGACCTAGATCTCTTTGGGGCCTTCTCGGGTGGTCTCCTTACACCCGGGTTAGGCCAACACTAGTCTAAGGGAATTTCTTGTGAAGATGCAGATCTGATTTTGCATGATTCAGATCTAATTGATGATCTATTGGATATAAAAGTCTGATTGTGGCTCAAACATTGTAAGGATGGCTTCAGATGATCAGTCCGAGATGAATTCAGGCACTTCTTTAGACACCAGGTACTGAAAAATCCATTTTTTGATCCTATCGTCAAGTTGGACGAGACCAATTACCCACGGTGGTCTCAGACTTTCTTCATGACCGTAAGGAGTCATGGCAAGAGCCACATCCTTACAGATCTGGAGCCCGAAAGCAAGACTGGCGCCAACACCACCTAGGATAGAGACAATGTCATGGTCTCTACATGGCTTATGCAGACAGTTATTCCCCGTATAGGGGATGAGATCATGTATTACAACACTACAAAGAAGATGTGGGAGTCCTTGCACGAGACCTATTCCCATGCCAAGAACTCTACACGAGTCTTTCAGGTCTTCTACGACCTTTTCTATTTACGCCAGAAAGGACGCACTCTACCACAGTACTACTCTCTCTTGAAGGAAATGCTGGAGAGACATCACTCTTATCTACTGGGGTGTGCCTGCGATTCTTGGAGGAATTTTCGGAGACAGTTGGCCGTATCTCTCTTCTTGGCAGGTCTTGGACTTAAGTATACTGCTGCCAAAGATCAGATTCCCACAGCTCCTGAGCTTCCTACCCTAGAGAAGGCTTACAGTAGACTCAGCAGAGTTGCAGTTCATACTCCGGTTCCAAACACAGGTACTCAGACATCCAAATTGGTAGCAATCCCTGGACGTGGCAGGGGTACCCCTTCCCCTGCACGTGGTCATGGACGTGGACGCTTGTCTGGTACACGTACCAAGACACCATGCACTTACTGTGACAGACTTGGTCATCCAGAGGCTACATACTAGCAGAAGCATGGTAAGCCACCCATGGCCAATCAGGCAGCTGAGGTTCTCGACGGAGTGCCTGCTGGTCCTGATGTGAGCTCCTTGAATACAAAGATTGAGACCCTGAGGTAACAGATTACACAGTTGACACAGGCTTCATCCTCCTCTCAGATTCTGGACACTACAGCCATGGCCTCCTCATCAAAGACACCTGCAACTGGTATTTCATCACTTTTGTTTTCTGGTGAATGGTTGATTGATTATGGTGCATCCAAGCACCTATGTGGCAACTGTGGATCCTTCTCTCAGTTGGCACCTGTTACACCTGCTAGGAGATAGTGCAGGTGGCTGATGGGAGACACTTTCCACTTGTTGGCAAGGGAGATACGTCATTATCTCCTACTTTGAGACTTACAGATATCTATTATGTACATGATTTTCCCTTGAGTTTATTGTCTTTTAGCAGCATTACTAAGGATATAAATTGTTGAGCTATCTTTAATGTATCTTCTTGTGTCTTGCAAGACAAATTCACTGGGAAGACGATTGGTGGAGGGCGTGAGGAACATTGGGTACTGCTCTCACCTGTGATGCTTGTCAACTTGACAAGCACCATAAGGCTAGTTTTTCCAGTTCTACATCTGTTTCGTCTGTCGCCATTTTTTATTTAATCCATATGGATGTGTGAGGTCTCAATCGTACTCCTAATCGACTTGGGAACAAGTATTATCTTGTTTTAGTTGATTTTTCACGTGTGACTTGGATGTTTCTCTTGAAAAATAAATCCGATGTAGGACAAATCATTGAGAACTTTGTCAAAGAAATAAAAATTTAGCATTCTTGTTTGGTGAAGTGCTTTTGCTCGAATAATGCCTTGGAATTTTATGCCTTACGTTTGCGCAATTTCTTTTCTAGTTGTGGCATTATCCATTAGATATGTCCTCATACCTCTTAACAAAATGGTGTTGCTAAGAGGAAACATCACCATATTCTTGATGTTGCTCTCACCTTGTTGATTCACCACTCTGTCCCTTCTCTCTATTAGGATGACGCTATTTTGACTGCTTGTTTTTAGTTAACCAGATGCCTAATGCTGCGTTACATGAACGGATTCCTATTCAGGTCATGTATCCTAATCGTCCCTTATTTCACCTCACCCCTTGAACATTTAGTTGTGTTGCCTTTGTTAATTTGTTGGGACCAGGTCAGGATAAACTAGCACCGAGAGCAGTTAAGTGTATTTTTCTTGGGTATACCCGAACACAAAAGAGGTATCACTATTTTGATCCGCTTACTTCTCCACACTATGTTTCGGCAAATGTTACCTTTCATGAGGCTGTACCTTTCTTTTCTGTGACGGCTGCTGAGATGCATCCCAAGGGCGATATGGCGCCTATGCCATATTCTCTCATTCGTTTTGGGAGCTTTCCTGAGATTTCTGCCCCTACCACATCACCACCGCCACCTGCTACGCATCCCTTTCCACACCTGACTGGGCCTCTGCAGACATATGTTCACCCTTATGCTACTTATAACGGACCCCCATCCTCACCCTCACCATCGACTTCTCAGGTGAGTCCTTTAGACACTGATGTATGTTTGCCATGTGATGATCATAGGGACAGGAAAGGTGATGTGTCAAGCAACGATATTGACCTTCCAATAGCTATTTGGAAGGCGCCACAGACTTACACTACTTATCCCACGACGGGGGCACTTGCTACTGATACCCTTGCTCCTGGATTTGCTGGATTTACTCAGGCGTTAGCTACTACACAGATTCCAGCTGCACACCATGAGGCCATGCTTGATCCAAAATGGCGGGCAGCCATGGAGGATGAGATGGTTGCTCTTCCAGGCTGTGGAACTTGGGAGCTTACTTCACTTCCTGATGGTGCTACACTCGTTGGCTGTCGATGGTTATTTACTGTGAAGTTCAATCCTGATGATGGTGTTGCTAGGTACAAAGCTCGCCTTGTGACAAAGGGGTTCACCCAGACTTATGGGGTGGACTTCTTTGACACATCTCCAATTGCCAAACTTCCCACAATCCGAATGTTGATTGCAGTAGCAGTTTAGTTTGATTGGCCCTTGCACCAATTAGATGTGAAGAATGTCTTCCGTTATGATGATCTCAAAGAGGAAGTCCATATGCAACAACCGCCTGGATTTGAGAAACAGGGGGAGTGTATGCCGATTACGGAAGGCTATATATGGCCTCAAACAGAGTCCCCGAGCCTGATTTCAGAAATTGTCATAAGTTGTAGAGGTAGTTGGATTCAGGAAATCGACAGCTGATTTTCACTCTTTGTCGAGGACTAGACGAGGTACTGTGGTACTTTTGATTTATGTAGATGATTTGATCATCACAGGGGACGATATGGAGGGTATTGTTGAGGTTAAGCACATCCTAGCATAACAGTTTGTCATGAAGGACCTGGGGGCTTTACGGTATTTCCTTGGTATTAAGGTAGCTCGCAACAAGGAAGGTATGGTCTTGTCTCAGCGAAAATATGCTTTAAATATTTTGTAGGAGGTTGGTATGCTTGGGGCCAAAGAGGCCAATATTCCTATGGACCCTAAGATGCCACTCTATGATGAGGATGCACAGGTGGTGGACAACAGAAGGTACAGACAACTTGTTGGCAAGCTGTTGTATCTTACCATCATGAGACCGGATATCTCCTTTGCAGTCGGGAGACTGAATCAGCTCATAGCCAAACTAACACAGCAGCATTGGGATGCAACATTGATGGTACTTAAATATGTCAAGAGGGCTCCTAGGAAGGATATTTTCTTCTCAAAGGGGTCCTCTATGACATTGGTTGGTTACTCGAATGCAGACTATGCCGGATGCCATGTGGATTGTAAATCCACTACTGGGTTCTGCACCTTCTTAGCAGAAAATTTGATCACCTGGAGGAGCAAGAAACAAGGCACAGTTGCGAGATCCAGGGACGAGTCTGAGTATAGAGTTATAGCTCAAATGATTGCGGAGATGATGTGGATCAGATCCTTGCTTATTAACCTACAGGTGCAGTTTTCTAACCCTATGGAAATGCGATGTGATAGTAGAGCAGCCACCTTCATTGCCAACAACCAGCATTTCATGAGAGAACAAAGCATGTTGAGGTTGACTGTCACTATACCAGGGACCTTATTCAGAAGGGGTTGCTATATACCACTTCTATTACATCTGAGGAGCAGACTGTAGATATTTTCACCAAGCCCTTGACCAGATCTTCATTTGATTCGTGTATCTCCAAGCTGAGCATGATAGATATGTGTGCTCCAGCTTGAAGGGGAGTGTTAGCATACCATATGTGTGTTATTTCCTTTCTAACTTTTTCCATGTGTGCTCCTCAAGGGCAAGGATGTATTTTTACTCTTTTGGTCTCTCTCTATATAAAAGAGGCCTAGGGTTACAATAAACTTATCTCATTTCGACCAATTTAGTGCAAGGCATCTCTATGAAACTCAATGCTACCTCCTATGGGTCCAGGCATTCAAGATTTTTGTTAGTGGCCAAAAGAAGCTCTATCTACTTACCAAGGATCCTCCTATGATGCTCTTGATTTTACAAGTATGAGCAACACAATTATCATATGATGAATTGAATGATGAATAGCGTGGAATCTCATATTGCGGCGACTCTCTTATACAAGAAGAATTCTAAGGAGATCTGGGAGAGTCTGGCAAAGTACTACCAGAGCTAAATCACACCCGTTTGTTGATATCTATCGTCACATCTGGTCCACTTCTGAGGAGGATTGTACACTGCTTGATTACTTTCTGAGATTGAGGGATTATTTGAGGAGCTTAATATTTTTCAACCCTCCTGTTGTGAGACGTAAACTGGACAAAGGTAGACTTGGCAGGTTTACAAATTATTGGTTGGTCTGAGCACCAGATATGTGTTGTCCTGTGATCAAATTCTTGCCATGAATCACATTCCTGATCTGGAGGCTGTCTATGGGAGAATCCAAGGTTGCATTTGGATGTTGGGTAAAGTTAACCTTTGGATAGAATTTAGAGTAGGATAAGTTTTAGTGGTGTTAGGCATAAGTAGTGGGATAGTGGAAATTGTTGTGATGGGTGAGTTGATATATAATAAATTATAAGTTGATGTGATATAAATATAGATGAGAGAGTTGTAGTTTATTTATTTTATATTTGAAATTGGGCTATTTTTTTATTATTATTTCTTTGGAAAGTGAAGTGTAGGTTAGATGTGATAGGTGAGTTAATATATTGTGTATGGATATTTAAGGTGACATTTTAACGTCACCTAGTCATGGCTCTTATCCAACATCCAAGCAAAGCCTAAAAGATTTTTCCTTTGATATTGGGACAAACACTTCTGCTACTATACCACCCACTACTACAGAGACATCAGCCTTTGCAGTCTCTGGTGGGTGTAGTACTCCTGGTGCCAAACGTGGATGTGGTCGGACCTATGGTCCATGTATTCATTACAAGAGGACCAACCATCCTTTTGAGAGGTCTAAACCAAGTTTGGCTATCCTAGTCAGGTGAATGCGATCGTTGTTCAGGGGGAGATTACTACTACCCTACCTAGACCTCCTGCTCTGACTATTGACGACTATGCCCGACTTATGAAGATTCTAAGGCAAACACATGCCCAACACATGTGGTTGCAGAGTCCTAATCAAACTCAAGTCATGAAGAAAAGAAGTGAGACTTTTAGGAAATGTTCTAATCTTCATTCTCATCCCAATGATGTAAGGAGATATAAAGAATACTATTATCCATGGAGAAATGACAGCTGTCTGATAGGATTAGACCTCAAAAGAATATTTTCCTCCAAGTGTGAAGGATTCACTAGTATTTGGAATACTTGAGGGACATTGTGCTAGAATTTCACTTATCCTATGGGTCATTATTGGTGTAATGAAACCAATAATGGTATTGATTGGTTCTTAATTGAAGAAAAAATTAATTATAGGTTAAAGAGTTATGCTACATTTAATTTAGCAATTAATTGCACCTAATTTGATTAAGTACAAAAATTCAAGTGTTGAATTGAAATTTAAGTTTGGATACTAGATCCAAACTTCCAAATAATTATTTTGTGCCAATGATGCAAAAATTAATTCAGATTACATCCCATCTATTGATGGAGATCCAATGAATCCCATCAATTTAGGAATAGAGATGAAATACCTATAAATATCTCCCAAAGGGAAATCCTAATGGCCTTGATTTCCAATCAATTGTTGATTGAGAGCCACCATATCCACTAAGAGACCACCACAACTGACAAGAGAGGAAGAGGAGGCAACACCTTCTGTCGTAGTACAAGCTAGCCAACCAATAATTTTATTGGTCAATGTCCTTTACTCAAACTGGACGATCAGTGGTCGAGCTGGTCGCCCACTTACTGAAGGGTGTGCTGCAGTGCCCTTCTTGTTTTCTCTGCCCCCCCAGTCCAAAATGGCATAACACCCAACCAACCGATCTGTTCCTAGGATTGTGCCAGCATCCTTCAGGTCAAGGACTGTCAAGTTCGTTGATATCTCATAATTAACTATCCAAATAGGACAATTCGATATCCATTGCTTGGACACAAGCAATCACCCATCAAGCCAACAACGGCTACCTGGTCAAAACGTCTTCCCTAGCCAATGCTTTTCCCATGAAGCGAAGGAGCTTCAAAAGCTTCACCCTAAACTCATCAGCTATCATCCGACCTCGCTGAAAGTAGATGAACTTGTCTCTCTTCTGCGCTTCCCACACGAAGGGTAGAACTGTCATTGGAAAGTTCTAAGAACTTGTTTACACCATAAGGACAAATCCAAGCACTTTAACCATGGCCTGCCACCTGGCTGCAATACCTTCAATCTAGAAGGCAGCAAACCACACCTCACATTCCTCTCCTCCTGATGAGCAACACGGATCTTCCCAATTTGCAACATCCAACCCTCAGCAACCAACGAATCATTGGATCCCGAGAAGGTCGATGGCTTAACTTCCTGAACTACCAAAGCTTTGCACTCATAGTGAGTGCCGCAGACCAAGGGTGCAAAAATTAATCATGCGATCAATTAATTAGTCGCATAATCGTATGCGATCCAAAAACGAATTGAGTACCTATATTTGGCCCTATAGTTAATCTACCCGATTAATAGGACAATTATCTAATTAATCAATCAATTAATCGGTCGAGTAAGTTTTAATGTTTCAATTTTTTAGCTTTGATGCATGTGCAATGCACCCCCAAACCAAAACCCAACTAAACCCGCCGCCTAAATGCACCCAACTAAACCCAACTTCTCCCATTACCCCAAGTTCCCAACACACGAAAGCTTCAAGCCTAAGCAAAACCCTCGGTCCTAAGTCCCTCTTCTTCGCTCCAATGCTCGCCACCACACACAGGTGACTGTTCCACTGCTGCTGACAGCCTCTTTGCAGGGCACTACTTACTACTCCAGCAAGCAGGTGTTCGGTCATCACCACACCGCCCAACCCTCATCACCAATGAGCGGTCTCCACAGTGGTTGCTGGCATCTGCCATCATCGGCAGTGCTTCCATCGTAGGTAAGCAGTGCGTCAATGGCTGCTACCCTCTCCACTAGTGGCTGCCTCTCTCCACGGTCTATTATAGCCCCTGCTGCTCTCTATTATTTTCTTACCGGTGGTTGTGATACTGATTTCTTTCAAAAAAAATGTTTAATGATACTGTTTTAATTATTCTTTTGCAAATGTGAGTTTAGATTAGTTTTTGTTAGTGTTACTTGCATGTATTACTTTAGATTGGTTGCTGTCACAAACTTTGCGAATTGCATTTATTTTTGTACCTTTTGTGGCCTTTGGAACTAAAATCTTTTCTTTAGATTTATGATGCACCAATCTTAGTTTGTCTTATTTTATATGTTGTGATATCGATAGCTATTTGTTAGAAGCTATATTAAGAAAATATGTAGATCAAAAAAATAATATTAATATATTTGTGATATTTCAATTCATATATATGTATAATTAATAATGTATAATAGTTTATATAATTATATTTAAAATTTTAAATATTAAAAAATACTACACCGATCAATCCTCAATTAATCAACCGCATACCGTATACTCCTTAGTCAGTGACCCCACCGACTAAATACCAATTGCCAATTTGTGTAGCTATGCCGCAAATGGTGTCTAATTAGGTTTATCCTCGTGCAGAGGCTTATTGAAACCATCACCCCAGTTGTGGGTCCATCTATCCACCACAACCAAACAGCTCCATTAATGTCGTGATTCCCTAATCAAGCCCAAGCTCCACTCATAACGTCGATCAGGGTCTACAGGATCGCCTGCATTGGCCCTAGAACTGAGCGTTGGCCACAAGGGAATCGGGCTAACACTTACTACCTCTTCGTTGGTTTTGGATCTTTGGAGGCATTCAAGAATAGATATGAGCCTCCACTTGCTAACACATAAAGGTCCAGAAACTGGTACACTATGCACACGAACTACAATCAAGGTCCGGACTATAACCCAAAAACCAACCTGGTAAACACACTTCCAAAGAAGTGCATGACTCTGATACCACCGAAGGTTGTCACGACTCAATAATCCTCCTAATGGATCGGGAGCATATCACCAAGTGTGTACACTAGGGTCCCAACTATCGGGTGGCTCAGGTTATAATTTGTAGTCCTAATAATTAGGTACACATTAGGAAAGTCGATTTTAATTTAATTGTAGGGTCGAAACTTGCCGAAAATCCGACAGAGTTTACCCTATTTTTCGATATTTCCCCAAAATCCGTACTTGCAACTTGCACCTATGCATGCATACCACAAATTATATAGGTAAGCACAACCCACAACCACACCATGGAACAAGTAAAAACGGTAAAATACAAACAAGCACACCCCGCATCCAAAAGTAGTAAAAACATAGAAAAAAGCCAGAAAACAAGGCCAAATATAACCGCACATCACCATAGAAACAATTCATAATACATCTTTACAGCATCGTCGTGCAACATCCTATTTGTCACCATATGCATACTTATTTACCAGGGTCCATTAGATAGGTACAATCATTATACAACGACAAGTAACTTGCTATAATCTACACAAGGGATGTTGAATAATGCCAATTTCAATTCTTATCAGTGTCTTAATCCAAAAGAAAAAATAATAACAATAATAAATAGAATGTGTTCTTGAACTCGCCCAAGTCCTCTGAGGCTCGAACACAACGTGACGTGTCGCCTACACTACGACAACAAAACCTGAAATTGGTCACAAAGCAAGGATGAGCCAAGAGGCTCAGTAGGGACAAAATCACATGTAACACTGAAGTAGGAAAGGGTAATGTACAGTTTTATGTACCAAGGCCAACTACCCAACCATTTGCTCTATTCACTCCTGTCTTAATTATGCAATAGGCCAACCATAAGCATTTACCCAATTTTCATAGCTAACCAACCATTTATTAAAACTACACGCTGGTTACAACCTCTTTTCCTCAATTAACATGATTTATAAACATGGTCATTCAATTTTATTGTCACATGATTTATTCCATCGCTCGCCTCAAAAATCAGATTCTAGGAATCATCCCTCTCTACTGGAGGGGATTGAGACAACCCTCCCTCGAATCCCAACTTGATAGTCTCTCCCTAGCCAGGGGAGAGGCTAGTAGAGTTGATGATTTTCGCAAAAGGTGTACTCAGTTAGAAGAGTCCGACCTCTTGGGAGCTACCCAAGCCAAATCTTCTGAATTATAAAGAGCAACTTAGCTCGTATCCGTCGAGGTACGGTCATGATTATTCGTATTTAGTTGTGGTAGGACAGGTTGGATGTTTAACGGACCACACCAATGCCTCCCGCTAAGAGCACGTACCCTGGGTGTGTCCTCTCAGTCAGCAATCTGACTAAGGCTACAACTCTTCCCCATCTTAGGCAAAGTTCGCCAGATGTTTAACGTACTACATTATTCCCTCGTGGAACATGATCTTCTGGGTGCACCCTCTCAATCCGCCGTCAGTACTAAGGCCATGACTAAATCCTGCATCCCACACATGTCATGAGACATCGATCAAATTCAGGTACCCGCCGGTACCTAAATTCGACAACAGCCCCTTGGCATGTCATCATGACTGGGAATCCTCCAGATCCCAAAGTCATTCGCAAGTAGCCACTAGCTACTTCTGCACTTCAAGTCTCCAACCTGAAACAATGAACCCTCGGTTCACATGGTCAATGGTGCAGCCTTACAAGCTCACCTAATAGACTTACTCATCTTTTAATCCACTTTAAATTCTATACCAGGAACAAAATCCTAGGGACCTACTGGATCGCCTAGGGTCTGACTTTAGACCTTAGGATTCAAGCTTCCTTTTTAGACTCATAACAAAGTCACCAAGGTTCGATGTTCCAAGTTTCACTTTAGATTTAACCAGTTATACTCAACTTTTAATCTATCACCTTAAGGGTCTCCATACCCATACATACTTGGCCATCAATTACAATATTAGAATTTACATCTTCATATTCTTAGTACTCTTACAAAATTAAACCTTCTTCCTCTTATTTTTCCCCACTTCTCTTTGTAGAGTAGGGCAAGGTTCAATTGTTGCATCAAATTTCCAAGGCCAGTGCTAATCCTTGGGGTCAAAGCCCATTGGCCACCAGAAGGGCTAGTACCAATACGAACTCTCGATACTAATACTAAGACCTCTAGTCTCGGGCCTAACTTTCAACTGGACCTGGGTTGATGGCTAGCATCGTTACTAACACTTAGTACCAGTACTGGACACCCCAGATCCCAGTGCACACAACATACCACTCCACTTGTGAATGGCTTAGTCCTTTGTTTATTATCTCTGGGATTTAGCTTCCAAAGGGTCCTTAGACCTAAGGACTTTTCTTAAATCGCCCAGGGCTCCCTTGAAACCCTTGGGACTTGAAATTTGTTCATTAAGACCTTTATCGGGTCATTATCATCAACATTATTACAAGGCTAGATCCTTAATTACCCTTTTAGGGCCCCTTTTTATTTTCCCCAACCAGACCCCTAACACTAGGTACTAACATGAAATAGTGGTATGGGGATTACTAATGGAGTAGTTAACGTTAGCAAACCCAATTAAGGCTCTTCTATACTTTTAATTCTAGCACAAAAGCCACACAAGAAACCCTCCACGAATTTATAGCATCCATCCTTTAGCTACTTCCCTTAGGCCATAAAAAGGGGAAACGAAGGTAATTTCCAAACTAATTTTCATGATCCAAATGTCAACCCATAATATAGCCCCTACTTGGGATATAAGCTCAAGTTACCAAGCTCAGCACTTAGTATATTTCAAGAATTCATTCCCTACTTTCAATCCACACACGAGACAATTTCTATAACCACAAAACATCCAGATCTATTTGCTTCAGACTTAAGCAATTACCAAAATACATTCAAGATCTATCATAAGCAAAGGAAACCCCAATTCGACTCAGGTTTCCATATGCAAACACAAGACACTCGTTTCTAGATTGTTTTTGTTGCCCTACGCATGCAAGCATAACCCATCATGTTGGGAATTCAAGAGGACATAAAAAAGGGAGGGTTAGGAATTTTCCCTACCCTGCCTTGAGCCCAATTTTCCTACGTGGTGGCTGCCCTTTCCGGATTTCCTCGAAATCAACAACAAATATCAACACATCATTTTTTTTTATACCCCACCAAATCAGCCTTTAATGCCTTAAAAAGCCTTAGATCCTCATGGTTAGAACAACCAAGGTCTAGGGATTTAGATAAAAGAGAGAGAGAGAGAGAGGCGTACCTACGGCTATCGTCGCCTTGACGAGGTGGATTCCCACCTCTAGGCCAGCGAGAGACACACCAACGGTGGCCATGGCTGTTGCTGCACATGCAGTAGCCGCAGTCATCCGCATGCAGCAACAGGGGTCACACTCCCCTATAGCCATCGCAGCAGCAACAGCAGCAAGGGGGGTGGGCTGCTGCGGCCTCCCTTGTGTGGTGACGAGGCTCCTTGGCTCCTGCAGCAATCGGCGAGGAGAAAGAAGGAGAGCCAGGTGTTGGAGGTGAGGAGAGGAGAAGTCGATGACCAAATGGGAAGGGGAGGTGATACCTTGCCGTGAAAGGCAAATGGGGAGGGAGGTTGACGGCCATAGAGAGAGAAATGGGAGGGGTAGTGCACCCATCGGTCTCTCCTCAACTTAAGTTGAGAAATATTACCCAATGTCCTACCACCCCCACACCTATTATTTAAAAGTCTACCCAAAAGGCCTCCTTTCCATATACCCCTCAACATAGTTTGTTAAGGCTATTACAAGGAATAAATCCCAAGAGGTAGATGACTCCACGATCGTAGAGCCATCAAGGGCTTGATTTAAATTCAAGTTAGATATGAAAAAGTCAACCCTTACACCCTACCCTCCTTAAAAAGATTCCATCCACGAAATTAAGCACACCTAAAGTCTAAAAGAGATGGGGATACATGATCCACTACTTAGCCTTGGGCCCAGCATGGCCTCCTCAAACCTCCAATCGTGACATAGCACTCTAGGTAGAGGTACGACCGCACTCCGTAGCCTCATCATCACTTGAGCCCGAATTTGCACTTACCATCTTAGGGTCAGCTCTAGGCTCGAAACAAATCTCTCTCCTGCTTCAGCACAACTAACCAGCAAAGAACTCCTTTTTGCTCATGCAAGGCCTCAAAGGCATCATTGCCTATAATAGCATGACAGCAATGGTTATAAGCAAATCCAAACAACCTTAGGTGCTCCTCCCATAATCCATACCATTCCAACACGTAGGATCGTAGCAATTCTCCTAAGGTCTGGAAAGTCCTCTCTAACTATCCAACAATCTGGAGGTAACATGCCAAGCTAAATCTCAACTTGCCACTCAAAGCTTCCCACAACTAATTTCGAAATGCGATAGGAGCCTCAAATCACTGTATGTAGTAACATCCTTGGGAATCCCATGAAGCCAAACAATTAGCTAGTCATAAATTTCACCAAGCCGAGTCGACTAAAATACCACGCCACTCTGCATCATCAAGCTTTTCCACCAGGAGTCTTTCCGAGCATTCTTATGCACATGGTACCACTCAAGTGCACCATCATCTAAGAGTGCAACGACTCACACATCAATCATTTTGAAAATAGAATGTTCCGCTAGGTAGGGAAAAAATCCAATGACTGTCCTGTCATAACTCTGTCCCAAATCTGAGCCAACCCCGAATCAGTAGTCTACAGCCCTTGATCTCCATGATTGACTTTGGTTGCAGTCTACAAAACCACATAAGAGCGCTGTAGAAATTCAATGAGTGATTAGCTCCCATTCACCAATCTCAGTGAGCCAATCCCACTCCTACACTTGGAGTTGAATCATTGTCACTTCTAGGTACTGGCTCAAAGCACCAACTACGATAATGCCTCTGCCTGGATGGTGTTGGATTCTACCATAGTAGTCCTTCCACAAATCCATCCAACGGTGTCACTTTATTCCAAATTCCTTTCAAGTGAAGATAGCAGAGGGGTTCACCATAGAAATAGTACCTCTAAACCTCAAGGAAAACACAATAGCTGCTAATTCCAAGTCATGTTGGATAATTCCTCTCACATCTCATAATAGTCAAGAAGCATAGGCAATTACCCTACCACACAATGTCAAGACGCAATCAAGTCCAAGGTGTGAATCGCCACAATACACCATGAATCTATCGCTTCCTAATGAGGACAACCAAGACAAACGTTGTCTCAGCCGTCGATCAAGACCACCCCAGCACCGCTTCACCCTTGGCTGAGTTTACTGGCATTCCTCCGTCATTACACACGTGACTCAAGAAAGCAACTTTGCTAAGCCAAATTCCAACATACCAAATTTTATGAGAGCAATTATGTCACAATGTATCCAACACAATCCTCGCATGGTTCACATGTTATTCCGTACTCTGAGAATAAATCAAAGCATCGTCGATGGACATCATGACAATTGATCTAGGAAGGGTCTGAACACCCAATTCCTTAGGCCCACAAATACAATAGGGGCATTAGTTAGCCCAAGCATCATAACCAAAACTCGTAATGCCCACAACGGGTCCAAAACATAGACTTCGAAACACCTTCCTTTTTCATCTGCAGTTGACAATATCCAAATCACAGGTCAACCCTCACGAACACTGTGGATCTAGCAGTTGATCGAACAGATCATCAATCCAAGGCAGAGGGCACTCAATCCAAATCATAACCTTGTTCAACTATCTGTAGTCAAAATAGAACCACATACACCATCTTTCATTCTTACAAAAGTACAAGGGCTCCCCACGCAACACACCCGATCAAGAGAATCCCCTGTCCAACTCCTATAGTTGGACCCTCCATTCCATTAACTCAGTAGGTGCCATCCTGTATGGGCTCGAAGATTGAATCAATTCCAGCACCAGTTGGATCTCAAATTCAACCTTTTAATGTAGAGGAATTCCTGGCAATTTCTCGGGAAAGACGTCCAAAAATTCCCAAACTATAGGCACATCTTGGATTCCTATCTCATCCTTTCATCAAAAGCCCACAACTTCCGATCATTGAGATTCCCTTATCACCATTTCATTAGCCCTAGATTCTCAACTAGATCTGCCCTGATAGTGAGAAATTTGCTTTCTTCCTATACGGTCCAGAATGGCATAACACCTAACCAACTAATATGTTCCTAGGATTGTGCCAGCATCCTTCAAGTCAAGCATTATCAAGTTCACCGATATCTCATAATTAGCTATTCGGATAGGACAATTCGGTATCCATTGCTTGGACACAAGCAATCACCCATCTAGCCAACATCAACTACCAAGTCAGAATGTCTTCCCTAGCCAACGCTTTTCCCGTGTGAAGTGAAGGAGCTTCAAGAGCTTCACCCTGAACTCATCAACTGTCATCCGACCTTGCTGGAAGCAAACGAACTTGTCTCTCTTCTGCGCTTCCCACACGAAGGGTAGAACTGTCGTTGGAAAGTTCTAAGAACTTGTCTACACCATAAGGATAAATCCAATCCCTTTAACCATGGCCTACCATCTAGCTGTAATACCTTCAATCTAGAAGGCAAGAAACCACACCTTATGTTCCTCTTCCTCCTGAAGAGCAATAAGGATCTTCCCAATTTGCAACATCCAGCCCTCAGCAATCGACGAATCACTAGATCCCAAGTAGGTCGGCGGCTTAACTTCCTAAACTACCAAATCTTTGCACACCTAGTAAGTATCGCAGACGGTGTCTAATTAGGTTTGTCATTGTGTGGAGGCTTATTCAGACCATCACCCCAGCAGTGGGTCCATCCCCAATCAGGCCCAAGCTTCGCTCATAATGTCGATCAGGGTCTACATAATCACCTGCATTGACCCTGGAACTGAGCATTGGCCACAAGAGGATCGGGCTAGCACTTAGCACCTCTTCATTGGTTTTGGGTCTTTGGAGGTATCCAAGAATAGATACAAGCCTCTATTTGCTAACAACATAAAGGTCCGGCAATTGGTATGCTATGCACACAAACTACAATCAAGGTCTAGGCTATTAACCTGAAAACCAACCTAGTAAACACACTTCCAAAGAAGTGTAGCTCTTATACCACCGAAGGTTGTCACACCTCGATAATCCTCACGATGGATCGGGAGCGGATCATCAGGTGTGCACGCTAGGGCTCAACTATTGGGTGGCTCGGGTTATAATATGCAGTCTTAATAATTAGGTATGCATTAGGAAAGTCGATTTTAACTTAATTGTAGGGTCGAACCCTACCGAAAATCCGGCAGAGTTTACCCTATTTTCCATATTTTCCTAAAATCCGTACCTGCAACTTACACCTATGCATGCATATCACAAATTATATAGGTGAGCACAACCCACAACCACACCATGGAATGAGTAAAAATGGTAAACACCAGCAGACACACCCTGCATCCAAAAGCAGTAAAAACATGGAAAAATGCAAGAAAACAAGGCCAAATATCATTGCACATCACCATAGAAACAATTCATAATACATCTTTACATCATTACCATACAACACACTATTGTCACCATATGCATACTTATTTACTAGGGTCCATCAGATAGGTACAATCTTTATACAATGAGAAGTAACTTGCTATAATCTACACAAGAAATGCTGAATAATGCCATTTCAATTCTTATTAGGGCCTTAATCCAAAAGAAAATAATAATAATTAGAAGCCATGTTCTAGCACTCACCCAAGTCCTTTGGGGCTCAAACCCAACGTGATGTTACCTGCATTGCGAGAACAGAACCTAAAATTGGTCGCAAAGCAGGGATGAGCCAAGCGGCTCAGTAGGTACAAAACCATACATAACACTGAAGCAAGAAAGGGTAATGTACAGTTTTATGTACCAAGGCCAACCACCCAACCATCTGCTCCATTCACTCTTGTCTTAATTATGCAACAGGCCAACCACAAGCATTTACCCCATTTTCATGGCTAACCCAAGTTTTGTTAACACTACACGCTGATTACAACCTCTTTTCCTCATTTACTAGGATTTATTCACATGGCTATTCAATTTGATTGTCACATGATTTACTCCCTCACTCGCCTCAGACGTTAGATTCCAGGGATCATCCCTCTCTACTGGAGGTGAGTGAGACGTAGCCCTCCCTCAGATCAAAACCTGATAGTCTCTCCCTGGCTAAGGGAGAGGCTAGTAGAGCTGATGATTCTCGCAAAAGGTGTACCCATTCTCGACACATCAAGAACATCGTAGACCTCAGTTAGAAGAGTTTGACCTTGTGGGAGCTACTCAGGCCAAAACCTCGGGATTATAAAGAGCAACTCAGCTCGTATTCGTCGAGATACAGTCATGATTATTCATATTTAGTTATGGTAGGGCAAGTTGGATGTTTAATGAACCACACCAGTGCCTCGCGCTGAGAGCACGTACCCTGGGTGTGTCCTCTCAATCAGTCATCCGACTAAGGCTACAACTCTTCCCCATCTTAGGTAAGGTTGGCCAGATGTTTAACGAGCTACACCATTATTCCCTCGTGGAACACAATCTTCTGGGTGCGCCCTCTCAGTCCGCTGTTGGTACTAAGGTTGTTCCAAATCTCGCATCCCACACGTCATGAGACATCAATCAGATTCAAGTACCCGCTGGTACCTAAATTCAACGACAACTCCCTGGCATGTCATCGTAACTGGGAATCCTCCAGATCCCAAAGTCATTCGCAAGTAGCCACTACCTACTTCTACTCTTCGAGTCTCCAACCTGAAACAGTGAACCACCCTTGGTTCACAAGGTCAATGGTGCAGCCCTACAAGCTCACCTAATAGACTTGTCTTTTATCCATTTTAAATTCCTGTACCAGGAACAAAATCCTAGAAACCTACTGGATCGCCAGGGGTCTAACTTTAAGCCTTTGAATCCAAGCTTCCTTTTTAAACTCGTAACATAGTCACCATGGTTCAATATTCCAAGTTTCACTTGGGATTTAACCAACTATACTCGGCTTTTAATCTATCTCCTCAAGGGTTTCCATACCCATAACATATTTGGCCATCAATTACAAGATTAGCATTTACATCTTGATATTCTTAGTACTCTTACAGAATTAAACCTTCTTCCTCTTATTTTTCCCCATTTCTCTTTGTAGAGTAGGGCAAGGTTCAATTGTTGCATCAAATTTCCAAGGCCCAGTGCCGATCCTTGGGGTCACAGTCCATTGGCCACAAGAAGGGCTAGTATCAATACGAACTCTCGGCACTAATACTGAGCACCTCCAGTCTCTAGCCTAACTTTGAACCAAACCTGGGTTGATAGCCAGCATCGTTACTAACACTTGTACCAGTATTGGGCACCCCAAATCCCAGTCCATACAACATACCACACCAGTTGTGAATGACTTAGCCCTTCGTTCATTATCTCTGGGATTTAACTTCCAGAGGGTCCTTAGACCTAAGGGCTTTTCTTAAATCGCCCAAGGCTCCCTTGAAACCCCTCGGACCTGAAATCCATTCATTAAGACCTTTACGAGGTTATTAGCATTAGCATTAGCATTATGACAAATCTAGATCATTAATTACCCTTTTAGGGCCCCTTTTTATTTTCCCCACCCAGAGGCCCTAACTCTAACGCTAGGTACCAACATTAAATAGTGGTATGGTGATTACTAATGGAGTAGTTAATGTTAGCAAACACAATTGAGGCTTTTCTATACTTTTAATTCTAACACAAAAGTCACACAAGAACCCCACCACAAATTTATAACATTCACCCTTTAGTTACTTTCCTTAGGGAAACGAAGGTAGTTTCCAAACCAACTTTCATAATCCAAATTCCAACCCACAATATAGCCCCTACTTGGGATATAAGCTCAAGTTACCATTCAAGAATTCATTCCCTACTTTCACCAACCAATTTCTATCCATACATAGGACAATTTTTATAACCACAAAACCTCTATTGGATCTATTTGCTTCAGACTTAAGCAATTACCAAAATACAATCAAGATCTATCATAAGCGAAGGAAACCCCAATTCAACTCAAGTTTCCATATGCAAACACAAGACACTCATTTCTAGATTATTTTGTTGCCCTACACATGCAAGCATAACCCATCATGATGGGAATTCAAGAAGACATAAAAAAGGGAGGGTTAGGAATTTTCCCTATCTTGCCTTGAGCCCAAATTTCCTAGGTGGTGGCTGCCCCTTCTGGATTTCCTCGAATTCAACTACAAATATCAAGTTATCAACACATCAGATTTTTTTTTATACCCCACCAAATCTGTCTTTGATACCTTAAAAAGCCTTAGCTCCCAACGGTTAGAACAACCAAGGTCTAGGGATTTAGATAAAAGAAAGAGAAAGGGATGCCCCTATGGCCATCATGGCCTTGACAAGGTGGATTCCCACCTCTAGGCCAGCGAGAGATGCCCCAACAGCGGCCATGGCTGCTGCTGCACATGCAGTAGTCGCAATCCTCCCTATGTAGCAACAGGGGTCACACTTCCCTATAGCCGTCACAGCAAAAACAACAGTAAGGGGGGAGGGTTGTTGCGACCTCCCTTGTGTAGCAACAAGGCTCCTTGCCTCCTGCAACAGTCGACAAGCAAAAGGAGAGCCAAGCATTGGAGGTAAGGAGAGGGGGAGAAGTCGATGACCAAATAGGGAGGGGAGGTGATGTGAGGACATGTGGAGCCTAAGATATCAAGTACACACTAGAGGGGGTGAATAGTGTAATATCTATTTCCAATAGAACATAAGAAATATAACACCACAATAACTAGAGGGGTGACTAGCAGTAAAAGTGTACAAGCAGTAAAGGAAGTAAAAGCTACTAAACAGTACATACCATCACAATAACAGGAAAATATAACAAAAGTACAATAACAGAAACAGTAACAACAGTCTAAAACTCACTAGTAGAAAAGAGAGTACAACAACAACAGGAAACTACTGCTGGACACGACTGGGCCCAGCACCCTCTGCAGCCGGTAACTCGAGCTGCTCAACTCCTTGACCTATAAAGGGTTATGTAAAAACGGAGTTAGCGAATGCTGAATAGAGTGGTAACCAAAATATCTAAAGCAGTAAAAACTAACAGGTAAAATTTATCTTGTTCAATTATTTTATTTTAAGAGTAATTCATTTTCATCCATTGGTTTACTTTTAGATTTCTTTCTTGATCTTGCATGCTCCTCGTGGGAATGATCTTGATTGCAGTCTTTTTCGAAGAGTAGAAGGCACACGTGGTGCTCTCCTAGCCGGGAGAGTCTTCCATGGTGATCCTACACCCAGTCAACTACCCCGAGGTCACGAACAAACGTAGCAGTAACTATAGCACACGCGATAAGCGTACGGATAGCTACCCCGCACTGGCACGCGGTCAGTCGTTTTCGCTAGTGGGTACGCTCAAAGTACAGCATGGAACAGTATAGGGCCTAGCCCTCTCAGTAACAAGGGTCTCGACCCTCAAAACCAAATAGGGGTCTCGCCCCTCCACAGTCCGCGCACCCTCGTCTGACTACCTTAGTTTGTCCATTGGGTCTAACAAGTCAGTGTAGGATGGCTAGCTGAACCCCGGGCCCCGTGGGGTGGCTAGCTCCCTCCCTACCTAGTAGCTCTCCTCGGTACAGTGTATGTTGGTGCTAGAGCACCACGATCGTTTATTTTGATGATAACAAAATACATGTCTTTTAACATTTGTTTTTGAGTCCTAACTTTCAGGTCAAATTGCAAATGGAGATAGGTGTTTAGACGGAGTTCTAGCTCACATCCATGGCGGATTGGAGGAGCTAGACAGAGGCGGAGGAGCTTCGCGAGGAGCGAAAGCTTGAAGATGGAAGGACAAGAAGAATAAGATAGATTTCTATTTATCTTTTTCTATGTACTTTTGTCTTTATATCCTTGCTCTTTTCATTTCTTAGAATATCTGTTAAAGAGCCTCAAGAGATCCTTAAAGTAGTCCTAGGAACACCTGCACTACCCTAGGATACTTAAGTTTTCTATAGAGAACTTAGAAAATCAAAATAGGGATCAGACAGCCTTTTCAGACATCTAATCTGGATTTCAGACGTCTGATAAAAACTTTTAAGATGTCTTACTATTGACGCAGACGTCCAACTATTTAGGCTAGACTTAGTTAGTTCTGTCTGATGAAATCAGACATCCAGACCTTAGTCCAGACATCTGATGCCTTTGCCAAACGTCCAATTAGTGGACCGTTGGCTTCCTTAGCAAACGATGAGGGAATGACCGTTAGCCTCATATCAGACGTCCGTAGAGGACCCCAGACGTCTAATACATGACCGTTTTATCTCGACTGACCCAAAATCTTCTTTCAGAGATTTTATAGCCGTTAGACTTGTTGGGAATCCATTTCCAGAGAACAAATAAGTTTCTAGACGTCCAAACCTTGTGCCAGACGTCCTGTGTGTCGTCTGATGGACTTTCATTAAAACCCTGTTTAGGTCTGATTCAAGTCAGGAAGGAAACCCGCCTAAAATCAGACGTCTGACTTAGTTTCCAGACGTCTTAAACAGGTTTTCCAGACGTCTGATGACCTTATCAGAATCATGATTAATTCTAACTACGGCCTGATTCTCTTTGGCTTTGCACCCAACGGCTATGGAAGCCTTCCAAGACCTTCCAAAGCCTTCCTAGGGCCTCTATAAATAGAGGAGGACCCCTTGACTTGTAAGACACACCAAGACACACTAAGCAAACTACTTTCCACATCTTTTGTGTCCAAGAGAAGTAGTTGAAGCTCTAGCTCTCCAAGCATCTGTTTCATATCTAGAGAGCTTCATCCCTTTGCACACCCGCTCTCCCTCTGCAATTACGAGAGCGACAAAGTGCTGTCGCGTGGTTCACGCACCCGTGTTGTCACATCAACGCACTTCTACCAAAGGGAAGCTTCCTAACTCCTATAGAAGCTAGGATTAAATATTTAAGGCTCTATAAGATTTTTGTACTTTATATTGTCTTTGGTTGGTTATTCACTTTGCGAATTATCATCTCCTTCGCGAGATAAATTCCTTCTTATGAAGAAAAGGGGTGTTGAGGAACACTACCCTCGATCTAAGTAGTGTGGTTGTAATTGAGGTTCAGTCACCTTTGTTTAAGTGACTGGGTTTAGCGGATTTGATCGACTAGGTCTATCGAGAAATCCTAACTCGAGAGGGTTAGGTGGTGGTTTTCACCCGGTTTGGGTTTCCACCAAAAAATACTTGTGCCTATTGTGTGATTGCTTATTTTTGTGAGATTGTCTATTTTAATTCCACACTTTATATTACGTCACGCATATCTCACCCCCTCCAAGTAGGGAATTACAGTGTACGTGAAGGCCAACAGAAGTCGGTGTAGAGTGGTCAGTCCTAACCCCGGGTCCCAACCCAAGGGCGACTAGCTCCGCTCTACACTAAACAGGGGACAGTCGCTCTCCTTGGTACCACGTACTCAAGGGCTAGTACACTTCCCACTCACATTTCCAGATCTTTCCATTCATCCACAGGAGCTCTACTCCTAACTCCCCGTAGGGTTCATGCTCATATTCACCATATTATTCCATACCAGGTTTCATCATTCAAAATTTCCATTCTCGTATTATACACATGCAGCTCGTATTTCCATAAATTAACATATGCAACAAGTGATATCACAGGTAACTATTTAGTTATCTCAAGCATTTCATTTCTAACAGGCAGCTCGTATTTATTAATAGACAGTTGTTTGCAATTCAACTCATTCATTTATGACTGCAATCTCAAACACGCATACAAACAATGCAACTATTTCTCATCCTAAGATTCATGCCACATTCTAGGGTTCTAGTTATCTAAATTTCATAGATGCATTCATATTTTATAAGTAGAACAGGGGGAAACCACTCTACCAGACAATCCGGGAGTACTGGAGGCTCAAACGGCAAACTCACGTGCCTCTGCAAGCCCCAGACACGCAACAGGTCGAAGTCCTATATCAAGGAACATAACACAATGAAATGTTCAGAACAGTATAAAAAGGTTTCTAACATATAAAGGAACTCACAAGGAAACCACAGATATTTCGTTTATGTAAAATGGACCCTGATCGGATCCTAAACTGGTCAAAAATAGAACTACAGAACCAAATCAGACATCTGGAACAAAGTCCAGACGTCTTAAAAGTCACCAGAGTCTCAGCTCAAGTCTCTGCGTCAACCTCAGACGTCCAGGACTCCTATTTGATCGTTTGGACTCAGCTCCAAACGTCCGACCTATCTTCCAGTCGTCTGGGAATGCCTCCGGCCATCTGGTAAGATGTCCAGATGTCCGAAACGCATGGGAGGGCATGCCACGTGCCTTCCCAAAGCTGCTCCTGCACACGACAGAGCAGCACATCCTTATTTAGCCAAGCAAATCATACTGCGGTGCAGCCTACATGGCCGCAGCCACGAAAATGACGTACCTTCGCGAATACCTGCTTTCAAATGTCCGGTGTCGTCACCAGACGTCCAACCCGTCGTCTGGAAGGCACTCCAGACATCTGATACTGGAAAAGTTCTAGTATCAGAACGAGCTCTCGCTCCTCTCGCCGCGCTCCGCTGCGGCTTCTCCCTCCCGGCTATAGCTCCAACCGCAGCAAGAAGTCAGGGACGGCTCCCCGACGCTCTCCTCCTCCCGCATGCACCGCAGCGGCCGTGCACACTCCGGCGAGCTCCCACAAAGCTCGCAAGCTCAGCCTCCTCCCCCTCTCTTCACGCCGCTCCTCCTCCTCACTCTTGCTCCCTCTCTCTTGCTTGTCTCTCTCACAGCAGTGGAGAGGAAGTAAGGTGGTGGTGATGGAGTGGTGAGGGGAGGAAGGGGGCACTTATATAGGCGATGGGGTTAGGGTTCGGTGAGGGGGAGAAAAGAAGAAGAGAGAGAAGGAAAGTTGTCTGCGCACAGTTAGCGTGCAGAACCGACCCTACGTACAGATTTTTCAATTTCTAGACTTCTAGGAAGGGATCCAAATGTCTAACCAGATGCTTGACTGATAGTTCAGACGTCTTAAAATGCTCAAAACAGAACGGGTCTTTATAGTGGCACAACCTCCTACAAATGTCTTCTCTTACACCTGACCAAGAAAAGAACGAGACTTCCAATACAACTTGGATTCCCAAATCAAGGACAACAGAATAAAAAGAGTAGCAATATTTCCTATGGAACCTCAGCAAAAATAAAACAAACCGAGCTTTCTTGAATTGCAAGGGAGCGTACTTTGAATCACAATAGTTGTAGGCGCAAAGGTGCAAAAGCACTAGAGAGTATGCACGTTTTCCTCTTTGAAAGCTCTTGAGGTGTGTTTTGAAAAGAGGGATACAAGATCCTATTTATAAGTGTTTTTCAACCTATTTTGGAAATACTAGAAACACGGCTTTGATCGATCAAAATAAAGGTTTGATCGATCAAAACTATATTTGGTCGATTAAAACAAAGTATTGATTGATTCAATGTTGATCGATTAAAATGATATATTGATATACTTATAATTTTCAAAGAAATTTGAATTTTAGAATATATTTGATCAATTAAATCAAAAGGGTTGATTGATCAAAAAAGAATATGATCGTTAGAGGTCTTTGATCGATTAAAACAAAGAGTTGGTCAATCAAGTTTTAGTCGATCAAAGGAATTTTAGTCGATCAACAATAGAATTGACATAGGTTCAAGAGAGAACAATTTTTACGAAAAACGAAAACTTACGGTTGTTATCTTATTGAGATTCTGTACATATTTCTAGACTCAATAAAAATAAAACAGCCTTCAAGTCTTCTTTGTCCCATGATGCTTTTAAAATATGTTAATGATGACCCATCCATGTTATAATTTGACTAATTAGTTCTCAATAAAAACATAATTTTGTTATATCAAAATAAGGGTATTAACAAGTGATACCTTGTTGTGAAAGCCAAATGGGGAGGGGAGGTTGATGTACATAAAGAGAGAAATGGGAGGGGGTGTGCACCCATCGATCTCTCAACTTAAGTTGAGAAATATTACACATGTCCTCCCACCCCACACCTATTATGTAAAAATCTACCCAAAAGGCCCACCTTCCAAATACCCCTCAACATAGTTTGTTAAGGCTATCACAAAGCATAGATCCTAAGAGGTGGATGATTCCATGATTGTAGAGTCATCAAGGACCTGATTTAAATTTGAGTTAGGTACAAAAAATCCAACCCTTTCAATATTTAAGGTAAGACTTTTGGATATGGGATAACACATGTAATAATTTAAATATCAAATGGGTATGAACCCAACAAAAGTTGCATCCATTATGTATCTACTTCATTCACATGGCCAACCAAAAGTTTAATTTTCTAAAGTTCATCAAAATTGAGCAATAAAATTTAATTTCTTTATACTAGACTTTCTTTTATATTTTAAATGTTTTAATATTTTTGTGTGCCACATATTCAATATCAATTTTTCATTTGAGTCAACATTATTGAAGTTTAATAATTTTACAAGTATTTCAAAGCATATAACGTGCACTAAATTATGATATATGATACATTCATTGAGTAGTTCATAAAATTTTACTATTTCCCCCTTTCTATTGCAAAGGATGGGTCTCCTAACTAGTTTCACATGAAAATGAAATGTTTCAAGGCACATAAGCACACAAAAGAAGTTATCAATGACATCAGATAGAAAGAGAGAGAAGGAACGCATTAATGTCATTAGACACATGATATGCCTTCTATACAAGCGAAACATTAGACATCAAAATCCACTTGTCAAAGGATGAAATTAAAGTCCTTGGAGCACATAAAAAACTCTTCAAATGAGGTTAGATTTCTCTCATACCGTATCAAAAGGGAATGGAAGAGAGTAGAAAACGCTTATTATTCAATGATTTAAGTATAGTGGTGCAAGTATTTATAGTCGATTTTTATAATTTTTATTAAGAGTAATGAAAGGATCAAGGTTGTAAAAATTGATCCATACGGTCAATTAATCATATGCGGTCAGGGACTGAACCGCATATCAATACTCGGGCCTATAATCAGGTAGACTGATTAATCGACCGATTATCCGATTAATCGATTGATTAATCGTTTGATCGAACATTGAGAGTTTAATTTTTGATGTCTTGATTGGCATATCGAAGAGAAAAAGAACCGCACATGACTTCTTCATCCTCCTCCCCCTACATTTGAATCCTAATGAAACCCTAAAGTTTCGCCCATCTCTGATTCTCTCAATCCTCTATCACCACCACCCACCCTGTCGCTTGTCAGGTCTCCTTGAGAAAATATGCATGTAAAAAAAAAACATCAATCTATATTTGCAAATTTTCAATATATATATATTTTAAATACTTAAAAATGCTTAATCGATTAATCCCCGATTCATCACCTGCATATCGTATATGCCTTAGTTGGTGACCTCACAGACTGAATACCGACTATCAATTTCTACAACCTTGGAAAGGATAATAAAGGATATTCAGAGAAACATCTATTGAATAGTTCAAATTTTATCTCTCAAAATTGTTGACTAAATTGGATTTATCTCTACAAAATTCAGATGTTGTTATATAGTTTGTTGAGAGAAATGTGTGTAATGTTATTTAGTCCCACATAATGAAGTGAGACTTTTATTATTTAGTCTTAAACAGACATATACCCCCTACCTATTCCTTTAAAAAGAAATACAGAGAAATATGCCCATAAAATATTTCTACCATGATTTTCTCTTCGCTCTTTGTAAGTGAGATTTTCATGTAAACTCAAGTGTTCATTTTACGTTCTTCTGATTTATTTTACTCAACTTGATAGCAGAGCAAAATTTTGATCTTGAATTCTTTTATTTCATCATTATTTTGAGATTTATTATTTATGTCTCGTATTATCCTTGATCTCAAGGGCCGTCCTCAACAGCATTAGTCTATCTTATTCTTGATCGACTCAAGGAGGTAGTGGTCGCCCACAGGGTTCTCGCAGGGCTTCGAGGAGGACCCCATCACCAGGAGCATGCGAGGCTTTGTGGGGCCAGGAAGGAGGGCTGGTCCGGGTGGTAGTCCTCTGTCATCTCTTCATAAGGCTAAAGCAGAGGGCATGGATGATCACACCCATATCGAGGGATAAAGCCCCTTCTCCTCGGTGAGATCCCAAAGCAAAGTGACACCATCCTTCCCACCGCTGGCACAAAGGGACCCATCTGGGTTGAAGGCGACAGAGAGGACATCCCTGGAGTGGTTGACGAAGCGACGGGTGGTGGAGCCGGAGTAGAGGTCCCAAAGGCGGAGCTCGAAGTCCTAGGAGCTAGAGAAGGCGTACTACCCACGAAGGAGAGGACCACATCATCGACAAAGTGGGAGTGACCGGTGAGGCAGCGGCGGCAGACGCCCCCTGCGCCCTCAGCCGCAGCAAGTCCACCTTCGCACACAGCGCCACGTCCCGTAAGGCGCGATGGTCCCCGACCTTGTCTCACAGCAGCACCATGAAGTAGGTCGAGACGGAAAGGCCGATGTCGAGCTTACTCATGTAGAGGACCGACCCCACGGTCATGATGCATGAGGAGGTGATCGTGGGCGAAGGCGAGCATGAAGCTGGCGCAGCAGGCGGTGGAGAGGAAGACGATAAGGAGAAGAGGCAATGAGATCACGACGTAAAGATCACTGATCCAGCGCGGATCTCAGCAGGGATCGCGCGGTAGATTGAACGATCAATCTCTGGCAGAGATCGCAACGTCGATCTCTCGACGATGTTGGCTGTGACGAAGGAGCACAGTGATGGAGATATGTGCTGGGTCTCAGCGTCGTCTCTCGATCTTTATTGTGTTAGGTCATTTATTGCCTCACTATTAACATAATCATTTATAAAAGAAAAAGAAAAAGAAAGAAAGAAAAAGAGAGGAAAAAAAAGGAAAGGAGATAAGAAAAAAAATGAAGAGAAAAATAAAAAAAAAAGGAAAGAGGAGAGAATTAAAAAAAAAAAAGAGAGAAAAGAAAAAAAAAAGGATGATGAATGTTTAGGAGAAGAGGGGGAGAGGTTCTTCTCTATTTTTATTTTATCATTTTTTTGTTATCTTTTTCTCTGAGTTTCAAAGAAAAGGAGATTGTGGAAGTTTGTTGTAGTCATCCCTCATTTAATAATCTCTTTTGTTCCTAGATTTCACATGAGAAATCATTACTCTAAGAGGTCCAGAGTTTCGAGGTCTTTAAAGGAATGACCCATTTCAAGTTTTTATGTGGATGATCTAATTTTATGAACTCCAGAGAGGAAGATCCAATTTCGAGGTCTTCAGAGGAAGACATCATTTCAAGGATACTGAATGGGGAGTCACCAACACCTGGTCTCCAAAGAAGGGGCCATTGTTAGAACTAGTTACAGTTGTTCCTTTAGCAGCTCCAACCTGTGTTTCCACCTACAAGTAAGAACTAGTCCAAAGAGTTGTATTCTTTTGTGTAGAGTGGGTTTCTTTATGTTACAAGGCGAGCATTCCATGATTAGCTTAAGGGGGAGTATTGAGAGAAATGTGTGTAATGTTATTTAGTCCCACATAATGAAGTGAGACTTTTATTATGTGTATGGTGACTTGTAAATAGATATGTACCCCTCACCTATTCCTTTAAAAAAAAATATAGAGAAATATGTTCATAGGATACTTTTCCTATGATTTTCTCCCCCACTCTTTATGAATAGAACTTCCACGTAAATCCAAGTATTTGTATTATTTATACTTTATATCATTTTACTTCTGCATAACTTATTTTATTCAACTCAGTTGATCTAAGCAACGGAATTGAAAATCCAAGGGATAAAGGACCCCATTAAGAGGAAGCAACTAAAGTATCATCCTATGATAAGAAACTTAGACATGACTAAGAAATTCCTTGAAACACATGAACTTAGTAAATCTTTAGTTGGCTACGGACAATGCAATCAGAATTTTGAGAACCCATTATAACAAATGGACCTCTCTAGCAGAAAGCATGCAAAGCATCAACATGGCATTAGTAAAAGGACAGGAAAAGAAGTAAGCAAGAATCCCTATTTTTAAGAAGAGATAATCAATACCATTCCTAGAGTAGCAAAACAATACAAAAAGCCCAAAGGCATCCCTCTTAGCAAAACAATGTAGGAAGATCAAAGGCACCTTTTTTGTAATCCCCTTCCGGAAAGAAAGCAAACATGCCTCTTATCCTCGACACCATTTTCTTAGCTAAGAATTGAACCAATGTTTTAAAAATCATATCAGACTAACTGATCAGATTTATTAAACTGAAAATCAACTTGAAAACGATCTACGCAAACAAATAAAAATAAAAGTCAAACCGAGGACAAATCAGTCAAAACTTAGTTTGATTGTTTGAACCAATTGAATTAAATCAGTGACTAGTCTTTCTTTTGACTAAAAAATTAAAAAAAAACCCATAAAATAAAAATCCCATCAAATAAAAACCAAAATCCCACAAACGAAACAATCACATCCCAAACCCTACTCAAAAACCACCAGGACCACCGCCCTCCTTTAATGTTCAAGCCCCTACCCTTGATTATTGTCAATATCCGTCATTTTGATCTCCAGTCTCTCCCACCCTACCGACCTCCTCCCATCCTACCGCCTCCACTCTTCTCACCACCTTCACCCTTTTTGCCTCCTCCAACCCCTCCGATCCATCTCCCATCCCCTTCACCCTCCGCTTCTCATCCCTCTGGCCTCTAAGTAGTATATAATCGAGCACTTATGATATTCAACTGCAACAATATATGAATTCAAAATATTGCAATTATAATATTTTCTAGAAGATATTTTTGATTTAATTTATCAAAAATGTTTAGATACTATGTTTGCAAAGGACGTTTGTGTGTATTTCTATCAATTTATGTTTATTATGGCCATTATGAAGGGCATTTTCACTTATTATTATACATTTTTTTTACTTTAATACTTTCTAGATGCATGTGATTCTGTAATAAAATCAAACTTTTATAATTGGCATTTTCCTATCATAAAGCTTAGTTTTTTTCCGAACTAAATCCTAGTCCGACCGAATTCAACCTGGTTGAATCAGCAAAAAATGAATCAGAAATCTTACGGTTCAATTATTTCTGATCTTTCTAAATAATGGTATCATACTAACGTCATCAATGGTTGAACCAGTCTGACTGTCAGTTGGACTATCGAAATCAAAACTGTCACCTGACTTAATGGCTGGTCCAGTTTTGAAAAACATTGGGTTGAACAACAAGCATCAAAATTTGTAAACTTGAGGTTCATTGCCATTCATAATATGGACAACCTCCTTTGCCCGAAAAACATTATTCCTTGTTCTCAAGCTTCTCCCTCCCAGTCCCGGAGCACCATCTGCACATGCCCAACAAGTGCCATTCCCAGCAACCAAATTTGTGGGTCTACGAACTATTATTAGCATGCTCCAGCAAACTTCGTCATAGCGAATATAAAAAAAAAAACTCCTAAAAAAAAGAATATAAAAAAACTGACATGTGGAAAGATAATAATACATCTGATAAGTACAAATCTCTTCAGTTGCATAACAATCTGGAATTCCATCTTTGAATATTCTCAACCTCTCAATAATAAACAGTATATGACGAACAGGATATGCAATAAGCAGGGATGTTACAGTACTGTCAATGAATAAAGCAAAATCATCTGCCTTAAATCAGCTTGAATGGCACAAAATACGGATATCTTGGGTGCTTACCAACCTACCTTGACACGTTCCCGAAACAATGGAGCTAGAGGGAGATTCAAGATCCCTTTAGGGGACATACAAGATCCAGAAATCAAACATGCATGACAGACACCAAACATATTGCTGGCAAGTGAATCTATCACAACCCAAAGAAACTCCTACAAGGCACCCCTTTTTGCCTGCAAGTACGCGAAAAATTGCAAATACATGAACTGTCAACGTATGCACATTCTTTTGTATGAGGGGCTCTTGGTTATTATTTGTTTCTTGTCGGTGTTGTACCGCAACTTTCCCATCCCTTCATTGCATAAGAAGAGGTAGGACTCAATAATAGATATATCTCATTTCGTCCAATGTGGTATCAGAGCGGCGATCCTAGACCAAGGCTCTAGGTATCCCACCCCCAAGGCCTCCAAAACCTTAACCACCAAATCCCTCTCTCTGCCTCCTTCCCTCTGCATGCAGTGCCCCACATCCAGCGAGGCCAGCAGTGGTCTGCAGCACCTCCAGCGAGGCTTGGTGGTGCTGGAGTAGGTGTAGCAGTGGTCTGCAGCACCTCTAGCGAGGCCAACGATTGTCTGCAGCACCTCCAGCGAGGCTTAGCTGCACTGGTGTAGGTGCAGCAACGGCTTACAACGCCTCCAGCGGCGGCACGCATGGTCTGCAGCGAGTCCTGCGGTGGCGTAGCCAGTTGGCAGCGCTCCTACAGCACGCCCAGTAGCACCTCGGCCCTCGTGCGCACGATCGGCAATGATCTTGAGGGGTTTGTAGCCCTATTCTAAGGGCTACATCCCTCGTTGTCGCAGAGAGAGAGAGAGAGAGAGAGAGAGAGAGAGAGAGAGAGAGAGAGAGAGAGTCTAGGTCCCCTTTGAACCATCTCGGGTGTTCTCCTCGCACTTGAGTTAGGCCAACGCCCATCCAAGGGGGCTTTCTGCTGAAGATGCAGAACTGAAATCATATTTTTCACATCTACCGATGTTTACGTGATTGTAGAAGACTGATTGAGGCTTGCAGATTGCAAGGATGGCTTCAAACGATCAATCCGAGGTGACATCAAGCTCTCTTTCGGACGTCAGGGTATGCAAAAACCCATTCTTCAGTCCCATCATCAAACTAGATGAGACCAACTGCCCACGATGGTCCCAGACCTTTCTTATGATCGTCAAGGGTCATGGAAAAGCCACATCCTTACAGATCTGAAGCCTGCAAACAAGACTGGCACAAATGCCAACTGGGACAGACAACTCCATGATCTGTGCATGGCTTATGTAGATTGTTATTTCCCGAATAAGGGATCAGATTATGTACTATTCGACAGCAAAGGAGATGTGGGAGTCTTTGCGTGAGACGTACTCACACACCAAGAACTCCGCACGTGTTTTCCAAGTCTTTTACAACCTCTTTTACTTAAGTCAGGAGGGACACACGCTATCACAGTACTATTCCCTCATAAGGGAATGCTGGAGAGATATCACTCATATCTACCAGGGTGTGCCAATAAGTCCTGGAGGAGTTTCCGGAGACAGTTGGTAGTCTCCCTTTTCTTGGTAGGCCTTGGACCTAATTACACGGCAGCCAAGGATCAGATCCTCACTGCTCCTGAGCGTCCTACTCTGGAGGAAGCCTACAACAGACTTAGCAGAGTAGCAGTGCACGCCTCTACTCCTGACTCTGGTGCTCAGACATCCACATTAGTTGCGATCCCTGGACATGGCAGGGGCTCTTCCCTCCCTGCACGTGATCGTAGATGTGGATGTTCTTCTAATACACGTACTCAGTCTCCGTGTACCTACTGTGGCAAGTTAGGCCACTCTGAGGTTACATGCTGGCAGAAGCATGGCAAGCCGCCTGTTGCCAATCAGGCAGCCAAGGTTACTAATGGAGTCCGCTCGAGCCCTGATGTTAGTTCTCTTAGTACCAAGATTGAGAATCTCCGGCAGCAGATTGCTCAGTTGACTCAGGCGTCTCTTCTCAGCCTCCAAACACTGCAACCATTGCCTCCTCTTCTGAGGCACCCGTGACTGGTATGTCGTCTCTTCTGCCCTCTGGTGATTGGTTGATTGACTCTAGTGCATCCAAGCATCTGTGTAGCGATAGGGGATCCTTTTCTCAGCTAGCACCAGTGACACCAGCCAGGACTGTATTGGTGGTAAACAGGAGACATTCATCACTTGTTGGCAAGGGAGATATATCTTTATCTGCTACTTTGCGACTAACAAATGTTTTCTATGTACCTAATTTTCCATTGAGCTTGCTATCTGTTAACAGTATTACCAAATATTTGAACTATCGAGTTATATTTGATGCATCTTCTTGTGTCTTGGAGGACAAGCTCACCGGGAAGACGATTGGTGGAGGGCGTAAGGAATGAGAGGTGTACCGTTTGAGTCATACTGTCGTTGCTACTTCTGCTACCCAGGGCCTTGTTTCTACTGGATCCCCTCTCCAGTGGCATCACCGCCTTGGCCATCTATCTATTGATCATCTCAGACGAGTTTTACCACACATACCCTCCGCTACTGCTCTCACATGTGATGCCTGTCAACTGGGCAAACACTACAGGGCTAGTTTTTCCACTTCTATTTCAATTTCCTCTGTTGCTATGTTTGATTTCATTCACATGGATGTTTGGGATCCCAGTCGTATTCCTGATCGACTTGAGAACATATATTATCTGGTGTTAGTAGATGATTGTTCTCGTCTTTCTTGGCTGTTTCTTTTGAAGAATAAGTTCAAAGTAGGACAAATTGTTGAAAATTTTGTTAAGGAAATAAAAACTCGGCATTCATGTTTTGTGAACCATTTTCAATCTGATAATGTCTTAAAATTTTGTACCACTCAGCTACGTACTTTCTTGTCCAGTTGTGGCATTATTCATAAGACTACGTGCCCCTACACCTCTTAGTAGAATGGTGTTGCTGAGAGGAAACATCGACACTTGATATTGTTCATACCTTGTTGATTCACCACTCAGTCCCCTCTCTTTATTGGGGTGACGCTGTTTTGACGGCTTGTTTTCTGATCAATCGAATGCTTAACATTGCTTTGCACGAGCGGATTCCTTTACAAGTTATGTATTCCAATAAACCCTTGTTTCACGTCACCCCTCAAACTTTTGGCTGTCGCTTTTGTCCATTTGTTGGGACTAGGTTGGGATAAACTAGCACCGAGAGCAGTAAAGTATGTTTTCCTTGGGTATACTTGGACACAAAAGGGGTATCAATGTTTTGATTCGACCACTTTTAGGCATTTTGTTTCAGCAAATGTTACATTTCATGAAGCAATATCCTTCTCCACATCTGCTGCTGAGCTACCTTCTGAGGGTGATATGGCACCCATGCCATTTCCACCCATTCGCTTTGCAAGCTTTCCTGAGATTCCCATTCCTACTGCACCACCTCCACCACCACCTGCTATGCTATCCTTTCCTCATCTGATTGAGCCACTACAGACTTATGTCCGTCCTCACACTACTTACCAGGGCCCCCACCCTCGCCTTCACCATCGGATTCTCAGGTGAGTACCTTAGACACCGACGCTTGTTTGCCATGTGCTGATCACAGGGACAGGACAGATGATGTGAAAGGTGATGATCTGGATCTTCTGATAGCTGTTCGGAAGAGATCACGGACTTGTGCTACTTATCCCACGGCTGGGGCACTTGCTACTAACAGCCTAGGTCCCGGGTTTACAGGATTCACCCAGGCGTTGCCTGCTACTCAGATCCTAGCAACTCACCGCGAGGCCATGCTTGATCCGAGATGGCGGGCAGCCATGGAGGACGAAATGGTAGCTCTCAAGGGTCGTGGAACCTGGGAGCTCACTCCACTTCCAAAATGGGCTACGATTGTTGGTTGTCGATGAGTGTTCATTGTGAAGTTCAACCCACATGGAAGCATTGCCAAATACAAAGCACGCCTTGTGGCAAAAGAGTTCACCCAAACCTATGGGGTAGACTTCTTTGACACCTTCTCACCAATTGCCAGACTTCCTATCGTACCGATGCCTGTTGCTGTGGCAGTCCAGCTAGATTAGCCCTTGCATCAGCTGGACGTGAAGAATGCATTCCTCTACGGTGATCTCCAAGAGGAAGTGTACATGTAGTAGCCACCTGGATTTGAGGTTCAGGGAGAGTGTGTATGCCAACTGCAAAAGGCCATCTATGGCCTCAAGCAGAGTTCCAAAGCATGGTTCTAGAGGTTGTTTCAAGTTGTAGAGGCAACTAGATTCAGGAAATTGACGGCAGATTTCTCTCTTTTTGTCAGGAAGACTGGACGAGGTACTATGGTACTTCTTGTATATGTTGATGACTTAATTGTCACGGGAGATGATGTACAGGGTGTCACTAAGATTAAACATATTCTGGCAGAGCAATTTGTTATGAAAGATTTGGGAGCTCTACGATACTTTCTCGGTATTGAGGTTGCCCGAAGTAAGAAGGGTGTAGTCCTGTCCCAGAGGAGGTATGCATTGGATATCTTGTAGGAGGTGGGTACGCTTGGGGCCAAGGAGGGCAACATTCCTATGAACCCCAAGATGCCAGTTTATGATAAGGATGCACAGTTAGTGGACAACAGGCAGTACAGGCAGCTTGTGGCCAAGCTATTATATCTGATTATCACGAGATCCGGTATCTCCTTTACGGTGGGGAGATTAAATCAGTTTATGGCCAAGCCAACACGACAGCACTGGGACAACATTGATGGTGCTCTGGTATATCAAGAAGACTCCTAGAAAAGGTCTTCTCTTCTCCAAGGGGTCTTCTATGACCTTAGTTGGCTATTCTGATGCAAACTACGCTGGATGTCATGTGGACCGAAAATCCACTTCGGGATTCTGCACCTTCTTGGCAGGGAACCTGATCACGTGGAGGAGCAAGAAGCAAGGCATAGTTGCTAAGTCGAGTGCCGAATCTGAGTACAGGGCCATGGCTCAGACGACTACAGAGATGATGTGGATTGGGTTCCTACTCACCAATTTGGAGGTACAGTTTTTCACAAGAAGATGAAGCATGTAGAAGTTGATTACCATTATATCAGAGATTATTTAGAAGGGACTGTTATATACAACACCAGTCATGTCTAAGGAATAGATTGCAGATATTTTTACCAAGACCTTAGTCAAGTCCTTGTTTGATTTATGTGTATTCAAGCTGAGCATGATAGATATCTATGCTCTAGCTTAAGAGAGAGTATTAGCATATGCGCACTCTTTTGTATGAGGGGCTCTTAGTTATATTTATTTCTTGTTGGTGTTGTACCGCAACTTTCCCATCTTTTCATTATATAAGAGGTAGGGCTTAATAATAGATCTATCTCATTTCATCCAATTTAAACCTATATGTTTGGAAAAAGGATCTATTCATTAGACCTTCATATGGCATCTGAGATCATCCATATCCAAGCTAGAATGGAAGTGGTGAGATGTTGAAACCTGGCTTGACAATTACTTTAAGGACAAAAAGATAAACTGACCATATTTCTATCACAGATTGATAAAATATACCTTTCCGTTAAACTCGCAAGATTGAGCAATCTATAACCACCTTCTAGAGAACCACCAACACAACAATATGTAGTTCAACTGCAGGTTCAAAGACTCATTCGTTAAAGTAGTTATGAGTCCGCCATTCACTAATCTCAAGAAAGTGGACATAGTAATACATCTCTTTAGTCCAAGAAATCCATCAGCATCTCTTTAACAAGCGAGATCACATGAACACCAATCAGCAGAGACACAAGCCTTAGCAAACTTCAACTTTTAAAAGAGAACCTTACAAACGTAACCTTTTCTAGAATGCTAAAACTTCTTATGCTAACAAGGTTTTCAACTAAGCCTCAATCACCTAGAAAAGCAACCTAGGATGAACAATATCATCTAGGACATCATTGTTGGCTCACCAATTGCTTGGCTATAATGAGATGGAGCATTCTTCTACGAGGAGGTCAATTTAGATTCACCCAACCCAACCTCGAATAAATTGACCTGATTAAAGTGGGTAAAACCCAACATTTTTAGTTTTTAGATGGCTATGATTTTTTATGTATGAACCAACATGTATGGGCATGGATTTCAAAATTTACCCATTCACCCAATGCACACACAAATGGGAGAATCATACATTGAGTCTAAGGCTCGAGCTATTATAAATGCCTTCTTTATGTTTTACAAAACTATTGACATACTTTACGAAGCTTGTATTACAAGCTAAACCTGCTTAATATTTCTATAACTTTTTCAATAAGATAGCTATCAAAACCATTTCTGTTCTAGATGAAATTTCATATGTAACGTATCTAATTAATAAACTTTTGACCCATACAGGTTGGTTTCTCATAGGCGGTCTGGAATGAATTTGATTTAACTAAGTTATTTGAGTCTTAGATTCCCTGGATAACTCGGTTATACATATATAATTTTTTTCTAAATATCCAATACCATACCTTCACCTTAGTGAGACTACATTGACTATATTGCGATGAAAACTCAAATTTATTTGTTTGGTTGTGAACTTGTACTTATTTTTTGAAAAGTTGCACTTGTAATTATCTATTTTTGTATGTCAAACATTATTTTTTTTATTTTTATGTTCAAATCATATATTTAATGTTAAAAATGGGTCATATATTAAAAATGAATATCCCAATTCTTCATAGATAAACAGGCACCTAAGGGTAAATGAATACTTGATAGGTAAATGGGTAAAGGATAGAGTCAGATACTCGATGGGGAAATAGGCAGAGTATGCATAGTGGATTCTGTAACTGGGCATGCACTTGGTTTGTAGCCATATCTGACCAAAATTAGACCAATCGACATCCCTATAAAGCCTGATGGCCTTCATTGCATTTTGGAGATGGCTTCTTCTAAGGAGCATGAAGAAGTCACCTGGCCGCTAAATTCCCATCCCCGAACAGAATCCTAGAATTACCACCATGACTCATTTGAAAAGGGAGTTATTCGAGAACAGTAACTCCCCCAGTTTCATTAAAACTTCATAGTCAATACATTACAAGTCACGTATCTTATCCCTCCACAAAAGACTTGGCATGACACAGCATTCTCTTTCCATATAAGGCATTCCCGAGTAAAAATGGCACTGCTTCTTTCCAATCATATTGCCCAAAGGACTGCTAATGTAGCTACTTTTGAAATTCCATAATAATGCAAAACCAACCTACCTGGAGCAGAAGAGATCCTTGAGACTCAAGTCCAGAGGCAAATGCTTAACCTCTTAATCTAATAGCATTACACGGGAAATAATGCTGCTCCTAAGACAGGTCTTGACTCCCATAATCATGCCACAACCATTTATTATGTAGCCAACTCCTAAAGAAACTCCCAAACTATTGTGCAATTGCAGATCCAATCTTGCCCTATTCAACTACTTATTGTCATCATAGTCACTGTGACTCAATATATTCTCACCAGCAGCAGCGATGCAAAGAAGGCACACATTAGCATCCCTCTCATTCGGCAATAGCTGGCTTGGAAGTCGAAACATGCAGCCAAGAGACCTCATTTCCTTTTGTAAAGTTATCCATGTTAAAAAATGGGCAAACTTTCTTCCTAGCTTTGCTCTCAACATGAAGGACTTGTTAAAAATTTGAACCATTCAGGTCTATAAACAGACATATGATAAATATTTATCGATTAGCATTCTACTATAGCTTCTTTTTCTTATTTTTTTATCCAACAGGAGTTAGGTTGAGTGATTGACATCCTCCTCAACCCATTCTAATGATCACACTTACTATCCTATCTACTCTTATAAAACTGCTACTCTTCAAAACAAATACTCAAATGAGCAAGAAACTGTTCTAGTTGAATAAGATATTATCCTTATTCCAAGAAGATTATAACTCTCTCTCTATCTCTCTAAAAGAAAAAGAATATTATAACTCTCTTGTTGGAGTTATTTACTTATGTAGGAGATTTGTTATTTTTGTTTTCATTGAAGGTGTCATGTGTAATTTTCCCAAAGCCTCTCTCTATATAAAGAGGCCTAGGATTTCTTTTTGAATAAGACAACATATTCTTTTCTTCCCTCAACATGGTATTAGAGCGAGGTGAGTTTTAGACTCTTCGCACTCGCGTACCATTCCACACCGAAAAAAACCCAAACCCTAGATAGGTCATATCTCTCGCTTCCTTGTTGTCAACCTCCACTTGCCACCAACAAAGGGGTTCACTGGCCACTGCTGAGCCTACCCTAGCACCACCAGTGTGTGGGTGGGCTTGGGTGGCACCCCTGACCCTCTCTACGGTATTGTTGGTCAATGCTCAAGCGCCGCCAGCCCTTGGGTGAAGCCCTGTGGCATCGCCCTACTCTTTACAACACAGTTGATCAGTGCTTAAGCGCTGTTAGCCCTTGGGTGAGGCCCTATGGCATTGCTATTGAAATGACCCTTCCCAAGGGTCGTTTGAGGTTTTTCCAAAAGGGTATGGGTATAAGCGCAAATTTAAACCCCCTGGGTTTAAATCTTGGGCTATGTGAGGAAGGAGGAAACTTCACGAGGGAGATTTCACAATTTGTCCCTCTCTTCCCACACAACACACCCATGCACACACCCTCCTCACAAAACCCTAACCCTCTCCCTATTTAATATCCCACCACCCTCTCCATCTCCACACCACCACCACCACCTCCACTTCGCTCCTCCACCACTTGCCGGCGACCACCTCCTTTCCAATTCCCCTTGCAGCCACAAGTGGGGAAGGAGGGGAGCTCGAGACGGAGGAGGAGAAAAGGAGAGCTTGGGCGAGGGAGGGGGAGAGCATGGAAGAGAGCCGACTGGAGGAGCTTGGGGCGAGCTGACAACGGAGCTTGGAGGGAGGGCATACATGCGAAGCTGAGGGAGCGCCATTGCTGCAGCAGCTCCTAGTGCTGGGGGGGGTGGTGATTTCGCGAGGAGAAAAGGCTCGCGAACGGTTCTACGAAGTCATTTTTCCATAGAACCAGATGTTTAGGGAGTCAACAGACATCTGGTCGAACGTTTGGAGCTGTCACCGGACATCTGATACCGTGCAAAATCTAAGGTAATGCCCTATTTGAGACTTGTGCATGATTTTCAGTGTTTTCTTCTCTGCCCAGACTGAGTGCCTTGGTGTGTGTGCTACACAGGGCGTGGGTGTTTCCCGCAGGGAGAGGAAGGCTCGCGAAGGGCTCTGGGGAGACTTTTCTCCGCAAATCAGACGTCTGTACCTCTTAACAGACGTCTGACCGGACATCCGGAGGTAGCACCAGACGTCCGATAAAGCAGATTCAAATGGTAAGGTCCTGTCTGCCTGTATATTTCGTACGCGTTGTCTACGAGTGACTCTACGTCACTGTGCGCATGCAGGGTCGTTGAGAAGAGGCGTAGTCACGGCTCCCCAGACACTTTAGGATGTCTGGACGTCTCTTCAGACGACTAATACCCGTCCCAGACGTCTGACTGCATTGCCAAACGTTTGGAAGAACCCCCGGACGATCGTGAGGGGTTCCAAACGTCCGATTTTCAGCGCAGAACGCAAGGTGAGCATTCTGGTGTCGTTTAAGACGTCTGGAAGCTGTTACAGACGTCTGATATCAGCCTGTTTGGAATATTCCAGGTATCAAGTGGCCGGTCCAGCGACCAGCCTGCCTGGTTCAATTCAGGATAATCGAGAAGTGTGTTTGGGCTAGTTTAGGGCCCAAATGGAGTCGATTTTGTGCAAACGAAGTATCGTTGATTTCAATTTGGAGTTCTCTACATGTTTGTGTTACTCGTATACTTTGAAAATCATTTGATGTGATTTGGTCAATTATATAGGTCTTCAGCCAGTAGAATATACAGGGCTCGCGGAGACGACGGAATCTGCGATTCGAGCCCCCATTCCACCTGTGTATCCCGGTAGAGTGGTTTTTCTCAAATATTATGACTTAATAAATCAAGTGCATGCCATCTTAGAATGAATTGATTGAACCCTAGGATATGAAATGAACCCTAGGGCAGAATTGAGTGAATGAACATTGCTTGAGTTACACAGTCTATTTTAAACTACATGTTAGAACACTTAATGCTAGCAAATGAATAGTTAAATGATGTGATGGTTCTTGCAGTTATTAAATCATGAGCTGCATGTTACATGATTAAGAACCAAGTTGTGAACAACGAGATATGCATGTCGTGAAACAAAATGAAATGAATACAATGCATTAACCCTACGGGGAACTAGAAGAGGAACTCACGTATACGGAACGGATATCGTATGTAGGAGAGAAGTAAGCTGGCTCTCGAGTACATGATACCGAGGAGAACAACTATCCCTTTTGCATGGAAAGTGAGCTAGCCCTCGTGTACGCGGTATCGAGGAGAGCTCATGTTACTTTAGTGTATGGGGGAACTAGTCACCCTTGGGTTGAGACCCAGGGTTAGGAATGATCACCTTACACCAACTCCTGTTACTTTAGTGTAAGGGGAAACTAGCTGCCCTTGGGTTGAGACCCGGGGTTAGGAATGGTCACCCTACACCAACTCCTGTTACTTTAATGTGGAGGGAGCTAGCCGCCCTTGGGTTGAGACCCGGGGTTAGGAATGGCCACCCTACACCGACTCTTGTTACTCTAGTGTAGGGGGAGCCAACCGCCCCATGGGGCCCGGGGTTAGGACTGGCCACCCTACACCGACTCTTGTTAGGCCCACTGGGCAAACCGGGATAATCGGGTGATGGTACACAAACTGTTGAGGGGTGAGACCCCTGTTCTAAGGGGCAAGACCCCTATTCTAAGAGGGCAAGGCCCTATTCTATTTTATGTTGTACGTTTGTGCGTACCCATTAGTGGAAACGATTGACCGCGTGCAAGTGCGGGGTAGCTACCCATGCACTTATCGCGCATGCCGTAGTCACCGCTATGTCGCAACCGTGACCTCAAAGTGGTAGACCGGGTGCAGGACTACCGCGGGGGCTCTCTCGATCAGGAGAGTGCCACGTGTACATCCTACATCGCGGAATAAACTGTAATCAAGATCGTTTCCTTAGGGAATAAGAGAACTAAGAAATGTTGTGGATCCTTATTGGAATAATCGAATCAGAACACCTAGTTGAGATAAATGGAAAGGAATGATTAATTATTTGTTTGTTTCTTTATGTTAAATTGCATGTAAATGGCTTAACCACCACTCTATTCAGCGTTAGCTGACCACGGATTATATAACCATGTTCAGATCAGAGAGTTGAGCAGCCAAAGCCACCAGCTGTAGAGGGTGTTGAGCCGAGCCGAGCCGAGCCAGCCATAGTTGTCACTTTTCTGTTTCAGAGTTCTTTTTGTAGTAGTAAGTATCTTTAGCATGTATTAGCTGTTTCTGCTACCTTTCCGTTCTATTTCCCTTTGTTGTAGTTGTGATGGCTATGTATGTTGTAGTACTCTTCCACTTATGGCATGTAATATTTTTGAGACTTCTCATTCTGATTTCCATTACTTATTCTTATTTATTTCTGCTTAGTTACATTGCATGTGTGGTTGTAGAATGTTTTCTGCTTTTGGTTATTTTTCGTTGGACAACTAGATCTTGGGATTTAGTCGAGGCAAGTCGGTCTCAGGTCCTGTAGGGAGCTAGGATTGGGTTGTAGAAGCCGTGCTCTCTGCGACACTGCTAGTTGGCCCTTAAGCGTCACCAACCCATGGGTGACGCCCTGTGACATTGGCTGTTGGGTTCTCCTGCAATAGGTCCTAATACTGCGATCTAAGGTGTCAGATCTTGTTGTAGGCCGTCGCTGAGGCCTTTCCTTCCTAGTGCAAGGTATGCGCCTCCTCCTGCCTACATTCCTTTTCACCACCAAGGGCCTTGGTCTCACTTAATGAGGTCATCGATGGGTTGCTAGGTTGATCTCCTATGCAATCTTCACCTCCTTGCTGTCTTGGGTCTCTCAAGAGTTCATGCAAGGCCCAAGACACATGAGAAGCTGCTACAGTTGAAGAAATTCAAAGATTTGCTACTGGTTCAGATCTAAAATAGTGAGATGCTTCTTTGGCCTCAACATGGTTGCCTCGGGTCCTCGCCTTCTTCTGAAGTCAAGCCTATGACTTCATCTACTTCTCTAGTAGTCCAAGTCATCCCTATGAAACTCAACGTTGTCAAAAACTACCTCCTTTGGGTCCAAGCATTTAAGATTTTTGTTAGTGGCCAAAAAAAGCTCTACATACTTACCAAGGATCCTCCTATAAAAAGGATAAGGGACATATTATGTGTAACTTTGGCAAAATAATATTGTATATCAGTAGTTAATATATAGCTCATATGGGTATGGTAACTCATATACCCATGTGAGTAGTTGTAGCCTGAACTTTATAGTGTTGTCCTCCCTTGGGGTCGGGTTT
Organism: Thalassia testudinum; assembly: GCA_037157565.1. Lineage (NCBI taxonomy): Eukaryota > Viridiplantae > Streptophyta > Magnoliopsida > Alismatales > Hydrocharitaceae > Thalassia > Thalassia testudinum. Next base: position 3,341,271 of record JAZHRO010000007.1, read on the forward strand.
ACCTCCTTGTGGGTCGGGGGGTACAGGTTGGCTACTGATTTTGACAAGTATGAGCATGACAATTATCATATGATGAATTGGATGATGAATAGCGTGGAATCTCAGGTTGCGACGAATCTCTTATACAAGAATGCTGAGGAGATCTGGGAGAGTCTGGCAAGGAAGTACTACTAGAGATCTAATCATGCTCGTTTGGTTGATATCTATCGTCACATCTGGTCCACTTCTCAAGGGGATTGTACACAACTTGATTACTTTACTGAGATGGAGGGACTATTTGAGGAGCTTAAGATTTTTCAACCCTCCTGTTGTGAGACCCAAACTGGACAAAGACAAACTTGGCAGGTTTACAGGTTCTTGGATGGTTTAAGTACCAGGTACGTGTCGTCCCGTGATCAAATTCTTGCCACAAATCACAGTCCTGATCTAGAAGCTGTCTACGGGAGACTCCAAGGTTGTGTTTGGATGTTGGTAAAGTCTACCCTTGGATAGAATTTAGAGTAGGATAAGTTTTAGTGGTCTTGGGGTAAGTAGTGGGATAGTGGAAATAGATGTGATAGGTGAGTTGTACTATAAATTATAAGTTGTGATATAAATATAAATGAGAGAGTTGTAGTTTATTTATTTTATATTTAATATTGGGTAATTTTTTATGATTGTTTTGTTGGAAAGTGGAGTGTAAGTTAGATGGGATAAGTGAGTTAACATGCTATATATGGATATTTGAGGTGACATTTTAACACTGTTTATGTTAACCCCACCACGTCAGTTAGTCAGGGCTCTTATCCAACATCCAAACAAAGCCAAAAAGACTTTTCCTTTCATATCGAGACAAAACACTTCTACTATTATACCACCTACTATTATAGAGACATCATCCTTTATAGTCTCTGATGGGTGTAGTACTCTTGGAGCCAGACGTAGACGTGATCGGACCTATGGTCCATGTAGTCATTGCCTGAGGACCAACCATCCTTTTGAGAAGTACTGGACCAAGTTTGGCTATCCTAGTCAGGCGAATGCGGCCGTTGTTCGAGGGAAGACTACTACCCTACCTGGACCTCCTACTCTAATTGTCGACAACTATGCGTGATTCATGCAGATACTAAGGCAGCCAGTCCCATCTGATACCTCTGCATCTCTGGCAATTATTGGTAGCTCTACTAACTTGGCCGCTATTGCATTGACTTCATCTTGGGTGGTTGATTCAAGTGCTTTCAACTACCTCACTGGTAAGAATGATGCACTTTTCTCTTTGCGTCAAGCATCTACTGTTACTTCGATCCGTCTAGCTAATGGAACCTATTATCTTGTCAGTGCAGTAGATGTCCAGTTTTCATATTTATTGAGGCTGATAGATGTTTACTGTACTCCTGAGTTTCCCTTGAGTTTACTATCTATCTGTACACTATGTAAAGAACTTTATTGCCAAGTGATTTTTAATGAGCATTTTGTATTTTTTCAGAACATTCGATCGAGGAAGAAGATTAGGCCCATTAGGGGGATTGAGTGTGATGACCTCTACTACATTGATACTCCTCACATTTTTGCTGGTACTACATCTATCTCGATCGATCCAATTTTGTGACACCATTGTCCGCATCAACCTTTGTTTCCAAACTTTAAAAGATGTTCCCTAAGTTGTCCATTCTTGATAGACTTCACTGTGAAGCTTGCCAACTCAGCAAACATCATTGTGTTTCCTCTCGCCAAAATAAGAGGAGTTTAGCTCTTTTTTATTTGATTCATTGTGATGTATGGAATCCATGTTGAATAAGTCACCGGTCAGTCTACTGATATTTTATAATTTTTATTGATGATTATAGTCAATTCTCATAGACATTTTTTATGAAGGATTAGTGTAAGATAGGGTCTATTATTCCTAAGTTTTTCAATAAAGTTCAAAATTTTTATTCCACATGCATTAAGATTTTTTGCAGTGACAAGGCCCTTGAATTTGTGCAAAAAGATATTGCTATTTTTTTATCTGCAAATGACACTCTTCATCAGATTTCTTGTACTCACATATCCCAACAAAATGGGGTGGATGGGCGTAAAATACGCCATCCTCTTGATGTAGCCCAAGTATTAATTCTTGCTATGAATGTGCCTAAGTATTTTTAAGGAAATGCCATTCTTACGCTACTTATTTGATTAATCAGGTCCCCTCGCCCGTGCTCGATGGTGATACACATTTTCTTCTGTTGTAGCCTGATGCTTCTCCTTTTACATTGCCACTAGGGATTTTTGGGCACACATGCTTTGTCCATTTGTTTGGAGTTGTTGATAAGTTTTCCCTGAGGTCTGGTAAGTGTATTTCTAGGGTATTCCAAATCCTAGAAGGGGTACAAATGTTTTGACCATGTGGTTAAACGTTATTATGTGTTAGCCGATGTCTTTTTCTTTGAGAGGGCCCTTATTTCTCTAATGAGGGGTCTTCTCTTGATTAGCTTACCTACACTTCTGAGCTTCGTCAGAAGGATCCTATGTCTATCCCTTTGCTTTCTATGCAGGTTGAATTTATTGAGAGTCAGGTCGCTCAATCTTCTCCAGCATCTAATTTATATGTTCTGCCTCAGTAGTCTAACAACTTGCCTATTGCTCTCAAGAAAGTTGTAAGAACTTATATTTTACATCCAATGTCTCATTATACTGCTACTAATCATCTAAGCCCAACATTACAACAGTTCTCTACAACTCTTTTTGCCATGGTTTTTCCCAAACATCATCGTGAGGCTCTACAGGACCCTGGTTGGCGATAAGCCATGAAGAATGAGATGGTGGCTCTCATTTCTTGTGGCACCTAGGAGCAGATAGTCCTCCCGGAGGGCGCCAAGATTGTTGACTGCAGATGGGTGTACATTATGAAGTACAACCTAAATGGGATCATTGAGCGCCTTAAGGCCAAACTTGTGGCAAAGGGTTACACTCAAACTTATGGTGTAGACTGCTTCGACACCTCTCTTATGGCGTGCCTTGACTCTGTCAGAGTCATTCTTTCACTTGCAGTAAATAAAGCCTAGACTCTATATCAACTTGGCGTTAAGAAAGCATTCTTGTATGGAGGTCTATAGGAATAAGTCTACATGACCCAACCACCTAGCTTTCTGGTTGAGGGGGAGAAAGTTTGCAGACTCCAAAAGGCTATTTATGGTCTAAAATAGAGTTCATGAGCCTGATCTGAGAGGGTCAGTTAAGAGATTCAGAAGATTGGATTTCACAGGTCTACTTCTGATCATTTTATTTTTGTAAGATGCAAGGAATCTAGTGTTGTGATTCTTGCAGTATATGTGAACGATATAGTCCTTGCTAAGGATGATGCCTCGAGAATACAAGAGACAATGTTTTGCAGACAACTTTTGTTACTAAAGATCTGGGCACCTTGAGGTACTTCATTGGCATTAAAGTGGCAAAAAATTCACGTAGGATGGCTTCGTCACAGAGGAAGTATGTACTTGAGCTTCTAGAGGAGACCAGGCTGTTAGGCGCAAGGCCTTCTTTTATTCCAATTGAGTCACAAGGCTAACTTAGTAAGGAAGATGACCCACTATTTGAAGACAAGGTACAGGAGTATAGTTGGCAAACTATTATATGTGACTACTACTAAACCAGATATCAATTTTGTCGTGAACAAAGTGAGCCAATTTATAGAAAATCCACGTTGTAGTTACTAGTAGGTAGTATGTCTCATCCTCATGAGAGTTTGCTTGTGGATCGAACAAATACTAGAAGGAATGGGTGAATAGTATCGCTTTTTGAAATAGTAAAAGATAAAAATAAATTCACAACAAAGTCAAGCATAATTTACACCTGGATTTAGAGTGGAAACCCAAACCAGGTAAAACCACTACCTAAGCCTCTCAACTTAGGATTTTTCCGACTAATCAAGACTAGTCAATCCACTATAGTACCACTTGAACAAGGTGGCACAACCTCTTTACAACCACTTCTCTTTTTATCCTGAAAAGAACAATAACAACACAGATCTTTCCAACACCTTGGAATCCATTAATCAAAAACAACAAAGTTGAATAACAATAAATATATCTATGGAACCTCAATAAAAGATCAAACTAGGATTTCAGTAGAGGTTCAAAACGACGTGCTTTTGAGTGACATGAATAGCGAAGAATAAAACACTTGAAAGAAGCACGAGAAGCTCTGATTTTTTTAGAATATTTCTATTAAAAGTTATGTTTTGAAAGAGCTGCATATGACCTCTATTTATACTAAAAGGTTGGCCTGAAAAGAAAGTCACATTGGTCAATCAATTAAAGTATATTGGTTGATCAAAAAGCTATTTGGTCGATTAATAAAGTTATTTGATCGATCACTAGTTAGTCGATAATTAGCTTGGTTGGTCGATCAATAGGATTTTAATCAACTCCCTAAAAAGGATTGGTTTGATCGATTAACAAATTTGGTTGGTCGATCAATCGATTTTGGTCGATCAAGGAAGATTGGTCGATCAATGACCCTAAAAGTTGGTTTTCAAAGAAGAGCAAAAAATGGTTTGATTGTTTTATTTTTGAGGTTCCTTACAATGATATCCTAGGCTCAAATAAAAAGGAAAATGACACAAATCAGCAACCATTTAAACTTGATCCGAAAGAGAAGTTTTAATCCTAGATGGTCCTAAAATATTAGTGTAGCAATAAACATAATTTTGGTGCATCAAAATAGATGTGCTTACATTCTCCCCCTTTTTGATGACAACAAAATTATAATTATGAAATTTAAGCAGTTATGCATAATATCTCCCCTTTTTTGTTTCAGCAAAAAGTAAAACATGCTGCTATGTTTTTCATTTAACTCCCCCTTAAGCATGTAAATAAAGCAAGATAAATTTAAACATGCATTAACAAAGAGAGTAACATTTAACTGAGAGAGATAACATTCATGCATAAACCAAGAGTCTATAATCAGTGCATAAAAATGAAATTATTCCAAGAAGAATTAAGTTTTACATGCCAACAAAAAAAACTAAGTGAAGATAAATCTAATCATCTAAAGATGCCATGAAGGCATCCATCATGCTATGAAGATCCGTGTCCAACTCAAGATCCAGCAAATCTAATCTCTTGAAAGAGGCAGGTTGACCAAGTCATAGGCAATGCTGAGCTAACGATCTGGGTGTCGGCTGCCTAGATGTCCTGCGAGGTGGTGTAACCTACTGATCTGCTGGTGCTGGTGCTGAGGCAGTAGGCGGAGGAGGTGTTACTGAGGATGGAGGCATGGTAGTAGATCGGCGAGATCGAGGAGGTCGGTGAAGCTGCTGCTGAATGTCATGAATAGACTCTCTAAGTCTGTCCAAGAACTAACTCTGAGCATTCAAGTAGTCGGATACCTGATGCCCATGGCGCATCATCATCAAATCTGTCTCCCTCTACCGATGCATCATCAAGGAAATACCAGTTGTCACATCCTGAATTCTCACAAAATCCCTGCCTGAGAGAGGTCAGTCGAAGAGGCTCCAGTCCTGGTCATAGAAGGATGGAGACGGTCGCATGGGAGGAAGACATGTCGCTGTAAAGTGCTCATAAGGTGGGAAAGGAGGAGGAATTGCTGATGGTTCCTGCTGCTGCTACTCCTGGGCTACATCCTCACCACGAGCTCCCTGCGCTTGCTCCATCTTCGTATAAGTGAGCTTATAAAAAATAGACTCTAGTGATAAATTGCTTATGATTTATATCCATGGGAACACTGAAGTGCAGGAAGACATGGGACAGAAGTGTCTCAAACTGGAAGGAGCTGGTGGGTGGCTTGCTCATGAGATAAAGTGGTTCAAGTTGAACCGCTTGTTCTTAAGGTATGCATAAAGGGTGATGGGCATAATACCAGGGCAGTTTTCAAACGACGTCGATTTGGACATGAAATTCCATAAAAAGACTATTAAAAAATCTAGGTAGACGACGAAAATATGGTGACTTGGCTGGATGACCTAAGTCAAAATAGAGTGAGTGAGCAGGGTCTCCTTAATGGTATCCATCTATGTCTACTGATGTAGCTCAAGAAAAGTGGGACCGACAGACGGACATCCAAGAATCTCAGAAAGAACACCTGCATTGACCAGAACCTCTATGCCATAGACGTTCGAGGTCAACTCGATGTTGAAACCCTTACCTATGTTTTTCAGATTGGCATAAAATAGGTGACAGGCCATTGGGTCAACACCAGGTATGCGGCTATTCTTGGAACCTGTGTAAAAGTTCCGCTCAAAAAGATGTAAAATCTGGTGGTAAGCAAATTTTTCGCGGATCCCTGGAAAGATACTCAAAGCATGCAAAGTCGACGGGTCTACCAACATGCGGTGAAAATTTGCGAATAGAGAAAAACAATCATGTGCGGCCTCAATGATGAAAAAACGATCAAAAGTGTCATCACGATGAGATGAAAAGGCACGTGCGCATTTTGGAGCCATTTAGATTTCGCAAAAACACGTTGGTCAATCAAAAAAGTTTGATTGCTTGATCAAAAACGAACCGGTTGATGTTCTGGAAAAATCGACTTTTGGTCGATATTGGTCGATCAATGACCCTAAAAGTTGGTTTTCAAAGAAGCACAGAAAACTATTTGATTGTTTTATTTTTGAGGTTCCTTGCAATGATATCCTAGACTCAAATAAAAAGGAAAAGAACACAAATCAGCAACCATCTGAACTTGATCCGAAAGAGAAACTTTAATCCGAGATGATCCTGAAATATTAGTGTAGTAATAAATATAATTTTGGTGCATCAAACAGAGGTGCTTACACCTCAGGCATCTCAAGAGCAATCCAAGTAGAGGACTCTAATTGAAGAATAATAGGCATGTTGATCTGCATGCCTATTCTGATGCTGATTATGCAAGATCTATGGAGGACAGGAGATCTACTACTGGATATTCCACCTTTCTTAGTGGAAATCTAGTCATTTGGAGGAGCAAGAAGCAGAGCGTGGCCTCCAAGTTTAGTGCAGAGGCCGAGTACAGAGCCATAGCCCCATGTCGATGTGAGATTATGTAGTTAGTTCATTTTCTTGAGGATCTAGGTGTTCAAGTCAAGCTTCCGATGCCTATGTTCTATGATAACCAGTCACCTACGTTTATTGCAATAAATCCTGTCTTCCATGAGCGAACTAAACACATTGAGGTAGATTGTCATTTTGTACATGACAAGGTCTCCTTAGGGAAAGGTGTACTACTACTTCATTAAAGCAAAAAGTTGCAGATATCTTCACCAAGCTCTCTTCAAGAACTGCCATGAGTTCTTGTGTTCCATGCTGGGCATGCTAGACATATATGCTTCAGCTCGAGAGAGAGTGTCAGAGTTATTTACTTATGTAGGAGTGGTTCGTTATTTTTGTTTTCATTAAGGGTGTCATGTGTAATCTTCCCAAATCCTCTCTCGATATAAAGAGGTCTAAGGTTTCTTTTTGAATAAGACAACATATTCTCTCAGTAAATAAAGCTTACAAATCAGCATCAGACTTTGAGATATTTAATATATACCAAGACAGCTACAAGAAATAATAAGTAAACATACATCCACATGGTTTTGCTGTGACATACTATTAGTGATAGTATCTCATGTACAAGATCACGCACTTAACCATGAAACCAAAAGGAATAGCACTGGAGTTAACAGCAAGGAACTTTTCATTTCAGTCCAAGTGTTTTGCAAATGTCTTTCTGCAATGAGAACGTAGAAATAGCATCAATCAGATAGTATGCAGTGGCAGAGTAAGCTAAATAATGAAGTTTTCACACTTAATTCATAGGGAATGGTTCTGCATTATGCAAAATGTTTTGGTTGAAACTAGTGTGTAGAAAACTATATGCATAGACACTTGCCTCTATAGACAATGGTGAGGTTGTTGGTCCATAACGAGAAAGCACAACTCCATCCTTGTCAACTAAAAACTTAGTGAAATTCCACTTAATCCCGTTTCCGAAAAAACCACCTTTGCTTGCTTTGAGAAATTTGTAGACCGGAGCTGTGTCAGGACCATTCACGCGAACCTGGTTATGCCCAAAAAAAAAAAAGAAAGTTGCATCTCTTAGACAAATTGGGAGACAAGAAACACTAAAAAAGATCACTTCTTAATTCGATCTTCACTTCGATGTCCAAAGAGGGAATGATTAATGCACAAATAGTTGACATATGTATGATGAAATCAAATGAATGGGGCATTTTGTACGGACAGTCAGAATCTGGAAACTAGCATTTAAAGTTGACATCCTTTTCCCTTTGAGAAAATAGTGCTGAAAAATTCAGCTTTAAAAACGTGGGTGCATTGTCCATTATTATGTGTCTTTGAAAAATCAACTATGGTTTTATACAAATTGCCACGGGCTTTTGTTTCACATTTTCCATGACAAATGAAGATGTGTGTGCCATGATCCAGGATCAAGTAGTGGTAAGAAACCTATGTAGGGAAAAAGCCAGATTTGTCTCTATGTAAAGGATAAATTTTTGGGCCAAATTGATTGTCTCTATCTTTGTTAGCATAGCTGTTGAGGTCCATGTGGAAGGTAGAGCAATCTCTACAAGACTAATTCACCCAAAGTCCAATGCATGGTGGATTGTTATACACTATAGTTGGCTGCACAAAGAATCATTCTCAAGCACTTCAACCCTTCAGCCATCGACTTGCGAGCAACATGCTCAATAAGCGTGTCCAGACTTCATTAGAGCTGAGTGAGACTAGGATGCATCTTCATTGTTATCAGGTTATGTCAATGGGGGAATTTGGGTTTGTATCAAGATGAGCATCACAGCTTCAACTTGGTGGGAATGGAGAGAGATACCAATGGCATTAAGAAGTTGGTTATTTGATCGTGTCCAGATCCATTCTGGGAATGGCATTTTGGTGTCATGTTTTTGCCCCATGTCCTTTAAGATTGGGATATGAGTGAGGGTGTCGGCCTACATAAAGATGGTAGTACTACTATCTCCTCTTGAGAGGCATCAGTGAATCATCCAGCTCTCTACGCCAGTTCAACCATGAATTTTCCCCTCTTGAGAGGAGTTTCCATGAAATCAAGGGGTTCTTGTGGTGCTCCTGATGCTGATTAATCATGTTTTTAATTGTTCTTTTAATATTTGACAGAAGCAATTTTTTTCCTCATTTGAATACCCTTTTAGTCATAGTCTAATATTCTGCTCCTAGTCATGGAGCCAAATTTAGTGGCAATGTAAGGACATTCATGTGTAGTTCATGTTTTGAGTTTGGAGCTATTCATGTATGCAAGTACTGTCTTCATAGACCACAACTTGTTTAGCAATTCATCAAGTCACCTTGTGCAAGCAGTTCTTAAAGGGAGCCTAATTCTAAAGGAAGAGTACATCACTCCAGGATCCAGATGCTACACGAATTCCTTATGAAATCCCAAGATGGAATCTGCCAGAGATAAGCCACCTAAATAGGCTTGAATGTATTTGTTAATAGAGCACTCTAGTTATCTCTTTGTATTGCTTTGTCATTTATTTTATCCTCTTGGACTTATGTTGTAATTTCCCTAACACCTCTCTTTGTATAAAGAGATGTAGGGTTTCATTTGAGAAAGAAGTCTAATCATATTCTCTGACTTGGTATCAGAGTTATGATCCTAAATTGGCGCTCAGATATCCCATGCAAAACCTCTGTACAAGCCTCTATACCCCTCCACCCAAAACCCTAACTCCCTGTTGGGACCCCAAAGGGCCACTGCCAACCCTTGCCAGCTCCAGTCGGCTGTCGCCCTCCATTAGGGCAGCAGCCAGCAAGACACCAACAGCCGCCAACGCCTCAACGACCACCACCGCCTTTTCTATGTACTACAGGTCACCACCCTCAATGCCTTCTCTGACCACCGTTGCAGCCTCCTGTAGGCACTGCCACCGTCGTGCACCTTTTCTAACCGTCACCGCGGTCCCCTGTAGCCGCCGTCGCTGTCCCTCCTCCCTTCTGCTGGCATTGCTACTCTCTAAGGCAGCAGGGTTGCCGCCGCCAACCCTCCTCCCTTCTGCTGCCACTACTGTTCCCTAAGGCAGCGTTGCTGCTGCTCTTGCAGACCAACGACCAGATCTAAGAATGCTCAGGTAGCCAGCACTGCTCTTCAAATCGTCCACCTACAGAGGAGGATATCCCTTAGAAAGTGCTCTTAGGGTCTTCCCCATACCCTAACATGCGCTAGATCCTAATCTAAGGGGTACTTGTGATCTATGGGATGATTTCTAGGATCTCTTGATTCTAGAATTCATCCTCTTAAGGTCACGATTCACTAGTTTCAAATATTTCAGATCTGGAAATTAATTTCAAATGGTATTAGAGACATCTTGCGGCTGTCCTAAGGCACAATGGTGTCCTCAAGCTCGTCCGAGGTGTCATCGGATATCGCTACGGACATCGGGAGGTACAAGACTCCCTTCTTTGTTCCTATCACCAAGCTGAACGAGATCAACTATACTAAATGATCTCGGACGTTCCTCATGACTGTAGAGGGACACGATAAGGAGCACATACTAGTAGAGTTGGAGCCACAGGATAAGACAGGGAAAAATGCCACACGGAAGAAGGATAATGCAATGGTCCAGGCGTAGATTATGAACTCTGTGGAGCCTCAGATCAGTGATAGAATTATGTACTATAGGACAACCAAGGATATGTAGGATTCTCTACATGACACGCAAGGTGTTTGAGATTCACCAAGCCATTGGTGGTCTCAAACAAGAAGGCCAGTTACTTTCCCAATATCATGCTACTTTGAAGGGGTTTCTAGAGAAGTACAACATCTGTCGTCCTATTTGCACCTGTGCCACTCAGAGGGTACAAAGAAAGGAGTATGCTATCCTCTAGTTTCTTGATGGACTTGGACTAAACTATGAGGCTGCCAGGTCCCAGATCCTGACAATGGCTAAGCTTCCATCACTTGAGGAAGCTTATAGTCATGTGAGTAGGGTGATTGTTAGGCAATCCATGTCAGAGGTTGGACAGACCCTTGTTCTTGTTGCTGCTGCATGTGGAGGACGTGATGTTCCATCTGCTAGGGGAGAGAACATGGTGGCGGTTGAGGTACGAGTGGCAGACCCCGCACTATCTACTTGCATTATGGCAAATTGGTCATTCAGAGGCTTCCTACTGGACGAAGCATAGCAAACCTCCTATGGCCAATCAAGCTATTTCTTCTAAGGACACGAGCGACATGATGTCCCATGTTGATTATGATACCGTTATCCAACGTCTCTCCCAATTGACCCAGGAAATTACTATTACTGCTGATACTGCTGCTTTGGCCTCCTCAGATATAACTCTTGCTCATAGATCTAGCACTGGTAATTCTAACAATGCCTTGTGGTTAGTGGATTCAGGTGCGTCTCAACATCTCAGTGGTGATGAGACAAGTTTCAAATAGGTTTAAGATGCTCCCTCAAGTAGATCTATGCAGGTGGCAGATAGCAGACAGTGCCAGGTTCATGGTAGAGGAGATGTGACAGTGACTCCTACACTAACTCTACCTAATGTTCTCTATGTTCCAGAATTTCCGATTAGTCTTTTGTCCGTTAGTAGGATTACAAAAGACCTGCACTATTCTGTAATATTTGATGAGTTGGGTTGTATTTTTCAAAACAAACTCATGGAGAGGACGATTGGTGGCAGACATGAGGAGGGGGGTGTATCGCCTGATCCAGAATCAATTTGCTGCTATGTGTCAGGGCGAGGTTGCTTTTAGTGCTGGTACAACTCTTCAATAACATTATCGTCTTGGGCACCATTCACTAGACAAGCTTTGACACGTCATCCCTCACATATCGCCTGCTACCAAGATTTTGTGTGATACATGCCAACTGGGAAAGCATCACAGAGCCAGTTTTCCTTCCACTTCTTAGAATTTTGCTGTTATCTTTGATTTACTTCATATTATTGTATGGTGTCCTAGTAGAGTATCAGATAGACTTGGTCATACATTTTATCTACTTATTGTGGATGATTTTTCCAGGATGTCATGGCTATTTCTTATAAAGAATAATTTAGATGTTGGGTCTGTGCTTGAAACATTTATTTTACAAATAAAGACTCAATTTTCTACCACTGTGAAAATTGTACGATCTGATAATGCTTTAGAGTTCTGTATAGCTAAGTTAGCAGTTTTTTACAGTTCTTTTGGAATTATGCACAAGACATTTTGTCTCCATACCTTGCAGCAAAATGGTGTAGTGGAAAAAGAGCAGTGTTATGTGTTAGATGTGACCAGAACATTGCTGATACAGCATAATGTGCCACAAGTGTAGTGAGGAGATGCAGTGTTAACTGCATACTATTTGATTAATAGATTGCCCAACTCAGCTATACAAAATCAAGTCCCTTTGCAGAAGAACCTATTTACTGTACCACCTCGGGTGTTTAGTTGTGTAACCATTGTTCACCTTCTAGGACCTGGCGGGCATATGTTGGCTCCAAGAGTAATGAAGTGTGTCTTTCTATGTTATAATAGCACTCAGAGAGGATAAAGATGCTATGACCCCAGAGGTAAGCATTATGTGACTGCAGATGTCACATTTCATGAGCCTATTCCCTATTTCTCGACAAATGGTAATCAGGTGACGTTTGAAGGAGGCCCGACTCCTATGCCTATTCCACCAGTTCCCTTGGGATAGATTCCTATCACACATAGTGAGGATACTGCTAATAGCCTAATTTATTACCCTAATTGGCCTAATCCAAGACGAACACCTTGGTAAGATCATACATTAGGTTTATAAATACTGCATTTAAAGCATGCATGCATATTTAGGCTTTGTGTTTATTTTATGCCTAGTTATCTAATTTTAGACTTTTGTGAATAATGTAGGTACAAGATGTAGAGAATAACATGGAATCATGAGCGGAATGGACAATAAAGCTACAGAGCTAGGAGCTAGTTGAAGAACAAGACATGATTGAAGAAGAAATGAAGACTTAAATAAAGAAGAAAGAGAGGGACTAGGATAACCTAACCCTACCCTTAGAACCCTAGGAGGCTTTTATCCCAACTCCTACCCTTAAAATAGCTCAAATTGAATAAGTGAGCTCAAATGCCAAAATCATAGATAACACTATCCATGATCCTAATCCATTATCCACAAAGTTATCCTACTATCTAGGAACCTAGCCAATCTATCCTAGACCCAATCCCTAACCCAAGGACCTATTTAGATTTCCCTTGACCCAATTACACATTTACAAACACAATTAGACTAGGACCTACCTATTTAGACCCAACCAACTAGACTTAGGGTCAACCTTATCTAATTAGGAACCTATTCTCACATGTCTACAAAACCTAGCCTGAACCCTACCCACATAAGACCCACGAAAATCCTAGCCTAATCCTCTTAAGTTGGTGCCAACTTAAGAAGATTTTATCCCTTAGTAGCTGGCCAAGAGATAAGATCTTATCTCTTAACAAGATTTTATCCCTTGGTAGTCACTCACCTAGGTTGCATATTTTTAGAAAACCCTCATCTTATCCTAGCCCTACAATTTAAATCCTAAACTCCCTATTCAACCAATCCTAGGCATCACTTTTGATTAAATCTAAACCATCCAAATTAGTGATTCTAGGCACTCTAAATCAACCAATAGGAAGCCACCTACTTTTCTATAAAAGGACCTAGCCTCTACCCTTTGGAAAAAAAACTTAGATACTGAGAGATAGAGAAATAGCCACCATAGTCCACGCTCTCTCTCTCCAAGCTCTCTCTCTGATCTTCTTCCAAGCACCCTAGATCTGAAGCTCTGCCAAGTTTCATACAAGTATCCCTCAAGCGGTTCCACAATCTCTCTCTCTCTCTTTTTCTCTCCCTCTATTTAATTATTTTGTTTTTATGCTATTTATAAGCTTTCCTCTAGAATTCATATGTAAGACTCTTCAAGATTAGCTATAAAGTTCACTATTCAATGGATATATTATCTCTCTTTATGTGTTTTCAATAGAAAGAGAGATTGTGAAGCCGCTTGAGGGATGCTTGTATGAAACTTAGCAGAGATTCAGATCCAGGGCACTAGGAAGATCGAAGAAAGAGCTTGGAGAGAGCGTGTGAACTATGGTGGCTATTTCTCTATCTCTCAGTATCTGAGTTTTTTTCCAAAGGGTAGAGACTAGGTCCTTTTATAGAAAAGTAGGTGGTTTCCTATTGGTTGATCTAGAGTGACTAGGATCACTAATTTAGATGGTTTAGATTTAATCAAAACTGATGCCTAGGATTGGTTGAATAGGGACCTTAGGATCTAAGTTGTCGAGCTAGAATAAGATAAGGGTTTTCTAAAAATAAGCAACCTAGGTGGGTGGCTACCACGGGATAAAATATTGCCAAGAGATAAGATCTTATCTCTTAGCCAACCACTAAGGGATAAAATCTTCTTAAGTTGGCATCAACTTAAAAGGATTAGGCTAAGATTTCTGTGTGTCTTCTGTTGGTAGGGTTAGGGCTAAGTTTTGTAGACATAGATTAAGAGAGTAGGTTCCTAATTAGGCTAGGCTACCCTAAGTCTAGTGGGTTGGGTCCAAATAAGTCCTAGTCTAATTGTGTAAATGTGTAATTGGGTTGAGGGAAATCAAAATAGGTTCTTTAATTAGGAATTGAGTCTAGGATAGGTTGGCTAGGTTCCTGGATAGTAGAACAACTCTGTGGATAAGGGATTAGGAAAATGGATAGTATTATCCATGATTTTGGCATTTGAGCTCACTTATCCACTTTGAGCTATCCTAAGGGTAGGAGTTGGGATAAGGGTATCCTAAGGTTCTAAGGATAGGATTAGGTTATCCTAGTCCCTCTCTCTCTTTTTTATTTAAGTCTTCATTTCTTCTTCAATCATGTCTTGCTCTTCAACCAGCTCCTAGCTCTGTAGCCTTATTTTCCATCCCGCTCATGATTTCATATTATTCTCTACATCTTGTACCTAGATTATTCACAAAAGTCTAAAATTAGATAATTAGGCATAAAATAAACACAAAGCCTAAATATGCATGCATGCTTTAAATGCAGTATTTATAAACCTAATGCATAATTTTACTAAGGAGTTAGCCCTAGATTAAGCCAATTAAGGTAATAAATTAGGTTATTATCAGATACCACTACCACAGAGACTTCCATGAGGCAGAAGGCAAAGATTACTCAAGTCTGTAGGTTACCTGTTACATACAGACAGCATCCATGGCGAGAAGAACACGCCCCCCACCACCTCAGCCACTTGTCTCCTCCCCTAGTCAGGTATGGATTGATACTAATGTGAGTTATCCTAGTGGTGCTTGTGCAAGTTCCTTTGATGAGCCTTCTCCTGTTTCTACTAAGCCTATGGAGGAGGATCTTGACCTTCGATTGCTATTCAGAAGGCTCCTCGCAACTATGCCCATTACCATACTGCTGAGACAGTGTCGACTGCCAATCTTGGGAGTTCATTTGCTACCTTCACCGGTGTTCTCTCTGCAACACAAGTTCCTATGTCCCATCTGCAAGCCATGCTAGATCCAAAACAGCAATAAGCCATCAAGGATGACATGGCTGCACTACGCTCCAGAGGAACGTGCGACTTGACCACTCTGCCTTCTCGCACCAGAACGGTAGGGTGCCACTAGGTCTTTGCTCTCAAGTACAACCCAGATGGCACAATCTCTCACTATAATGCGAGACTAGTAGCAAAGCAATTTACCCAAACATATGAGATAGATTTCTTTGATACATTTTCTCTTGTAGCTCGGCTGCCTACTGTCAGGAATTTGATGTCTATTGCTGCTCACTATGACTGGCCTCTCCATCAATTGGATGTGAAGAACGCATTCTTGTATGGGGATCTTCAAGAGGAAGTCTATATGCAACAACCCCTGGTGTTTGAGACTGAGGGGGAGTGTGTATGTAGAGTGAAGAAAGCCATATATGGCTTGAAGCAGAGTCCAAGAGCATAGTTCCAAAGACTATCAGAGGAAGTATAGATCATGGGGCTCGTAAGGACTTCTGTTGATCGTTCATTATTTGTCAGGAAGAGCAAAGGGGGAGTGGTTGTGCTCCTAGTCTAAGTGGATGACTTGATCCTCACCGGAGATGACATTGTTGGGATAGCACAAGTGAAAAAGAAGCTAGCTAAAGCTTTTGTGATGTAGGGTCTGGGTGAACTCAGATACTTTCTTGGCATTGAAGTGGCATGCAGTAGAGACGGCATTGTTTTCAGTTAGCGCAAATATGCTCAATGTATTGCAGGAGACAGGAATAATGGGGTTCAAACATGCGAATATACCTATGGATCCCAAAGGACACCTCTATGAAACAGAGTCTCCGCCTATAAATGGCAAATCTTACAAGAAATTGGTTGGTAAGATATTATATCTTACTATTACATGTCCTGACCTTTCCTTTGCAGTCGGGAAACTCAACCAGTTTATGGACAAACCAACCAAGCAGCATTGAGATGCTGTCATGCAGGTGCTTAGATACGTGAAGAAAGCACCTGGTAGAGGTATCATATTTCAAAAAGGCACACCTATGAGTATTGTTGGCTATTCTGATGCCAACTATACAGGATGCATGACAGACAGGAAGTCAACAACTGGGTTCTGCACTTATGTAGTAGGAAATCTAGTGACCTGGAAGAGCAAGAAGTAGTAGGTGGCATCCATGTCCAATGCAAAGTCCGAGTACCAAGCTATGGCTCATATAGCTACAGAGATGGTCAGGGTCAGCTTAGTGATATAGGATCACCATGTCCAAGTAAAGAGACCAATGGAGATGAGGTGTGATAATCGCGCTGCTACATACATTACAAACAACCTGATGTTCCATGAACGTATAAAGCATGTTGAGGTCGATTGCCACTATACCAAAATCTGATATAGCATGGGATTATATATACTACATCAGTGCCTTCTGAAGATCAGATTACAGATATATTTAGGAAGCCTCTTCCAAGATCCGCATTTGACAGATGTTTCAAGTTGAGCATCATTGATATATATGCTCCAGCTTAAGAGAGAATATTGATAGAGCACTTTAACTATCTCTTTATATTGTTTTGTCATTTATTTTATCTTTTTGGGCTTATAATATAATTTTCCTAACACCTCTCTCTATATAAAGAGATGTAGGATTTCATTTAATAAAGAAGTCTAATCATTTTCTCCGACTGTATTTGCATTGATATTTTCAGAGGGTGAGTAGCAATGAAAAAATGGACCTTGACCTTTTAAGTATAAAACGTATAGGATCTCAAGAACACACTAGAAAGAGGGGTTCAATAGTATGGTATAAAAAATAATATGAAATAAAAATAGCAAATCTTAAATTGAAACAAAAGTTTATAAAGGAAAACCCTACTGGATAAAAATCTCTACCTAAATCTCCAACTTGGGAATTTGAACCCAATTCTCTCTACCCAAGAGAATCAATATCCACTGATTAAATTACGAGGTAATTGATGGGTTATCTCAACCCAAGGTACACTAATTTGAAAGAAAATGAAGAATAGGATATTAGCTAAGTGCATGGTACAACAAAAATGAATGCAAGCTATAATCTTCATTGTAATAATTTCCTAAAATCTCCCTTGATATAAAAAATTAACAATGTTACTGGGAAAATGAAAGGAGGATGTGCTCTAAGAGAACTGGGGGCTTGAAGGTGTAGAAGAGCGTAAATGAGATTTTCTTGACCTTATGATTTTTCTCTTGCAAGTTGTGTAGCAAAACAAATGTAAAGATATCCTATTTATATATTTCCAAAGGCCTAATTTTGCGATATAGGTGTTAGAAGCAATTTAGGAAGAAATCAAATTCAAATCAAGCTAAAAATAGAAAATGGATTTGCCACTACGATCATATGTACCGATGCAAAATAGGGTGTACCGATACATCATGCTCACAATTTTTTATTTTATTCAAACCTAATCCAAAGCTATACCAACATGTATTTGTATAAATTCATGTGTACCTGCACAAGCTACTCATAGTATACAAACTGTGGTTGCCTTGCACTAGTACAAATATTCTATACCAATACAAGTGTATTGCAATCTATACTTTTGTTTTGAGGTCAAGTATGAATTGTGACCTACTTCTACAAGTATATGAAAATTTGTACCGATGCAAAAACTTAATTTTCTTATTTTAATGGATTTTTCAAGTCCAATATAAGTCTTTCAATCCTAATTTTCTTTTACTAATCAGACTTAATCTAGACTATTTTGAAGGTGATTTTCAACATGAAATTTTGAAGGACGTGATTTTCATAGAGGAAATTTGTAAGCAACGAACATTGAAGCAAATACAAAGTGTTAAAAACCTATTTATCTCTAAATCGATTTTACGATTTAATTTTACAAACAGAGGCTTTACAAGGATCTAAACAAATAAACTAAAACTTGATCGAAAAGTCTCTTGCAATTTAACTTTGAGATCTGTTTAACTCTCATGCTCTATACTTGAGTTTTCATCAAAACTTGAGTAAGGGTACCATTTTATTCTAGCTCGAGTGTCAATTTATCTAATGATGGTGCCAATCTCATGTTTTCATGCTGCATCAATTTTCTCCACTATCTTGCAAACACATCTTAATAAAGCACAATTAATGCTTTAAGAGTTTTGTTAACATCAAAATCGTACACGTGGAAGATTGTTACAACATTAAGTCGGCAAACAACAAGACAAAAAATGACTTTAATATTGGATTAGCTGTCCAGCAAAGGATACCCAAATTGTGATATAGTAGTTGTGAGAAATCGCAGCGAGAGCAAAGTGGAGTGGGCGCATGGAGATTCCACACGTGGTGGCTGTGCGTGTGAACCAAGAGAGAGAGAGAGAGTTGGCGACAAGGGGAGTTGAAGAAGATGAAAATTTTATTAATGCAACTCAACTCCAACAAATAAATGATGATCTCTATTTAAAGAGATCCAATCATACACTTAAATCAACTCTCAATCAAAACAAATCATATCCTCAACAACCAATCAATCAACTTATCCTAAATTAACCCATCCCTAAATTGAACTCTAATTAATTAAAAGGAGTTGCCACATGTGACACAAAACTTGGCATGGAAGCCACCAACATAAACCCTAAAACAAGCCACATGGCCTTAGACTTGGAGCCACTGACTCATGTCCACGTGGCAACTGTGCCATGTTGGCGGTCCACGTGGAATTACACCTTCATAGTCATAATTCAGTTTCTACCAGTTATGATGGCAGCAAGTGATCTACCTTACGGAAAATAGGATACTCAGCCTTATATCTTGTGCATGCAAATTCCTTTGCCTCCTCACTAGAACCAGGCTCTTGATTCAGGAACTGATTACATGGAAATGCCAAGATCTCAAGATCTGCAGAACAGCCGTTAACGGGTGAGAGAAAAGGATAAGTTCAAAATGAAAGAAATTTGAAAATATAAGCATGGCAGGAACCAGAAGTACACCAACGCAATTGGTAATTAAAATATGAGCATGTTGGGATTCTTATACTAAGAACCATCATTTGAGATTGCGATTCCAATCTAACCGTGTATCAAACATCCAAAACTAACAAAAACAGGGGCAATAGAAAATCTCACATGAGGCGATCCAAAGGAAAAGAGAGAGATAGCAAGCGAACCCTTGTCCTTGTATTTGGTGTAGAGCTCAGTCAACTCGGTGTAATTCCTACCCGTGAAGCCACTGCTCATCATAGAAGAACAAGAATAAAAAAAAATATTAAAGAGAGAGAGAGAGAGAGAGAGAGAGAGAGAGAGAGAGAGAGAGAGAAATAAGAGAGAGACAGAGACAGATGTGATTGGAAGGAGACACGATTACAAAATTAGGTAATAATATGGATAGGCTTTCCAACTTACTCCATGATATCAGAGAGAAGATATTATCTTTAATGAAAATGAAAATGAACCCATGTCCTTATAATAGGGCTTGAGTTTTCTATTTTTCTCTTTGATTAGTTAATATATAATATAATATTTTCCATGATGAAAGATGCTATCTGTCAGTCGCAGGTTCTGCACAGCTTACAAGATAAAGCAGCTCCAAGCGCCAGATCATGGCGCAGAGAGGAGGGCAAATATTCCCCTTACCTGGAAAGGTCACCATCGGCTGAAAGCCGCCTAGTTTGGTTAACAAGTCTTACTTTCACAAGTTTCAAACACACAGGTAAACCAATAGATAGATGGATGGATGGATGGATGGATGGATGGATACTCCGATCAAATGACAAAGAACGAATGCGAACTGAAGAAAAGGAAGGGGATCGACCATTTGGAGGCGACGTTGACGACGAGGAGGACCTTGCCTTTGTATACGCCTAATTCCACGTCCTTCCCTTGACTATCCTGTCAATTAATCACCAGCCAACCTATTGTTATTGTCTTATGTTGTTTTGCTTCAAAAAAACAGACAGAACCCCCAAAACCTCTTGAGCTTCTTCCTCTTTTTGTTTTGTTCCTTTTCTTCTCTTGTCTTAATTTTAATTTTCTTCTTCCATTTTAGCGAGAAGAGGAAGAAAGAACGAGGTTAACTGAATTAGGTTAGGTTGGAGGGGAGAGGAGGTGTTTTCTTTTGTTACCTTGACGGTGAAGTCGTGGATGGATTTCGCCCCTCCTGCAGAGGAGGACGAGTGCGACGCCCCCATCTACTTCCCTCCCGGTTCTTTCCTCTTTGCTCCGCTCCTCCCTCCACCTCCTTTTCTCGTTTGTGTGAGTGCTTGCGCTTAACTATAATCGGGTGGGGACGTTGGGACAGTGAGTAGCTAATGTAAATTATTGGACGATTCGAATGGGCGGTTGACTCGTGGGTCCCCCATCTGATGCCTCCAAGCTGTCTTTCCGTCTGAAAATGGGAAATGGGTTTCGCAAGGATCTATCTTATTCGGTAAAGTGGTAAAAGAGGGTAAAGTTCAACGTTATTTTTTAAGTGGGTAGGGTTCAATGCATCTTGACACATCTATTAGTTACGATAAGTAACGTGAATCTCATCGCATTAGTGTATTTATAAAAAGAATACATAATATAATATATAATATGCAACATATACATCAATTCTACAATACTTAAAATATAGCATGCAATACACACCAACAAAATATTTGTATAAAACACATCAATCATTTTTTTATATTTTTTAAGGTTCAAAATTTTTCATGCTACAGTACATTTAGCTTTTGTTTTATAATTTTTCATTATGCAACACATTTTATTTTTAAAGTATAAATAAGTGTATCCATTTAACATTTTATTTTTTTGTGTGATCCTTAACTTTTGCGTTAAGATTTTTCATTTTACATAATTTTTCATTTTTAAAATAAAAATCAGTTGATCCATATAACTTTTTTTTTTTACTAAGGATGTGTTCAAACGGGGAGAAGAGTAGGAGGTAGGTGTTATGTTGAGGAAAAATATTAAGTGGCAGAGGAGGACGATCGTGCTGCTAGTGATTGAGTCGAGAGAGGAGGAGGCGAGGTGATGTTCGCTAAAGGTTTAAATTTTTAATGATCATTTTTCAACTAATCAAACCCTCATTAAGAGCCCAATAATTAGATTATGGTATACTTGAATCCAATTCTTAAAATGTTAGCTTAATAGATTAACTTATATAAAGAGAGATTTAATAATTTTGGCTTAAAAAGGGATTGTTGGAGGGAGATTCTGAATTTCTAGACTCTTTTGGAGATTAAATTTTTAGTAGAGGGGCCTTAGCAAAAATCACCACTGTACCTTAAGTGGTGGTGATCTTATATATATATATAACCTTAAGTGGTGGTGATCTTTTATATATATATATATATATATTACATTATTCCTTCTCTTCAACTCACACACACTCTCATTTCCACAATGAAGAATACACCCCCACCCACTTGACCCCATTTCTCTTCCTTCACGTCCTCTCCTCTCCATCTCCCCCACCAGTTGTTGCTGCCAACTGCTGCTCTTGGTGCGGCTACTACTACTGGTACAGTTGCAAGAGGAGAAAAAAGAAGCTACTAGAGGTCCATCATCTTAAGGAAAGGAGACCTTGAGCTCTAATCTAAGTAAGGAATCCTTATCCCTAAAAAATGATACTCTTTTGCTTCCCATGAAGAATCAGTAAGAGTAAGGGGATGATTTTATGTTCTGCATGTTTCTAGATGATGGGATTTCACTACATGTTAAAGATCTGAGTTTGGAATGAGGTTTTGGAATGCACATGAGAACTTGTGAAGGTATTGCAGTGATTATTCATGCTAGATCTAAAAATTATGGTTTCAATGGAATTTTATGTTTTCAACATGATCACAACATGGGTAGGAATTTATAGATTTGGTTTTGTGGTGTTTGGAAATGATTGTGGTTAAGTTGGAAGCTAAAATCCCTAATTCTAGACTCATATTGAGTTGTGGAACGACCAGTGGAGGTCAAATTATAAGATCAGGTGACAAATCATGCAGTAATGGTTGTATGACCCTATAATTAGTCATCCAATAGAATGATAGGGGCTTAAACAAAGAGGGGAGCAATCATCAGGAGGCGTTTGATCATTGGTCCAGATGTTTGATCCAAGGAATCTTGGACGTTTATTGTCCAAATTAGCCATCCCCTATAGTAAGGTCGAGGATTTGGTGTTGTGGATTGTACCTAGCAAAGACATCCAAGACGTCTAGACTTTTGTCTAGACATCTGATATATTAAACAAACAAAGGTGGCCTTAAGGCTTTTCCAAGAGACGTCTAACTAGAATGTTAGAGAACTTATTTGGCATCATTGGATGTCTAACATTCTTATGGGATGTTTGATAAGGCCTACGTGGTCTTGATTTGATTCAAAGGCCCTCGATAAGAGCTAAAGGCAACTTCCAATTGGTTAATTCAAGATTTAATCTTGAAATAATGATGTAATTGACTCTATCAAGGGTCTAAAGTTGGATTATTGGATCCTAGGGTCTTGAGTGAAACCCTAAGTAATCCAGTAGGTCCATAGGAGTAAGTAATTCGAAAATTAGACAAGAAACTGATTAAAATGAGATGATTAGGTCATAATAGGTGGATTCTTAAGATTTGACATCTTGACCTCATGAACCACAAGTTCAACTTTGTGAGTTGAAGACCCGAGAAATTGAGGTAGCCAACGGCTACTAGTGGTCAACCTTCGAACTCAGACAATTCCTTGTAGTGGTGATAAGTCATTAGCAATCATCAAAATGAGGTAATCATAAGTACCGAAATCTAACCCGACATTGTTGGAGTTATGTGCCCTGAGCAAACCAACTTGAGTCAAATCACTAGATCAATGATTCAGATATGAGTGTCAGATCACATGAACACACTAATATAGTTAGATAGGTCCCTCAATACAATTGGGATAATGTACTGTGCCATATTGGATATATTGATGATGGACATTAAAGAATCTAAACAGTTTAGATTGAGGATTTCAATAAGTCATCAACCATCATGGTATCCAACTATTGTCCCCAATCTGAGAAGACTGGCAATCTTCTCTAGAAACTGCTATCTGACTGATGCCCTTGATGTATATCCTCTACATGGAAATATAGATTTGGAGTTGTCATGCAAGTTGAGTAAGGAGTTGACTAAACGAGTTGGGGATGCGAAAGTCCTCTTATCACCGTTTTGGAGAAGGCATATATTTTGACTTGAAACAAATATGTGTCTTGTTCACAAGCACATGCATTTGGTTGCCCGATGGTAAATGTAGCCACCTTATTGCCAATATTCAAAAGCTGGTGTATATGGGAAGGGACAGGAGACACATGACCTCTCGAAGAGATTACATAGATCAACTGTTGTAGGTGTACATAGCAAATTGGGAGACCCAATCTCGCTCTGCATATATTAAGAAGTACGAAATTATATGCATCATCATATGAATCCTGATCAAACACATACATGAAGAGAAGAAGACAGTCTTTGAGAAAGGATTTAGTCTTCGTTTACGTCTTAATGACACAAAGAGAATGTGAAAAATATGTAACTCATGATGAAATGGGCAGTGAATCTAGGATTTAATTTTAGGGTTACATATGTCTTCCAATGTGAAAGATTCACGGGTATTTGGAATACCTTAGGGGGGTGTAGCACCATAATTCCACTAAACTTGAACCCTTGATTATTGGTGTGATGAAATCAATAATCATTTTGGTGGGTTTTTATTTGATTGGATTGATTAATGTGACTTAAAGAGTTAAATCACATTCAATTTTGTGATTAACTGCACCTAATTTTATCTAGGTACAAAATCCAAGGGTTGGATTACAATTAACTAATGTTTTGATACTAGATCAAAACATCCTATAAGTTGTTATGGGTCAATCCTATAAAAATCAAATGGGATTAGATCACAACCCTTGGATGGAGATTTAAGGGTTCCCATCATATTAGGTTTAGTTTTGGAGCCCTAAAAATATTCTTAAACCTACTTGGAAACTCTAATTAATCTCTAATTGTGTGCATCCACTATAACAATCCCAGTTAACTCCCCCAAACTAGTTCAGGTTGCACGTAGTCAATTTAACATTTATTAAGCCTAAAAAACTTAATAAGCGTATCAGTTTCCGCAAAGCATATATATACACACACTTGGATTGACAACAAGAAAAATATTATAAGCAACATGCGCGACAAAACAAGAATAACTAAAATACATCATATGCAGCACATATATAATATACATAGGAGTCAAACACATTTACAATCCATACATGCGATAACAATTAATTATTACAACATTGTAATAACAAAAGTGGTGCCCTTCCACAATTTACAACGAACAAAGCCTACAGGAACTAAAATAGTAGCAATACTAACTAAGCCGCGGTCGAATACTCCGCCAATGCTTCCTGTCACCCGTTAGTAAAAGGGTCTCACAATGGCACCAAGTGTAGTAGCTCCACCATCTAGGCCTCTACACCTAGGAGTGCTAGGTAAGAATGACACTTCACCAGTGCCTAGTAAACCTACTCCAACCTACTCGTAGCCGTAGTATGGCCCTACAGCCTTGGGTCCTAAAAATGGGCCACAAAGTAGGGATGAGCTAATTTTCTCAGTAAGGACAAACTATGCATCACAAGAAACAATAGGTAGTGTATAAGCTACTGTATGATAGGCTAACTGAATCAACTATCCCATCACGATACTCAGTCCATGCATAACATCGCAATTATTATTCTCTCGTTGGCCTCAGACAATCGAATTCTTGAAAATCATTCCTCTCTACTAGAGGAGATGTCAACGTATCCTTCTCTTAAACCACAGCCTGGTAGTCCCTCCTTGATCAGGGGAGAGATTAGAATTGCTAATGATCCTCAAGGAGGCTACTCGTCCACGCATCATGAAGGCGTTTTCTGACTTTAGTCAGGGGAGTCAAGCCTCTTGGGAGCTACTTAGGCCAAATGCTTTGCGAACAGGATGACCAAGCTCAAGTCAAGTTCCACAAAGATAAGTCTTCGATCATTCCAGATCATAGTACAGGGCATGGTCAGCCATTGTCAAGTCGCATCAATGCTCTCACTAGGTGCTCCTACCTCAGATGTGTCCTCTCAATCTGCCATCGGACGAGGTCCCCACCATCCCTCATGGTACCCTAGCGTCATCCTCTCTTGTAGACGCCCAAGGAGCTTTTTGCTATGAGTACCAGGTACCCCGGTGTCATTCGCACTTGCAGGAGCCTATGGAGCTTATCTCTATGAGTACCACATATCGAGTCGGATCCAGGTACAATTGAGTACCTCATTTCGATAACAACTCATAGCTTGTCACTGCAACCGGGAACTATTCAAGTTCCAAGGTTTATCACCGGTAGCCGCCAGCTACCCTGATCTTCTGGGTCTTCCACCCACAATCATGAGCACATAGCTTAAAAGGTCATTGTGTTAGCCTACTTGCCCACCCATCCTAACCTAAGCATCTCATTTGTTTCCCTTTTACAATTTTGTTTACTTAAGTTTCTACATCTTTATAGTTAAACATGACTCATTTAGGGTTCCATTTTAGTCCCCAAACTCTTATTCTAGACTCTGAACAAAGTTTGATACCTTCATTCTTTGGTATTTGGCTTGGATTTAGCCAAGTAGATTAGGTTCTTGATCCTTGTGATGAGTTTCTGCATGAAACGGGAGTACATGTGCCTTATTAGATGTCCAGACAAAGTGTTAGACATCCAATGTGGTAGGTTAAGATGTCTAGTAATAGCGTCCAGATGTTGCGACCATACACCTAATGGTATTGGGTCACGAATTTCGAACCTGAATACCCAATGTCCAACTCATAAACATGAGAAACATATGCAGAATCAATCGAAATACTAACTAAATATAACATGTGAAAATTAAATATAATATGTCATGATCATATCCAAATAGAAAATAAGAGTGCATCAAAAATAAAATCTACTAATCTATTACATCACAAAGAAAGCAAGAAAAGCAACACTACAACAGCAGGAGGCAGTAAGTAACTGGTAATCTCACATATCATTGCTCCACACCCTACTCCAGAAACTCTCTAACCGTCGCCTGTGCTCAGGATGGTTCACCTATGTCTAAAGTTAGGCTAATGAGAAACTCCTAGTAGAACATATCTAAAACTAGGTACTAACTATAAACAACAAGAATAGGCAACAACATAAATAAAGGTAAAAATTGGCATCACAAAAAGACAACAAAAACAGAAGGTAGAAATATACCACAAATGCATTGTAAAATTTAATTAACTATTTTTAAGTGTAGTGGTGTCAATTAGTTTAAGAATTGGTTTAATTATTATTTGGTCATCTTATCTTGTAACAAATTTAAGTTATCAATCTGGACTCATCTCTACCTGTAAAGCCCCTTGAATTGGACTCAACTAGGGCTAGCAATGTTGTACCCGCCTCGAGGACCCACGACGTAGGCTGCGATCCACGTACGACCTCGAAAGAAAACTTGGGGGCAACTAATTATAGGCATAAGGTGTCGTTTACCCTAGATAGCTCTTCTTCCCGCAACACCAATGGATGGAACTCTCCATGCTCAATGTAAAAGAATTTTGAAGTTGCACCCGACTTGGCTATAAGCCTTATAAATCTCTTAACTCAGAAGTATAAACTCTTCAAGATGAAGAAAGGGGAGACAATCAAGGAAATGTACACTAGATTCATATATATTGTGAATTCCTTAAGGAACCTTTATTAGGAGATGAAGAATGAGGTTCTAGTTAAGAAGATCAGACAATCAAGGAAATGTACACTAGATTCACAGATATTGTGAATTCCTTAAGGAACCTTGATTAGGAGATGAAGAATGAGGTTCTAGTTAAGAAGATCCTCCAATCACTTACAAGTGATTAAGAAATAAAGACAACGGGAATTCAAGAATCAAAGAATCTTTCACAACTACAGCTCGATGATCAGATAAGAAGTCTTATGGCTTATGATGTTTAGTTGGAGCATATGAAGGAGCACAAAGGAGAAGGAAAGAAGAAGGACATTACACTCAAAGCACTTAGTGCTACAGAGGAATCAAAAGAAGACAACGAAGATGAAGATATTGCTCTACAAGTTCAAAAAGTTACTGAGAAATAAGAAGAATTAGAGAAAGGAGGAATCCAAGGAAGACCAAGTGATATGCTACAACTGTAAGAAGAAGAGACACATGCAAAAAGAGTGCCCCTTACTACAAAAGGACTCTGACAAAAGGAGGTCTAAGAATCTACCTAAAAGAGAAGGAAACAAGAAGGCACCTGGGATGACTCAAATTCTAGCTCAGAAGAAGAAGAAGCTTCAAGCGAAGAAGCAGTCTGCGAACTCATGACACTTTAAAATGAGGTATCATCTTTTACCTTTGATGAACTTTTGGAAGCATTTTATCAATTACATGGTGTAACTAAGGCACTAAAGGCTGATAAACTGCATTAAAGCATAGATATGCTTCACAAAACTTACAACTATCACAAGAAATCACGTCCTTAAAAACACATATAGATTAACTTAAAATAGATTTAGATAAACTAAAAGAAAACTCTGGTACTGATCTAGCTAAGTTTATAAAATAAAAGGATGATCTGGAAAAATTGTTACAGACACGTACCCAAACCTCCATTATATTTGGGTAAGGGTACATTCCCAAAAAGGACCATGAAGCTTCTAGTTCAAAAGCATAAAACAACACACATAAGTCCTTTAGCCAAAAAGTCAAGAAGGTGTATATGTTTAAGAACACATGTTATGAGACACAACACACTAACAACAGTGGACCCAAAAAGAAAAAATGTCTACCAAAAATCACCTTAAAACCTTATCTTGTAGGTAACCCTCAAGAAAACTCAATAAACTATAAGGACTAGTTATATCAAGAATAGAATGGAAATCTCAGGTCCATTAGAAAGTTATCCAAATTTATAATTGGTTACCAAGTGTTGGACCTTATAGAGCTCAACCAATGACAAGTCCAAGGAAAAGGAAGATGGGCCATTGACAACGACTGCTCCAAGCACATGACCGGAGAAAAGAATTTGTTTCTCAAGCTCAAACACAAGGAAGGTGGAATAATCACCTTTGGCAACAACCACAAAAGTCGTATTATTGATACTAGCCAAATGGGTAACTCCAAAACCTTCTTTGATAATGTTTATTTAGTTAAGCGGTTAAAACATAATTTACTTAATGTAAGTCAGATCTGTGATAAAGGATATAAGTCAACTTGACCACTAAAGGATTTAAAATTAAGGATAAGAAAATAAAAGAAACTCTTCTAAAAGGAAGTAGGTGTAAAGATATCTATACTATTGACTTTGACAAGTGCAACACTTATGAATGCTTGGTCGCATTAGATGATGAGTCAATACTATGGCACAGAAGACTAAGACATGTTCACATGCGAAACATAAATAAACTTATGAAACATGACTTAGCCAAAGGATTACCAAAATTTTCTTTTAAGAAAAAGAATGTTTGTGAATCCAGTGAACTAGATGAACTACATAACAACTCTTTTAAACCTAAAAATGTGGTCAAAGCTTCAAAACTTCTAGAATTACTTTATTTAGACCTCTTCAGGCCAACAAAGCCTAAAAGCCAAAGTGGATGCATAAATTATTTAGTCGTTATCAATGACTTTTCTCGATTTACTTGGGTATTATACTTAAGGACCAAATATTTAAATTTTGAGAAATTTAGAAAGATAGCTAAAAGAATTAAGACTGAAAAAGATTATACAATCTCTAAAATTGGGAGTGATCATAGAGGAGAATTTGAGAATAAGCATTTTCTTGAATTTTTCTCAACTCATGGAATTAAGTAGGAATTTGCCTTTCCCAAAGTAGCTCCTCAGAATGTTGTGGTGGAAAAGAAAAAATAGAATCTTGCAAGTGTGTGCCCGCACAATATTGTGTGAGTCAAAGCTTCCTCGTTATTTTTAAGTTGAGGCATTAAACACTGCTTGCTACATCTAAAATAAGGCTTCAATTAGACCTATTCTAATAAAAACAACCTTTGAGATGTATTATGATAGATCGCCTAAAATTGCTTAATTTAGAGTATTTGTCTACAAATGTTTCATTTTGAATACAAAAGAAAATTTGGATAAGTCTGATGCCAAAATTGATGAAGGGATCTTTCTAGGTTATTCCTCGAGAAGCAAAGCTTATAGTGTTTACAGCAAGAAGAACTCAATTGTTGAGAAAACCTTACATGCATCTTTTGATGAATATCTATCCTAAAGGCATGATCTTCAAGTCATGATGATGATCTACCCATAGAAGATCCATCCAACATTCCTGAGGAAAATATAGTAAAGGATTTGTGAAAAGATCTAACCAATTTAAAGGATCATCCAAAAGATCTAGTTATTGGTGAAGTTTCTAATGGTGTTCAGACCAAGTTCTCAATAAACAACATTGCCTTAAGTGTTAAAGAGGCATACACTGATGATTGTTGGATTATTGCAGAGCAAGAAGAGTTGAATCAATTTGAGCGAAATAATGTTTAGCGGTTAGTTCCTAAACCAGACTCGCAATCAATAATTGAAACCAAGTAGGTCTTTAGAAATAAGCTTGATGAATCAAGAAGAGTGGTTAGGATCAAAACTAGACTTGTCCCTCAAGGATATAATCAAGAAAAGGGTATTTATTTTGACAAAACATATGCACCTATGGCTCATTTAGAATCCATTTAGATGATAGCATTTGCCACCTATATGGGATTCAAACTATTCCAAATGGATGTCAAAAGTGTATTTCTAAATGGATTCATTAAGAAAGAGGTGTATGTGAAACAACCACCTAGTTTTGAAGATTCTGGAAAACCTCACCATGTATTTAGACTAAATAAGGTTTTATATGGGCTCAAACAAGCCCCTAGGGCTTGGTATGAAAGACTATGAAACTATATCTTGGATAAAGAATTTAAAATTAAACAAGCAAATCCGACATTATTCACTAAAAGAAGAGATAATGAACTTATCTTAGTCTAAATATATGTAGATGATATAATATTTGGTGTTATTAATGATCTTTTGTGCCAAGAGTTTGCAAAAATAATGCAAGACCAATTTGAGATGAGCCTGATGGGAGAATTGAAGTTCTTCCTAGGGTTGCAGATTGATCAAATCACAAATGAAATTTTCATCTCATAAACCAAGTGCATGAAGAAAATTCTCAAGAAGTTTGCCATGAATAGCACTAAAGGAAAAGAGATACCAAGGAATACAACAACTCAACTGAGGGACCCATCTAACCATATTAGCGTATCCAGGTGATCTAATATTCATATCCGAATCATAGATCGAGTGATTCAATTCAAGTTGACTCATGTATGTTGGTGCAAGGACATCACGATTGTTAATTTTGATGATAACAAAACACTTGTTATTTAACATTTGCTTTAAGTTTATGAGTTTCAGGAAAATGCAAATTGATATCAAGTGTGAAGGGGCTCAAGCTCGCATCCATGGTGGATTGGAGGAGCTTGATGGAGGAGAAGGAGCTTCGCTTGGAGCAAAAGCTTGAAGAAGGAAAGAGATGAAGAATTGGATAGATACTCTATTCATGTATTCTTTTGTTATTCTTTTGCTATTTATTTTTTGACTAGATTATATGTTAAATAGACTCAAAGTAACTAAACAATAGTTCCAGGAACACTTACTCAAACCTAAGATACTTAGGTTTTTCGTAGAAAACTTAGAAAGCCAAAATTGGCATCAGACAATCTAATCAGACGTCTGATCTTTGACTTTAAAATGTCTGACTGTTTGATCAGGCGTCCAAACACTTCGGCTGGACTTAATGCTTTCTATATGTTAATTTCGGTCAATCAATCCTTAGTATAGATGTCTTAGAAGACGTCTAATGACCTTGCCAGACATCCAACTAAAGGACCGTTGGCTTTATCAGACTAATCTTATAGGATTAACCATTAATTTGACCTACATACACTTTCAGACATCTGTAGTGATCCCCAAACGTCTAATAAGTAGATGTTAAGCCCAAATCACCTTTTATCAGATGATTACAGTCGTTTAGCCTCGAAAAATCAATTCCTACGGTAAAACCTATTTCCATACGTCTAGACTTTATGGCAGACGACCAACCTGTCGTCTGACCCATAAGACCTAGAACCCTGTTTAGGTCTGGATAAAATTAGGAAGGAAACTCATCTAGAACTAGATGTCTGACCTTAAATCCAGATGCCTTAAAAGTAACCTTTGGACGTCCATTCTGATCCTACATCGTCTAGTTGATCCACTCTTCTAGATCAAACGACCGATTATAGAATCAGACGATGACCCAGACTTCTGATATTAGATCCAGACATCTGATAGCCATGTCAGAATCATAAATAGCTCTGATTTCGGCCTGATTTTCCTTGGGATAATTCCCAACGGCTGGAGAAGCCCTCCAACGGCTAGAGGAGGCTTTTAAACCTTTCTTAGGACCTCTATAAATAAAGGAGCACCCTTCCTAAGCTAGGACACACCAAGCAATACTACTTTCCACTCCTTTTGTGTCTAAGGGAAGAGAGATCAAAGAGAAGTGCCTTTACTCTCAAAGCTCCCAATCCGAGAGCACCAATACTCTACCAACATCACGCCTACGCACTTCCGACTAAGGGGAGATTCTTACCTATAGTAACATAACATCATATTTACTTTGTGGCTCTATAGGTGCATGTTGTCATTTTCGTTTGTTGTGGTTGGGTATTCGCTTTGCGAATTTCCGTCTCCTTTGTGGGACAAAATACTCCTCGTGAAGAGGAGGGTTTGAGGTATGCTACCCTCGTCTAAGTAGCGTTGTTGTAAGAGATTAAGTCACCCTCATTTAAGTGACTTGGTTAGTGGATTTAATCAACTCGGTCGATTGGGAAATCTTAAACCGAGAGGTTTAGGTGGTGGTTTTACCTAGGTTTGGGTTTCCACCTAAAAATATTTGTGTACTTGTGATTGCATCTTTTTGTGTGATTGGTATTATATTTTCCGCATTATTTTTTTTATCACACAAATCTCACCCCTTCGTTGTAGGACCTACAATGTATGACACATAATTCTAACATATCGAAGGTGGACCACCAGCCAATTCTAATGCTTCAATCCACACACTACCAAACCCATCTAATTAAGACAACAAGTTTCCTTTTCCTCTCTTTTCCAATGTAATTCATGATGTCTAGTATATAGGATCTAGCTAGGAATATGGAAAAGGCATCCGTCATGTGAATGCTCACACTCTTCTAGCACAGCAATGTTGGCATGGACTCTTTATGAGGGTAGGGTAGGACCCAATTTGTAGCATTTTGCATATAATGAATGGAGTCAATCCTCCTTGGGATGTAGCCTAATATTTTTCACAAGTGAACCTGGTTAAAATCCCTTACATTCAATTCTTACTAGACTTAGCCATAATTATGAGACAACCATAAAATTTTATGACAATGAATGTATAAAATGGTTATGTTTTTGCAATAATGGAATGTGAATATGTTATAACATTGTCGATTTAGATAATTAGATAGCCTCCCTTTACACACATTGTATATATAATGCCCACTAGTCTATAAGACCAATCAAACCTTAACTCAAGGAGTGTGCTAGCCTTCCTATGACTCTTGTGTCAAACTTCTTAGCCAATTGAGTGGCTTGGTAGATTGTGCAAATGTTACATGTATGTAAGATATGATGGCTGATACTACTCTTCCATACTCTGTGGAGGAGAGAATTGTTTATATGCCAATGTGAGTAGCAACCCCCAAACACATTGCCTGAGAAGTACCTCACCAGTTCACTATCATTGTGATCTAGAGGTGATGAACTAAGCTGTAGTGCATATGCAGACTAGTCTCTTGACCAAGAGTATTGCACCAAAATAGGTAGCACTTTAGCTTACAAAGATAACAACTAGGTTTACCACAAATGGAAATATCGAAGATCATATCATCGGCATACCTCTCATACTGAAGCTAGTCTCGCTTAGCAAAACCAGCCTCCAGATGCCAATCTTGAGTTTTTACGTTACCTCTTTAAATGTCACACCAATATCTCCTCCTACCTCTCAAAGAACCAATTATATGACGTTAAGAATCGTAAAATAAGGAGATAAACATAGCCAGAAAACTCAACAATAGTTAGTTAATTGAAAAGGAAATTATTAGCACCCATTCTTGCTCCTCATTTTTGTTAACATTACTATTTTACTACCTCACTTAGATTTCGCTAATTGTTCTATTTGGATTCCTTACCCAAGGCCTTATGAGTACCTGCTCGAGTTTGCAATCACAAAGAGAGAATGGTAGTGGTCTATGTCTTGCACAATCAGCTGGTTGTCAGGATTCTACCTCATGACTTAGTGATTGTTTTTTCTCTTCTTATTGTAGTGCCTTATTTCCTTCATGACTTGTTATTTTCTTATTTAGTTGTGACTATAGTTTGTTGATGCTGGACTCTTTCATTCTAACTCTATTCTTATTATTGTGAATGACGAGTGATGAAGCCACTATGGTTTTTGTTGTGCTTTATGATTATTTGTTCGATGACTTGAAATGTTGGGTGAATTTTGGGTCGCTTTTATTACATACCTATACAAAGATGAAACCATCCCAAGCATAGCACTTGATATTCTTACTTTGGCTTCTTCATTTACACCGACTACCTAGATGCACTCATTATTCATCGACGAACTTGATGATAGTTTACAAGGTGAAGGGTCAATTCGAGGGTCATCAAGTCAAGGCAAAGGATTTGTTAGCACTTAATCAAGATAAATGCTCAAATACTAAATTTCAAAAAAATAAAAATAAAAGAAAAGTCAAAACTCAATGAGTCCAATATCACAGTGCATGTTTAACCATGGAGAAATGATCATCTAAGCTTGAAAATTTCACAGAGAAGAGAAACAATGTAAATGAGACAAAGCCCTGTCAAAGTAGATTAAACTGGGTGATCCTTTTCTTTGCCGCTGCTGTTGGATCCCACTACTGGGGCTCTTTTCTTGAGCTTGGATTGAGTGAGCAAGCACGAACCTTAGATCTTGAGGGTGATAAAGTAAGAAAATGTACATTGCAACACATTGTTCAATGTATGTATTTACTTAGTGTAAAATATATCAACGTAGTTTTTCTTAACATAAAATATATTGGTGTATTTTCATTTTACATCGGTATATTTTGGGTAAAGTTGCAGGTTGCCAATGCACGACTTTGATCAAAAATAAATTATTTCTATTCAAATGTGTTTTTTCACAAGTGAAAAATCAAAACATACCAATACGCTTTTATTTTCCACTAGTGTGTTTTGGGTGAAGTTGTAGGGTGCCAACCCTTCTGATCAAAAGAAATTATTTTCTATTTGAAGGTGGATTTAGGGTTTAGGTTTATGATTTAAGATTTAGGATTTTTGGAAAGTGGTTTCACCTATTAAAAATTATTTTTCACCTTTGGATTTAGGGAACCTAAACCCTAAACACTACTTTTTATAGGTGAAGAACCACTTTGCATAGGTGAAAATTGGTTGAAAATCAAACTACACCAATGTGCTTTCATTTTAAATCTATGTATTTTGATTTTTAAGCAATGTATTTAGATTTTCAACCAATGGAAAACCAAAACACATAAGTTGAATATCAAAATACACCGATATGTTTTTCCTTTCCATAGGAAGAAAATAGCTTTCTACTTCACCTAAAAGTAAAGTTGTAGGTTATTAATCCTCAACTTTTACTCAAAAGAAATTATTTTTATTCAAAGGTGGTTTTCCACCAATGGAAAATCAAAATACACTGGTAGAAAATGAAAACACACCAATATGTTTTTCCTTTCCATCAGTGAAAAATGAATTTCTTTACCCAAAAGCAAAGTTGTAGGTTGCTAGCCCACAACTTTGACCCAAAAAAATTCTTTTCTATTCAAATGTGGTATGAAAAGTGATTTTCCTCCTATGAAAAGTTATTTTCACTGATGAGTAATCAAACACACTAGTTGAAACTATCGGTTAAAATCATCGTCTGAAACCACCGATGTGAGTGGAGACCTACACATTGCAACATACCTAACAATGCACATTTCCCTACTCTCGTCCATTCTAAGAGAACTCATAATTTGGTGCCTCTGCAGCTTTCTAAGTAGAGCTCATTGGTGACAAGGGATGAAAACCTTTTACTCAAAGGAGGTTCAGATAAGCCTCACTAGATTTCAACTAACCCGGGTTCGAGGGGGGGGGGTTACCTCCTTTTCTCATCTCATCAAATAATTTCATCGAGTACCTATTTATCAAAAGCACCCCTAACTTTAGAATTTCCTTATCCCCTACTTTCTGAACATTGAAGTTTATATAATTTTATTTATGATTCCTCAAAACTTATCCTGTTCCAATAACACCACAATCTCAAGTGAGGACACACCAAGTAAGAAGAAACATTAATTAAGAAAGATCTTTTTTTTCCTACGGTGTCAACTCAACAAAATTTCACTCAACTTGTTTGACTTTTCCCTAGGGCTTCATTTTTTTTCTGGGAATTGGTCACCAAAACCCCCATTTGGGTAACTTAATTCCAGAAGTGCACGGTACTGGAAGAGGTGCTTCAAATCTGGGTTCGTGAGATTTCACCCCCACCCCCCAGAATTAACTTATCTTCCCTTTAATTTTTCCCTGCGCTCATAACCCCATTCTCGAGCACCACTCTCACTTTGTCGGTCGTACCTCAGTCGATCAGCACGTCCATCTGCTGAGAAGAGGTGATCAGAGTATGCAAGTCTTGACAAGGAGTCATCCTCATCATTATTTAGTCAACATCGGCTCGTCGACGATCATCCACATGTGCTTCTTTGTCTATCGGCAGCTCAACGTGAAAGAGATAAGTGGATTTACTGTAGACCCCTTTTCTTCTAAATCTCGTTTTCTTCTTAATCTTGATCAATGTCGATTGAAAGGTTTTCTCAATTTCATTACGTCACTTTGTGGTTGGGGTCGAATAGCATCCATTTGTGCAATTTTTTGGGTGTGTTGCACCTGTGAGTAAATCAGGTCAGCAACTTTACTTTCTTGTTGTATCACCACTCATGAATGGAACTTTTCCTTTGCCTGTATCTAACCTTTCTTTATTGACCGATTCAATCCATTAATGCCGAGGCCCTCCTCTCATGTTAGATGTGATGTGCTGGTCGTTGGGTGCACACCTTTGCCTTGTGGTCATTGGCAGTGTCCTTTGATGCTTTGGGATGTCTCTGTGGTTTTGCTATTGTCTCACATCTCATTATCTCATTAGGAAGTTGGCAATGAGGCCTGTTAGCCCTGCGTTGTCATCGTGTGGTCGCATCAGTCCTCGTTTATGGTGTAGAATGAAGAGGAGAGTGAGTGTTGGATGTACCTATAAATGGGTACCATGGGTGCTGGAAGTTGTGGCGTGGGTTGTGCTTCTGTTGGTCATTGAAGAGGAAGAGGAAGCTCAAGAGAGGGAGGGTACCTAGTGTTGTCCCAATTTCATACTTGATTCTTAGTAATTCTTTGCAGTTCTCTGTTCAATGTGGTGATGATATTGTGATGTGCTTTATGAAGCACGGAGGCACGATTGGAGATCTGAGGTGGTGTTGTTGTTGCAGGAGGTGCGGGCAGTCTCAACAACGAAGTTGGTCATCTGCTGCTTAACAGGTAAGTGCCATGCTTCACATATGATTTATGTGCACTTGGTTCTGATAAGTGGTAGTTTGACTGTCTACATTTGGACTCAATTTGTTGTTCACCTTTACATTTCTTTACTGCTATTTGTATACCACCGTAATTGATGGTGCTGTTACATGAGATCTTTGGTTGTTCTGGTCTGAGGTTGTGATGGTTGTAAAACTTGACAAATTTGATGGAACCAAACCTTAGTACTTGCAAGATATAAATGATGGTGATTTTAAATTGATTGAGTTCTCCTGAAATATGTTTGCTAGTAGTTTGTGAATGTCAAATCTGATCATTCTATTCAGCCATGAGCAGTGGTCTTTACAAATTTCTCTACAGTACTTGATATTTGTTGCTTGATCCTCCCAAATTTTTAAAATAATAAAGTAGATAAAGATTTTTTGAAGAAGAAAGCTTCTCATTTATATGGATGATTTTAAGCATGGCTTGATAGTAAATGAACTCAGTTTACATGGTTAAAGTATATAATCTAAAAGCTTAATTCAACTACCCCACAAATTAAATGGACTCCTATGCTTATACTTAGCCTCTGAACTTAATGTAGTTTATAAGTAGGTTGGCAAACAAGCTCATTAGCAAATAATAGGTCTGGAATTCTATTTTCGAGTCATATCTAATAGCAAATGGATCAAGCCTGACCCAATTGTAAATTACACTGGCTGAGTTGAGTTTGAAACTTAAATTCGATATGGCAGATGAAGGTATGTGGTTGCACAGCAATTCACACCAACAATTTGTCAATCTTAGGTTTTCTTCTAGGATTACATAGTAGGATTAATGAACAAATCATGCATTTTTTAAGTACATGCATTCATAAATAATTTAAAGGAAGAAAGAGAGAGAGGTAGATTCTTCATATTTGACTTCCCATGTGTGTGTCACCATCCATTTTTATCCACCTATTACCTACATTCATTATCCAAGACCTCAAGTGCCCCACCCATATTTTGCCAAATATCCATTAACGGCTACCTACGTGCTGCACACACCACTCCTTACCTATAAAACCATACCCACACCTCCACCCTCAAGAGGTCGACACCCATTTCCCACTGACACACACTCACTCCATCTTCATCTTCACCATCCACAGTAGCACACCTTCTTTGTCGACCACACAACCCTCTCTCCCCCTCTTCCTCTCCTGTCTCAGCACTCTCTCACTAGTTGAGAGGCCACACTGACATCATTGGGATAACCTTCCCATGGTTGCAACCACTACGGTGAAGGTCCACCACCATCTAGCTCCTTCTAGAGTAGGTAGACATGGTGG
Source organism: Thalassia testudinum (assembly GCA_037157565.1). NCBI lineage: Eukaryota > Viridiplantae > Streptophyta > Magnoliopsida > Alismatales > Hydrocharitaceae > Thalassia > Thalassia testudinum. Next base: position 3,379,643 of record JAZHRO010000007.1, read on the forward strand.
TTCTATTTTTATTTCAATCGTTTAATGTGTTTTTGTCTTTATTTTGATCGCCATTAGAATAACTCAAGCAGCTGCTTTGTTTTGCTACAGGAGTCTCTATCACGGTTCATTTTTCCCTCTGTCACCGGTTTGTTTCTCACTTAATCGGTGACCAGGGCCCACGCTTACGCGCGCATGCGCACCCATCTCTCCTTAGCTAGTCACCTGCACCCACCTACTCTTCCCTTTGTCACTGACTAAGTGAGAACTTAGCCGGTGAGTTGTTGCACCATCCAATGGCACACCTCGCCCCGTGCGCCCATGCTCTCCCTCCTCCACCAGCTAACTCGAGAAGTGACTAACTCACTTTCAGTTAGCCGGTCACCCACTTTTGCTCCTCCTCTCTTTCCTCCACCTGATTATACCCGCGCTTCACCTCACTCAGTGCCTGCGCACTACACCGCACCACATGCGCCACTTCTCTTCGCGTGCTCTCACTCACGTGTCTCACAACCACTCCGTGCGCACACTCGTTGCTACTCTCTCACTCACACACAAACTCACTAACATTCACATACACTCATACATCCACCCATTCCCTCCCAAAACACATACACATTCACGCATACACATCATGTGCATGTCCCCATTTACCACGCATTTTATCGCACATGTGTACGCATAAGTTGCAAACACATATGTGATTCCCACATACATTAAGCATGCACACACACGCATGCACACATGTCCATTCCACAACCTGCATGTGACATATTATTAGTTTCAATCTCATCTCTCTAGATGTTGGTCGATCTAATACCACGTCACATAAAATTGAATCGTAGATTCAATACCCCCGTCACTATATTATATAGCTATATATATATATATAAGCTAAGTATTTTAATTTATTTCAATTCAACAATTTCCATTTTGTGTCAAGTATTTATCTTTCATTTGATAATTAAGAAAATACAAAAAATTTATAAAAGAGAAAATATAACCCTTGACTTGCAAGTACTTGATCTCGCGTATAGCAAGATTATTTTGGATTGAATTTGGCTTGAGGTCAAGGACTGAATATTTTAGGGATGTACCTCAAGAACCAAGGTTATCACAAAAAATCTTAAAATTAAGAAAATCCAAATACATAATAAGCGAAAGAAAATGACCCATTTCTAGGATCTACGTAGAAATTGATTAATCTAAGCCCGCTTCCCTAAGTTCAACCATCTTAAAACATACTTTAGTCCAAGTTAAAATATATTTGAAAAATCTGTGTAGATCTTTTGTAGTTAACCACTTCTACTATACTCATTTTAACGCTAATATCACCTAATTAAATAACACTACTTACCATTCAACAGTAAGTTAATAAGACTCACCTCCATACTTAATCTTTATCAAAAGCTATGCTTTTTCTCCGAGAATACCTATTAAAAATGTCAATATCACATTTCTGATGGAACTTATAATTATTGTTTGTCCTATATATTAATATCTAGCACTTTATTTTATTTTAAATATTATTATCAATCAGTGCTTTTAAATAATTCAAAAGATTGTTAGACAGGCAAATGTTCATTCACTAGGCTCTTCCAAACTATTTTACTTTTGAACTACAAACGTAATGCATCTAATGAGGCCAAAGCTTAAAATCACACATAGGATATACCTGAGGAAAATCCTATCTAAAATCTTATACGAGCCAAGCTTGATCGGCATCTTAGCCATGAAACATCCTAGTCAAGAGAACCAGATGAAGTTAGCAAATGATTGAAGGGAAAATGAGGTATCCATTCCAATTAATTGATCAATGGGTAAGGATTTTCGGCGAAGAAATTTTCATATATTGACAAAGTGAAATATTAACCTCCATCGTGGAGTACAAGTCCATGTCTTTTGACGTGAGATTAGAGTATCCCATTGAAGATCGGTCGTCATTTGTAATCCGTTAGTGTTCGGAGAATATATTGTAACTTTCTCAGTTGAAACATTGAGGTATGATTTTGTAGTTTATTCAAAAAATGCAAGAGATACATAATTTAATTCATTTTGGTTATATATGATATTCTTGAGTTTCTTTTCATCATGAAATTGCTGACTTGTTCTTTCAACCGTTACATTTATCTTCCTATGTACAAATAAGGTAATTTGCTTCCTGACAAGAATAGTGCATGTTGAAAATGAAATAGAGTATGATAGATTGTTCGTGATTTGTGGGTACATTACATTGAAGTTAGAAACTATAAATGCTTCTTACAACAATTTATAGTCTATGCATGACCCTTTAGACCAACCAATTAATGCATAACTCTAATTTTGAGTTATGCATAATGTTTGTAATATGTGATGGTACACATACCTAATTAAACAAATAGACCTTTCGTTACGATGCCATTAGGTTTTTGTTGCCTACGACAACAAATGAAGAGGGATTTAGGATATTTGTTCATAGTAGAAATACCCATGTCAACCCAAGTCAACTTGTTAAATTTGACTTTCACCACTGTTGTTTGTATTCAGCATCGTTTGCTAATGAGTAACCATTGAAAATTTTACGAAGGTATCAGATGAGCAATAGAAATCTCTCATTATCCACTAAGGAGGCTAGCCCTAGTGTCCTTAGGGGTAGAAGAGTGAAGTGGACCACCGAGCAAGATTGGAAGCTAATGAGAATTTTGTTAGATCATTACGATTGTGGTCATTGGGATGGGAGATCATTCTCCAAAAATGCATAGGTGGAGATAGTCTTGCAATTTGAACAAGAGACGAAGTTGGGATACGATCATTCAAAGATCTTGCATAGATGGAAGATTTCAAAGAAGAACTTCTGTAGCTACCACCGTCTACTCAACATGAGTGGTTGGGGGCTTGACCCGCTTACTAAGTGTCCTTTGGCACCATCTCCATCCATCTAGGAGGAGGTACTTCATCATTGTCATTTCCTCGATCTCCCTCATAACTTTTCTAATTTTCGACATTAATCTTGATTTCTCATATCTCAGTTACCACCTAAGCTGCAGAACTTGGGAGGCCTTGCCTTTCCATATTACGAGGAGATCAACACCATAGTAGGTAGGGACATTGTTACCGGACAGCTTGCACTGTAAACTCAACGATTGTCTGACTCATCGGAAGATGATGGACCTCGGCCACGGGATGAAACTAATGTTCCCCTTAGTCGTCAATACGTGGATTCCATGGCCACCCGTTACTAGCATCAGTCATACAACATGATTGTAAGTGAAGCGACAATGGGTGGATTTAATGTGAATGACCACCGCTTTAGTTTCGAGGAGTTGCTCTCATCTGGTCAACTTCCATATCATGGGATTAACACTACTCATTCTTTGTTTCCTGGAATGGCACATCATGTTGTTGATGTCACCGCTATGGGTTTATCCTCCATCCCCTTGTAAACTCCTTTCATGGATAGGCGTCATGATCTCGAAACACCACATCCTCATTCATTGAAGGGTGATAAGGAGAAAAGAGCCAGTGGAGACGACAGTTTTAGTGGAGGGAAAAGAAGATGATCCAACTATGGGCATTCGAATGCCTAGATTTCAGAGGGAATATTCCAAATTAGTTCATACATGCATGACCTGGTTAGTATAAGGTCCCAGCCTCAGGTGAAAAAGGTTGATACATCTGATGAGATAGTTCAATGCCTTGCAATGGTTACTGAGCAAGTCCCAAACCTCTCTGGTTCTAATACAGTGACACTCGCACAATATTTTACACGGAGTACGAACCGTGCAATTTTCAAGAATGTTGTGGGAAACCTAGATGCCTTCTTCAACTAGCTGGAGTCTGTGCTAAAGTGGATCATCCGATGCATGACATGGTCTATTTCTTTTGCTTGGAAGTTTCCAATGTCGTTTTTCTCTTCCATATTTGGCATGTAATAATTTTGGACATTATCAGTCACAATTGTTGCGATCAAGTAGGGCATTGCTTTTTACTTATGTCATCTTCCTTCATATATTATGCATTTCTTCATATGCTCATTACACTTTACTCGTGTTTCCCTACTGTTGAGGATCTTCGATGACATGATCACTTTATAGGTAAAACTTCAAAATATTACATATTCTAGCATCTTCAAAGTACTCGAAATCCGAGATTACAACATTTGGTAGCCTTAGCAATTCCAGCATGAGCTTAGACTTGGAGCGTCGGAGAATGGAGGAGGAGAAAAGCCTCCAGTTAGTTGAGATGATCTTGCCTGTGCTTGTTGTGGCTCAACTTGCAGTTCGTCAACGAATACCACGTAATACAAATGCCATGTTAGGGCACGAATGGGTGCACGAGATGTTATATGGTCACGGACAAGTGTCATGCTGAGTGCCAAATCCACGTGGGATCATTTATGTCATTTATGGATGTGATGACCCGAGTCCCGCCAGCGGACGAGAGCCAAGTCGCCGTGTGCTAACACTAGCGCAAATCAACACAATATCGCAGTCACCCAACACATAATCATAAAATATAAACATAGCCAACAAACAATTCATATTGCAAAATTTAAAGGAACACAAATTTAACACTAACCAGAGGATTTACCGTAGTGTATAAGTCCAAGGGGATGTACAATGGAAATCTCCTAGTGAACTGCCAAGTCAATTGAGTATCGAACCCAAAAACACGTCAGTAAAAACTAAGTAGAGTAGAGATAACAACAGCAGAGTGTAACAGTGATCAAGCACAAAAGAAAATGGGTACTATAGCTTTAATAAATCCATTTATTAGACATCTCGTTATTTGATTCCATTTCTTAACTTGGAAGCCCAAGTTATTACAGTTCACAATCTATCAATCGACGTCTCAGGGCATGAGATTATTTGGTGTAACTTCCTGCAGTGCAAGACTAATATAAGCCACCCTCCTGACCGGGAAGACTGCTTATACCCACTGAGTCGCTACTCTCCATCACCCTAGGGTCATTGCGAAAAGGGGTTGCGGCTATGTTGTGTAGCGTTAACACGTACAAGCGTTATGTACACTGAACCACAGACAACCAATGACCCACCCACCGGCTGGAAAGAAACCACTCCAACCCTTGAGCCCTACAATCCGTTATCCCAGTTGGCCGCTAAGCCTAACCAAAGAGTCGTAGGGAGGCCAGCAACTCCCTAAACCAGCCCAGAACCAGTCTAGTAGACCAAAGCTACTGCCAAATCCAGCAAGTAGCAGGTTGAAACCAATTATCTGATTCCTTTTTGTAACGACCCGATTCCCGAGTCCCTACGAGACACGAGAATCGGACCGACTCGACTAATCCCAAGACCTAGTCGTCCAACGAGGAAGTAACCAAAGAGCAGTAAAATAAACCACATTCAGCATGAATATAACTAGCTGTAACAAAATACAGCAGTAAGAAAAGGAACTACTACAGTATACACCACCACAACAGTAGAATAACAAATATGTACATAACATGAAGTTTACAATAAAGAAGTACAAGAAGTAACAAGGAAACTACTCACTACAGTGGCAGAAAGTACAAAAAGAACTGCGGGTAACGCTACTGGACCCTACTCGGCCCAGCGTCCTCTGCAGCCGCTGACCCTGGCTGCTCAACACCTGATCCTGAAAAGTAACGAGTGTAACACGTCAGGGAAATGCTGAGTAGAGTGGCAGCTAAAAACTAAAGAAGCAGTAGAGTGTACAGTAGCTGTTATATTTTCCTTCTTCCTTTATTTACGTCTTTCTATTATTTCACAATTTATCTATTTCTCAGATCCTTCACTTGATCTCGAATGTTCCTTGTGGGAACGATCTTGATTGCAGTCTTTCTCGAAAAGTAGAAGTAACACGTGGTGCTCTCCTGGCCGGGAGAGTCCCCCATGGTGGTCCTACCCCCCAGTCAACCACCCCAAGGTCGTTGACAGACGTAACGGTGACTACGGCACGCGCGATAAGCGCACGGGTAGCTACCCCGCACTGGCACGCGGTCAGTCGTTTCCGTTAACGGGTGCGCTCAAAACATAGCACGGAACCAGTATAGGGCACAACCCTCTCAGTAACAGGGATCCAACCCCTCCACAGTCTGTGCACCCTCGCCTGACTACCCTGGTTTGCCCAGTGGGCCTAACAAGTAGGTGTAGGAGGCTAGCAGAACCCCGGGGCCCGTGGGGTAGCTAGTGCTCTCCCTACACTAGTAGCTCTCCTCGGTACTGCGTACGTGAGGGCCAGCAAGTCGGTGTACAGTGGCCAAACCCACCCCGGTCTCAACCTGAGGGCGGCAAGCTCCCCTCTACACTAAGAGGTAATGTGTGCTCTCGTTGGTACCACGTACCCAAGAGACAACACACTTCCACGTTTCACTTTCTCAGTTCCGTTCTATTCTCTTTCCAGGAGTTCTACTCCTAATTCACTGTAGCGTTCGTATTATTTTGTTTGGCCAATGTAGGGTTCACTGTTCCAGTCTTACTTCATACAACCCATATTCTTAATCATATTTATTTATTCATGACAGGCAACTATTTATTTACAGGCTGCTATTATTTCCTTTCCACTTTTCCAAAACTGCAAAATATGTATATATTCCACTAGTTTTCCAGTACTAGGAGTCATGCCGTACCCTAGGATCTATTATTCAATCTAGTTTTCCAGTCCTAGGATTCATGCAATACCCAAGGATCTATCATTAAATCTAGTTTCTCAGTCCTAGGGTTCATGCAACGCCCTAGACTCTATTACTTGTTCCACAATTGTAACAAATTATACTAAATAATTAAAAGCCACTCTACCAGCTACAACGGGAGTACTGGGGCGTGGTTGGAAATCCCGCACGCCTTTGCAACCCCTAAGACTGCAATGGAATGGGGTCCTAACACAAAGATCAAACACAAGGAGTTTCTCAGAACTGTATATAATTACTGTAAACGGGTAGAGGATTTTATTCTAGAAGGAACGCAACTCGAAACGCGAAAAACGGACTCCGAATGGGCCTTAAACAGGTCGAAAACGACGAAACTGCCCAAAATTAGACGTTTGGAACCTCTTCCAGACGTCTTAAAATGTGGGTCAAAGTGTACCTTCATTCTGTGTAGTCCTTCAAACGTCCAGAAGCCTGCGGGGGCGTCTGGCTTAGTTCCCAGACGTCCGATGGTCACCCCAGACGTCTGGAAGTCCTTCCCGTCGTCTGGCACTGCGGCCAGACGTCCGATTCATGTGGGATGGCGAGTCCTCGCGCCCTCCCGAGCAGAACCTGCACGCACCCACACTGCTCTCAGCACGACGGTTCGCAGACGAAGGTGCGGCGGACGGCCGCATGGCCGTACACGCGAAAAAGGAAGAAGATAGAAATATCTTACCGGCCAGACGTCTTCACCGTCGTCTGGTCGTAAGCCCAGACGTCTGATTCTGGAAAATTTTCCAGAATCAGAGCCTGACTCGCTCTCCGCCCGCGACGCACAGCCGCGCCGCGCCCCGTCCGCCTGCTACCCGAGCTGCAGTAGCCCCTCCGCGACACTCCACGCCCGCTGCTCCCCCGCCGGCCGACTCTAGCTACCTCGGCAAGCTCAAGCCCTCACGGTCGAGCGTCTTCTTCTTCTCGCAACACCCCCTCCCGCACACTCGCCGCGGCCGCTGCTGCCGTCGCTCACTTGCTCGCTCGAGCTCTCGCACCGGCAGGGAGAAGGAGAAGAGGAAAGCTGAGGAGATGAGGGTGAGGGAGAGGGTGAGGGGCCTTATAAGGCTGCGCGGGGAGAGAGAGAGAAAGGAGCTGCACCCTGCAGGAGGAGAGAGGGAAAAAAAGAGAGGAGAGAGCGGCGGGTGTAGTCTACGCACGCATGCGCGCAGACGCAACCCCGTACGCCGCAAAAATTTCATAGCAGACGTCTGGAAAGGGTTCCAGACGTCTGATCAGACGTCTGGGCCACTTCCCAGACGTCTTAAAAACCCGTCTTGAGGCCACGTTCGTAACACTTTTAATTCCCAACAAATCCGTTATATTGATTATTTGATCATTTCTGGATAACTGTATCTTTTGTTCTTGTTTAAACTAGTCATATTTAAGAATTCCACCTCCTTAAGCCCAGGAGGAATGTGTATTCATATTTCCCTTAGTATTATCAATCTTCAGATAATTTCCATTTTTGATGGGGATTCCATATTAGTTACCAATTATAAACTCGATGAAATTTATTTCACAAAGGTCTGGAAAATCCTTAAAGTGTTCATTTTACGAATCCTGGGATTAACAAAATCCTCATTATCTTCTACCCACTCATTTATAGGTAATTCTGAGTTCATGATAGTGGTCTCATATTTTCTGTTTAATAAAGAACATCACAGAACTTATTTTACAGAAAACAGATCTTATTTTATACATACGATAACAAGGTAAATATGATCATTAACTCTTAACCTTTCTCATAAAATCCAGTTATTTCTCGTTAAAGTGCCCATAAACTAAGAAAAACACATTAGAGTCGCTTTACACTATATTCAATAAGTGTAGACATGGTATCATCCATTTTTCATGAGAATTGTTTGTAATTATTTTGATAGTTAATCTAATTAACTATTCACATCTAAGTCACCGACTTGATTTACCATGTTTATATTTAATATTCAAGTAGCCCCAGAATAGCAAGAAGCATGAAGACGGGTTTCAACTCAGCAAGAGGTAAGAACGCACACTAAATGATGCAATATGCCAAGAAAATCCCCACGTAGACAAACCACATGGAAGAGAGACACTACTCTACCTAATGTCACCGGAGGGTCACAATGACTCTGAACCATGCGCACAAGGCTTGGCGGCAGCATCCACGCCTACCTCAAAATCTGTGCACATATCGGGGCAAGACTTGATTCAAACGAACCATCAACAGGGTCGGAAGCACTAATCACATTTCTAATTTTTCACTAAGGATAACATACTTAAAAACAAAAATAAACCATGCCAACACGTAGCATGCATCAATACGATTCCAACGATACCTTATTTGTCGAAATTCGAGGTCAAGAACGCCCCGAACCAGATGAAACAACGCAAGGGGGCCCAGCACCAAACCATACCAGCCAGTTCAACCACGCGGCACTGGCTCGCAAGATGTGTCACACCCTGATTGATCGCCACATGCTCATGCGGATCGCCAACTGCGCACCCGTACTGCTCCTGTTTAATCACTCCACGCGGTGCAAATCCGCTGCTCCATGCCTTGCCACTCGCGCGAACGCGTGCCCGCACGTTTGAAAACGCCCCGCCACGCGTCAGTGCTTGCACGCTCGTGACTCCGCCACGCCATGAGTCACCTCCACTCAAGCCGCCACCGCCACGTGTCGCGCTCTTGCCGCCTGCCACCATCGCCACCACAGCGTTTGTGCTGGGAAGCCCAAACATCTTGAAATTACAAGAAGGTCCCTATGAGAAAATTTTTAATTTTTAAAAGGAAAATCCAAGTTTTTTCTCCTCTCTTCCTCTCTTAATTTAAGAGGCTCAGAGGCTAATGACGACCCAAGGACCCAAGGGGGTCCTTTTATAGGTCCAAGTGTTGTTGAGGTTAGGATTAGTAGGGTGAAATACCTAAAATACCCCTAGGGTTGGGTCCACCTTACATTTAGATCCTTTTCAACTTGTTTTAGCATAACTTGAGCTATACACCTCTGAATCGCACGAAACAAGCGTTGCCAGAAAGCTTGCAATGAGAGGAATCTAATGGTGCCACATATGGCATCCTTTTGATAATGTTTGAACAAGGGTTGACTCGAAATATGGATTTTTTGGCAATTTAAAGAGGTACTGACACCAGCACCGAACCACAATCAGGTTTTTGGGTTCGAATTGACCCGAACCACTTTGAAATTACTCAGAGTCTAAATTTTGGGACGTTACATTGGATATTCTAAAAACTAGAACAGATATTAAAGACACAAAGAATACCACAGTGGATGAGCGATTGAGAATTTTCATGTCAATGTTGGCATATGGAGGTTCTAATTAGCATTTGATGGAGCGGTTCTAGCATTTGGGGGAGACAATTAGTGGGTACGTCAATCATGTGTTAAGGCAAATTTTGAAGTTGAGGAACCCTTTCATTCGCATTCCCGATCCTGATGCACTAGCTGTTGGCACCAAAAGGGATAACTCAAAGTATTATCCTTACTTTAAGGTAATTTCTATAATTGAAGTTGACTTCTCTCTTGTAAATTACCTTGCCATTTAGAAGATCACACTGATGTACGACTTGGTGAAACTATTGTTGAAGGACTATATCGGAGCAATTGATGGATGTCACGTACGAGCAATTGTTCCGACTGAATAGGCCAGTAGATATCGTTGCTGGAAAGGGTGGATAAGTCAAAATGTCCTCACAGCCATTGATTTCAACATGGAATTCATGTACGTCGTCACCAGATTTGAGGGCTCAGCAGCTGACATGCATATATTAAACTGGGGATTGGAGTATGGGAAATTTCATGTCCTACAAGGAAAAAGGTACTTAGTCAACTTAGGTTTCACAAATATAGATCGATTTCTAGCTTCCTACCATGGTTTGTTGTACCACTTGAATGAGTACAGGGGGAGGGTATACCATACCAAGAAGGAGATATACAATCCCATCATGCACAACTTCGAAATGTTGTGGAGCGCAATTGCTAGATCACCATCCCTTCTATAGCATCAAGGTGCAATAGCATATGGTAATATCGACTTGTATCATTCATAACTTCGTACGACATCATGATCTTGACAATCCAAACTTTCATCAGAGACACCTAGAAGAAGTCAATGACGATGAGGAGGAGGAGTCCGATGTAAGGGCAAGTGAGGTCAAGCGCGATCGTATTGCAGGTAATTTCTGGGTAGATTACAGTAGTACACGTTGCAGAAGGTGTTAGGGAAAGTGTATTTTTCTCATTTCTATCGTGGGAGTTTATCTTCTAGCTGTTATGTTTGGTGATATACTTTTTGATGTATGTGCTTTGCCATGTATTGAACCATTATGTGTTGATGAATTATGTGGAGAAATGTATGTATTGCCGTATGAAGGCATTTTATTGGCACACAATTGTTACAGTTATTAGGCAAATAATTTCGAATAACGATGGAGTGGAGGTTGCACCATGATGTGGTCCATTTTGGTTTCATAGTAGACGATGCATGTGCCATTACCTTTGTAATATGGTGTTGTTAAAGGACAAAGATCAAGACGAGTCGATACTGCAGAGGTTGTACTATGTATGTCCAGGTGGCGGCGAAGTGAGTATCATGTCTTCTACTTTATGTAAATGGATATGTTATCTCTTTCTCGATGTAGTGAATCTCCCAACAAGGATGTGGATACAAGGTTCCTGTAGAGCTTCATGAATCAACTCCAACTATAAGAGTAGAGCTCACCTTCCTGTCGGGTTTGGTTGGGATGTTAGAGAGGAAAATATCGCAAACAAGGAGGAGGGATGATAATGACGAACACATAGATTAGCTAATCAACCGTCTTTCAGAGTTAGTGTGCTTCAAGCTAAGAATGCGAAGGCGTAAAAGCTTCAACATGAACTGCAAGAATCTGATGCCCGAAATGTAGAGTTATAGGAGAGGGTATCTAACCTAGAGGTTGAGGTTGTCGTTCATAGTGTTGAAGAACGGTATGGTGGAATGGTCAACCATTTCAATAATCTTAGGATGTAGAATATCGTCAATTCTGTTTGTACCATCGTTGAACTTTAATAGGCCACCCCAGTAGATCATCCCATACTTTCTTGCACTTAACATTTAATATTTCTTGAACATGTCATGATATTATTTACATTCTAAAGATATTCATTGTGGTGTTATATTTTTTTGTCAAAATTTGTTGTAGTTGTCATTCTCTCAAACTTTAGGATGCGACGTCGCTTTTTCTCATGATTCGATGACACGGATCGCATTCTCATTATGAGCGTGTATGGAGTGAAGAGTTCGGGAGTGTGGCATGGAGGTACAGCATCACTATGTGATGTTGCTCGTTCTTTCAACTTCTACTACAGTGTTGCATTTCCAATGTCCGGGATGGGAACTAGATGGAAAATTCTTACGTGGAAGTTCAAGGTCATAAATAGGGTCTTGCAAAATGAGGGTTGGGAGTGGTCCGACGCAAGGCATATATCACTCCGTCCAATCCTAGAGGCCTAGGATCTAGTAAGCTTAACAAATTAAATGAACTTCTCTTACTATGTGGAAACATAATGTACATAGATGACAAACCTCTTTCTTTCGTAGGTCGGTGATTTGGAAGGAATTTGATTGAACGATCAGCCATTCCTCCACCATTGTTTGATAGTGGAGTTACTAATGGAATGAAGATGTTGTCTCACCAACTCCACATTATCCTATGATAGTGTGAAGTCTTTATTGTTCATGTAGTAATATTTGTCATATTGTAATAAGTAGTAAACATCGACTCTGGAATGATGCTAGTGCTGGTAGATTCGCTCTACGTACTGAACTTGCTTATCTTCTCGTAGGAATTTATGAACTGCTTACGTTGTTGCTTGCATTTACATATTACTTCTAATGTTGTTGTTTATTTGATATCTTTCTTTTCAAATTGATACTAAGAAGTTGCTTGCAGGGTTCACTATATTGTCCACTTACCCCCCAATGTCAATGATGAATGCTTACATAAAATGGTATCCCGCACTTGAGGCTCAGCCTATTGTATGTTTCGATGGATAATTTAAGGGTAACTAAATTAAGTGTTTACATGGCACGGATGGCTACAATGGAGCAACCCCATGTAACACTAGAGTGGAAATAAATGGTTTCGATACCACCAAAGCTTTTGTGTTTGCATGGAATAGATAGCTGCAATGCAGCAACCCTATGCAACACAAAGGTAAGGGGGAAACCTTATACCATCTGAAGCAATAAGTGTCAACCCAATGTTATGTGGGGCCTTAAAATTGGGAACAATCTAAGTCTAACCCACAACTATTAGTAACATGGCACACTTTCCATGAGCATTTATAGAAGTGGAGTTCAATGCTAAATTCTTCCATTTAGGTAAGTGGTGTACTATCTATTTTCATCTTTTCAATGTGGTCGTCAATTGATTGTAGTAATTACTTATCTGGAATGTGTGGGTTTACAACACAACTAGTATGGCATGTAATATTTAATTGGAACATATTTTGAAAGATATACCAAAGTAAGTCTAATTATAATTTTCTTGCACAATCTTTCCCGTTGATGATCATTTTCTATTACATGAGGTATGAGATTTGGCGTCTTTATATTTTGATTACACAAGTATGGTGATGTGGAATCTCCTAGTAGCCTACATTATTGTTTTTTACCATTACATATGTTTCCCATCTCAATATGAAAGTTATAGAATCAACGTTGTAAAACTGAACTCCATGCATAGGAATTCATCTTCTATTTTTCAACCATGCACATGTTAAATGTTAGACTCATTGATTAAGCAATGGTTATGTAGTTCTATTATGTCTTTCATTGTAATCCTTTCTTACTGTTATATCTCTTTTCATTTCCTTTTCATGTACCTTATATACAATTCATGACAACTATATTACCTGGTGCTTATTTCAATTTTCATGTCGTGCACATATTAAATGTTGAAGTCCTTGATCTTTGCAGGTGATTGAATATTTCGTTTAATAATGGTTTTGTACTTCTATTATCTCTTCCCCATTCTAGATTTCGTGTAGCACAAGAATAATAATTCTAATTGTACAAGAACAAGAGTTCTAACTTCTTGTAACCTATTAGACATAGTTCTAATTTGTACATGCTAAACTACATATTTGGAGCATCTATTATTACCTTGGACTCCATTGTAGGTTCCTCCTATTCTTCTGAATAACTTAGTCATTTCTTATGCAATTTACAACTTCCTCTCAAGTATAATGTCCACTTACGACTATTGGATACTTTTCACGTAGCTGACATAAATGAACATCCCTATTACTTGATGTTTATTTCAATTTTCCTGTACACCTACAAATAATGCAAACTCCACTTTCCATCAATCATGAACTGATGCCTAAACCCCATTGCAGTAGTTTCATCATTTTCAAACGTGATTCGTTTCCTCCTTTCATATAGCAACAAATCTTATATTTTGTAAACATGACATGTTTGCTTCTAATAATAATCAGGCCATATGTGGATTGCTTACATGAATTCATTGGATATTCCCAACTATAAAGATAAGTTCCCTTTTCTTTCTTCGATCAGGCTATTTTACCAATAAATTCTTTTGTCTTCACTCATACTTGTTTCTACCAAGTACTATATTTTCCATACCTACAACTTCATACCATTTTTCTTACATTTCGTTTGGCCTTAAGTTCCATAGTTTGTTTTTTTCATTCCTTAGGCAACTGTACAGTGACCATGTATTGAGATTTCTCATCCAAACTAAAGTTACAATTGCCTCATCCAATTTACCATCTATTTTCGAAATTCCCATCTGTATGGCATTTCTCTAACATGGAACCATTGGTTCCCTAATTTCACGAGGTTTGCATCTTCACATATGTGAGCTACTTTCAAATTTGTCCATAAAGTTTAGTTCAGTTCATGATCGAAAGCGAATTATGGCTTCTTCACTTATTGATGGTGGTGATTTCCAAACATTGTCATTAAAGAGTTGATCTAACCACATTTTGTATTGCCCATTTTTATAATTTTCTAACTCCCCGTTAATCTTAGCCTGATTTCATGAGCATATTGCATGCATTAACATAAATTGTATTTTAGATAGGCTTGCATCATAATTTGCATAATTATATATTTTTGCACTGATTGATGATATTTAATGATCATAGGATTGAAAGCTGAGGAAAAAAGAGAAGAAGAAGGAATTAAAGAATTTGAGTTGAAGATTTGAACTCAGGAGACTTGCAAACCCCAGGCTTCAGCTCAACAAAGTAATAAAAATTATGCTACGTCAACAATCAATGAGCCCCTCTACCTCATTTATTAAGCTCCAGTAGAGCCACCTTTGCATATCTTCCATAGCAAATTTAAGTCCCTCTCCCCAATTCCAACAAAGCCACCCTCACAATGGATGCACATTTCACCACACATAGACCCCTCCACCAATTAATAGCCACCAACCCAATTCCAAGACATCATCATTAAATCTCAAGACATTTATGCATAACCATAATTGTTGGAACACCCCTCCCTCCTCTTTTTACCCCTCTCCACCTCTATATAAAGTCATCCATTCCATCCTTCCAAACCATCTTTGGCTATCCCATCTCTTGAGCACTCTAAGAGAGAAAAGGAGGGCCTAAGGACTACCTAAGTCTAAATTTTAGGCATTGAGAGGGAGACACTCCACCATCCTTCATTTGCCAATCCACCGTCATTTTATTTCACCACCATCATCCCACGGCACCATTGAAGGAGATTCTTGGGAGCACACCAAGGCGCAAGGAGGCCACAGAAGGAGGGCTTGTACCACTGGAGGATCATCTTCATCACCTGAGCTCCATCTTCACTCTCATAAGCTCCCTTTGATTTTATTTTATTTTTCTAGTAGTATGTTATGTTGAGCCTCATTCTAGTTTGGTAGTGAGCTTGCCTTATCTCATGAGCTTTCTTGTTGTTATTCCCATCTCTTTGTGTTGCAAGCACTTAATTTGGAAGGCAATGAAAAGCATGTTTTCTACTTGTATTTTATTTTGATTCCCTTAGAGGTGTGAGCTTGGTTGGTGTTTGATTACAAGCCACCCACCGTGGTGCTTGTGAGCTCACTCACCAACACCTTTCTGTAGTGTCTAATTTCAAAATTTGATTTGAGTAGGTAGCATCATCTCTCATGACATTGATTCATGATTGCATTTTCATTTCATACTCTTATCTCAAAAAGACAAAAAAAAATTCAAAGGAAAGTCTCACAGAGTACTAGTTGGCGCTCCCTCTGCAGTTATCGTGATCTTTCTCTAAGCTCTTTTCCCCTTGAGTTCGCGTTCTAGTTCAGGACACGACAGTATGGGACCTGTTGCTTAGGGTATTTCTTTGGAAGCGAGCAACCAACCCGACTTTCTTTACAGAAGTCAATCGGATGGTTATGAGATTGGAAGGAGCCTGTAAAGCATTCCATGGAGGGGTTCCCCTGAACCGGGGGCAGGAGGAAACCCGACCCATATGCGATGCGCATCGATCTCACTTTTGAAACCAGGGAGACTCTCAATGGAGCCATAGCAGCACCCGAGTAGTTCCTTATCTTGTTCACCTTCGGAAGGAGGGAGGAGAAGCTCGATCCCATAGAATGCTAGGAGAGACTTGGGCTCAGAGACCAAAGTGAAACGAGTTCTCCATTGGGGATGGAGAACGAAGTGAAACGTAATGAAATGAGTGAATCACGTATTCTTATAGTAGTACACACGTGTCCCCAAAAGCCCCCAGTCACTACGGTCAACAATGTAAAAAAAGCACCAATTTGTATACCAGCCGGAGCGTGAAGAAGAATTTGGCCATTCCACTAGTAGATAACCAGTATTGCAAAAGAAAGGGCCTGCTTAGAGAGCTGGGTGGGGAGACGATCTCCTTTCGTGTAGTAAGGGGAGGAAAAAACAATACTATAAAGCTAAAAATACAAAAAGAAATAAAAGGCATTTCAAGGTTGATTTGAGACATCGAGCCTCTTAGGACAACTCGTATACTCTTTAGTTACGGTTTATAAATTTTAGAAGTTGAACACTTGAGTTGCGCTACAATAATTCAAACTCCGTCTTTTATGAGAAGTGATTCAGGTGGTTCAAGAGTAGATGCTACTATTACACTCATTAGATTAGAGAAGCCTAACTATTTCTGCTACATGGTGGACAATCCTTAATGGAGCAACAATGCATTAATATATTACTACTATCAAATTGTTTGTTTGCTCGAAGCTGTCAATATAAATATGTATTATATACAAGTTCAGATATTGAAGAATTTATGTTGTTACCTACATTTTGTGGCATGTGCAGAAGCCCTCTTCTTCCATGTGTTGTAAACAATTACCTGATGACAAATTCCCTGTTGGTTAATTGTCCAAGCCAATATCCACCTCAGTTGTATCAACTCCCAATATTTGTATTATTTCATCATACTAATAAATTATTTCACTTTCTTCGTTCTAATTTTCCTTCTCTTAATTTTCCTTGTATTTATGCATGTAGAATCATATACGAAGTAATAACTTTCAATTTTCATGGATAACATATTTGTTTTGTTGAAGTTAATAAAGTACAACTAAACACATTTCTCAGGAGTTCATTTCAGTGATAAGAAATGTAATTGCCATTCTTCTGACAATAACAAAAAACACCTCAACAATTGCTTACCTCAAGACTATTCCTTACCTCGCCGACTATCTTTACAATCTTTACTCTACCAACTTTCATGCCAATACTTATACAATTACTTACAAAATAACAACATTTCCAAATTCTACAAAAAATCATTGAAAAACACTTGTTAATGGAAGAAATTCTAATTGTAATTGCTACCTAATCTATTTTAACTTAATCACAACTAATTAATGATATTATCAAAAAAGCATAAATTAACCAAATAAATTAATGCAAGGACAAAATGGTCCATTCCTAACTTTTCAACTCACTTTCTCCGCCTAATTCCACCAAATAATTCCCCTCACGAAACACCACAAGTAGAATAAACCTCCCTATTTCCCTGACAAGACAACCAAATCATCCAAACACCAAAACACTTTAATTCCTTCAATTCTTTCACTTTTAATTTTTATTCCTCCTAATAATTCCCCTTACCAAATGGGGCCTAGAGGTAAGCGCTAGCTTCCTATGTGGTGTTGATCATTTACACACCATTACATCAATTACGAGGTTTGAAGTTTGGAGAAGGTGGGTGGTATGTGGTGAGGGGAGGAAGAAGTATAGCAGGTGATGGTGTACGATGGTGGGGGTAGGAAGAAGAAGAAAAAAGAGGGGAGGTGGTACGTGGGCGAGGGTATTTGTTCAGGCAAAATCGTCGTTCGTTTAAGAAATGCGTCATAGTATAGGACAAAATCACTGAAATCATTTAAATTTATATGCTCAAATTCAGAAAATATAGTCTGAGATCGATCACAGGGAACAAGTATGCAATTGAAATTCACCATTCACACGAAATGTAAACAATTGAAAGCAATGATATTCAAAAATGATATTTTAATAAGATCAGAATAATAGTGCAAAAAAATCAGGTTAAAATGGTGATTTAAATCACCAAATTAACCCCTCAAAGTTAAACTCACAAGTAATCAAATGAATGCACAGTAACCAAATCAAATTTCTCAGCAATTATCAGAACTAAGCATAGGAGTAGCCAATCAATTGACATAACCAAGGCACAGATGCCTTAAACCTTCACGAACACAGCAGCACCAGCAACCAAGTCTCAAGGGTCACGCATAAGGCCTCACAGAAGAGGCACAATAGCATTGTGTGTAAGGCACAAGGGCCTCGCTAATCCTTCAGCGGCTAAGTCCAAAGAGGAGATGAGGGCTTAAGAGAAAAACCCTCCCCCCCTCTCTCTGATTCTCTTCCTTCTTTGTCAATTCAGCCCGAGTGAACAATACCGGGTAATCAGGTACATGTTCAGAGGTTTAGACCCACTAGTGAGGTGTAGCGGGCGAGGAGTGAGTGCACGTGCGGTGAGTGAGACCTCACCCAATGTGCTAAGGCAAACAGGTAGGAGCAGAATTTCCACTTAAGCGGCGTCGGTCGGTTGTGCACAATCGATGTGGGACTAAATGTCCATCTGTTCTTCGTGCAACAGCAGGTGAGATGCTACTCCAAACCGAAGACGAAGGTGTGGTTGCGGTATCCAATTGAGGTCTTCGAAGGGAACCTGGAAGTTGTCTGCAGCATCTGGAGATGGATCCGCGGATGATTGAGGCCGGAGGGAGAAGGTCACTTAAGCGGTCTTTGGAGCAGGCTGGAGGTAGAGAAGATGGAGGGTTTCTGGGCCTAGAACTCACTAAGAAGGTAAGCAATGCGATGGAGGTTCTTTTAAAGGCTTCAAGCAAGCTTCTAGGCTTGGAAACAAGCTTGAGGAGCTCGAAATTTTAGGGAAAGAGATCCCTGAAATCTGAGAGTTCGCACAAGCTTCTCGAGAAGAATTGGAGCCCAAGACAAGGTTTAGGTGATAGGGAATTCTTCCAAGATCAATCCTTCTAATTTTGGAAGGATTTGATCGAGAAATCAAGAAGGAACCCTTGATTGAAGGTCGTTGCTTGATGGGTTCACACTGTTAATGGCGGCAGGGACCTTTTTGAAGAAAATGAGTAGAAATTAGGGGGCTAAATGCAAAGATTTCGAAAGCTAGGAGCTTAAGTGTGAAAAATAGAGTTTAAATGGACTAAAAAGCAAACTACATCAAGATGAACTCTGATTTCGCCCAAATTTTGGACAAGACCTAATTTGGACCCAAGGAATCTGATGGTGAAGTTTGATTTCTGTTTTGACCATGTTTGATTGGGCAATTTATGCAAAAACCTAAATTATGGTAAAATTGTGTCTGTGACTTTGTTTAAGGTCAAAATAAGTTCCAAAAGTCAAATCAAGGATACCAAACCTCATGGAATATTTTTATATAAATTTTAGGAGATTTGAATTAATTTTATTCTAGTCAGAACCTCAATAACTTAAGCGGATCTGAAATTAGGATTTTGGGTGCTATTTTAGTTCTCGAAATGTGAGAAACCCCATTTTTATCTACATAGACCCACTTAATAGTCTTTAATGCTCAATTGACCTTTATTTCACCATTAGAAAACTCCTTGGCTATTCTATGTTCATGATATGCTGTTAAAATTACAGAATTAACCCTAGTTTCTTATTCTCTTCTCAAAATAGCCTGAAGTGGACTTATAACCCTCAGATGGTTATTTAGGACCATTTATCTTTTAAACCTGACTAAAAGTTGCCAGATAGGGCCTATGATGGTGTTCCCATCATACGCCCATGCCTAACTTTTTCTAGTCCCTTAGCAAACATCCTATGGGATAAACCAGGTCTCTAGGTTGGATGTAATCGTCAGGGTACCTTACTAAGATGCATCTCTAGAAATCATATTAGAATACCAACAATAGGCCTAAAGGAACTCAAGTACCAGCCAACATCAAGACTTGACCAGCTTCAGCCTAAGTCTACTGCAAAGGTTTCTAAGGCCAGCCAAAACTGCCTAGAGGTTCGTTGACCCCAACGGTTAAAGCACCAGTGCATGGATGTAACATGTCCAGGTTCAGTTTGCTAGTGCATTTTTGTAATAAATAGATAGAGAAGGATCTTTCATTTAGAGAGTTTTCTCTCTTTTCTTTTTATTTTCCCTAAATCCAACCTCAAATTGGCTCTAAACACAGTCTGTATTGGATTCCTTACCCCCACCATCAATCCTCGAAGGGTCCCTGGCTTTCGATGCTTCGGGATAGCACCGCCCATGGCAACCCCCATAACCCTGGCTTTCGACACTTCGAGATAGTGCTGCTCATGCTGTTCTGCAGCAAAATTCAAGCCCTAGTAATTGATGTAAACATCTTTATATCACATAAACCGTCTATTTTTGTGCGTTCTTAGGCATATAATTGCATTATACATTATAAATATTGCATAACATTCATCATCTTACATTTAGGTTAGATTATATAAATTTTAGGTTAATTTTCTCTTTTTGTGATCAGAAAATAGGACAATAACTTATCGGGGCCTCGGATTAAAGATCCAGCCGTATGGATCGGATCAGGGCAACGATCGGAGTTCAATAACTCTAAGATCGCCCTTATCGAACTTCTGTAGCTTCAAATATAACCTAAGGAAGATCAGTGATCAAGGGCCAAGATGGTGTAAATCCACACTTCAGATGACAAATTCGACCGCATGGATGGGTTCATATCAATGATCCAGCCCAACGACGTGAAAATCTGTCTAATTTGACATCCGTGGCACCATCTACAAGACATAGAAGATGGATGGCCAAGATGGCGCCACGTGGTGCCATCCCAGCTGCCTAAAGGGTGCAAGGAATCGCCGATGCCGTCTCTCTCCTTAATCGCGCAGACGATCTCGGCCATTGGATCAAGATCCAACGCTGAGAGAGCTCGCACCTAAATGTGTAAACTCACCTCAAATGTGTGCGTAGCGTGTTGGGCGAGCAAGCGTTCACAAAGCAGAGGTCGCGGGGTCGAGCCCTCGTGCGACTCTAATTGAATGCGTGGGCGGGGCGCGGTTGATATCAGTTGTGCGATGAACATCGGGCAGTGGAGAAGCAGCTGCGTGGCCGCACCAGATGCGCAGGCGAGCACACGCGAGATCGGACACCCAAGCCCACGCACAATCGCATGCGCTGGCCTTGGGCGTGTTGAAGTAAAAGCGGCAGAATGGCTTTTAAGCCGTTCGATCGCTTGATCGGACAACTGAGAATCAGAGATCATGCGTAGGAGTTTGGGCAAGAGGAGAAGAGGCACGCACGAGCAGCACCTACGCTCATGTTCAAGGGCTTTAATGACATTTAAATCCGTCACTAAAGGCCCTGAATTAATGTTTTATGCATAAAATGGCCTTTTTGCCCACTCAAACTTCACTTATAAATCACCCTACGACCCCACCACCTTCTTCATTCCTTCCTCTCTTCTCTCAACCCCTCAAAAGCTCTAAGAGCTTGTCTCAAACCCAGGATGCTCCATTAGAGCTAAAAATACAATTTTTCCACCTTCTCACCTCCTTTGTGGAGCATCCCGCGTTGTCCTCTCACTGCCATTTGGGAAGCGGATCTTGCTACGATGTCTTCCTACCCCATTCTCCATCATTCCTCATCATTCTCCTTCATCCCGCATCTCACCACCTTTGTCCGGGTGCTCCATCATTGCAGCTCGTCCTCCAAGTAGCCGTTGAGGATGATAACTTCTCTCCTCCTACTTTTACCATTTTCTAGTTAGATTTCCCACTTTTTAGTGTAGATTTTCTGCTTTCTCGTGTAGCGAGTAGTTGTAGCAAACAATTGTAATGAACATTGCTCTATGGTAATGAAATCCTTGTTTATTCTATCTCTGTTTTCTCTTGATTTGTAATATTCTCTCTCTTTCTTCTATTATTTATTCTTTAAGTAGATAGATAGTTTAGATTCAATTCGACCAGTTAATCTGCTTCGTGACAATAAAACAAATGCGATTTTTAATCAAACGTCCGCCTCCCTGTGTTCGACTCGAAATTCCTTTTAAGTTTCGATAAAATTTATCTGTTAATGATTTTTCTCGCAAATCGCACTACAACGACGGGATTTCATGACTCAAATATATTTGCAATGATTTTTTGCTTCAACATTTTGGCGTCGTTACTGGGGAGGCGACGCTCTTTGATTTTTTATGTTTTCCCACCTTACTTATCTTTTACCCCACTTTTCTCTTTTCTTATTGTGATTGCAGGTACTCTCTTAAGATAGGCAAAAGCGATATATTAGAGTAAAGTGTTGTTGAAGGGTCTATAGGTTTACCCCCACCTTCCACCCACTAGTTTTCATTCCGCCACATAATGACACAAACACAAATCAACCCAGGTGTTCTTATAAACTCTAAGGTAAGTTTTTGATTGTTTGTTTGTCACCTCCACCCACCTCACCCTCCACAAATAAAAGAAAAATTAAAAAAAAATCTCATAGAGGTACACAACCTCCTCTGATTTTCAAACTCAACTAGTAAACCGATCTTTGGAACAGGTACACACACCCAAACACATAATCGAGTAGAAATCAGATTAGGTAACCACTTGTGTGCCTAACAAAGTGGTGCATCAGGCCAACTGTTTGACTTGTTTGGGCCACACCACTTCAACTAAAATCAACACATCAAGTAGCCGCCAAATAGGTTCAACTTCTAGGGATTTACCAGACACTCCACATTTTTTTAAGCTTTAAAGGAAAACATCTTCACCTGTGCTTTCAAAACTTGATGTGCAAATTAAACTTGATTGAATATATGATAGCATTGCACCTGGGGGTGAAAATTCTGTTAAATAGGACCCATCTTAAGTATAAAAGGCACAGATAACACAACATAAGTAGAATGGGAGCATTGCATGTATCATATGTCAAGATTGCTTATAAAAATAGTATCAATGGCCATTTGTATGAGAACTTGTCAAAGCAGGCTCAGATGAGCAATAAGACCTCACGGATGGATTCAGAACGACGAACGGAGTCCAACTGCCTCGAAATCAGCCAAATCCAACATCCGGAGCTCCCACAATGGGCCTAAGAAGTTCTGACCGTTGATCTAATGATCAACGGCCCACGATGCGCCACGTGGCACCCGCTCAACACGTCCAAATCGCGCCCGCTTCCTCCTTCATTTGGAGAGTAGATCTCAGCCGTCGATCTCCAATCGAACAGCTGAGAACCGCCCGCACACCCGCGGCCGCCGCGACAAAGTAGCGGGCGTAGCGTAGCGGTAGGAGTTCACACTCGCGCCCACGCGACGAGGGTTCGAGCCGTGCGGACTTGAAATTCAGAGATGGGGACGCATGCAGGCAAAATTGAGCCGCCCGATCAGCAGCAGACGGGCGAGATAGCACGACGTGGCCCCCGTAAATGCGCCCTGGCCAGACGCGCGCGATGATGCAGGCGCAAGGGCGCAATCCAGGTGAGCCCCTCATGCGAGATCCCAACCATCCGATCTTCGACCGAACGGCTCGTAGCGTGCGCATGCGGATCGGGCGCGAGGAAGAATAGCTGCGGGCAAGCGACCGGCGGGCAGGGGGCTTCACCAACGTTTTGGGAAGGGTTTTAGCGTTGTCCCAGACGTTACTAAAACCCCTTCTTCATTTAGAAAGCCCTTCTCTCTATTTAAACCCCTTCCAACCACCCATTCAAGGCATTCACTCCACTAGCAACTACTCTACCCCCCTCCTAGCTACCTTTAAGCCCTCTTGTAATCACCGGAGACGACGAGTCGCCAACGGAGCCTTCTCCACCACCGTGGCTGCCTCGCCACCCTCCCTCTCTCTCTCTGTCTTCCCTTCTTTTAAGCTTTACTTATGTTTAAGCATATATCTAATGTTGTAATTTATGAACTAAAGCTGCATGATTAATGAAGTTGTTTTCTATTCAGTTGCTTGATCTATTTCCTATTCAAGTTGCATGTTAAGAATGAAACTATTCTAACCCTAATCTCTCTCTCTCTCGCTTTTCACCTGCGCCTTTTCGCAAGCAGAACTTCGATTTTCGTGACAATAAGTGACAAGAAAAATTCGATTTTCATGCCTCCCTGAGACCGACACTCGGACTCACATCTGTTTCTTTACTTTAAAACCGGCGTTACAAGTGTAAACCATAACGACACTTCTAAACACACGCATGAGTGCATATTAGTTTTTGGCGCCGTTGCCGGGAGGCAACAGATTTATTTTGTCACTTCCATTTTACATCCATTCTCACATCGCCTAACGCCTTATCTCCTTTTACTTGATGGTTGCAAGAATTCGGCGCTTGGACGGCGAAGCAGCGCTACCCATGACAGCAATAAGGGAGTAGGCGCAACAAAGACCGATAGTGAGTAGTTCTTCACTCATGGTTGTTTGCTTGCTTGAAAAGCTAAAAAATTGTAAAATTGAAAAAAATTGGCGTGGTGTATGATTACCTGACCCACATCCTTAACACATCGCCAACAAAAAAAATGTATGCTCTAACATTCTGAATAAATTCTTAGAGTGTTCTTTTCTCTTTCTGAGTGGTGTTTGCGAAGCAACCGTGGATTGACTTGGGCCACACCACTCAACCCTAAAAATGACTCATCTAATAGAAGCTGCATGATCATTAGGATGAGTACATTAGGGTTTTAGAGCCTCTATACAATAAAAGGAAATCTACCTTCACCAAATTGTGCGCAACACTTGACGTGCCCACTAAAACTCGTTTGAAAACATTAAGACACGTCAACCCTAAAAGACACTAAAGTAAGGATGAAACACTAATAGACACCACATCTTGAAAAAATCCTTGCTTGAAAACCATGCTTTGATAGAAGCACACACTCTGAAAGTGGAAAATTAAGAGGCACCACCCCAATCAACTCCTCATCACATAACCCTAGCACAAGAACTATCCTAGCCCTTTTAAAACTGAGTAGACATACCCTAGGCAGGACTGAGTTAAGTCTCGAGAGGCGAGGTTTTGTTCGCTGGGCAGTTGACTTTCATTCCCTTGGAAGAATCTGGTGACTAGGCTGCGGGGCAGAGTCAAACGACCGCGGTTGTGGGGTCTACGGAACCGGCGGTGCAACCCAAAGGAAGAACCTTCCTTGCAATCCCCTCGTAATCAACTTGGCCAGATTAGCTTTGGGAAGGGGAGTCTAGTGTTTACGGACTGAATCACCCTTTTTGAGATTTCTAGGTCTTTTAAGGAATACACCATAAGGACTAGGCTTGTTTGCTTGATTGAACACACTTCTCGCATCTGTTGCTCTCCGCATCCCCTCCTGTTCTTCTCTAGTGTATGCACGAGAGACGCTCACTGCATCCCAAGTTGTTTGTTTTGGTATGGGAATCTAGGCGACTTGATTCTGCTAGAAACATGGCTGAACCTAGGGTAGATGAGGTTGAAGACCAACCCCCACCAGACACAATAGCCATCATTCAAGCCCAGATTAATGCAAACAACTGGCTTCAACAACAACATATCCACACCATCATGCAAGCCATACACTGGTTACAGAACCCACAAAGGCAACCACCACCACCTTTCCAAGGCCAACAAGGGCAACCACCACCTAATGTACCACCATTTTAGGATCAACCGAGGCCCCTCCGCGATTTCTACAATCCTTCTACTATTATAGTCGAGCTACACCTTAGGATCCCCGAAGGGGGAGATGATTTTGAGCTAAAACCAAATGTCCTAAGTCTGATCCAGAGCCACTTCCATGGAAGCTCAAATGAGGACCCCTTCCAGCACCTAGAGGATCTTGACAGAATAGCACGAACTGTGAAACCTTAGAACATTAGCCTTGACATTGTTCTAATTAAGATGTTCCCCTTCTCATTAAGAGACAAGGCTTCTCACTGGCTTAGAACCCTAGGAAGACCCATCACCACTTGGGAAGAACTGAGGCATGCATTTCTAAAGAAATTCGTCCCCATAGGAAAGACCAATGCCCTCAGAAGAGCTATTACTACCTTTACACTCCAGGGTGGGGAACAGTTCCATGTGGCGTGGGAAAGATTTAATGAACTCTTGAGGAAATGCCCACACCACGAAGTACCAAGGTGGAAATTGGCCCAGATTTTCTACCATGGTCTGGACAACAACCCGCGGAACTTCGTCGATGCCTCATGCGGGGGAAACTTCCTGAACAAGGACGAGGAGTGTGCATTTGAGCTCTGAGTCTATGAGCGAAAATTCACTCAACAATGCCTCCATGACCCAGTTTAACAGATCCAGTCAACCCCATGGTGGGATTTATGAGGTACAAGCAAATTCTAAATAGTTGACATGGACATCATTGCCAAGAAACTAGATCGAGTGGAATTGGTGGACAAAAAGATTGATGAGATATTGAGCCAGACCAGGAACCCGTTACAGACCTTCTCCCTAGCAAAGGGAGCACATAATGTTGACCAGGTCCAGCCCTTAAGCCAACTGAACCTGGAACAACCCCTGACCACGTTCCAGGGAGGGACCTTTGCTCCATCAACCCTTGATTACTCTTTTCCCTCCCCATCGACATCTGCTATCCTTGAAGATGTGCAAGCTGTCCAAGGTTATGCTAAACCTGACCCTTTCTCCAACACTTACAATGCTGGCTGGCGCAATCACCCCAACTTTGGTTGGACAAACCAGAAACCACCGCAATTCCAAAACCAGCACAGGCCAAATCAGCAGTCAAACTCACCCCCTATCAGCAAGGACCACCAGTTAGACCCCCAGATAATCGAAATAGGGCAGCCCCTCCCCTACAAAACCAAATGGACACCCTAATAAAGATGATGGCTGAAATGAACCAGAAACATCAGAAGGAAATGGCCTTAGTAAAGGGACACTTAAGCCAACTTTTGGACTGTAAACAACAAGGACCCCTACCTTCCCAGCCACAACCGAGCCCACGAAACATAATTAACAGAGGCCCCAATTCGAAAGGGTTCCAAGGCAATCCCAGGCAGGGCCACATGGTCCAGCCAGCCCCACAAACACCCCCTGGGTTTGATGCTTCTTTGTCCTCATCTTCTCAAGGATCGACCCATGGTCCCAATGCCTCTGCGAATGCGGTAACCTTGAGAAGCGGCACCAAAACCCAGGATCCCAAATGGCCGACTCTCCCCGAGACTTCACTCGCTGAAATACCCAGCTTAGAAGAGGCACCAGAAAAACCCAAGGACCCAGAAATAGACCCGATCCATGTTCAGAAACCCTACCCTTGGAGACAATCAAGAAGAAGAAAAATGTTGTGGAAACTGAGGAGCTTTTGGAGATCTTTAAGCAAGTACAGATTAATATTCCGCCCCTCGAAGCCGTTAAGCACATCCCGGCTTACGCCAAGTTTTTAAAGGATGCCTGTACACCCAAACGTAAGCCAAGACCTCAAGCACCTAGGAAGGTTGTGCTCTTAGAACAAGCAAGTTCCGTAATATCAAGCAACCTTCTGCTCAAGCGAACTGACCCAGGAGCACCCCTGATTTCCTGTAATATCGGGGACATGACATTTGATAGAGCGCTCCTGGACTTAGGTGCTTCTATTAATCTGATTCCAACAATCCTATACCACCAATTTGGTTTCAGAGAGTTGACACCCACACCTGTCACCATCCAGCTGGCTGATAAATCTGTGAAGACCCCGAACGGGGTTGTCGAGGAGGTGATTGTGCGGGTCAAGGACTTCTATTTCCCGGTCGACTTCTTGGTGCTCAACATGGAAGTCCCTGAAATATTACAGAACGCACCCATAATCTTAGGCAAACCTTTCTTAGCTACGACTAAGGCAAACATTGATTGTGACACGGGATGTATGTAAATCGCCTTCAGAGACAAGAAAATGCAATTGGATATCTTCCGGGCGACAAAGTCTTTTGATTGCGATTGTGTTGAGGAACATGATCCCATGGAAACTCTGGTCGAGGAATGCCTCACCCTTAGTTCTGTCTCAGACCACCAAACCTGTAATGACTGTTCTGACCTGTCACCATCACTACCCGTGGACCTCTGTAAGGCTGATTACCATCACACAACACCATTTGAGACGATGGATGTTGATCAACTCCCGCCCTTTCCTTTTCCTTTAACCATTGTTCCACCCGCACCCGAACTTAAGCCACTACCCGAGAATCTCAAGTATGTCTTCCTGGGAGCTGACCAGACCTTCCCTGTGATTATTAATTCTCATCTAACCAAGGATCAAGAACTCAGGTTGACGACTACCCTGTCAGAACATCGAGCCGCCATTGGTTGGACCATTTCTGACTTGAGAGGAATTAGCCTCACCTATTGCACCCATATGATTTACTTGGAAGACGGGGCACGACCCACCCGCCAGATGCAGAGACGATTAAACCCAAACATGCAGGAGGTCGTTAAGAAAGAAATTATCAAGTGGCTTGACGTCGACATCATCTATCCTATCTCCGATAGCCCCTGGGTGAGCCCCACTCAAGTGGTTCGAAAGAAAGCCGGGCTCACCGTTATCACCAATGAGCATGGCGAATCCATCCCCACCCGCACCACCACCACATGCCGGGTGTGTATTGATTACAGGAAGCTCAATGATGCCACTAAGAAGGATCATTTCAGCTTGCCATTCATTGACCAGATCCTTGAAAGATTGGCAGGGCAAAAATATTTTTGCTTCCTGGATGGATATTCAGGATATAACCAAGTCGCAATTGCTCTGGAAGATCAAGAAAAGACCACATTCACTCGCCCGTACGGCACGTTTGCATTCCGTCGAATGCTGTTCGGGTTATGCAACGCACCTGCTACCTTCCAGCGTTGCATGCTAGCCATTTTTTCAGAAATGGTGGGTGAATACTTAGAGGTCTTTATGGATGATTTCTCTGTATTTAGGAATTCATTCGACCACTGTCTGAGCAACTTGGAGAAAATCCTGAAACGATGTATTGAGGTTAATTTGGTATTAAGTTGGGAAAAGAGCCATTTTATTGTTCAAGAAGGAATCGTCCTCGGTCATATCGTATCGCATAGGGGCATCAAGGTGGATCGGGCTAAGGTTGATTTGATTTCTAAACTCCCTCCGCCTAGCTCGGTTCGACAGATTCACTCATTCTTGGGGCACGTTGGTTTCTACCGAAGGTTCATTAAAGACTTCTCCAAGCTTTCCATACCCTTAACCAACCTTCTGGCCAACGACGCCATCTTCCACATGTCCTCTGATTGCATCCAAGCTTATCACACCCTCCGGGACTTAGTCTCCACAACCCCTGTACTTTAGCCCCCGGATTGGTCCCAGGACTTTGAGATTATGTGTGATGCATCAGATTTTGCCATAGGCGTTGTCCTGGGACAAAGATAAGACCAGAAACCCGTGGTGATCTACTACGCAAGCAAAACGTTGGATGAGGCCCAACGAAATTATACAGTCACAAAGAAGGAATTGCTCGCTGTAGTCTTCGGACTTGAGAAGTTCCGACCGTACTTGCTAGGATCCCACGTGACCATC
Source organism: Thalassia testudinum (assembly GCA_037157565.1). Lineage (NCBI taxonomy): Eukaryota > Viridiplantae > Streptophyta > Magnoliopsida > Alismatales > Hydrocharitaceae > Thalassia > Thalassia testudinum. The sequence goes on from JAZHRO010000007.1 coordinate 3,409,255, forward strand.
TATATTGACCATTCAGCCATCTGGCACCTGTTGGCTAAGAAGGACGCAAAGCCCAGGCTCATCAGATGGATCCTGCTCTTGCAGGAATTTGACCAGGAAATCCGCGACAAGGCCGGATCAAAGAATGTGGTGGCTGACCACTTGTCTACACTTCACCCAGACCACAATGGACCCTGCCTACCTTTATCTGACACCTTCCCTGATGAACACATTCTGGATGTGCAAGACAAGAGACTGCCTTGGTATGCCGGCTATGTCAACTACCTAGTTGTAGGACAAACCCCACACAGCTGGTCCAAACAGCAACGAGACAGGTTCTTGGCTGAGGCCAAGCACTATTTCTGGGATAATCCCATGCTATTTCACCTCTGTGCCGACCAGATCATCAGGAGGTGTATCCCCGAGAACGAAGTTCAGAGTGTGCTTTCTTTCTGTCATGACCAGGCTTGTGATGGCCACTTCTCTGGAAAGAAAAAGGCTGCAAAGGTTCTGCAGTCTGGATTTTACTGGCCCTCCCTATTTAAGGATGCACACAACTTTGCCAAGACTTGCTCATGCTGCCAAACGCTAGGGACCATGACCAGAAAAGATATTATGCCCCTCCAGCCCATCTTGATTGTTGAAATCTTCGGCGTTTGGGGTATCGATTTTATGGGCCCCTTTCCACCATCCAATTTGAGTACATCTTAGTCTCGGTAGACTATGTTTCTAAATGGTTTGAAGCCGTCGCCACCCGCCGATGTGATCACAGGACTGCCATGGACTTTGTTAAGCAGAACATCTTTTCCCGGTATGGAATACCAAAGGCCATGATCAGTGATGGTGGAAGCCATTTTATTCACTCCCAATTCCGTGCCCTGCTTAGAAAATACCGGGTTAACCACCGCATTGCTACCCCGTATCATACGCAAACAAATGGGCAGACCGAGGTCTCAAATAGACAAATCAAGAACATTTTATAAAAGACTGTGAGACCTGACAGGAATGACTGGTCCACGCGACTAGTGATGCCCTGTGGGCATACAGGACCGCTTTCAAGACCGCAATAGGGAAGTGACAAAACAAATCCGTTGCCTCCCCGACAATGTCGCCTTAACGCCTGGTCTTTGGCAAAGCCTACCATCTTCCTGTCGAATTGGAACACCAGGCTTACTGGGCTGTCAAGCAATGTCACATGGATTCCTAGTTAGCCGGTGCGCAAAGGACGCTCCAACTCTCTAAGCTCGAAGAAATTCGTCCGGACGCCTTTGGGAATAATCGACTGTATAAGGAGAAAATGAAAGCCGTCCACGACCGACTCATCCATAGAAAGACCTTTGAGCCTAACCAGCAAGTATGGCTGTTCGATGCTCGCCTAAAACTCTTTCTAGGGAAACTCAGGTCCAAATGGACAGGACCATTTCGGGTGGTTAAGCCTTACTCTAATGGGGCGGTTGAAATTGCTGATCCAAACACTGGGCATACTTTTACAATTAATGGTCAAAGATTGAAGCACTTCCTAGCCCAGGTTCCCCCAAAGGAGAGTGTCACCCTCATTGAGGGATGACACAAAGCACCGCCCAGCTGGAGGCGTTAAACTCAACGCTTCCTAGGAGGCAACCCAAAGGATTCAGACTGATCCGATATTTTACGTCACTCAGGTAATATCTCTTTGAACCTCTGTTGCATCCATGTATTTGCCATTGAGGACATTGTCCAACTTAAGCATGGGGGGGTGGTAAATTGCACGATCCTGAGCTCATTTAATCAATCTGAATAAAATAAAATAAAATAAAAATTTTGAATTTAGGAAGAAACATAGGCATTAGAAACTTGTCAATAGTGGGAAATAATACAAAAAGAACTTGAACACTTAGACTTTTCAGGCCTTCAGGCTTAATCAACCCTAGTGTCCATTAAAATATGGATTTAGCTTCAAATCCTTGCAACCTTAAGCTACTCTAATCCACCTACTAAATAAGGTGATAAGTATACGACTTATCAACTCACCCTCTAACACAGAAGAACTTTGAGTCTAAGCATCTGCACACATTTTTGCATAGCCTTACTCCTCAGAGATTTTGATAGAAATTGGGTAGATAATGAACTCTCTAGGGTGGTATGGCCAGCAAGTTGTCATGGGTAACAGCCCATTGGTAGGTTGTCCAGAGCCCAGCCACGGGACCACTTCTTCTTCATTGCCTCTAAGTACATTTGAGATCAGGGAAGCCACCTATAAAAAAAAAAAAAAGAGGAGAAGAAAATAAAATAAACCACACTTCACCGCACGAGTATGGCTGGCAAGTGATCGTGAGTAACAACCCATTGGTCGGTTGTCCAGAGCCCAGCTCAGTAATTGCACAAAAAGAACCAAAACACTTAAGGAAGAAGCGGGGAAGTAGTACAAGCCGGGGAGATATACACTGGAAAAATCCTTGTGTTGACCCCAATTAAAACAGATGTAGGGAGAAAGCTACCAATCGAACAAATACACCTTCAAGCAAAATACTTCCTCTTCCGATCACCTAGGGGCGTAGAAACCCGAAGTCTGTCTGAATTACTGTTGAGTGAGTCTATCACGATCTTCACACCAAGATGCTTAGCACTTGGGGTTTTTACCGAGTTTTGGGTGGGTTGGGTAGCCGTAAAAAGTTACCAACCCACTCTGAATTCCAAAAAAAATCTATACATATATATTTATACATATGTATATTTACATACATTAAAGCAAGGATTCAGGCGATTCATGTTTTGGCAGACACCTTGGCGCTGCTTAGTCTTTGTAGATTAAGATCTTAGCATATTTCCTCCTATTGACAAGTGACAAAGTGTCTAAGTAATTACTTCTTAAATTCTGACAGAAAACAAAGGCTAGAATAAACCTTGCTAGGGACTAGCAAGGAGTAAGCATGGGGTATGATAACAATGCATCTGGGGGTGATAATTCTGTCAAATAGGGACCATCTTAAGAATAAAAGTCACAGATAACACAACATAAGTAGAATAGGAGCATTGCATGCATCATATGTCAAGATTACTTATAAAACAGTATTAATGGCCATTTGTATGAGCACGTGTCAAAGCAAGCCTCAGATGAGCAATCAGACCGCACGGATGGATTCAGAATGACGAAGGGAGTCCAATGGACTCTAAATCAGCCAAATCCGACATCCGGAACTCCCACAATGGGCCCAAGAAGTTCTGACCGTTGATCTGATGATCAACGACCCACGGTGCACCATGTGGCGCCCGCTCACCGCGTCCAAATCGCACCCGCTTCCTCCTTCATCTGGAGAGCAGATCTCAACCGTCAATCTCCGATCGAACGACTGAGAACCGCGCACATGCCCGCGGTCGCCGCGACAAAGCAGCGAGCATAGCGCAGCGGTTGGAGCGCACGCCCGCGCCCATGCGACGCGGGTTTAAGCAGTGCGGAGTTGAAATTCATAGACAGCAACATGCGCGGCCGAAATTGAGCCACCCGATCAGTAGCGGACAGGCAAGATAGCGCGACGTGGCGCCGTGGCCAGAGGCGCGCGATGACGCGGGTGCAAGGGCGCGATCCAGGCAAGCGCCTTGCGCGAGATCCCAGCCGTCCGATCTTCGATCGAACGGCTCATAGCGTGCGCACGCAGATTGGGTGCGAGGAAGAACAATTGCAGGCGAGCGACCAACGGGCAGGGGGCTTCACCAACGTTTTGGGAAGGGTTTTAGCGACGTCCCAGACATCGCTAAAACCCCTTCTTCATTTGGAAAGGCCTTCTCCCTATTTAAACCCCTTCCAACCACCCATTCAGGGCATTCACTCCACTTGCAACTACTCTACCCCCTCCTAGCTACCTTAAGCCCTCTTGTAATCGTTGAAGACGTCGAGCCGCCGACGGAGCCTTCTCCACCACTGTGGCTGCCTCTCCACCCTCCCTCTCTCTCTCTTTCTTCCCTTCTTTTAAGCTTTACTGTACTTATGTTTAAGTACGTATCTAATGTTGTAATTTATGAACTAAAGCTGCATGATTAATGAAGTTATTTTCTATTCAGTTGGTTAATCTATTTCCTATTCAAGTTGCATGTTAAGAATGAAATGATTCTAACCCTAATCTCTCTCTCTCTCGCTTTTCACCCGCGCCTTTTCGCAAGCAAAACTGCACGATTTTCGTAACAATAAGTGACAAGAAAAATCCAATTTTCACGCCTCGCTGAGACCGACACTCGAACTCACATCCATTTCTTTACTTTAAAACCGACGTTGCAAGTGCGAACTATAATGACACTTCTAAACACACACGCACGAGTGCACGACAATATACCTAAAGTTGAATCCTAAAAGCTACTAAGCAAGATTTAAACCCTAAAATTCACCGCATCCAAAAATAATCTTGCTTGAATACCATTGGTTGTGTACACACACACATATCAATCAATCATTAAGGGCACAACCCGGATAAAGGGCACATCACATTCCAAAGCGCATTCAAACCTAACCTTAATTAAAACAGAGTAGGCATTGGCTTTAAGGATTGGACTCGCTCTTCGGAGCCTAGACTAAGATTATTTTCGATTAGTCTTTTTCTACCGTTCAATCTGATGTCTAGCTAGGGGAGCAGAATCAAACAATCGAAGCTGGGGGGCACACTAGGAACTGGAGGCGCAAGCCAAAGGAAGAACATTCTCCTCAGTCCCTCACTCTAATTGGTTGGATTGACCGAAAAGAAGTAGATCAAATCGTTTCTTTATCTCAAGACGGGTTCTGGGAGTCTGTAGGTCTTTAGGCTAGCCCACTTAAGGACAGGTTTGATTGTTTGCATTGCAGGATACCTTTCTTCCTCCTGTTCTATCATAGATCCTTCCACATCCTATTTGCACTTCCACTCCTACCCTCCTACCACTACTTATTCCCAAAATGATTATTATTCCAACCAAACTTATTCTCATCCATCTTTTAGTTGGGATAATCCTGATTGGGAATACAGTTATGGACCTCCGTGTTCAGGGTCTAACCCTGGACACCATGATTTTGATTCTTATCCTTCTCCGAGCTACATCGATTATAGATCACCACACTCATTTGGACAACCTAATATGATATACAATCAAGAAGTATATGCTGATCCTTACCCTTCCCCAGATTATACTACGTATAGGTCATCACCCCTGTTTGAACAATCCGAAATGACCTATTATCAGGGGGGTATCAAGAACATCAATTCATTAACTCTCCTGTACTTAATCCAAACCCACTCAACCCTGAACCAAACCATTTGGTTCAGATGAACCAAGTCTAAGATAAGGTGTTGGCAAACTTAAGGAATACCATACAATCTTTAGAAACTCAGCCAACACCTTGCACTGAAGAATTAGAGCCCCTAATTTAAATGGTTGACGATCTTAACAAGTATCTATTGGATTGGCTCCAGGATGTTAAGGATAAGGGCCCAGGTGAGTTTTTACTTGGGAAGTTATCTAAATTGAGGATGGGATTTGTGATTACTCTAGTCCAATCTTGGGAGGATTCCCAAGATGAGCCCCTGACAGGAGAGCCGATGTCAAAATCCATTCAGACACCTGTAGGGAGAACACGTTTCACAAGACCGGGGTCGACTAGGTTGTTCTAAAGCAATCAAATAAGGATGATTTGATTTCTTCACCTGAGATCCCTGAGCCGAGGAATGAGGAAACGTATGCCTCCATGAATCAAAAAGTGATTGATTTTGAGACATACATCAATGCGAATTTAGATTTCTTTGATTCTGAAGATGAAGAATCATTATGCGATGTCTCACCTGAGTTTACAACACATGATTTCTGTGAGACACCTGGGCCTAAGGAATTCGATGAATCATATGATGGCCCAATAACTGAGGAAATTGAACCTGTTGGGGCTCGCATGGTGGATTCAGGGGCTCGCATGGTGGATTCAGATCCTCACTTTCTGAAGGATTCAATTCATAGCCTCGATCCTCAATCACACCCCATAGAGTTTACTGACGAATTTAATTTTTAGATCACTAGACCCAAGTCAATTCTAATTCATTCGCATCTTTTAGACTTGGAAATTTCAGATGGGGTGACTAACATGCATGAGGTCCCGGAATTTGAAATACTGATTGCAGAGGATAGGAAGTGGGAAATGAAGCTTTGGGAAGTTAATTCTGGAGGAAGCAAAAGATTGAGTCTAAGGGTTCCTATTTGTCTAAAACCACCAACTCTCTACTAGGACCCTTATGACATCCTTGATTCAAAGGATGTCCAACCCAAGTTCACATCCATTGATTATCCTTTTGAGCTTGATTTCTCTATTATATGACTCTTTGGACTTGGGTTGCATCCTCACAAATCGCAGACTCGACCTCGCTTGCATAATGATCTCTGGTTCTAGGTAATTTTTATCCAGAACCTTAGATATACTCGACCATGGGGTTTCGGTCCACACCACAATCTAGTCCACATTTGTGGTCATCTTCTCCTAGCAGGTCCAAAGCTAGATTTTCTTATTCTGATGATGACTTGCACCTGTGAATTCTTTATTTCTTCTTCTTTGTATAGTGTGCCTATCTAAAGGCACTAAATTCAACACGTATACAGTTTCTTTTCATCTCAGAGCCAACCTGTTTTTCACACAATTCAGGTACTTTCTACTCTACTCCACTTTGTTTCATGTCTTTTTAATACAATGAGGACATTGCATTAGATAGGCATGGAAAGGTGGATATTCATCTCTGAATTATCTTGTTAGCTCCATAGATTCTTTTTATTTTCTCTCTATTATTAAAAAAAAGTGTTGAATTAGGAAAGAAGACTTGGGCTTTAGAAAATTTTCAATCTTAGAGAATAAAATTGTATGATTTGAACACTTAGATCCTTCAGGTCTTCGATATTAATCAGCCCGGGTGTCCACTAAAATGTGGACTTGTTTCTCGAGTCCTCGCCATTCTAAATTCATATTTTAATTAGTTAAATAAGTTGGGATGATAAGTACACGACTGATCAACCTTCCCTCTGATTTGAAGGGATTCTAAGTCTAAGCATCAACACACTTTTCGCACTGACTCACTTTTTGACGATTTTAATGGAAATTGGGTAGCAAATGAACTTTCTAGAGTGGTATGGTTGGCAAGTTATCATGGGTAACAACCCATTGGTTGGTTGTCCAGAGCCCAGTCACATTACCATTCTTTTCCTGGTGCCTTTAAGTAAATCTTAGATTAGGGAAGCCACCTACTTTAAAAAAAATCCAAATAGAAAAGAAAAAAATAGAAAAGGAGAAAAAAAAAAAAGAAATAAGCCACACTTCACCACACGAGTATGGCGAGCAAGTTATCCTGGGTAACAGCCCATTGGTAGGTTGTCCAGAACCTAGCTCAAGAAATGCACATATAATTCCAAAACACGAGTCTGAAGGGAGACATGCCTAACTGGGTCTTATAGGCTGTCCAATTGGCCCAAGAGGCTTCCGGAGGACAGGCAGACTGTAACGAATGTGTGCCCCAGACGTATTTTAAGACGTCTGGGAGGTGGCTCAGACGTCGGACAAGACGTCTGGGATCACAACCAGACGTCTGATAAGACGTCTGGGATAGTTTCAAGACGTCTGGAAATCCGTTATTTTCGACACACGCGAGTCGCCTGCGCGCCTGAGCGCGCAGACCGCATATTCCCTCTTTTCTCTGCGGCTGCAGGCGGCCTGCCGCCTTCTCTCTCTCCTCTCCGCGCGGCGTTAAAAGGGGCGCGCCTCCCCTCCCATCTCCACCGTCTCCTCCTTCTTCTCCTTCCTGTGCGCGAGAGCGAGCGGACGCGAGGGCGGCAGCGGCGGCCGCAGTGAGCGCGGAGGTGCGGCGTGCGAGCGCGGAGCTCTGCCGTGAGGGCGAGCTCGCCGGAGCGGCTTGGCCGGCCGACGGAGGGCGCAGGGGGCGCGGAGCGACGCGGAGAGGGACCTGCTGCGGGCTGAGCAGCAGACGCGCGAGGTGCGACGCGGGCGGCGTCGCGAGCGGAGGCCGAGCAGGGTCCTGATTCTGGAAAAATTTCCAGAATCAGCCGTCTGGATTGATAGCCAGACGGCAAGGTCGACGTCTGTAAGATCATACAGACGTCTGAAAGGTGAGTTTCCGCCTTCTTCTTCCTTCTTGTCGACTGACCGTACTGAGGGAGGGGGTTGGCTGTGCGCAGGTTCGCTGATTCGCCATCTTTTGCGAATCGGACGTCTGGGAGTTGTACCAGACGGCGGGAGTGACCTCCAGACGTCCTGAGGGACCATCGGACGTCTGGGATCTAGGGCAGACGTCCCCGCAGACTTCTGTACGTCTGGGAAACCACGCTGAACAGGTAATTCTCTGATCCACTTTTTAAGACGTCTGGAAGGAGTTCCAGACGTCTGATTTTGCACAGTATCGTCTTTTTCGACCCGTTTAGGGCCCGTTCGGGCTCCGTTTTCCGCGATTCGAGTTGCGTTCTCTTCAGAATTAATTCCTCTACTCATCTACAGTAGCTATACACTGTTTTGAGACACTCCTTGTGTTTGATCCTTGTGACAGGATCTCGTTCGGTTGCAGTCTTGAGAGTCGCGGAGGCACGCGGGATTCCCGATCACGCCCCCATTACTCCCGTTGTACCTGGTAGAGTGGCTTAAGTTATTAATAAAATCTGTTAAAGTATGAAACCATAACTAGAATCTAGGACTTTGCATGAATCCTAGGAATGAGAAATGTATGGAATGATAGCTCCTAGGTGATGCATGAATCCTAGGGCTGGAAAACTAGTTGTATGCTAGATCCTAGGATGTGGCATGAATCTTAGGATGGAAAAACTAGTGGAATGTATAATACTGCAGTCTTGGAAAAATGGAAAGGAATATAAAGCTGCCTGTAATTTGAATTAACAGCTGCCTGTTATGAATAAAGAAACATGTTTGAGATCATGGATTTTGAGAACGTGAATCTGGAAAGTGAAACATATGATGTTCTGAGATAAAGAGCTGGAACCCTACGGGGAATTAGGAGTGGAACTCCTGGAAAGAAAAAGGAATGGAACTGAGATGTAGTTTGTACTGTCTCTTGGGTACGCAGTACCAAGGGAAGTACCTGTACCTGTTTAGTGCAGAGTGGGGCCAGCCGCCCCAGGGACCCGGGGTTAGGATTGGCCGCTCTGTACCGACTTGTCGGCCCTCGTGTACGTAGTACCGAGGAGAGCTAGTAGTGTTAGGAGAGTACTAGCTACCCCACGGGCCCCGGGGTTCTGCTAGCCTCCTTCACCGACTTGTTAGGCTCACTAGGGCAAACCAGGGTAGTCAGGCGAGGGTGCGCGGACTGTGGAGGGGCAAGGCCCCGGTTTGGTTACTGTGGAGGGGTTGGACCCCTGTTACTGAGAGGGATCTGCCCTGGTTCCGTGCTGTGCTTTGGGCGCACCCGTTAACGGAAACGACTAACCGCGTGCCAGTGCGGGCTAGCTACCTGTGCATTTATCGCGCGTGCCGTAGTCACCGTTACGTCTGTCAGTGACCTTGGGGTGGTTGACTGAGGGTAGGATCACCACGGGGGACTCTCCCGGCCAGGAGAGCACCACGTGCTACTTCTACTTTTGGAAAAGACTGCAATCAAGATCGTTCCCACGAGGACATTCGAGATCAAGTAAAGGATCTGAGAAATAAATGAAATAGTGAGAAAAATCGAAAGATGTGAATAAAGGAAGTAATAGAACATAACAGCTACTGTACACTCTACTGTTGCCTTTAGTTAGTTTGCCACTCTACTCAGCGTTTTGCTGACGTGTTACACTCGTTACCTTTTTCAGGACCAGGTGTTGAGCAGCCAGGGTTGGCGGCTGCAGAGGACGCTGGGCCGAGTAGGGTCCAGTAGAGTTACCACAGCCTTTTGTACCCCTTTTGTTTCTGTTCTAGTGAGTAGTTTTTGTTTCCGCTGTACCTTCTTTACCTGCAGTTCTTGTTATATGATAAATGCTGTTTTTACTGTTGTGGTGGTACCTACTGTAGTAGTTTCTTTCCTTACTGCTGTACTTTCTTACTGTTAGTTATATTCATGCTGAATGTGGTTTATTTTACTGTCTTTTGGTTACTTCCTCGTTGGACGACTAGGTCTTGGGATTAGTCGAGTCGGTCCGGTTCTTGTGTCTCGTAGGGACTCGGGAACCGGGTCGTTACACAGACCAATCCTTCCTGTCAGGCCAAACAGTGACCTGAAGGATCTTCTTGATCTCCCTGTTTGATAATTTAGCCAATCCATTTGTCTGGGGGTGATAAGGAGTCGAGATACAATGCGACACCTCGTACTTTTTCATCAGAGACTGGAAGTGCATATTCGTGTAGTGTGTCCCTCCATCAGAGATGACAGCTCATGGAGTACCGAACTGAGAAAGAATGTGTTGATGAATGAATTTAATCACAACTTTGTGATCAGTGGTTCGAGTTGGGATGGCTTCGATCCATTTGGACACGTAGTCCACAGCTAGGAGAATGTATTCAAAACCATAGGACTTTGGAAAAGGGCCCGTAAAGTCAATCCCTTAGATGTCGAAGATTTCGCACACAAGAATCGGCTGTAAAGGCATCATGTCACAATAGCTCATGTTGCCTAAGGTCTGGCAACGAGTGCTTGCCTTACAATAGTCGTGTGCATCTTTGAAAATCATGGGCCAATAGAATCCACACTGGAGGACTTTTGCAACAGTCTTGTGTCCAGAAAAGTGACCCTCGTAGACCTGGTCATGGTAGAAGAATAAAATTCCATTGAACTCAGATTCCAGAGCACATCTTCTAATGATTTGGTCAGCACCAATGCGGAATAGATACGGAACTTCCCAAATAAAGTATTTGGCATCTGAAAGTAATTTGTCTTTCTTGGCTTTTGGCCAATCAGACAAAATCTGATGTGATGCCAAATAGTTTACCATATCAGCATACCACGGAAGTTTCATTTCGATTGTTAAGAGGTGCTCATCTAGAAAGTGCTCTGTGATAGGTCCAGAAGGGTCAATGAGTGAAGAAGGAAGACGAGATAAGTGGTCACCTACCACTTTCTGCTTTCCCACCTTGTCACAAATTTCATGATCGAATTCTTGCAACAGCAAGATCCAGCAAATTAATCTAGGTTTCACGTCCTTCTTTATGTGTAAGTGCCTCACTATGGTGTGATCCGAGTAAATGATGACGTGGGATCCCAAGAGGTAAGATCTAAATTTTTCCAAGCCAAATACTATAGGCAGCAGCTCTTTCTTTATAACAGTGTAATTACGCTGAGCCTTGTCCAATGTCTTGCTGGCATAATATGTGACCATTAGTTTCCCCTAGATTTTCTAACCCAGCACCGCTCCTATTGCGCAGTTAGACACATCGCACATGATCTCGAAGGGTTGAGATCAATCAGGAGAATGCAGGACTGGTGCTTGGGTCACTCGGTCACGTAGGATCTCAAATGCGTAAATGCACTCACTCGATACCTCAAAAGGCGTGTCCTTTGAGAGGAGATTTGTCAAGGGGCGTGTGATCTTAGAGAAATCGGGTACGAACCGACGATAAAATCCAACGTGCCCCCGGAATGATCTGATGTCTTTGACCGAGTTAAGTACAGGTAGTTTGAAAATCAAATTCACCTTAGCCCGGTCAACCTAGATACCCCTCTCAGAGACGAGATGTCCAAGAACGTTACCTTCAAGAGCCATGAAGTGGCTCTTTTCTTAGAAGAGAACCAGGTTCACTTCAATGCACCTTTTAAGGGTTCGGACCAAATGCAGGAGGCATTCATCAAAAGATTCACCGAATAATGAGAAGTCGTCCATGAAGACTTCAAGGTAATTACCTACCATATCTGAGAATTTGGCTAACATGCACCGCTGAAAGGTGGCAGGTGCATTGGATAGCCCGAATGGCATCTTGTGGAACACATATGTACCGCAAGGGCAGATAAAGGTGGTCTTTTCCTGATCCTCTGGATGAATTGCCACCTGATTATATCCAGAGTAACCATCCAAGAAATAGAAAAATCGATTTCCCACCAGTTTCTTGAGAATCTGGTCAATGAACGGAAGCGGGAAATGATCTTTTTTCGTGGAGGCATTCAGTTTCCGATAGTCTATTCAGTTCCCATCAATGTTAGAGAAGGATAACGATGGTGGCAACCAGCATTGAACAAATTTCTAAGGGTTGATTTACGGTAGGGGATAGTTAACACGAGAAGTTGTTTGCAACAACACATAATCCATATTTCTGTTTACTTGAGAATAGGGGTAATCTCTATTTGTATTTCCTGAACAAGGGTTAGGAATGAGGGTTATCCTGTGCTGTGAAAGAGGGGTGTTTATTTGTGAATAGAGGTCAGTATAGGGGATAAGGTGACAAAATACTAGTTTACCTTTTGATTGGTAGGTAAGTTAGTTGGTCGGCAAAAAGCGACTCTCATTTCTTCCGCTCTCCCCCTCTGTCCCCTTCCTCTCCCTGCTCCACACTGCCTTTTTCTCTTCCCCCCTCCCCTTCCAAGGGTTTCCCTGCGCTTCCCCTCCTCCTTGCTCTGACAAGCCCTCTTCGCTTCCCCTCCCCCGAAGGAGGGCCGATAGGCTTCTCACCTATGCAAAGCCTCCGTGCTGAGCTCCCACTAAGGGGTTGTTTCTCTATTTTCTTTTGGTTTTGCTTTCTTGTTTTTCTTTTCTTTTGTTTTGTCGCTTTGTCTACTTCGATCTAGCTGTCCCTGGGTTCTGTGAAGTGATCGCCTGGGTTGTGCATTTTCTAGTGTTCTGTCCCTTCTGGAGGCTTTACACTAGCTTGTGCTTTAGGTTTTTCCCATGCCTACTAGTTTGGGTTGTTTGATCTTGTTTGCGCTTGCTTTTCGGAGGTTTCTACTCTTTACTTGCCTTCTCTACCTCTGGCTAAGCTTTGCTCTGGCCTTGTCTCCTCCGGTAGGAGCTTCGAGAAGACTTAGAACCTTTAGCAGATCTCCTTGTTGCTGTGCTTGTTTGGTTCCCTGGTGCTTTGGCCCCTAGCTGTGGCTTGCTTTTCCTTTTGGTCTCCCGCTCTTCATCTTTGATACCTTGGGCTCGGGAGGTAAGACTCTCTCCTTTTGGGAAGATGGCCCAACTCTCTGGGTCCTCGTCCTCTTCTCCTCCTCATGAGGGACCTGACCCTCCTCCATCGAAGCCCACTTTTGCTTCAGTGGTTGCGGCCCCTAGACCTGTAGTTTTCCCTTCGAAGAGGGGTGATGTAATAAATGCGGAAATAAAATATAAAGCAATCTCACCAAAGAAAACCAATCACACAATGTACACAATTATTTTTAGGTGGAAACCCAAACCGGGTGAAAACCACCACCTAACCCTCTCGAGTTAGGATTTTCTGATCAACCTAGTTGATCAAATCCACTAGCCGAATCACTTTAAAACGAGGGTGATTCAACCTCAGTACAACCACGCTACAAGTACGAGGGTAGCGTTCCTCAACCCCTTCTCTCCACGAGAAGGATTTTGTCCCACGAAGGAGACGGGAATTCGCAAAGCGAATACCCAACCAAAAGACAACGATAAAATAAAACAAGTAATCCTATAGAGCCAACAAAGGAATTTAAACCTAGCTTCTATAGGAAATAGGAAACTCCCCTTTGCAAGGAGTGCGTCGAGTTGATGACGCGGTGCGTGAGCCACGCGACGGCGCAACTTTGCTCTCGTGAACAACGGCGGGAGAGCGGGTGCGCAAAGCTTGATGCTCTCTAGAGAATGGAATTAGAGCTTGGAGGGCAAGGGCTTCTCTTGGACACAAAAGAGTGGAACTAAGTTGCTTAGGTGTGTCTCTCGTTTCTCTTACTGTGTATCTTGTGTATGTAGGTGTGTAAAGGCTCCCCTCTATTTATAGAGGCCTTAGGAAGGCTTTGGAAGGCTTAGGAAAGGTTCTATAGCCGTTGGGAACAAAGCCCAAGAGAATCAGCCCGAAATCAGGAACAATCATTGTTCTGACAGGCTAATCAGACGTTTAATTCTTGCATCAGACGTCTGGAACTTCACTTTAAGACGTCTGATTCCAAGGTCAGACGTCTGATTTTGGGCGGGTCTCTCCCTGACTTGGATCAGATCTAAACAGTATTTTTGCGCAAGTCCATCAGACGACATATAGGACGTCTGGCACTATGTCTGGACGTCTGGAAATCTACTTTTACTGTGGGAATTGATTTCCAAACGTTGCAACGGCTAGAAAATCTCTGAGAAGAGATTTTGGGTCAGCCGAGGCAAAATGGTCATTTATCAGACGTCTGGAAAGGCCTAAGGACGTCTGATAAGGCTCTAACGGTCATAATCTTGAGTGTTTGCTATGCCAGCCAACGGTCCACTAATTGGACGTCTGGCAAATCCATCAGACGTCACCTAAGACGTCTGGTCTAAGGTCTGGACGTCTGATTTCATCAGACAGAACTAAATATGTCCAGCTTAATAGTTATCAGACGTCTGAAACAACAGTCAGACGTCTTAAAATACTTTATCAGACGTCTGATTTGGGAATTAGACGTCTGGAAACTCTGTTTGAACCCTATATTGGTTTTCTAAGTGTTCTACAGAAAACCTAAGTATCCTAGGGTTGTGCAGGTGTTCCTAGGACTACTGTTAGGGTACTTTGAGGCTCTTTAACATGAATCTAAGTAAAAAATAAAGAGCAACAAAAGAAACAAAAAATACAATGAGTACAAGAGAAGGAAATCTATCCTATTCTTCATCTCCTTCCTTCTTCAATATATCGCTCCTCGCGAATCTCTTCTGCTCTCCATCGAGCTCCTCCAATCCGTCCTGGATGCGAGCTCTAACTCCGTCTAATCACGTATCCATTTGCGATTGACCTGAAATCTAGGACTCAAAGCGCAAATATTAAATGACACGTGTTTTGTTATCATCAAAACAAATGATCGTGGTGCTCTAGCACCAACAAGACCTTCATTGTCACCTGCTTTTAAGGAACTTGCTCTTCAAGTTCATAAACCTGTGGTGGTCAATGGGGTCTTAGGCACGCATTTTTCTTCCAAAGAAGTTTCTAATATGGCTCGTAACTTCCCCTTTGCAGTCGTTACTCATGCATGGGGCCCCAAGCCCTATTCTCAGACCATCAGGAGTTTTCTTTCTAAGAAGGTGGTTTTAATGGTTGATTATTCTCTAACCTCGCTAGATCTGAGGCATTGGTTGCTATCATGTGCTTCGTATGCTGATTTTTGCCAAATTTATGCTTTGGATTTGGTTGTTTTATCAAACGTGAGGGTTCAGTTCATTCGTTGGATGACCACTTTTAGGACTAATGCTCCAATCTCGGTTGCTCCAGTCTAAGTGGGATTTCCTAGGCTTAATCTGCACCTGGTTCACCTAAATGCCTTATTGTTCATTGCTTACCAAATTGGAAACCCGATTTGTGTTTATTACCGTACGGTTGGAGGTCTTAAATTGGGGTATCCTCGAGTCCGTGTGGAGACTAACTTGTTGGCCCCTCGCTCTGAGCTTGTTTGGATTTTTAATGGTGATGATAAAGTTAAGTAGTGTGTGGTCTATGAGAAGATTCCCTCTTTTTGTGCTAAATGTTCTAGAATTGGCCACTTTAGCTCAACTTGCCCCTTTTCTACAGGTTCTAGATCGTCCATGAAGAGGTCGCTAAATGCTCCTGAGGTTCCTCCTCAGTCACCTTCTGATGATCCTCCAATCTTGGAGGATCCCAAAGTCTTGTGTGCTCCCACTGACTCTCATCCTAATATTGATGGAGGAAATCAAGCCCCCTCTTGTTTTCCTGATCAATCATCTCTGGTTTTGGATCAGAATGGTTTAGGTTCTATGCCTTATCTTGATTATAATATTAATCCCTCTTCTCCTCTGGGGGATTTCGGGCCTCAGATTCCTCCTCAAGATCTGGGAAGGAGAAACTGGAAGAAAAAGTGAAGGGCGCAGCTTTGTCGTTCCAACCGTTATTTAAAGGTCTTACCTATGGGGACTAAGACTTTGGCCCTCCCTACAATAGAGTCTCAGGGAACTACTCAGGTGAATGCTTCTTCTCCTTTGATTGATGACATTGATGCTGATACTATTGGAACCTTGTTCCATATCTTATTTTGGTGTTAACAAAATTATTATAAATTAATGTCTACAATTGAGTTCTTTTCAGATTTAGGTGAAGATTAAGGCAAATAGGAAATGATGGAGGCTTGATGAAAAGGAGAAGATCATGATAAGGAGGCAAGATGACAAGGAAGAATCAAGGAGGAGAATATCATCTTCGGCCTTTAGTGTTTCTAATTTAGATTATTTATTTAAAGATTGTATTTGCCTCTTAACAAAGGAATATAACTTAGATCGTAAAAATAATTAGAAATAAATTAGGATTAATATTGCGATCATTTTTCAAAGAACATAATTGATTAAATCACTTAAAAAATTTACTTGTTAACCCACAAGTACCGGTACTAAAGTTTAGTAACGGTATATGTGAGTTACAGGTTTGGGTTTTTTAAAGAAACAAACCTGTACCCTGCGAGTACCGATACTCATGATCAGTACCGGTATTAGAGGTAACGAGTACTAATACTAACCATGAGTCCCAATACAAGTGGGTACAGATTTGTGTTAAGAGTTTGAAACCCAAATCTGGAAGCAACTAGTACCGATACCCACACTTTAGTATCGGTACCAGGTAGCCATTGGCTCAAAACTGAATAGCTAGAAAATTAATTTTGGCTATATGAACGTTGGGATTTAAACCCCAACGTCTAGTAGATTAATCCTTGAGATCCTAAACTCTATAAATAAACCCTTGGACCCTTAGTTTGTATATGAGAAATAGAGAAGAAAAATTCTAGAGCTATATTTCATATTCTCACAATATTTTGAAGAAGAAGGAATAGTTTGCTGCTATCAATATCTCTACGGTTTTGCAAGCACATCAACATGATTTCTTTACACATTATCAAGGCATTCACTTTCATTCTAGGCTCTCAAATTGATAACATTATATTTACATTTGTTGAGAGGCTTAGGTTCTAGTTGTAAGATTTATTTTCTATCTTACACCTGTATTTCATTTGTTCTTGAGCATTTGCCCGTTAGGTTGTAACAAATCTATTTTTGTACTTGAGTTGAGGTAACCCGTTAATTACCTCGGTTAGTAAATTGATTTCCTCGGGGTTGAGGGAATCGGGTTAAAAACCCTAAGCTGGGAGACTTAGGTAGTGGAGTACCCAAGAGAGGGGAACCACTATACATATTGTGCCTATTTCTGTGGTTTGATTGATTGTACAAATTTTCTTGTTGTTACTGATTTTGTGTTTGAGTTTTTGTGCGTAAAGCCATATATCCTATCTTTAGATCTTACAGATACTCCGTCTGCTTTTTTCCGGATTGTTCTGTGGTTGTGTGTTATTCTATTGTGAATGCTGACATCGTGGCTTTGAAGGATCTCAAATGTTGTGCTCAAGTTGTGCTCGAGTTGTGCTCAAGTATGACTTATTCTAACCTTAACTTTCAAGATGATATATGTCATAGCATCTTGTCAGATAATGCTTTAAGTGTTCAACAATCTCCTTTAATTGATAACTTATGACTTATTCTAACCTTAACTTTCAAGATGATATATGTCATAGCATCTTGTCAGATAATGCTTTAAGTGTTCAACAATCTCCTTTAATTGATAACTTGTTATCTGAAAGTAAAAGATCATTGAACATTATGATTTCCTCATTCAAGTTAATGGCGAAGCGATTTTCTAAGGAAGATGCCTTGAAACAAAAAGTCTTATATTAAAAGCATCGAATATTCTAAACCATATGTTCTTAAATGGGGTATTTACTTGCTAATCCCTACTCCTACACCTGATTCTGCACCTCTAAGGATAGTGGAAATTCTTAAGGAGGCTAATGTTCCTAATGTCCCTATTTTGATCTATGATGGGAACCCAAAGATGTCAAAGTCGGATGGCGAGACTCCTAGTTGTTCGGACTTTACTAATTTTGGTTCCCAGTCATTGCTGGCATATGAGGCACACTCTATCCTAAGGTCTAGAGGAGCTTGTGGTGGTCGACCCTCCAGGGGTTCGGATAGGATTACCCAAAGTTGATCTAGGTCCAGGTCTATCTCCTTATTATGATTAAGTGTCTCTTTTGGAATTGTCGAGTTATTTTAAATACACCCACCTTAAACCGTCTTAAATCTTTGATCATGGAGCATTCCTTAAACTTGATTTTCCTCTTTGAACCTTTCGCTGCACATAATGACACCTTGAAGATCATGGCTGACATTGCTTTTGACCACTACTTGGCGGATTCCTCTTTCCCTAACATCTAGAGTTTTTGGAAAAGTGATTTGAACATCTCCTTAGAACTTCCATTCTTCAGTCTCTTACAGTGGACTGCTCTTTTCAAGGGAAAATGGTGATTGTTTTTGCTATTTATGCCTCTTGTAAGGAGGACCTTAGAGTCAACCTTTGGACTCATTTAATTCATCTCTACACCAACGTTTCCTCCCCTTGGGTCTTTGGTGGAGATTTCAATTGCATTCTTAATGCCTCTAAGAAGAGTGGTGACCTTCCTTACCATGATTCCCAATCAATTGATTTCCAATCCTTCATTGATAATTTAGCTCTGATTGATTTGGCATTGGGACGAAACCAATTCTCGTGGTGCAATGGTTGCTTGGGGAGTGCTCGCATTTATTAGAAACTTGTAACGACCCGGTTCCCGAGTCCCTACGAGACACGAGAACCGGACCGACTCGACTAAACCCAAGACCTAGTTGTCCAACGAGGAAGTAACCAAAAGAGCAGTAACATAAACCACATTCAGCATGAATATAACTAACAGTAAGAAAGTACAGCAGTAAGGAAAGAAACTACTACAGTATATACCACCACAACAGTAGAACAACATTTATCATATAACATGAACTGCAGGTAAAGAAAAGTACAGCGGAAACAAGAACTACTCACTATAACGGAAACAAAGAGGTACAAAAGACAGTGGTAACTCTACTGGACCCTACTCGGCCCAGCGTCCTCTGCAGCCGCTGACCCTGGCTGCTCAACACCTGGTCCTGAAAAAGGTAACGAGTGTAACACGTCAGCAAAACGCTGAGTAGAGTGGCAACTAAAACTAAAGGCAACAGTAGAGTGTACAGTAGCTGTTATGTTCTATTACTTTCTTTATTCACATCTTTCAATTGTCTCACTATTTCATTTATTCCCCAGATCTTTTTCTTGATCTCGAATGTTCCTCGTGGGAACGATCTTGATTGCAGTCTTTTCCAAAAAGTAGAAGTAGCACATGGTGCTGTCCTGGCCGGGAGAGTCCCCCGTGGTGATCCTACCCTCAGTCAACCACCCCAAGGTCACTGACAGACGTAACGGTGACTACGGCACGCGCGATAAACGCACAGGTAGCTAACCCATACTGGCACGCGGTCAGTCATTTCCGTTAACGGGTGCGCCCAAAGCACAGCACGGAACCAGTCCAGGGCAGAGCCCTCTCAGTAACAGGGGTCCAACCCCTCCACAGTAACCAAACTGGGGCCTTGCCCCTCCACAGTCCGCGCACCCTTGCCTAACTACCCTGGTTTGCCCCAGCGGGCCTAACAAGTCGGTGTGGGAGGCTAGCAGAACCTCGGGGCCCGTGGGGTAGCTAATACCTCCCTACACTAGTAGCTCTCCTCGGTACTACGTACGCGAGGGCCAGCAAGTCGGTACAGAGTGGCCAGTCCTAACCCCGGGTCCCTGGGGCGGCTGGCTCCGCTCTGCACTAAACAGGGGGACAGTCGCTCTCCTTGGTACTCCGTACTCAAGGGCCAGCTCACTTCCCCAAAACTATTCCATTCACCTTCCAGGAGTTCTACTCCTACTTCCCCGTAGGGTTCCATCCTTTTTACTCAAACATCCAGGTTTCACTTTCCAGTTTCACATTCTTACAATCCATGTTCTCAACCACGTTATTTATTCACAACAGGCAGCTGTTAATTCAAATTACAGGAAGCTTTATATCTCTTTCCATTTTCCAAGACTGCAGTATTATACATTCCACTAGTTTTTCCCATCCTAGGATTCATGCCATATCCTAGGATCTATCATACAATCTAGTTTTCCAGCCCTAGGATTCATGCAACAACTAGGAGCTATCATTCCATCTATTTCTCATTCCTAGGATTCATGCAATGTCCTAGGTTCTAATTATGGTTCCATAATTTAACAGATTTTATTAATAACTTAAAGCCACTCTACCAGGTACAACGGGAGTAATGGGGGCGTGATCGGGAATCCCGCGTGCCTCCGCGACTCCCAAGACTACAACTGAAGGAGGTCCTATCACAAGGATCAAACACAAGGAGTATCTCAAAACAGTGTATAGCTATTGTAGACGGGTAGAGGAATTAATTCTGAAAAGAACGCAACTCGAATCGCGGAAAATGGAACCCGAACGGGCCCTAAACGGGTCGAAAACGACGACACTGTGTAAAATCAGACGTCTGGAACTTCTTCCAAACGTCTTAAAAAGTGGATCAGAGAATTACCTGTTCAGCATGGTTTCCCAGACGCCCAGAAGTCTGAGGGGACGTCTGGCCTAGCTCCCAGACGTCCGATGGTCACCCAGGACGTCTGGAGGTCGCTCCCGCCGTCTGGTACAACAGCCAGACATCTGATTCACGTTGGATGGCGAATCCCCAAGCCTGCGCACACCCATCTCCCTCCCTTAGTACGGTCAGTCGACAGGAAGGAAGAAGGAGACGGAAAACTCACCTTTCAGACATCTGTATGGTCTTCCAGACGTCTCCCTCGCCGTCTGGCTATCAACCCAGACGTCTGATTCTAAAAATTTTTCCAGAATCAGGGCACCACTTGGCCTCCGCTCGCGACGCCGCCCGTGTCGCACCTCGCGCGCCTGCTGCTCAGACCGCAGCAGTCCCCCCTCCGCGTCACTCCGCGCCCCCCGCGCCCTCCGCCGGCCGGCCCTAGTAGCCCCGGCGAGCTCGCCCTCACGGTAGAGCTCCGCTCTCACACGCCGCACCTCCTCCACGCTCACTGCGGCCGCCGCTGCCGCCCTCGCGATCACGCTCACTGGCTGAAGGAGAAGAGGGAGGAGACGGTGGAGACGACGGGAGGGAACGCATGGCCTTTTAAGGCCGTGCGAGGAGGAGAGAGAGGACGCGGCAGGCGTCTGCAGCCGCAGGGAAAGAGGGAATAAGCGAATATCCGGTCTGCGCGCTCAGGCGCGCAGACGACCCGCGTGTGTCGAAATTAACGGATTTTCAGACGTCTAGAAACAATCCCAGACGTTTGGTCAGACGTCTGGATGTGATCCCAGATGTCTGGTCAGACGTCTGGGCCACCTCCCAAACGTCTTAAAAGGCGTCTGGGGCACGCGTTCGTTACAAAACTTGATAAGATCCTCCTCAATCCTGAAGCCATGACTCTCTCTCCATATGGAAAATACCGCTCTCAACGTAATTCGGACCACTCCTCCATGCTCCTTGACCTCAACCAGGTGTCTACTTTCAACCCCCGTCCTTTTCGTTTTCTGAACATGTGGTTAAGGAATAAAGAGTTTTCTGAGCTAGTGCATTCGATCTGGTCTCAACCTTTGCCCAATTTTTATGGTGATCCTATTACCTAACATTACTTGAAACTTGGTTCTCTTAAGGGGGCTTTGAAGACCAGGAACACTTCGACTTTTAGAGACATTCAAAAGTTAGTCGATCACCTTGAGTCTCGCCATGATGAACTTGATGCCTCCCTTTTATCCATTTGGGATGAGTGTTCACGTGAAATTGTCGAAGTTTAGAAATATGCATTATAGTATAGGACGAAAATCGCATGAAACATTTAAATTTATAAAGCTCGAAATCAATTTGGAGTCCGAGGTCATTTGCAAAGAGCAAATTGGCAATTTCAAACACCAATCACAATTTATCAAGAAAGTTATACAATTATAATCAAAACATTGCCCAATGTAAATCAAAATAATGTGTCAATAAAACAAAGGATGAGAGTGCAAAAAGATTCGGTTAAAATGGTGATTTGAATCACCAAATTAACTCTAATGTTTAAGCTCACAAATATCTCAAATAAACGAATAGTAATCTCAATCAAGTATCTCAGTTAAATATCTCCACAGTAACTAGTATCAAGCCACGACCTCAGACGTCAATGGAAGGCCTCAAATGCCTTAAACCCCAAGGAGCGTCAGCTAAACAATCAGTAGCACCAACACAATAGAGGAGCCAAGGCACAACAGACAAAGGCACTAAGCCCTTAGAGGCTAGGTGTTGATAGAGGGAGAAGGCACGAATCCCAAAGCAGAGCAAAACCCTCCTACTTTCTCTCTCTTCAGATTCTTCTCCTTCAAAACAGGTTGGATCCGGGTAATCAGACCCAATGTCCAGGCCCGCGAGGCATGAGCGCGGGCAAGGGCATGGACAGGCGCGTACATGAGTGGGGACCTCACCCCCAGTACGTGTTGAGGCAACGAGCCATGTTACGACCAAATTCCCGAATCCCTACGAGATGCGAGAATCGGACCGACTCGACTGATCCCAAGACCCAGTTGTCCAACGAGAAAGTAACCAAAAGAGCAGTAAAATAAACCACATTCACCATGCATATAACTAGCAGTAACAAAAGTACAGCAGTAAAGAAAAGAACTACTACAGTACACACCACCACAACAGTAGAGAATTAAATAGGTATATAAACATGATGCTTACAATAAAAGAGTACAATTGTTACAGAAAATACTCACTACAACAGAAGAAACGGTACAGTAGGTACAACACAAGTAAAACTACTAGGCTCTACTAGGCCCAGCGTCCTCTGCAGCCGCAGGCTCTGGCTGCTCAACACCTGGTCCTGAAAAGGTTACAAAGGTGACACATCAGCGAAACTCTGAGTAGAGTGGCAACCAGTTAGCTAAGAAAACAGAAAAGGTGGACAAGTAGCTATTATTTTTTTTTAGTTTCTTTCTTTACTCCTCTATTTACTCGTTCTCGAATTATTTCTCAGATCTTTCTCTTGATCTTGAATGTTCCTCGTGGGAACAATCTTGATTGCAGTCTTTCCCGAAAAGTAGTAGCACGTAGTGCTCTCCTGGTCGGGAGAGTCCCCCGTGGTGGTTTTACCTTCAGTCAGCCACCCCAAGGTCACTGACAGACGTAACAGTGACTACGGCATGCGCGATAATCGCACGAGTAGCTACCCCGCACTGGCACGCGATTAGTCATTTCCGTTAACAGGTGCACCCCAAAGCACAGCACGGAACTAGTATAGGGCAGAGCCCTCTCAGTAACAGGGGTCTAACCCCTCCACAGTAACCAAACAGGGGTCTTGCCCCTCCACAGTCTGCGCACCCTCGCCTGACTACCCTGGTTTGCCCAGTGGGCCTAAGAAGTCGGTGTAGGAAGGCTAGTAGAACCCCGGGACCCGTGGGGTGGCTAGTGCTCTCCCTACACTAGTAGCTCTCCCCGGTACTGTGTACGCGAGGTCCAAAGTCGGTACAAAGTGGCCAGACCTAACCCCGGGTCCCTGGGGCGGCTGGCTCCCCTCTGCACTAGGAGGTAACGTGTGCTTTCCCTAGTACTACGTCCCAAGAGACAACAAAATTTCCCATTCACGTTTTCCAGTTCCAACCCATTTATTTCCAGGAGTTCTACTCCTAATTCCCCATAGGGTTCATGCTCATGTTTCTCATGCCAAGCCATACTAGGTTTCATCATTTCAGGTTTATTCACATATAGTACGTGTTCCAACATTCAACTTCTTTTCCTTTCCAATTTATATATATGCAGCTCGTATTTAATCTCAACCAACAGAATTTACATGCAAAAGTCACTAGTAACAGTATTCTACATTTCACAGGCAGCTGTTATCCAATTACAGGCAATTATCATTACTTTATCCACTTATCCAAGACTGCAATTTAGGCATTCAAGACATTTGTTTCAATGTTTTATGTTCCTAGGATTCATGCCACACCCTAGGATCTATCATTCAATCTAGTTTTCAAGTCCTAGGATTCATGCCATATCCCAGGATCTATCATTTAATTCAGATATGCATTAATGTTTGAAATTAACTAAGGGAAGCCAATCTACCCGCAAAATCGGGAGTAATGGGGGCGTGATCGGCAGGTCCACGTGCCTCCGCAACCCCCAAAGTCGCAACGGAATGGGGTCCTAACACAAGAATCAAACACAAGGAACTACTCAAAATAGGATACAAATACTGTAAACAGGTAGAGGAACTAATTCTGAGAAGAACGAAACTTGAAACGCAGAAGACGGACTTCGAACGGACCCTAAACGGGTCAAAAACGACAAGTCTGCCCAAAATCAGACGTCTAGAACATCTTTCAGACATCAAAAATGATGGTTCAGGTCATACCTTCTTTCTGCGCGGTTCCTCAGACATCTAGAATCCCGCTGGACCGTCTGGACTTAGTTCCAGACGTCCGACTGTCACTCCGGACGTCTGGAGACCCTCTCCGCCGTCTGGTGCTGTGCCCAGATGTCCAAACTATGTGGGAGGGCGTGCCCTTGCACCTTCCCGAATGAAACCTGCTCGCGTACGCAACCGTCCTCAACACGAAAATGAGGCAGACCCTTCGGCGGAATGGCCTGCATGGCCGTACATGAGAAAGAAGCAATGGAAAAAAAATATCGTACCTTTCAGATGTCTGGATCTTCCTCCAGACGTCTCCCGCGTCGTCTGGACGTAGGTCCAGACGTCTGATTCTGGGAAATTTTCCCAGAATCAGGACCTCCTCACCTACCGCCTGCTGCGCACGGCCGTGCCGTGCCGCGCTCGCCTACTGCCTGAGCTGCAGCAGCTCCTTCCTAGCGCCACGCTCCTCCTGCGCACCCGCCGGCCAGCCCTGGCTGCTCCGGCGAGCTCGCACCCTCACGCTCTAACCCTTCTCCCTCTCGCTGCAACCCCTCCTCCCCGCGCACTCACAGCAGCAGCTACTGCTGCCCTCGCCCGCTCACTTTCACGCTAATAGGAAGAAGAAGAAGAAGGTGGTGGAGTGAGGGTGAGGGAGAGGAGAGGGGGAGTATTTGAAGGTGTCGTGGGGAGAGAGAGAGAAAGAAGGCTGCGCCTGCAGGGGGAAAAGAAAGAGAAGAAAAGGAGAGCGGCGGTATGCGCGCGCAGACGTGAAATCGTACGCCGAAAAAATTAATTTCCAGATTTTTGGGAAGGCTTCCAGACGTCTGGACCAATTCCCAGACGTCTTAAACGACGTTTAATGTCGAGGTCATAGCAAGCCATATGCACCAATTCCTTTTGTATGCTATTGAATGTCTGCACGGTTTCGAGTTGGGACTAATCCCAATCCTGTTCTTCGCAGCTGCAGAGTGTGGACTACAGCTAATTCCTTATCGAATTGAGGTTGTGGATGATGCTCCTTTGCTCAACTGAACACCTGGACAGCTGCAACAGATGGTTCTACGTTCTGCAAGGTCAATGCCTAGGTGGATGATGGCTGGAGCGGTCCTACCGAGGTCGGAGAAGATGGTGGTGGTGACAGATGTCCGACGAAGCCCTGAAATCCAAAACATAGCCTTGCGGCCCAATTAAACACATCCAAAAGCTTCATGGGAACTTGGCGAAGGTGCTTGTGGTCGTTTCGGAGCAGTTGGAAGCCGGTGGACCTCTATCGTGGTTGGAGAGGGAGTGCAGCAGAGGTTTTGTTCAACAAAGGTAGTAAGGGACCAATAAGCCCAACTAGGTTGGGGTTTTTGGTCAGTGAAGAACGGAAAAGGTGTAGGTGGTCATGGCATGCATTTTCGTGTGGTGTAGTGCTGGTACAAGCTCACTGGAGCCCGTGCAAAAGGCGAAGAAGACGAAGGGGGAGGCAGTGATCCATCGATTGAAACAAGCAGGGAGAGAGTTAGTTCTAACCTAGAGGAGGAGAGAAGGCAGAAGATCTACACTATTGGACGAAAGAGGGAGAGAACGGCAGTGGCTTGCCTCATTGGTCGCGGGGAAGATGAGACCTCCAATGAGGGAGAACAACGGCGATAGGGGAGGTAGCGGCCCCTCTTGGGTACGGCAAGGAGCGGACGATTGTGGTGAAGATACTGGGCCACCCAATTTGGTTGTTGGGTGGCCGGAAGAGGGAGATCGAGGTCTGCCAGAGCTGCGGTCGGAGGAGATCTGAGAATGGAGACGAAGATGTATTCTGGCCTGTAACCGAGCTAGAAAGGATGGTCGTGCGTAGGGAAGCTTTTATAAAGCTTCAAATCAAGCTCTAGATGAGGAAAAGAGCTTGATTGGGTCGAGAAATAAGGGAGAAGAATCCTTGATTTTGCAGAGTTTGCACGAGCTCTACGGTGCAAACTAGAGATCATGAGGCGGTTCAATCAAAAGAGGATCTCCTGAAGATTGTTCTTTCCAATTTTAGAAGGATTTGGTTGAAGAATCAAGGGGATTTCCTTGTTTAAAGGTCGGTTGCAGAGCCTTCACACCAAAAATGGAAGAAGGGGCATTTTTGCAAGAAATATGAGAAGTTAAGGACCTGAATGCAAGAAATTTTGAAACTTAGGGGTCTAACTAAGAAAAATAGAGATTTAATGGACTAAAATGCAAACTAGGTCAAGTTGGACTCTGATTGGGACGAAATTTTGGTGCCAACCTAATTTGGACCCAAGAAATCTAATGGTGAAGTTAGATTTGAGTTTTGATCACGTTTGTCTAGGTAATTTGCACATAAGCCCAAATTAGGGTAAAATTCTATCTCTAATTCTGTTCAAAGTCAAAATAAGTTCAGATGGTCAAATCAAGGGTACCAAATCTCTCAGGATGGTTTTCTATGAATTTCAGGAGGTTTAGATGAATTTTATCCTGACCAGAACCTCTTCAATTCAAGAAGGTTTGAAATTAGGACTTTTTATTCTGATTCAGTTCTCGAAACGCATGAAACCCTATTTCTGTCTATATGGACCCACTCATTGGACTTTAATGCTCATTTGACCTTCTGACAAATCTCGTTGTTAA
The DNA here is from genome assembly GCA_037157565.1 of Thalassia testudinum. Lineage (NCBI taxonomy): Eukaryota > Viridiplantae > Streptophyta > Magnoliopsida > Alismatales > Hydrocharitaceae > Thalassia > Thalassia testudinum. The sequence goes on from JAZHRO010000007.1 coordinate 3,436,205, forward strand.
TCTTCATTCATGATGTGATATTAAAATTGTAGGATTAACCTTATTTTAGTGTTTTCTTGTCAAAATGGATTTGCATGGAATTACAGCCCTCAGGCGATTATGTAGGAGCATTTATCACTTGATTCTTACTAATTAAAGCTAATTATGACTCATGATGGTGTTACCATCAATGAAAATACCTCCATTAAGCTCAATAATATCCGTATTCAACTTGATGATGCCCTCCTAAAATTAAGTGATCTTTATATGCAAAAAGTCAAACTCAACTGGTTGAAAAATGGTGAAGGCTGCAATACGTTTTTCTTTACGACCATTAAAAGGAGGTTTGCCAAACGTGCTATGTTTGTCACTCTGAAACAGGTTTTAAAATCGTCGCGTTGCAGTATATATCGAATCAGTGCGAAAACATATAATATTTATTACTCGAATGAAATCTAACGTCGAACACAAGGAGCAAGTGGAAATATAATTCTCAAGACCACAATTCAAATGCAATTTAAGAATTTCAAATAATAATGATATATAAATGAAATCTGATGTTAATAATGCAAAAAGATGAAAGGGTAAAATGGTGATTTGAATCACCAAATTACCCTACAATGTTAAGCTTTGCAAACTACTTAGAGTATATAAGCCAAATGAATCTCAATTTAACCAATAGAACCAAGGTATCAGATATCAAACAACAGAATAAGCTTAGACACCCTAACAGAGGCAAAGGCCTCTTCTTCTTTCTTCTTCAAGCCTCAGGGAGAGGCTTCTCTCTTCTTCTTTTCCTTTTCCTTCTCTTTCTCTCTTCTTCCTTCTCTTCTTCCCTTAGCTTCAGAGAAGGCGCAACACGAAACTCAGCATGCCAGTAGAGGCAAAGGCCTCTCTCAGATCTCACAAGAGTCAAGAGGAGGGCGGCAGAGCAAAACACACCCCCCCCTCTCCTCTCTTTTTCTCTTCTTCCTCTCTCAGAACCAGCAAACCAAACCAGACCCGGGTATCCGGCTAAACGGACCAAGCTCAAACCCGCGAGGTGTAAGCGCGGGTGAGGGCGTGCATGGGCATGTACAAGGGGACCTCATCCCGTGCTACTAAGGCGATAAGGCTATAAAAGGAAATCAATTTATGCATTCGTGCGCACCCGTCAATTTCCGATGTGGGACTAATGCCCCACCCTTCTTCGCGTGACAATAGCAGCTGAAGGTCATCGCCAATTGGAGCACTGCTACAGCTTGGGTGTTAAATCTAAGACCTGGAGCAGATCCTAGGCTGTAGTCGTGTCGAGTGCCAGTGGCACCAGGTCGTCTCAACGCTGGAGGAGCTCGGTCGTGGTCGAGGATGGAGGTGGCAGTGGCAGCAGTCCAGTAGAGACCTGAAACGCGAATACGGGCTCGAGGGCCCCAATTAAATGGCTCCTTAGCTTCGTCGTAGCACGGCGAAGGTGATGGTCTTGTGGCAAATGGCGGCGTGAAGTGGCCGATCGAAGTCAGGGAAGGAGGTTGGTGATGGGTTTGTTCAGTGGCATGAGTGGGTGGATGAGAGAGCTAATGGAGTGAGGGGTTTTGAAGAGTGGAGCACGGTGGAGTTGATGGAGGTGATAGCGATGAGTTTCGAGCTGTGGAGCAGTGGTTGGGCGTCACCGGAGCTTCGCCGAAGTGGAAGGAGATGAAGAGGGTGCGAGTGATGTAGCGAGTGTGAGTGAGTTGTGAGTGCGGGCAAAAAAAGTAGAGTGAGAGAGAGATAGAGAGAGATAGAGGGACTTAGGGATGCGGTAGAGAAATGGAGGGCTCCGGTGTTGGTCGACCGGAGCCGGAGAAGGAGGTAGAGGCGGCAACAATGAATCAGACGGAGGAACGCCCTCCCTTTTGCTGGGGAGGGTCGCGAGGAAGAGAGGAAGCCAGTCGACCATCCAATTTAATGGTTGGACGGCCGAAGGAGGAGGTCTAAGAGGTCGCCGGTGCAGGGGTCTATGGTGGTCGGAGGTAGGTTTCTAGGCCTTTTGACGCACCAAGACTTGCTAAAAAGCTTGGCCGTGCAACAGAGGTTCTTTTATAGGCCATAGGATGCTTTTCCAAGCTTAGAAAGAAGCTTCCAAGCTTGGAAGGTTTTTGCGAAATAGGATACGAGAACCCTTGAAAGGTTCGCATGGCCTTTGAGAAAGACCTAGAGCCCAAGGAATGGCTCAAATGGAAGGTAACTTCCCAATGAATCCCCGTATCAATTTTGGGAGAGATTGATTGAGAATCAAGTGAGAAACCCTTGCTCGAAACTCGATGGTGAAGGTTTAACCTTCCAAAAATTGTGTGGGGACCTATTTGTGAAAATAATGACAAAGTTAGGGGTCTTTTTGTAGGGATTTTGAAAGTTAAGGGCAGATGTGTGATATATAAGAATCAGACATGACCAAATTACAAACTTGGTGAAGATAGTATCAGATTTTGTCCAAATTTGGGTACAAACCTAATTTGGACCTAAGGAATCCAATGGTGAAGTTGGATTTTGGTTTTGACCAAGTTTGACTAGGTAATATGCAAAAACCCAAATTAGGGCAAATGTCTGTCTAGGACTCTATTTTAGGTCAAGACGAGTTCTGATGGTCAAATTGAAGGTACCAAACCCTAGAGAATATTTTTATATAAATTTTAGAGGGTTTAGGTGAAATTTATCTTGAACAGAACCTCATTTTATTAAGCAGGTCTGTTTTTAGGGTTTCAGAAGTCATTTAATTCTCAAAACACGCAAAAACCCTTTTTCTGTCTGTTCTAACTCACTTGTTAGCCTTCTAGGATCATTTGACCCTTAATTAACCCTTGAGAAAATCCGTGGTTATTCTGCATTCAAGATAATGGTAAACTTACAGTTTTAACCCTAGTTTCCTATTTTTCTTTCAAAATGATTTTATAGTGAATTATGGCCTTCTGTCAGTTATGTAGGAACATTTATTCCTTGACAATGACTAAATTGAGCTAGTTATGGCTCATGATGGTGTTCCCATCATGCTAGATCTTCTTTGGTGGATAAAATTGGAAATGGGACTAGCTTGGTTGCAACCCAAAAGTCGATTTTCTATCTTGAGAACCTTCTTGCCTCCCAAACTCGTAATGGTTATGAACCTTTCATTCATCACATCCCCTCCCTAATCACATCGCTGATTCTAAGGGTCTTTTTAAAGCTCCTTTTGAGGTAGAAATCCTTGAGGTTTTGTCCCAGATGCCTTCCAATAAGACCCCTGGCCTCAATGGGTTTAATGTCGAATTCTTTAAATGTTGTTGGGATTTGATTAAATTTGACGTTACAGAGGTAATCTGCTACTTCTTTAGCACTTGTAGGGCCCCATGCTCCTTCAATAACACTTTCATTACCCTTATCCCCAAAAAAGCGAATGTTCTTGATCTTGCTGACTATAGGCCTATCAGCTTGTGTAACGTTGTCTATAAAATTGCCTCGGGTATCCTTGCCAAACGATTAGAAACCCACCTTCCTAATCTGATTTCTCATGAACAGGTTGGTTTTATCAAGGGTAGATCCATCTCTGACCATATTGCCACTACTTTTGAGCTCACCCAACATCTGGATAAGAAGGTTCATGGCTCCAATGTTATCTTTCAACTGGACCTTGAAAAGGCTTATGATAGAGTGGAGTGGGGGATTCTTTTCAAAATTCTTGAGGCCGTTGGTTTTTCCCGCCAATGTATTAATCTAATTAAGGCCTTTGTCTGCCATGAGGGGTCTTCCATTATGATTGATGGGAGCTCATCTCCTTTCTTTAAGGCCTCTCATGGCTTGTGACAAGGAGACCCTATCTCACCTTTTCTATTCGATATATTTTTGGAACCTTTTATAAGGAACCTGGAGCACCTTGTGGATCTAGGGAGAATTCAATCTTTTTCCTTTAGGCATAATATTCCTCCCTAGATCGCACTTCTGTATGCTAATGACATTATCATCTTTACCAATGGGAACCTCAAATCCATCCGTAATCTTTCCAAATTCATTTCCTCTTTTGAGGAAGTGTTTGGCTAGAAGGTTAGCCTCCATAAGAGTTTTTGTTATGTTGGAAAAAATTTTCCCAATGGTAGACTTCCCCGCCTTCTTTCCATTATGGGATACCAAAATTGCTCCTTTCCTTACACGTATCTTGGTTGTCCCATCTTCTCTAGTCGAGCTAAAATCTCCTACTTCTCTAATATTATTGACAAGGTCCAATCCAAATTAGTGGGTCGGAAAGCTAATCTCCTTTCAGTTGCTGCCAGACTTCTCCTGATCAAACATGTGCTCACCTCTGTCCCGATACATATCATGGTTGTTCTTGATGTTCCATCTTCCATGATTCAAAAAATGAATTCTATCTTTGCTAGTTTCTTCTGGGGGAACGTGAGGGATGACTCGCACCATTATTAGATTTCCTGGAACAAAATTACCTCCCCTCAGAGCTCGGGGGGATATGGCATTAGGAATTTGTCTCATCTCATCAAAGCCTTGAGAATGAAGAGGGTCTGGAATATTATTCACGATGATTCCATCTTTTCTACCCTTGTTTGTGATCTTTGGAGAAATGGCAGCTTCTCTACTCTCCCTTCGAGATTTTGTGCTCTATACCATGCCTATGAGGATATGTGTAACGAGCGCGTGCCCCAGACGTCTTTTAAGACGTCTGGGAGGTGGCCCAGACGTCTGTAAAGACGTCTGGGATCACATCCAGACGTCTGACCAGACGTCCGGGATAGTTTACAGACGTCTGACGAACAGTTATGCTCGCACGGGATATTCGTCTGCGCGCCTGTGCGCGCAGACCTGCGATCCGCATCTTCTCTGCGGCTGCAGGCGACTGCGATCGTCTCTCCCTCCTCTCCGCGCGGCGTTAAAAGGGGGAGGGGGCGCGCCTCCCCTCCCGTCTCCACCATCTTCCTCCTTCTCTCCTGCCTGTGCGCGAGAGCGAGCGGACGCGAGGGCGCAGCGGCAGCGGCGGCCGCAGTAGGCGCGGAGGAGCTGCGGCGTGCGAGGGCGGGGCTCTGCCGTGAGGGCGAGCTCGCCGGGAGCGGCTTGGCCGGCCGGCGGAGGGCGCAGGGGGCGCAGAGCGTCGCGAAGAGGGACCTGCTTCGAGCGGAGCAGCGGACGCGCGAGGTGCGACGCGGGCGGCGTCGCGAGCGGAGGCCGAGCGAGGTTCTGATTCTGGAAAAATCTCCAGAATCAGACGTCTGGACTGATATCCAGACGGCATGGTCGACGTCTGTGTGATCATACAGACGTCTGAAAGGTGAGTTCCGCTTTCTCCTTTTTTTGTCGACTGACCGTACTGAGGGAGGAGGGTTGGCTGTGCGCAGGTGTTCGGATTCGTCATCCTTTGCGAATCCGACGTCTGGAAGTTGTACCAGACGGCGGGAGTGACCTCCAGACGTCCGGAGAGACCATCGGACGTCTGGGATCTAGGAGAGACGTCGCCACAGACTTCTGGACGTCCGGGGAACCAAGCCGAACAGGTAATTCTCTGATCCACCGTTTAAGACGTCTGGAAGGAGTTCCAGACGTCTGATTTTGCACAGTATTGTCTTTCTCGACCCGTTTAGGGCCCGTTTGGGCTCCGTTTTCCGCGATTCGAGTTGCGTTCGTTTCAGAATTTATTCCTCTACCCGCCTACAGTAGCTATACACTGTTTTGAGACACTCCTTGTGTTGATCCTTGTGGTAGGACCTCGTTCGGTTGCCGTCTTGAGAGTCGCGGAGGCGCGCGGGATTCCCGACCACGCCCCCATTACTTCCGTTGTACCTGGTAGAGTGGTTTTATGTATTAATAAAATCTGTTAAAGTATGGAACCATAACTAGAACCTAGGGCATTGCATGAATCCTAGGAATGAGAAATATATGGAATGATAGCTCCTAGGTGTTGCATGAATCCTAGGGCCGGAAAACTAGATTGTATGATAGATCCTAGGATATGGCATGAATCCTAGGATGGAAAAACTAGTGGAATGTACATTACTGCAGTCTTGGAAAAATGGAAAGGAATATATAAAGCTGCCTGTAAATTTAATTAACAGCTGCCTGTTATGCATAGAGAATCATGTTGAGATCATGGAATGTGAGAACGTGAATCTGGAAAGTGAAACATATGATGTTCTGAGATAAAGAGCTGGAACCCTACGGGGAATTAGGAGTGGAACTCCTGGAAAGAAAAGGAATGGAACTGAGATGTAGTTTGTACTGTCTCTTGGGTACGCAGTACCAAGGGAAGTACCTGTACCTGTTTTAGTGCAGAGTGGGGCCAGCCGCCCCAGGGACCCGGGGTTAGGCTTGGCCGCTCTGTACCGACTTGTTGGCCCTCGTGTACGTAGTACCGAGGAGAGCTAGTAGTGTTAGGAGAGTACTAGCTACCCCACGGGCCCCGGGGTTCTGCTAGCCTCCTTCACCGACTTGTTAGGCCCACTAGGGCAAACCAGGGTGTCAGGCGAGGGTGCGCGGACTGTGGAGGGGCAAGGCCCCGGTTTGGTTACTGTGGAGGGGTTGGACCCCTGTTACTGAGAGGGCTCTGCCCTGGTTCCGTGCTGTGCTTTGGGCGCACCCGTTAACGGAAACGACTGACCGCGTGCCAGTACGGGCTAGCTACCTGTGCGTTTATCGCGCGTGCCGTAGTCACCGTTACGTCTGTCAGTGACCTTGGGGTGGTTGACTGAGGGTAGGATCACCACGGGGGACTCTCCCGGCCAGGAGAGCACCACGTGCGACTTCTACTGTTGGAAAAGACTGCAATCAAGATCGTCCCACGAGGACATTCGAGATCAAGTAAAGGATCTGAGAAGTAAATGAAATAGTGAGAAAAATTGAAAGATGTAAATAAAGGAAGTAATAGAACATAACAGCTACTGTACACTCTACTGTTGCCTTTAGTTAGTTTGCCACTCTACTCAGCGTTTTGCTGACGTGTTACACTCGTTACCTTTTTCAGGACCAGGTGTTGAGCAGCCAGGGTCGGCGGCTGCAGAGGACGCTGGGCCGAGTAGGGTCCAGTAGAGTTGCCACAGCTTTGTACCTTCTTTTGTTTCTGTTCTAGTGAGTAGTTTTGTTTCCGCTGTACCTTCTTTACCTGCAGTTTTTGTTATATGATAAATGTTGTTTTACTGTTGTGGTGGTGCCTACTGTAGTAGTTTCTTTCCTTACTGCTGTACTTTTTACTGTTAGTTATATTCATGCTGAATGTGGTTTATTTTACTGTCTTTTGGTTACTTCCTCGTTGGACGACTGGGTCTTGGGATTAGTCGAGTCGGTCCGGTTCTCGTGTCTCGTAGGGACTCGGGAACCGGGTCGTTACAAGATGGTATCAGAGCAAGGTCGTCCCGAGAAGTGAATCAACTGACTGGAAAATAACCAATTCACATGTTTATAGCTAGAGTAGCCACCACAACATATCTCTTGACTTGAGCTCTTAGAAGTGTTGTTAGGTACCCGTCTGTTTTGACGTTTCCGTTTTGTTTCGCGTCTCCTTGCAGGAGATGCCTCGTCGTGGGACTGGCGAGACTGGCCGCGGGCGCGGCCGTGGGCGAGGACGGCGAGGTGGACGTGCTGTCGTTGACGTCTCGGTGGACCAGCCACCACTCCCTGGCATCCAGGCCCAGGACCTCGCCAGACTGATACGGGATATTGTACGAGAGGAGCTCCACCCACCGCCCCGAGCACCTCCTCCTGGGGTTGCAGAGGGGGAGTCCTCTGTGGGACCACGCGACGGACGTGGCGCCGGACACGAGGGAGGGGATGGGCCCCTGCCGCCCCCACCTTCCTCCGACACTTCTGTACACGAGACACCTTCGCCTGGAGGCGCACCAGCACCTCCCCTACAGCACCACTTCGAGCTTTTCGGACAGTTCCGGAAGCTGAAGCCCCCCTCCTTCAAGGGGGATGAGGACCCGACCGAGGCAGAGGACTGGCTTGAGCAGCTGGAGAAGATCTTCGACACCCTTCGCCCCCCGGAGGAGTGCCGCGTGGCCTTTGCCACGTACCAGCTGGAGAGTGCGGCACACCGGTGGTGGAGGGCGGTCCGGGGACAGGAGAGGGACGAGCCGACGTGGGACCAGTTCGTCACCCTCTTCTGCGAGCAGTACTTTCCCCAGACGTGGCAGGACCAGAGGAGGCGGGAGTTCCACACTCTCCGCCAAGGGACGATGACCGTGAGCGCGTACCGCACGCGTTTCTTGGAGCTGTCCCGCTTTGCAGCGACAGCGGTAGCCACTGAGGAGGAGCGCCTTTGGAGGTTCACCGAGGGGCTCCGGCCTGCGATCCGGGGGTATGTCAAACCCCTGAAGCTGCCGACGTTTTCGAGGGTGGTAGAGGCAGCCATGACTTACGAGGAGACCAACCCGTCCGCGCGAGAGACCGACGGCGGGCGGAAGAGGCCCTTTCAGCCAGACTTCTCGCGGGGTCGGCGAGAACGGAGACACGTGGCGTCCGCAGGAGAGCCGTCACGTTGTGCAGGGCCATCAGTGGCCTTTGGGGGCCCTCGACAGGGGCCCGTCGCCAGCACCGGACCCCCGCCTAGCTGACAGCAGGGACTCACTGAGGGCGGGAGTCAGGTTCCCCTCTGCTACCAGTGTGGCCAACCGGGCCACGTCAGGAGGGACTGCCCATCTAGGGCAGGAGGTCAGCAGATACTTCCCGCGCAGAGCACTGGAGGGCGCGCAGGAGGCCGCGGTTTCCAGGCGCGAGGAGGAGGACCGCAGTCGCGAGGAGGGTACCGGCCAGCACCTACCCGTCCGACGCAGAGTGTGGCTGCTTCGTCCGCACCTAGAGCTGAGGGGCGTATCAACGCCCTAACACACAGGGACGCCAGAGCTTCGGGATCCGTGGTAGCAGGTATGGTTTCAGTTTCTGGCAGACTCGTTTACACGCTTTTCGATTCCGGCGCTACGCACTCGTTTGTCGCAGACAGTTTCGCAGTTAGTTTGGACCAGGATTTTGCATTGTTAGAGAAACCGTTCGTAATCAGAGGTCCGAGTGGTCAGCTGTTTGTAGCTGAGGAGGTGTACACGGGTTGCGGGGTCAGCATCGGGGGACACAGCCTGCCAGCTGACCTGATTATGATACAGATGGAGGACTTTGGGGTGATCCTGGGGATGGATTGGCTGTCCGCTTACCACGCATTGGTAGACTGCTTTGAGAGGAAGATTGTCTTCTCCATTCCGGAGTTGCCTTCCTTCGAGTTTCACGGGCAGCCAGTGGACGGAGGTTTCAGGTGCATTTCGGCACTTCGGGCGGCGAGACTTTTGAGCCAGGGGTGTGAGGGCTTCTTAGCTTGTGTGGTGGCAGAGCACAGCCCCGTGGCAGACTTCCAGAGCATCCCGGTGGTCAGAGAGTACCCCGACGTGTTTCCAGACGAGTTACCAGGACTACCGCCCGAGCGTGAGATCGAGTTTGAGATCTCACTAGTACCAGGGACCAACCCCATCTCCACCGCGCCATACAGGATGGCACCGCTTGAGCTGCGAGAGCTCAAGTCTCAGTTGCAGGACCTTTTGGAGAAGGGTTTCGTGAGGCCCAGTGCGTCTCCCTGGGGAGCCCCGGTACTGTTTGTGAAGAAGAAGGATGGGACCCTACGCCTTTGTGTGGACTACAGACAGCTGAATAGGGTCACCATCAAGAACAGATATCCGCTGCCGAGGATTGACGATTTGTTTGACCAGTTGTGGGGTGCCACGGTGTTTTCCAAGATCGACTTGAGGTCTGGATACCACCAGTTGAGGATCAGGGAGACCGACGTCTCCAAGACAGCTTTCCGCACCCGGTACGGACACTACGAGTTTTTGGTCATGCCGTTTGGGCTGACCAATGCCCCCGCTGCTTTCATGGACCTGATGAACCAGGTGTTCAGACCGTACTTGGACCAGTTTGTGGTGGTTTTCATAGATGATGTACTCATCTATTCTAGAGATCGGACGCAGCACGGACAGCACTTGCGGATGGTTCTGGACACTCTGAGACGACGCAGGCTGTACGCCAAATACAGCAAGTGCGAGTTCTGGTTGAGGGAGGTGACCTTTTTGGGTCATGTGATCTCTGGAGACGGCCTGGCGGTGGATCCCGCCAAGGTCGAGGCAGTGCTCAGGTGGGAGAGACCGCGTTCAGTCACTGAGATTCGCAGTTTCCTGGGACTGGCAGGTTACTACAGACGGTTCATCAGAGGGTTTTCGCAGATTGCACGTCCTATGACACAGTTGACTCGGAAGGATGTGCCTTTCACTTGGACAGACGCCTGTGAGGCGTGTTTTCTGGAGCTGAAGGAGAGGTTGACCTCGGCTCCCGTGCTCACCATTCCTGACAGTAGTGGCGGGTTCGTCGTGTACACGGACGCTTCCTTGCAGGGGTTAGGAGGTGTGCTCATGCAGAGGGGTCACGTGGTCGCTTACGCTTCGCGGCAACTGAAGCCCCATGAGCATACCTACCCTACCCACGACCTAGAGTTGGCAGCTGTTGTCTTCGCGCTGAAGACATGGAGGCATTACTTGTACGGTGAGACCTTCGAGATTTTTACAGATCACAAGAGCCTCAGATATCTTTTTGACCAGAAGGAGCTCAACATGAGACAGAGACGTTGGTTGGAGCTCCTGAAGGACTACGACTGCAGCATCTCCTACCACCCGGGAAAGGCCAATGTGGTGGCTGACGCCTTGAGCCGTAAGGCGCCCGCACGCTTGGCCAGTCTACAGTTACAGAGTTGGAGCCTTTTGGAGGAGGTGGGCAGTTGGCGACCTCTAGAGTTACGAGGATACTGTGGGGCAGTGACGGTGACACGGCAGACCAGACCAGAGTTGATAGACGCATCATCACGGGACAGATGGCCGATCCGTACTTGCAGTCTTTGCGCGACAGAGTACTGTCAGGGGACCCAGGGGACTTCTCTTTCACAGACCAGGTGTTACGCTTGAGGGGACGGCTGTGCGTCCCCAGAGACGAGGAGCTATTGAGAGAGCTCCTGACTGAGGCACACGGTTCCAGATTCACCATACATCCCGGAAACACGAAAATGTACCATGACTTGAGACGCGAGTTCTGGTGGAGAGGGATGAAGCGGGATGTGGGTGAGTTCGTGCAGCAGTGCTTAGTGTGCCAGCAGGTGAAAGCCGAGCATCAGAGGCCTGCAGGGCCGCTTCAGCCGCTTCCAGTGCCAGAGTGGAAGTGGGAGAGCATCACCATGGACTTGGTGGTGGGTTTACCTGTTACCCAGCGAGGACACGACGCGGTCTGGGTAATAGTGGATAGGTTGACAAAGACGACACGATTCTTGCCGATCCGAGTCACTTTGGGACCAGCACAGTTGGCAGAGAGGTATATCCGTGATGTGGTGCGACTACACGGAGTTCCGCGGGAGATCATATCCGACCGGGATACCCGCTTTACGTCCCAGTTTTGGGCTGAGTTTCAGCAGGCTTTGGGGACGAGGTTGAGGTTTAGCACGGCTTACCACCCCCAGACGGACGGACAGTCGGAACGCACGATACAGACACTTGAGGATCTTTTGCGTGCCTGTGTACTAGACTGGAGGGGCTCTTGGGAGGAACACCTGCCCCTGGCAGAGTTTGCATACAACAACAGTTATCACTCGAGCATCGGCATGGCTCCCTACGAGGCTCTGTACGGACGGAAATGCACGGCACCCTTGAGTTGGGTTGAGGTGGGGACCAAGTGGGAGGTTGGCCCCAGGTTGATCCGGCAGAGTCAGGAGGTAGTTGAACAGATCCACAGACGACTCCGCACTGTCAGGAGCAGACAGAAGAGCTACGCAGATCGCAGACGCAGAGAGGTGCAGTTCGAGGTTGGGGACCACGTCTTTCTTCGTGTTTCGCCCATGAAGGGCTTACAGCGGTTTGGGGTGAGAGGGAAGCTCGCGCCGAGGTTCGTGGGGCCCTTCGAGGTCCTGGAGCGGGTTGGACCCGTTGCTTACAGACTTGCCCTTCCCCCGCAGCTTTCTGGTGTGCACGACGTGTTCCACGTGTCCAACCTCAGGAAGTACGTAGCCGATCCCAGCCACGTACTGAGTCACGAGAGCGTCGAGGTGAGCGACGACCTGACCTACCCCGAGCGGCCAGTGCAGATCCTAGACCGAGCCGTCCGCAGGTTGAGACGAAAGCAAGTACCCCTGGTAAAGGTTTTGTGGAGGAGCCAGCGGTACGAGGAGGCTACCTGGGAGCCTGAGGCGGCAATGCGGGAGCGGTACCCAGCGCTTTTCGCGGGTACGTCTTTTCGGACCGGCTTCGGTCCTCTTTGAGTTTGTTATGGTTATTTGGACATCCTTTTTCCGCACCCTAGTTGGCGCAAGTTTCGGGGACGAAACTTCCTTTGAGTTTGTTATATTGTAACGAGCGCGTGCCCCAGACGTCTTTTAAGACGTCTGGGAGGTGGCCCAGACGTCTGTAAAGACGTCTGGGATCACATCCAGACGTCTGACCAGACGTCCGGGATAGTTTACAGACGTCTGACGAACAGTTATGCTCGCACGGGATATTCGTCTGCGCGCCTGTGCGCGCAGACCTGCGATCCGCATCTTCTCTGCGGCTGCAGGCGACTGCGATCGTCTCTCCCTCCTCTCCGCGCGGCGTTAAAAGGGGGAGGGGGCGCGCCTCCCCTCCCGTCTCCACCATCTTCCTCCTTCTCTCCTGCCTGTGCGCGAGAGCGAGCGGACGCGAGGGCGCAGCGGCAGCGGCGGCCGCAGTAGGCGCGGAGGAGCTGCGGCGTGCGAGGGCGGGGCTCTGCCGTGAGGGCGAGCTCGCCGGGAGCGGCTTGGCCGGCCGGCGGAGGGCACAGGGGGCGCAGAGCGTCGCGAAGAGGGACCTGCTGCGGGCGGAGCAGCGGACGCGCGAGGTGCGACGCGGGCGGCGTCACGAGCGGAGGCCGAGCGAGGTTCTGATTCTGGAAAAATCTCCAGAATCAGACGTCTGGACTGATATCCAGACGGCAAGGTCGACGTCTGTGTGATCATACAGACGTCTGAAAGGTGAGTTCCGCTTTCTCCTTTTTTTGTCGACTGACCGTACTGAGGGAGGAGGGTTGGCTGTGCGCAGGTGTTCGGATTCGTCATCCTTTGCGAATCCGACGTCTGGAAGTTGTACCAGACGGCGGGAGTGACCTCCAGACGTCCGGAGAGACCATCGGACGTCTGGGATCTAGGAGAGACGTCGCCACAGACTTCTGGACGTCCGGGGAACCAAGCCGAACAGGTAATTCTCTGATCCACCGTTTAAGACGTCTGGAAGGAGTTCCAGACGTCTGATTTTGCACAGTATTGTCTTTCTCGACCCGTTTAGGGCCCGTTTGGGCTCCGTTTTCCGCGATTCGAGTTGCGTTCGTTTCAGAATTTATTCCTCTACCCGCCTACAGTAGCTATACACTGTTTTGAGACACTCCTTGTGTTGATCCTTGTGATAGGACCTCGTTCGGTTGCCGTCTTGAGAGTCGCGGAGGCGCGCGGGATTCCCGACCACGCCCCCATTACTTCCGTTGTACCTGGTAGAGTGGTTTTATGTATTAATAAAATCTGTTAAAGTATGGAACCATAACTAGAACCTAGGGCATTGCATGAATCCTAGGAATGAGAAATATATGGAATGATAGCTCCTAGGTGTTGCATGAATCCTAGGGCCGGAAAACTAGATTGTATGATAGATCCTAGGATATGGCATGAATCCTAGGATGGAAAAACTAGTGGAATGTACATTACTGCAGTCTTGGAAAAATGGAAAGGAATATATAAAGCTGCCTGTAAATTTAATTAACAGCTGCCTGTTATGCATAGAGAATCATGTTGAGATCATGGAATGTGAGAACGTGAATCTGGAAAGTGAAACATATGATGTTCTGAGATAAAGAGCTGGAACCCTACGGGGAATTAGGAGTGGAACTCCTGGAAAGAAAAGGAATGGAACTGAGATGTAGTTTGTACTGTCTCTTGGGTACGCAGTACCAAGGGAAGTACCTGTACCTGTTTTAGTGCAGAGTGGGGCCAGCCGCCCCAGGGACCCGGGGTTAGGCTTGGCCGCTCTGTACCGACTTGTTGGCCCTCGTGTACGTAGTACCGAGGAGAGCTAGTAGTGTTAGGAGAGTACTAGCTACCCCACGGGCCCCGGGGTTCTGCTAGCCTCCTTCACCGACTTGTTAGGCCCACTAGGGCAAACCAGGGTGTCAGGCGAGGGTGCGCGGACTGTGGAGGGGCAAGGCCCCGGTTTGGTTACTGTGGAGGGGTTGGACCCCTGTTACTGAGAGGGCTCTGCCCTGGTTCCGTGCTGTGCTTTGGGCGCACCCGTTAACGGAAACGACTGACCGCGTGCCAGTACGGGCTAGCTACCTGTGCGTTTATCGCGCGTGCCGTAGTCACCGTTACGTCTGTCAGTGACCTTGGGGTGGTTGACTGAGGGTAGGATCACCACGGGGGACTCTCCCGGCCAGGAGAGCACCACGTGCGACTTCTACTGTTGGAAAAGACTGCAATCAAGATCGTCCCACGAGGACATTCGAGATCAAGTAAAGGATCTGAGAAGTAAATGAAATAGTGAGAAAAATTGAAAGATGTAAATAAAGGAAGTAATAGAACATAACAGCTACTGTACACTCTACTGTTGCCTTTAGTTAGTTTGCCACTCTACTCAGCGTTTTGCTGACGTGTTACACTCGTTACCTTTTTCAGGACCAGGTGTTGAGCAGCCAGGGTCGGCGGCTGCAGAGGACGCTGGGCCGAGTAGGGTCCAGTAGAGTTGCCACAGCTTTGTACCTTCTTTTGTTTCTGTTCTAGTGAGTAGTTTTGTTTCCGCTGTACCTTCTTTACCTGCAGTTTTTGTTATATGATAAATGTTGTTTTACTGTTGTGGTGGTGCCTACTGTAGTAGTTTCTTTCCTTATTGCTGTACTTTTTACTGTTAGTTATATTCATGCTGAATGTGGTTTATTTTACTGTCTTTTGGTTACTTCCTCGTTGGACGACTGGGTCTTGGGATTAGTCGAGTCGGTCCGGTTCTCGTGTCTCGTAGGGACTCGGGAACCGGGTCGTTACAATATGAAACCTTTTAGTAGATGGGAGATTCATAAGGGAAATGTGGATTTCTGGTTTGATATATGGGTTGGTAATTCTTCCCTTAGGAATTTCATTCCTGAGGGTATTCACGTTCAACGTATCCCTATCAAGGAGATCATTTCTAGTTTTAATTCCAACCCCCTAAGAGACTACATACCTCATCACTTGCGGGAAAATATTGATCATACCTCGATTGATGCGACTAAGGATAGACCTATTTGGACTCCACAGTCCTTTGGATCTTTCTCTGTTTCCTCGACATATCATTTGTATTCTGGGAGTGTTGTCGAGAAACCTATCTTCAAAAACTTATGGAGCCTCAAGCTTTCGCTTCGGATGTCCCTTTGCATCTGGTGGGTTCTATCTCAGAGACTACCCACAGATGACAATATTTGTAAACTTGGCTTCCTGCAGGTCTCCAAGTGTTCTTGCTGCCCCCGGAATCCTTCTATTGAGACGTCCATGCATATTTTCTCTCACTGCGAGCTTGTCCTAAGGATTTCTAAATGGGTGTTTCAAAAAAAATTTCTTTTCTCCTATTGACCCTGCCCTTTTCTTCTCCATTATGGAGGCTTGCTCCTCTCATAGAAGGGGAAATATCATCAAAGCCATGATTTGTTTTATTTGGTATTATGTTTGGTAGGTGAGGAACAAAATTCGTCATGATAATTTTAATTGGAATGGTCTTGATGGTTTCTTCAGCATGGTTGGCTTACTTTTCAAATGTCTATCTAGATTGAGGATTAGCAGCCCAAAAATATGGCCCTCTCTTGGACTTGCCCCAATTTTGGATTTAAGATTAATTTGGCTATTAAGTCTGATAATCTTAATTCAATACTGGGATGGGTTATCAAGGATCATGTTGGGAATTTTATCTATGGGACCTCTTGCAAAACTCCCTTCATTCCCAAGGAAGTGGGAATTCTTAGAGCCCTTCACCATGCTTTGTCCGTTCCTTTGGTCAATTTTCCCCTACAGGTTGAAGTGGACTCTACTCTCTTATACTACTTGTGGAATGGTAAGATTCAGGTAGCATGGAAAGCTTCCAGGGATTTTAATTGCATTTTGGAAAGGAAAAATCAAATTCAATCTTTTGCTTATGTTCATTATGCAGTCAACTTTTTGGCTTCTAAGCTTGCAGAGCATGCTGACGATGATTCGAGGTTCTATAGAGAAATATCCGATCTTCCACAAAGACTTAGAGGCATTTATCAGTTGGACAAAATTCAATTTCCGTATATCAACTTTTGATTTTCTTTTTTCTTTTATGGAGACTTTGTTTTGATGTACTAAGCCATAAGTCATAATTCCTCTTTTTGTTGTATTGGCAAGTTTTGGCTTAGTCCTCCTATCTTTGATTACCTTTAGGGACTAAGGGTTGATTAATATTTACTCCCATTTTTGTTAAAAAAAGAAGGTTGGTGTTTTCTTTTTATATTAAATTTAATGAACTTAAAAGATTGGATGGTAATTTCCTTTATCTTAAGATCATTAATTAAAATTGTATGATGTGTGAACGTGCTTAACTAAGCTTAAGCTTTTATTAACCTTCACTACTAATATTAAATAATTAGTATACATTTTTTTTTACACAATGCAAATTATTAATATTAATGATAGAAAATGAAAGAAATAGGAGGGAATGGAAAAAATATGCAGAAGATGATTAGAGACTTTTACCTCACAGAAATCTAAAGGCAAAGCAACCTGTAACAACATCTAAAAATCACCTTCCTTATTGCACAAGAACACATTACACTTTCTCAAACATAGAGTAAAGATGGGGTTCACATTAGGGTTAGAAGAAAGAGTCAAAAAGGGGAATGCATTAGATTAGGGTTCGAACAAAGTGTGAAGAAGAGGACTACAAACGGGGCCCCTTTTGTAGAATCAAAGGAATCAAAAGCCATCAATGCATCCAACAACAAACAAAAAGAGTACAACATATCATAAAAGCAATCTTAGACCATGCATTCACGAGAATTGCAGCAAGATTTGCGCATGAACAAAGCAAAGCTGAAGCCACATCAAGTCCAAGCAAGGAACCTCACCAATGGAGGTGCACCTTGGGGTAAAGGGATGAGAGAAGTAATGGTCATCTAATCTTTCTCCCAGCTAACATCGCCCTCAAAACAAAAGTCAGCATAGGTGAGTGAAGGAGAGGACATGAAGGCTGTAGCAAATGCAACGTGCCAAAGCCTTACAAAGGTGCGAATAGGGAATCAGCTGCGTAGGGTTTGCAATCGGTGGAAGATGAACAGGCACAGACGAGGTCATCTTCAAAAGAGGGCAGAAACTACAAGAGGGATAAGTTTGGAGGTTAAGTCGAGGGATAACTTATCCTCCCCTCAAACTTGGACTATACTAACATAGTTTGAAGTCCTTATGAGACAATAACTTATTCCCCACCATAAATAGACGTTACAACACCCCCCCCTCCCCCCTAAAAGGAAATATCCCTCGTTGTAAATCAAGCTTAAGATAGTGGATGAGTGAAAAACTGTAGAGGAAGAGGTGGAAGGAGGGTAAGGGAGGAAAAGATAAATTTAAGATTATTTTTTCTTAGGTCTGCCACTATTATCTTTAATAATGTTAATTAACAAATAACAATTATGTATTACGAAGTTTTTTTACCGGATATTTAAGTTAATACCACAAACATGATTGAAGTACTTATTTTTGAAGGTTTATATGTAATGACATTTGTATAAAAAAAATATCAATAAGAATATAATAATCCGTGGAAGTAGATCATGCATCTAGTGAATCTCCTCTCCCCGTCAGGTCTTCTCTACCCCATCTATACCATCAGTAGATGGAAATTATAGGACATCAACCAGTGGACAGTAACAGATGTAACGGAAAGATAAAGCGAAGGTCTTCTTGCATGTCACTTCAACAAATGCACCATTGCGTGTCATGTCAACAAATTCTTTATCATTTCAAGAAAAAATAAAAAAGAGCAACAAACTCCTGATGCAGCTCTCGGGGGGGAACTATCTCCCTCCAAAAGCTAGCATTTTGTATTGGCGAATTAATCTCCTATTCTTCGTGCTCCTATGATAGTTCCTCTTTTTCTCTCCTTATTTCACCTAACACTAAATCTAGAATTAGCAATTCCTCACTATATCAAGCACCCATCTTATGTTAGACCAAGGAATAAATCCTATTTATTATTCTACCAGGTGATAATCCCACATATTGGATTTATTCCAACTCTCCCCCACACACGTCAACATTGCTTGTTGTTATTCCTCTCATTCAATCAGATGTTCAATCATACAAAGAATAATCTTCTTCTCGTGCTAATCAAACAAGAAATGGGATTGCACAACTTGAACAAGAGTTTAATTCCATATTTAGAAGGGAAGGAATGGAGGGAAAAAGAGAGAGAGAAAGTCCCGGAAAATCAGCTATTCCAAGATTGGGTGGTATTTATATTAGTGAAAATATACAAAAATGCATTATGCTGACACATTTTGCAACGCGTCGGTCTGGTACACTGATTTACACTAGTATAAAATGATTTTAGATGATTTTACACCGGTGCAAAATGATCATAGAGTGATTTTGCATTAATGCAAAGTGATTCTCGGTGATCTTACACCTATGCAAAATGGTCATCGAGTGATTTGCAAAATGATCATAGAGTAAATTTACACCAATGCAAAGTGATTTTAGATAATTTTGTATCGATGTAAAATGATTGATAGTAATTTTGCACTGATGCGCCACGTAAGCATGTTGCAAAACGCATCAATTTTTATGTTTCGTTACCAAAGTCCTTTAGGTTATTTGAATAGAGGACAGGGTGGCGAAGAAATGAACAGCTGAACAAAGAGCCCTTTTATTCCAAAACTACAACCCTGTAGACTTCACTTACCAAGATGAGAAAGGCAAATAACAGTCAGTATAGGTGAAAAAATTACACAAGGTAAAGATAACATACACATGCATAACAATGGTGAGGACAATACGACAACAGCACAAGAGTTAGGTAACAATTTATAGGAAGAAAAAAGAAAGAGTTGCACACAATGTAATCAAGTTCATCCAATTAGGTAGATATCTGAGCAACTGCACCATACACATTTGACATTTTGGTAGATGGAATACCTTAGTAGAAGGATTAAAGGGGAAAAAAAAAAGAAAAAAAAATCCCATAGTAGATCCCGAAGGAATGAAGAAATTGATGCTCGCTTGAGCTTGGATAGCAGGGCAAAGGCAAGGGGCTCGTGGAGCGAGAGACACGAGATTCTCTTTTTTTTTTCTGCATCCATGCCTAGACGTGAAAAATGCTGAAAAGTGTGGTTTGATACCTGCCCACTGCCTCTTCTGCTTTATCGGGGGCATTATTTGTATTAATTAAGGAGTGCAGTCGTACAACTCTTTGACTCGCCTTTGCACCAATACCTCGTCGTGCACACACTTGGATATAGGATACAAATAGATCTTCAACTCAGAGTATATATATATTTAACTCATATCTTCCTTTCCTTGACAAGGAGATATATCTTTTCAAGGATTGCAAGTAGTGGAGCAACAAAGGCAACATTGTGGCAATATTTGTTTCCCGTGCTAAGGGAGTTAACTCAGCAAGTTACCCCACTCGCTTTAAATCAACGGAAGGCGAGTTGAGGCGGTGCAAGTTTATTTCATCAAGAGTGCAGAAAAAACTTAACCCACAAAGTTACTCCACTCACGGAGAAGTTAACCCGATGCCCTTCATTAACTCACACCCCTTCATCACGCGGTCATCGTGGCCAATGGGTACCCCCCTGAGGGCGATTGTGAATGTGTCTAGAGCTATTGATTGTGGTTGTCGTGCAGCGATGGTGGAGGAATCGGTCGATGTGGTCGGCGGTGTCGTTGTTATAAGATATGCCTCATTTTTTTACTTTGTTGATTAGGGTTTCATAGTCTAATTCATTGCCAAGATCTTGAATGTGATTAGAGTTTGTGATTTAGAAGTCTTTTTTTTTTATTTTGTTGATTATGTTATGTGTACCCCTCTTTTGATTGGTTTAGTTGAAATTGGTATTCGTCGATGGAGAAGACAATTGGTTTTCTAAGTTGTGGTGTAGATTTGCTTTGCCGACTAAGGTTGGGAGGGGTTGTTGTCTTCCACTGATCTTTTGTTGGTCCTCACGCTGTGCTTTTGCGATTAGAGTTTCACAATCAAGGTTGGGTGTAGGGGTCTTTAGGATGACTTTTTACCATTGCCATTTCTCAACTTTATTTGTGGTGCCTTTATAGGCAATGTCAGGCTTTCAGAAATGTTTTCATAGTGGTGTTTACTTTACAACAAGATATCTTTTGTGGTATGGTAGATGGTCCTTATGCGTGATTAAATCTGGTGGTTGTGATGTTCAATCCCTTCGTAAAGGCTACTACTACTTGATGTCTCTTCTTGTGACATTATTGGCTACTTATCTTCCACCTAAACCTTAAATTCTACACTTTAAGATGAAAAATCATTTCTCATAGATGAAACTACTTTCCATAAACCTAAATCCTAAATACAAACTCATAGATCAAAATCACTTTACACCGATACAAAATCACCAAATCACCTTTAAAATAATTTTACACTAATGTAAAAATGAGATTACACATATACAATGATACCTTATAATAATTTATCATAAATGCAAAATTACTCATAATAATTTATCATCAATGCAAGTAATTTATCACATTTACATTTAATTCAAAGTGATGTGACTTTTTTCAAAAAGCGATAAAACAAACCCACCTCGTAACAACTTACCTTATTTTATTTCTTTACATTAAAAATCAATTAAATAAAATCCACATTCACATCACCATACATCACTTTTGGCATCACTTTTGGCATCATTTTTTACATTTCTCTACATTTTGATCATACACAAACATAACCAAATAAACCCAAAATTATAACCAAGGGATTGATATATTGCTAATCTCTCAATTTAGAGATCGTGGGATCAGATACTGCCCATTGTATTTGACATTCTAAAAAAAACCAAAGCAAAACAAATATTTACAAGATGTTTTATGGTTATTCTGCAAAATTCTGTTCGTAAAAAAGGAGAGATGTAAGTTTTAATCTAATCCTTAAAGACTTGAGACATGCATGCTTCCTTTCATTAAAAGTAAAAAAAAAACTATCATCCAAGAGTAATCTCTAATGAAATATACCCATATCAATAATGCTAATTTTTTGAGATTAATAGAGCAACATAATTGATGCCATCCATCCCCATAAAATCCTCCCTGTACAGGATGCTGGATTCGAATCCCCCGGAAGTGCATACGTGTATAAGCTTGTGATGTGTGGTGACAATCTATATCCAACCACTCAACACCACAGAGTAGCTATAGCTATGATCATGAAGGTGTTTCATGGCAAATGAGAAATTAGAGACCTTTGTTTCAAAAAAAATAATAATAATGCTAATTTTTCTATCGGAATTCACCCACTCAATGAGTGTGTTGACAACTAGTTTATTAATTAAGCTCGTGATGGGTAAAGAATCGAGCATGACCTGAGACCTTCACCGTAAACCTTGATCAACCACTCCCAAACAAATGAACAAGAAAAAAATTCTACAAGCCTTGCTTGTTTAACAATGTCCACATCCATGATGCATGCCAAGCCATTTATTATATCAAACCAAACATTCCAATCAACCAAAAATAAAGCATACAAAACATTCAACTATCAGACATGACAAGCCTCTGCAGCATACTTCTATAGCTACCGACAGAAGAGTGCATTATGAGTAATCTCAGCACTGCAAAAGATATCACGTCTGAGCAGTAGAATGTGTATATACAGGAAATGGCATGCCACTGATCTCCGACTGCGGCCATGTCCTCACACACTCTGCATAGAATGTGCCTCGTTTACATCTTCAAACATGTCCCAGTCATCCTCAGAGGCAACCTTGTGGTCATCCTTTGAAGCAACTGATTCAACACCAACCCTGTGATTGCCTGTTGAAGTAACCAATTCAACACCAATATCACACTCTTTGATAGACTTTGAATCTTGTCGTTCTGAAATCAAGACTGGCACATCATCCCTAACAGGAGGTCCTGCAGGCTCGCCAGACTCAGCTTCCAGATTAGAAAAACCAGAAACTGAAGTCCTGGTAAACCCTCCAGAATATTTGAGGCCACCAAGGGATATGTGCTTGTCAACTCTCTCCTTCAAGGAGCGAACATCTTCACATATAACACCTATCTCACCCCTGCAGTTTACATCAAGACATAATCAAGACCACAGCTCAATAACAAAACTCTAAAACGGCAATGTACTACAACCTCATCATTGCATGAAAACACTAATCAGTTGCCTTCTGATATAAAAGTTGAGCTTTAACATCACAAACCTACAGCTCAGAAGACCTGGTATCCGCACATTAATGCTTCTTAATTGGGAAGAACTCCCAACTATGAAAAAACTGTTTCAGATTGGCGTTTCAATGTGTATGACTAAATCTTTTGGATATTCTCCATCTCAACTGCCTTGGTATCAGAATCAACCAAGCTGGCCATGCAAATGATACTGTTTCTGAAAGAACTGTAGTAAGTATTTGTAAAGGTTCATAGGGAGGGCACTCAAAAGAGAATAGACCCCTAGTAAGTAGTATCTAGAGTCAAGCCATCTTCAACATGGAGGCATTTCCAAATGCCTTTTAGGCAGAAAGGACGTAATACAGAATGCCGATTGACAAGGCCCTCAGATCTAGTTATTCTTACTCACTGCCGGCATTCCCCCTATGCAAAAGCCCATGATCTCAAATGTGTTTGTTTTGTGAACTATATACGAAATTGAGCAAGAAGGCTTAGTATGTTCTTTAGACTTCAAGCAAGAGAGTGGATGATTCGCTTGCACTCTTTTGAAGGATTCTCATCAAAGATGACTGTACTAGAGGTGAACAGGTTGGTGTCAAAATATGGGGTTTTCTCCACTAGTTTTTAAAAGGCTTCATAGGAAGTAGAAACATTGATGCATCATAAAGTCAATTGGACAAGCACATCCCCCAAATACCAGAATCTCAGGCTCGAGACATGGGATTCAAAGTACCTTTTAAGGCACAATAAGTTGAGTCTCATGTCTAAAGACGCAAAGAACAATAAGTAATTTTAAATGGTTGGACCTCTCCTCACTGCCAATTGTTTTTGAGTTGGACAATCTTACAGCACAACCAAGCAACAGAGATTCAAAGACCAAGATGCAATAGCTAGGTCACCCATTTGACCAGTCCGTATCTTCAACCAAAGAAGACCAATGTATGAGGACAAATGGAGAAGACAGTCCCAGTTCTAAAGATGTAACAATGTATAGTACTTTATAAATGGTTGGCCTTTCCACACAGTGCCAAATTGTTTTGACTTGGATGCTCCCACGAAGAGAGAATCTCAGTTAAGGGCATAGACAATCAGCGCTTAGTGCAGCATGATGAGGTCATGGAAAAGAACTTCTATCCAATATACAGGGAAGCCCGTTAATGCTGACATGCAGTTACCAATCAACTATATTGAGGAAAAGGCAGCCTTTTGTTCATTATGGTCAGTCTGAAATTATGCCATGCAAATTCTCTAAGTAATGCTGGGCGTAGTCTTCATATTTTTGTGCTGTATTTTGATTGAAATAGAATAATCTACTTTGGTTCCAGGAAGGGTTTTGCTACAACAGTACCACATTTGTGGCACCGAGAGCTGTCTTAGAATCATAATGGCAGATATGTCACTAGGTTTTGATACTCATAACATTGTCAGATTTTTTATGAAACGAAAAGTCAAAATGAGAGACTGATGATTTGGACATCCATATGAATGCTCATGGGTGTCCATGGCCAAGGTTGTGACAAATTAGATGATGTTGGACCTTATAGGAGGGGGTTGGGGTAGATCTACAAATGTAAGAAATGAATTACTTATTTTGAGCTAAGTGCAGAAATGAACCAAGATAAATCCCAATGGAGGTGAAAAATCCATGTATTTGCTCCACTTAGTTTGGGAGGCTAGCTTTGAATCTTACTTTTGGAATTTGGTCGACTTCTTAAAGAGTTTGATCACCATCAACATGATAGGAATCCAATCCAACTTCCAACATAGCAAATGCATGACTTGAACATCGCTCACTTACAGAAATGAAACTGTCAAGTCAGCTCCCTGATGGTTTTGGGATAAATGTGATTCTACTAGAACCATTCCATTTAAAAGGAAGTGACATAACATATTTACTTAATGCAAGAAAAACTCCAACCATGTAAAGGTAAAAAAGGACCAAGCATGACAAAGTGGAAAATAATAGAAAACTTACTGTAACATATCGACTATTCGGCCACGATCCACCAAAAATTCTCTCAACTGCAAAACAGAAATAAGTTTCTTAATTATGAGCTAAAAAACTACTGAAAGACAGTTATTGGAACCTTTTCTCAAAAAAGACTGATATACATTGGAGTTTTCTTCAGCTTCTTGCTTCAGTCTCTCGGACTCCTCAACCACCTTGTCCATTATGATTTCCTGTTCAGTTAGTTCACCGAGAGCATTGTCCTCTTTCTCAAGTATTACTTTCTCAGCTGCCATTTTCTCTGCCTCAGCGGTTGCTAGTCGAGCCTCAAGAGTTTTACGGATCTAACATGAAACACAACATTGTCAATAAGCCTCAGGCAAGAAGTACAGTGATTTGATAACTTGCAATAGATAAATGGAAATCATATGTTAATTGCTAGGATAAGCATTTATATTTCACTATAATCAATTATCAGATCTTAATTTTACAAAACAAACTATAGCAACCATTTTGGTGGTCTGACAATGCAAACTAATTTGTGAAGTTTCAGAAATCATACAACAAACACCACATAATCGATGCAGCTTCTCTTCCAGAAAGGATGTGAATACTACTTGAGATTGGTTTCATTTTGAATAAAATATGGGATTATATGATCAGATATGTTTCATTTCAATTTGACTATGATTTTGAAATGTGCTTTGTATATGTTGACATTTTTGTTATTCATTATGCACATTAATATATGAGCAATTTCGATAGCTGCACTCATCGTGAAAATACCAAGTCCTTTTTGTTGTGCAATTACAGTGGTTTCACATGAAAAGAAGACTATTTTGGCAATATACATATAATATCAATCATTGATTCAGCAACTCACCCAATTCAATGGTCCAAAATCCCTCCATCTTCCTCCCTAACCCTCCATTCCCTTCTCCCTCCTACACACCAGCCATTGTTATAGCCTACAGATCAAGCATCCACCACATGAGTCCTTCAAGTAGTAACTCAAAAGCTCTCTCTCCTAGTCCTATTGATCAATGCTCCTCTCCTTTGAAACAAACAAGGAATTTTAGCTTTCACTTTTAGGATAGCGTCATCTTTGAGAAGTTTGCAATAACCATTAGGAAAAAATGGTCTTTCCCCTCTAGTAAGGGCATTTTTTGCTTATAGTTTATGTGATATCCGCCTTACAATTCATTTTCATGGCATAGGATCTTTTTGGGGGAGTTTTCCACTGGTTTAGAGGTTCTGATTTGTGCTAAGGATGGCCTCCCTCGACTAGTCTCAAGTGACATCAAAATCGATGGAGACAAGGGTCTATAAGAACCTGTTCTTTGGTTCTATGTTCAAGCTTGATGGAACCAATTATGCTCAGTGGCCACAGGCATTCATGATGACTGTTGAAGGACAAGGAAAAAAGCATATTCTCATAGAATTGGAACCCACGGAGAAGATGGGCAAGTATGTGACATGAAAAATGGATAATGCCATAGTGCATATTTGAATGATGGGCAGTGTTTATTCCCTACATTGGCAACAAAATTATGTATTATAGAATGACAAAAGAGATGCGGGATAGTCTTAAAGTCGTACTTGCATGAGGAGAGCTTCAATCATGTTGCTTTGTCTGCTCTGACTAGTGGTACACGTGACTCAGATTGGTTTGCCTTAAGTGCTTTAAATGCTGGTGGCATGCCATCGATATGGCCTTTTTTGGGATAAGGACATATCAACACAATGCGTCAAAATACACAGGTATTGACGAAAGTTTGCCATGTACCAATCAATTCTACCCATATCAAGGGTCTTCGTTATAATTTTTATTTCATTTCACCGATATTTATTGCCAGTGTGGCATTAAGTCCCCATGTCGCATCTTCTATTGTTGTCGTCCGTCGGTGCTGTTGGCTGTTGGTGATTGTTGTTGCTGCTACTAGGTGATGTTGTTGGTTGCTTGAGCCTTAATCTTGTTGTCTCCAAGCCATGCTCCATTCAAATCTCTGTCTAGATCTATGGATCTCCAAGTCCATCCACTTCTCAAGCTTCATATGCTGGGAAGGTATATTATCATCTCCTTTTCCTCTATTGAAAATCCCCCACCAACGAGAACTGAAGCACAAAATCAAGAGATCCCACTGTCAGATACCAAGGTGCCTCTTTCTCCAGAGGTGGTGGATCCACTGGAGGTGGAGGCAACCTCAGGGACAAGGTCAATCTCCTCCGACAAGAACCCTTTCAATGCCCTACACCTTTGCAAACCAAATAAACAATGAGATCATGACAAACCTTAGAAATATGACCTCTAGTCTTGCATCTATACCAGACAATTACATGAGGCCATCTCATGGAGACCCACACACCACCACCTATCTCCTCACACTCCCTCACGACCCCATTCATCCCTCACCCACTCCCTCGTCTTTTGTCAGAAAATTCTGGAACTAGATTTTTATTAAATAAGAATGAATCAAGAAGGGTTGGTTGTTGTTGCTATTGAAATTTGTTATTTTAGGAGTCTTAGTGCATTAGCATTTGTCTTTTTCCTTTTTGGGTCAAGAACCACTCTTATAAAAAGGGAACAAGTCTTTGTAAAATTGAGAAATACAAAAAAGACTTTTACCGAATCTCTCTCTATCTCTCTCTCTTTCTCTCAATCTCTCAACAACTTCACGTGGTCCCCATCCTTTCATCTCTTTTTTTTCTCTCCTCTCTATTCCTTCTCTCCCCTTCTCCTTCTTCTTTGGCTGCAGCACCAAATCACCACCACCTCCAACAATCCACCACCACCACCCTCAATTCCTCCCCTCTGGGAATCCAACAGCCACCATTCCCATCCAAACCCCCCAACCAACTGCCACTCCCATCCAGACACCCCAACCAGCCGCCCATCGCATCTTCGGGCCTCCCCTGCCTCCTACTATGCAACACCAGTTACCCTACCTCACTGAACTTCCCTCCAACAGCCATGACCACCACTACCAGCCCCTAAATCAACTCCTGCTACTGTCTCTTCCCTTTGACTGTGCTCCTCCAATCATCCAAGAACCCACGCAGGACATGCAAACAGTACCACCTCAGCCTAAATCTCCCTACCAAAATCCACGCTCTGGCTCAACATCCCTTCTCACTCAAATGCCCCAACTCAGGCACTACGCCCACCCGCATCAAACTCAGGCACCACAGCTTCAGCCACCAGCTTCCTACCAAGAATCTCACTCGATTCCTCTGGCAGATTATTGGTCCCCATCTACTTCTTTTTTGCAATATTTCATCATCAAATAGTTATTGTATTTTAGGAAGGAGACACCAATGGAAAAAGAATATATATATATATATATATATATATATATATATATATATATATATATATATATGGAGTTTCCCCTTTCATCAAATTAAAAAAAATATATTATATTTATTCGGGCACTCCAATCTAAATCCACTGGCCTAGGATTACTTTGAGATCCACTCATAAGGCTGTTGTGCCTAGTTAAATCAAGAAATATATAAAAGATCAAAGTGCTGTCAAGGCGCTCACCTATGCATGCCTAGGCACTAGCCTGAGGTGAGGCAAGGCCCTAACGCCTTGACAGCCATCAGGTGAGATGTTTTTCCTTGGGCGATGCCTAGGTGAGCGCCTGAGGTCAAGGCGCTGGGGTGAGTGCCTGCGTGAAAACCCATCTAACCCTATGCACTACCCAATTACCCACGTATCTAACCCAAATACCCAATACCACTAACCCAATAAATAAAAACAAGCTTTGTAAAACCCAAAACCC
This sequence comes from Thalassia testudinum, assembly GCA_037157565.1. Lineage (NCBI taxonomy): Eukaryota > Viridiplantae > Streptophyta > Magnoliopsida > Alismatales > Hydrocharitaceae > Thalassia > Thalassia testudinum. The sequence goes on from JAZHRO010000007.1 coordinate 3,464,316, forward strand.
TTCATATGCAATAAAACCCTACCCAATCTCCATTCTTTCCTCCCTTCAATCGCCACCATCTTCGATCCATTCTCCATTGCCAGTCAGTCCTAGAGCTCGCCGCTCGATGCTCGCCACCGCTCAAACCTCGCCTCCATCGCCACCACTGTAGGAGGCAATCTTTGTAAGAGCTCTCCTCCTCATCCTCCTCCCTAAGTTCTTTATCTCAAGCTCCCATCGCCCCCATCGCCATCGCTGCAGGAGTGCGACTATTTTTTTTTTTTTTTCTCTATCTCAAGCTCGACTATTTGGTATCTCTAAGCTTGACTTTTTTGTTTTTGACCCTATTTTGTTTGGCGCCCCTCAAGTGTGACTTCTAATCATTTTTTCCACACTGATTGTATTTCTATTTTTATCTCATTTAAGTGATTCCAACAACCCAAAACGGGTTACTCATTTCATTTTAGTCGTTTCAATAACCCAATGATTTCATTCAAATGGGTTATTGTGATGTCATTTATTTCAAATGGAATACAAGCAAATAATTTCAAATTGATTTCATTCAAATTGACATCCTACCATTTTATTTTAGTTTTTGTATTGATCTAATAATAAAATAATGATTTAGATTATCCTAAATGGTTTCAAGTGGGGATGATGCATTTTCTACGAAGAGTGGAAAAAGAGATCCTGCTTAAAAGTATAATTTTTTAAAGGATTAAAATGACATTTTTTGTGGAAAGACCACAAAAGGTAGAATATATCGAGCCAAACAACATCAAGTTGAATCACACGAATGAATCAGCTTGTCAGAAATGTCCTCCAGAGGTGGAGGAATTAAAAAATTACATGTCTGAGAGAAAGACACATAAAGAGGTATTTTGTGGTGGTATGTCTGACTTTGATGATTGGGAAAATCCGATTGATGTCGAAGATGGTGAAGAGATGGAAGTAACAACTCCAACTAAGAAAGCCTTTATCAGTGGAAGTAATATAATTTTCATCCCTAACAAGAAGCAAAAGGGAAAAGGACCCATAGACATGTTTGTGAAGGGTAAAAGAAAGACTCCATTAAGGCAAGGCAACCTCAAAGATGCATTTGTTAAGGAGATGCGACCTAAAGCGATTCAAAAGATTGCACATTTTTTTTATCAAGCCAACATTTCATTCAATTCTGCTAAATTGCAAAGTTTTAAAGAAATAAGTCAGGCCATAGGAGAGTATGGGCCAAACTTAAAATCCCCCTCTTACCATGAGCTTAGAGTTCCTTTATTGAAGAAAGGGGTGGAGTACACACAAGACTTGATGCAAGATCATAAGGAAGCGTGGCCTAAATATGGATGCTCTATCATGTCGGAACATCATCAATTTAGTGGTGAATTATACCAAAGGCACAATATGTAGATTCCATTGATGCATCATCTATCATCAAAATGGGAGAAAAGATATACAAGTTGCTTGATAACTTTGTGGAAAGAATTGGAGAATCCAATGCAGTTCAAGTCATTACTGACAACGGAAGCAACTATGTATTGGCAGGTATATTTTAGCTAGATATGTTTTAATTAAAGTATTGTTTACCATGTGCTTTAAATTACTAATGTACTTCATTTCTTTTCTAGGCAAGTTTTTGCAAGAAAAGAGACCACACTTGTATTGGACACCTTGCGCCATTCATTGTATTGACTTAATGTTGAAAGATATTGGAAAAATTCCAACAACAACAACCAAGCCTTTTCCCACACTAAGTGGAGTCGGCTATATGAATTCTTTGCCTCCACACAGATCGATTTTCAGCTATTTCAGGACTTAAATTAAAGTAATTGAGGTCATACTTAATAGTTTCCTTCCAACACTTGTTTGATCTTCCTCGTCACCTCTTAGCGGGTTCAGCCTCCAACTTCTCGCATCTCCTAACTGGAGCATCTAGTAGCCTTCTTTGTAAATATCCAAACCATCTTAGACGTGCCTCTGTCATTTTATCCTCTATTGGTGCAATCATAACCCTTTTTCTAATAAACTCATTTAAAATACGGTCCTTTCTTGTATGACCACACATCCATCTTAACATCTTCATTTCTGCCACAGACATCTTCTGTACATGCCTATAGTTTATAGTCCAGCATTCAGAACCGTACATGGCTGGTCTTACCACAGCTCGATAGTATTTTCCTTTGACTTTTAAAAGAATCCTCTTATCACAGAGAACACCAGAAGCACCCCTCCATTTCAACCACCCTGCATTAATTTTATGTGTAACATCTCCATCAATTCCACCATCATGTTGGCAAATAGATCCCAAGTACTTAAAAATATCTTTCATTGGAATGCACTCTTCTCCAATTTTTACATCAATCCCTTCATTGTTCCCTCTACTACTAAACTTGCATTCCATATACTCAGCCTTCGTCCTACTTATACGTAATCCTTTATCTTTCAGAGCTTCTCTCCAAAGCTCAAGTTTTCTGTTCACTCCATCTCGTCTTATCAACCAACACAATGTCATCAGCAAAAAGCATACACCAAGGCACCTCAACTTGGATATACTTCGTCAACTCATCCATAACCAAGGCAAAAAGATAAGGGCTTAAATTCGAACCTTGATGCAAACCAATGATGATATCAAAGTAGTCCGTCAAATCATCCTTACTCTTTACACAAGTTGCTGCTCCATAGTACATATCATTTATGAGGTTGATATATATAACTGGCACTTATCTCTTCTCCAAAATTCTCCACAATATATCTCTTAGGACAGAATCATAGGCCTTCTCCAAATCAATAAAAACCATATGTAAATCATTTTTCTTCACTTTGTATATCTCAAACATACGTCTCAAGATATGTATTACCTCAATAGTAGACCTGCCTGGCATAAAGCCAAACTGATTTTCAGTTAACATAGAGACTTGCCTCACCCTTCTTTCAATTATTCTTTCCCAAAGTTTCATCGTATGACTCATCAACTTAATACCTCTATAGTTGGAACAATCTTGTACGTCACCCTTGTTCTTATATAAAGGTACCATAAAACTTTTCCTCCATTCCTCTAACATCTCCCTGCCTCTCCACACAGTATTAAATAAATTTGTGAGCCAAGTTATACCATGTTCTTCCGTCATTCTCCAAACGTCTACAGGAATATCAAGCCCAACAACCCTCCCACTTTTTATCATCTTCAAAGCCTCCTCTACTTCTTTCTTTTGTATCCTTCGATAACATGCCCAATTCACACTCTTCTGAGTTGGCTAACTCCCCTAAGATATCACTCTTTTGTTTTTCATTAAATAGCTTATGAAAATATCTTTTCCATCTTGTCTTTATATCCTCACTAGCTATAAGCACCCTTCCTTCTTCATCTTTGATGCATCTTACATGTGTAAGGTCCTTTGTTTTCCGCTCTCTTGCTTTAGCTAACTTGAAAATATCTTTTTCACCTTCTTTAGAATCAAGTTTCTTATAAAAATGCTCCCAAGCTTTTATTTTTGCTTCACTAACTATTTTCTTTGCTTCTTTCTTTACTCTTTTGTAGTTTTCTATATTTTCATCGGTTTTATCTCGATGTAAGACTTTAAAGCAGGATCTTTTAATTTTAAGCTTCTTCTGCACTTCCTCCACCACCAAGCCTCCTTTTGTCCTGGAACACCTCCTTAAGACACGCCTAACACCTCCTTTGCCACCTTCCTAATACAGTTTACCATATTTAACCACATTTCATCAGCACTACCCTCAAAATCCCAAGTCTTCTGTTACATCATCTTCATTGTAGGGTTCATTTACAACCACACTAGAGTCCTAAATATCATGAGAGGCTTCACCAACAATAGGGAGTTGGTTTGACATGGAATTCCTCGATTTACTCCAACCTTCCTTTCCTTGCGATTTATTTACAAACAAAAGCATAGTCCGAGGACTGTTTACATCAGAGAAGAGGGCAAAATGCAAGTGGTCTAAGGAGATGAATGGCAAAAAAACTAGGGACATTATTTTAATGCCTTCATTTTGAAATTATGTGCTTGAAACTCTTTAAGTACATGGGACCTTTGGTGAAAGTTCTTCGGCTTGTTGACGGTGAGAAAAAGCCACCCATGGAGTACATTTATGAGGTGATGGATCAAGTTAAAGAGGCCATTGGAAAAAGTTTTAAAGGGAATGAGGATCAATATAAGGAGGTGTTTGAAATCATTAATCGAAGGTAGGCATGTCAAATGATGTATCCATTACATGCAGCTGGTTATTTTCTTAATCCTGAATACTATGCCAAACCCTATGTGGAATTCAATGAGGAAATCATTGATGGGATGTACAAGTGCATAAAGAGATTGACACCTGATACACATGTACAAGACAAGATAGCAAATGAATTGCCTTTGTATAAATATGTAGAAAAAATTTTTGGAAATCCAATGGCAATTAGATCAAGAGCAACTAAATCACCAGGTATCAATTTGTGCAATGATTTAAATTTTGATGTATCATAATTTATCTTTAAGTATAGACTAATAAAGCATCACTTTTCAGTGGAATCATTGAGCTTATTTGGAAGTTCAGCTCCGAATTTGTAGAGATTAGCTATAAAGGTCTTGAGATTAACATGCAGTGCCTCTGAATGTTAATGTAATTGGAGTGTATTTGAGCATGTGAGTATACTTTCTCAAACATATGGCAATAGTATGATCATTAAATTTGATCAAAGAAAAGAAATGCCCTTGATATTGCTAAATTGCAAGATTTAGGGTACATCAAGTATAATCAGGCCTTAAAGAGTCATTATGACCTACGAGATGCCATCGACTCCATTATGCTCAACTCCATTGATTATTCAAATGAATAATTGATTGGAGAGATGGAAAATGATCCAGAAAATGATCTAGTTTTTTGTGATGACACTTTAACTTGGGGTGATGTTGCAAGGGCATCTGGAGCTACAAAGATGAAAACCTACACAAGAAGTCAAGCAAGGTTCCATCATGGTACACGACCATCAAGTTCAAGACCAATGATTACAATTCCAAAAGATGAAGAAGAGGTAGAGGAGTATGTATTTGACGTAGGAGAAGAGCAAGACTTCAACTTTGAGGAAGATGAAGAAGATGAATTTATTACATACTTGTGGAGCTAGTTGTTTTAATTTGCTATGGCATTGGATTCTCTAAAACTTTTGGTCATGCTTGGGTGGTTGGCCATGCTAGGATTTATGTTTAAAGTCTTAGTCATGTGCTTTCTATGATCTTTGGTATAATTTTTATTTGGACATGTACTTTTTATGCATGAATTTCATGGTTGGATTTGTATTTTTGCTTATAGAAAGCACTTTTAATTTGGCATTTTTTATTTTTATTTCTCATTTCTGCTTATTATATTTTGCTGATAGATCCATGCAAGAGATCATAAGAGCATTTACTTTATTGATAATTTATATTTCTTAAAATAAATAAATAAATTAGCACATCATTTGTCTCCGACAAGTGCCTAGCGTCTCGGGTGTTTTGGACCCCTCTCGCCTTTGACAGCATTGGATCAAATACATTAAGGTTTCATTACTTCCATCTATGGAACATTCAACGGTCTGTGCTTAACTAAATCAAGCATAATATAAAAGATCAAATACATTAAGGTTTCCATTACTTCCACCTATGGAACATTCAACAATTACTAACTTGTCCTGGGATATCAACTCCTACTCAACCTCTTCAGAGTAACCAATTGTAGAAGCAGGAGTGCAATATACATTCCAGATCTACTGGGTTATCTTGTACAATAAGAGTGATGATTGGCGGAGTGAAATGATCCTGAGTAGGATCAAAAGCGGAACAAGGTGAGGCATTGTTGATTAAGAACACTACTGAAAGAAAAGTGGTCTTCTAGGAGTCAAAACTGGAGACAAGTGCTCCACTTTACAAGTCTTAAGTCTCCTTTCCCGAAAAACAAGTTGTATGTACCTCAGCTAAATTGCCAGGAGTAGAGCAACAAACAAAATAGTGGTGTTGTGCGCCCCTCCACCCAAAATGAAAAAAGAAAAAATGATGAAAAATCTAAGCAGTACCATACACTGGAGTTGCATGTTATTCCAACATATTTCCCGCTCAAAGACTATGCAGTAAAGCAAGTGCTAGTGAGATTGAACAGTTCCTGACCTAGCATGAGGATAAACTATAGCATATGCCATCCTAGAAGCTTTTTTACATAAATAAAGAAGTGAAAAATATCTCATTTGCATGATTATGTCATTTCTACAAGCAAAAGTCATCCATATACAATGAAAATAAATCATAAACTTACACCCACTATGCGTATGCATGACACATCCACAATTACCCAACTTATCCAAGGCACACTTAATATATTTGCAATGAGAAAATAAAAAATCGAAGTTAAGGTTGATTGCTTAACAGGCTGAGTAACCAAATTTAGTCTAATTCTTCAATTTTCTTTTCTTCTTTGATTTTGATAATTTCTCCTATTTATCTTTTTTTCGTATGGTCTTACCTTTCATTTTAATGTGTTAGGAAATAAATCTAATTAAATATTTGATTGATATTTTCTATTTTTAAGTCTTGATTATATTTAGTAAACATTTGATCATATTTCCATGTATGTCATTTGCCTCTCTATATAAAGAGGATTAGGATATTTCTATTTGATCAATAACAAGAATCATTTATCCCTCTAAAATTTCTCTACATGGTATTAGAGCCACCAATCTTTGTGGTCATGGGTTTAGAAGAAGAAAACCTAAAGGAGGTGACCCTTCGACGATGCCGCCAACCTCTGACGAGCCATCAAAGAGGCTCTCTCCTTTCCCAAATCTCTCCTCTTCTTCTTCCTCTCTAATTTCACTACCGTTGCTATTGGTCCTCATCGTCGGAGGGAAAAGCGCCACTGACGTCGCCTCTGGCCACTATTTGGCAAGGGACCATCGATGTGGCAGTCACCGAAGCCATAGCGATCAGATCAACCACCGTTGGTGGTCCTCTAACAAGCCACGCATTGTCGGCAACACCAACAAACCAGAGCACCTCCTCTGAGGATAGAGATCTAAATCTCTATTTTGACCCCACAAACCTCGTTTGATCAGGGGTTTGAGGGGCTCTCTCGACCCCTTGGAGGTCGAGCCATCGAACCAAGGTGGTCCCGTCCTCCTTCGACCTACGAAGCTCCGCCGTGGACCTCTTCTATTGTAGCGTCACCGACCAAAGGAAAAGAAAAAAAGGAAAGGAGAAGAAGAGGGAGTCAATGGTGGCCCCTCTCCTCTCCTCCATGTTCGCTGCAGCATTAGCGTTGCTGCTGCCGTTTCACTTCGCTGGCAAAGAAGAATGAAAGAAGAGGAAGGAAACCCTCTTCGGGTCTTTGGTGTTTCTTTAAGAAATATATACATACATATATATATAGGGTTATTTTATGATTAAGTTTATTTTTTATTTTTTTTAAAGTTTAGTCTTCTATTGTTGGTTTACCTGTTTGTAACCCCATAAAGTTTTGAGTTGTCTTAGTTGGATCCTTATATGTCGAGTGGAAGACACAGGAGTTAAAGACGAGAGCCGCCTCAAGATGTCAAGGGTTCACACAGTACTCTCACGCACCTCAAGAAAAACCAAGCGTTGATTGACTCTGCGAGGGAGTACAAGAAGAGCCACCCAGGGTTGAAGACACAAAGAAGGGACTACCATATCAACAAGAGTTGATCTTCACTACCTTAAGAATCCAAGTCTTCATCGTCTCCTACATCTCGACTTGCAGGGGAGTGTTAAGAAATAAATCAAATTAAATATTTGATTAGTGTTACTATTTTTAGGTCTTGGATACATTTAGTAAACAGTTAATTGTGTTTCCATGTATGCCATTTGCCTCTCTATATAAAGAGGGCTTGGACCTCTCTATTTGATCAATAACAAGAACCATTTATCCTTCCAAAATTTCCTTACAATATGTATTAATGCCTTTGATTGATTTGGGATCCATATATCTTGACAAGCAATTAATTTGGCTTAGTTCACATTCATTTGTATGAATGTACTAAGAAATAGAACTACAATACCACTTCATCAACTTGGCTATTCGGATTCGGACTAGTCAAGTATTGATTATCCACATTTAGTTTGGTCAAGTTACCCAGCAATATTAATTTTAAATGCTTTCACATAAATGCGATCAAAACTTTTCATATTACATAAATGGCACTATAAAGTTCATATTACATATATGCTACAACAAGCATGCCTCTATTTACAATAATGCCATTAAGTTTTTTTTTTTAAGTGAAGGGGTGGTTATCCATGTAATAACCACCCAAATTCATTAATAAAAGCTACCAAAAACAAAGTAAAGCGTTACATGGTGGACTCCCAAAACACGAGGAGATGGAGGATACAAGATTTTCAACATAAGGTGCCTCGCCTCTAAACACAACCCCATTTCTACCCACCCAGCCATACCATCCAACGCCAACACCTTCGCCTTTTCCTTCTTAGACCTGAACATATTTTCACCACCCCGAGCACTACCCCTCCGAAATGAGGCCCAAAAATCGTGAAGAGAATCAAAATCAATCCAGTCAATTCCTATCGCCCTCCACACCTGTGCAACGAAGGTATACCCAACAAAGACGTGGTAGATGTCCTCATCTGCCCCGCTACAAAACAAGCACCTAAAGTCCTCCATCATAGCCCACCTCGCCCTCCAAGACTTAGTAAGCACTCTTCCTCTCCCCACCAGGCATGCGAAGGTCTTAACCTTTAGGGGACAATCTGCTGAGCAAATCATCCTGCAGTCTCACTATAAATCCAGATCCACCACGAGCGAGTTTCCACACAACCTAAAGAAGGCCTTCATAGAAAAACTCCCATCATCCCAAAAAAAAGGCATCTCTCCCTCCCTCGAGCTCCCATCCTTGTAAATCCTACATCATCAACTGTAACTCCTCGCATCTCTGCTCCAATAAGGCCTCCTGAAAGGTAGGGCACCAAGCACCATCCCAACAGCTCCCTACAAATGCCTCCTTGTTCGCAGCCCTCGAGAAGAGGCAAGCGTACCTATTGTAAAGTGCCCTCTCTCCTCACCAGTCATCCAACCAGAATCTAAACATGTCTCCCTCTCCCACAAACGATGTGAAGAAATCATGGACTCTTGGGATCACTGGTGCTAGACCCCTCATGAAGTGCGACGCCCCTAAAACCAAGGACCCGAGTGCCTCCCACAAGAGAACCATAGCAGTCACAGATTACACCACCAAGTAGACTCTGTTCCCGACCTACCAACCTCACTATCCACTTCGTAAGAAGGCTCAGATTGACACCTTCCACATCTCTAACCCCGAGACCACCCTCCTTCGTAGGTTGGCAAATCTCTTCCCATGCCACCAACCTCGCCCCCTTCCCTACTGTCCCAAAGTTTGTCCAGAAGAAATCTTGCATCAATCATGTGATCTTCCTCTCTACCTACCAGGGTACTCTAAAGACAAAAAAAGTAAGTTGGTATGAATGAGAGCACCGACTTCACTAGCATCAACTTGCCACCCCTCAACAGCAACCTAAAAGCCCATCCCAACAACCTCCTCTCCATCCTCTCCAATAGCAGTAGCCAGTCTTACAATCTGATATGCATATCTGTGAGGTGCAAGCCAAGGTAGACCAAGGGTAAAGATCCCCTCTCCGTCCTAACTATGGCACCATAGGCCACCCCTCCGTCATATTACATGATAAAAAACTGGATTTCCCATAATTGATTTGCAAGCCAAAGGCGTCCCTAAACAACTCCAAAAGCACACGCAACTTCCCAACCTCCACCAACGAACCTTCTACTAGAAACAAGGTGTCATCTGCATATTGTAACACTGGGATCTCTCTCTCAGCCCTTGCTCTGAAAGCTCTAAACAAACCTCTCTGGCAGGATCTAAAAGCCACCCTAGCAAAGCGTGTCTACTACAAGGACGAATAGCATCAGCGCGAGTGGACACCCCTACTTAACCCCCCCTCCTGAGCTGCACCCAACAGCCTGCTAGGTTTTCGTTGATCAGGACTAAGAAAGATGTTGCAACACATCTCTTCACCCAATCAAGCCACCATTGCGAGAAACCTCTCTTGATCAACGTGGCCTACATGAACTCCCACTGGATAGAATCGTAAGCCTTAGTGAAATCCACCTTCCAGAGGAAGGCCTCCTTCCCTGCTCTTCTCCATACTACCAGGGCATCAGTAGCCAACACAAAACCATCAAGTATACCTCTCCCAGGGATAAAAGTCATCTGCACTGGTGATACAATGCCCTCCAAAACCCCACGCAATCTGTTAGCTAGGACCTTTGACACAATGAGATAGGCAACATTGGATAATGCAATCGGCATGTGGTCCTCGATAGCTTCCGCCCCTCCTTTTTCTGCAGAAGAAAGAAGTAGAACCTATTGAGTCTGTCAAAACCTATGTTCCCCTCCGCAAACTCTGCCACCATCTGCAACACATCCTCCTTTCCCAACGTCCAAAACTCCTTATAGAAGAAAATTAGGAACCCATTCTGTCCTGGACACCCATCAACATTAAGCCCCCATACCACCCTCCTAACCTCATCCTTAGAAAAACTAGCCATGAGTGTCTCTGCCTCCTGCCCAAACACCCTTTGCGCATCCTCCCCAATCCACCTCCAGCTGCCCTTCCTAGAGCTTCCATAGAACTCTCTGAAGAAGTATGTTGTTCTCCCCACCTCCTCCCTACCTAAGTGGGGGTCCCCCCCCCACCACCAACCTGTCAATTTAATTTCTCCTCCTAGCCGATGCCATCTAGTGAAAAAATGTAGTATTAGAATCTCTTTCAGCCACTTCTGCCTAGACCTCATTTTTCACTCAATCTTCGCCTTCCTATCCTCCTATACCACCCTCATATGGCTCGCCCTATAGTCCCTATCCTCCAAGGATAGCGACCCAACATTTTCCTTCCAGTCTAACCTCGAGATCTCTCAGCCAGAGCCTCTGTCTTCCTTCTAGCCCTCGATTCCTTGAGTTCCTATAACCCCTCAGAAAATTTCGCAACCTCAACTTCCTTGCCAGACGAACTGCTACTGATCCCTTCACCTGGAATGATCTCCATCTCTCCACCATCTCCCTAAAAACCACCTCCAGGAACCAAGATTTATCAAACTTGAAATACGTGTCGCAAGCCCTTACCTCATTTGACCTCCATATCAAGGGTGTATGGTCGAGAAGGGCCTCTCCAGGGGTGAGACATCGACCATAAGGCATGCCTCTGCTAACTCCATATTCGAGAGGAATCTATCCTAGACTTCTGTCCATTGGTGCTCCTCCAAGTAGTGTTTTAAATGTCGTTGGCATGGCCATTTTTGTGGAGGGGTCATGCCGACACCAAATGGCTGTCAACATGCAGGGATGTCGACGGCATGCCGACCATTTCGTCAACATGCCGCCAGCTGTTGATGGTTGTGCTTGAGCATGCCTACTGCTTGTGTGTGTGTCCTTAGCATGCTTGATGAAATACTCTCATTGTTACATAATCGGCATTTTATTTTCTTAAAATTGATATCATTTACTTCTGTCATTTTTGTCGACATGCCCTCGACATTTCCACGGTGTGCCCTCAGCATGCCCATCGAAAAACAGGCATTTCCACGATGTACCCTCAACATGCTCACGAAATGCACTTAGAATTTCATAGGCACGGCGTCGAAATCGGCAATTCCAACCTTGCCTCCAAGTATAAGCATAAGAGCTCGAAACCATGTCAATCAATCCATGAACAGCCAAAAACTCCGTAAATTGATCAGAACTCAGGTCCTACCTTCCTCGTCCATCCGATCTGCCGTTCACCAGCAGTGTTTGATATTAAAATTATCTCCAATCAGCCAAGCTATACCCTGGCTGCCTACTGCAACCATAGCAAGCTCCTCCTACATCACAATTCACGCTTGTGCCTCCAAAGGCCCGTACACGCCCATCACAACCAGCTTAGCCATCCCTCTTCTTGACAAAATTGGCGGACAACACGAGTCCCCGAGAAAAATCTTCAAAGGTAAGGACATCCTCCCTCTACCCCAAAGGTTGCCTACCCGCTCGGCCAACTGCATCCAGCACTTTGAAGCCCTCCATCCAAGTGTCGCCAATATCCAAGTGTCGCCAAATCCCTCCACACGCTTCCGTCACACCTTGTCAACTTCATTTACTGTAGCAACACTGCATCCGCTTTCCACTATTGGATGTATCTCCCTAGTGCTGCCCTTTTGGAGGGGTCATTGAGACCCCTAACGTTCCAAGTTAGGACGCCTAACTTCGGGCAGAACTGATGCCCTCCCTAGTGAACTGACGAAAGCTCGCCACCCTGTCGCACCACCTCATCACCATCAGCCATCGTCCCCGTCGAAGGTTGTGGCTGCTCCACCACCCCCCAAATATGGCTATCAACCACCTCCCGCACTCAATCCCTACCTTGCGCAGCCCCTCCGCCTCAATATCTCCACCGCCTGGTGTACCGAACGCCACCTCTCTTCCATACCACACGCGACCGCCATCGAGCCAGGGCGATCCTGTGCTCTGATCCATCGCTCTGACCTTCACCCACCAACCCAGGGCCCCCCTCCTGCTAGCTCTAGATCCCAAGCCGGGGAACGAATAGCCCCATCACCAGTGGGTACCCCCTGCAAACTCGCGCAAGGCCGTAGGGATGTCACCCTCGATCAAGGAAGCTCCCCCTCCTAAAGGCCTCTCCCTGCAAGTCGGGCCTCGTCATAGGGCATCGCCGTCGAGGCAAGACTCAATGTGTGTACTTCCTCAATGCTCACCTCCGTTGCGCCACTACTAAGGTTAAGGGGTCGATTTAAGGTAGGGCGCCCCCCCCCCCCCCCCCCCTCTCAAGAATCTCCTCTGGTATATAAGTATAGCCCACTAAGGCCTTTTCATCTGAACCACTGCTTTCACTTAAGAGGGGATCCAAGAAAGCCACATCCGGATCCTCTCCCAACCTAGTCCTCGCCCCACATAAATAAGGGTGACCCTTCAGAGACAAGACCCCTCCTACTGCATCACCTTCCCCACACAGCACCTCCAGCAAAGATGCCATGCATGGCGCCCCAATTAAAGTTGCCTTAGATGCAATCATCGCCTCATTCTCCCAAGGAGACTCCGCATCCACAACCGACTGCTTCACCTCCTTCGAAAATGTCACACCTGCCATGCACGGCCCTGCATTCAATGCCTTGTCAACCGCAAACCCCACTGACATCTCTGGGGCATCAACATCAGCCCTTGACCCCTTCGCCTTCCCCGCAGGTTGCCAAACGCTAGAGACTTGACCTCTCCCGCCACCACCTCAACCGCACCGCTTCACCTACCTACCACCTCAACGAAGGTGGCCAAACCCAACGAGGATTTCGTGGCTCTCGTGGGCATGCCGGACACCACCCACGAACCCCCCCTACCCCCGTCGCAACAGTACCCTCTCCATTTGTGGCACTCCAACTTTGGGCTCTACGACCGCTTCAACCAGACCACGGAACATCCTTGTTCCCCAACACTCCCGCAATCGAGCGAATAGGGATACGATGGCCTCCACCACCTCCACGGTCCTCAGACACCAGGGAATCCCTTCAATCAGCAGGGAAACAATGGCCTTCTGGGTCACTCCACGAACGCAACGTCGTGGATGCAAGGTAGCCTCGACCTCAAACCACCACCCTCTAGCAGAAGCTTCGTGAAGCACAGGATGTCTCAATCCAACGCGCGAAGCACCAGCATGAGACCACCTTCAACAGCACCATGGACCTCCACCTCTCTACCAGAGAAGCGCCTACGTAGCTCCTCAGCAACCTCCTCCAACCGCACCTTCCCTTCTACCACCACACCAACCAACGGCTCCAACCTCGCTATACCCCCCAACCACGACACGTCCACCTCCGCAAGCAACACCTTCCTTGCCAATGGTGGCAACGAAGGCACAATAGCACCCACAATGTGCACTCCAGCCCGGTTAGATGGCCCCCTTCAGATACATCGTGCTCTTGTGACCGACCCTACCGCACCTCCAACACCGCATCGACTCTCGACACTCCCTTAGCCAGTGCCCTACTCCGAAACACCTGAAGCATCTCGCTCCGGCCAAACGACCACCACGACTGCCGCAGGCCACCCCATAGCGTGAGGCAACAGAATGCACCTCCTTCCTCTGTCCTCTCCACGTTACCAGCATCCATACTTCCCCCCTTCCACACAACCTTGCTCACCACCCTCCCCCCAACTCCACCTCTCATTCCCTCTCATTCCATCTTTTAATCAGTACCCCAACAATGCCATTAAGTTAATGTGAGGTTAGACTTCAACAACAATCAAGTGGCTAAAAAAGTACAAAGGACTACCGAGGTAGGAAAGTAAGGATCTTCTTTTAGGCCAATTTACTTAGGAGGTTAACCCCACTTAACCCTCCATTTGTAACCTGGGTTTAGCCACTTTAACACTAATTTATCTAACACTAATTTCAATTAGTGTTAGCCAACCCGTGTTAAAATCATACACCACTTATGCCTCTAACAACCCTTATATTTCATATTCCTAATACCACTACCAAGTAAACATCACATGAGTTAACATCACAACTTAACACCAATTCAAGTAAACACAAACGGTGTTAACACCACTATACAAGTAAACACAATTGCGAGTTAGTAGTAATTTCACATTTCTTAACATTACTTTCCTAACCCTTCAAGTAAACTAACCCTTAGAATGTTAGATGGGCTTGTCAAAGTGTTTCACACCTATAATCCAAGTTGAAGGGAGCAACAATAAGGAAAGGTGGAAGAGTTAGAGAGGTAAGAGAGGAGGGAGGATGGAGTGGAGCAACACAATTACATTTTTGTGGTTTATAATACAATCTAAAGCAAAAACAACAATTTGTTAACATTTTTGGTTGAAAATAGTATATCATCTTGAAGGCAAGGTTCGAAATGCCAATTTCGAAGCCGTGCCAATGAAATTCTAAGTGTGCATTTCGTAGGCATGCCGAGGGCACACCGTGGAAATGCCAAGGGCATCCCAATGCATGCTGACAAAAATGATAGAAGTAATCAAAATGATATCAATTTCAAGAAAATTAAATGTTGATTATATAACAATAAGAGTGTTTCATCAGGCATGCCAATGACAAGCATCAATGCACCGCAGCAAGCATGCCCGAGCACAGACATCAACATCTAGCAGCATGCCGACCATACCGTCGACATGTCGACAGAATGGTCGACATGCCGCCAGCATCCCTGCATGTCGATAGCCATTTGGTGTTGACATGACCCCAAAAATGGCCACGTCGAAAGCATGTCATCGGCATTTAAAACACAGATTACTTTGAGTAACATTTTCGTAGAGGTAATCCACTTTATGGTGCCATATGTATGTATAAACACAGATTATGATGAAAATCATTAACTTTCATAAGCTTATAATCACATTTATGTTAAAAACCCTTAATTTTTTGAAAAGCAAAAAGGCAGTTATCCGTATAATAACCACCCAAATTCATTCCATTTCCAGAAAAGCAAAGTTACACCAAAGATTACATAGCAGATTCCCAAAACAACACTTGGGAAGAAATGGAAGAAACAAAATTCTCTACATAGGATCTCTCACCCCTAAACAACACCCCATTTCTCCCCAGCAAGATTCCCCACAACATTGCCAAAACCTTCGCTCTATGCTTCTTGGATCTGAAGGCAATATCTCCACCGTGGGTGTTTCCTCTATGGAATGAGGACCATCAATTGATCGCTTCTCGAGGGGCAATCCAATCGATCTCCATCCTTTGCCAAACCTGCATCACGAAGACACTAGAAAAAGAGGTGTTGGATGTCTTCGTCCGCCCCTTTGCAGAGAGGGCATCTCAAATCATCTGTTTGGGCCCACCTATACTTCCCCTCCTCACAAGCCAAGCAAAAATCTTCACTTTCAGCGGACGCCCCATCCAAAGTAGCTTACAATCTCTCAAGAAGTTGATATCGGAGCTCATCGGGATATTTCCCAATCTGTGGAAAGCCTTCACCACAAAGAACCCCCCCTCTTCCCAAAAATATGCATTACCTCCCTCCTCTGGCGCCCAGCCCTTTAGCTCATGGATCAACTGCTGAAACTCCATGAACCTCTGGTCAAAGAGGCCCCTGAAAGGTCAGGAGGCACCACGCTTCGTCCCAACAACTCCCCACCATGGCTAGGGGGTCCACAATTCTCCCAAATAGGCGGGGAAACCTATCGTTGATAGTAGATCCGACCCCCTGCTAGTCATCCTGCCAAAACCAGAAGGCGTCCCCTTCCCCTAGGACAGGAGAAAAGAAAGGTCGCACCTTTGTCGCCACTGCCGCCAAGCCTCTAAGGAAATGGGAAACCCCAGGAGGGGGGTCTCCAAAGATCCCCACGAAATGAAGGACTCATAGCATCGTCCTATGATGTCCTCGAAAAGCCCCTTGTTCCTGCCCCACCAATCTGGCAATCCACTTCGTGAGGAGGCTTAAGTTGACCTTGTTCACATCCCTAACACCAAGCCCCCCCTCCTGCACCAGCCTACAGACCTCCTCCCAGGCCACCAGCCTCGCCTCCTTTCCTGTCGAACCCGCATTTGACCAAAAGTCCCTCATCAGCCTCGAGATCTTATCAATCTACTTCGGTATCCTGAATACCAAGAGGAAATAAGCTAGTATAGACACTAGTACCGCCTTCACCAGTGTCAACCTCCCTCCTATTGACAAGAGCCTAGAAGACCAGACCGCTAACCTCCTCTCCATCCTCTCCAACAGAGGTATCCAACCATGCATCCTATGGCGGCAATCCGACAGGCGAAGCCCCAAGTACACCAGCAACAGTGTGCCTACATATGTCCTCGACGCACTACCAACCATCTCCATCTCCTCCACTGATAGGTTCATTGGCATGAAGCTCAATTTCTGATAGTTGATCTGTAGCCCCAAGGCCTCGCCAAAAAGCTCCAAAAGAATCCTCATCCTCCTTGCCTCCAAACCGATTCCCTCAACCAGAAATAAAGTATCATCCACATACTACAGAACCGTGCTTTCCCTATCCTCACCAGCCAAAAAGCCCCTGAGCAGACCTTAGTACAGGCCCTGTAGGTTGCCCTCACAAGGGCATTCGCCACAAGCACAAACAACATAGGTGCAAGAGGGTAGCCCTGGCTAACCCCCCTCTTAGGCTACACCCAACCTCTCGCCGCGTTTCCATTGACCAAGGCTGAGAAAGATGTCGTCACACACATCTTCATCCAGTCAATCCAGGTCGTGGGAAAACCCCACCTCACCAGGGAAGCACAAAGAAAATCCTACTGCACAAAGTCGTACGTCTTGCTGAAGTCAACCTTCCAAAGAAAAAGCTTTCTTCTTCTCCCTCCTCCATGTAGCCAATGCCTCCATAACAAACGACGAAACCATCCAGGATTCCTCTCCCCAGATCAAAAGCTGCCTGAACGTGTAATATCAAATCTCCCAGGAGGCCTCAACGTCTGAGGGCTAAAGAGTTTCTTGACAATAAGATACAAGGCATTCGATAAGACAATTAGTCGAAAATCCTGAATTGCCTCCACACCCTCCTTAGGTAGCAAGAACAAATAGTACCTATTCAGCTTATAAAAATCCCAAATTTTTACTATTTGTATGACAACCAAAAATTCAGATGCTCATTTGTAAAATTAAAAATGACAACTTAAATTCTGATAATTGACAAAATGTCAATCTATCAACTAAAAAAGGAATCCTTGCTCATCAGCATACAAGAACCATTAATTGGTGTCCCAAAAAAAAGCTACCAGAAAACAATTTCGATAAATAAATTGTTCCAGCCAGCTTTAACCAAATTGTTAAAAAATGTTTCGTATAGCAAGGACATATAACCAAATAGCAGGTTTCTATGACATTTACCTTCGGAAATTTGTAACCTTATAAGAGCCCCGAATTAAATTTCTTGTGGAAGAAAATGTGATGCATTATTTTAAAATAAAAATCCTAACCTCTCTTTTCTAAGAAAGAGAACTAGGTTAATTACAGGGATACTCAATAGAAAAGAAATAAATAATAAATACACCGTTATAACTTAACACTCCCTCAAGTTAGGACGTATATGTTGGCAACCCTAACTTACTATATAGAAAGTCATGATGCTTCTTTAGGGGCTTAGTAAGGATATCTACCAGCTGAAATTCAAATGAGACATACGAGGTACTAATCTTCCCTTCTTGGACGGCATCACGTACAAAATAACAATCTATCTAAATATGTTTGATACTCTCATGGAAGACCAAATTAGAGGCTATATAAGTGACGGACTTGTCACAATAGGGTAGGATTGGCATATCAACCTTAACGCCCAAGTCCTACAGAAAGCTGACTATCCACATGACCTAACAAGTCTCCTAAGCTATCACTCTATACTCTACCTATCCACTAGAACAAGCCACCACATTCTGCCTTTTGCTTCTCCAGCAGACTAGATTGCCACCAAGATAAACTGCATACCCTCACGTGGAACGTGTCATCTACAAATCCAACATAATCTACATCTAAATAAGCCATAATATCAAACTTTCCTCAATCTTTGCAATACAACCCTCTACCTAGACTCCCTTTGAGGTACCTCAAGATAAGGCAAACCTCACACCAATGGTTGTACCTAAGACTCTATATATACTAGCTAGCTCTACTCACTGCAAAACTAATATCAGGCTATGTAATATTCAAGTATAGCAAGCGTTCCACTGTGCTTCAATATCTAGCAACATCCTCATATAATGGATCCTCCTCATCAGTGGTGCGAACAGTCTAAGACTCTACTGGTATACCAGAAGCTTGGACCCAAGCAATCTGACCTCCTCAAGAATCTACAGAGTGTACTGTCTCTGTAACAAAAAAAGACTAGCCTACTGCCTAACAGCTTCAATCGCCATAAAATATCGACAATCACCCAAGTCATTGGTGACAAAGGTAGACTACAAGAACGCCTTCGTTTGATTGATCGCATCCTCATCATCACCAATAAGGATCATATCATCTACAAAAACTGCAAGAATAACTTGATAGACATCATCATACCTAGTCCTTCTGATGAAGGAGGAATGATATGAAGTAGATTGTTGAAACCCAATCTTCTGGATCTCTGAGCTAAGCCTCTCAAACTAGGCTCGTGGACTCTACTCCAGGTCATAGACCGCCTTTCTCAGACAACAAACATGCTCCCTTTGAACACTAAATCCCAATGGTTGTCTAATATGCACTTCCTCAGACAAATCACCATATAAAAAAGCATTTTTTATGTCAAATTGATATAGCAACCATATCCTAACCATTGCAGCTAAAATAATGATCCCAATAGAAGCAATACGAGCTACGGGTGAAAAAGTCTCAACGTAATTTGCCCCATATATCCAGGTAAACCCCTTGGCAACAAGCCTGGCCTTGTACCTATCCACTGTCCCATCCGCTCTATACTTGATGGTGTATACTCATTTGCAGTCAACTACAATAGCATCTGGAGGATACGGCACAAGATCCCATGTCTTCCAAGATTGTCAAGATTGCAACTCCTTATCCATGGCTGCACATAACCTGAGTCCTAAGAGGCTTGAATAAAACCTTTGGGAATAACTATAGTGGTGATAGTTGAGGCAAATTGTTTATCCTCCTCCAGGTGTGAGACCCCTGTATACTGTGATACAAGGTGAAGAGTGCATGTTCTACTAAACCTCATTTGTACATGCCGCTCATCACTATCTAATCTGCTCTCATCTGGCGAGGCCGAAATGTATGTAGCATCACTCCCATGTATAGTGTCAGATAAGATTTGTAACCTCCTATGGTAAACCTGAGTCTCCTCCAAGGCAGCTTGTATAAACATCCCTTCTTCTGAGAAGTATGGAATCTTCTCAAAGGACACATCTGCCATGACAATAGATCGTCTGCGAATAGGATCATAGTATCTATACCCCTTCTGCGTCCTAGAGTATACGAGAAACACGCATTTCACAGTTCAAGGAGAAAAACTTGCCCTGATTGCCATAAACCTAGACAAAACATGTGCACCCAAATATCCTCAAAAGTAGAGCAAATGGCCCAGAACAGTCTAAGCTAAATCACTTGGTAGGGAACTTGTCCTCCAAGCACTAACGAGGGCACCCAATTAATCAAGTATGTCGTAGTAAGTACAACATCTCCCTAGAATTGACTTGGAACCATCATGTGGAACATTAAGGTCCTAACAATATCGAGAGGATGTTGCAGCTTACACTCAGCCACTCCATTCTACTAAGACGTGTGAGAACAAGATGCCTGATGAATAATGCATCTGGAAGTGAAAATCTCCTGCAACAAGTCCCGCTGTATGAATTTCAAAGCATTTTCACTATGAAAAATCCTGACTGTGGTAGCATGTTGGGCATGAACCTCTGAGAGAAACTGCTACACAATATAAGGAATCTCAGAGCATGCCTTCATCAAAAAGACCTAAGTGAGGCAATTGTGGTCATCCACAAAAACTGCATAATATTGGTATTCTACCAAAGTGGGGACCTTAGACGACCCTTATACACGACAGTGTACCCGAAAAAAAGGGATCATACTCACCCCACCATCTCTTTGTGGGTGGTTGCTCTTATGGTACTTTCCACTAACAATCCTCATACTCCAGAGTCAAGGAGTCTGGCAACCCTAAATACATCTGCCACATCTTTTGGACTGATGGGTGTCCAAGTCTCCGGTGCCCCAACTAGGGATCACTAGCAATGAACATGGCTCCAGCAAACATGGTAGGCGTGTGTAGATAGTAGAGATTGTCTCTCTCAACCAATGTTGTAGAAGTCGGTAGTCGGTATTCAGTCGGTCAAGCCACTAACTAAGGAGTATACGGTATGCGGGGGAGTAGTGAGGGAGTACTCGGTCGGGTATTATATATATATATATATAAGTAAAATATATCATTGCATAAAAGTAAACATATTCAAGTTCAAGGTCATAAAATAAGCTATAAAGTACAAACAATATCAAATTCATTACAAATTTAATAATTAAACCAAGGTATAAATCATTACAAATATATTACCAACGACAGAGCAACATAAATTAAGAATTAATATATGCTTGAATCAAATACATTACAATATATGCTTCGATGATGGAGGGTTTTTGCTTGGTTGAAAAAGAGTCTCAAGTGAAAAAAAATGATTTTAGGGGAGTGGTCGGGGGAGGGGGGTTGAGTGGGGTTTTATTTAACAAAAAATATATATATATATATACCTACATACATATTTTTCCCTCTATGCAAAAATTGGCCAACTACTCGACCAACACCGACTACTCGGTCAAGTAGTCAGTGTTACTGACTATAGGCCCGACTGTGGGTTATTTAATCAGTAAGGCACCACATAGGATTACTCAGCTGATTACTCGATCGAGTAGGCTGATTTTTACAGCACTGCTCTCAACGCCTCCACCTACAATCTTGCATGTCAGTCGATCCTTTAAGTAACAATGTTCATCAAAGACCACCCAGCATCCAAGATCTCTCATATATGGCTCACTAATTGCAAATTCATCGAGAATTCCATAGCACAATGAACCTTCTCGATCACCATCTTGGGGGATGCACACACTCCCAACTACAGTGATTGGAGATGTAGCCCCATTAGCTACCCTCGCATCTATAATCCCACATGGAACTATGGGATTTATCAAACGCTCTTTATCTCCCATAAGATGAATGGAAGCAACGAAATCAATCACCCATGCTCCTCCTTCATGACTTCTTGGGTTGCAGACGTAGGCCCTATTGGATCCGAAAAAGACCCTCTCCTTGGGTCAAACCTCCTTTTCTTGCATGAGAGAAGACTCTTCGTGCTAAGAAAAGAGACCTTCATCAGGGGCGAGAGAAGGCTCATCGTCAATCACACTAGGCATGAGAGAAGACTCATCATGCAAGTCACAACATCAACCCCAAAGAATCCGAGACAACCACCAGCCTTGGTGGTCACGGGCGGCGCTACAGCAGCCTTGCGATGGCACTGGGGTGGCTAGCTAAACCATCGACGACACTGCCAACACTGTAGGTCTGTCCAGTGATGGTTGCAGCATCATGGGTGCCTCCTACAACACCGCTGCAATTGCCAACGGTGGTAGCGATGCTATGGAGAACCTCCCTAGGGTTGCTGTTGTCGCTACACCTTGATTCCTCCATTGAATCACCTCTATATTGGTGATTCAATCATTTTGTAGGTGGATCTTAGTGGGATATCAGAACGCCGACTTAGGATCGCTGCTCTGATATCATGTGAAAGAAAAGTAATGCATTACTTCAAAATGGATACCCTAGCCTCTCTTTTATAAGAGAGAGAACTAGGTTAATTACAAGGATACCCCATAGAAGAGAATAAATAACAAATACACCTTTATAACTCAACATTTATAAATTTCTTTTATGTCATTCATGCCCTACAGAAAAGTCTAGTTTAAAAGCAAGTGGTAGCTGAACATTTGATGCTATTGATACGTTGATCCTTAAAACATGCATATCATATAACTCAACGTTCCAACATCTAAAACCTATAAATACAAACTCAAAAAACAACCATGTCCTGGAGTAGTTGCATACAAAAAGGAAGCCAAAATCTTGCTAAATAACTAGGTCAGAAACAGCTACACAGTCTGTTGTACTCAAATCTGCCCCAATGGAAGCTTAGGTGGCCATTAAATGAAGTAGTTAAACATATCAAACGCAAAGGAATTTAAAATTTTCTGTCTACAACATCACAAAAAACTAAGAATAAATGAAAAAAAAAAGTAATTGAAATGTAAGTTACTGTAATCAAAAGCACACCTCTTCAATAACTGAAAGAGACTTGTCCTTTTGGTCAGCTAAACTTAGCAGTCGGGATTGAAGCTCTCTAACCTCAGTTGCCAAAATAGATCTTTCACCGTAAACTTCTCCAGCTTGCTATAAAAGCAAATAATATTTGCATATACTCAATTATATAAGGTCCGTGCAAATATGTAACTAAAAAATATAGGAAGTTGAAAAAGTTCAATAAAAGTATGTGAGATATTTGAAGAGCATCTCTGACCATGTGATTTGCTTCCTTGGCATGTGTCAACCATTTTTTATGGTCGTCAACCTTAGCAAGTATATCCAAGCCAGCTTTTGAAGCCTTTTCTTTAGCCTCAAGTACCTCCCTTTCCCGATCATCTACCACTTTTGCCAAGCCCAAAACTGACTCCATAGTAGACACCAGGGTCTTCTGCAACAGTTTTGGAAACATGCATACATTAGTGTCCTCTATCATCTTTACAAGAAAAAATAACTTATTAATTGTTGAGAGAGTTGTAATGTGGCTATTTAGTCCCACATATTAGAGTGGGACTTTCCGTTGTGTGTGATAGCCTATAAATAGACGTATACTCCCATTTTACTTTGAGAAGAAATACAGAAAAAACACACCCATAGGATGCTTCTCTTGTGATTTTCGCCCCACTCCTTGTGAGTGAGGTTTCCATATAAATCCAAGCGTTATGCATCTCCTTTATTGCTTTGATTCATGCTTCCGCTTATTATATTTTTCAACTTTGTATCAGAGTAATTTTTTGATCTTAGGTTCTTTTGTTATCTTGAGATTTGTTGTTTATCTCTTCACATTATCTCTCCTCTTGAGAAAGGAGTCTTCGATGCAAAGCGTCTCCTTGACAGGAAAGACAATCATCCCCATCCTGAGGACGTGGGAGTTGATGTGGGCCACAAAGGCCTTGTTGGCCTACTTGCTATTGAGGATGTTGATGGCCGACTTCAGGCCCTGCGCCACCAAGCCAGAGAAGAGGAAGAAGCTGAACGACACCACCTCGAACACCAGCAACATCTTCGCCACGTCGTCCCCGACATCGCATGCCGACTTGTTGGCGAGGCTGCATTGCCCCAATGACGTCAGGGAGAGCCCCACGAAGGCGGCCTCGCTGGCGGAGAGGTCGTTGGCCCTCAGGGGCTCGCAGGCACTGACGAGACTTCGACGGGCCTCCGCCTCGAGTGACCTCTCGGCGGGGGAGGGGTCGCGATCGCCGCGCATCTGGCCCATGGCAGCAAGCACCATCATGATCTCGGCAACCCTCCTGAGGTCATGGTCGTCAGGGTCGAGGTGGCGGCAGCTGCGCGGAAGGAGCTCCGTGGTCGGCGATGGCGGCCGACGCGATGGAGAAGTCATTAGTGCTGAAGGCAGTGATCTCGACAGAGATCTCGCGAGAACAGCGGCGATGAAAGCAACGTCGATCTTGAGACGTGGACCTCGTGCGAGCGATAGCTATTCGGTTCTACGAACCCTAAGGTGAGAACGAGGATTTTTAGGAAAGAAAAAATAACGTTTGGAGAAAGGAGTGTGGGAGCTTGTTGTAGTCACCCCCGTTTGGAAATCTCTTTTGTTCATGGACTCCACATGAGAAACCCAACTCTGGGAGGTCCAGAGTTTCAAGATCTTCAGAGGAAAGACTCATTTCAGGTTTCTATGTGGGAGATCCAATTTTGTGGACTCCAGAAAAGGAATCCACCTTCGAGGTCTTCAAAGGAAGATCCAATTTCAGGGATATTGAACGTGAGCCACCAGCAGCAGATCTTCAGAGTCAGCTACAGTTCATCCAGCAGCTCCAGCCCGTGTTCCCACCTACAAGCAAGAACCAATCCCAAGTGTTGTTTTTTCTACTGTGTAGAGTGGGTTTATTTGTATTACAAGCTAAGCATTCTATGCTCCAGCTTGAGTGAGAGTGTTGAGAGAATTGTAATGTGGCTATTTAGTTCCACATAATGGAGTAAGACTTTCCGTTGTGTGTAATGGCCTATAAATGTGTATACTCCCATTTTACTTTGAGAAGAAATACAGAGAAAACACGCCCATAGGATGCTTCTGCTGTTTTCTCCCCACTACTCGGGAGAGGGATTTCCATGTAAACCCAAGTGTAATGCATCTCTTTTATTGCTTTGATTCATGTTTCCGCTTATATTTTTCAACTTTAATCTTTCAATTCTCCCGTCAAAAGCTTTTTATTCAAATTAAAATTTCATGTGCTAGAAGGATAGAATTTATTGAACTTTATTGAAGCACATGTCCCCTATATATAATTGAAGAAAATGAATCTCGTTAAAACCACTAAGCCTACCCTACACCTCTTTATATAAAGAAATGTGAGGGAAAAATTATAAAGATAGTCTTACAAGAAAACATAAATAATAAAAGAGCCCAACAATGTAACATAACACTTCCCCTCAAGTTGGAGTATATATGTTAACCATGCTCAGCTTGCTCCTACACTTCTCAAACGTTGGGCGTAATTGTGTGGCTTAGTGAACATATCTGCAGTCTGCTCTGAGGAGGCTAGGCAAGCAATACAAAGCAAACCCTACTAGATGAGACTTCTCGTTTAGTGACAATCCACTTCTACGTGCTTAGTCCTTTCATGGAACATGAGGTTATTAGCAATGTAAGTGGCAACCTTGTTATCACAATGCATCTCCATGGGCTCCTCAAACTGCACATGAAGATCCCGCAACAAGGATCTAACCCAAATCATCTTTGCTGCCTTTTACACCATAGCTCGATATTCAGACTCTGCACTGGAATGGGAGACCACACTTTGCTTTTTACTCTACCAGGAAACAAGATTGCTTGCTACAAATATGCAAAAGCTCGTGGTAGACTTCCTATCAACAAGGTCACCAGCATAGTCAACATCAGAATAACGCACAACTGTCATAGGGGCTCCTCTCTTAAACAGAAGACTACGTCCAGGAGCTCTCTTAAGGTACCTAAGTACTTACATCACCACCTGCCAATGTACATCTATGGGCTTGTCTAAAATTGGCTTAGCTTCCCAACTGCTAAAGTAATGTCTGGCTGTATGATAGTCCGATATAAAAGTTTGCCTACCAACTGCTATCAACAATTTTTGATGCACTATCATAAAAATGTACCTTTGGATCAATAAGTATATTTGCTCCCTTGGATCCTAGCATCCCTACCTCCTGGAGTATATCAAGGGCATATTTTCTCTGAGACATCACAATGCCCTCTTTGCTGTGAGCAACCACAATTCACAAGAAATAGCAGAGCCTTCCCAGATCCCTCATAACAAACTGCTAACCTAGAAACTCCACCTTAGAAACACCTAACTTGTCATCTCCCGTGACAATCAGATCATCCACATACACAAGAAGCGCCACCACACCATGACACGTCCTCCTCACAAAAAGAAAATGGTCAGAAGATGACCTATGCATCCTAATGGTAGCTAAAGCCTCTAATTATTGTTGGAACGGGACTCTGCTTTAGGTCATAAATAACCTTGCTCAACCTACATACACACTCCCCTTGAACCTCGAAACATAGGAGTTGCTGCATGTAAACTTCTTCTTGAAGGTCACCATACAAAAAGGCATTGTTAACATCAAGCTAATGAATGGGCCAGCCATGATGTGCTGCAACAAAGACTAAGATTCTAACTATGGAGAGACAAGCCACCAAAGAGAGTATCAAAGAACTCTACACCATAAGTTTGGGTAAACTTCTTTGCAACAAGCCTAACCTTGTACCATGAAATAGACCCATCAGAGTTGTACTTTAAGGCAAAAGACCCAGCGAGCTCCAACAAGATGTGTCCCAGAAGTAAGTGGTGCCAACTCGCAGGTCCCCCTATCATGAAGGGTAGACATCTCGTCCTCCATAGCAACACGCCATTTTGAATCGAGCAGAGCCTGCTTATATGTGGCTAGGATCTCCACAGCAGAGACGGCAGCAGTAAAGGTGTGCAAACACGTAACAGCCTAGGCAATGGAGACAACACTCCTTACCACTTTGTAATGTGGACAAGAATGAGAAGCCTTCCGCATAGTAATGGAAACATCATCCTCCACCCCTACTGACATTGTACCCGAGGGGACATCCACTGTGTCGGATACGGTATCTAAAGGAACATCCTCTGTGCAACTCTATACCTATAGGAATATCCTGAGAATAAGTAGCCTCCAAGTTCTCAACACTAATCGGAAGAGACTGTGGAATAGAAGAGGGTGGCTTTGCCCTATAAGAAACTGGTAATTGATAAATAGGACCCTTGAATGTGCTCTCATCCACTAGTACAAGCCTAAATGGGTTGGTAAACGACCCTATAGGAGGAGAATTGCTACTATCTGATAACACACCAAATGATACAACAGCAACTGGTATAGGAGCATACTCTGGCACACTCTGCAATGTCTGGCAGCAACAGAAAAATAAGGAACTACTTCATGAAACATAACATCAACACTAATGTAATGCTTCTAGTGCAGAGGATCAAAGCATCGGTACCCCTTCTGAGTACGAGAGTAGCCAAGAAACACACATTTGACTGCTCGAGGTACTAATTTATCTCCACCAAGTCCAAGAAGATGAACAAAAGCCATGCACCCAAATGTCTTGGGTGAAACACCAAACAAATCTGCATCATGCTATAACACCTATCATGGTACCTACTCATGAATAGCTGAGGAGGGTAGTCTATTAATGAGATAGCAGGCTGTGAGAACTGCATCGCCCCAGTATGTGGCACACTATTCTGAATAAGAAGAGTTCCAGCCATATCAAGAATATGCTTATGCTTCCTCTCTGTAACCTCATTCTACTAAGAGGTGAGGATAGAAAATCTGATGAATGATTCCATGCAAATCATAGAAATCTACCAACCAACGGGCACACAACTCCAATGCATTATCTGATATGACTGTCTTGATGCAGACACCAAATTGATTCTTTATTATTAACACAAACTGCTCAATAAGAGGATCCACTTCAAACTTATTCTTCATGCGGAATAACTAAAACAATCAGGAGAAATCATCAACCACAATCAAATAATAGCGATGTCCTTGTCTATCAAGAACCCTACTGGGACCCCAAACATCAAGATACACCAACTGAAAACATGAAGACATGCGTGGTCCAGTAGCAGCTGGAATGGAAAATCTATGGTGCTTCCCAAGTTGCCATGCATCACATGAAAGTTGTGTGGTTAGGGACAAATGTGGAATAAGTCCCCGTAGTTTATCCAAATATGAATGACTCAACCGTCTATGCCACTACAAAGCACTTCCTGAAGCAAAGCTGATCTAACAAGTTGCAGCCATGAGGCCATAAACAAGTCGGTAAACACCTCATTCTTCATATCCACCATCAATAATCTTCCCTGTCAATCGATCTTGAAAAGTGCATCCAAGCTCATCAAAGATGACACGACAGTTCATTTGCTTGAGGATTTCACTAATAGAAAGCAAGTTCATAAACAAGTCCAGAACATAATGGAGAAATTGTAATTGCCCCTTGACCATTAATAGGGGCATGTCGCCCATCAACCACCTGCATAGTGCAACCTTGTGAAACGGATTGAATCTGTCCAAAATACTACGGATTGCCGAATAAATGATTGGAAGCACCAAAGTCTATCAACCACGTCACACCAGTGGTTGGAGAAGAGTCACCCACGGCAATTCCTAGCACAATCTCTGACTCAGGAGAAGTTGCCATGTCCACAAAATCACACTACCCAGATCTGATTCTTCTTTCTTCAATACCTACAGATCTGATTTTGATGTTACAAAGGGGAATACACACCACAAAACTTCTTCAACAACACATACAATACTAATTTTGATATCACAGAGGGGCACACACCCGGAGATTAAATTGAAAGGGGAAAATACACCCCGTAATCCACACACACGTAATTCAAAACTCCATCAACACTCCAAAGGGGAATGCATACCCCAATAGATCATCAAAATAGGGGAATACACATCCCAAAAATAATCCAAAGATCTGAATATATCATATCATAGCACTAGTAATGCATCAATATATCTTCCGGAAGACCCTTGGCTTTAAAATTCCATCAAGCACAAGCCAAGGACCTCCTTAGGGTCTGCAGTAGTTGGAATCGGGCAGGACTGCCCTCCCCCTACCACCAGACAGAGACCAACAACAAGCGAGAGAGCGCAAGAATGAGGAGAGAGCCGACGACCTTGCTACTGCTGGCTGGTAGACCTGGCCATGGGTCAAGTCAGGTGGGCCATGGGCTGGGTCAATCAGGCTGAACTTTCAAAAGCCTTGGTCCAAGCCCTAGTCGGGTCAACCCATAGGCCTATACGCTTGGCCCAAGCCCTGTTTCTGAGGGTCGGGTCGAGCCTAGGCCGATCCATGGATCAAATATAAAATACCTAAAGTTTCTAAACTATTAATCCTCCATGAAATCACATCCTAGAAAATTTATAAATCACATGGAATTTAGGAAGAATATAAGTAATCATATGATATTGTGCTAGCAATTCAATCCCCAATCATTATTAATAGCCTCCAATCTATTACTCCGTACTATGTTAACTATTATGTATACTGCCCCATGTTTCCCTCTGATTGAATGTGCTTATACGGTTATACTAAAGATCCTTGATTCATAATTTAAAAAAATAATATAAAGGAATAGACGGTGGAAGAGTTGAATGGTGGTTGTTGGTCCAATAAATGATTCTCGTACCTCAGGTTAAATAGATGATTCATAATTTTAGATGGTGGTTATTGGATGTCTCATATGATAGTTGGAGATGGGTGGAGATTTTGGTGAAGCGAGAAAATGGTTAAATAGATGAAAATTTTGGCATCCAATGGATGGGATTCGAATTGTTGGAGTTCCAAGTTAAGACTCTTAAAGTTCTTGATTTTAAATATTATTGATTTGCGGGTCAGGCCGAGTCGGGTCGGATGGTAAATTGGAGACCCAAACCCACCCATTTAAAATCAAGTCAGTTACAGGATTGGGTCGGATCGGGTCATAAAAAAAAATCAAATCCCAAGCCCACCCATTTTGCGGGTCGGGCAGGTCGGGTCGATGGGGCCCCTAGCCCATGGCCAAGTCTACTGGCCGGTGGCGGTGACGGTGAGGAGAGGCTTGGTGGTAGGGTTAAGGTTTTCTTGGTGGTATCCTCAATTTGGCTCCAATACCAAGCTGAAGAAAATGAATCTCGTTAAAATCACTAAGCTTACAAGAAAACATAAATAATAAAAGAGCCTAACAATATAACATAACATAAATAAAGGAGCACTCATATAAAATATAGGAATAAGATCTTGTGTTATAGGTCACACAAAAGAATATCTAGAAAAAAGGAAAGGAACATGTCAAGGATCTCATAGAATATAAAAAGGAAGACCCACATCTCATGCCCCCTTTCAAATTTGAATATGACTTAGGTGGTGACTTCGTGAAAATATCTACAAGATCTTGTCTTTAGATGAGAATAAGTGGTAAAATAATACTCCTTTCCAAATCAAGTCGTGTGTCTCACAGCAATCATCCTCCATATGCTTATTCTTTAATAGAATATAGGATTACTAGCAACAATTGAAGTTATGAGATTATTACATTGCATCTCCATAGGATTCCCATCATAAACCTAAAGAACCTATAATACAGTTTTGACCTGGACCACTTTAGTGGTTGTCTAGGTCATAGCTTGGTATTCTAGCTTTGCACTAGTATGGGATACAACTATCTACTTACTCTGTGTTACCTAGTTCCAGCAACAAAGGTCTAGAAGCTTGAAGTAAACTTCCAATCATTTGAAGAATTAGCATAGTCTACGTCTAAGTAAGCAACACCCAAGGAACTTCTCTTGGTGAATAAACCCTACCTAAAGATGACTTTAGATAAGTATGATCACGGTTGCATCCTAATGACTTATCATAAGTATTGGAGAATAAATTAGATTAGATATCTTTGGGTCAAATTAGTTAGGTTTGGTTGTCCTACTGTTTTTAATTTTTCTTAATTTTAATAAGTGTTTCATTGTGTTATTATTTTTCCTTTTATACCTTTGCCCTGTTTAATAGAACAACAAAGTTTATTTCTCAACATGGCATCAAAGTGGTATTAATTCCTTTGGGAAAGAAACCGAGAAAGAGAAACAACAGCTACTACCACTGCCCCTCTCTACACGTGCATAGCCTCTTCCCACATGCATAAAGAAGGGTAAGAGCCAGCACACACAGCTAAGGTGAGGGCAAGCAAGATCAGCTCATAGATACAGTGATCGAGGCTCGTCAACAATGATATCATTCTCTTCGAATCAAGCAATTGCTCGACAACATCAACGGAGCAAGGTGAGTGTTTAGCCTCGACAATGGAGATGGCGGTGTCCACCACCAGATAGTAGTAGAGGAGGTGATGGTGGTGATCCCCTTCAGATCGTACCAAGCGCGGGGGGTAGGAGGGCACCACGCAAGCCACAACCAACTGAGGATTTATGCACCGTCGACGACGTAGGGTTGGCAATGGCTATTCTTTGGGTCCCTTCAAAACCTAAGAAGGGGTGAAGATGATTTGGACACTTTTGCTTTGATTAGCCCTCTATTTTTCTTTAAGTTTTGTTTTACTTAGCTTCACAAAAGAAACAAAAAAAAGGAAAGAAAAGTGTGGCTGATGTTAAAGAGAGAGAGAGAAAAATGAAACAACAAAAAAAAAGAAAGGCATATGAGGAAGACTCATTCTTCAAGCTCTCCACACAAGAGAAACTCACTTGAGATATCTAAAGGAGAGGCATACTTAGAGTTTCTATGTGGGAGAGGCCCAATCTCGAGGTCCCCACATAAGAAAAGTTTACTCGAGATGTCCAAGGGAAGAGGCATTCTTTAAGCTTATGTGTTGGAGAGACCTACTTCTGAGATCTCCTACACCTGCTTGGGATCATCTCCCGTTCTGTGGTTGCTACTTCTGCCACAACCGCCATCTACTGCCTGCTCCTCTAGATGTCTACATTGGAAGGGAGTTCATTTTTACATTTTTTTTGTAACAAGTTGGGTGTTACATGCTCCAACATGGGGGAAGGGGGAGTGTTAAGAGAATAAATTAGATTAGATACTTTAAGGTCAAATTAGTTAGGTTTGGTTGTCCTACAATTTTTAGTCTTTCTTATTTTTATTAGGTGATTTATTGTGTGTTATTGTTTTTCCTTTTATACCGTGGCCCTCTCTTCATATAAAGATGACTAAGACTTGCTTAATAGAACAACAAAGTCTATTTCTAAGTTCTCAATTATAGGTTTAATTATGAACTAGCAAAGCTTTCATAGTGCAACTAAAAGATCTAGCCAGATACTATTAACATAGAGCAACACCCCAATTAAGCACCAATACTATCTGGAATCGACATTTTTTAGGATTATCGTATAGCTACACTATTTATAGGTATACAGCTTGATTTAGCCTACAAGCATATCAATCTTTCACAAGTCTAGAACATCTTTGTTTTATTACAACACTCCATACTTGCTCCTGGTTACCACCTCTAAGCTCAAAAAGTACTTCAACAAGCCTAATTCTTTGGTGGTGAACATATAGCTAGGAATTTTTTACTTGTATCCTCTGAGGATCACTACTTGTATGAATATTATCAACATATTAATAGACCAATTAACTAACAATAATGTTCTTCACAAACAAAGAATGATATCCAATAGACCTTTAAAGTCCAAGCTGAAGCACAACTTTAAGAACTTTAATCCACACACATGGACTGAACTTTAGGCCATAGATTGCCTTCTGCAAACCTAGCTAGAGTCCCCTTTAATCTCATATACTAATAGCTACTGTATATATACCTCCTCTTGAAAATCATCATACAAGAAGACATTCTTTACATGAAGAGGATGTAGGCCAAAGTGATAAGACACTACCAAGATAAGTATCTTGATCAAGAGTATCAAAGAAGTCAAAATCTTAAGTTTAAGTGAACTCTTTACCACCAACCTAGACTTGTATCCATAAATGACGCCATTTGAGAGGTGCTTCCCTACAAAGACCCACATGCATCCAAAAGCAGAAGCATCAGAAAGTGGATCAATGAGTTCCCAAACGCTCCATGATCTTTCAAGCTACCATCACCTTCATAGACTGCTTTCACCATGGATCAAGCATAAGTAATTGGTAATGTAACACTATGAACTACCAGTGCAAGCTTCTTGAATGCTCTACTGCTCAAGGCTATAATGGCTAGACAAGGGAAGGATTGTGCATATGTGCTTGCATCTCCTCAAGACAATAGGTAGATCCACACTTGCCCTGAACATCTATACGTTCAATGCCTTCACCTACACAACTATCAAGATCTATTATATATATTATATGTAACTTAAGACTAAAGAAGGGTCTTAACGTCTTACCTAGAATGTGATTGAGAGTATTAAAGATGTCAAAATCCTAAGTCTGAGTAAACTCTTTGCCACCAACCGAGCCTTGTATCCATAAATGATGCCATTTGAAAGGTGCTTCACTAAGAAGACCCACTTACATCCAATAGTAGAAGCATTTGAAAGTGTACCAATGAGTTCCTAAACTCTCTATGGTCTTCAGAGCTACCATCACCTCCTTCATAGCATGCTTTCACCATGGATAAAGCATAAGTAGCTGGTAATGTAACTGTTGGAGTTTCTCTAACTGTGGAGTACTTTTATTGTATTCGAGAGCTCAAGAAACAAAAGGGGTATTAGTCTCTATATAGAGAGGCCAATCCCAATCCAACTCCTAATACAATCTACTAAATAAGAAAGGCAAATAACAACCAAATCTTTTAATATCCCATACAAATTTTCCAAAGAGAGAATTCTAAAATAGGAAATGTTAAAATTAGAATGTGATAATTGGAAGAGTAGATTTTTCTTTCTTTCCACTCAACATAGGATCTTGTAGGATCAACATTCCCCCCACAGTTGGATGTGCATGATTCAACTTGAGGATGAACTTCAAGCACAAATCAATCATGAAAAATTAGTTACGAACTTTAGGAACACTTGCACGCGTAGAGGCACGCATGCACGAACTTGGAATTAGGCTCAAGTGTGATTCTTGATCTAGACGACGATCGTAGCAAAAGTAGCGATCACATATGAGAAACGTTCCCAAGCAATACTATAGGAGGCCTTGCTCCTAAAAATTTTTTTGCTTCAATTATAACAGGTGCACTGGCACGTGCAAGTACTAGGCAAAGGCACACACTGGAGTTGTGCAACACGTACATGGATTGCATGTAGGGAGAACTTGATCGCGCGTAAGTTGTGGGTACAAACTATGTTGTGCGTGCATGGTTTGCACGAAACCAAAGAAACCTACGTGTGTATGTTGCAAGCACGAAGGAGATGCACGACGATGGTACGCACAGTGAACATGCGGAGAAGACCGCGTGCAAAAGAGAGGGTCAGCACTCCCTAGAACCGTTCCCACTTTGATACCAAGTAGTAGTTTCTCTAAACGTAGAACACTTATATTATATTAGAGAACTCAATAAACGAAAAGGGTATTGGTTTCTTTATATAAAGTGGCCACCCAATCCAACTCCTAATACAATCTACTAAATAAAGAAAGCAAATAACAACCAATCTCTTAATATCCTGGAATAATTTTTTAAAGAGAATTCTAAAATAGAAAATGCTAAAAATAGAAAGTGATAATTTGATGAGGGAATTTTTCTTCCTTTCCCTTAAATGTGGGATCCTGTAGGATCTCCAACAGTAACACTATGAACTGCTAGAGGAAACTTCTTGAATGCTCAAGTGCTCAAGGATGGATTGAGTTTATATGCTTGCACTTCCTTAAGGTAATAGGTAGATCCACACTTGCCCTAAACATCTACATGTTTAACGCCTCTACCTACACAACTATCAAGATCTATTATATATATTACGTATAACTTAAGGCTAAAGAAGGGTCTTAAGGTCTAACCTCGAATGAATTGGAAGTAGGCCAACAAGGTGTAAGGCGACCCAAGCGATAAAGAATACAATTGGGTGATCGCCTAGATGAAGCCCTTGCCTAGAATAGTTTTAAGGTAAACTCTAGCTTTCTTGCCTGGCCCAGTAGCCCAAGGCAATAGCCTTGATAGCATTGGGTTAGATCTTCTCCCATTTTCCATCATGTGAAAGAAATACAAGTTATCATCCCCTTCTTTTAACCATAATTATCTAGATCGTTGGCACCATTCTACTTCCACTTTCTTATCTTCTTGGGCCACAACATGCAAAGCATCCTTCCTCTCTTGCACCCCTCCCACAAACTAAGGTCTAGCATCTTTAGCCTAGCCCAACCCTTGGATTTTTTTGAAAGTGCATCAACCCACCTCCTCTTCCTTTGCTTTTCACCATCTTCTTGTAATCAGTCAAATGTGGCCTTAGACCTTATCATCTTCTAGCCAACTATAGCATACCATGATGTGTCTACCTCCACCAATCATGCTTATGAAATCCAACTCCATCAAACACAAATGCTTAAACTTTTAAGTGCCTATGCCCTAGTCTAAGCAATTTGTTTAATCTTCACAGCAAATAAAAGAATTATGGTTAAAAAAAGCACCATTAAGTTGCAGCTATGTCTCCCAATGGAAAAGCCCCACCAAAGTCCAATGACCCAAGAAACTCGTCAATCTTCAATCTATATCTCACAATTGTGTCATTCACCATGTGAAGAGGCATTTCTTTTTAAAGAAAAAAGATGGCTAATGGATGTCAGTAGCCATCTGCTCCATTACCGTGTAAAGTGGCAATTAATTGGGCTAAACTATTGTAGTTGAAGCTTTACTAATAGCTCTTAGAAATAACTCAACCTAATATCTTATTTGCCACCATCTTTAGGTTTGTTTTCCTAAAGAAGAGTCGTGTTGAGGTCTCCTCCAATTATGAAGGCACCCCAATCCAAAAATCAGTTGCAAATTGTATGTCCCCCCATAGTTCATGTCAACCCTCTCCTGTATTGGTGTGCCCACTCCCTACATAGCTCAAATCCCATATCACTCCACAACCCCCATCCCCAATCCTCCAGTTCCATTAACAGAAGCATATCAACTAAATCACGTACCTCCTGCTAGCCAATCTTGTTGGTTCCAACATTCGATTTTGGCTTCTTGAATAAGTACCATGTCAACAAACCATTCAATCAAATATCTCCCAAGGGCCACTCTATGGCAAGAATCACGTAGCCTTCTCACACTCGATGTTAGTACCTCATGGAGTAATCATCATCGCCCCCTTGGTTGACTCAAACTCAAACCATGGAGCCCCTACCACTATTTGCAAGTGTGGCTTCCTTCTATGACATCACCATTCAACCAACTAGTCGACAGCCTCTTGATTATCCCCATTCCCAACATTGACCTTAACTCCAGCAAGTGATGCCATCAAAATGGTTGTATCATAATCCTTGATTAAAGAGCATAGATCCATCCACTTCCCATTCTCTGGTCGCAAGCCACAAGACATGGTCACCACCTTGTTAGGTCCAATAGAGGTTTAGCATATCTTATATGTAATTGAATCTATTGCTACATGAATTTAAGATTTTAATATATTTTTCTTTTATATATCAAAAATAATACATTTTTCCTCATTTCCATTACAATTGGTCTATTAAAGTCACAATCCTTAAAAATCATACTGCAATCAAGGGGAAGGTCCATCATGACTCCCCACAATAGTATTTCTGGCGGGCAAGCCAGCCTATGGCCATCAGAGTTCTTACCCACTATTGTTTTTTTTCTTATATGTCCATCATCCCAAAATGAAAATGGAAACAATCTTCAGTATCAAATGTGTCTTTATGACCTGTGAAATCCTCTTCTAGAGCAGAAATTGCATCAATCTCCATTAAAATAATTTTCAGCATCTAAGCTAGCCTTTGTGTGTTTTAAGTTGTCAAAAACAACATTGAGTCATGAAAGATCACTTTCTTCTTTTGAGTACTATACATTTCTATCTCATGACTCACCAATGGTTATTCCTCATTTGTATTTGTGATTTGTTGCTAGATGCATTATCAAAAGAATTCCATCAATACAAGAAATGTTATGAAAGTAAATCACTTCTAATCTCTCATCCTTTTTACCTTGAGAAATCACATTGTAAATCAATGCAAAGGTTTCCAATTGAAAAAAAATTCTCATTATAACACCAATAAGTCATGCTTTCGTATGTCAAGAGGTGTTTGCTTTGGATCCACTTTCAAAACTCCAACGGCATAACTAATTGGGCTCTTCAAACTTGACTTAGCATGTTTAACAAGGTTGAGCGCCTGAACACTTGTAAAAAGTTTCCCCATGTTACGAGCCAGGTATTTGTACATAATTGAGAGACAAGGTGCCCACTGAATTGAGATTCCTTGATTAGAAGTTCCAATTTCCACTGCATGGCATGTGCATCACTATTTTAAAATGATCACATGCTTGATATTGGGAATATTTCCATACTCATTTTTAGACCACCATAACTCCACCTATGTTGAGGTTTTTGCCTTTTCCTTGCCAATCACAAGCTCAGATTAGCTAAAAGCACATGTAAAACTAGTTGAGTATTTAAACATGGATTCAAGCACTTATTCAAATTTCATCGGGGCATTCCTTACTAGTGCCCTTCCCAAGACCAATGAGGCCAGCACAATTGCGACAACCAAGGTTGACAAGGCCACTATTGGCATCACCACCACCACTGATCTCATTGTTATTGGTGTCACAGTTGTGGATATCAAGGTCAAGAACAAGGCTGATGTTGACAATGACATCACCATCACATCATTAATGCCTACATCACCATGCATCTTTCTATTGAAGATGCTGTCATCATGCTAATAGATGTCACTTCTAATGCCATTAATGCCTTTACATCTTTAGGCTATGAAAAAACATTCCTTAATTCTTCTAAAAAAGTCCTTGATTTGAGTCAGATTAATAAACTCCCAATGGATTGGTACTTATATTTGTATGGTTAATCATTAAAGCATTAAATCAGATTTTTGCAAATGGGTACCCACAATTACACATTAAATACTAGGTACCTAGTCAATTGGATACCTTCTAAAATGGGTCGGATCAACATGAAATCTGGCTAAATCAGGTTGCTAAGTCACATGTAAATGGACCAATTACCCTCTCCATGAGAATCCTTATCTACAAGTCAAACACATCCTCTTCTAAGCTAGAATAACCCCTCTTGATCTGTCAATTACATCCACAATCAAGAAAGTCCAAGAACAGGTGTCCTCCCCAATCTTCCTCCAAATAGCAGCATTCAACTCTCCTAACCTAGATTCTTATAACAAGATTAGATGGTGGCACTCATCTCTTACAAGTTGGATTCTTGTCACAAGATCACATTTGTGCCTCCACATTACATTCCCTAGGGCCTTGCAAATTCTAAGTAGAAACTGTAAACATGTTGAACTTGGGCCCTCCCTATTGTTCAAGCATATCGCAATCAAAGGAAAGGTTTCACCACCATCTCCAGACTTATGCATTCTGGAGCTCCCTGTACCTGCACAAACCCAAACCCTCTGTTGTAAAAATCAACCGACTAGGCTAAGTAGTTGGCCAAGTACTCCTAGTCGATCCCGTGACTGATCCGACTACCCATACTAGGGTACTTAGTCGGCAAGCCCAACTACTCAGACAAGTAGTCGGTCTACTTGGCTGAGTATGCACCCAATTTCCTCATAGGGTTTTCAAATCCCAGTAACATATTCCCGACCTAAATAACAAATAACCACAACAAAATCGGACCCCCAACCCCATTCCTCGAGTTCAAAACCCGAACCCCAGGCCTTTTGACTTTAGAGGTTCACCTTTGATGTGGCTTTTGTAGTTTTAATGATTAGATACTTTGAACTTGTGTTGTAATTTTGTTTAGACTTATGGTTTGTAGTTTATTTTCATAATCTTAAGCTTGAAATACTGTATATTTTACTTGTTGAAATATTGAATTACGCAAATAAATGCATCTTATCAATATATTCTAAGGATATATATACATTTAAAAAAAACACAACAAGTACTCCCCGACTACTGTCCCACAAACTGTACTCCTTAGTTGACCCAGCTAACCGAATACCAACTACCAACTTTTACAATACTGCCTATACCCACTTTGTTACTTTCATAGAGAATTCATTAAACAAACAAAGATAGACCTCAACAAATTAACACAACCATCCTCCAATAATCTATCACATGTTGCTTAAGGCCCTAAGCCATCACCAAGTTATCGATGCTTAGAACCAATCTTACCTTTCCCATCAACAAAAAGCTCTAGCCAACCCCATTCACATCCTCCAACTCTCATTAAGCACATGAAGACTTTAATGCCACCATGTCAATAGATGTACAAGAGAAACCCCCTACAAACCTTTTCCATTCATTACCTTGCTAAATGTAAACCCTAGCTACTAAGAAAACTCTTGACCACCTTTATTGAAGATCCATTCCAAACACACAAATGAGAATCCAATTTAAATTCAAATCAAAGAAAGAAGGTTACTTCCTAAATATCGAAGCATCACCACAAAAGTAGTTGCATAAACTTATATGCTTCAAAAGAAATTTGGCCATCTTTGTTTCCCAACTTAGTAGCCATGTATTTTACCAATTTTGACTCTTTAACAACACCAAATTTAGAAATCTCATCTTTGCAGAATTGCAATCAAACCCTTCGTCATCTTTCCAAAAATCACCCCTCCATCGCCATCATCCCCAAAGCCTTATTAACTTACTCATATTTTCAACAATAAAGCCATTTTTCTACTTACAAGCTAAAGAGTTCCAAATCAAGAACACCTCTCAAACACCACATTAACCATGTAGCACTCACCAACACTCCAAAGGTGGAGAATGCATAGTATGCCTCTTCAAAACTAGCTACATCTTGGACAAATTAGCCACAAGAAAATTGAGATAAAGTCACACTTTTGTACACAACAACAATAAAGCCTTTTCCCACACTAAGTGGATTCAGCCACATGGATTGTTTGTCTCCACTCAAATATATTCATTTGAATGATTGCTTGAATCCATGTTTAAAAGATCCAACAAATTTTATGTTGGACGTTGGCTACCTCATGCAACCTCCTCCATCATCCAGGCTTAAGACCGACAATGAAAACAATAACAATCAAGCCTTTTCCCACACTAAGTGGGGTCGGCAAGACCGACAATGAAAAGGTGTAATAAATTCAAACTTTTGTAACCTCCAAAAATAGGCAAAAAAAGCTACCACCTAACCCTTATATCAAAAGTCCAAAGATACTATGACGCACAAACTGAAGAGAAACTACAGCTTAAGAGGCATTCAACTATCAAAATTTAACCATTATCACCGCCAAATAAAGCTCCTTCAATTCACGTACTATTGATAGCTAAAGGAATCACCATCACCATCAAATGTACATAAATATTCTTTGTCGATGCATGAGACATGCACGACCTCAACCTCACAGATATGCACACAACTTCACAAACTCCAAGGACTAGAAGCCCCTAACAACATCTTCAATTCTGCTCCTCTCAGGCAAGCCCAAGTTATTCTAGCAAGTGGAAGATGAGGGTGCGACAATGGCAGCACCATCCCAACACCAACTAGCTTGCAAGTTGGCAAATAATGCCCAAGTCCATGACATCATAGAGACACCACCGTCAATCTGTATTTGTTAGCTTAATGTCCCTAGATAAGTCAATGGAGAATCTCACTTGCAAATCCCTGTGCAACTAGTAATGAAAAAGGCAAGCAAAAGAACCTTTAGAAGCAGGAATTTCTAGTTGTGCCCTTCACATCCCATTCTCCTCCACACAACTCCACTTGTCACCCATCCCCCTCACTCATAGTCTCGCTCTCATTAATTCCTAGTGCAGGAACTTCAATGTACATGGATCTACTGAAAAACAAAAATCATATGTCACAAACTAGTGACAACTAGCTTTAGAAAAGATACACACACACGCACGCACGCACGCACGCACACAAGTGGGTATTATGATGTTACAAATTAATGACCTTCAACCAATTATCACAGGTTACACATGGCAATAATACAAGAAAATTTAGTTACACATCTATATTACAAGATATGTAAAACTGTATTACAAGTACATTGCTTGTTGTTCTTTTTTTGAAACAAAAAGGGGTCCCGAATTTACTCGCTTGCCACGGAGCTCCTCCGTGATCAGAGCCACGACCACTCTCCGACGCCGAGTCGGGGTGGCTGGACACACACCAACGGTACATCCACCCGCAATAGCGCTATGCGCATCTGGGCCAACCGCGGGATTTCGAACCCGCGCACCCCGCACAAAGAGCGCTTTACGGGGAATGGGCGCACCAACTGTGCTACCCTATTAACCCCCACATTGCTTTACAGAGAATGCACACACATTGCTTGTTGTTCTTTTTAATACTTTTTTCATTTAAATCATAGTAACAAAATCAAATGACATCAAGTAATATCTCCCTATCAAAGTATCCATTCATAATAGTTTGGATCATTAAATCTATTGTTAGACATGGGTGCTCATTTGATACTAGATGAGTACTGTGCTCATATATATATATATATATATATATATATATATATATATATATCAACAGAATTATATTAGTGGACCTTTTCATAAAAAGAATTATATTTCTGGAACCTTATAGCTTTTGGCATCATCTATGAATTCCTCTAGCATGTCAGTTTTAACAATCTGACCAGACCGAGTTGATACTGTCAAAGGTGGAGAGTTGTCTGCATTGACTGAGGCTATGTCAAATTGCTCAACTTTGAACTTGAGATGTATGTTGGATTCATCGCACTGACTATCAGAATTGCCAGCAAACTCGCCTTCAGCCATTACATGCTTACTTGAAGCCAGAGATTCTACAATGGGGGTGGGGGGAAGCAGTATTAGTAAATGGCAGAAAGACTCAGAACAGTGAAATCGTAGTTCAGATCCCATGAAATTTCTTTACCTGAAGGCAACACTGAAGATGCTCCTCCAAACTCATTAAGATTATGGCTAGAGGAAGCATTAGATTGTGAGAAGAATCCAACTTGATTCAGTAAGTTCTCTTCAGTCTCTAGAGTGCCAACAGTATTAGTTTCACGAAGACCACCAGAAAATGACCTGCTAAAAAGTCCACCAAGGCCCGGGGCCTTGACATGGGAACTGTGACACTCACTATTCGATGCAGAACCGCTAGATGCCCCATCTTCAGCAGGAATGGAATTTGACTGAAAACAGTTGACAGGCTCTTGTTTAGCATCTCCCTGGTCAGTCAATGAAGAGGACCGTTCATCTACCACAGCTACATTTTCAACTGAAGAGGGATTTTCATTTCCATTAGAGACTGTATCACATGCTATTGTTCTCTGATCCATGGTAAGCTTTGCACCTCCGTTCCCTGAAGAATCATGTTTACTTTGCTCAACTAGAAAATCAAAACCAAAGCCCCTTCATGAGTGATTAAAAAAATAATATGCTTGATGGCATCATTATAAAGTCAATGTTGAGATTATTTCTAGTAGGAAGAAATGGAAGGCCTATTCTATTACAAGGGCCCAACCTCTCTTTATATAGAGAGAGGAAAATGGGCAAATTGCAAAACAATCCAATGACAGACAAAAGGTGTAAAACACACCCTTACAAATAAACGTGGAAATATAAATAAGTCTACACTCCCTCTTAAACTGGAGCATATATATCAATCATGCTCAATTTGGAATAAGAATCAAAAGTAGACTAAAAATGTCTA
This sequence comes from Thalassia testudinum, assembly GCA_037157565.1. Lineage (NCBI taxonomy): Eukaryota > Viridiplantae > Streptophyta > Magnoliopsida > Alismatales > Hydrocharitaceae > Thalassia > Thalassia testudinum. Next base: position 3,506,911 of record JAZHRO010000007.1, read on the forward strand.
CCGTCTAATCATCTATAGCAAGTGGGGTTGTAAAGAGGAAGCCTTTCTGAATAAGATCCCTGGTGTAATAACAGTCCACCTCAACATATTTGGTCATTTCATAGAATATTGGATTATTAGCAATATATGTAGCAACAACATTATCGCATCTCATCTCCATCGAACCAATAATCTGCATGTGCACATCTCCCAAAAGGGACTTCACCCACATGAGCTCTGCAGCTGTCTGTGCCAGAGCCCTATATTCTGATTATGCACTTGACCTAGAAATAACAGCTTGCTTCTTGCTTTTCCAAGTAACTAAATTGCCAGCCGCATAAGTGCAAAATCTTGTGGCAGATTTTCTATCCACCAAACAACCTGCATAATATGCATCTCAATATGCTACTCCTGACATGGAAGTACCCTGAGTAAACAAAAGACCATGTCCAAGTGCTGACTAAGTCTCCCAACTGCAAAAGCAATGTCTGACCTGGTAATAGTGAAGTAAAGTAACTTCCCCACTAGCTGCCTATACTGACTACTGTCCACAGAACGTGTCTCAACATCATAGAGATGTTCCTTTGGATCCATGGGTATATTTGCGGGCTTTGCCCCAAGCATCCCAGTCTCCTGTAAACATCTAGTGCATATTTTCTCTGCCATAGAACTATGCCTTGCTTGCTACGAGCAACTTCTATCCCCAGGAAATATCGTAGTGGACCTAGGTCTTTCATCACAAGCTGACTGACCAATCTCTCCTTGACCTACACAAAACCATATGCATCATCCCCTATGACAATCAAGTCATCAACGTATACTAGAAGCACTAACACACCTTTCCCAGTCTTCCCAACAAACAACGAATGATCTGCAGAAGATCTCTAAAAGCAATCAGACTCCACCATCAGAGACAGTTTCTGGAACCATGCACATAGACTTTGCTTGAGTCAATAAATAGATTTTCTAAACATGCATACACACTCCCCCTGCATCTCATAGCTAGGAGGTTGCTGTATATAGACATCCTCCTTTTAATTCACTGTAAAGAAAGGCATTTTTGACGTAAAGTTAGTGAAGTGGCCGATCATAATGTGCTGCAACAGAAACTAGTATCCGCATTGTCGAGAGTCTCGCCACTAGAGAAAAGGTATCAAAGAAGTCCAACCCATAGGTTTAGGTGAACCCCTTTGCTACCAGTCGTACTTTATATCTGACTATGCTTCCATCTGGATGAAACTTGAGTGCAAAAACCCACCTGCACCTAACAAGGCTGGCTCCTGGCGGAAGTGGTGCAAGATCCCACGTGCCTTTGCTCTGAAGTACAGCTATCTCTTCCTCCATGGCCTGACGCCACTTTGAATGAGACATGGCTTCCTGGTAACACGTCAATACTGTAGTGATAGCCAGGGCTCCAGTGAACCCAAAAAAAGCTGTGCCAAGATCAACCGTGTGTAGATATCCTACCACATGAAACTTGGCACAAGATCGGGGAGCCTTACAAATAGCAATCGAAAGATCATTATCCACCTGTAGATCCTCTGTAGCCTCAGCAATTCCTGCATCACTCAGCACCAAAGTATCAGTATCTAAAGACCATGTGCTCACCTAAAGGGAGAGCGTGAAATTTGGGGGGGGCATCTAGAAAGTAGTGTGTAGCCTCTGATATGTAACAATAGGGTCATGAAATTGATCCTTGTAACTAGTAGTAGGAGGACAATCATCCATACGTATAGCACCAAACGGAATAGATGAAATAAGCATAGGAGCCCTATCAGTCACAAGAAACAAGTCCGAACTGGTAGTGGAAAAATATGGTACAGACTCATGAAATGTCACATCTGCAGAAACATAGTGGCAGCAATTAAGGATCAAAACATATGTACCCCTTTTGGGTCTTAGAATAACCTAGGAAACACACTTGACAGCCCGTGGTGCTAGTTTATCCCGTCCAAAAGTCAAATCATGAACAAATGCAACGCACCAAAAAACATAAGGGATAACAAAGAATAGAGAACAACCAGGATACAAAACCTACCATGAGATTCACTCATGAATGGTAGAGTTTGACATCCTATTAATTAGAAAGTAAGTCGTAAGAACAACATCCCCCCCAAATACAAAGCAGGCACAGTATGGTGAATAAGAAAGGTGCGTGCAACATCCAACAGGTGTCTCTGCTTCCTCTCAACAACTACGTTCCACTAAGAGATGAGCAAAAGTAGTTTGGTGGACAATCCCATTACCACGGAAAAACTATAACAAGCGGGAAGTACAAAACTCCATAGCATTATTGGAACGAAACATCTTAATAGTAATAGAAAATTAGGTCTTTATTTCCCTAACAAAATTCTCAATGATAGTTCCAACACCAGATTTATTTTTCATCAAGAATAACCAACACAAGAAAAATCATCAATAAGAACAAGAAAATAATGATGCCCAAGACAGTCAAGAACCCAACTTGGGCCCCACACATCCATATGGATTAAATCAAATTAATCAGAAGACCCAATGTGTCTGGAAATAGAAAAACTAGCACGGTAGGGTTTGCCAAGCTGGCAGCATCACAAGTGATGCTGGTACTAGCAGGTATGTGGGGTAGAACACGTCTAAGTCTCTTCACTAGAAGGTGGCTAAGGCGAAGATGCCACTGGATGGGAGATTTAGTAGCCAAAGCAATCTCCCCCTGACTCACAAAGGCAACAGTAGCAACAAGAGAACGACTTAGACAATACACCCCTCCTTCCTCACGCCCTCCACCAATCATCCTCCCGTGAGCCGAACCTGCAAAACACAAGAGTGTGCATCAAAAATAACTCTACAATTGAGTTCTCTGGTAATACAACTAACATGGAGAAGACTAAGTGGAAAATTGAGAACATTAAGAACATTCGGCAACTGCAAAGTAGAAGAAAGGGCTACTCCACCCTTTCCAGCAACCTGTGACAATCTACCATCTACTACCTGCACTATCCTACCTGGAGGGATAGATCTCAAGTCGAAAAAAGCATCCGAAGTGCCACACAAGTGCTGCGAGGCTCCTGAATCCACCAACCAGTCACCTAAACTAAGGGCAGACAAGGAATAAGCACTAACGATACCTAAGGTAGAGGTGGCTACAGCTGTCTCTATAGTAGTCTACTAGGAAAGATGACTGATCCTCTATAATAACTCCTCAAACTCTATCCTGGTAAATGTCTCAGGTATAGGTGGAGTAATCTCTATAGCTTAGTAAGCAGTGGCAAGCCTCCTACGCTTCTGCCAACACGTGACCTCAGTATGGCCCAGTCAGCCATAGTAAGTACATGGAAGTCTGGCACGACCTCCTGAGCCTCGTCCACAGCCACGACAACGAGTAGACGACGCTCCTCTCCCGGAGCCATGAGAGGCAGCAAAAGCAGTAGTCTAGCCAGTAGTCTCAATAGAGACAGCAGGAACTGTAATCCTACTAAATCTACTGTAAGTCTCCTCAAGGGTGGGCAAGTCAATCAACGTCAAAATCCGATCCTGTGCAGCTGCATACTCTGGTCCCAGACCAGAGAGAAACAAGGAGACAGCCAGCTCTTTCTTGAAGGCACGCCAAGAAGAGCATGTGCACCCAGGCCTATCAAAGTTATTCGCTCCAGTAACCCCTTGACCTAAGAATAGTACTGGACCAATGTCTTTCCATCTTGACACAAATGAAACTACTCATGAAAATTTTCAAACACTCAAGAGGAATTCTTCTCGTGAGAGTACATCCCACAAAGAGAATCTCACATCTTCCTCGCAGTAGGGTAGTACATGATCTCATCGCCTATCCTAGGTATCAGAAAGTTCATCAACCAAGCACAAACCATCACATTGTTGTGATCCCATGTAGCATTGACTCCCATTTTCTCGGTGGGCTCAGGATGACTCAACATGTGCTCCTTTCCATGACCCCAGACAGTCATTAAGAACATCTAGGACCATCATGGATAATTAGTCTCGCCCAATTTGATTGTTGGACCGAAAAATGGACTCTTTTATCCCCAGGTGTCCGTAGAGATATCCAGTGTGATCTCAGAAGACCCAATTGTAGAACTCAAGGATTCCATCTTGTAATCCTTTGTCACCCGCTAAATGAAAATGGAGTCAACACAATAAGAAATCATATCTGACATTACCAAAACATGGCCTGAAATTGATTTTTCAGACCATCAAGCAATCCTTGAACGGTGAAGCAACCCTTTTCAAGGCGAGATCTTGTGAGAACGAGTCACCTCTCCCTCTTAGGACCCCACACAAGGGGTCAACGACAGGGAGGAGGGTACCCGTAGGTACCCCTACCAGTCGAAGATGGAAATCAAGAGTGTCGTAGCCCCGGCGGTGATCCCGAGAGGCTACTGCGGCGGTGCTCTGGCGAGCAGCAACATCATAGCAACCTTCAAAGGCTGCATCATCTCCCCCTGATGGCAAACAACAAGGACTGCGACGGTGGAGAAGCGTTAGAGCTGCCCAAGGCGACTCAACAACACCAAAAGAACCCCCCCCCCCCCCGCGCGGTGGAGCTCAGGCAAGGAAGCACCAAGCGGCAAGGATCAACATTGCAAAGCCTCTTAGCGACAACGAAGCACTACCACAGGCAAGGAACGACGCTGGTGTGGCAAGGATCAGCTGCTACAACGCCGCCCCAAGCGATGCAATAACGCTGGAGGAGCCCTGCCGCTAAGGATGCAAACGGGTCAGGTTTAGGTCAGATTTGGCTAAACCCATATTAACACCCATTTACAAAATCCATACCCATATCCTACCCATTACCCATCGGGTACAAAAATCTAAACCCGTACCCATACCTATCTATCCATCGAGTACCCATTTACCCATCAGATATCCATTTATAAATTAATCTTACAATCAAATCATGATAAATTAGAGTCAGAAGAAGAAAAATCTATGACACAATTCATTAATTGTTTATTTTTAATAAGCTCTAAACATAAGAGCTCGGACTACTTTAATTTTATTAATCTCCACTAAAATTATTACAAAAAGAGTCCTTCAAGGGGAATACATCAAAAATAAAAATACAAAGAAAGACTAAATGCAAATACCTTTCAAACAAAAAATCCCCATCTCCGAAATAAATGTTCAATGGAAGCTTCAGAAGCATTCCCAACCTTCAAAATCATGGAGAGAATCATGAGGAGGATTAGGGTGGGGAAATGAGAGACTTATATATCTTGGGTAAATGGAGATTTTATTCGGGTATTCGGATAATCATGTATAGATTCATACCCATACCGAAACCCGTCAGGTTTTTTTGGATAAAACTCATACCCAGACCCGATCAGGTTGGGTCGGGTTCGAGTCAGGTTTATCGAAACTTGCATCCCTACAGGCCGCTACCTACCGCTTCACCAGTGGCTATGGCGGCGCTGGGAAGAGGTGGCGGCGCCGGTGGTGCCTAATGGTGTTGCTAGGGTTAGGGTGATGGGTGATGGTGGCATGTTTCAATGGGATATCTAGGGCACCAGTCTAAGACTGCTACTCTGATACCAAGTAGGAGGAAATGGAGGGCCTATTCTCTTATGAGGGCCCTACCTCTCTTTATATAGAGAGACGAAAAAAGGTAGATTGCAATGCAATCCAACGACAGACAAAAGGTGTACAACACACCCCTACAAATAAATGTGAAGATATAAATAAGTCTACATTTCTTGGCTTCTATACAAGATCTCAAAAACTAAATAATATAACCAGGACATCAATTGGTTATGATAGTACTTTGAATTGAATGCACATGATAATCAAAGATAAATTCAAATGAGGACAACTATAGGAAATTTCAAGATTTTTTGCTAACATCTACCAAATCATATAAACTCATAGAAACCCTTGAATAAGAAACTTGTAATAATCAAATGCCAAGACCTCCCAAAGAAAAAAAAGAAACAAAGACTAAATGCTGAGATTGGTAACTACATGTTTATTTAATGCTAGAATGGGAGATTGTTCCTGAAATTGGAGATAGAATAAAGAGGTTGCCTACAGTCTAAGATTTTTCCAGATTCCACTCAAAAAAAAACCCGCACTTCAGCATTTCATTGATATGACAACCTATCCGGTATCAGATCTAGAAGCAAAAGCTGACACCCAAGTTTACATCAGAGTCATGAGAGATAAATAAAAACTCATAATGGATAGACTTTCAAACACAATACAACATATCCTTGAAATTACAGGAGTTTCGTATTCAACCCAATCTGTTAAGGACATGATTTTTTATTTTACAGTTTCCGGATGTGCTGTCCATAAAGTGGGCACATGAAATCAACAGAGGAGTGGAATGATGCCAAAGAGTTTACCATATTGATTGAAGGGAAACTTTCTTAAGCAATAAATTTATCCCACATTATAACATCACATCATACTTAGCAGCGGAAAACCATTGTATCATTGGAAAAAGAAATGATAAAGGAAATCATAAGAAATATATATATAACCAAATTAAAAGAGCAGACAGCACTGTTTATACCACTATTCGATGTATCAGGTACTTCCTCAGACTTGCTAACTCCATGCAAAAATTCTGAGGGTGCACCTAAAGCCGGCAAAACATCTGAGACTATAAATTCTACAGCAGTGTCAATATCGTTACTATGCTCAATTGCCACAGCTTTCAGGATGCGAATATCTACCTGTGAAAAGAAACATGCCAAGCCATTGATTTTCTAGGTTATGCAAAGCCCAAGCGATATGGATGCTAAAATAGAACAAGGTGAAAACGTTTAGACAAATATAATTGAAAAAACAGACATTCAACATCAGAGTTATCTTTCAATAGACTCTGCTGCAAGAGTTAAAAGAGATCCCTATTTAGTCCGCAACAAGAAGTAATGCAAGAAAGACAAGGAGGCCTTTTTCTTTTACTAGCATGGCTGTATATGTCTCTAGGAGTTAGGCGACCCTTGGTACAGAGAAATTGGAAATATCTTCTGGTGGCAGCAGATACAGGTCAGAGAGAAGTTGCATCAAATCAGATGGGCCCACTGTTGGAGGGAACTCCAACAAAATTGTAATTTGACTTCAACAGGAATCTCCCATAGGTGAGCAGTTGAACTCCCTTGTGGCAAAGGTATAGGCAAGAGCCTTCTCCAAGAAATGGGAGTTAGAGTCATGTGATGCAAGGTCATGGAAGGAGTGGGGAAATTGACTAAGACGTTGAAGTTCTGAATGATAAGGGCTTAAAAGTTCTGAACACTGGAAGATCCAGTTGTATCTTCGTGGCATGAAGTTGGCAGAACAATTTTTTGGGGGAGCATATACACTGACAGATTTTTTTTCTGATTCTCATTCAACAAGAACTGGTGGTTACATTCATGCATCTATTGAGCCAGAGATACAAACTAATGGCAAGAGAAATCAGAATTTACGGACTCCTAGGCCTAGTGTTTTTTGGGGTTAACGTCTGTTTGTTTCTGAGGATAATCCAACATGCAGTGATCAGGGTCACTTTGACACCCTATGTCCCCCTCAACACTTCCCCATCCCCCCACCCCCCTCCCCCAACCTCCAAACAACGAAGCCTGACAACCTCAAACCTACTCCTTCTGATCATAAGATTCTGGCTTCAAATCAAGATTACACTCAAAATAAGCATGTGTTTCATTGTTATCTTTCCTAACCAAATGCTTCATTTCTCCTAGCAAGTTAATTGCTTAATGTAATTGTGCAAGTAATCAATAAGTGCATCAAACTTTTATCATTTAAGTGCAATTCATTAAATTAAATGGTTCACTGTTGCATACAAAATTTAACTGATTGGTAAGACAGTATTACTTGATGTAAACCATATTTTTTTCGACATTCAAATCCAAGGAGTCAAAAGTCATTTTCTAACTTATCCCACAAACCCTACATAATTAGCAAACAAGCATACATCACATCACATTTTAGGTTAATCCCCCCCAAATAAAAAGTAATTCCACAAAAGTTTCCCAAGATGGAAATAGATTATTTCCTGCACAAAATCTAAACCATACAATCTAACCCAGTAAATAAACTAGCTCCTAAGAATTCCTGGTATTAATTAAAAATTGACGATCCAACAATATCAAGAATGTGTTGTAACAGATGCTTCAGGAGTTCAAGGACTAGATCCTTATACAGGGACAGTGACTTGCCGTTAACTGCACTTACTAGAGGTCTTATATGGAGGCAACTTGAACTAATTGCACCTACACTTGGAATAACATTTTTCCATCCTTTGGTCATAACTGGCCCAGCACACCTTCAGAATTATGCATTCCTTCTTTCCAATATCTGCATCCAGAGAGAATTCTTTCTAAACTCTTTAGGCCTAATGGAGGTGGAACTTATGTTATATTTGAAGTCTTGTTTGAAAGGAGTTATATTTCAAGTTTCTAAAGTCTTTGCTTATGAAACCTTGCTTAAGAATATTAGCTGGTTGCAACAATAACTATAACATCAACTTTTATGCAAGACAAAGAGCACAAAAGAAAGTGGAGGACAATGAGAAAGGCAAAGTCAGGATGGATGGATTTCTAGGCTGGATGGAGTTAAAGATGCTAGAGATCAAGGTTTTAAAAAACGTGAGGTGAGAGTACCACGTGGCCAAGGTGCCACATGGGCAGTCACGTGACATTTATTTATTCTAAACTCTAACACAAACAATGAAAATTAGCATCTTCAGGGGGACAAAAAAATAAAAACAAAAACACCTGTGGCAACAGTGATGGATGAGCAAGAGATGTGGCAATGCTCACACAACGGTAAGAACTCACAATGGATATTGGGGTCTAGGGTTACACCTTATAATAGGTCATACGAGAAACTCATGACCCTATTATTAAGGGCTTCAACTGAGGCAGCTCCTCATCACTACCTCAACGCCTCACAACCACCTCGGCTAATCGAGGCTTACACCTCAAATCTGTCACCTAAGGTGATAGCCTCAAGGCTATTTTCTAGCACCTCAACTCAAGGCATACGCCTCGGGTGCCTCAAGACAAGATTTTTAAAATCATGCTAGACATTGAGTCATTTGACGGTGGAGGGCATAGTCATTAAGAAGGCTGACTAGAGACTCTAGGTTTAGATGAAGACAATCATATGGTGGTGATATCCCTATGGGCATTTATGATGAAAAAAAATGTTGAGGATACTCCATTTTCCATTTGTCACTACATGACATGACATCACTACAAATTAGCCCTTTTATCAGTTACTTGGCTTAGGCCTCCTTGGATAAGCCAACTCTTTCCAAAGATTGGACACCTTTGCTAGAGTGGATGAAGAGCTTGGAGAAATGGGGTTCCCCTTTGTTGTCAATGCAAGTGGTGTTTTCTTCTAAAATGATACTTTCTTGCACCGTACAGGCAATTTATTTTATTTATAATTTTAGACTCCAAGGGATTGGATAGGGATCGGACACCTTTGAAAGAATGTTGGCATGTTTGCCTTACTCCTTGGAAAGGATCCGAGAGAAGTTGTCCCATGATATCGATCATGGACTTACGCGTATATCCCCTCTAAGGTACCTTTTCATCCCAATTATGCTCTTCATATATCAGACCATAACAATCAGACCTGATCTCAATCCTACAACGACTAAAGCACCCAAGAAGTTGAGGGGATTGCTTATGGTGCCCCTACCATGGTACAACCCATTTCCTTTTGGATCAACTCATGAATCCTTGTTCCTGTGATCTGCCACCCTAATCAATCAGGTCGGACAAAGCCAATGCCAGAGGCTTTCCTCCCTTAATTCAAAGAGTTTCTCAGTGGATCCTTTGCATGAATACCCAACATACAAGGTGTATTATTGTTGGCTGTTTATTGGATGAATGAATCCCTCAGTGGATCCATCAAATTAGCTCCACTGTCCTCTGCCATTACGTCAGACAGAGTCACCCGATTGAGTCTTAGAACCTTAGGCCCTTTCCCTTTGAGTATGTACATGTGCCACATGCATGATTCTCGGGGGCTTTTTTTCATCAAGCATCATGTATCACCCAAAGTAGATACTTCAGAAAAGCCACAAAACCTACATTTAATTCAAAGTTTCAGTTCAGCAATGAACCAAATGAAATTAGGAACTAGGAATAATGCTAGATAGTTCTCAAATAGTCAGTACAATTCTCTACTAGCTTTGATTGATCATGTGAAATAACACCTAGGAATAAGTTTTATCCATTTATTAATACTACCAGCTTGGCAAGCCACTGGCATGGGCCAAGTAGGATCAAGCGGTTCTAGGACAGTTACAGGGGACTGGAAGTCTGATGCTGAAAAGGGGAACCAAGCCAGCGAACTCAGGTTAAACTTGTCAAGTTTTGAAACAGGAAATTGTCTAGCATATGCAAAGCATTTTCTGAATTTATAAATGAAAGAAGAAAATAATGTCCTATTCTCAAGAGAAACCCAAGAGAGAGACTAGAAACAATTACACGAAAGCTCAAAAGAAAAGGAAATAGCAAATAGCAACAGAAGAAATAAGAAATAGAATAGGCTACATATCTCTACATTGATATCCTTAATGCACAAGCATCTATCAAAGTTAGCACAGGGTAACGCCTAGGTGACCATATCTGCCACCGAGTCCATTGAGGATACATGAGAGGTATAGATTAGTCCTTTTTGGATCATTTCCCAAGTGTGGTGCCTGTTAGGAGATAGGTGTCCTACTATTTTTAGTCATTATTATTTTTGGTGAGTTGTGGTTTATGATTTTTTCTTACATACCTAAGCCCTCTCTCTATAAAAAGAGAGCTAAGACTTTGTTTTCATAACAACCAAGTTAATCTTTTCTAACATGATTTCAGAGCAGCGATCTTAGATCAGTGGTCTAATATCCCACCGAATCAAGATGTTGAATCCCCAACTACATAGTTATTCAAAGGATGATCGAAGAAGGAAGCTGCAGTGTCGTTGCTGCCATGAAAGGCAGTAGAAGCGCCGCCACATTGTGGAGGGTAACAACAGCATTGCTATTGCCTTGAAGACCGATAGGCATATCGTCGGATCACCTGTTGTTGCTCGATTCCCATGTTTTTACGTGATAAACCTTTTCTTACGAGCGAAATCCTCCTTTTGGTTGGTGATGAGTTTTCTCTCACTATTGATGATAGAGTTTTACTCTAAGAGCATGACGAGACTTCTCACATGCACTAGAAGTTTATTTTGCCCAAGGATGAGACAAAATTCAAATCAATGTGGAGATGGTCTCTCACCTTACGAGAGATCAAAGAAGATAGATAGGAGATCTAGATCATGGGTGATTGATTCAAGAGCATCAATTCACCTCAATGGGAACGTTGGGAAGTTGAAGAATCCGTCCGCACCATGTGGAATCCGAGAGTTTCGAGTTGTCAATGGGATAACCTCTCTGATTACCACGATTGAAAGTGCAGGTTTCCCTTATTCTAAGGATTGGAGAAGTACACTGTACTCATGAGTTTTCCATGAGTTTGTTGTCGACAAGATATGTAAGGATCTCCAATACAAAGTCATGTTTGGTGACAAACATTACTACTTTCAGGACAAATGCACCAATGTGATCATTGGTGATGGGATGGAGAGAAACGAACTTTACTATTTGGACACACCAACCTTATTTGCGGAGGCAATTGCCATTGCTAGTGATCCATGGCTTCGACATAGGTGGCTTGGGCATCCTTCAGTGGGAAAGACGCGTCAAATGTATCCTAAGTTGTAGGACTCATTGACACTGGACTGTGAGGATTATCAGATGAAGAAACATCATCGAAGCACTTTTCCACAACAACGTAATGGGGTAAGCACGACCTCTTTTTCCCTTGTCCATTGTGATGTGTAGGGGCCCTCCAGAGTCTCGAGTACTGAAGGGCATAAGTACTATTTGTCTTTGTTGATGACCATAGCCGCCTCACTTGGGTCTTTCTAAAGAAGAGTAGGTCTGAGATTCCACAAATCATTTGGAAATTTTTGCAGAGATTTAAACACGGTACTCCTCTACTGTTGGAGTCTTCCAGAGCGATAATGCTCTGGAATTTATCCACAAGAACATGTAAGATTTCTTAAGTACACATGGGACCATTCACTAGACTTCTTGCGCTCACACTTCCCAATAGAATGGTGTGGCCGAGCACAAGTTAAGGCACCTTCTTGGCATTACCAGAACATTAATGATTGACATTAAGGTGCCTAAGAAATTTTAGGGTGATGCTATACCTAATCAATAGAATACCACCATTGGTGCTTCAAGGGAGGATTCCATATTAGGTACTACATCTTGACTATGACAGACCATTTTCCTTGCCCTTGCGTGTCTTTAAAAGTACTTGTTTGTTGTTCAGGCCCATGAGAATCAGGATAAGTTTTCTCCGAGAGTAGTAAAGTGTATCTTTTTGGGCTATTCACAGACTCAAAAAGGATACAGATGTTATGATCTTGTGCATAAGCCCTATACAATTATGGCAGATGTCACCTTCTTTGAGAAGGTCCCACATTACTCCGAGGAGAGTTGCCAACATAGAACTAGCACCCAAGGAGGCTCAAGTCTACCACAACTAATTTGTTAATCCCTCTGTAGCACTTCGGGATACACTTCCTACTATCAAACCTAATGAGATAGATTCTACTAATGAGAGGCCTGTTGCTCTAAGGAAGCCCACACAATCTTGCACCTTGCATCTGATGTCCAGCTATACTGCGACTTCTCACTTAGAAGGGGAGACTAGACAATTTGCATCTGCCATTCCTACCACCACCATTCCCAGAGACTATGGAGAGGCTTCCCAGGATCCTAAGTGGCATGCAACCATGAATGACGAAGATGCAAGCCTTACAATCTAGGGGGACATGGGGATTGGTACCATACCCTCCTAGTGCCACCGTTGTAGACTATCGATGGATTTATACCATTAAGTACCAAACAAATGACACTATTGGCATGTATAAGGCTCGCCATATTGCCAAATATTTCACCCAAACCTATGGCATTAACTATTTGGAGACCTTTTCTCTGGTGGCACGCATATCCTCTATCAGGATCATTGCTATGGTAATTAACCAACTATGGTTGTTGTATCAGTTGGACATCAAGACTTGTATGGAGATTTTGCCAAGGAGGCCTACATGAAATAGCTACCTGGGTATAACAGTCAGGGGGAGCATGTATGTCATCTGTGGAAGGCTATCTATGACCTAAAGCAAAGTCCCAGGACTTGGTTCGAGTGCCTGAGCACAAAAATTCAGAGGATTGGTTTCAACGATCGTCCTCAGATCGTTCTATTTTTATACGAAGGACTAAAGAGGCAACTGCATGCAGAGTTATTATCCTAGGCATCTACGTAGACAACATGGTTCTGATTGGTGACAATGAGGACGGTATTCGCCTAACCAAGACCTTCCTACAGACCACCTTTGTGACAAAGGATCTTAGTGACTAACAATACTTCCTTGGGATAAAGGTAGTTCGCCAAGGATTAGGCCTTTCCTTATCTCGGAAAAAGTATACTATCCAGATAGTTGAAGAGGCTGGCTTTCTAAGGGCATATCCATCTCACATTCCCATTGAGACAGCACATTTGTGATACAGAGGATAACACCCTATATGAAGATGTGAACCAATATCGCAGCTTAGTTGGATGACTGTTGTACCTGAAAATCACATAATCGGACATTAGCTTTGCAGTTAGCAGAGCTAACCAGTACATGCAAGCACCACGTTAGTGATTTAAATGCCACCGGCATGCCGTCGACAAGGGGGTTTTTGGAAAGAGTGTATATCGACACGAATATAGTGTCGGTTTACAGGGAAACCGTCGGTATGCCGGCGAAATCGTCGACATGCCGACAGCTGCCGACGAAACGGCATGCCGCTGACAGGCCGCGCGCTACGCTGGACAGAAAAGAGGGCTGGAGGGAGAGTTTTTTGGTCCTCTCCCACGTGCCACGAGGGAAAGAGACCAGCGCTGGAGGGAAAGAGAGTTTTCCCGCGCGCCAAAGAGACCAACGCTGAAGGGAAAGGGAGTTCACACACACACACACACACACACACACACATTTTTTGTTCATATAAGCTTACATACAACTGTAAATATATTTCTAATATTTTGATTTAATTGTCTTTCAAATTTTAATTATTTCTGTCGGCATGCATCGGCATGCCCTCGACGTGCCTCGAAATGTCATTTTTTCGGGCCGTCGAAATCGTCGAAATCTGCCATCGAAAAACAGGCATTTCCACGGCATGCCCACGAAAGCATACCTACAATTTCATCGGCACGGAGTCGAAATCGACATTTCGAATCTTGCACCACGTTACAACCATTGGCATGAGGTATGCCTCATCTTGAGATATCGTAAAGGTAATCCTAGCTAAGGCCTACACTATAAGGCGAGTGGATCTATGGATATCAAGGCCTACTCGGACACTATGTTGGGTCTATAAAGGATCGTCGTTCGATATCCGAATATGCCCTATTTCTTGGTGGCGACCTTATGTCATGGCATAGCAAGAAACAAAGCGTAGTTGTTCGTTCTAGCACTGAGGCTGAATACCAAGCAATAGCCTACTTTGCATCTGAGATCACGTGGGTTATGGCCTTCCTACAAGATATAGGTATCTAGGTTGAGACACAAGTGTCACTTTACTACAATAATAAGTTAGCAACCTATATTGCATCCAACCCAATCTTCCAGGAGTGCACAAAAGCACATTGAGGTCGATTGCTACTTTATCTGTAACGCTGTCATGGAAGGCAGAATTAGCACTCTGTATGTCTCCTCAGACCTACAGTTGGTAGGCATTCTTACCAAGGCACTCAAGAAGAAGCAACATGATTTCTTGTGTAACAAGTTGGGACTTTTAGATATTTACGCCCCAACTTGAGGGGAAGTGACAGGAGATCGGTGTCCTGCTATTTTTAGTCAATGTTATTTTTGGTAAGTGAGTTGTGGTTTATGATTTTTCCTTGTATACCTAAACCCTCTATAAAAAGAGGGCTAAGGCTTTGTCTTGATAACAACCAAGTTGATCTTTTCCAACAATGATAATCTACCTCCATATGCTTAGTTCTCATGTGAAACACTGGATTATTAGCTATGAAAAGAGTTTCCTTGTTACCACACTTCATCTCCATGGGACTGGGCAAGGTGCATGGAGATCCTCCAACAAAGAGCAAATCCACCTCAACTCAATTATAGCTTGAGCCATGTCTCTATATTCAAACTCCGCACTTAGCCTGGCCACCATTGTTTGTTTCTTCCTCCATGTAACTAGATTTCCCCAACAAAAGTATCAAAATCAATGGTGGACTTCTTGTCTTTAGCACATCCTGCATAATCTACAACAATATATGCCACCACATTTAGTGACATACCACGAGCAAAAAATAGGCTCTTTCCTAGTGAGGATTTCAAATACCTAAAGATCATCACAATCGCATCCCAGTGTATCCTCCTAGACTTATCCATGAATAGGCTCACTTTGCTCACTACAAGAGCAATATCCAACCTCGTCACTATAACATATAGAAGCTTCCCCACAAGGCATTTGAATTGTCTAGCATCAACTAAACCCAAGTCGTCATCATACAAGTATACGCTTGGGTCCATAGGAATGGAAGCAAGTTTAGCTCCTAACATGTCAGTTTGTTGGAGAAGATCCATTACATAGTTCCTCT
The DNA here is from genome assembly GCA_037157565.1 of Thalassia testudinum. Lineage (NCBI taxonomy): Eukaryota > Viridiplantae > Streptophyta > Magnoliopsida > Alismatales > Hydrocharitaceae > Thalassia > Thalassia testudinum. The sequence goes on from JAZHRO010000007.1 coordinate 3,522,546, forward strand.
GAAAAAGGACCACCTCATGTGCATTTTTAATTACCTTGATCCCAAGAAAATAATGAAAGTAACCCCAAGTCCTTTATAACAAAGTGCTCAACCAGAAACTCCTTGGTAGTCATAATCTCATGTGCATTATCTCCAGCCAAGAAGATATCATCCACATAAACAAGCATCACTACAATCCTAGTATTTGTTTTCATATGAAGAAAGAGTGGATGCTATGGATCTTCCAAATACAACCTTCTCAATGTCCTCAGATAACTTTTGAAGCCAAGCTCATGGACTTTGCTTAAAGCCATGTATTACCTTATGCAATTTATAGACCTTTGTACACTCCCCCTTAACCTCAAATCCTAGGGGTTGCAACATATAAACTTTCATGATATAGTGGCCAATCACAAAAATGAGGATAAGTCCTATACAAAGGAGTGTTACAAGAGAGAACATATCGAAGTAGTCGACACTACATCTCTGTGTGTACTCCGTGGCCATTAGATAGGCTTTATACATTTCAACAGAATTGTCTGGGTGATGTTTCACTGCCAACAACTGTTGCATCTAACGAAAGCTCAACAAGATCCTAAGTATCTCATTGCAATAATCCCGCTATAGCTTGTTGCCACTTCGAATCAAGAATCACCACCCGATGTGCAGTGGGTATGTGTATAGCTGAGAAACTTGTAATAAATTGCATGCCATAGATTTGTATAGGGAAATGGGATGCATCATGCATTATAGTTTAAAAAAATTAACAAAGTTAATTTATTTTGTAGCCCTACCTCTCCATGTATAGAGAAGTGGGAAAAGTACATGACAACCTCATAAGAAAATAACAAAATAACGAAAAGGACAATAATAAAGAACATAAGATAGAAAGGGCTCAATACTTCTCCTCAAGCTAGAGCATTGATGCCAATCATGCTTAACTTGGAACAGCAAACATCAAATGAAGACTGTGGCAATGGCTTGGTAAAGATGTCTGATGTCTGGTCATCTGAAGCGATTGGAGTAGTGTAGACTAGTCCTCGTTGGATCAAGTCATGTGTGTAGTGATAATCAATCTCCACATGCTTGACCCTCTCATCAAACATTGGGTTGTTGGCTATGTAAGTGGCAGCCCTATTATCACATCTCATCTCCATAGGTGTGTCAACAAATATGTGCAAATCTGTAAGGAGTGATCTCACCCATATCACCTTCACAAATGTATGGGCCATGGCCTTCTACTCAAACTTGGCACTAAATCTAGAGACAACTATCTACTTCTTACTCTTCTATGTCACTAGATTTCCTACCACATATGTACAAAAACCTGTAGTCGACTTTCTGTCAACCAAACACCCTACATAATCTGCATCTAAATAGCCCATCATACTCCTGGAGGTCCCTATACTAAACAAAAACTCTCATCCTAATGCCTTCTTCAGGTACCTCAGCACCATCACTATAGCATCCCAATGCTACCTTGTCGATTTGTCCATAAACTAAGCATTCCAACTGCTAAGACAATATATGATCTAGTGATGGTCAGGTATAAGAGCTTACTGACCAGCTGTCTATACCGCCTACTGTCCACCGCCTCTGCCTTCTCATCATATAAGTAATACTTGGGGTCCATAGGAATATTTGCTGGTTTAGCCCCCAGCATCCAATCTAGTGCAGAACATCAAGTGCATACTTTCTCTGGGATAGCACTATGCCCTTCTTACTGTGTGCAACCTCAATCCCAAGAAAATATCTCAACCACCCAAGGTCCTTTATGATGAACTTACCTACAAGACATTTTTTATCTCCACTATGCCAATCACATCATCTCATGTAATGATCAAATCATCCACATAACCAAGGAGCACCACTACCCCTTTTCCCGTCTTCCTAAGAAATAAAGAGTGATCAGATAAAGACCTCTAAAAACCAACAGCTTTTACCACTTCGGAGAGTTTCTGGAACCAAACTCTGGGACTTTATTTCAAGCCATTTATCGCCTCCCGCAATCTGCATACACTCCCCCTAAGTCTCATAGCCAGGGGGTTGCTGCCATTGTTTTAAAAATCGTGTCTCGAGACGCGTGAAGCGTACACCTCGAGGCAAGGCAGCCTGATTTCGCATCGAGACTATAGCCTCAGGTCTATTCTATGAGGCGTGCGCCTCAACTCTTCGAGGCGTTGTCGAGGCGATGAGACGCTGAGGCGCTGGCGAGGCATCACCTCGGTTGGAAGCTCCAACACAGGCTCCAGCACCATCGCCAGCAGCAACGCGAGCTCCAGCGCAGGCTCCAGTGCCATCGCCAAGAGCAACACAAACTCCATCGACAGTGCGAGCTCCATGATGGAGCAATTCGGTCGCCACCAAGCTTCGCCTGAAACCCTAGGTCGACCTTCGGCGGAGCAGCTCGAGCTTCGGCGAAGTTGATCTTGATTCTCAGCTTCGAAAGTAGTGTAGAGTCTTGAGCTCGAGCTTCGGCAAAGTCTTGAGCTCGACCAAGCGTTATTTATGTACTAAATCTATGTAATAGTATATATAGAAGTATGTATATAATATATAGTGTTATATATGTATATAATAGATTCTGTTATATATAATAATACATATAGAAGTATGTATATAATATATACTCATATATGTATGTATACATAGAAGTATGTATATAATATATATTATTATATATGTATGTATAGTATACATAGAAGTATGTATATGTATGTATATATACTTAACAAGTATATATCATATCAATTTTCTATGTTTTTTATGTAAATCCTGAGACTTACGCCTCAACCACCTCGAGGCTTACGCCTTGCCTCAATGAAGGCAAACCACCTCAGACCGCCTCGTGTTTTTTAAAACCTTGGTTGCTGCATGTAAACTTTCTCTTGGAGATCTTTATAAAGGAACGCATTTTTCACATTTAACTGATGAAACTGCTAACCACACTGAACTGCCATAGAGATCAAGATGTGCATCGTGGAAAGGCATGCCACTAGAGAGAAGGTATCAAAAAAGTCCACATCATATGTCTACGTGAGCACCTTTGCCATAAGTCAAACCTTGTGTCTGACAACTGACCCATTTGGATTGTACTTAATGGTAAACACCCATCTACAACCGACAATTGCTGCCCATCTGGTAGTGTAGTAAGCTCCCAAATACCACACGAACAAAGCACGACCATCTCGTCCTCCATAGCGTGATACCATTGTGGATCAAGCATGGCTTACTGGTAAGTAGAATAAATCTGTGTGGCAGACAATGCATAGAACTTTCGAAAATCAATGCCCAAGCCCTCCGTAGACAGGGCCCTTAAAACAAGGTATCTAGCACAACTACGGGGTAACTTCCAAACAACAATCGAAAGGTCAAAATTAGCAAGCACTACATCCTGCAATTGCTTTGAGGCACCAGCATCCACAACTGGTTCAACATCATTACAACTAAGCAATATATCATCAATTTGTAAATCACCTATGCTCACCTGTACTAAAGAAGATGGTGGTACCAATGAAGAAAAAGGGTGTTTCTTGTAGGTAACCGGGAGCCTATAAGTGATAGGAGGATCACGAAACTTCTTAGGCTCACTAGGAGGCACGGGATCCATGATCGGGATAGCTTCTAAGGGAGTAGGTGGCATAAGCATGGGTGCCTCAATGGCCTCAAGAGAAAGACTACACCCCGCCATAGAGAAATAGGGAACAGACTCATAAAAGGTGATATCAATGCTCACATAATGTCTACCAGAAATGGGATCATAACACCTATACCCTTTCTGAGTTCTAGAATACCCCCAAGAAAACACACCTAATTACCCTTTGAGACAACTTATCCTAACCAGGAAAAGTGAGATGCATAAATGCAACACACCCAAAGATAGGAGGAGGCACATGAAATATCTCAGTATCCAAATACAATATTTGCCAAGGTATGTGCTCATGGATAACAAAATTTGACATCCTATTAATTAGGTAGAAGGCAATGAGAACATCAACTCCCCAGTAAAGTGACAAAGGCCATAGGAGAATGTCCATATACCTTCGTAGTGGGTAGCCTAATGTATGCCATGCTCTATACACCGCCAGACATCTATCACGTAGTGAGAGTAATAAGCCATAGCCACTCCAACCGGAGACAAGAGCACTGGATTGCTGTTAAGAACATACTCAAGTACCTGAGAAGGACTAAAGACTACCGCTTAGTCTTTGGAGACAGAGATCTCCAAATGTTAAGAGTACACCGATTCCAACTTCCAATCGAGTATTAACAATAGAAAGTCTACATTAGGATTCGTTTTCCTATTGATTGATGATTTTATGAGCTAAAGAAGTTAGAAGCAGGATACCACAGCTCACTCAACAACTAAAGTTGAATACATCATTGCATTAGATGCTGCAAAGGAGGCAGTGTGGATAAGCAAGTTCATTGAGGAACTTGGCGTAGTTGCCTCGATACAATAGTCGATCCTACTGCTGTACGACAACACAGATGCCATTGCGTAAGCGAAAGAGCCTCGCTCTCACTAGAAGAGCAAGCACATTGAGAGGAAATACCACATCATCTGAAAGATCCCCAAGTGTGGAGATGTGATCATCACAAAGGTGGCCTCTACAGATAACATTGCTGATTCACTGAACAAGACCCTGACTAGAGAGTCATGTGATTGGCATGTCTATAGTATGGGGCTAAAAGAGGTTTTAGAACGACTCTAAAGGCAAGTAGAAGTTTGTTGGATTTTGTATGCCCTGAGCAAGCCATCCGAGTTACATAATAAAATAACATTACATCTAAATAAAGAATTCAATTATTTCCAGTAAATATTTGTCCCTTAGTATGCGATTAGAATTACATATTTAGCCAAATCGTATAAACCTAACATGTGTTGATTCGAATATCTAAACGATTTAGAAAATCTATCGGGAAACCGTCTAACTCAATCATATATTTCCGATCTGGGATGACAACCTTCTCTAAAAATTGTCACCTGATTGATGTTCTCAAATGGAGATTCGATAACTATCTCACGAGTCAGGTTAAGGAATTAACCTAATGAAACAAGAGATAGTGAAAGTCCTCCAATGCTGTCATAGAGAAGGCATATCCTTATAACTAAGGCAAATATCACAAACATGTGCATTTGGCAAACTAAGAGTTGAGGCACTTACCTTGGTACTGACACAAAAAAGCTGATGTAGGAAGGATAGAAAGTGCATAATCTCTCGAAAGGATCACACAAATCTATTACATAAGTATATGTAGCAAGTTGGAGGCATAAGCTCACTCCACATATATTGGGAATGACAAATTCCACATGTGATTGCAAAGTTCTAATCAAACTCAAGGCAAGAAGAGAAGATAGACCTTTAGAAAAGGTTCTGATCTCCATTATCGTCCCAATGATATAATAAGATATCAAGAATAATGTTATCCAAGGAGGAATGTCAGCAATTTACTGGGATTAGACCTCGGGATAATATTTTCCTTCAGGTGTTAAGGATTCACGAGTATTCAAAATACTTAAGAGGGAAAAGAACCAAAATTCCACCTACCCTATGGGTTCATTATTGGAATGATGAAATCAATAATGATTGTAATAAGTTCATAATTAAAGAATAAATCCTTTGTAATTTAAGGAGTAAAATTACATTTGATTTGACAATTAATTGCACCTAATTTGATTACATACAAAATTCATGTGTTGAATTGTAATTAATTTAAATTTAAATACTAGATCTAACCTTCTCATAATTTGTTATGGATTAATCATGCAACTGTTAATTAAGATTTGATCTCATCCATTGGATGAAAATCCAATGGATCCCATTAAATTAGGTTTTGGTTAGGAATCCCTATAAATATCTCCTACATGAAGAAACCTTAATTGGTTATTTGATAAATTCTCTTGATTGAGAATTCCACCGAATCCACCATCAACAATAGGAGCCACAGCTGCCAGGAGAAGGAGGCGCACCTCTACACCCTTCAATAACCGACTAATTAATAATTTTATTAGTTAACACCTCCTATAGAAGCAGGTCAACCAGTTAGCAAACCGATTGACTAGCTACAAAGGGGCTAAAGCTACAGCCCCTTTCCTCACATGCCCCATCACCCTCTTCAGTAGCCGATCAATCAGCTCTTCTCTAAGTCGATCAGCTACTATAGGGCCAAGTGTTGTTGATCCTCTTGAAGGTCTTCCTGAGGTTCGATTCGTTCTCCGAGGCACTCATTGCTTCGGATTCACAAAGGAGTTCACAGATCACTTGTGAGATTCACCCTCAACGACACAAAGATCTCATCTACTCGTCGCGAAGGAGTGATTAGAGTTTTCTTCGGGGACTTATTTGACAAGGCACCATATTGAGGTATTGCACCATGCCACCTCGCAAAAGTATAATCTCTCAACTCATAAAATCCCAAAACGGGAAGAAACTAGTTCCTCTTATGTGGTTCCAATCATAAGTATTCTTATTTTGTTTGGTTGATTATTTTGACATCGATTCGATCTTGTATTCAAAAAATTTGAAAACACCTATTTTCATGTTTTAACGCTTCTGTGATGCCATGGGGTCAATATGATCAAACCCTTCACACCTAACCTCCTTTGGTTCAGTTGACACTACTCCGACCACTATTAACCGATAGTGGCTTGATAATGAGCCACCCTTGCCAACATCTGGCTTGTTGTAGCCAAATAAGGGCCTATTTTGCCACCATCTCATCTTTTATGGCTAAATAAGGGTGGTTCTTGCTTCTTTCTCATGAAATAAGGCTTTTAGAAGCCTTCTCTTATCTTAAGCGGGGTTTTATTCCCTTTTTTCGTACTACAACTTGCAATTAAACAAGGATTTCTTGGTCTTTGTACCTGTTGTGCATTGATATGTAGTATTTTGACTTGGAAATCTTTACCAAGTCCTATGATCTGAGATTCACATTCCGAACAAATTGATTTCTTACCTACTACTTGCTTCTTTCCTATCATGGCAATGTCGAGAACGTCTTCTACTACTGGGGAAGGCAAACCCTTGGCTTCATCTACTGCTGTGGTGATCCAGGACACCTCTATCAAGCTTAATGGTGTCTAGCGTTTAAAATATTTGTGGGAGGTCAAAAGAAGATATACATCTTGTCGACGCCTACCCCTAACTCTAGAGCTTCTGACTATGAGATTTGGGAACAAGATAATTATCTTGCTACTAATCTTTTTTATAAAAAGATGGCCAAGGAGATTTGGGATAGTTTTGGCCAAAAAATCCTCCTAGAAATCAAATCATACCCATTTGGCAAATACTTATCACCACATTTGGTCTACTGTTCGAGGGGAGTGCTCTTTGGTAGACTATTATACTCAAATACAGTCACTCCATGAGGATCTGAATGTCTTTCAACCTTCCTACTGTAATACCAAGACTGAATAGCATCAAATGTGGCACGTTTACAAGTTCTTGGATGGTCTAAACCCCAATTATCAGTTTTGAAGAGATCAAATTCTTGCTCTGGAGAATATCCCCGATCTAAAGACTATCTATGGAAGGCTACAAAAGATTTCAGTTGATACTACTACTACTGGGCAGTCCACTACTTAACCCAATGCTCCCCCTACTATGGAGACAGACATCTACCTTTATAGCCCCTGATGGGTGCAGAGGTAGAAGTGGAGACCATGGTTGCGACTGTGGACAAGGGCGAGCCAATGAACCTTGCATTCATTGCAAGTGAACTAATCACCCTCTTGAGAGACGCCGGGAGAAGTTTGGAAAAGCAGCCAAGGCCAATTCTACTGTTGCACAGGACACTTCTCCTGTTACTACTCCACATTAGATACAGTTGACTACTGATGATTATGCATGTTTGATGCAACTTCAACAACCCACTCCCTCTACAAAGTCTCAAACTATTTCTACTTATGCCTTATGCAAAAGTTGCAAGTACTAGTGTTGGGTGGTTAATTCAGGTGCCTCTAACCATCTTACTGGTAAGAGGGATTGTCTTACCTCTCTACATCGTTCTACTAGTGTTAGGATCAGATTAGCTAATGGCTCATATTCCCCTATCGCAGATGTTGATGATATTGATCTCTTTACTTATTTTCGATTATTGAATGCTTCCTGAATTTTCTCTAAACTTATTACCACTTAGCAATCTATGTAAGGATTTAAAGTGTCATGTGATATTTAATAAACAAAATGTTTATTTTCAGAACGTCCTGTCAAGCTGCTGCATGGTTGGTGGGGGTATTGATAAAGGTGGGTTGTACTACCTAAATATTCATGCTATCCTTACTACTGTTGCTTCTATCTTTGCCGATGCAAAACTTTGGCATCGTTATCTTGGTCATCCCTTTATTGCGAAGCTCCGTCAAATAGTTCCAGAGTCTTCCACTCCAACTTCCATTGATTATGAACATGTCAACTGGGGAAATACCATAAAGTGTCATTTTAGTCTAGAGAAAATAATTGTAATCCTTCACCTTTTGAAAAAAAAAGAGGACGATTACGCTAGATCAATAATCATCCAAACCATACCATTATAAAGGAGAAGATTACATATTTTGCATCAAAAAATCAGCAACCCCCTCGCCTCACTAACAACATTTTCCACCCATGTACTCTCCCCATGAAACACTATCCCAATACACTACAACCAAATTGACCACAACATAGACACCCACCATCCACATGTGTATTTGCATGCACACCATTCCTGAAAGAGGCCCAGAAGGCACCTTCAGAGCACGCATTTACTCCTGTAAGGCTCATGTTGATCCACACCTACCTAAAGAAATCACAGGTCCGGAACAAATGCAGGAAGTTCTCATAAGCAAAACCAAAAACTGCACCCCATATCAGTCGTTGCGGTCCAGCGACTTCGAAACATTTTGGTTACTAACTTCCCCCTTCTCAACAACCATAAGAAGATCTTCATCTTCAACGGTATTTTCAATCGCCAAAATAACCAACAAGCTCCATCCACCACCATAATACCATCATTTTTAGACCGCAATAAACTGTATGCCTTCTTGACCGTGAGGGTCCCCGCACTCCATACAAACCTATTAGGCAAGGAAGCGATTAGACGAAAGTCCTGCAAAAAGGCCTAGACCATCTGGAAGTCTTGTAGTCTAGCTTCAAACAAACCACCCTAGAAGGAAGGCACCCAAAAGGATAACATATCATCTCAAACACTGGCCACAGAACATTCCTTGTCATGCAACAGAGCAAACAACTTGGGCACCACATTGAGAAGAGCACCACTTTCCATCCAATCATCTCAAAGTCAGAAACTTTGTTCAGCACCATGAATCAGGTGGGAAATACTAGATAGCTTCTATATGATTGGTACAATAGATCTCTAAAAGGTGGGTGCTCACGAGCAACAACAGCCCTCCTCAGCATGGACATACAAGAACCATAAGAATCATTCATCGGGAGACACCACAGACAATCTTCATTAGAAAATAATCTAACCACCCACTTTGTCAATATTGCCTCAGAAAATACGCCAAGATCAATCACTCCCAAGCCACCCTCCTTAGGCTTGCAGGCATCAACCCATGCAACCTATTGTAGGAATCTACCCGAATGAAGAGGAGCCTTCGAAAAAAAATGTTTCCATGAGGATGTCCAACTTTTGAAGTATCTTCTTGGGTGGACTAAACATCGAGAGGCAGAAAATCGACATCACGATTAGCACCGCTTTCAGGAGTGCCAACCTCCCTCCCCTAAAAGCAACCTTCCACTCCAAGAACGCAACCTCCTCTCCATATTCTCCACCAACCTCAACCAATCCTGCATCATGAGCTTTCCCTTTAAAGGTAACCCTAAATATTTGATTAGCAGGTGGCCAACCACCGTATCTAGAATATGTGTCGTAGAGTCCGCTTCCTCCACTACCATGTTAAAAGGAATGAGAGCCGATTTTAAGGACCATGTTGTGTCAATAGTGGGTCTAATTTTCATTACTTTGTTGTCTTTATTAACGATTTCACTCGTTTGTCATGGATATTTCTAATAAAGGGTCTACCAAACTTCCAAAATTCTTTAATGAAGTTTAAAATTTTTATTCTACTATAAATAATTTTCCTCAATGATAATGCCTTTGAATTTATCCAATCTGATATACCAAACTTCCTTGCTACTAAATGATACTAACCACCAAACATCCTATGCGTATACCTCTAAACAAAATGAGGTGGCTAAACGAAAACTGCACCACATTCTTGATGTTGCTTAGGCTCTCTTTGTTGCTAGGAAGGTGCCCAAACAATTCTGGAGAGATGACATTCTTATTGCCACATGATCAACATAGTTCCTTCTTCCATCCTCAACGGGAAAATACCTTTTCAAATTTTACAACATAATTCTAATTCAAGGTTTTAAATGACGATTTCGATATCATTTCGATAAAATTTTTAAGTATATATTTCGGAGGCCTGCTAAGGACACGTCGTGGAAATGCCCATATTTGGACATCAGATTTCAACGATTTCGATATCTCAAAAATAGTCCATTTCAAAGGCACACCAAGAGCACGTTGACGACACGCTGAGACATGCTAACAAAAATGACATAAGTAATCAAAATGATTAGAATTTCAAAAAAATCACAAAGCTAAACAAGTTTATGTAAGAATAAGAATGTTATATCCTAATATTCATATGCAACATGCAGTTTACCGTATCATATTCAATTTCAAGAACCAAATATCAAATATTAACGTCCAAATTGAATTAAGAAAAGAATAAATAGATGATGTTTATTCCAACCCCTAAATAAATCCATCACAATTAGATATTAATAGATTATGCATGAATTATTAATGATGTATAAGATTGGTTGTGTTTTTTTCCATTTTTGCTTTCCCTGTGCCTCCAAACTATACATTTAACAAATCACCAAGATAGCAAGCAAATTAGAATTTAAAATATAGAAAGGAAGATTTAAGGACGAAGAGGAGATCTAAGATAGATCTAGATTATAATTATGGATAAATATGCAATCAAACCTCAACAAAAGAACGAAAGTAACAATGAAGAGGAATGGGAGTAGTATTTTTTTTTAAAGAAAAAGGAAGATTATCTTAGGTCGATAATCATCCAACTATATTCAATTTAAGGAACGGACTTACAGATTTTGTAGCCGAAAATCAGAAAAAAAGAATCCACCTCCCTAATCACATTTTCAACCCAACACCGCTCATTTCTAAAGAGTTTGCCATTCCGTAACAGGAGAAGAGCAATGGTAGAAATGGAGAGAAGGAGAAGTCAGAAGATCAACCAAGGTTTCAAATATCAATATATATTGAAAAGTCAAAATGGGGATATATAGACAATATATCGTTAACATCAAGGAATTTTGAGGAAATCACTCAAAATTACCTAAAATGACTTAAAATGTCATAACATGAAGAAATGCCTAAGCCTTAGAAAATTAAAATCATGGTTCGAGATGTAAAAAAAATAAATAAATTTCAATTTTTAAGGGAAAAGTCTAATGTGTCTAAAGACTTTTCATTGGGAGGTACGAAGATGAGGTGAAGCCCCCTACGGTATGAATCGCCAATATATAGGAAAAATGATACATAAGTCGTATCAATATCTTCCATATTTATGACATGCAATACATAACCCGTGCAACAACAAGAGCAAAATGCAACGCATCAGCCATCAATGGTGCATAACCCAACAAGTAGCATTGTATCCAAATCAGCATACCGTTGGCATGCCACTGAAATTGTCAGCATGCCGCCAACATCCCTGCATTTTGACAGTTTTACATGTCAACATGATGCCCTGCCAAAAACCTCCATTTCATTGACAAGTCGATGGCATTTTGATCATTGTTCTAAACTCTTCTTACCACTGCAAATTTGTTGATGTGCATGCTTTGTTTATGTGTTTGGGGCTATTGATAAACTTTCTTCCAAGGTTGTCAATTGTGTTTTCCTTGGATACTCCCGTACTCAAAAGGGGTATCGCTATTATGATCCAATTGGGAAGAAGTATTATGTTAGTGCTAATGTTTCTTTTTTTGAGAGAGTGCCATTCTTTTTTAATGAGGATCAATCTCTTGAGTAGGATGTTCCACCTCTTATAACCTATCGGCGTTGGCCTAAGAATCTTATGTTTTTTCGTCTTCCCTTTATGCAAGGTTGATATATCTAAACACAGCCCATCTGATTTGCAATCCCCACCAAAATTTAGTCTAGATGCTCCACCTACTTAGCAAACAACCGACTTGCCCATTACTCTATGGAAAGCAATAAGAAGTTGCACTCTTCATCCTATATCACATTATACTTTTGTTAACAGACTTAGTCCTACCTTGAAACGATATTGTACAACTTTATCTAGTACAGTGCTTCCCATAAACTATTCCGAGGTTGTGCAGGATCCTAGCTAGGAACGTGCAATGGATGAAGAAATTAATGCTCTTGTTACTAGAGGTACATGGGAGTTGACTACTCTTCTTGCAAGTGCTAAATGCAAAATTATGGATTTCAGATGGGTCCACGTAATGAAGCATAAACCAAATGGGACAATTAAACGACTAAAAGCCCAACTTGTTGAAAAGGGCTATACACAAACGTATGGTGTTGATTACTTCGATACTTTCCCTCCTGTGGCTTGTCTTAACTCTCTCCATATTCTGTTGTCTATTGTTGTAAACAAATTGTAGCCTTTGTACCAATTAGATATCAACAATGCTTTCTTATATGGTGATTTGCACAAGGAAGTTTACATAACCCAACCAACAGGCTATGTGGTTAAGCGGGAGAAGGTATAAATGTATGGCTTAAAGCAGAACCCTAGAGCATGGTCTGAGAGATTGAGTCGGGAAGTTCAGAAGCTTGATGTTACCATATCTACCTCATATCATTCTATATTTATTAAGAGCGAGGATTCTAGTTCAACTATTCTATAATATGATTCTTATTAGTGATGACAATATAGGAATCCAAGACACCAAGAAATTCTTGCAGAAAACCTTTGTGACTAAAGAGTTAGGCAATCTCTGATACTTTCTTGGCATTAAGATAGCCAGAAATTCCAGTGGTATGGTTCACTCATAAAGGAAATATGCCATGAAAATTCTTAGAGAGGCTAGTCTACTAGGAACCAAGCCTTCCTCTATTCCAATGGAGGCTAAAGAGAGAATAAAGGAAGATGATCCCTTCTTTGAAGACAATAAAAGATGCCAAAGTATTGAAGACAAAGTCCTATATTTGACAATCACCAAACCATATATATTAGTTATGCAGTGACCAAAGCAAGCTAATTTATGGAGAATCTAAGGTTACAATCACTAGCATGCAATTTACTTGATTTAAGTATCTAAAACACTTTCCAAGAAAGGATTTGTATATGAAAAATCTAAGACACCTAGATTTATGTGCCTATTCAAATGCAAACTATGCTGAGTCCATTAATGATAAAAAGTCAAGCACTCGCTATGTTACCTTTCTTGGAAGGAACCTAGTTATGTGGAAGAGCAAGAAACAAACTGTAGTGACCCGCTCTAATGCAAAAGCAGAGTATAGAGACATAGCTCATACAGCATGTGAGATCATGTGGATTGTTAACTTTTTGGTTGACTTAGGATTGGGAGTAAAAAATGCTTGTTCCTATTATTTGTGACAATCGGTATGCCATTTTATTGCTTCTAATATGGTTCTCCACAAGCGCATCAAACAAATTGAAGTTGATTGCCACTTTATTCGGAATATGTTTGCTGAAGGAAAGATCTGCACTCCTACCACTTATTTTGAGCAGTAGGTGACAGATATTTTCACAAAGGCTCTCCCATGCAAACATCACGCCTACCTATGTGACAAGCTAGGAGTGATTGATATATATGCTCCAACTTAAGGAGGTGTGTTAAAATATGTTCCTCTAGTCCGTTCCTTATTTTGCTATTTTCTTATTTGTTGCTTGGAGTACTTTGTAATTTTTCCTCCCGCCTCTCCTATAAAGAGGTTAGAGTTTCAAGGATTCTCCAACACATAATGCCTCCAAAATGCACACTTAAAAATTTATCAAAATGATATCGAAATCAGCACTTAAAACCTTGATGACATCGACTAGTAGGACCATAACATCTATATCCCTTCTGAGTCCAAGAGTTCCTAACAAAGATGCATTTAACAACCCATAAAGAGAGTGTCCTGATTAAAACTAAAAAGGTGGATAAAGGCAACGCAAACAAAGACCTTAGGTGGGACTACGAACAACTCCAAATCAAGGAACAAGATGGAGTTGGGAACTTCCACATCCAACATTGTACACAGCATTCTATTTATCAAATAACATGCAGTGAGAATAGTGTCACCCCAATAAAACAGAGGAACACTACTCTGAACAAGGATAGCTCGAGTAACATCAAGAATATGGCGGTGAGTCCTCTTTGCAATGCCATTCTGCTACAATATATACGAACTAGTTTGGTGCAGAATACTATGTTCCTTGAAAAAGGAATATAGTGACCGAGTACAAAACTCCTAAGTGTTATCGGATCATACAATTTTCACATCAACACCAAACTGAGTTTTTATTTCAAGAAAGAAGCTTTTGGTAACATCACCAATATCATATTGACTTCAACAAGAAAACCCATGACACACAGGAAAGCCATCAAAACTTATACGCAAAGTGATTAGGAGCACAACTCTAACCCTAAATATCAAAATAAACTAACTAAAAGACAAGATTTATAACTCTTAGTCAGCCTATTGGGAAAGGAACTTCGATGATGTTTTCCCAATTCACAGGCTTTACATTAGAAAGTGGTTGTAGAAGGTATCTGAGGGATCACACACTGCAACTTTGGTAGAGGAATATAACCAAGGAAAAGATGCCAAAATAGCTGGAATCCCCTCTTGAAGAAATAGAAACTTGTCCAGGATACGATGATTGCAAGATACGGTAGACACCTTCCTTATAACTCCAGCCAATTACCCATCCTATCAGTATATCTTGAACAATAAAAGGCGCACTGTCAAATATGGATCTGCAGTTCAATTCCTTTGTAATTTTGTAGACAGAAAGCAAACTCAAGGGAAAATCAAGTGCTAGTAAGACATTCTCCAATCGTATGTGGAGTGCAATTTGAACCTCCTCCTGACCAGTAATGAGGGGATGTTGACCATCAACAACAAAAATGGTTCGACCTAATGGGACAGGCCTCAATCTTGGAGAATTGGTCTGCATTTCCGCATATGTGACAAGATGCACTCGAGTCAGCTGAATAATCTTTCTCTTCTGAGGAAGAATCACATGCGACACAGGCTAAGATACTTGATGGACTAATGAAGGCTGCTTTATCAGAACCTTGGGGATGAGCTTGAGTTGGTGTGACTAGGGGTGACAGTAAAGCCATGCTAGCTAAGCCTCTGAACTAGATCATCGTACTTGGCCCTAGTGATAGGAGTCGTCTCTAACATCGTCTTTGGTGCTGCAGCCACCTGATGAGCATTAACAAGCTTCCCATGTTTCATCCAACACGTTTCCTCGACATGGCCAATGTTCCTACAATGAGAACATTGGGGCCTAGCACGCTCCTGAGCTCCACAACCACACCCATGGGCTCTAGTGGAAGGAGTAGGAGCTCTACCTTGAGAGATAGTCATAGCAAGTATGATCAACATGAAGCAACGACGATAGTGAAACAATATATGCCCTGGCAGCTTCATACTAAGGATCCAACCCAGCAAGGAAGTGGCCAACCATCATCTAAGCCTAGTCTTCTGGCTCTCGTAGGAACAAACTAGGGTATACTCATTTAGTCTCTCAAAAGCAAACTTGAGAGTTGAATAGTATTGCATAAGGGATCTACCATCTTGTCTCGCATGCGCAATCTCATGATGAAGCTAAAGTATGTGTGCAACATTCTTCACCTGGGAGTTGGTCTACTAAAGAATCTCCCACATCTCCTTAATTGGTCTGTAATACATGATTTCCATGGCAATGCAATGAATGGTGGTGAGCATGATGTAGGCCTTCACCATCACATTGTCCTTTTTCTAAGTAGCATATGTCCCAATCTTCTCAATAGGCTCCAAATCGGTGAGTATATGTTCCTTATCATGTCCAACAACAATCAATATTGATTGTGCCCACGGTGTGTAAGTAGTCCCATCAAACTTGACAATCAAATCAAAAAAGGGATTCTTGAACTCCTCATGACTCCCATCACCTTGTGTGGGAGAATCAACTACTTCTAAGGCCAAATCTCAACCGATTGAAGTCCCACACCCCAAAAATCAGTGAGCACAATCACCAAATCAGTTCATAAAACAATCCTCAGATCCCTCTAATCATCAAATAAATTTACATCCAAGGAAATAGGGTCTCCTTAGCCAACTGCAGATCTGAAATTAGAGATTGGAGTCATTCTGGCGAGCAATCAAGGGTTGCAACAGCATAAGAAGAACACCGAGCGAAGGAGAAGCCACCCACAGGTCACGAATGACGAACCACCAAGCCTTAGCCATCAATTAGTGCTTGTTCTCACCTGCTGGGCTTTAAGGTTGTCGAACGACCACCTGGTCAATCGGTCAACTGCCAGAGGGATTATTACCGGTCCAACTGCAGCCTGGCAACCTTCCCACCAGTGAGCCAAAGAAGTTCGGCAAGGCTACAGGCCCAAGAACCTTCTTTGGTCACCAGTGAACGGTGCCATTTAGGGCATGGGCCCCCCAACACACACGTTGAGGCCTCTCCCTTCCTTAGATGAGATTGAGAATCCCAATACAAATGAAGGAGGACCTCGGTTATTTGGTAAAGAAAGGAAAAGAGGAGAAAGCCAAGGAGGTACAGAGCTCCAACCTAGGATCGTCACTCTAACAAGAAGAAAAGAATGTTCTATTCTCAAAAGATATTCTAGGCCCCTATATAGAGAGAGGGGCTAAGAACAATTACACGAAGGCTCAAAAGAAAAGGAAATAGCAAATGGCAACAGAAGAAATAAGAAATAGAATAGGCTACGTAGCTATTTACAAAAAAAAAGCTGTATTGATGATAGATATGAGATAGATAACATAATGGTTGTATTTCTATTTTCTGAGAACAGTGCAATGCATGCTTTATCTTTATCCGAGCATCACGTAAAGCAGACAACTACCTCCAGTAGTCACCCATTCACCCCTTCAAGGATTTTTTCATCCAATCATCGAACTTCCAACATAAATCCCGTAAGAACCAGAGCACAATTTTGTGTGGGAAAAGTGTTCTCACATGAACAAAAAGAAGACATGTTGAGCATTAGGTGGAAAGCCCACGATAGACTACTAATAGATCCAAACCCATTTAAATAGTAAATAGGCTAGTAATTCTTCTCAAAAAAAAGGCTGGTAGTTGACCAGCTAGCATTCCATCTAAAAGAACAGGCTTCAAGCTTTACTATTCTAAAATATGCATGTTTAATACGCCCAAACCTGTGGAAAAAGCTCCTTGAGAGAGCAAAGAACTCCGTTGAAAGGCATCAGTGCGCCCCTTATTCTGCAAGAGAAGAAATATTTAAAAGATAGATTAGATTGACAATAGAAAGAAAATAAGAGAGAACTCCATCATTGCCCTTGTATCATCCAGACTATTTTAGTTTAAATGTCTACTACTGTAGAAAGACAAAAGAAGAATCTCTTCTATAGCATAAAGTTAAGGAATACCTGCCCAGTCCAAAATTGTAGAAAAACACCAGTCAGTTCCTACATTACCTTCTTCAGTAACTTGTCAAGAGGTCTAGAGAAGATTGCTGCAGTGATGGCCAATAAGGGAGAAAAAGAATGAAAGTCAAGGAACTTACCAACTTCTACAATAATTGGAGAGATTGGGTTTTTCTTTTCAAAAAAGAAAAAGGTGATCACACCGAAATGGTGATCATCCAAAAAAATATATTATTACTAACAAAGCATGAGAGTGATTGAGAATTTACTGCTTACTTCCTTTAATATGATAATAGCATGTCTGTTCATTACTTAAGGTAACAGAGACAATAAGCAGAATAAATCACTCCTTCAAATATGAAACAATCAGATAATGTAGTTATAAAACAAGAATTGTCTATTTGCAAAGAAAGGATCAATGTTGCTCTTAGCATCGCTTGGGAGACCTTCGCTCAATTACTACAATGATGCAGCATATATTTACACACTAGACCTCTAGCTCACTTATGAGAACTTCCAAGCATTTCAAGTATTTATTGGGAAAGGTACTAACTTCTAAATTGACTTTAGGTAATCTTCAATGTGATTTAGAAGTTGCAAGCTTTTGGAGCTTCTCTGCTTGCAAAATGTCATTTTGAATTTTGCAAGCATGTGGCTTGGGAAAGTATCCTTTAATGCCTCAAGGAAATATAGTATGATCATATAAGAACCTTTTTGCATAATCACAAATAGCATAACAATTTCATACAGCTAAGCTTAAATTGGATCTAAGTTTCAGAAAATAATGAGTAAAAAGGAATAAAATGCCACCAAGGATTGGTGGATTGGTAAAGTCTACCCATTTGTTATGCATCTGTGGCGAAGTGCTAGGGTGATCAAGTGGCAGTGTGGGACTCAACCTTTTATTTTTGAAAAAGGAAAGGGTAGTTATCCAGAATGATAACTACCCAAAATCTTATAAAATAGAATCAATAACCAATATTACAACAGGCAGACAATAAGGTCCCCCACTCACAACGATTCAACCCAAAGAGAAAACAAAGAGTCAATAGACTCAACAAAATTCTCCACGTACGGTCTCAGGCCCCGGAAGACCACTGCATTCCTGCCCAACCAGATTCCCCAAAGGACCGCCAACGGTCTGGCCTTCTCCTTCGTACGGAAAACAAACCGTCCGCCACCACCACCTCCACTTCTGAAGCTATGCCAGAATTCCTTAAACAGCCGACACTCCCACCATCTCCCGCCCATCCTGTCCCAAATTTGCACCACAAAGGGGCAATCGAAAAAAAGGTGGTCAACGTCTTCCTCACCACCCCCACATAAAGAGCATACCTTACACTCTCCAGGAGCCCACCTTGCCCTCCACACCTTAGTCACCAGCCTTCTTCTCCTAAGCAGCCAGGCAAAAATCTTGACTTTCAACAGACGTGCGGCTTTCCAAATCTGTCTGCAGTCCCTTACCAGATCCAGCTCCACCTCAGGATCACCAGCGGACAATCTCTTGTACGCAGCCGCAACAGAAAACTCACCTTCAGCCCAACCAAACATGTCTGTACCAGCCGCCGGATGCAGTTCCTCCAACTCAGCAAGTAAGGTCTGGAAATCATGCGTTCTCGCATCTGACAGACTGCCAACGAAACGCGGGCACCACCCATCATCCCACACCTCAGCCACGGACGCCATCTTGTTCTGGGACAAGGCAAACAGTCTCTGAAATCTTCTGCAAAGCGCTCCATCACCTGTCCAGTCATCCTGCCAAAATATGAAAATCCCCCCTATTCCCAACATAGGGACGAAGCAGTTCCTCACCCTAGGGGCCACCGTCGACAAGCCTTTCAGGAAGTGAGAAGCATCCCTAGGCGGAGACACCAGGAGATCCCAACGCATCGGACAACCATATGCCGTCTCAAACACCTTGCCCAACAGATCCCCCTTTCCTTCAATAGGCACCCCTCCCACTTCACCAACAGACTGTCATTAGATCTCTCCAAATCCCTCACGCCGAGCCCCCCATCTCTCAGCGGTCTGCAGACCTCCTTCCAAGCGACCAACCTGGCACCCTGTCCACTCGTCCCCTGATTAGACCAAAAGAAACTCCTCATTGTTCGTTCAATCTTTGCAATCACTTGTCGAGGCATCTTTAGTACAGAAATGAAATATGACGGCATCACCGACAGAACCGCCTTGAGCAGGATCAACCTCCCACCTCTAGACAGAAGCCTGGACGCCCACCCCTCCAACCTCCCCACCAACCTCTCCACCATGGAGGTCCAATCTCTCACCAGAATCCTCCCATCTGACAACGGTAGGCCCAAATACTTAACCGGAAGCTTACCCTGTTCTGTGCCAAGACCCAAACTACATCCCCTTGCCTCTACCTCAGTCATGTTGAAAGGGATAAAATCTGACTTAGCCAGGTTAATCTGTAATCCAGACGCCTCACCCAGTAGGAAAACAAGGAACCTCAACCTTCTAGCCTCCGTTTCTCCACCTTCAATAAAGAAGATCGTATCATCTGCATATTGGAGCAAAGGGATACTCGTCCCATCCCTCAGGGAGAAACCACCCACCAATCTTCTTTCACAAGACCTCCTCGCCGCCCTAGCAAGAGCATCCACAGCAATCACAAAGAACATCGGGGCTAGCGGACAACCTTGCCTCACCCCCCTCCTAGGTTGGATCCAACCCCCAGCTCGGTTTCCATTGATAAGAACCGAGAAAGACGTAATGACGCACCCCTTCATCCATTCAATCCACACTGGCGGGAACCCCCTCTTCACCAAGGACGCCCAAAGAAACGACCACTGGATCGAATCATAAGCTTTGCTGAAATCAACCTTCCCTAAGAAAGCATTCTTCTTATCTCTCTTCCAGGACGAAAGGATTTCCGAGGCCATCACATAACCCTCCAAAATATTCCTGCCCGAGACAAAAGCCGTCTGCACCGAGTCTATAATCTCACCCAAAGTCCTCCTCAATCTGTTCGCCAGAAGCTTCGCTACCACCAAGTAGATAGCATTCGAAAGAGCTATCGGTCTGTACTCCTGAATCTCCTCAGCGCCCTCCCTCTTCTGCAATAAGAACATATAGAATTTATTCAGCCTATTAAAGCCCGAGTTGCCCGTTCTAAACTCTTGCACCACTTGCATTACGTCTTCTTTCACCACCGGCCAGAAGTCTCTGTAGAAGGCAACCGGAAAGCCATCCGACCCTAGACACCCATCCGCGTTCAATCCCCAAACTGCCTCACGGATCTCATTCTCCCCAAAAGAGTCCGTTAAGAGGTCGACATCTGTCTCCCTGATCTGTGGTATCCCAGATCCTAACCACCTCCACCTTCCCCCCCGTCTCCTTCCAGTAAAACCTCTAAAATAACTAGCAGATGCCCCTCCCACCGCTTCCCTTCCCACAAATTCCTCCCCATCCACCACCAATCTGTCAATCCAGTTCCTCCTTCTCCTGCCCGACGCAGCCATATGAAAAAAGCAGGTATTGGAATCACCCTCCTTAAGCCACTTCTGCCTAGATCTCACCCTCCACTCCATCCGGTCTTCCTCCTGAATCACCTGAGTCTGCCTCGCTCTGTAAACCCTGTCATCCTCTAAAAGGAGCCCAACATCCTCTGCTCTGTCCAGGCATGTAATCGTAGCAAGAGCCTCCTCTTTCTTCCTCCCGCGTTCCTCCCTAATTTGCTTAATGTGGGTCTTCAAGAAGGATCTCAAATCCCTCAGTTTCGCTTCCAATCTGGCAGCCGCCAACCCTTCCACCTGAGAAAACCTCCACCGTTCCTCAACCAAACCCCTAAAGCCCTCCTCCATGAGCCACGCCCTGTCGAACTTAAAGTAAGTGACATGCCTCCACTCCGCGTTCGACGTCCACATCAAGGGGGTGTGATCCGAGAATGGGCACTCCAAAGGCCTAACCTCCGCCATCGGGAACAACTCTGCCATCGCCGTCGAAGCCAGAAATTTGTCAATACGGGACCGCTGCCCTCCAGAGTTCCTTCAAGTGTATAGACAGGACAACGGAGGCATATCAACCAGCCCCTAGTCCGCCACAAAGTCTACAAATGCCTCAGAGCCCTGGTCCAATCCCCCTCGGTCGCCCGGCCTGTCCTCAACCCATAGAGTAACATTAAAATCACCACCAATCAACCACTGAACCCCCTGGAAAGCTGCCGCAACCTGTCCCAGATCTTCCCATAAGACCTGTCTTCTCCAACCCTCCGTCAGGCCATAAACTGAGGAGAGGAGCAAACATGTGCCGTCCCGACGTCTCTGAAGTCTGACAGTGACAACGTTGGAACCAACCAGAGTGTCCAGCAAGGAGAACTCCTCCCTCCACCCCACAGCAATTCCCCCCGCACTCCCATCCGCATCCAAGGCCAGGAAGCCCCTACAACTCTCTCCCCCCACCTCCCTCCACAACCTTCCATCACAACTCCCCCACTTCGTCTCTTGGAGAAAAACCACATCAGGTCCCCATCTCTAAATGTACCCTCGCAAAACAGCCCTTCTCAACGGGTCATTCAGACCCCTCACGTTCCAGGACAGGACCTTAGTCATGAGATCATCCGGGAGGCGCCTCCAGACGTCAGTCGTCTGAACCCCACCATTTCCACCACACGGTCCTCTTCTATCAACAGACGATGGACCACCTCCACCTCGCCATCTGCAGCTGCCTTGTCCCCACCTTCATCCGCCAACTGCCGCCCAATTGCCACCCCCGAGACAGACAAGCCTCCGCCGCCGCCCCCAACAGACACCGTCGCTGGCGACCCGGCTCCACCAGGCGACCCCATCCCCTCCGGCAATCGATGTCGGTCAACCCCAGCCACACCCCCCCAGACGGGGTCTTCCGAGCCAAACCCCTACGATATGACCACAGCGGCCGGTAGAAGAGCCTCTGCGAACCGGTCCCCCTCCACTCCCGTCGTCGCCCCCCCTGCAAGTCGAGTCCAGTCCTGCCACCCCGTTCTCCACTCTGATCGGATCCGCCAAAGGGCTCCTCGAGTCCTCTCCAGCAACGTCCTCTCCTCCACAGAGAGTCGGGGACGCGGTGTCGCCCGCGCAAGACAGCCCGACCCAGCAACAGCACCAAGGTCCTCGGATCCCATAACCGGGTCATGCACACCTGACCCGAGTCCGCCAGCCACCCCTCCCTCAAAGCCAGGGCTCGAAGCGACACCGCCAGCGCACCCGCAATCAGCGGAGCCACCCGGCCCCCAGCACCACATTCGCCTCCCCCGACCCCCTCCGCAAAGGTCGCAGCGACCCTCCGCATTCCCGCCCCTTCGTCTGCCATTGATTGCGCCACGGAAATCGTAGCTGCCCCGCAATCTCCGCCGCAATCTTCGCCAAGACCCTCGACCTTCCCGAGGGTGTGTTTCTTTCATACCAAAGGGCTAAGGATTTTATGTTGTTGGATAATTTTTTGGCTCTTTCACCTACCAAGTGGCAGGTGAGGGATGCTCCGTGTTGGGAAGATGACCCTTAGACTGTCAGGACTGCATATAAATTATTGCCTCCCCCAAGCAGTCATATTGACTGGAATCTAAGCAAGGATTGCTCTGATATGGATGTCAAAAATGCCTTTGAAAGTTAAGATTTCTATGCAGCTACTAAGGAGGAACAGATTGATGAACCAAACTTATCATTTAAAGATTGCCCCCAACACAGCTGCTACTTGTGCTCTTTGTGGTGATGGGATGGAAGATTGTGAACACTTATTTTTTGGGTGCTCGTTCGCTTTTGAGGTGTGCACCAATTGTTCTGGACAATAGCCTTCTACTTCATCATGGCAATGCTTTTGCCAATCCTTCTGCAATGGATCTTATAGATCTCAGAGGGTATGTGCTGGTGTCTTTGCTTTTCTTTAGGCTCTTTGGCTGCAATGTAATGGCATCATCTTCAGTAAGGAAAGATCTTTGCTGGAAAGCGTCCTTAATCATGTTATTTCAAGGGCCTTTGGGCCAATATTTGATGCATCCTTTTTTTTGTAATTCTCTGTTGATTAATTAATGCAGCACCACGATCACTCCCCTCATGCAATCATCCTTTTATCTTTAAGAATAAAAAACTCCGTATTGGCATCTAGAGATCACAGGATCAAATCTAATGCCCACCATATTTACCCTTCTCAAAGAAATGGAAATGAATTAATATGGAATTGTTAAATATTTCTTTCAAAAAAAATAATTTGCAAAAAAAACAGTTTAATAATCATCTTTACTCAAGACTACCAATAAGGGTAGATGATCTCAGAATCCTATTTGTCAAATTCTAATATCATCTCTGATTTAGAATATTAAATCACTATGATAAGAAGTAGGACATGAATCATTGCAAGTGTCATTACACTTCGGACTTAAAGATAAATATCTCGTTGCTGACTGTGGTTCATAGTTTCTATCTTCCACTATTCCAGAATTCATCTGCACTCTAGAAGTATTCTCCCTTTCTTTATGAACTATGGCTGCCTCGTAAGGATCAAGGGCAACAATAAATAAAGAACAAATAAGGTAATTTGACTTCATTCTTCTCGAATCTTTCAAAACTCATTCACCAAATCAAAAAGAAAAGGAAATAACAAATGTCAAATTTCATCCATCACCAATATATTCTCTTGCATGTAACACTTCATACATCAACATAGACTCAACATATCCTTAAAATAATAAAATAAAATTATTACTTGAAACAACTATACCAAGATCAGAATATGTATTCTTTTGTAATTAAATTCCCTAAAAAACTTCAAGTTTCACTTCCACTGACACCCAAATGCCCATGTCTACTCATGCTCTTTGGGAATATGACCACTTTCTGCTTCAACTGCCCTCTCTCCTTCAGATTATCAAAGTCAAACTGCTCCTACCTCCTTTGGTTATTGACCAACTTGGCCAGCAACTGGCATCCCTTTCTTCAGGTCCAAAACCTTCTTCACTAAAGGAGGCCAGCAAACTTCTATTAGATAGATCCTTGAATCACAAAATGAATTTAAAGAAAAAGACTAGACCTTTCACCTGCCTGATCGCTACATCATTGTGCAATAGATTTGTCAAGATCATTCTTGTCATCATATTCTTTCATGTATTTCCAATTACTTTAGTATTTTTTTCTAATCAACCACAGAATTACATGTGATTTGATAGACTACAAATCCTACATCCTATTTTATTAAATAGACAACTTGTTCCATTTTTCACAAATTATATAAGAGGGGGGGAAAAAGACACTATGAGACCTGGCATGTTATATCGAAGGATCCAACTATCGATTGTAAGTATGTGTGAAGAATGTGCATGGTGGAAAACAAGATGCTAAGATGAATGTGTAGCAATGCAATAAATGATCTTATTCACAAAGAAAATACAAATAAAAGGTTGGGGTGGCATTAATAGAAGATAAAATGAAAAAGACATGTTTGAGGTTTGAACATTTGCAGAAAAGGCCAGTTGATATCCCGATCAAGAGATGCGAGGAAGTTGATAGTTGAACCTCCCAAAGGAGATCAATGAACGCTTAAGAAATATTGATTCTATTGAAAGGAACCATTAAGTCCTCGATAGGGATACTTTCAAAGGCATACCTTACACTTACGGCACTCTCTACTTCCCCCTTAGCTTCGATGGTTGATTGCTTCTCGCAAAACTCATGGTCACCCCCATTGCTTGCCTCATTCTTTAAGGGCATGCCTCGAAGACCTTACCATGCTTCTACAAACGCTTCATGATCAACGTCCAAGAATGGAATGCAACGGATGGCTGTGAAAAATATGGCCCTTTCTCGGTAAGGGAAGGCTTACTTGCATTTCTTGGAGGAGACTCCTAGTCAAGAACAAAATTCTTATTGCAAACTCCAAGAACATCTATAAAGCATGCATGTCCCTAAAGAAAAAGGGTCTTTGCGTGGCTTCCGAAGAGGAGACATCTATCTACGCGCTCTAACACTAACCAAGCACCATTAGGCACCAAACTCTGACAAGTCCTGTATCACCTGCGGTGAAGGGACCAGAGGACAGCAAGCACCTATTTTTTGCTTGCTCTTTTGCAAGGGAGTGTTGGTCCACTTCACGCCTTACATCCATCCGATATGATTCGGAACACTCTTTTTGGCAGCCTCCACCCTTACTGATGGGGGGTCTATTGCAAGGGCATTTTTCTCTCATTTGGGTGCATTTGATTGGAGCGCAAGGGAGTCATCCTTAGATGGGAAAACTTCTCTATTGAAGGCATTAGACACTTGTATTCTTACTATTATAAACACTTAGAACTTGTACCTTCCCCTCTTAATGAAAATTAGTGGGGATTAACATCCTTTTCAAAAAAACAAAAAAGGAACTATCAAGCATGATCTTGATTACATGGATCCAAGCCTAGAAATGGACCAAGATAGATTTGAGTAAAGGCAAAAAGATCCATACAGATGGCTCATCTTAATGCGGGGAAAAGCCTTAGTTGTTATTGATATTGTTGCATAGGAGCAAGATCCTCTTGAGTCACCACCGTGAACTAAGAGCATTAGTAATTATTCTCTAAAATATACAAACGCTTGAATCCAACCATAATGGCAAACTCCATGTCCACCAAAGGAAGAAAGTATTTCATAATGTCACTACAACCTCACTATCTATCACATCGAAGTTTTAACAACCTCACCATCCAGCAAAGGTAAAAACAAGTCAACTTGCAGCCATCACAAGATTGTGCCATTGTGGATGGTATAGTATATTTCCCTGATTTGGATCATATCATTCACATCGTCAACATTCGAGAAACAATAACTTCCAGATTGTTTGACAACAAAAGTTCGGCTCTGTCAAGTCACAAAGCTTTAGTCAATCACAAACAGGAGGAGTGATTTCTCAACTAGTCAATTACTGGTTCCCTGGGACAGTTTCGAGTGCCTACGCAAACAGATATTGGGGGCTCACCATCAAGGATCTTATAATGTTAGAATCATTGCATAGCACAACTTACATAGAAGTGCTATTACTTAGAAAAGTTTAGGTACACTCACTACATTCCACAAAATCCCCATTACCTCACGATGTCAACATTTCCTCTTCTATGGTTGGCGAAAACGTGGTTAGTTGCACATGCTTCCAGCTAGCAAGACCAATGTGCGTATAGAGAGGAACAACTTACGTACGAATACGGGTCAAGAATTAACCGTTAGAAAGTCATTCCTTTCTCGTCCTAATCTACCGACGTTTTGCAACTTCCCCGGGACAAAATAGGAATCGATCTAAACAATTAAATATATATATAGAAAAATAAATTACAGTTGCAGGCAACACCTCCTCGCACTCGTTCGCACCCGCGCAAGGGGGATGTGATATACCATTCCCAACGCCGTCATCCAAAACCCAAAGCATCGACGACGACGAATCGAAAAGGGCGAACCTTATACCATCCACGGGGCAACAAAAACCCTCGTTCCTGAGAACGAAATGCAAGGGGCGCGATCGGAGGAGAACAGATCGAACGCACCGTTATCGCAGACGTAAACAATCGATCGGAGGTTTTACCTGTGAAAGGGGGGTCTGATTCTTGCGTCGGGGGGTATCGATCGACGGGCAATGGGAAAGACCGCGCTCTCCAACGCGCGGTCGGGCTGAGAGGCAAAATTTGTCGATATGGAATATGCGGGCGGTCGATTAGAAGTGTATTATATATATAAATATATATGGGGTGGGTACGTGCTGGGGCTTTCCTGGTGGGTATTTATTTTTTGCGGACGGGGCTTTTGCTTGGAGGAGAAGGCTTCCACTTCGCCTTCACCCGCGGGCTGACACTTGCTTCATCGATGGTGAGGGTAACTTTTTTTTATTTTTTAATTAGCCCTTAATCCTTTAAATTGAGGAAATTTCAGATCCAGGAATATCAACTTTTTAATAATATAAGATTATTATTTAAATTTAGATCTTCTATAGTTTAGGTATTATTGTTAACTCAATTGTACCTTATAAGTTGATGGTAATATTTTTGTAATATAATTAGATGAAAATGATTCGTTGAGGTATTAACTAAGTGAGAGGATATTTAAATGAGAGCTAATGTTTATCAACATTAGGTTGCTATCACACTTTTTTCTACACATATTGTGTGTAGGTGTTGGATGTTGTTTGACTGCATCAAATGTGCTATCTGACTACAAGCCCCTTCTTTTTAGTAAGATGGGTCGGTACGATCGTCAGGGGTGAGCGTCGGTTACCATTTTCTCTTTAAATAATGTGATTCACCTTTTTTTCTAAAGCAAAGATAATATATCAATTAACCAACATACATGACATTGATTACAAGCATGTTCCTTCAAAAAAAAATACATTTTTGATATCTTTGAGTCTCAAGCTTTTTTTTTAAGAACTAAAAACTTATAAGTTGTAGTCATTACATTTGCATAAGTAAATCATCAACTATCTCAAAGCTAAATAACATGTTTAGTTTATGTATTAAGATAAGATGTGAGCTAAAGTGATAGTTGACATCCATATACTAACAAAAAGCATCATTAATCTTCATTATTGATGAGCCTCGAATGGCCACCAAAAAGAATCGTGCGAGTATGGAGTGCTACGTAGCCATTGACATCTGTCGCTTAGGAGGAAGTAATCAAGCCTCCCAGGTAATGGGAAGGCTCGACTAGACGATCGTCTAGCGATCACCAAGCAATCACAAAGGAAACAAAAGACTTTGTGACCTAATTCCACCGCAAGGGGGTGACATCTGAAGGGGAGGATGGTGCTCCCAACTATGCACTAGAGCTTCTGAGATTACATGATTTCTCTCTCCCTCTCTGGAGGCCTCCTCCCTTGGGGGCCTCTCTCTTCTATTTATAATATAGACCTCTAGCCTAGGGGCCCTTTAGCACGTTTTCTGTCAGACGGCGTGCCCGCTGTCAGCACATCGGTGGTCACTTCCATCTTGTCATATCTTCGATCTTAATTGCGTCGAATCTTTAGGCGGATCTCAATTTAGGTCCGACTTGTTGCATACTGGACAAGTAATATCGGTCCCACCTGCTTACCCTGTAATCGGGTAGCTAGATCCTCTGTTGGGTTGCATGCGGAGGTTTGGGTTCGAGGATGATTTTTGCCCTTCATCATATGCCCCCCACTCTCTAGCTAATGTGAGCTGCTAAGAGAGTGGTGAAAATACTCAAACATCTGTGATGAAGGAGTTGGGTGGCCTTCCCTTGTTTCCTATCACTTGCAAGAGGTCCATGGTAGGGGTGTATGAGCCCTTGTTGGGTGTTAGCCTTAAGAGGCAACACTTCACCGAATCTGAACATTGGGTGTGTGAGCCCAAGTTTGTGCCGACCTTAAGAGGCAGCACTTCACCAAATTTGATTGTTAGGCGTGTGAGCCCAAGTTCGTGTCGACCTCAAGGGGTGGCACTCGTTGAGCCTGGGGCGAATGAGCCCTGGCTGATGCCGGCCTCAAGAGGCGGCTCTAATTGGAGCCTGGGGCGAATGAGCCCTTGCTCACGCCAGCCTTAGGAGGAGTTGTTTCACCAAATTGAGACACTAAGGCTAGCAGTAACTTTTGTTGCCGCGAAAGGTCGTGGTTCGAAGCGTCGTGCCTGTTTGAAAAGGCGTGAGAGTCTTTTTTGTAACGTCGATCTAAGTGTCCAACGTGTTATAACGTGCAAATTCCTTGACTGATGGCTTTTGTTAGTGCGGTCATGCTACTATGAAATTTGTGTCATATCTCAGGAGATTTTATTCCTCAGGAACTCACAAACCACAGGGGGTGGAAAGATACACTGCCCTCGGGAGCCAGCGTGGAGGGGTTATAGATAAGGGTTCGTAGTGGGTCTTTTAGTTCACTTCCCTTCACCTTTTTTTACTATGTTGGAGGGGGTTTGTGAGTTGTGTGGAGGAAGGCTTTGCCCCATTCGCTTCCATGGCGAAGTTTTAACTATCGAACCTCTGCATGTTCAGCGGAGTAATCGAAAGGCGATTTTGTGCGGTTCTTCAGATAGGGGGTCAGTGATGAGAGACTCATCATAGCTCTTAAATACCCCTAATTAACTAGTTTCACTGGTTAATTAACTAAAAATATGTCTATTTAGGGTTTAATTATAATAAAGGGGATTAAATACTAAAGATCATTAAAATAACATAAAAATACTAAATTAAACATCAAATTATATTATTAATAATTGAATTAGTAATTTGGACTCAATTATTAAACATTTAGCTACGTATTTAATATTTAATTTAACATTAGTAATATTTAACTCTAAGTATATAATTAAGTTAAGTAATTTAATTAATTAATTAAATAAAGATTAAAAGGTGTCAAAAACATAA
This sequence comes from Thalassia testudinum, assembly GCA_037157565.1. Taxonomy (NCBI): domain Eukaryota; kingdom Viridiplantae; phylum Streptophyta; class Magnoliopsida; order Alismatales; family Hydrocharitaceae; genus Thalassia; species Thalassia testudinum. Next base: position 3,552,506 of record JAZHRO010000007.1, read on the forward strand.
ATTCAAGGCATATATATAATATTTATCTAATTTATAATCATATATAAAAAGTTGAAAAATAATTAAATTAAATTAAGCTTAAAATGCCTATGTTTACGTTAAGTCCTTAGGATTCCTTTCAATTGAGTCCTTTTATTCACTTTTAGGTCCTTAAGTTTATTTGCAAATGGATCCCTGTGAACACAACTCTTCTTATTCCTTTTCTTCGTCAACGTCTAGACGGCTCTCGTAAGTCAATCATCGCACCTTCCGATCACCACCCATCTCTCGTCAGAACACCTCCGCCCAAGCTTCTGAGCTTCGGCTCACTCTCCCCTTTCCATCTAATGATGTAGATGGTTCACTAATCCTATTTAGGGTTAGAGCTTAAAATCACCGATGTTGGAGACAATGTTAGTACTTACTCTAAACCTAGACCCTCTTTTGTCCAGATACATCCCCCTTTACCACCACCGCAACCTATAAATACCCCCTGACCTCTGATTTCAAGGGTCAACTCCCTTCCCTCTTCCCCCACTGTAGCCACCGATAAGATATTCTTCTTAACCTCCGACAACCTCTCACCTCCCCTTTGGAGCGTCTCCGCCAGAGGCATTCGCCTCCCTCACCTCCTTTTCCTCTCCCGCGGTTATGATAGGGCTTAGGAGCACGCTGCCCCTCCTTCCTCTCCATTTCCTTTCTCACCGAAGCTCTATCCCCAATCCTCTGATTTCGTTCCTTGTTATGTCGCTTTCGACATAGATCTTTTTCCTACTTCGTCCAGGTAACAGTATATTAGCTAGGCTTAGTTTAGGCTAGTTTAGGCAACTAGTGTAGAGTAGTTTAGCTCAACTTCAGTTCTTCCTTCTCTGACTCCAATGAGGTCAAGTCTAGCCTCGCTGGTCTTCGATCCACCTTCTCAACCACCTAAACACATTCCTCTACCCTTCACGATCCTCCTCCGCTTCTTTTCCCTCCTTTTTATTAATTGAATCTCCTAGAAACACTTCACCTCCACCGTTGACCTCCGCTGTCCATGGCGGAGATCCACAGGCATAGAACACCTCCATTTGGGGCCCTCCATCACCTTTTCATCACTTCATGGCCCCGTTCTACTTCTTAATTCATCTAATTAAACACCTAAGCACCTAATCTACCATCACCTTCACCTGACACCTCACTGTCTACGGTGAGGTGTTCAGAGCCGTTTCCACATCCAATTAGGTCCTCCATCACCCTCACGACACCTTAAGGACCTTTTCAACCTAATCAATTGCACCTATAATCAACTACACACAAAATGCCCAAATCACTCAACCTCCTGAGCTTGCTGTCAATGGCGGCTCAGGAGTAGTAGTTCCACCTAATTAATCACTCCTACACCTTTACCACATTCTACTGAGGTGTTCTCATTCAATTTTGAGGGAAACCAGTTCTTGAGTTCTATTGAACTCAAGATGTGAGTTCACTGAATTATTGATGAATTCAATCTCAAGTCCTTCAATTGAAGCATCTGTCATCCTCTTGAGGTTCCTTGCAACCTTAGAAACACGTTGAGACCTTTCTTGGTCTATTCCACGGAGTTTTTAACTCCAGTCACCAATTCTTGAGTTCACTAGAGCTCTAGCGAGCTCTGGCGACCACATTCTTTAGCTTTAGCCATTAGAACTTCTTGTGAAGCTCCAGATCACCTAAATAAAGCTTACGGATCAAGAATTTATGCTTACACTTGTGTTTAATTGATTATATCTGACTGTTAGAATGTGTCTTCTCCAACTCCGGTGGAGTTGGAGAGGTTTAACCTTTGAGATTCTAGGCTATTAAATAGGTTCAGAAGCATTAGAGGAACACATGGATCCTATTCTAGGTCTTTAATTGATCTGGTAGCCTCTGATACTCTCCATCGAACAAATACCTCTCAGATCTCAGGCGGCGATGCTTGGAACCACCTTAATAGTGTTCAAAACTCCACTTGAAGTGTGGATTAGTTTCCTGAGGTTGAAATATATGTATCTAGGTCTCTAATTTGATCAGTAGAACTTCTAATCAGAAAGTCAAACTTTGCAACTCATAAGTCAAACTTGGAGTCAATTCGAGGATTTAGTGTTTAAAACTTTGATTTGATGGATTAACTCGATTCCTAGAATGATTTAGGGCTCACTCAGATTGATTTTATTGAGTTTATTGTGAATTAATTGAGATTAGAAGTCACTACACATTTGGGTTCAAAAAGGAACCCAACACTGTTCTTCAACGTTTTGATGAGATTTGAATTTAAATCTTATCTAGATTTGTCACATTCAACATCCTGAATAGGTTCAGACCTCTTTGTGAAGTCTTTAGCTCTCTTCAGAGCTGATTCACTCCTCAATCAGAGCTCTGAAGCTTCCAGGTCAAAGCTCATCAGCTTCTGCTCCTCCTGAAGCACCTCCAGATTCCTTTGTCTTCTCCATTTGATGTGGAATGCTTCACTGAAAGCATTCAGGCCTTTAATCAAAGGCCAAAGCCTCTGTGCAGGTTGATTAATCTGAGATCCTCCTTACTGCAGCCTATTTTAGCTTGGCAGAGCTGCCATGTTAACTCTTAAAATCACTGGATCAAACATGATCCAAGCTTCAAATTGATGTTGCAATCAGATATATCATTTGATTAGCTTTCGATCGAGCCTTTGCTCGATTGATTTGGTCACTTGCGCTGGCTGGAATCTTCAAGTGAAGATCGACCTGGAGCTACTGCAAATAGTCCCGCACCGAGAACTTGTAGATGCATGACATGGTATAATACCATTTTGCACTACGACCCTCTCAGTCATCAGCGTAGGGCACAAAGAAAGCTGAGCATTGGTTACGTGGGTGCGTGTGTGTGCACATGCCTGGGTGTGTGTGTGCGTAGGTGCATGCATGTGGGCCTGTGTGGGCATGGGTGTGAGCAAGCCTGATTGGGCCCAGTACTGTGCATGATTTGAAATGAACTAAAATCCACTAATTAATTAACTAGGCACGGGCCTAGTAGGGTTTGGTCCCACCAGTGAGGGTGTTGTGTATCCTCGAAAAGCCCGTGCCGGCCATTAAACAATTTTTTGATTAAGTAAAGGATTTATGGGTTAAGTGAGATCTAAAATTGACTAAGTGTGGAACTAAAGAAGGCACGGTAAGAAAGAAAAGGTTAAGGAAGATAGAAGAATAACAGAAGAGAAGAAGAGTGCACAGCTAAGGAAATAGAAGAGAAGAAATAAGGAAAGAGAAGAGGTCGAGAAAGAGAGAGCTTAAGAAACTAAGAGAAGCTAAGTGAAAAAGATAAAAGAAAAGAAGAGAGCTAATGAAGAGAGTTAACAAGGAGAGCTCGAGAGAAACAAGAGAGAAGAGAAAGAACAGAGATTTAAATGAAGAATAAAATGATATAGATTAGACGTCCTCATTACATATCAGAAGTCCTATTTATATTTTTAAGTCGTATAATTCTCTTTTCAAACATCTGATTTTAGGGCTGAAGCTGCTATATTACATGTTTTCTAGCTTTTAACGTTGTAAAGGCTTGTTAAACTCCTCTTAATGTGTTCCTTTGCCTTATATGCTTGTAAGAAGTTGTAATAAACATGTTTACTTGATTTTAAATGACAAATTTTATTTGTATACTTGTTTCTTTTCAAATGGAATATTGCATGCTTTTAGTATAATATCTTACGTAATTATTTATGTGCTTAAAATATATTGTAATTATTAATCTGATTAATTAAGTATTTGTTAATTATGCCTTACGAATTAATGGTGAATTAAGCTTACAATTATGCCTCCTAGCGAACGACCTAGACTCAACCAATTAAAAAAGAATAAAAATCTAAAATGTTAGGTTAACTTAACCCTATACTACATTCACAACATTAATTCGAGTTAACCTAAGTTACTTTTTGATACACTTAATTAAGTCTGATAAGCTTAATTAACTGCGTTGAGAATTAACGCATCAGTAAGCCCCTCTTGGTGCCCCTGCTCGACACACGGGTTGAGGTAAAGGCTCCTAGTCTTTTTGTAGATTGACACGCCTATTGTGGCCTTGGTGGGTTGGAGGTGTTATCCTTCCTTCTACGCGCTTATTTTGTTTTGTTTTCTGGTACAAGGTCTTGGAGGCTTTCTTTGCTGGGCGATTTCAGATGCCGCGGCGACCTCTCCCAGTCTGGGGCTCATCGCGTGTGGGGGAGGCCTATGTGGCGAGGCGAAAAGAGGGGGTCCTCTTGGTCTTGGGGAGTTTAAAAGGAAACAGATGGGAATCAAGAAAAGGCAGAGCAGGCTCTCTCAAGGTGCCCGTGGGGCGAACTCAACAGGGCATTCATTAAGAGAGAGTCAATTGCGTTCGTCCTTGTGGACCCAGGCAGCAATGAAGCGAAGGTTGTTCTGCTGATGTTGCCCCCTTTGGTTCTACGTGGAGAACCCATCGGATGTTGGGTCGCGGAGGTGCCACTCGAGGCCTGGGTGAAGCTTGCTCCTTTACGAAGGCTCGACACTTCTACCGCTTCTCTCGACTCCCTTGGTGACTCCGTGAAGGCATAGTAGGGGCTACTACTGCTAGAAGCCCCTCTTGTGGGAGTGTACTTTCTCGGGCAGAGGTGGGGCAAAGCTCAACAGGGGCACTGGCAGGAGCGAGTACAGCGCCCGCCTAGGTAGTCGAACTCAACTAGTTATCCCCTATGGAATGGCCTGGTGGAGGCTGACGGGCGCGAAACGCTGTTGTTTAATTATGCCATTATAATATGCATTCGCGACGTCGGTTTTAATTTAAGAAGTGGAGTTGGTGAGTCCAAGTGTCAAACTCAAGAAGGCGTAAAATCGGATTATTTGTCGCTTTAGTTGTCACAGGAATGGGTGGTTTGCTTGCTTACGAGAAAACGAGAGAGAAAGAGAGAGTAGGGTTAGAGATCGTGTTTAAAACATGACAAGCATTAAGAGGATGTGAGCTACAATATATGAAACCTCATCAATATATAATATGAAATTAAAGTTTATTTACAACTACAACCATAGATGAAAGCTTACACAAGTGCAAGATAAACTAAAGCAAAGAGAGTGCGAGGAGGCAAGGCAGCCACGGCAGTGGAGGGAGGCTCCGTCGGTGGCTTGACAACTCCGGGGTAGGTATAGGGTATTTGGTTGAGCTAGGAGAAGGCTATAGTAGCATGGAAGGTGTGTGTGTATTCAATGCCTTTGAATGGGGTGGTTGAGGAGGTTTATATAGAGAAGAGGGGTTTCCAAACTAAGGGCTTTAGCATCATCCGAGACGTCGTTAAACCCATTTCACAAGTGTCGGTGAAGCTCCTCGCCTACCGGTCCTTTAAAGCACGCGTGCTTCTTTCCCTCAATCCTTGCTCATGAGCCCGCAACCATCCGATCCGAGGTACAGATCGCGATCGGATGGTTGAAGGCGCGCCACGTCATCCAAGCTGCCTGCGAGTATGCGTGAGGGGTGTGAGTCAACAGTCCGATCGCTAATCGACGGTCCAGATTCCGCGTGGGCATGCGCTATGGATCACGTGCATTCTCGCTCGGGAGCATTTGTGCGCTCTCGTTGTGCCGTGTGGCCTTCATCCCTGCCGTCCACGCATGCATCAACGGCTGAATTTTGATCGCACATAGGGATGCGACTAGGTGCATTTTGAACGCGAGCCCCAGAGAGCATGGAGAAGCGCTGACCGCTGCGGCACGCTTGCAATATGGTTGCGTTCTTCGCACATCCTCAACCATCCGATGGGAGATTGAACAACCATGGTTGCTCCTGCGCGATGAAGAGAGGCAGTGGCTATGGGCGAGTGGGCGCCACGTGGTGCATTTTGGGTCGTTGATCATTAGATCAACAACGAGAACTTGTTGGGCTGGTCGAGGGAGCTCCGGATGTCAGATTTAAGTAATTTCAAGTCCGTTGGACTCCATTCATCGATCTGAATCCATCCATGCGGTCTGATTGCTCATCCGAGGCCTGTTTCAACATGCACTTGTACATATGACCATTAAACATTGATTTATAAGCAATCTTAATTCGCAATGCATGCAGTACTCTTATGTCCATCATGATATGTTATTAGTGCACATATATCCTCAAAACTAACCCCAGTTGATGAAATTATCATCATTGAATGTAGAGTTATCATACCCACATGCTCATCCCTTGCTCGTCCCTAGCAAGGTTTATCATAACCGTTATTTTTAATTAGAATTAGGAATTGATTACTTAGACATATGTTGCTTGTCAACGGGAGGAAATATACTAAGAGCCTAATCCACAGAGACTAAACAGTGCCTGGGTGTTTGCCAAAATGCAAATCGCCCGAGTCCTCGCTTTAAAGCATATATATAGAGACATATTTTTTTTCTTTTTCATCTTTCTCATTTTTTGGATTTTTTTTTTGGTTGAGAGTGTGTAGGTAACTTTTTACGGCTACCCAACCCACCCATAACTCGAAAAAGACTCTAAGTGTTAGGCATCTTGGTGTGAAGATTGGGATAGACTCACTCAACGGTAATTAAAACAAACTTCGGGTTTCTATGCCCCTAGGTGATCGGAAAAAGAAATGCTTGCCTAAAGGTGTATTTGTTCGATCGGTAGCTTTCTCCTTACTTTTATTTTGAGTGGGGTCAACACAAGGGTGTTTCCAGTGTATATCTCCTCGAATTGTTTTACTTCCCTGCTTCTTCCTTAAATGTTTTTAGCTTTTTCGTGCATTTAATGAGCTGGGTTCTGGACTACCAGCCAACGGACTGTTACCCACGACCACTTGCCAGCCATACTTGTGCGGTGAAGTGTAGCTTTTTTTTTTCTTTTTCTTCTTTTTTCTATATATATATTTTCTATTAGTCCCTTTTTTTTCAGTAGGTGGCTTTCCTGATCTAAGATTTACTTAAAAGCAATAAAAGAGAATGGTCCTGTGGCTGGGCTCTGGACAACCGGCCAATGGACTATTACCCACGATAACTTACCAGCCATACCACCCTAGAAAGTTTATTAGCTACCCAATCTCTGTTAAAATCTCCAAGGAGTTAGTTAGTGCAAAAATGTGTCCGGATGCTTAGACTAAAAGTCCCTCTGAGTTAGAGGGCGAATTGATAAGTCGTATACTTGTCACCTTTCTTTATTGATCATATTAATGTAACTTAAGATTGCGAGGATTCGGGGCTAAATCAACATTTTAGTGGACACCAGGGCTTACTAAGCCTGAAGGCCTGAAAGTCTAAGTGTTTCAAGTTCTTCTTGTAGTATTTCCCACAATGTACAAGCTTCTAATGCCTAAGTTTTCCTTCCTAATTTGTTTATTATATATATATAATTCAGGCTAATAATATAAACTCAGAGAATGCAAATTACCCCCCCCCCCCAATACTTAAGTTGGACAATGTCCTCATTACAAATAAATGTATGCAAGGGGGTACAGAAAGAAATCACCTGAGTGCTGCAGTTTACCTAATCAGTCTGAATATTCTGGGTTACCTCCCAGGAAGCGCTGAGTTTTATTGCATCCAGCTAGGCGAGGCTCCGTGTCAACCCTCAATGAGGGTGACTACTTCCTTTGGGGGAACCTGAGCAAGATAATGTTTTAATCTTTGGCCGTTTACTGTGAAGGTTTGCCTAATGTTAGGATCTGCAATTTCAATCGCCCCATTGGGATAAGGTTTAACCACCTAAAATGGTCCTGTCCATTTTTATCTCAGCTTCTCAGGAAAAAGTTTAAGTCTTGCATGAAAGAGCCAGACTTGCTGATTAGGCTCGAAGGTTTTCCTATGAATGTGTTTATCATGGACAGCTTTCATCTTTTCTTTGTAAAGTTGACTATTCTCATTGGCATCCCAATGGATCTCCTCAAGCTCAGAGAGTTGGAGCGTCCTTTGAGCTCCTGTCAATTGGGAATCCATATTGCACTGCTTCACAGCCCAATATGCTCGGTATTCCAACTCGATCGGAAAGTGGCAAGCTTTGCCAAAGACCAATTGATAAGGCGACATGCCTATTGGGGTCCAATCCTTCCGGTCAGGTCTAAATGTCTTTTGCAGAATATTCTTGACCTATCTATTAGAGACCTCAGTTTGCACATTCGTTTGCGGATGATACGGGGTGGCAATGCGGTGAGTAACCCCATATTTTCTAAGTAGGGCACAGAATTAGGCATGAATAAAGTGATCCCCACCATCATTGATCATGGATTTCAGTATCCCAAACTGAGAGAAGATGTTCTGCTTAACTAAGTTCATGACAACCTTATGGTCACATCTTCGGGTGGCTACGACTTTGATCCACTTTGAGACATAGTCCACAGAGACTAATATGTACTCGTAGCCGTTGGATGGCGAGAAGGGACCCATAAAATCGATGCCCCAAACATCGAAAATTTCGATAATCAAAATGGGCTAGAGGGGCATCATATCCTTTCTAGTCATAGTCCCTTATGTCTGGCACCGAGAGCAAGTTTTGGCAAAACTGTGGGCGTCCTTGAATAAGGATGGCCAGTAAGATCTGGACTGCAAAACCTTTGCAGCCGTTTACTTCCCAGAGAAGTGGCCACCACAGGCTTGGTCACGACAAAAGGATAGCATACTTTGAACTTCCTCTTCAGGAATATACCTCCTAATGATCTAGTCAACCCAGAGTCTAAACAGCATAGGGTCATCCCAGAAATAGTGCTTGGCTTCAGCCAAGAACTTATCCTGTTGCTGTCTGGACCAGCCATGCGGAGTATGTCCTACCACCAGATAGTTGACTAAGTCTGCATACTGACGAGTCGATTTTCACTTTCGAAAATGATGATTAAGAAGATTTATTGTTGTATTTCTAAGTGGTGGAAAATCAACTAATCAAAACAATTAGAATTAAAATTAAACCACTTACAGGAGAGCAGGTCGTGTACTTAGGGAGGCAATGACCTATTTAAACTTGCACAGGTTAAAAACAGATGTTCACGATTAATTTCATCAAGAAATCAAGCCAAATTCGCCTTCAGATTAAGAAAACATCAAGGGATCATGTTGAAATGGCATTTATGAGAAAAAGGGAGGTCACTTGCACAAATTAGCCATAATATTTAATTAATAAATTCAAAATAAAAATAGTGGCAATGGCATGTGAATGTAAATATTAATATGACAAGAAATAGAGCATTTGCTTCCTTTGTGCGTGCGCGATGAGGCCGCTGTAGTGTGTGCGGAGGTTAGAGGTGGTTGGCCATGACGAGGACTACACATGGGCGGTGACGGCGCATCGAACGGTCGCCGGCGACGAGGAAGGCTGGCAATGGTGGCGGCGGCTCACTAACACGGGCGGGCTGCTGTCGGCCTTCAGAGGGCGTGGCCGAGCTCTTGAGGTCGAGGCAAGTTCGTTGATGTTGATGGCGCGAAGCTTTGAGGTTAGATGAGGCAGCTGCGCGGAGGAGGACCATGATAACTTTGGGTTTTCTTCAGTCTGTTGGAGGAGAAGACAAAGAAGAAGATGAAGGCCGGCTACGCATGAGTGGCGTGCTGGTGCTAGACGGTGTGTGCAGCAGAAGAAGGCATGGGAGCGCTGCTGGAAGATGCACGGGCGTGCGCATGTTGCTGCGGGTGTGGAGGCGCGGCGAGGGGGATGCGCGCGCTGGAGTGCGGGAGGCCGCTAGAGGTGCTGCTCGCTGGAGGCGCAGCAAGTGGACGTCCCTGTGCGCAGGCGAAGCAGCTGCTATTGATGCACGTGCTCTGCACGCGTGGGCTGGAGGCGAGGGCTGGTGGGCTAAGGGGCATGTGCTAGGGGCTAGAGCGTGGAGGTCGGTGCACATAGCAAGGGCGTGCGTGCAGGGATGGTGAGGGAGAGTGCACAGGAGGTTGCGCGTTGCTGCGTCTACGGGGTGAAGGTGCAGCGAGGAGGACGCAGGGATGGTTTTGTTTTAAAAAGAGAGGAAGAAGAAGAAAAAAAGATGGTATTGGTGGTGCATGGACAGGGAGGGTGATCTGGTAGTTGCACAGTGATGGCCGAGTTCACCGGATTGGCGCGACGAGCTGTCACCTCACCGGCCCATAGTGTGGTGGAGCTCGACCTTGGAGACCACGGTGGTGGAGTGGGGCGGTGTCTCACCGAGCACAGCTACCTCCTCCTCTCCCTTGTAGTCGCAACTGCCCCGACTAGATCCATCTCTCCCGCTCCTCCATGAATGGGGTCTTGAGTGCAAGCAGCTAGCGAAGAGTGAATGCATAGGCGGAGGAAGTGGAGCGGTTGCCTGCAGGAAGAAGGAGAAGAATTAATAAAATAAAATATTAGGATTATTTATAGACAAATCCTTAAGTTCTATGTTAATTAAAATAATGCATGTAATGCACCTAATTACATGCCATTCTAAGTCAATTCCAAATGCCTTTAATTATGAATGCAATGCATGAATTATGTAATTAAATCAGAAATATAAATTAATCTATTTACGTCCTAATGCATGCTAAATAGATGGATGCGTTACCTTAATGTTTAAGCATTTAGACATTTAATTAGCTCACAAATATGAGCTTATCAAATACTAGGGTAGCTTTCTTCCTTGCATGGCTAGAAGTTGTTCATCGGGGAAGGTGTCAGTGAAAGGTAATGTGGGTCCGATGTGGTCCGGATGAAGTCTGGACAGGTGATCGGCTACGACGTTCTTGGAATCGGCTTTGTCAAGTATTTCCAAGTCAAATTCCTGTAAGAGCAGGATCCATCGGATGAGCCTGGGTTTAGTGTCCTTTTTGGCCAACAAATGCCGGATAGCCGAGTGGTCAGTGTAAACCGTCACGTGGGATCTCAGAAGGTATGATCGGAACTTTTCTAATCCAAAGACTATGGCGAGCAGTTCTTTTTCAATGATGGTGTAATTCCATTGAGCCTCATCCAACGTTTTGCTAATGTAATAGATCACCACGAGTTCCTTCTCTCTTCTTTGTCTTAGGACTGCGCCGATGGCAAAATCTGATGCATCGCACATTATCTCAAAGTCCTAAGACCAGTCTGGAGGTTGTAAAATAGGTGCAGTGGAGATTGTTTCCCTAAGAGTGTTGTAAGCCTTGATGCAATTAGGTGTCATGTGAAAAAGGGTGTCGTTAGCTAGAAGGTTGGTCAAGAGCTTAGAAAGTTTAGAAAAATCCTTAATGAACCTTCTATAGAAGCCAACATGTCCTAGGAAAGATCGGATTTGCCTGACCAAGCTATGGGGCGGAAGTTTGGAAATTAAATCACCTTAGCTCGATCCACTTCGATGCCCCTATGCGAGATGATGTGATCGAAGACAATCCCTTCCTGAACCATGAAATGGCTCTTTTCCCAGCTTAAAACTAGGTTCACCTCGATACATCGCTTCAGGATCTTCTCTAAGTTGCTAAGACAATGGTCGAATGAGTTCCTGGACACGGAGAAATCATCCATAAAGACCTCTAAATATTCACCCACCATTTTCGAAAAAATGGCTAGCATGCAACGTTGAAAGGTAGCGGGTGCGTTGCATAACCTGAATGGCATAGACGGAATGCGAACTTGCCATACGGGCAAGTGAATGTGGTCTTCCCTTGACCCTCTAGTGCAATAGCAACTTGGTTGTATCCTGAATATCCATCCAGGAAGCAAAAATACTTCTGCCCTGCCAATCGCTCGAGAATCTAGTAAATGAATGGCAGAGGGAAATAATCTTTCTTGGTGGCCTCATTAAGCTTCCTATAGTCGATGCACACCCGCCATGCGCTAGCGGTGCGGGTGGGGATGGATTCACCCTGGTCATTGGTGACCACAGTGAGCCCGACTTTCTTGGGTACCACTTGAGTGGGGCTCACCTAGGAACTATCGAAAATTGGGTAAATGATATCTGCGTCAAGCCACTTGATTATTTCTTTTTTAACGACCTCTCGCATATTCGGGTTCAATTGCCTTTGCATCTGTCGAGAAGGTCGAGCCCCATCTTCCAAATGGATCTTGTGAGTGCAATAGGTAGGGCAATTCCCCTTAGGTCAGAAATTGTCCACCCAATGGCTCCCGATGTTCAGAGAGGGTTGCATTCAACCTAGGTTCTTGATCCTTAGTTAAGTGGGCATTGATAATCACAGGGAAGGTCTAGTCAAGTCCTAGGAAGACATACTTGAGATTATCGGGCAAAGGCTTTAGTTCAGGTGTAGGTGGGACAAAATTTGATGGGTAGGGGAAAGGGGGGAGTTGATTAACATCAATCTCCTCAAATGGAGGTTGTTGAAGGTAATCAGCTCTACATAGGTCAACATCCATAGGCTGGACGATTTTCATGCATCCCGTGTCGCAATCAATGTTCGCCTTAGCTGTAGCTAAGAAGGGTCTGCCCACGATGATGGGTGTGTTTTGCAGCTGTTCAGGGACTTTCATGTCGAGGACCAAAAAGTCGACTAGGAAGTAGAAGTTCTTGACCTGAACAATTACGTCCTCGACTACCCCCTTCGTGGTTTTCACATATCTATCAGCCAATTGGATAGTCACAGGCGTGGGTTTCAATTCTCCAAATCCAAACTGGTGATAAAGGGTAGTCGGGATGAGGTTGATCAAAGCATCTAAGCCCAAGAGTGCTCTATCAAATGTCATGTCTCCGATATTACAACCAATAAGGGGTGCTCCTAGGTCAGTTTGTTCGGGAGGCAGGCTGCTCAATATTACTGAACTAGCTTGTTCTGAGAGCACTACCTTCCTAGGTGCTTGGGTTTTCGGCTTACGCTTCGGCGTACAGACATCTTTCAAGAACTTAGCATAATTCGGGATATGCTTGATTGCTTCGAGGAGCGGAATATTAATTTGAACTTGTTTTAAAATCTCCAACAACTCCTCATTCTCAACTACAGCTTTCTTTTTCTTCCTTTTTTCCAAGGCCTCAGGGTATGGTGTTTGGGTTTGAATCAGGTCAATCTCCAGGTCCTTGGGTTCCTCCTGCTCATCCTCAGAATTGGGTATCTCAAGAAGTGAGGTCATGGGAGGGGTTGGCCATTTGGGGTCCTGGGTTTTAGTGTCGCTTCTCAAGGTAACCGCGTTGGCAGAGGTGTTGGAACCATGGGTAGGTCTTTGAGAAGAAGAGGAAGAAGAAGCACCAAACCCAGGGGGTGTTTGTGGGGCTTGCTGGAACATGTGGGCATGTCTAGGATTGGCTTGGAACCCTTGAGAATTGGGGCCCCTGTTGATCACATTTCTCGGGCTTGGTTGTGGCTGAGAGGGAAGGGTCAACTGTCCCTTCACTAACGTCATTTCCTCCTAATGTTTCTGATTCATATCAGCCATCATTTTTATCAGTGTGTCTATTTGGTTTTGTAGGGGAGGGGCTGCCCTATTCTGATTATAGGGTGATCTAGCCGGTGGACCTTGCTGATAGGAGGGGGGTTTGACCTGGGTTGGTTCTAGAGTTGGTTCAATTTTTGGTTCATCCAAGCGAAATTCGGGTGATTGCGCCATCCGGCGTTGTAAGTGTTGGAGAAGGGGTCAGGTTTGGAGTAACCTTGGATGGCTTTGACATCTTCAAAGATAGAAGGTGCCGAGGGGGAGGGGAGGGAGTAATCAGGGTTTGAGGGAGCAAAGGTCCGTCCTTGGAACATGGTCAGGGGTTGTTCCAGGTGTATTTGGTTCATTGGCTGCACCAAATCTACATTGTGAGCTCCCTTTGCTAGGGAGATGGTTTGTAGCGGGTTTCTGGTTTGGTTCAATTGCTCATCAATATTTTTGTCCACCAACTCAACTCGATCCAACTTTTTGGCTATAATGTCCATGTCAACCATTCCAAAATTGGCTTGTACTTCATAGATCCCACCACGGGGTTGACTGGATCGATTAAACTGGGTCATGGAGGCATTGTTGAGCAAGTTCTCACTCATGGACTCAAAGAGTTAAAACGCGCTCTCCTCATCTTTGTTCAAAAAGCTGCCTCCACATGAGGCATCAACAAAGTTCCTAAGGTTGCTATCTAGACCATGGTAGAAGATCTGGGTCAATTACCACCTTGGAACCTCATGAAGTGGGCATTTCCTCAACAATTCATTAAATCTTTCCCATGTCTCATGGAATTGTTCCCTACCTTATAATGTAAATGTGGTAATGGTTCTTCTGAGGACAAAGGTTTTACCTATGGGGAAAAATTTCTTCAAGAATGCATGCCTCAGTTCCTCTCAGGTGGGATGGGTCTCCCTAAGGTTCTAAGCTAGTGAGATGCTTTGTCTTTTAGAGAGAAAGGGAACATCTTAATCAAAACAATGTCCAAGATGATGTTCCTGGGTTTCACAGTTCGAGTGATTCGGTCTAGGTCCTCAAGGTGTTGGAAGGGGTTCTCATTTGAGCTCCCATGAAAGTGGCTCTAAATTAAGCTCAAGACATTAGGTTTCAACTTGAAATCATCTCCCCCTTCGGGGACCCTAAGATGTGGCTCGATCCGGATAGCAGATGGATCGTAAAAATCACGGAGAGGCCTAAGTTGGCCTTCAGGAGGTTGTGGTGGGTTAGGTGGGTTCAGTAGGGGTTGCCTTTGAGGGTTTTGCATTTGGTGTATGGCTTGCATGATGGTTTGGATCTGTTGTTATTGAAGTTGGTGGTTGGCAGAGATCTGGGCCTGAATGATGGCCATAGCATTGGGTGGGGGTTGGTCCTCAACCTCATCAATTCTTGGTTCAGCCATTTCTCTTGTAAAATCAAGTCTCCTCCCGATTTCCCTATCTAAAACAAATAGCTCAGGATGCATTGATCGTCTCTCACACACACATTAGGGAGGAACAGGGAGGGATACGAAGAGAGACAGGTGCGAGAAGTGTGTGCACAAACAAGCAAGCAAGTCTAGTCCTTAGAGTGTATACCTTAGGTGACCTAGAAGCCTCAGAGGAATGATCAGATCCGTAAGCACTTAACCACCCTTCCCGATGTTAATCTGGCCAAGTTGATTATGAGGGGATTGAAGGGAAGGTTCCTCTTTTGGCTTTTGCCACCGGTTCCATAGACCTCACAACCGCGGTCGTTTGACACTTCCCTGCAGCCTAAACACCAGATTCTACAAAGGGAATGAAGGCTAAGTGCCTAGAAAACCTAATCACACATTCGAGACTTAGACTAGTCCTACCTAGGGCACGTCTACTCCATTTTAATGAGGGCTAGGTTAGTGCTTGTGCTCAGGATATGTGATGAGGCGTTGTTTGGTGTTGTGCCTCATAGTTAACTGATTTGAGCATGTGTGTGCACTTAACAAAACATGATTTTCAAGCAAGGGTTTTAAGATGTGGTGTCTTTTAATGATTTTTCCTTACTTTAATGCTTTTTAGGGTTGAAGTTTCTTAATGTTTTCAAACAAAGTTCAAGTGGGCACACAAGGTTTTGCACACAACGGGCAAAAGTCAATTTCCTTTAGAATGTTGTGGCCCTAGAAAAACAACCCTAATGTAGCACCCTAGTTTAGAATGATTTATCTAAAACTCTTAAAATTCATAGAAATTATTCTAAGAGGTTTGGTGCCCTTGGTTTGACCATCTGAACCTATTTTGACCTAGAATAGAGTTTCAAACGAAATTTTACCCTAATTTAGGTTTCTTTGCAAATTATCCTGTCAAACTTGGTCAAAACTGAAATTCTACTTTAACATTAGATTCCTTGGGTCAAAATTAGGTTTGTACCAAAATTTGGGTCTAATCAGAGTTCATCTTAACCTAGTTTGCAATTTGGTCATTAAGTTTGTGTTTCTTTCAACCAAGCCCCCAACTTTCGAATTATTCGCATTTACCCCCTAACTATTCATCATTTTCTTCAAATAAGTCCCTGCCGCCATGACAGGTGTAAACCCATGGTAGTTGACCTTCAATAAGAGATTTCTCTCTGATTTCTCAACCAAATCCCTCCAAAATTGGAGGGATTGATCCTAAGAACCTTCCTAATCGGTTGAGCTACATCTTGAACCATGATTTGAGCCCTAAAGATCATGCGAGTGCAAGAATTTTGGGGATCTTCTCCCCTAAAATCTCAAGCTTCTTAAGCTTCTTCCCAAGCTTGGAGCTCTTCCTGAGGCCTTTAAAAGGACCTCTTATGATTGGCCATCCTCTTCAGCAAATTTTAAGGCCAAAAACCCTTCTCCTCTGACCTTCGGCCTGCTCTACTTTGCTCCAGTGACCCTCCTTCCTTGGCTTCCTCGCCCTTTGCCACATACCATAGGCAGTGGGGATCCCTTCCTCTCCGTCGTTTGCTCCTCGCCATACCTGCGAGAGGCTTCCTCCTTCAGACGTTGCTGTTCCCCCCTCTGGAGCTATCTTCGTCTCCGGTGTCGGCCAATCATAGGCGACGCCATCCCTGCTCTCTCCTCATTCGTAGTCACTCGTTCTCGACTACTCTCCTTCCCTTGACTCCTCCTACACCCTTAGAACTTAGGTTTGCACACTACATCACCCATACCGCCTCCACCTTCCTCAGCGCTGGCATACCTCTGGTAAGCTCGCATGCTCGCTCCACCACACCAATCGCCTCGCCACAACATCCAAAAGCACCACCGCATCCCCACGACCAAAATCCTTAACATCACAGGGGCTATTGACCACCAAAACACCCCACCGAACTCCACCACCTTCGTTCTTCTTCTTTGACCTCGCCACTCACACACACATCTCTGCATCACACGAAACCACCACCACCAAGTTCGCCACACTCAGGCGATCCTCTTGAGATGTTCTGATAGGGCCGAGAGGCCACACTATGGGTTTCAGGTCTACGCCAGAGCGCCGTCGCCGCCACCTCCTTCGGCTCTGTTCGCCATCTCCTGACCGAGCTCATCCTCACCGATACCCCCAAGTGCTGCGGAGCACTTCCAGGCTCCCCTCCAGGTCCTCAATTGCAACAATAGGCGCTCCCTTCATCCTCAATTGAAGCAACTCCACCTATAGCTGCTGTGCGAAAGAAGGGGATCTCATTAGTCCCACATCATGTGTGGGAGAACTACCAATGCGGTATAAAAGGAAAAGCACATACCGACCCCTCGCCTAAGACATGGGGGTTGGGTCCCCATCGCACGAGCCCACGCACCCTCACCCGCTACACCACGTCGGCGAGTCTAGACCTCTGACCGTATACCCGATTACCCGGTACTGTTCACCTGGGTCTGAGCTGAGAGGCTAGGAAGAGAATCAAAAAGAGAGGGGGGGAGGGTTTTGTTGTTCTTGGGAATCGTGCCCACCCTCTCCCTCAACACTTATTTGAAAATTGAAGAGGCCCTTACGCATCTATTAGTGAGCTGCTGTTGTGCCTCTTCTGTAAGGCTTAAGGCAAGGCCTTGTGCCTTGTGAGACTCTGCTGGTTAAGGCGTCTGTGCCTTGGGTTCAACGGCTGATTGAGTACATTGGTCTGATAATTGATTGAGATTTCTGTTGGTTTATTTAAGTTGATTTGTAAGCTTAAACTTAAGGGTTAATTTGGTGATTCAAATTATCATTTTAACCCAATCTTTTTACACTGACCCTATGTTCTTTATTGAAATATTATTTTGAGCATTTCATTGGTTTCAATTACATATTATTTTTTGATACTGTGATTAGTGGATAAAAGTTTCCATATTTGCTCCCTACGAACAACCTCAGACTTCAAATTGATTTTGAGCTTTACAAATTTAAGTGTTTTGTGCAATTTTCATCCTATACTATAGTGCATACATCTCTTAAGAGACGACTCAAGTGCGCACAACATATGCCGAGTATGTGGATCGGTTTGCCGCATAGGATTTATTACTCAGAAGGGTTATATAGACCTCTTTCACGAGTTATTGCTTCATACCTATTGTGGGGCATCCTGATTATTCACTCAAATGACTTGGCATAGAGGCTTGTCCCATTATTCCATCTCGACTATTTTTTGCGAGGCAAAATGAGATGCCTGTGGAAAGGGCTATCTAGGGCGGTGGCCAGGTGACTATGTTCTACACCAAGGTAGCCATTTGCACGTGATCCATAGGGATTTTCCAGCATACTTCGTAGCCCGACCGCTCGCCAAGTGCCTTGTCCGCCTGCTTTTGTCTGACACATAGTATGGCTGTGTTGGCCGGGGGGGGTAGGAGAATGCCAGCATTGGCGCAAACTCTTTAGGCAGAAGGTGGTGCTGAGGTTACTTGGTAATTAGTGCCCTCGTGTGTGCCTGGAACTTATCCTTCACGGAGTAGTTACTTCACGTGCCTTGATTTGAAAAGCTCTCCTAGTGAGGTAGCAAAAGGAGGGGGTGGCAAATCCCTACTTGCCTCATGCGCTTTTGTTAAGAACGCGCGGCTTCAGACGTTTTTAAGACGTCTGGGAGGTGTCCCAGACGTCTGGAACCCCTTCCAGACGTCTGGGATTCGGTTATTTTCGGCACGCGTGTTTCGTTTGCGCGCTCCTGCGAGCGTCTCTCTCTCTCTCTCTCTTTTTCCCTCTCCCTCCTGCACCCTCTGTTCCGCTCTCTCTCTCCTCCTCGCGCAGCCTTAAAAGGCCACGCCCTCCCCCTCACTCCCGTCACCTCCGCCCTTCCTCTTCTCCTTTCAGCTGGTGCGCGAGAGCGAGCGCGAGTGAGCAGCGGTAGCGACAGCCGCGGTGAGAGTGGGAGGAGGTGCTGCGCGTGGGAAGAGGGGCTCGGCCGTGAGGGCGAGCTCGTCGGGGCTGCTAGGGCCGGCCGGCGGGGGAAGCAGCGGACGTGGGAGGCCTGCTGCGGCTAGAGCAGCAGGCGGATGAGTCGTGGCGCGGGCGAGTCGCGCCCTGATTCTGGAATTTTCTCTAGAATCAGATGTCTGGGCTAACAACCAGACGACTGGGAGGACGTCTGGAGGATTGTCCAGACGTCTGAAAGGTGAGTTATTCCTTCTTTCTTCCTCTTCTTCGACTGACCGTACTAAGAGAGAGAGGAAATGGGTACGTGCAGGTTCTGAGATTCTCATCCAACGCGAATCGGACGTCTGGCTGCAGTGCCAGACGACGGGAACGACTTCCAGACGTTCGGGGTGACCATCGGACGTCTGGGAACTGGGCCAGACGCCCCCGCAGGCTTCTGGACGTATGAGAGACCACGCAGAGCAAAGGTAACCTCTGATCCACTTTTTAAGACATCTGGAAGAGGTTCCAGATGTCTTATTTACACTGTTTCGTCGTTTTCGACCCATTTAGGGCCCGTTCGGAGTCCGTTTTCCGTGTTTCGAGTTGCGTGCTTTTCGGAATTACATCCTCTACCCGTCTACAATAGTTGTATACTGTTTTGAGAAACTCCTTGTGTTTGATCCTTGTGATAGGACCCCGTTCCATTGCAATCTCGGGGGTTGCGGAGGCACGCGGGATTCCCGACCACGCCCCCAGTACTCCTGTTGTAACCAGTAGGGTGGCTTTTAAGTTTACTAGGATAATCTGTTAAATTATGGAACCATAAATAGAACCTAGGACCTTTCATGAATCCTAGGAATGAGAAATAGATTGAATGGTAGATCCTAGGGTGTTGCATGAATCCTAGGGCTGGAAAACTAGATTGTATGATAGATCCTAGGATATGGCATGAATCCTAGGACAGAAGAACTAGTGGAATATATGAATACTGCAGTCTTGGAAAATGTGGAAAGGAAATAATAGCTACCTGTAAATTGGTTTAACAGCTGCCTGTTATGAATAAATGAGCATGTCTGGGAATATGGGACATATGAATGTGAAACTGGGAAGGTGAAATCGGAATGTGCTGAGTTAAAAGAACTAGAACCCTACGGGGAATTAGGAGTGGAACTCCTGGAGAGAGAAAGGAATGGAACTGAGAAAGAAAGACGTGGTAGTGTGCTGCCTCTTGGGTACGTAGTACCAAGGGAAGTACCTGTACCTGTTTAGTGCAGAGCAGAGCCAGCCGCCCCAGGGACCCGAGGTTAGGACTGGCCACTTTGTACCGACTTGTTGGCCCTCGTGTACGTAGTACCTAGGAGAGCTACTAGTGTAGGGAGGTACTAGCTACCCACGGGCCCCAGGGTTCTGCTAGCCTCCTACACCGACTTGTTAGGCCCACTGGGCAAACCAGGATTGTCAGGCGAGGGTGCGCGGACTGTGGAGGGGAAAGGCCCCTGTTTGGTTACTGTGGAGGGGTTGGACCCCTGTTACTGAGAGGGCTCTGCCCTGTATTGGTTCCGTGCTGTGCTTTGGGCGTACCCGTTAACGAAAACGACTGATCGCGTGCCAGTGCGGGTTAGCTATCTGTGCGTTTATCGCGCGTGCCGTAGTTACCGTTACGCCTGTCCGTGACCTTGGGGTGGTTGACTGAGAGTAGGATCACCACGGGGGATTCTCCCGGCCAGGAGAGCACCACGTGCTACTTCTACTGTTCGGAAAAGACTGCAATCAAGATCGTTCCCACGAGGAACATTCGAGATCAAGTAAAGGATATGAGAAATAGATAAATTTTGAGACAATAGAAAGACGTAAATAAAGGAAGAAAGAAAATTAAAACAGCTACTGTACACTTTACTGTTCTTTAGTTTAGCTGCCACTCTACTCAGCGTTTTGCTGACGTGTTACACTCGTTACTTTTTAGGACCAGGTGTTGAGCAGCCAGGGTCAGCGGCTGCAGAGGACGTTGGGCCGAGTAGGGTCCAGTAGTGTTACCGCCATTCTCTTGTACCTCTTTTTGGGTCCACTGTAGTGAGTAGTTCTTGTTACCGCTGTACTTTTCTTTACCTGCAGTTTCATATTATGTTATGAATGTTGTTCTACTGTTGTGGTGGTATATGCTGTAATGGTTTCTTTCCTTACTGCTGTATTTTCTTACTGTTAGTTATATTCATGCTGAATGTGGTTTATTTTACTGCTCTTTTGGTTACTTCCTCGTTGGACGACTAGGTCTTGGGATTAGTCGAGTCGGTCCGGTTCTCGTGTCTCGTAGGGATTCGGGAATCGGGTCGTTACAGCTTTTAAGCAGGTTGCCCTGGTCTGTTGTGCACTCTTGGGAGTCAGTTGCCGATAGGGTTTGCCAGGGCGAAGTGGAGAAGGGTTGTTAGGCTCCACCGGTGCCGCCAGGGCCTTTTCTCTTAGTGCCCGAGGGCGAAGGGGCTATGGTCGCCTTGACTATGTCATCCGCCTGCCTCTCTGTTGGAGGTTGTTTGCCTAGGTTTTGTGGGAAACTCATTGGCTAAGAGAGGGCCGATTTTGATAGTAGTCTTTGCGCGTTTCATATGGGGGTTGGGAAAAGGTGCCGATCGCAGGAGTCCTTTGACGCCTATTGTTGACAAGGGAGTCTTGAGGTAGGCTCTGTTGGTGGAGCCTGTGGGCATGCCTTGTTTAGGGCTGATACCTTCTTCAAGAGTTGTGCCTGACACGAGGGTTTAATATAATTATCTTGGAGAAGCTCTCTTGTCTCAGCTTTGGACTCTTTGGTTGAGTTATAATCGTCTGAATGGGTGGATCCTTTGCCTGGACGAGCTAGGTAACTTCGTTAAGGTAGGATTGAGTAGCCGCTGCTGAAGAGCCTAACCGAATTCCTGTGAGGACAAGCTCGAATCCGATTATTTGATCGTGATCCATTACCTCGGCTTTTTGCTGATAAAAGAGCCTGGAAGTTGGTCGTCAGGTGGTTGCTTGCATCCGTAAAGGTGATCGTTAGTCCAACTGTTTTTGGACGCAACCCTTCTGTTGTTGGGCCTGCCCTTATCATATGCAGAGGAGGGGCAACTTTGTTAACTCGAGGTGTATTACCGTCGTGTGTTACCCTGCCTAAATGTGCCCCTAGGTTGGGAAAGCATAGGGGGAAATTTGTGGGAGTTAACCCTTGGGGGTGACCACAAATAAGAGCTTACCTTAGTAGGTGGTAATGAAAGGAGGCCGACCTTGGAAGGTGACCATGGGAACTGCGAGCCGGCACTCAGATTTTCCTAGCTCAAAGTCCAAGCGCGCTGGGAGGGGCTCAGGGCATAGGGGCCCAAGCTAGTGTTGCGCTGTTCGGAGTGTGGGGTGCTAGGGCCCCAGTCCCTACCAACCTTGGTGGTTGGTATACCATCATTGGGCGAGGTGACCCATATTCTCGTGATCTGTTCTCATCAACAAATGCTTCTGAGAGTAAAGCAACTAAAATCCTACATATGAGTGGTATCTGTGCGTGCGGAACTTTAGGCCGCATGGGCTTAAGTTCCTACCAGCCTGGCGAACTGTTATTATATTCTTTGGAGCGAGGGGCGTGAGGGCCCCAGTTCCTGCTATCATTAAGATGTGGCATGCTGGCCTTAAGAGGCAATAGTTTAGGAGATCTTCGGGCGTGTCAGCGCTAGTTTCAGCTACCCCAAAAAGGGTGGCTTGCTTGGCTTAAGAGACGGCATTATAAGGGAACATCGGGTGCGTCTACCCGAGTTCTTACTGACTTTAAGTGGTGGGTTGCCAGCCTTAAGAGGGGGCAACATAAGGGAACATTGGATGCATTTGTCAGAGTTTGAGCTGAACTTAAGAGGTGGCTTGTTAGCCTTAAGAGGTAGCAATATATAGGAACATCGGACACGTCTGTCCGAGTTCGTGCTGACCTTAACAGGCAGCAATATATAGGAACGTCGGACGCATCCGTCTAAGTCCGTGCCAACCTTAGGAGGTCTTACTGGCCATAAGAGGTGGCAATATATAAGAACGTCGGATGTGTCCATTCGAGTTCAAGCTGACCTTAAGAGGTGGCTTACCGGTCTTAAGAGGCGGCGACATATAGGAATGTCGGACTGTTCGTCCGAGTTCGAGCGAACCTTAAGAAGTGTCTTGCCTGCCTTAAGAAGCAACAATATAGAGGAACGTCGGACGTGTCCGTCCGAGTTTGTGACAACCTTGAAAGGTGGCTTATCAACCTTAAGAGGCAGCAATATATAGGAATGTCAGACGCATCCATCCGAGTCCATGTCGACCTTAGGAGGTGGCTTGCTGGCCTTAAGAGGTGGCAATATACATGAGTGTCGGACGCTTCCGTCCAAGCTCGAGCTGACCTTAAGAGGTAGCTTATCGGCCTTAAGAGACGGCAATAAACAGGAACGTCAGACGTGCCCTTCTAAGTTCGTGTCGACCTTAAAAGGTGGCTTATTGGCCTTAAGAGGCGACAATATACAGGAACGTTGGACTCGTCCGTCAGAGTTCAAGCCGACCTTAGGTGGTGGCTTTCCAGCCTTAAGAGACAGTAATATACAGGAATGTCGGACACATCCGTCCGAGTTTGAGCCAGCCTTAAGAGGTGGATTGCCAACCTTAAGAGGCTGCAATCTACAGGAACATTGGATGCGTCTATCCGATTTTGTGCTAACCATAAAAGGTGGCTTGCCAGCTTTAAGAGGTGGCAATATACTGGAACATTGGACGCGTCCATCTGAGTTCGAGCTGGCCTTAGGAGGTGGCTTGCCAGATGAGAGTGCGGCGCAAGCGTCAGCTTTTGTGAGTGACAGCTGGCTATTGCGGGAAATAGGTCATTGCCTTTGCTAGGACAAGGCTGGCCATCATTTGATGTCGTGATGAGGTGAGGGCCTCAGATGCCGAGGCTGACATTGATGGGATTGACCTTTATACAGCTGGGAATACATGCGTAGGGGTCACTCAACATGGGCCACCCTTAAGGGGTTGGTCTGCCATGTCGGGACATAGGGGGAGCAGTTTCCCCGGGACCTTAGAAGGACTAAGGTTCCTTCTAACCTCGACGAGCTTGGTAGCGTCGTGAGGAAAAAAGAAAGAGATGGGGGATTTCCATGACTGGAGAGTTTGGCTATGATTCTGAAGTCGCTTGGCAGGTCTAGTGGGTTTGCCCTTCGTTGGACTACGCAGACTTTGTTCCCCTTTTTTGTCGGGGCTTCCCGAGATGTTCTGGTTCAGCCTTGAGGGTTTGCGTCAGGTTACCATGCGTTGTTCTCATCCTTTGATGAGGTCGAGCATGTATCAGGAGGATTTGGCATGGGCGTACACTGGGGTTTATCCTGCTAGGCTGCCCAATGCTATCGTCAACCTGGCCATCTTAAGTTTTGTTAAGGTGCCAATCCTCGCCAAAGTTGGGCTGAGGAGGGCCACTCTCTCCCTTTGGCCTCTCCTCTCTGTTGCCAGAGGCCCATGGCCGGAATGGCCAATAGGGGGAGCGTGGAGCATCGTAACTAGAGTGGTGAAGGTGCTATGGGCGCGTCGACCCTGAAGGGGTGGCTTGTTATCTCCGAAGGCTAGCCTGACCTTTGTATCCAGAGGTGAGCATCTTAAAGGAGTGCGGGCATTGCCGTTGGAGGTCAATTATGCAAGTTGTCGACTTGTCTTGGGCGATGTCGCTTCTGGAGGTTACCTCGACTTCTGTGCTGAAGCGTCTAATCGGCCAGAGGCGAGGACCTCGAATAACGCGAGATTTCCGCCTAGTCCAAGGCCAGGGGGTATTCTCCAAAGGGTTTGGATCGGAGCTACCCCGATGGGGGGAGCTTTGCTGAAGCAAGCCTGGGCGCCTCGTTAGATCAGGCGGGGTGGCTGTTGTCTAGAACGCCGTGTGCTTGATTATGCCCTTCTTGCCCTAATTGAAGATTAAAGGGAGATACCTGGGAGAGCCAATTCAAAAGGAATGGCTCATTTGTCTAGGGCGATGTCAATCCCGAGGTTACCTTGATCTCTGCGCTAACGCACTCAAGTAACAGGAGAGGGCCTCGGGTAACGCAAGCGTTGCAGCCAAGATTTGGTGGCGGTGTTCGCCAAACAAGGAGCTAGGGTGGCATCGCCTCCCTAGTTGGGTGGGGTACCGATTTGCCTGGCCCTCGATCCATCAAGAAGACCATGTCAATTGCCTACAATCGCCGGAGCTCCTTCTCAATGTGGTCTTCTAGGCCCTCCATAGAACTTCCATACTTTCATTTAGAGGGTCTTGGGGGCAGCAAGTCCTTGCCCGTGGATCGGCTCCCTTCAAGCACATTTGCCTGTCCATGGCTAGGGGAGCGCATTTCCTAAGGGACTTCCGCCTCGCATAGCAGGGTCCGTAACAACGACCTTCAGTGGGTCAGTTCTCCTCAAGCACGTCCGCTTGGGTCATGGCCAAGGGAGTGCGTCTCTTGAGGAACTTCTTCTCTATCCGATGAGACTCATAACAACGACCCTCATTAGGCCAGTTGCTGTCTCGGGGAAGGCGGCCCTTTGCTCGTGGAAGGGGCCACTCCCGCGGACGAGTGCTGGGGCACGCCTACCCAGGGGTCTTTTCGCCTTCTATGAAGCTAGCGTAGCTACTGCATTCTTGGCCAATCCATCGCAGGAACGGGAGGAGTTGCCTCACCCTGCGGTCCTTATGGCTTTGCTTAGAGACATGCTGGGTGCTTTGGAGCATGACCAATAACATCGCATTAGTGCTCTCGAGCCAAACGGTCCAACTCGAAGTGCTCGGGAATCGTCGCCTCACGGGGGCCTTCTTCCCCTGAAGTGTGGAGCCTAGACTTGATCCGGGTAGGATCGGAAGGGCTCAGTCTTCCGCTGCTCGGCTTTTGACAACCTTTCGAGGTCGTCTTTAGCCCCTCTACACTTGGCGAAGTGCTCTTGGAACTTGCCCGTCACTCCTTGGGGAGCCAACAACCCTTCTGGCCAGCTAGTCACTGTAGGTGGGCCTGTGCCGGGCAAGTGTAATCGAAAGCGCCTGGCAGGGTTTCCTAATAGGGTGGTTATGTGTCGTCCTCACCCGAGGGTGGCCCCTAAGGGCACGGTTGGGATCCGCCTCCCCTCTGCGGGCTACAGTGTGTACAGGGGTCCTCATCCAAGGGTGGCTACTTGAACGCTTCCCGCGGGAGGTTGCCATTACCCCCTTCTCGAGTGGCCAGGCAGTGTGTACAGGGGCATACACTTAAGGCCGTAGGTCTTAGCTCCATATTTCCCTTCCCTGGCCTATGCCTTGAGGAAGGGAGTTCAATTTGGGACCTCAGGCGATCAGCCGAGGTAGTCGAGGCGTAACAACACCAAATCTTGACTGACCCCCCCTCTGAGGGGGGAGGAGTCTTGAGTGGGGCTGCAAGTGGTTAAGACCACTGCGGAAGTTTTCACTCAGGGAGGTCAAGGTAGGAAGCTGGAAGGGATCCTTCTCCCAACAATCGAATGCTTAGAAGAGAAATGGCGTTTTTGTTGATGCTTCCCACAGATGACGCCATTTGGTGGGCCTTGGATGGCCACCAAAAGATTTGTATGGGTAGGGAGCGCCACGTAGCCATTGACATCCGTCACTTAGGAGGGAGTGGTCAAGCCTCCCAAGCAATGGGAAGGCTCGACTAAATGATCTTCTAGCGATCACCAAGCAATCGCAAAGGAAACAAGAGATTTGGTGACCCAGTTTCATCGTAAGGGGTGTACATTTGGGGAGAGGATGGTGTTCCCAACTATACACTAGAGCTTCTGAGATTACATGATTCTCTCTCCCTCTCCCGGGGCCCCCTCCTTGGGGGCCTCTCTCTTCTATTTATAACATGGAAAGACCTCTGGCCCAGGGGCCTCTAGCACCCTTTCTGTCAGATGACGTGCCCGTTGTTAGGACATAGGTGGTCACTTCCATCTTGTCATATCTTCGATCTTGACTGCACCGAATCTTTCGGTAGATAAGGTGGATCCCGATTTGGATTCGGCTTGTCGTAGGCGGGATGGGTGATACCAGTCCCACCTACTTACACTGTAAATGGGTAGCTGGATTCTCCCCTGAGTTACATGCGAAGTTTTAGGTCCGAGGGTGATTTTTGCCCCTCATCAGTTATCTAGAAAGCACAATTCAAAATGATATCTAGTATGTTCCAATGAACATCTTCTCCAGGTTACCTAATGCCTTTGATGATAGTGGGAATCAACCAAGATGATGATAGAAGCTTCCTTATCCATGCCTTGCTTCCCCATGAGCTCACACCATCTTCATAATTGCTTCCAACAAAGTTAAAGTTTTGGCTTTAGTGGAGAAGCATAGTAGAAACCTGCATGATCAATCCAATATATCCCTCCATGCATCTCCTAAACAAATAGTCAAATCATTAGCATTGCAATGTGAGATACTAGTGTTAAGGAACACCCTATATGTAAAGGTAGTACAAGAGAAATGTTGTAAGTGTTCATGTAATCATCATCCTTTCCTAATTGTTATTGATCCCCACATTGGTAAAATTCCTAAATTAGAATCTTCATCATGAAAGCCACAATATTAGCACATTTTTTGTCATACTAAATACATTGGGAGATGTGTTCTTAAAAATCTTCTTACATCTAGATTGATTGCCAGATGACATAGAAAAGTTAGCCAATCTAAATAAAATTTGATTATTATAATTAATAATAAAGTAATTTACAAAAGGGTTCAACAATTTTAGACCTATTTCCAAATTGGGCCCTAACAAAAAATTTTCCCACGATGGGTCTCGTTTTCCATAATTTGTAACAACAAGGGATCCAACTCGATGGAGCTATTGATCTTAATGGTCACATGGAATCTCATGGATGATTGAAGTAGAGCTTAGGATGAAAACACCCCATTTTAATGTCTACCCCCATATATACTCTCCATAAGGACAACATATCATGTCTCTCTCATCTCATCTTATTCCAAATGCCTCAAGGCAAAGAGGATCGCCCATCGCAATCTCAAGGAGAATGCTTGACCTATTGGAGATAATGAGGTCATAAGGTTGTAGCTGTAAGGAGTCACATAGCCCCACCCTACAAGGAGGTGATAGGCACGATATCGACCTTGTAGTTGTGTAACTCCTTGCAGGGAGGGGCTACATGCCTCCACACAATTGCAACCTCGTAACTTCACCTTTAGTCAGTCAAGTGATCCCCTTTGCTTTAAGGAATTCAGGTCAAGATAACATGAGGAAGGCATGATCCATTGTCACTGTGGAGAGAGTATAAAGAGGGTAGATATTGAAAATACAAACATTTTCATCCTAACTCGGTAAAATCATCCATGTGATGTCACATGGCTTAAGATTTATGGTCTTGTCGTGTTGGGTCCCTTCCTATTACAAATAATGAAAAACAAGACACAAATTAGGAATATTTTTTAATTGGGACCCAATTTGGGAATGGCTTGAAAGTTTGGAACCTTTTCATAAATTGCACTTAATAATATGCGAGAAAGAAACTCATTAAAGTTGATACTAGTTCTCCACCCAAAAGAAAACCAAATGGCTCTTGCAAGATGGTGATGATAGAATATGTGTGCCATGGATTCAATAGCATCTCCATTGCAAGCACACCAACAATCATGAGAAATTCTAAGCTTATTACATAATTCTCCAATTGGTAAGGCATTGAGTGAAACTTTCCATAAGAAGTGTTTAGTTCAAGAGAAAAGAATATTATTCCATTGTTGGCTTTTGTGTGCCTAAGTGTGCATTCCAAATAATGTAATGAGTTACATTTTACATCTGAATAAAAGAATTCAATTATTTTATAGTAAATGAATTGGGTCTCTCAATACGAATAGGATAACATATTTAGCCAAATTGAATAAATTCGATGTATGTTGATTCAAAGATCTAAACGATTTAAAGGATTTGATAACACATCAAGAAACCATCTGATTCAATTAGTTGTTTTCGATCTAAATTGAGATGACAACCTTCTCTAAAGGACATCACCTAATTAATGTTCCTAAATGGAGATTTAGAACTGTCACATGGGTTCAATTAAGGATTTTACCTAATGAAATAGGAGATAGCTGAAATCCTTCTCCAGTGTTGTCATGGAGAAGGTGTATCATTTGACTTATGATAGATATGTGTCTGTTCAGAAACGCATGCCTTTAGTAGATAATAGTAGATGCACCCACCTTTGTGCTTCTGATAACTCTGGCCCCATCAGTCGAGTAAACTCGAAAAGACTCAAGTTGTCAAGTACAAAAAATTGATCTAAATACAGGATCACATAACATATAATCATAAAACAACAATAGCCAAACAAGCAAAACATAAAGCAATAATTAAATAATGAATAAAATACTAACCAGGATGAGGAATGTACATCAAGAGTACATAGATAAAGAAGACCTCAAAATGTGACTATTAACGTTAATTATCGAATCATACCTGAGTATGGAACCCAAGAAACATGTCTGTACAAACATAGTAGAATATAACTAACAACTGGATACAAAAACAATAACAGAAGGAGTAAGCAAGAGGGTATTGTTTCATAGGTTAATCCCTTTATTTATTTTTATGTTATTTTGTTCACTTTACAAGTTAAGCCCAGCTTATTGCAGTCATATCCTGTCAATCGATGCCTTAGGCACAAGGTGATATTTGTGTGACTTCTTGAGGAGCAAGACTGGTATAAGCTATCCTCTTGGCCGAGAAGACAGTTTATACGTATTGACTCACCACAATCCATCACCCTGGGGTCATTGCGAAAAAGGGTGACGGGTGCATCGTATATTGTGAACACGTGTAAGCGCTATGCATGCTAAACCACAAATAGCCAATGCCCTACCCACCGACCAAGAAAAGAAATAAACTCCAAAAACCCTTGAGCCATACATCCTGTTTTTCCTATTGGCTGCTAAGTCTAAACAAAGAGTCGTAGGGAGGCCAGCAACTTCCTAAACTAGTCCAAAATCGATCTGAAAGACCAAAGCTATGCCAAAATCCGACGAGTAGCGAGGCTAACACCAATTATCCAACCTTTAAATCTTGACAAATCTATCATTATTATTTTTGAATTTTAATCCCAGAAAATTAATTTTGCATATATTACACATGGTGATATCAATCAACTAAATCATCCAAGTTTCACCTTGATTAAGCCTATTTAATTAGCAGATAAATTCTCAATAATTAACCCCGATTTCAGTACTAATTATATCCAAAAATTCACTTAATTTCAGTACTAATTTCAATGTGTAAACGGTATCATAATCAGCACCCAAACCTGGGTTTTATCTTAGTTTAATTTGATTTATCTTAGGTATTAATCCATCAATGAATCAACAACATAATTGTATGTTAAAGTACCCAAAAATGGTAATAAATTTCCAACATGGTAGTTTCAAAAAAATAAATTTCCAACATGGATTCAGAACTCAGCAAGAAAGGCGAACGCACACACAATGAATAATAATGTGAAGAGTCAAAATAATAGGTCTACTATACACAAAATGGACCACAAATGGAATAAACAAGTGGACTACTGTACCTAACATCACTGAAGGGTCATGGTGACTTCGATCAGTGCACACAAGGTTTCGGAATGCATGTCGAGTCTTCCTTAAAATTCGCACACAAACTGAGTAGGTCCCTTATGTTAGACTTAGTAAGAATGGGGATAAAAATCACATTAGCGCTTCCTCTAATTTTTGACATAAGAAATAATATTTAAAAAGTAAAATAAAAGTCATAAATGTATAGTACATGTTGATACGATTCCAAGGATAACTTAATTGTGAAAAAGGGGTGTCGGGAAGGCCTCGAACTAACCAATATACGCGAAGGTATGCGAATCAGACTTGAATCGGCCGTCGTGTGTGAAACTGACCCGCATGGCATGCCCCCACTTGCGCTTCACATGCATGTGTGCATCATTGTCATTGCCATCGCAAAGATTGCGATGGGAACCCCCGCCACATCCATTTACTGTGATTAGGTCCTCGACTTTCTAAAAACCACACTTTTCTTTTTTCTTCTTTTCCTTGCACTTTCTCTCAATTTTTGGAAGCACAAATGAGGGGTTGCAACTCCAACTCCAAGGCACTCCTTTTATAGACCCGTCACGAGGATTAAGGTTGGGATTTGTGGGAAATTACCAAGAATAACTGTAGGTTTGGTTCACCTTGAATTTAAGTCCTTGTCAACTTGTTTTAGACCTAACTTGAGCTACACACATTGGATTTGCGCGAAACGGGAATTGTTAAAAAGCTTATTGTGAAAGGAATCTAATGATACCACACATAATACCCTTTTGATGAGGTTTGATCAAGGTTTGACCAAAAACACACGTTTCTTCACATTGTACTCTGTGTATATTGGGAAACGACAATTCCACATGTGGTCGCCGAGTCCTGCTCAGGCTCAATGCAAGAAAGAGAAGATAGTCCTTTGAGAAAGGATTTGGTCTTTGTTCTCATCTTGTTGATATAAGGAAATGTTGGAAATGATATTATTTAAGGAGGATTGACGACAGTCTAATGGGATTTTACCTCAACATAATATTATCCTCCATGTGTGAAGGATTTATGGGTATTTGGGATACCTAGGTAGTTATAGTGCCATAAATCCACGAATCCTAAAGCTTCATTATTGGCAGATGAAACCAATAACGATTTTGATGGATTCTTGCTTGTAGCATAAATGAATTGTAATTTAAAGAATTAAATTGTATTTGATTTTGGTGATTAATTGTACTTAATTTGATTAGGTAGAAAATCGAAAGGTTTGATTACAATTAATTTATGTTTAGATACTAAAATTAAATATTCAATAATTTTTTATTTACCAATTGTGCAAAATCAAGTAGGATTTGATCCCCACCCTTGGATCGAGATTTAAGGGTTGCCACCAAATAAGAACTAGGGCATGATCGCTATAAATATCTCCCAAGGCAACCTTAATGGCTTCCAACCAATCATAATCTCCAATCAAGCCAAATTCACTCCACTGCCAATGAGAGAGAGAGAGAGAGAACAAAAGAGGAGCGGTGGCGATGCTTGTCGCTCTTTGAATTAGACTTCTGATCATTAAATCAAAAGTCCAGAGCACTCTCCAGACATCTAGAGATCATTATGGACGTCTGATAAAGGCTTCTTCAAATGTCTAAAATCAATTTCACATGTTTGATTTTGCAGGATTTCTTTTATCAACTTCAAAACATCAAGGGTTTAAGGCAAGGAAGGAGCAGGACAATCATCATCCTTGCTTTCTGCAAAGGTGTTCGTGAGACTTGTTTATGACTGAGCATCCTTGATACATCGGGTCTCATGCACCCATTGAGGGGTTTCGATTTGCTGGAACTCCATGTAGGAGGCATCGGACATGGGGTGTTATGCTATACCACCTGTAAAGGTATAAACCTCTATCTAGTGGATCTGAAAACGATTATGAACTAGTTCCAATCATGTGGTTCTGGTTTAGTCTGTTTTTGTTTTCATTTATTGATTGGGTTTTGGCATTCATTTGATCTTACTTTTGGAAAAGTTTTAACGTCGTTTTTCATGTTTTCGCGATGCCACAGGTCAATCTAATTGATCCCTTGAATGGTATCAGAGCGTGGTCAGTCTAGGTTTTTGTGAAAAAATCATGGATTTTGGTTTTAATCGCGCTTAGATTTGATAATCAAAAGTTGATTTTCGTTATGATTGCCTAGGGGACATCTGATTTCACAATTAGACGTCTAATGGGCTATGGTTAAATGTTTGATGATCAAATGAGATGCTCTACTCGTAACCTTGAGCACCTAACAGTAGATGCTAGATGTTCAGAGTCATAATATTAGGGGATCAAATGTCTAATAGTAGTATTAGTCATCTGATGTTGCAAAATAAGGTGTCTAATTTCTGATTAGATGTGCAATACTGCAATAGGAAGTGTTCTCATTTCGACCCTGTTTCAATAATGGTTGTCTGACATGAGTGTCAGATGTCTAATTTGTGAAATTACTCACTATTAATGTCTAATTACTGAAATATAATTTCTAAAATCCGGGTCTGTAGTTTTGGACGTTCAATAATAGTTATCGAACAACCAGATAGTATCACAACCCAAATTCTAAGTGCATTTATGACCCAAAATCGAATTTGATTTGATTTAACCATTGAAGAAAAAGGCAATACGATTATTAGTGAATATTTATTTATTTTTCTAGGTTTTTTTGTGGATTTGTTTGTTGTTTTGAATGTTGACCTAATCTTGTGGATATGATTCGCGTAGAATTAGGTACGTAGTCTTTCAAAATCCAACAAATTGGAAATTATTTTGGAAAATTAATTTCAACATTAATTGGGTTAATTTTTGGATTAAGAGTTTTCAAAGTAGTAAATGTCATTGGATCCATGCGATCTCAAATTAGGGTTACAATCAGTAAAATAACAAATCACGTTAACTTGATGAATTAGTAATTATAGGAGAAAAGGCAATCACATCCCTCGACATGTAATGTTACGTGATGAGAACCTCATCATGAACCCTAACTAGCACAATCTAACCCAGAGATGTAAGAAAAAGCTCCTACATAACCCAAAGAAAGGCTTAACTCAGAGAATTCTGAGTTTAAGAGGAAAACAAATCATAAGGGGTAAAACTGTAATTTCACCAATGCAGTTTGCAAACAGGGTAATTAAGGGTCCAAACACAGGTCAAACAAGCCTAATAAGAAGGAAAGTGGGATGGTCTGATCTAAAAAGGGTTATAGCAACTTTAGGAAATTAAATGACATTCTATAACCCTAAAATAAATCCACTTCAATTCACGAGGATCGAAGCAGGATAAAAATCAACTAAACCCTCTAAAATTCGTAGAAAAATAATCTCTAGGGTTTAGAACCTCCAATTTGGCCTTAGAAACCTATTTTGACCTACAAAGAGAACCATGCCCAATTAATGACTTAATCTAGGTTTTTACGTAAATTGGCTGATCAAACATGGTCCAACCTAGAAATAAAATTCACCATTAAAATTGTTAGGTTCGAATTAGTCATGTATAAAAACTTGAGCCGACGAAGAGACCTTCTTGGCTGACTTTGTAATTTGGTCCTCTTCATTTACTTTTTGACCATTATTTTTTGAAATCCTTGCATTTTGGCCCCCAACTTTCTCATCTTTCTTTGCAGAACGGTCCCTCCTGCAAAACTCTGCGTAGCACCATGCTCTGATGACATTGCGCGGAGCATGGCGCCGCGTAGAGAGGGGTCACCGCCCTGCAAAGCAGACGCGGGGTTCCCTGCGACGTCCTCTGTCGCAGGGACCCGGCCATGCTGCCTGTCGACCACCATACCTTCCGTGCACACAGTATTAAGGGTAATTAAGGGCTAACATCTTCTTGCCTGAAGCCCTAATTACCCAACAAGGAGTTAACTGGACTAAGTAGAGCCAACATAGGAATTAAACACTAGGGTTTTTAGAGACACACTACCTAATCAAGAATTGAGCAATTACAAAAGAAGTGTGCCTAAGCCGTTGATTAAATATACCTATTCAGAAAAACCCTAAGCAATTGGCTCTCTAAAAACAGTTGAACCCTAAAAGACAAGACCTAATAAGTTCTCAAAGGAATCAATAGGTGAAGTTGACCCCTTAGGGTCAACCAACCTTCAACTTAGGTCACTCTTCGCACTCAAAAGGCTAAAAGTTCAAGTGAAAATCTAAGCACCCTGATCTTAAACTAAAAGTGGTAAACTTAAGAGGTCAAGATCCCCATTCTGGTCTACCTGGAATCTCAGTGACAAGAGAGGTTGGGTGGGGGAAACCCTGTAACCTGTGGGGACGCTCTACCGTGTAGGGGTCTTCGTGGGACTCACCCTCTCTGGCTGCCCAGGTAATTCTCAAGTGGTCGATCTTTTGATCAAGGGGTCCATCTGCCCCGCACCTCTATAGTCACCCAACATTTTGGGTGCCTTGATTGGGTCCAGCATCTGCTAAACTCATCCCTTCCAACAGTGTATGTTTGGTAGGAGGTCCTTGAAACCTCTTTTAGCACTTCACTCTCCTCGAGGCCGAGCCTCAGTGCCCTTGTTTGAGAAAACAACACTTCACATCGACCTCTCCTCCGACTCCGAACCCAACTCACCTTCTTCATCCACAATGGCTCAGCCAGCTGAGGAAGAAAACAATCTAGAGCACCATCTCCAGCGACTTAATGACCTCTTCCAGAACTTTGTGCACCCACCGCAACGTCCTATGATGCGGGACCATTATAATCCTGCTGCGGTGGCTATTGAGCCTCGAGTCAGAATCCCGACTGGAGGACCTGATTCTGAATTAAAGCCCAATATGATTCATGCTATACCTAAATTCCATGGGCTTAATTCTGAAGACCCCTTCTAGCACATCAAACAGCTGAAGCATCTGGCCCAAACTTTTGGGTCAGATGAACAAAATCGGGACATTCTCCTCATGAAGATGTTCTCCTTCTCCCTTATGGACAAGGCCGCTCATTGGTACCAAACTCGAACCCGGCCGATCAACAATTGGGAAGAACTTCAGTCCGAATTTTTGAAGAAGTTCTTTCCCGTTGGTCGGACCAATGCCTTGCGCCATCGGATTACTCACTTCACTCAGCAAACAGGAGAACCTCTCCATGAGGCATGGGATCGCTTTCAAGATCTCATGAGAAAGTGCCCCCATCACGGAGTTCCTAAATGGGAACAAGTCCAGTCTTTTTACTAGGGACTCCGTGAGGATATCAGGCTTTTCGTCAATGCAACTTGCGGAGGGAATATCATGGGTCAACATGAGGACATCGTGTGAGAGATTCTCGAAAACATGTGCGAGAACTCCATCAACAATGACTCCATGGGCTTATTCGACAGGACGAATACCCTCGCATAGACGAACCTTAGGGGAACACACGAGACGCAGGGCCTGTCCGCATCAGTCGACTTTGAACTAACGGCCAGTCGATTGGACAAGGTCTCCATCATTGAGAAGAAGGTGGATGAGCTGACTCAGCACTTGCAGCGAGCCACCTCTACGCATAGCTCCTTTGCACAGCCTCCCTCCATACGGGAAACTGTGCAAAACATTCTCCAACGATCTTCTCCTGGGATGGATCCATATCCACCCCCATCTGATTCTCGGATCGGAGGGTCATTCGATCCTTTCTATACCAGTCCGGGGAATTCCATTCCCCCTTTCTCTGATCCTTTGGAGGTTCCTCAGACCTGCGAGGACCTCAACGCCATCAAGAATGACCCATTCTCTAACACCTATAACCCTGGATGGTGAAACCATCCCAACTTCCAGTGGGCAGGAAATTCCCAAACCCAGAGACCACCCTTTCAGCCCCGTTCACAACCATATCGTCCTTACCAGTCGCCTCAGCCTCGACCCAACCTTACCTATCCATCAGGGCCAAGTCAGGACCAAATGTCTCTCATCCTTCAGACTCTGGCTAACATTCGAAGAACGAATGCGGCTATTCAGAAGCAACACAAGGATGTACTTACAGAGGTTTGAAATCAACTGGCCCAGTTGGCAAATTCTCGCCAGCCAGGCACACTTCCTTCCCAACCTCTTCCTAACCCGAATAACGTGTCGACCCAGCGGTGCGTTATGAACCCAAACCCAGGCCAAGCACACATGATTTATCAGGCCCCCTCTGTTCCTTCACCCGACGGGATGGAGGCCTCCACTTCCTATGCGGGCTATCAGCAGCAACCCATCTTACCCAACCCTAACCAAAGCTAGGCAGGGCTAAACTCTGTAACAACCCATAGTGGTAAGGAAACCCAAGATCCACCCTATCTAGACCACTCCAAGCCTGGTAGTAATCCCAACCCTAGGACAGTAATCTAGGACGTTCCTATCCCTGTCCCAGATCAAAGACCTGGACCTATCCTAGAGGAACCAACCAAGGTTCTGTTTCCTGGGGCCTTGACCAAGGGAAAGAAGACCACCAAGCCCGTGGCACCTGAGGAGGACCTGGTCAAGCTCTTTGAGCAAGTCCAAATAAACATCCCCTTGATGGATGCGATTCGCCACGTACTGGCTTACACACGATTCCTAAAGAATGTGTGTACACCCCAGCGTAAGCCGCGAACCAAGAGTGGGAGTCCAATTGTACTGTCAGAGCAAGCCAGCTCTGTAATCCTAAGCAGACTCCTACCCAAGGCTAAAGATCCTGGTACTCCCCTGATTTCCTGCAAAATAGGTGATACCCAATTCGACAGAGCATTGCTAGACTTGGGTGCTTCCATAAATCTGATACCCACATCCTTACTTAACCACCTAGAAGAACCTGAGCTAAAACCGACTGAGGTGACATTACAATTAGCAGATCGATCTATAAAGTCACCAAAAGGGATTCTTGAGGATGTTATTGTAAGAGTGCGGGATTTTTACTTTCCTGTAGACTTTATAGTCTTAGACATGGACGTACCTGAAAACCCTAGGGATACACTGATCATTCTAGGGAGACCTTTCTTGGCTACTGCTAGAGCCAACATTAGCTGTGAGGAGGGCCAAATAAAGCTCAAATTTGGAAATCAAACCCTAAAAATTGATATATTTAAGGCCCAACAAGGAATCAATTGCGGTGTCATCGAACAGATTTGTGATATCAGGACTTTGGTTGATGAAACACATTTTGAGAATGACCTGATTATACCTCATCAACCACAAAAAGATTTTGAACCGCAATCAGAGGAGTCAAAACCAGATTTAGACAGACCCATAACTCTAACCCTTGAACCTCACATTTACCCTGAACCACCCGCTGCTGTTGATAACCCCATCCTTGAACTGAAACCCCTTCCCGATCATTTGAAATACATCTTTCTGGGTTCTAATTAGACCCTTCCTGTGATTATTAATTCCAAGCTTAATCCCGAACAGGAATCCCGTCTGATTGATGTTCTCCAGCAACATCGCAAAGCCATTGGATGAACTTTCGATGATTTGACTGGAATAAGTCCCTCTTATTGCACACACCATATTTACTCAGAAGAGGGCGCACGACCTTCTCATGAAATGCAGAGACTTATGAACCCCAATATGCAGGAGGTCGTGAAAAAGGAGATCATCAAGTGGTTAGATGCAGGGATCATCTACCTGATCTCCAACAGTCGTTGGGTGAGCCCAATCCAGGTTGTGCCTAAAAAGGCAGGGCTCACCACCATAACGACTGAAACCGGAGAAGTCATACCTACCCGATTAGCTAACTCGTGGAGAGTCTGCATAGATTACCGATGACTCAATTTCTCCACGAAGAAGGATCATTTCCCACTACCTTTCATTGATCAGATTCTTGAGAAATTAGCGGGAAATCGATTCTTCTGCTTCCTTGACGGGTACTCCGGTTATAACTAGGTAGCTATTCATCTTGAGGATCAAGAGAACACCACGTTCACCTGCCCCTTCGGAACGTACGCATTCCGAAGGATGCCGTTCGGTCTCTGCAATGCACTTGCGACTTTTCAGCGGTGCATGCTTGCCATATTCTCTGATATGGTAGGTGATTATCTGGAAGTCTTCATGGATGACTTTTCAGTTTTCGGGGCATCATTTGATGATTACCTCCAGCACTTGGTTCATATACTCAGGCGCTGCATTGACGTTAATTTGGTTCTTTCCTGGGAAAAGAGCCACTTTATGGTGCCTGAGGGGATCATCCTAGGACATCTGATTTCTGAGAAGGGCATCCAGGTGGATCGAGCTAAGGTTGACCTAATCTCTCGCCTTCCTATGCCTAGCTCGATCAGGGACATCCGTTCTTTTCTTGGGCACGTTAGTTTTTACCGTCGTTTCATTCCTGATTTCTCGAAAATCACGCGCCCCCTGACAACTCTCCTCTCTAAGGATGTACCCTTTGAAATCTCCAAGGAATGCACTCTAGCCTTTAAAAACCTTCGTGAACGAGTCACCCAGGCACCAATCTTACAATCCCCTGACTGGTCTCAACCCTTTGAGATCATGTGCGATGCGTCTGATTTCGCTGTAGGAGCGGTTCTGGGGCAGAAAGTTGACGGGAAGCCCGTGGTCATCTACTACGCTAGTAAGACACTTGACGAGGCTCAGCGTAACTATACAGTTACGGAGAAAGAGCTGCTAGCCGTAGTATTTTCCCTCGAAAAATTCCGATCTTACCTCCTGGGTTCCCACATCATCATCTACTCGGATCACACGGCTGTGAGGCATCTCCTTGCCAAGAAGGACGCGAAACCCCGACTAATCCGATGGATCTTGCTGTTACAAGAATTTGATCTCGAGATTTGTGACAAGGCGGGAAGACAAAATGTGGTAGCTGACCATTTGTCCCACCTTCCTTCTGAGATTATCGACCCTTTCGAACCCATCACGGAGCATTTCCCTGATGAGCACCTGCTGACTATTGGTACTAAACTTCCATGGTTTGCTGATATAGTAAACTACTTGGCATCTCATCAGATCCCGTCTGATTGGCCGAAGGCCAAGAAAGACAAATTGCGCTCTGATGCCAAGTATTACATTTGGGAAGATCCATACCTCTTCCGCATAGGTGCTGACCAAATCATCCAGAGATGTGTTCCGGAAGATGAAGTCAATGATATTCTTTCCTTCTGCCATGACCAGGCATGCGGTGGCCATTTCTTTGGGTGCAAAATCGCATCAAAAATCCTCCAGTGTGGCTTTTATTGGCCCACTCTGTTCAAAGATGCATACAGTCACTACAAAGCATGCAGTCGTTGCCAAACTTTGGGCAATCTGAGCCACCGTGACATGATGTCTTTGCAGCCGATTCTCGTATGCGAAATCTTTGATGTTTGGGGGATTGATTTTATGGGCCCCTTTCCTATTTCGGATGGTTTCGAATACATTCTGGCTGTGGACTACGTGTCCAAGTGGATCGAAGCTATACAGACCCAAACCTGTGATCACAAAATCATTCTCAAATTCATTCATCACAATATCTTCTCACGGTTCGGGATTCCTCGTGCTATCATCTCAGATGGGGGGACCCATTTCACAAATGCTCAGTTTAGGTCACTGATGACCAAATACGGGGTGTCTCACCGAATCTCCACTCCTTATCACCCCCAAACTAATGGTCTAGCTGAGCTGTTAAATCGGGAGATCGAGAAAATCCTGCAGGTCACTGTTTGGCCTGACAGGAAGGATTGGTCGTCCCGACTTCCGGAAGCCTTGTGGGCTTATAGGACCGCCCACAAAACCCAATTAGGCATGTCTCCCTTTAGACTGGTGTACGGGAAGGCGTGTCACCTTCCCGTTGAACTGGAGCATAAAGCCTATTGGGCAGTACGAAACTGTAATCTAGATCTTTCGAAGGCTGGAACCCACAGAAAGCTTCAAATCAGCAAGATCGATGAGCTACGTTTCGATGCATACGAGAACTTGCGAATCTACAAGGAGCGGGTGGAAGCCTTCCATGACAAGCATATCTCTAGAAAGATCTTTTATCCTGGTCAGAAGGTCCTACTCTTTTATGCCCGACTCAAACTTTTCCCTGGGAAGCTGCGATCCAAGTGGGGCGGACCATACTTGGTCCGTCAGGTTTTTGGAAATGGAGCCGTCGAGATCAGCCCACTCAGCCATGGTTCCGAACCTTTCATTGTGAACGGTCAGAGATTCAAACCGTTCATTGATGTAACTTCTACTGATTTGGCTGAATCATCTTATATCCTCCATTCCCCATGAGCTTATTGTGCCCAACTGATGGCGTAAAACTCAGCGCTCAATGGGAGGCAGCCTGTCATTCTCTTGGAAAACCTGAAACCTTTTTTGACACCTTTGTGCACTTAAGGTTCATCCTTTAAGACAACTGACTCTACCTCAGGTGCTTGCATCTGAGATTGGAAATCGTCCGCAACAGTCATCCAGACCCATTCACTCACCAAAATATCTGTCCTAAGGAATGAACTAAGTTGAATAAAAACCCCCTAAGTCACAATGAGGACATTGCAAATCTTAGGCATGGGGGGTATGAAAGTGTAAAACTTGTAAGAAAAGGTTTTAAAAAAAAAATTCACATATGCCAAAAACACCATAAAAATTAAAAAATTAAAAAAAAATCATAATAAAATAAGAGGAGGAAAGAAATTTTGTGGAGGAAGGAAAAAGAAACAAAATGAAAAAGGAGCACAAAATGAGAGAAAAGTGATAGTCATTAGTAAGAAACTAAGGAATTAACCTAAGATCTAGACCTCATTCAAGAAAAGAACTGAAAAGTGCGTAGTAAGATTAGTAAGAACGCAAACCTTAGGCATTCTTGGATAGACCCTTAGTACCCATTAAGATCTAGACATTCCTCAAGAGATTGGGGAAAATGAAAAGCTTAAGTGTTAGGTCCAAGGCTTAGGAAGTATTTGGCCCTATTAACTAACTTTGTTTTTACGAGACTCAGTAACCTAAGCACCCTAACATCACACACAGCCTGGTTCAGTAAGCGTAAAAATCAAAATCACGCAGAAGCGTCGCAAAATTCTGAAAATAACACCTAGAGTAGGAGCGGCCGATCAACACAAGTTGATTTGGACGAGTTCCGAGCGCAGAGAGGTGGGAAATTCCCCTCGAAGATGCGTAACAAAATATCATCTCTTTGGTGCTTGTCTCTTAGGATATTTACATGTCCTACCGGGGGCATGTAAGCACTCTGCTGGTTCAGATTCCATGGATGGCATTATCACGAAATGTCAATTGCCAGGGTCTGAATTCGGCCTCGGAACACCATGGATGGGATTATCTCGAAGTCTCAATAGCCAGGGTTCCGGGGGTTACCATGGGCGGTGCTATCTCGAAGCATCGACTGCCAGGAACCCTTGAGGATTGATGATGGGGACAATGAATCTGATACAGACCGTGTTGAAAAGCCAATCCTAAGCTAGAATTAAAAAGGAAACGAGAAAGAAAACTCTCCAAACAAATAAATCATCTATCTCTCTTTCTTACAAAACGCACTGCGAACTGAGCCAGGGCTAAAATCATTTCAAGCACGGGTGCTTTAACCACAAAGTCCAATAAACCTTAGGTTAGTTCTTGT
Source organism: Thalassia testudinum (assembly GCA_037157565.1). Lineage (NCBI taxonomy): Eukaryota > Viridiplantae > Streptophyta > Magnoliopsida > Alismatales > Hydrocharitaceae > Thalassia > Thalassia testudinum. Next base: position 3,594,042 of record JAZHRO010000007.1, read on the forward strand.
TGGTCTTAAAAACCTTTGCTAAGGACTGAGGCTGAGGCTAGACAGATCCGGATCTTGGTTGGTGCTAGAGTATCTTTTAGGCCTATGGTTAGCATTCTAACCTAATCTAGGTTTCAAATGAAAAAGCACTTATCTGAAATCATTAAGAACTTCATGGTCTAGAACAAAGGTTGAAACCTTAAGTTTTTGCTAAGGGACTAGCAAAAGCTAGGCATGGGGGTATGATGAGAACCTCATCATGAACCCTAACTAGCACAATCTAACCCAGAGATGTAAGAAAAAGCTCCTACATAACCCAAAGAAAGGCTTAACTCAGAGAATTCTAACTTTAAGAAGAAAACAAATCATGAGGGGTAAAACTGTAATTTCACCAACGCAGTTTGCAAACAGGGTAATTAAGGGTCCAAACACAAGTCAAACAAGCCTAATAAGAAGGAAAGTGGGATGGTCGGATCTAAAAAGGGTTATAACAATTTTAGGAAATTAAATGACATTCTGTAACCCTAAAACAAACCCACTTCAATTCACGAGGATCGACGCAGGATAAAAATCAACTAAACCCTCTAAAATTCATAGAAAAATAATCTCTAGGGTTTAGAACCCCCAATTTGGCCTTAGAAACCTATTTTGACCTACAAAGAGAATCATGCCCAATTATTGACTTAATCTTGGTTTTTACGTAAATTGGCCGGTCAAACATGGTCCAACCTAGAAATAAAATTCACCATTAAAATTCTTAGGTTCGAATTAGTCATGTATAAAAACTTGAGCCTACGAAGAGACCTTCTTGACCGACTTTGCAATTTGGTCCTCTTCATTTACTTTTGACCCTTATTTTTTGAAACCCTTGTATTTTGGCCCCTAACTTTCTCATCGTTCTTTGCAGAATGATCCCTCCTGCAAAACTCTACGCAACACCATGCTCCGGCGACTTTGCGCGAAGCATGGCGTCGCGCAGAGAGGGGTGACCGCCCTGCAAAGCAGACGTGGGGTTCCCTGCGACGTCCTCTGTCGCAGGGACCCGGCCATGCTGCCTGCTGACCACCATACCTTCCGTGCGAACGCACGGATGGTATGGGTCTCGTCTCCGACCATGCTCCTGCGAGGCTGGCACGTCGCCAGCCCGCGCCTCCCTCTCTGCCATCCCCTTTATAAGAACCAGCACTCCCTGCCGGTTCTGGCAAGCTCTCTCTGACGGAGAATAACCCCCCACTTCATCCCCTCCTCCTCCGTCAGACGGCCCACAGCTTCCGGCGACTCCCTCCTCTTCCTCCTCGTCGCTTTGCCGCCTTACCTGCAGCAAGGTTCTCCTAGCCCTCTCGTCTGTGTCGTGCTGCACCCGCTGGCACCCTCCGCCTCCCTCCTCATCGCCGATCTCCCCCTCCAGGGCCTTTTCTTCCTCAGCTCTGGCAGGTACGAGCCGGTGGCTCCGCCCTCCCCCTTCGTCTGTAACCTAGGTAAATAGCTTCTCCTCCTCCTCCCTTACATTTTCCCTCACTCAATTTATCTTTTTGCCCCTCCACACACAACTTCCATCTCCGCCTGCTCCGTCTGCGACCACCCTCTCCGGCGAGCTCATCCCACCTCCACAGACCTTCTCACCCCTCGCCGACTACCTTAGAAGCTTCCCCCCACTCCACTCAACAGACCCCCCTTTCCATTCCCTGCCACACGCCACCCAACGACCCCCCCAACAAACCCATCTCTCCGACCACAGTCCGACCTAGGGCTACCACCATACGCCACCTCACGCCTCGCCACCACCCGCATTGCCTTCGTCGCACTCCGGCGAAGCTCCCTGCATCCTCTGATTGGGCCGAGAGGCCGTATTATTGATTTCAGGTCATGCCCCCTTCACCGCCATTACTGAGCAGGTGAAGCTCCTTCACCTGCAGCTGCAGGTTCGCTCTCGCCTAGGTGCTAGTCCCAGGTTGTGCGGGCTAACGTCGCGAAGGCATCCAAGCCTGCCGCTGGGTCGAAAGCCTCACAGGCTGCCCCAATTGGTCGCGGACTCCTCGCCTGCGGATGCGAAATCGGGAGGTGGGACTTTAGTCCCACCTTGTAAGTGTGAGGCCGCGCGCCCACACTTATATTGAAAAAGTGTTTAGAGCTTACTGGCTTCGAACACAGGGGTCAGGTCCCTCACGCACGCCGCGCGCCACGCGCTCACGCCTCGCGGGTCTTGGCCGGATCCGATTACTCGTACCTACGCACTCCTCGCCCACCACCGCACGTCGGTGGGCTTGGTTCCGGGCGCAATACCCGTACCCGAATACCCGGCTCTGGGAGAGCGATCGTATGAGAGAAATCTGAGTGGGAGAAACGCGGGGAAGGGTAGGGGTAGGTTTTGCTCTGACCCATTGTGTGAGTGTGCAGGAGCAGAAGAAGAAGAAGAAAGGAAGGCTGCCGAAGCCTGAGCCGCTCAGAAGAAAGAAAGAAGGAGAAGCAGAGAGAAGAAACAGAAGAAGAAGAAGAGGAGCACTGTAGCAAACCTACAGTTAAGTCGTCTGACCACTGCATCCGACGACTGTTGAGCAGCAGTTAGAGGAGATAAAGCAAGAAAAGAAGAAGAAAAGAAGAAGAAGAAGAAGAAGAGGGAAGATGACATAGCCGCCAGAGCAAAAGAAAGAAAAGAAAGAGAAGAACAAAAGAAAGAAAGAAAAGAAAGAACAGAAGAAGAAGGCGGCCAGAGGAAGAAGAAGAAAGAAAAGAGTAAAGAGGTAGAAGAAGAAGAGGAAGAAGAGAAAGCAGCCAAGAAAGAAGAAGAAAAGAGATCCCTCTCTCTCTCTCTCTCTTATTTTGTAATCTAATTAGAGTAACCTTTGTACTTCTAGAATTCCAGTAGCTCCCTGAGTTCGACCTCGGGAAAACTATTTCCGAGTAAAAAATTCTTTTGTAATGATAACCGTAGCTGCTTTGTCTTATACTATAACGACTACACTATAATAAACATAAAGACACAAAAACAACCAAAACGGTTGCCGTCACTGATACAGTGTGGAGCAACTGTGAGTGGGATGCATTATTTTCATGTAATCCCTATAATTTGGGAGCTTTTACATCTAACGTAATTTTCTGTGTATGGAATGTGCTATGTAATTGTGATGCACGGGATACGATATCAAGCATGTAAACATAGGACAATATTAGAATGCAATTATAATTTTAGACTAGGTCGAGAATAGCTAATTTAATAAGATTAAATTGGACCTTTTCTCAAACATGACATAGTCAAAATTCTCAGTAGGACTAGTTCCCTTATTTCAAATGGGTCAATGAATTAGTTATGGTATTGGTGATTCGTGGTCAGTGCTAAGGTGAGGGAACTGCAACCACAGGGTTATGTTAGTGGGTTTATTCCCTCTCGGGATGGCATTGGCATAGCATGCACATGTAGCGGATCTGCTTGTTTCCCAAAAGAGATGGTCCATATATGTGTGTCCCTTGGGTGTAGTTCCTTGCCCCTTAGTTAGGTGCATTTGAGGGCTCATATACATAGTTGCGTGCACACTCAATGATGGTCAACACGCATGGTGTAGGGTACACCAAAGGATCGAATTTTATGGCACACATGTAGGACATGCGAAGCAAAAGGAGTTCCCACTTCTCTCATTGGAATCGTGTAAGCATGCCCTAAGTAGCTACACAGTTTGAATGGAGAGGAGAGTATGATCTCATTTGAGGCATTAGGGTCAGCATGCCTCTTAATTTGAGTGTAGAGAGGGAATAACATTCAAATTCGACTTAAGTGGGAACCTTTGTTTTTCAAAATCCTAAAATGAAGTTTATTTTCATATGCTAGATTTTAATCAACGTTTAATTCATTTCAAATGATAAACCTCAATCCGTTTAGCTGCCTACTTGAAAAAAACTAACTAATGGGCCTAGTAAGCGTGATTTCATATGCAAAAATATTTGAGTTAGAAAACTTGTCATCGTAGTGCGTAGAAATCCGCTACCAAATAAAATTTATAACTGAAACTTGTGGTGAGTTCCGGGTCAAATACAGGGAGGCGAATGTTTGATTTTGAAATCCGTGCTTTAGTTTATTTCTTTTTGTTGTTTTTATCTTTTGTAATTTTTTTGTACTTTTATAAGGCAAGAGATCTGGTCAAAATAATTTCTATCTAATCTACTTACAGAGATAGAGAGATAAACAATCATATATATATCTCAAATAGTTTGCTACAACTAAGAAAGTGGAAAACTACACTAGAAAGCAATAAAAGATAGATAGAGGTGAGAAAAGTCCCCCTCGACGGTCGCTTGAAGGACAACTCGCTCTGACGTCGCCTGGAGGAAGGTGGTGAGGAGTGGGACGAATAAGGATGGAGCTAGAGGACGAAGGGCAGGGCAGGCCAGCGTCGCGACAAGGATCTTCTTCCTAAAGGTGATAAGAGGATGGCCATGGGATGCTCCATGAATGAGGGTGAGAGGTGGGAAAATATTTGATTCCTACTTTAGAGGAGCATCCCAGGCTTGGGACAAGCTCTCTCTAGAGCCTTGGAGGTGGTGAGGGAGAGAGAATGAGATGAAGAAGAATGGGAGGGGTAGGGGTCCTTTTATAGCGGAGGAAAGAATCCATTTCGTACATAAGACATTTAGTAACTATAAATGTCGCTGAAGATCCACCGCAAGCGTCGCTAACCCACACGCCCCATGCAAGGTGCTCCCGTGTGCGCTTGCACAAGACCATGTCGCGCACACCCACTGGCGCTACGCAGCCCCCGTGCACCCGCTGCTGCACGTGCCCCTGCGCTGCTACGTGTGCCCGTGCACTGTGCACTACGTTGCTGTGCGTGCCTAGGTGCGTGCACGTGCGGTGGTGCGTGCACACCCATGGATGGCCTGGATAGTGCTACGTGGCGTGATTTGGGTTGTCTATCTTCTTTCCTTTGTAGGGGCTGCTACAGAAGTCGGATTGAGTTGATTTTCACGTCTTTGGGTTGCGATCGTCGGCTCGAATTCATTCGTGCAGTCGAATTTGTCGCTTGAAGCTCTGAATTGCTTCCCCTAGTCCCTTGGCCATTGATCTTCTTTGGACTACATAAGATGCTACGGGACTCCGATCAGGACGATTTCGAAGGCGTTGGACTCTAATCGTCATCCTGATCAAATCCGTAAAGTCAGATTGTCAATCTGATGCTCTGCATTAAATCTCCTCTCCTGGCCATAAAAGGATGCAATTAGCTTAAAATTTATACAGACTACTTTAAATGCAGAATGATGCATGCTATGCAACATTTATAACATGGAATGAATATCTAAGCATAGGAACATGCATAAATAGGCAGTTTACCCTAATGAAATGTGTCTTCATCAGGGCCCTAACTATATAGATTAGATTTGTAATCTCGAGCTTGTTCTCGCCACTGATCGCATAGAGTATGTAAGCAAAGAAAACAAGCACAAGAATCTCAGGGACTCTCAAGAGAGGGAGTTTAATGCAAATTAGGATAAGGATAACACTATTGCCTAGTGTTACATCCTTAGTTCACTCTCTAATGTGCTGTAGAAGCAACATGAGATGAAAACTGCCTCTAAGATCCTAACGAACTTGAAAGAGATGCTTGGAGATGTGAACTGAAATCAGCGCTACAGTGTACTCAGGGAGTTGCTTTCATGAAAGATGAAGGCCAAGACTCCAGTGAGGGAGCATGTTTTGAAAATGTATGGACATATTTTAGAGCTCTAAAGGTTGGAAATGACGATTGATGATGAGATCATCATCCTATAATCGCTTCCAGGCTCCTTCACCAACTTCATTGTCTCATTTCATATGGGAAAGATGAAGATGACTACTGCTGAGTTAATATTTTTGCTTAAGTTTGTGGAGGACATCATTAAGAAGGAGAGCCCACCTGAGGAATGGTTGTCGAGAGTAGTGGAAGGCTCAAGAGGAAGAAGCAGTTCAAAGAGAAAAGTTTCCAAAAGAAGAACAGGTCTTTAGCTCCTTTCGCACATCTTACTTCTTCCAAGAAGAAGAAGGACAAGGCAACAGATGCATGTGGGTTCCCTACCAGGAGGGGGTGACGTAATAAAATGCTGAATAGAATATAAACAATCTCACAAAAAATTCAATTAGACAATGTGCACAATTATTTTTAGGTGGAAACCCAAACCGGGTGAAAACCACCACCTAACCTTCTCGAGTTAGGATTTTCTGATCAACCAAGTTGATCAAATCCACTAAACGAATCACTTAAACGAGGGTGATTCAACCTCAATTTACAACCACGCTACAAGTGCGAAGGTAGCGTTCCTCAACCCCTTCTCTTCACGAGAAGGATTTTGTCCCACGAAGGAGACGGGAATTCGCAAAGCGAATACCCAACCAAATAACAAAGATAAAATAACAAATATAGTCATATAGATCCAACAAAGATTTAAACCTAGCTTTTATAGGAATTAGGAAACTCCCCTTTGCAAGGAGTGCGTTGAATAGATGACGTGGGTGAGTGAGCCACGCGACGGAGCAACGTCGCTCTCGTGAACTACGGCGGGAGAACGGGTGCGCAAAGGCTTGATGCTCTCAAGATGTAGAACTTGAGCTTGGAGAGCAAGAGCTTCTTTTTGGACACAAAAGAGTGTGAAAGTGTATTACTAGGTGTGTCTTGTGTATCTCGGTGTGTCTAGATGTGTGTTTGTGTGCAAGAGGTTCCTCTCTATTTATAGAGGCCTTAGGAAAACTTTGGAAGGCTTTGGAAAGCTTCCATAGCCGTTGGGTGCAAAGCCCAAGAGAATCAGGCCGAAATCAGTAACAATGATTGCACTAACAGGGTTATCAGATGTCTGATCCTGGCATCAGACGTCTGGAAGATCACTTTAAGACGTCTGAAAATAATATCAGACGTCTGATTATAGGCTGGTTTCTTCTTGACATGAATCAGATCTAAACAGGGTTCTAGTGCAAGTCTATCAGACAACATATAGGACGTCTGGCACTATGTCTGAACGTCTGAAAACCTACTTTTTTGTGGGAATGGATTTCCAAGAGAGTGCAACGGCTAGAAAATCTCTGAGAAGAGAATTTGGGTCAGTCGAGGCAAAACGGTCATTTATCAGACGTCTGGAAAGGCTTAAGGACGTCTGATAAGACTCTAACGGTCATATCCTCTTGTGTTTGCTAAGGCAGCCAACGGTCCACTAATTGGACGTCTGGAAAAAACATCAGACGTCTTCTAAGACATCTGGTCTAGGGTCTAGACGTCTGATTTCATCAGACAGAGCTACCAAGTCCAGCCTAAATGTTATCAGACGTCTGAATCAACAGTCAGACGTCTTAAAACATATTATCAGATGTCTGATTTTGGAATTAGACGTCTGGAAAAGCTGTTTGAACCCTATATTGGTTTTCTAAGTTATCTACAGAAAACCTAAGAATTCTAGGGTTGTGCAGGTATTCATAGGACTACTGTTAGGGTACTTTGAGGCTCTTTAACATGAATCTAAGTAACAAAAAATAAAGAGCAACAAAAGAAACGAAAAATACAAAGAGTACAAGAGAAGGAAATCTATCCTATTCTCCATCTCCTTCCTTCTTCAAGCCATCGCTCCTCGTGAATCTCCTCTGTTCTCCATCAAGCTCCTCTAATCCTTCTTGGATGCGAGCTCGAACTCCGTCTAATCACGTCTCCATTTGCAGTTGACCTGAAATCTAAGACTCCAAGTGCAAATGTTAAATGACACGTGTTTTGTTATCATCAAAACAAACGATCGTGGTGCTCTAGCACCAACAATGCATGCCACTACTGCAAGAAGCTATGCCACTGGAAACGAAATTGTTCGGAGTACATGGAGTCCTTGGAGAAGGGCAAGGGCAAGGCTAATGCATTTAATGATTCTCTTCTCATCATTAAGACTTACTTGCTGGATGAGTTGGAAGTTGAGTTGTGGATTTTAAAGCATCTATTTATATTTGCAATTTGTTGAATGTGTTTCAGGTGACCAGAAAGCTTAAGGAGGGTGAAGTGCATATCATGATGGGATCCAAGGAAATGGTTGTTGCGAAAGCCATAAGGATTTGCAGGCTCAAGATGCCCAACGGACACATCTTCATGTTGAGAGACCGTCTCTTCATACCTTCCATTAGAAGGAACCTTTTATAAGTTTCTAAGCTAGTCAAATTTGAACATTCTTTTATTTTTAAGTAAACTCTTACTATAAATTGTTATGGTAAAGTTATTGCTTGTGGTTCCATTACTTTTGGTGGTTTGTATGAGATGGATGAATGTAAGTCTATTTTGAATGGTTCTGATGTTATGATTGAGAATCAAACACCTTCTAAGAGTGTTAGGGAAGATGTACACTGGCCCATAGTAATCTGGCATCAAATATTAGGACATGTGTTTGTTAATAGGATCAATAGACTTGTCAAGGATAAACCCTTACATTTTCTAAAGATCCAACCCTTGCCTACTTGCAAACATCGCATTCATGGGGAGATGTCCGAACCACTCTTTCCTAGAAAGAGGGTCAGATGTGAGGACTTGTTGAACCTCATACATACAGATGTATGTGGATCATTTAGTACTACGATTAGGAATGGTCAACAATATTTTGTGACATTTATTGATGACTATTCGTAGTATAGATTCATTTACCTAGTGCGTCAGAAGTCTGAAATGTTTAAAAAGTTTTAAGAGTATTAGGTATTGGTTGAGAATCAAATGGATAAACAAGGAGGTGAGAATACCTTTTTGAGGAATTCAAAGAATACCTCAAGACAAAAAGAATCATCTCTGAACTCGCACCCCTTGGTACACCACAATTAAATGACATCCGTGAGAGACGTAATCGCACCTTGTTGGACATGGTATTGTCAATGATAAGCAAAGCAGAACTATTGCTTTACTTCTGGGCATATGCGTTGTAGATAAAGGCATATATACTAGATAGGATTCCTGTCAAATCTATCCTTAAAACTCCACATGAGATGTAGTATGAGAAGAAGGCAACTGTTGAACACCTGTGCATTTGGGGTTGTATGGCTCATGTTAAGAACATGAATCCCAGAAAACTAGAATCCCACACTACCAAGTGCTACTTCATTAGGTATCCAAAGGATGGCATAGGCCATTACTTCTACAACCCTGAGACCCAGAGGGTATTCATATCTAGACATGCTAGATTCCTGGAAGATAAATTCTTTGAAGGTCAAGATAAAAGTGAAGTAAGGGAGCTTATTGAGTCTGATGAGACCAATGAAGCTCCTGACATAGAAGAAAGAGATCAACAAGAAACAAGTGATGCTCCCATTTCGCCAAGAAGGAGTTTTAAGGCAGTGCATCGACTTGAAAGATACAAATTCCACATCTTAGAAGAGTTTGAGATTAATCCCACCACATATGATGAGGTAGTGAAGGATCAAGATGTGGATAAGTGGATGCTGGTAGTGTAATCTGAGATAGACTCCATGCATAAGAATGATGTATGGACCCTCGTGGATCCTCTTGATGAGGTAAAACCCATTGAGTGTAAATGTACCTGCAAGTGAGAGACGACATCGGATGGAAAAGTGGAGACCTTCAAAGCACATCTTGTGGCTAAGGGCTACACCTAAAAGGAGTGGATGTCAAGATAACTTTCCTGAATGGTTTTCTAGAGGTGGACATCTACATGGAGCAACCTAAGGGTTTTCGAGTAGATGGTGGGGAAAGAAAGGTGTGCAAGCTAAAGAAGGTCATTTATAGACTTAAGCAGGTTTCTCATAGTTGGAACATCTGATTTGATGAGACCATAAAGAGTTATGGATTTCATCAAAATCAAGATGAATCTTGTGTTTACAAGAAAGTCGGTGGGAGTGCTATCACTTTTTTAGTGTTGTACATGGATGACAACCTTGGGAATAATGTGGGGATTCTATCTAGTGTTAAGCTCTAGTTATCCGAAAACTTTGAGATGAAGGATCTCGGAGAAGCCTTTTACATCTTGGGTTTGAAAATGTTCAGAAACAGAGAAAAGATGACACTGGGATTATCACAAAAGGATACATAACCAAGGTCTTGGAGAGATTCCACATAGATAACTCCAAGAAGGGCTTTCACCCAATTAGACATGGAATTTCCTTATCAAAGGGAATGTCTTCCCAAATGATTGAGGATAAGAAAGACATGGCTGGATGTCTATACACTTCTGCAGTGGGTAGCCTGATGTATACCATGCTCTGTACATGACTAGATATCTATCGTACAGTATGAGTGGTAAGTCATTACCAATCCAACCTGAGACAGGAACATTGAACTACTATCAAGAATATACTCAAATGAATATTGTCTTGTCTTTAGAGATGGAGATATTTAGGTGTTAGGGTACACCAATTTGACTTCCAATTGGACATTTACGATAGAAAGTCTACGTTAGGGTTTGTTCTCTTGTTGAACGATGGTTTTGTGAGCTAGAGAAGCAAGAAGCATGATACCATAGCTGATTCAACAATAGAAGTTGAGTGCATCATTGCATCTGATGTTGCGAAGGAGGCAATGTGGATACACAAGTTTGTTGAGAAACTTGGCATAGTTCCCTCAATACAATTGCCAATCCCACTGTTGTGTGACAACACAGGTCCCATTATGCAGACAAAGGAGCCTCGCTTTTACTAGAAGAGAAAGCATATTGAGAGGAAGTACCACATCATCCAGGAGATTACTAAGTATGGTGATGTGATCACCATAAAAGTGACCTCCGCGAATAACGTCGCTAATCGATTTACCAAGGCCTTGACTAGAGGGTCATTTGATTGACACGTGAGTAGTATGGGTTGAAAGAGGTTTCGAAATGGCTTTGCAGGCAAGTGGGAGTTCATTGGCTTTTGTATGCCCTAGACGATCATTTTAAGTAATGTAATGAGATTGCATTTTACATATGAAGAAAGAGAATTTCATTATTACCTAGTAAATGAATTGGATCTCTTAGTACTAATAGGGTAATGCACTTAGATTAGAAGTTTAGAGCATTCTCTGAATGTCCAGAGATCATTCTAGACGTCTGATAGAGGTTTCTTTAGGTGTCTAAAATCAGTTTCAAATGTCTGACTATGCGAGATTTCTTTTATCAACTCCTAAATGTCAAGGGTTCAAGGCAAGGAAGGAGCAAGATGATGATTGTCCTTGATTTCTGCAAAGGTGTTCGTGGGACTTGTTCATGATTAAGCATCCTCGACATGCTAGGTCTCATCCGCCCATTGAGGAGGAGTTTCAGTTTGTCAGGACTTATTGTAGGAAGCACCACACATAGGATGATATGCTATGTCACTGCGAAGGTATAACTCCTCTATGCTCATGGGATCCTGGAATGATTGGAAATTAGTTCCAATCATGTGGTTCCGATATAGGGCATTTTTGTTTTCATTTCTTGGTTAAGTTTTGGCATCAATTCGATCTTAGATTTGAAAGAAGTTTAAATGTCGTTTTTCATGCTTCTATGATGCCACGAGTTGATTTGATCGATTCCTTCATCCATACCTTCCTAATATTTGTTAATACGATGTGGTTAACAAATTAAAAGTCACTATGTTCAGTGATGGGAAAGTGATCGAGTCATAGGTACCCAATCAAATAATCACATGAGCAAGTACACAAAAAACTAAGTTGGTGACCTAGTTCCACCTGTAAGTTGTATGTTTTGGGAGGGGATGTAACCCCCAAGTATGTACTATATGACCTTGAATATAATAAATTCAATTCCTTTCAAATAGTGTACATCGAGTTCTTTTTATAGGGTATTTAAGGATATAATTATTATACGTAATTACTTCTTTTTGGAGAAGCGTAATCATTCATGTAGCTTCTTGAGGGACTTCATTATTTGCGTCACTTTGTCTTCTTGGGTGGCTCTACTTAGGTCATGTTGGCCAAATGTTCTCTCAAAGTTGTGGGCCATCCAAGCAGTTAGTGTTGGATTTTGCATGCCTTTAGTAAGCCATTCGAATAATATAACGGGATTATTGATTAGCCCATATTTGTGAGCTATTTAGGTATTTGAATGCCTAGACATTAAGTTAATTTTAACATTTATTTAACATGCACTAGGATGTAAATACATTATTTATAGATTTGCTTCGTACATCGCATTCATATGTAAATTAGATCTTAGTTAGTATAGCATGCATTTAGTTTGCATTTAGCTTGCATTTTACATATTACATGCATGCATTACACCCATTACATAGAATTTAGACATTCTATGCAAATAAGCCAATCTTTTATTTATTTAATTATTCCCTTCTTCTTCTTAAGGAAAGTCACGGCCGACACCATCACCATGATCACAATAGCTGCAGTGGCCGTGATCTTATCGCCTTGAAAATAAGGAGCGGAATGGATGGGATCCGCTCATCCCAACAAGGCAAGGAGCGTGCTTGTTGGAATTAGGGGGAAGGAATCTAAATTACTTTACTTAATATCATTGGGGGTCACGGAGACTTTGAAATGCATGCCTATGGTCCTTCACCAACACTTTGGGGACCTGCATATTACATACGTGCTCCGAGAATTATAGCAATGTCAAGACAAGCAAAGAAACATATTAAAATCCTCATAGAAGATTTATTGCAATTTTCACGTAGTAGACCAATCCCAAAACTGAGTTTAGAGTTTACCGATCATATCTACCCTCACTAACTCACTCTTACCCATCACATCCACCTATCACATCTATCCTACTAACCCACTCCCAATACAAATAAAAACAAAAACTAATAATAACATATCAACTCAACTATTACATCCACACCCACTAACCCTCCTCTTATCCATCCACTTATCTTTTCTTAAGACTTCCTAAACTTTATCCCATCTTAAACTTTAAACCTCTGTCAAACGGGGCCTAAGGGAGTTTAGATATGGAACACTCCTCCTTTGGTGGGAGTGGGTAGGAATGTCAGATGGTTTGGTGTTCTTAAGAATACCTATTTGGAATACCCATATGTATATTGATCTTGGTGGAAGTTAAACATTCCAAGTGTCCATCTACTCCCATGGCCAAAGATCAAGAAAGATCAAATGAGCCTATGCTCAAGTAGTCCAAATTTCTAGCGGTCTCGAGTGTTAGGTACTTCAAGTGTTTATCATCTCCCATGTCCGAGAACCACCAAAATGATGTATTGGATACTTAAAGGATCTTAAGTGGAATAGCTTTCTAGGGATCTTGAGTATTGGGTAGAAGGTGTGATGAGAACCTCATCATAAACCCTAACTAGCACAATCTAACCTAGATATGTGAGAAAAAGCTCCTACATGACCTAAAGAAAGGCTTAACTCAGAGAATTCTGAGTTTAAGAATAAAACAAATCATAAGGGGTAAAACTGTAATTTCACCAATACAGTTTGCAAACAGGGTAATTAAGGGTCCAAACATAGGTCAAATAAGCTTAACAAGAAAGAAGGTGGGATGATCTGATCTAAAAAAGGGTTGTAGCAACTTTCAGGAATTAAATGACATTCTGTAACCCTAAAACACACCCACTTCAATTCACGAGGCTCGAGGCAGGATAAAAATCAAATAAACCCTCTAAAATTCATATAAAAATACTATCTAGGGTTTAGAACCTTCAATTTGGCCTTAGAAACCTATTTTGACCTAAAAAGAGAACCATGCCCAATTAATAACTTAATTTGGGTTTTTACGCAAATTGGCCGGTCAAACATGGTCCAACCTAGAATTAAAATTCACCATTAAAATCCTTAGGTTCAAATTGGTCTTGTATAAAAACTTGAGCCTAAGAAGAGACCTCCTTGACCGACTTTACAATTTGGTCATCTTCATTTACTTTTTGACCCTTATTTTTTGAAACCCTTTCATTTAGGCTCCCAACTTTTCATCATTCTTTGCAGAACAGTCCTCCCTGCAGCTTCTGCACAGCGCCATACTCCAGCGACCTTGCGCGAAGCATGGCGCCGCGTAGGGCAGGGCTGCCGTCTTGCAAAGTAGAAGTGGGGTTCCCTGCGACGTCCTTCGTCGCAGGGACCCGACCATGCCCTCTGCCGACCACCATACCTTCCGTGCAAACGCACGGAAGGTATGGATGTCATCTCTGGCCTTACTCCGGCGAGGCTGGCACTTCTCCAGCATGCCCCTCCCTTTGCGCCACCCCTTTATAAGGAGCGGCACACCTTACCGACTTCGATAAGCTTCCTTTGACAGAGAATGACCCCCCTTTTTCATCCCTTCCTCCTCCGGTCAGAGAGCCTGAAGCTTCCAGCGAACTCCTCCTCTTCCTCCTTGTCGCTCTGCTGCCTTACCTGCAGAAGGGTTTGCCTTGCTCCATCGTCCGCGCCGGGCTGTACCCGTCGGCACCCTCCGCCTGCTTCCTCATCGTCGAAACCCTCCTCCAGGGCATCTTCGTCTCCAGGTCCAGCAGATACGAGCCGGCTGCTCTGCCCTCCCCCTTCGTTGAATACTTAGGTAGATAACTTCCTCTCTATTTCCCTTGCATTTCCCCCCTTTTAAACTACCCTTTCGATCACCCGACCACCACTGTCCAGACCACCCTCTCCACCTCCGATCACCCCCTCCGGCGAGACCATATCACGACCACAGACACTCCCGCACCTCGCCGACCATCCCACAAGCTCCCTCACACTCCACTCTATCGATTCCCCATCTCCATTCACTGCCAAACGCCACTCGACCACCCCCCAAACAAACCCACCTCTCCGGCCACAGTCTGACCTAGGTCAGCCTCTTCATGCACTCCCGCACCCCGCCGACCACCGCACAAGTTTCGCCTCACTCCGACGAAGCTTCCTGCATATTCTGACTGGGCCGAGAGGCCGTTGTTGTGATTTCAGGTGCGCGCCCCTCGTCGCCATTGCCGACGAGCTGCAGCAGCTTCACCTGCAGCTGTAGGTGCCCTCCAGCCCAGGTGCGCGTCCCAGGTCGCGCGGATTGTCTCTGCGAAGGCACCCAGGCCTGTAGCTGGGGCAAAGGCGCAGCGGGCTGCTTCAATTGGCAGCAAGTAGCTCGCCTGCGAGCGCCAATCTGGGAGGTGGAACTTTAGTCCCACCTCGGAAGTGCGTGGCCAAGCACCCTCACTTAAATTGAAAAACTGCCTAAGGCTTATCGCCTTCGAACACAAGGGTCAGGTCCCTCTCCTGCATGCTGCGCGCCACGCGCTCGCTCGCCCTCGCCCACGCTCTCACCCCGCGGGTCTGGGCAGGATCCGATTACCCAAACCGCGCACTCCTCGCCCACCACCGCACGCCGGTGGGCCTGGTCTCGGGTGCGATACCCGCACCCGATTACCCAACTCTGGGAGAGCAGTCCTAAGAGAGAAATCTGAGAAAGAGAGAGACGCAGGGAAGGGTAGGGGTAGGTTTTTCTCTGACCCTTGTGTGAGCGTGCAGGAAGAAAGAAAGAAGAAGGCAGGAAGGAAAAGAAGAAGAAGGGAAGCGGCCGAAGCCTTAGCCGCTCAGGGCAGCTGAAGAAGTGAAGGAGAGAAACAGAAGAAGAAAGGAAGAAGAAAAGAACTGTAGCAGAGCCACAGATAAGTCGTGTGAATGCAGTATCAGACGTCGGAATCCCCACAGCCACAGAAGGCAGGAAGGAAAAGAAGAGAAAGAAGAAGAAGATCACCACAGCTGCCGGCTAAAGAAAAGAAGGAAAGAAAAGAAGAATAGAAGAAGAGGCCAAGAAAAGAAGAAAGAAGAAGGAAGAAGACATCACCGCCAAAAAGAAAGAAAGAACAGAAGAAGAACAAAGAGGAAAGAAGAAAGAACAAAGAAAGAAAGAAGAAGAAGAAGAGAAACGGTCAAGGAAGAAGAAGAAGAAGAAAAGAGAAAGAGAAGAAGAAGCCAAGATCTCCCTCTCTCTCTCTCTTATTTTTGTAACATAATAGAGATCTTATTTAGTCTTCCAGAAACATAGTTGTTCCCTGAGTTCGACCTCGGGAAAACCTTGTTTCCGAGTAAAAAATTTTTGTAATAGTAATCTGGTAGCTGTTTTGTCTTATACTATAACGACTGTACTTAAACTATAATAAACGAAACACAGAATAGCTCTACCAGTGTTACCAAGGTGGAACCCTTTAAATCTACATTTGAATTTAACTAATCTAATGGATGTCAACAACTCTCCCTCTAGAAGGAAGCATTTGATTAGATCACCCTAAACTCGAGGGTGATTCCCTGGGTTGTCACCTAAGAGAACATAAAGATAATGAAAGGATATATTATAGATATTGATAATTGGACTGAATAATTGTTGTTGCAACAAATGAAGGTTTTAGAGTTAACAGCAAGAGGGTGTACATAGAATTCAAATTGGACCATGACATTAGCGTGTCTTTTGTTACACAATAGAGTTAGGTCCCAATTGAGTTGCTTATCCCTACTTTATGACATCCTTTCAAGTGAAGCTATGGTTCACCAAGCTTTAGCTGAGTTGGAGTAAAGCTTGAAGTGTGAGAAGCTAGTATTGGTGAGCCAAACAATTTGAATCTATGCCAGGTGTTGGTTAGAATTCTTAAATGTTGTTTCCTTTGCCCTTTCTTTGGAATATAGATTTATTGTTGTTCTTGAATATTTATTTGTTTTGTCATGCCTATCATGTTGTAAATACATAAGATATTACACTTGTAATTATACCATGTAAGAAACCCTTAAGGTCTAGGTTTAGGTTTTGACATGAACCTCATCTCTAAACCCAACTCTATAATTAAAGTTCTAGGGTGTGACAACATGAAACCATAAAGCAAGACAACTTAGGTAGTGGACTGATTTTGGATGAAGAATTACTCTAAAACATTGGTGGCATGGTTTGAATTTTATGGATGTTGAATATTGTGACTTGATATTTTCTGCTTGTAAAAATTGATATAGGGTACAGGCTTTAATGTGAAGATACAAATTCAGATATCCTTGAATGGAATAACTTTTATTTATAATTGGACTCCATAAAAGGAGTGGTTGCATCCTTTGTCGCTGTAGTAATTACAGTCGTTGGAGTATATGACAAAAACGGTTATCAATCTAATATGATTTATTACTCGGAATAGAAAGATTCCCCAGGTCGAACTCAGGGAGCAAACTATAGTTCTAGAAACGTATAAATTCACAATATGATGTTTTACAAAAATATAAGTCAAATGGGAAAGAGAGAGAGAGAGATAGAGATTTGGCTTTTTCTTCTCTTCCTTCTCTTCTTCCTTTCTTCTCTGTCTTCTTCTCTTTTCTTTCTTTTCTTTTTTCCGTCTTCTCCTTTCTTCTTCTTCAGCCTGCCTTCTTCTCTGTTTCTACTTCTTCCTTTTTCGATCTGCCTTCTTCATAGGCTTCTGCCTTCCTCTTCTTCTTCTCTTCTCTGCGGCTACAGAGGCTTCTACCTCCTGCTAAGTTATTCTCCTTTCTTCTTCTTCTTTCTTCTACGCTGGCCTTTCCTCTTCTTCTTCTTCTTTCTGCTCTGCTTGCTGCTGACTCTCCTCTTTCACCGACGTCTGATTCGACGCTCAAACGGCTTAACCGCTCGATCGCTACAGTGCAACTCCTCTTCTTTGTTTTCAGCTTCTTTCCTTCCTTTCTCCTGCTTCTTCCTTCTTCTTCCCTTTCTTCCTTCCGTGTGGCTAAGTCCCAGCCGCTGCCTCTTCTCCTTCCTTCCTTCCTGCGCGCACACACATACATTAGAGCAAAACCTAACCCCAACCCCTTTCCCCGCGTCTCTCTCTCTCTGGATCTCTCTTTAGGAAGCTCTCCCAGAGCCGGTAATCGGGTCGGGTCGCGTGCCCGGGTCCAGGCGCACCGGCGTGGGTGGTGCGCGAGGAGTGCACAGGAGTGTTAGGTCGGGTCACCAGATCCGCGTGGGCAGTTCCGCGGAGGAAGCGGGTGAATAGGTGAGGGACCTCACCCCGTGTGCTTTCAGAGGTGATAAGCCGAAAGCACAAAATCAATTTAAGTGTAGGCGAGACGCCACACACTTACGAGGTGGGACTAAAGTCCCACCTTCGATTTCAGGCGCTCGCGGAGAAGGCTCCGCACAATTGGGGCAGCTGCAGGCCTCGTAATGCCAACCGCGAACCTAGGCGTGAGCGTGACGCCTTTCCGCGTCGCCTGGAACCTGCGCCTGGGGCCGAAGAAGTCTGGAGCTGGCTCGCGAAGCAGCTCCAACCTGTTGTCAATGGCGGCAAGGAGGCTGAGACCTGAAATCACGAAGACAGCCTCACGGCCACATCAGACAACTCAAGGAGCTTCGCCAGAGGACGGCGAAGGCGGTGCGGGGGTCGGCGAGACACGAGCGTGCCTGTGGCCGTGTGCCTAGGGCACTCTGCGTGCGTGAGAATGGGTGTGCTCGGGGGGTGGTCTGG
Organism: Thalassia testudinum; assembly: GCA_037157565.1. NCBI lineage: Eukaryota > Viridiplantae > Streptophyta > Magnoliopsida > Alismatales > Hydrocharitaceae > Thalassia > Thalassia testudinum. Next base: position 3,612,334 of record JAZHRO010000007.1, read on the forward strand.
TGGTGCTAGGAAGTGAATGGAGGGCGGATTCGGTGTCAATGAGGTGTTGCGGAGCTTAAGGGGTAGCTGGCGAGGCGGGTGGAGGCGCGGAGTGGTGAGAACGCCTCGCCGGAGAGCGGCCGGAGATGGGGAAGGTGGTGATGGATAGTGGTGGTCGGTGGGTTAAAAGTGAAAATTAGGAAGGGGAAAATAACAGGGAGAGAGAAAAGTTCTTACCGACCTAATTGACGAAGAGGTATGGAGATGGCGCGCGACTCATACCTATTGGCGCCGTAGACGAAGGAGCCCAGTGGTGGGTAACAGCGGCGAAGAAGAGGTCAGGAAAACGTCAGCTAGTGCGGCCTGACGCAGGAAGATGTGGCGGAGTGGGCTCTGCTGCAGGTGTGGCAGCAGAGCGACGGAAGGAGGAGGAAAGGGCCGCCGGAAGCTTAGGGCACTCTGACCGGAGAGAGAGGAGACGAAGGAGGGGGAGTTTCTCGGCCAGAACTCGCTTCCACGAGACGGCAGACCCTGCCGCTCCTTATAAAGGTGTTGGCGAGGGGAGAAGCGCGGGGAATCGGCGTGGAGGTCTCGCCGGAGTATGGCTGGAAATGGACACCCATGCCTCTCGTGCGTTTGCACGAGAGGCATGGGCAGCCGCAGGTGGCAGGGGCGGGTCCCTGCGACAGAGGACGATGCAGGGAACCCCCCATTCGTTCCTGAGAACGGCTGCCATGCCCTGCGCGGCGCCATCCTTCGCGTAAGGTCGCCGGAGGTATGGCGCTACGCAGAAATGGCAGGGAGGACCATTCTGCAAGGAACGACGAGAAAGATAGGGGTCTAATTGAAAGGGTTTCAAAAGATAAGGGTCAAAAAGTAATTCAGGAGGATCAATTTGTAAAGTCGGTTAAGATGGTCTTCTCTAAGGCCCAAATTTTTGTACCAACCTCATTTGAACCTAGGGAACTTAATGGTGAATTTTAATTTTAGGTTTGACTATGTTTGATCGATCAATTTGCGTAAAAATCCAAATTAAGTGATAAATTGGGCATGTTTCTCAATTTAGGTCAAAATAGGTTGCAAAGGCTAAATTGAAGGTTCTAGAACCTAGAAAATATTTTTCTATGATTTTTAGAGGATTTAGTTGATTTTTATCCTTCCTTGAACCTCGTGAATTAAAGCGAATTTATTTTAGGGTTAAGGATGTCATTTAATTCCCAAAAGTTACTATAACCCTTTTCAGATCAGATCATCCCACTTTCTTTCTTATTAAGCTTATTTGACCTGTGTTTAGACCCTTAATTACCCTATTTGCGCACTGCATTGGTAAAATTACAGTTTTACCCCTTATGATTTGTCTTTTTCTTTAATTCAGAATTTTCTGAGTTAAGCTTCTCTTTAGGTTTTATAGGAGCTTCTTCACACTTATTTAGATTAAATTGTGCTAGTTAGGGTTCATGATGAGGCTCTCATCAAGGAGCACTATTCATTTCCATCTATCATTTTTCTGGTCAACATAAAGATTCCATTGAATAAGAGTGCATGGCCATGTGAGATGCTATGTGCCTAATAAATAAATATATTTGCCTGTAAAGCAACCCATTTACAACCAGACTCTTTAAACATCCATCCAAGTGTAAAGGGAGGATGAGAATCATCTTGTATGCAATTGTAAATGCCTTTGGTTACATTACCTACTTTCTTTTCATTTCTATCCTTGGAATAAGTTTAACCACAATCCTTGCAATGACTCTGGTGGAAGGAATCAAAGGTGACGGCCATAGATGAAAGGTTCTCAAGGATCATGATCTTCCATGATTCCTAATAGGAGATCTTCCCTGACACTCGGAATGCGATCTTCTTTGAATCGTAGCGTAGAATCCAACTAGAATTAGGTTAAGTTTTGTTAAGGGAGATGTTTATAAAAGAGCACAAAGATATAAAGGGATGGTCATTGAATTCCATTTTATTCTACTGTTGCATTCATAGAGAGATTGAGAGCACCCAAGCACTCATTTTGTAACAATGTAGCCCTCAAATTGAGTCTAATTGAGAAAAATTAACTTCAACAACTTGTTGGTTGTGGGTTTAATGGACCCATGGCATCCACTTAAAATTCTTAAGCTCAAGTTGTTAAATAGTAGTTCTAAATCTTTTAAATTTTACTATTTATTTTTATGAGTTTCCTATGTGAGATTATTTTTGAGGTGTTACAAACTCCCCAAATTGAAATCTTGTTGTCCTTATCATATTTCACATGAACCAGTAATTGAATAATTACTAAACGATGTGGGATTCTAAAGGTGGTTCATATAGGTTTTAGAGGTGCCTCTCACCATCACTTTTATATTGTAGCACTTAGCCTCCTATATAGCACTTAGTTCTTACATTTTCATCTAGTTCATGGCTTTGATACCATTTGTTACAACCTAGGCTTACCCGAGTCTATTGAAAAAAGCTAGTGTTGATAACTTCTTGGGTATAGGTCCAATGGACTCATGGCAACCACCAAAATTACTTAAGCTCAGGTTGTTAAGTACAATTCTCAATCCTTTACATCTTACTACTCATTTTCATGAGTTTATCATGTAAGACTATTTTAAAGGTGTTACACATTAATTGCGCAACAATCCTTAGCCTTCTTTAGCCTATTTTAGGTTGGGAACCTAGCTAGCATTGCATTTGTACATATATATTTCATGCATATCATGCATCTTGCATTTCATGAACATATATCTTATTTTGTGCAAATAAAGGCATTTTAGTGACTTCACTGTTTGTGTGTATATACAAGAATAAATACTGGGATGGAGTGGAAGAATACGCTTGGAGTGCAAGAAGAACCGCATGAAGAACCAAAGACAACCTGCAGTGGGATCGCACCAATGGAGAGTGGAGGACCCAATTAACCACATTCCACCTAGCCCAATTTCACCTTAATCCACACCATTGAATCTCATGAGACACCGCTAACAATTCTCTAAAACCTTGCCCAAAAACATCTGTCCCATCACCTACCTACATGGCGCCACCTCACCACCCTCTTCCTATGTGGTGCCACCTAGCCTACATATCACCCTCCACTACGCACCCCTTCTAGAAAATTCAAGAAGGATTCCTTCCCAAGGAAACACCAAGATATCCCCTCCTACATGTGCCAACACCACCATAAAAGGACCTCATCCCATGCAACCAAGCCACGCACCCCCCCCCCTCTCCTCCTTGCTCCTCCTCCTTAGAGGGCTAGCTAGTGGCCTCAAGTGCGCCCCCCCACTGGTGGCCACCTCTAAGCCTAGTCCTTGGCCTCAGGTGGCCCTCACCGGCAGGCTCTTCTTCTTCTTCCTCTCTACTTTTAATTTTCAGCTCCACCACACTCCTCCTTGGCCAGCCGACGGCCTCCCCAAGTGGCCCCACTAACAACCCATCTCCTTCTCCATCTGCAGCCCAAGTGTCCACCCCGATGGATATAAGTTCCCCCTTAGCTTGCCTTCCTATTAGCCATCCATTAGGCCACCATTCATCACCACCATCCATGCCATCGTCTTCCTCCTCCACTCTCCATTACTCCATCACCATCATTGAGGCTACATTGTGTGCTCCTTGAGAGCCAAATAACATGGGGGGTTGTATTGATGTGTCGAGGCCTTGACTCGCCAAGCACCTTGACTTGTTTTTTTTTTCTTTGTTTTCTTGATTATATGTTCATCCATTTCCAAGTTCACTTATGTTGTTCCTTCATTGTTTGATCATGTACTCATCTCTATTATGATGCAATAAAATCTAAGTGTTTTTATCATCTCCATATTCCTGTGCGAACTCATGCGAATCTACTTTATTTCATACTCATCTTATCTATGAAAAAAGATAAAAAATAATCATAAATGAAAAAGCCCCAAAAATATAATAAGGAAAGAGTGACAAGTTAGCAAGAGGATGCCCTTTCCACCTCCTTAAGATCAACTTGGGCTCACCAAATTAATTAACCAATTGCAAGTTTGATAAACATATTAAAAGCGATTACATGTGAGACAAGCTACAACAAATGAATTTTATCGCATATCATTTTGTAACGATCACACATTTTCTTCCATTTTTATAGTGAAATTTTGAGGGTTACATTCCCTTCCTACATCTTCATTGGTAGAACCAGGTTACTAATTTGCTAGTGCTCTTGGCTTCTCTCATGCAATTTCTTGAGCATTCATAATTGACGTGATTTTCCTCCTTCATCCGGACATGAGAGGATGCATGGGGTCCACCTCTGATTAGTGTCCTTATTTGAAACCCATATCACAAGACTACTAGATTCACTATAGTTTCCAAGGATTTTGTCTTGATTTATGTGGTTCATGAAAAAATTAAGATTTATCTTGATGTTCCTTGACAACTACTCCCCTGTTCTCCCTCTTGACATTATGGTTGCCATACTTTCAGAAATATTTGATATTTTTAATTTTGCACTCCCTAGTGTTCGAAGGCTAATCTCGTTTGATTCAAGTACCCTTACCAAGTTAGGTCATAGGGATGGGGAAAATTTCATCCCATGTTGCAAGTAAGGAGCAACCCATTGATATGGGACCCTCTTCCACAAGCTACTTTTAGCCATACTGTGCATGGGGTCAATTATTTCCAATAGTCATGATTGAGGAATGCACTAGCTAATCTAGAACATTGCAACACTTACCTCTTGGTGGAGTAAACCCTTCATGGAGTTAACTTTAGTATGGATGGGCATGATTAGATATGGCAAAGGATGAACCATGATAAAGCCTAGCATGTACTTCATGAATGAAGTAACTCAAAAGCTGTATCACTTTGAGATGGGTAAGAAGCCTAATCTACCTCCATCAAGGAAGAGAATATCCCACATAGTTTGGGGAGGAAAGGAATAAATAGAAGATGACGATGAAGAAGAAAATTAAAAGTTCTCATGGCTCCCAATTTAGTTATGCTTAGTTCTAGTCATGATTCTTAGTTTTAGTTTTAATTCAAGTACTTTGATAATATTGTCTTGTAATAACTCCTGAAACTCTCATGTTTGTGCTTGCCATGCCTTACTGCTCTTATTTATGCTTGGGAATCTTATGTACAAACTTTATATTTCATGATGGACGAAGAGTTCGTAGACTTTATCTTGAGTTTTGGTACAAGAAAACAAGATCCAAATAGTCTAACCAATTCAATTGATGCATACTAATTAGATAGAACCAAGTTGCTTAAATTTAACCAATTAGAATGTTTTCTATTGGTGGACCTAAACCAAGATTGAGCACTTAAATTGATTCAACCCTTTTATGTTGGTTGGTGGGATAGATTTTTCATAAAATAGGGAAGAATCAATTGGGATTAACTAACTAATTTTCTTATACTCCTAATTTGATCTATTGCAACTTGAATTAGGATTGAAACATGTCTACAAAAGTACCCTAATTGAGTTGCTACATGCCGCAACACATACCTAAGCATTAGAAAGCCACCCATATAGAGAGATATCATTCTAGAGAGAGAGAAATGGATCAAGGGACCTTTGAGAAAGCTTTCATCGCCATCATTGAGAAAAAGAAGTTAAAGAGAAAACCTACTACATGGATGCACTTGCTTGATGAAGAATAATGGAGTACAAGCAACTTCACATTTTGAAGGGATGTCCATTTCAATTGATGCAATTCAATAATTATTAGATTGCATACTACTTTCAAGAGTAACATGTAGATCACATCTTGATTCAGTCGTTCTATGAAGATGGTGTTTATAAGGTCCAACTCTTTCATGCAAATATGAAGATAAAAAGGTTGAGCTTGCAATTTTCTCTAGAAAGATTCTTGATAAGGATATTGAAGTTTGATAAATCTTGCATGTCTTTTGTTTTGGAGGTTTGTAATTTTGGAGTCACATTAGAGAACTGCCTCCCAACAAAGCATCTCCTTTATGTACTTGGAATGAAGTTTGGAGACAATTTAATAAAGCATCTTTTTGGTGTACTTGGAATGAACTTTGGAGGCGATCTATTCATTACATAGGGCCTCATACCAAAATTATATATAGTGGCCTATGTGATCTCTAAAAGCATACTTTTCAAGCACATTACCCAAGGCCATTATAATAAAGATGCAATCTACCTTGGATATTGTGTAGATTAGTGCTCTCCCATTAATTGGGGAATAATAATTAGTGAAATGTATGATGGAAATTCCTAAGGCAAAATTGCCCTATGGAACATCGATAATGGTAAATCATCAAGGCATCCATTGTGAAAATTTTTGAAAACCTTGCATGGGACTTCAATTGTTGTACACTTCCTATCCATTTCCACATGATCTTCATTCCTAAAAACCCCAATCCTGGATCATGCAAGAAGGATGAGTAATTTCTTTCTTAGTAATAATGGTACTTATAGAATAAGAATCAAGAACAATGGTCTCGTCTAGAGTCAATTTCATATGACTATTTGTGTAAGGGCTTAAAATTAAATTAGGCCTAATAAGGCTAGTAAATTTGAATGTGTATTGTTAGGTGCTGATGTAAGGATTGTCTTAGCCTATTTAGAGTAATTATGGCCTAAGTGGCTTAAGCTCCCATGAATGCCAATAGCAAATGTGAAGTTGAGGGGCCTATGCAATGGAGACTAGTTAAGAGACCTATTATCAAACCAACTTTTTGGGCCTATTAACAAAAGATGCTTCTCATCGAGAGAAAGCGAGTTCCTAGCACCCTAATTTTATCCAACACACATATTAGGATAATGCCCATTCATCGTTTCCACTGAGAATGTAATTTAAATAAAAATTAGGTTTGGCACTTGATCTAGATACCACCTATCCATTCGTTTTCGTTGGCATCACAAGATGGTTTTCAAAGGGACCTTAGGCACGTTTAGGGCTTTTCGACAATGGAAGCTGCAACTACCTCATTTCCCCTTTCCGTTTCTTCTTCCCTAATATTGATAACAACAACAGCAACAACCATAATCATAATGACAACCCCCTCTACAAAAAGCTTCAAAATCCTAAACTTAAGGCAAATAGGAACCAAGGATTTAAGGATGGAAAAGGGGGGGTACCTACAAGCTAAGGCCTCGACAGGGCTTTGCTCTTCTCCTTTTACCCCAAGATCAACAACAATAATAGCAACAACCATGGCTACTGCAACACTAACGACAGCAGCAACAATGTGCAGTAACAGTGTGCATCGTGGCAACGTCAATGACGACGGTAGCTAACGAGTAGAATGAGGTGGAGGTCGACAATGGAGGGGAGAGGAGGGGGGAAGGAGGAAGGAACCAATGGAAGCTTGAAAATGAGAAAAGAGATTAATTCCTCTCTCTCTCTCCCTCTCACTAAATCAAAAGGGAAAAATTTGAATTGGGCCCTTCCACCCCCAAAACATCCACTAACAAGGGGTTCAAAGAATCACAATCTTTTACCAAGAGCCCCCTTAACTTTATTTGTTAACACCATCCATGATATATATATATATATATATGGGACAGATCCTCTGAGCACAGTGCCTAAAAACCATTAAATGGGCACCATGTGATGATCATTGGATGAAAATCGTACCATCCAAAGTAAAACCACCAAAAGAAATCAATTTGGTATTGTAATACACTGATATTAATGGAAAGTTGCTAAAAAAAGCTTACGAAAATCATTCAAAATATAAAATTTCTTAAAAAGTAAGACACGATTATAGCTAACACAATTGTACATTCTATAAATAGATAAAGAATTAATTGATAATGAGAAATGATTCCAGAAATGCCTACGTCGAATGGCTCAAAACAATAAGTAAACATGTTAGAAAAATGAAAAACGTGTTGGTGCAAGGGCACCATGGTCGTTAATTTTGATGATAACAAAATATGTGTTATTTAACATTTGTATTGAGTCTACAAGTTTCAGGAAAATGCAAATGGATTCAAGTATGGAGGAGGAGCTCAAGCTTGCGTCCATGGTGAATTGAAGGAGCTTGATAGAGGAGAAGGAGCTTCACTTGGAACAAAGGCTAGAAGACAAGAAGAATATGATAGATTTCTTTTTGTCTTCTTTTATATACTTAGTCTTTGTATCTTTGTTCTTTGCTCTTTATTGTGTTTAGATATATGTTAAAGAGCATCAAAGTAACAAAACTATAGTCCTAGGAACACCTACTCAAACTTAGGATACTTAGGCTGTTTGTAGAGAACTTAGCCAAACTACACATCAGACAGCCTGATCAGACGTCCAAACTGGAAATCAAACGTCAGATCCTTGACTTTAAGATGTCTGACTGTTTGATCAGGCATCCAAACACTTAGGTTGAACTTAGTGCCTTCTGTCTGTTGATTCCAGATGACCAGCCCCTAGTCCAGATGTCTTAGAAGACGTCTGATGACCTTGCCAGACATCAACTAGAAGACCGTTGCCTTTATCAGACTAATCTTAGAGGATTATCCTTTAATCTGATCTATTTTCACTTTCAGACGTCGATAGCGACCCCCAAACGTCTGATAAGTAGACGTTAGGCCCAAATCACCTTTTGTCAGACGATTATAGCCATTTAGCCTCAGGAGATCCATTCCCGCAGAAGATTGTGTTTGCAGATGTCCAGACTTTGTGCCAGACGACCAACCCGTCGTCTGACTAACATGACCTAGAACCCTGTTTAGGTCTAGATAAAAACAAGAAGGAAACCCATCTAGAATTAGACGTCTGGTTAGTTTCCCAAATGTCTTAAAACACTTTTTTAGACGTCTGTTTTGATCTAACCCAGTTCAGATCTTCCACCCTTCTTGATTAGATGACTAATTCCTAAATCAGACGAAAACCCAGATGTCTGATAATAGATTTAGACGTCTGATAACCCTGTCAAAATCATAAATAACCTTGATTTTGGCTTGATTTGCCTTGGATTTGTTCTCAACAACTAGAGAAGCCTTCCAACGGCTAGAAGAGGCTTCTAAACCTTTCTTAGGATCTCTATAAATAGAGGAGCACCCTCCTTTCAAAAAATAAATAAAGGAGCACCCTTCCTAAGCTAAGATACACCTAAGAATACTACTTCCATACCTTTGTGTCCAAGAGAAGAGTTTATCAAGTGCAAGAAGTGCCATTGCTCTCCCATCTACACAATCTTCATTTGAGAGCACCAATCTGCTGCGTACTTTACTTCCATCTCAGGGAAGTACCCTTTTCCTATAAAAGCTAGGTTGATTTACATTTATACTTTGTGGCTCTATAGGATTCTTATTTATTTCTTTTGTTCTTGGTTGAGTATTCGCTTTGCGAATTCCCGTCTCCTTCGTGGCACAAAATACTCTTCGTGAAGAGGGGTTTGAGGTACGCTATCGTCGTCTAAGTCGCGTGGTTGCAAGAGGTTAAGTCACCCTCGTTTAAGTGACTTGTTAGTGGATTTGATCGACTCGGTTGATTAGAAAATCTTAAACCGAGAGGTTTAGGTGGTGGTTTTTACTCGGGTTTAGGTTTCCACCTAAAAATCATTGTGCTCTAGTGATTGCATACTTTTGTGAGAATGGTTATTATATTTTCGCAATTTTATATGTATCCCACATATCTCACCCCCTCCGTTGTAGAACTTACAAAACGTTGTAACTGTAATTCCCTATTTGGAGGGGGTGAGATATGCGTGACGTAATATAAAATGCGGAAAAAAAAAGATAACAATCTCACAAAATAAGCAATCACACAAGACACAAGTAATTTTAGGTGGAAACCCAAATCGGGTGAAAATCACCACCTAACCCTCTCGAGTTAGGATTTCCCGATCGATCTAGTTAATCAAATCCACTTTACGAACTACTTAAATGAGGGTAGTTCAACTTTTATTACAACCACGCTACAAGTACGAGGGTAGCGTTCCTCAACCCCTCCTTTTCACAATGAGGATTTTGTCCCTCGATGGAGACGAGAATTCGCAAAGTGCATACTCAAACCAAAGAACAATAAAAGTACAACAATCCTATAGAGCCACAAATATTAAAACATAGCTTCTATAGGAGTTAGGAAGCTTCCCTTTGATAGGAGTGCGTCGATGTGATGATGCGGGTGCGTGGACCACGTGGCGGCGCTTCGTCGCTCTCGTAATCGCAGAGGGAGAGCGGGTGCGCAACTGGATTCAAGTTCTCTAGATGTGGAACCAATACTTGGAGAGCTAGAGCTTCTTCTAGTTCAATTTGACACAAAATGAGTGGAAATATTCTTGCAAGGTGTATCTTGGTGTCATTTTCAAGCCAAGGGGTCCTCCTCTATTTATAGAGGGCCTAGGAAGGCTTTGGAAGGCCTTAGAAGCTTCCATAGCCGTTGAGGTTGAACCCAACGCAAAAGAGGCTGTAATCAGAATCAATCATGATTTTGACAAGGTCATCAGGACTTTGGTCATGGCATCAGACATCTGAAAAACCTATTTTAAGATATCTGGGAACTAAGTTAGACGTCTTATTCTAAGCGATTTTTCCTTCCTGACCTGAATCAGACCTAAACAGGGTTCTAAGGTAGGGCCATCAGACGACATATAGGACGTCTGACACTAGGTCTGGACGTCTGGAAACCTATTTGTTATGTGAAAATGGATTCCCAAGGAAGGTAACGACTAGAAAATCTTTCAAAGGAGATTTTTGGTCAGTCAAGGCAAAACGGTCACACATCAGATGTCTGAGGTCCTCTACGGACGTCTGATATAAGGATAATGGTCATTTTCCTTAATGTTTACATAGGCAGCCAACATTCCACTGATTGGACATCTGTTAAAGGCATCAGACGTCTCCTAAGACGTCTGGACTAAGGTCTGGACGACTGATTCTAACAGACAGAGCCTATTAAGTCCAGCCTAGATGTTTTAGACGTCTGATCAAATAGTCAGACGTCTTAAAAGTTAATATCAGACGTCTGATTTCCAGATTGGACGTTTGATAAGGCTGTCTGAACCCTATTTTGGTTTTTTAAGTTCTCTACAGAAAACCTAAGTATCTTAGGGTTTGTGTAAGTATTCCTAGGACTACTGTTAGGATACTTTGAGGCTCTTTATCAAGAATCTAAGAAATAAAATAAAGAACAACAAAAGAAACAAAATATAAAGTACAATAGAAAGAAAATCTATCATATTTTTCATCTCCTTCCTTCTTAAAGCTTTCACTCCTCGCGAAGCTCCTCCGCCTCTATCAAGCTCCTCTAATCCGCCATCGATGCGAGCTCGAACTCAGTCTAAACACCTGTCTCTATTTGCAATTTGACTTGAAAACTAGGACTCAAAAGCAAATGTTAAAAGACACGTGTTTTATTATCATCAAAATAAACGATTGTGGTACTCTAGCACCAACAATCTCCCCCTTTTTGATAATGACAAAATCATAAATAATACATAAAATTCTCCCCCTTTTTGACATTATCAAAAAAGGTTTTAACAATTTTAATTCTCTTAAACTCCCCCTTAAATCACGTTCTTCTAGTTTTTGGGTTAAATTTCTTTTAATCAAGAATAAATGTTCTCCCCTTTTTGTAATAACAAGATGGCTATATATTTTTCTCCCACTTTCTAGAGGAAATATAGAAAACTTAACACCTCCCCCTAATTGATTGAAAATAAGCTCATAATTTTAACTCTCCCTATCTATATGCTAATGATAAAAAGATAGGGTTAAAGGTTTTACCTCACCTACCATGGCCAATAAAATGTCCCAAATGGAGGGTGGTGGATGCCACATTGGATGGGGACTCCCATCCGTAGCTTAGAGGTTCGAGCATTGGCGCCGGTCTCCAGTCTGGCGGTCGACGTGCGATGGGTTGATTGGTTATTCGTCATCTCGTCGGTCTCCTCTTTTCCTTCCTCCTTGGTCTATTCCTTAGTCCTCCCAATTTGAGTTGACCATTCTTGAGCTTGTAGGTCCAGTCCTTTATGTTGATATCTTCTTTGAAACCTACAAAACAGGATTTCAAATCTTTCTTCGGTATCCAAGTGAGCTTGGATCCAGATCTGTTAGTGGGTCTCCTTGACGGAGATTCTTTCTCAATCTTAGGGCTATACAAGTTATCTACCTTGTTGATTAAGTTGTTAGAATTTTCCTTAAGACATGCAATTTCCTCTTCTATAACATGTATCTTAGTTTTGAAATCAGAAATTTCTATTTTTAAACTAGTATTTTCCTCAATCAACTTATTATTTTCAATGATTAGGTTATGATTTGCTAACAATAAGTCATCATTTTTAGGACTAGTTTCTAGGTCCTTAAGTAGCTTCTCCAACCTATCATTTTCAGATTTTAACATACTATGTTTCTTTTTCATGCTTTTGTTTTCTACTTTTAATGATTGACTAACATCAAATAGTTCATTAAAAGTTTCTTGTAAATCTAAGTTTACCTCATCATCAGAGTTGCTTTTGTTGTCCTCTGCTGTCACCATGAAACCCATGTCGGCGATTTCTTCCTCGGGATTCCCCTCTTCTTCCTTTGAGCTCATGTCGTCCCAAGTTGCTTGGAACGCCTTCTTCTTAGACTTCTTCTCCTTTTCCTTCTTCTTCTCCTTCTTGAGAAGAGGGCACTCTGGTCGTAAATGACCTTTTTTTGTTGCAGTGGTAGCAATGTCTTAGGCTATCCTTCTTCTCCTTCTTTTCTTTCTTTGAGTCCCTACAAAATCTTGAAAATTTCTTATGTAAAATTTTAAAGTATTTGTCATCGGAACTTACCTCACTATCCGACGCGGCTTTGACGGGTGAGAGTCTTCTTAAACTTCAGTTCTAGTGTGTCCTTCTTCTTCTGCTTTAATTTCGTTTCATAGGCCATTAGGTTGCCTAGGAGATCTTCCATATTGAGCTCCTCCACTTCGTTTGCCTCCTCGATCGCGGGTGACCTTCTGCTCCCATTCGGTCCAAGGGAGCAGAGAAGTTTCCCTTGAAGTTCCCCCTTGATAAAGGTCTTACCTAAAGCTTTTAAACTATTTACAATGAGTGAACCTAGTGTTCATCTCACTTAGAGATTCGTTAGACTTCATTGAAAAAGACTCAAATTCTTGAGAAAGTAAATTGATTTTAGAAGTCTTTACCTTAGAGGTACTCTAGTGAGTTACCTCGAGTGTGTGCCAGATCTCGTATGCGATTGGCGCATTGCAATATTCTGTTGAACCCTCCGGGCTGAGCGCGTAATACAACACGCTCATCATTTTCGCATTGAGCGAGAGTTCTCAGATCTGCTGCTGCAAGTATCCTGTGGCGGGTCTCTCCGGGATGTCGAAGGGGGTCTCTCATCGGTCCCATATTGTGAAGTTATTGGCTTGAAGCCATGTCTTCATCCATAGCTTCCAGTACGAGTAATTGCTCCTGTCAAAGAATGGCGAATGGGTTGTAGACTGCCCCTCAGAAATCCTGCTCATGGAGCTGCTTCCCTCCATGATCTTCTTGTTGGGTGTTACTCCAATTTCGCAAGAACCTGCTCTGATACCAATTGTAATTCCCTACTTGGAGGGGGTGAGATATGCGTGACGTAATATAAAATGTAGAATAAAAAAGATAACAATCTCACAAAATAAGCAATCACACAAGACACAAGTAATTTTAGGTGGAAACCCAAACCGGGTGAAAACCACCAACTAATTCTCTCGAGTTAGGATTTTCCGATCGATCTAGTCGATCAAATCCACTATACGAACTACTTAAACAAGGGTAGTTCAACCTCTATTACAACCACGCTACAAGTATGAGGGTAGCGTTCCTCAACCCCTCCTTTTCACGAGGAGGATTTTGTCCCTCGATGGAGACGAAAATTTGCAAAGCGAATACTCAAACCAAAGAACAATAAAAGTACAACAATCCTATAGAGCCACAAATATTAAAACCTACCTTCTATAGGAGTTAGGAAACTTCCTTTTGATGGAAGTGCATCGATGTGATGATGCAGGTGCGTGAACCACGCGGCGGCGCTTCGTCGCTCTCGTAATCGCAGAGGGAGAGTAGGTGCGCAACTGGATTCAAGTTCTCTAGATGTGGAACCAATACGTGGAGAGCTAGAGCTTCTTCTAGTTCAATTTGACAAAAAATGAGTGGAAATATTCTTGCAAGGTGTATCTTGGTGTCATTTTCAAGCTAAGGGGTCCTCTTCTATTTATAGAGGGCCTAGAAAGGCTTTGGAAGGCTTCAGAAGGCTTCCTTCTTCAAGCTTTCGCTCCTCGCGAAGCTCCTCCGCCTCTGTCATGCTCCTCCAATCCGCCATGATGCGAGTTCGAACTCCGTCAAACACCTGTTTCCATTTGCAATTTGACTTGAAAACTAGGACTCAAAAGCAAATGTTAAAAGACACGTGTTTTGTTATCATCAAAATAAACGATTGTGGTTCTTTAGCACCATTAATAATGACAAAGAATAAGCATTGTAATGAGAACTACGTGCATTTGTAATGGGCAAACTTTGTGATTGTAACAAATGAGATAAGTTTTGTAATGTAACAAAATGAATGATTTAACAACTAAAATAATTTGAAATTTCATTATTAAGCATTAATTTATGTTATACAAAAAAAATTTTAATATAAATTTACAAAATTTTAACATGCATGAGAATTTAATGATTATCACTATTGACATTCATTATAAATAATGGTACATATGATTTTGTAATATAAACATATTGTTGTATTATGAATTATTGGAACACTGACTTGACCTTACGTGTTATGTTACGTAATTGTAGCACAGCCTTTTATGTGTGTGGTATTGTAACTCATTAAAGGTTGGATACAAATGATGTAATACAAATTTTAGGAATAAATATTTGCTTATTATTTTGTAATACATAATGAGCTTAAAATTGTAATACGATTATGTATGACTGAATTGAATCTATAATACAGAATGTAATCACCAAAAAGTTGTAATGTTATAATATATTCTAGATATCATGAATTGTAATACAAAAGTTAACCTATATAATAAAGTGAAAATAGACGCAACATAATTTTGTAATATAGAAAAGTAACGTAAGTTCATAAATGTAACGGGTATTACAATATGTGATATAAGTTGCTGAATATCATCTTGACGTGCAACGATATATAATAATATTAACGAATCAATATAATTTGATTAAAAAAATACTAACCTTCAAAATATATGAGACGAATTGCAACTAGTATTAGGAATAAAGTGAAGACAATGAAAATGATAAAATCAAAATAACAAACGACAAAAAAGGTGCAATGACGTTGCAAGGACATTCCATATCTATGATATCCATAAATATGATATTAAATGTAAATAGATAATTACCATAAATAATTATGTGGTTTCGCTCATATTGCACAAAACCATTGACTAAAGATGGAAGTGGTTTCATCAAGACAAATGTCCATTCGACGGACATAATTTTGGGGCTCAAATAGGTGTTTATGAGCACTGTGCTCACTAGATACTTGTCCTATATATATATATTCTATTATTATCGGGTTACTAAGGGCTTATTTTTGTAATTGAAAAATTCTCTGTAAATAAAATGCACTCCCACAAATCAATCCCACAAATGCACAAGTGATTTTTGGTGAAAACTCAATTTGGTTAAAAAACACCACTTAAGTCTCTCGACTTAGAATTTCTTGATGTACTAAGTAGATCAAATCCACCAAACACACCACTTTAAACCGAGGGTTGCACAATCTCAATTACAACAATACTACTTATACGATGGTAATATACCTTAACCCCCTTTTTTTCACGAAGAATGTTTTGTCTCACGAAGGAGATGGGAATTCGCTACGCGAATACCCAATAAAAAACTAAACAAAAAAATAAGAACCATAGAGCTACAAATATAAACTAATAATATGCTTCTATAGGCAATGATTACTTCCCTTAAGGTGGAAGTGAATCAGCATGATCATGTAGAGTTTCGGTGCTCTTGGATGGAGAGTGTAGAGTTTGGAGAGCAAGAACTAGTTTCTTCTTCTTAGATCTCCTCTCTAAGAGAATAATAGTGGAAAGAATTGTCTCTTAGGTGTGTGTTTAGCTAAGGAGAGGTTCCCCTCTATTTATAGAGACCTTAGAAATGTTTAAGAAGGCCTAGAAGAGGCTTCCTAGCCATTGTAGGCATATCCCAAGAGATTGGATCAAAATCTAAATCAAATCAAGGCATAATTAGGTCAGTCAACAAAATTAGATGTCTGATCATGATATATTAGATGTCTGAAAAAAAATTAGATGATTGATTTTGTAAGGTGGTCTCTCTAGAATGGAATTGGACCTTGTATAGAGATCTTATGTCAAATGGTCAGCTGTCTGATAAAATAGGTGTTGCCGAAAATCAAAATTTCATGATTTGGGAAATCGTGATTTTGTCTGACAACAAGATTTGGGTCAAATTTAATCACAACAATCGACTATTAGACATTTGGGACTGTCTATGGATGTCTAGAAGAGGTTCTGGACATCTGTCACAAGGTATGGATGTTTGAAAGCAAATGCCACAGGCTAGGTTCTAGGGTTTTGGTTGTTAGACATCTGATCGAATATCTGGACATCTTAAAATGAGTTATTGGACATTTGATAATATGTCTGGATGTTAGATAAGGCTTAGTAGAAGTCTGATAAGATGTTTGGAAGTCTAATAAGGGCAAGTTGCTTGCTATTTGGGCTTTCTAACTTGATTTTATGATTTTCCCAAGTGTCCCAAGTTTAAGTGAGTGTGCCTAGAACTTAGGTTATTATAATTTGGACTCTTTAACATGAATCTAAGGAAATAAATAGCAAATAAAAATATATGACATAAGAATAAAATAGTATGTCCTATTCTTCTTTTTTCTCTACATCTTCAAGCTTTAACTCCAAGATTTAGCTCCATTGCT
This sequence comes from Thalassia testudinum, assembly GCA_037157565.1. Taxonomy (NCBI): domain Eukaryota; kingdom Viridiplantae; phylum Streptophyta; class Magnoliopsida; order Alismatales; family Hydrocharitaceae; genus Thalassia; species Thalassia testudinum. Next base: position 3,629,129 of record JAZHRO010000007.1, read on the forward strand.
CCTTGATGCTTTAACTTCAAGCTTCAACTCCAAGATTTATCATCAAGCTCCTCCATCTTCATGGATTGAGAGCTTGAACACCTTTCAAGTCTTCTAAGTCAATTGCATTAACTTGAGAACTCACAACTCAAACGCAATTGTTAAATACACTTTCGTTTTGTTATTATCAAATCAAAGACCAAGGTGCATTTGCACCAACAATTTTGATTTTCACTTGGGTAGTAAAAACACTTGTATCGATGCGAAGTATCATGTTTAGATCTCAATAAAGTACCTTTGTACAATCTGAAGGATCTTAAAACGAGTCTTCATTAGGAAGACCCAAGTAGAATGACTATTGTTAAGACCCACAACATCAAATGTTTTTAAGACGTCTGGGAGTTGGTCCAGACGTCTGGTCAGACGTCTGGACGCCTTCCTAGATGTCTGGAATTTAATCTTTGCGGCGTACGATTGCGAGTCTGCGCGCGACTGCGCCCGCCGACCTGCAGGCGTCTCCTCTTTTCTCTCTCTCCTCGATGCCTTCAAATATCCTCTTCCCCCCCTTCCCTCTCCCTCACCACCACTCCACCATCTCCTTCTCCAATGTTGGCGTGAGAGTGAGAGAGCGAGGGCAGCAGCTGCAGCCAGGCGCGCGCAGGGAGGAGGAGGTGCAGCGAGAGGGAGAAGAGGCGGAGCACGTGAAGAAGAGAGAGCGAACTCGCCGGAGCTGCCCAGGGCCAGCCGACGGGTGTGCAGCGGGAGCGTGGTGCTGGGGGAAGTTACCCCGGTGCTGCTGCAGCTCAGGCAGCAGGCGGACGCGGTGCGGCGCGGGCCGTGCACAGCAGGCGGAAGGCAAGGAGGTCCTGATTCTGGGAAAATTTCCTAGAATCAGACGTCTGGACCTACGTCCAGACAGCGTGGGGGACGTCTGGAGTGAGATCCAGACGTCTGAATGGTACGATATTCTCATCCTTCTCTTTCTTGCAGACGCGGCCATGCAGGCTGTTTCACCGAAAGTTCTGAGACGTGTCGCGTTGAGAGTGGTTGCGAATGCGTGCAGGTTTCATTTGGGAAGGCGCGAGGACACGCCCTCCCACACAGATCGGACGTCTGGGCAAGTCACCAGACGGCGGAGAGCGTCTCCAAACGTCCAGAGTGATCAACGAATGTCTGGAACTAGGTCCAGACGGTTCAGCGGGATCCTGGACGTCTGAAGAGCAGCGCAGAAGTAAGGTATGATCTGAACCATCTTTTAAGACACCTGGAAGGGTGTTCCAGACGTCTGATTTTGGGCAGAGTTGTCGTTTTTGACCCGTTTAGGGTCCGTTCGAAGTCCGATTTTCCGCGTTTGAGATTTCGTTCTTCTCAGATTTAGTTCCTCTACTTGTTTAAAATAGTTTTATCTTGTTCCGAGTGGTTCCTTGTGATTGATCCTTGTATTAGGACCTCTTCCCGTTATGGCTCTGGGGGTTGCGGAGGAATGCGGACTTGCCGATTACGCCCCCACTACTTCCGATCTTGTGGGTAGAGTGTCTCCCCTTGGATATTACCAACATTAATGCACCTTTGAGATAAATAATAGATTCTAGGGTATGGCATGAATCCTAGGGTCTGAAAACTAGATTGAATGATAGATCCTAGGATATGGCATGAATCCTAGGACTTGAAAACTAGATTGAATCATAGATCCTAGGGTATGGCATGAATCCTAGGACTGGAAAACTAGATTGAATGATAGATCTTAGGGTGTGGCATGAATCCTAGGAACAGAAATACTAAAACGAATGTCGTGAATACATGAACTGCAGTCTTGGAAAAGTAGATAGAACAATGATAATTGCCTGAAATTGGATAACAGCTGCTTGTATATGAATGGATATTAACTGTTGGGAACATGGGCTATACGAAAATAAAACTGAAATGATGAAATCTAAATTGGCTTGGTTAAAGAAATATGAGCATGAACCCTACGGGGAATTAGGAGTAGAGCTCCTGAAAGGTAAATGGAATGGAATTGGGGAAGTGAGCTGGCCCTTGAGTATGGAGTACCAAGGAGAGCGACTGTCCCCTTATTTAGTGCAGAGCGGAGCTAGCCACCCCAGGGACCCGGGGTTAGGTCTGGCCACTTTGTACCGACCTTTGGCCCTCGCGTACACAGTACCGGGGGAGAGCTACTAGTGTAGGGAGAGCGCTAGCCACCCCACGGGCCCCAGGGTTCTGCTAGCCTTCCTACACCGACTTGTTAGGCCCACTGGGCAAACCAGGGTAGTCAGACGAGGGTGCGCGGACTGTGGAGGGGCAAGACCCCTGTTTGGTTACTGTGGAGGGGCTAGACCCTTGTTACTGAGAGGGCTCTACCCTATACTGGTTTCGTGCTGTACTTGGGCGCACCCGTTAACGGAAACGACTGACCGCGTACTAGCGCGGGGTAGCTACCCGTGCGTTTATCGTGCGTGCCGTAGTCATCGTTACGTCTGTTAGCGACCTTGGGGTGGTTGACTGAGGGTAGGACCACCACGGGGGACTCTCCCGGCCAGGAGAGCACCACGTGATACTTCTACTTTTCGGAAAAGATTGTAATCAAGATCGTTCCCATGAGGAACATTCGAAATCAAGAGAAAGACTTAAGCAATAAACCAAGAAACAGTAAAATAAAGAAAGAAATTAAAACAATAGCTACTTGTTTACCTTTACTATTTTCTTAGCTAGCTGGTTGCCACTCTACTCAGCGTTTCGCTGACGTGTCACCTTTGTCACCTTTTCAGGGACCAGGTGTTGAGCAGCCAGAGCCTGCGGTTGCGGAGGGTGCTGGGCCTAGTAGAGCCCAGTAGTTCCACTTGTGTTGTACTTGCTGTACCGTTTTTCTGTTGTAGTGAGTATATTCTGTTACACTTGTACTCTTTTATTGTAAGCATCATATTTCTATACCTGTTTAAATTCTCTACTGTTGTGGTGGTGTGTACTGTAGTAGTTCTTCTCTTTACTGCTGTACTTTTGTTACTGTTAGTTACATGCATGATGAATGTGGTTTATTTTACTATTCTTTTGGTTACTTTCTCGTTGGACGACTGGGTCTTGGGATCAGTCGAGTCGGTCCGATTCTCGTGTCTTGTAGGGATTCGGGGAATCGGGTCGTAACAACTATAATCATCGATAAAGACTATGAAGTATCTATGGCCTTCAACACTAGTAACATGTGTAGGACTCCAGATGTCACAATGCACGAGGCTGAAGGGGGGAAGCACTAGTCCCTTGCGGTGCACCGAGGAAATGTACTCCGGTGATGCTTCCCTAATTGACAATCCTCATAATCAAAAGTAGTGTTGGGTGGTAATTCAGGGAACATCTAGCGCATCTTCTCAAGAGCTGGTGACCAAGTCTCTAGTGCTATAACAGTGGATCTGCTAAGATAGGCTTTGATCCTGTGAATTGTGCTGAGATATCGAGGAAGTAAAAGCCATCTGTTAGGATGAAAAGAATTGTTTATTCTAATAAGCCTAAGTACCTTTATATAGAGAGGTACATGGGAGAAATAACATGACACATCCTTACATAAATAAACAATTGTAATAAAAACCCCCGTACAACTCAACACTCCCTCTTAAGTTGAAGCATAAGCATCAAGCATGCTAAGCTTAGAACGTAGGACTTCAAGCCGCCTCTTGGAGAGTGCTTTTGTGAAGATGTGTACTACTTTGTCTTCAGTGCTAATGTAGGGTGTGTAGATCTTCTTGCTTGCAATGGCCTCTTTAATGAAGTGGCAATCTACTTCAATATGTTTCATCCGCTCATGAAAAGCATGATTATTTGTAAGGAACGTGGGCAGCCTTATTGTTACAAAACATAGGAATAGGCTCGGAAATATAAACACCAAAATCCTACAGAATAAACTAAACCCATAATAACTCATAAGTGGTGTATGCCATGGCTCTATATTCAGACTCAGCACTTGATCTGAAAACTATTACTTGTTTCTTACTCCTCCAAACAATAAGATTGCCTCCCACATATGTGTGGTACCCAGTGGTAGACCTCTTGTCCTCATATGGTCAAACATAATCGGCATCAGAATAGCCACACACACCAACATGACCATGTCTCTGAAAGTAAAGCCCCTTGTCAGGGGCACACTTTAAGCACCTCAGCACCTAGCAGACTCCATCCTAGTGGACTTGCCTGGGTGTTTGTATAAACTAGCTTAGCCTTTCAATAGCAAAGGCAATGCCAGGCTTAGTAACCGTTAAATATAACAACTTCGTAATCATGACACGATATCTGGTCACATCTTGTAACAAAGGGTTGTCTACATTTGCAAGTGGCAATGAGAAATCCATAGGCACACTGCACATATGTTAGCTTGCACCCAAGCATATTAGTTTCCTTAGTGCATACTTGCATTGGGACAATACAAATCCTCTTTCTATGTGTTGCACCTCAATACCAAGGAATAGTTAACGGATCCCAGATCCTTAGTAACGAATTGTAAATGTAGCAGAACTTTAGTATTCTCTATGCCTTTAGTATTCTCTAGTTAAAAGAATGTCATCAATATAAACAATAAGAATAACCGAACCTATCTCCTTATTTAATGTAAATGTCAAGTGGTTTGTAGAAGAACTAGCAAATCCATGCTTCTATACAACTTTGTTAAATCTCTCAAACCACATCTTCGGACTCTATTTCAGGTCATAAATGGCCTTCTTTAGTTTGTAACCCTTTTGACACTCTCCTTAGTACTTGGTGACTTTCAACAACTAAAGAAAGATGGTGTCTTGCTATAGGCAAATGATCAAGAGACAAATTGAGAAACCAAATCTTTAGCACAAGATTACTAGACCTTATGTTGAGCTTTGGGAAGGTCCAGATCTGTATTATCAGTAGTAGGAGGTACTTGGTCCTCAAATGAGTCATTGACAACTAGAGAGGATTGAGTAGGAATGGTAGATAAAGGCTCATCCACTTGAGGAGTATCTACATACCTGCGCTAAAAATGTTTTGGAAAGGTATTTGGAACCTTTGAGTGTCTAGGAAAGGCACCAAGATCGTATAGGTCTGTGTTCTGTATAAGAGGCTCAGAGGGCTCTAGTGGTTTAGATGGAATAGGAAACAACACCTCCTTGGGTGTAACCTGAGTGCAAGGCTCTCCCTTTTTGGGATAATATGGAATCTCCTCAAACAAAGTGACATCCACAGAAACATAAAAACATCATGCTATAAGATCGTAACAATAGTATCCTTTTGTGTCCTGGAATAACCCAAGAAAATATACTTGTCTGACTGAGGAGAAATTTTTTCCACTTTGAACAGATGAACAAAGCCTACACAACTAAACACAACAGGAGTGATAGGCAACAACTCCTTCTCAGGAAACAACATAGAGTGGGGTGTTTTACCACCCAAAATCGAAGAAGACACTCAGTTAACTAGAAAAGTAGTAGTTAAAACTGCATCAACTTAAAAGGAAGAGGGAACATTCATCTGGAACATAATAGTACGAGCCACATCCAGAAATGACGAAGTTAAAATTCAACCACCCCATTCTGTTGGGAGGTATGAATGCACGATGTTTGATGAATGATCCTAACTGACTGTAAAAACTTAGTAAGTCTGGAATTGACAAATTCAAGACCATTATACTCCTGGAAATTTTTACAAAAGTAGAAAGTTGAGTCTTTATTTCTTGAATAAAATTCTGAATAAGAATAAGAACTTCAAACTTTTCTTTTATCACAAAAACCTAGGAAATCATGGTATAATTATTAACCAGCATAAGAAAATAACGAAAACCTTTAATACTATGGACCCTACACAGGCCTCAAACATCAACATGAACCAACTCAAAAAAAGACTTAGTATGCTTATTCTAAGAAGGAAAAGACGGCTGATGGTGCTTATCAAGTTGGCAAACCTCACAACAAAATGACTTTGGAAAAGATAAATATGGAAACTGATGATGTAGTACAGGTGAACTGAGATAGCCTAGACAAAGGTGCCATTGAAGAGCAGTGGTGTCACAAACATCAACAATAGATGAAGGTGGAATGTGGACGTAGTATGGCCATTATGCTCAAGTCCACCAATCCACCTCATCATCTGGAGGTCCTGCAAGAAGAAATATTATTTATGAAAAATATCTCGACATTGGAGATCTCTGGTAATATGGCTAATGGACATTAAATCAAGTGCAAACTTTAGAGCATGCATAACATTAGACTGGGGCAAGGTAGAGGACATGGTCATATTCCCAAGTCCTATAACTGGCGACAAACCCCCTTCTAATACCTTCACCTGAAAGGGAGTAGAAGGTATCGAAGAGAAGAAAACAAACCAGCATCACCAGTTATGTGAGAGGAGGCACCTGAATCTGCAATCTAGGTTGGAGCATGGGACCTGACAGACATAGCAGATGTACCAGAAGACTGCTGAATAGATGCCCTAGCCGAGGTGGATCCCTGGGGCGCAATAAACCTCTCATACTCTGCCTTTGAAACAGTGATATGACTGTCATCCTCTTGTGCCTAAGTAGTATCCTCTGTAGAAACCTGGTGTGAATGTGGCTCCATCTCCTAAGGATAGTCGTTCTTTACCTAACAATGATTTGTAGTGTGGCCACTCCTGTGGCAGTACTCACATAAGAGAGTACTTCGACAACGACCCTGGCCACCATGCCACCTCCTTGACCACGACCATCTCAACCTCCAGGAGCAGACCCCCCATGACCACAACGTATAGAGGCCATGGCCGAGAAATCAGACATCGGTATAATATCTGAGGTCTCCCATATTGACAAATGAGCATATATCTGGGCTGGTGTTGGAATCTCATCCATCATCATAAATTGGTCCTTGACCCCCTTGTACTTAGGGCCAAGACCAGATAGCAGCTAAATAGATCAAATCGCTCTCGCTGTTTTGATATGACTGCCACATCAGCAGATATGGGTCAATGTATATCTTGTTCATCCCATAAGTTCTTCATGGTACCATAGTAATCTTCCATGGAAATGGTGCCCTTCCTAAGTGTGTGTATCTCTTCTACTACCCTATAGAGATAGGTGATGTTTCTCTTATGCTCATGTAGAACTTCCCACATCTTCGCTGAAGCATACACCATGACTTGCTTAGCAATGTTTTGTGTCAGTTGTTCAATAAACATGTGGTGACTCAATCATTGTTTCTTCCCAATCTACAGACTACGTAGCTGGCTCATCCTGCGTAAGGATATATTTCTTCCTGCATGATCCAACGGATCGGGAAAATGATGTGGACCAAAGCAAGAAGTTGGATCCATCCAACTTAATAGATGCCCCCTGTATATGTGGAGATGCACTCATGGTGGATAACTTCCTCATCGAGTCTCTCAAGAACTACTTTTAGTCTCCCATAACTGCCCGGCTCGTAGACAACTACTCCAAGAGCACTTCTTCCACACGATCTATTGCATATGCTTCACAACAGAAGCACCAAACCAATATGAATATCAACTTTAGACCATCAAAACTTTAGAGATCAATTAAATAGGTGCAACAACCACCTATTGGGGGCAAGAGGTGACCCCATTAGGGGCTGCCTCTTTGTCCTGACCCATTGTCGACATAAGAAACTAGGAAGGAGGCTGCTACAGCACCCCTGCCAAAGAGAACCCCCCCACGCATACGAATAGGCCCTTAGGCAATGCTGGGGAGGTGATGGGATGGAGAGAGGGATATCGGCAGTGCTGGGGGCCTCGAGGGTGGCATTGGGTGGCACTAGGGGCCTTGAGGTGGCACTGGTGGAGGTGTTGCGATGGCACTAGGGGTCTTGAATGGCTACCGGTGATGCTGTAGTGGTCTTCTAACGATGCTAGGTTGGCCCTGCAGTAGCGTTAGGAATCTTGGCTGCTGAACCAAAAAGAGGGAAAGAGAGCACCAGTAGGGGCGGGTGATTGCTGGTGGCACTGATGAGGAGGTTGACAGTGTCAGTGAGGAAAGGAGAAGGGGTTGGGTGGAAGGGTTTTGGAGGCTAGGATTTTGGTGGGGTACTCGGGCACCGGTTTAGGGACTGTTACTCTGATACCATGTTAGGATGAAAAGAATTATTTATTCTAGTAAGCCTTAAGTACCTCGATATGGAGAGGCACAAGAGAGAAATAACATGACACACCCTTAAATAAATAAACAATTGTAATAAGACCCCTGTGCAACTTAACACCATCCTCGATTCCCCCGCCAATAATCTCATTCATCTTCTTGTCTCAAAACTAGCAATGTTTATCATCGAAGATGACACAACATTGAAGATCCTTGCAAATGCTACTTACAAACAACAGATTGGTTGGAACTTAGAGGCACAATGCACATTAGGGAAATCCAATGTAGAGGATATCTATATGTCCCCTATAGTAGTAATGGGGGAGATAGACCCATTAGCCACCTTCACTGACTTGACCCTCCTAGGTTTGGTTGGTGTTCTCAATAAAGTGTTGCCTCCAGTTAGATGAATTGGCGCTCTAGAGTCGATTATCCATTGCCTAGGTTGGACTCTAGGCACAATTTTTCTTTTATTAACAACCAATGCTAGACCTTGTGCCTCTAATCTCCAACAATGTCATAGGTGCACGATCCACATTCTTCCATAGACCACCAAAATCTGGTAGAACATGGACAAATATTGGGAAACAATCCCAAGCATAAGCATAAAATGGGAGACTATCTCAAGCATGAATAAGGGGGCACCAATCACTTCCATCGTTGGTACTCCCACACAATCAACACAAGCAGCAACAGGTCTGAATCCAATATCATCGCTGCCACACTATACTAAATCTGAATCACAATATCAATAGCAACATATCAGCAGATTCAGATTAGCAGCCAATTGCCAACACTACCCAACATCGCCTAGCAATAGACCTCCACATTGCATAGCAACAATAACGTTGGATTTGATTTTGTGGGGTAGGATCCTATTTGAAGCGCCTAGCAGCAATGCCATATCTGATTTTTGTGGGGCAAGATAAAATCTGCAATACATGATTAGATCCTCAACACCATATCCGACACTAGATCTGGAAGGGGGACACAATCTGATCTACAATAGTGCCTTGGGGCATGACTAAAGATCCGATGGGATATTGGTGAGATATTTGGTGGGGTATCTAGACCATTAGTCTAGAACTGCTGCTCTGATACCATGTGAACGGAAGGAGTTGTCTCTAAATTCAAGAATGAGAAACCCTAGTCTCTTTTATAAGACAGAGACTTGGGTAAATTACAACTACAACCAATAAAGAAATAAAAGTATGACATGAGAACTCTCTAAACATAAAATGTGCATTCACAACCCTCATCTCCCACTAGTGACTGCTTAGAATCATCTCCCATTCTACTATTACTGTTTGAGATCGTTTCACATTTTGCCTACTTAGGATCGTCTCCTGCTTCTATCTGCTTGGGATTGTCTCTCACTTTTGTCTTCTTGGAATCGTCTCCTATTGCTACTGCTTGGGATCATCTCTTGCATGCTCATTTAGTCGATCATTTCATTGTCACACTGCTGCTACCTGCCTACTTCTCCAACCAGAAGAAGTGTTTAGTAAGGAAGAGTTGAGTTTTATCTTTTACAGCAAGTTGGGCTTAATTGACATCTATGCTCCAACTTGAGGGGAAGTAGGTTTAAATATGTTGGTCAATTTTGTATTTCTAGTTGAGCTTTTTATGTAATTTTTGTATCCCTCCTCTCTATAGAAAAGCAGTTAGGAATTTAGATTCAATAAGACGCTCTTTTTTCTCCAACAACAAGAAAAGTGGTTCAAGGAGAAAGATAACATCTACACTTGATAAAAGGACTAGAAGAGATGCAACAAGAACACAACTTATGTGCTCAGGGTGAAATAGTTTGAGGGGCTTAGCTGAGAAGAGGCTTGTATTTGAGAGAAGAGATATTGCTTGAACGATTAGGAGATTAGCAATGTTGTTAAGAGAGTCTATTGCAGGGGTCACAGTTGTAGGAATAGAGACTTGGTGGCAAGGTGCTCGCCATTGAAGCTAGAGGATTGGTGCTATCTTGAGTCCCACTTGCAATAATGGAGCCTTAATTAGTTGTAGCAATGAACCTTAGAGGACATCCCTCATTGACATCAAAGCAATTTAAAGAACCTTAGTAGAAAAGCCCTTTTACCTTTTCAAAAAAGAAAAAGGAATAACCCTTGCTACTATTTGAGTACCAAAATAGCTCTTTCTATTACAAGAGTTCTAGCCACCCGCACCCCCCCTCCCACCCAACCAACAATCCTATGAAGTTCAACTAGCAGACAACCTCCAATGGACAAGGACAAACCCTACAGTCAGGGGTCTCATTTTATGGCCTTGTTTTTTGCTCAAGGGTGTAGAAGTTTGTTCCCATGAGATTGAAAGAAAAGGTGATAATGGGCAATTTTTGTAGCTGTAGGTGTGGAACTCCTTAGGCATGACATCTCCAAGAAATTCCTTACTCTATTATCGTATGAGAACAACCAGATTATTACCACTTAATGGGATACACATTTATAAGTTACGAAGGAGACTCGTAGGAATAAGATTACACAAGGAAAGAAACATGATGAAACTATTAGAGTTATTGCGTTTTTCATATGTAAGGGTGCGTGTGTTTATTTTTTAGTATGGCTTGGACTTATGATGTAATTTACCTAAATTCTCTCTCTATAAATAGAGACCTAGGGTTTCATTTATCAATAAGACGATTCATTCTTCTCTTCCTCCAACATCATATTAGAGCGAGGTGGGTCCTAGACACTTCATGCTCTGGTATCTTTCTCCACCAAAAAATCAACCCTAGGAGAGAGAAGTGTCTCTCTCTCATCTTTGTGAGCCGCCATCTCCTCTTCCCTCTTTTTGATTAGCGTTGCCATCCTCTCCAAATCTCCTGATTGATGTCGTTACCCTTTGCTATCCCCTTGATTGATGCTGCCACTACTCAAGCTAGCGTTGCCACTACCCAGCAAGGACCTCTTCATGTCACCAGCATTGTTCAGGTGCCCCTATGCGCTTGAGCACAGTCGCACAGGAGGAGGTGCCGGTGGCTTGAGCGCCACCCAGTAGCAAGCCATTGTTGTTGTGAGGGCTGGTTCTCCACCCTGTTGGGGGGGAGATCATGATCTAGAGCACTCTCGGTGGCGACTCTCTACAATCTGTTATATTTAGGCTTTGGTAGGATCTATCCCATAGCCCTTGAAGTGAGTTCTACCACTCTCGTTCTTGGATTTGGGTGCTGAAAACCTAGTTTTAGATCTGATAGTTCTTGATTTATCCTCTCTTGGGTTAAGACCATGACTTCTTCTAGTTTTGAGACCAAGTTAGTGACTACCTTAGCTTCTCTGATAATCCAAGGGACCATTATTAAGTTAAATGATGCTTAGAATTACCACCTGTGGTCCCAGGCCTTTCGTATTTTTGTGGGTAGCCATAAGAGACTGGCTATTCTGAGCAGGGATCCCCTAGTGGAAGAGGAAGATGGATTTGAGAAGTTGGAGTAGGATAATTACCTAGTGATGAATTGGGTAATGAACAATGTTGAACCCTAGATCGTGGCAAATCTATTTTACAGGAACGTTGTTCTAAATGCCTACGATGTGCCCATGGCATGCCCACAATTTTCTAACATAGGGTGATATCGACAAACATGTATTGTCAACATGCAGGATTGTTAGCAATATTTTGCTAAATATGGATAATATGTCGATAAGTTTGAAAAAATAGGTAGTATTAGGTACAATTCTTAAATTGTTACCATATTTTAAGGTCAATATAGGTGTCTCAGTAACTAGTTTATACCCACTACTATTGTTGCAAGTGATTTAAATTTCAAAGGCATGGCATTGACATCTCGTCCAAATGGCTATTTTTGAGGCTAGGCCATATCGACATGAATATGTCAAAACATAAGAACTTCGGTGAAATGTTATTGAAATTTCATTGAAATGTTGGCAAGTGACGAAATGCACTCGACATTTTGACTTGTTGCTGCTTCTCACTTTCAATTCTCCCATTCTTTTCTACTACTACTACTATTGATCACACTACTACTGCAACTCCGTTGTTATTCGAATCAAATCTCTACCACTGTTGCTCCCTCTCATCTCATTGCACCTATCCATAATTATAAAGTAGATCTACATACTAGACTCTAGATCTTTTATTATTACAAACATATAGGTCTAATCAAAATTTAGAATTGAAGAAACATTTGTTTAATTCTTAAAAATAAAATTCTAAGTTTGGGTTCGTATTAGAGAATCAAGAACTTGCATTTATCAATATAAGAGAATAAAACCTGAAAATTGTAAACACTAAGGGCTTGTTTACTTTATGAATTAATTATTATTTATTTCAAGGATAACATCCAACCTTGAAATCTATGGTTCTATGTTTGGAGATGACAACCTACATTTTTCACACATAAATATGATACAACTAGATCTAGAGGTGATTCATAAAGGGAGGCATAAATAAAAATGGCGACATAACACACAAAGTTATGTTAATTTAGATCTATTCAAATTGATTAATCAACATAGTGAAAGATCTTGAATTAACCATAAAAAAAATAATTTAAGATCATTTGGTTAGATATTTAAATTTCAGTTTTTAAATGTTTACTTTAGTTTATTGCAAACTATATATTTGAATCTTTTATCTTTGCATGACTTAATTTAACTGACATAGTAATTATTTGATATTTGATTCTTGAACTTGAACATGGTATGGTAGATTACATGTTGCATATGAATATTAAGATATAACATTACTGTTCTTACATAAATATGTTTAAGCTTGTGATTTCCTTAAAATTCTAATAATTTTGACTACTTCTACCATTTTTGTCGGCATGCCTCCAAAATGGATTATTTTCATTCGATCAAAATGATTGAAATCTGACGTTGAAATATAGGTGTTTTCATAGTGTGCCACTAAAATGCATACTTAGAAATTTATCGAAACAATATCGACATTTGAAACGTTATATAGGAAGGCAACAAAGGATATGTTGCAGCATTTGGCTAATAAGTTTCCTTAAAAATCTAACCATGCTAGGCTATCTGATATTTATTGCCGCATCTGGTCTTTTTCCTAGGGGGAGCGTATGTTGGTGGATTATTATTTTGAGATGGAAGGGCTTTTTTGAGGAGCTCATTGTCTTCCAACCTTCATGCTACGAGAGTGAGACAAACTAAAGACAGACCTGATAGGTCTATCGATTCCTGGATGGTCTTAACTCCAGGTTCTCGTCTACCAGAGAAAATATGTAAGGATTTGAATTTAATAGCCGATTTAAATCAATCTAAACCTTATTGGCTCTATATTTATGGAAGTATAGGCCTCTTAGATTTGGTTACTTAAAATAGTTTTAGCAATCCTTTGATGGTGAGGGGCTTTCGGAGTGAAAATTTTGTTGGTGGACTTCTAAACAAACAACAGTTGGGTGGAGGGGGCGTACTCGGGAATTCTTTCCACCCCATATTTCATTTTTGGTGAGGTGTGGCTTGCAAGGGAAGCCAAATATCATGATGGCAATGAGGGCATGCAGAGCTCACCACCTCCACTGCTAGCTGCACCAGATCCTCCTCCTCCACCTTGCTCGCCTGTCTTTCTCCCATCTCTCGCCGGCCACCCTCGCTTGAGGTGGCCACGTGCTACTGCTACAATTGCTATAACTGTGGCTGTTGTGGGCATGGGGGAAAGAAGAAGAGTAAGTGAAGGGCCTTCCCTTCCTCTTGGCTTCCACTGCAAGCCATTGTATTTGCCTTTGGTTGCCAACCTCTTCTCCCTTCCTCTCCTCCAACGTATCCCTCCATCCTCTTCCCCTTTCCGACCACCTCCTCTCCCTGCCTGTTCGCCGTCTAGCCGCAACACCACCACCCGCGCGTCGCCGTCGCGTTGCCGCCGCCGCGTCCTGTTGTCATTGCAGCAGCCGCCCTCGCGCACAGGTGCATGCGCTGCAGCCGCGTGGCTGCTGCTGCTGCTTGTGGCAGTAGCAACTGCTGTTGTTGTTACTGCTGAACCAGGGGTCAGTGGAAGAAGATGGTCCCCGTCGAGGACCCCTCCTACATGGTGCTCCCCCTTTCCTCTCATTAGTCAAATCCCTAACCCTGTGCATTTTCATTTTGAGGGATTTTCTTGGATGGGTTGGGGACTGTTTTGGTGAGAGTATTAAACGATGTGTTGCCGTTGTTGATTTCGAAAGGGCCAGCTACTACGTGGGAAGAATGGGAAGCCCAAGGCAAGGCAGGTATTTTTGGTTTCCCTCTTTTAGTTCTGCCTTTTGAATGCCTGACAGAGTTGGAATCATGGTGTTTTGGACCTAAAAATGTAGACGTAACCTGTTTAATTTTGAGTCTCGCAAGGATGGGGAATAGGAAGGGTTTTAAGCACACTGAGGCTAGGATGTGCATGCATGGTTGTGGAATTCATAGGGTGGTGAATGCCGTAGTTATATTATGTTGTTGTGGTTAGATGTACGTGATTTCACAATCCTTATGTTAAGATCTGAGATGGAATGGGGATTTTTCTTATTTACGACAACTCAAATGTATTGTGTTGATGACTTATGCCGGGTTTGAGATTAATATATCCAATGAGGTTTTATGGCAAATGAACAGTAACTGGTTATGAAGGTTGGGGGAAAACTTGGGATGGGATTTGACACATGCTAGGATAGTGTCGTGCTTGTTGCATTATTGGGAATTTATGGTTGAGAATGCCATGCTTACTTATATTATAATGCATGGATGATGAATCTGAGTCATTGGGGTCAAGGGAAGGGTTATACATGGGATGTGGTCCTATTATCATTCAGAACTGGGTGCTGGGAATGCCTAATACTAGTACTAAACACCAATATTGGTACTGGGATGGCCAGTCTAGACCGAAATGGCTAGAAAAACTAGGATCTGAGGATGCCTAGTACCGGTACCAAGTGTTAGTAACGACACTGGCCATCAACCTAGGTCGAGATGGAAAATAGGCTGGAGACTGGAGGTGCCCAATACCAGTATCGAGAGTTCGTAACGGTACTATCCCCTTCTGGTGCTCAATGAACTGTGACACCAACGACTGGTACTGCATACCGGTACTAAGAACATGAAAATGTAAATGCTAATCTTGTAATTGATGGCCAAGTATGTTATGGGTATGGAAACCCTTAAGGAGACGATTAAAAGCCGAAGTATAACCAGTTAAATCTCAAGTGAAACACGGAATATCGAACCCTGGTGACTCTGTTATGAGTCTAAAAAGGAAGCTTGGATTCTAAGGTTTGAAGGCAGACCCTAGGTGATCTAGTAGGTCCCTAAGATTTCATTTCTGATACAAGAACTAAAATGAATTAAAAGATGAGTAAGTCTAGTAGATGAGCTTGTAGGGTTG
The DNA here is from genome assembly GCA_037157565.1 of Thalassia testudinum. Classification (NCBI taxonomy): domain Eukaryota; kingdom Viridiplantae; phylum Streptophyta; class Magnoliopsida; order Alismatales; family Hydrocharitaceae; genus Thalassia; species Thalassia testudinum. Next base: position 3,644,511 of record JAZHRO010000007.1, read on the forward strand.
CACCTTTAACCTTGTGAACTGATGGTTCATTGTTTCAGGTTGGAGACCCGAAGAGTTTGAAGTAGTTAGTGGCTACTTGCGATTGACCTTAGGATCTGGAGGATTCCCTGTCACAATGGCACGCTAGGTGGTTGTCATCTAGCTTAGGTACTAGGGGGTACTCGAATTCGATTGATGTATCAGGACATGTGTGGGATACAAGATTTGGTCATGACCTTAGTACCAACGGTGGACCAAGAGGGTGCACTGAGAGGATCGTGTTCCATGAGGGAACAACGGTGCGACTTGTTAAACATCTAGCCAACCCTGCCGGAAATGGGTAAGAGTTGTAACTTCAGTCAAATGGCTAGCTCAGAGGGCACACCCGAAGTATGTGTTCCTAACGGGAGTCATTGGTGTGGCTTGTTAAACATTCAACCTATCCTACCGCAGCTACATGCGAATAATTATGACTGTACCTCGACGAGTATGAGATGATTTTTCTCTTTATAATCTTGAGGATTTGTCTTAGGTAGCTCCCAAGAGGCCCAATTCTTCTGATTGAGGTCAACAACATTCTCAACATGTGTCAGGAGTCTCAGGGAGTTCAGTGACTTGCTCTTGCTCAAGTAGGGCATGAAAATCTCGAAGGGGGAGGATGGAATGTGGCAAGAGGTGGTTAGGGACTTGTATGAGGGCATGGCGAAATTGAGGGAGGTGATTCACCCTATGATGCATCCCCCTTTTGGAAGTTGGTCTCCAAGTCTCTTGAGAAGCATTGGCGGTTGTTCACTCGTGTGCTTGGAAGTGGAGAGGAGCTTGCCTTTTGGGAGGACGATTGGCGTGGAATTCGGTGGCTGCAATACTCCTATCTGCTGGTCTATGAGGCTTTGGATTTGAAGGAGGCATCAATGGTAGATATGTGGAATACAAAGTTAGAGGAGTGGAGGATCCAGTCTTGTAGATTGCATACTACTAGAACTGGAGATGAGGTAAGTGGATTGAGGGAGGCCTTGGCAGCTTTTCAACATAGAGATGGACTTGACAAGTTTGATTGGAGGAGAGGGGTGTACACGCTGTCTAAGTCCTATGAGGCCATGTCTGAGGTCGTGGGGGATGACAGGTACTGTAGGTTCTGCGCCTATCACTGGAAGCTTAAGATTCCTTTGAAGGTCAGACCTTCCTATGGTTGACAAGGCATGATGGCCTGATGACGGGCTCCTATAGGAGGAGGATTTTAAGCACTCCAAACGTGTCTTGTTCTCTTTGTGGCTACGAGGAAGACGACGCTTGTCATCTTTTCAGTGCATGCTTGGTTACTAATTCAATGTGGCAGAGATTATGTTCCTCTTCTCTACCTACGTTGGATGTTCTGTGGTCTTCTCTACCTATATGGCTGCCATTCTTTGGGTGGTGTGGAGAGCGCGAAATGATGTAACCTTTCGAGGTGGGAATGTGTGGGTGGAGAATATTTGTGTTGATGTAACTTTCAATGCCAACATGTGGCTAGAAAACTTGTAACTAGGCTGATTATGAAAAAAAGTGGATGACTACTGTGAACGGTAGTGGTCCTTTCTCCTTGTCAAAAAAAAAAAAATCGAGAATGGGTATGCCTTTTGCAAGGCTTATCAAGTCTGCTAGCCTCTCCCCTAGCTAGAGAGATACTATTAGGCTGGGATTTGTGGGGAGGCTACGTTTCAATCACCTCTAGTAGAGAGGGATGATCCCTATAATTTGACTTCTAAGGCGAGTGAGGGAATAAATCACATGGTGATAAAATTGAATAACCATGTGAATAAGTCCTAGTAAAGGAGGAAAAAGGCTTGTTACCATCTTGTAGTATTAATAAAATATGGGTTAATTATGGGAAATGGAAAAAAACTTGTGGTTGGCCTATTGCATAGCTAAGGCTTGAATAAATGAAAAATGGCTGGATAGATTGGTGCAGAAACTCGTACACTATCCCTTTTTGTTTTAGTGTTACACGCAGTTTTGTTTCTACTAAGCCGCTTAGCTCAACTTTGCTTTGAGACCTATTTCAAGTTTTGTTGCTGTGAAGCAGGCGATATGCCATGTCGAGTTCAAGCTCAGAAGGACCTAGGAGATTATTAGGGTGTGAATTTATGCCTTCTTTTGGGTAATCCCTTGATAAAGAATGTAGTTGGCTTTGCTGAGTTTCTCTTGTTTGGCCTTGTTGCTAGATAGTTTTTTTTTTTTTAACTTTTGTACACTTTGAGCTATGGACTCTTGGATATTGGACTGTATGGTGGTGTTGAAAATGGTTATGTGGAGATGTGTTAGAAGTATTTTGACATTGTCTCTCGTCGTTTTCCGTGTTTTATCACTTTTGATTGCAGGGTGTACTTGTCAGTATCTTATCGCTTTTGCTTACTTCGTAGTGCTGTTACGAGGTGTGCCTGCTGATGTTTTATCGCTTTTATTTTGTCTGTAGCGATGAAAGTGGGGTGTACCCACCTATATAATTTATGGTATGCATGCACAGGTACATGTTATAGATACAAGTTTTGAGAAAATATTGAATAAATAGGAGAAACTCTGTCGAATTTTCGACATGTTTTAACCCTATGATTTATTTAAAAAGTGTTATCCTTGATGTACCTAATTGATAGGATTAGGAAATTTAACCTAAGCCACCTGGTAGATGGGACCTTGATGTGTGCACGCTCAGGTGATTCGCTCCCAATCCATTGGAAGGATTATCGGGGCATGACAAAACATACTTTCTCCTGATGATATTCCTGTTCTGATGGCTGTGTACGGTCATCTACAAAAGATCTCCTCAGATGCTGTACATTCAACAGTTAGTTTTGTTCAGTCTCTGACGCTGCCTATTGTGGTGTCTGCTTTTGTTGTGGAGCTGGCCGTGGTCATGTTTACGACCTTGTATGCACTGCCAATGCACAAATCATCCTTCTGATAGATGTTGGTTGAAGTTTGATTACCCTCAAAACTGCTTAATTATTGCTACAGTGGTTCAGGGGGAGACTTCCTTTGGTGTTCCTCCTATGTTTGAGCCAGTTCTTGTCTCTGTGCCTACGTCTGCCCCTACTACTTCAGCATTCCCTTCACTCACTGTCGATGATTATTCTAGACTGATGATATTACTATGTTAACCTCTGTCGATGGATACTTTTGCTTCTATTGTAGCTACTAGTAGTTTTGCCAACTTGGCAGCTACTTTGTCATCTTCCACCTGGGTGGTTGACTTTGGCACTTCTAGTCATCTACTTGATAAGGAAGATGCTATTGTCTTTATGCATCAGACACCAAATGTCATGCCCATATGGTTGGCTAATGGGTCCTACTCTCCAGTTACTGGTGTTGGTGAAGTTCATTTTTTTGATAGACTTAGGTTTACTAATGTTTATTGTGCTCTAGAATTTCCTATAAGCTTGCTTTTAGTATATTGTTTATGTAAAGAGCTTAAATATTAGGTGATACTTGATGAACATTTTGTGTATTTTCAGGGCACTCGGATGGGGACGATGATTGGTGGGGAAATTAAGCGTGGTGGACTCTACTACATCAACACTCCTCACCTGTTTGTTGGTGCTATTTCTGTGTCTGCAAATCCTATCCTATAGCACTGTTGTTTGGGTCATTCGTCTATCTTCAGATTGAGAAAAATGTTTCTAGATTCTTCTATTCTAAATAATTTTGATTGTGAAGTTTGTTACCTTGTTAAGCATCATTGAGTTTCTTTTCCTTCTAGAGACAATAAAAGATGTGATTTTCCTTTCCATGTCATTCATTGTGATGTTTAGGGGTCTTGCAGAGTTGCTCACTAGGGTATATGCCAATATTTTGTGGTGTTTGTGGATGATTTTAGTCACTTATCCTAGACATATTTTCTTCATAGTAGACATGAAATTTCTTCAATTATTAAGAAAATTTTTAATGAGATTTAGAATTTCTATTCTATGGGCATAAAAAATTTTTCTAGTGACAATACCTTAGAATTTATGCAAAAAGATGTTAGTGATTTTCCATCCATCAATGGTACACTACACCAAACATCTTGTGCCCATATTTCTCAACAAAATGGCATTGCTGAACGAAAATTGCACCATCTCCTTGATGTTGCCAGAACCATGATGTTAGCCACAAATGCTCCTAAATATTTTTGGGAGATGCTATCCTTATTGCCACTTACTTGATAAATAGACTACTATCTCCTCTACTTGATGGAATCACTCCACTATCTCTACTACAGCCTGATGTCATCACCTTTGCATTGCCACTGCGGATTTTTGATGCATATGTTTTGTTCATTTGTTTGGTGTGCTGGATAAGTTGTCCCCTCGGTCTTTTAAATGTCTTTATCTTAGTTATTCTAGAACCCAAAAGAGGTACAAGTGTTTTGATCTGATGGGGAGACGATACTATGTGTCTGTAGATGTGTCTTGTATTGAGAAGATTCCTTATTTCTCTATTGAGGGTGCTTCTCTTGAGTGGTTTTCTCAAACATACGATCGTTGTCACAAGTCTTCTATGTTTGTCCCTTTGCCTACTATGTAGGTCGAGGAGTAGGTAGACATCCCTTAATCCCCACCTTCATTGGTATCGGGTGATCCTCAGAGGCAGATAGATGACGGGCCTATTACTCATAGAAAGGCAGTGAGATCTTGTACTTTACACCCTATGACTAATTATATGTCTACTAACCATCTCAGTTCAACACTATAGAGTTTTTCTACAGCCCTTTCAGCTTTGGTGGTACCCAAGCATCATACTGAGGACATGCAGGACTCTGGTTGGAGACAGGCTATGCAGGTGGAAATGGATGCCTTTCTATCCTGATACACATGGGAATTGACTGTTCTTCCACCTAGGAAGAAGGTTGTGGACTGTAGATGGGTCTTCACTTTAAAATATCAGCCTGATGGATCAATTGAGCGACTTAAAGTAGGTTGGTCACCAAAGGATATACTCAAACTTATGAAGTAGATTATTTTGACACTTTTCTCTAGTTGTTAGATTGAACCCGACTGGGCTGATTTTATCTCTTGTTGTTAACCTGAGATGGCCATTGTATCGGTTAGATGTTAAAAATGTTTTTCTATATGAAGATTTGCAGGAGGAAGTCTATATGGCTCAACTACTAGGCTTTGTGGTTGAAAGAGGGAAGGTATATAGGTTCAAGAAGGCTATATATGGACTTAAGTAGAGTCTATGAGCATGGTTTAAGCGACTGAGTGTAGCTGTTCAACAGATTGGTTTTTGCAGATCCACCTTTGACCACTCTATTTTTATCCAAAGGACAAGTTCTGGTATGGTAGTCCTTGTAGTATATGTTGATGACATAGTTCTTACAAGAGATGACACTAGAGGCATTCACGAGATAAAGATATTTCTTCAGGAAACATTTGTTACTAAGGACTTTGATAGGCTACAATATTTTTTGGGCATAGAATGTGCCAGGAATTCCAAAGGAATGTCATTATCTCAAAGGAAGTATGTGCTTAAACTACTTGCAGAGACTAGGTTATTAGGTGCTAAGCCATCTATGGTGCCTGTAGAAGCACTTCAACAGTTATGAGAAGAGGAAGATCCTCCTTTTAAGTGTAAAGGAAGATATAAGAGCATGGTTGGTAAACTCTTTTACATCACTGTTACTCAGTCAGATATCACCTTTGCAGTTAACAGGGCAAGTCAACACATGAAGAATCCCTGATATAGTCACTGGAATGCAGTGTATCTTATTCTTCAGGATCTGAAGGGGACTCCAGGGAAAGGAATATTTATGAAAAATAATGGCCATCTTAATGTCCATCTATACTTTGATGCTGATTATGCAAGTAGTCTAGAGGAAAAAAGGTCTATAACGGGGTATGTTGTAAGACTCCTCATTATTTTTATTTTAATTCTAGTCTTGTACTGCTATTTACCCACACCTCTTCTTATATAAAGAGGTGTAGGGCTTTTTTGATGAAATAAGGTTGATCATTATTTCCCACTTAGTATCAAAGCACCGGTCCTAACTCGTGGCCCTAGTATCCCAATCAAGTAGACCTCCAAAACCCTAACTGCCCAAATCCCCCTCTCTCTCCTTGCTGGACTGCTGCCACCGCCAAGTATTGCTGTCACTAGTGATCGCAGAGGCTACAACAACCCCGCTAGCGACAACAGGCGTCGCTACCAATCCCCTTTGTAGGGTCACCGGTGGGCATGTGAGGGGCCAGCTACGACCACTAGGGCCACCACCGGTCTACCACCAGCCTTGTAGGCCACTAGCGATCTCTCACTGACCAACAGAAGGATTGTCGGTGAGGGTTGTCCTCTTCAAGCAATGGCAAGGAGGGACAGCAATCCCTGGATGGCCGCGCTAGCGTGATTCCCTGCACACTAGTGATGCATCGTTTGATTCTAGGGGCTCTATTGAAGTTGGTCTAATTTTCCGCTTATGGGTGCTTGAATCTTGTGATTAAGAGGTTCACCTTCTATTCTCAACATTTTCTATGGTCTAAAATTAAAGTTTCAGATCTAATTTTTGAGTTTTTCCTCCCTTTCAAGGCACGATGGCATTATTTAAATCATCCGAAGTGTCATCGGGTACCATTATGGAGGCGAGGACATATAACAACTCATCTTTTATGCCCATATCGAAGCTTGATGAGATCAATTATGCACAATGGTATCAGATGTTTCTCATGACTATGGAGGGTCATGATAATGAACATATATTACTGGAGGTAGAACCTGCCAATAAGATAGGCAAATATCTAACTTGGAAGAAGGATAATGCGATGGCGTGCTCCTAGATCATGAATACAGTACAATCTCGGATTGGAGATGATATCATGTATTATAAGACGACCAAGGAGATGTGGGATTCGTTACATAACACGTATTCTCACAAGAAGAATTTTAGTAAGGTCTTCTAGATTCACCATGATCTAGGAAGCCTTAAACAGGAGGGACAATCACTTGCTCAGTATTATACTTCTCTTAAGGGACTCTTTGAGAAGTATAATGCTTCCTGTCCTGTATGTACTTGTGTCAGTCAAATGGAATATTCGCCGTGAGTATGCAGTACTTTAGTTTTAGATGGTCTTGGACTTTAGTATGATGGGGCACATTCTTTGATCTTGGCTCCTTCCGATCTTCCATGACTGGAGGATACTTATAGTTGACTTAGCAGGATTGTGGTGAAGCCAGCCACTATTGATACTCTTAGGAAGACTATAGCTTTGGTCGCTTCTGGAGGTCATGGAGGACGTGAAGCTCCTTTCATTCATGGCAGGGGACATGGATGGGGTCAACCTAGTAGGTCCCAGACTACGTGCACCTTTTGTGGGAGAGATGGACATGATGAGGCTACATGTTGGATCAAATATGGTAGACCTTTTGTGGCTAACTAAGCCACTATTTCTTCTTCTGAGGATTAGTCAGGCATGGTCTCCCATGCAGAGTATGATGCAGTAGTGTAGGGACTTTCTCAGTTGACACAGGATTCTGCTCCTATTACATATACCGCAGCCTTTGCATCCTCCTCAGGTAGTACTCTTGCCTTTAGTTTTTACAGTGGATCTTAAGATGGTACTATGTGGCTGGTTGACTCAGGTGCGTCCAGGCACCTGAGTGGGGATCATTATTCTTTCAAGAAGATGTAGTCTATTCCCCCAGGTTGGACAATGCAGGTTGTAGATAACCGTCATTCTCGGGTAGATGGACAAGGGGATGTTGCAGTTACCCCTACTCTCAAATTGCCTAATGTTTTGATTGTTTTGATTTTCCAATTAGCCTATCGTCTGTCAGTAGAATTACAAAGGTTCTCTCAATTGTCGTGCTATTTTTGATGAGTTTGAATGTACCTTTTAGGACAATCTCATGAAGAGGACGATTGGTGGTGGATATGAGGAGGGGGTGTCTATCGCCTAATTCAAATGCCTATTGCAGCTTCTTGCAAGGGGGAGGTTGCCTTTACTACTGGTACAACCTTACAGTGGCATCGACGACTATGACATCTTTCTTTGGACATGCTACATTGAGTGATAACACACATCTCCCCAGCTATTAAGATTTTGTGTGATGCGTGTTAGATGGGAAAACATCATCGATTTACATATTCTGATAGTTCTCACTATAACAAAATAGGGTTTTAGCAACTATCTTTTAAAGACAGAATTTTTTTGGGGACTGATAAACGTTAGTTTATCATTATCCTTAGCATCCATTCACATCTACTTCTTAAGATTTTGTCAACTGCATTGGATTATATCGTTGCATTTAGCATGCATGTGCATTTAGGATTTAGAGCATACATTAGCATTCATTTCACATTATCTTATGTAATTTCCATTTGATTGCAAGGGATGAATGCATTGAAAATTAGAGAAACCCTGGCAATATGGAAGGCACTTAGAACATTTGTGAAGACATAAGCTCTAGTAGTTGGACCCTAGCTCAACTCAGCTGGATCCAACTCAAATACAGCTCATGCTAGCTCCAGACAGCTCTACTTAGCTCTACTTAGTAGCTTAGCTACCTAAGCTACTTGTAGAGCTCACCAGCAGCTCTTCATCAGCTCCACTAAGTTCCATGACAATTCATTTCAGCTCAGAGAAACTCCTTCCAGCTCATCCTCTACTTAGCTAAGCTATTAGCTAGCTTAGCTAGCTCCATTACTCAAGCTCCACCTCCATTTTCCTCCACATTAATAGCCATCCAACCTTGTTATAAACCATCCAAAATTACTACCAAAAATCCTCCATGGCACCTCTTCAACCTTGGTGCCAACTCTCCTTCCAAAGCACCCTTTCATTTTGGTGCCTAGGAAGCTTTCTACACACCACCCTAATACGTTCACACTACCACCACTTTAAGCCGCCCACACCCTTTCATGGACGTCCTACCTTACATTCACACTTGGCGCCAACCCTACCTTCCTTGACACCCTTTCAAATGGCGCAAAAGAAGCTTCCTAACCACTATCCAAGCCACCCTCCTTGGCACCCTTTCACATAACGCTAAGGAAGCTTCCTAACCACCATCTATACTAGCTTATAAAAAGATCCCCAGCCTACTATTATAATAATCCTTGGCAAGCAATAATTCTTCCTATAAAACACCTATAGCTACCATACATCCTACGACCAAGAAAGGAGGAGAGAAGAAGATTAAGGGAGTAACCTACCTGCTCCCTTGGTGCCTCCTTCCTCTTCTCTCTCCTTCCTTGTGCCACGCCAAGGAGTAAGCTCTTCACTAAGGAGGACGGCTAGGTAGGAGGAAAGAAGGGTGGAGGACGTCCACTCTTGAGAGGAGTAACTCAAGGAGCTAGAAGGAAATCTTCGTTAAGTCTGGGAGTTACCATTCTTGGAGTGAAGGCTACCCCAATTACTCAGGAGAATTTTTTGTCTTTTACTTTGTTGCCTTTTTAATTCCTATTAGTAGAAGCATTCATCTACCTAGGGATTAACTAAGTGAAATCTCTGCTTAGTTGAGCTCCCTAGGTACTCTGTAAACATTTCTTCTTAAATCAAGGGTTTAAAAATCGGACCGGTCATCGAATCGGTCAAGCTTCGATTTTGGTTTTTAGTGGTTTAACCGCTAGTTTGAACTGGTCGAACCGGTGATGATGTTATCATTAGAACTAGATCGGGAAAAATCGGACCGATCATGTTTAAGTTTGGTTTGTATTGGTTCAACTGGGTTGAATTGGGTTTAACTGAAATTTAATGCATAAAAAATTAAATATAACTATCACAAAATGTTACTTTGAATATGAAACATCCAATCACATTATAAAATAAAATGGAAGTACTAAAGACTAAACTAAAAAACATAAAGGGAATTATATAAAAAAAGAAAAATCAAGTTGTAATAGAAGGATTTCAAAATTTTCAGACAACATAAGCAAACAAAATCAGAAAAAAAATCTAAATTGATCTTCGTGACGATCATTCAGTATCATTGATATCCTGTAAAAGAGCAAATGAGAGAAAATTAGCTAAATGTTAACTTCATAATAATTTAGATATAATTCTAAGAAATTAAAATTTGCATAAGTTAGTATCATTGCAGACTTATTTTATGCCCTCCCTATTTAGTCAAGCCTCTAAATCTTGTAATGAAATATTTTCAGGTTCCTCTGTCCATTTCTCTACTAAGTTCATCCCTTCAAATGAAATAGGATCCCATCAATTTTCATTTTGACTCTCTCTTGAATTTTAAATCAACAACTACGATAGGTTAAAAATGACGTATAAAACTAATATTAAAAAAGTTAACAAATAAAACTTTATTTATAATATTATACCTTAATCTCAAATTATACTCTACATATGCAAGGTCATTTAACTTTGCGTGTAATAACTCGTTCCTTTTTATGGTGTGTATTTTCAAATACACTCCAATTTCTCTCACATGCTAATGCACTGCAAGTCTGATTTAATAATCTACTGGTCATTTTTTACAATGTGGGAGTTTTTCCACCAAAATTCTGTCACCACTCAACTATAATAAAAAATACATAATCATAACGTGAAGTAATATAAATAATAATAATTGGGTAAATTTTTAGAAGCTATAATGACTTACTAAGAGAAATTTGATTGTATGCCCGCTTTGTCATTGGATGACCAAACATTTCCCTAGCATTGCGATACATTCCAAGCTCTTTGTTTATTTGATTAATGTTAGGTTGTTGGTCATGAAACATCATGAGCATGACATCAAAAAAAGAAGTCATTATCTTATGCTTCCCGTATGAAATCTCTATGGAGTCCTTGTAATAAAATTCTGGATTCAAAAAGTAAGTTGCAGCATGAAAGGGGTGATGAAGTTGATTTTCTCACTTCTCATCAAATATCTTCAAATATTCCTTGTATTCATTTTGATCATCATCAAATGTAGTCTTGATTGTTGCTTTTGCTGCACGCACCCCAACATAAATGTAGCCCATTGAAAGCCATTCATCACTGTTCACCATTCGCAAAATTTTTATAAGAGGCTCAACAACCTCAATTACTTTGAAGCATAAATCCAAAAAATAGGAGCTTAATATGACGTCTTTGACTTCAGTGGCAATTCTTGTTTTTGAAATTTTATGCTCCAACCACCCTTTAGAAGCAACCATAGATATTAAGGAATCTTTTTGCTCACATAAACTCTGCAATACAAGAAAATTCGTCACAAATCTAGTGGTTGCTGGTCTAACCAATTCTTTTTTACAATGACTTTTCATCAAATTCAAGATATAACTATGGTTGTAGATGAATTTTGTTATCTTTCTCCCCTAGATAATGGCAGACTGAACAAAAGGCAATTCATCAAATTTCTCAAGAATAAGATCAATGTAGTGAGCTACATAATGACTCCAATCAATATGGTCATAATTATATTTCAATGCTTTTCTACTAGCAACATAGTTAGCTGCATTATCTGTAATAAGATGGATGACATTTTGCAGTCCCACAAATTCAATCACTTATTTGAATAAGCCACATAAATATTCCGATGTTTTTGAATGATTAGAAGCATCAACTGATTCAAGAAAAACAATTCCTTCAAAACAATATGCCAAGAAATTAATTAATGTTCTTTGTCGTCCATCCGTCCATCTATTTGCCATGAGTGTCCAACCAAAATTTTGCCAATGTCTTCTAAATGTTTTAATATAATCAGACATATCTTTCACATTTTCTTGTAATAATGGTTCACTTAACCTATATGCAGATGGTGCTTTATGACCAAATCCAACGGATGCAACAACATCCAACATCTCTTGAAACTCTGGAATTTCAATTGTGTGAAATGATATGTGTGCCTTAATAAACTACTTTGCAATTTTGAAATCAACAGCGTGAATAAGATCTTTTGAAGTCAAAACACTTTTGATTGAAGGTTGACTTCCATGTGTAGTAGCTAAAGGGAAATTTTTTTTTAAGCTATGGGTTTGAGAATCCTTCGATGCAGCACTAGTTGATGGTCCTGATGGCTACTGAGGTAAACCATGAAATGAAATTGATTGAGAGCCAGTGGAAGTCATTGCAAAGGTTTCATTAACTCTCCTTTTTTTTATTTGTTATGATTCCAATGTATTTTTCATTTGATACTCCACATCGCTTGGGACATTTCTATATGATTCGGTCTGCCCCTTTTTCTTTGTCAAGTGTTCCTTAAATCTGTGAATTCCTTCTCCACTGATAATCTTAGGACAGTAATTACATTTCATCTTGAAAGATTTTGATGAAATAAGTGTACAATGATCCCAAGTAATATCTTATTTTCTTCTAATTGCCATTTTATTAACTTTAGGAGTGGTGACTCCATCATTTCTATCAATTGTTCTATAAACAAAATAAGATAAAACAATATAAAACATGATACTCATCATTTTCACAAAATCATATCACAGCAAATACATGGGTAATCAAGTTACATATTTTCCACTTCAATCAATCTCATGCTTTTGAACAAGGAAGAGAAGGGGTTTTTCCCTTTACCTGTTGTAGCATTTTGACCTTTGGATTAAGTTTGAGATGTGCATTAATTCAGTGAGAGGTAGATGGACCTGAGAAATAGCAAGTGATAAACCTTATAAATTCTCACTACTAGAGGAGCAAACATGTGAAATATAGGAAGCTTTATGGAGGATCTGCACGTAATAATGACTTTTGTAGAGATTATCATATAATTTCTATCGGGTGTTGTTATGAACGCGTGCCCCAGACGTCTTTTAAGACGTCGGGGAGGTGGGCCAGACGTCGGACCAGACGTCTGGAATCACTTCCAGATGTCGTATCAGACGTCTGGGATCGTTGCCAGACGTCTGGGAATCTGTTATCTTTGACACGCGTGGGTCGTCTGCGCGCCTGAGCACGCAGACCCGCATATTCGCTTATTCCTTCCTCCTGCGGCTGCAGATTCCCCTGCCGCGCTCCTTCTCTCTCCTCCTCGCGCGGCCTTAAAAGGCCACGCGCTCTTCCGTCACCACCGCCTCCTTCCTCTTCTCCTTCAGCCAGTGAGCACGAGAGCGAGCGCGAGGTTGCAGCGGCAGCGGCGGCCGCAGTGAGCGCGGAGGAGGTGCTATGTGCGAGAGCGGCGCTCAGCCGTGAGGGCGAGCTCGCTGGGGCTGCCAGGGCCGGCGGGGAGCGCAGTGGGTGCGGGGCGACGCGGGGGGGACTGCTGCGGTCCGAGCAGCAGGCGCACGAGGTGAGACGAGGCGCGGCGTCGCGAGTGGAGGGCGAGTCGCGGCCTGATTCTGGAAACATTTCCAGAATCAGACATCTGGGCTGATAGCCAGACGGCGGGGGCGACGTCTGGAAGACCATCTAGACGTCTGAAAGGTGAGTTCTTCCGTCTTCTTCCTTCCTGTTGACTGACCGTACTGAGAGAGAGAGTTGGGTGCGCGCAGGCTCGGTGATTCGCCATCCAACGCGAATCAGACGTCTGGCTGTAGTACCAGACGGCGAGAGCGACCTCCAGACGTCCGGGGTGACCATCAGACGTCTGGGAACTAGGCCAGACGTCCTCGCAGGCTTCTGGACGTCTGAGAAACCACGCAGAACAAGGCAATTCTCTGATCCACTTTTTAAGACGTCCAGACGTCTGATTTTGCACAGTGTCGTCGTTTTCGACCCGTTGAGGGCTCGTTCGGGTTCTGTTTTCCGCGTTTTGAGTTGCGTTCTTTCCGGAATTAAATCCTCTACCCATCTACAGTAGCTATACACTATTTTGAGACACTCCTTGTGTTTGATCCTTGTGATAGGACCTCGTTCCGTTGTAGTCTTGGGGGTCGCGGAGGCACGTGGGATTCCCGATCACGCCCCCATTACTCCCGTCGTACCTGGTAGAGTGGCTTTTAAGTATAACCTGTTAAATTGTGGAATAATAAATAGAACCTAGGACATTGCATGAATCCTAGGAATGAAAAACAGATTGAATGATAGATCCTAGGTGTTGCATGAATCCTAGGGCTGGAAAACTAGTGGAACAGATGAATACTGCAGTCTTGGAAAAATGGAAAGGAACAAATAGCTGCCTGTAATTGAATTAACAGTTGCCTGTTGAATAAATAAACGTGTTTGAGAACATGGATTGTGATAACGTGAAATTGGAAGGTGAAACTTAGACGTTCTGAGCTGGAACCCTACGGGGAAGTAGGAGTAGAACTCCTGGAAAGTGAATGGAATAGAATTGGGGAAGTGAGCTGGCCCTTGAGTATGGAGTACCAAGGAGAGCGACTGTCCCCCTGTTTAGTGCAGAGTGGAGCTAGCCGCCCCAGGGACCCAGGGTTAGGACTCGCCACTCTGTACCGACTTGCTGGCCCTCGTGTACGTAGTACCGAGGAGAGCTACTAGTGTAGGGAGGTACTAGCTACCCCACGTTCCCCGGGGTTCTACTAGCCTCCCACACCGACTTGTTAGGCCCACTGGGGCAAACCAGGGTAGTCAGGCGAGGGTGCGCGGACTGTGGAGGGGCAAGGCCCCTGTTTGGTTACTGTGGAGGGGTTGGACCCCTGTTACTGAGAGGGCTCTACCCTGTACCGGTTCCGTGCTGTGCTTTGGGCGCACCCGTTAACGGAAACGACTGACCGCGTGCCAGTGCGGGTTAGCTGACCGTGCGTTTACCGCGCGTGCCGTAGTCACCGTTACGTCTGTCAGTGACCTTGGGGTGGTTGACTGAGAGTAGGATCACCACGGGGGACTCTCTCGGCCAGGAGAGCACCACGTGCTACTTCTACTGTTCGGAAAAGACTGCAATCAAGATCGTTCCCATGAGGAACATTCGAGATCAAGTGAAAGATCTGAGAAATAGATAAATCGTGAGATAATTGAAAGATTGAAATAAAGAAAGTAACAGAACTTAACAGCTACTGTACACTCTACTGTTTCTTTAGTTTTAGTTGCCACTCTACTTAGCGTTTTGCTGACGTGTTATACTCGTTACCTTTCAGGACCAGGTGTTGAGCAGCCAGGGTCAGCGGCTGCAGAGGACGCTGGGCCGAGTAGGGTCCAGTAGAGTTACCACTGTTTCTTGTACCTCTTTTTGTTCCGTTATAGTGAGTAGTTCTTGTTTCCGCTGTACTTTTCTTTACCTGCAGTTCATATTTAGTTATGAATGTTGTTCTACTGTTGTGGTGGTATATACTGTAGTAGTTTCTTTCCTTGCTACTGTATTTTCTTACTGTTAGTTATATTCATGTTGAATGTGGTTTATTTTACTGCTCTTTTGGTTACTTCGTCGTTGGACGACTAGGTCTTGGGATTAGTTGAGTCGGTTCGGTTCTCGTGTCTCGTAGGGGCTCGGGAATCGGGTCGTTATAAGATGGTATCAGAGCAAGGTCGTCTCGAGAAGTGAATCAACTGACTGGAAAATAACCAATTCATATGTCCATAACTAGAGTAGCCACCACAACATATCTTTTGACATGAGCTCTTAGACATTTCTGTTCGGTATCGTTCCGTAGTGACGTTTTTCCGTTTTGTTTTGCGTCTCCTTACAAGAGATGCCTCGTCGCGGGATTGGCGAGACTGGCCGCGGGCGCGGCCGGGGACGAGGTCGGCGAGGTGGATGTGCCGTTGTTGACGTCTCGGTGGACCAGCCACCACTCCCGGGCATCCAGGCCCAGGACCTCGCCAAACTGATACGAGACATTATACGAGAGGAGCTCCACCCACCGCCCCGAGCACCTCCTCCTGGGGCTGCAGAGGGGGAGTCCTCTGTGGGACCACGTGACGGACACGGCGCTAGACACAAGCGGGGATGGGCCGCTGCCGCCCCCACCTTCTTCAGGCACTTCTGTACACGAGGCACCTTCGCCTGGAGGTGCACCAGCACCTCCCCTACAGTGCCACTTCGAGCTTTTCGGGCAGTTCCGGAAGCTGAAGCCCCCCTCCTTCAAGGGGGATGAGGACCCGACCGAGGCAGAGGACTGGCTTGAGCAGCTGGAGAAGATCTTCGACACCCTTCGCCCCCCGATGGAGTGCCACGTGGCCTTTGCCACGTACCAGCTGGAGAGTGCGGCACGCAGGTAGTGGAGGGCGGTCCGGGGACAGGAGAGGGACGAGCCGACGTGGGACCAGTTCGTCACCCTCTTCTGCGAGCAGTACTTTCCTCAGACGTGGCAGGACCAGAGGAGGCGGGAGTTCCACACTCTCCGCCAAGGGACGATGACTGTGAGCGCGTACCGCACGCGTTTCTTGGAGCTGTCCCGCTTTGCAGTGACAACGGTAGCCACTGAGGAGGAGCGCCTTTGGAGGTTCACCGAGGGGCTATGGCCTGCGATCCGGGGGTATGTCAAACCCCTGAAGCTGCCTACGTTTTCGAGGGTGGTAGAGACAGCTATGACTTACGAGGAGACCAACCCGTCCGTGCGAGACACCGACGGCGGGCGGAAGAGGCCCTTCCAGCCAGACTTCTCACAGGGCCGAGAACGGAGACACGTGGCGTCCGCAGGAGAGCCGTCACGTTTTGCAGGGCCATCAGTGGCCTTTGGGGGCCCTTAACAGGGGCCAGTCGGCAGCACCAGACCCCCGTTTAGCCGACAGTAGGGACCCACTGAGGGCGGGAGTCGGGTTCCCCTCTGTTACCAGTGTGGCCAGCCGGGCCACATCAGGAGGGACTGCCCGTCTAGGGCAGGAGGTCAGCAGATACTCCTCGCGTAGAGCACTGGAGGGCGCGCAGGAGGCCGCGGTTCCCAGGCGCGAGGAGGAGGACAGTAGTCGCGAGGAGGGTACCGGCCAGCACCTACCCGTCCGACGCAGAGTGTGGCTGCTTCGTCCGCACCTAGAGCTGAGGGGCATATCAACGCCCTAACACACAGGGACGCCAGAGCTTCTGGATCGGTGGTAGCAGGTATGGTTTCAGTTTCCGGCAGACTCGTTTACACGCTTTTCGATTCCGGTGCTATGCACTCGTTTGTCGCAGTCAGTTTCGCAGTTAGTTTGGACCAGGATTATACACTGTTAGAGAATCCGTTCGTAATCAGAGGTCCGAGTGGTCAGCTGTTTGTAGCTGAGGAGGTGTACACGGATTGCGAGGTCAGCGTCGGGGGACATAGCCTGCCAGCTGACCTAATTATGATACAGATGGAGGACTTTGGAGTGATTCTGGGGATGGATTGGCTGTCCGCTTACCACGCCTTGGTGGACTGTTTTGAGAGGAAGATCGTCTTCTCCATTTCGGAGTTGCCTTCTTTCGAGTTTTACGGACAGCACTTGCGGATGGTTCTGGACACTCTGAGACGACGCCGGCTGTACGCCAAATACAGCAAGTGTGAGTTCTGGTTGAGGGAGGTGACCTTCCTAGGTCATGTGATCTCTGGAGACGGCTTGGCTGTGGACCCAGCTAAGGTCGAGGCAGTGCTCAGGTGGGAGAGACCGCGTTCAGTTACTGAGATTCGCAGTTTCCTGGGACTGGCAGGCTACTACAGACGATTCATCAGAGGATTTTCACAGATTGCGCGTCCTATGACACAGTTGACCCGGAAGGACGTGCCCTTCGCTTGGACAGACGCCTGTGAGGCGTGTTTTCTGGAGCTGAAGGAGAGGTTGACCTCGGCTCCTGTGCTCACCATCCCTGACAGTAGTGGCGGGTTCGTTGTGTACACGGACGCCTCCTTGCAGGGGTTAGGAGGTGTGCTCATGCAGAGGGGTCACGTTGTCGCTTACGCTTCGCGGAAACTGAAGCCCCATGAGCATACCTACCCTACCCACGACCTAGAGTTGGCAGCTGTTGTCTTCGCGCTGAAGACTTGGAGGCACTACTTGTACAGTGAGACCTTCGAGATTTTCATAGATCACAAGAGCCTCAGATACCTTTTTGATCAGAAGGAGCTCAACATGAGACAGAGACGTTGGTTGGAGCTCCTGAAGGACTACGACTGCAGCATCTCCTACCACCCGGGAAAGGCCAATGTGGTGGCTGACGCCTTGAGCCGTAAGGCGCCCGCACTCTTGGCCAGTCTACAGTTACAGAGTTGGAGCCTTTTGGAGGAGGTGGGCAGTTGGCGACCCCTAGAGTTACGAGGGTACTGTGGGGCAGTGACGGTGACACGGCAGATTAGGCCAGAGCTGATAGATCGCATCATCACAGGACAGATGGCCGATCCGTACTTGCAGTCTTTGCGCGACAGAGTGCTGTCAGGAGACCTAGGGGACTTTTCTTTCACAGACCAGGTGTTACGCTTGAGGGGACGGTTGTGCGTTCCCAGAGACGAGGAGCTGTTGAGAGAGCTCCTGACTGAGGCACGCGGTTCCAGATTCACCATACATCCCGGAAACACGAAAATGTACGACTTGAGACGCGAGTTTTGGTGGAGAGGGATGAAGCGGGATGTGGGTGAGTTCGTGCAGCAGTGCTTAGTGTGCCAGCAGGTGAAAGCCGAGCATCAGAGGCCTGCAGGGCCGCTTCAGCCGCTTCCAGTGCCAGAGTGGAAGTGGGAGAGCATCACCATGGACTTGGTGGTGGGCTTACCTGTTACCCAACGGGGACACGACGCAGTCTGGGTAATAGTGGATAGACTGACGAAGACGGCGCGATTCTTGCTGATCCGAGTCACTTTGGGACCAGCACAGTTGGCAGAGAGGTATATCCGGGATGTGGTACGACTACACGGAGTTCCGTGGGAGATCGTATTCGACCGGGATACCCGCTTTACGTCTCAGTTTTGGGCTGAGTTTCAGCAGGCCTTGGGGACGCGGTTGAGGTTTAGTACGGCTTACCACCCCCAGACGGACGGACAGTCTGAGCGCACGATACAGACGCTTGAGGACCTTTTGCGTGCCTGTGTACTGGACTGGAGGGGCTCTTGGGAGGAGCACCTGCCCCTGGCGGAGTTTGCATACAACAGTTATCACTCGAGCATCGGCATGGCTCCCTACGAGGCTCTGTACGGACGGAGGTGTACGGCACCCTTGAGTTGGGTTGAGGTGGGGACCAAGTGGGAGGTTGGCCCCAGGTTGATCCGGCAGAGTCAGGAGGTAGTTGAGCAGATCCACAGACGACTCCGCACTGTCAGGAGCAGACAGAAGAGCTACGTGGATCGGAGACGTAGAGAGGTGCAGTTTGAGGTTGGGGACCACGTCTTCCTTCGTGTTTCGCCCATGAAGGGCTTATAGCGGTTTGGGGTGAGAGGGAAGCTCGCGTCGAGGTTTGTGGGGCCCTTTGAGGTCCTGGAGCGGGTTGGACCCGTTGCTTACAGGCTTGCCCTCCCCCCGCAGCTTTCTGGTGTGCACTACGTGTTCCACGTGTCCAACCTCAGGAAGTACTTAGTCGATCCCAGTTACGTACTGAGTCACGAGAGCGTCGAGGTGGGTGATGACCTGACCTACCCCGAGCGGCCAGTGCAGATTCTAGACCGAGCCGTCCGCAATTTGAGACAGAAGCAAGTACCCCTGGTAAAGGTTTTGTGGAGGAGCCAGCGATACGAGGAGGCTACCTGGGAGCCTGAGGCGGCAATGCGGGAGCGGTACCCGGAGCTTTTCGCGGGTTCGTCTTTTCGGACCGGCTTCGGTCCTCTTTGAATTTGTTATGGTTATTTGGATGTCTTTTCCGCACCCTAGTTAACGCAAGTTTCGGGGACGAAACTTCCTTTGAGTTTGTTATATTGTTATGAACTCGTGCCCCAGACGTCTTTTAAGACGTCTGGGAGGTGGGCCAGATGTCGGACCAGACGTCTGGAATCACTTCCAGACGTCGTATCAGACGTCTGGGATCGTTGCCAGACGTTCGAAAATCTGTTATCTTTGACACGCGCGGGTCGTCTGTGTGCCTAAGCGCGCAGACCCGCATATTCGCTTATTCCTTCCTCCTGCGACTGCAGATTCCCTTGCCGCGCTCCTTCTCTCTCCTCCTCGCGCGGCCTTAAAAGGCCACGCGCTCTTCCGTCACCACCGTCTCCTTCCTCTTCTCCTTCAGCCAGTGAGTGCGAGAGCGAGCGCGAGGTTGCAGCGGCAGCGGCAGCCGCAGTGAGCGCAGAGGAGGTGCTGCGTGCGAGAGCGGCGCTCAGCCGTGAGGGCGAGCTTGCCGGGGCTGCCAGGGCCGGCCGGCGGGGCGACGCGGGGGGGACTGCTGCGGTCCGAGCAGCAGGCGCACGAGGTGCGGCATCGCGAGCGGAGGGCGAGTCGCGGCCTGATTCTGGAAACATTTCCAGAATCAGACGTCTGGGATGATAGCCAGACGGCGGGGGCGACGTCTGGGAGACCATCCAGACGTCTGAAAGGTGAGTTCTTCCGTCTTCTTCCTTCCTGTCGACTGACCGTACTGAGAGAGAGAGTTGGGTGCGCGCAGGCTCGGTGATTCGCCATCCTACGCGAATCAGACGTCTGGCTGTAGTACCAGACGGCGGGAGCGACCTCCAGACGTCCGGGGTGACCATCAGACGTCTGGGAACTAGGCCAGACGTCCCCGCAGGCTTCTGGACGTCTGAGAAACCACGCAGAACAAGGTAATTCTCTGATCCACTTTTTAAGACGTCTGGAAGAAGTTCCAGACGTCTGATTTTGCACAGTGTCGTCGTTTTCGACCCGTTGAGGGCCCGTTCGGGTTCCGTGCGTTTCGAGTTGTGTTCTTTCCGGAATTAAATCCTCTACCCGTCTACAGTAGCTATACACTGTTTTGAGACACTCCTTGTGTTTGATCCTTGTGATAGGACCTCGTTCCGTTGCAGTCTTGGGGGTCGCGGAGGCACGCGGGATTCCCGAACACGCCCCCATTACTCCCGTCGTACCTGGTAGAGTGGCTTTTAAGTATAACCTGTTAAATTGTGGAATCATAAATAGAACCTAGGACATTGCATGAATCCTAGGAATGAAAAACAGATTGAATGATAGATCCTAGGTGTTGCATGAATCCTAGGGCTGGAAAACTAGATTGTATGATAGATCCTAGGATACGGCATGAATCCTAGGACGGGAAAACTAGTGGAACAGATGAATACTGCAGTCTTGGAAAAATGGAAAGGAACAAATAGCTGCCTGTAATTGAATTAACAGCTGCCTGTTGAATAAATAAACGTGTTTGAGAACATGGATTATGATAACGTGAAACTGGAAGGTGAAACTTAGACGTTCTGAGCTGGAACCTTACGGGGAAGTAGGAGTAGAACTCCTGGAAAGTGAATGGAATAGAATTGGGGAAGTGAGCTGGCCCTTGAGTACGGAGTACCAAGGAGAGCGACTGTCCCCTTGTTTAGTGCAGAGCGGAGCTAGCCGCCCCAGGGACCCGGGGTTAGGACTGGTCACTCTGTACCGACTTGCTGGCCCTCATGTACGTAGTACCGAAGAGAGCTACTAGTGTAGGGAGGTACTAGCTACCCCACGGGCCCCGGGGTTCTGCTAGCCTCCCACACCGACTTGTTAGGCCCACTGGGGCAAACCAGGGTAGTCAGGCGAGGGTGCGCGGACTGTGGAGGGGCAAGGCCCCTGTTTGGTTACTGTGGAGGGGTTAGACCCCTGTTACTGAGAGGGCTCTGCCCTGTACTGGTTCCGTGCTGTGCTTTGGGCGCACCCGTTAACGGAAACAACTGACCGCGTGCCAGTGCGGGTTAGCTACTCGTGCGTTTACCGCGCGTGCCGTAGTCACCGTTACGTCTGTCAGTGACCTTGGGGTGGTTGACTGAGAGTAGGATCACCACGGGGGACTCTCTCGGCCAGGAGAGCACCACGTGCTACTTCTACTGTTCGGAAAAGACTGCAATCAAGATCGTTCCCACGAGGAACATTCGAGATCAAGTGAAAGATCTGAGAAATAGATAAATCGTGAGATAATTGAAAGATTGAAATAAAGAAAGTAACAGAACTTAACAGCTATTGTACACTCTACTGTTTCTTTAGTTTTAGTTGCCATTCTACTCAGCGTTTTGCTGACGTGTTACACTCGTTACCTTTCAGGACCAGGTGTTGAGCAGCCAGGGTCAGCGGCTGCAGAGGATGCTGGGCCGAGTAGGGTCCAGTAGAGTTACCACTGTTTCTTGTACCTCTTTTTGTTCCGTTATAGTGAGTAGTTCTTGTTTCCGCTGTACTTTTCTTTACCTGCAGTTCATATTTAGTTATGAATGTTGTTCTACTGTTGTGATGGTATATACTGTAGTAGTTTCTTTCCTTGCTGCTGTATTTTCTTACTGTTAGTTATATTCATGTTGAATGTGGTTTATTTTACTGCTTTTTTGGTTACTTCCTCGTTAGACGACTAGGTCTTGGGATTAGTTGAGTCGGTCCGGTTCTCGTGTCTCGTAGGAGCTCGGGAATCGGGTCGTTACAGGTGTGTGTACAAACAATATGTGGATCGTGGACCTGGATTCATATAACACCCTAGTTTGTACATGCACACTTACCCCATTCATTTGCTCTTTATCAAAGAAAATGATGGAAGAATCTAGGAACCCGCTTGTGGTGATGGATTTCCACAAATCTTCTGACTTTGACTGAAGCCCATGTACTTAATTTTTACATTGTGTCAGAGCAAGGTTCAACTTTGTTGATGATCTTTTCTAGATGTGCTGGGGTTTTGATCACTGTTACTACAATAGCCAGCACTACAGTAGCAGCACTGTGATAGTGCCACTACAACAGCATAGTTGTTATACCAGTGTATGTGAAGCCTTGTATTACACAACCAAAATATCTATGTAATACGTACCATAGAAGGGTTTAGGTTTCAAATTGATGGCAGAATCAAAATAAACACACAACTCAAAGTATATGTCCAACATCCAAATGCAAAAGCACACGATCAATCAAAAGGGGTAACGAGAGCAAGCTGATACCTGATTTGACCACCCCCACGGGATGATCCTTCCCGTCGGTTGCTGCGTGCACGCGTGGTGGGAAGGAGGTGGCGAGGCGTGCACGCGTGGTGGGAAGGAGGCTGCGAGGTGCTGTTGCGTGCGCATGCAATGGGAAGGAGGTCGATGTCGGCGTGCGCGCGTGGTGGGAAGGAAGTTGGCGAGGTTGTTGCAATGGGAGGGGAACGGTCTTGACTCTCGACTAAGGCATTGGCGGGAGGGGGAAGGCTACAGCTTTGATTCTTCGAACTTTTGATCGCTCCAATTTTATTTTATTTTTTTGTCTTTTTTTAGTTTTTTTGGTGGGCGACAGGTGGATTGGTCGGTCCCGGTCCACCAGGTCACATCAGTTGAACCAGGTTTTGGCTGGTTCTACCGATTTAAAGACCTCATTTTAAAAATCAATCAGTTCGACTGATCTATTGCCGGTTCCTGGTCCAATCGATTGGATCGGCCGGTTTGGTCCGATTTTATTAACCTCAGGAGTGGGATGAACCTCATTAGGGACTTCATCATTTTTATCCATTGTTCTACAAACAAAATAAGATAAAACAATATGAAACATGATTCTTGCCCATTACTCATCATTTTCACAAAATCATATCACATCAAATACATGGGCAATCAAATTACATATTTTCCACTTCAATCAATCTGATGCTACTGAATAAGGAAGAGAAGGGGTTTTTCCCTTTACCTGTTGTAGCATTTTGACCTTTGGATTAAGTTTGAGATGTGCATTAATTCAGTGAGAGGCAGATGGATCCGAGAAATAGCAAGTGATAAACCTTATAAATTCTCACTACTAGAGGAGCAAACATGTGAAATATAGGAAGCTTTATGGAGTATCTGCATGTAATTATGATTTTTGTAGAGATTATCTTATAATTTCTATCGGGTGTGTGTACAAACAATATATGGATCGTGGATCTGGATTCATATAACACCCTAGTTTGTACATGCACACTTACCCCATTCATTTACTCTTTGTCAAAGAAAATGATGGAAGAATCTAGGAACCCTCTTGTGGTGACGGATTTCCACAAATCTTGTGACTTTGACTGGGCTTCCATGTACTTAATTTTTACATTGTGTCAGAGCAAGGTTCAACTTTGTTGATGATCTTTTCTAGATGTGCTGGGGTTTTGATCACTGTTACTACAACAGCCAGCACTACAGTAGCAGCACTGTGATAGTGCCACTACAGCAGCATAGTTGTTATAGCAGTGTATGTGAAGCCTTGTATTACACAACCAAAATATCTATGTAATACGTACCATAGAAGGGTTTAGGTTTCAAATTGATGGTAGAATCAAAATAAACACACAACTCAGAGTATATGTCCAACATCCAAATGCAAAAGCACACGATCAATCAAAAGGGGTAACGAGAGCAAGCTGATACTTGATTTGACCACCCCCACAAGATCATCCTTCCCGTCGGTTGCTGTGTACGTGCACGGTGGGAAGGAGGCGGCGAGGCGTGCACGCGTGGTGGGAAGGAGGCAGCGAGGTGCTGCTGCGTACACGTGCAATGGGAAGGAGGTCGGCGTCAGCGTGTGCGCGTGGTGGGAAGGAGGTTGGCGAGGTTGTTGCAATGGGAGGAGAACGGTCTTGACTCTCGACTAGGGCAGCAGCGGGTGGGGGAAGGCTGCAACTTTGATTCTTCAAACTTTTGATCGCTCCAATTTTGTTTTTGTTTTTTTTTTTTAGTTTTTTTGGTGGGCGACGGGTGGACTGGCCTGTCCCGATCCACCGGGTCACATCGGTTGAACCAGGTTTTGGATGGTTCTACTGATTTAAAGACCTTTTAAAAATCAATCGGTTCGATTGATCTATTGCCGGTTCCTAGTCCAATCGGTTGGATCGGTTGGTTTGGTCCGATTTTTAAAACCTTGTCTTAAATAGTAAAGTGCTTTTTTTTTTCAAGTAGCAACTTTATTATTTTTTGTGCATCGCATTTCCTTCTTAATTATCCTAGGTGTACTTGATTAGGGTGAACTTAGGAATATAGACTTTATCTCATTTACTTAAGCATAGTCCATTCATCTTTTTGTGCCTCGATTATTTTAAAACTCTAAAATTTTACAAAAGTCAAAATACAAAAAGAGAAGTAATTGATTTTAGAGTCGAGAGAGAGAATCACTTAATTGACTAATAAATTAACTTTCTTGAATAACTTTAGACACCATCATTATTTAGATTTATAAATTTAAAAATCAATCGATTTTATTTATTACAGCGACATAACTCACATTAATTATCAATCACGTATTTTCCATATAAAGGATAAAAAAAAATAGGTGACGGATAATCTATCACTAAAAAAATTAAACCAATTTAATCAAAATTTGGTCACTTTATTTAATGTAAATGAATTCGTTTCCCGCTTCAGCGCCCTGAAACTTCTCCGCTCCCGCTCAAGCTAATCCCATCCCGCTCAGGTTTACCCCACGCCTCTCAACCACGTTGAATCTCCCCAACCCTTCCCATCCCACGCACGACTTCCTCCCAGCCGTCACCTCTATTCCATGCCGCTGCCTCTCTTCCGTGAGTTCCTGCCATGCAAGCCCCTTCCACATGGCTGCCTCTATCCGACGCTTAGAGGAGGGTGCACCAACACGAGGGTTTGGAGGAGGGTGCCTGTTTATGGGGCACGGAATTGGGTTTTAAAATAATACATCGTAGTATAGTTAAAATCGTTTTGAAAACAAATATATTTTATTACTCGAAGTTTAAGTCTGAGGTCGAACACAGGGAGTAAATGGAATTTATACACTAATCCCAATAATAGATGTAAATTGAATATATAAAACTACTCAAAATTTACTTTAGAATGTAAAGTAGGAGTATATAGAGCATAAAAAGAATTGTAGCCACAAATAATAGAGATCTGATGAAAATTGGACGTTTGATTATAAAATCAGACGTCTTATAAGTGTGGTGCTACAGTGTCTTCTTATTTTTTTCCTTCTTCTTCTGCCTTCTGTTTCTTCTTCTTTCTTCTGTTCCTTTCCTTTGTCGTTGGCTTCTTTCTTCTGTCTTCTTCTTCTTTTATCGTTGGCTTCTTTCTTCTTTGTTCTTTGCCCTGCGAGCCTCAACTACTTTCTTCTTCCTTCTTCTTCCTCTTTCCTTAGTTTCTTTGCAACTCTTCAGCTCTCTTCTGCCTTCAGCCCTTTAGCTTCCTCTTTCAGCCTTGCAGTGCCTTCTCCTTCCTTAGCTACTGTGGTTGCCACCCTTTCTTCCTTGGCTTCACCTTCGGCTTCTTCTTTTCCTTTCCCTGCAAGAGCAAAACCTACCCCTACCCTCCCCCGCGAACTCTCCTCTCTTTTCTCTCTTAGGCTCGCTCTCCCAAAGCCTTCTTGGGTAAACGGGTCGGGTTAGTGCGCTCGGGAGCAAGCCCACCAGCGTGTGTGGTGGGCGAGGAGTGCGTGGGTAGTCGGGTCGAGAACCAGGTCCGCGGAGGTGTGGGTCGTGGACGAGGCATAGGCGCTAAGCCCCTGGCACCTTTTCAACTTATACCACACCGTTTGCTCGAAAACTTCTAAGGTGGGACTAAATGTCCCACCTTCTTCTCGCGCGCGCTCGCAGCAGGTGTCGCGCTTAATTGCAGCAGATGCGGTGCCCTCCAAAGACAATCACTTGGCTGAGGTTATGCATGAGACGATTCCGCGTCGCCTGGGACTTGGAACTTGGAGCGAGGCTACTTGGCTCAAGCTTGCAAGCAAGCTTCGTGCCTGCTTCAATGGCGACGGAGGTCTAAACCTGCACTCATGCAACACGGCCTTTCGACCTCATCAGGACACGCAGGAGGCTTCACCGTGGCACGGCGAAGATGTCTCAGTGGTCGACTTGGCACGGGACGGCCTGGGCGTGCGTGCCTAGGTCGTTCTGTGGTTTTGGAGATGGGTGTGTTCGGGAGTAGTGTGTGGAGTGTGTGGCGGTTAATGGAAAGAGGGAAGATGATCAACGGGATGTGGTGAAGCTTTTGAGGTAGTTGGCGAGGTGGATGGTTGTGTGGAATGGCGGAAGTACCTCGTCGGTGGTTTGTCGAGGTGGAGAAGATGACGGTGGTGTGTGAGCGTCGAGGGGTATTTTAGGAAATAAAGAGGGGGAAATAGGAAAAGGAGAGAGGGGGGAAGTACCTGACCTAGTTTAAAGACGAAAGGAGAAGGGATGGCGGACGGCTCATGTCTATCGTCACCGGAGACGAAGGTCCCAGTAAGAGGGGGACGGCGATGACGAGGAGGCAGGCGCGTGCGCAGGTGTGGCGCGACGCGGACGACGGAGGCAAAGGCAACTCTGCCACTGATATTGTGGCAGAGTGACAAGAGGAGGAGGTAAAGGTCGTCGGAGCTCGCTGGGAGTTTGGCCGGAGCAGAAGAGAGGAAATTGGGGATTATCTCCGGCCAAATCAAGCTGGGGATCTGCGGACGGATTAGGGCACCCTTTTATAACCCCTGGCGGAGGGCCTTGTGCTTGGAAGGCAAGCTTCCAAGCATGGGCAAGCCACCGGAGTTGGAAGGTCGAAAAGACCCAAATCTCTCATGCTTTCGCATGAGAGATTACGTAGGAATTGGAGCTCAAGATTGGGTTCATATGAACGAGAATTCCTTAAAGAATATTCCTTTCAAATTTGAGAGGGATTCTCTGAAGAATCAAGGAGATGTCCCCCTCAAATCCTCGTCGGAGTAGGATTCCTCCGTTGTAATGGCGGAGGGACCTAATTGCAAAGAACGACGAGGAAGATAGGGGGTGTCTGCAAGAGTTTTCAAAAGCTAGAGGTATAAATGTAATTGGGTTGGAATGTTTTGCAAAGTAGGTCAAGGTGAACTCCCTTTAGGTCCAAATTTTAGTATAAACCTAATTTGGACCTAAGGAATCCAATTGTGAAGTTGGATTTTATGTTTGACCACGTTTAATTGGGCATTTTATACAAAAATCTAATTTAGGGCAAATATTTGAAAGAGACTTCTATTTAGGTTAAAATAGGTTCTAAGGGCCAAATTGAAGGTTCTAAACCCTAGAGGATGTTTTTCCATGAATTTTAGAGGATTTAGGTGAATTTTATCCTGACCAGAACTTTGTTAAATTAAGTAGATCTGTTTTAGAGTTACAAGAAGTTATCTAACTCCCAGATTTCACATTAACCATTTTCTGTTTGAACCAACCTACTTTTTATCTTGTTAAGATCGTTTAACCTATGTTTAGCCCCTTAGAGATCCTGTTGTTGCACTGCAATGGTAAAATTATAATTTTACCTTTTGTTTCTTACTTTTTCCTCAGATTAGTTATTCCTTGAGTTAAGCCCTTTATTTGATTATGTAGGAAATTTTATTCTCTTTTCTAGATAAAAAGAGCTAATTAGAACTCATGATTGGTGTTCCCATTAGTGCTCCCAGACTCTCCTCCTCGTCATCGCTGCGACCTCCACCTCCAATCTCCTCCCGCACATCACTGCCACATTACCACCCCCGGAGCTCACATCCTCCTCTGATCTCGTCCTCAAGGTACATTGCAGATCTCCTTCTCATCGTCGATCTCCTCCGAACTACAATCTTATCCTATCTCGTATTCTATATATGTGTCGCTTCGTTGTGATCATTTCGCTGCATCTTATGGCCTTGCTCTGTCATTGCTATTATCTCCACTCATCACCGCTACCATTCTTGTCCCTTCTCAGGTAATCTCAATCTCTGCTCTTACTTAGTGTTTGAGAAGCCGTAGTGTTATTCCTACTTAGGGTTTTTATTGTTGGAAATCTAGTTGGGATACTTGTAATAAGAGTGGATCTTCGTACGGTGCCCTCGCAGGGTTGGCTTTAGCAGCGATGCTCGCTTGGGGCCTCCTCAGGCTACCATGGAGGAAGCGAGCACGGCCAACAGGGGGACCCCGCGATCTCCTCGAAGATCTCTCGACAGGTCATGAGCTTGAGGGAGTCGGAGGCAGTTGCCGTCTTGCGGTCGCCCCTCCAGCTCGAGCTCGGGCAGATTGTGAAGAAGTTTAATGGGGTTAAAAAGGAACGTGTGCTTGGAGCGCTAGAGGGCGCTGGGCTTTTTAAAGCTGAAGGGTTGGTCAAAGTGAAAGTTCTCTTCTGTAGCACTAAAAATGGGCGTTCATCCTTTGTCAGGCAGTTAGAGCCCGATTAACATATTGACACCAGTGCAGATATAATGCCTATACTAGCTTGATTCATCAGATACCAACTTCACATTTCAGTAGCCACATCTGACATTCTAGCTTCCAATGTATTCACGTCTGAGAGTCTGGAGCAGTACTTCTTGCCCCCTAAATGGCCCAACATGAACATGAGCAGTACTTCTCACCCTCTTAATAGCCCGATGTGGACCTGTATGTATTGATCAGTATATGTATGTTCATTGCTCTGTGTTGGAGAAGATCAATCATTCCGATGCAAAGAATCTGTTACTTAATCAAGCTGTAGTTCCAACTAATCTGCCCTAATGTGCCAAGAGGATTGGCAGGTTGTTAACTTCATCCTTGTAAAATGTATTATACCGAGATGTTGTTTTAGTCCTTCCAGCTTTTACCCATTTTTACCTTCGAGGTGAGTGTGCAAGACTGCTATTTTTTGGAGGTCTTGTCTTAGCTTTGTTTATGACCATTATAATGTAATTTTCGTAGGTTCTTACTTTTCAGATGATATATAATCAAAATATTAGTGTCTCTTGATTTTCAGATGGTGGTTTTCAACATTTACTCAGCCTTTTCAAAGACGAATGTCTCTAAAAGTATGTGCATCTGTTTCACCAAAAAAATGGAGCTCATTAATATTCAAGCTCATAGTCAGTTTAAGATTTGTAGTGCAGACCCCCTTGCAGAACGTTATAGATGTGGATGCAAAGCAATTGAAAACATTCATTATACACAGTGTTTAATAAGGTTCCCAAGGCTTTTACAGAGATTTATGCACTTGGTATCCCCAGAATTACAAGAGGGTTCTCTGCACTGGTGATTGTAATTAGATTTGATTTATTGGATGAGTTAAACTATAGGTATGCCTCTTTTATGGTTTTTCCTTCAATTCTTCTGTTGCATCTATACATGATGCATTTTTTCCCCTTCTGTCTTTTTTTTTGCAGCATACAGATATGCAGTTATATATTTGTTGTGATTTTTTTGTTAAAGAAAAAAAAGGCAATCCAAAAAGGGGTATATTAGTGAATGGAAATGAGAGTGATCAAAGTAATCCTAATGCAAGCGATGAGCCATGTCACTTCGCATGCCAATGACATATCAAACATTGATTTCACCTTGGCATGTTTGAATATGTATAATTTAGTTACATAAATGTCGATATGGATGATGGGAAAGCAAAGTTATTCTTTATTTTACCACGTTATATGGCCATATCTTATATTACGATGACAGACAAACATCCAAAATATGCTATATTGCAATTGAAATAATTGCATTTTTTGAAATTGCTTGTGGTTGGGATTGTATTTGTAATGCTGTGGCTTTGGTCTCTTATGTTCCTGTGGTCTGTTTTGTAGGTTTTTATTAATGAAAACCCATGGAAGGAAGCATTTGCCTATGTGTCATGAGTGCAAGTACATACCTCCGAGTAATCATTTTATTGGTTTTGGTAATTGAGCTTTTATGAAAAATTACCACTTTCCCTTAGCTATTCTGCTGACTGTTTATAGTCGATGTAAAATATAAAATGGAAAAATTAATACCTTCCATCATCTCATTAGGTTTCAATAATTGAGCCCTTAGAGAAAAATTAGAGTGTTTTTTCACCTAATTGTTTACGTTGGGACAGGAGAGTATGATCTTTTCATCATCTCATCAAGTTTTGATGATCGAGCTCTTAAAAAGAAAACAAGCACTTTGTTTTTTCCTTTTTTTTTTTCAGTTCTTAGCTGTTCACTTGACTGCTTATGGTTGCTCTAACATAGAACTAGAAAATTTTGATCATTTCACCATCATCTCATTATTTTAGTTGAGTACTTGGATAAATAACCATGTTTTTTTTTTACTCAATTGTTCTCCTGACAGCTCATGGTTGCTCTAACATAGAATAGGAAAAGTATGATCGTTCCATCATCTCATTGGGTTTTGATAAGTGAACTCTTAGGGGAAAATTAGTCACTTTGGTGCTCTTTCCTCTTGGCTGATTTCTTGATTGTTTACAATTGCTCTAATTTAGAATGAGAAAGATATGATATTCCTATCATCTCATTAGATTTCGATAATTAAGTTTTGAAGGAAAAATGAGAGGCCACTTCGTTTTCTTTTTATTCTTAGTTGTCATAGTTGTTCACAGTTAGCATCAACATGTTTGAGCTTGGCTTCCTATCTTGAGGAGGGCTCACCAAATATACCATTTCCCTCCTTGTGTAAATAGAACAATTAGAGTTGTTTGTTCTGTTTCTCGAGGTGAATTAGATTATTCTCTAATTTTGTGGTATTTTCAACACTAGTTATGCAAAAGTTATACCTAGTTCTAGACCTTGTACGACATCTTAGCTATCATTCATGTTGCACATGTCATTATCTTTGATCATTCTATGTAAATACTTATTCATGGTTTCTTTCATATGGATGCATTGAAGTGTTAGTTTGTTCAAAATATAGGAAATTATGTGTTTTTGGCTTATGTTCATTTATTTGTTGATTGATGGACATTGGACACATGATATATGCTTGTTAGGTTTTCTTTTCCTCCAAGTGGTTAACATATGTAACTAAATGCCTAAGGAAACAACTTTGAAGTGGAAATTCCATCAATCTATCTTTTCAAAAAAAAAAATTAATCCACCGATCTACCTGGGCCCTTTGAAGTAGAAACAACTTTGGAATTGTCTGCATGTCTACCTGCCCTTCTCCCTTTTTTTTAAAATAATGCTTTGTTGGGAAGAAATTGTCTTTGAAGCTTTTGATTTTTCTTTTTTTTGAAAGGCATTGGAAGTCTGGGACATAGTCTCAAAGGGTGGTTATATTTATGTTTGTGATCATGCCAAAGGCATGGCTAGGGACATACATCTTGCTTTCCACACCATTTTCCAAGAGTAGGTAGGAACATCTATAAAAATTGTCATTCTTATTGTGATATGTTTATAAGAGAAATGCACTTATTATAATTAACAGTTCTTGCAGAAAACCAGATATTTGTGTTTTGTTACCTATAACAGAAACTTCTCTACAAATTTGTTTGTGCCAATTCTTAGATGAGGTACTTGTCCTCAACTTCTTTGGGTCTGTCATGAAGACAATCCATGTGGAAAAGAGCAGTTCAGCTTATAAGGATTTGTGCCAATTCTTAGATGAGGTACTTGTCACCAACTTCTTGAGTAAATATCCTACGCCTATTAGGATGGCTACAACACCAGACTTGGAAAAGAGCAGTTAAGCTCATTGCAGAAGCAATGTGTTGTCACTAAAGACAGCAAACCGCTTTCTCAGGTCATGAAGGGGCAAGGGTGCATCTTGCATGCATGGTGGAGGATCTTGCAGGTTAAGCTGAAAGGCTATCATGAAGATTGTTTGGTTAGGTATGGTATGGTTAGGATGCTTTTAATTTTGGGATTTTCCACTTGGATGACAGCTTATAGAATGTGACACTGAGATGAAGGGATGCATATAATTAGTTTTTGTAAATTAGCAGTCTTTCATATTTTTGGTTTACATTTCCATATCCCATTTCATATTTGTGGGGACCTCAGGATGTGGACACCTGGTGCATTCCGTTGGC
This sequence comes from Thalassia testudinum, assembly GCA_037157565.1. Taxonomy (NCBI): domain Eukaryota; kingdom Viridiplantae; phylum Streptophyta; class Magnoliopsida; order Alismatales; family Hydrocharitaceae; genus Thalassia; species Thalassia testudinum. The sequence goes on from JAZHRO010000007.1 coordinate 3,676,960, forward strand.
ATTGATGGACTCTTCCAAGAGAAAAGGATCTTGTTGTTGGAGCAAAAAAAAAAAACTGACTGCCTAGTTGTGGAGCAAAGCATAGGCAAAGCCTGGTTTATCCCAGGAGAGAGTAATTAACAGTTCTTGCAGAAAACCAGATATTTGTGTTTTGTTACCTATAACAGAAACTTCTCTACAAATTTGTTTGTGCCAATTCTTAGATGAGATACTTGTCCCCAACTTCTTTGGGTCTGTCATGAAGACAATCCATGTGGAAAAGAGCAGTTCAGCTTATAAGGATTTGTGCCAATTCTTAGATGAGGTACTTGTCACCAACTTCTTGAGTAAATATCCTACGTCTATTAGGATGGCTACAGCACCAGACTTGGAAAAGAGCAGTTAAGCTCTTTGCAGAAGCAGTGTGTTGTCACTAAAGACAGCAAAGCGCTTTCTCAGGTCATGAAGGGGCAAGAGTGCATCTTGCATGCATGGTGGAGGATCTTGCAGGTTAAGCTGAAATTCTAGCATGAAGATTGTTTGGTTAGGTATGTTATGGTTAGTATGCTTTTAATTTTGGGATTTTCCACTTGGATGACAGCTTATAGAATGTGACACTGAGATGAAGGGATGCATATAATTAGTTTTTGTAAATTAGCAGTCTTTCATATTTGTGGGGACCTCAGGATGTGGACACCTGGTGCATTCCATTGGCATTGATGGACTCTTCCAAGAGAAAAGGATTTTGTTGCTGTTGGAGCAAAAAAAAAAAAAACTGCGAGCAAAGCATAGGCAAAGCCTGGTTTATCCCAGGAGAGAGTAATCTCAAGAATTCAGTACTTGATATTGGAATCTTAGGAATTGAATGAACATCATGTTTTAGTTTAGTTAGCATATGAATATGCATTAACTCACTCCTTGGACTTTGGTTTGTGAACCTGAGTTTACATGCTTGTTATTAAGCAGCAGTTGTGGTTTGTCTTCATTTTTTGCCTGTCATAATGCTTATACAATATTAGCAACAAGTTACAGAGACCAACTCTAGTTCATTTCCTTAATATCTCCTGTTATTGATCGAAGGGGCTGTTGATTTTGGATAAGTCATTTGCATTTTTTTGATCATTAATGTCTAAGTTGGTAATGGTGTATTTTATGCACTTGACCCCTAGGGGGGTCAACATCTTGGTAAAACCATGCTATCTCAAGAATGCAGTAGAAATTGTTGTGTTTTGTATGTTTACTTTCTTTTATCTTTGGGTGAAGGAAAGAGCATGAGTTGGCCTTCCTTTTTTCACTCTTTATCCACTTGGTCATTTGGAATATGGCCTAAAGTATGCCAATATACCTAACTTTATCAATAATTTAGTGAAAGATGCTTCTTCAACGGTAAACTTCTGTAGCTTTAGACCTTTTGATTTATGATATTATTTTCGCAAATCATTCTTTGTTCCTCTCTCCAGTAGACCATTATGATCATTCTAGTTTTATCTGAAGGTGCTTAACTAATTTTCAAATGCTATTTTTTTTACTATTACAGGAACAAAATGTAGGTTGGCTTGTTTTGATCCTGCAAATAAATGCTGCCAGAATTAAGACCAAAGGATTCCTCGTGCGCATCCAAGAAGTACAGAAGCTTCCTGTTAGAATCCAATAGGATCTCCGAGCTCTCGTCCCTTTTGTTGTCCACAACTTTAACCACTCCTCCCAAATCACTTGGACTAGACCTTGTATTTTTTTTATTTTGTATTTTCTTTTCATTTTCAATTATTTATGACAAGGAGGAAACACTTGTACGAGCTTTTGTGGTACTCAATAAATTGGGTTTACTCGAACCCCTAAGTTTGTGTAATATTTGAAATTTAATAAAAATGATGAATTATGTAAAGGATTAATTGTGTCAAATTATTGTGTGGTTAGTTGTTAGCAAAAGTTAAAAAAGATATGTATGAATCTTTTGTCGTAATAATATTATGGCTATAAGTGAAGTCATTTTCAAAAAATAATAATGGACAATTACTTTTGCCTTCAAAAGTTATAAAGATAGAATAATTCATCCTTAAAAGAATTTATACCATGTCATTGGTATAATTTTATGTTCTTAAGTTGTGAGATGGAAAATCCGTCCTTGAAATTTTTGATGATCTTTATTTGGAGGATGGATTTCTGGAGATAAATTTTTCGTCTTCAACTTTGTCCCTATAGGTTGTCACTACAAGTATAATTTGTTGCATTATCTTCATTGAGTTCTACTACCTATTTTGATTTAGTTTATATGAATGTAAGGAGTTTTTGTGATACTTCCGATAATCGTTATTATTTGGTGATAGTTGATTTTTCTTTATTATCCCAGTTATTTTTGCTTAAGAATAAATCTGAAATTGGTGATGCAATTGAGACATTTATTATGTACGGCGATCAAGGTACTATGCATTTGAATTTTCTATTGCTAAATTGGTTTTTTTTTATTGCATGCATGGAATTGTATACTAGATCACTTGTCCCTATACATCTCAACAAAATGGTTTGCAGAGAGGAAACACCTCCATCTTTTGGATGTAGCCAGAACATTGTTGATACATCATAATATGTCATTTTTATATTATGGGAATGCAGTTGTTACTACCTATTATTTGATTAAAACTTAGCTATTCAAGAGTAGATACCTTGGTAGGTCCTTTATTCTGACAAGGATTTATTCATGTGTCACCCAAGATTTTTGGATGTGTAGCATTTATGCACTTACTTGGTCCAGGACATAATAAGCTAGCACCATGGGCTGCAAAATGTATTTTTTGAGTTATAAGAATATCCAAAAAAGGATATCAGCGTTATGATCCTTTGGCTAGAAAACATTATATTAGTGCAAATGTTATTTTTCCTGAGGCAGTGCCATATTTTTCTACCATAGGGTATCGATGTTTGAGACAGAGACAACTCCTATGCCAGTGCCTTCTATTCCTTTAGAGCATATTCCTGTCAGTTCTAGTATAGCTACTTCTAAGTTAGAACAGGATACACTTCATGACTCAATTAAAGTATTCAGATTGGCAGTATCATATGCATAGAGACACCCCCTTCCCCTCGCCACCATCTCCCTCAGATCAGGTACATATTGATGATATGATGAACCTTCTAATAGTGGTGTTCTTGTAAGTTCTTTTGATTTATCTCCTATTGTCGAGGAGTTGTCTGGTTTTGATGTGCCTAATCCCACTATGGATCTTCCGATCACTATTTGAAAGGTTCCATGTTCTTGTGCTCAGTACAAGATTTCTGATATTCTTTTGTAGGCTAATGTGGGGAAGTTTCTTGGCCTTTTCCATTCAACGTTGATAGCCTTTACTATTCCTTCCACCTATTAGCAAGTTATGCTTGACCCAAAATGGCATCAAGCCATGGAGGACGAGAAGGTTGCACTACGTTCTATAGGGACATGGGAACTGACCACGTTGCCACGAGGTGCTCAATTGGTGGGGTGTCACTGGATCTTTGCCTTGAAATATAATCTAGATGGATTTATTTTACAGTGTAAGGCTTGTCTTGTTGGAAAGGAATTTACCCAAACCTATAGGGTGGACTTCTTTAATACATTCTCTTGTGACACGACTTCCTACTATGTGGATGTTGCTATCAGTAGCTGCTCATTATGATTGGCCATTATTTTAGTTAGATGTGAAAAATGCTTTCATATATGGTGAACTTGAAGAAGTCTATATGTAGCAGCTTCCAGGCTTTGAGACTTAAGGGGTGTGTATGTGGGCTGAGGAAGGCCATCTATGACCTTAAGCAGAATCCCTATGCATGATTTCAAAAGTAATCAGAAGTCGTGTAGGACATTGGCCTTCAGAGATCTTCAGTAGATCATTCCTTATTTGTGCGGAAGAGTGACAGAGTTGTGCTCCTGGTATATGTGGATGATCTTTTTATTATTGGGGATGATGAGACAGGAATGAAGTGAAGAAGACTCTGGTAGCAAATTTGTGATGACAGATTTGGGACATTTGAGATATTTCCTAGGTATTGAAGTGACACGAGGCAAGGAAGGTATTGCTATTTCTCAACGCAAGTATGCTTTTAATGTTCTTCAAGAGACAAGAATGTTGGGTGTCAAGTTTGCCAATATTCTTATAAATCCTAAAGGACACGTATATGATGCTAAGTCCTTTCTAGTAGACAGTAGATCTTATTGGCAACTGGTGGCCAAGATTCTTCATCTTACTATTACCAGACTAGATATTTCCCTAGCTGTGGAAAAATTGAACCAATTCATTGATAGACCTGCAAAGTAGTATTGGGAAGCTATTATATAGGTGCTTAGATACCTGAGAAAAGCACTTGACCGTGGTGTACTATTTTCCAGAGGTACTTCCATGCATGCTGCTGGTTACTGTAACGCTGATTATGTAAGGGCTTGGATTTTTATTGTGTTCAATTAGGTAATTAGAACCTTAAGTGGCTGCTTAATGATCGATTAATGGCATTGGAAACTTTTGGGTTAAGTAACCCCCTAGAAATTATTAACAAATGTGTAAGTAATAAAACTTGAGCGGTGATTCGTAAGACAATAACTTCTTAATAAAGTATGTTTTGGGTTGGAAAGACTTCTGTGTAATTTTTGTACCCCTTATATAAGGTAAAGAAAATTAAAAATAAAAGAGAAAAATCCATTTGCTTGCACCCTAAGCCATTCTCCTCTTCTTCTTTGATGAAGCAACCCTTCCCCTCAACTCTCCCTTGCTTCATCGATCGGTCGGCCACCCCTCCATTGATCGCCACCATTGTCGGTGATGCCGGGGTGTTGCTGCTACTACTAAAGCTGATGTTGTTGAGATAGTTGTTGTGTTGTTGCTGCTGTAGCTATTGTTGTTGTTGCTATGTTGCTCCCACTGTTGCTACTATTGTTGTTGTAGCTCCTGCTCGCATGGGAGAAAGAAGAAAAGAAAAGAAGCTCCAAGGTAGCGACTATTACCTTTTTTTGATTTAATTTCTATTGTTTCCTATGATATGGATTGTTTTGTATAAGCCAAAAGATGGGGTTGGATCATGATTTTGGGGGTTAGTGGCTACATGATGGAATTATGTCATCCGCATAGGTTTTACGGGTATATCAGTGGTGTTGTTGCTAAAAAGGAAATTAAGGGAGTTTTTGATAGATTGGATGCTTTCCTTATGTTTTAGTTAGATTTATATTGTTTAAACCCAACTTAGAAACCAAAGCAAGCTTTCATGATTAAAGGGCCTAATTTAAGGATAATGAGACTTAGGCTTGGAAGCACAAGGCAAAATTTGCAAGAGAGCCCCAATGGCTTAATGCATGGTTGAGTAAGTCTTAAAGCTTCCTAATTAGCCTAAATGGATCTTAATGGGCTATGTAGGGCCTAAACATGTAATGGTAGGGGAAAATGTTTTGGATGTGGAATCGATTCATATATGTGGGTTTAAGGGTTTCTGATACAAAGGATCCTAAGGGATGATTAAACCTAATTTGGAATCTTATTGGGGCCTAGTAGGTGCCCTACTAGGTAGGGGAAAATGGTTAAATTGCAGTTAAACCCTAGATGAGTGTAGGGTGCCTGTAATTGAGCTTGAAGCTCTCTAAATGGACTAAAACCGACTTGAAATTTAAGACTAGGTAAAGTTTAGAAAGTCTGAAGGAGGGATAATTGGATAGGTAAGAGGAGAGTTAGTGGGTATGGATGCGATAGTTGAGTTGATATGTTATTATTGATTTTTGTTTTTATTTGTATTGGGAGTGGATTAATGGGAGGTAGATGTAATGGGTGTGAGAGAGTTAGTGGGAGCATATATGATTGGTGATGGGTAGATGTAATGGATGGTGGTAGATGTGATGGGTGGGGAATAAAACTTTGGCATTGTTCATGAATTGTAGTGGTTATGATTGACACGCAGGATAAAAACCCCGTTTAAAACCACGCCAAACGGGGCCTAAGGTATTGGGTAAGACCTCAAGTGATCCAGTAGGTCTTTAGGGTTGCCTGATCCAGTATCAATCAAGAAAAAGGACTAAGGAGGGGCTCTTTAGGGTTGCCTGATCTGCTACCGATCAAGAAAAAGGACTAAGGAGCGACTAAGTTGAATAGGTGAGTTCGTAGAGTGAGTCATCGAGACCTCGTGAAATGTGAGTTCACTGTCGTAGGTTGAAAACCTGAGAATTGGTAGCTTGAGGCTATCGGAGTTCAACCTCACAACTGGAGAAGTTCCTGGTTGGGGCATTGCTAGGTGCCACCATGGAGATGAGGCATTGGGAAGTGTCTTGAGTCTAAGTCGACAAGAGATGCCTGAGGTTTTATGTGGAATAGTTTCGAGGGATCTCAAGTCTGTAACTCAAGGGATGTTGAGTGAAATAGTTTCTAGGGATTCTTGAGTGATGGAAATCATGTAGATCATAGGTGGAACAGTTTCCAGGGATTTGGATAGGTGAGAGAATATAGGATCTTGAGTAGAATAGCTTCCAGAGATTCTAGCATCGAGAAACACGTGATCTTAGGTGGAATAACTTCCAGGGATCACAGGCATTGAGAAGTCGCTCTCGCTAAATCATTTGGACCGAGTACTTAGGGATGTCTTGTGTGGAATAGTTTCCAGGGACTTTGAGCACAGTCAACGTTCCGATGATTGTAATGGGTATTCTTGTTTGATGGACATGAGTGCTTTAATTTCTTCAAAGACTAAGGAAGGGTTATGGTATGAGTGTACCATTGGAGAGGTTACATCAAGATTTTCTTCAGTATGAAGGGTTGATTTAATCACTCTTGAAATCGAAGTGATGGGTATCAGGATCTAGAATTGTTAGGATAGTTACGTTAAAATGTGTTACATTAATCAAGGTGGATAATTAATGGGCTTGAACCATGGTGGTTGGTCAGGTTAAATCGACTTAGGGTTGAAACTTAGGAGTTTTGAGTTAGGCTAGGGATTTAGCCAGGTAGTGAAACTATACACTACCTTGTGTTTTGTTCAGATACAGTAGCTTGTTCTCTACTGAGCCAATTGACTCACCCCTATTTTGACCTAATTTCAATTGTTGTCGTCACGTGTTGTCATGTGGGGTTTCATTGTAGTGTGGAAGTTGCTAGGTGTCGTTTGGCAGGTAATGGTTACACGTCGATATTATTATGAATTTCCGTTGTATATGCCTACTTTGTGCATGTTTAGTTTGTACCATTCTCCTATTATTTTCTTCCATGTTAATAAATGGAACTTTGATAGCTCAACTTTGTTTTATGTAACCTGAATTAAATAAACTAGCATGCTTCTTGTTGCCACTCTCAGAACCCGACCTTTGTTTAGGGGCCTAGGTTTTGAGGTGTGATAGATTATGTAGGATGCAAGAGTGATAAGAAGTCTACCACTGAATTTTGCACTTATGTAGCTAGTAATCTTGTTACTTGGTGTTGCAAGAAGCAGAGCGTTGCCTCTTGCTCTAGTGCTGAATTTGAACATCATGCTATAGCATTAGCAGCTGAAAAGATGGTCTGGGTGAGGTTTGTTCTATAGGATTTACATGTTCAGATAAAGGCACCTATAAATATGAGATGTGACAATTGAACAAGTACTTATATTGCTAATAATCCAATATTTCATGTGTACAAAACATGTTGAAGTGAATTGTTACTACACATGAGATTTGATCCAGAGGAGTATTTCTATACATCTCCGATTGTTTCTGAAGACCTGATGACATTTTTACTGAACCCTTACCTCATTCCACTTTTGATACTTGTTGTGACAAGCTGAGCATGATTAACATTCATGCTCCAGCTTAAGGAGGAGTGTTGTAGGACTCTTCTTGTTATTTGTATTTTGTCTGATCTTGTACTACTATTTACCCACACTTCTTTGAGGTGTAGGGCTCTTTTGATGAAATAAAGCTGATAATTATGTCCCACTAGATGCTACATTCTTGAGTGGCAACCTCGTAACATGGAAGAGCAAGAAACAAACCGTAGTGTTCAGGTCTAGTGCAAAAGCTGAATACAGAACGGTGGCTCATACTAATCGTGAGGTTATGTAGTTAGTGAATTTCGTAAGAGATTTGGATTTACTACTACTCTAGTGCTGATGTTCATTGCCTTAAATCTAGTTTTTCATTAGTGCACTAAGCATATAGAGGTGGACTACCATTTTGTATGTGACATGGTCATTTCAGGACAGATTTGCACACCTACGACCGCATTCGAACAATAGTTGGCTAATATTTTCACCAAATCTCTACCTCGAAAGCAACATGAGTTTCTATATTACAAGCTTGGCATGATAGATATATATACTCTAATTTGAGGGAAAGTGTTAGAGCTATTGGATTTTTCATATGTAAGGGTGTGTGTGTTATTTTTTAGTATAAACAACTTATGATATAATTTACCCAAAATCATTCTCTATAAATAGTGGCCTAGAATTTCATTTATAAATAAGATGTTTCATTCTTCTCTTCCTTCAATAGAAACGAATAAGGAAACACAAACAAATAAATAAATTGTTAAACCTAACTATATATAGAAGAATTATCTACAGAGCTTAAGGCTCAAATAGCCTATTTTTTCTTTTCAAGAAAACTTAAGCCCATTATGAAATGCAATTATGTAAAAATTGTTGATGTATTTTATAACCGTTACAAACCAAATCTATTTTACAAAATGTGACTAATATATAAAGTTGATTTGTAATTTACAAAGTAATATTTTTATAACATTTTTATTAAGATGACTACTAAGATCAATCCCATTTTCAATGAAATTTCATTTGCACCTTATCTAACCAATAAACTTTCAATCTGCATAGTTGATTTCTTGTTTGAGGCTTCACATGAGTTTAAATGAATTTGACTGAAATAAGTTATTTGAGATTTAAGCACAAGCACTTTTTGCAATTGATCAGGTGAACCAAAAACCTGTTAATAAATATGAACACACTCCCACTAGTGCTCAACAAATATAAAATTATATTGAGAAAGCAAATAAAATAAAGAAAGTTTACAGGTAATGAAAAGGATCAACATATTAGATGAGTGTTCCTGTACGCATACAAATCAAGTATATACCTACAGATTGCTTGGTGTAGTCCAAAGAGATGTAAGCATGGAGAATGACTCAATTTACAATATATATTATATATACATGTAAATATAAGCCATATGGAAGTTATACATTTCTCTCTTTTTTTCCTCGAGAACATATTAATGTCATAGATGTATGGAACGAAATGGATTGAAAGTGCTATCTACCAATGTGAGATTATATCCACCTGATGAGGGGTGTAAGCTTTCTTTTCAAAACTTCTCTATGTAGTATGTTCATCACGCCTGAGGCCCATTGTGCCTTGTTATCTGAGGATTAGTTGAATCATCTGTTTCCTTTGCCACTGTGATTTGACAAGAGAAAAAGCAAGATAAATTCCAGTCACAGCTGTCATAGTAACACAAATACAGATATGCAAAAAGATGAGAGTCAAAAGAAAGCATTGAGTTATATTTGATATGAAAAACAAATAGCACCTTCAGAATCTTAACTTAATAGGTGACCCAGTCAGAGAATTTTTTTTTCAAAAAAGTATGAGAATAAATTTTCTTGCTGAAATAAGGAAATCTCTTCAAAAGTTTGGCCATGCTAGTTACTTGGTCTTTATGTAATATCCAAAATTCCTACGGACACAAACATAAATGTAAAATTTTAATGAATTAGATGATAAACAAACCACTGGATAGAAGCATGGGATGAAAAAACAGGAAAAGAGTCGTTTAGGCACATTCAAGCTCTCACCTGTTGTTGCTCCCCTCCCATTGAAATCTTGAGGATCCCAACAGATTTGAGATCCCAAATCTCTCTCAAAACCAAAAAGCCTCCCTCAAGAAAATATATTTTCCCCCACCCTATCTAGACGTGTAAAACTTTGCATGAAGTTAGACATAAAAAGCAGGCACCATCTTCAAGGTTGAGGAATTTTGGATCTAGAATGCCATCACCAAGCAGATTAAATTAAGGATGGGACCCGATATCAACTTCAAGGATGTATGCTTCTCAAACTTTTTACATGTACATGTTGCCATTTTACGACCTTCAAGGTACTTGAGTGGCACTGAACCCTGCTAGATATCAGCAAGTGCCCGTCAATGGAAAAGGAGGGGGTTGCACGTAAGCCACTCTCAGGTTCTCTTGAGTGCCAGAAGAGAAAATGACCCCTACGAGTCAATATGAGATCCTGAGAGGATCCAATAAGAAATCCTTGAAAAGAGCAAAAAAGAGAAGAGAATTTAGATCGTCAGAAAAACCAGATAAGCCTTCTTCTTGTTGAGTGAGCCCATGTAGGCTCCTGTGGCTTGATATGGTATATATAAACAAACAAATAAAAATATGAAAATAAATGTCCATGAGGAGATGCGACCCTGTGGTTCACACATCTAAATGGGTGCCTTGAGAGAGAGATTATTAGTTTGGACAGAGATTTGGGATCTCACATCTGTTGAGATCCTCAAAATTCCAATGAGAGGAAAGCAAAAATAGAAACAGAGGGGAGTTTCCATATGCCTGAACAACTCCTTTCCTTTCCCTTTTTATCCAACCCCATGCTCCTATCCTTTATTTTGTTTATCACTGATCCACTAAAACTTACATTTATTAGGGCGTTAAGGATATTACACATTGGATCTATACTCAAATTAGCAACGGGAACTACTTCATAATATGCTGGACTAAGCCTTGATTGATCTCTGATAACTCCATAAGGAATGATATAACAATACAGAACCCCTATTGGCCGAGAAAGGAGGTGAAGAGAAGTGAAGGAAGAAGGAATGTACAAGAAGAGGGGAGCTCTTCATAAAGGAGGTAGAGATGAATCAAAATTATTTAGAAATGAGCCTTTGACCCCCTTTACATAGGGAGTGGAAGAAGTACAGTGAATGACTGAAATAGATTCCATCATCCAATCAACATCCAATGGATATAATGGTGATTCCTGTGCTTTCTTGTGGGCCAATGCAAAAGAGACATGTAGCAACTGAATGCTGCAGGTATAGCATCATCTAGCATATGCAAGGAGTAGGAACACCAAAGGGGAGAAGGCAAGTCTACCCAGGAAGCAGGCAAGGTTGACTGGGCAACCTTATGGGTTAGGCTAGGCAATTGGAAGGGTCAACGCAACAAGCTAGCCCAATAATGCAAAAGAGGTTGGGCTAATGAGGTAGACAAGTGGCTAGGGAAGCAAGTCCAATGAAGCCAGCCAATTGAATAGATCAGACTAGGAAAATAAGGCAGAGCCATGTAGGCAATGCCAGTTAGATGATTGAGTAGGACAAGCTCAGCAGCTTGAATGACCAAGCATGTGTGGGTGAGGTTGTTCAGAAGGGCAACACAAATCAATGTGCATCGCTGCTCTTCCAAAAAAGTTCCAAGTAGGAGTTTTGATCCTTGCTGTATGTTTATACTCTTGAAGATGACACAGGTGACTTGAAGAGTAGTTTCGCAACTTATGCATGACTGTTACTAAAACAAAAAAAAGAGTCAAATTTGAGAAATTTGGTGAGTTCTTCCGAGAAAATCAAAAAACAAAACACTTACATGCTAACACCTCACTTAAAAGGTGAGACAAATAATAAAATTGAGTGTTTATGCCACAAGGACTCAAGAACCTAGGCAAGCCCCTAAAGTAAAGTATGGGCAACTGGGATCTTCCATCATTCTTAGAGGGAGATGAAAGTCAAATTGCCAATCTTGACTTAAGAGCCCACCTGTGATAGGTTGAAGGAGTCTTATTGTGCCTATCCAGCAACGAGAACAAACCATGCAATCACACCTTGGGTTGGGAGGACCTACTTGTAGGAACAATTGCCAATTTCAATGATATAACCCGATGACAACAGACTCTTAGATAGTAGAGCAGAAATCAGTGGGATAAGTGTAGAGCTTTAGCGTGGATAGCACCCCGCATACTACGAGTTAGCTTCCTAGGAGGAGGGGTTGTGCCAACTGTGGAAAGAATCATTCCGGGCCGTGCCATGCTCCAAAGTTGTGCTTCAGGTGCTGGCAACCTGGGCATTAGGACTGTCCCATGAGGGGGCAAGTGACAGCCTTGACTGCGAGACTTCAGAGCAGAAGTGATGATTGGGTGGGAACCAATACATTGAACGCACGAGAAATTCAAATTGCTCCTTTTGTAAGCCAGCACAAGGGACTTGCTGCAGCCAAAGGAGGTGATAAGTATCCCTATGGCAGATGATGATGACCCAGACATTTGAGCCTAGTTGGTAGGCTCAGGAACGTTTTAGCAGCTAAAGGAAAGGAAAGCATGTCAAGCCTGTACTAGTCTTTTGGCGTACTGATTTTGATGTCAATTTCCTCTTTTTGTGTTCTTTTGTAACCCGAAGGAGGGTATCTGACATGTTGTGATGGTTATGGTTGTATGTAAATAACATTATGTTGCTCTTGTATTTGTGTCTTATTCCTTTGTCCTGTACTGGCATGGAAATGGGTTTGGGTTGCTGCTATAGCAATGTGTTGAGTTATTTATTCTCTATTTTTGTTATGTTTTTTTTGTGTGAGGGCATATTTATACTTTTACCCCTATGTGCCTCTCTATATAAAGGCACCTAGGGTATCTAATAAAATTGTGATGGGCATTGCAACCTAGCACGGTATCAGAGCAACGGTCTTAGATTGGTGGTTTGGTATCACACCAACCCTAGGCCTTCCTACCCTCATCGAAACCCTAATCCATCTCCCTCTCGATGCAGCCTCTCCACCGGAGCACCGCCGCCGTCAGGCCATCGGAGGTGGCCTCTTCTCTCTTCCAAGGCCCCCATCGGGGTCTTTTCTTTCTATCGCGTCGCCTTTAACAATTGGTAGAGCATCGGAGGCGATGTTGTGGGCTCTCTCTTCACCTGAGCGCCGCCGTTAGGGCCTGAGCGACCCCAGTGTCGCCCCCTAAGGCATCATAGCAGCTGAGTGAGGCTTCTCAGGGCCATCGCTGGTGCTTAGGAGGTCTCCTCGTCACCTGTTGACCGTTGCTGTGACCTTCTAGTAGCCTCCACTGGCAACGTTTCCCGCTGTAGCACCGCTACAGGGCCACCACAGCGCCACCTTGCCTCCCAAGCGCCGCTATGGGGTTGCCGCAGCACTATCTTAGCCCTCTAGACGTTGCCCTTAGTGCTGCAAGGTCCCCCCCTCTTGCTGCAGATTCATCTCATGGTCTAGACTAGTTTTGTCATATCTATGATGGGTCTTCGAGGAAGAATATGATTTGAAGTTGTTGTGCAACATCCTTGATTTAGTGTTTCCCACAAGTCGAGTGATATGGAAGACAAGAAGGATGCTTCTGACGACTCGGTAAGGAAGATCTCTACCCTAAGCACATCTTTTTGTATGCAGGGAACCACTATCAAGTTGGGTGGCTCCAACTTCCTTCTGTGGTCTACCTTTCTTTCTCGATTTGTGGGATTGCATCGGAAGAAATACATTTCTCACAGGTGTTGGATGAACTGGAGCGTTTCTCAGGGACATCAGGCTATGTCTGCCATTGGTTCTTCTATGGTCCAGATGTCTGGTACGACTGTTAATGCTGAAGGCGTTCGTAAGCCATCTTGGTTTGCAGACTCAGGCACATCCCCCTACATCACAGTTGTCTCTTCAACCATTGACTACTCCAGTACATGTTAGAGTAGCAGATGGTGCCTTGTCCCTTATGATAGGCTTGGGTGATATCTCTCTATCCTCTAGTTTGCCTCTTTGTGATGTTACGCATGCACCCAAATTTGCTTTGAATTAAATTGCAGAGTAGTGTTTCATGATCATTTTTTCTACTTGCAGGATCTCTTAACGATGAAGCAGATTGGTGGGGGACTTGAGCAGGATGGTCTATATTACCTTGATCTCCCACCAGAGCATCATTCCATGGTTGCTGCCTCTGCCTTACAGTGGCATCTTAGATTGGGACATCCTAGTGTTTCTATTCTTCGTCGCTAGTTTCCTGACATGCAGTTTGTTGACTCATTTTCTTGCGATACATGTCAACTTGGCAAGCATCATAGAGTTTTCTTCCTTAGTGGTTACAGTAGAACTGGGTCTACTTTCTCACTTGTTCATGTTGATTTATGGGGCCCATGTCGAGTCAGGAGTCTTACGGGTTTTCGATATTTTTTGGCTTTGGTAGATGATTATACCTGTGTCAATTGGGTTTTCATGATGGAGAAATTCGAAATCCCTACTTTGATTAAAAATTTCGTGCATGAAATAAAGACTTAGTTTTCTACTACTATTCGTATGTTTCAGACTGATAATGGACTTGAGTTTGTGAATTCTATTTTGACCTAATTTTTTTAGTCTCTTGGTATTATACATCGGACTTCTTATGTTCATACATCCCAACAGAATGGGGTGGTTGAGCACAAATTAAGGCACCTACCTGATGTTGCCTGCACTATGATGTTTCAAATGCATGTTCCTATCTCCTTCTTGGCTGATGCTGTGCTACCGGCTACTTCTGTGATTAATCGTGTGTCTTCTTTTGTTCCTGGTGGGAAAACCCTGTATTCTATTTTGTTTCCTAATCAGAAACTGTTTTCTCTTTCTCCAAAAGTGTTTGGATGTGTATGTTTTGTTCATTTATTCAAGGTGGACAAGCTAGCTCCTAGATCTCCTAAGTGAATTTTTGTGGGTTACTCTAGAATTCAGAAGAGGTATAGATGTTATGATCCTCTTTCACAACGTTTTTATGTTAGTCAGGGTGTGACTTTTTTTGAGGATGACATATTATACTGCTGCAGGAAAGTCTCCCAGGGTCACACAGGATGTCACATTGCCTATGCCCAGTGCTATTCCTCTAGGTCCCTCTGAGCCTCCTGTATCTCATAATGTTCCTCCTATTGCTTATCCTAGACATCCTGAGGTGCCCACTATAGATACCTTCCCTCAACACTTTCAGTGTCGACCTCCTTTTATCACTCTCCAAGTAGAGGAACCGCTTTCTACTATTCCTGCTTAGTCCTCTGCTGATACTTCTGATTCAGATGGAGGTCTAGACCCTACACCTCCAGAGGTACCTGATGTGGATCTTCCTATTGCTCAGAAGAAGCCACAACGATCTTGTGCTAAATATTTTGTTTTCCATTATATGTCACTTGATCGTTTACCTGCAGCAGGGAGGCTTTTATCTCTTACAGTTGACAGCAGAAATATTTCCAGGAATCATGTTGAGACTTCTAAGGACCCTACCTGGACCTTGGCCATGGAAGAGAAAATGATTGCTCTTCAGTCGAGGGGTACCTGGGAACTTGTTGATCTACCCTAGGGTGCTATTATTCTGGGGTATAGGTGGGTGTTTACCCTGAAATGTTGCCCAAATGGTACAATGGAAAGACATAAAGCACGGCTGGTTGCTCAAGGTTACACAAACCTTTGGAGTTGACTATTTTGAGACTTTTTTTCCAGTAGCAGACTTAACTCAGTGAGGATAGTTCTTTCTATGGCAGTCAACAGTGGATGGTTTGCTTCACAACTTGATATTAAAAATGCTTTCCTTTGTGGTGATTTAGAGGATGAGGTCTACATGCAACAACTCCTTGGTTTCGTGGTTGAGGGGGAGTGTCAGAAAGTCTGTAGATTGAAGAAGGCAATTTATGGCCTTAAGCAGAGCACTGGAGCTTGGTTTGAGAGATTCAGTAAAGCTGTGCAAGATTTGACTTTACTAGATCTACTGCAGATCATTCTGTTTCTACTATGCATAGAGCTGCTAGATCTGTTATTATTATTGTGTATGTAGATGATATACTACTACTCACTGGGAGTGATGAAACATGAATAGAGGCTACCAAAAATTTCTTATATTCTCAGTTTATTACTAAAGATTTAGGAATTATAATTTCTTTTAGGCATTGAGGTGCAGCATGTTGATAGAGGTCTTGTTTTATCACAGAGTAAATATGTTCTTGATATGCTAAAAGAGACAAAATTGGTTGAAATGACTTATTTCAATATAGAAAATCCTAGGCTCTCTTATATAGAGAGACCAGAGGATTAAAAGTACAAAAATGTCCTTGAGGGACTAAACACCCATAACTCGTACAATAAAAACATAAAAATAACAATATATGCTAACACTCCCTCTTAAGCTGGAACATAAATATCTATCATGCTCAACTTGGAGGCATATGAATCAAATAAAGATCTGGCTAAGGGCTTAGTGAAAATATCTGCAATCTGCTCCTCATATGTGACTGGAGTAATATATAGCAACTTCTTCTAAATAATGTCCCTAGTATAGTAACAATCAACCTCAACATGCATCGTCCTCTCGTGAAATGCTGGGTTGGCAATGAAGGTGACTGCTATATTATCACATCGCATCTCCATGGGGCTAGAAAACTGTATCTGCAAGTCAATAAGGATCTGAACCACATCATCTCTGTAGTCATCTGAGCCATAGTCCTGTACTCAGACTCGGCACTGGATCTCGCAACCGTGTCATGTTTTTTGCTCCTCCATGTAATCAAATTCCCTGCTAAAGTGCAGAACACAGTAGTGGATTTGCGATTCACATGACATTTAACGTAGTGCATATCAGAGTAGTCAACCAAAGTCATAGAAGACCCCTTGAAGAAGATACCCTTCCTAGGAGCCTTCTTGATGTATTTGAGCACCATCAATGCCGCATCCCAATGCTGACGTGTTAGCTTGGCCATGAACTGACTTAGTCTCTCCACTACAAAGGAGATATCTGGCCTCGTGATAGTTAGGTATGGCAGCTTGCCCACAAGCTGCTTGTATTGTTTGCTATCCACAACCTGTGCATCCTCATCATAGAGTGGCATCTTAGGATCCATAGGAATATTGGCCTCGGCCCCAAACACACCAACCTCTTGCAAGATGTCCAAAGCATACTTCCTTTGAGATAAAACCGCACCCTTTTTGCTGCGAGCAATCTCAATATCAAGAAAGTACCGTAGAGCCCCTAAGTCTTTCATGACAAACTGCTATGCTAGGATGCATTTAAAGTCAGCAACACCCTGCTCATCCCCTATGATAATTAAGTCATCAACATAAACAAGAAGTACCACAGTACCTCGTCCAGTCCTCCTGACAAAGAGAGAAAAATCAGCTGTCGATCTCTTGAATTCAGTTGCCTCTACAACCTGTGACAACTTCTGGAACTAGGCTCTAGGACTCTGCCGAAGGCCATAGATGGCCTTCCGTAGTTGGCATACACACTCCCCCTGAGTCTCAAAGCTAGGTGGATGCTGCATGTAAACCTCCTCTTGGAGATCACCATAGAGAAAGGCATTCTTCACATCTAGTTGATGCAAGAGCCAATTTAACTGAACTGCCACTGCAACCAACACCCATACTGTGGGAAGTCTGGCAACTGGTGAGAAGGTGTCAAAGAAGTCCACGCCATAAGTTTGGGTGAACCCCTTTGCCACGAGATGTGCTTTGTACCTAGCAACACCGCCATCTGGGTTGAACTTCACAGTAAATATCCACCGACAGCCAACAAGTATAGCACCATTAGGAAGTGGAGTGAACTCCCAGGTCCCACGACCTCTAAGAGTGACTATCTCATCCTTCATGGCTGCCCGCCATTTTGGATCAAGCATGGCCTCATGATGAGTAGCTAGAATCTGCGTAGTAGCTAATGCCTGAGTGAATCCAGTAAATTTAGAAGCTAGGCTATTAGTAGCAAGTGCCTTAGCCGTGGGATAAGTGGTGCAAGTCCATGATCGCTTCTGAATAGCTATCAGAAGATCAAGATTATTACTTGCCACATCATCTATCCTGTCCCTGTGACGATCACATGGCAAACATATGTTAGTGTCTAAAGGACTCACCTAAGAAGCTGATGGTGAAAGTGAGGGTGGGGGTCCCTGATATGTAGTATGAGGGCGAATATGTCTTGAGTGATTCAGTCAGACGAGGGATGTGTAACATGAGGTGGTGGTGGTGGTATAGTAGGAACATGAATCTTAGGAAAACTCTTAAAGCGAATGGGGGTATATGGCATGGGCGCCATATCACCCTCAAAAGGCATCTCAGCTGCAGTCGTCGAAAAGAAATGTATTGCCTTATGAAATATAACATCCGCAAAAATATAGTACCGAGAAGTAAGCAAATCAAAACACCGATATCCTTTTTGTGTCCGGGTACACCCAAGAAAAACACACTTAACTGCTCTTAGTGCTAGTTTATCCCGACTCGATCATAATAAATGGACAAAGCAACAAAATCAAAAGTCCGAGGGGTGACGTGAAACAGGGGTCGACCAGGATACGTAACCTGCAAAGGAATCCGTTCATGTAATGCAGCATTAGGCATCTTATTAATAAAAAAACATGCACTCAAAACAACGTCACCCCAGTAAAGGGAGGGAACTGAATGGTGAATCAACAGAGTACGAGCAACATTAAGAACATGACGATGCTTCCTCTTAGCAACACCATTTTGCTGAGAGGTGTGTGGGCATGTGGTCCATGAATAATGCCATGACTAGAAAAGAAAGTACGCAAACGAGTAGTACAAAACTCCAAGGTATTATCAATCTGAAAACGTTTTACAAAATAAAAATGCTGAGTTTTTATTTCCTTAACAAAGTTTTCAATGATTTGTCTCAGGCTTATTCTGTAAAAGAAACATCCAGGAAATACGGGAAAAATCATCTACTAACAGAAGATAATATCTATTCCCAAGTCGATCAGGAGTATAATTGAGATTCCACACACCCATATGAATCAAGTAAAAAATAACAATAAAAGAAACATAAGTAGAACTGGGAAAACTAGCCTTATGATGCTTACCCAACTAACAACCATCATAGGTGAGAATAGTAGTCGAGGGTATGTGCGGTAAAATCCGTCTGAGGCGGTCAATAGGCAGGTGACCAAGGTGAGGATGCCATTGAAGGAGAGATCCAGTGGAAGCAAGGCCCTAGGTAACAGAAGCAGCAACAATGGTTTAGCTCAGACGGTACACCCCCTTTCCTCACGCCCTCCACATACCAGTGAGTTTGTCCTACAAGACACAAGAAGACGCATAAAAAATGGCTTTGCAGTTCAAATCCCTAGTAATATTGCTAACAGACAGTAAACTTAAGGGAAAATTAGGCACATAAAAGACATCTGCAAGTCTCAAGGTAGGAGATAGAGACATATCTCCCTTGTCAACTAGTGGCATATGTCTCCGGTCAACCCCCTGCATAGTCCTGGCTGGTGTAACAAGGTCTAATTGAGAGAGTGTACTCCTGTTGCCACATATGCGTAGATGCACCAGAATAAATCAACCAATCACCAAAGGACAAGCATGAGGACATACTAGCCACAGGTGCCTGTGAGGAGGTAGCACTGGCTACAGTATTTGAAGACTGAGAGGATGAAGCCTGTGCCAACTGTACAATCTGCTGTCGCAGAGTCTCAATCTCTGTACTCAAGGAGCTCACATTAGAATTAGCAAGCACTCCATCTGTAATCTCAGCTGCTTGATTGGCCATAGGTGGCCCACCATGCTTCTACCAGCATGTAGCCTCTGGATAACCAAGTCTGCCATAGTAGGTACACGGTGTCTGAGTACATGTACTAGACGAGCGTCCACGTCTATGACCATGTGCAGGGGGAAGAGTACCCCTGCCACGTCTAGGGATCGCTACCAGTGTCAACGTCTAAGTACCAGTGTTTGGAGCTAGAGTACGGACTGCAACTCTATTGAGTCTACTATAAGCCTCCTCCAGGGTAGAAGCTTAGAAGCAGTGAGAATCTGATCTCTGACAGCTGTATACTCAGGTCCAAGACCTGCCAGAAAGAGAAAGACGGTCAACTGTCTCTGAAAATCCCTCTAGGAATCACCGGTACACCCTGGCAAATAAGAGTGATGCCTCTCCAGCATCCCCTTCAAGAGGGAGTAGTACTGTGGCAGAGTGTGTCCTTCCTGATGCAAGTAGAAAAGGTCGTAGAAGACCTGAAAGACCTGTGCAGAGTTTTTGGCATATGAGTAGGTCTCACCAAGGACTCCCACATCTTTGTGGTGTCGTAATACGTGATCTCATCCCTTATACGAGAAATAACTGTTTGCATAAGCCACGTAGAGACCATGGCATTGTCTCTGTCTTAGGTGGCGTTGGCATCAGTCTTGCTCCTAGGCTCTGGATCTGTAAGGATGTGGCTCTTCCCATGACCCTTGATGGTCATGAGGAAAGTCTGAGACCAGTTGGTCTCGTCCAACTTGACGATATGACCAAAAAAATGGATTCTTCAGTACTCCGGTATCCAAAGAAGTGCCTGAATTCACCTCGGATTGATCATCTGAAGTCATCCTTACAATCTTGGAGCCGCAATCAGACTTCTATATTCAAGAGGTTATCAATCAGGTCTGAAATTCGAAAAATCAGGCTGGCATCTTCACGAACAAACCCCTTGGACAAGCTTTGGCCTAGCTTGGGCGTGGGAGACCACCTGAGAAGGCCCTACCGACGTTGGTGTAACCCTAGGCGACATTGGTGAGGCCTGAGGTGGCCCTCGGTGGAGCCCTAGGGGCCGCTGGCGTTGGTGGTAGAGCCCTAGGCAGTCTGTGGCATTGCTGGGAAGCTCAAGGTGGAGGTGGTGGCGCTACAATGATGGTAGGAGGTGCTCGAGGCAGAGGTGGTGGCGCTACAACGGTGGTAGGAGGTGCTAGCGATGTTGGCGGAGGTCAGGAGAGGTCCTCCTGAGGTAGCGTGCGTTAATGGAGGTCAGGTGATGGCCTCCCAAGGCAACACGATTGGTAGCGGCGGTCGATGGGGCTCACCAGCAGTGGCGAGGGCCCGATCTGTTATTGGCAGAGGATGGTGGCTGCTAGTGGAGGCTCCTCCGAGTGCCTTCAATGAAGATTAGGGTTTTGGTGGACAAGGTATGGAGGCTTGTGAGGGTGGGATACCGGAGCATCGATCTAGGATCGCCGCTCTGATACCAAATTAGTTGAAATAACTTATTTCAATATAGAAAACCCTAGGCTCTCTTATATAGAGAGATCGGAGTGTTAAAAGTACATAAATGTCCTTGAGGGACTAAACACCGATAGCTTGTACGATAAAATATAAAAATAACAATATATGAAAACAGACAGGGATGTTGGGTTGCAAGCTTGCCAGCATTCCTATGGACCCTTCTTTGCCACTTACAGATTCTGAGAGTCCACTACTTGAAGATATCACCAGATATTGTGCTACAGTGGGAAAACTATTATATCTGACTGCCACGATACCGAACATTTGTTTTGCTATTGGGAGACTAAGCCAGTTTATACAATCTCTTAGAGAGGTACATTAGGATGGTGTATGTCAGATACTGAGATCTTAAGCAAGCTCCTAGTAAGGGGCTATCATTTATAAAGCATGGCCATCTGGATGTTTGGGGGTATTTAGATGTAGATTATGCAGGGGCACATGAGAACAGAAGATCTACTATTGGCTGGTGCACCTATATGGGTGGCAACTTAGTCACTTGGAGAAGAAGCAAAATGTTGTCTCAAGATCCAGTGTAGAATCAGAGTATAGGGCTATGACCCATATTACTTGTGAGATCCTATGAGTAAGATCTATTTTATGTGATTTGGGAGTGTCTGTTTCTGGTCCTACTCCCACGTATTGTGATAACAAGGCAGCTGCATTTATTACCAATAATCTAACTTTTCACGAGAGAACAAAACATATAAAGGTTGATTGCCATTTTATCAGAGATGCCATTACTTCTGGCAAAATCACAACACCTTATATTGCTACTGAAGATCAGATTGTATATGCCTTCACTAAAGCACTCTTTAAGAAACGTTTAGAGTTGTTATGTACCAAGCTGAGCATGCTTGATGTTTATGTACCAAGATGAAGGGGAGTGTTAAGTTATTTATTCTCTATTTTTGTTTTTTGTTTTTTTGTCTGAGGGCATACTTGTACTTTGACCCCTTTGTGCCTCTCTATATAAAAGCACCTAAGGCATCTAATAAAATTTTGATGGGCATTTCAACCTAACACAATGTTTCGCTAAAGTTATTTGTAGCAATGTAGCCTGTTGAGCTTACACCTGATTGCGTGGTACCTGATACCTTGGCTGATTTTAGAGATGAAATCCTTTTTAATGTGGGTAGGGTGTAAGGGCTTGGATTTCTAATATGCTTGATAAGCTAATTAAAAACCTTAACTTATTTGCCTAATGATAGATTAAGACTATTGGGATGCCTAATTATGAAAATTTTAACTTTAAGAATAAGTATCCCCTTGAAATCATTAACAAATGTTTAAGTAAAGAAAGATGAAGGGTTGCATGAAAGGAAACTAATTTTTGGCACTCTTTAAAAGGTCGATGTTGAGGTGGGAGGGCTTTCCTAAAATTTTTCTACCCCTTATTTATGGTTGAGGAGGAATTAAATAAAAAGAAAAAGGTTCATTTCTCCCCTTGCATACCCTTCCTACTAACTCGTCTCCTTTCCTCTCCCTTCCCCACCGATGCTCCCTTCGCCAACCACCACCACCACCGCCATCATCGGAGAGGCTGTTGTAGCTGCTGTGGTGGTTGTTGTATGCGTGAAGAAAAGAGGAAGCTTTATCTCCAAGGTAGGGAGTTCACCTCTTGATATCTTTCCTCTAGATTTTATGTGATTAGGAATGGTAGAGGGGAGGTTTTGGACGTGGGAATCATTCTTGGATGTGGTTTTAGGGTTGCATGTGGGCAAACCTTTTGCATGTCATTAATCTCAAGGGTTTTGAGGGTCTCCTTGTTGCTTTAGGGTTTTAATGAATGGGAAGGGTGTTTCCTTGATTTTCCCTAGTTGCATGTGTTTAGTAAGTGCTTGTAGATGTGTGGATTAGGTTTTCGTTTTGTTGAAACAAAGTGCTGTGTTGAGGAATCGTGATGGCTGACTTGGTGTTCAAGACTGGGTGCTGGAGACACTTGGTATCTGTACTGGTACTGGTTGACTCAACATTGGCTAAAAGGGCCACAAGTCTAGAATTAAGGGTACCCGGTACTGGTGCTTAGTATCGGTACTGGATGGGTTCAGTTGACTAGTATCGGTACTAGATGGGTTCAGTTTGACCAAGACTGTGGGTGTCCAGTACAAGTACTTATACTTAGTACCGATACTGGCTGACCTTCATGGAAGGGTGCTATGGGTGCTTAGTACCGATACTAAAGCTCAGCATCGATACTAGCTGATCCTATTGAGACAATGTTGTGGGTGCCTAATACCGGCACTGAAGCTTAATATCAATACTCGCACACCAGAATAAGCTGGCGCCAAGACCTATTGTGTTTTTCTGGGATACACTCATACCTAGAAAGGCTATAGATGCTATGATCCCATTACCAGGAAACATTGTGTGAGTGCGGATGTCACATTCCATGAGGTAGTACCTTTCTTCGCTATAGCTGCACGATAGTTATCTTTTGAGTCACAGGACAACTCAACTCAGGTTACTGCTCCTATGCTAGTTCCACCTATACAATTTGGTGATTTTTCACCTATTCAGATTTCCCAAAAGTTTTTTGTTGAGCAAGAGCATGATAAGTTCAAAGAGCCATTAGTGGTTTATAAGAAGCCAGTGACATATAGGTCACGAATCACTACTACCCCCTCTCCCTACCTTAGTGCCATCATCCTCCTTACCTACACAGGTATGTGTTAATGCTACTAATGATTATGTGGCTTTTAATGTACCCATAGGTCCTTCTGATACTCTAGAAGATACTACTCCAGTGGCTCCAGTAGATGATAATGACCTTCCAATTGCAATCCGGAAGGCACCTTGTAGTTGTGCAAATTATCGAGTTGCTAGCACTTCTATGGGTGATGGCCTTAGTGCCAACTTTGCTGCATTTACTATAGCTATTTTAGCAACACCTATACCTAGTACCTATCAGGAGGCAATGCTTCAACTAGAATGGCTTAGTGCAATGAAGGAGATTACTACTCTTCACGATAGAGGCACATGGGAGTTTACACTTAGATCACCAGGTGCTTGTGTGGTTGGTTGCAGGTGGGTTTTTACCTTGAAATACAACCTGGATGGGTCTATTTCTAGGCATAAGGCTCATTTAGTGGCCAAAGAGTTCACTCAGACGTATGGGGTGGACTTCTTTGACACATTCTCACCAATTGCGAGGCTTATACTCCTTTCTGTGGCAACAAATAGAGGATGGGATCTACACTAGGTTGATATGAAAAATGCCTTCTTATATGACGATCTGAAGGAGTACATGCAACAATCCCTTGGTTTTGAGGCTGAGGTAAAGTGTGTGTGCAAGGTAAAGAAGGCGATTTATGGGCTCAAGCACAGTCCCCATGCGTGGTTTCATAGGTTATTTGAAGCAGTGGAAAGCACAGGTTTAGAAAGATCTACATTTGATCATTCTTTATTCACCAGGAGAACTGATGGAGGTGTTGTTGCTCTTTTAGTTTATGTTGATGATCTTATCATTATTGGTGATGCGACTGTTGGAATTGTGCAGGTCAAGAAACAGTTGGCAACATAGTTTGTTATGAAAGGCTTGGGGTCCCTGCGATATTTCTTGGGAATTGAGGTGGCTAGAGAAAAGATGGAATAGTTGTCAGTCAAAGAAAATATGCACGTGATGTTCTTCGGGATACTGGGATGTTAGGAGCCAAGGTGGTTAACATTCCCATTGATCCTAAGGTGCATTTGTACGATGAGGATGCAAAACTTGTGGAAAGCAGGACTTACAGATAATTGGTTGGAAATTTGTTATATCTTACAATTACTTGACCTGATATTTCTCTTGCAGTTGGGAAGCTCGATTAGTTCATGGAGAAGCCCACTAAGCAGCATTGGAATGCTGCAATGCAGGTCCTTAGATATCTAAAGAAGGCACTAGGTCGTGGGTTGCTTTTCAGAAGGGTGTCCTATGATAGTGATAGGCTACTTAGATGTAGACTATGCAGGATGTTTGGCAGGTAGGAAGTCTACCATAGGGTTCTGTACATATGTGGTAGGTAATCTTATTACTTGAAGGAGCAAGAAACAAATGGTGGTGTTCAGATCTAGTGCAGAATCTGAATATCGTGTCATGGCACAAACTGCAGCTGATATGGTTTGGGTACAATCTATTCTATGACATCTGCATGTTCAGATAGAGGGATTGATGGGCATGAGATGCGACAATCTTGCTGCCATATATATAGCCAATAATCCCATGTTTCATGAGCGTGTGAAACATGTGGAGATAGATTGTCATTATACTAGAGATCTCATTCAGAAAGGAGTTATTCGCACTTCTTCAGTTGTGTCAGAGGACTAGACGACAGACATCTTCACAATGCCCTTGAGCAGAGCTGCATTTGATACTTGCTGTGACAAGATGAGCATGATAGATATCTATACTCCAGCTTGAAGGGGAGTATTACAGTATGGGCTTTAGTGTCATTTACTTTTTTTTATTGGAGTCAATATTTCTCCGCTTTATTCTTTGGGTCCTCTGTAATAATTTACCCACATTTCTCTCTATAAAAGAGATGTAGGGTTTCATTAGATGAGTTGAGAAACTTATTTCCTTTCACTATATATATATATATGGGACAACTCGTCTATGGTAAATGAGCACCGATTGTGATCCACTGGATGAAGATCATATGAACGTAAATACTACCGCTTATATTAATGAATGTGGTTTTGCAAACAGTTGACCGTTGAAAATTTCCCTAAAATAACAGGTGCGATCAGACATTATGAGAATTAGTTGGTAATATAAAAGAAAATTTTGTATTACAAAAAATAATAATTAACGAACTAAAATGTACTACCCATATAGTTGTAATATAAATAATAACTCAGAACTGCTTGTAATATAAACTTATATTATAAGTGCAAAAGTTTGTAATATAAGTAAGAATTGGGTGTAACATATGTGAAAACTTATATTACAAAGCGAGAAACCAACTTTTAATACATGCTTTCTACAAATTTTTACTGTACATGTAGTACAAAAGTTTGTATTACTAGTAAAAAACTAACTTATAACGCATATAATGAACTTCTATTATAAGTATTTGTTATAAAAGAGGTGCAATAACTTATATTACAAGTGCAAATATACATGTATGCATGCGATAAACTTGTATCATAATTATTTATTGTAATGGAAGTACAAAACTTGTATTACAAGTGAAAAACAAATTTATAATATAAGTGGAATATTGTAATACAAATTCGTAAAGAGTTGTAATACATCCGAAATATTATTTTATTACTTCATTGAATGATGAGAATAAGTTAGAAGAAACGAATGACTTAATCTTTATTCCAAAACCTTACCTCTCTTTATATAGAGAAAAGGTGGAACAAATTACAACACAACTCTAAGAACAAATAAAAACTACAAACACACCTTTACATAGAAATAAAAACATAATAGATCGAAGGAGTATATTACTTCTCCTCAAGATAGAGCATAGATGTCAATCATGCTCAGCTTAAAATAGCAGATATCAAAACTAGATCTGATGAGAGACTTGGTAAATATATCTGTTGTTTGTAGGGGTGTAAATGAGCCAAACTCGAGCGAACTTACCTTGTTTAGGTTCAGTTCATTTATCTAAACAAGCCTAAATCTTTGTTTAGGTTCGATTCATTTATTTTGCGAATCGAACCCGAATTAAACTCGAGCGAATCTACCTTATTTAGGTTCAGTTCGTTTAAGGTTCATTTAAGAATTTCACTACCAATTATACGAAATGAACTCTAAGATAAAAGCTATTAACTAATTTGCAAGTGTTACATTCCACTAATAATTATATGAAATGAGAGATCATAACTCTTAATTAAAGAACAACAGTAACAGACTTTCCTTTCTCGAACTGTTATAGAGGAGGAGGGGGGTTTCTAGAGGAGGAGCTAGTGGCAGCAATTGGAGAATGTTGTGGAGAAGGGGGTCACCGAGAGATAGGGGTGTAAATGAATCAAACTTGTGCGAACCTACGTAGGTTCGATTTGGTTTGATAACACAGTTTTTCAAAGTTTGGGTTCAATAAGAAAAAATAAGAGTGAAGTTAGTTCGATTCGTTTTTGTTATCAAAGGTTCAGTTCGTTTGTTTATGGTTCGTTTAAGTGTGAAGTTTGAAATGTTGTTAATTTAGGTTTGATTTGTTTAGAGTTCATTTTAAGGGTTTGTTTAAAGGTTTGTTTATGATTCCTTTAAAGTATAATATTTTGTTATAAATGCAAACATAATAAATCATAATTAAAAAAAATACATGGAGTAGAAAATTTAAAAATATATAAATTATATCATAAGCATTTCATGGCATGTTTCTCAAAAGAAAAAATATAAACAAAAAATACCTGTATAGTCTATAAAATATATCAGGGAGGTGTCTCTTGAGTTGCCTTGCCATTGCATGTTCCAATCTTGGGAGGTGAAGTCTACTTTGGGGATGATAATGTGACAGTACAAAGAGGAGTGGTAATTGGTTGTGGCCCTTGTAGGTCCAAATTTAATATATATATATATCTCAAACTTTTAACGAATCAAACCTAAACGAACCTACTTTGTTCAGGTTCGATTCGTTTAACTAAATGAGTCTAAAATTAAGTTTAGGATTGGTTCGTTTATTTACGAGCCAAATCTAAACCAAACTTTTGACAAATCGAATTTAAACGAATATCGAACTTGAAATTTTTTTGATAACCCTAGTTGTCTGGTCAACAGTAGAGACTGGAGTTGTGTAGAGTAGCCCTTTCTGAATAATTTCTCTAGTGTAATGGCAATCAACTTTCATATGCTTTATGCGTTCATGAAACATGGGATTATTAGCTATATAAGTAGTTGCCTTGTTATCGTATCGCATCGCATCTCCATAGGTCCATCAATCTCACTATGTAAGTCAGGAGAGATCGTATCCACATCATATCAGCAGTAGTTTAGGCCATTGCCTTGTACTCTAACTTTGCATTAGACTTGGAAACTGCTACTTGCTTCTTGCTCTTCCAGGTTACAAGATTGCCAGTTACATAACTACAAAATCCTATAGAGGATTTCCAATCCAAATGGCATCTAACATAATCTGCATTTGAATAGCCCACCACTATCATGAAAGTCCCTCTAGCGAATCGAAAACCATGCCTATAAGCCTTCTAGAGATATCTAAGGACCATCATTGCAACATCCCAGTGTTGTCAAATGGGCTTAGCCATAAACTGACTCAACCTGCCTACTGCAAAGGAAATGCCTGGTTTGATGATAGTAAGATACAATAGCTTCCCAATTAGCTATCTTTACTACCTTTTATCAATAACATCTACCTCAAGATCATACATGTGCCTTAGGGTTCATGGGTATATTCGCTGGCTTGGCCCCCAGCATATCAACCTCCTACAGGTTGTAGGGCATCAAAAGCACACTTTCCCTGGGACAGAACAATACCACTTTTGTTGCGAGCTACCTCTCCCAAAAAAATATCTCAATGGACCCAAGTCCATCACAAACTAATCAGCTAAGCATCTTTTGATGTCAGCTATTCCCTCAGAATCATCTCTTATGACAATCAAGTCATCCACATAGACTAGAAGAACAGTAACACCCCTCCCTGTCTTTCTGACAAACAAGGAATGATCTGCAGATGACCTCTGAAAGCCAATAGACTCCATTACCTAAGATAATTTCTGGAACCAAGTACATGGACTCTGCTTAAGGCCATAAATGACCTTATGTAGTTTGCATACACTCTCTCCTTGAACCTCATAACTTGGAGGTTGCTGTATATACACCTCCTTAAGATCCCCATAAAGAAAAACATTTTTAACATCTAGGTGTAGCTTCCAATCTCTATGAATTGCAACTACCATAAGAATGCTCATCGAAGACAGGCGAGCAATGGAAGAGTGTATCAAAAAAGTCTACTCTATAGGTCTGAGTAAACCATTTTGCCACAAGCTTGACCTTATATCTTGCAATCGACCCATCTAGATTATCCTTGAGTACAAAGACTCAACGACAACCAACATCAGTAGTTCCCTTTGGTAGTGATGTCAACTCCTATGTACCTCTACTCTGAAGAGCGGCCATCTCCTCCATAGCCTGTTACCACTTTGGATTAAGCATGGCCTCACGATTTGTTATAGGAATATGAGTGGCTACTAGAGTACAATAGAAATTGGTAAATTCTATCCCCAGACCATCTATCACAAGACTGCCTGTAACTGGATATCTGGCACAACTTCATAGAACCTTCTGAAAAGCTATCAGATGATCAAGATCATCCTCCTCAACTGAATTAGTAGGAGATCCAATTGCATCGCTAAGCACATAATTGTCACTGTCTAAAGGTGCAATGCTCACCTGTCTTGGGGAGGATGGAGGAGGCAGGGGCCTGCAATGTAGCATGAGGCCTTTTATAAGTACAAATGGGCTCAACATATTTCTGTGTCTCAGTGGACATCATGGTGGGCGTCTGAATATCTGGAATAGCTCCAAAGGGTACAAGAGGTATAAGCATAAGAGTAGCATCAACGGTAGGAGGTAATTCACAACCAGACATGGAAAACTACAGAATTGCCTCATGAAATGTAACATCAACGGACACAAAATGACAAGATGCAATAGGATCAAAACATTGATATCCCTTTTGTGTTTGAGAATAACTCAAGAAAACACACTTACACTGGTCTGGGTTCTAGTTTATCTCGTCCAGGACCAAGAAGATGCACAAGGCAACACAACCAAATACCTGAGGCAAAACATGAAACAATTGTCTATTTAGATGCAAAACTTGCCATGAGATCAAAAGCAGAATTTGGCATCCTATTAATTAGAAAATACACGATTAACATTGCATCCTCCCAATACAATGAAGGTACAAAGTGATGAATCAACAAAGTACGGGCAACATCAAGCAAACGCCTATGCTTCCTTTCAACCATACCGTTCTACTGAGAGGTATGAGCATAGGTAGTCTAGTGTATAATGCCATTGGATTTATAGAAGGATTTTAAACTAGTAGAAAATTCCAATGCATTTTTAGAATGAAACATTTTAATAGCAATGGAAAATCGATCTTTATTTTAATGACAATTCTCAATGATATTTCCAACCTCAGACTTATTCTTTATAAGGAAAACCCAAGAAACGTTAGAGAAATCAACCATCACCAAAAAATAACAATGGCCTAACTAGTCAGGAATCCGGCTAGGACCTCATACATCGATATGAATAAGCTAAAAAACAGAACTACACCCAATACAACTAGAAGCAGGAAAATTGGCACGGTGATACTTACCAAGTTGATAAACATCACAAATAATAGTAGTAATGGAAGGAATATGGGGAATAATGCGTTTAAGTCTCTCCAAGGGTAGATGGCCAAAGTGAAGATGCCACTGGGATGGAGATCTAGAAGCACCCTCCCTATGACCAACATCAACGGTAGTAATAGGTGCACGACTCAGATAGTATACTCCCCCTTCACGTTCTCCACTAATTGTCCTCTCCATAAGCTTGTCTTGGAAGACACATGATTGTGCATCAAATATAGCTCGATAATTTAATTCTTTGTTAATGCTGCTCACAAAAAATAATCTGAGAGGAAAATTTGATACATAAAGAACATTAGACAATCTCCAGGTACATGATAGGGGAACATCACCCTTTTCAACCACAGGTGAATGTCAACCATCGGCAATTTGTACAGTTCTCCTTGGTGCAACAAGACTCATGCCAAGAAAAGAGTCATGATCACATAAATGTATCAAGGCTCTAGAGTCAACTAACCATTCACTAGATCTCATTGGAAAAGAGGAGCAAACCAAGTCAATACCTGAGGAGGAAGAGAAAAACGTTGCAATATCTGTAGGCTGAGAAGTAGAAGCATGGGCTAGTTGGGTGAACTGCTAAAGAAGATCGTCAAATTCGACACTGGAGACCACCTTTGCAGATGTATCTGAAGTATCTATCACCTGATTAGCAATGGCAGGCTTGCCATGCTTCTGCCAGCAAGTAGCCTTAATGTGCCCTACTCGACCAGGGTAGGTGCCAGGAGTACAGTTACCACCCCCAAATACACATCCATGACCATGACCATGTGCAGAAGGTGCACCTCTACCACATCCAGGGGTCGTAGCTAAAGCAGAGGTTTGACCCGCAGTATCAGCCACTAGAGTCTGAATAGATATCCGACTGAGATTACTATAGGTCTCTTCTAATGATGGGATCTCTGGTAAGTTGAAGAAGACAAACTTCCTTAGGTTGCCAAGAAGTCCCTACACCTCTATATTGGTGTGAGAAAAGTACATCATAGACCCACTAAACAAAATAAAATAACACAGCACCCCTTACAGACATAAATATAACTCAACACTACCCCTTAAGGTGGAGCATATATATCCATCATGCTCGCTTGTTTCTACACTTTTCAAACTGGGGACGTGGCAACGGCTTGGTAAACATGTCAGCAGTCTGGTCTGAGGAGACAAGACAAGTAGTACGAAGCAGACCCTATTGAATCAAACTCCTGGTGTAATGACAATCTACTTCCACATGTTTTGTTTTCTCATGGAACATAGGATTGTTTGCAATGTAGGTAGTAGCCCAGTTGTCACAATGCATCTCCATAGGTTCCTGAACATTAACATGAAGATCTCGTAACAGAGATCTGATCAATATCATCTCAGCAGTAGTATGTGTCATGGCCCTATACTCAGACTCAGCACTAGAGCATGAAACAACACTTTATTTCTTGCTCCTCCAGGTTACCAAGTTCCCAGCAACAAAGGTACAGAAACCAGTAGTAGACCGCCTATCCCCGACATCACCTGCATAATCTGCCTTTGAGTATGCAACGGCCATAGGTGCCTTTCTCTGAAAAAGAATGCCTCTACCTGGACATCCCTTGATGTACCTCAACACCTATATCACAGCCTGCCAATGAACCTCAGTGGGCTTATCTAAGAACTAACTCAGCTTCCCCACTACAAGACTAATATTTGGCTTAGTGATAGTCAGATATAACAGCTTTCTCCACCAGCTGTTGATATGCCTTCTTGTCTTTTAGCTTCACATTATCCTCAAACAGATGAATTTTATGATCCATAGGAATATTTGCATCTTTGGATCCTAGCATGCCTGTCTTCTGAAGAATATCAATGGCATATTTCCTCTGCGACATAATTATCTCTTGCTTACTTGTAGCAAACTCAATGCCTAAAAAATATCTCAGCTTCCCAAGATCTTTCATGACAAACTGGTGTGCCACGTATTTCTTCATTTGAGATACACCCTCTGCATCATCACCTGTAAGAATAAGATCATCCACATACACAAGTAAAGCCACTGTACCCTTACTGGTCTTCCTCACAAATAGTGAATGATCCGATGATCTCTGCATCCCAATAACAGACAATGCCTCAGACAGGCGCTGGAACTAGGCTCGGGAGCTCTGCTTAAGACCATAAATGGCCTTACGAAGCTTGCATATACACTCCCCCTAAATCTCAAAGCCAGGTGGCTGCTGCATATATATCTCTCTTCCAAGTCTCCGTACAGAAATGCATTTTTAATATCCAATTGATGTAACTGCCATCCATAATGAGCTGCAACAGATATAAGAATTCGAACAATAGAGAGTCGTGCAATAGGGGAGAACGTGTCAAAGAAATCCACCCCATATGTCTGGGTAAATCCTTTAGCCACTAAGTGGGCCTTATATCTTGAAATAGACCCATCTGGCTCTAATAAGATGCGCGCTAGGCGGTAAAGGTGACAGCTCCCAAGTACCATTAGTAGTAAGTGCAGACATCTCCTCTATAGCTGCCTTCTAATGTGGATGTAGTAGAGCCTGCTGGTACGAGGTAGGTAACTCAGCACTAGATACAATAGCTGTGAATGCATGAAACTCAGAACTTAGAGAATCATTAGTAATACCACTCTTAGCAACACGATACTGGGCATAAGATCGCGGAGCCTTCCTAATAGCAATAGTAATATCTTCATCAGTACTGATGGAATTAGGACCTGGAGAACTATCCTCAGGTGGCAGACTCCCACCTGCTACATTTGCTGACACTGTGCCTGAAACAATCTCCTGAGTAGGAACCACCTCTAGGTTATCAACATTAACCTGAGGAGTCTGTGGAATAGATGGAGGGGGCTTTGCCCTATACACAACTGGCAACTGATAGGTGTGACCCTTGAAGGTCCCTTCATCCGCTGATGCTGGTTTGAATGTGCTGGTAGGTGACTCATCAACCTGAGAAGGGCCACTAGTATCTGTAAATATACCAAAAGGTATATGAGCAACTGGTACAAGTGCACTCTCCGGCACACTTTGCACCTGCCTGGCAGCAATAGAAAAATAAGGTACTGCTTCATGAAACGTGACATCTGCATTGATATAATGCTTCTGATGTAGGGGATCAAAACATCGATACCCCTTTTGAGTACGAGAATAGCCAAGAAACATACACTTGACTGCTCTAGATGCTAATTTATCATGCCCAAGTCTAAGGAGATGTACAAAAGTCACGTACCCAAATGTCTTGGGTGGAAGATCAAATAACTCATCATTTGGATAAAGCACCTGCCATGGTATTTACTCGTGAATCACTGAGGAGGGCAATCTATTAATAAGGTAGCAAGAAGTGAGAACTGCATCTCCTAAATAGTTCTGTGGCACACTGTTATGGATAAGAACTCTGGCCATATCAAGGATATGTCTGTGCTTCCTCTCTGCGACTCCATTTTGCTGAGAAGTGTGAGGACATGAGGTCTGATGAATTATACCATGTATGCCATAGAATTCTGCCAATCGATGAGTGCAAAAATCCAATGCATTATCAGATCTGAGAGTCTTGATGCAAACATCAAACTAATTTTTTATCAACACAAACTTCTCAATCAGTGGACCTACTTCAGATTTATTTTTTATAAGAAATAGCCAGGACAATATGGAAAAATCATCAACCACAATCAAATAGTACCGATGTCTTGCTTTATCAGGAGTCCTACTGAGGCCCCAAACATCAGGATGCACTATCTGAAAACATGACGTTGAACGTGGTCTTGTAGCAGCTGGAAAGGAAGATCTATGGTGCTTCCTAAGTTAACATGCATCGCAAGAAAGTTGCATAGTTGGGGACACATGAGGAATAAGCTTGCCTAACTTTTCCAAAGAAGGATGGCCTAGCCGTCTATGCCACTGTAGAGCACTCCCAGATGTGGTACTAACCCGACATGCAGCAGCCACAGGACCCCGCTGAAGTTGGTAAACTCCTTCATATCCACTACCAATAATCTTCCCTATTATTCTATCTTGGAAAATACATCCATGCTCATCAAAGATGACCCGACAATTCATCTACTTAATGATCTCACTGATAGAGAGCAAGTTCATGGATAAATCTGGAACAAATTGAACATGATTAAGCTGCATAGAAGGGATAACATTAATTTTCCCTTGACCACTAATAGGAGCAAGTTACCCATCAGCAACCTGTACTGTACGACCTCGAGAGACAAGTTGAATTTGTCCAAAGCACTGCAGATTCCCGGATAAATGATTGCAAGCACCTAAATCAATCAACCACATCACACCAGTGGTTTGAGTATAACCTATGCCAGTTCCTAGTGCAATCTCTGACTGAGACATTGCCATGTTTACTGAACCACACTGCCACAAATAAAGTTCAACGTGCCACAAAGAAGGGTACACACCCCAACAAATATACCAACCAGGGAACACACCCTAAAAAACTCCGCTCACACGCGGTCAATACACAAGGGGACTACACACCCTAAAAACATGCATCAAAGGAGAATACACACCCCAAACTAATAGATAAAATCTGAGAATACCATCACATCATCTTTCCGGAAGATCCTTGGCTTTAATACTCCATCAATTACGATCCAAAGATCTTCCAATCAGACACAAGGCAGAGATGTGCCCTCTCTCTGTTGCCAAACACCAACAGCAGGAGAGAGCACAAAAAATCAACGGCTAGGCCTGGGCGGTGGTGGCAGGTGGCTTAGGTGGTGGCCTGCAGTAGCTCTTCCCGATGCTGTGACCTCCTGCTGCTAGCGGTGGCGGTGGCCCTGTGCTGCTGCTGCTGCTGTTGGCGGTGGCGTGGCCCGATGCTGCTGCTGGCGGCGGCAGTGGCCTGTTATGGCCTACTGTTGCAGCAGAGAGTGGCAGCAATCGGTGCTACTGTTGCTGCAGCGGTGGTCCAGCGTCGGTGTGGCCGTCGGTGGTGGCGGCGATAGCTCCGGTGAGAAGGCTTAAGGTAGGGTTGGGGTTTTGTTTTTGGTGGAGTCCTCAACCTTGGCTTTGATACCAAGTTGAAGAAAACAAACATCCTTAGGTTGTCAAGAAGTCCCTACACCTCTATATTGGTGTAGGAAAAGTACATCATAGACTCACTAAACAAAATAAAGTAACACAATACCCCTTACAAACATAAATATAACTCAACATGGTAAAGTCAAGATCTACTCCTTAGCAGTTGTGAATTCATGGTTAAGACTTGAGAGAAACAGTGAGACCGCTAAGCCTTTGAAATCAAGCCAAGATGTGCAGGTACAACTAGGCCTATAAGAGTTCTCTCTAAGAGACCCTTCACAATGGAGTAATATTGCACCAATGAATGTCCCTCCTGATGAAGATGGAAGAGTTCAGGATAGACTTGGAACACTCTAGACGTATCCTTCTCACAAAAATACGTCTCACAAACAGAATACTACATCTGCTTGGTTGTGCTGTAGTACATAATCTCATCACCAATTCTGGGGATAATGCAATTCATCATCTAAGTACATATCATTGCGTTATCTCTATCCCAATTGGCATTTATACTTGTCTTCTGTGTGAGTTCTAGGCTACTCAGAATGTGCTCCTTCCCACAACCTCTGACGGTCATCAAAAAAGTTTGGGACCACCGAAGATAATTGGTCTCATCAAGCTTAATCATAGGACCAAAAAACAAACTTTTGTAAGTCCTAGTGTCCATTGTGTAGTCCGAAGTGACATCGGACAAACTTGAAGAAGCCATCTCTCTCTTGCCCACGAACCCGCACCACTTGAGAACTCTTCAAATCACCAACTCAAGCAATGAACATCTGATTTGTGATCTGAAACCAAAAAGTTCAGACTAACCAAGATGTAGGTGCACCCTGTACAAACAAGATTTGTCCCTACAAGAACCTCTTCTCCCTAGATGTTGGACAAGCATGAGGGCGAAAGAGCACCCCTACCAAGGCAAAAACTCCTCAAATCCAATCTGAAAAATCACATTTGAGGAGAACGAGGGCCAACAAGATGATCGATGGGTAGATCCACCACCAGCAAGTTTGTCAATGGCTTGATCTACCACCAGCGACGATGCTGGTGCTTTTGAACAGCCACCGGTGGCGACGCTAGTGGCTTGGATCTGTTGGGTGGCGGCACCGATGACTGACAGAGGTTGACTGGGGCAGTGCTGATAGGTTTGCACCACCAGCAGTGATGCTGGTGGTGCCTGGGGCACTGATGAGGGAGTTAGTCGGTGAGAGGAGGGAGATCGGTGGAGAGGTTCAGAGGCTTATTTAGGTAAGATATCAAGAGCTCTATTTTAGAACTACCACTCCGATACCAAGTTAGGAGAAATGAATGACTTAGTCTTATTTCAAAACAACTTAGTCTTATTCCAAAACCCTACCTCTCTTCATATAGAGAGGTGGGACAAATTACAACACAACTCTAAGAAGAAATAAAAACTACAAACATGCCCTTACATAGAATAAAAACATAATGGACCAAAGGGATACAACAGAATATTCCATAAACATATTATCCATAAATAACCTAACAAATTTGAATGGATAATTCCATAAATATAGGTGGTTTTGAGCACATAGTCCAAAACCGCTACCTATTGAAGGCATTGATTTCATCAACCAAGAATGTGATCCAACGACCATAAGGGTAGGCTTAATGAGTACTTATGAGCACAATGCTCAATGGATACATTTCCTATATATATATATGCAAATTATTTAGCCAATATTTCAGGAGATTGAAAGTTTGTATATGCAAAGACATGAATAAGACATTGCCAGAAGAATGGAATGATAAAATCAAGAAAGAACACTTGAAGAACTGAGGATGAAGACTTCTAAAGTGCTATTTAATGATTTATGTACTTTGTGGGTTTTTTTTGTTAGAATGTACAAGGAACCTTTTAAAGCTAAAATCAATTTTAATACGCTTTTAAAACGTTACTTTTAGCTCGTTGGATAACATAGGAGTGAAGCAATGATCAACCAAATACTCTTTTGATTGACTAATTTGCATGAGCATAAGCAACTCATTCACATACAAATTGATTGACCAAAATAAGGAGTTGATCGATCAAAATGTTGATTGATCGGCCAAAACTAAAATTGCTCGACCAAAATGTGACTATCTTCAAAGAATGTAAATGCAAGATTTTTTATCGATGAAAACACATTTTACAGACCAAAAACCTATATTAATTGATCGAAAATACCTTTGATCGACTAATACGCATATAAAGTAAACTTGCAAACTTTACACATATTGATCAACCAGTCATAATATTGATCAACCAATGATATTGTTCACTCAACCAAAATAATTTGTGATCTATCGATATTTCCAAATTATTTTTGGAAAGAATTTTCACATTACCAGTTATTTTAATTGACCAAAAATAAATTTGATCGACCTAATCAAATTTAATCTCATCATTAACTCATTGGATTTGATTAATAATTATCCTAAAATGTCTTTTGAGGAATCTCTATAAATAAACTCGACCCCATTCCGTTAAAACTAGAATAAGAAAATCATTCTCTCTAACACTCAAATAGATTTAAGCTCTACAAAAATAAGAGAAACCTCTCATCGTGCTTACTATGCTTTCATGCTCCATTTTTTTCATATACAAATGTGCTCAACCTTTGTAGCAAGCTTCTAAACTTTGATTTTCATATTAATATTTTACATATCCATAGGCTTGTAATTTTTCTATTTATATTTTCTTTCGTATTTTAGGTAAGATGACTGTTAATCATCTCGATATTGAGTTAGGCTAAGGTGATCCGCAGTTCACCTTGGCGATTTTGTAAGGGTTAAGACAACTCGTTAATTGTCTTGATTAGTGTATTTGATTAGTGTTGACTGATCGAAGAAAATCTTAAGCTAGGAGGGTTAGGTAGTGATTTTTAGTCAAAAGGATTTTCTACTATAAATCTATGTATCACATGGAATTGATTTTCTTTTCCATTATAAAGCTTGTACTGTAAGACAAGCTCATAGGGAGGATGATTGATGGAGAACAAGAAGAAAGGGGGTGTACCGCCTAAGTTAGACTTTTGTTGCTGCTACATGTTATGAGGGAGCTTCCTTAGCCAATGGATCTCCCTTTCAATGGGATCTCTGCCTTTAACATCTTCCTTTAGACCAGTTTCGACGCATTATGCCTAATATTTCACTAACCATCACCATCACCTGCGATGCTTACCAACTTGGCAAGCATCATCATGCTAGTTTTTCGACTTCTTAGAGTACTGGGTCTATTGCTTTATTCCAGTTGCTGCATATGGATGTGTGGGGCCTTATCTGTGTTCCAGATAAGCTGGGTAATCGTTATTTCCTTATTCTAGTTGATGAATTTTCTAGAGTGTCATATTTCTTATGAAGAATAAATCTGATATTGGTTCTAGTATAGAACATTTTTTGCTAGAAATAAAGACTTACTTTTCTACCATCATTAAAATTACGTGCTCTGATAATGCTTTAGAGTTTTGTATTCATCACTTGAGTTCCTTTTATAAATCCCATGGGATCATACATTAGACAACTTGTGCTCACTCCTCTCAGCAAAATGGTATAGCTGAGAGAAAGCATCTTCATCTTTTGGATGTTGTATGCACTCTTTTGATACGTCATTTTGTGCCTTCACTTTATTGGGGAGACGTTTTGACTGCATTTTTCTTGATTAACAGGATGCCTTATCCATGGTAGATTCCTTAGCAACTGTTGTACCCTGATAAAGAGTTGTTTCATGTCACTCCTTGAGTTTTTGAGTGTGTGGACTTTGTATGACTTTACTCTTGGTAGGGATAAACTAGCACCGCGGGTGGTGAAGTGTATTTTCTAGTATACTCTCGGACTCAGAAAGGGTATCATTGCTTTGATCCTATTTCTACAAGCCACTTTGTTACAACAAATGTTACCTTTCATTAGTCTATTCCTTATTTTTCTACTTCAGGCTGTGAGCTTTCCCCTGAGATTACTGTGGCCCCTTTGCCTGTTCCACTTGTGTCACTTGAGGAGATGTCTATTATTGAGTCTTTGTCCACTACTACTACTACACCACAAAGATACAGTGAGCCTATTGCCATATATAAGCGTCCTCATGCTACCCCCCTCTCACCACAATTGTCCTTTCTTGCGCAGGTAAGCATTGATAGTTTCTCTGCTGATGATTCTGTGCTTAGTGGTGATCCTACAGATCTAGCAATTCCAACATCTACTTTAAGGCCACTACAGGAGGCCTTTCTAGAGGATCTTGAACTTCCGATTGCTATTCAGAAGGCCCCTCCATAGTTCTGCTAGATATTATGTTACCGGTAGTCTATTTACGAAAGAATTGGGGTCTGCTTTTTGGAGTTTCTACCACGCTCTTGCTGCTACTCATCTTCCAACCACTTATTAGCAAGCCATGCTTGCTCCAAAGTGGTGTTAGGTCATGGACGATGAGATGGCTGCTCTGCGATCTCGTGGTACCTAGGAGCTTACTACACTACCAGAGGGAGCCACTGTCGGGGTGCCAATGGGTATTTTCCTTGAAGTACAACCTAGATGGATCGATTACCAGGTATAAGGCTCACTTTGTGACTAAAGGGTTCACTTAGACGTATGGAGTGGACTTCTTTGACATTCTCCCCAGTTGCTCGTCTCTTTATAGTTCGAATTCTCGTTTCAGTTGCAATGCCATGTGATTGGCAACTTCATCAGATAGATGTGAAGAATGCCTTTTCGTATAGAGATTTGCAAGAGGTATACATGCAGCAACCACTCAGTTATGAGGTTTTAAGGGAGTGTGTGTAGGTTGAAGAAGGCTATTTATGATCTCAAGCAGAGTTCCAAAACATGGTTCCACAAGCTATCAGAGGGTGTGGACTATGTAGGGTTCCAGAGATCGTCAATTGATCATTCCTTATTTGTCAGGAAGGCATAGAAAGGAGTAGTGGTACTTCTGGTTTATATTGATGATTTGATACTCATAGGAGATGACATTGCAAGTGTTACAAAGGTCAAGTAGCACATAGCAGAGCAATTTGTCATGGACTTGGGCCTCTTGAGATATTTTCTTGCGATAGAGGGAGCTTACAACAAGAGAGGTATTGTCCTGTCCCAAAGGAACTGTGCATTGGATGTATTGAAGGAGACTGCTATGTTGGGTGCCAGCCAAACCAGTAAATATTCCCATGGACCCTAAGGCACGACTATATGACAAAGAGTCAGAGACAATAGATAGCAGGAAGTATAGCCAGTTGGTCGCTAAGCTACTCTACTTGACTATTACCAGGTCAGACATTTCACTTGTCGTTGAAAAGCTTAGCCAATTTATTAATAGATCAACCAAGCAGTACTCTTGGGATGTTTCCATGATGGCGCTGAGATACTTAAAGAACGCACCAAGACAGGGCCTTCTATTTACCAAAGGAACATCCATGACTGTAGTGACCTATTTTGATGTTGACTATGCAGGTTGCCTGAATGACATAAAACCCGCTACATGTTTCTGTACGTACGTGGTTGGGAATCTAGTTGGACTAAGAAGCAAGTGGTGGTGTCCAGATCGAGTGTCGAGTCTGAGTACAGGGCTATGCCACAGATAGTTGCAGAGTTGATGTGGGTACAATCCCTATTGACAGATTTACGCATGCAGATCGATGGGCTTATGAAGATGCGATGTGATAATCGAGCTACTACATACATCGCAAACAACCCCCTGTTTCATGAGCACACCAAACATGTGGAAGTGGATTGTCATTATACACAAGACCTGATTCAAAGAGGTTTTTTATATACCACACAAGTGACTTCAGATGATCAGACGACAGATATCTTCACCAACATTTGGCTTGTACTTCATTTGATGTCTACTATTCAAAGCTGGGCATGACTGACATCTATGCTCCAGTTTGAAAGGGAGTGGTAAGCTCTTTCGGTCATTTTATTAAGTCAATTGAAATAGAGAATCTTATTGATCAAGGAAACCCTACACCTCTTTATATAGAGAGAGGTGAGGAAAAAATATTACAAGACTCCAATAAGAATATAAAAATAATAAAATGACCCTCACAATATAACGTAACACTCCCCCTCTAGTTGGAGCATATATATCAATCATGCTTAACTTGTTACTACACTTCTCAAAAAAGGGGCGTGATGAGGGCTTGGTGAACAGATCTGCAGTCTGCTCTGAAGAAGCTAAGAAAAAGGTGCGAAGTAGACCCTACTGAATCAGACTCCTAGTATAGTGATAATCCACCTCCACATGCTTTATTTGTTCATGAAACATAGGGTTATTTGCTATGTACGTGGTAGTTCTGTTGTCACAGTACATTTCCATAGGCTTCTCAATAGTAACATAAAGATCTTTCAATAGTGACTGTATCCAGATCATCTCAGCAGCTGTATGCGTCATAGCATGGTACTCTGATTCGACACTAGAGTGTGACACCACACTTTGCTTTTTACTCCTTCAAGTCACTAGATTTCCTACAGCAAAAGTACAGAAACCTGTAGTGGATCTCTTGTCACCAATATCACCTTAGAATCCGCATCAAAGTAACCAACAATAGCCATAGGAGCTCCTCCCTGAAACAAAAGGCCTTGACTTGGAGCCTCCTTGATATAACTCAGCACCTGCATCACTGCCTGCTAATGCTCATTAGTAAGTCTGTCTAGAAACTAACTCACCTTGCCCACTGCAAGACTGATATCTGGCTTAGTGATAGTCAGATAAAGCAATTTCCCCACAAGCATCCTATATGCTCTTTTATCCATCAATCTAGCAAACTCATCAAACAAGTAAATCTTTGTATCCATAGGGATATTTGCTCCCTTGGACCCAAGCATGCCAGCCTCCTGAAGAATATCTAAGGCATATTTCCTTTTTTTTTTGTTTTGAAGATACAAGGATTATTTCCTTTAGGACATTACAATTCCCTGCTTGTTTGTGACAATCTCGATACCCAAGAAGTACCTGAGTCTCCCAACGTCCTTTATAACAAGCTGTTGTGCAAATATTCCTTGACCTAAGATATATCAACCACGTCATCACCTGTGAGAATGAAATCATCAACATATATAAGTAGGGCCACAACACCCCTACTGGCCTTCCTTACAAATAAGGAATGGTGAGAAGAAGAGCTCTACAAGCCAATCACTGACAATGCCTCTGATAAGTGCTAAAACTATGTTCTAGGACTCTGCTTAAGGTCATAGATTGCCTTGCGCAGTTTACACATGCACTTCCCCTAAACCTCAAAACCAAGAAGCTATTGTATGTATATCTCCTCCTGAAGATCACCATAAAGAAAAGCATTTTTGACATCCAACTAGTGAAGTGACCATCCATAGTGTGCTGCCATAGAAATAAGAATATGGACAATGGAGAGCCAAGCAACTGGTGAAAAGGTGTCAAAGAAATCCACTCTATAAGTTTGAGTGAATCATTTGGCCACAAGATGAGCCTTATGCCTAGAAATAGACCTATCGGGGTTGTATTTCAAGGCAAAGACCCACCTAGCTCCAACAAGATACGCACCAAAGTATAAAGAAGTGAGCTCCCAGGTGCCTCTGTCATGAAGAGCAGACATCTCTATCGCAGCCTTCCTATGTGGATTCAGAAGTGCCTGCTGATAAGACGTAGGTATCTCAGAACTAGACACACCAACAGTAAATGCATGAAACGTAGCACCAGGAGTGAGTAGACACTACACTCCAAGCCATACGGTACTGAGCACATGAGCGACGACCTTTCTGAATTGCAATAGGGATATCGTCATCAACAGGACTTGGAGAAACATCAAGAGAATAAGTATTGTCAGTGGGCTCAACATGTACTTGATCGGGGGTGGACATTAGTGGCTTAGGAGGGACAAAGGAGGAAGGGGGTGTGTAGCTTTCTCTTACTAATATGTAGAGCCCTTAAATGTTTTCTCATCTTGTGGTATAACCCTGAATGTACTGACATGCTACTTTGAGGTTGTAGAAGTGTTGCTACTAATATGAAAATCATCTATGGATATATGAGGCATAGGTATAGGCACAACAATTTCCAGATCACGTAGTTGACAAGCGAATGTGGAAAAATATGGAATTAACTCGTGGAAAGTGACATCAACACTAACATAATGCTTTTTGTGTATATGACCAAAGCACCTATACCCCTTTTGATTACAACAATAGCCAAGAAATACATACTTGACTACTCTGGGGTCAAGTTTGTCACGACCAGGCCCAAGTAAGTGGACAAAGGCAACAAAGCCAAATGTCTTGGGAGGCACCAAGAATAGATCTGCATCAGAATACAACACTATTCATGGTACTTGCTCATGAATTACAGAAGACGAAAACTTGTTAATAAGATAAGACTGTAAGTACTGCATCCCCCCAGTAAATGTGCGGGACACTATTCTGAATTAGCACGAGCTGTGTCCAGAATATGTCTATGCTTCCGTTCTGCAACCTCATTCTGCTGTGATGTGTCAAGGCAGGAGGTTTGGTGCATAATACCAAGAGAACCATAAAAGGTGGCCAATTACTTGGTACAAAATTCTAGTGCATTATTAGTTATAATGGTCTTAATACAAACATCAAACTGACTCCTTACAAATGCCACAAACTATAGAATAATAGAACCATCTAATTTATCTCTCATAAAAAATAACAATGATAATCATCAAAAATCATCAACAAATAGTAGATAATAGCAATGACCATGTCTATCTGCAACACGACTTGGACCCCGTACATCATAATGTACTAAATCAAAACACGTTGAACTACTAGAGCTCGTAGATGCTGGAAAATTGGCTTTATGGTGCTTCCCCAGTTGGCTAGCATCACACTAAATCTTGGTAGCAGGTGAGAGATGTAGAATGATCCGACGTAGCTTGTCTAAAGATGCGTGACCTAGTCATCTGTGCCACTGCAAGGCACTGCCAGCAGAATTCTTCTAACATGCTGCAGCAACTGGACCCTGTGCTAGCTAGTATACACCCCCTCATCATATCCTCCACCAATCGTCCTCCCCATCATTTGTTCATGAAAAGTACATCCAACATCATACAAAATCGCATGGCAGTTTAGTTTTGTAATAGCACTAATAGAAAGTAACTGCATGACCATATCAGGTACATAATAAGCATATGAGAGATGCATAGTAGGGGTAATTGAGACTCCTCCCCTACCACAAATAGAAGCATGTCTGCCATCTGCCTACTGGACTGAACGTCCCTATGAAACACCCTGCATGTCTCCCAAACACTGGGGATTCCCAGTGAGATGATCTGACACACCAGAATCTATCAACTATGTAGTAGTCATACCTGAAGACTAAGCCTGGTCATGTGTTAATTATGTCAGATGTACCACAGAATCGTAATTTGCCTCTACAATAGTAAGAGACTTAGGAGCAGTCATTGGGGCAAGAGTCACAGTAACTTGGTTGGCAACAGACGGCCTC
Source organism: Thalassia testudinum (assembly GCA_037157565.1). Lineage (NCBI taxonomy): Eukaryota > Viridiplantae > Streptophyta > Magnoliopsida > Alismatales > Hydrocharitaceae > Thalassia > Thalassia testudinum. The sequence continues at coordinate 3,721,666 of JAZHRO010000007.1, forward strand.
CCAAGTTTGTTCTAGTACTTGGCTTCAACATAGCCAATCCTCCCACAATATGTGCAAGTCGGCTTATCACGTGCCCCATCTCCACGCCCTCTACCTTTGCCACGAAAAGATCCCCGTCTACCACAGGCACCAACTACTGCATGTGTAGAGGCAGGAGTAGAACAATCTCATGTGTAGACTGGATGTGCAGCTTGCTCAATCTTATGTAAATCTCTTCAATAGGGGGTAACTTCGACAGCGTAAGAAATTGAGATTGAGAAGCTGCATAGTCATCATTCAGACCAGCAAGGAACATATGAGCAGAAAATTCCTTTGATCTCTGCACGTGGTAGATGTGCACATGGGCCTGCAAGCATCATACTTCTCCAAGAGACCTTTTATAGTAGAGTAGTACCATGAAAGGCTCATAGTTTCCTACTTTGGATGACACAAATTATAGTGAATCTAAAAAACTTGAGTAGAATTCAGTTCATGAAAGTATGCTATTTTCAAACCATCCCACATTTCTTTGACAGACTTATACATTATCTCATCTCCAATTCGAGGAATAACACTATTAAGTATCTAGGCTCTTACTATAGCATCATCCTTGTTCCAAGTAGCATACTTGCCTGTCTTCTGTTTTGGTGGTGTTTCAGTAAGAACATGCTGCTTCTCATCTCCTTCCATAATCAATAGGAAGGTTTGAGACCAACGAGGGTAGTTGGTCTCATCTAACTACACAATAGGTGCAAAGAATGGACTTTCATACACACCAGTTTCTCCTACTTATCCACCTTGCCTTGAGGTAATCTCGGATTTAGAGGTTGAAGCCATAACACACCTTCAACAGCGACAACTTCACAAATTGACACAAAATTCGAATCTAAAACTGTAATAAATTGGGGAATACACACCCCGAAATCCTCACACACGTGGTTGAACACTTCGTTACTGCACTAAAGGGGAATACACACCCCAAGATATTATTTTGATAATCAAAATAGGGGAATACACATGCAAAATTCAATGAAGAGATTTGAAAGTACCATACCACAATACTCTTGATGTATCAAACCACCCTTTTGGAAGACCTTTGGCTTTAAAACTCCATCAAACACAATCCAAAGACCCTTCAATCTGACCAAGGCAATGATCTGCTCTCTCCTTGTCGCCAAACACAAGCAACGAGAGAGTGAATGAGGAAGAAGAGACGGGGGATGCTGTGCGACGCTGGTAGGTTGGGCGGCACTGCTGCCGACAGCAGTGGTGGTGGCAGACGATGGGGTTAAGGTTCTCTCTTGGTGGAGCCCTCAACTTGGCTTTGATACCAATTTGAAGGAAATAGAAATCTTATTGATCAAGGAACCTTGTACCTTTTTATATAGAGAGAGGTGAGGGGAAAATATTACATGACGCCAACAAGAATATAAAAATAATAAAATAACCCTCACAACATAACGTAACATATTATTATATAAGTCATGTGCTTATGTCGTGTTTAGCATTTTTATTTTTATATAGGATTGTGTTGTAATTGTTCCCACATATCTCTTTATAAAAAGAAAGGTAGGGTTTCTAAGATGAATCAATCTACTCATTTTTCCAACTATAATCAAGGATTCTAAGACAATTAATGTCCAATTCTTTTGTGAAAAGGAAATATGACAGAGTTATATCTTAAAAAGGTGACACATAGAGATGTATGCACTAGGGAGGAACGATTGGTGGATGGCAACGTTCGCTGATGATTAATCCAGATATGATTATGTTCAAATATGGAAAGTCAAGGATCTTTTGGAAAGATCAAAGACTTACCACAAGTTGGTTATGCAGTTAGTAAATCCTATGAACCATGAATACATCATAAAAGATTTAATCAAACTCACATAGTAGATCTTTGTTGAATGAATCGAAAAGGAGTATCTCAATGAGTAAGAAATTGTTTCTAACTCATTCCCCTTGTACACTTTAGCTTAGTCTTTCCTTTTTGGGATAAGATTAAGCTTAAGGGAAGTTCAAAAGATGATGAATGTTGGATTTCTTGAATCCAAAGTGGAGTAGCATTAGAAAATGCATATTGTCCACAAATTCAAATCAAGATCTCTTATTCACATATGATGTGAACGGGGATCTAGATATTCAGATTTGATATTAATTGTCAGTGTCCAAGTTCAAACTAGTTGGACTCTAGGATATTCCTTGAAGATCACAAGCGTGATAATGGTTAACAATGTTGTGATGCGGATGAGTCGGCATTCTTGATTTGCGTACTGCTAGATTCCTGAAGAATAAATGCATAATCCAATCAAGGAACGATTCATGAGCGGTTACCGTTACTCAACCAAGACAAGACCACCAAGATTGAATCTGTTTGGCTAACGTCCTATCCAAGTGAGTCGAATTTTCAGATAGATTGCGATATTTGGGGACCTCACACATGACAATAGTTGTCATTAATGTGAAGAGAATTTCAAAAGGTTGTTTTGACTTATGGAATACCAAATTCCGTAATGATAAGTAACCAACTGGAATTCAATCCTAGAATAATGCATGATCAGAGAATTGCAAAACTTGTCTTGATCAAGTTATGCAGATCAATAGTTGGGACCACAATATATCAAAAGTAGTTGGATATATAGGCAATTATAAGTTTCATTAGTTAGAAGGATATGGAAATGTTCCTATTCTTGAGTAGAAAATTCTCAAGAAGTATTAGGCTTATGAAATATTGGATTTCATGAAGGTTGAATGAAAATTAGACCATAAAGGAAACAAGGGATCCTGTAAGGTTCTTGAAACCTGTTTAATATCCCAAATCAAATATGAAGGGAATCAATATAATACTTGGAAAAGTTTCAAGATAGTAAAAACCGTTATGATTTGATTAAGTAGCTAGATTTGAATAATTCCCAAATTGTTACATATGCATTCAAAATGCCTAGATTCATGAGAATTAATGATTGAATAGTACCATATGTAGACAAATGTGCTCATACGATGAGACAACAATACCCAAAAATGGAATCTGAGAGTGTGAATTGAAAATTATTTTCCAAAACAAACTTGAACATTTCTAGAATGTAAGATGTTTAGCTAATTTTCATATGAAGAAAATGAATGCAAGTGTTTTCCGATGTCTTCTTATGAAGATATCTAACTCAAACGGTTGCGAGTGATGTGTGTATGCGATACACAAGACAAGTGCATTTCCACGTAGAGATGTGAAAGATGGTAGGAGGATAAATTGTTTGACCTACATGACACTTTGGATAAATTGCAAGGTTTTCCCAAATGTTCCTTGAAAAAAGAATGAGACAATGAAAAGGTTATCTCAAAGAGTTGAGATGCATTGGTTCAGTCAATCTCAATGAGTTGAGATGTGACATCTACAGTCTAACGTGAATAATCCACATATAATCAATTGAATGGTGCAGTGTTTGCTTTGTAAGCATATACGCCATCAAACCAATGCAAAAGTAAATGTAGCATATGAAGCTACAACATGAATGATGTGGATAAATAAGTCCTTATGAAGGACTTGGCGTAGTTTCCTCTTTTGAAAGCATGTCTACAGAGAGAAAATTCCTCATCATGAAATAGATGCCACGTATAATAAAGTACTTATTATATGCAGTGCTTCAGCCTATGGCTTGACACTTCTATCGATCAAAGCTTCATGGTAAAACTCTTGAGTGTCAAGTTGGCATCATGGGTTGAAGAGGCAGTTTAGGATTGACTCTTAGGGCAAGTAGGAGTCTATTGGAGTTATGTGTCCTAAGTGAACCAACTTAAGTCAAATCACTAAATCAATGATTTGGATCTAAGTGTCAGATCACGTGGATACATTAATATGGTTAGATGGGTCCCTCAGTGCAATCGAGATAATATATTGTGCCTTATTAGATATACTGATGATGGGTATTGAAGGATTCAAATGGTTTGGATTGAGGATTTCAATAAGTCATCAAAAATCATTATGATATCCAACTATAGTCTACAGTATGAGAAGAGTCGCAATCTTCTCTAGTGTCTGTCGGCTGACTGATGCCCTTAATGTAGATCCTTTGCATGGGAATAGAGATTCGCGGCTGTAACACAAGTTGATTCAAGGAGCTGCCTTGACGAGATAGAGATATAGAAGTCCTCTTATCACTGTCACAGAGAAGGTATATCCTTTAACTTGAGATAGATATGTGTCTGTCTAAGTATGCACATTTAGTGGACCGATAGGGAATACACCCACCATGGGCTTGAAACTAGAAAGCTGGTGTGCATACGAGGGCACAAGAGATACATGATCCCTCAAAGGGATCACATAGATCCACTATCGTAGGTGTACGCAGCAGATTAGGAGACTTAAGCTCACTCTGCATATATTGGGAAGTGCAAAATTCTATGCATGGTCGTATAGATCTTGATTAGACCCATACATGAAGCGAAGAAGACAATCCCTTGGGAAAGGATCAAGTTTTCATTCTCATCCCAATAGTGAATGTGAAAAGTATGTAACCCTGATGGATGGATAGTGAATCAGGAATTCAATCCTGAGGGTTACATATGTCTTCTAATGTGAATGATTCACAGGTATTCAGAATACCTGATGGAGGCATAGTGTCCTAATTCCTTTAATCCTAAATACTTGATTATTGGCGTGATGAAATTAGATTGATTGAATTGATTTTACTGCACCTAATTAAATTAGGTACAAAATTCAAGGATAGAATTGCAATTAATTGATGTTTAGATACTTAATCTAAATACCTCATAAAAGTTATCGGTCAATCTTGCAAAAATTTAATAAGATTTAATCCCAACCCTTATATGGAGATTCAAGGGTTCACACTAAATTAAGATTAGTACGGATCCTAACAAATATCTCCCAAACACAAAAGGGAAATCCTAATTTGATTCCTAATCAAACCAATCAATTAGTTGATTGATTGTGTGCTTAATCTCCAAGCAATTAGAAGTTAAAAAAGAAGAGAATTCGAGCAAGGTTGGGCATTTCTTCTTTCTATCGTGAAAACGAGAGAAAAGGAGAGAGAGGTCAGCCTGCAGCCAGCTTAGCCGACGTCCTCTTCCTCCTACAATACAAGGGCACCAAGTAGTACTTTAGCCAACTAACCAGCTTGTATAGATTTTGGGGAAACTCCTTCCTCAAGCTCACAACCCCTCCCCATCCTATAGCCTTAAGTATAGGGCATCCACTAGGAGGACATCAACCGACCCGTACGTGGCCATGAGGATTTGATCCTCTTGGCCCTCTCTTAGTGGTTTTCGAGGTGAGGGTTGCCTCCCTGCCCACAAAGCTATTCATGAAATGTGAAGAGTTCGCAAGGCACGTGCTGGAATCAATCATCCTTGGTGCGAAGGACCCCATCTGCCTGTCTTGAAGAAGGGAGTCCTCGAGGCAGGACTTATTTGCGAAGGCACATCATGTATATAAGTTCTTACTCGTGAGGGTCATAGAACAGAGATACTAGATCTCTCCACGTGGTTTTGGTTAAATAGGTTGTTTTATCGATTTTAGTTATTCAGGTTTTTACGGGCATCGACCCGAGTTTCGTTTTCAATAAAACTTTTGAAACCTATGTTTTTACGCTTCCATGACAACATGAGAAACGTAGGGTTGAATTATTCGATATCCAACCTCTTGATTGTTGAGCGGAGTTCCCCATGAGAACCCAAAATTTCCCAGTAGGCATAAGAATCTTGATCCTGTGATGGCTGTGGGTTGCCCTTCATGTAGTAGTGAGTCTTCTTGGAGATGAGAGTTGACCTGCTACATAATAGCAAGTCTTCTTGGAAAGGAGTGAGTTAACTTGCTACTACATGCTACGAGGATATTGGTGCTGATGGTCGTGGGTTGCTCCTAATCTTGCCCTCCTAGTGTAGCAAGTCGACCAAGGGCTTTAATAGATCAACTTAGTACTACGCCGAGAGGATTTGATCCTCTAGGCCCTCTCTTGGTGGATTTCGAATCGAGTCACCTTTCTACTCGTAAAGGAGTTGCGGGACATGAATTGTTCGTATTGCACGCAATAGAATCAATCATCCTCAACGTGAAGGGCCTCATCTTCCTATCAAGATAAAGGAAATGCTTGATGTTGGACTTATTTGAGGAGGTGTTGTGCTACACAACCTACAAGTATAATCTTACTCATGGGGTTCTCGCAATGGAGAGATACTAGGTCTTTTCACGTGATTCTGGTTACATAGGTTGTTTGTTATTTCTCATGTTTATTATTTAGGTTTTATGGGTATCGACCAGAGTATTCAATTCGAAGAAAAGTTTTAAACATCTATGACTCATGCTTTTTCGATGCCATGGGAAATCAGAGATCGGATCATTCGACTCCTAATCTCCTGAATGTCGAGCAGAGTTCCCCATGGGGACCTAAAATTTCCCAACACCAAATCCTCTTATAAATATCCTCGTCAAGAGTTACTAGTTTGCATAGAAAACTTGCACTCCATAGCCTCCCAAATATCCTTGGTTGTCTTTTTGTATAGCATTTCTGCTGCAATCTTTGGATCAACACTATTCATTATCTAGTTCATGACTAGATAATTTTCCTACTTTTGAAACTTCTCATCTTTAGTATCCTGGGCAACATTTGTGAGCACATGTAGGCGCTCCTATCCTCTAACAAAAATGCGGAAGGCTCTCGACAAAAGTATGTGGTTCTAGGATCCTGTAAGCTTTATCGTGGCCCATTGAACAAAAGTAGAGGCAGAAATCTTACCCTTTAAGGTAAGGATCAAGGCTTCCATGTTATCCATAAGGATAAGGATTAAAATTCATGGTCACAAGCTATTGATCATGTAGAGATACATACAAAAGTGCATCAAGAAGCATGTAGAAACATGTGTAAGATAGGCATGAAGGTGCCTAGGTCATGCGTAAGCCTTTGGGGAAGGTCACGCGTGGACTTATGAATCAAGTCGAGGTTGCGCACCACCCCAAAAGTACGTGGGCAAATACAACCCTAAGCAAAGACAACGATAGAATGCACAGTAGAGGCGTTAAATCCCTGTTGGTGACAAAGTAGAAGAAAAAGGAGCAATAGGCCCTTGCGGTAAAGGAAAAGGGGCCCTTAATAGCACCACAGGGCTTCTCCGACCACCCTACAGCAACCGTGACGAGCATTGGGGTTGTTGTAGGTCACCATGACAGCAACAGAGGGCTATCAGGCAGCAAGCAGCGACGATAAGAGCCCCTCTTAGGGCTGACAGTGGCGTTGGGAGGTGTCCTTAAGGGCCAGCGACAGTGGAAAGGACCTCGCCAGGGGGATAACCCCACGTTGAACCCTCCCTAGATCAAGGATTCAACGATTTGCATAGAGAAAATTCAGTTGTATTTAGTGGGATATCAAAACACCATCCTAGGACCACTACTCTAATAGTATGTTAGGTATTAAATATCATTACATGTTGGATGGAAAGAATGATTCTATTCCAAAAAGAAAACCTTAGCCTCTCTTATATAAGGGAGTTATGGGCAAATTACTATGAAGAATCCAATAGAAAAAAAAAAATTACAACTAAGGCAACATAGCCAACATAAAATAAACCAAATAACACAACATCTAGTAGTTCCATAATGAAGTAAAACCTCAACTACGTAGGGTGTTGTGCTTGATTCCTCCCATAAATCCCTGTATTTTTGTTTAATTTTCATGTATGAATGCCTTTAAATAACAATCTTGTATGAATGTTTCTACATACCATATGAAGAAGAATATAACATGAGTTAACATATTCAAGATACTACAATACACATTATTAAAATATAAACACAGAATAAAATAAACATGAAATCAAAACATCACAATCAAGCATGCTTGGCTTGATGTAGAAACCCCTCCCACGAAGAAAGGAGAGGAAACTATGGGAAAAGCACCCCTACGGGCGTAGTCTCCGAATTGTCTTCTCAAGAATAAATGAGGGATACAACGGACCTTATAAAGGCCATTAGACACCTTTTTCCCACTGCACTCTGTGGAACTAAACATTATCCACTACAACAATTATCTCTCTCAACACTCCTTAAGTTGGGAGAATAGAATGCTCAACTTATACAACACAAATCCTCACTCTTACAAGCAGAACACAACAGTCCAATGGTGCAATCGGGTTGTGGCTCTCCTCCAAGCAAATGGCGATAGCTGGATCCTTGCTTTCTTGTAGGCAGGTGTGCTAATGACCAGTGGATGAGGCTGGAGTCTGTAAATGAATTGCTGAAGCTGGCTTTGATTGGTTCCTCTCTTAGATACCTCAATTGGTGTTGATGCCTTCCTCATTGGAGATCTTAGAAGTGGGTCTCTCTTCCTTAGAGACCTCAAAAGGGGGCCTCTCCCATATGGAAACTCGAAGTGGACCTCTCTGTTGGAGACCTTGGGATTGGCCTCTCCTATGCAGGAACTCGAAGTAGGCCTCTCCCTTAAAGACCTCAAAACTGGCCTCTCCCATACGGAAATCTATCACTAGACTTCTCTCGTAAAGTAACCAGATAGGTGTTCTTCTCATATAGGGACCAATCTTGAGTTTTTCTTATGTAAGGACCTCTAAGAAAAAGTCTCCCTTCAATGGGGGTCACAATAGGCTCTCACTCACTCCCCCTTTCTACCATACTCGTAAGGGAGAAGAAACAATATAGAGAAGAAAAACAACTAGAGAAGAGCTTTCCCCCTCTTCTCTTCGAGTTCTGTTTTTCTCCTTTTTTTTCTCTCCTTTTTAGTTTCTCTATTTCTTTTTCACATCTTTTTTTATTCCCTTTAAAATTTCTTTTCTATCCACCTTTTTTCTCTTTTTTTGTTTCAACTAACTCCTTCAAATCATGCCGCTGAAGTCGACTTGTGGTCAGTTGGTGCACTACAGACCTTGCAATCTCTCGTGAGATCATCGCATCCTCACATGAAAGAAATCTTGCAAGGCTTCTACAACGCGAGATCTTCACCTAGATTTGCTTAGTGGGAGATCATCGTTGGACTTCAAGGTAGATCCTCGCCAAAACAAGATCGCCCTGAGCCTCCATGCCACCTTCAAGCTCCACCACAATTAGCTCTCCCTTGCACTTCTGCTCACCTCGGAGCTCCACGAAGACAAGTACTCCACCTTTGCATGCAGTGCCAGGTGCTCCCTCCTCTCCTACTGCATCGCCTAAGCATTTAACCTACACCAGCACTCATGCATGGAGATGGCACCGCCTTCGACGATGACAAGGCTTCCTGCTTCCGTAAGCAGGTCAACCTCCTCTCCAACGGGCTAAAGTCCTTCGTTGCCTGAATCACTGCCCTCGCTCTCAACTCCACCGAGCATGCTGCAACCAACTCTTCGCGCAGGCCCTTGCATCGACCTCTTCCATGCGTAACATTGCCTGCAACGGTCTCCTCGTGCGGCACCCCTCATGCAACCGCACCTCGAGCTCCACAGCGATGGTTAAGGCCTTCTTTACCTGGGCCTCTCAATTGCTTCCTTCCTTTGCTAAGGAAGAAGAGGGCTTCCTCCTCTTCTTCCTACTGCTATGTTAATCCACGACTAAATCTTCTTCGTGTTCATGGCTAGAGGAAGAAGATTTCCTTGTTGCCAAATTTGAACCCCGAATCCACGACCATCATCTTCCTATTGCTACACATCCTCGTTGGCGAGTCCTAGTCACTGGTACCATCGAGCTCCACCTTTTCCTCTTTAGCGACATTGCAGTTCCCATTACGAATGCCTCAAAAGAGGCCATTGGTGGGGAAGCCGATATCTCAATTGCCTTCATGAGAGGGTCAAGACAAAAGACCCTTGCACATCTTCATGTCACAAAGAACTTCAAGAAGAATTAAAAAATAGTAATGAAATCTCTGAGGAAAAAAGTATTTCCCAAGAATCAACTTGCTCTAATACCACGTTAAAATATAAAAGCAAAATAAAATAAACATAAAATCAAAATATCACAATTAAGACGTGGAAACTCCTCTCACATAGGGTATAGAAAACTACAAGAGAACAGCCTCTATGGGCATAATCTCTGAATATTCTTCTCGAGAATAAACGGAGGGTCAACAACCCTTATATAGTCCACCTGACACCTCTTTCTTTCTCACTCTACTATGTGAGACTAAGCAATACCTACTACAACAATTATCTCTCTCGAGGGCTGGAAGATCGGCGTGTCAATTCAAATTTAAAAAATTTGATGGTTGGACATTCTAATTTCAGCCCTTTGATTGTGGAGGGTTGTAACCACCACAAACATGGAGTTTCCAGGATTGGCACATCGGGTGCTGCAATGGAGTTGCATTTGCTACAACGTCAACTGTAGCGGTCCCCACTTGCTGACGTGGAACGCAAGAATTTATTAGGCCTGTTAGGCATTGTTTTTGGCACAAAAAGGGTGCCTCCAGATCTGGAAACAAAGTTGAAGTCGATGAGTATCCGTATAGACCACTTTTGGACCGGATGTTATTTGGACTTGATAACCCAAGACTTTTTTCCTCTTCTCTCCCTACCGGCCCTCTCGTGTGTGATTCCTTTTGTAGGGAGGTTGAACCGTGTTTGCAGTAATGATTGGTGGTGAGAGGTGGGGAGATGGCTTCTTCAATTGGTAGTGTGGCAGGGAGTGATGCTACGATGGTGTCTCCCATGTGTGAGGAAGCTGTAGGTTCACCTCTATTAGGCGAGGAAGCTGCAGCAACTTCCTTTCTCACAATGAAGCTGCAATTGGCGACAAGGGTGATGATTTGTCTACTGAAGGTGGTGCATTGGCTAATGGGAAAGCTATTGCAGTTGATTCCGGTGGTGGGGCAATTCCAAGGAAGGATGGGGCTCCCTTGGATATTCATGCTTCGTCGAAGGTGGCTGTTGGAAGGAAAGGAGGTAGACAAACGTCATCCTATTCTAAGAGTTCTACTGTAGGTAGATCTTTACATGCGAAGAGCGACCTCATGTATCTTTCCTTTTATAAGAGGAAGCTTATTAACAACAAGAAGGCTGACGGGGTTGGCCACAAGGATGATGTGAAGCTTAGAGTTGCAAAGGTTTTGAATCTTAAGAAGGCTCTATGTGTTTGTCGTAAAGGGGATATAGGTGTATCTCATGGTCAAAGGCCTCACGTGGAATGTTAGAAGTCTTTGTGACCTAATACGAAGATTGTTGATGAGAAGATACTTGTTTGAATGGAAGGTAGATTTTTCTTTTTTATAGGAAACATACTTGGAAGGGGTGGATAGTTTGGTCAGGGGAAGTATTGGGGGAGAGCTCCTGTCTAATTTTTTTGGCGATTGATGCAGTTGGTAGATCTGGGAACTGCTAAGTATTTGGAATGGAAGTAGGTTCAAAGTGTAAGATTCTGTGGTGGCTTTCTTGTGTGATTATAGGAAGATTCTTGCATGATTCAGATGATGTCACCTTTGCTATTTCGGGTGTTTATGGCCCATGTGATGCATTGGCGAGGGGGTCTTTGGGATGAGTTGAGGTTGGCAAAGATGTGGGCTGATGGCAATCTGTGGTTGATTAGAAGAGATTTCAATGTCGCCTTCTCTACATATAATAGACCCGGTGGTAGATTGGACTCTTCTTTTGTTGACTTCCAATAGGTGGTTGATGAGCTGGAATTGTTGATCTTTGGTTTTAGAGGTGAGCTTTGCTTGGAGGAACCACTCTGGATAGGCCTTGTGTACTGACTGCTTTTTCTGCAATGTTCCTATGGAAGAATCCTTTCATGGAGCATTTGTTTCTACTTTAGTGAGATCATTCTCGAATCATATGCCTTTGTTGTAGGATAGTGGTGAGGCGGTTACTTACCGTACTCATCTCAAATTTCAAAAGTCATAACCTTTGGAGCCTGGGTTCTAGGAATTGGTGAGAAAAATGCCATAGGGTTCCATCTTCGAGCTCTACCATGTGAACTCTAGTTAAGTGTAGTAAAGTTGTTAGAATGGCATTGATTGATTTCAAGGAGGTGGGAAGAAGGCATGACACCGCAAGGAAGGAGGCTTTGGAGGCCTTAGTAGTGCTTTACAGGGAGGATATGGGGTAGCTTACCGTTACGGAGTTGTAGCAAAGGGTGGTTGTGCAAAACAAGATTAAGGAGGATCACAAGAGAGAAATGGATTGAAAACATAAGTCTACGTAGTTGGTTTTCCATTTGATTACTAGTGCTAGAAGGAGGTCAAATATAATCTCTATTCGTATTGGTGAGGAGATTCTTACATAGAGGCAGTAGATTAACTAGGCTTTTGAGGATCATTTCCAAGCCTTTAAGTTGAAGAACATGAACCTTCTTAGTTTTCCAAGTAGTCCTACACCTCTATATAGGTGAGGGAAAAGTTACATCATAAACCCGCTACTAAAATAAAAATAACAAAACATCCCTTACAACAAAAACATAACTCATAGCTCAACACTCCTCCTTAAGCTGGAGATATATATTCATCATATTCAGCTTATTTCTACACTTCTCAAATTGGGGGCAAGACAACGGTTTGGTAAACATGTCAACAGTCTGATCTGAGGAGGCAAGACAAGTAGCACGAAGCAGGCCCTGTTAAATCAAACTCCTGGTGTAATGACAATCTACTTCCACATGTTTTGTTCTCTCATGGAACATAGGATTGTTTGCAATGTAGGTGGTAGCCTGGTTGTCACGATGCATCTCTATAGGTTCTTGAACATTAACATGAAGATCTCGTAACAGAGACCTGATCCATATCATCTCAGCTGCAGTAGTGCCATGGCCCTGTACTCAGACTAAGCATTAGAGCGTGAAACAACACTTTGTTTCTTGCTCCTCCAGGTTACCAAGTTCCCAGCTACAAAGGTATAGAAACCAGTAGTAGACCGCTTGTCACCAACATCACCTGCATAATCTGCATCTGAGTATGCAACAACAGACATAGGTACCTTTCTCTGAAAAAGAATGCCTCTACCTGGACATCCCTTAATGTACCTCAACACCTGCATCACAGCCTGCCAATGAACCTCAGTGGATTTATCTAAGAACTGACTCAGCTTACCCATAACAAGGCTAATATCTGGCCTTGTAATAGATATAATAGCTTCCCTACCAATTGTCGATATGCCTTCTTGTCTTTTAGCTTTGCATTATCCTTAAAAAGATGAATTTTAGGATCCATAGGATATTTGCATTTTTGGATCCTAGCATGCTTGTCTCCTAAAGAATATCAATGGCATATTTCCTCTGCAACATAAATGTCTTTTACTTGTAGCAAACTCAATGCCTAAAAAATATCTTAGCTTCCTAAGATCTTTCATGATAAATTGGTGTGCCAAGTATTCCATCTGAGATATACCCTCTGCATCATCACCTGTAAGAATAAGATCGTCCACATACATAAGTAAAGCCACTATACCCCTATTGGTCTTCCTTACAAATAGTGAATGATTCGATGAAGATCTCTGCATCCCAATAACAAACAACACCTCAGACAGGCACTGGAATCAGGCTCGGGGGCTCTGCTTAAGACCATAAATGGCCTTATGAAGCCTACATACACACTCCCCCTGAACCTCAAAGCCAGGTGGTTGCTGCATATATATCTCTTCCTCCAAGTCACCGTACAGAAATGCATTTTTGACATCTAACTGATGTAACTGCCATCCATAATGAACTGCCACAGAGATAAGAATGCGAACAGTCGAGAGTCGTGCAACAGGGGAGAACGTGTCGAAGAAATCCACCCCATAGGTCTGGGTAAATCCTTTGGCAAATAGGCAAGCCTTATACCTTGAAATAGACCCATTTGGGTTGTATTTCAAGGCAAAGACCCATCTGGCTCCAATAAGGTGCGTGCCAGACGGTAAAGATGACAGCTCCCAGGTACCTTTAGTAGTAACTGCAGACATCTCCTCTATAACAGCCTTCCAGTGTGGATGTAGTAGAGCCTGTTGGTACGAGGTAGGTAACTTAGCACTGGATATAACTGTGGATGCATGAAACTCCAAACATAAAGAATCAGCAAAAACAACACTCCCAGCAACACGATACTGGGCACAAGATCGTGGAGCCTTCCTGATAGCAATAGGAATATCCACATCAGTACTCATGGAACCAGAACTTGAAGAACCATCCACAAGTGACAAGCTCTCACCCTGTACATCTGCTGACATTGTATCTGATGAAGCCTCCTGAGTAGAAACCGCCTCTAGGTTATCAACACCAACCTGAGGAATCTGTGGAATAGATGGAGGAGGCTTTGCCCTATACACAACTGGTAACTGATAAGTTTGACCCTTAACGTCCCTTCATCTGATGGTACTGGTCTGAATGTGCTGGTAGGTGGCTCAGTAGCCCGAGAAGGGCTACTAGTATCTGTGAATATACCAAATGGTATAGGAGCAACTGGTATAGGCACACACTCCAGCACACTCTGCACCTGCCTGGAAGCAACAGAAAAATAAGGTATAGTTTCATGAAAGGTGACATCCGCACTGATATAATGTCTCTAGTGTAAGGGATCAAAACACTGATACCCCTTCTGAGTACGAGAGTAGCTAAGAAACACACACTTGACTGCTCTATGTGCTAATTTATCGTGTCTAGGTTCAAGGAGATGTACAAACGCCACGCACCCAAATGTCTTGGGTGGAAGATTAAACAGCTCATCATTTGGATAAAGCACCTGCCACGGTATTTGCTCGTGAATCATTAAGGAGGGCAATCTATTAATAAGGTAGCAAGCTGTGAGAACTGCATCTCCCCAGTAGTTCTGTGGCACACTGTTATGAACAAGAAGAGCTTTAGCCATATCAAGAATATGTCTATGCTTCCTCTCTATAGCTTCATTTTGCTGAGAGGTGTGAGGACATGAGATCTGATGAATTATGTCATGTAAGCCATATAATTCTACCAGCCGACGAGTACAAAACTCCAGTGCATTATCAGATCTGAGAGTCTTGATGCAAACATCAAACTGATTTTTTATCAACACAAACTTTTCAATCAATGGACCCACTTCAGACTTATTTTTCGTGAGAAATAGCCCGAACAATATGGAAAAATCATCAACCACAATCAAATAGTACCGATGTCCTGCTCTATCAGGAGTCCTATTGGGACCCCAAAATCAAGATGCACTAACTGAAAACACGAAGTCGAACTTGGTCCTGTAGCAGCTGGAAAGATCTATGGTGCTTCCCAAGTTGACATGCATCGCAGGAAAGTTGTGTCGTTGGGGATACATGCAGAATAAGCCTGCGTATTTTTTCCAAAGAAGGATGGCCCAACTGTCTATGCCACTGTAAAGCACCCCCAAATGTGGTACTAACTCGATATGCTGCAGCCATGGGACCCTGCTGAAGTCGGTAAACTCCTTCATATCCACTACCAATAGTCTTCCCTGTCATTCTATCCTAGAAAATACATCCACGCTCATCAAAGATGACACGGCAATTCATTTGCTTAATGAATTCACTGACAAAGAGCAAGTTCATGGATAAATCTGGAATAAACTGGGCATGATTAAGCTGCATAGAAGGGGCAACATTAATTTCCCCCTCACTACTAAAAGGAGCAAGTCACCCATCAGCTACCTGTACTGTACAACCTCGAGAGAGGTTGAATCTATCCAAAACACTGTAGATTCCCGGATAAATGATTGGAAGTGCCTAAATCAATCAACCATGTCACACCTGTAGTTGGAGTATCACTCACGGT
This sequence comes from Thalassia testudinum, assembly GCA_037157565.1. Classification (NCBI taxonomy): domain Eukaryota; kingdom Viridiplantae; phylum Streptophyta; class Magnoliopsida; order Alismatales; family Hydrocharitaceae; genus Thalassia; species Thalassia testudinum. Next base: position 3,737,312 of record JAZHRO010000007.1, read on the forward strand.
GGTTCCTAGCATAATCTCTGACTGAGACACTGCCATATTCACTGAAACACACTGGCACAAACTAAGTTCAATGTGCTGCAAAAAAGGGTACACACCCTTGAATTTCTTCACACTTCAGATCTGAAAATTGACAGAAAACGGGGAATACACACCCTAAAAATCTCCACTCACACGTGGTCAATACTCAAGGGGAATACATACCCCAAATTAGATCAAGAGATCAGGGAGGTCATACCAACTGTAGGGAGGTTCTTGCTTCACATCTCCATCTCCACAACACTCAAGAACCTCCCTACAACAACTGAAGGAGGTCTTAGCCACGCTAGGCGGAGCTCAGGCGACAGTTACAGCCGTACTAGGTGGTGAGGTGACGCCTAGGGCCTGAAGGCAGCGAGGCGGCACTACTGGAGTCGAGGCGGTGCTGTGAGGGTTTGCACAACCCTCAGGCAATGTCTGCTGGCGCTGTAGGCCTGTAGAGGCGGTGAGGCGGCGCTTAGGGCCTAAAGGCAGCGAGGCGACGCTGCTGGAGTCGAGGTGACGCTGCGGGGGTTCGCACAACCCTCAGGCAATGGTTGCTGGCGTTGCTGCTGCCACGGCGATGGCTACCGCAGCCTTAGGCAGCGCTGCTGTAGTGCATCGATAGCAGTAAACCACAGCGTAGGAGAACGCCACGGTGATGGGCTGCAGTAGAAGGCGGCAATGGACGAGGCTACTGCTGTGACAGTGGTGGGGCACTGACGCTGCCATCGGTGATGGCAGTGGCGTTCAGTGGAGATGTAGCTTGAGGTAGGGTTAGGATTTATTTGGTGGTATCCCCAACCTGGTGCTCTGATACCAAGTTGAAGAAAATGAACCTTCTTAGTTTACCAAGTAGTCCTTACGCTTTTATATAGGTGAAGGAAAAGTTACATCATAAACCCACTACTAAAATAAAAATAACAAAACACCCCTTACAACAAAAACATAACTTATAGCTCAACACTTTACCAGGAGGCGATTGATGGGAAGGTGGAGTTGGGCTCTTTTGATTTAGGCAGGTTGGATGACAGTGCAAGGGTAGAGTTACTTAGGCCTATATCAGATGAGGTCCTGATGATGGTTTGTGGTCTGAAGGTGAAAGGATCTCCGAAACCAAATGGTCAGCAGGTTTTATTCTTTAAAGAGTGATAGGATATTGTTGGTGTCGATGTCTTGGCGATGGCTCGAGAGGTGTTCCGGGAAAATTGTGGTTTCGAACGGCTTAACAGATTCTTTTTCTTTCTACTTCCCAAGAGACAAGGTATGGAAACAGTTGATGATTACAAGCTGATAGCATTATCGAATACTGTCTATTTGATTGTTTCCAAGACCTTGGCAAATCAAGTGCGTTCTGTGCTGCCATATTTGATCTCTCCTATTCAGTCTACTTTATTGCTTGTAGGTCACTCATTAAATCCTTTACATTGGCAGAAGAGATGGCAGTTGCTTGGAATAGGTTTGATTTGCTTGCTTTTATGTCAAGGTCGACTTCGTTAAGGCTTGACTCCATGTCTTGGGTCTACTTGTGGGAGATCCTGAAGAGGAGAGGTTTCCTAGAGGCGTGAGACTGATGAGGAGATGTATCACGACAACCTCCTTTTCTATGCTTGTAATGGGAGGTCATGTGGGACTTGGATGCAGCCGTAGAGGAGTGGTAGATAAGGGTGTCCACTTTCGCCTTTGTTGTTCAATGTGCTAGTTGACACTTCGGCTTCCTTGGCTTTCAAGGCATGTAGGGGAGGATTATTTTTTTGTTTTACTTTGATGGGTGATGGGTCGTTGCTTACTCCTCTTTTGCAGTATGCTAACGATGCCATGTTCTTTATTAAGGGGAGAATCTGCCAGGTAGAACATGTTGCTCTTTTGGTCAAAATGTTTGGAGACATTACAGGTCTTATCATTAATGACAGGAAGTCAGCTTTTATTCCTTTTCATCTAGATAGGATTGTGGAGGACAGCATTTCTTGGATCCTCGATACATTGGTTGTGTGTCTTCCTATTGTGTATTTGGGTCTGCCTCTGCAAGGGAAGCATTTGGTGATTATAGATTGGAAGTTGATTGAGAAGTTAGCTAAGAAGTCGAATGGGTGGAGTGGGAAACTTTTATCTAGAGGAGGTAAGCTAGTCCAGGTTAAGGTGGTTCTTTCAACGATTCTTGTTTTCTATCTCTCTATGTTCAAACCTCCAAAAAAGATCCTTTCGAAGAAAGGTACTTATGAAGTTGTTAAGAGATTTTTATGGATCCCCTATTGATGTGGGTGCCTAAGAGGTCGCGAGTGGTACGGCCTTTTGCACTATGGTGCTCCATTGAAACTTTACTTTCCCAAGGTATCGCTTCTGGTTTTTTTGGTCATAGGCTTAGAAACGATGTTCTTTTCGTTTCTAAAGGGATGATTGGATGAGAGGTGACGCTTTGAAGTTTTTGTTCCCTCCCCTTTTTGTTTTGGCCTAGAATATGGATGCTCTTGTTTTTGATATTTGGGACAATGTCTCCCATTCTTGGTCTCTTGTTCTGCAACTTGTTTTGGCTAATGCTTCTGTTGAGAGAATTGAGTGGTTGTTTAGTGCCACATTGGAAAGTGTGGGCTTTGTGTGTAAGTGGTGGCCTATAAATAGGCATGTACTCCTATTTACCTTTGAGAAGAAATACAGAGAAAACACACCCTTCTCCCGTGATTTTCTCCCCGCTTCTCGTGAGTGAGGTTTTCATGTAAACCCAAGCATTCTATTGATTGTTTATTGCTTTTATCTATTACTTCTGTGTTATTTAAATATTTCAACTTGGTATCAAAGCAGTTTGTTTCTTAGGTTATTTTTTGTTTATGTGATTATCACATTTTATCCTTTATCAATTTGTGCTTGGAGTTCCAAATTCTTTTCATTCGAAGGAGTTGTGGAGGCCTTGTGCCGTTGACAACTGCATCAGTCAAGGTTAGCCCATTGCTGTTGGAGATCACTGGGGTTAGCTTGCTGTTGCCCCCCCTAAGCCCTAGGCCGCTCCTCTCGTCAGATGATGAGGCCAAAGATGGTGTCGAACTTCCTCGGCAGGAGGACTGAGGAAGACGATGGTAGTGGTGCCAATCCCGCCTACGAAAAAGAAGGCAACAAAGAACGTTGCTAATGCTTAGGGTAGCGGAGGCCCTGCATGGCGGCGGATTAACAAGTGGAGGGCTCTGCGTGTGGTCGTTAGGCGGTCGAAGGCACAGATGGCGCGATGCACGGGGGAAGCGACGAGGGGAGTCGTGAGCACGAGGCGCTTCTCCTTCGAAGAGGCTCTGCAAAAGAAGGTAGGCAATCGCGTTGGTGGTCTTAGCAGCGAGGTAACCCACACCGCAGTGATCGGTTGTAGCGGGGTGTCGATTTAGGTAGAAAAGGACGCCGGTGATGAGGTCATTGTAGACATGAGGATGGCAGAGAAGCAAGGCAACGAGGATCCATGAAGGAGGTGGCCAGAGCGGATGAGGCCGGAGGCACGGATGGCGTCGAGGTGGCCGATGGGAGAGCCGGAGGAAGGGATGACAGAGTCGCCGTCGTGCTCTATGTGAATGGGTTCTCCTGAACCCTAAGGTAAGACTGAGGGTGCTTTAAAGCAAAAAAAAAAAAGGAGAGAGAAAGAAACGAAAAAAAAAGAAGAGAGAAAAAAAATAAAAAAAAGGTAAAAGAAGAATGAGGTTTATGTGTAAGAAAAGAGATGGAGAAGCCTTTTTTAGGTTTCTATTGGTTTTATTTTCTTCTCATTGGTATTGTCTTCTCTTATACGAGTATGAGAGAAAGGGGGAGTATGGCAGCTTGTTGTAGTCACCCCCGCTTGGGAGTCCCTTTTGTTCATGGACTCTACATGAGAAACCCAACTCTGAGAGGTTCAGAGTTTCGAGGTCCTCAGAGCAAGGACTCATTTCAGGTTTCTATGTGGTAGATCCAATTTCGTGGACTCCAGAGAGGGAGATCCACCTTCGAGGTCTTCAAAGGAAGACCTAATTTCAAGGATAGTGAACGGGGAGCCATCAACACTAGCTCTTCAAAGATAACCACAATTCCTTCAGCAGCTCCAGCCTATGTTCCCACTTATGTAGAGTGGGTTCCTTTGTGTTACAAGCTGAGCATTCCATGCTCCAGCTTAAGGGGGAGTGTTGAGAGAATTGAGTGGTTGTTTAGTGCCACATTGGAAAGTGTGGGCTTTAGTGTGAGTGGTGGCCTACAAATAGGCGTGTACTCCTCCCATTTACCTTTGAGAAGGCATATAGAGAAAACACACCCATAAGGCACTTCTGTGGTTTTCTCCCCGCTCCTCGTGAGTGGGGTTTCCACATAAACCCAAGCGTTCCATTGATTGTTTATTGCTTTAATTTATTGCTTTTGCGTTATTTCAATATTTCAAGTGCTTCTTTGGCGGAGTTGTAGGGCTTACTGGAGCTACTTCATGGTGTTACTATTAGTGAAGAGCCGGTGGATGGATTTTCTTGGAAGGATGGTATGTTTTCTATGACATATAGGAAGTTGACGTTGAAGTTGAGATCGACACTTTTGGCGTGGGAAGATTGTCCGTTGATTTTGAAAATGCCTATCCTTTTGAAGGTTTAAATTTTCTTTTGGCTCTTTAGAAGTGAGAAATTGGTGACGAAGGAGTTCCAGACTAGATGGGCAAACGATCATGATTTGGAATGCATTTTTTGTACAGCTGAAAGGGAGAACCTAGATCATTTCTTCTTCGAGTGCCAGCTCTCTTTCAGAAGTTTGGAGGTGTGACATCTGCCGTGTGGACATGTCTTCATGCTCTCTACTTGGTGGGATTCATTCAGGTCTTTAGTTCATGTGGATACTATGGGCGGGGTGAGAGCTATAGCGACTTTGCGGTCCATATGGCTTCAGCGAAATGCTTTTATTTTTAGGAGTGACCAGGCTTGGGTAGAGAATATTACGAGGGAGTCGTGTTGTCTTTCTGAGTTGTGACTCAATAACTTGTAAGTTCATTCCTTTTTTATGATTGAATGAAATCTAGAGACTACTGAGTAACGATAATCTTCCTCTTTTTTTTCAAAAAAACATTCCAAAATTATAGTTCTTGACTTGATTTTGGATAAAATCAAGATAGATATTTTCAGGAAAAAAAGATATATTTTGCTCCACAAATTTGGAGATTTGCAGAGATCACCTTTAAAGGCGTCCTCAAGAAATTGCTAATGAACATTGAAACAATCCTAGAAGAAATCAACATCTAAACAAAAAGCACCTTGTATGGATTTCTCAAACTCCTCGAGTTGGGCCATAAACCCCGAATTGGGGGCTATTTGAGGGCGTTTCCTCTGCACCGAATCTAAAGCTTGACTGAGGCTAACATGGTGCTTCTTCATCAAATAAGCCAAAAGGATTGTCACACTACAAAGGATATACATATGATTCAGCAACAAAGATATTGGAATTTATAAATGCACAAAGCATCAAGCTGATCAAGCATTTAAAGAACGAAACTATATGAAGGCAGGGAACAGCGAGAAAAGGCGACACAGACATAAAGGCACACAAAACATTGAAGCTTGCAATTGAAAAAACTACAAAACATAAGTAGATCACAGACATGGGAACCCAGTGCACCTGATAAAAACCAGTCTATTAGAGCCCACCAATTTGTAGGCCAGCCTTGATCGTAAACCATGACCTAGGCATCAGTCTTTGAAACATTAAAGAAAGACATTAACAAGATTCCAATACAGGGAATCATCTACATCTCTCTGTTAAAAATATTCAATTATACTAGATGATCCTCTTCTGGAAAACTAATACAAAAAAAAAAAAACAATAGTTATGATATGACAACATTGAAACTACAATAGTTAACATAAAAGACACAAGATATATTTAGTTCCTAATACACAAGAGATTCTAGGTCCCGTTTGGTAAGGGGAATTATTAGGAGAAATAAAAATTAGAAGTAGGAGGAATGGAGGAATTAAAGGATTTTTGTGTTTAGTTGGATTTGTTGACTTGTCAAAGGAATTAGGGAGTTTTATTCCACTTAGGGTGTTTGTTTGGTGGAATAAGTTGGTAGAATAAGGAGAAAATTAATTGGAAGGAGAGGTCAAGCGGAATTAACGAGAGGAATTGGATAATTCCATAGGGGGAGGGGGGTGGAATTCCGTAAACCCAAAATTAATGGATCAATTCCGGCACATGTGGGAATTGGACACCCCAAACAGGGAATAAAAGTCCAATTCTGTCAAACAAACAACACCCTAAGGTCCTGTTAGGAAGAGGTTTAAAGTTTAGTAAGTTGTAAGGTTGAGGTAAGTGGTGGGTTAGTGGAGGGTAGATATTATGATTGAGTTAATGGGTTGTTATTGGTTTTTGTTTTTATTTGTAGTGGAAGTGGGTTAATGGGGATTGATGTAATATGTAAATAAATATATTGCAAGTAATATTTGTTTTTATTTGTATTATGAGTGGGTTAGTGAAGGTAGATGTGACAAGTGAGTTAATATACTATAAGTAGTATGGGGGGTTAGTGTGATAATGATAAAGACTAGTCACTATTCATTTACTCTACCAAATGGGGCCTAAGAGTTATAAATTCATTCTTGTCCCCCGTCATGTATGTTAGGATGGTAGGATATAAGCCACGTGGACTGTCCACGTGGTAGCCTCTAGAAGGCCCAATAGGGCCGATAGTCATGGTCCAACGGACCCAAATTTTGTGTTTTGCTTAGAAAACAAATTGGTTATTTTTAGTAAATGTGTTTTAGGAAAATAGGTTGGGATTTAATTTTTTTATTAGAGATAAGACCTTTCCTTAAGAGATAAGATCTTTCCTTGTTAGAGATATGATTTGTTTCCAAGTGTGGGGATATGTTCTCTCTATCTAAAGAGAGCCTTCCCTTGTATTTTTTCTTGAGCAATATAAATTTTTCCTATTCTAAGAAAGCTCCTCTCCTCTCTTTTCTTCAATCACCATAGTCAACCACCACCAAGGGCAGCTGGCCTTCTCCCTACCAACCAGCAGTAGCCAGTCTCCTCCTTGCCAGCCACCACTGCTAGCCCTAAGGAGGCCGTCCACCCCTTTAGCAGTAGGCGTTGCTCTCTCTGTCCACTGTTGGGTTGTTTTTCCCACGCACAAGGAGCCTCCATGCTCCGAACTATGTCGATTCTTGACATAGTATTAGAGCACCGCTCTAGGCTCATTCTGTGTATGGGTTTATACCATGTGTTGGTGGTTCTCGCCTCTTAAGAAAGTCTTCTTCAACAAGATTTGACATCTTACGCGGAGGACTAGAGAAGATGGCGAAAGCATTGGCGATGATCAACGATGTCATGCTTAGACTGGGAGAGAGTAAGGTGGTTGTCTTCGGGACAACAATCAAGCTCTATGGGGATGGCAAGAAGAAAAAGAAGCAAGAGAATGAAATCTATCAAGTTCTATTGCTTGTGATCTTCATACTCTTGACACCTTATATCCGATTTTTTACTCTCCTTCAAAAGAGGAGATTTTTCGGGAGCAAAGACATTAAGGAGAGGAAACCATGGTCTACACAACTTTTGAAGTTGCCAAAAGAGGCAACGACTTCCTAGGTTTCGAAGAGACTAATGGTTGATCCAAGCTTATTTCCTAAAGATCCAGGAAAATTACAGAGACTACCACGTGGTGCCGCTAGCACCTTGCATGTGAACTCCCTAACTTATGAAGACATCGAGATGCTACTTCGAGAAGATAAGACGATGACTGTCATAGTGACGACTACTCAAGTGGTCACAGAAAATGACTTCGAAGGTCGCAAGAGGCTTCACCGTTAACATGTCGAAGGAGAAGATCGAGTGTGTGGCTTTCGAAGAAGATGAATGGTGGGGCATCTAGCCTTACAAGTGAAGACTAAGTCGTCGACCTCCTAGCCTTTGACTTAAGGGGGAGTGTTAGGATAGAAGGAAATAAGCCACGTGGACAAGCCACGTGGCAGTCAGTAGGCCATGTGGACTGTCCACATGGCAACCTCTAGAAGGCTCAACAGGGCCGACAGTCATGGTCCAAGGGACCCAAGTTTTGTGTTTTGCTCAGAAAGTAAGTTGGCTATTTTTACTAAATGTGTTTTAGGAAAATATGTTGGGATTTAATTTCTTTATTAGAGATAAGATATTTCCTTAAGAGATAAGATCTTTCCTTATTAGAGATATGATTTGTTTCCAAGTGTGGGGATATGTTCTCTCTGTATAGAGTCTTCCCTTGTAATTTTTCTTGAGGAATATAAATTGTTTCTATTCTAAGAAAGCTCTTCTCCTCTCTCTTCTTCAATCACCATAGCCGATCACCACCAAGGGTAGCCAATCCTCTTCCTGCTAGACCAGCGGCAACTGGCCAACCAGTAGCCGGCCTCTACTGCTGGCCTTGAGGAGGCCGTCTACCCCTCTTTAGCAGTAGGTGCTGCTTTCTCTGTCCACACATGTGGACTGCCCACTTTTGGGCTATTTTTTTGATACACAAGGAGCCTCCACGTTCCGAACTACGTCGATTCTTAACAATGTAAATATAGAAACACATTTTGAGTGGGAATGACATTATATAAAGTGGATCTAGAAGTAAACAAATATAAGCACAAAATATTTTCACACAGTTCTTGAACTAGCAAAATTTGATTCAATCAACTAGGTCACTGAGTGTATGGTATGTGGAATAGTTAGGGATTACTTGGCCAAGTATATTTTAATATGTAAATATTTAAGAAAAGGTAATGTGAAGCTTAGTTACACATAGATGAAGTTTAGCTAATGTTTTTCCAGTACAAGCAATGTTTTGAATTTTGAGGATTTTGATCACTCCATACAAACATGTTATGTACAAAATTTTAAACAATTTGACACTCCTACCCCTATATTGAAGGGGAATCAAATTCAACAGTCTAAGTATAATGAAATTTGACCTCACTTAATAGAGGTATTAAGATCATCCAATTTTGATGAAATTTGATGTACAACATATTTTTATTAAATTTCAAACAAATCCCAAAGTTTTCATTTCTAGCCATTAATTCTGTATAAAGATAAAGACTAAACTATACATAACTTACATACAGGTGAGCTGCGTGAAAAGAAAATAAGTTGCTATATTCTCCAAAGAAAACCCACGCCTCTACTTATATAAAGAGGCTAGGGAAAATCATAGACATGTCCCTTAAAGAGAGGAGACTAACAAAAAAAAAAAGATTGACTAAAAGGAACATAAATAAAAGGAACAAGTCTCTCAATACTCTCCCTCAAGTTGAAGCATAGATATATATCATGCTTAGCTTGGAACATCTATCTAATGAAGTGTGGAAATAAACCTTGGTGAACATGTTTGTAGCCTAATCGCCTGAGGTAACATGAGATGTGTAATTAAATTCCTTCTAAATCATGTCTCAGGTGTGTGGTAATTCATTTCCACATGCTTCGTCCTCTCGTAGAAGACTAAGTTGTTGGCTATGAAGAGAAATGCCTTGTCACACTTCATCTCCATAGGGCTAGCCAAGGGAATATGTAGATCCTTTAGTGCAAAGCGAATCCACATAAGCCCTAAGGTAGCATGTGCCATACACCTTTGTACTTGAACACAACACTTGATCTAGCCACTATCGTCTATTTCTTATTTCTCCATATGACTAGATTACCTCTGACAAATGTGCAAAATCTAGTGGTAGACTTCTTATATCTGGGACATCCAACATAATTAGCATATGTATATGACACCATATTTAAAAAGCCCAACAAAACCTTCCCTGTAGAAGACTTTTGGTGCCTAAGATTCATTATAGCTACATCTTAATACACCTTCTTGGGCTTATCTTAAATTAGCTCACCTTGATCACTACAAGAGCAATGTCAAGCTACATAACAATGGCATATAACTATTTCCAATTAGACACTTGAATTTTCCAGCATCAACTTGTCCCAAGTCATCATCATATAAATGGACTTAGGTCCATAGGAATGGAGGCAAGCTTTGCACCCAATATGCTACTCTTTTGAAGTAAGTCTGTCACATGCTTCCTTTTATTTGAGATAGAACTATACCACGTGCATGTCTAACTACTTCAATCCTAAAAAAATATTGAAGTAACCCCAAGTCCTATGTAATGAAGTGCTTGGCCAGAAACTCGTTGGTAGCCTTAATTCCTTGTGTCTCATCCCCAGTCAAGATGATGTTATCTACATACACCAGCATCACCATAATCCCCTTGTCTACCTTCCGTGCAAAAAGAGAGTGATCTATAGTGGATCTCTTGAACCCAATCTTTTTTATATTGGATAGCTTATGAAACCATGGCCTCGAACCCTGCTTGAGCCCATAGATTACCTTATGCAATCAACAAACCTCAGTACATTTCTTAATCTCAAATCCAAAAGGCTGTTGCATGCAAGGGTGCAAAAATCGATTTATGCGGTTGATTAATCGCTGCAAAATTGTATGACGTCCGGAAACGAACCGAGTACCTATATTCGACCCTATAGTTGGTCTACCCGATTAATTGGTCGATTATCCGATTAATCGACCAAGTAAGTTTTGAGATTTCAATTTTCTTACCTTTGATGCATGTGCAATGCACCCTCAAACCAAAACCTGACTAAACCTAATGCCTAAATGAACCCAGCTAAACTCGACTTCTCCCATTACCCTTCCCAACACACGAACGCCTCAGCCCTAAGCAAAACCCTCGGTCCCAAGTCCTTGTCTCCTTTAACCTAACTTGTCTCCTTTAAATTTATGATGCACCAAACTTGGTTTACTTGTTTTATTTTATGTATTGTGATATTGATGGATATTTGTTAGAAGCTTATATTGAGAGAATATGTATATAAAAAAAAGTCATATATGTCATTAATTCACATATATTTATACTTAATATGTATAATGGTATATATAATTATATTTAAAATTTTAAATATTAAAAAATACTACACCATTTAATCCTCAATTAATCACCCGCATAACGTATACTCCTTAGTCGGTAACCTCACCGACTGAATATCGACTGCCCATTTCTACGGTTATGGCTACATGTAGTCTTGGAGATCACTATAAAGGAATGCCTTCTTGACATCAAGTTGATAGAGAAGCCAATCCCTATTAACAACCATAAAGGGTGTTTTCATCTATTCTGAAAGGGAAGATACCTTATTCTATGTTGTTTCCAAGCAAGCTAGAAGGTGTTTTCTCTTACCCCTGTAGTGTTTGGTTATATTTGTTTTGTCCATTTTTCAAGGTGGACAAGTTGGCGCCCTAGTTTGTTAAGTGCATTTTTCCAGGATACTCACGTATCCAAAAGGGATATTGTTGCTATTAAGGTTTTAAAAAATGCAAGGTGATACCGAGGCGGTTTGCCTTCATTGAGGCGAGGCGTAAGCCTCGAAGCGATCGAGGCGTAAGCCTCAAGATTTACATAAAAAACATATAAAATTGATATGATATATACTTATTAAGTATATATACATACATATACATACTTCTATGTATACCATACATACATATATAATAGTATATATTATATACATACTTCTATGTATACATACATATATAACAGTATATATTATATACGTACTTCTCTGTATACATACATATATAACAGTATATATTATATACGTACTTCTCTGTATACATACATATATAACAGTATATATTATATATGTACTTCTATGTCTACATACATATATAACACTATATTATATACACTTGGAATGCCCCATCACATTCCAAGTGTAAGGACTTGAAGATACCTATGAGTAATTTTCAAAATTAGGCAAATCCATCAAAAGGAAAAAAAAACATATGGTTGAAGGATAGGATCTTCCCCCTTAGATTTTATTTTTTTGTTTTTTCGATTTCTTTCTTGGCCTTAACTAATGTTGACAAGGGGCTTTTGTGAAAAGAAAAAAGAAATTATGGGGAGGACTTATTTGGTGCTCAAGATTGGGTTGAAGGGCTCTTTAAAAAAAACAAGGGGGAAGTTCCCCACACGAAGTCGATTGGCTTCCTACGGAAGCCACAGTTGTTCCTCCTCTGGTGGGTGTGTATGTGCCTCGTTCATTAATTTAGAGGATCCTACACCATCGACGCTTTCCCCTCTCCTCCCTCTCCTTACGCCTCTTTCTCCTCCTCGAACTTCGACGCTGTTGCGGCAATGTTGCTCCTCGAGCTCTGACATTGTTGCAGCGATGCTGCTCCTCGAGCTCCGACCTTGCTGCGGCGATGTTGCTCCTCGAGACGCTGCTGCGGCGATGCTCCTCCTCGAGCTCCGACGATGCAGCAGCAGCACCAACGCACACCACCGGCAATGCTCTCCTTTCACTGAGGTGGCGCCTCATGTGCGCATCATCGCCTCGAGCACCTCAGACCGCCTCGGCTAGACCGAGGCGCATGCCTCTTGAATGCACCCCGAGGCTACCGCCTCGAGGCTATTTAGGGCCGCCTCGCCTCGAGGCGTATGCCTCTATAGCCTCGAGGCACGATTTTTAAAACCATGGTTGCTATAACCCCGCAACTCACAAGTTTTGTGCCAATGCTGATGTCACATTCTTTAAGGTTCCTTATTATCAACCAAAGGACATGAGTTCCCATTCTCCATTGTCGCAGGATATCCCCTTACCTGTGTCGTTTACACCACCTTTAGAGCCCTCTGAGTCATCCCATTCACCGCATACATCTATAGCAAGTCCCTCTAAGCCACCTCAATCACAACCACCTCAATCACAGTACCTCCTGCTATAGACGGATCCGATCTAGACCTTCCTATTGCTCATCAGAAGGCCCAACGATCCTGTGCTTGTTATTCCATTTCACAGCATATGTCTTTTACTAATTGTTTGCTATTGCTCGTTTGTTCTCTCTTGTTGTGGATGGTCATCAGGTTCCTTGTAGTTACATGGTGTAATAGGATCCTCTCTCGATGACAATGATGCAGGAGGAGATGGATGCTTTCAGATCTTGTGGCACATGGGACTTGGTGGACCTACTCCCAGGTGCTACAGTTATGGGGTGTAGGTAGGTGTTTACCCTCAAATACCTCCCTGATGGTTTAGTTGACAAATACAAGGCCCAACTTGTACCCAAGGGGTACACCTAGACATTCAAGGTCGATTACTTTGAGACCTTCTCACTAATGGCATAGCTAAATTCTGTTAAAATTCTACTCACTCTAGCAGTTAACCTTGATTGGCCTGTCTTCCAGCATGACATCAACAATGTCATTCTCTATGGGGATCTCCATGAAGAAGTCTACATGGAGCAGCCACTTGGTTTTGTTATTCAAGGAGTGTCAGAAAGTGTGCAAATTAAATAAAACCATCTATGGATTGAAGTAGAGCCCCAAGGCATGGTTTGAAAGATATAGTAAAGCTATTTAGCAGTTTGGCTTTACTAGATCATCTGCTGATCATTCTGTTTTTGTGATGCCAAGTCAACCAGATCAATTATTCCTATTGACTATGTAGATGATATTTTGCTTGCAGAGAGTGATAGGGAAGGCATTGAGTCTACTGAGGCGTTTCTACATACTTAGTTTGTCATCAAAGATCTTGGGGTGATAAGCTACTTCCTAAGTATAGAAGTACATCACATTGATGGAGGCATTGTTCTCTCCCAATGGAAATATGTTCTTAACATGCCCCGTGAAGTAGGTATATAGGATGCAAACCTATTAGTACTCCATTAGATCCGACAGCTCATTTATTTGATGTTGATAGTCCATTACTAGAGGATGTGACACGATACAGGGCTATGGTTGGCAAGTTACATTATCTGATGATCACTAGGCTAGATATTGCTTATGTTGTTGGGCAACTGAGATACTTTATGCAAGAACCTCCGAAGGCACATTAGGCCGAAGTGTGTCAAGTTTTTAGATATTTGAATAATGCTCTTAGAAAAGGTCAATATTTCCAAAGATATGGTCACCTGAATATGCAAGGATATTCTGATGCAGACTATACCGAAGCCCATGAGGACAAGAGATCTACTATAGGCTACTGCACATATGTTGTTGAGTTATGTTTATATTTGTAAGGGGTGCTATGTTGTTTTATTTTGTGTAGTGGGTTTATAATGTACTTTTCCCACACCTATATAGAGGTGTAGGGATTTCTTGGCAACCTAAGGAAGTTTGTTTTCTTCAACTTAGTATCAAAGCCAAGGTTGAGGACTCCACCAAAAACAAAGCCCTAACCCTACCTTAAGCCTTCTCACTGGAGCTACCGCCACCACCATTGACTGTCACGTCGGTGTCGAACCATCGCAGCAGTAGCAGCAGCACCGACTGCTGCCACTAGCTGCTGCAGCAGTAGGCCAGCAGTAGCAGCATCGGGCCACCACCGCCGCCAATAGCAGCGCAGGACCACCGTCATCGCCAGCAGCAGTAGGAGGTCACAGCACCGGGAAGAGCTGCTGTAGGCCATCACCTAGGCCACCTGCCACCACCGCCCAGGCCTAACCACTGATTTTTTGTGCTTTCTCTTGCTGTTAGTGTTTGGCAGTAGAGAGAGGGCACATCTCTACCTTGTGTCTGATTGGAAGATCTTTGGATTGTAGTTGGAGTATTGAAGCTAATGATCTTTTGGAAAGATGAAGTAATGGTATTTTCAGATCTTATCTATTAGATTTGGGGAGTGTATTCCCCTTTGATGTATGTTTTTGAGGTGTGTAGTCTCCTTGAGTATTGACCGCGTGTGAGCGGAGTTTTTTGGGGTGTGTATTCCTCGGTTGGTATATTTGTTGGGGTGTGTAGTCCCTATTTTCTGTCAATTTTCAGATCTGAAGTGTGAAGAAGTTCATGGGTGTGTACCCTTCTCTATGGCACGTTGAACTTTGTTTGTGGCAGTGTGGTTCAGTAAACATGGCAGTGTCTCAGTCAGAGATTGCACTAGGAACTGTCGTGGGTTATACTCAAACCACTGGTGTGACGTGGTTGATTGATTCAGGTGCTTCCAATCATTTATCCAGGAATCTGTAGTGCTTTGGATAGATTCAACTTGTCTCTCGGGGTCGTACAGTACAGGTGGCTGATGGGCGACTTGCTCCTATTAGTGGTCAAGGGGAAATTAATGTTACCCCATTTATGCAGCTTAATCATGTTCAGTTTGTTCCAGATTTATCCATGAACTTGCTCTCTGTCAGTGAGATCATTAAGCAGATGAATTGTCGGATCATCTTTGATGAGCGTGGATGTTTTTTCCATGATAGAATGACAGGAAAGATTATTGGTAGTGGATATGAAGGAGTTTACCAACTTCAGCAGGGTCCTATGGCTGCTGCATGTCTGGTTAGTACCACATCTGGGAGTGTTCTACAGTGGCATAAACGGTTGGGCCATCCTTCTTTGAAAAAGTTACGCAGACTTATTCCTCATGTGTCCCCACTATGCAACTTTCCTACGATGCATGTCAACTTGGGAAGCACCATAGATCTTCCTTTCCAGCTACTACAGGACCACGTTCAACTTCATGTTTTCAGTTAGTGCATCTTGATGTTTGGGGTCCCAGTAGAACTCCTGATAGAGCAGGACATCGGTACTATTTGATTGTAGTTGATTTTTCCAGATTGTCCTAGCTATTTCTTATGAAGAATAAGTCTGAAGTAGGTCTACTGATTGAGAAGTTTGTATTGATAAAAAATCAGTTTGATGTTTGCATTAAGACTCTCAGATCTGATAATGCACTGGAGTTTTGTACTCGTCGATTGGTAGAATTCTATGGCATACATGGTATAATTCATCAGACCTCATGCCCTTACACTTCTCAGCAAAATGACGTCGCAGAGAGAAAGCACAGACATAACCTTGATATGACCAGAGCTCTTATCCATAACAGTGTGCCACAGAACTATTGGGGAGATGCAGTTCTCACTGCTTGCTATTTTATTAATAGATTGCCCTCCTCAGTGATTCACGAGCAGATACCATGGCAGGTGCTTTATCCAAATGATGAGTTGTTTGATCTTCCACCCAAGACATTTGGGTGCGAGGCTTTTGTACATCTGCTCGGACCTGGGCGTGATAAATTGGCACCTAGAGCAGTCAAGTGTGTGTTTCTTGGCTATTCTCGTACTCAGAAGGGGTATCGGTGTTTTGATCCCCTACACCAGAGACATTATATCAGTGCAGATGTCACCTTTCATGAAGCAGTACCTTATTTTTCTATTGTTGCCAGGCAGGTGCAGAGTGTGTCAGAGAATGCGCCTGTACCAGTTGCTCCTATACCATTTGGTATATTCACAGATACTAGTAGCCCTTCTCAGGTTGATGAGCCACCTACCAGCACATTCAGACCAGCACCAACGGATGAAGGGACCTTCAAGGGTCACACCTATCAGTTGCCAGTTGTGTATAGGGCAAAGCCCCCTCCATTTATTCCATAGACTCCTCAGGTTAGTGTTGATAACCTAAAGGTGGTTCCTACTCAGGGGACTGTTTCAGGCACAATGTCAACAGATGTAGCAGGTGGGAGTCTGCCACCTGAGGATAGTTCTCCAGGTGCTAATTCCATGAGTACTGATGAAGATATTACTATTGCTATTAGGAAGGCTCCGCGATCTTAGGTCCAGTATCGTGTTGCTAGGAGTGGTATTATTAATGATTATCTAAGTTCTGAGTTTTATGCATTCACAGCTACTGTATCTAGTGTTGAGTAACCTACCTCGTACCAGCAGGCTCTACTACATCTACACTGGAAGGCAGCTATGGAGGAGAAGATGTCTGCACTTACTACTAGAGGTACTTGGGAGCTGTCACCTTTATCATCTGGCGTGCATCTTATTGCAGCCAAATGGGTCTTTGCCTTGAAATACAACCCAAATGGGTCTATTTCAAGGTATAAGGCCCGCTTAGTCGCTAAAGGATTTACCCAGACATAAGGGGTGGATTTCTTTGACATGTTCTCCCCTGTTGCACGACTCTCTACTGTTCGAATTCTTATATCTGTTGTGGCTCATTATGGATGGCAGTTACATCAGTTGGATGTTAAAAATGCATTTCTGTACGGAGACTTGGAGGAAGAGATATATATGCAGCAGCCACCTAGCTTTGAGATTCAGGGGGAGTGTGTATGCAGGCTTCGTAAGGCCATTTATGGTCTTAAGCAGAGCCCCCGAGCCTGGTTCCAGAGCCTGTCTGAGGCATTGTCTGTTATTGGGATGCAGAGATCTTCATCGGATTATTCACTATTTGTGAGGAAGACCAGTAGGGGTACAGTGGCTTTACTTGTGTATGTGGATGATCTTATTCTTACAGGTGATGATGCAAAGGGTGTATCTCAGATGAAGAAATACTTGGCACACCAGTTTATCATGAAAGATCTTAGGAAGCTGAGATATTTTTTAGGCATTGAGTTTGCTACAAGTAAGCAAGGGACAATTATGTCGCAGAGGAAATGTGCTCTTGATATTCTTCAGGAGACAGGCATGTTAGGATCCAAAGATGCAAATATTCCTATGGATCCTAAAATTCATCTGTTTGAGGATAATGTGAAGTTAAAAGACAAGAAGGCATATCGACAGCTGGTGGGGAAGCTGTTATATCTGACTATCACTAGGCCAGATATTAGCCTTGCAGTGGGGAAGCTGAGTCAGTTCTTAGATAAGCCCACTGAGATCATTGGCAGGCTGTAATGCAGGTGTTGAGGTACATCAAGGGATGTCCAGGTAGAGGCATTCTGTTTTAGAGAAAGGCACATATGGCCGTTGTTGCATACACAGATGCAGATTATGCAGGTGATGTCGGGGATAGGCGGTCTACTACTGGTTTCTGTACCTTTGTTGCTGGGAACTTGGTAACCTGGAGGAGCAAGAAACAAAGTGTTGCTTCATGCTGTAGTGCTGAGTCTGAGTACAGGGCCATGGCACATACTGCTACTGAGATGATGAGGATCAGATCTCTGTTACGAGATATTCATGTTGATGTTCAGGAACCTATGGAGATGCATTGTGACAACCGAGCTGCTACCTACATTGCAAATAATCCTATGTTCCATGAGAGAACAAAACATGTGGAAGTGGATTATCATTACACCAGGAGTTTGATTCAGCAGGATCTGCTTCACACTACTTGTCTTGTCTCCTCAGACCAGACTGTTGACATGTTTACCAAGCTGTTGCCACGTCCCCAATTTGAGAAGTGTAGAAACAAACTGAGCATGATGGATATATATGCTCCAACTTGAGGAGTGTTGAGTTATGTTTATGTTTGTAAGGGGTGCTGTGTTATTTTATTTTGTGTAGTGGGTCTATGATGTATTTTTCCCACACCTATATAGAGGTGTAGGGATTTCTTTGCAACCTAAGGAAGTTTGTTTTCTTCAACTTATGTTGGTGGTAATTTAGTCACTTGGAGGGGTAAGAAACCAAAAGTGGTTTCTATATCCAACGTAGAGTCAAAATACAAAGCCATGGCATATACGACTTATGAGTTACTCTGGATCCAGCCTATCCTACAAGATTTTAGAGTTCATATCTCTAGGTCTATCCCAATGTACTGTGATAATAATGTTCACTGCAAATAATCTTGCCATCCATGAGTGAACCAAGAAGTCAAGAACAAAGAGGTTGATAGCCATTTTGTTCGAGATGTTGTAATGACTAGGAAGATATCTACTCTATACATCTCTATAGAAGATCAAGTTGTAGACAACTTCACCAAAGCACTCTCCAGAAAGCAGCTAGAGAATCTTTATTCCAAGCTGAGCATGTCCAACATCTAAATTGGTTGAAATGATTCAACTTGTTATTGAAACCCTAGGGCTCTTTTATATAGAGAGATCAAAAAGGGTGAAGGTACATAGATGCCCCTGATGAACAAATCCCACAACCATACAATAGAGAAATAGAATAAAACATATGCTAACACTCCTCAGGCTGGATCATAGATATCTATCATGCTCAGCTTGGATACACATGAATCAAATAAAGATCTGGCTAGGGGCTTAGTGAAAATAATGGCAATCTATTCCTCAGATGTGATTGGTGTGGTATATCGCAACCCCTTCTTAATGATGTCCCTTGTATAATGGCAATCAATCTTAAAATGTTTCGTCCTCTCATGAAATACTTGGTTGTTGGCAATGAAGGTGGCTACTCTGTTATCACATCTTATCTCCATTAGGTTAGAAAACTGTATCTGCAAGTCAGTAAGCAGGGACCTAATCCACATCATCTCTGCAATCGTCTGAGCCATGGCTTTGTACTCAGACTCTGCACTGGATCTCGCAATTGTGCCCTGTTTCTTACTCCTCCAAGTGATCAAACTCCCTGCCAAAAAGGTGCAAAACCCAGTAGTGGATTTGTGATCCCTATGACATCCAGCATAGTCCGCATCAAAGTAGCCAACTAAGGTCATAGAAGACCCCTTGGAGAAGAGGAGACCCTTCCTAGGAGTCCTCTTGATGTATCTGAGCACCATCAATGTTGCGTCCCAGTGCTAACGTGTTGGCTTGGTCATGAATTGGCTCAGTCTCCCCATCGCAAAGGAGATATCCAGCTTAATGATAGTGAAGTATAGTAGCTTTCCTACAAGCTGGCTATACTACTTGCTATCTACCAACTGCGCATCCTCATCATAGGTGGCATTTTGCGGTCCATAGGAATATTGGCCTCCTTAGCCCCAAGCATACCAACCTCCTGTAAGATGTCCAATGCATACTTCCTCTAGGATAAGACTATGCCCTTTTTATTACAAGCCACCTCAATGCCAAGAAAGTACCGTAGAGCTCCTAAGTCCATGACAAACTACTCTGCTAAGAAGAGCTTAATCTCAACGCCCTACTCATCATCACCTGTAACAATTAAGTCATTAACATAAACAAGAAGTACCACAGTACCTCGTCCAGTCCTCCTGACAAAAAGAGAAAAATCGCCTGTCGATCTCTTGAATCTAGCTTAGCTCCCTTGCTACGTCTAGGGATCACAACCAGTGCAAATGTCTGAGCACTAGAGTCAGCAGCAGGAGTGTGCATTGAAACCCTGTTGAGTCTATAAGCCTCCTCTAGGGTAGGAAGCTCTAAAGCGGTGAGGATCTGATCTCTGACTGCTGTGTACTCAGGTCTAAGACCTGCCAAGAAAAGGGACTGCCAGCTGTCTCCTAAAACTCCTCCAAGACTCATAGGCACACCCTGGCAGATAGGAGTAATGCCTCTCTAGCATTCCCTTCAGGAGGGAATGGTACTGCGGCAGTGCGCATCCTTCTTGACGCAAGTAAAAGAGGTCGTAGAAGATTTAAAAAACACATGGAGTTCTTGGCATGAGAGTAAGTCTCACACAAGGACTCCCATAAATCCTTCGCCGTGGCATAATACATGATCTCATCCCCGATTTGGGGAATAACAGTCTGCATGAGCAATGCAGAGACCATAGGTTGTCTCTATCCCAATTGGTGTTTGCACCAATCTTGTTTGCAGGCACCAGATCTGTAAGGATATGGCTCTTCCCATGACCCCTAACGGTCATGAGGAAAGTCTAGGACCACTGCGGATGGTTGGTTTCATCCAACTTGACGGTGGGACCGAAAAACAGATTCTTGAGTACCCCAGTGTCCAAAAGAGAGCCCGACGTCACCTTGGATTGATCATCTAAAGCCATCTTTGCAATCCAGAAGCCACAATCAGCCTTCTATGTCCAAGAAATCATCAAAAATATGAAACTGGATATATTCAGATATGCATCTTCGCGGAAAGCCCCCTTGGACAAATGTTGACCTCGCTTGGGTGCGAGGAAAACACTCGAGACGGCCCCAAGGGGACCTAGGTGTCTCATTAAGATTTGATGAGAGGTTGCCTTAGAGAGACGCACGCACAGCCCCTGACGTCGTCACCGACCACTGCACATTGCCGCCGGCAGGGCTACGCCACTGCTTGCCTACTTTGCAACGTCTTTAACACACTACGCTTGCTGCTCACTGCTTAGATGCCGCGCTGTCGCTGTTGCTTTAGAGGGCCGCTGTGCGCCTGAGCCACCATGCGTGGCCGTTGGGGCCGCTGTCGCTAGGAGAGAGAGGGAAAGGATGTGGGGTGTAGGCTTTGGAGGCCTTGGGGGTGGGATATCGAGAGCTATAGTCCAGGATTAGTGCTTTGATACCAAATTGGTTGAAATGATTCAACTTGTTATTGAAACCTACCCCCAAGGGCTCCTTGTTGATCGGGTGGAGGCCTGATTTGGCCTTGGTGATTCATGGTAGAGAGAGAGAAGTAGAGAGAGGAGATGAGCTTTGGTGTTTTGGAAATATTTGTTCTGCTCAAATGAAAATAGTTGGGGAGGCTCTCTATTTATAGAGAGAACATACCCACTAGAAATAGTAAATACTCTATTCCTATTAGAGATTTAGATCTCTCATTTGGAAAGATCTAATCTCCTTAACAAATCCCACAACTAGTTTCCTAAACTGACTTGCTAAAACTAGGAAACAACTAAGAATAGAAAATAACCAACTATGAATAGGAAATAATCAAAACAGGAACTATTTTTGGTGCACCAAAAATTGGTCCAAAGGACCTTGCACCGTCGACTGTTGGATCTCCAGATGGTTGCCACGTGGCACTGCCACATGGCCTGATGATTACCATGTGATGTGCCACGTGGGATATTTTCTAAATCCCAACACTCCCCCTCAAGTCGAAGGCTGGGAGGCCAATGACTTGGTCTTCATGTGTAAGGCTATCTGCCTCACCATTCGTCTTCTTCGACATGTTGACGGTGCAACTTATTGCGACTTTCGAAGTCGTTGCTTCTGTGGCAACCTGAGTGGTTGTCGCTATGGCCACCGTTGTGTCTTGCAGAAGTCGAGCATGTAGCTTCTTGAGATCTTCGGGAGTTAGGGAGTCCATATCCACACATGAGGTACTAGTAGTCTCATGTGCAATAGAACTTGATATGTCTCCTCTTCCTTCCTGTCGTCCTTGAACTACGGTGCCTCTTCCAAGACAATACTACGTTTCTCTTGTCCGCCAATGAAGATCTTGAAGGCGCGATCCCACAAAACGTAGTTGCCAGCTCATTCAGCTTAATAGTTGTCCAAGAGACAACTACCTTGCTCTCTCCAGGGATGAGCGTAGCATCTCCTACAATCGTGGTAGATTCCGTCATCTCTGGACCTTCCTTTTCCGCGCAACTCGCTAGACTTGAGGACTTTGGTTGCGAGAAACTTCCAACGAATAGTTAGATCTACGTGCACAGAAGCCTAGAATGTGGGCTCTGATACCATGTTGAGAATTGGCACACATGTGGAAAGCGTGGAAAATAGTCCACGATGGGACTATTTCATGTGGAAATAGGGAGGAATTTCCCTGTTATGGCTGCTGCTGCAGTTGTGTGGCTATTTGAGGAAGAGAGAGCCACCATGTGGAGAGGTAAAGAGCTTGATTAGAAGAATCTACTTTATTGTTCTCAAAATAGTTGGAAAGGCTCTCATTACAAAGAGAGTACATATTCTTGCTACTAAAAGTAGACTTAATTAAATCTTTAAATTTAATCAAATCTTCTAGATTTGGAACAACCAAATCTTTGCAAATCTCCTGACATATTTCCTAAAACCTATTTGCTAAAAATAACAAACTTAACAAATAAGAAAAGACTCCAAATTTGGTCTTTTGGACAACCAAAATCAACAGCCCATATGGGCCCTGAGATGCTGGCTACTACGTGGTAGTGCCACGTGGCTGGTTTTATTCCCAACATTCTCCCTCAAGTCGAAGGTCGAGAGGCCGATGACTTGCTGATACATCGTTCTTCTTGAGATTTTTGAGGATGATCTTCATGCATCTTCTTCTACGCTCGAGAGTCGAGCTCTTCATCTCAGCGTTCCCCGATGCATTAGAGGATTCCACGTGTCTCCTCGAGAAGTATGGTGTCTTGCTCCTGAGCCGGCAAAGACCCTTAGCTTTCCTTCAAGCTAAGATCATCAAGAGAAAGTGAAGAAGTTGATGCAGTCGTGGTGCTCTTCTAGAGGCTACATTGTGTGGCCAGATGCTCCATCATCTTCTTTTGATGTGACTGCGAATCCTCTTACCACCTCCGAAGTCGTTGCTTCTCTGACAACCTTTGTAGTCGTGACTATTGGAGCAGTCATATCTTCTTTGCGCAACTTGTAAACTCTTTTCTTCGTGGAATCATTGGTCTCAGTTTCTTCAAGGAGGACATGCAACTTGTCTTGTCCTCCCACGAAGATTTTGAATGCCTGAGCCCATAAGATCTGGTTTAAGGCACCTTGAAGTGTAATCGTGGTGCCTTGAACTATCACCTTTCCTTCTTCGGTATTGATCTGATTCTCGCCTTCGGCCATCTCTGTCTTCAATAACGAGCCTTCCTCCGCTTGTATGCTTTGCATAAGGTGCTTGGATGTATGAGAGAAACCACTCGTCGGAGTCCCCTACTTGACTCCTTGGGCCTTACATAAGGCGCTAAGGACCTTCAAGGAGTTCTTTGAGAACTCCCAATGTCAACGAAGATACCTCGACACACGAGGTTTGGATGTCGGCAGGAATTACGCACAAGATGGGACTTCTTGTGCGTGACCCAACAGGAGGAAAGGTCCACGTGTGGCTGCTGTCCACCAGGAAAAAGTCACACACAGCGTGACTTTTCTTCCCTTCTCCTTTCTATGTGCGCAGAAACTCCCTGGAAGAGCTTAGATCGCCTGCTCTGGTATCATGTAGAGATTTTTGAGGTGGGCATAGATGGGGCGTGGAGGCTCTTGTGCATGGAAAGATATAGAAATTTCATGCACAATACTGGAATTTACGTATAAGACATCTGGAACGTCCACTAGACGTCTGATTTGGGTGATCAGCGAGTCTAGAGAAGAGACAATGGCTGGATGGAGCAAGGGCTCCTTATTGACTGGTTGGAGGCTTGATTTGGCCTTGGTGATTCACGACAGAGAGAGAAAAGTAGAGAAAGGAGGAAAGCTTTGATGTTTTGGAAATATTTTTTCTATTACTCAATTGCTCAAATGAAAACAGTTAGGGAGGCTCTATTTATAGAGAGAACATACCCACTAAAAATAGTAAATACTCTATTCCTATTAGAGATTTAGATCTTCTCTCAATTGGAAAGATCTAATCCCTTTAACAAATCCCACAGCTAGTTTCCTAAACCAACTTGCTAAAAATAGGAAACAACTAAGAATAGAAAATAACCAACTAGGAATAGGAAATAATCAAAATAGGAAACAATTATTTTTGGTGCACCCAAAATTGATCCAAAGGACCTTGCACCGCCTGTTGTTGGGTCTCCAGATGGCTGCCACGTGGCATTGCCACATGGCCTGATGATTGCCATGTGGCATGTGTCACATGGGATATTCTCCAAATCCCAACAGATGGGATAGTTGTTAAATATATTTTTAATTAAAAAGATTAGAAAACCTTTTTTCTCTCTCTACCTTGGTTTCCTTTCTCCCACCCCATCCCCTTGGTAACCCCCCCTCCCATCCCCACCTCGAAACCCACGTCCCTAATACCCATTCCCACCCCATAACCCATATCCCACCCGCAATACCGAAGCCAAACGCATCCTTAGGATTTTTGCGGTGAATTAGATCATTCACATTTCCCTCAACACTAGTATGCCACCTACAAAGGTATAACTTTGAAACTCCTAGGGATCCCAAAATGGGAAGTACGGTTCTAATTTAGGTTGTTAATCAACGATTTAAATGCTGACGGCATGCCACTGGCAAGGCCTGTTTTCTAGAACACCCATGTCGATATGATTCTGATGTCGAAAATCAGGTATTTCGCTGCCATGTTGACATTATCGTCGGCATGCCAACAATATGGCCCGCCGACGATATGGCCCATGCCGATGCCGATGCTTGCTGCAGCTTGCATGCTATGTGCTATTCTGCTCCGCTGGTGCCATTGCCACACTATCATCTCCGTTGCTGCTTCAGCCTATAGCTTGCATCGTTACGAAGCTTCTTGCCTTCTTTGTGGGCCTAGAGCCTACTGGGGAGGCGGGGGAGCGATGGAGCGTCTCCTGGTACAGGGTAGCCGCCGCACATCTAGGATTTCCTCCGATGATGACCCTTTTGATGAGATGGGAAGGGGAAAGGGGGCGAAGGGAACGGGAGGTCGTGCCGGCGTCGATGCCTGGTGGCACGTTGCAGTGGCCAAGCCAATGTGAATGGGTTTTACGGATGTGCACGATGCAGTGGCCAATGTGAATGGGGTGGGAATTAAGGTGTGTGGACGGTGGTTGATCTGCTGGTGGAGAATGGGTAAATTGTGATGTGTTGCCTTGCGTTTCACGCATATGCTATTATCCTGGGAACAGATGAGCAGTGTGCTCAATAAATCCTAGAGTTTAGAGTCTAGACTCTAGACTAAAGAATAACATTTACTCTATGGAAAGCATAGAGAGAGAAGTCAGTACCTGCACAAATGTCGGGACCCACACGAAGCATGATTGAGCAATTATTGAGGTATACAATGTAGTGATGTACATTGTACAGTGAGTTGTATTTATATATTCGCATAGTATGTGACTCACCGACGGATGTAATGATAAGAAACCTATAAAATATTAATCGACGATTTGCATAGTACGTCATCGACGGATGTAATCGTAAATATACCGAATAAAAAATTTGCACAGTACGTCATTGATTGACGGACGTAATCATAAAAAACCCATAAAATATTAATCGACGATTCACAGTACACGTCATCGATAGACGTAATCGTAAATGTACCAAATCAAATATTTGCACAGTACGTTACCGACCGACGAGTGTAATCATAAAAAATCCATAAAACATTAATTGACGATTCACATAGTAGACGTCACAGACGGATGTAATCGTAAATGTATCGAATAAAATATTTACACAGTACGTCACCGACTGACGGACGTAATCCTAAAAATCCCATAAAATATTAATCGATGATTCGTATAGCAGATGTCAACGAAGGATGCAATCGTAAATGTATCAAATTAAATATTTGCATAGTACGTTATCGACCGATGGACGTAATTATAAAAAATCCATAAAATATTAATCGACAATTCGCAAGTAGACGTCATCGATGGACATAATTGTAAATGTATCGAATCAAATATTTGCACAGTATGTCACCGATCGACGGACATAATCATGAAAGATCCATAAAATATTGATTAACGATTTGCACAATATACGTCACCGATGAACGTAATCATAAATATATCAAATCAAATATTTACGCAGTACGTCACCGACCGACGGACGTAATCATAAAAAATCCATAAAATATTAATCGACAATTCACGTCACTCATTAATGGCGGATGAACTTAATTATAAAAATCATATAAATTATTCGAAATGATTCGTTATAAATATCGACTATCGATTGTTGTAATGCAATTCACACTCAGCCACAGACACATCGATCAAGCTCAGAGCCTCACAATCCCAATTCACTATACGATTTGTTGTTGCCTGCTGGTTGCTGTTGCCTATCGATTACTGATCGGCAATGTGTTTGTGACTTGCTATGGTGAGATAGTTTCTTTCACAAATCAAGCAGAAGGTTTCGGTAACAGCTTTCGTATCTTTTTTCCGTTTATGGTAGTATTCATTACCATTTTTTAACCATCATGTTTGTCAAGTTCTAAATTTAGCAATACACAATAACAAATAGTAGCAACCAGCAACTACCTGTAAAGTATAATACATACTAGCCAGTTTAGCCCCTATGCTTTCTAGCAGTAAGGCTTAACACCTACCAATACTCACCATTAAACATAAATATTAGACTTTCCAAAAAACATGATTATACTCTAGCCTAAAAAAAAGTAAATGTGCCAACTAGGTTGGATAATTATCTAAGTCATATTAGACTTAATTGGATCAGTCTGGGACCTTGTCTATTTGAACCAACCGGTGACAAGACGGGTCGGTGCGGTAACTACGTTAACCTCTAGTGGTGTCTCACTATGCGGGGTGTCCTAGGGGGTCCTACCCATCTGGCCGGCCAGGTAATTCAAGGGTCGGAGTAATCCAATCGGGTCTAATAGGGCTTGGATTAGATCCAATAGGTGCAACCCTTTAAGGTAGAATTTGCTTCTTTAATTGAATTATATAGGGGCATAGATATGTCAAAGGTATAATATGATTATATAATGATTATGAATTATGAAGTAAATGTAATGTAGCTATGCAGAAATAGTATGTCTGGAAAAGGCAAGGCTATTGTTGGAGTGGGAGTGGTAACGTTAAAAAGGATAAGGAAGACACTGGATGGTTGGATTGCACCAAAGTGATGGATGGAACCAAACCTATGACAGAATGCAATTTTTGTGGAAAACATCTAAAGGGTGGTGGAATTACACGATTCAAGCATCACCTAGTTGGTGACAACAAGAATGTTATAAAATGTGAGGATTGTTCAGATGACGTTCATGATTTGATTGCCGAGTCAATGATATCAAGGCAAGAGAAGGAAGCAATGAAACAAAGGTCAAAAGAAGCAGTCCGTGATGCCCTGTTTGGTAGCTATCAAGATTACTACGATGTAAACTCTGACTCAGATGAAGACTACGAATATTCGAGTGATGTGGAGGCAGATCCAAGGAGGAGGAGACAATTCAGACAAGCAATGAAAGACTCACTCAAAAGTGAGTATGAACGACAAGCTCTGGCAGGTGATCGAAGAGCACAGAGCATGAGGTATACAGATGCTGGTGGTAGTGGTTCAGGCTCAGGACTGCCTTTACATCAATCCAAAAAATAAAAAATGGATTTACGTGATTTATTTCGATCTGGTAGCATTAAGGGGAGCCTAGGGGAAAGCAGACCCGAAACAGAAAACCATTAAGGGCATGTTTGGGAATGCAAGGGAAAAGGTTGGTAGAGTAGTCATGAACTTAGCCTCGGCTCATGGGCTGCCAACTAACATAGCGATGGGCCATGGTTGCAAAATGTTATTGACGTCAGCGCTCAATATGGGACGGGAGTTGAGGCTCCTACAGCATATGAAATAATGAATAAATACATACTTATGGAGAAGGCAGATTTAGGTGACTATATTTCTGATTTGAAAAATATGTGGCCCCATTAGGGAGTAACACTGATGACAGATGGTTGGACTAGCTATACAAGGAGGCAAATCATTAACTTCCTTGTATATTGTGATGGATGATCCATTTTTTTGAAATCCGTAGATGCATCGGATAAAGTGAAAGATTACAAGTACCTTTATTCCTTATTGAAGGATATGATTAATGAAGTCAGGAAGGAACATATCGTTCAGATTATTACAGATAATAGCAGCAACTTCAAGGAGGCGGGAGAAAAGATTATGAAATCAAGTAAATATGGAATATTCTGGATGCCATGTGCTGCACATTGTATAGATTTAATTTTGAAAGACTTCGGAAAGAGGAAGTTAGTTTCGTCTGTTGTAGACAAGGCTCAATCGATTACATCATTTATTTACAATCACGGGCATGTCTTGTCGTTAATGAGGGAGCATTGCAATGACGAATTGGTGCGTCCTGAGATAACACAATTTGCTACAAATTACATCGCTTGCAAAGTATTTTAGACAATAAAGTCGGATTGAAGTCAATGGTAAATTCTAGCAATTGGTTTGGCATGGCAGAAACTAAGACACAAGGTGGGAAGGATGCAGAAGTCTTGATAAACAATTCACGATTTTGGGATGATTGCAGCCACGTTATCGTATTATGGAGTCCGTCATATTAGTTTTGAAGTTGGTAAATGGAGATAAGAAACCAACGATGGGTTACATATACGAAGCATTAGAAATTATGTATGAAAAGGTGGAAGAAGCAGCGGGAAGGTCCAAAGAGCCATTCTTAAAGATAATAAGAGAATGAAGGCAAAACATGTTATCCCACCCGCTCCACCTTGCCAGTAAGTATATTTCATTATAATTTTATCTTATTCGAGTAATTTTTTATTCTTTTAACTATTTATCTTTTATCATAGGCTATTATTTCAACGCAAAATTTAACTATAAACACCACCTTGGCACGCGTGAAGATCTCATTCAAGCTGTGCAAAAAGTTGTTCAAAAACTCTCTCCTACAATTGCTACGCAAATAGCGTAATGAATGAGGTAGGCAAATTTAGCTTGAAATTTGAAGCTTAAATAAGATATTTGACATATCTTCATGTTAACATGTAGATTAAATTATTTAGAGAAAGGATGTGATCTTTTGGGAGTTATATGACACAGCAGGCCATTAAGAGTACTTATTCTGGTAATAACCGACATCCTTTTAATATTTACTAATAATAATTTACTCTATAATATCTAATTTATGACTCAAATATGTTTTCCCTACAGCGGAATGGTGGAATTTGTATGCAACGGAAGCTCCAAATTTACGGCAGGTGGCTGTTAAAGTGTTATCACAAACATCATCTGCTTATGGGTGCGAAAGAAATTGGAGTACATTTAACCTTATCCATTCCAAAAGAAGAAAAAGCTTGGAATTCACAAGCTTAATGACCTTGTGTACATCCACTCCAATACAAGGTTATGAATAAGGCATATTTAGGAGGGTTTTGAAAAGAAGGAAATGGCCGATCCAATTGATTTAGCCTACATTTTCTGAATCGAAGATAATGTGCTAGAAAGTTGGATAAATGACATTAGAGAACTTGTGATGGATGTTATGGGAAGGCCAGATCCAGAGCTATCAAAGAAAATGAGTGCCGATGTTCAAGGACATATGGCCAGATTTGGTCGTCATACATTTCCTATAAGGGTACTGGATGAAGATGATGAAGAATGACAGTTATCACAGTCTACTTCAACCTCAAAGGATGACTCAGATGATGACTCAGATACGGATGCATTCGTAATGGTAGAAGGATCTGGATCAGAACGATCATCCGACAGAGGGAGACATGGTGGTCGAGTGGTACAAACCCAGGGTGCTATAGAATATGATAAACGACACACCAATATCCATGGCGAACATATTCCAAGTCCAAGTCCACCAGCCATGGATTATGAGGGATAACGAAGTCATGATGCCTACATGGAGGATTTGAGCTCCTCAATTGGTTCCATGAGCATTGGTGATTAATTTTTTGGTTCTTCAGCACCTACATCTGGATATGACACGAGATACAAGACAAGACATGAGACGGGATCTTCATACATTCAACCATTCTACCCGCAGTCATTTGCACCACCACCACCTTCATATAATTATCCATCACATTCAAACGCTAAGTCAGGATATGTTGACACTTCTGGTACTAGGACTGGGAGCGAATATTCTTACCCATATGAGTATGGTACCATCCAAAATCATTTTCCTCAGCAGTTCCAACCCCAAGCTCCCCCTCAAATGCTAAGATCAGAATCATCACAAGATGATTCTAAAACAACAAGATTCTCCCAAACACGTGCAACTAATCGTGCACGTGGGCAGTATGACAAATTATACACAAATAGTAGATTTCCCCATCTTGGGATTTTGGTTAGTATGAATGAACATGAGTACAGACAACACATAATGGATTATCAGATAATGTATCCATATATGTCTTGGGAGGATTACTATGAATACATTCAAAGTATTCATCGACAAAATAGTCAACGATGGTATCAATCAAGTGGTGATAGTACTCATGATAAAGATATGAATCTAGCAAGACACTCTTGGTTCTGGTGAAATCCGACTTTCGATTTCCAAGTCCTGACTTCTGAGTTCTGTCTGACTTCTGATACATCAAGATATTATGATTTCAACTTTTACTTTGAAACTATATACTTTGATTCTTTCATTCTTAAATTCTTTGTATTCTTCTATTATTAAATTCTCTGTATTCTTAACATGATAAGAATATTTGATATCTCATTACTGAACTTTAATATTATATGGTTATGTTATATATGAATATTATGATGTAACACTTATTGTTACATAATCAGCAGTTGATTTTCTTGAAATTAATATCATTTTGACCACTTCTGCCACTTTTGTTGGCATGCATCGGCATGTCCTCGACGTGCCTCTGAAATGACATTTTTTCGGACCATCGAAATCGTCGAAATCTGCCATCGAAAAATGGGCATTTCCACGACGTGCTCTCGGCATGCCTACGACATGCACATTTAGAATTTCATCGGCACGACATCGAAATTGGCATTTCAAACCTTCTTGTTAATTTGATTCTTGAGTATTCGCCTTTTTGGACATCGAATTATTCCTCAAATCAAAATGTTAAATGACAGTTTTTCATACTTCCACAATGCCTCGAATGAATCATTCGTCAAACAATAGAAGAGGCAAGGGTTGCATGGCAATGGCCTCCCAACAAAGAGAGGTCAACAAAGGGTGCCACTAATTGAAGGAGGGTGCAATTGGAGGGACTACACCAGAAAGATTTGGGATAGCAACTCAAGTAGACAAAAAAAAACAAAAAGGGGCAATTGCAACTTGAAGGGAGAGTAGTGTAAATGCAAAAAATCATAAGGGTTGCCACTGCTCTAAACTAGGATTAGGGAATACAATGATATTATTAAAGAGTGTGTACTCTCTTAAACAAAGAGCAACATTGGAAAAATCTGCAAGAGCAGTCATCCAGAAGTACTTATGAGATTTTGTCCTAAGAGATGTCTACCTTGTAGCTTGCAGAGGATTACTGTTCCATTAAAATTAATTTCCCTTCTTCCATCAATATATGCAGATATAAGCATGGATGAGGATCAAGACAACCACAAACACTGCTAATACAAAATTAGGAAGAAAATTTTATGTAAAAATGTGCCATGTCAATTGAAATAAAAAGTTAAATGCACCTACAATGCAAAAGCAATTTTCTACCTAAACAATTATGATTACGTTAATAATAAGATGTGTTCTGTTACAATGACAATCATTGACAAAATTCCATGCATTCATTATGAGAAACAGAGAAGAATACCTTCTAGACCTCCCTGCAAAGCAATGAACCAACACAATGCCACCAGCTTTCTTAGCTTGCTCAATAAAATTAAAGCAATCTTCAAAATGGCATGCCAAGTTTACATCTGGGCTGTCAAGCACTGAAGCCAACAGTAAAACTTAGATTTGCTCCCCTCACTCATTGCATAACTATTGAGTCACAGTATTATGTTGCCAAGAAAATAGCATTAACATCTATAATGATTATAAAAACCTCCCGATATTCCTTAAAATGCAAATTATAAATCATCATTGATGCTCTCGCTAGCCAAGAATTAAACTCAAATATGCAACTCTTACCATCTGAATAGGTATTCCATCGCAGAGTTAAATATAAAACAAAGGAGTATTTACATAGATAAGAAGCAGTTCAACTTCTCAAAATTCCTTCAAATGCACAATAACAACAACCAAGCCTTTCCCACGTGAAGTGGGACTAGCTACGTGGATTCTTTGCCTTGGCTCAAGTCTATCCCTATCCCTGAGAAATTTCCAGGCTTAAATCAAAATAATCAAGAACATATGTGATGGTTCTCCTCTTTCGGAAAAAAAAAAGTGATGGTTCTCTTCCAACACTCCTTCAATCTTCCCCGACCTCTCCTAGAAGACTCAACAATCAACTTTCCAGATCTCCTACCTGAGGCATCAACTAGATTTCTCTGCAGATGTAAAAACTGCCTTAAATATGTCACTCTCATTTCCTTCAAATGCAAATTATAAAAATATTTTTGAAGCTCACACTAAAAAAGAAAACTATAGACCATGAAGTGGAGCACTATCCAAGGATTAGGGAATAAAGTCAAAATAGTATTTCCCCGAACTTGACTAATGCCTTCTAACTAGAATTGGCCTTGAATCATAAGGTAGGATGTAAGACCAATTGATTTTAACTATAATTAAAAACTCTTTTTTTCTAAACTAAATGTTCTTTCTTTTTAAGAAGAAAAAGGATGATTAAAATTTGATAATCATCCAAAAGATTGAATCAATTAAGAAAGGAATAGAGTTACATATTTTTGACGCCAAAACTTAGACAACATTTGAGCCTCTCTTACAACATTTTCACTCCAAGCCCGCTCCCTTCTAAAAAAAAAAAAACCATTCCTTTGTAACCAAATACACCACAAGATAGAAAAAACCTTGATCCAACTAGTCATATTAGCATGCACCGTCCTAGTGAAAGAGGACCAAAAACCATCAACCAAAGAGAAATCAATGCACAAACTTCCCTGAAAAATGAAGTCATTCCAAACTGTTAGGACTGAAATGACTTAGTTATTATTGGAGGCCCTAAATGCCTTTATATAGAGACACCAGGAAAAAATAGTACAGATACCTCATAAATATGACAAAATAAAAAAATTACAAATAGACTATTTCACTTAACACTCCCCCTCAAGTTAGAACATAGACATCTAACATGCTCAGCTTGTAACACAAAAATTCAAGACGTTTCTTAGAGAACGCTTTGGTGAAAATATCTTCAATCTGCTCATTTGTGGTAATGTAGGGTGTCGAAATCTTCCCCTCCAATATAGCATTTCTTACGAAATGGCAATCCAATTCAATATGTTTGGTCCTTTCATGAAATGTAGGATTGTTGGTAATGAAAGTGGTAGCTTTATTATCACAATACATAGGCATAGAACTAGATAGTAATACCAAAATCCTACATAATAGAGCGCACCCCACAACTCAAGTGGTATGTGTCATTGCTCTATATTTAGCCTCTGCAAACGACCGTGAGACCACATTCTACATTTTGTTGCGCTAAGTAATAAGGTTGCCACCAACATAAATATAGTATCTAGTAATGGAGCATCTATCTTTATGTGCCTCAGCATAATCTGCATCAAAATATCCCCAGCTATCAAGATGTCCATGCTTCTAAATGGATAGGCCTTTTCTAGGTGCCCTCTTCAAGTATATCAAAACTTGGCAAACTCCATTCTAGTGCGTATCTCTCTGGGAGATTGCATAAACTGACTCAACAGGCCTATAGCAAAGGCAATATCAAGTCTTGTCACCATCGAGTAGCTTCCCAACCATAGCACGGTACCTGATCACATCAAATAAACGTGGATCGTCTGAATCAGCCAATGGTAAAGAAGGATCTATAGGAACTGATGTAGGCTTACAACTAAGCATCCCTGCATCCTTGAGCATGTTAATCACATGCTTTCTCTAGGATAAAACAAGCTCACCATCAACATGTCGAACCTCAATACCCAAAAAATAACTAATAAGTCCAAGATCCTTAGTAAAAAACTAGGAATGAAGAAAGGCTTTGGCATTTTGTATAACTTCTTTATCACTTCCTATCAGCAAAATGTCATCCACATAGACAATAAGAATAACTGACCCATTCTCACAATGTATAGTAAAAATGGAATGATCGATAGTGGATCTCTAGAAACCATACTCCTCAACTGCCCTATTGAACCTCTCAAACCAAGCACATGGGCTTTATTTGAACCCATAAATTTCTTTCTTCAGCCTACAAACTTTTTAGCACTCCCCCTGATAAATAAAGCCTAGAGGTTGCTGCATATACACCTCATGCAAATCACCATTGAGAAATGCATTCTTAATGTCAAGTTGGAAAACAAGCCATCCACTGTTGACAACCAATGAGAGAAGTATCCTGACTGAATTAAGGCGTGTCATATGGGAGAATGTTTTGAAATAGTCCACTCTAAGGGTCTGTGTATACCTTTTGGCTACTAATTTTGCCTTATACCACTCAGCAGATCCATCTGGATAACATTTCAGGGTAAACACCCACCTACACCCCAAGCTAGGGTCCAGGATGGATCCTAAAAGGCCTCTATGATTTCGCGGTATAGAATGACTGTGCACACATAAGACAAGTGCTTTCTTGGAATAGGAAAATGATTAAGTTACGTAAAGTTGGAAATAGAATACTTAACACAAGATCTTTGGCCCTTCCTGTGAGCAATAAGAATATCCAATGTGTTACCTTTGGTTCCTCAGTGGGAGGCAGGGAGGGACCCCTAGTAAAGTCTACAACATCAACAAGACACTGAACAGGAATGGTCGTCAAAGGTTCCTTAAGTGGAGGATCAGTAATCTTGCGCTACAAAGTACAAGGATAAAAAAATGGCGCATCAAGAGTAGTATCATGGGTAGGCAGGCTCAAAGGGCTGTGGTAGCGGAACAGAGGGAACAGGTAAAGGCACACCAATGGTAGGAGAGGAGTTGCCACTAGAAGTAAAGTAGGCAATATCCTCAAAGAACATAACATCAGCACTAGTGTAAAACCTATGTGCCTTGGGATCATAGCACATGTACCCTTTCTGGGTCCTAGCATACCCTAAGAAAATACAACAAACCAACCATGGAGCAAGACACATCCAAATACTTTAGGTGGTATTTGGATACCCCAAGAAAAAAGCTTACGGTCCAGAAACAAACAGGGACAGGAATTTTTCCCATCTAAAACACATGAGGGAACCCAATTTATCAAAAAAACTGCAATAAGAATTGCATCAGACCAATACTAAAAAGTAACATGCATATGAAACATCAAAGTACGAGCAACATCCATCAAGTGTCAACTTGTGTTCAACTACTTCATTCTGTTGGGATGTATGAACACAAAAGGTATGATAAACAATCTCGAGATGCAAAGAAAAGAGAACTCATCACTAACAAACTCATGGCCATTATCCATCTTGAACATACATATAGTACAAGAAAACTAAGTCTTTATTTCAGCAACAAACTTCTTTATTACCTCAAGGGTTTCCGACTTTTCTTTTAGCATAAATACCCAAGGCACTCTGATACAGTCATCAACAAGAATAAGAAAATAACGAAAACCCCTGATACTCTTGACCTGACATAGGTCCTATAAATCAGTATGAACTAAAGCAAACAAAGACTTAGATCTTTTATTAGAACTAGGAAAGGAAACTCTATGATGCTTACCCAATTAGCAAGCTTCGCATCAAAAAGAATAAGAAAACTGTAAGTCAAGAAATAAACGATGAAGAACAGGAATGCTAGGATAACCAAGCCAAAGGTGCCACTGAAGAGAAGATGTAGCACTAACAGTAGCAGCATGATCAGAAGGAAGGTGAAGGTGGTAGAGACCATCCTACTTAAGTCCACCAATCTGCTTCCCCATCTGAAGGTCCTACAAATAAAAGAACGAATCATGAAAAACTGCCTAACATTTCAGTGCTTTTGTAATATGACTAATTAACATAAGATTCAATGCAGACTTAGGAGCATACATAACATCAGATAACTGTAAATAAGGAGAAAGATAAATATCACCAAGCCCAGTCACAGGTGACGAGGCACCATCTTCTACTCTAACACGTAAAGGATTATTAAGAGATCTAAGAGAGGAAAACAATGTATTATTTTCCCATGGTATCAGAAGAAGCACCTGAATCTACCAACCAAGTGGGAGCACGAGCCCCACGAATAGAAGCAGTAGTTCTTGTCGATTGACTAGTATAAGCCCCGATAGCAAGTGAAGCAGAGTGAGATGCCACCAACCTCTCATACTCCTTTCTAAAAATCATTACCTATGAGCTCTGCTAATCATCCTCTACTCCCTGACTACCATAAATATTGTAGGACACCTGATTCACCTGATGACTTGGAGGATAGCCATGCTTCAACCAACATCGACCGATAGTGTGATTAGCCTTGTGATAGTGCTCACAAAGCAATCCTGAATGTCCTCGTCCACGGCCACCTCCTCTGACTCCACATCCTCTCCCCCTGCCACTTGAGTTAACCCTATCATGACCAAAGGAGGCTATCGCAGAAAGACTCTGCAGGTCGAACAGGCCTAGTAGTCTCCAGGCAAGATAGCCTAGCATAGATCTACGCTGTGGCAGGAAGAATCTCAAGTGTCCTAAAATGATCCTTGACAACCTTATACTCAAGCCCAAGTGCAACAAGCATTTAAACCGATCGTATAGCCTCACGTTGTTTAGTCACAATAGCCACATTAGAAGAGACGGGTTGGAAAAGATCTAGTTCATCCCAGAGATTCTTCATGGAATCTTAAAAATTAGCCAATGACAGTTCCCTTTTTGAAGGTATGTAGATCCTCCAAAACCCGATACACGCATCCAATATTGCTCCCATGGGAATGTGTCTCGTGCAAGGCCTCTCATATCTTCTTTGCTGAGGAATACAACATAACCTGCT
Source organism: Thalassia testudinum (assembly GCA_037157565.1). NCBI lineage: Eukaryota > Viridiplantae > Streptophyta > Magnoliopsida > Alismatales > Hydrocharitaceae > Thalassia > Thalassia testudinum. Next base: position 3,774,419 of record JAZHRO010000007.1, read on the forward strand.
TGGTTTTATTCTCCATGCTATTTAGCATGCATGTGGCAACCCAATCGTTGCGTGCATCCCAATCTACGGACTTCACAACAGGTACATCCGTAGTCAATATATGTCGTTTCCTATATGAACCCACAAATCGAACAAAGGTCAACCAAAACATAAAGTTGGTGCCATTCAACTTGATCGAAGTCCATTGCATACCAGAATGCACGCCCGTGGTAGTTACTCGCCCCACTGGGTCACTAGAATCACTATTTTGGTCTTCCCTAGAGGCTTGATTCAAAGGTTCAATTGCCGAAACGTGGAAGAGATAATTAGGCCTTCATAGATCTGGAATTAGATCAACAAACAAACAATCGCAGGAGAGTCAAATCAGCAAACCCCTTGCAGTTCATCGACTTGGAGAGGTAGCGACGTTGACTAAGGGTGACATTGAAGAGTTATGCCGGTTGGAGGCAACGCTAGAGGGTCTGCACCAACTGGGGGTGGCGCTAAGGAGGACCCGCACTAGCCTAAGGCGGTGTTGGGTGTTCGCTAAGGTGAAGCAGCGATGGCGGCGATGGGATCTAGTCCTGTTGTAGGAGTCGCATGGTCTACAACACCCCCAGCAGTGCTAAGGCAGTGCTGCCGGGGTCTTTCTATCATCGGTGGGAGGTTGCTACAGTGAGGAGGCCAGTTGGCGACGGTGGCGAGCGAGTAGCGCTGCTAGCAAGCAGAGAAAGAGAAGGGAAGGGGTTTTCGTGGTGTGTTTCGGACGCTAGGGTTTTGGGTGGTAGTACTGGACACCGGTCAAGGATCGCTGCTTTAATATTATGTTAGGACTGAAATGACTTAGTTATTATTAGAGGCCCTACGTGTCTTTATATAGAGAGGTACTAGGGAAAAACAGTACAGACACCCTCACAAATATGACAAAATAAAAAAACATTACAAATAGGCTATTTCACTTAACACAAACCTCCAAAGAGAAAGGGCAATATTAGAAAAGGTGTGAAATAGTTTCCTCTTCACCCTGACACAAGGAGCAACTCACGTCCAGATCATTACACCACAATCTTCCTATAGCTTTTGTCACCGCCTTTCCCCTTCTCAACATCCATAAGAAAATTCTAATGTTTAACAGAATGCAACTTCCAAATCTGGGATGAAACTTTAACAAAGTCCTCATCAGCGGATGCAAAATCAGCAACGGCCATATAAGCTTTTGTCACCGTGTAACTGCCATCCTTCCAACTCAGTTTATCTGGCAAACTAGGGTCCGGATGCATATCAGAAATCAAGGATAGCACATTCTGAAAATCAGCTATTCTGGCCTCAGAAAGTCCAAACTGGAAGATCAAACTTCATGCATTTGAAATAGGGTCCCACATATCAGAAACCTTGATTTCCTTATTGTCAATAAGCTGGAATAAACGCAGAAATCCAATTGAGAAAGGCCCGTTACTCGACCAGTCTTCTATCCAAAAGCGGAAAAGATCTCCCCTACCTAACTCAGGACTGAAAAAGGACATGGAAGAATGAAGAACAAGGATCAACGATTGCCAAAAAGAGGAATCTCCAAGGCGTGTTACTGCATTTTCATTGATGTTCAAGCTAGACCCATAAGAATTGAACATAATTCTATCCCAAAGACTGTCTCCACTGCGGAAAAGCTTCACTACCCACTTCAATGATAGGGCTTCATTAAATTCCTTGAATAATAAGATTCCCAGACCTCCTTATTCTTGGGTCTGCACAGCTCTTTCCACAGAATCAACTGCAAAAAGTGCCCTTGATGGTCTAGATCCTTCCAAAAAAATACAAGATCTCCAATTTGTTTAGGACCTTGATGGGTGGTTTGAATACCGATACAAAGAAAATAGGAATGACTGATATGATGGATTTTAATATTACCAAACGACTGCCACAAGAAACCAATTTGCCACTCCATTAGTTCAACCTCTTGGAAATCTTCTCCACCAAGGGATTCCAATCTTCAGACTTCAGTTGCATCCCCCTCAGAGGAAGGCCTCGAGATAAATAATGGGTAGAGGTTAGAGAAAATGATGAATCATATTCAACTCCAAAACCCTACACCTCTTTATATAGAGAGGTGAAAAGAAATGGCATAACAAGGAGTGTGTAAATAACAATAAGTACTATGCTGGGAGTTCCAGCTTTTGCTGGGAGAGTTGGAGGGCTGGGTGCCGGAAGGTTGGCGTGATGCTCTTTGCTGGGAGGAAGGAGATTTCTCCATCGCAAAGGCTTTCTGCAGAATTTCCACTCACACATAGATGTTGGATATTGACTTGCTGAGAGACTGTAGGCTGCTCTGGTTGGCCGAGTGCCCTTTGAATATTAGGATCTTTGCCTGGATTCTCAGGAGGGGCAAAGTCATTCAAAGTCTGGCAGGCGAAGTGGGCACATATGGATGATCTCACTTGCCCCCTGTGTGGTGGGGCGAATGAAGATGTTCAACATCATTTTTTCCTTTGTCCTTTCACCAGAAGGGTATGGGAAAGGATGACACTGGACTGGATCGCAATTGACAGTCATGAGGGATTCTGGAGCTCCCTCAAGAGTGGTGATATAGGCGGGAGCGGTGCCATTTTCAGATCAAGGAAAGAGAGGGCAAAGATCCTAGCTATGTTGTCGGGTTTGTGGTTCGGTAGGAATGGAGTTGTTTGTAAGGGTGATACACCTTATATAGAGAATGTTGTTTGCTCCATCTCCTCCCTACTAGTGTTTTGGGAGTCTGCTCTGTAACCTAGATGACGATTTTGTAATTTTATTTTGATCAATGAATTTGGATGGTTATCATACGAATAACCACCCTTTAACCACCCCTTCCCTTTTCGAAAAAAAAAGGTACTAAGTTAACAATCCTCCTCAAGTTGGAGCGTAAATATTGATCATGCTCAGCTTGGAACAACAGACATCAAATGTGGAGCGAGGAAGAGGCTTTGTGAATATGTCTGTTGTTTGATCTTTAAAGGCAACTGAGGTGGTATAGATGACTCCATGTTATATCAAGTCTCTAATGTAATGGCAATCAACCTCAACGTGCTTTGTACATTCATGGAACATTGGGTTGTTTGCTATATAAGTAGTAGCGCGATTATCACACCTCATTTCCATTGGTCCCTCAACTTGGACGTAAATGTTGTAAAACTGATATGACCCAGATCATTTCTATGGTAGTCTGTGCCATAGCACGATACTCCAATTCTGCACTTGACCTAGACATAACCTGTTGTTTTTTACTCCTCCAAGTTACAAGATTTCCTGCCACATAAGTATAAAAGCCTGTAGTTGACTTCCTGCTTGCCATGCAATTTGCATAATCCACATCAGAATAGCCAACTACATTCATTGATTTGCCTTTTCTAAATAAGATACCCCTGCCCAATGTTCTCTTTAGGTACCTAAACACCTACATAGCAGTATTCCAATACTGCTTGGTTGGTTTATCCATGAATTGACTAAGCTTCCCAATTGCACAAGAAAGGTCAGGTAATAGTAAGATATAGCAATTTACCAATCAACTGCTTATAGGACATGCTATTAATAGGCTTGGACTTAGTATCATAGAGATGCCTTTTAGGATCCATCGATATATTTGTAGGCTTTGATCCCAACATCCCTGTCTCCTATAACATATCAAGGGCATACTCGTGTTGGCTTAGAACTATGCCATCTTTGCTCTGTGTCACCTTAATGCCCAAAAAATATCTTAACTCACCTAGGTCCATGACAAAGGAGTCAGTCATCTTCTGCTTGATTTCTGCTATCCCAGTTGTATCATCTCCAGTAAGAATAAGGTCATCAATGTAAACAAGGAGTGCTACAACTCCTTTGCTCTTCCTAACAAAGCGCGAGTGATCTACAGAGGATCTTAAGAGTCCCACAGCTTGTACCTCCTTTAACAACTTCTAGAACCACGCACGCGAGCTCTGCTTCATTCCATAAATAGCCTTCTTCAGCCTACAAACACACTCCCCCTGAGTCTCAAAACCTAGAGGTTATTGCATGTAAACTTCCTCTTGAAGATCGCCATAGAGAAAGTCATTCTTCACATTTAGCTGATGCAATGGCCAGTCATAGTGTGTAGCTACAAAGGGAAGAATGAGAACAGTAGGAAGCCTCGCCACAGGAGAGAAAATGTCGAAGAAATCCATTCCATAGGTTTGGTTGAATCCCTTCGCAACTAATCTTGCTTTGTGACGTGAAATGGATCCGTTTGGGTTATACTTCAATGTAAATACCCAACATCATCCTACAATCTTGGCATGCCTGGGTAGATCTGCAAGCTCCCATGTCCCAAAAGAATGTAGGGCAGCCATCTCCTCCTCCATGGCTTGGCACCATTTTAGATTGAGCATGGCTTGCTAATATATAGTGGGGATCTATGTGGCAGATAATGCAGCAGTGAACATAGCAAATGACTTCCCAAGGTTGGCAGTAGGCACTGCCTTAGCAACCTGGTAGTGAGCATAACTACGAGGAGCCTTCCGAATAGCAATCGGAAGATCCAGATCCTCCTCAGTCTCCTGCACAGTATTAGGAGAAGCATCTTCCCTAGAAGGTTAGCCAGAATCACCTGAAGAACTTGCACTACAACTACTAGGACAACTCACGTCAGTATCAAGACATACTTGACTAGGGAAGAGAGAGGTGGCTAAGGTGGTGGAGGGTGTGTAGCTGGCGCTATTCATGCTGCCTATAAGTAATTGGTAATCTGTAGTCATGAGTAGGCTCTAACTGTCATATACTACTATCCTCCATAGTGGTAGTAGTATCCTGACTGTGAGTAACATGGATCTATTCTAAAGGAACTGGTGGCACTGGTATGGGAGTAGAATTCCCCTCAAATGATAACTGATGACCAGCAAAGGAGAAGTATGGAATTGGCTCATGAAACGTAACATCACTAACATAATGCTTCCTGTCCCATAGGTCATAACACCTGTATCCTTTCTGAGTACTACTATACCCCCAGAAAGACACATTTCACAGCTCTAAGAGCAAGTATATCCCTGCCTGGTCCCAAAATATGAACAAAGGCCACATAGCCAAACACCTTGGGTAGTGCATGAAATAGTTCCTTGTTGGGATGGACTTGCCATGGGACCTGTTCCTGTACTACTGAATTAGGAAACTTGTTGATCAAGTAACATGCAATAAGTACTACATCTCCCCAATATATCTGTGATACATTGTGGTGAATAAGTACTGTCCTGGCCACATCCAATACATAGTGATGTTTTCTCTCAACTACCCCATTTTGCTATGATGTATTGGGGCAAGATGTCTGGTGAACAACACCAAGAGACTTATAGAAGGTGGCTAGCTTTGCTAGACAAAATTCTAGTACATTATCAGAACGATCAATCTTCACAGTAACAGAAAATTGGATCTTTATTGCCTAATAAAAGTTTCAATCATTGATCCAACATTAGACTTATTCCGTAATAAGAATAACCATGACATTGTAGAATAATCATCCACAATAAATAAATAAAAACGATGACCCAACCTGTCATACTCCACTTGGACCCTAGACATCCATGTGCAGCAAATCAAAACAAGAACCAGAGCTCTAGGAGGAACTAGCGGGAAAACTAGTGCGATGATGCTTCCCAATTGGCAAGTATCATAGTAGGTCTCAGTAGTAGACAAAATGTGATGAATGACGCATCGTAGCCTGTCCACCAAAGGGTGTCCAAGTCGACGATGCCACTGAAGAGTTGTACTTGTACTAAAGGCAACCTCTCCCTGACAAACAGTAGTAAACGGTGTCTGGATCAGGCGATACACACCTCCTCCTCATGTCTGCCACCAATTGTCCTCCCTGTGAGCTTGTCCTGAAAGGTACAACCCAACTCATCAAAGATGGCACAACAATGTAAATCTTTTGTAATCATGTTAACTGACAAAATACTAATAGGAAAGTCAGGAACACAGAACATCTGGCAATTTTAGTAAGGGACTAACTGCAACATCTACTCTCCCATCAACTCTGAAATGCCTGCCATCTGTCACCTGAACAGTTCTACTACGAGGGAAAGGCTGGATGTGCCTAAAACAATCCTGGTCTCCACTTAGATGACAAAATGCTCCTGAATCTACCAGCCACATAGTGCCATTAGAAATACCACTACTAGAACTCAAGGTAGAAGTTATACTTGAGGAGGCCAAAGTGGCTATATCTGTGGTAGTAGTAGGCTCCTATGTCAACTGGGTGAGATGTTGCACCACTGCGTCATAGCCATCACGTGATATTGTGTCACTCAACTCTTCTAAAGAGATGTCTTGGTTAGCCATGGGAGGTCTACCATGCTTAGACCAACACATTACCTCTACATGACCGACCTTGCCACAATGAGAGCATATGGTTCGAGATTTGCCAACCTGACCTTGACCACGCCCTCTCCCCCTAGTAGATGGAGCACCATGTCCACCATGTCCTCCAGTGGTCAACAAGGCAGAACTCTACCCAACATCTGGTGTGGATGGCTTCACAGCGACTCTACTCATCCGACTGTATGCTTCCTCAAGGGATGAATGCTTAGAAAGAGTTAGAATTTGAGACCTGGCTGCCTCATACTTTGGTCCAAGACCATCAAGAAATTGTAAAACTGCAAACTCTCTCATGTTTTCCCTTTGTGTAGCACAAGTGCAAACCAGCCTGCATGCATTATATTTCTCCACGAGCCCCTTCAGGGTAGCATAATATTGGGATAGTGACCGGTCATCCAGCTTCAAGCTCCCGATCTCATAGTGTATCTCAAAGACTTTACTGGAATTATTTTCATGTGAATATGTATCATGTAAAGAATCCAGGACTCCACTGAGTTCATGATTCATGCTCGGACCATGCTATTATCCTTCTTCCATGTGGCGTATTTCCCAATCTTATTATGTGGTTTTGTCTCCATTAAAATATGTTCCTTATCGTGTCCCTTAAACATCATGAGGAACGTCTGAGACCGTTTAGCATAGTTGGTCTCATCTAACTACACGATAGGAACAAAGAAGAGGTTTTTAGCTCCCTGCGTCTGTAGCGGTATCCGATGTCACCTCAAAACTGCTAAAAGATGCCATCGTGCCTTTGGAAGAGGGAAACATGCCAGAAAAGAGATTCGAAAGACAACTTCAGATCTAAAAAACTATAGATTAGGAAGGTTGTGACCTCCTGATCACGAGATCTAAAGACCTAGAGGTCTTAGAAATCATCCTAAGATACACAACAACCCCTTAGAATCAATCGAGATGCATGCTAGGGCACAGAGAAACCCCTAGCAACGTCCTTAAGGGGTGCTTCTCCCCCTTGCCGGCAAGGAAGGCTGTTAGCGGCACTAACAGGCCATCGGCTACAACCTGCAGGTGCAAGGGATTGACGGCAGCTTGTAGGTCCAAGAGGGTAGCGGCGGTGACGTGGGTTGCTGAAACCCCTTAGAATCAATTGAGATGCATGCTAGGGCATAGAGAAACCCCTAGCAATGTCCCTAAGGGGTGCTTCTCCCCCTTGCCGGCAAGGAAGGCTGTTAACGGCACTAGCAGGCCACAAGCTACGACCTGCAGGCACAAAGGACTGACGGCAGCCTGTAGGTTCAAGAGGGCAGCGGCGACGATGTAGGCTGCTGATGCTGTTGATGGTGGGCTGCTACTGGCCCTTGGTGGTGACGACTGCGGTGGTGAGGGGAAATGACGAGAGAGAGAGAGAGAGAGAGAGAGAGAGAGAGAGAGAGAGAGAGAGAGGGTGGAAGATGTGTGGAGGCCTTGTGCAAGTGGGATACCAAAGTGCCAATCTAATACAAAGTCAGAGAAAATCATGAATCTTATTCAACTCCAAAACCCTACACCACTTTATATATAGAGAAGTGAAAGGGAAAATTACAACATAAGTCCAAGCAGAAATATAAAATAACAAAACAGTACAAAAGAACAAGGTGTAAATAATAATAAGCACTATGCTAACAGTAGATGAACAACACGGGAATCTAAGGCACCTAATGCACTCACTACCTCTTATTCCACCATGCTGAAAGGCACAAATCAGACTGCCTTCCATTAATCAGCCTGGATGTTACTGCAAATATTCTCATTACATATGCCACATCCTCAATTTCCCTAACCCCACCTTCAATGAAGGTGATATCATCCACATATTGTAATATCAGAGTGGGTAAAGAACTGTCCCCCTCAATCTGAAGCCCAAGATAACACCCCAATCACATGCCTTAAAAGCCATGGAAGCCAAGGTGTCAACAACAATGTTAAATAGTAACAACGCTAAAGGACAACCTTATCTCACTCCTCTTTGTGGCTGCGTCCAAGGCCCACAAGGTCATCCATTCACCAAAGCAAAGAAAGTGGATGTAGTCATGCACCTCATCATCCATTGTACCCATTCATCTGGAAAATCTCTTCTTTTGAGCATTTCCCAAAGATATCCCCATGCCACAGAATCATATGCTTTCAAAAAATCAACTTTCCACATGAAACCAGAAACACCCAACCTTGTCTAAAAGGCAATTATCTCTCCTGCTAACACAAACGACTCCTGTAGGGATCTCCCAATCACAAAGTGGACTGAATTGGGCTAATTAGAGAAGGTAAAACCTAATGCAGCCTACTAGCTAATACCTTAGCCGCAATAAGGTAAGCCATGATGGAAAGGCTATAGGTATGTAATCATCAATAAACTATGCCCTCGCCTTCTTTGGCAAGAGAAACAAATAAATGTGATTCAGCCTTTCAAAACCTCGATTCCCCTTAAAGAACTCATGGATCATAGCCATAAAATCCGACCCTACCACATCCCAAAGTTCTTTATAAAATAGAAGTTGCCATACATTTGGATTAGGAGCCTCTTCAGCCTTTAAGCCCTGTAAAGCCACTAAAACCACCTCCTCAGAGACTACGCGACTTAACTCACTCTTCATATGATCATTCGAGGTGAGCATGTCAAACCTACCCAATCTCCGAACCCTTGATGGTTGCCTTCTAGTAAAGTCATGAAAGTGATGGTACATCACCTCACAAATTTATGATCTCTGATCAAGAATGGAATCCCCACCTTAGAGAGAACTGGTAAGATTAGATATTCTCCTAGTACTTGCCAATAAATGAAAAACAATGTGTTAGCGCCCCCTTCTTTAAGCCATAACTACCTGAACTTCTATCTCCAATCCATCCCCCTCTTCATATACTCTTCTTGGATAATACTTTGCCATCTCCACCTCTGCTGCAGATCGTTTGCACTCAGCTAAACACCTTCTTTATATCCAGCTCAGATATCGCTTTAAGGGCTCCCAACCTCACCTTATCTCACTACATCTTTAACTCCTTAAAATCCATCAAAGCCAATCTAATGGCTTGAATTTTGCAAGCTAGAGTACGCATGGCTGAAGTTGAAGTAGGAACTTCTGACCATTTTTCCCTTACAAGCTCCCTAAAACCCAGTTCTTTCAACTAGGATTTTTGAAACTTAAAATAGGATGCGTGAAACGTGCCTTCATTGTTGTCCCAAATGATTCGAGTATGATCAAAGAAGGGCCTATGTTTGGCCACAACATAAACATTTTAGTGTGCCTCTGCCAAAGCAACATTAAACAAGACTGTCAATTTTGGATGATGAGCCAGATCCATTTCTCCAAGTGTATGTAGTCCTAAATATAGGGAGATAAACAACTCCAAATCATCAACCACCGCTGCAAAATTAGAGGAAGCCATGTCTACCCTCTCATCAGGCCTATCTATAGATGTCAATGTAACATTAAAATCTCCACCCAACAATCATAGCCTACCCTTAGCAAAAGATGGATGCTTATTCCATCTCCTCCCACAACACAGCTCTAGCAGCTACTGGCATGGACCATACACACAAGACACTGTCCATACCGATGCATTAGATCTCCTGGTAAAGGTACACGTAAGCATGCACAATGCAACCAAAGATGATGCCAAAAGAAAAGATTCATTGTTCCACATCAACAAGGGACCTCCCAACCAATTTGATATCAAAAAGATCAATGTATTGGCCACCACAAATATATCTTTCAATATGTGCATCAACCAACTCAAGTTGCGTCTCCTAAAGCAATACCAAATCAGCTTGCCATTCTGCCAAGTACCTTCTTAATATGGACCTTCGCATACTATCACGAAGTCCCCTCACATTCCATGATAGGATCTTAACCATTGGATAAAGTACAACCACCCCTTTGCATCACCTTCTTCATATTCAGAACTTTAGCCACTCGACAATCAATGTCATTGCATTTGCTATCACGAGAAGAAGCTCTGGTCAACACAACATAGGACCTTTGTTAGGGCACCTCCATGGATAGCCCATGGAAGGTAATGACCCAAGAGGAACCACCACTCCTTAGAATGACCTTCGGCATCCTCTGCTCGATCAACATCTCTACTTTGATATGAATCGTGGAAATATCCCCTTCGCAAAAGCGCAAGCCTTGGCATCTTTGAATAGGAGCAAATGATGCACATAGCACTTGTACCACCTCAATTGTAAACAAGTGCAGTGGGATTTCACAGATAGAAAACTTCAACACCGACCTCCTCCTCCATCTAATGGTAGAACCAAACTCCGAGAACCTCAAATTGTCAAGATCAAAAGAATTAAGATCAAATAGGAGAAAACTCTTCGAAGAGAACAAAGCAATTTTCCAGTTGGGGGATCGACGATTCTTCCACTCCAAAACTGATCTCTTCTCCAATATAACAATCTCATCCCCCAAAACCTCACCCACCAATGCAGACTTAAAAAAGGATTGATCATACCCATCATTGATGACCAAGGAGCCTCCATCTCCATTGATGGAGCACTGGAAGGTGGAGCAGGAAGATGACCATGCCTATAAATCGACCTTAAAAGGCAGGTTCTCCATGACCACATCCTGTGCATAAACGACACACCACTCCAATGACCACATCCTTTGCATAAAAGACACACCACTGGATCCCTACAATCTTTCGCAACATGTCCATAAGATCAACAATTGAAACAAAACAATAGGGGGCTGTCACATCCCCAATGCCCCTTCCGCTCTCCCATTGCCACCTATCTCCCTCTCTCACTATCACCCCTTCAGCAAATTGTTCCTTATAGAGTCATACTTTTAGTTCTATGATCACATTTGTAATTTGAACTTAATTACAATTTGAATACATAAACCTTTTTGCAATAAAAATTTTACTTTTACATTTACATTACTCCTAATAACGAGAAACTCCATGGAGCCTGGATTATTAAGATAAAATTACTTGATTTAAATACTGAGTTATAGAGTAAAAGGTATACTCTTCAAATCTACTTTTCCCTACTTGATTACATGTGTAATAAGAAATTAATCTAAATTGCAGATAAAGGGCCTCTTTAAAAGAAATTACATTTATGTCCTTATAGAATGAAAACAAAAAAGTAACTCAATAATGTCACCATGACATCACTTGGGTAATGTCAAGGATGAAATCACCAACAGGGAGACAGCTGATATTTTTTTTCTGAATACCTAAGTTGGGGATAAAAAATATGCGATATTGAGCTAGGTAGGGAAAAGAACTAAGAAAGTGCAAGATGGTGAGCAAAAGCAAATAGAGAGAGTCAAAGAGAAAGTGAGAAATAAAGAAAGAGGCATCGTTGCTTCTCTTTTCGATTATAGTGAGAACAAAATGGTCTTGTCTGGAGCTCTCCATTGTAAAAAGGTCAGTCTTCCACTCAACTATCATCCCACTAGATCAACCTGTTGAATATGAAGCAAGGAATCCATCAACTTAGTTTTCTTCAATCTCCCTCCACATAGCCATATCACATTATTCCAATTTAGTCTCCTACAAAAGGGCCAAATCTGCCCGCTATGATATCAAATAATCCCCGCAAATTGACCTTTGTGACCTATCATTCAGGCCGCAGCTTTTCCATGATAATATTGAGTTGATTATTCATTGATAGGACTCCCTCGTGTACGGGCAACCGTAGGCAACAAAATAATACTTTCATTCTAATGTGAAAATCCCAAGAAACAATTTCTACATGTAAAAGTACCATTCTTATATAAAAAACATATTGCTTTCAATGATGCTTCAAATTTCAAACAGGCTTTTTCTTTGAGAAAACTTTTCAGTGCATTTAAAATCTGCAATTTAAAAAATTATTAAATCGACAATTAATGGGGCATATATAGACTCCAATGCATATAATTAGGAGCTTACACTAAAGGATAGCCTTTTTGACATCAGCAACAAATCTGTATTATATGAACGTAAATAATAGGAACAATACATCTCAGATATTCAAATCATAAGATTTGAGCAATACCTTGAACCTTCTTGTATGTAAATTCACTTGGGTAAGCAGGTTCCAATGACTTTGCAACCACCAAAATATGAGTAATATTGTGAGCTTTTAATGCAGCTTTGTTATATGCTACTCCGATGGAGCCCAAATAGAGTCCCTGTACATGTAAGGGGCAGTATCTAATCATTTAGAAAGAAATGACTCAAATTAAATTATTCCAAAACCCTATCTCTCAATATATAGAGGTGAAAAAATTACATCAACACACCTGACAGAAATAACTAAAAGACAATCACATCCAGATAATAATAAAGGATAAATAAGATCGAAGGGGCTCTAACACTCTCCCTCAAGCTAAAGTATAGATATAAATCATGTTTAGCTTGGAACAATAAAAATCAAAACAAGATCAAGGCAAAACCTTGGTAAAGATATCTATTGTTGTCCGGTACCAAAGGAGACGTGTGGTGTAAATAAGACCTCTCTGAATCAAGTCACGTGTGTAGTGGCAATCTACCTCCACGTGCTTGGTCCTTTCATAGAGCATGGGATTGTTAGCGATATAAGTAGAAGCTTTGTTATCACATCTTATCTCCATAGTGTGATCAATGAATACATGCAAAACTGCTAGAAGGAATCTCACCCACATCATCTCAGAAGTTGCGTGCACCATGGCCCGATACTTAGACTTTACACTGGATTTGGACACAATAACATTTCCTAGTGCTTTCTTCAAGTATTTGAGCACCATCAATGCAACATGCCAATGCTATCTAGTAAGCCTATCCATGAATTGACACAACTTCCCAACTGCAAGGAAAATATCTGGTCTCATAATAGTCAAATAAGGAAGTTTTCCCACCAATCCTCTATTGTCGACTATCCACTGCCTCCACCTCATCATCATATAAGTGTGCATTGTGATACATTAGAATATAGTCGGCTTCGCCCCGAACATACCAATCTCCTGTAACAAGTCAAGTGCATACTTTCTCTGGGAAAGTACAATACCCTTCTTGCTCCATGCCACTTCTATCCCAAGGAAGTATCTGACAGGTCCAAGATCCTTTATAACAAAGTTGCTCGCCAGACTCTTCATGACCTCCACAATCCTAGGTCCATCGTCCCCCATAAAAATGATATCATCAACATAAACTAACAATGCCATCACACCCTATGCAGTCCTTCTAACAAACAAGGAATGATCTGATGATGACCTCTGAAAGCCTAACGTCTCAACCACCTTAGACAACTTTTGAAACCATGCCCTGGTTTCAGACCATAGATCGTCTTGCGTAGGCAATACACTCTGGAACACTCCCTTTGAACCTCATAGTTAAGAGGCTACTACATGTACACCTCTTGTAACCACACAGGAAGCCATTTTTAACATCAAGCTAATGAAGGGGCTAGCCTCTCTACACTGCTACAAAGATTGGAATGCACATGGTAGAAAGTCGCGCTACAGGTGAGAATGTGTCAAAGAATTCTACTCATCTTGTGGCCAAAGAATTCCACGCTATAAATCTGTATGAATTCTTTGGCCACAAGATGAGTTTTGTATCTTGCTATTGTCTTGTCGAGGTAATACTCGATGGTAAAGGCTCATCTACACCCCACAACTGAGGTGCTTAGAGGTAGGTCAACAAGTTCCCACATGTCATGAGACTGCAATGCAGTCATCTCATCCTCCATGGCTTGGCGCCACTTCCGATTAAGAATAACCTGCTAGTAAGATGGTGAAATTTGTGTAGTGGATAAAGCATGACAGAACTTGTTGTAGGCCCTGCCAAGAAAAACAATAGACATGGCACTAGATATGGGATATCTGTCACAATTGTGTGGAGCCTTGCGAATTGCAATAGAGAGATAGAGACTATCAGGAGTAGGAACAATCTGACATATTGCCTCTAGCTATGTAGAGGAAGAAGTGCAGCACCATCTCCTTATATAAACCCTGCATCATCATTACTAAGCAAAACCTCATCAATCTGTAAATCACCAGGGTTGGATGTATTGGTAATATATCGGCGATATATCGGTTTCGCTAGGTTTGGGCATATCGATATCACCCGCAGTATCGTTTTTCCCGGAAATCGGCAATATATCGCCGATATGGGGTGATATCGCCGATATCCTCGACATATCGGCGATATATCAAGCGATATCCCCGATATGGCTTTTTGGCGAGATAACTACTGGGTAGGCGGGAGGTTTGAATGAAGGAGAGTTGAGTGGGCTTGGGTGGGAGAACTGTTGGGTGGGCGGGAGGTTTGAATGGAGAGTTGAATTGGGTTTGGACACACACACACACACAAAATTCACTTATATATCCCTTTTTTGACTTGCCGATAAATATCGATATCGATATTTAAAACCTTGTAAATCACTTATGCTCACATGAGGCAAAGGAGTTGGCACAGAAAAGGAGGGTCGTTGCCTGTAAGTGATGGGGAACATGTATGTGATGAGGCTCACAAAGCCTCTCAGGCTAAAAGACTGGTGCCTCAAACGATGGTGGCACAAGGGCAGTGATCGGGATTGCCTCCAGGGGCATAGAAAGAATGGACATAGGCAAGGTTTTAAAAAATGCAAGGTGGTACTGTGACAGTTTGCCTTCATCGAGGCGAAGCGTAAGCCTTAGGTTTTGCATAGAAAATATGGAAAAATGATATGATATATATTTGTCAAGTACTAATAAAGAAATAATAATGTAAAGAACATATTTTCATACTATTTTCTCTATCACAACATTGAAAGAGCAAAACTAAATAAGAGGTGACATTTAAATGAACATGGTAAGTTGGTAACATACAAAGAAATGATATTTTTCAAAAAAACATACAAAAAAATGAACCTAAACGACCTAACCTAAATATAACTATAAACATGTAATGTAATGTAATCTACAAGAAATTAGTAATCAAATAAATTAACCTAAATGGCTTAAATCTGACAAATAAATAACTATCATGATAGCATTCTTATAAACCTCTTCCAAAGATGTATTTCCATAATACAATTCTAGCATCAATTTGCAATCATATGTCCTTTGCTTGAATGGGGTGGTTTGCATAATAAAATCCTGCATAATAAATTAATCCTTTTGAGTCAAAATAAAACACCAACAAAAACAACCTAAATGACCTTACTCAGTGAAATAGGAAATCAAAGTTGAAGTTTTAAAGTTCAAACCAAAGAAGACTTGGAAGAGGTGCTAGGGTGATGCCAGGGCAGCATAGCTCAACCACTGGCAGCACTGCTCGACCTCCAGCGACACTGCACCAACTCCAACGACACTGCAGCGAGCAACTCCAGCCTCCAGCAATGGTTCAACACCGTGACAACCTCCAACCTTATACACCGAGGCGATGCCTCAGCACCACCTCAATGCCTCACCCACGCCTCACTCAGCCGAGGCGCACACCTTACTGGGCTAAACCGAGGCTACCACCTCGAGGCCTTTTCTTCCTGCCTCGCCTCCTTTGAGGCTCGTTTTTAAAACGATGGACATAGGTACCTCAACAACCTCAAGGGAAAGACTTATCCTTGCAGTAGAAAAATATGGGATAGACTCATGGAAAGTGACATCGACACACATAATGTCTTCAGGTGAGGATCTTAGCACTAACATCCCTTCTGGGTGCGAGAATACCTCAAAAAGATGCACTTGACAACCCTAAGAGCAAGCTTATCTTGACCAGAAGTAGAAATAGGAACAAAAGCAATACAACCAAACATCCGAGGTGAAACATGAAACTTACCCTTTGGATAAAGAACCAGCAAAGGAATCTGTTCATGAATTGCAAAACTGGTCATTTTATTGATCAAGTAATATGTTGTGAGCATAATATCTCCCAAATAGAGAGAGGGGACACTAGAATGGATGAGTAAGGTGCGTGCTACATCAAGAAATAGCTTGTGCTTCCTCTCAGCAAACCCATTCTCCGGGGATATATGGGGACAATGATATGATAAATGATGCCATGAGATTTACAAAAGGTACATCGACGCTGAGTACAACACTCAAGAGCATTATCAGAGAGAATACTTTTAACACAACAGGCAAATTGATTTTTTATTTCTAGAATAAATTGTTCCAAAACATTGCCAACATCTAACTTATTTTTCAACAAAAATAATTAGGACAAATGAGAAAAATCAACAACAAGAATCAATAATAACAGTGACCTAGGAATACGGTTAGGACCCTACACATCAATATGAACCAGTTGAAACATGTTAGTGGACC
The DNA here is from genome assembly GCA_037157565.1 of Thalassia testudinum. NCBI lineage: Eukaryota > Viridiplantae > Streptophyta > Magnoliopsida > Alismatales > Hydrocharitaceae > Thalassia > Thalassia testudinum. Next base: position 3,790,966 of record JAZHRO010000007.1, read on the forward strand.
CAGGACTCTAGCTACCGGAATAGGTACTCCTATGATGCTTGCCCAACTGATAGGCATCATAAGGAATGGCAACAAACGAAGAAATGTGAGTTATAACCCAACGAAACCTATCCAGTAGAAGATGGCCAAGATGAAGCTACCATTGGAAAAGAGTCCTAGCAGCAAAAGTGACACCCCCCAAAAGGAGACTGAACTAGGCAATAAACACCCCCCTCTTCATGACCACCACCAATTATCCTCCCTGTCAGGATATCACGAAAAGTACAACTATCAGCAACAGATATGGCATGACAATTCAACTCCTTGGTTATTCTACTGAAGAAAGTAAACTAATAGGAAAGTTTGGCATAAGTAGAACATCTGTCAATCTCATAGTGGGGGTAATTAAGACCTCCCCCTGTCCAGCAATCAGTGAGTACCTCCCATCTGCCACCTGCACTATCTTCCCAAGAGGAATAGACCTAAGATAGCGTAAACATTATTGATCTCCACTAAGGTGTCGTAAGGCTCCAAAGTCAAAAAGCCAATCAATATGACAATGATCATCTTCCTAAGAAGAGAATGCAAACTTTGTACCTGAAGAGGAGGCAAAAGCGGCAATCTCTAAAGTAGTAGATGTCTCATGTGACAGCTATGTAAGATCCTGAAGAAGCCTGGCATAGTCAACTTTTGGCACAAATATAGTATCAATTGGCTACTTTGTACTTGTAACACTTGATTAGCCACGATAGGTCGATCATGCCTGGTCCAACAATTATTCTCCATGTACCCTAGCTTCCTACAATATGTGCATGTAAGTCATCCTCTCCCAACAGGCCCACAACCCCGTCCTCCACCTCATGTGGCAGGAAAGCCCTAACCACGACCCTAAGTAGTAGCAAGAGCATAAATTTGCCTCGTAGGCTCAGGAGCAGTAAGAGTAACTAAAATCCTGCTCATCTTACTGTATGCTTCCTTTAATGTGGGAAGCTCTGAGAGAGTAAGCAGTTGTGACTAGGCTGTCATGTAATCTGGTCCAAGACCAACCAGAAGCTGTAAGACCGCCGGCTCCTTGCGATAGGCCCTCTAAGTAGCACACGTGCACACCTGTTGACATGTGTTATACTTCTCCAAGAAATCCTTCAAGGTCGAGTAGTACTGGCACAAAGTGTGTCCCTTTTGACGAAATTGGGACAACTCACTGTAAATCTAGAAGACTTTGCTTGAGTTCTCATGAGAGTAGGTGTCTCGAAAACTATCCCACATCTCCTTGGTTGTCTGATAGTACATGATTTCATCCCCAATCTTAGGGATAACACAGTTCATGATCCATGCACGGACAGCGGCATTGTCCTTTCAAGATACAGTCATGCATGTCTTCTCTTCTGGTTTTGGATGAAGAAGAATATGCTCCTTGTCATGACCCTCCATGGTTATCAAAAAGGTTGGTGACCACCGAGCATATTGGTCTCATCTAGCTTCACCATGGAACCAAAGAAGGGGCTCTTGTATGCCCCAATCTCAAACATGTGCTTTGATGTCACCTCAAATTGTAGCGGCCATCTTGACTTCAACCGGAACCCAGCTAATATCCACGTGTAAGGAAGAAGGAAAATCATACAATCAATCACAGAAGCAAGAAAACCCTACTGATCGTGGATTACGTAGGGATTCGCAGCAATGCAAAGACACAACGAGTCCCTATTGACGTGAGAGAGTGCCAAAAAGGGAGGAGCAGGCCTGTTGCTACCCCTGTAGCACTTGTGGGACCACTTAGGGGTGATGAGGAGGAGAGGGCCATTAGGTGGTAGTGCTACGACCAGGCAAGGTTGCTGAAGCCTCCCAACATCAAAGGGGCAGCTGGGCAACGGCGCCGCAGGGGCCAAGTGAGGTTGTTGGTGGCTTTACTGACATCGTACGAAGGAAAACAACGTTGTTGAGTGGTAGCGCAAGGCCATATGACGCTGCTGATGAAAGGAGAGTGGTAGCGACAACGATGACACCACCGACCAACCTAGCGGTCGACAACGACAGCGAGAGATCACATGTCGCCCTCCTTAGGGTTTTGTTTGGTAGAAAAAGAAGAGGTGCGGTATCAAACCCCAACCTATATTGCTCTAATACCAAGCAAAAAGAAATGACTCAAATTAAATTATTCCATAACCCTACATCTCAATATATAAAGGTGAAAATTTTACATTAATACTCACAAAAACAAGCAAAATATAATCAAGTCCAAATAACAACAAAGGATAAAATAAGATTGAAGGGCCTTTAACAATTTAGGTTAAGGAATAACAAGTGGAATCAAAATTAAATAATTATAAATAAAGATTAAAACTCAGAATTAGAGTGCTTTGGTGCCATTGAGGGTGCTGGTGAGGTGGGGATTTGAAGACGTAAAGGACATATTATGTAAGAAAAACAACTTAGGTAAACTATCCTCATCTCTCCCTATATTTCTGAAGGGGTAAAATATGAATACCTAGGGCTAAATCTCTCCCATTTTGATCCTTCCAAATCCTAAGCCTAGAGGGATAGGCATATCATAAAAGTATAAAGGGTCATTTAAAACTATTGGTATATATTAACCCTTTTATTTCTATCTTATTGCAAGGGCTATAATAGTCTTTGTTCCTCAGGGACATTTATGTACTTTTAGCTCTAGTCCCTCTCTATATAAGGAGGGCTTAGGGTTTCTAATGGAATTTACTCTTTTCATCCAATTTGATATCAAAGCACCGGTCCTAGACCGTCGCTCTAAGTATCCTACCCCTCAAGGCCTCCTAAACCTTAACACCGAATCCCGTTCTCATCTTCCTCGGCGATGGCAGCGGTCTCCAGCAACCCTCTGGCCACACGCAGGAGCCCTAGTGGCCCCTGGCAAGGCCCCTGAGGCTCGATTCAGCCTCTGAAGCTTGATTTAGCCCCACGCAAGAGCCCTAGCAGCTGGAGGCGGCGCCCCTAAGGCCCGATCGGGAGCCCTAGCGGCTGGAAGCAATGCCCCTGAGGCTCGATTCAACCCTTGCAACAAGGCTGCAGCGGCGCGGAAGCCTCTGAACCACCGAGCTACACTTCGACGAGGGTCGATAGACCTAGCAGCGGCGCTGCGACCTACAACAGCTAGTGGCGGCACTGTTGGTCTAAGGGTCACTGGTGGCACTCTGCAGCAGGCGCTAACACCGCCGCCAAGCATCAAGCAGCATCGTGGCGACCATTTGAGGCTGCGACCAATGACGCAACCACCTGTTGCAGCCGTGAGTGTGATCTTTGACCCTTGTGAAGCATCCGTGAGGGGCATATTACCCTGATCTAAGGACTGCAGTCCTATTCTTGTTGCAAAAAGGAGGCTAGACTTCTTCAAGGCCTCCTTGGGTGTTCTCTTTGCACCCAGGTGAGGCTAATGCTTGTCTAAGGAAGCCTCTTAGCAATTATGCAGATCTGAATCGGTTGGATTTTCAGATTATTTGATGGTTTCTTGGTCATAGACACTTGACTGAGGCTTTCGGATTGTGAAGATGGCTTCAGATGATTAGTCCGAGGTGCTTTCGGGCTCTATTTTGGACACCAGGTACTCAAGAACCCGTTCTTTGGTCCTGTTGTTAAGTTGGATGAGACCAACTACCCACGGTGGTTCCAGACCTTTCTTATGACCGTTAGGGGTCATAAAAAGAGCTATATACTTACAGATCCAGAGCCTGAGAACAAGACTGGCACAAATGTCAATTGGGATAGTGATAATGCCATGGTTTGTGCATGGCTAATGCAGACAGTTATTTCCAGAATAGGAGATGAGATCATATATTATACTACAGCGAAGAAGATGTTGGAGTCTTTGCATGATACCTATTCACATGCCAAGAACTTTACACGTATTTTCCAGGTCTTTTACAACCTCGTCTATCTACGTTAGGAGGGACAAACGTTGTCACAGTATTATTCCCTTATGAAGGGAATGTTGGAGAGGCATTACTCCTACCTGCCAGGGTGTGCCTGTGAGTCCTGGAGGAGTTTTAGCTGTTCTTGAGCTTCCTACCCTAGAGGAAGCATATAGTAGACTCAGCAGAGTTATAGTGCGTTCTCCTACTGCTGACTCTACTGCTCAGTCGTCTGCGCTGGCTGCAATCCCTAGACATGGCAGGGGTACTTATCTTGCACGTGGTCGTGGATATGGACATTCTTATGGTATGCGGAATAGGATTCCGTGTACTTACTGTGGTAGACTTAGTCACTCTGAGGCTACATGTTGGCAAAAGCATAGTAGACCACCTGTGGCCAATCAAGCAGCTGAAATCCCAAATTCAGCCCTTCCTACCTCCGATGTTAGCTCCTTGAGTATTGAGATTGAAACTTTGTGACAGCAGATTGCTCAGTTGACTCAAACTTCCTCCTCTCAGACTCCTGACACTACAGCTATGGCTACTTCTTCAGAGACACCTATGACTGGTAATGTCATCTCTTTTGTCTTCTGGTGAGTGGTTGATTGATTCTGGTGCATCCAAGCACCTATGCGGCAATAGAGGCTCTTTCTCCTAGCTTGCACCTGTTACACCTGCCAGGACAATACAGGTGGCTGATGGGAGACACTCGCCACTTGTTGGCAAGGGAGATATGTCTTTATCTCCTACCTTGAGGCTTGAAGATGTGTATTATGTGCCTGATTTTCCATTGAGTTTATTATCTGTTAGCAGTATCACTAGATATCTGAACTACTGAACTATTTTTAATGCATCCTCTTGTGTCTTGCAGGACAAATTCACTGAAAAGACGATTGGTGGAGGGCGTGAGGAACATGGGGTGTACCGTCTGAGCCATACCGCTTTTGCTGCTTCTGCTACTCAGGACCTTGCTTCTGCTAGATCTCATCTCCAGTGGCACCATTTCCTTGGCCATCTACCCATTCATCGCCATAGACATGTTCTACTGCATATTCCCTCCACTACTACTCTCACCTATGATGCCTGTTAGCTTGGCAAGCACCACAGGCCTAGTTTCTCCAGTCCTTCTGTTTCATCTGTTGCTACATTTGACCTGGTTCATATGGATGTGTGGGGTCCCAATCGTACTCCTGATCGACTTGGGAACAAATATTATCTTGTTTTAATTGATTTTTCTCGTATTTCTTGGATATTTCTTTTGAAAAATAAGTCTGATGTAGGGCAAATTATTGAAAACTTTGTCAAGGAAATAAAAACTCAGCATTCGTGTTTAGTGAAGTGCTTTCGTTTTGATAATGCTTTGGAGTTTTGTACTATGCGTTTACGTAATTTTTTTTCTAGTTGTGGCATTATTCATAAAACTACCTGACCTCATATCTCTCAGCAAAATGATGTTGCTAAGAGGAAACATCTCTTTTTCTTGATGTTGCCCACACCTTATTGATTCATCATTCAGTCCCGTTTCTTTACTGGGATGATGCTGTTTTGGCTACATGTTTTTTGATTAATCAGATGCCCAATGCTGCGTTACATGAACGGATTCCTCTTCAGGTCATGTATCTTGATCGCCTCCTATTTCACGTCACCCCTCGGACTTTTGGTTACATTGCCTTTGTCCATTTGTTGGGACCGGGTCAGGATAAACTTGCACCGAGAGCAGTTAAGTATGTTTTTCTAGGGTCTACCCAAACACAAAAGGGATATCGCTATTTTGATCCGTTTATTTCTAAGCATTATGTTTCTGCGGACGTTACCTTTCATGAGGTTGTACCTTTCTTTTCTGTGACTGCTGCTGAAATGCCTCCTGAGGGTGATATAACACCTATGCCATATTTACCCATTCACTTTAGGAGATTCCCTGAGATTCCTATCCTTACTACACCACCACTACCACCTGCTACGTATCCCTTTCCACGTCTGACAGGGCCATTCCAGACATACGTTCACCCTCATACTACCTATCAAGGACCCCCACCCTCACCTTCACCATTGACTTCTCAAGTGAATCCTTTAGACACTGACGTATGTTTATCATGTGATGGTCACAGGGATAGGACATGTGATGCACCAGGCAATGATCTTGATATTCCGATAGCCATTCGGAAGCAACCACAGACCTGATTGAATCCTTTAGATATAGACGTATGTTTGCTATGTGATGGTCACAGGGCAGGACGTGATGCACCAAGCAATGATCTTGATATTCCGATAGCCATTCGGAAGCAACCACAGACCTGCTCCACTTATCCTACGACGGGGGCACTTGCTACTGACAGTCTATCTCTTGGATTTGCTGGATTTACACAAGTGTTAGCTACTATGCAGATTCCAGCTACTTACCGTGAGGCCATGCTTGATCCAAAATGGCGGGTAGCCATGGAGGATGAGATGGTCGCTTTTCGAGGCCGTGGGACTTGGGAGCTAACTCCATTTCCTGATGGTGCTGCACTTGTTGGCTGCCGGTAGATATTTACTGTGAAGTTTAATCCTGATGGTGGTGTTGCTAGGTACAAAGTTCGCCTCGTGGCAAAGGGGTTCACCTAGAATTATGGAGTTGATTTCTTTGACACCTTCTCACCAGTTACCATGCTTCCCATGGTTCGGGTATTGATTGCAATGGGAATTCAGTTGAATTGGCTCTTGCATCAACTAGATGTCAAGAATGCCTTCCTTTATGGTGATTTCCAAGAGGAAGTCTATATGCAGGAGCCACCTAGCTTTGAGAGACAGGGGGAGTGTGTATGCTAATTACAAAAGGCTATATATGGCCTCAAATAGTCCCAGAGCTTGGTTTCAGAGGTTGTCACAAGTTGTTGAGGCAGCTGGATTTAGGAGATCAACAGCTGATTTTTCACTTTTTGTCAGGAGGACTACACGAGGTACTGTGGTACTTGTTTATGTTGATTTGATTATCACAGGGGATGATGAGCAGGGCATTGCTGAGGTCAAGCGCATCCTTGGAGAGCAGTTTGTTATGGACTTGGGGGCCTTACGATATTTCCTTGGTATTGAGGTTACTTGCAGTAAGAAGGGTGTGGTCTTGTCTCAGAGGAAGTATGCTTTAGATATCCTGTAGGAGGTTGGTATGCTTGGGGCCAAGGAGGCCAATATTCCTATGGACCCCCCCAAGATGCTACTTTATGATGAAGATGCATAGGTGGTAGACAATAAACAGTATTGACAGCTTATGGGCAAGTTATTGTATCTCACTATCATAAGGCCAAATATCTCCTTTGCAGTTGGGAGACAGTCAATTCATGGCCAAGCCAACACGTCAGCATTGGGATGCAGCATTGATGGTACTTAGATATGTCAAGAAGGCTCCTGGGAAGGGTCTCTTCTTCTCCAAGGGGTCTTCTATAACATTGGTTTGATACTCGGATGCAGACTATGCTGGATGCCATGTGGATCGCAAATCCATTACTAGATTTTGCACCTTCTTAGCAGGGAATTTGATCATATGGAGTAAGAAATAGGGCACAGTTGCGAGATCCAATGCCGAGTCTGAGTACAGAGCTATGGCTCAGACGAGTGCTAAGATGATGTGTATCAGATCCTTTCTTATTGATCTACAGGTGCAGTTTTCTAGTCCCATGGAGATGAGGTGTGATAATAGAGCAGCCACCTTCATTGCTAACAACCCAGCATTTCACAAGAGGACAAAGCATGTTGAGGTTGACTGTCACTATACCAGGGACATTATTCAGAAGGGACTACTATACACCACTTCAGTTGCACCTGAGGAGCAGACTGTAGATATTTTCACTAAACCCTTGGCCAGATCTTCATTTAATACTTGTATGTCCAAGCTGAGCATGATACATATTTATGCTCCAACTTGAGGGGGAGTGTTGGTGTATATTAGCCCTTTTATTTCTATCTTATTGTAAGGGCTATAATAGACTTTGTCCCTCATGGACATTTATGTACTTTTAGCTCTACGGTCCCTCTCGAGGGCTTAGGGTTTCTAATGAAATTGACTCTTTTCATCCAATTAAAACTTTTCAAACATGGAAAACAAGAACCCAAGTCAACCAAATTAAGAAATAATAAAAGGAAAACAAGTTTCAATTAGGGATTAGGATTATCACAGGATTAATGTAGTATGTGACTTTGCAAAAAGAATTAATTAAACATTAATGCATTACGTGGTAAATCAACAATGCATGTACTTAAAATCCCTACACAAGGTCTCCCAGTTGCGGTTTGGATCTTTGAGGTGGCGGACCTGTGTGCACAATGGGGTGAGGAGGGAGTGTCTGCCAGAGAGGATGTCAATGGAGTTGGTGGTTGAGGGGGTACCATGGTGGCTCTGAACGATGGAGGCTGTCGAGGCGGTTGTGTCTCCATTCGCGCACCTCTGAAGCTACCAGGGATCTGGGATCTCGGGTGGGCCACTTGAGGTGGTGATGGAGATGAAGGTGGGGGCATTGGTGTTAGAGAAGGTGGTCCTTCGCCATGGAGGATACTTGTGGGTTGTCTCTTGCACACTCACGAGCGCCTCCATGGTGAGAGCCATGTATGCAGAGGTGGCCGGGGGGCAGCAACACCACTGACCTCGGATGGCAGTGTAGCGACGCCATCGCCTCATCGAGCTAGGGTTTTGCCAATAGCTCAGAAGCTGAATCGTCCCCTTGTTGATGTGGAGACAAATCCCCAGATTACGACGTAGCAGGTTGTGAATGCGATTATTGCAGGCGCCTCAAAGGAGATGCCGCATCGGGGAGGTGAAGAGGTGGAGACTTTTGCACGATCTGAGGAGCGAAAGGCAGTGTTTCTCGCGCAATCTAAGGAGGGTTCTCAGCCGGACGCTTCAGATGACCCTCTTAAAGAGGGTGTGGACACCCAGGTCGGATCCGCTCCGAACTTGAATAACCAAGACATGACTTTTGAAGGCCCAAAGCCCAAGACCCGCCTCATGAAGAAACGTGCGCTGAGTTGCAAACTCCGATTGGGGCTACTTTGAAGAACTCTTGCCCCCCTTCGACCTTGCATGCGAAACCGACCGAAGGAGAGACGCCGACCCCTTTCGACATGTCGGAGCACGCTAGTGTCGGAGAAGGTCGATCCTCGTCCCCTTTCGCCACAGAAGGTGGGGAGGGCCCCCGCCGGTCGTCCTCCGGTGGATGAGGCGGGGACCGGGGTCACACTAGTGGCGATGGAGGCACCAGAGATACACCCTGATGGTGTCTCGCAACAACAGCAGGTCGGAGGCTTTTCCTTGATAACAGACGACCGGGCAGAGATCCCCCTGACCGGGTGGAGGCTGCGAGTGGTGAATGGAGGCCGGGGAGGCGCTATTCTTTACAAACGAAGATGAAGGTTTCAAGGAATCGACCGAGGTCAAAGAGTGGTGGTGGACGGCCATGGTAGAACGCCACAACCCCTGACAACAGCGGTTCTGCATTAGAATGATGAAGTGCGTTGGACAGCGTAAGCGTGTAGCCTTCGACCGACTATAAGGGAGGCCTCTACCCATTCTAAATGAACGGAGTTGTTACGTGGAACGTAAGGGGTCTCAACGACCCATCGAGGAGGGCGTCGCTGGGGCATTACATTTGCTTATGGAGAGCAGATATTGTGTTGCTGCAGGAAACAAAGTTGTCCAGCTGTAATGCTAGGATTTGGAGGGAGATCAAGGGCTCATGGATGGAGGGGTTTCGATCTATTGGAGCGGTTGGCCACTCAGGAGAGTAGATCCTAGGATGGCAGGAAGATGTTTTCTCCTTGGAAGACTGCTTCAGTAGAGAGCTTGTCATCTCTGCGAGATTGGTTCGGAGAATGGGAGGTGCCAGGATGACGGTCATAGGAGTGTACAGACCATCAGAAGCTTAGGCAAGGGGGTTGATGTGGGAGGAACTCATGTTGGTGGCCGCAAAATGCCATGGATGTCCCTGGCTACTTGGAGGAGATTTCAACATCACCCTACAGACGGAGGGCAGACCTAGTGGGTGGAGGACGTAAGATTCTGGATTTGATACTTTTGTAGAGTTTGTTGCTACACATGGCCTCATAGATCTGATCCTGTCATCTTGTGCGTACACGTGGAGGAACAACTGCAGTCAGATGTCCAGGATTGACAAATTTCTCTCCAACATGGAGATGGCAAAGGCGTTCCTCTTGGCGGAGGTGTCTCCTTTGGAGAGACATTTCTCAGATCATATACCCCTCATGTGGTGACCTAATGAGGGGCACACTGTGGCACCTACTTCAAGTTTGACAGGTTCTGGCTGTTGGAGGAGGGATTTCAAAGTATGGTGGAGGAGAAATGGAGTTCTTTTGAGGTGGAGGGATCAACCACGCTTCGCCTAGCTAAGAAGTCGTATATGTTGCGGGATCACTCGAAGGCGTATAAGGAGATCAGGGCATCCAAGAGGGGCAAGAAGGAGGAGGCATTGACAGAGATCACCAGGATCGATAGACAAAAGGACCAGGCCCCTATCTCAGTTGAGGATAGAGAAATTAAGACGAAGATGACACGAATGGTGAAGGAGGAAGACAGGAAAGCAAAGGTGGAGTGGAAAACGAGGTCGAGACAAAAGTGGCTGGAGGGTGGCTCTAATATCAGGTTCTTCCACCAAATGGCATCTGCCAAGAGAAGGAGGAACTGGATAGAGAAGTTGCTGATTCACGGGGAGACTTTTTCAGGTAGGGAGGAGGTGAGTCGAGCTGTGGCAGATTACTTCAGAGAATTCATAGGGAGGCACAGCAAGGGTTGTTGGCGATGGAGGGGGGAGGATGTGTGGTGTATCACTGAGGACCAGGCGAAGGGCCTAACGGTCGGCTTCTCGGAGGACGAGGTGAGGTGGACGGTTTGGGGATTGAATGCGAAGGGATGCCCTGGCCCGGATGATTTCCCTATTTTCTTCTTTAGGGAATTCTGGACCCTAGTAGGGACGGAGGTGGTGCAGGTGCTGGAGGAGTTACCGGTCGGGAATAGGGGGTTCGACAAGCTAAATAGATATTATATGTTTTTGTTGCCTATGAAGGAAGGTGTAGAAGCAATCCAAGACTTTCATCCGATTACACTTTCGAATGCCGTCTACCTTATTGTCACTAAGGTCTTAGCAAATAGGCTCAGGGACCTTGGAGACTTGATCTCCCCTGTTCAGACGACCTTCGTGCCAGGGAAAGGAATCCTAGATGGTTTTGTTGTCGCTATGGAGGCATTGGCCACTTGGAAGAGGGAGAAGAAACAAGTATTTCTATGGAAGGTAGACTTCAGCAAAGCATATGACTCGGTGCAGTGGGATTTCCTGTGGGCTTCCTTACCAAGGAAGGGCTTTCCCACGGTGTGGATCGATTAAATGAAGAGGTGTGTGACGACATCCTTCTCGGTCCTAATCAATGGGAACCCAGTGGGAGGTTGGGTGCAGCCTAGGAGGGGGGCAGACAGGGGTGTCCTCTTACACTTATGTTGTTTGTGCTTGTGGTAGATGCCTTAGTGAGGGCAGCTCACAAGGCCTGTGATAGGAGCCTGATTAGAGGCTTTTTAGCTGGGAAGGATAAGGAGATGGCAATCTTATAGTATGCTGATGATACCATGTTTCTGGTTAAAGGAGCGGGTCTGGAGGCTAAGAGGATGAGAATCATCTTGGAGCTTTTTGGCGCAGCATCAGGGCTACAGATCAATTACCAGAAGTCAACCTTTATCTCAGTGAACATGGCAGTTGAGGAGGTGGAGACAGTGGGTGGTGCACTAGGAACAGATGTGTGTTCCTTGCTGTTGGTGCATCTGGGCCTCTGGTTGTCAGATCGACGTCTTAGGTTGCAGAATTGGCTTCCTCTGCTGGAGAGGATGGAAAAAAGATTGGCAAGGTGGTCATCTAGACTATTGTCTAGAGGAGGGAGATTGACTCTGGTAAAGGCTATTCTGGCATCCATATCGTCGTATTTCCTCTCAGTTTTTAGGATACCACAACAGGTTGAGAAGAAAGTTTCCGAGGTTAACGAGGGATTTTTTCTGGTTTAATGTGGGGGCAACAGGAAAAGGGCAAGGTTGGTGGCTTGGGAGGAGGTCTGTAAGTCGGTGCGGGAGGGGGGCCTGGGAGTTAGAGATGTTGACAAGGTGAATGTTAACCTCCTTATGAAGTGGATTGCCAGGCTGGTGGGGGGTGAGCAAGGGCTGTTTGGTGACGTCGTGCGGAGCTGTTACGAGTCCTTCCTCTCTTGGGGACCCTTAGAGTCCCCTCCTCCCGGGGCTTCCTACTTTCTTAGGGGGTTGGCAACGGTGGCGGGGAAGTGCGGGCTTTCTTTTCCCCTACCCTAATGGAGGGAGATGCTTTTCGATTTTAGCAGGATGACTGGCAGGGGGTTGGCTCAACCCTCAGTGACAGATACCCCCTTTTTAGGGGAGTGGTGGACCCATCGACCTCAGTGGGAGATTGTTGGACTGGGGCCTAGTGCCCACTTTTTCGACTGGGGGGCCTCTCTGACCAAAGGTGTGAAGATCTCCAGCGGTTGCTGCAGGAGCTGGAAGGATGGGAGCCGAAGGAGGGTGGTGATTCATACTCCTGGGAAGAGGGAGAATTCTTTGTGGTGAAGGTCTTCCACAGATTGGGTAACGGCGTGGTTAACTTGGACGTCGATTTCTTGAGAGACAGCAAACTGCTCTGGGTGGCAGAGTGCCCGCTGAAGGTGAAGATCTTTGCCTGGGAGGATTATGACAAAATGGTGGAGAGCGAGATGAGCCCCGACAGATGATTTGAGTTATCCCCTTTGTGAAGGAGCGAAGGAGGACATCCAACATCTCTTCTTCCAGTGTCCGTTTGTGGTGCAGGTGTGGTAGAGGATGGGCATCGACTGGATTGCCCATCGGGACATGGCTAGCTTCTGGTCTTCATTCTGCAGGGGAAATGCCCAAGATGGAGGGATCTCCCTTAGATCCAAGAAGGATAGGGCCAAGGTTTTCACAGTCTTGTGGGGTGTTTGGCTGGGAAGAAATGAGATATTTTTAGGGGGGGAGACCCTATGTTAAAAATTGTCTCATCCATTTCTTCCTAGGTGGAGTTCTGGGGATCTATTTTGTAACCTCTGATGTGATTCATTTTTGTGAAATGAAATGAATGTCGGTGGTTATCATTTAGATAACTACCCTTTGGCTTTTCAAAAAAAAAATCCCTACACAAGTTGCAAGTTGCAGCTTCGCCGAATTCATTGACAAAGAACAATGTGGAGTTTCCAAAAGAACTCCCTTGTAAATGTAGTGGATCCCTACCAATTCCCCTTGCTAGGTCACATGGAGGCACATAACTCAAGAGACAAAGGCATGCAATGGAGACAAAAAGAGACCCAAAATTGAGATCTCACATAATGGAGGATCTTAGCCTCTATTTATAGAGCTTTAGGAGACCTATTAGAATTGAAACTCCTATTTCAGTATTTACAAAAGTGCCCTTAGTTCCAGCATTTACCATGTTGGAGTTTTGTGTTCTTGGTGAGCCAACCTAACCAAACATTATATAACCAATGATGGGTGTTAAAGGGGGTGATGATCTTATTCATTAGAGAAATCCTAACCTCTCTTATATAGAGAAGAGGCTATGGATAAATTACATGAAGTCCATAATAAAACATAAAACTAATAATGAGGAAAAATAATAAGAACTCCAGCACTCCCCTTCAAGTTGGAGTGTAGATGTCCTTCAAGCCCAACTTGTCACAAAGGACTTTTCCTCCGGCGACCCCTAAGGTGCTTCCTCCACCTGATCCTTTGGCAGTGGAGGTGGCCGTGGGGTTACAGTCGCTGGAAGAGGTTGATGCTATCCTTCGTGCTTCTTTGGTGGGGGCCGTCGTTGAGGGTTGTGTTTCAGAGGATGCGGTCAAAGGTGGTTTGCGAGGTTTGGGATTGAGATCGAACTGGAGGCTAGCGACTCTCCAATCGAAGCATCTATTGTTGTTTGGTTTGGAAGATGCTAACTTGGGGAGGATAACATTTATGGAGATGAAAGTTGGGGAGGGTTCCCTCTGGTGGAGGTTATCAACGATCTTTGATGGCGCCTTGGAGGAGTGACCTCCTCTTAGACAGTCCTTTGACTTCTCTCTGATAGGCATTCCATGAGGTTGCGCTCTAAGGAGGTGGTGGAGGAGATTTGCTCAAGGTTTGTGAAGGTGAGCTCGATTTGGGGGCATGGGTTTTGTTGAAAGGGATTTTTCGCAGGTATTCGTCCAGGGTGAATTGCTGCAGGGTTGTTCGTTGCCAAAGGAGATCGTTCTCCGTTGCGGTGAGTGCTCTTGCCTTTTGCACATCCATGGAGTGCTGCTCGAGTTTAGGAGATCCTATGCGAAGGCACTTGCTAATGGCGGCGTTTTGGTGGCCACGGACAGAGGGTCGATGGCCAGCGGCGGGGCTCCAATTGGTCAGCCTCGCCTTTTTTGGAAGGTGAAAGGTCCTTTGCCGGGTTCAAATTTCGAATCGAATGGGCAACGGCCTTCCTTTTCGACTCCTGGAGTTTAGCCATTTTTGGGAGGCAAGGAGACGTTTTCCATTTTGGAAGAGCGACAGCGTGATTCATGTGCATTCAATGATGCCAACCGGATCATCATGGCTCCTCACATGAAAGGTTTTGCGAGCGCATGATGGGAGCCTGGTGCCCACTAATTTTGGTGCTATGCAGGGTGCCTCCAAATTCAGAAACGGATCCAGAGTTGGTGAGTTCCATTTCGGATCTTTCCCAGGTCTTTTCCTCTTTGGGTCCAATGGTAAGGACCGTTTGTGCTTCCAACATATTGCTGCCGACCCTCGTGATGATGTTTGCAGATTGGAGGTGGCCTCTTTGTCTCAGCAAGCGGGCGTTCTTGGCGTGGCAACGACAATATCTCTAGTTGGCGATAAGGAGCACCCTTACCAGGAGGGACACGCTGGAAGGATGGAGGATGGGGGGGACGATAGTGGTAGTATGGGTGACGTAGGGGAGGTCGCTGCATGCCTTGCAGTGGCTGCAGATGGATTGCGAGAGGTCGGTAGAGATAGCTCGGTGGAGGTGGCCGTTGCAGGCCATGAGGTGGCCACAGAAGGTGATGGTTTGCTGCTATTAAAGCCTTCTAGCAGTGATGGGTTGGGTGTCTCTCGACAATCAATCAAGGCTCGTAATTTGTCCAGCGCAGTCGTGTACAGGGTGGGAGGGGGTGCCAAATCTTCAAAGTCTAGAGATTCGGTGATTGGGTGCTCTCTTGGTGTTAAGAGTGGTTTGTTTTACCACCCTTGCTACTAAAGGAAATTTGTGAAGGATAGGAAGGAGGCTGAGAAGTTGGTGGAGGATGTGGAGACGAAGATTGCCAAGGTTTTGAAGCTACAGAGAGACTCTTCATTGCAAGGAGTTAAAGGGGCCAGGTCGGGACTTCAAGGTTAAAGTCCTATCTTGAAACATTTGTGGCCTTTGTGATAGAGCACGAAGGTCTATTCTATGAAGTTATGTTGCAGACTGGAGGCTGGATGTGGCTTTGCTTCAAGAGACACATCTAGAGTCTATTGATCGACCTTTGGTTGACAACGTTGGAAGGGGTCACCTCTCTACTTTTTTGGCGATTGATACGATTGGTAGATCAGGCAGATAGTGGTTGCTATGGAAGGACAGCTTTTAGCTTGTGGATTTAGTGGTGGGGACCCATGTTGTTATTGCTTTCTTCACTCGTCGCTTGGATGGTGTTAGTTTTGCTATTTCCAGGGTATACGAACCTTACGACTCTTCTCTACATGAGGCTATGTGAGGAGAGTTGAGGCAGGTGGCCGCGAAGGTAGCAAGTGGTCTCTGGCTAATTGGAGGGGATTTTAATGTCGCATTGGATGTGGATAATAGGCCTGATGGGTGTTTGGACAGATGTTCTTTGCAGTTCAAGGAGGTTGTTGATGAGTTAGAGTTGATGGATCTTCTTGTGTCTGGGGTTCGCTTTACTTAGGGAAATGGCATTGGTTAGATGTCGCGGATTGATAAATTCTTATGTAGTGTCCCACTTGGTAAGTTCGCGCATGGGGCCTTTGTTAGGGTGCTAGAGAGGCCTTTTTCTGACCATACTCCTTTGCTATGGGATAATGGTGAGGAGGGCTCCTCTGCAACTTATTTCAAGTTCCAGAAATCGTGGTTGATGGAGGGTGATTTTAGAGATTTGGTGTCACAAAAATGGCAAAGTGTTCTTGGCGGCTCGCACGTTGGCTGAGCGTATTAGGGACTTCAAGGTTAGGCAGGTAATGATGGAGTTCAAGAAGGTGGTGAGACAGAGGAGGGACGGTATCAGGGAGGAGGCTTTGCGAGGCCTTGCGGTACCTGACGAGGAGGGGACATCCAATTTGGATGAGGCTAATTTGATTGAGAGGTCAACCTTACAGAATAAAATCAGAGAGGAGGATAGAAAGAGGGAGGCTGACTGGAGGTAGAAATCTAGGCAGCTATGGCTTAAGGAGGGGGACTCTAACACAATTTTTCCATCTAGCGGCTAATGCCAGGAGGAGGACCAACTTGATTACTTGCGTTCGTATTGAGGAGGCGGTCTTTACGCAGAGAAGGCAGATTTGTAGGGCCTTTGCTGATCATTTTCATGATTTCACTAGGTGGCAACTGCAGGGGAGATGAGCTGCTTAAGCCTATTTCTTCTGAGGAGGAGTTCCAGGAGGTGCACGATTTAAAGGCAAAGGGCTCATTGGGGCATGATGGTTTGCCTGTCCTTTTCTTTAGAGAGTTCTAGGAGGTTGTTGGAGAGGATGTGGTGGTTGTGGCTAAGGAGCTTTTCAAGGAGAATAAAGGTTTTGAGAGGTTGAACAAGTTCTTCCTTTTTTTCCTGTCGAAGAGGCAGGGTGCTAAGTCGATTTAAGATTTCCGTCCTATTGCCCTTTCTAATGCAATCTACTTGATTGTGGCGAAGACCTTTGCAAATCTTCTACAAGCCGTGTTGCCTTTGTTGATCTCTCCTGTTCAGTTGGCTTTTATTTCAGGTAGATCTATTATGGACTCCGTGGCTTTAGCGGAAGAGATGGTTACAGCATGGAAGAGATCATCTACCCCTGCTTTCTTGTGGAATGTCGATTTCTCCAAGGTGTGTGACTATTTCTTGGGCCTATCTCTAGGAGATTGTGCGGAGGAAAGGCTGTCCGGAGGATTGGTTTAGACTTATGAAATGTTGTGTCACGATTACTTCCTTTTCAATCCTCGTTAATGGCAAATCTTCGGGATTCCGATCTCAGCCACAAAGAGGTGTCAGACAAGGATGCCCGTTGGCTCCTTTGCTTTTCAACACCACGGTTGATATTTTGGCTTTCTTGGCTTTTAGATGTTGTGACTCTGGCTTCTTCAATGGTTTCACTTTGAGTAGTGATGGGTCCCTCCTCACCTTGCTCCTTTAGTATGAGGATGATAAGATTTCTTTGTTCAAGGCAATGTTACATAGGCAAGACATGTGTCCTTCATTAGTCTCTTTGGTAATGTTTCTGGGTTGCAAGTAAATGGCGGGAAATCGACTTTTGCTCCCTTTCATTTGGATGGTAGTTCGGAGTGTTGCATTTCTACCACCCTCAGTACACCCATCGTTAGGCTCCCCATTACTTATTTAGGGTTTCCTTTCAAGGGGAAACGTCTGGTTTTGTTTGACTGGAGGCCAATAGAAGAAAGGATAACCAAGAGGCTGAGTGGGTGGAACGGCAAGCTTCTCTCCAGGGGTGGTAGATTGGTTCTAGTGAAGTCGGTGCTCTCGGCTATTCTAGTGTTTTACCTCTCTCTTTTTAGGCTGCCAAAGAAGATATTGGCCAGATTGGAGTTGGCTCAAAAGAGATTCTTTTGGAAGGGCCCGGATCACCAAGGGCGATTCTTGCAGCTTGTGCCGTGGAGAGACATTTGCAAGCCTAGAAGAAGGGAGGTCTAGATATTAGATGGTTGGATGAGTTTAATGTTGCTTTACTCATGAAGTTGGTGGTGCGGTTTCTGGTAGGGGGAATGGCCTTTTGGATAGGCTATTGAGGGACTCTTATGGGGCGCTAGTGGAGGTCGGTTATGGGCGGGGCTTGCTCGAGGCACCCTTCTTCTTTTTGGGCAGCTATTGGGTCTCTTGTGTCATAGGGCATTTCTTCTGGTTTTTTTGGACCTGTGCTTGGTACTGAGCACTCCTTCCATTTTTGGAAAGATCGGATGGCATGTGGTAATTTTAGTCGTTATTTCCACGTCATTTTAGCTTGGCACGGGATGAGGACACGCTTGTTTCTGATATGTGGGATGTTAATACTAGATGTTGGTCCCCCAATCTTGTAGCCTGGCCTTTCGGATGCTTCTTTGCAGGAGTTGCAGAGTTTGCTTGAGATTTTGCATGGCACCTCGGTTGGTGTCGATTCGATGGATGGCTTCAGATGGGACGGTGGTGCTTTCACTATGGCTAAATCTTACAAGAGATTGACCTTGGAGATTGGTTTGGCACCCTAGATTTGGGAGGACTAGGGTCTGCCCATCCCTTTGAAGGTCAAGATTTTCCTATGGCTGTTAGAAGGGAAAAGTTAGTGACAAGTTTTTCGCTCCAAGTAGGCGGAGGATATTGACTTGGATCGTATTTTTTGTGGTGCGGAGGTGGAGGATCTTCATCATTTATTCTTTCAGTGCAACATGGCCAGGATGGTTTAGGACCAATGTGACTTGAGGAGGGTCGATCTGTCTTCTTTTCACTCTTGGTGGGAGTCTTTTTGCTCTCTGGATGGCAGGCTGGGTGAAGGCTATTTTGCTTTCTTGTGGTTGATCTGGCTTTAGTGGAATGATTCATTTTTCGAAGTAGGAGGGTGTGGGTTGAAAATATTGTAAGGGAAGCTTCATATCATTCTGAGATGTGGTTGAGCATACTCCGTTCCTTTTTTGATTAACGATAGCTTGGAAGGCTACTGATGATCAGTACCCATCCTTTTTTCTTTCAAAAAAAACTTGTCATAAAGGAAGGAATGTTGCTTCCTTAGAAGTGTCTTTGTAAAAATTTCTACCAGCTGAAGCCCCGAGGATATGATGTAGTGATTTTTCCTTCCATCACAACACTGCGTATAAAATGATAGTCCACTTCAATATGCTTCATTCTCTTATGGAAATCGGGATTAGAAGCAAAGTTGGTGACCGATTCGTTGTCGCAATACATAGGATTAGGACTCTTCCCTAGAACACCCGAATGAACCAAAAACAAGGTGATCCACATGACTTCACATGCAGTGTGACCCATGGCTCCATATTAAGTCTTTGCACTAAAGCGAGCTACTACAATTTGCCTCTTACTGCGCCAGGAGATAAGGTTACCACCAAGGATGACAATGAATCCTGTAGTAGATTTCCTTTCAACTGAGCTAACATAATTAGCATTGGAGTAGGAGGATAACTCCAAATGACCATTCTTCTTGTAGAATAGACCTTTGCCAAGAGAGCCCTTTCGATATTTCAAAATAAGGCATACATCATTCCAATGGCTATATTGTGGCTTCTCCATAAACTGGTTGGTCCTACTAACTGCAAACCCGATGTCTGGACAGGCACTTGTAAGATAGAGTAGTTTCCCAACTACGCTTCTATGCCTATGTACATATTCAAAGACAGGATCCTCTGAATGAACGTGTTTGCCTTTCTACTCCACAGGAATGGTAGAAGGCTTAACCCCAAGGAGTCCAGCATCCTCCAAAATCTCAAGAGTGTACTTTCTCTAGAAGAGTGTCATCCCATGCCTATCTCTAGCAACCTCAATGCCTAAGAAATAATGCAATTCGCTAATATCCTTTGTAACAAATGATTTCTACATAAAGTTATTTACCTCTTGGATCCCAGTTGCATCATCTCCGATCAGTATCATGTCATCCACATATACTGTTAATACCATTGTGCCAATAATTGTCCTTAAATGAAGATAGAGTGACCAGAGGAGGACTTATTGAAGCCAATCTTCATTACTTTTATGCTCAACCTATCAAACCACGCACAAGAACTATATTTGAGATTATAAATTACCTTCTTCAATCTACACACAAACTCCCACGCAACCTTATAACTAGGAGGTTAGTGCATGTAGACTTCTTAAAGGAGGTCACCATAGAAAAAGGCATTCTTATTGTCAAGCTAGTTGAGTAGCCAATCCAGATAGAAAGAATAGCATGAATGGAGTTAACTCGTGTCAATGGAGAGAATGTTTCAAAGAAGTCTCACACCATATGTTTGGGTGAACTCTTTTGTCACCAATTTGGCCTTGAATGTTTCAATACTCCCATTTGCATGATATTTAATGGTGTACACCCATTTGCAATCACGATCTTTGCACCATGAGTAGGTACAATATCCCACTAGTCTTGAGTGTTTAGTGCCTCCATCTCAACATCCATTGCTGCTACCCACTGGGGATCTTTGGATGCCTAATGATAATTCTGTGGCAGGATAGTACTGCAAGGTGCCTATGAAAACTGCTACACAGAACAATCCAAACGAGCAGTGGAAGCATAATGACACATGGGATGCAGAGTATAAGATCAAACCGACTTCCTCAATGAAATAGGTCTGTCATCATTCTCATTATAACTCTCCATCAAGGGAAGAGGACATCCAAAGCAGAGGCAGCAGGAGGCAGGTCGCAAGGTGGGTTGTTACCTGCATCAATAGTCGGGGAGACAAGGATAGGCATAGGCATAGGCATATTTGATGGTGTCTCCCATCTTAAATAAACATGAGATTGGCATTGGGCAGCTTGTCCCTTAGGGGAGAAGTAGGAAACCTTCTCAAAGAAAGTCACATCTGCACAAATATGGTGCCATCTGCCAACTTAGTCATAACACCAATACCCCTTCTGTGTGCAGGAACATCCCAGGAAAACTCACTTAGTAGCCCAAGGTTAAAGTTTGTCTAGGATACTAAAGTTGTAAACAAAATAAACACATCCAAAGGTACGAAGGGATAAAGAAAACAAATCCTTGTCAGGATAAAGTAATTTGTACAACATGCAATTGTTTCAAAGTCTAAAGGGAGCTGGATACTCAACTTCATCTCGCTGCCTACTATCTCAATCCATATTACTATCATTGAGATGGTAATATGATTGAAAATGATGGTGTTACACAAATGGCTTCTTGGAATGCATGAAAAGTTTCTATCTTGATCTAGAAATTCAAGATCTCATCACAAGAAAGGAGATGATTACATATCAAAATGGAGGGGGCTTATTTGGCAAGTTACTTGTTGTGAGGCAAGGATTAATAAATGATGATGACTTTAACCTAGGTATTTACTACTCATTAAAATAAGGATTTGTTAGAAAATTACATATGTATGGTCAATTCATTAAATTAATTATATCAAACAGCTAATTGGTGATTGCTATATGGGTCGAAGACACCACATTTAAAAGTGATGGCTTTAAAGATCCTAAAGTTAACATTGTCTTCATTTGGGTGTAAAAGGAATTGGAGTTCTTTTGAGGCAATAATATTAAAAATTATCATCAATAATCAATAGCTAGATTATATTTGATATTGGTGTCATTATTTACTTAATGAATAAGCAAATTGTAGGTCCATTCAAAGAAAACAAACAAACTTGAACTTACATGATTGAATGGCTTGGTATATGCTAAGTTCAATTACGAGTCAAGGGAGTATCAACTTAAGAAGAAAGATCCCTTAGCCACTAAAGATCGAACTCATCAAGGGATTGGATTGTTAACAGCGAAGAAGAGGTTTTTGAAGGAACATGAGTGACATGAAACTTGGTTGCTGAAACAAGTGGTGCAAAAGAGTTGTTGCAGAACCAAAGGAGCCAAAGGCTTGCACATACCTCAACAACATTGCAAGATTCGATGAAAAAGAAGAATTTCCATCATATGAGGAGAGTGATGAGGATGATATCCCCATCATAGATTCTGAAGGTAGATCAAATTCAGAATGGCACTTTTAGGCTTTCAGTTTAAGTGTTCTTTGGATGAATATTTTGAGTGTTTAGGCTCTTGGCTAGTTTTTGAATGTTGGCTACTATTTTGTGTTTGTTCGAATGAACATTTAGATTTTCAAGATGTTTAATTTTTTATATTCCAATTTGAGGCAGAGGTAATTGTATAGTTATAACATTGTATATAACATAAATTTTAGCAAGTTGACTAACTATTTTATATTTTTTAAATAAAAGAATACAAAATTGCATATTCATCTGCATACTAATCCACATGTTGTATACTATGTGGTGGCCCAACCGACCGAATACCACATTGACTTCCTGAACCTTGAGTGGTTGCATGCCCTCAACAAATGTTTTTGAGAAATTCTTGGGCAATCTACAACAATGGGGCTTTTTTATTCTAGGTCGATTGCTTGGATTCTCTGGATCATTACTCTTGAACAATGTTTGCAACAAGAAATTTCGGAGATCCATCAAATATGTCCCTGTTAAGAACTCCTAGGAATCACGATGATTAGGTACACAGTCATAGAGTGCCTCTTCATCTGAGGGGCTTAATGCCATCTGATCTTTTTTAGGAGTCTTGAGTCCTATGGTAAGCTCTTCAAATCTTTTCAGATGCAGGGTCTTTAGATTCAGAACCAGGTTATCCCAAGCCATCCTTATAGGAGATTTGTCAAGGTGCACACCCTGAAGTAGGTTCAGGCGCAAACAACCTGGGAATAGCTATTTGCCAGGAGCCAAAGGCTAGACCTCTATCACTAACTCCATCCCAGTAATAGTTTTCAAGGAGAATAAGTCCGACCATCATGCTTTGGCTCATTGAATAGATGGTTGGATGTGTATGTTAAAAAAAATCTTATGGTCATTTGGAAAATTTCTGATCTTAGATGCCTGTGCACATCCAGTTGATATCTAATGAGCAGGGCTTTCTTAGGATAAAATGCATCAAAGATGGATCATTACCTCCTCAATCTCAGAAGGAAGATTATCCGCTTTTACATATCTTGCAGCACATAATGTCTGGAGATATTCAGCAATCTTACTTTTATCAAATTCGTCAATCAAAGCCATGGATAAGAAAGAGATTCTGAACAAAATAGTTCAGCTATCTTGAAGTAAACTCGTCCCCAAAGGAATAGAAAGTCTGAAATAAAATAAAGCACCAGATATATAGTTATTTCCCTTCTATTGTTAAATAAAATTGCTCAATTTTCTCCATATAAAAAAGACTCTGTTTAAAACAGAATCCTAAATGCCCCTAGGAAAAAAACATTGTATGCAGCGTCATTGTCATTTTTATAATACTACGAAATTGAAATCTCTGAATTAAATTCTCTATGCCATTTAATACTCACACAAAAGGAATAAAAGAAAAAGCTGCAGAACTGCAAAAAAGTCAGCACTTTTTCCTCTGCTAATTATTAGATTCACAATGGTTTAAAACCGATTACTCTTGTTTGCAAAAAATGTACCCTGAGAGCCTTCGATTCTGAGCGCCCTAGTAATATTTATTCAACGACCGATTCATCTGAAAATACTGCCTCAACTTTCCAGGTCAAACCTGTGAATATGCAGATAGGGAGGAGATACTTCAATAAATAAACAGCAGAAGGATGGGTCACTAATATTCATGATTGTAATAGGCTCTCACTAATTAAAAATGGAAAACATCCCTAAATATTCATGATTATGCTTTCAGTAAGCTCTGCAACCCATCTATCCCTCGGATTACACACTTGTAATTGACAACGAACTATGAATTGCAAAAAGGATGTTATTGGTAACCTAATGACACAAACGTATCTTGTGCTGAGAATAAAGTGTAATTATCAATAAAGGGTGTCAGCTCATCACCTAGATGAATAAACACACTGGAAAATTACATAAAGGGCCAATGAGAAAGACAAAATAACATTACAAAAAAAAACCAAGCCTAACAAACATCCCCTCCTCCCCATTCATCAAAGATGATATTTTAGAGTCGGGAAACGCCTTCCAAGGAGACAGATGATACAATTTTCCCTCTCGTACAAATAGGACTAGGAATCAGGTCAGGTTGGGCTAACCCATTTTGTTACCTACTAAAGTCCATTTAGCCCATCAATTTCAAAGTCCAGGTCCAACTCGACCCATTTACTATTTAGTCAGGCTTGGCCCACTTATTATTGTTGAGTTCTGTAGTTATCTTTCCTGTTTTGTATTTATTAGGGACTATTTGATTATTTTATACTTCTGTCTGGTTCTCTTGTGTAATTCTCCCAACACCTCTCTCTATATAAAGAGGTGTAGGATTTTCTTTGAGGATAAGATTGTTCATTTTATCCTACTTGATATTAGAACGACGATCCTAAATCAATGTTGGGTATTCCACCGAAATAAGTCACCTACCCCCTCAACCTAAACCCTAACACCTTCTCTGCATCACCCATTGCATCTCACCCTCACCGACAGCCACTCCACCGACGAGGGCACCTTACATAGGCGATAGGTAGCAGGCGGTGATGCAAGGAGTCCCCTACGCCACCTGCGGCGACACTACAAGCCCACCAGATGTCGGGCGGCAACAGGTTTAAGGTTAGGGCAGTTGCCCTGATCGGCGGCAACAGCAGATCAACCATTAGCGGGCAGTAGAGCTGCCAGTGGGGCTTGCTATCCCAGTGCAGAGAGGAGGGTAGTCCTTTTGGGGGCCTCTGGGGGTGCCTTCGAACCCTAGTAGGCTCCTTCCAGTTTTTTGGAGGGCTACCATGTGTGTCTAACTTGATTTCCAAGAAATAAATGACTTGGATTTCATGTTAGATCACTTGTTTGCGTGATCCACGGAATTCTACATATCTAAAAATTGGGGTTCAAGTATGAGTTTAGTGACTTCCTGGTGCTTGGAGCGTCATGGCCTCTCATCTTCCAAGGTTACGTCAGACACAAGTCAAGAGAGCGAAAATTACAAGAATTCGTTCTTTGTCTCGATCTTGCAGCTGGATGAGACCAACTATGCTCGTTAGTCTCAAACCTTTCTGATGAACATTGAGGGTCACGATAAGAAGCATCTGCTATTGGAGCCAGAGCCTCAGAATAAGATTGGGAAGTACACTTCATAGAAGAAAGACAATGCATTGGTGAGGGTTTGGATCATGAATGCCATCAACAACAACAACAACAACCAAGACTTTTCCCACATTAAGTGGGGTCGGCTATATGGATTCTTTACCTCCGCACAGATCGATTTTCAGCTATTTCAGGACTTAAATTAAAGTAATTGAGGTCATACTTAATAGTTTCCTTCCAACCCTTGTTTGGTCTTCCTCGCCCCCTCTTAGTGGGTTCAGCCTCCAACTTCTCGCATCTCTTAACTGGAGCATCTAGTGGCCTTCTTTATAAATGTCCAAACCATCTTAGACGTGCCTCTTTCATTTTATCCTCTATCGGTGCCACCCTAACCCTTTTTCTAATAAACTCATTTGAAATACGGTCCTTTTTTGTATGACCACACATCCATCTTAACATCTTCATTTCTGCCACAGACGTCTTCTGTACATGCCTATAGTTTATAGCCCAGCATTCAGAACTGTACAATATGACTGGTCTTACCACAACTCAATAGTATTTTCCTTTGACTTTTAAAGGAACCCTCTTATCATAGAGAACACCAGAAGCACCCCTCTATTTCAACCACCCTGCATTAATTCTATGTGTAACATCTCCATCAATTCCACCAACATGTTGGAAAATGGATCCCAAGTACTTAAAAATATCTTTCATTGGAATGCACTCTTCTCCAATTTTTACATCAATTCCTTCATTGTTCCCTCTACTACTAAACTTACATTCCATATACTCAGTCTTCGTCCTACTTATGTGTAATCTTTTATCTTCCAGGGTTTCTCTCCAAAGCTCAAGTTTTCTGTTCACTCCATCTCTTATCTCATCAACCAACACAATGTCATCAGCAAAAAGCATACACCAAGGCACCTCAACTTGAATATGCTTCGTCAACTCATCCATGACCAAGGCAAAAAGATAAGGGCTTAAAGTCGAACATTGATGCAGACCAATGGTGATATCAAAGTAGTCCGTCAAATCATCCTTCGTCTTTACACAAGCTGCTGCTCCATAGTACATATCCTTTATGAGGTTGATATATATAACTGGCACTTGTCTCTTCTCCAAAATTCTCCACAAGATATCTCTTGGGACAGAATTATAGGAATTCTCCAAATCAATAAAAATCATATGTAAATCCTTTTTCTTCACTTTGTATGTCTCAATCATACGTCTCAAAAGATGTATTGCCTCAATAGTAGACCTGCCTGACATAAAGCCAAACTGACTTTCAGTTACCATAAAAACTTATCTCACCCTTCTTTCAATTATTCTTTTCCAAAGTTTCATTGTATGACTCGTCAACTTAATACCTCTATAGTTAGAACAATCTTGTATGTCACCCTTGTTCTTGTATAAAGATACCACAAAACTTTTCCTCCATTCCTCTGCCATCTTCTTGCTTCTCCACACAGTATTAAATAAATTTGTGAGCCAAGTTATACCCCGTTCTCCCGTCATTCTCCAAATGTCTATAGGAATATCATCAGGCCCAACAACCCTCCCACTTTTTATCATCTTCAAAGCCTCCTCTACTTGTTTCTTTTGTATCCTTCGATAACAAGCCCAATTCACACTCTTCTAAGTTGGCTAACTCCCCTAAGATGATATCATTCTTTTATTTTTCATTAAATAGCTTATGAAAATATCTTTTTCATCTTGTCTTTATATCCTCACTAGCTATAAGTACCCTTCCTTATTCATCCTTAATGCATCTTACATGTGTAAGATCCTTTGTTTTTCGCTTTCTTGCTTTAGCTAACTTAAAAATATCTTTTTCACCTTCTTTAGAGTCAAGTTTCTTATAAAAATGCTCCCAAGCTTTTGCTTTTGCTTTACTAACTATTTTCTTTGCTTCTTTCTTTGCTCTTTTGTAGTTTTCCATATTTTCATCGATCTTATCACGATATAAGGCTTTAAAGCAGGCTCTTTTAATTTTAAGCTTCTCCTGCACTTCCTCACTCCACCACCAAGCCTCCTTTTGTCCTGGAACACCTCCTTTAGACACGCCTAACACTTCCTTAATACAGTTTGCCATATTTAACCACATTTCATCAGCATTACCATCAAGATCCCAAGTCTTTTGTTGCATCATATTCTCTTTAAATCTCACTTGCTCTTTCTTAAGATTCCACTATTTAATTCTCAAATTCTTAGACACTAATTTTCTCTTCTTTGCTTTCTTCAAATGAACATCCAACACCAAAAGACGATGTTGAGCAGTTAAACTCTCCCCTCGAATAATCTTGCAATCTTTACAAGATAAACGATCCCTTCTTCTCAAAACAATGTAATCAATCTGCATTCTTGTTAAGCCACTTTTATAGGTAATCAAATGCTCTTCCCACTTTTGAAGAAGGTATTTGCTATGAAAAGATCATAAGCCATAGCAAAATCAAGGAACATCTTCCCTTCTTCATTCCTAACACCAAAACCATGATTTCCATGCACTCCTGCATACTCTAAAGCAACTTTTCCCACATGCCCATTTAAATCTCCACCCAAGAAAATCATCTCTGTAGGATTCCTTGAATTATCATATCAAGCTCTCCCCAAAATTTATTCTTTATTCTTTCCTCCAGACCAACTTGAGGTGCATAAACTAAAATGACATTCAAGATCTCTTCTTCTAAGATTAATTTTATCAAAACAATTCGATCACCCAATCTCTTAACCTCAACCACACTCTCCTTCAAATCCTTATGAATTATAATACCCACGCCTTTTTTACCTTTGTTCCTTCCTGAATACCATAGTTTGAAACATATTCTCTCGATTTGCTTTGCTTTTTCTCCAACCCACTTAGTCTCTTAAAGGTAAAGAATTTGAATCATTCTCCTTACCATTGTATCCACAATCTCCATGAGCTTGCTGGTCAAAGTACCAATATTCCAACTACCGAATCTCAGCATTCTTTGTGACACACTTCGATGGCGAAGTGGTGGAACTAGCTTCTTTACTTGCATGCGTTCCTCATGCGAGAACCCTTGCTCATTTTGGACATCCGGGTGGCGATGTAGAGAAACTAACTTCTTTACTCGCATGCGTTCCTCATGCGAGAACCCTTGCTCATTTATCACTACACCCGGACGTCGATGCAACGCGTCGCAAGTAGGGAACACCCCAACGAAATCTGAGTGTTTGCTAGAATCCATGTTTAAAGATTCGACAAATTTTACGCTAGCTGTCGGCTACCTAACGCAATCCTCCTTTACCTGGGCTTGGGATCGGCAATGAAAAGGCACACGAACCTCAACATAGGCGGAGTTGGATCATGAATGCCATGTCACCACAAATTGGAGACATCATATACTACAGGACCGCTAAGGAAATGTGGGATACGCTTCATGACACGTATTCCCATTAGAAAAACTCTAGCAAAGTCTACCAGATCTATAATCAGATGTTCTCCCTCAGGCAAGAGGGACAATCCTTGACGTAGTATTATGTTACTCTGAAAGGACTTCTGGAGAAATACAATGCTTGCAGACCAGTGTGCACATGTGGTACTCATCTGAAGTATCGCAAGGAGACGACGATGCTTCACTTTCTATCTGGGTTGGGCCCAGAATATGATGCTACACAATCTCATATTGACACTGCCGGAGCTTTCGACACTTGAGGAGACTTACAGCATGCTGAGCAGGATCATCGTAGCGGCTTCTATTCCTGAGATTATTGGTCAGACCTCCGCATTGGCTGTTAGTGGAGGTCGAGGCACGAGAGGTGTATCCTCAACTCATGGGTGTCGTCGTGGAAGAGGATAGATAGGTAAACCACATCCTACATGTACCTTCTGTGGTAGGATTGGCCACGTGGAGTCCTCATGCTGGTCTAACCATGGAAGACCTGTTGCTAATCAGGTTGTTGCTTCTTTTGAGACAAAGTATGACACGATGTCACGTGTTGAGTATGATGTTGTAGTACAGAGGCTTGCTTAGATTACTCAGGAGACTCCATCTTCTTCAAATACTGCTGTTATTGCCTCCTCAGGTATAGAGAGTATTTTTGTTGTGTCTAACAAGTCTACTTAGTTGGTAGATTTGGGTGCATCCCAGTACTTGAGTGGTGATCATAGTGGCTTTCAGCACCTTCAACCTGTACGACTTGGTAGGACTGTTCAAGTAGCAAATGAGAGGCATGCAAGAGTTGATGGTCAGGGGGAGGTGCCAGTCACCCCCAATATGAAATTGCCAAATGCTCTTATTCCTGATTTCCCAATAAGCTTGTTATATGTTAGCCAGATTACAAAAGATCTTAATTGCAGGGCGATTTTTGATGATGTTGGTTGTGTGTTTCAGGACAGGCTTACAGGACGGATGATTGGTGGCGGACATGAAGAGGTGGGTATGTATCGCCTGTCTCAAATGCCAGTTACTGGGAGTGCCTTACAGTAGCACAATTGCCTTGGTCATCCTTCACTAGACAGGCTATGCCGTATCATGCTTCATATTTAACTAACCACCAAGATTCAGTGTGATACATGTCAAATGGGAAAGCACCACATATCTACTTATCCTGCTAGTTCTACTTTTTCTGAGTCTTTGTTTGATTTGCTGCATTTGGATGTTTGGGATCCTAGTTGAATTCTAAATTGACTTGTTCATAGGTACTATTTAGTGATGGTGGATGATTGTTTCAAAGTATCATGGCTATTTTTGTTAAAGAATAAGTTAGACGTTGGGTCTGTAATTGAGAATTTTATCATTGAAATAAAGACTCAGTTTGCTTCCACTATCAAAATTTTACTGATAATGCATTGAAATTTTGTACTACTCATATGAAGGCATTTTAAAGATCTCATGGAGTGGTTCACCAGACCACATGTCCCTATACATCATAGTAAAATGGGGTAGCAAAGTGGAAACATAGACATTTTAGATGTGGCACGGACCCTTTTAAATTTTTAATACACCATAATGTGCCTTCACAGTACTAGGAAGATGCGGTGCTGACTGCATGTTACTTAATTAACAGGATACCTAGTTCTGTTACATCTGAGCAGGTGCCTTGGCAGATATTGCACCCTGACAAGGAAATGCTCCGGCTGCTAGCCTGGATTTTTGGCTGAGCAGACTTCGTGCATATCACTAGGCCAGGTAGATAAATTGGCCCCCAAAGCAATCAAGTGTGTCTTTCTGGGTTACAACCACACCTGGAAGGCTACAGATGCTATAATCCCCTACAAGAGAGGCACTATGTCAGTGCCGATGTTACTTTTCATGACGCAGTCCCATATTTTTCAATTATTAGGAGACAGTTAGCACTTGAGGCAGAGGGTTCCCATGCCTATTCCTTCAGTTCAGTTTGGTGACTTTCCTACTATTAAGATAGTGTCACCAGATCTTATAGATATTAGTAATGCCAGGTTCAGAGATCCTCCACTGGTGTTTAGTAAACTAGTTACATATCGGTAGCATACCCCCCTTCAGCACCATCATCCTCCCCACAGCAGGTATGTGTTGACACTACGGACCATTGCACGTCTGGTGATGATCCTGCAAGTGTTATACCAGCTACTTCTGAGTCCCCTCCTGGCGAAGAGGGGGCATTATCACCTAAGCCACTTGTTGAGCTTGAGTCTATCTCTGCTGATATGGACCTTCCGATTGCTATTCGGAAGGCTCCTAGGAGTTGTGCGCACTATCAGGTGGCAGGAGCAGTTTCCTCTGATTGTTTGAGCTGAACATTTGCCTTGTTTACATATGCCCTTCACAGATATCTACTTACCAGCAAGCTATGCACGATCCGAAATGGCATCAGGCCATGAAGGATGAGATGGTTGCACTTCAGTCTCGCTAAATATGGGAGCTTACTTCGTTACCGCCTGGTGCACACATTATTGGGTACCGGTGGGTCTTTACTGTGAAATGTAAACCAGACAGGTCTGTTTCTAGGTACAAGGCTCGACTTGCGGCAAAGGGATTCACCCAAACCTATGGCGTTCATTTCTTTGACACATTTTCTCATATGGCTCAACTCCCTACGGTTCGGATTCTCATTTCTGTAGCTGCACATTTTAACTGGCCGTTGTATCAACTAGATGTTAAGAATGCCTTCTTGTATGGTGATCTACAAGTAGTGATTTAAATGTCGTCGGCAAGGCCTTTTTTGGAAAAAACCCATGCCGACATGGTAAAGTTTTCGAAATGCAGGGATATTGTCGGCATCCTGTCGGCATGGTCGACATGCCAATGAAATCGATGGTCTTGCCGAGGCTGCTACCAATTTTTTTGACTACTGTCATTTTTGTCGGCATGCCCATCGAAAAATAGGCATTTCCACGACGTGCCCTCGGCATGCTGACGAAATGCACACTTAGAATTTCATCGGCACGGTATCGAAATCGGCATTTCAAACTTTGTCTACAAGAAGAGGTATGTATGTAGTAGCCTCTGGGTTTTGAGGCTTAGGGGGAGTGTGTGTAGGTTGAAAAAGGCAATATATGGCCTTAAGCAGAGTTCGAGGGCTTGGTTTCACAAGCTATCAGAGGTTGCTGAAGATATGAGACTTATTCGCTCTACATCTGATCATTCCCTGATTATGAGGAAGACAGATAGGGGGACTATGGCTCTCCTTATCTTTGTAGATGACCTCATCATTACTGGTAACAATACCACTGGGATAGTTGAGGTCAAGCAGGAGCTGGCAAAGAAATTTGTTATGAAGGATCTAGGCGCACTGAGATACCTCTTGGGCATAGAAGTAGCTAAAGGGAAGAGCGGGATTGTCCTTAGCCAAAGGAGATACGCTCTTGATTTACTGCAGGAGATTGGGATGTTGGCATCCAAGTCTACCAACATACCCATGGATCCGAAGATGCACTGATATGACTCTGAGTCCAAGGCCATGAAGAGTAGAGGTTACAGGCAGTTGATTGGGAAGCTGCTCTACCTTACTATTACATGTCTACACATCTCGCTTGTAGTTGACAAGCTTAGCCAGCTTATGGATAGACCAACCAAGCAGCACTAGGATGCTGCTTTGCAGGTCCTCAAGTACCTGAAACAAGCACCAGGACGTCGACTCCTATTCAGGAGAGGTAGTTCTACGAGTATAGTGTGATACTCAGATGCAGACTATGCTTGATGCCTTTCTAACAGGAAATCCACCACTCGATTTTGTACCTATGTTGTTGGTAATATGGTAACTTGGAGAAGTAGGAAGCAGAGTGTGGTGTCTCACTCAAGGGCAGAGTCAGAGTACAGAGCCATGGCACAGATGGCAACTAAACTTGTGTGGATTAGATTAGTTTTACTCGACTTACATGTCAAGATTGAAGAGCCCATGGAGATGAGATGTGACAACAGGGCAACTACCTACATAGCAAACAATCCCATGTTTCATCAGCGTAGGAAACATGTAGAGATTGATTAGCATTATACCAGAGATATGGTCTAGAGGGGACTTCTCTTCACCTCATCAGTTGCCTCATAGAACCAGACCGTAGATACGTTTACCAAGCCTCTTGCCAGATCTGCTTTCGAGGCTTGCTGTGACAAGCTAAGCATGATAGATATCTATGCTTCAACTTGAGGGCGAGTGTTGAGCTCTCTAGTTATATTTCATGTTTTGTGTTTATTAGGGACTATTTGGTTATTTTATATTTCTATTTGGTTCTCTTGTGTAATTCTCCCAACACCTCTCTCAATATAAAAAGGTGTAGGTTTTCTTTGAGAATAAAATTGTTCATTTTGTCCCACTATTATCGAGCTAGACTCTGTGTTGGAAGCCTAAGCTCTCCCATTTTACCCATGGACTTTTTGGTTTAGATACCTATAAAGTCTTTGGAAATTTTGAGTAGAATATTTATTCTAGTTAAATAACAAAGCTAAGCCACTCTTTATATAGAGAGTGTTTGGTACAATAAAGGAAAAAATATACCAACTTGCTAAAAATAACATGGACTAAAATAAGTAAGACACCTAACTAATTATATCCTCATTTATTTCCTAACAAGATCCTTGATAACTAACTAATAAGATCCTTATTTATTTCCTAACATTGATTTATTTCTTAACAGTTCCCCCCAAGTCCAGACATAGGAGATTGCGAAGACTTCGATTAATGGTACTCAATGGTAATAGAAAAATAATCGATTTCAACATCTGCATCAACTTGTCATGTTTCTAATTGTACGTCCCGCGTAAGGCACTGGGTCGTGAGAAATCATGACTAAAACTTGAGTGTTGCTACTCCCATGTCCAACAATCTGAAGATGACGAGGCTTGATCTTCTTGAGTGCACATAAGGTCACGGGTGTCATTGCTCCTACACCCTGTGAGCTAGCATACTGTGCTGGGTTTCTCCAAACGTGCATAAGGTCACCTTCGCTGACATTGCTCCTACACCTCTAGACCCAGTCGAAACGCTCTAGGTACGTGAGAGTGCACCCCATCAACGTGTAAACGTCAATCTATATCTTCTTCGTTAAGTTGCCTTGGGCTACAAACACAAGTCCTTCAAGGAGTCATGTAGACCCCTTGGATCCTCGATAGACCAAGGTTAGAGCGGTCAAAACCTCGATCTCATTGGCGACACGTGGCTGGTCCGACAACCCTCGAAGATGATGGACATGGAGGCTGGGCCACCGGTGACCACCCCTATGGTGGTCTCTTGTCAATGGTGAGCCGATGGCGGCAGCGGTGATGCTTTCTTCACCAATGACGAGAGCAGAAGCAGAAGAATGGAAGAAGAAAAGGTAGAGAAAAGGAGTTGGGAGAGGAAAGAGCCTCTCTGATGGCTCACCGAAGATTGGTGGCATCGTAGAGGGCCTCCCCCCTCTAGATCTTCTCTAAACCTTAGACCACTAGAATCGGTGGCTCTAATACCATGTGAAAATTTTGGGTAGAATATTTATTCAAGTTAAATAACAAAGCCAAGCCTCTCTTTATATAAAGAGAGTTTGGTACAATAAAGGAAAAAGCATGCCAACTTACTAAAAATAACATAGACTAAAATAAATAAGACAACTAACTAATTAGATCTTTAACAACTAACTGATTAGATCCTTATTTATTTCCTAAAACTAATTTATTTCCTGAGAAAGTCCAAGCTACTAAACCAAGGAGCAATAAAGCCACCTATCTAAATGCAAAGTCAACAAATCCATCCAATCCATTGGAAATTGAACTGATCTACCAGATTGCATACCACAGCCATTTAAGTTGAGTTCATCTATATAGTTAGCTATCAACTCAAACTTCAAGATTGGTTCATGTAAATGGAAGATACATACACAGCGATACATACAGATCTATCTGTTGCATGAGAGACGGTTCTTGGATTTTGTTAATTACATATACTTTATGTGCAGGAACTTATTTGGTGCAGGAAAAGAGTTAGAATTTATTACTGAAAACTTATGTCCTCTTATATAGAAAAGGACCTAGTACAAGAACGTTCTCAATAATAAGAAATAACAAAAATCTAACTTAACTCTTAATGCTCCCGCTCAAGCCGGAGCATAAATATCTGAATGCTCAGCTTGGTACAAAGATCCTCGAACCTCTTCTTGGCTAAAGCCTTAGTACATATGTAAGCAATCTAATCTTGACTGGAAATATAAAGTGTAGAAATCTTTCCAGTTAAAATAGCATCACACACAAAGTGACAGTCCACTTCTATGTGCTTTGTTCTTCCATGAAATGCTGGATTGCTTGCAAGGAAGGTGCCCGCCTTATTATCATAGTACATAGGTATGGGATCTGGAACTTCAACTCTAAAATCACGAAGAATAGATCTGATCCAGTAAAGCTCACAAGTAGTGTGGACCGTGGCCCAATATTCTGATTCAGTATTGGATCTGAAAACATTTTGCTTTTTATTTCACCATGTAACAAGATTGCCACTCACATAGGTGCAGTACCCTATTGTGGATCGTTTGTTCTCATGAGCACCTACATAGTCTACATCAAAGTATCCACATACCTGAAGGTGTCCATCTCTTTGGAAGAAAAGACCATTTCCAGGAGCTCCTTTCAAGTATCTTAAAGCTTGCCATACTCCAACCCAACGTATCTCTTTGGGCTTATGCATAAATTGGCTTAGCCTCCCTACAACATAAGAAATATCTGGCATCATTACAGTGAGGTATAATAGTTTGCCAACCATAGCTCTGTATCTAGTAACATCTAAAAATGGGTTGTCAACGTCTGCAAGGTGAATAGTTGGATCTAAAGGTATACCAACAAGTTTGCACCCAAGCATCCCCGCCTCACAAAGCATGTCAAGTACATACTTCCTTTGAGATAAAACCATTCCTTTATCATTATGGTGTATCTCAATGCCCAAAAAATAGTTGATCAAGCCTGATCTTTATTGTGCATGCAGGAAGTTTTTGGTGTCCTCTAGACCCTACAAGTCACTTCTTGTCAACAGAATATCATCAACATACACAATTAAAATGATAAACCTTAACTGTGTGTCTGGTAAACACCGAGTGTAGATTAAACAAACCTAAACTCTAAACTACAATACTAAATATGTCAAAGTTTTGGGGCTTTATTTCAGGTCATATATTGCATTGTGAAGTTTGCACACCTTATGACACTCCCTCATCAAGGTCACCATAGAGGAAAGTACTTTTTATATCAAGCTGATGTACAAGCCATCTTTTATTTACTGCTATAAATAGAAGAATCCTGACAAAATTCAATCGTGCAACTGATGAGGTCTCAAAGTAATCCACCTCAAAGGTCTGAATGTAACCCTTAGCAACCAATCTAGCCTTGTATCATTGAACTGTTCCATTAGGTAGGTATTTAATAGTAAATACCCACCTACATCCCACAATAGTCGTTACAGGAGGCCAATCAACAAGCTGCCATGTACCCCTAGACCGAAGAGCAGACATCTCATCTTTCATCGCCCTTGTCCAATCTGGATCCTGAAGAGCCTCCTTATACTTCTGTGGTACCCAGTGACTGTCAACTGCAAGAGAAAGTGATTGTCCTGTTGTAGACAACTAATCAGTAGTCACATAATCTGCTAAAGAATATCAAGCACACGGCCGTGGAACCTTCCACTGCACTATAAGAAGGTCCAGGTCATTGTCTTGAGTAGAAGAGGATACCTGATCTCCATACGAATCAGCAGAATTAGTAGGGGACTGAGTAGAATAATGTTGGGTAGGTATAGTGGAAAGAGGCTCTTCCATGTGTGTATGGGAACCTCTAGGTCTACAGTGGAAAGTTTATGGATAGTAAGTAAAGGGTTTTACATCAGGTGTAGCTATTTTTGGTGGTTTGGCTGGCTGAGTGGGCTCTGGAGGCGATGCAGATGGAACAAGAAGAGGAATGTCATGCTGCATGGTAGGTGAGGATTGGCTCCCTTTTATGGGGGTAAAATGGAAGCTCCTCAAAGAAGGTAACATCAGCACTGACATAAAATTTATGAGCCACAAGGTCAGCACCTATATCCTTTTTGGGTTCTCGAGTACCCCAAGAAAATACATTTCACAGAATGGGGTGACAATTTGTCCACTTTAACAAATGAATAAAGCAAACACATCCAAAGACCATGGGGGTCAAAGGGAAAACATCCCTACTAGGAAACAAAGTGGAATAGGATACCTTTCCCCTTAATATAGATGAAGATATCCTATTAATAAGAAAAAGAACAGTAAGAACTGCATCAACCCAAAAACAAGATGGAACATTCATCTGAAACATGATAGATCGCGCTACATCTAACAAGTGATGTAACTTGCGTTCAGCAACCCCATTTTTTTGTGAAGTGTGGACACAAGTTTGGTGAATCACCCCCATGGAACTAAAAGACTAGTCGACTTGGCATTAACAAAATCCGGCCCATTATCAAAATGAAAAATCTTCTAGTGGAAAATTGAGTGTTTCATTGAAGAAATTTTAAATAAGTACAGGTTTCAGATTTTTCCTTCAACATAAACACTTAAGGCACATGGGTACAATCATTAATTAAAACAAGGAAAAAAAAGAAACCCTTAACATTGCGACTTGACATAGCCCCTACAAATTAGCATGCACAAGATCAAAAGGAGACTTAAACTTCTTATTTTGATTGAAAAAAGACAAACGGTGGTGTTTGCTAAGCCGACAAGCATCACACAGAAAATAATCTGGAAATTTCAAATCTGGAAACTGACGACAAAGAATGGAAATACTTAGGTGACCCAATAGTAGGTGCCACTGTAAAGGAGTAGTAGCAAGGGCAGTAGCAGTAACAGTAGTAGGTGTAAGGCTAAGGTAGTAAAGGCCATCCTGCTCAAGTCCACCAATCCGACTCATCTTCTGCAGATCCTGCAAAAAGTAGTGGTCATGAAACACTGCTCAACATCCCTGATCTTTAGTAATTTGACTAATGGACATCAAATTAAGAGCAAAGCGTGGAGCATGCATAACATCTGACAAAGGAAGAGAGGAAGAAAGAGATATATCTCTAAGACCAGTAACAAGAGACAAACCACCATCTGCTATCCTAACCTAAAAGGGAGTAGAAAGATTACGAAGAGAAGTAAAAAGAGTGGAGTCTCCTGTTATATGAGAGGAAGCACCTAAATCTGCTATCCATGCCGACACATTAGTACTGGCGAACAAAGCACAAGTACCTGTGAGATGAGGAATAGATGCCCCAGCAGTAGTGGTGGTCTGAGAACTCAACAACCTATCATACTTAGCCTTGGAAATAGTAATTTGACTGTCCATCTCTGAAGACTGTTGTTGGATGCGATTTCTACACTAAAAGATTGAGTTTGAAAGCCCTGTCGTTGCAGTTGCATAAAAATCCGTCGAACAGATAATTTAACCGAAACTCAAGGTGAGTCTCGGGTCGAACATGGGGAGGCGAACGTTTGATCAAAAACCACATTGAAATTATTGTCATGAAAGTAGGTTAGCTTGTTGAAATTATTCTACTAGTTGTTCTACTTAAAGAATAATTAATAGAAGAGAGAGAAAGAATAATACAAATAAAGAGAAAATAGGGAGAGAATGAACAAGAATTTTATAACAATAGGTGCATGTCTATTACAACTATGTGCTACACTAAAAAATTGGAAATCTACACTAGAAAGCGATAAAAGAGAAGGGGATGAGAAATTATCCTCCTCGACGGCTGCTTGAAGGATGAGCCGCGTTGATGGGGCACCCGGACGAGGATGGTGAGATGCTGGACGAAAGAGGACGAAGACGGAGTATAGAATAGGGCAACGTCGTAGCGGGATCTGCTTATTGAATGGCGGCGAGAGGACAACCGCGGGATGCTCCACGAAGGGGGTAAGAAAATGGAAAAATTATATTTATAACTCTTTCCTGGGTATGGGACCAGCTTGTAGAGCTTTGGAGGGGATGAGAAAAGAGAGAAAGGGATGCTTTACAAAGGGAAGTGTAGGTCCTTTACATAGTTGCATACATGGGGGCAAAAAGGTCTTTTGAAGGCTTGAAATTGATGGCAGGGTCTTTAGTGATAGATGTGCATGTCGCTGAAGCCCCCACGTCGTGATCTCCGCCGTTCGCCTCTGATCCGAGCGTCCATGTTGCACCACGTCGCCCACTCTCAGCCTCAACCATTTCGCACCTTCACCAACGTTTGCACGCTCTCAGCCGTTCGATCAAGAGATCGGACGGCTTAAAAGCCGCGCATGCCTCTTCACTTCAAATGCTCCGCGCGCACATGTGCGATCGAGCATCAAATAGCACATCATCGCCGACGTGTGCATCAAGAGCTCCCTATAATGCCACGTCGCGACCCCATCAACCGTACATCGCGCATCTGACGATCCAATTTCATCTGCGCCTCCTCTAAAGAATTAAATCCACTGCTGCGATTCAATCGCGCGCTGTGCGGTTCACAAGAAGCGCTTCACCGCTGCGCTACGCAACCACTTGAGGTGAATTTTTGTTTTTAGGCACGTTTGCTCTTGACCACTTGATCCAACGGTCGAGATTAGACTTGCCTGTCTTCAGAGAGGAGTGAGGCATTGAAAAGAGATGACACAGCGCTTTCTCAATCGTTGGATGCGTTGATGGGCATCCAACGGCTGGGATTCATCGAGCAGTCAGAGAGGAGGTGTTGCGGCCAGTGTTGGGCAGCTGTGATGGCGCCACAGATGTCGAATTGAATCGATTTTTGCGTCGTTGGGCTGTGATCATCGATCTGAACCCATCCGTGCGGTTCGATTTATCATCTAAGATATGGATTTACACTACCTTGGCCCTTGACCTTTAATATTTCTTAGACTGCATCTGATGCTATGAAGGTCTGATCAGGGCGATGTCAGAGTCGTTGAACTCCGATCGTCGCCCTGATTAGATCCGTATGATTGGATTTTCAATTCGATGCCAGGAAATTATATAGTCCTTTCCTCTAACCAAAAAAAGGAAAAATTTAACCTATAATTTATACAATCTAACATAAATGCATGATGATACATGTTATGCAATATTTATTATGCATGATGCTTTTATAGACCTAGGACATACATAAATAGGCATTTTAGGTCAATTAGATGTGTGCACATCACACCCCCATGCCTATCTTTTGCTAGTCCCTAGCAAAACTATATGTTATTTATAAGAGAATTAGGATCAAATTACTTGGGCAATATTTATTTCTCAACACTAAAAAATTTCAACTAAGACCTGAACTACAGAGACACAACAGTGCTCGGGTATTTACCAAAATGCAGACAGCCCAAGCCCTCGCCTTATTCAAAAGCAAAAGGATCTTTTCATCTTCTTTTCTAATTTTTTTGAATTTTTAAGTTTAGAGTTTTGGAACAGCTTTCTACGCTACCCAACCCACCCAAGACTCGAAGAGAACTCTAAATACTAAGCATCTTTTTATGTGAATGTGATAGACTCACTGATCGGTAATCAGAACGGACTTCGGGTTTCTACGCCCTAGGTGACCTTGAAAAGAAGTTCTGCTTAAAGGTGTATCTATCCGACCAGTAGCTTTCTCCCTACTTGTTACTTTTATGGGGTCAACACAGGGGCAAACCCAATGTATATTTCCCCGGCTTATTCTACTTCTCCACTTCTTCTTAAATGTTTAGTATTAAACGTGCATTTCGTGAGCTGAGTTCTGAACAATCGGCCAATGAGCTGTTACCACCGACAACTTGCCAACCATACTCATGCAATGAAGTGTAGTTTATTTCTATTTCGTTTTCTTTTCTTTTTGGATATTTTTCTATTTTTTTCTTTAAGTAGGTCGCTTCCTTGATCTAAGATTTACCTAAAGGTAGCAGAAAAAGAATGGTCATGTGGTTGGGCTCTTGATAACCAGCCAATAAGCTGTTACCACCGACAACTTGTCAGCCATACTCGTGCGGTGAAGTGTGGTTTATTTCTTTTTCTTCTTTTCTATTTCATTTTCTTTTCTTTTTGGATATTTTTCTATTTTTTCTTTAAGTAGATAGCTTCCTTGATCTAAGATTTACTTAAAGGTAGCAGAAAAAGAATGGTCATGTGGCTGAGTTCTGGATAACTAGCCAATAAACTATTACCACCGATAACTTGTCAGCCATACCACCCAAAAGGTTCATTAGATACCTAATTTCCGTTAAAATCACTCAAAAGTGAGTCGGTGCAAAGAGTGTGTAAATGCTTAGGTTTAAAATCCCCTCAAATCAGAGGGTGGGTTGATAAGTCATGTACTTTCACCCTAACTTATTTAATCAATTAAAAATTAATTTACGAATGGCGAGGACTCGAGAAACAAATCCATATTTTAGTAGACATCCAGGCTAATTAAGCCCGAAAATCTGAAAAATTTAAGTGTTTAGGTCCTACTGTATTATTTCTTAAGGTAGAAAAACTCTGTTGCCCAACTCTTCTTTTCCTAATTTAAAATTAAAAAAAATAATAAAGAAAATAAAAAGAATCTACGGAGCTAACAAGATGATTCAGATAAATGATATCCACCCATGTCTATCTAATGCAATGTCCACATTGTATTAAAAAGACATGAAAAATAATGGAGTAGAGAAGAATGCACCTAAATTTCGTAATTACTCGGTCAGTGCAGAGATGAAAACAGACTTTATATGTGCTGAATTTAGTGCATTCAGCTAGGCACACTAAACAAATAAAAAAGAAAAAAAGAATTCACAAATGCAGGTCAGAATTAAAAGAAAAAGATTCACTTTAGGACCTGCTAGCAAGTGTCCATAAATGTGAACCAGATTGTGGTGCAGGCCCATGCCTCAAGGTAGAGTGTATCTAAGGTTCTGAATAAAAAGTACCCAGAACCGGAGATCGATATGCAAGCGGGGTCGGACCTGCAATTTATGAGGATGCAACCCAAGTCTAAAAAGTCAGATAATAGGAAAATTTGCATCAAAAATATAATCAATGAATTTCTACTTGGGTTGGACATCCTCGGAGTTGAAAATGTCATAAGAGTCTTGGTAGAAAGTTGGTAGTTTCAGATCTATAGGAACCCTTAGACTCAAATTTCTACTTCCCCCGAAATTGGCTTCCCATATCTTCATTTCCAAATTCCTATCCTCCACAATCAGGATTTCCGGGACCTCACAAATGTCATCCCTGTATAAAATATCCAAGTTTAAAATTTGTGGCCCAAATAAAATTGACTTGGGTTTGGTAATCTTAAGAAGATAATCATCATTATGCTCAACGGGGTGTAATTGAGGAATGAGGCTATGAATTGAATCATCCATGAAAATAAGATTTGTATCTTCCACGCTAGCCCCAACAGGATCAATTTCCTCAATTATAGGGCCATCAAATGATTCATCGAATTCTTCAGACCCAGTTGTCTCACTGAAATCATTTCCTTCAAACTCGGGTGAGACTTCACGTAACGATTCTTCACCTTCAGAATCAAAGAATTCTGGATCCACATTTATATGTCTCAAAGTCATAATCATTTCCTAGTCGATGAAGACATTTTTCCTCGTACCTTGGCTCAAGGATCTTAGGTGAAGAAATCAATTCATCCACAATTGGTTGCACTAGACCAACCTGGTCATCCCCGATTTCGTAAAACGTATCCCCCCTACAGGTGCTTGAGCAGATTCTGACATTGGCTCTCCTACAGGGGGTTCATCTTAAGAATCATCCCAAGATTGAACTAAAGCAACCACAAATCTCATCCTCAATTTTGACAATTTCCGAAGTAAAAACTCACTCGGGTCCTTATCCTTAACATCTTGGAGCCAATCCAACAAATACTTGTTAAGATCGTCAATCATTTCAATTAAAGGCTCCAATTTTCAGTGCAAGGTGTTGGCTGAGCTTCTAAAGATTGAATGGTATTCCTTAAGTTAGCCAACACCCTATCTTGGACCTAATTCATCTAAACAAAATGGTTTAATTCAGGGTTGGGTGTGTTTGGGTTTAGTCAAGGGGAGTTAAAGAATTGAGGTACTTGGTGTCCTCCCTGATAATAGGTCACTTCGGGTTGTTCAAAGAAGGGTGGTGACCTATATACAATGTAATCTGGGGGACGGTAAGAGTTGTAATCAGGATATCCTTCTTGATTGTAGATCGGGTTGTGTTGATCATATAAAGGTAGAGATCTATAATCATTATAGCTCAGAGAATGATAGAAATCACAGTCATGATGTCCAGAGTTAGACCTTCAACACAGAGGTCCGGAATTGTATCCCTAATCCGAGTTATCCCAACTAGTAGATGGTTGATTACAGCACGGGTCAAGATAATAATCATCATATTGGGGATAAGAAATGTCAGGAGGGTAGGAGTGGAAATGTGTGTAGGATGTGGAAGGATCCATGACAAAACGGGAGGAAGAAAGGAGCCCTGCAATACAAACAATCAAACATGTCCTTAAGTGAGATAGCCTAAAGATCTACAGACTCCCAAAACCCGTCTTGAGATGAAAAGAATGATTTTGTCTACTTTCCGGTCAATCCAACCAGTCAGAGGGAGGGATTGGGGAGAAGGTTCTTCCCTTGGCTTTCGCCTCAGGTTCCTTTGAAACCCCCAAACCGCAGTCATTTGACTCTGCTCCCCTAGCTAGATATCAAGATTGAACAATAGAAGTAGATAAATCGAAAATAATCTCAATTTAGATCCCGAAGAGCGAGTCCAATCCTTAAGGTCAACGTCTACTCTGTTTTAATTAGGTATACGTTTAAATGTGCTTCGGAATGTGATAGGCCATTTATCTGGGTTGTGTCCTTAAGGATTAGTTTCGATGTGTGTGCATGCACAACCAATGGTTTTCAAATAAGGTTAATTGATGATTTGTCTTTTAGTGTTCAACCTTATTTATTAGCTTTTAAGGTTCAACTTTAGGTGTATACAATCAAGTTCAATTGGCACACCAGGTTTTAAAAGCACAGGTGAAGATGTCTTCCTTTAAAACTTAAAAGAATGTGAAATGTCTGATTAATTTCTAAAAGTTGAACCCTAAGAGGTAGCTACTTGATGAGTTGCTTTTAGATCTAGTAGTGCGGCCCAAACAACTCAAACAATTTGCCTAATGCACCATTGAATTAGGCATACAAGTGGTTACCTAATCTGATTTCTACTCAATTATATGTTGATGAATGTACCGATTCCAAAGATCGGGTTACCGGTTGAGTATGAAGAATCTGAAGAGGTTGTATACCTCTGTAAAAATTTTTAGATTTTTTTTATAAGTGGAGGGTGAGGCGGGTGGAGGTGACAACCAAACAACCAAACTAAGCTTAGGGTTTATGAGAGCTCCTAGGTTAATTAGGGTTTGTGTTATTAGGTGGTGGAATGAAAACTAGTAGGTGGGAGGTGGGGTATACTTACAGAACCTTCATCCGCACTTTTCTCCAATCTAACCGCTCTAGCCCGCCTCAGAAGAGTACCTGCAATCACAGTAAGATCGGAGAAAAAGTAAGATAAAATTTAGGTAAGACAGAAAACATGAGAAATCAAAGAGCGTTGCCTCCTCGACAACGACGCCTAAATGTTGGATGCGATTTCTACGTTAAACGATTGAGTTTGAAAACCCTGTCGTTGCAGTAGCGTAAAAATCTGTCGAACAAATAATTTAACCGAAATTTAAGGTTAATCTCTTGTCGAACATAGGGAGGCAAACGTTTGATCAAAAATCACGTTGGAATTATTGTCACGAAAGTAGATTAACTCATTAAAATTAATCTACTAGTTATTCTACTTAAAGAATAATTAATAGAAAAGAGAGAATACAAACAAAGAGAAAATAGGGAGAGAATGAACAAGAATTTTATAACAATAGGTGCATGTCCATTACAACTATGTGCTACACTAGAAAGTAGGAAATCTACATTAGAAAGTGATAAAAGAGAAGGGGATGAGAAATTATCCTCCTCGACGGTTGCTTGAAGGACGAGCCAAGTTGAT
This sequence comes from Thalassia testudinum, assembly GCA_037157565.1. Lineage (NCBI taxonomy): Eukaryota > Viridiplantae > Streptophyta > Magnoliopsida > Alismatales > Hydrocharitaceae > Thalassia > Thalassia testudinum. The sequence continues at coordinate 3,835,183 of JAZHRO010000007.1, forward strand.
GGGGCGCCCGGACAAGGATGGTGAGATGCTGGACGAAAGAGGACGAAGATAGAGGACAGAACAGGGCGACGTCGCAGCGGGATCCGTTTCCTAAATGGCGGCGAGAGGACAACCGCGGGATGTTCCACAAAGGGGGTGAGAAGATGGAAAAATTATCTTTATAACTCTAATGGAGCATCCCGGGTATACGACCAGCTCGTAGAGCTTTGGAGGAAGTGAGAGAAGAGAGAAAGGGATGCCTTACAAAGGGAGGTGTAGGTCCTTCATATAGTTGCATACATGGGGGCAAAAAGGTCGTTTGAAGGCTTGAAATTGATGGCAGGGTCTTTAGTGACAGATGTGCACGTCGCTGAAGCTGCACCTTGATCTCCACCGTTTACCTATGATCTGAGTGTCCACGTTGCGCCACGTCGCCCGCTCTCAGCCTTAGCTGTTTCGCGCCTTCACCCACGTTCGCACGCTCTCAGCTATCCGATCAAGAGATCGGACGGCTTAAAAGCTGCGCACGCCTCTTCGTCTTTAGATGCTCCACATGCACACATGTGATCGGGGATCAAATAGCGCGTCATCGCCTGCATGTGCATCCAGCGCTCCTTGTAGCACTATGTCGCCGCCCTATCAACCGCACATCACGCATCTGACGACCCAATTTCATCCGCGCCTCTCGTGGATTAAATGCGTCCGCTATGACTCGATTGCACGCCGTGTGGTTCACAAGAAGCACTTCACCGCTGCGCTACGCAACCACTTGAGGTAAGTTTTTGTTTTTAGGTGAGTTTGCTCTCGACCGTTGGATCTTGATCCAACGGTCGAGATCAAACTTGCCTTTGTCTTCAGAGAGGAGTGATGCATTGAAGAGAGATGACACGACACTTTCTTAGCCGTTGGATGGGCATCCAATAGCTGGGATTCATCGAGTAGGCGAAGAGGTGCTACGGCCGGTGTTGGGCGGCTATGATGGCGCCACGTGGCGCCATCATGGCCGTCCATCTTCTTTAACTTGTAAATGGTGCCAAAAATGTTGGATTGGAACAATTTTCATGTCGTCGGGCTGCAATTATCAATTCGAACCCATCTGTACAGTTGAATTTGTCATCTGAGGTACGGATTTACACAACCTTGGCCCTTGACCTCTGATCTTTCTCGGATTGCATCTAATGCTACGGAAGTCTGATTGAGGCAATCTCGGAGTCATTGAACTTCAATCGTCGCCCTGATTAGATTCGTACGGTTGGATCTTCAATCCGAGATCCCAAAATTATATTGCCCTGTCCCTTAATCACAAAAAGGGATAATTTAACCTATAATTTATACAATCTAACCTAAATGCATGATGATGTATTTTATGCAATATTTATAATGCATGATGCTTTTATAGACCTAGGAACATACATAAATAAGCATTTTAGATCAATTAGATGTGTGCACATCAACTATGTACCATCCTCAAAAACAACTTGAATAGCACAGGGGCCTATTCTAAGGATACCTATGCTTAATCCAGCATCTATCCATAGTATATCCAATCTTATGACAATATTCACACAAAGTTCCCTCTGCCACGACCTCGTCCGCCTCTAGAGGCACCCCGTCCTCTGGCACCTTGTCCACCACTAGTAGGTGGACCATGACCTCGACCAAAAGATGCCATGGCAGAAGAATCAGAACTGGGAACAAGGTCGGAGATCTCTAATCTCGAGAGACGAGCATAAATCTGTGCAGGAGTAGGAATCTCCTCAGAAGTCATCAATTGGTCCTTTACTGACTTGTATTCTAAGACGCAAAGTAGTGAGAAATTGTACCAATCGAATTGCCTCTCTGTTTTGCCATGACTGTGACATCAAATGTCAACAGCTAATATGTGTCCTGCTCATCCCATAGATTTTTGAGTGTATCATAACACTCCGCTAAGGGCATAGTTCCTTTCTTAAATGTGTAAATATCCTCAATCACATGATACAATTTGGCAATATTACTCTTCCGTGAATGGATCTCGTGCAGCACTTCCCACATCTTCTTTGCTGAGGCATAAGACATGACTTGTTTTGCAATATTCTCTTTCATACTATTCAGTATACATGTTGCAACCTAGTCATTATCCGCCTCCCAGTCATCCGTCTTTTTGGAGTCCTCTGGTTCATCCCTCAAAAGACTATATTTCTTTCTATGTGATCTAAAAAATCATGCAAAAGAAGTAGACCATAGCAAGAAATTGGAACCATCTAACTTGATACTAGTTCCTTGCATATGAGAAGGAACATTCGTGGTTGACACCTTGCTAGTAGAGTCACCAACAACCTCTTTACTATCAACCATGGTAGCGACTTCGTGTGAATCAACTCAACAATCAAAGATGACAAGCACTGCTCATAGGGATGCTCAAAGGACTGCAAACATAATCATTAGTCTGAAAAATACAAACTCAGGTCTGAAAAATGACAATTTCAGATGATATGGGGGCAATCTGCCTCTCTAGGGCATATACATGTTACCAAGGATTAATCAAACCTTAGTAACAGTACAAGAAGATACCTAGGAAGGCAAGATCAACACCAGCAGCCACCATCGGACTCCTCAAAGCCCATCAAGCAGTGGCGACAACGCTGTAGAGGCGAGGGGCGACGCTGCGAGTAGAATTGGTCACGCTATGGACAGAGGAGCAGCACTGGTGACGGTGGGGGCACTACTGTCAACACTACTAGCTCAAAGGGCTTCTTTGGCAATGCCCTTGGAGGGTTACCGGTGCAAGGGAAGGCCAGCGGATATCCCCTACGACGCTATGGAAGATCTCCTGTGGGATCTCCTCCTGATCTCCTCATGTGGAAGCCCTTAAACGATGGGGCATTGTTGGTGGAAGATTGATGGCACTGTGGCAGTCTCCTGCAAGATCTCCTGTTGGAGATTGCCTCTACCGGTCTTCACCGGAGAGAGAGGAGTGCAATGGTGGGTATGGAGGCCTATTCTCAGTGGGATATCGAGTGTTAGTCTAGGACCGCTGCCAGTGATTCAAATGCCGATGGCATGTCGGCCATTCCGTCGGCATACCGACGATATGGATGGCATGCCGCCATATGCCGAGGTGGGAGGGAGATTTGAACTACTGGATATGCAGGTGGGAAGGAAATTTGAAATGCCTGTTGGGGAGGGAAACCTGGAAATGGTTGTTCCTCCACACACACGCACCCACACACGCACGCGCGTGCACACCCACACACGCACGCACACACGCACGCACACGCACACGCACACCCACCCGCACCCGCACGCACACGCATAGAGTTTGAGTATTTTTTGACATCATTTTGAATATTTATGTGATTTTTTGTAGGCATGTTGTCGGCATTTCCACGGCATGCCCATCGACATGGCCATCGAATCATCGGCATGGTGTTGAAATCAGCATTTCAAACCTTATCGCTACTCTGGTAGCATGTAGGAGGAAAAGAGTTGAATCTATTACTGAAACCCTAGGCCTTCTTATATAGAGAGAGACTTAATGGGTAAAAATACAAGAATGTCCTTAATAATAAGAAATAGCAAAAATACAACTCAACTCTTAACATTTGGCATTTTTATTTGAACAAATAGGTGGGAGATGAGAGTGAGGTCTAGAGGAGAGGGGGGATGCGTATCCGTCGTTCGCTGGAGAAAGAGAAACAGAGAGCGAAGGAGAGGCCTTGTTGCTTCAAGTGCCTCGGGTAGGGGCACCTCGCAAAGGAATGCAGGGGACCCATCCACTACTTTAGGTGTAGATGTCTTGGACATCGGCAGGCCTATTGCCATTGGAGGTATGCTTCCCTTGCTAGGGCTCCGTTAAAGGTGAGGGAGACCAAGGGTCATTCGCCTCCCTTGTTGGGGCTCCTATGGCGGAGTGATTGCACAGCAATCATATGTCTTAATCAACCTAAATTAAGTTAGAATCTGGCTTAACTTATGAACAATACATGCATAAGCTACATATCTTGCATCATAACTCTTGTACTTAGATGTTTATAGGATAATGCTATTTTTCCATACTAATTGGTGTATAATTGAATTTGCAGACAATAAGGAGATCAGGAGATATCTTGAGATTGAATAAAAGCTGATAGAAGCTGGAGCTGTAGTAGAGCTGGAGCAGGAACTTGGAATAAAGCTTGGAATAAATGAAGAATAAAGACAGAGTAAGAGAGAGATAGACTAGATTACTTATGTGAGTAAATGCAGAAAAAAGGGGAAAAGAACTTAGGATATCCCTATCCATAGTTTCCTAGGATAGCCTTATCCCTGCTTCTATCCCTAAACCATCCCTCTATTAGGATAACAAACCTTAGAACCTAAAACATGGATCACACTATCCATGTTCCTGTCTCCACTATCCATAAACCCTATCCATTATCCTTATTCCTAATCCACACTCTAGAATCCTATTTAGGTCCATAGCACCATCAATTGACTCAATCTGAGTCAATTGGGTCAACCACATGCTAATCAGGTTTAGTTGGACCTGATTAGGCTAACCTAGGCTAATTAAGCTCATGGTAGCCTAATTGGAATCTACCTAAACTCAATCAACTAGCCCAAGCCCAATTGGGTGCATCCCTACTTGATTTGGTGCACTTGAACTCAATTAGATCCATTCAGGATCTAACTGACTCACCTCTACCCATACAACTCTAATTAGGCTCATTGGAACCTAACTAGACTTCACCTAGACTTATTAGATCACACCCACACACCTATTAGGATCACCTTAGCCTAATCACACACACATCCAATTAGACCTAGACCTACCCAATTAAACTCAACCTAATCCCACCTAGGTTAACCCAACGCACTTAAGACCTAAAAATACAACTTAACCCTATGAATTTTAAAACACAACACACCACCAACACCCCCCCTACAGTTAGTTCACGCAACCCAACCCCCCTCCCCTCCAAAAGTGGCGACACCCAACCTTTTGGGTGCACCAACCCTAGCCTCCCCTCCTTAAATAGGCCACCATAGTGGTTGCCCACTTCATCTCCTTCCTCCTCCCTTAGCCGGCCACCATTACTCTCTTAAGAGCTCTACCACCACCTCTCCAAGGCCGACCACCCTCACCTTAGGTGGCCACCCTCCCTTCCCACCACCTCTACCACACACGGCCACCAAAGCCTCCCTCTTGGGAGCACCTTTGGTGCCCATTTTTCTAATTCCTTAGATAGTTCTTCCTAGTATTTTTATTTTGCATGTTATGCTTGCAAGTATCTAAGTTTATTCTCTCTTTAACACGCCTAAACTCACCTTGAGTTCTAGACATGCTCCTCTCCATGTGGCGTGTAAATGGGTTTTTGTACCCAACGTCTAGCCACCACCATCCTCCAGTGCCGATGGCTCTATGAGCAATTCCGACAGGATGGCTTTCTGCTAGTGTAGTTTCCATTATTGTTATATTTTATTTCTTGTTCGTAAGCATTCCTCTATTTTTGTTCATGCGAATATTCATGTCATTTTGATTATTTGATGCAATGCAAGTTTATTTCGTTCTATTCTATGTTGTGATAAATTGATCTCGCACTATTTGATTTCACTTCGAAATCATCACCAAATCATACGCCCAATATTTAGATTAGGTTAATTGGTTGATCAATTTCACGTAGTTAGGTTAGTCATTTTAAGAATTATTTTTGCATTAAAAAAATCCAAGATCATCATAAAACAAAAATTCAAAAAAAAAGATGGCAACTCCCGCCCGCATAAGGAAATCAGTAATTGATCAAAATTTTCTCGATGTTACGCACATAATCTGCAAATTCCATGAAGAGTGTTACTTGTATGCCTTCTATATCTATTTGCATTATACCATGATTATGCGTTTCGAGAGAGTGACAGGAGAGTTTGCCGTTCACGAGGTTAGCCATCATCTTTAGATTAGGTTTTTAGGGCTAGTTAGCTTTAGGTGTTTAGATTCAAATAAGATTAGCCCTAATTGCAAAAGAAAAAAGAAAAAAACGTAAAAATCAAAACCATTTTCGCATATATCACCTTCCAAGGATCGACCGGGACTCACACTTCGAGTTTCGTTATTTTTGTTAGGAGTGATTTCGCGACTATACTATGACTCAAACTTTTAAAAATCGCGATTTCTTAACCTAACACAGAGGTAGAAGCACCTTGGTCATCGCAAGCATAGCCGCTAGAGGCGACTCTATCGAGGGCTTTGGTTGGTGATGTGATTGAAGGGAAGGTTTGAATGTCGAAGGAAGTGGAGGTGATACGGCGGCTCTTAGGCACAAGACCGGAGATGAAGCTGGTGAAGTTGGGGCACATGAAACTCATTCTGTTTAGTCTGCGGCAGGAGGAGCTTAGAAGTTTGGTGTTTACCTACATCAAGATTGGAGATGGAGGTGTGCGATGGTGATGGCCACATGGGGAGAGCCCCCTCTTTGGTCCTAGGGTGGAGTCAAATGGGAAGAATTGTTCTCAATGATCACAAATGTGTATAATGACCTTGGGAGACTTACACAGTAATGATGCAAGAGATCCACAGGATGACAGTAGAGGATCTGTACATGGTACTGAGACAGTGTTAGAATAGTTGTAGGATGTCGTGCCAACCAATCTTGACCGTCTAATTGCTATTCAAAAGGCATACCGTAGTTGTGTTAGATATCCAATTATAGAGGCCTTGTCTACAAAGGGTCTAGGTACTACCTTTCAGGAGTTCTCTTATGCTCTATCAGCTACGCAAATTCCCTCCACGTATCAGCAAGGCATGCTTGACCCAAAGTGACATCAGGCCATAGAGGACAAGATAGTTGCTCTTCATTCTCGCAATACCTGGGAGTTCACTCCCTTATTAAAGATTACAACAGTTGGGTGCAGATGGATCTTTACGATCAAGTACAATCCAAATGGGTCTGTTGCCAAACACAAGGCTACCATGTCACAAAAGGGTTCACACAAACATATGGCATGGACTTCTATGATACCTTCTCCCCTATTGTATGTCTTCCTACTGTACATATTCTGGTTTCTATGGCAATTCAGCGTGATTAGCCACTTCATCAGCTAGATATCAAGAATGCTTAATTTACAAGGATCATCATCAAGAGGTGTACATGCAACAATTCCCAGGCTATGAGGTTCAAGGGGAGTATATATACGGACTGAGGAAGGCCATGTATAGTCTAAAGCAGAGTCTTAGAACTTGGTCTCAAAAGCTCTCCAAGGTGGTTGAATCTATTGGTTTCCACAAGTCTTCGTCTGATCATTCCCTACTCATTAGGAAGACAGGGGGAGGTATTGTTGCGCTCCTAATTTATATTGATGACCTGATTATTAATGGAGATGACAATGCAAGCATTACAAAGGTTAAGAAGTGCTTGGCAAGGAGCTTTGTAATGAAGGACCTTGGGCTGTTGAGATACTTTCTTAGGATAGAAATTGCACATAACAGGAAGGGCATAGTTCTCTCTCAAAGGAAGTATGCTCTTAATTTACTTCAGGAGACTGACATGTTGGAAGCCAAGCCAACCAACATCCCCATAAATCCAAGAATCATCTGCATGTTAAGTCAAAGGCAGTGGACAGTAGACAATATAAGGGGCTAGTTGGCAAGCTCCTGTATTAGGAAATTGAGCCAGTTCGTGGAAAAGCCAACTAGGCAACACCGGAATGCTTGTTGCAATGCTGGTGCTGAGGTACTTAAAGAAGGCACCAGGGCATGGGATCTTGTTCAATAGGGGGACTTCTATGAGTATAGTGGGCTATTCTGATGCAAATTATGCAGGATGTTTAGCTAGCAGGAAGTCCACTACAACCTTCAATACGTATGTGCTAGGGAATCTTGTGACATGAAAAAGCAAGAAGCAAGCAGTTGTTTCTAGATCTAGTGCAGAGTCTGAGTACAGAGCCATGGCCTAGATTGCAGCTAAGATAATGTGGATAAGGTCGCTTCTGATGGACTTGCACATATCTATTAACACCCCTATGGAGATGACATGCGACAATCGAGCTGCTACATACATAGCAAATAGCCCCATGTTCCAATAAGAGGATCAAGCACATGGACATTGATTGTCATTATACTCGTGACTTGATCCAAAGGAGACTTGTTTACACTACTTCAATTTCTTCTGAGGACCAGACAACAAACATATTCACCAAGCCTTTGGCATGACCAACCTTTGATGCCTATTGTTCCTGAGCATGATTTGCCTCTGCGCTCCAACTTGAGGCAAAGTGTTGTATCCCTTCGGTCTATTTAGTTATGTTTTATTATTATTGTCTATGTTGTATTTTCTTATTTCTTTATGGGGTTGTTTTGTACTTTTCCACCTCTTTATAAATTGAGAAATAGGGCTTCTGAATAAAGGTTATGTAATTCAATTCATCCCACCGATCTGTCCCAGCAGTTTCACCATCAGCAGCAAGCCTCGAGGAGCGTACAGCATCGAACTAGTCTTGTGAGGCCCTCTTGTCACTACCAAAGCCAACAGTCACACTATTGGGTGAAGATGCAATCTCACCAACAGTAGTGTCTCGCCCAACAAAATCAACTTGCCTACACAAACATAAAGAACGAGCAAGCCCAACAGGAGAGAAGAAAATATCCAAGTTATTGAGCCCAAAAAGAAGTTGGCCCGAAAAAGGCTTAAATTTGATACTCACCAACTCCATATCCGAAGGCACCCTATATGATGCCAAGAAAATTGCCACATGGGCCTATAAAAAAATCTACCACATTAGCAGTAGCATCAACTTTGGTAGCACCGCTGGCCACATTAACAGCAGCATTAGCCCTGGGGGTACTGCCATGACATGTCATCCACAAGAGCCAGAAATTTGAGAACAGCACTGGGGTTAGCGCTAAGAATAGCTTCAACAACATTAGGAATAGGCCAGCGGTTACCAACCTCTCTAAAATTCATAGAACTAATTTTGGAAGGTCCAGCCTTGTAGAATTCAAAATTCAAACCACTGGATATTTTTCTACTTCCAAATCTAGCGAATACGCTACCCACCATGAATAGGCAGCTAATCACACCCACCTCTGACCAAGCTCCAACCATCGCAAGCCACCACCTCTGCCAAAGATGAACCATGGAAGGACCCCAGCGTGTTCGTCTCGAAGAAAACCACCCAGGAACAACCAGTAATCCTAACAATAGCACTCGGTGGCAAAGAATGACCACGAAGAATCTCTACTTCAACAAAAACCTGAGGCATATCACCATCAAAAATACCAACTCCCTCACACCACTTGACCCGCACGAATAAGGCATACTCCTCCAGAACCTCTCAACTCCTCAAATGCAGCAGAATACCCACAATTGAAAACCAAACCATCGGCCTCATAGGTGCACGATCATTAATAACACCATCGTACGAGGGAGAACTTCAACGAATCACACCTCCATCAAACTTCATCTCAACAAAATGCAAGCGCTCAGCATCCTCCAACAATCCAAACTAAAGCAACTTTGATGATAAGGATAGTTTCCACTCATTAGAAACAAGACCAAACTTCTCTAAAAAGCTTCTCACCTCCTCTTAAGAAAAATGGCCACCAACAAAAACACCAACAACCGCAAAGCGAAGAACCTCATCAAAGCACGTACCTCTAGAGATTTCATCAAGCACTACCTTAAGAGACGAAGGAGACAAGGGAAGGGGAAGAAGACTCTTCCTCCTCAGACATCTCCATTAACGGTGACCCACTCCCTTGCACGCCGCATAGACCACCAGATCACGACACTTCGCCACAAAGTGACCACAACTTCTACACTTGAAGCACACCACCACCCAGCGAGCCCTCTCCAGAGAGGATCGTGCCCTTCCAACTCCATGATCTTACTCAAAGGAGTAAAGGATGGCCTCGTCTGACATGACAACTTTGGCCAAAATTTCAATATTGAATTTCGAAAACTTCAACACCCCCAAAAATAGGAATTTCAGAGGCATACCAACGAAATGGTAGAATTCTATTAGAATAATTACGTTGTATTGAATTCATATTCATATAATTGTGTTAGAACTTGATAACCACTTAAATATTAATCCTATCAAAAAAAATATTAAAACTTTGAATCCTAATATTTAATAATCTAACTCAAAAAAATTTAAGAGAAAAAAGGAAGATTAGCGGAGATTGATAATCATCCAAATATTATTAATATAAAAACAAAAGGAACGGATTTATAGTATATCAAGCAACAACTCTAACAAGCCACACGCCCCTCTTACAACATTTTCAACCCATACCCATTCCTTTATGAAGATCATAGCATTTTGTTGACGCTAGGTTGACCACAAGGTAGCAATGGCCTTAACCTAACCCGCCGTGTTTGTATGGACCAAAGACCGAAAAGAGGCCCACCAAGTGTTGAACGACATAAGGACAGCCCTCCGAACACAAATGCATCACCAGATCACAGAAAACTAGCAAGCAAAGAAAAGATGATCCAACTCTCCTCAGCAACCCTACAAAAGGGACACAGCAAGTCTGAATTTGTAGCTTATCTCAACCGCAAGACGTTTGTAACCAACTTCTCTTCTAAAAAGCACAAAAAGATCTTGACTTTCAAGGGGATAGGCATCTTTCAAACCATATAACAGTTCTCCCACATCTGCTGCATTGGACCCTCCAATGAAAGCAACTTAAAAGCCTTTGAAATAGAAAAGTTCCTCTCTTTCCAGGCAAAACCATTTGCATGATCACCACCAACAAAAATCCTATGGAGCATCTCCAACAAACCGTACAACTCCAACAAAGAAGGTTCTAAAAAAGCCGGCTTCAACACAGGTAACCAAGAACCAGAGGTGACGCCCTAAACATCTGAAATAGATACATCCTTGGCAGGCATCAAACCAAACAAACAAGGGAAAAGATCTGAAAAAACCCCACATCTTAACCAATTATCCTTCCAAAATCGAAAGGAAACACCATTACTAATCTTTAGAACAAAAAGATCCAAAGAAAATCCATGTTGTATAAAAGGCTCCAAGACTTCACCAAGCTCCAAAAGGTTGATGGCCGAACCACCTTGGATCGCCTGTTTTGATCTACAAATCTCCCCCCAAGGAACCAGCTACAAGAAACGACCATCATGATTTGGCCCCTTGCAAAAAAATTGCTTTCTAGCAATCTCAAGTTTGGAAATAACCTTCTTAGGTGGTCTGAACATAGATAAAAAACCAACACATCCAACAAAATCGCCTTCATCAAAACCAACCTCCCACCACGAGAGAAGTCTCTCACTCCAACCTAATAGCCTCCTACCCAACCTCTCCTCCACTACCCTCCGATATGCCGCCACCAACCTATCCCCCTTCAAAGGAAGACCCAAATAAGCAATGGAAAGCCGAATGACGAGAATATCGAGAGCCATAAAGATCACATTCTCCTTTGCCCTATCCATGTGAAAGGGGACAACTGTAGATTTTCTTCCATTAACTAGAAGACTAAAAATATCTCCAAACATTTTTACCAACTGCACCACATGCTCCACCTGAGGAAGGCCTCCCTGAATGAAGAAAACTATATCATCCATGTACTGCAACAAAGGAGTACGTAAAGATCTGTCAAACCTCAACGAGAAACTAGAGAACAAATCCCCCATGCACGCCTTAAAGGCTAGAAATGCCGAAGTATCAACAACAATGATGAACAACAATGGTGCCAGTAGGTGGCCCAATCTAACACCCCTCTACGGCTAAGTCCAAGAACTACATGGCCTTCCATTGACAAGCGCTGAAAAAGAAGTCGTTGTAATACACCTCTTCATCAATTGAACCCAATGTTCAAGAAAACCCCTCCTCCTAAGAATCTCCCATAAGTAATCCTAGGAGACCGAATCGTACGCCTTCAAGAACTCAACCTTCCACATCAAGCCATGAGAACCAAATCCACTCCAGGAAGCAACCATCTCTTCAACTAAAACAAAAGAATTGCAGAAAGACCTTCTAGAAATGAATGCAAACAAAACAGGGGAAATCAATCCAATCCAGGGAGGACCAGGCACAACCGATTAGCAAAAACCTTAGCCACGATCAAGCAAATAGCATTTAACAAGGCAATCGGCCTGAAATCACTCAAAGAATTTGTGCCCTCCTTCTTTGGGAGTAAGAAAAGATAAAAGTGATTAAGCCACTCAAAATCAATATTACCATGAGAAAATTCACGTACCATCGCCACCACATCATGCCCAACAACATCCCAGAACTCCTTATAGAACAAGACATGGAGACCGTCCAGACAAGTAGAACCCTCAGCCTTAAGGCCACGCAAGGCAACTAGAACCTCATCCTCTAAAATTTCCCGAAGCAACTCCATCCCAACCCCATTTTCCAACCTCCCCATAGCTAGCAAACCCAACCTCCATTCCCCAAAAGGTCTCCACCTAGTAAAAGCCTGAAAATGCTCCATGATGGCCTAACAAATTTGCTCTCTACTGTCCAGAACCTCATCACCAACATGCAAAGAGGAAATCATTTATGACTGTTCTTCTAGAACTAGTAGACATATGAAAGAACCTCATGTTGGAATCACCCTCCCTAAGCCACAGTTGCCTGGATTTCAACCTTCAATCCATCTCCCTTTTCCGATCCTCCTAGATAACATGCCGAGCACTAGTCCTTTCCAACTTCACTCTACTCCATTTGTCCCAAACTTTCTTTCCCATCAAGCCTAGCCAAGGCCTCCAAAGCTTTCTTCCTTGTGCTATCGTGCCTCCTTGTAACCACCTTCCTAAAATCAATCAACACCTGCCTAATTGCCTTGATTTGGGCAACCAAGGTGCGAGTAACAAAAGTGGAAATAGGACACCACACCACTTCTCCTAAATGACTTCATAGAAACCAAGTCCAACAACCAAGACTTCTGGAACTTGAAGTACGTTGAGAAGGACCCAACGTCACCATTATCCCGCACCAAAGGTGTGTGGTCAAAAAAAGGTCTCACCATCGTCAAAACCACAGCCCCATAAGAAGCTTCTGCCAGAGAAATATTGCAAAAAAAACGATCTATGTGAGAAGCCAAACCAGAGCCATTCCTCCAAGTAAAATATGCCCCTAAAATCGAAAGATCAAGCAACTCGAGCTCATCAACAAGTTGGTGAAACTCAATTGAAGACTCATCCAACCTACCTCTAAACCAATTATTTACCATAAAAGCAAGATTAAAATCTCCCCCTAACAGCCAAGGGCAACCATCAACAAACTCTAAAGCCTATCTCAACTCCTCCCGCAATACCACCCTAGAAGTTGCCTCAGAGGGATCGTACACACTAGAAAAGGTCCAACTCCCACCATCAGAAATCCGGGAAATATTGCAGTAACCACCTGTGAAGCTAATCTGAAGCTCAAGAGATGATAAAGACTACCCTTCCACCTGAGAATTTGTCTGCCAGATCTACCAACAACGTCAACGTCCAACATATCAAAAAAATAATCGCCACAAATACTCCACTTGGATACCTCATCCATCCCTTCTAAATATGTCTCTTGCAAAAGCGCAATATTCATTCTCTACTCCACCAAATACCTCTTCAACAGAGACCCTCCAAGCCAGATCCCAAAGACCCCTCACATTCCACATTAGTACTCTAACCATGAGTAGCAACAGGGTCCCTACGAAACACAAATGAGGCACCTTCTTGAGATTGAACACCTTGGCCACTCAAATCTCCACATTTAACCCCTTATCTTCACTAACCATTGACTTAGCTTTCACAATTTTCCTCTTATAGCACAAACGGTGCCTCAGATTACTCCTCATGAAAATAGATTGGCATGCCCCAGACTTCATAGACCCTGACATGGACGACAAGCCACATCTCCTAACCATAATAACCTTAGAAACATCTCGTTGAACCTTCAAACCAACCTTTTGCGCAGCAACCTAATCCTAATCAGCAAAAGCAGCTTCAAGAGGAATAAACGATGGTGCAACGCCAGCCACCCCAACACTTGCCCCAGCATCGCTAGGACCAGTACCAACTTCCACCCAATCCTGACATCCCCCTTGTCAACCTCATCACCAAAGCGGGCAACAACACTGCCAGTCGAAGAAACCTGGACTGCAATAGAAGCATGACTCACATGGCCACCCGAAAAAGGGGCCAAATTCCTACATAAATTGAGAGCACAAGTAGGCCCAGCAAGAGAAGAAAGAAAGAAGCATCTAGGTTATCAAGTCCAAAAAGAAGTTGATCCGAAAAAGGTTTAAACGGATACTCACCAACTCTAGATCCGAAAACTCCAGATCCGAAGGCACCCTATTCAACGCCCAAGATAATGCCACATGGGCCTAAATTGAAATGTGCCACATCGACAGGATCTATGTTGAGAATTGGACCGCCAACAACATCATTAACCATGTAATCAGTGTGATTTGCATGAACAGCCTATTCTTGGAATCCCTTTGAAAAATTTAGGAACCAATTTTGGAAACTTTAGTAGCGCGATCAACCTTGGGATTTGGACTACTAGTAACATCATCTACCACGCAATCAGTGAGATTTGCGTTAACCATAGAATCAGCCTGTTGATGGAAATCATTTCCAAAAATTGTGGAACCAATTTTGGAAGGTCTAGCCATGCGAGATTCAAAATTTAAATCCCTTCGGATATTTTTAGGCTTCCAAATCTAACAAGAAATCTTCCTCACCGAGGCAAGAGACCGACCACCGCCACCTCTGGCCTATCTCCAGCCACCATGAGCAACAACCTGAGTAAAAGAAGCTCCATGGAATGGCCCACAGATAGTCATTTCAAAGAAGACCACATAAGAGCACCCATTAATCCTCACAACGGCCTTCGTAGGCAAAGAATAGCCACAAAGAACCTCAGCTTCCATAAACACCCGAGACATATCTCCCTTAAGAAGACCAACCCCCTTACACCACCTAACTCGCGCAAATGAAGCACACACCTTCTCCACGACCTCCCAACTCCTGAAATGAAATGGAATGCCCACGAACAAAAACTGAATGGTTGGCCTAACAGGCACACAATCGGCAAGAGCACCATCATTCAACGAAGGGGGTCTCCAACAAATCACCCCTCCACCGATCATCTCCACAAAGCATAAACACTCAACATCCTCCAATAACCTGAACATAAGCAACCTTGAAGCAGAGAAGAAAGAGAGCCTCCAACCACCAAAAACAAGACTGAACTTTTCTAACAAACTCGTAACCTCCTCCAATGAAAAATGACCACTAACCAAAATACTAACAACTGCAAAATGAAGTGCCTCATCAAGACAGTCACCTCCAGAGACTTCACCAAGAACCACCTCGAGAGCCAGAGGGGCCAGAAAAGGAGGCGGAACCTTCCTCCTTAGGCAATGATGACCAACTCCTTTACACACCACACAAACCACCAGATCACTTCAGTTTACCACCACGTCCTCGCGACTCCTACACTTGAAGCGCACCACTGCACAAGGTCCTTCTCCAGAGAGGACTATCCCTTTCCAAGCATCCCTCTCATCTCTTCCTTTTGTCCAAGGCCTTCCTAACTCTATAAAATATATAGATCAAACAATCGTAGAACTAATTAATCTATCATAAACTCATGGATCTATAAATATAATTGTTAAAGCCCCACAACAAGATCTAAATCTAATGATTGTAGCTTAAATCTAGCTTAGAGAATAAGAAAAATATATTTTTTAAATTTAAAAAAACTAAATTATCTTAAAGATCTAACAAGTAGGGAGAGAAAACACTTGCAAGAGTTCTTACCACTCCAATAAGCATGCAGCAACAGTAATGGGTAGAAATGGGTTACTAAGTCGCCTGTGTCAATATTAAAATATGGTAACAGTCTAAGAATCATACCTAGTACCATCCAGTTTGCCGAAATCGTTAACATATTATTATGATATTTGGCAAGATATTGATAATACTCTTACATTTCGACATTACATGTAATCATACCTAGTACCGTCCATTTCGTCGAAATCATCAACATATTATTTCAATATTTGGCAAGATATTAATGACACTCTTGCATTTTGACATTACATGTATGTTGATATGACCTAACATAAAAAAAAAGCCATTTCGTTGACATGTTGTGAACATCGTGGCATTAAGAGTGGCAAGAATGCACGAGGAAAGTTTCATAACCTCAAGGCAGTGCACATGCATGAGGAGAGTTCTAGAGAGTTCCAATCATGTTATTATGTCTGTTTAAACGGGGTACTGCATGTTATTCCGATTAGCTTGCAAAATCTAGTGCATCATGCCATTTGCATGGTGATCAACACTATTTCAATCACTTTTAGCAACTTTCTATAGGATTGACAATTCAAGTAGTAGATGGGAGACATTCTGCCATCACTAATCAAGAGATGGTTACCCCAACCATGCAGTTGACAGCTATTCTCCATGTCCCTAATCACTTTTTGTTTATGCAACAAACATCTTGAATGATAGTGGTGATGTTAGTTTGTCAATGACATCATACTTTTGTTTTGAAAAGTAAAAAGGACGACTACCAAAGGTTAGTAGTCATCTACTTCATTTCATTAAATCACCCAATAGATTACAGCCACTACATCCACATATTAGACAATACATGCGCCCCATTCACAACATTTTCCACCCATCTCCTCATCCCCCCTTCAAACAATAGCATTACACTAAAGCCAAATAAACCATAGCACCGCCATTGCAAACACCCACATAATAGTGTTCATTTACAACCCACCACAGAAAGAGCTTCAAAAACCATCCTCAAAATTAATAATAGCCCCAAAAGGGTTCAAAACCTCCCAAATTGCAATAGAGAATTGACATTGCCAGAAAAGACATGGAATGTCTTCATACAACATCATACTTAATGGTGATGATACTCGAGATCCATGATTTGAAAAAATGTGTGGTTAAGAACTTTGTGATTAAGGACTTAGGCTCACTTCGGTATTTGGGATCGAACTTACCCGTAGCAAACGAGGTATAGTATTACCCAATAAAAAGTATGCTAGCACATATCGCTATGATCCAAAAGCTCATCTTTATGATGAGAATGCAACACTTGTTAATGCCCATTAAGAATTTAGTGAGGAAGCTTCTATGTTTAATCATAACGCATCCTAACATCTCGTTAGTAGTTGGGAAGCTAAGTCAATCAATGCAAAGCCAACCAAGATACATTGAGATGCAATTATGATGGTACCCAGGTACTTGAAGTTGTCTCCAGGAAATATTACAAAAGCACCTCTCTTGACATTGCTTTTTTTTAAGAGAATGGGTGGTTATCCGGTTGATAACCACCCAGAAAATATATTAATTAAAGGTCAAGCAAAAGGGCCAAAATTACAAAGTTGTTGCCCAAATATTGACTAAAGTAGAAATACAAGAAATAAAGTTCTCAAGGTAGGGATGCTACCCTTTAAAAATAGCTGCATTTCTTCCAAGCCAAATGCTCCAAAGCTTCGCCAATACGTTTGCCTTTTCTTTCTTCGTCCTGAAGGCATTCGATCTTCCTATAAGGTTCCCATTTCTAAAAGACCTCCAAAAATCAACCTGACTAGTGTACATTATCCAAGGAAAGCAGAAATGGCCCCATACCTAAGTAGAGAACGTACACTCAAAGAACAAGTGTTCAATGTCTTCATTTTCCATTTGGCAAAGTGGACACACCACGTCTGTCTTTGCCACCCATTTAGCTCTCCAAACTCTTGTCATAAGTCTTCCTCTTCTAAGCAACCATGCAAAGATCTTTATCTTCAACAAACATGATACCGACCAAATCTATCTACAATCCCTAAGAAAACCAACATCTCTGATCGCCCTCCCATTACCCATCCTTCCATAAGCCTTCCTAACAGTGAACTCTCCCTCATCCGACCTAAATGCATCCATGGCATCTTCTAAATGGTACCCTTCCAGCTCTACTACATCCACTGGAGTTCCTGAGTCCTCTGGTCTAAAAAATTTCCCACAAACGTGGGACTCCAAGCACCCTCCCAGCAATCACTAACCTTCACATGTTGGTCAACAACCAGCAAAAACAATCTAGGGAATTGATCCCTAAGCTTTCCAAGTTCCATCCAATTATCCAGCTAAAACATAAAAGAATTGCCCATGCTTACCTCAAGGGAGAAGAAATTTTGCACCTTAGGCATTACTAACTACAGGCCCTTAAGGAAGTGAAAAGCTCCAACTTGAGGCGACTCCAACAGGTCCTAGCTCCTAGAGGTTCCATAACAGGCCTCAACAACCCTCCCAACAAGATCTTGTCTGCAACCCATCAACCTGGCAACTCATTTTGTCAAAAGACTATCATTTATTTGCCTCAAATCTCTAACTCCCAATCTTCCTTCATTAAAAGGCTTGCAACCATCCTGACTCCTTTTCCAGTTGAACCATAATTGGTCTAAAAGAAATCTCTCATCAGGGTAGAGATCTTTTTAACATTCTGTGCAATCTATAGAACAGAAGTAAAATAAGAGGGCATTTAGGCTAACACAACCTTCAACAAAACCAATCTTCCTCCCTTAGATAGGACCTTGGAGGACCAACCCACCAACGTCCTCTACAATCAAAGGCTTCCATTCTTGTAAAGATATTCACTTATCAGACAGTGGCAGTCTTAGATTAGAAATTGGCAATGACCCCTCCTCAATGTGTAACTCTGCACTACAACCCCTAGCCTCTTGGGTGGACATCTGAAATGGAACAAAAATAGATTTGAAAAAAGTAATCTGCAATCCCGATGCCTCTCCAAAAATTTCCAAGCAAATTCGTACCCTTTTCGCTTCATCTTTTGAGCTTTCAACAAAAAAGAGGGTGTCATCTACATATTGAAGCAACTAGATCTAACTTCCATTCCCTGCAGAAAAGCCCTTAAACAGATTTCTCTCACAAGCTCTAACTGTAGATCTTACCAAGGCATCCGCTGCTATAACAAATAGCATTGAAGCCAAATGGCACCCTTGTCTAACACCTCTCCTAGGTTGAATCCATCCACCTACCAGATTGCCACTTATAAGGACGAAGGAGGTTGTTGTCACACAACACTTTATCCAATCCACCCATCTAGGAGGGAACCCCCTTCTAAAGAGAGAAGCTCATATGAAAGACCATTGAACCGAGTCATAGACCTTACTGAAATCAACCTTCCACAAAAATGCCTTCTTCCTCCTCTTCCAAAAAGCCAAACTCTCCGAAGCAACCACATATCCATCTAGAATAATCCTTCCAGGAACAAATGCAATTTGCACAGGAGCAACAATCTCTCCCAAAAGACCTCTCAACCTGTTCACGAGAACCTTTGCCACAATAAGATAAATGGCATTAGATAGTGCAATAGGTTTGTACTCCTCAATGGCTTTTGCACCTTCCTTCTTCGGGAGTAGAAACATGTAAAATTTATTCATTCTATTAAAACCCTAGTTGCCAGCAGCAAACCCATAAATCACTTGCATAACATCATCTTTAATTAGAGGATAGAATTCCTTACAGAAATGAACAGGAAAACGATCTAGACCAGGACATGCATCATCATTTAACTATCACACTGCCTTCCTAACTTCCTCCTTCGAAAAATGTATAATGAGCTCCTCTGCCTGTTCCTCTGAGATAGTTGGGATGTCTGTCCCCAACAATCTCCACCTCCCTCTCATTCTTCTCCCTATAAACTCTCTGAAGTAATCAGCACTCACCTTCCCCAATGTCCCTTTATCACAATAGTCAATGCCATTCATCCTCATCTTTTCAATCCAATTTCTCTATCTCCTAGCAAAAGCCATCAAATGGAAGAATTTAATGTTAGGGACCCCCTCTTTCAACCATCTCTGCCTAAAGTTAGTCTTCCATTCAACCTCTTACCTTCCTATCTTCCAATTGCATAGTTTGTAAGAGTGTCGCTCTACTTTACCGTCCTTACTCTGACAACACCCTCATATCGTCTTCCCTGTCAAGGCTAAAAATCTCTATTAACACCTCGTTCTTCATATTGTTCCTCTGTTCTCTTACTTTTTATAGGTTTTCAGAAACATCCTCAACCCATGCAGTTTGCCTACTAATTTAACCCTTACATATCCTTCAAGCTGGATAGAGCTCCATTTCTCCTCCGCCTGTCTCCTAAATCCCTCCTCCAGAAGCCAAGACCTACCAAATTTAAAGTAGGTCTCGCATCTCCGCTCCTCATTCAACTGCCACATCAGGGGTGTATGATCTAAAAACAATCTACAAGGGGAACGGCCTGAAGCAGCTCCACACTACAAAAGCAAAGAATATGCCAACTCAAGATATTTGCTTAGCAAAGCTCCTCCAAGTGAATGCACACGAGTTGCGTAGCATATCTACCGAACCATATGTAGAAACGAAGTTAGCAAATGCCTCCAATCCCTAATCTCTTCTCCCCTGTCATCCTATTTGTCCTCTTGAAGCAAAGTAACATTAAAGTCACCTCCTATAAGCCAAAGGCAACCCTGAAATTTCTCAACCACCTGTCTAAGATCTTCCCAAAGCCTTGAATGTGCTCCATCGTTGTTGGGACCATAGACCACAAACAAAACCAACTTCATGTTACCCTGTCACTTCATCAGGTACACTGTCACCACATGGGAGCCCAAAAGAGGTTCTTCCAAAATGAACTCCTCTACCTATCCCAGTATAATCCCCCAGATCTTCCAATTGCATTCAAGGCACAAAGCCCCTCCAAGTGACTTTCATTAATCTTCCTCCAAATCTAATTAGAGACCTAGGAGTGGTGTCTATAATGAGTGTCGAGTCTGAGTATCGTGCCATGGCTTAAACTACTATAGAAATGATGTGGATATAATCTATGCTATTGGATCTACATATTCCCATTAGTTCTTCCATGGAGATGCAATGTAACAACAAGGATGCTACCTATATTACAAATAATCATGCATTCCATGAAAGGACAAAGCACATTGAGGTGAACTACCATTACACAAGAGATCTTATTCAGAAGGAGCTTATTCGAACCACCCACATCCCTTCTCAAGATCAGACAGCATACATATTTACCAAAACACTTCACAAGGCTTTATTTGATAGATGTTGTTCCAACTGAGTATGATAGACATCTATGCTTTAGCTTAAGAAGTGTTAAGAGTTGGCTCATTTTCATGTTTCTTCATTTCCTTCTCTTCCTTTCTTATTTTATGAGGGTCCACTTGTAACTTTTCCCATCCTCTATATATTGAGGATTGGAGTCTCTCAATAAAAGTGATCTTCTCATTTCTTCTAAAGGTTAAATTTTTTGCTTGGCTACTTCAAAGTGAAAGATTGTTGACAGAGATATAAAGTTTGTCTCAAAGTTCGATGAGGTGTGTTCTTTATGTAGAGGTCAACCAAGGAATTGTTTGCACTTGTTTTTCGCATGGCCATTTGCAAGGAGATTTGAAAATGGCCAGACATTGGTTTGATCGACCCCTCTTCCATCTCAAAGTTTTGGGGATTGTACGACAATGGCATCTTTAGATCCAAGAAACAAAGGGCTCATCCTTTGGTGACTTTGTGGGCATTGTGGCTACAAAGGGATAGTATCATTTTTAGAGGGGTGCGTGCATATGTGCAAAACGTATTTCTTTAAGCGCGGGCCTCTAGGGAGATGTGAAGAGTGCTACAATTGAACGACATGCCCTTAAAAAGATGTAACTTGATAGTCTTGATTTGACCATTTGATGGACGTGGAGGATCACTAACCTCAAGTAATCCTCCATTTACTTTAAACAAAAAAAATCAAATATTGTCATATTGTGCCTTTCAGGATTTATAATAATCGTTATCAGATGGGAAATACTCGAACAGAACAGAGAATACTATCACCACCTTTAAAATAGATATATCACGTGCATGATCACCTCTTGATGGAGAAGCTGTTCACTGCCATAGTTTTTGGCACTTGCAACTCCTCCTCAAAACACAGAGGAAATATCACTCATCGGAGGAAAACACTTGCACAAACCATCTGAGCCCTTACGAAACGATAGTACTACAGGCAACACGGGAATAGTTCAGTGGTAACGGCATTGACAAGGTTGTTCACTCCCCAAGTCTACCTCCAGATTCCCGTTACAAATAGCACCATCCCGCTTGTCATCCTATTGGTTATGGGTTCTTATCCCATGGCTACCATATTTTCCACCAAAATGCCAATTTATTGCATCCATATCGCCACCAAGGACCCCAAATGCTTTTACCCAGAGATTTCCCAAGTGGATTCTGTGCATTTCCCCAGACTTGATCTTCCAAACTTCTGGATCATTGATCAAACCAAAAGAAAATAAAAGATAATAATAGCAGCACTCCCGTAACTTGCATCATATATATGTGGACTTTACATACTTCTCCTATTGACGTCCTCAAGGTTGTTTGTGGGCTTCATGGAAAACCAATCATAACAATGACATCTTGAGGATTGGTTCTCTTCCTTTAACATGAACCGCCAATCTTAGATATACGAGAACAAATAACACCTAGAAGCTACAAGAGGGAGAGCGATCGAAAGAACTCAAAAGAAACGGCATCAAAGGATCGACCGTTCCACAAATAATACAGCAGTGAGACCACATCACACATAAAATAAAATCCAAACACACGCACACACAAAAATCCTCCTCATACACTGGAAATCAACCGATCAATCCAAACCCACAAACTGCAGAGATCACAACAGTTAACGATCAATGGAGGAATCCAAAAGATGCGATCCGATTAGCCTGGACGTACCTCGGCGATTCGCAGCGGGAGGATGGGGAAGGAAAGATCGACGAATTTGGGGTTTGTAACAGTTACGCACAGGTTTTTTTGAGCGGCCACTCTGCAGTTTTTTTTGTCAAACGGCATCTTGAAAACATGTGTGATTACTCAAAAAGCCCCGAAAGGTTCGTATTTGCATTAGCTTCCCTCAACAATCATCAATTCATTTACACAGTAACCTTGGGGGAATTTACATTGGTGATATTGAAAATCATCAAAATTATTTTTCATTGAGTTACACATATTGTTATTAATATCATTAAAAAGTATAATTTTTTACAAAAATATCACTTAGGTTAACATCTATGTAGTTTTGGTTAACAAACATTAAGTCCCCTTTTCCTCCTTCCTCCCCCTCTTTGTCTACCCTTCTCTCAACACCATAACCATCACCACTACTAAAACATTATCAACAACAACACAAACAACAACACCAACAATGGTAACAACAACACCAATAATAGCAACAACAAACTTACACCAACAACAGCAGTAGCAACAAGAGATGGGCACCCGCTACTACCACCACCCATGGAGACCCAATGGTAACAACTAAAGCAGAAGCTTGCAAGGGCCTCCTCCTTCCTCCGGACCACCATTGTACACTCCTCCATCCAAAGCCTCACAGTCGTCAACAAGCTCGACCACACACCACTCGAGGTTGACAACAACAACAAAGCCCACAAGCCCCTCCCTTTCTCTAAACCCTTTTGCCACTCATCCTCCTCCCCCTATTCCTAGGGATGCAAGCGGGTCAGGTTCAAGTCAGGTTTGGCTAAACCCATACCCATAGCCATTTACAAAATTCATACACATGCCCTACTTATTTACCTATCAGGTACAAAAATCCAAATCCATACTCATATCCATCTATCCATCGGGTACCCATTTATAAATTGATCTTACAAACAAATCGTGCCAAATTAAGGTTAAAGAAAAAGAAAAATCTATAATATAATTCATTAATTATTTATTTTTAACAAGAACATAGGAGCTCGGGTTACTCTAATTTTATTAATCTCTACTAAAATTATTAAAAAAAAGAACTCTTTAAGAGGAATACATCAAAAATAAAAATATAAAAAATACAAAGAAAGAGTACCTTTCAAACAAAAAATCTCCATCTCCAAAATAAATGTTTAATGGAAGCTTCAGAAGCATTCTTAACCTTAAAAATCATGGAGAGAACCATGAGGAAGATTAGGATTGGGGGGATGAGAGACTTAGGGTGGGACTTATATATCAGGCAAATGGGGATTTTATTCGGGTATTCAAGTAAGGTAATCGGGTATAGATTCATATCCATACCCAACACACAATCGGATTTTTTTGGATAAAACTCATACTCGAACTCTATCGGGTTCAAGTCGGGTTTTACCCATTCTTTTTAGGTCGGGTTGGGTTCGGTTTACCAAAACTTACAACCTTGCCCGTTTCGCTTCCTCCACCCCACTCCTCACCCTCACCCTCATCTCCATCTTCACCTTCCTCTTCCTTTACCTTAAAGATAAGGTACCCATCTCGAGAAACCTCCTCCTCCGCCTCCCCATACTCACTTTTCGTGGGGGATGAGTTTGTGCTAACCACATGGGATCGAAGACCTCCCTTTCCTCCAACCTCGCAGCCTCCCATCTCTCCGTCCACATAATCCTTGCCCTCGCCAAGGGGGAGACCCTCAAGCAACTCATCACCATCATCCTCACCGACCCTTCCCCCTTCAATAGCCCTATGCTTTCCTTCTCCAACAACGTGTGGATCGACCAATTCCTCTCCCTCAAACCCTCCTTCAATGAGGTAGCCCCCAAGAGCTTCAAGATCGAGGGAAAGGAGGTGGACAATTGTAAAGACCCGTTCTGATTTGAGCCTTTTAAGACATCTGGAGTATCAGTCAAACATCTGGATCCCTTCCCGGATGTCTGGAAATTGAAAAATCTGTACACACCTTGTGGTCTGCGCGCAGGTGACGTGCAGACTCTTCTCCTCTCTCTCCTTCCTTCTTCTTTTTCCCCCTCCGAACCCTAACCCCTCGGCTATAAAAGAGACCCCCTTCCTCTCCTCTCCACTCCACCACTACCACCACCTTCCACTCCACTGTCGTGAGCTGAGGCGCTCGCGAGAGAGAGAGAGAGCGAGGAGGAGGAGCAGGCGTGAGGAGAAGGAGAGGGCCGAGGTCGTGAAGCTTCGTGGAATTTCGCCGGAGGTTCGCACGGCCACCGTGGCACGTGCGGGAGGAGGAGAACGTTGGGGCGTCACCCCGACATTCTGCAGCAATCGGAGCTGCAGCGGAGCAGAAGGATCTGCGGCGGAGCGCAACGAATAGAACAGGAGCGTGGTCTGGTACTAGAGTTTTTCCAGTATCAGACGTTCGGAGTGCCTTCCGGACGACTGGCTGGACATCTGGCGTCGACACCAGACGTCTGAAAGTGGGTGTATTGCGAAGGTACATCTTCCTCGCGGTTACGGCCATGCAGGCCGCACCACAGATGTGATCTGTTTGGCTAAAAGAAGGTGCTGCTCTGTCATGCGCAGGAGCAACTTTGGGAAGGTGCACAGCACACCCTTCCATGCTTTTCAGACGTTTGGAATTGCTTCCAGACGGTCACGGCAGAGTCCTAAACATCTGAGATCATCACAGGAGCTTGAGGTGAGTCTCTGTGACTTTTAAGACGTCTGGACTTGTTTCCAGACATTTGATTTGGGTCTGTAGACACGTTTTTGACCCGTTTAGGATTCGATTGGGATCAATTTTACGCAAACAAAGTATCTGTGGTTTCCTTGTAAATTCCTCTACATATTAAAAACCTTTATACACTGTTCTGAATCTTCCGTTGTAGTGTGTTACTTGGTATAGGACTTCGACCTGTTGCGTGTCTAGGGCTTGTAGAGGTGCGTGGGCCTGCAATTCGAGCCCCCAGTACTCCTGGATTGTTTGGTAGAGTGGCCCACCCCTGTTCTACTTATAAAATATGAAAATTAGACAACTGGAAACCTAGGATGTGGCATGAACCCTAGGACGAGAAATGGTTGAACCGATTGTTTGCATAATTGGAATTGTATTTACAAATGAATGAGCTAAATTGTTAGCAACTGCCTGTTAATGAATACGAGCTGCCTGTTAGAATATGAGCTGCATAAGATAACTAAACAGTTACCCATGATATCACTTATTGCATGTATTAAATTGTGGAAATACGAGCTGCATATGTATAAATGAGAACCGAATTGTGAATGATGAAACCTGGATTGGAATAATATGGTGAACATGAGCATGAACCCTACGGGGAGTTAGGAATAGAGCTCCTGTGGATAAATGGAAAAGCCTGGAATGTGGATGGGAAGTGTGCTGGCCCTTGAGTATGTGGTACCAAAGAGAACGACTGTCCCCTTTTAGTGTAGAGCGGAGCTAGCTGCCCTTGGGTTGGGACCCGGGGTTAGGATTGGACACTCTACATCGACTTCTGTTGGCTCTCGCGTACACGGTACCAAGGCGAGCTACTAGTATAGAGAGGGAGCTAGCCACCCCACGGGGCCTAAGGTTCAGCTAGCCACTCTACATCAACTTGTTAGGCCCTCTGGGCAAACCGGGGTAGTCAGACGAGGGTGCGTGACTGTGGAGGGGTGAGACCCCTGTTTGGTTCTGAGGGGCTAGACCCCTGTTTCTGAGAGGGCTAGGCCCTATACTGTTCCGTGCTGTACTTTGGGCGTACCTACTAGCGGAAACGACTGACCGTATGCCAGTGCGGGGTAGCTACCCGTGCGCTTATCGCGCATGCTGTAGTCACCACTACATTTGTCAGTGACCTCAGGGTGGTTGTCTGGGTGTAGGACTACCACAGGGGGACTCTCCCGGCCAGAAGAGCACCACGTGTACCTTCTACTCTTCAGAAAAAACTGCAATCAAGATCGTTCCCACGAGGAACATGTAAGATCAAGAAAGAAACCTGAAAGTAAACCAATGAGGTGAAAGGAAATTACCTGTAAAATAAATAATTGGAAAATAATAAATATACTTGCTAGTTTTTACTACTTTAGATAGTTGGTTACCACTCTACTCAACGTTCGCTAACTCCGTTTTCTCATAACACTGTTCAGGTCCAAGAGTTGAGTAGCCCGAGCTACTGGCTGCAGAGGGTGCTGGGCCCAGTCGAGCTTAGCCGTAGTTTTCCGTACTGTTGTTGTACTCTCTTTTTGCTATAGTGAGTTTCAGACTTTTTTTTAATGTTCCTGTTACTGTTACTTGTGTTCTACTTTCCTGTTGTTGTGGTGGTATGTGAAATTCCCTACCAGGAGGGGTGACGTAATAAAATTGCGGAATTGAATATAATATCACAGAATAAACAAACAATCGCACAAGTACACAAAGATTTTTAGGTGGAAACCCAAACCGGGTGAAAACCACCACCTAACCCTCTCGAGTTAGGATTTTCCGATCAACCTAGTTGATCAAATCCACTAAACGAATCACTTTAAAACGAGGGTGATTCAACCTCAGTACAACCACGCTACAAGTACGAGGGCAGCGTTCCTCAACCCCTTCTCTCCACGAGAAGGATTTTGTCCCACGAAGGAGACGGGAATTCGCAAAGCGAATACCCAACCAAATAACAAAGATAAAATAAACAATAGTCCTATAGAGCCAACAAAATAATTGAACCTAGCTTCTATAGGAAATAGGAAACTCCCCTTTGCAAGGAGTGCGTCGACGATGACGCGGTGCGTGTGCCACGCGATGGCGCTACGTAGCTCTAGTGAACAACAGCGGGAGAGCGGGCGCGCAAAGGGAATGATGCTCTCAAGATGATGGAGCTTGAGCTTGGAGAGCAAGAACTTCTTGTACACAAGAGTGTGAAAGTGTGTAGCTAAGTGTATCCAAGTGTATTTCTAAGTGTCTCTTATGTGTTTTTTGTGTTGCAAAGGCTCCCCTCTATTTATAGAGGCCTTAGGAAGGCTTTGGAAGGCTTAGAAAGGGTTCTATAGCCGTTGGGTGCAAAGTCCAAGAGAATCAGGCCGAAATCAGGACAATGATTACATTTGACAGGGTTATCAGACGTCTAACTCTGGCATCAGACGTCTGGAAGGCCACTTTAAGACGTCTGATTTCAAGGTCAGACGTCTGATTCTATGCGGGTTTCTCCCTGACTTGAATCAGATCTAAACAGGGTTTTTGTGCAAGTCCATCAGACGACATACAGGACGTCTGGCACTAAGTCTGGACGTCTGGAAACCTACTTTTACTGTGGGAATTGATTTCCAAACGTTGCAACGGCTAGAAAATCTCTGAGAAGAGATTTTGGGTCAGCCGAGGCAAAACGGTCATTTATCAGACGTCTGGACAGTCCTATGGACGTCTGATAAGGCTCTAACGGTCATATTCTTGAGTGCCTACTAAGCTAGCCAACGGTCCACTAATTATACGTCTGGAAAAATCATCAGACGTCTTCTAAGACGTCTGGACTAAGGTCTGGACGTCTGATTTCATCAAACAGAACTAGTTATGTCCAGCCTAACAGTTATCAGACGTCTGAAACAACAGTCAGATGTCTTACAATACTTTATCAGACGTCTGATTTTGGAATTAGACGTCTGGAAGTGCTGTTTGAACCCTATATTGGTTTTCTAAGTATTCTACAGAAAACCTAAGTATCCTAGGGTTGTGCCGGTGTTCCTAGGACTACTGTTAGGGTTCTTTGAGGCTCTTTAACATGAAATATCTAAGGAAATAAAGAGCAACAAAAGAAATGAAAAATACAACAAGTACAAAAGAAGGAAATCTATCATATTCTTCATTTCCTTCCATCTTCAATCTTTCGCTCCATGTGAACCTCCTCTGTTTTCCGTCAAGCTCCTCCAATCCGTCCTGGATGCGAGCTCGAGTTCCGTCTAAACACGTCTTCATTTGCAATTGACCTGAAATCTAGGACTCAAATTGCAAATGTTAAATAACACGTGTTTTGTTATCATCAAAACAAATGATCGTGGTGCTTTAGCACCAATAATCTCCCCCTTTTTGATGATGACAAAACCGTAAATAATAATGCATAAAAATCCTCCCCCTTTTTGACATTATCAAAAAGGTTTAATTGATTTTATATTTCCTATAACTCCCCCTTAAAAC
Source organism: Thalassia testudinum (assembly GCA_037157565.1). Taxonomy (NCBI): domain Eukaryota; kingdom Viridiplantae; phylum Streptophyta; class Magnoliopsida; order Alismatales; family Hydrocharitaceae; genus Thalassia; species Thalassia testudinum. Next base: position 3,864,016 of record JAZHRO010000007.1, read on the forward strand.
ATGCTCTTCTATGAGTTTCTTTTGACAGAGGTAATGTCCTCCCCCTTTTTGTAACAATGCGATAGCTATTATTTTTCTCCCCCTTTCTAAAGGAAATCTAGCTACCTTATATCTCCCCCTTAAAAATTGACAATTAGCTCATCCTTTTTTTTTTAACTCCCCCTATTTAAAAGCTTATAAAAAGATAGGGTTAAGAATTTTACCTCACCTACCATGGCCAATAAAATGGCCCGAATGGTGGTGGTGGATGCCACATCGGATGGGGCTCCCATCCGTAGCTTGGAGGTCCGGGCATCGACGCCGGTCTCCAATCTGGTGGTCGACGTGCGGCGGGTCCGTCGTTTGTTCGCCATCTTGTCGGTCTTCTTGTTCTCCTCCTTGGTCTACTCCTTAGTTCTCCTAACTCGAGTTGACCAGCCTTGAGTTTGTAGGTCCAGTCCTGTGTACTGTAGTTATCCCTGAATCCTACAAAACAAGATTCTAATTTTTTCTTCGGTATCCAAGTGAGCTTGGATCCGGATCTGTTAGCGGGTCTCCTTGATGGAGATCCTTTCTCAATCTTAGGGCTATAAAAATTATCTACTTTATTGATTAATTTGTTAGAGTTTTCCCTAAGACATACAATTTCTTTTTCTATAGTATTCAACTTAGTCTTTAAATCAGAAATTTCTATTTTTAGACTAACATTTTCCTCAATCAATTTATTATTTTCATTGATGAGGTCTTGATTTTCTAATAATAGGTTATCAATTCTAGGACTAGCTTCTATGTCCTTAAGTTGTTTTTCTAACCTATCATTTTCACTTTTAAGAAAACTAAGATTCTTTTTAATACTTTTGTTTTCTATTTTAAGTGATTTACTAATCTCAAATAGTTCATTAAAAGCTTCTTGTAAATCGAAATTTACCTCATTGTCGGAGTCGTCGCTTCCGCTTTCGCTGTCGCTGTTGCTTCCTCTGGCCATGAAACCAAAGCAAGCGGTTTCTTCCTTTTCTTCTTCTTCCTCCGAGCTCATCTCTTCATGAGTGTCTTCTAACTTCCTCCATATCTCGTGGGCGGTGGTGCACTCTTGGATTCGTTCGAATTCTTTTGGACTCAATGCGCAATACAAGGCATTCATGGCCTTTGCGTTGAGTGAGAGCTCTAGAATCTGCACCTGCGAGTAGCCTCCCGCGGGTTTTTTGGGAATCACAAATGCGGATTCACATTTTTCCCACACCCGGAAGTCGTTGGCCTGCAACCACATAGTCATACGATTTTTCCAATAAATGAAATCTATACCTGCAAAGTATGGTGGTCGCGAGGTGTCGTGTCCTTCGGTGCACACGAATGCTTTTCCCTCCATATTTAGATCCTCGCCGGTTTGTAACGCCGAAAATGCGAGACCTGCTCTGATACCAAATGAAATTCCCTACCAGGAGGGGTGACGTAATAAAATTGCGGAATTGAATATAATATCACAGAATAAACAAACAATCGCACAAGTACACAAAGATTTTTAGGTGGAAACCCAAACCGGGTGAAAACCACCACCTAACCCTCTCGAGTTAGGATTTTCCGATCAACCTAGTTGATCAAATCCACTAAACGAATCACTTTAAAACGAGGGTGATTCAACCTCAGTATAACCACGCTACAAGTACGAGGGCAGCGTTCCTCAACCCCTTCTCTCCACGAGAAGGATTTTGTCCCACGAAGGAGACGGGAATTCGCAAAGCGAATACCCAACCAAATAACAAAGATAAAATAAACAATAGTCCTATAGAGCCAACAAAATAATTAAACCTAGCTTCTATAGGAAATAGGAAACTCCCCTTTGCAAGGAGTGCGTCGACGATGACGCGGTGCGTGTGCCACGCGATGGCGCTACGTAGCTCTAGTGAACAACAGCGGGAGAGCGGGCGCGCAAAGGGAATGATGCTCTCAAGATGATGGAGCTTGAGCTTGGAGAGCAAGAACTTCTTGTACACAAGAGTGTGAAAGTGTGTAGCTAAGTGTATCCAAGTGTATTTCTAAGTGTCTCTTATGTGTTTTTTGTGTTGCAAAGGCTCCCCTCTATTTATAGAGGCCTTAGGAAGGCTTTGGAAGGCTTAGAAAGGGTTCTATAGCCGTTGGGTGCAAAGTCCAAGAGAATCAGGCCGAAATCAGGACAATGATTACATTTGACAGGGTTATCAGACGTCTAACTCTGGCATCAGACGTCTGGAAGGCCACTTTAAGACGTCTGATTTCAAGGTCAGACGTCTGATTCTATGCGGGTTTCTCCCTGACTTGAATCAGATCTAAACAGGGTTTTTGTGCAAGTCCATCAGACGACATACAGGACGTCTGGCACTAAGTCTGGACGTCTGGAAACCTACTTTTACTGTGGGAATTGATTTCCAAACGTTGCAACGGCTAGAAAATCTCTGAGAAGAGATTTTGGGTCAGCCGAGGCAAAACGGTCATTTATCAGACGTCTGGACAGTCCTATGGACGTCTGATAAGGCTCTAACGGTCATATTCTTGAGTGCCTACTAAGCTAGCCAACGGTCCACTAATTATACGTCTGGAAAAATCATCAGACGTCTTCTAAGACGTCTGGACTAAGGTCTGGACGTCTGATTTCATCAAACAGAACTAGTTATGTCCAGCCTAACAGTTATCAGACGTCTGAAACAACAGTCAGACGTCTTACAATACTTTATCAGACGTCTGATTTTGGAATTAGACGTCTGGAAGTGCTGTTTGAACCCTATATTGGTTTTCTAAGTATTCTACAGAAAACCTAAGTATCCTAGGGTTGTGCCGGTGTTCCTAGGACTACTGTTAGGGTTCTTTGAGGCTCTTTAACATGAAATATCTAAGGAAATAAAGAGCAACAAAAGAAATGAAAAATACAACAAGTACAAAAGAAGGAAATCTATCATATTCTTCATTTCCTTCCATCTTCAATCTTTCGCTCCATGTGAACCTCCTCTGTTTTCCGTCAAGCTCCTCCAATCCGTCCTGGATGCGAGCTCGAGTTCCGTCTAAACACGTCTTCATTTGCAATTGACCTGAAATCTAGGACTCAAATTGCAAATGTTAAATAACACGTGTTTTGTTATCATCAAAACAAATGATCGTGGTGCTTTAGCACCAACAATCTCCCCCTTTTTGATGATGACAAAACCGTAAATAATAATGCATAAAAATCCTCCCCCTTTTTGACATTATCAAAAAGGTTTAATTGATTTTATATTTCCTATAACTCCCCCTTAAAACATGCTCTTCTATGAGTTTCTTTTGACAGAGGTAATGTCCTCCCCCTTTTTGTAACAATGCGATAGCTATTATTTTTCTCCCCCTTTCTAAAGGAAATCTAGCTACCTTATATCTCCCCCTTAAAAATTGACAATTAGCTCATCCTTTTTTTTTTAACTCCCCCTATTTAAAAGCTTATAAAAAGATAGGGTTAAGAATTTTACCTCACCTACCATGGCCAATAAAATGGCCCGAATGGTGGTGGTGGATGCCACATCGGATGGGGCTCCCATCCGTAGCTTGGAGGTCCGGGCATCGACGCCGGTCTCCAATCTGGTGGTCGACGTGCGGCGGGTCCGTCGTTTGTTCGCCATCTTGTCGGTCTTCTTGTTCTCCTCCTTGGTCTACTCCTTAGTTCTCCTAACTCGAGTTGACCAGCCTTGAGTTTGTAGGTCCAGTCCTGTGTACTGTAGTTATCCCTGAATCCTACAAAACAAGATTCTAATTTTTTCTTCGGTATCCAAGTGAGCTTGGATCCGGATCTGTTAGCGGGTCTCCTTGATGGAGATCCTTTCTCAATCTTAGGGCTATAAAAATTATCTACTTTATTGATTAATTTGTTAGAGTTTTCCCTAAGACATGCAATTTCTTTTTCTATAGTATTCAACTTAGTCTTTAAATCAGAAATTTCTATTTTTAGACTAACATTTTCCTCAATCAATTTATTATTTTCATTGATGAGGTCTTGATTTTCTAATAATAGGTTATCAATTCTAGGACTAGCTTCTATGTCCTTAAGTTGTTTTTCTAACCTATCATTTTCACTTTTAAGAAAACTAAGATTCTTTTTAATACTTTTGTTTTCTATTTTAAGTGATTTACTAATCTCAAATAGTTCATTAAAAGCTTCTTGTAAATCGAAATTTACCTCATTGTCGGAGTCGTCGCTTCCGCTTTCGCTGTCGCTGTTGCTTCCTCTGGCCATGAAACCAAAGCAAGCGGTTTCTTCCTTTTCTTCTTCTTCCTCCGAGCTCATCTCTTCATGAGTGTCTTCTAACTTCCTCCATATCTCGTGGGCGGTGGTGCACTCTTGGATTCGTTCGAATTCTTTTGGACTCAATGCGCAATACAAGGCATTCATGGCCTTTGCGTTGAGTGAGAGCTCTAGAATCTGCACCTGCGAGTAGCCTCCCGCGGGTTTTTTGGGAATCACAAATGCGGATTCACATTTTTCCCACACCCGGAAGTCGTTGGCCTGCAACCACATAGTCATACGATTTTTCCAATAAATGAAATCTATACCTGCAAAGTATGGTGGTCGCGAGGTGTCGTGTCCTTCGGTGCACACGAATGCTTTTCCCTCCATATTTAGATCCTCGCCGGTTTGTAACGCCGAAAATGCGAGACCTGCTCTGATACCAAATGAAATTCCCTACCAGGAGGGGTGACGTAATAAAATTGCGGAATTGAATATAATATCACAGAATAAACAAACAATCGCACAAGTACACAAAGATTTTTAGGTGGAAACCCAAACCGGGTGAAAACCACCACCTAACCCTCTCGAGTTAGGATTTTCCGATCAACCTAGTTGATCAAATCCACTAAACGAATCACTTTAAAACGAGGGTGATTCAACCTCAGTATAACCACGCTACAAGTACGAGGGCAGCGTTCCTCAACCCCTTCTCTCCACGAGAAGGATTTTGTCCCACGAAGGAGACGGGAATTCGCAAAGCGAATACCCAACCAAATAACAAAGATAAAATAAACAATAGTCCTATAGAGCCAACAAAATAATTAAACCTAGCTTCTATAGGAAATAGGAAACTCCCCTTTGCAAGGAGTGCGTCGACGATGACGCGGTGCGTGTGCCACGCGATGGCGCTACGTAGCTCTAGTGAACAACAGCGGGAGAGCGGGCGCGCAAAGGGAATGATGCTCTCAAGATGATGGAGCTTGAGCTTGGAGAGCAAGAACTTCTTGTACACAAGAGTGTGAAAGTGTGTAGCTAAGTGTATCCAAGTGTATTTCTAAGTGTCTCTTATGTGTTTTTTGTGTTGCAAAGGCTCCCCTCTATTTATAGAGGCCTTAGGAAGGCTTTGGAAGGCTTAGAAAGGGTTCTATAGCCGTTGGGTGCAAAGTCCAAGAGAATCAGGCCGAAATCAGGACAATGATTACATTTGACAGGGTTATCAGACGTCTAACTCTGGCATCAGACGTCTGGAAGGCCACTTTAAGACGTCTGATTTCAAGGTCAGACGTCTGATTCTATGCGGGTTTCTCCCTGACTTGAATCAGATCTAAACAGGGTTTTTGTGCAAGTCCATCAGACGACATACAGGACGTCTGGCACTAAGTCTGGACGTCTGGAAACCTACTTTTACTGTGGGAATTGATTTCCAAACGTTGCAACGGCTAGAAAATCTCTGAGAAGAGATTTTGGGTCAGCCGAGGCAAAACGGTCATTTATCAGACGTCTGGACAGTCCTATGGACGTCTGATAAGGCTCTAACGGTCATATTCTTGAGTGCCTACTAAGCTAGCCAACGGTCCACTAATTATACGTCTGGAAAAATCATCAGACGTCTTCTAAGACGTCTGGACTAAGGTCTGGACGTCTGATTTCATCAAACAGAACTAGTTATGTCCAGCCTAACAGTTATCAGACGTCTGAAACAACAGTCAGACGTCTTACAATACTTTATCAGACGTCTGATTTTGGAATTAGACGTCTGGAAGTGCTGTTTGAACCCTATATTGGTTTTCTAAGTATTCTACAGAAAACCTAAGTATCCTAGGGTTGTGCCGGTGTTCCTAGGACTACTGTTAGGGTTCTTTGAGGCTCTTTAACATGAAATATCTAAGGAAATAAAGAGCAACAAAAGAAATGAAAAATACAACAAGTACAAAAGAAGGAAATCTATCATATTCTTCATTTCCTTCCATCTTCAATCTTTCGCTCCATGTGAACCTCCTCTGTTTTCCGTCAAGCTCCTCCAATCCGTCCTGGATGCGAGCTCGAGTTCCGTCTAAACACGTCTTCATTTGCAATTGACCTGAAATCTAGGACTCAAATTGCAAATGTTAAATAACACGTGTTTTGTTATCATCAAAACAAATGATCGTGGTGCTTTAGCACCAACAATCTCCCCCTTTTTGATGATGACAAAACCGTAAATAATAATGCATAAAAATCCTCCCCCTTTTTGACATTATCAAAAAGGTTTAATTGATTTTATATTTCCTATAACTCCCCCTTAAAACATGCTCTTCTATGAGTTTCTTTTGACAGAGGTAATGTCCTCCCCCTTTTTGTAACAATGCGATAGCTATTATTTTTCTCCCCCTTTCTAAAGGAAATCTAGCTACCTTATATCTCCCCCTTAAAAATTGACAATTAGCTCATCCTTTTTTTTTTAACTCCCCCTATTTAAAAGCTTATAAAAAGATAGGGTTAAGAATTTTACCTCACCTACCATGGCCAATAAAATGGCCCGAATGGTGGTGGTGGATGCCACATCGGATGGGGCTCCCATCCGTAGCTTGGAGGTCCGGGCATCGACGCCGGTCTCCAATCTGGTGGTCGACGTGCGGCGGGTCCGTCGTTTGTTCGCCATCTTGTCGGTCTTCTTGTTCTCCTCCTTGGTCTACTCCTTAGTTCTCCTAACTCGAGTTGACCAGCCTTGAGTTTGTAGGTCCAGTCCTGTGTACTGTAGTTATCCCTGAATCCTACAAAACAAGATTCTAATTTTTTCTTCGGTATCCAAGTGAGCTTGGATCCGGATCTGTTAGCGGGTCTCCTTGATGGAGATCCTTTCTCAATCTTAGGGCTATAAAAATTATCTACTTTATTGATTAATTTGTTAGAGTTTTCCCTAAGACATGCAATTTCTTTTTCTATAGTATTCAACTTAGTCTTTAAATCAGAAATTTCTATTTTTAGACTAACATTTTCCTCAATCAATTTATTATTTTCATTGATGAGGTCTTGATTTTCTAATAATAGGTTATCAATTCTAGGACTAGCTTCTATGTCCTTAAGTTGTTTTTCTAACCTATCATTTTCACTTTTAAGAAAACTAAGATTCTTTTTAATACTTTTGTTTTCTATTTTAAGTGATTTACTAATCTCAAATAGTTCATTAAAAGCTTCTTGTAAATCGAAATTTACCTCATTGTCGGAGTCGTCGCTTCCGCTTTCGCTGTCGCTGTTGCTTCCTCTGGCCATGAAACCAAAGCAAGCGGTTTCTTCCTTTTCTTCTTCTTCCTCCGAGCTCATCTCTTCATGAGTGTCTTCTAACTTCCTCCATATCTCGTGGGCGGTGGTGCACTCTTGGATTCGTTCGAATTCTTTTGGACTCAATGCGCAATACAAGGCATTCATGGCCTTTGCGTTGAGTGAGAGCTCTAGAATCTGCACCTGCGAGTAGCCTCCCGCGGGTTTTTTGGGAATCACAAATGCGGATTCACATTTTTCCCACACCCGGAAGTCGTTGGCCTGCAACCACATAGTCATACGATTTTTCCAATAAATGAAATCTATACCTGCAAAGTATGGTGGTCGCGAGGTGTCGTGTCCTTCGGTGCACACGAATGCTTTTCCCTCCATATTTAGATCCTCGCCGGTTTGTAACGCCGAAAATGCGAGACCTGCTCTGATACCAAATGAAATTCCCTACCAGGAGGGGTGACGTAATAAAATTGCGGAATTGAATATAATATCACAGAATAAACAAACAATCGCACAAGTACACAAAGATTTTTAGGTGGAAACCCAAACCGGGTGAAAACCACCACCTAACCCTCTCGAGTTAGGATTTTCCGATCAACCTAGTTGATCAAATCCACTAAACGAATCACTTTAAAACGAGGGTGATTCAACCTCAGTATAACCACGCTACAAGTACGAGGGCAGCGTTCCTCAACCCCTTCTCTCCACGAGAAGGATTTTGTCCCACGAAGGAGACGGGAATTCGCAAAGCGAATACCCAACCAAATAACAAAGATAAAATAAACAATAGTCCTATAGAGCCAACAAAATAATTAAACCTAGCTTCTATAGGAAATAGGAAACTCCCCTTTGCAAGGAGTGCGTCGACGATGACGCGGTGCGTGTGCCACGCGATGGCGCTACGTAGCTCTAGTGAACAACAGCGGGAGAGCGGGCGCGCAAAGGGAATGATGCTCTCAAGATGATGGAGCTTGAGCTTGGAGAGCAAGAACTTCTTGTACACAAGAGTGTGAAAGTGTGTAGCTAAGTGTATCCAAGTGTATTTCTAAGTGTCTCTTATGTGTTTTTTGTGTTGCAAAGGCTCCCCTCTATTTATAGAGGCCTTAGGAAGGCTTTGGAAGGCTTAGAAAGGGTTCTATAGCCGTTGGGTGCAAAGTCCAAGAGAATCAGGCCGAAATCAGGACAATGATTACATTTGACAGGGTTATCAGACGTCTAACTCTGGCATCAGACGTCTGGAAGGCCACTTTAAGACGTCTGATTTCAAGGTCAGACGTCTGATTCTATGCGGGTTTCTCCCTGACTTGAATCAGATCTAAACAGGGTTTTTGTGCAAGTCCATCAGACGACATACAGGACGTCTGGCACTAAGTCTGGACGTCTGGAAACCTACTTTTACTGTGGGAATTGATTTCCAAACGTTGCAACGGCTAGAAAATCTCTGAGAAGAGATTTTGGGTCAGCCGAGGCAAAACGGTCATTTATCAGACGTCTGGACAGTCCTATGGACGTCTGATAAGGCTCTAACGGTCATATTCTTGAGTGCCTACTAAGCTAGCCAACGGTCCACTAATTATACGTCTGGAAAAATCATCAGACGTCTTCTAAGACGTCTGGACTAAGGTCTGGACGTCTGATTTCATCAAACAGAACTAGTTATGTCCAGCCTAACAGTTATCAGACGTCTGAAACAACAGTCAGACGTCTTACAATACTTTATCAGACGTCTGATTTTGGAATTAGACGTCTGGAAGTGCTGTTTGAACCCTATATTGGTTTTCTAAGTATTCTACAGAAAACCTAAGTATCCTAGGGTTGTGCCGGTGTTCCTAGGACTACTGTTAGGGTTCTTTGAGGCTCTTTAACATGAAATATCTAAGGAAATAAAGAGCAACAAAAGAAATGAAAAATACAACAAGTACAAAAGAAGGAAATCTATCATATTCTTCATTTCCTTCCATCTTCAATCTTTCGCTCCATGTGAACCTCCTCTGTTTTCCGTCAAGCTCCTCCAATCCGTCCTGGATGCGAGCTCGAGTTCCGTCTAAACACGTCTTCATTTGCAATTGACCTGAAATCTAGGACTCAAATTGCAAATGTTAAATAACACGTGTTTTGTTATCATCAAAACAAATGATCGTGGTGCTTTAGCACCAACAATCTCCCCCTTTTTGATGATGACAAAACCGTAAATAATAATGCATAAAAATCCTCCCCCTTTTTGACATTATCAAAAAGGTTTAATTGATTTTATATTTCCTATAACTCCCCCTTAAAACATGCTCTTCTATGAGTTTCTTTTGACAGAGGTAATGTCCTCCCCCTTTTTGTAACAATGCGATAGCTATTATTTTTCTCCCCCTTTCTAAAGGAAATCTAGCTACCTTATATCTCCCCCTTAAAAATTGACAATTAGCTCATCCTTTTTTTTTTAACTCCCCCTATTTAAAAGCTTATAAAAAGATAGGGTTAAGAATTTTACCTCACCTACCATGGCCAATAAAATGGCCCGAATGGTGGTGGTGGATGCCACATCGGATGGGGCTCCCATCCGTAGCTTGGAGGTCCGGGCATCGACGCCGGTCTCCAATCTGGTGGTCGACGTGCGGCGGGTCCGTCGTTTGTTCGCCATCTTGTCGGTCTTCTTGTTCTCCTCCTTGGTCTACTCCTTAGTTCTCCTAACTCGAGTTGACCAGCCTTGAGTTTGTAGGTCCAGTCCTGTGTACTGTAGTTATCCCTGAATCCTACAAAACAAGATTCTAATTTTTTCTTCGGTATCCAAGTGAGCTTGGATCCGGATCTGTTAGCGGGTCTCCTTGATGGAGATCCTTTCTCAATCTTAGGGCTATAAAAATTATCTACTTTATTGATTAATTTGTTAGAGTTTTCCCTAAGACATGCAATTTCTTTTTCTATAGTATTCAACTTAGTCTTTAAATCAGAAATTTCTATTTTTAGACTAACATTTTCCTCAATCAATTTATTATTTTCATTGATGAGGTCTTGATTTTCTAATAATAGGTTATCAATTCTAGGACTAGCTTCTATGTCCTTAAGTTGTTTTTCTAACCTATCATTTTCACTTTTAAGAAAACTAAGATTCTTTTTAATACTTTTGTTTTCTATTTTAAGTGATTTACTAATCTCAAATAGTTCATTAAAAGCTTCTTGTAAATCGAAATTTACCTCATTGTCGGAGTCGTCGCTTCCGCTTTCGCTGTCGCTGTTGCTTCCTCTGGCCATGAAACCAAAGCAAGCGGTTTCTTCCTTTTCTTCTTCTTCCTCCGAGCTCATCTCTTCATGAGTGTCTTCTAACTTCCTCCATATCTCGTGGGCGGTGGTGCACTCTTGGATTCGTTCGAATTCTTTTGGACTCAATGCGCAATACAAGGCATTCATGGCCTTTGCGTTGAGTGAGAGCTCTAGAATCTGCACCTGCGAGTAGCCTCCCGCGGGTTTTTTGGGAATCACAAATGCGGATTCACATTTTTCCCACACCCGGAAGTCGTTGGCCTGCAACCACATAGTCATACGATTTTTCCAATAAATGAAATCTATACCTGCAAAGTATGGTGGTCGCGAGGTGTCGTGTCCTTCGGTGCACACGAATGCTTTTCCCTCCATATTTAGATCCTCGCCGGTTTGTAACGCCGAAAATGCGAGACCTGCTCTGATACCAAATGAAATTCCCTACCAGGAGGGGTGACGTAATAAAATTGCGGAATTGAATATAATATCACAGAATAAACAAACAATCGCACAAGTACACAAAGATTTTTAGGTGGAAACCCAAACCGGGTGAAAACCACCACCTAACCCTCTCGAGTTAGGATTTTCCGATCAACCTAGTTGATCAAATCCACTAAACGAATCACTTTAAAACGAGGGTGATTCAACCTCAGTATAACCACGCTACAAGTACGAGGGCAGCGTTCCTCAACCCCTTCTCTCCACGAGAAGGATTTTGTCCCACGAAGGAGACGGGAATTCGCAAAGCGAATACCCAACCAAATAACAAAGATAAAATAAACAATAGTCCTATAGAGCCAACAAAATAATTAAACCTAGCTTCTATAGGAAATAGGAAACTCCCCTTTGCAAGGAGTGCGTCGACGATGACGCGGTGCGTGTGCCACGCGATGGCGCTACGTAGCTCTAGTGAACAACAGCGGGAGAGCGGGCGCGCAAAGGGAATGATGCTCTCAAGATGATGGAGCTTGAGCTTGGAGAGCAAGAACTTCTTGTACACAAGAGTGTGAAAGTGTGTAGCTAAGTGTATCCAAGTGTATTTCTAAGTGTCTCTTATGTGTTTTTTGTGTTGCAAAGGCTCCCCTCTATTTATAGAGGCCTTAGGAAGGCTTTGGAAGGCTTAGAAAGGGTTCTATAGCCGTTGGGTGCAAAGTCCAAGAGAATCAGGCCGAAATCAGGACAATGATTACATTTGACAGGGTTATCAGACGTCTAACTCTGGCATCAGACGTCTGGAAGGCCACTTTAAGACGTCTGATTTCAAGGTCAGACGTCTGATTCTATGCGGGTTTCTCCCTGACTTGAATCAGATCTAAACAGGGTTTTTGTGCAAGTCCATCAGACGACATACAGGACGTCTGGCACTAAGTCTGGACGTCTGGAAACCTACTTTTACTGTGGGAATTGATTTCCAAACGTTGCAACGGCTAGAAAATCTCTGAGAAGAGATTTTGGGTCAGCCGAGGCAAAACGGTCATTTATCAGACGTCTGGACAGTCCTATGGACGTCTGATAAGGCTCTAACGGTCATATTCTTGAGTGCCTACTAAGCTAGCCAACGGTCCACTAATTATACGTCTGGAAAAATCATCAGACGTCTTCTAAGACGTCTGGACTAAGGTCTGGACGTCTGATTTCATCAAACAGAACTAGCTATGTCCAGCCTAACAGTTATCAGACGTCTGAAACAACAGTCAGACGTCTTACAATACTTTATCAGACGTCTGATTTTGGAATTAGACGTCTGGAAGTGCTGTTTGAACCCTATATTGGTTTTCTAAGTATTCTACAGAAAACCTAAGTATCCTAGGGTTGTGCCGGTGTTCCTAGGACTACTGTTAGGGTTCTTTGAGGCTCTTTAACATGAAATATCTAAGGAAATAAAGAGCAACAAAAGAAATGAAAAATACAACAAGTACAAAAGAAGGAAATCTATCCTATTCTTCATTTCCTTCCATCTTCAATCTTTCGCTCCACGTGAACCTCCTCTGTTTTCCATCAAGCTCCTCCAATCCGTCCTGGATGCGAGCTCGAGTTCCATCTAAACACGTCTTCATTTGCAATTGACCTGAAATCTAGGACTCAAATTGCAAATGTTAAATAACACGTGTTTTGTTATCATCAAAACAAATGATCGTGGTGCTTTAGCACCAACAGTATGTACTGAATTAGCAGCTTTTACTTTCCTTTACTGCCTGTATGCTTTTACTGTTAGTTACATTGCATAGTGAATGTGGTTTATTTTCCTGCTTTTCGATTATTTCTTATTGGACGACTGGGTTTTGGGATTAGTCGAGGCGAGCTAGTCTCGGATCCTATAGGGATTCAAGAATCGGGTCATAACAACAATGGTGGGGTGGGGCTTGTGGAGACGAGGCCACTGGCGATGGTGGAGGTGGAGAGGTTGGAAAGAGATACCTAAGACAGATTAAATCACCACTATCTATTTCCTTTCAAGATTCATATTTTTAACTTAACTCGAGACAACTTTTCCCTAACCCTAGTTAGTGGACTAATGAAGAGATAATAAGGTGGCGTTTATATTAACGACATAAGTCCAATATTGGCATTAATGGCAATATATGCAACCCACTGGCGAAAAAATAATTTTGATGGTTTTCAATGGCATCTATGTAAAAACCTCATAACCCTATCAAGAATTGCCACTAAGTTCATCGCTTTAGACTCCCACTTCTCTCTCCTTTCTTTCTCTTCCCTCTCCTCCATAGGCTCCTTCACCATTATCATCGCCAACTTATTGTTGAAATTTGGGGTTCTATTACATTAATTGGGATGCAATCCATGTATAATGTAGTGATATGGGAATTCATGTTAAAATCAACGAAATTTGGTGGAGGTTTTTAGTGTCACATCAGAAGTGGACAAACATTTGGGTAAGTATAAAAGGTTTTACTCTCCTATGGCCTATGTAGCAAAAAGTAAATGGTGGCACTAGAGATCACACAGATGGGCATGCACACCTTGCCTTGACCCGGCTCGGGTGAAAATCAATTTGGAATTAGACTCATTTGTGGGTTAATTAATTCATTAATGGGGTAAATCACCTTGATTTTGTGGGTTAATAAATCTCTTTGAATTCCATAGGATGCTCCTACCAAAGACAATACTTCTCTCTTCTTCTCACTTTCCTCTCTTCTTAAAGTGCATATGACGTAGATTGGTCGATCAAAGACCAATCTTGTCAATTAATTTGTGTAAGGAGTTGAGAGTGGTTGACACAGATTCATCAATCAATCCAGAATTTGGTCGATCAATCAATCAAATTGGCCGACCAAATTACCACAACTAAGTTCTTCGGAGGAGGCTTTTTAGGACAACCAAGTTCGAAGTGCACCGATTCTTGGAGATGGATCGTCATATATTGGGATGAGCTCTTCAAACTCTGAATCATAGATATTGTAGGGGGTAATACCTTCTCTTAGGGAAGCCCTTCATGGGTGCTTCGATTTTAGTAAAATTTAACCTTTCTTCATTTTGTTTATTGGCACTATGTCATGTTATTTATTCTATATTTGATTCTGGATCTTACCATATCTTCATTAACTTGGTTTAATATTTTGGATTTGCACGAAAACGTTGGAACTGCATATATTTGAATATAACAATTTTCAAGTAATTATTTTTACATATTTTATATATGCATGTTTTTCAACAATCTTAAAGAAGGTATCACATATATCTAAAATGCTTCTAATAATGGAAATGATTTCTAAATCACATGTAGACTTGTCTAGTTTGCCTGAGAAGTTTGGTAGTCAGAACTTAAAGCGTTGACAACAATGCAAAAGAATTTGGTTGATCACCATTAGATTGATCTCGACGTTAGAAACTGAGTGGCCGATTTTAAATAAGGAAAAGCCCACTCTTAAAAGCCAAAGGGAGGTAGATGAGTGGAAAGAACACAATCGTATTTGTCAAAACTACATCTTATTGGCTCTGTCCAATGTGTTGTTTGATGCATACAACACATCTACATCCACTATGATGGGGCTTTAGAAGGAATTAGACAAAAAGTAAAATAGCAAGAACCTTGGTATTGGAAAATATTCTGTCTCAAAATTCCTAAACTTCCAAATGGTTGAGGGTAAGTCAATCTTGGAGTAGGCACAAGAGTTTTTGTTGTTACTCCATGGTTTGGCAAAGTCGAAATGAAACTTCCTTAGAAGTTTCAAGTCATATCTATCATTGAGAAATTTCCTAAATTTTAGGAGGATTTTGAGATAACTCTCAATCATAGAATGGAAAGATTTCGCTTGATGACTTAATGGTTGCCATTGCTATTTATAAAGAGCATGGAAAGCAGAAGCTTTGTTATGCTTGTAGATGTACAATATAAAGTGAATGTCATGACATCTAAAGGCAAGGAAAATAAAAATAAGAATACTAAAAACAAAACAAAAGCTAAATCTAAGATCCAAGAAAAATCTAAGAATAGGTCATGTTGGCATTGTGGGTAGGTTAGGCATTGGAAGAAGGACTTTCCTTCTCACAAAACTCAGCAGAAGACCACAGATGGGAACCCTCAGGTGAATATGATCACCAAGGAGGCTAGTCCCAGCAATGGGTATGTCTCTATAAAATCCGAACTCTGTGTTATTCATTATCTTAATGAATGACTCATGGATATTGGAGCCAATGTACACAATTGTACTGACGATTGTTCTTTTCTTCTTATTAGGCCTGCAGTGGCGAGACTACAAAGACTGGGAATGACCCTGCAACTAAGGTGTTGGGATTCGAACACGTGGTCTTCGGGTTCTCCTCAAGGCAAGTTTGGATATAACGTAGGGTATTACATGTTTCTGCTTTAAAGAAGAATGTTATTTCTAGTTTTTTATTAATTAGAGAAAGTTTTGAATTAAACTTTAAATGTGATAAAGTTGTTATGTTAAAAGAAGAGATTTTTTTTGGAAAGGGTTATTTGGCATATTTTGATTTATTATTTAAAGTGAGATGTGATGTTGATGTATCTTCTATAAATGCTCTAAATAATATTGGTTTTCATTCTATTTAGTCTGTCTTCAGTAATATTGAATCTTGTGATATATGACATGCTAGAGTCAGTCAAGTAAATTTCAATTCCTTGAAAGGAATGATGAAATTAAATATAATTCCTAAACACACTATAGATTAAAAAAAAGAAATCCAAGATATTATGCAAGATAAACAAACTAAGAAACATTTTCACTTTATCACTAGAGATACTAAGGTTCTAAACTTAGTGCACACAAATATCTGTGAGTTCAATGGTGTCTTGACTATGGACAATAAAAAATATTTTATCACCTTTATAAATGACAACAATAGAAGTTGTTATGTATATTTGCTTAAATCTAAGGATGAGGCATAAAGTAAATTCCTCATCTTCAAGAAATAAGTAAAAACATAAATTGGGAAAGCTCTTAAGAGACTAAGGTTAGATAGAGGGGAATATATGACAAACTTATTTGATGAACAATGGCAAGCTTTTTGGTTAGTTCATGACGTGACAACTCCATATTTCTCATAATCTAATGGGATAGTAAAGCGAAAAAATAGAACCCTAATTGACATGATCAAAGCTCACCTGCAAAGCTTAAAATTACCTACCTACATATTGGGGGAAGCTCTAAATACGACATGCCATATTTTGAATAGAGTTTCCCTTAAGCATAAGGAAAGTAGTTCATTTGAGCTTTGGAGAAATAAGAAACAAAGTCTAAAATACCTTAGATCGTGGGGTTGCCTTACAAAGGTGATTGTCCCAAAACATAAGAGAAAGAAGGTTGGTCCTAAAACTGTTGGTGCACTTTTTCTAGGTTATGTTGAGATCAGCTATGCCTTTGATTTTTAGTTATAAAATCTAAGATTTTAAGCATAGATGTCAACATTATTGTTAAGCTTTGCGATGCTACATTTTTTTAGGATGCCTTTCTTATAAAGATTGGATTACCTCAAAATATGACTTAAGATAATCTAAACAACACATCTAGCTCCATTCCTAAACAAGTAGAAAGAATGTCTAATGTGAGAACTAGCTCTTCCCATTCTGAACCAAATAAAATAAAGGATTTTGAACTTAGGAGGAGTAAACTACCAAGAATTGCCAAGGATTTGGGAAGTGATTTTATTGCTTTCCAAATTGAGGGTGATTCTCCCACTTATCATAATGCTATGTGATCGTTCAATTCTTGACACAATTAATTAAGGTTATTAGTCTTAATTAATTGCATAAAGAATGGACTTAGGTTAACTTGAATTTGCTAATTTGTTGTCGTTGATTGTAGTATAGGGTCAAGCTAACATAACATTTTAGATTTTATTCTTTTTAACTAGTTGAGTTTAAGTTGTTCGTTGGGAAGTATAAACTTAATTAATTCACTATTTTTATTATTTAAATTAACAACAAACTAATTACTATCTTAATTACAAAATATGTTAGGCACATAAACAATTGCACATGAAATTGAGATTTAAAGCATGCAACTATTCCATTAATAGAGGAAATGTACATGAATGATTTTACAATGAATATTAAACGAAAATGATTGTTTATTATAAGTGTTAGGAAATGTAAGGCATAAAAAAATTACAATACAAATAATACCTCTTATTACAATAAAGCTCAAAACATTAATTAATCTCAATTTTCTCTTCTTGATCAGACAACTTAAATGTAAAAGTTGGACTTCCAATTAATCCATCAGACGTCTCTTTTCTCAATCATTTCTTCATTTAATCTTAATTCTCTCTCTTTTTTCACTCTTTTCCTTAATTCCTTTCTTAAGCTCTCATAGCATACTCATCTCTCTCTTTTCTCACTCTCAATTCTTACTGTGCAATACATCTTCACACTTAATCATTTTCAACCCTTAACCCATGCTTTTTTACTTAACCAAACATTTGGTTAATTGGCGGACCGACTCTTTCGGGGATACACAGTGCTCATTAAGGGGGGGACCTAACCCTACTCGAACCGGTTCCCATTCAATTAATGGTGGAATTTAGTCTTTTAGATTGCACAGTATTAGGCCCAACCAGGCCCACATCACACGCTCACGCCCACACCCGAGCCCATGCACACACAGGTGCACACATGCATGCACGCGCACAATCGATTCATGCTCATAAGTTGCACCCTGCGTTGATCGGAACATCTCAACGTAGTATTCCTTTTATATTAAGGCAGGTGTCTGTGTCTTCCCGATGTGGGACTAACTCCATCTGGTCCTCCTTTAGCTTAGGTCCACCCACTGTCAACTTCAGATGGAGATTCTGGCCAACTCTGTGGACCAAATCGAGCAAATAAAGGCTTGATTGAAAGCCCTAGATCTTGGCTTTCCAATTTTATCACCAATTTGGTGATTGAATCACGATTGATCCACGATTTCAAGGAGTAACATGGCACATTCACACGTTCCTAGAATGTGTTAAAGAGTAAAATTAAAGGTCAAATGACCTGTAAATGAATCATAAGTCTCATTTGAGAATTCAGGAGTGTTCAAATAATCTTTCTGCAGCTTTAGGAAGCGAGATTGGAGATAGAAGAAGGTTCTAGAGCTTTAGAAGCTTGAAAGCTTCTGACATGAAGCTCAGAAGTTAAAATCAAGATTCAATCTATCTAGCTGATAGATTAAAGTGTGTAGAATACATCTGAATCAATTTAGAGGATGGAAATCAATTGATCTGGGCAGAGAGTCAGATCAAGTCTCAACAAAAAATCACAAAACAGTGTTGGGTTCTAGTTGAACACAAACTAAACAGATCTTAAAATCTACATAAAAACTCAATAAAATCCGATTGAACCAGTTCTAGATGATTCAAAATCAAATCAGGAACTCAAATAATCCCTTAAATCTTAGTTCCGAGATCTGAAACCTAACTAACTCTAGGTTGACCAGTTGAGCTCAAAGGTTGACTTTCTTACAAGAAGCAATTCAGATCAATTTAATGGTCTAGAAAGGTCTATTTCAACTCAGAGAAATGGTTCAACATCTCAAAACTGAGTTTTGATCACTTCCAAAGTGTATTCAGGCTTCGCCGCTTGAGCACTAATAGTGATGTGTTTTAAAAAAAGGAATCAATGGTTCCCAAAGCTAATCAAAACTTAAAATAGGTTCTAAATGAGCCTCTCAAGCTTCTGAATCTAAATCCAAGCTTCAATCCTTAAAGAACATGTCTACTCAACTTCATCGGAGCTAAGGAAGATGATGACCTACATAAGGGATTAATCATTAAAACACCAATTTAACACATGGATTCTGATCCTTAGATCAAATCATGTAAATCTGGAGCTTCTCATGTTGTTCTGAGGGCTGAAGCTCAAAATGAGATCGCTAGAGCTCGCCAAAGCTCCGATGAAGGCTATTTTAAGTCGCTGGAGAGTGAATCTTAATGAATCACTAAAAGAAGGACATCACTATGTTCCTGCGGTCACAAGGAACCTTAAGAGCTCAACAATTGAGTCAATTAATGATATGAAGTACAGATTTACCAAGAAATGCTATAAGTCACATCTTGAGTTCATCTGAACTCAAGAATTGCCCTCTCACTCAATTGAGTAAGGGGAAATACTTATGAGGGTTGGGCAATGGTGTACGAATATGTGATTAGATGGAAAAACTCCTCTAGGCTTGCCATTGATAGCAGCTAAGAGGTTGAATGAAAAATTTGGCATTTTGAATACAGATGGTAATGGAGCTAATTAAAGAGTGGAACGGGGCACTAAAGTGATGTATAAGTGATGAAAGGTCTCTGATGAGTGTAAAAGACTTTGGGGCCTCCGCCATAGACAACGAAGGTCCTCAGTTGAAGGTGAGGTGGTTTAAACATATAAGTGATTAATTGAAGGTTTGAGAAGGTGGCATGGAATCGTGGAGAGGTTAAGACTATGATCAAGTGGACGAAAGCATGATTCGAAGTCCAGTGAGGTCGGATTTGACCTCACCGAAGATAGGAAAGATGGAGTCGTAGCTAAGCTGACACTACACTAATTAACTACCTAACTAGCTAAATCTAATCTAAACTAAAAACTAAGCTATCTACAAGTTACTTGGACAGAGGAGATGAGGAGAACTCTGTCGATTGCGCTTAACGGAGGATGAAATCAGAGGGGGAGACAGAAGGTTCTCCAGTGAGAAATTGAAGTGAAGAGAGAGATCGATGGTGCGCTCCAAGCCCTGTCATGGCCGCAGAAGAGGAAGAGGAGGTGAGGGAGGCAAGCTTCGCCATTGGAGAAGGTCCGATAAAGGGGTGAGGGGTCGCCGGAGGCTAGGAAGAATAGCTTATCATTGGCTCGATTTGGACAAGAGGGCAGGGAGCCAACCATGGAAATCGAAGGTGGCCTAAAGTATTTTATAGGCGGCGATGATGGCCAGGGGGTCTATATCTGGACGGGAAAGCGCCTAGGTGCATGGAAACAATCGGTGTCGTCTTTGACGTTGGTGAGCTTCTTCACCTAGGTAGAGTAGGATTTCAAGACAATCCAGGTCGTCGAATGGATTTAGGAAGGTGAGTAGAGTACTAGCGGCAAAGACGGTAAAGTTCTGAAGTAGGATGAGCTGTTATCAGGAGGTTTAGACATTGGTTGTCGTCAGCCATCCAAAGAAGAAGAAGAGGTTGAAGAAGACATGTACACAGGGTTGTATTTGTAAATAAAAAGGACCGAAATGATATAACAAGGACTCGATTATAAAAGAAGTTAAGGACCAAACGTAAACAATGACTTTTTAGGCTTATTTTAATTTATTTCTTTTTCCACTTTTTTATATATTATTATAAATTAGGTAAATATTATATTTATGCCTTGAAATTACATTTTTGCCCTTTTTAGCTATATTTATTTAAATGATATAATTAATTAGGTTAATTGCATACTTAGGTCACAGTATTAATTAAGTTAGTTTAAATACTAAATATTTAGCTAAATGATTATTAATTGAGTCCACATTATTAACTAAATTATTATTAAGATTAATTGATATTTAATTTTATGTTTTTAACTTATTTTGCAAGTCCTAGGTGTTTTAACCCCTATAGTATAATTAACCCTGTAATTAATGTATTCTTAGTTAATTAACTAGGGAAACTAGTTAATTAATGATAATTAGGAGCCATAATGAGTCGCTTATCACTATGACTTCTTTTAAAGCTAAGCATTGAAAAGATACCATTAAGAGTGAGATGGACTTAATTATCTCAACAACACTTAGGAGATGATTGATCTTCCTCCAGGGTGTTCTATTATTGGGTACATGTGAGTGTTTAAGAGAAAACCCAGGCTTGATGGTTCTATTGAAAAATACAAAGCTAGACTTGTTGCTAAGGGATCTAAGCAAACAGAAGGTATCAATTATTTTGATATATATTCTCAAGTAACAAGGATAATTACTATCTAGATGCTTATTGCATTAACCTCCATTTATGATCTCATTATCCATCAAATGGATGCAAAGACCAGCTTTCTCCATGGTGATCTTGAGGAGGAGATCTATATGGATCAGTTAGAGGGATTTGTAGCTTGTGGGATTGAGAAAAAGGTTTGTAAACTTGTTAAATCATTATATGGTTTGAAACAAACACCCAAATAGTGGCATGAAAGGTTTGATAAGACTATCTAGTCTTTTGGCTTCATGGCTCATG
This sequence comes from Thalassia testudinum, assembly GCA_037157565.1. NCBI lineage: Eukaryota > Viridiplantae > Streptophyta > Magnoliopsida > Alismatales > Hydrocharitaceae > Thalassia > Thalassia testudinum. The sequence continues at coordinate 3,885,365 of JAZHRO010000007.1, forward strand.
AGCATTAGTATTGTGATGTATATGCTTCAAGAGCAGATACTTCACTACACCATAAGTGGCTTCTATGTGGACTACCCACATTAGATTGTAAATGTCGCATCTCAACTCATTGAGATCGACTGAACTGGTGCATCTCAACTTTTTGAGATCACTTATTCATCATTGCATTCCTTTCACAAGGAATGTTAAGGACAACTCAACTTTTCATCCAGAGGTCTTGTGGATTGATAACATTTTATCCTCCCACCATATGAGGCATCTTTATTTAGAATTGTACTTGGTCTGTATGCATCATACATATACATCTTGTTTCCTTTTTCAACCCCTTGAGTCAACATCTTCTTTATAAGGAGGCATCATAAAACACATGCATTGTTTTTCATTACATGAAAATCTACCAAGCATTTAATGTGTTAGAAATCATCAATTTGATTATTGAAACCAATTTTCAATCAAACTTTTAGATTTCCTCCTAGATATTGTTGTCTCATCATATGAGCAAAACACTTTTCTGCATTTGGTACTTATAATAATCTCCCACTATTTTTCATGAGACAAAGCATCATTGAATGCATCATAACACTTTATGAATCATTTAAATCTAGGTGCCTATTTGGATCATGACTGGATTCAAGCTTATAGCTTTTGCCCAATCTCTTATATCATGATCCTCAATACTTCATTATATGAAGGTGGATCATTCTCAAACTCATTTAAGCCATGAGTCCATAATTTCATGAGTGGCTTTTACTATGTTGAAATCTTTTCATGTAGTCAAGCATATTTGCTAGAATTGATTCACTTCATATTTTGTTTGGGATCTTGACTAGGTTCTAGTAGCCTCATCAGATTCCTCTTTTTGGTCTAATTCTCATTGCAAGTATTTATTTTATGAAATCCGATATTTTACAAGTTGAATACTTCTTGAGAATTCTTGTATAAGAATAGGAACATTTCCATATCCCTCATGACCTTTGACACTCCTAATTTCCTCTATATCCAATTAGCTTGGATATGTTATGGTCCCAACTATTCATTTATATGGCTTAACCAGGATGAGTTATGCAACTCTCTTGTCATGCACTATTCTCAGATTGAATTATTTATTATTACGGAATCTGGCATTCCATAAATCAAAATTACCCTTTGGAATTCTCATCATACCAATGAAAATTATTATCATGTGTGAAGACTATGAATATTGCAATTTGTCCTAAGATCCAACTCACTTGGATAAGACATTAGTCAAGAAGATTCAATCTCTGTGGCTTTATCTTGTTGGGCTCAAGCAACTTTCCAAGAATTATTCCTTGAATTGGATTGAGTGTTCATTCTTTGGGAATCTAATATTTCGTAAATCAAAATGTTAGACTAATCCAAGTTACAACATCGATAACCATTATCCTGCTTATGATATCCAAAGAACCATCCTAGAGCCCAACTTATTCGGACTTGGACATAAGCAATCAATACCAAATCCATATATCTATATCTCCACAAAATATGTGATAAAAAGGAAATAGATTTGAAGCCATAGATAACATACATTCTCTAATGTGAATTCTCACTTGATTCAGGGAATCTAACATTTATCATCATTTGAACTTCTCTAAGTTTAGTCTCGTCTTAAGATGATAAGACCAAGCTGAGGTGTGCTAAGGGGAATGAGTTAGAAACTATTTCTAACTCATCGAGATACTTCTTTTGATCTCATATGATGTGTTCATGTGTAACGACCCGAGTCTAATCGAGAAAAATTGACCTTAACGACTTGTTAGGTATGAACTCCATAAACCTAAGCAACCACCTAAAATACATAAGCCCAAGTTTTCAAGTGGTAATTCTCAATCCTCTTACATCCCATCACTCACTTTCATGAATTTACTATGTGGGACTATTCTTGGAGGTGTTACAACCTCCTTTACTTAAATCCTAACATCCTTTTCAAGGTCCAATCAATCAATCAATATACTCCCTGGTGGCACCACCTCATGGCGCACTCTTTGGCCGTCCCAAGGGAAGCTCTTCCTCCTATTAGAGGAAGTTTGACTTCGATACTATTTATAGTGACCCAAGTCTAGACTCGAGTATAATCGAAAAAAATTGACCTTGATAACTTGTTGGGTACAGGCCTAATGGACTCAAGAAATGAGACGATTCTCAAGGCACTAGATCAAGTCTCGATTTGATGTCTATGGTTTGTGATGTAATATCGATGCATTGCTTAATTGGACTATCACCTTGCTTTGATATCATCTGTTACGACTCGAGCCCCAACTCTAATAGGAACCTAAGTTGATTTACCAATTACTTAAGATCCGGTCACCCATCGCATAAACATAGACTAATAAATCATTTACAATGCATCACATCACATATAAATATGAAGCAACAAGAAATGGTAAATTGAATATGTGTGTGTGTTTGTATAGTACTGAAATAATCATAGCCATCTACTGAACTAGTACATAACTAAAGAAAATAGAACAAATACGAAAGGAAACTAAATAGAATATTGTAGAAGCTGAAATAGAGAACACTAAAACTAGAACTCTGACTATAACTACCAAGCTACAGTGCTACACTCTAACTAGCATCGCCAAGTCCTATAATCGCATAGCCCAACTGTATCTCACAAGGATGTGAGTACAAAATCCACAAAAAATGTCAGCAAATGCTGAGTAGAGTAGCAAATAGAAACAAACGAGTAAAATTATGCAAGTGCAAGGAAAAAAAAGAATATGGTACCATTCTCAATTATTTAGGTTTTTCTGTTACTCCACCAATTTGTGTAGCCTTCATGTATTTTGATCATTTTTGCCCACAAACCAACTTCCTCAAAAGACTCGAGGAGATTTCGTTGTGGTATCCTAGATGATAAATTGAATACGGTACATCTCCTTGGCTGAGGAGATGGCTTGCACCCACTCCATCACTTGGTTAACCACCCAGTGGTTCTAGCTAACAAAGTGAAGTGGTGACTACGGTTTGTGCGATACGCATGTGAGGAGCTACCCCACACTAGCACATAGCTAGTCATTTCCACCATAGGGTGTGAAGACAACCAGATCCAACCTCTCTTAACAGTAACACGTACCCAAACACCTTTTTATCTGGCTAGCCAAAGCAGCCTAACAAACAAGTTGCATGGAGGCTAGTTCATTCCCTAAGCTAGTCTCTACATCTAATAGGTATATCTAGTTGTGCCATCAATACCGGGCACGAGACTGACATTCAAACTATCCTCACGATTTTAGGTTTGTCAACCTATATTCATTCATAAATTTCCCAAACTTATTAATTGCTTCAATTTACACTACTGTCATTTATTCTTTTCCAAGTATGAAAGGTATTTCTATTTCTTTCTTTTCACCCTTTTCAAAATTTCCATCATTTATACATTTCAATAATTATCATAAATTCTTTTATTCTCCAAGAGATTATTTGATCTAATGAACCGACAAGGATTAACAATTCATTTTGCAAGAAATTGTAGACATTGAATGATTATTCCTAATTATGCATATAGTACAAATAGATTGTCTAACCATTTATAACATTAACAATTATAAATCTGTTATTAATTCAACCAAATCTACTTTTTAATTTAATCAATCAAGTACCCAATATGGACAACTATCTAGTAGGTGGGACTTAAGGTACTTAGCAAAAGAAATACAGGTTCAAAGATAATTTGAGACTGGCATTCTACTTGAAATAGTAGAGCTACTCTACTTGAAAGCTATGGGAAACCACATTGAAAGCTATGGGAAAAGAACAATAGAGCTACTCTACTTGGGGTCACTGGAGGATACGATGACTCTGAAAAACATGTCAGAGACTCAGATTCCACGCACGCTCTAGGCATTTGTCTGTAAATCCAGACAAAAGAGAATACGTCAAAACATAAATAATGGAAAAATTAAGGGTGAAATTGAAATTTAACACTTTTGATGGGAAAATAGAACCATATCAAAGTACATCTCAACATGATTTCAATGGCAGGTGGCTTGTTGAAATCGAACTTCGGATGCTCCTTGAATCAAACAACCAAGAAACTCAGATGCTAGGGATCAAAACATAATTATTAAAACTTCAATTTTTAATTTTGTAATTTTTTCAAAACCCTCAACTAATCTCCTCCACACCTTTGCTCTTCTTCATGGTACTATTCACGTAGGTACCCATGGAACCTATGCATGTTGGCTTTTCATCTTCGACTCCACCGTCATTTAATAGTCCTCAACCCCAACATCCCCACCGATGTTCCTCTAGTGACCTTCGATGTCAACCTTGTCGATTAGACATATCTTCCTCGCCCTTCCCTTCATGCAGCTACCATGGTTGGAGAACCCACCGTCGACAACTACCAAGGTGGGTCACTAGCCTCTAATTCCCTTGCAAAAATTACCAATTCTCTAATTGGGCATCCAATGAACCTCATCATCACCTTCATCCTTTTGATTACTCCCTCCTCCCTCTCAATTTTGCACCACTGAGCACCATGAAGGATGACCCCATCCCATGTAAATGGTAATGGAGAAGAGATAAGATTCACCTTACATGCCACTTGTTGTCGACATTCTCTTGCCATCTTTGCTGGTTCCCACACATCAGAGAAGAGGAGATACGAAGAAGGGATTGTGCAGGGAAAAAAATCAAAGAGGAGAAGAAAGACGATGACCTTTTCCCTCCCTTCCTCTCTCTGGAAGACTCTCTTTGTGCGATGGCACACCTTGAATGACAATAGGGGGTTTTAGGACTTTATTTATAGGGTCTTGCGTGCACTCTAGGTTGAGATAAATGCGTAAGTGGATAAGAATGCCCTCGGTTCAGTTTGCAATGCCTACACTCCCGCATAAACTATTCTCATGTAACTTTTTACACATTGATTGCGTAGCAATCATAGGTCTTAATTAACCTAAATAATGTTAGAAACCTAGCTATTCTATAAATCTTGCATTCATAAGGAGCATATCATGCATTGCATCATTTTATATAGTTGTTCATAGAAGAATATGTGATTATCCTGCTATTTGATGTTTTGTTTGCTTTGCAAGCAATAAGGAGATTGGGAGATGACCCTGACCCGAATAAAGAATAACCAGAGGTAGATGGACTACATATTGTTGGAGAAGAAAATAAAAAGAAGAATAAGAAGACAGAAGACTAGAGAGAGAACTTGCATAAAATAAAGAGAAGAGAGAAGAGGATAACCCCATTCCCTGTCCCCAAAACCCTAGGACAGCTTGACCTAAACCTAGAACCACACCCACCTTAGTTGACCTAATCCCATAATCCCAAAACCTGGATAACACTATCCATAGTGTTATCCTACTATCCATGACCTTATCCCTACTACCCACTATCCCAATTAGCCTACCTATATCCCAATTTCACCTTTCCTATCCCAATTCCCTATTAAGTTTCCAATTGGGCTAGGTGTGACTCAAATTGACTCTTCCTGAGTCAATTGGGCTAGCTTAGATTTAATTAGGTTCACCTAGAATCAATTAGGCTAACCTAGATCTAATTAGGTTTACTAAGCACTAATTGGACCACCCTAGACCTAATTAGGTTCACTCATTACTTGATTAGGTACACCTAGATTTAATTGGGTTCACACCAATCCAATTGGACTCAGCTAGACCTAATTAGGTTCACACCCACCTAACCTAATTCAACCTAATTCAACCTAATTCTACACAACCTCTCTTTACAAAATTTGAACAAAACACACACATTTCCTATTCTACCCCCCTACATAGATGGCGCCAACTTTTAATCCTTGCAAAAGTGGCAACTTCCACTTTTTGCAAATCCTGGTGTTGCATACTCTAAATCCCTACAAAGGTGGCGACACATCAATCCCCACAAAGGTGGCGCCTCCCTTAAAAAAGGCCTACCCTAATTGGTGACAAATCAAGGCCACCAAAGGTGGCAATTTCCTTGATTATGAAGACCCATTAATCACATCTTAAGCCTTGCCTAATTGGTGATAATTCCAATCTCTTGAAAGATGGCAATTTCCATCTTTGCAAGGCACAACTCAATGCACCTTAATCCCACCATAATAGGCGTCAATCCAATTCCTAAAGGGATGGCAATTTGCACCTTGGTAAAGGCCCTTCATTAAAAACCTAAGCTTAGTGTGCACACACATGATTCCTCCACCAACCAAAAACCCTAGGTTGTCCACTCTACCCTCCAACCTTCTTCCCAAGGACATCCTCCATTGGAGGAGCTTCTCCACCTTCACCTTAGGCCATCCACCATTAGAGGCTGAGGGTGCCCTCCTCCTTGGAGCACCACCACCGCCCTCCTCTCCATCTTCATCAACAAGAGCTGACCTTCTCTCTCTCTCTTTTAATTTTTGTTGCAATCTCTCTCTCTAAGGGCATGCCCAAGCTCCTCCATAGCTTGTGGGCATGCTCCTCCCTTGGTGCGATGTGTAGACGACCTTATGGTCTTGGCTTAGTCGTCACCACCCTCCATAAGCCGATGACCCTCTTGTGGCACTACTGGTGAGGTGGAGCTTCTATTAGCTAGCTTTATATTGTTATTTTTTTTCAAGCATTTCTCTATTTGTGTTTGTTTATTGGAACATTGACAGTGATGTTGTCTTAATGGAATATTTCTTTTATCTTGAACTTGTGCCGAATCTTATTATTTTTGCAATCAAATATTACTTTCGCCATGATTTTCCATCACCACTTACACACGCCAATCACCACCATCAAGAGGTGGTTGGACGTCCACCACCACCACCATCACCACCACTCACATCACCTTCACACCCACCCTTCACCTCAGATTAGGGTTCCATTTAGTTGGTAGTTAGTGCTAAAATTAGGTTTGCATCTATCGTCTAATATAAAAAAATGTTTATTATTTTTGCTATAACTCCAATAATCACCACAACTACGCACTTCATGCCCAACCCTTCTCCATATCTCACACACCTCATGCACCAACGATCTCACCAACTCACTTTCTGCATCACCATCATCATTTTTGAGTAGATTAGGTGGTCACTTAGATTAGGTTTTTAGTATTTTGCTAGTTAGGTTGGTATTTTTTATTTTCAAAAGTCTAAAAAAGAATTAAAAAAATTTGCAAATCAAAAATTAAAAAAAATAGATGGTGGTTACCACACAAGTCAACGACATGACTATATATCTGAACTCTCTCGATAGCGTGCATGTAATCCACGAGTTTCAAAATGAGCGTTATACATGTACATTTTACATCTTTCTCTGTTACACAATGATTGTTTGATTTGAGCATGCCACAGGAGAGATTAATATGAGGAAAATCAATTACCACCTTTCTTAGGGTTAGATTAGGTTAGACTTACAATTACAAACATGGTTGCAAAAATAAAAAATCAAATGCATTACCCTCCCTTAGTTTGACCGGGACTAAAAAATCCAAAATGAGTTTCGTAAATCTTTTTGTTGTTCGGGATTTTACACGTAACTATACTACAACAATAGAAAAATCCGATCTTTCGCGTGAAATATCGCCAAACAAATGGCGCCATTGCCGGGGAGTCACGGTGATTTTTAAATTTGATTTATAATCATTTTTATTATTTGTGATTTCATGTGTGCAGGAAAATCGATGTGGTGATCTTCGCACGCATCCGATTTGGGCTAAAAGAAGATCAGGTGCACATGTTTACATCTTGAATTTCATTTTTCAAGACTAGTTAGCTAGGTGCTCTTTTGAAAATTAGGTTTTAGATTTCCTCTAGTTTTTTTCTAGAAAAACAAAAAGAGAAAAAAAAAACTACTTAGGTTAGATTTAGGTTTCCTTATCCTTAAGTTAGTTGCTTTGGTTTTTGAATAAAGTATAGAAAAAGATATATATATATATATATTAAAAAAATAAATTCAAATCTTGAATTTGAATTTTCAAAAAAAAATCTTAAAAAGGAATTTGTTGGTATGATTAATTTTGAATTGGAAATTCTTTAAAACCCACCAGCACTTTTTTTGGAAATTCAGCCAAACTTTATCATTGACTTTTAAAATTCATTTATCGATAGTCTAGACCTCCAAAAAACTTGGAATTCGGTCTGTAGTTAGGTTTTCAAACTAGCTTTCCAACGCCACCTTTTATTAGGAAAAATTCGCTCTATGAGAATTTAGAAAATTCTAAACGTAGATAAGGGTTAGACCAGTCAAAAAATGGATTTTATCCAACTTTGGAATTTTATTGTGACTGTACAAAACCAATTGACCTAAAATTTGTGGGGTTGGAAAGCCACTGAAGCCTAGTTTCTACAGTAGTTTTGTCAGAAATTTTGGATATTCTTTTCTATTATGGATTCTTGAATTACTTATAGGGGTTTGTTTGGTCTATTTGACTCCTTGAAGCTATAAAAATCATATAAAATTCTATGAATCAGTAAAAAATCCACAAAATAATCCCTAAAATCCTTACTAAAAAAGGAATCTGTACACCTAATTTAACCAAATTTGATAGTGATTCCATCCTGTGGAGTTGTTTAAAGTCAATACAGGTTCTGCTTGACTTGTTTTCTTAGAAGCAGAAGCCCTAGGTTGTATACATTAGGGTTTCATTATCATTTAGAGACCCAAACAAAACCTAATTGAGCCTAATTTTGGTGTGATTTTCTGGTAGGTGAGGTTATATTTTCTTGATTGACCTCCCTCACCTACATATAAAATCAATTCATTCAATACACCTAGAAACATTTAATTAGGCTCACCTTTAGGAATTTAGGATTAATTTAAAGAATCAACCTTAAACCCATGTTTGCTCTGAACACCCTTTGCCCAATCAACTAAAGAGTGAAACTCCTAAAATACACTTGTTCAAGGATAGAATTTTAAAAATCTGGTCATTTAATTAAAGGACCACATCTCTTCTACAAGGCCTTCGCCTTGTTTGTTTCATCACACCAGCCCCTTATAGCTGGTGTATGCATGGTAAGAGGTCTTTACAGCCTGAATTAGTCGAACCTTGGGAACCTTCCCTGCGAAGACCTCTTATATCTCATAGGTGACTCTGCTCTTTGCCTTCCTCTTCCTCTCTTGCTTCTTTGTCTTTCCCTCTTCCTTCTCCTTCCTCAGCTTCAATGGCTGAGCAAGGTCATCCTCTTCATCCCCCTGAGGGGAATAGAGATGATGTTATGGCCCTGGTTGAGGCTAGAATGGTGGCTTCAGACCAGTAGAACCATGATTGTTTTGAGGCCATTCTCAACACTTTAGATAGGATGCAGCACCTATTGCGCAAAGAACAACTACGAGATTTCTACAATCTAGCTACACGTAATGTGTTACCTCAGGTCTGGATGCCCGTAGGTGGAGATGCATTCTAGTTGAAGCCGAATGTGATAAGTTTGATTCATTCTTATTTTCATGGAAACTCGAATGAGGATCCACTCCAACACCTGGATGACCTAGGTTGGATTGTAGAAACAATTTGACCTAGAAATGTGAATATTGGAATTGTTCTGATGAAGCTTTTCCCATTCTCGCTTAGGGACAAAACTTCATATTGGTTTAGGACCATTGGGTGGCCTGTAGCGACCTGGGAGGAATTATGCAAAGAATTCCTTCAAAAGTTCTTCCCGATTGGTTGAATTAATGAGATGAGGCGGCCCATTACAACCTTTACCCAGCAGTAGGGGGAAAAGTTGCACGAGGCTTAGGAGCATTTTCATGACCTTCTTCGAAACTGTCCTCACCACGGGGTGCTGCGCTAGCACCTTGCCCAGATCTTCTATCATGGGTTGGACGATAATAATGCATATTAAGTTAAATTTTATCTTAACTTAGGAATAATCCATGCATGAGAAGCATATTTTGCATCGTAGTTGATTTGTTTAGCTATGTAAATAATAATGCTATTTTTATGTTCTAATTGATAGGAAATAATAATTGCAGATGATTTGGGGCCGTGGATGATAAATCCGACCGTATGGATTTGATCAAAATGACGATCGAAGTCTAACGCTTCTAAAATCGTCTTGATTGAACTTCCATAGCATCATATGTAGTTTGAGGAAGATCAAAGGCTAAAGGGTAAGGTGGTGTAAATCCAATTCTCAGATGCCAAATCCGATCTCATGGATGGATCCGGATCAATGATTGCAGTCCAACGAAGTGAAAATCAATCAAATCCAACATTCGTGGCGTCATCTACAAAGTAAAGAAGATGTTACGCACCACACGATGATTTTAATGCGTATTCCCTTGACAAATATACATCTCAGACATCTCAGACATCTTCGACCTACGAAGATGTCAATGCTATCCACGGATATAGGTGTAATAACCAGTACTTAGAGACGTATAATTCTGGTTGGCGCCAGCATCCGAACTTTTCCTAGTCTAGTAACTCATAGAGACCAAATCAAGATCCATACTACCAGACCAAACAATACGGGAATGTGCAAAACACGTACCTGAGGCAGCAACCATTCCCATCTCAGCAGCAATCGCGTTCCATTTATCCGTCATTGCACTATGATGCCAATCATTCTCAAAGTGGTTCAACCCTTTGGAGGATTTAAGGAGTTATAGGAATCCATGCGGAAATCAACGCATGAGAATTTAAAGCTCATGAAAATAATGGTTGATTAGATTCAGAACATTTAGAGTATGCAAAGCCAGATGCTACAAGAACATAGAGTGCAGGGAGCCTTACCCTCCCAACCTGTCTTGAATCTGAGGTATGTTAAGAACTAGGGCGCCCCACCTAGGTTCCAGGCACCACAGAGACAATCACATGTTGTATTACAGGAACCTCTTGTACCTCTGAATTATGCTCCAGCTCAGCCTGCTCTGTTCCCAACCCTGTCCCAATCTGCCCCTTCTGCCCCTTGATGCGTTAGATCCTCAACACAGTTAAGTAAGTTATTTAGGCTTAATTAATTGCATGAGAAAGTAACTTAAGTTAACTAGAATTAATGTCATGAATGTAGTATAGGGTCAAGTTAACCTAACATTTTAAATTTTTATTTCTTTTTAACTGGTTGAGTCCAGGTCGTTCATAAGGAGGCATAATAGTAAGCTTAATTCACCATTTAATTCCTAAGCATAAATTACTAACAACTTAATCAATTAGATTATAATTACAATACTTTAGGTACATAAATCTTGAATAAGAGATTTATCAAATTAGCACATACAATATTCCATTAGAAAGAAACACATTTACACATGTAATTTGTCATTAAGAATCAAGTAAACATGTTTATTACATCAATTACTTCTAATTACAAGAGATTAAGACAAGAAAATGATATACAATAATTATATTTGCCTTTTACAATGTTGAGAGTTCAAAATAACAATGAAAGTACATGAAAATGCAATATTAAGGCAAATCAGATGTCTGATAGTAGTATGGGACATCTAAAAAATAAAAGTTAGATGACTGAAAATTAAGCAAGACGTCTAATCCCTCTTCTTTCAATTTCTTTCCTTCATTCTTTCTTCATCCCTTTTCTTCTTCTTTGTTATTTCCTTTCTTCTCTGCCGTTGCTCTCTCTCTCATTCCCTCTCTTTTCCTTTACCCTGTCTCACTCTCTTTTTCTTCTCGCATTCTTCTCTTCTTTTAATTCTCCTTAAGCATTCTTTGTTCTCCTTTTATCTTTTCCTTATCCTCTTCACCGTGTCTTATGTCCACACTTAGCCATTTTCATGCCAACACTTAACCCATTTAATCATCAACTATAAAAATTAGTTTTTAATGGGCAGCCCAAGCTCGTTCAGGGATACACAGCACCTAATTGAGCGGGACCAGACCCTACTTGAGCTCGGGCTTAGTTATTTTAATTGGTGGATTTATGCCAATTCAAGACCATGCACAGTATCTAGCCTCCCAAGCTCACGCCCACGCCCACAAGTGCACACACATACCCATGCACAGGCACGTGCAATGCACGCACCTGTGCCCATATCAGTTTCATTTTGTGCCCTACGCTGACGACTGAAACATCATCTGCAGGAAAACAAAATATACCAAGGCGGTGCCTCAATAGTTCCCGAGGTGGGACTAACTTTCAACTCTAGGCTGATCTTCAAGACTTGATTTTGGCCGACTCCGTTGATGGTTTCAACTGAGCAAAGGCTCGATCGAAAGCCCTTGATCTGCTTTACATGATTGGAACACTAATTTGGTGTTTGGGTCGTGATTAGTCCTTCGATTTGAAGGACAAAGAAGATGGGTTCTTATGGCCATTCATGGCCTGCAGTAGATGAAATCAAGTTAGATGACCTGTAGGAGAGCTTCTGACCTCTAGATGAGATTTGAATCACCTTCAGCTGATGATTCCGCAGCAAATGAGCTAAAAAGAGAGGTTGAAAATGCTTCAGGAAGAGGATTTGGCTTCAGAACTTCGTTCTGGAGCTCCGAAGCTCGGAATTGAGTTCTGATTAGGTCAGTAGAGAGCTAACAACCTCTGGCAAGGATTCCAACAACCTTTACAGATTGTTGCAATGCAGTTTAAGCAAATTTGGCACTTGAATCTCACCCAGATTCTGAAGAACTCAACATCGGGTTCTAAAGAACCCAAACTAACAGTAACTTGAATCTCAGTAATTCCTTAATTAAACTTAATGAAATCAACTCTATTACTCTCCAAATCATTCCTGAAAGCATTTCAACCAATTAAACCATAAGATTAATCATTAAATCCTCGATTTGAACTTGGAGTTGACCAGAATGGGCTTAAAGTTGACTTTCTGTTTTAAGCTTCCTCAGATTAAATTGAAATCTTGAATCAACTTAATTCTTCATCAGGAATTGGTCTAGAACATCAGAATCATGTTTTGAAGCTCTTAATAGGGTTATCAGACTTCGTCGCCTAAGATCTGAAATGGGTTTGTTCGGCAGAGCAAACCAAGACTTTCTTGACCAATTGACTAGTTAAGATGAACTCAACAGACTTCATTCTTGCTCCGGACCTCTTACAGTGACCTAAACCCTAACAGAGATGACTCTCCAACTCCGTCGGAGTTGTAGAAGACAGAGGTCAATATCACACTCCAGACATCAAAACATAAAATCGACAGTAGATACACAATCCTCGAGTCATAAACAGTCAGTCTAGAGCTTTGCATGGAATTCTTTGGGCTGAAGCTTGGTTTCGACTCGTCGGAGCTTGCCAGAGCTCTGGTGAGTCCAGTATTGATAAACGGTGATGAAAATCTCATCAAATGAGTTCATTGATGGGTTCAAGAGCTTCTTGAGGTGAACCTCAAGAGAGTCTCAAATGAAGCAATTAATGAATTTAATCAAATATAAGTAATGAATTTCAGGAAATGAAGATTTTGAGTTCGAAAGAACTCCAGAGTGTTCCTTCCACTTAATTTAGTGAGGGGAAATAGTTGTATGCGTACGACGATGACCTAGATGAGATTAATTAGGTGTTTTAACTCTCTTGAGCTTGCCATAAACAGTGAGCTCAAGAGTTGAGATGAATTTAGATGTTCTGTGAATAGGCAATTAATTCTAAATTGAAGTGAAGATCTGGGCCCTTAGTGTGTGAATAAATAAGGGAGGGCCCCTAGGAAGGTGCCTTCGCCGTGGGCAGCGGAGGTCACCGATGAAGGTGAAGATGGACTAGGTGATTCAGCTGCTAAAAGTGAGGGAAAAGAAGTGTAGGTGAATCGTGAGGAGGAGAGGAAAAAGGTCAGCTGCGTAAGATAGTGGATCGAAGTCCTGCGAGGCCGGAATTAGCCTCTCCGGAGCCGGAGACAAAGCTACTGAACTAAGCTAAACTAACCTAATCCTACCTAATTACCTAGCTAAATTTACTCCTAAGACTTAGCTCTACTTACCTGATGAAGGAGGTGAGGGATCTTGCCGTTGGCAGGGCAAGAACAGGATCGAAATCTAGATTGGGTGAGAAGAGAAGCTCCGGCCGATCAAAGCGGAGATCAGAGGGAGAATGGGGCGCTTAGTCGCTGTTGGTAGGGCGATAGAGAGGAAGAGGTGGTGAGAAAGGCAGCGCGTCCTTGGCGATCACGCTCGAGAAGGAGAATGAAGATGCCGGAGTTGCGGAAGAACCTACTGACCAGCTACGGTGAGGTGGAGAGGGGAAGGGAGCTGATCAAGCTCAAATCGTAGGGGTCGATGGGTGTTTATAGGTTGCGGTGACTGTGAAGGGGGCTGTATCTGGACGGGAATGCGTCTAGGTGTAGGGTAACCACCGGCGTCTTCTCCGACGCTGGTGAAGTTATCGTCGAGCCCTAAATAGGATTTAGAGATGATCTAGACCGATGGATGCAATTGAGGTGGCGAGCGCAAGCTTCAGAAGCTTGGTGAGGAAGGAAGGACGTCGGATGTGAGGTGATCAGGTGGTGTCTTCACTGTTGCTTGACAGCCGTTCATGTGTGTGAAGAAGAAAAGAAGAGGAAGAAGACGATGCTCACAGGGACCGGTATGCAATAAAAGCTAAGGACCTAAGTAAAAGGAAATGACTCAAATGTAATGAATTCTGAGGACTAAAATGTAAGCAGAGGCCATTTAAGTTAATTTAATTTAATTCTTTTCCAAATTTTTATATATAATTATAAATTAACTAAATATTCTATTAAAGCCATGTATTCACATTTTTGACCCATTTATTTATATTTATTTACTTATTAACTTACTTAAGTTATTAAAGACTTAGTTCTTAAGTTATACTTAAGTTAAATAAGATATTAATTAGGTAGCTAATTAGTGATATTTAGAGTCCATTTATTAATTAAATTATTAATAATATTAATTGACTTTTAATTAGGCATTTTAAACTTATTTTAAGGTCCTTTATTGATTTGTCCCTTATTACATAATTGACCCATATATATGCATATTCCTAGCTAATTAACTAGGGAAAACTAGTTAATTAGGGGTAATTAGAAGCCATGATGAGCCTCTCATCACCCCTCCCCTACCTTATGGACATTATGCCATTGTAAATGTTGTCACATTGAGGAGTGGAAAATCTACAAAGGAGCCACCATATAGGCAGGCGAGTCATGATACTTCTCTACCCTCTTCTGAGGCTAGCTTCTCTTCCCATTGTAATCCTTCCAGGGAGTAGTGATGTTAACACCATCATTCGCCATAACTAGCTTGAATTATTAGAATTAAAAGATAAATTCTCCTGAATAATCGCCTAAGGACAGTAATTCCACTCAAATCCCCTTTGAGGAGAGAACATTAAAATAAGATTAATTCTGCAGTTTTAACTTCACATCATGAATGCAGAGTAACCATAGGTCACCCAGGGGTTAACTAGAGTTCAATTGAGCATTAAAGACCAATGAGTGGGTCCACACTGACAGAAATATGGTTTCACGCATTTCGAGAACTAAATCAGAACATAAAACCCCAATTTCAGACCCGCTTAAATTGAAGAGGTTTCTGGTCAGGATAAAATTCATATAAACCTCCTAAAATTCATATAAAAATATTCTAAGAGATTTGGTACCCTTGGTTTGACCAACTGAACCTATTTTGGCGTAGAAAAGAGTTTCAACGGGATTTTGCCCTAATTTGGGTCTCTTTGTAAATTGACCAGGTAAACGTAGTTACAATTCAAATCCAAGTTCACCATTAGATTCCTTGGGTCAAAATTAGGCTAAGAACAAAATTTGGGTCTAATTAGAGTCCATCTTGACCTAGTTTGCAATTTGGTCCCTAAAATCTCTATTCTTCACATCCAAGCCCCTAACTTTCAGGTTTATTACGTTTAGGTCCCTAAATTATTATCATTTTCTTCAAACAGGTCCCTACCTCCATTAATGGTGTGAACCCAAACCCGCCGACCTTCAATCAGGGATTCTTCTTTGATTCCTTAACCAAATCCCTCAAAATTTGGAGGGATTGCTTTAGAGGAGTTGCCTAATCTATTGGATCTAATCCCAAACCCTGATTAGCCTCCTAAAACCCTAGCAAATCCATGATTTTTGGTGTGGATTCCTTGTGAATTTTCAAGGAAATTGCACTGATGTTGTGCAATGCAGAGGCCCAGGCACTTCTATTTAAACTCCTCGACATCTGAGCGTGCTTCTGAGCTTAGTTCCAGGTGATAAACCTTCTTCCTTCTCTCCCTCGGTCGCCTCTGACCGCAGCTCTGAAAAGCTCCTCAAATCTCCGTCGTCACCCTCTGCCATGTAAAATAGGCAAAGGGAACATCTTCCCCAACTTCATTCGCATCTAGTGCACATTAGTTAGTGCCACCTACCCCCTTCCTCCTCACTGTCTCTCCTACCGGAGATTTCACCTTCCTCAGCGCCGGTCAATCACAGCCGGTGCCAACTCCTTCCCTTTCATCCCGTAGTTAGGTTTAGTCTCTTTCTCTCTCTCCTTAGACTAATTCTAACCCCGTAGACCATAGGATCAACTACTGAATCACCTCCTACCCCTCCGTCTTCTCCGCCTCTAGCAAGGGCTCCAGCGAAGTCGTGTGCCCGCCACACTCCACCAAATCACCCTCTTCCATCGCCAAAAGCTCCGCCTCATCTCACTCACCAAAAGCCCTCACGAAATTTCACCTTTCATGGACTCTGCCCCTCTAAACAAACCCACCTTTGCACGACCTCATCGTCATTGGCCAACCACCACATGGACGCACACACCAAATTGACACCTCCGTCGCATTCCACGCACCACGGCGAAGGTTCTAAACCATTCTAATTGGGTCAAGAGGCCGTATTCTTGTCTTCAAGTACTCGCCGCTATCGGCGACAACTCCGCCTTCGTCCGCTGTCCCATTGCTGCCACCCGCTATCGAAGCGGCCTAATCTCATGAAGCTTCCAGCCGCTCCAATTGAGCAAACACCAGCAGCAACAACCTCAATGCTTGAGACTTCAAATACTGCTGCGCGAAGGAGAAAGGTGGGACATTTAGTCCCACCTCGTGAGTAGATAAGCCGCCAACACCACATAAAAGGAAAGAGGAAGAGGGCACTTTGCTTTAAAACACGGGGTGAGGTCCCCTCTCACTCTTTCTCTCCACTCCACACCCACTACACCTTGCTGACGAGTTTGGTCCCCTGGTCACGACCCGATTACCCGAATTAGATTCGATTAAGGGAAAAATCTTAGGAGGGTAGGGGTAGGTTTTACGTTTGGATTTGTGCCCTGTGTCTTGAGATGTGTGTTGATATGCTTAACACTTAGTGTCTCGAAAGGCTTTGTGCTGTTTAGGCTTTAAGGCTCTTGTGCTGTGCTGGTGTCTTGTGTTGTGATCACTTAAGTCATCTAGGGGTTATGCCCGACGTCTGATATTGGTTGAGGCACTATGGAGTTATTTGATATCTATTCTAACATGGCTAATTAAGACATAAGTGGTTTTAACCACTGTAGCGATATTAAGTAATTTGATACTTGGGATATGTGCTTAATGTGGGGATTTATGTGGTGATTTAAATCACCCTTTTAGGGTTCTATTCTTCTTTTTATCCCACTGATTTCTTGAGACACTATTATTATTGTTGAATATATTTTTGAGTAGATTATTCATTGAATATCTTCAATTGGGATTCATTATTATGCTCATCTATTTCTAATTGCGATCAGTGAGTGAATTTCACATTTGCTCCCTACGAACGACCTCAGACTCAGTTCTTGTTTTCGAGCACTTTATAAATTTAAATGCTATAGCGATTTTCATCTTATACTGTGATGCTATACATTCTTAAAACAACGATTTTCACTATCAACATTTTGGTATCATTGCCGGGGAGCAACGCATAATTCACCATTAATCTTATCTTTTTTTTGATTGAGTTGATTACTAACTTGCCCTATTTATTTTTCTGTGATTTTGCAAGGTACATCACAAGAAGATCTTCCACGCAATCAACCACTCTAGCGGTAGGTAAAATTTCTCTTCTTCTTTAATCATCTCTTAAATTGGGAAAGAGAAAAGGAAACAAAATCAATTAGGATTCACTTGCCTTATTTTCCTAGTAATATCACTTAAAGGCAAAAAGTTTCCTAATTTGCAAAATTGATTTAAATCTAATTGAAGTGAGGCAATTTGATTAGAAATTCCCTATATGATTTCTTGTACTTATTGGGGATTTGCGTTAAATTTTACAACATCTTGAACTACTTACTTTCTTGTTTGAGTCCCAGGTGTTACATTTGGAAATAAAATTAGACTTGAAATAAAGCTAATTAAGGTTTCCATATCAAGGTTTTGAAGTGTTAGTACACATTTACTAAAATAAAGGAAATTGATCCTCCCGCATTTGTGTGCCACCTAAGCCCTTGTTTAAATTGATCTATTTAAGTAAACCCTAAAATTAAGGTTCTAAATTCACTTGAACCCTAAAATTTGGACTTAATAACTTGAGAATCAATTTATGGTGAGTTAGGTCTTGACCCAGACTTCACCCTCAACCTTAGGATAGATCAGGTGAAGTTGATTCACCTTGTGAATCAACCAACCTCCAAATTAGGTCACAAATTGAAATAATTTCTAATCAAGTGAAATTCAAGGCACAAATTAGGGTTCAAATTGGTAGACTTAAGGGCTTAATTCACACATTCTGGTCTACTTGGATCCACGGTGACAAGGAAGATCGGGTAGGGGAAACCCTGTAACTCGTGGGAACGCTTTATCGTGTAAGGGTCTTTGTGGGACTCTCCCTTCCTGGCTTCCCAAGTGATTCTCAGGTGTGTGGATTTCTGATTAAGAGGCATCATCCACCTCGAAATAGCCTTAGTCATCCAAAATTTTTTTGGGTGCCTTAATTGGATCTAATACACATCCAGTCCCTCATCTATTCTATAGTGCACATACATAGGAAGGGTCCCTAGGTTTTACCAGAAACTTCCATTAGAGTTGATCTTTTAGGGAAATCTAATCTGATTTGATTAATTCAATCTAGACCTAAATTTGATTCTGCATCCTGATCCACCACTTGATTTGAAGATGCAACCTGGCAACATAGGAAGATTGTTTAGGAAACCTAAATCCTGTATGAGCATGAAAGAGAAAATGATCGAGGCTGCCCTTAGACATTGGGAAGAATTTGATAGGACCTTATATCCATTTAGCAGAGTTCTGGTTAATATGTTAGAAACAATAAACCTTATTATGAACCATGCCAGAATGATGTTAACACAAATGATACATGGTTCAAGCAGGAATGCTCTCTTATTAGAATACATTGAATTGGGGAAATTACATAGCAGTGAGTTTTTACAATGTTTGTCAAATCCGCCACTTTGGGAAATGCACCAAGATCTCATTAAGAAACATGGAAATATGCTGAATCTATTGCACGAAGCCATTAATAAAAAATATCCCAATTCCCATCCAGGACTTTATAATGAATCTTGGAACAATTGTGAGGTTATGAGAGCCTCATCATGAGCATAACTAGCTCATTTTGACCTAATAAAGAGAATAAAAGCTCCTACATGACTTAAAAGAGGGCTTAATTGGAGGAATAAGTGTTCTGAAAAGAAAACATGAAATAAAGGTTAAAATTGTAATTTTACCATTGCAGTACATAGATGAGATTTCTCAGAGACAAAACATAAGACAAATGGTCTAAATGAGATAAAAAGTAGGTTGATTCAATCAAAAATGGGTTCATGTGCAATCCAGGAATTAAAAGACATCTGGTAACCCTAAAACAGACCCGCTTAATTCAACAAGGTTCCGATCAGGATAAAAATCAATTAAACCCTCTAAAATTCATGGAAAAGTATCCCCTAGGGTTTAGAACATTCAATTTTTCCTGTGGAACCTAGTTTGACCTAGATTAGGGTCCTAGCTCATCAATTGACCTAATTTGGGTTTTTATGCAAAATATCTAGTCAAACGTGGTCAAACCTAAAATCCAACTTCACCATTGGATTCCTTAGGTCCAAATTAGGTTTTTACCAAAATTTGGACCTAAGGGGAGGTCATCTTGACCTACTTTGTAATTTAGTACACCCAATCACATTTTGGTCCCTATCTTTTGAAAATCATCACATAAACCCCCCTAGCTTTCTCGCCAATCTTACAATCAGATCCATCCACCATTAATGGGGAGGAATCCTTCTCCGACGAGGAAGGCAGCGGGGATACTCTCTGATCCCTCAGAGATCTCCTCCCAGAATTGGAAGGGAGATTCTCTGAGGAATCCCCTTCCATCTGAGCCCGATCACAATCTCTAATTCCTGTCCAATCTCTTTGCGAACGCACGAAAGATTTGGATCCCAACCACCTTCCTTCTCCAGCGAGACGATGGCGGCTAAAGGCTTGCCCTCCACGCACCAGAAGCTCGGCCAACACCAATAAAAGGACCTCCGACCCTCTGCGAATCTCTCAGACTTGTTTTGGCCCTAGAAACCTCCAAACTTCATCTCTCCTCTCTCCGACCAAGAAACCCGCAAGCTCCGGCGATTACCTCTCCTCCCTCTCGTCGCTCTACTGCCATACCAGCAGCAGAGTCCACCGCCTCATCCTCCCGCGTTGTGTCGCACCAAGCGCACGCCTCCCTGACCTCCTCCTCGTCGTCGTTATCTCCCTCAAGGTTGTCTTCTTCGACGACGGCACAAATGAGCTGTCTGACTCCGCTGCCCCCTTTCACTCCCAACAATCCAGATAAGTTCCCCATCTTCCACTCTTTCATTTCCCTCACTTTATTTCACACAACCGCTCCTCGACCGTCCCTGTCCACCGCCACCTTCCTCATCTCCGGCCACCCTCCAGCGAGACGCTCCCGTCGCTCCGCAGCCCCACACGTCTCGCCGACCATCGCATAACCTCTGCCTCACCTCACTGAGTACCCTCCACTCATCCACAATCCCTTTACACCGCCACTACAGCCCCCCGATCACACCCATCCGTCCGGCCACAGAGCGACCTAGTTGTGTCCGGCCACAGAGCGGCCTGCCACCTAGCGCCTCACCTTCGCCGTGACACGGCGAAGGTCCCCCTGTGATCTGATTGAGCTGCAAGGCCCTTGTGTCAGGGAGGTTTTGAGCTTCGGCCGCCATTAGCGGTGATTCGAGGAAGCTGCTTGCTTGCTCCAGGTTGCAAGACTTCAGGGTGCCAGGTGCAGTAAACTTGGGAAGGTCTTGCGAAGACAGTCGATCCAACAAGTGACGCTGTAAAAGTCTGCGGTTGTGGCAATTGGAAGCACGGTCTACTGCGGGCGCGTGAGAAAGAGTGGTGGGATTAGTCCCACCTCGGTAAGTCACAAAGCACGTGAGTCCTTTATATTGTTTTTGTGTTATTGGCTCGTTGCCTCCGGTTACACTTGGGGTGAGGTCCCTCACCTAATCACTGTGCCTCGTCCGTGAGCTCATCACACGGATCTGGCGCGACCCGACCCGTTTATCTGGCTCAAGGAGAGCATGCTGAAGAGTGAAATACAGAGAGAGAGAGAGATGCACGGGAAGGGTAGGGGAGTTGGTTTTGCTGTGTGCTTGTGTGCAGGAAGCAAGGACTTAGCCGCTGCAAGCGAAGGAGAAGAAGGAAGGAGGCTCTGCAAAAGGAAAAAGAAAGGCAAGGCAGAAAAGAAGAAGCGAGGCCAAAGGGAAACAGAACCAAGGAAGGAAGAAGAAGAGAAAGCAGAACCAAGGAGAAGAAGACTTGCAAAGAAATAAAGAAAGGTAAAGACAAGCAGAAGAAGAAGAGAAGCTGAAGGCAGAGGGAAGAAGAAAGAGATCAAGGGGCAGACAAAGAAGCAAGAAAGCGAAGAAAAAGAAGAGGAACAGAAGCAGCAAGGGAAGAGAAGAAAAGGAGCTGAAGCAGAGCAAAGTCTGGGAAATACTTTAAGACGTCTGATATTGCATTAGACGTCCATTTTTTTTTCCCTTGAGCAATTTCTTTCTATATCACTCTCATTGAACTAGTCATTTCTTCTCATTTAAGAAGTTGTGTTCTCAGGTTTTGGAATACTTAGATTGCTCCCTGTGTTCAACCTCGGATACTCTGATTTTCGAGTTATAAATCTTTATTTGTTTTCGTGAAAAGTTCGTCTATATTACAATGTAATATTTGTTAAAACACGATCTAGCCGCGTCAACATGAGGTTCACATTAAAATCCCCCTCCTCAATGCCATTGATCATATTCCCACGGTCGCTGAATTCTTCAAAGAATATTATACATCCAAACGATAGTCTAGGAAGACCAACAACGTGGTATTGTCTAAGGAAGCTAGTGCTGTCATTTTGTTTGATCTACCACCTAAGAAGAAAGACCTGGGTGCTCCACTCATTTCCTGTCAACTACAGGATGCTCCTTTTGACTGAGCCTTGCTTGATTTGGGTTCGTCCATTAATTTAGCCCCCACTACTGTATTTAACCACTTCCAATTTGGGGAGCTAAAACCCACTTCAGTCACTATCTAGTTGGTTGACAGATCAATCAAAGTGCTCTAAGGTGTGGTGGAGAATGTCATTGTAAAAATCCATGGGCTTTGCTTCCCAATGGATTTTTTCATCCTAGATATGGACATTCCTCCTAGTCTCCGTGATGCACCTGTCATCTTAGGTCGCCCATTTTCGGTGACCGCCCAAGCTAACATTAACTGTGCATCTAGGAGTATGGAGATTGCCCTGAGAAATGAGAAACTCAGATTGGATATTTTTAAGGTGAACGAGAACCCACATAGTGGTTTTATAGAGGACTCAGATGATGAATCTGAGCATTGTGTGAACATAGAGCTTCTTTGTAAGTCAACTCTGTACACAGCTTCTGTTGGGCTCATTGATTTGGTCCAAGTTAGGGTAGCCAAAGATCTGGATGGGATGACTACTAATGATCCTATTTTTGTTGTACCACTCCCTGACTTTGACACTCCAGATTTGATTTATAATGATTCCGACACCGTGGTGAACATTGATTTGCCAAAGGCAATTGATGAGGCACATGATTTGGATTTTGAAAGATATGGAGTGGAATTACCTAAAAATCCCATGATAAGCTTAAATGATAAATACATTGAGGACATAGATTTACATGAGATTCCATACATCCATGGTGTTAATTTTGAATTATCAAAGAATCCAACCGAAGTTGAGGAAGAATCCGATAAAAACCCATTTTTGATAATGAGGAAAATCTGAAAAATCTTGAGGCATTTTTGGATTTGGGGTCAGATGAATCTATTATGTCCTCTTTCACATCCTCACTCTTGGATTTTGACATCGAGGATTTCACAGAAGCCACATAATTGAAAATGTTAGAATTAGAGGCTTTATTGCATCTCAATTCTAATTTTCCACACCTTGGGGATAATGAATTGTGCCCATTATATTTGGGGATTCATGCCATGAACAGAATATGGGCGATTCGTACGAGATTTCTAATCAACCAAGGGGTGAGATTGATTTGGGTGAATCAGGAGCTATTGGGATGGAACACTGGGTCTTATTTGACACACCTATTATGCACCCACCTACACCCAGATTCACTCACGAAATAGTTCCTTATACCATTTCAATTACACCACTCGGGTCCCTCCTTTTATTCCTCACCACTTTCAGGACTCATATGATTTGTTTCCCACTTACGTTTTTGTATCCACCTCATTTGCATTACTTGTACACTATTCTGTAGGGTTGCCACTCTCTACCTTTCACCCTGGCACCCGAATTTATCTTTATTTTTCTTCTAGCACCTGGCTACAACCCACTCCAAGTCCTGTTATTGTATTTTTTCGACCTTATGGGCTTAGTATTCATGAGCAGTTGATTTGCATTTATAGCCTACTACTGGCAACGGAACTCAAAGTCCCTATCATTTTGATTGCCCTCTCTTCTGCAATCACTGATCCATCTGATTGAGTTTTTTGCCCAAGTGGAGGCGTTGAACTGAACATTTACACATAACATCTGCTTTCTGCTTTATACATAGCATAGTGCATTTTTCGCATATTGTTCTGCATATTGTGCTTTCTATCATTTGGTTGACATATGCTGAATGAAGAATTAGGAGTAATTCCAGGTGACTTTTATCCACTTACCCCCTATCTTGCTTTATTTTCCTTTTATTCATGCATGAGGACATGCAAGAACTTAGGCATGGGGGTAGTACACATAAATTGAAAAATTTTCCTACCAACACCTTAGAAAATAGAATTTTATCAAGAGGTTTTATTAGGGATTTTATTCTTTACTTGATTCCTGAATTTAGAATCCAGTACAATTTCACACTTGCATGTAGAATTTGTAATGGATCTATTGTGAAGACTGATAGACATCTTTAGCTTGTCGAGAAGAAGCATGCTTCTTTTTTTGAACCCTTGGATAATAATTTGGGAGTCAGACAAATCATCTTCTATTAGATCTACCAAGCAATTGTGAGGTGAAATTAGAGTCTCTACTGGTGCTCTAAGTCTAGTATAAGAAATCTTAGTTTCTGGATAATTGGATAACGATACTCGGAGTTAGGCATAGTTTTCGCTCTCGGTTCCTATGTATAAATTCTTTGTGTAAATTTTTGAGAACCACTAAATAAGGCAAATACGCAGAGAGAGGTTCTAATAAAACTAGGACTAAGGTGGATGGTTACGACTGTCCTTTATGGAATCCTCGGTTGAAGGAGGGTGTTAGTGTCAAAGGTCAGAAAATACGTTGTCCTATCCATTCCTTTCCTGGTGCTGAGAGTAGACACTTCCACCAAATAAGTCACCCGATATCCTCTTGAACATCACCAATCCCCAATAATGCCTTGTGAATAAGAATTTACGCGTGCGTATTGCGTTGTGTTAGTAGATATGAAAAAAAAGAAAAAAAAAGAAAAAGAAAAAAAAAAGCAAAAAGAAAAAGGGGAAAAGACTGAAGAAAAAAAGTGTTGAGCTATGTTTATTTTGTGTCAAGTATATTGAGGCAATAATACCTACTACCATTACAATCCGCCAAATACAGCCTTAACCTACTTTTCTGTATTTATGACCATCCAAATACTGGCTGAGGACTTCTGACTTAGTTATAAGGTTATCAAAACTTAATTAAAGTGTTAATGCCATGTGAGACAACCAAATATATTTACAAAGCTGGTGAGATTATGAGATCGAAAAGAATAGAAAAAAAAATAGATAAGGAAAAAGAGAGAGGGTGAGTATAAAGGAACTAAAGAGAGAATAGTTTCTTCGCCTCTCTCTAAGTTGATTTATTTGATAATCTGAAAATCTATGTTCTGTAATACTAGTCTATATGTACCACCAGAGGGGTGTGGCCCACCAAATACAAACCTACTTGACTCAGACATCTACTTAAGCCAAAAAGTCAAGGCTGAGATTACATATTATTTTGTTATATCCCCGAGGGAAGAAGTTTGCCTATCTCGATAGAGTTTTAATAGGGGTCGAGTACGAGCTTTGGTTGTTGATTGACTTTTCACTTGGATTCGTTGCATAAGCTATAGCACTACACTTTCACAATTATCTAGATTTCTAAATTTTTGGATGAAAATAAAAGAAATATATCTCTAGTCAAACTCTTGATAGAAATCAACCATTTAGGGACCAATTTGCATTTAGTCTTGCATTTGCTAGGAACTAGCAAGATTTAGGCATGAGGGTATGATTACGCAGTAATCATAGGACCTAATCTACTAAAATTAAGTTAGTTCCTAGCTTAACTTAGGAATAAATGCATGCATGAGCAACATATTTTGCATCATAGTTAATTTGTTTAGCTATGTAAATAATAATGCTATTTTTATGTTCTAATTAATAGGAAATAATAATTGCAGATGATTTGGGGTCGCAAATGATAAATCCGACTATATGGATTTGATCAAGACAATGATCGGAGTCCAACATGTCCGAAATTGTCTTGATCGGACTTCCGTAGCATCACATGTAGTCTGACGAAGATCAAAGGCCAAGGGGCAAGGTGGCATAAATCTGAACCTCGGATGCCAAATTTGACTACACGAATGGATCCAGATCAACGATTGCAACTTAACGACATGAAAATCAATTCAATCTAACATCCATGGTGTCATCTACAAAGCAAAAAAGATGGATGACCATGATGGTGCCACGTTGTGCCATCATAGCCGCCCAACCCCCTCGACCTCACCCTTCTCATCAAGCAACTCTTGATCTCTGCTGTTGGATCTTCATCCAACGATTGAGGCCGTGCACACGTTAAAACATCGTCATGACCATCCGTGGCCGCAGTGCATTGGAGAGAGCCTTCAAACGAGATCCAAGGGCACCCGTTTGAAATGGGAGGCGCGGCCAAATTCGTGCTCAGCGGGAGGCATTGAAATTCGACCATCAGATCTTGATTGAGCGGGATGGGATGAGATGAGTGGCGCATGCGCAGGGGTGCGTTGGATGTGCACACGCATTATGACGCGTGGCTGCATGTAGGAGCGGAAAGGTGGTAGCGTACGCGCGTTGTGGGTTAATCTTAGTCGTCGATTGTTGCAATCAGACGACCAAGATTGAAAGCAGGCGTGCACACGTTGATAAGTCCACTTTAGTGCTCCATTATTTGGCTTAAGTACTCTTTAATTATCTGTTCTTAGTTTCTAATTAATTAGGATTTAAATGATAATTCACCTTAGTCTGCATCTAATTTTATGCACCAATTTTACAACATATGGATATGATAATTTGTATGGTTGAATGAAGGCTAGCTGCAAGAGTCAGACGTCCATTCTGCTTCTATAAGATGTCTAGAGCTCTGATCTGACGTCTAGAAACTACCATCGTAGAACCCCTGATGTCTGCACTTTTTAAGACGTCTAGAGTTCAGACCGGATGTCTAATGACGTTATCGCCATGCTTATCCGAGCGTTCCAACCACTCACGATCTTTGCCGAGTGGTTGGAGAACCTTTTGGTGGAAGTAACAAACTACGGGTTTTTTTTAATAAGAAGAGCGGTCGGAGGATCAAGATCTGTTCCCCTTGCGGGGATCTTCATCTCCCTAGCCGCCACCGTGGAAGCAGCGTGCATCGTGGCTTGAAGCGTGCTTCCTCCTTGCCAACCCCATCGCACTACGCACTCGTGGTGACAGCACAAGCACCACCCACCCTCTCCTCTCCTCTATTTCACTTCTTCTTCCTCCTTTCCTTTCCTTTGCAAGAACCCACTACCACCCACGACTAGCCATTCCAACCCCTCACCCACTACGCATCCTCCCCATCTGCGCTCTAACCACCCACGCAGATGCCATCCTCTCTCTCACATCACGCACCAGCCACCACCGCGAGTCCCTACTTGTCCTTCATTTCCTTCTTCTTCATCTTCCTCTCTTCCCCTATTCCTCCCTTCCACCACAGAAAAGAACCCAAAGGAGTGCAGCAAGCAGCAACGCCTTTGGCCTTCGTCAACCGTCTTCCTCGACGCCAACACCACCAAGTCAATGACCAAACTCTACTGTGCCTCCCCGGACAGCTGTGACAGCCGACCGTGCCTCTCCTCTAGCACAACAGGCCGCTCGCAACTGCACCTTCGGTCGGCGATCTGCTGGAGCTCCAGCCACGCTGTGACGCGCTTCCATCACCACTATGAAGACCTCGGTCCATAGATCCTTCTCCGTGCTCCATTCGGCCACCGGTGCTCCATTCTGCATGCAAGGAGGAGAGAGAGCGAATCCTCTGTTAATGGTGATATTATAATTTTCATTTGATGCCATTGAATATTTGGGTTGATTGATTTTATAGTGAGTATTTTAGTGAAGGAGAATTTACGTGATTGGTCTAGTTCTTTTCATCAATTAGAGTTGATCTCTTATTTGATTCATCTATTAGTGTTCTCTCTTTTGCATTAGGATGAATGAATGAATTTTTTTTTAGCAAACAAGTTGGAAGCTTATTGTGAGTTTATTTGGCTCGATCCTCCTTATGGATACGACACTCGAAACTAATGTGGTTAAATTATATATAAATATATTTTGATAGAGAGATTTTCCACCACATAAAATACAACGACGAATCATTTTATTGCAACTATCTTAATCAAATGAAGATCTCTCCATCACGTGTTGAGTGCTAAGGCGGTGGATTGAGCGACACAGAAAGCACCATGTGGCGTGTTCTGGTGCGAGCGCGCGTTGGGCGTGCGATGGAGGCATGTGGGCACGGGTTTTTGATGCGATTTGAGTCATAAATCTCCATATTAGCGGCTCTTGTTGCTCCAGATAAGTTGCACGGATTGGGGCTCTAAAAAAGCCCATTTCACTTGTCACTTTGGTTATAAAAAGGACCCCAGACCCCCCATTTGAGAGGAAATTCCACCTTCGTGCATCTCCTTCTCCCTTCTCCTCCAAAGAGCCCTCTTCCTGCGAGATGTCCACCAAGGCCACCCTTGGTGCACCACTGCTGCTCCTCCACGCCCCTCCAAAGGCCACCAAGAACCACTCCTTGGTGCCCTTGTTCTAGTAGAATAGATAGTCACTTTTTTTTAAATTCTTCCAGTGGTTCTAGTTTTAATAGATTTTATTCTAGTTGTTCTAATTTAGTTCTAGTTATTTTTCTTATCAAGCATTCACCTAGATGGAAAACTTGCCTGATTATTATTTGAGTAGAGATGATTTGCTTCATATCATATATCTATCTTGCTTATTGTTCTAGTTCTAATTAGATTAGATCATTATTAAATCAAGTCGCATTTTTGCCTCTCTGAGTTCGACCGAGACTTACCAAGTTTCATAAAATTATTTGTTAACATGTTTTTGCACTATACTATGATGAAAGTATATCAAAAATGTGATTTCATGACTCGACAAACATGTCGAAGTTTAGAGGTGGGAACTTCCTCACCAAGGATGAGGTTGGTGCCTTTGACCTGTTCAAATCCTTGGCAGAGAACTCATTAAACGCAACCTCTATGAGCCAGGGTCTGCACCCCAGCCAGCAAAAAGTGTTTGTCCACGAAGCCCAGGTAGAGTCAACTCAGGATGACATGGACATTCTTATGAAGTTGGATGGTGTGGATCTGCTGAACAAGAAGTTTGACGAGCTTAGTCATTATTGTTCAGCAGGATTAAGTGCTGCTTTTTTCTATTATTACTCCTCATCCTGGGCTTCTCCCTATAGACCTTATTTGCTTACTCGAGATGCTCTTGTTCCCCCTCCTCTTACTTCTTCATGGGCTCCCTCATATAGGGAACCCATGAACAACTTGGATCTGGCACCGATTAACTAGGGTTACACCTACAGAGATGATGAGTATTGACTCATATGATGATTGTGTCTCAGGCATCCTCAACATACGAGGATGTGAATGACCTTCAAGGATATGGGTGTAACAACCCTTACTTAGAGACGTATAACTCTGGTTGGCGTCAGCATCCAAACTTCTCTTGGGCTGGGAGCACACAAAGAACCAACCTTGCTCCATAGCACTAGCCCAGGAAATATGGGAATGTGGCACCCACATAACCCAGCTGCTCCTGTATCAGTAATAGTCTCGGTCTATTTACTAGCTTATTCCCGATGCTGCCTCTGACCCTCCATCGCAGGCTGACATAGTGGATGAATTGAGAAAAACCTTCAAGTTATTGGAAAAGGGTCAGATACAACTCTAGAGCCAGATACAAAACATCCAGATCACACAGAGCTAGATGTTATAGGAAAGCAGATCCTGGGCAACCTTGTCCTCACAGTCTGTCCCTAACCCAAGAAATGTGCAGAACCTGGGTCCCCACCTAGGTTCCAAGCACCTCAGGAATAGGCACATGCAATACTACAGGAACCTCTTGTACCACCTGGTTATGCCCAACTCTAGGCTGGCCCTTTGTTGCCCAACCCAACCCAATCTACTCCTTTTACTCCTCCCCCACCTCTTGGATAGCCTGCCAATGCACATGCTGTCACTTTGAGGAGTGGAACTATGACTACAGACCTACCATATAGACAGGCAGGTCACGACACATCGTGAACTCCTCAGGTTAGCATCTTCCTCTTCTCACCTTGATAAGAAGCCACCTAAGGAGGACAAAGGAAAGAAACCTGTAGACCCTAAGATCCCACTCCCTTTCCCCGAAGCTTTGACTAGAGATACATCACGGAAAACTAAGGGATTGAAGAATTATGAGGACCTTAAGGCAATGTTCAAGGAAGTTTATATTCAGGTCCCCCTCCTTGAAGCTATAGATCACATCCTTGCTATCGCTAGATTTTTCAAGGATCATTGCGCACTACGACGACAACAGAAGAAAGGAAAGAAAGAGGTACTCTCTAAGGGGGCGAGTGCGGTCATTTTGAGTTACCTACTGTTTGCACCTCAAAACACGCCTATAATAACGCCTTCTTATGCTATTTTCTAGCATTAACTATGTATATTATAATCCTATAGCCACATTTGTAAAAACGGTTGCATGCATGCATTTAATCAAGAGAGGAAGAGGAGTGAAACAATCGGCTGCATAGTTACATTTTTCTTCAAGTGCCTCCTTGCAAAATCACCCTCTTTTTTTTTTTCCTCTTGATTTCTTCTTTTCTCTCCTTCCCGCGGCTGCACTCTTCCCGCAGCTGCATGCAGCAGCCACGCAGCACTTCTTCCCGTCACTTCTCCCTGCCAACGCCGCTCCCTATAGCTGCAACTTGCGCACCCTCTCCCTGCTGTAGCCGGCACGCCACTCTCTCCTCCTCTATAAGTAGCTGCAGCTTCATCCTCGCAAGGGAGGCTGCTGCAGCAACGAAACAAACCTGTAGCCATCTTCTCCACCGCTTTCCCCTCCCATACGTCGGCCCTCCATCGAGGAGGCACCCGGCGAGCAGGAGAACCCACTGTGGTGCACACCACCACAGTGGGAGCACCACCGCCCAGCTCTTCGACGAGCCGGTGGGCGTGGTGCATTCCCTCGCTTCGTTTTTTTTCTCTTTAACGCCATTGCCGCCGCTCCAAGCTTCGAAGCTTGAAGCCACGGCAGCAGCAGCCACGCAGCAGCAGCAGGTCCTCCCCGCTCCTCCGCGACCGTCCCCGCAGTCGCTCACCGCCTCCGCGCGCGTCTGCAGGGCGTTCCCCGCCTCCGTCTCCGTTCTGTCCGCCTCGCAGTTGCACCCGTAGCCGCCGCCGCGCGCACTGCAGCGGCCGGCTACGGCCTCGCGCCGCCCCCTGCCCTCCTCCGCGACCCTCCGCGATCACCTGCAGACCTCCTCCATGCTCGCTCCTCCACGCCTTCCCCCGCCCGTTGCCTTCACGCACGCCTGCAGGAACCCTACGCGAAGCCGCGCCCGCACCCGCCGTCTTCAGACGTCTGCCTCCGCCTTCAGACGACGCGGTGTCAGACGTCCGCCGGAGGTGGAAGACGTCTTAACTCGCGCGTCCGCGATCTCTCGCTCGCCCGCTCTCTCTCTCTGCTGATCTCTCCCGCCCGCTCCCGCTCTCTCTCTCACGTATTCTCTCTCTCTCTCTCTCTTTTTTACTCACTAACAGACACACACTCATAGCAACGCACACACACACATTCACCGACGCACACACACCTATACCAACACATACACACACACTCACACACTTATAGTAACATTTATATAAATATATATATACATACATACATATATATATATATATATACATAGTATATCTGTATAGTTATGTATACATACACATATATATAATATATATACATATATATATAATATATATATATATATATATCTACTTATATTTACATCTATATACTTATACATATACTTATATATATATATAGACATATATACTTATATACATATATATATATACATATCTATATACATATATATATACATATATATAGTAATATATATATATATATATATATACTTATATACATATATATACACATATATATCTATATATATATATGTATCTATACATATATAACTATACATTTATATATATATAGATATATTTACTTATATACATATATATGTACATATATTTTCATGTTATTTATTATACGCTGCATCGCGGGTGCTGATATTCCCTGATACACGCGTACAAAAAAAGTGTGGTCCCATACATCATCCATCCTCCATCCACACTCCACGCGGCACCTAGTCGTGTTGGTTGCGTCTCTCTAGACGTCGACTGACTCGACATAGTGCTACACTCCATCGCCACCTCCACCCCCACCCCTTTATATATATACTACATATATATATATATACATACTATATTTACTTTCTGTCTATTTGCTTTTCTGTTAGTAAAAAGATAAAAAAAATACATAAAAAAGAAAAGATAATCTTTGACTTGCAGGTACCTCATCTTGCGAGTAGCAAGACTTGTTTTGGGACTCTGTTTGGCTAAAAGCCAAGGACACAATTTTGAGGGTGTGCCTCAAGAACAAGGATTACCATAAAAAAATCTAAATAAGAAAAACACCAAAAACACAATAAACGAACGGAAGAGACGCGTTTTAAGGAAAACGTAGAAACTCGACTTTAACCCCACTTCCCTGTGTTCGACCCTGGGCCTAAAAGTGACAAGATAAAATCAATTAGGCCAGGTTAAAAATTTTGTAAAGAGATGGTTAAGGCTGAATTAGGTTAACCACTATACACATTTCAACGATAAAAATATCATATTAACAACCTATTCGGGCTGACCCATCACCTACCACCAAAGAGGAAAGACCTTGGGATACGACTCATTTCTTGCTTTTTTTAAGACTCAATTTGATAGGGCCCTTCTTGATCTGGGTTCCTCCATCAACCTGACTCCTACTGCTGTATATGACCATTTACTATTTGGGGAGTTAAGCCCACCTCAGTTACTATTCAGTTGTCAGATCAATCTATGAAGACACCGAGGGGGGTGGTTGAGAATGCAATTGTTAAGGTCCATGGGTTCTATTTCCCAGCGGACTTTTTTTATTTTGGACATGGAGGTTCCTCCTAACCTCAGTGATGAACCAACTATTCTTGGTCTCCCATTTTTGGCAACTGCCCAAGCCAACATCGACTATGCATTCAAGTGTACGGAGATTGCCCTAGGTGATGAGAGACTTAGATTGGATGTTTTTAGGGCAACCAGGAACTTTGAGAGAAAAATGAAGAAAAGGAGGGGAGGAAACAAAAAGAAAAGAAAGAAAGGAGCAAAAAGATAAAGAAAAAAAATTGAGTCCCTTCAAATAATATGGAACTTACTTACCTTCTAGGTTGGATCAAATGATGAATTAAGACCTGGAAGGCTAAAACTTAAGGGATTAGTGGCGAATATCGACCTTAGGCCTCTTGGATCTGTTCTGAGATTTAAACACTCACGTACTTGTCAAGATCCGGATTAATCCTCAAGAGGTTGAGGAAAATGCAAAGCTTGTGTATTAGGTCGAAGGCTTAGGGACTATTCAACCCCGTTAACTGACCTCTAGTTTACGGGACTCGGTAACTTAAGCACCCTAAACTCACACACAGTTTGGTTTAGTGTGCTTAAACATGAAATCATGTCAAAAAGCATTTATGTTGTTCTGAAAATGGTCCTAAGATCTAGATTAGGAGCGGCTCAAAAACACCAGTGAAATTGCACTAGAGGGGGGTGAATAGTGAATTTATTAAATATTGTAATACAAAAAATTCAATCACACAAAGTGGCACCATATTTTTAGGTGGAAACCCAATACGGGTGAAAACCACCACCTAAGCCAATCCCTTGACTTAGGATTTTCGATCACAAGGTGATCAATCCATTAACCACACTACTTAAACGAGGGTAGTTTACCTCAATTACAAATCCCACCTCTGATCCCTAAACGGAGGTTTCTCCCTTCACAATGAAGAGACAGGGACCGACAGGCCGGATACCTAAAGTACAAAAGTAAGAATTAAAATAGCACCTATAGAGCACCCCAATACTTTGATTACTTTCTTATTTATTAAGCATAAAGAGAACTCCTTGAGAATTTGCAGAACGGAGTGAGCCAGGAGTGTGGACTTGCCCTTTGATCAGAGTGTTGGCACAACACAAGGGCAAGATGAAGCTTAGAGTAGTAAGCAAGTGATTTTTCTAAGGGAATTGAATCTCAAGAGGTGTGTCTTGCCTAAGAGGGATTGTAGTCTATTTATAGGCAAGTTTGGAACCTTCAAGAACACTTGGAAGAGATCTCCTAGCCATTGGAGACAAATCCCAGGAGATTAGGACGAAATCCACCACAAATCAGGGTAATAATGAGTCTGATAGCAATATCAGACATCTAATTTTAGGGTCAGACGTCTTATAAGATGTCTGATTATAATTATGGTCATCTAATACTATTAGCCAACCTGTACTGACTTCATTGGATCTAAACAAGGACGTATGATATTTTCACATAAGACGCATGATAAAGTTATTGGACGTCTAATTATGTGTGGATTCGTTCTTGTTTTGACCAGATCCAAACAGGATTCTAGATTTGAAGAATCAGATGTCTGTATGGACGTCTGAGGGATTCTCTAGATGTCTGGAAACCTAAAAAGACTTGGCTGCGATATCTGACAAAAGATCTTTGGTTCGTAATGAGATACGCATAGAAATACATGAGCAACGGTCCAAAGGTAGACATCTGGAAGCATGTCTAGACGTCTGAAAATGCATTTTGCTTGTTATATATAGAAGGAAGATAGGTGCTTAGTCTAACGGTTATTTTGGGGACGTCCAGGTAAAGTATCAGACGTCTGGATGAGGCTATGGACGTCTGATAGAAGAATGCTTCGACTGATGTTTATGAAGATAGAAACTGAAGGCAGAGCTATAGGTAATTAGACGTCTGAGACACTTGTTAGACGCCTTAAAGTTGAAAATCTGACGTCTGACAGTTGTTATGGATGTCTGATAAGAGTCTTAATGTTAGGTTTTGTTTCTAATTTATCCTAAGTGTAGATAGCCTAAGTTAGCTATTTATAGGTTATGTTTAGGGGCTCTTTACAACATCTCTAGACTTAAATAAAATGAAAATTATAACCTTTGAAAGTTTACATGAAAAGCCTATGACCTAATACTTATGCTATTTAGTCTTCACACTTTTAATCTCCCATCTTGGAAAACTCCATGAAACCTGCAATTGTGTTATTACAGAGAGAAACAATATGCTACGCTTATATTTTATTTCTTTTTCTTCATTTTGCAAAATCATCAAAATATTATATATAAGGAGTTGAACTAACAACAAGTTGATTTGGATGAGTTTTTGATGCGGAGAGATGGGAAATTCTCCTCGAAGATGCACAATAACATATCGTCTCCTCTGTGCTTATCTCCTAGGATATCTAAATATCCTACCGAGGGCACGTAATTGCCTTGTGCTGGTTCAGATGCCATGGACGGCATTATCACGAAATGTCGATTGCCAAGGTCTAGATTTAGCTACAGAACACCATGAGTGACACTATCCTGAAGTGTCGAAAGCTAAGGTTCTGGGAGTTGCCATGGGCGGTGCTATCTCGAAGCATCGATTTCCATGGACTCTGTGAGGATTGATGGTGGGGACAAGGAATCTGATACAAAACGTGTTTAGGGCTAATCTGAGGTTGGATCTAAGGAAAAAAATATAATGAAAAGAAAAAGAGATAGAAAGCTCTCCATAGATGAAAATCTTTTTCTATCCCTCTCTCTCTTACAAAAATGACTGGCAAAACTAAACCTGGGCTAACTAGGTTACAAGCATGGTGCTTTAACCGCTGGGTCCAATGAACCTTAGGATAATTCCTGCGGGCCTTAGAAACCTTCACGGCAGACTGAGGTGAAAGCTAGACAGGTCTGGTAGTTGGGTACCTCTAGGCCTATTGTTGGTATTAAGATTTAATTCCTAGAGTTACGACTTAGTAGGGCATCCTGACGGTTACATTTGACCTAGATAACTGGTTTGATCCATAAGGTTTTGCTATGGGACTAGCAAAAGATAGGCATGGGGCTATGATGGGAACACCATCATGAGCCATAACTAGCTCAATTTGGTCTAAAAAGGTTGATAAATGCTCCTACATATCCATCAGAAGGTCCCAAGGGCACAATATCCTGTTTTGAAAAGAAGAGAAGAATACAAGGTTATTTCTGCAAAATTAACAGCAGTCCACAAATATAAAATAACTACGGGATATTTCAGGGGTTTATTAAAGGTCATATGGTCATTAATGTCAATAAGTGGGTTCATATAGAACAAAACGGATTTTCAAGCATTTCAAGAATTAATGGACATCTAAAATCCTAAAAACGGACTCACTTAATTAACAAAGGTTTTGGTCAGGCTAAATTTACCTAAACCTTTTAAAAATTATAGAAAAATATTCTCTAAGGTTTGGTACCATTGATTTGACCATCTAAACCTAATTTAACCTAAAATAGAGTCTCAGTTGGATAATTGCCTTAATTTAGGTTTCTATGCAAATTATCCAATCAAACTTGGTCAAATCCTAAATATGACTTCACCATCAGATTCCTTGAGTCCAAATTAGGTTTGTACTAAAATTTGGGCTTAATATGAGATTATCTTGACCAAGTTTGCATTTTGGTCTAGTCTAAGCCTTTTCTCTCACACACATGCCCTAACTTTCAAATTTTTTGCAAAGACCCCCCCAACTTCTTCATCTTCTTTGAAAATGATCCCTACCGCCATTCGAACCTTCCATCCATACATGGAAGGTTTCAATCTAAGTTATCTCCCTAAATCTACGGTGAATCTCTCCCAAAATGAGGAGACTCCTGAGGAGATCCCCTTCCATCTGAGCTCTTTCATGACTTGCCTAAATTATCTAAGAGTTCATGTGAGCTCTTGGAAGTTCCATACCTAACCTAAGATTCTCGAGGTCTTCAAGCTTGCTTCCAAGCTTGGAGACTCGCTCTTGGCTTTTATAAGCTTGCCCATGACATTCCTCACCTCTTTAGCGAGAAATAGAGCCAAAATCTACCCTTCTTCCTCCAACATCTGGCTTGCTCTACCTCGCTCCGGCAACTCTCCACCCCTGACCTCTTTGTCGGCCGCCACATACAATAGGCATCTAGTTCTCCTCCTCTTGTCTTTCCGCACCTCGCAATACCGGCGAGGTGCCCTTTAACCCTCCGTTGTCGCTGTTATCCATCTCTGGGGCATCCATCGTCTCCGACACTGGCCATACCAGACCCGGCGCCTCCTCTGCCCCCCTTCGTCCGCTACTTAGTCTCGATGACTCCCTATCATCTGCTCATCACCACCATATCATCTCCACTTCGAATCGAGCCCTTACGCGCCCTCCACGCCTCCGTCTTCCACCTCGTCGGTGTACCTCTGGTGAGACATTCCAGCCACTACAGGCCATCTTTCCACCAGCCACCAAATCAGTGAGCATAGCCTCAGTCCACTAATCAAAAGCCTCAAAGAAATTTGGGGCTTTGATCTCTTATTCACCCCGTCGAACAACCCAACTTCCACCACTGTTCTCCACCTTCACCAGCCACCTCCGACCACTCGCACAGCACACCACTGCCACCACCACGTTCGCTGCACCTGTGCACATCTATTGAGATATTCTGACAAGGCCATTAGGTTGTTTTTGTGCTTTTAGGTACACAGGTTGTCGTTGCCATTGACAGAGCTTCACGAGACCTTGAAGCAGGTGTTCTTGCGACCCCACTCCCAGGCTCCATCTCCAGGCAGAGTGGAAGACTTCTAGGAAGACACCCAGGCCTTCAATTAGGAGTTTTGAGAGCTCCTTCACCCTCAATTTGATGAGGTCATCACCTGCAGGCACATGCAACAAGGGGATTGGATATAGTCCCACATCATGGATTTTGGAGGCACTGAAGGTGCATACATTGATTTTATCACTTGGCCTTATCGCGTCAGAACACCGGGGTGAGGTCCCGCTTACCCGCACTTAACCCGACCAGCCTAAGCTCTCTCACTCCTCGGCTGCAACACTCACGCACGTAGCCCTGGACCCGAGCATGCGACCTGTATACCCAATTACCCGGTTAACCTTATGTCTTTGAGAGAAAGAAGAGAAGGAAAGAGAGAGAGAAAGGGGGGTTTTGCCTCAGTGAATCTCTCTCAACACTTTGTCTCTATGAGGCAACCATGCCTTTGTGTTGTGTCTTCCCTTGGGCATGAGAAGAGAAAAAGAAGAAGAGGGAGAAGAGAAGAAGAAGCCAAAGGAGAAGAAGAAAATAGTGGCTTTGCACTGTAGCAAAGAGGAGTTTAAACCATCTGATTGGAAGCTCCATTGTCTGATCTGTCTGACACGGTGCACTGTGCACTTGAGCTTGCGTGGATTTAAAGTGCTTGATACTGTTGAGATATTACTATTATTGTAATTAGGGTAAATTGGTGATTCAAATCACCATTTTACCCTATTCTTTTTGCACTATTGACATTTTCCTTCATTTATATATCATTATTGGTTGGAGTTTTGTTACAAATTGCTTATCTTGTGCTTAAATTGTTATCTTGAGATTAATTGCTATTTGCTCCCTACATTCGATCTCGGACTTCAAATTCGAGTATAAATTGTATTTGTTGACAAGCGATTTCGACTATACTGTAACGCAACAATTTTTAAACATTGATTTCGCGCATTTAACATCTAACCTTGATGGCAATGTCAAACCATAATGTAGAAAGTACAAGATCAGATTTTGTCACCTCCATGTAGGAGGCGAACCAGGGGCACCCAATGAGGCACTTGGGCACAGACCTTTGGTCATGCTCATCCTCACTTGGAGTCCATGGTTGTAATGATGCAACCACAGTTGACCTCCCAGTTGGGGTAGGTTCAAACAATATGTATGAACTTCATGACCATCAGGTATACCTAACTGATTCCTTTCCCCCTTCTCATTCTTCCCTGTAGGAACCCTCTCCTGTAGATGCTTCTTTATCCCCTCCACCAATGATTGAACTGAAACCATTACCTAATTCCCTCAAGTATGTGTTCTTAGGTGATAGAGACACTTATCCCATTATCATTAGTTCCCGATTAACCCAAGAATAGGAGTTTAGATTGATTTCTATGCTTCAAGAACATAGGGCTGCTATTGGGTGGAGCATTTGTGATCTTCGTGGTATTCTCCTTTCTTATTGCACTCATCACATTTATACAGATGATGGGGTGAAACCTTCTCGACAACCTCAACGTAGGATAAATCCGAACATGCTTGAGGTTGTCAAGAAAGAGATCATCAAATGGTTGGATGCTGATATTATCCATCCCATATCTAACAGCCAGTGGGTGAGTCCCATTCAGATTGTGCCTAAAAAGGTGGGATTCACCGTAATACAAAATGAACATGGTGAATCCATCCCAACCCACACCGCTACTTCTTGGCGGGTTTATATTAACTACTGTAAGCTAAATTCAGCTACAAAAAAGGATTGCTTGCCCTTGCCATTCATCGACCAAATTTTGGAAAGGTTAATCGGACGTAGCTTCTTTTGCTTTTTGGATGGATATTCTGGGTACAATCAAGTGGCTATCAACCAGGAGGATCACGGCAAGACTATCTTTACTTGCCCCTTTGGCACATTTGCTTTAAAGCGAATACCTTTCGGCCTATGCAATGCACCTGTGACTTTCTAGCATTGCATGATGACCATATTTTCTGACATGATTGGGGACTTTGTAGAGGTGTTTATGGTTGACTTCTCCGTATTTGGAGATGACTTTGATTCTTGTCTAGATAACCTTACTAAGATCCTGACAAGATGTATGGAAGTCAACGTAGTACTCTCTTGGTAGAAAAGCCACTTTATGGTGAGGGATGGTATTGTGGTAGGTCATAGGATCTCAGAAAATGATTTAGAAGTCAATCGAGCAAAATCTGATATTATTTTTCCCTCACCTCCACCCAATTTGATCAAGCAGATTAGGTCCTTCTTGGGACATGTGCGATTTTACACGAGATTCAATAAGGATTTTTCAAAAATTGCTTGCCCCCTAACAAATCTCCATATAGCTGATGTCCCATTTAATTTTGATTCATCATGTCACAGTGCTTTCGAGACATTACGAAAGGTTGTTTCGAATTCCCCTTTTCTCCAGCCACACGATTCGTCTCTTGATTATGAGATCATGTGTGATGCCTCCGACTTTGCAGGTAGAGCTATTTTAGGCTAGCATCGAGAACGTCGTCCTTTTGTTATTTATTATGTTAGCAAGACGCTAAATAAGGCTTAGCGTAAGTACACTATTACTGAGAAGGAA
Organism: Thalassia testudinum; assembly: GCA_037157565.1. NCBI lineage: Eukaryota > Viridiplantae > Streptophyta > Magnoliopsida > Alismatales > Hydrocharitaceae > Thalassia > Thalassia testudinum. The sequence goes on from JAZHRO010000007.1 coordinate 3,925,399, forward strand.
CTGCCAACTGTAATATTTAGGTTGGAGAAATTCTGGTCATATTTGTTAGGGTCAAAAGTTATTGTATACATTGATCATTCAATCCTCTGACACTTGTTAGCAAAAAAAGATGCAAAACCAAGACTGATTAGATGGATCCTTCTACTGCAAGAGTTTAATATCGAGATTCGTACAAAGTCGGAGCTTAGAATGTGATGGTTGATCACTTGTCTTGACCGAATCCACATCCCCTACTCTCCCCGTATTTCAAAAAATTTCCTAGATGAATCATTATTAGCTATAGATTTATCGGAGCCTCCCTGGCATGTGGATATTACGAACTACCTTGTCGGTGGCAAGATGCCTTCAGGATTATCCAAAGACCAGAAGCTCAAATTTTTGTCTGAGTCCAAACATTATTTTTGAGATGATCCCCTATTATTCCGATTAGGTTTTAATCAAGTCATCAGGAGATGCATCTTAGATTTTGAGATCTATTGTGTGCTTTCTTTTATCCACAGTAAAACTTGTGGTGGGCATTTTTCTGATAGGAAGACTGATAGATCTATTTTAACAGATTAATTTAAAGCCTAAATACATTATTACTGAGACAAAAATTTAATTTAGAATATATATTATGTTGATCAAATTAAGTAAATTTTAGATTTCCCATATTTCATTTATGTTATTTGATTAAATAATTTTTTATATTTCAATTATTACACTGTCATGACATTTGACTTTTTAAGAAAATCAGAAAAGATACTCTTTTAAAATTTACTTTATTTTCACTCTTATCAAATTTTGACAAGCTTAATTTAATAAAAAAATAATGATTCTCTTACGCAACAAGTGCATATTTGTCACTAATGCACTTCCATATTCCCCACCCTACCCCGTTAACTTCTCTCTCTCCCCGAGATTCTCTCTCTCTCTCATTCTTTTACTGACAGGGACAAGGATGGCCTCCACCTTATCCTTTCCCCCCACGGCTCCACCCAACAGCAACCTCTCCACCATCATCTCCTCCATTTACCACCGCGCACCCAACAAACCCACCAACGCCACCGTGTGACTTCCCTCCCACCACCGAACCTTCGCTTAACAGAGCCGCAACCACCATCCTCGCTCTCTCTCACCACGACAGCACCGCAAGCCACCGCCACCCATAGCAGCCTGACCACGCGACCCCCTTCCCTCCAACCGCGCACGCCTACGGCCTCCCATTTCAGCGACAGAGATAGCAACAGCCATCCCCGCGACCTCTGCCCCTGCCCTTCCTCTGCTTACTCTGCCGACTGCAATAGGAGGCCGAGAACGCCCTCCAACCGCTAGACCTCCTCGTGTTGACAGCAGAGCAGACCTCCACCACTGCGGCCTTCATCGTCCTCAACATCGCCTGATAGCACCACTGCGAGCCAGCCGCTACTTGGCGCTCCGCCCTCGATGACGTGCCTCCTCCGCTCCACCCTCTCGATCTCAGACGCCTCCACCGCGCCCTCCACGAAAGCCATGCCAGCCCGCGCCCCAGCGGCTCCTCCCACTGTTCATCGCTTTCTCCACCACCTACGACCGCGCGACGCTCCACCATCCTCCGTCTCCAACAGCTCCAGGCTGCGTCGAATACCTCATCTCAGGCGGACCACCACCATCGTGTTGGCCGTCGAGTCAGACCAGCCCTCGCGCGTGCCTTCGCGTCGCCCGCAACACGGCTCCAGCGGCAACAAAGCAACCTTCTTCCCCACCGACTACCTGTCCTCGCCGGCGACGACCCTCGCGCCACCCCATCTGCCTCGCGCACACCAGCAGCGCCGTGCGGCAACCACCCCTCGCGCGCACCAGCAAGCCCCGCGAGCAGCTGCAGCCCGCCGACAGACTCCTCGCCGCCGCCACTCTCTCCTCGACGTTCGGCCGACTCCGGCCATGCCAACCTTCGCCGCTACCACTGCGGCGAAGCCCTCGGAGGCAGCTCCCTCCGACAGCCTTCCCGCCTCCGGCCGTGCTCCCCTCCGTGCGCACGAGCGAGGAATTCCTTTCCCCTATTTCGGGTTCAATTAGATATTACATCATTTGCCATTGCCACATTTCTTTTATTATATTAATATTGTGGTTTATTAGTGAGAATCCCCTCATCTTTTATTAAAACGTAATTCCAGGGAATCCATGCACTTCATGCCTAATTAAAGTGGTGCTTTGGCTTGATTTCTTGAGATATATTTGGTTGGCGAGTTAACTATTTAACGTAACACTTAATCCACATTTTTTTTACATCTTGAATTTAACATGGGATAAAATTATTTTACTTTCTCAATGAAATAACTTTAATTTGATAGAATGTTCAAACGGATTAATTCATTTATTCTACTATTTATTCCATTCCTTCAACTTATTTCACAAAATTATTCCCCTTACCAAATGGGGCCTTGAGGAATTACTTTGTGAATAATATTTTTAGATATTTGCGATTGTGGTTTATTTATTCCACTCTCAATAATGTTGTACGCTTATTGGTTTATACCTCCCTATGGATACGACATTCTAATTTCATGGTTAGTTTTTATTAGGATTCATTTCACAGGTATTTGAAATACCTAAGGAGGAGTAGTTCCATGATTTCTTGAATCCTAATTGCTTTACTATTAGCATGTTGAAATTAATAATAATTTTAGTGGATTCTTAGTTGTAGGATACATTAAATGTTATTTAAGCAGTTAAATTACATTTAATTTAATATTTAAGTAGACTTAATTTGATTGAGCTTGATCTAAAGATTTGGATGACAATTAAATACTTTTGGATATCAAATCCAAAGTCTTCATAATTAGTTATGGACCAAACATGTGAAAATGAGGTAGGATTTAATCTCATCCATTATATAAAGATCCAATGAATCCAATTATATTTGAAATCCATGAGAATCCCTGTAAATATATCTCGAATCAAAAACCTTAAACCCAATCAACCACTAAGTTCTTTCTTGCTGTCATACGAGAGAGAAAGAAAGAGTGCGTCGACTACACTCTTCTCTTCCTTCCTATCACACCTCTAGACTTCTCTTCAAAAGTCTAAAAGGCCTTTTGGACATTCGATATTTCCTCTAGACGTCAAGGGAGGCAAGCATCAAATTTTCATATTCCATTTTGAACATTTGATCTCTGGAGTATTCTGTTAGGTATCTTTTGATAGTCAGAAGAGCCCCAAGTTGATTAAGTCGAAAATGACCTAAAGAGTGTAAGTGAAAAGATCTCAATCATACCCTTCCTAAGATCGGTAATTTCTAAATCCCTAAGTATTGTCATCCTTTCTTAACTCAATACACTAAAAACCATCATTTTTTTTAAACGTGAAAAACCAATATGGAAAAAAATGAATCTATACGAAAAATAAAGGTAGCCTAAATCACTAAAATTTTATATCTCCCCTCATGTCTATCTCATACATTATCCTCAACGTATCAAAAAATCGATAAATAAATGCATGGGATGTCAAGAAAAGGGAATAGACTACCTGATGCTTGTTGTCATTGAGCTTGGCCAATCATGATTACACTATACATGACATTGACTCAATCTACTCTAACCTAAGATAACATACGAGGAATTAGTTAGAACAATCAATGTTGTATTGCCTCCCAATAAGTGCTAAGTTTAACACCTTTAGTCGGTCAAAGATCTCAAAGATGTAACAATCAACTTAGTGGAGATAGTCAAAATCAAGTTCATGATGTAATCATGTGGCTTGGATAAGGGATGCTTGATGAGGTGTGGCTCATCATAGCTAAAATGTCCAAGTTAAGCTAGAATCTAGGTTAAACACTATCATATTAGCATAATAAATGGGTTAAGTATGAGAATTAATGGAAGTGACCTAAAACACTTAATTTGTGTTAAAAATTCATGATTAGGTCAATTTGGAGATATTATCTATTAGTTAAGCGAATGGATGATCCAAATGTCAATTGAACACCTACTTAAGCTTCAAAGTACAAATTAATGGTTGATTTAAGTTCCAACATGTTCAATTAACATTCCATTAAAATCTCATTGCATTTGGACATCATTTGAACCTTGATTACATGCATTATATATAGGTCCTCTATCTCTTCACATTTCATTCATTTAATAGAGCCAGGGACTTATTTGCAAGCATCTAGGGACCTTTTGGTTACCATTTTCCTCACTTATGGGATCCCTTGCAAACTCCACACCGGTTCGCTCATTTGGGCTTCGGTGCAAAAGCATCAAAAGACATGTAGCTCTTTTATTCTTTGCATGAAGAACTCATGCTACAACTGTCGTCCATTCCTTGGATTACTTGATCGATGGTGAATCTTCCACTAGAGCTCCATCGCCGGGGCGAGCACCTCCACACCGGTCCTCAGATCTGATCCAACAGCCAGACTTCATCACAAATGTTCCTGCACTCCTCACCATCTCATCCTCACCATTTAAACCCAGCACTCCCCACCCTCTGATGCATTGACCAGAGCCATCCTCATGCCTTTATAGGCATTGCCACAGCTACTGCATGCGACTATCGACCCCCCTTCTACTTCCTTGAGTTGATCCCTTCTTCCCTCTCTAGTTCCTCTACCCTATTCACTCTACAGCTGGTGACAATAGCCACCCTTCCTCCCTCACTTCATCCACGTCCGGCTGGATCACATAACACCAGGGGATGTCCTAGAAGCTCCACTAGTGGGCTTTTCCCTTGCTGGAGATCCTCTTCCTCAACTTTGTCACCACTGACCACCAATCATGGTCTAGGAATCCCTTTCTTCTCATAGATAGAATTTATTGCTTTTTAGATATATTTAAATGCTTTCTAGATTAGATCAAAGTAGTATTAGGTAGTTTAGATCATAATTCATCACTTGGTTAGTTTAGATTAGGAGTAGATTAGTGCAGAGCGGATCACCCTTCTTTGACCAATTTCGATCAGAGAGGATGAATCACACATCCATTTTGATCTATTTTCCTTCCTTATCACCTCACACTCACGTTTATTTTCTTTCCTCGATGTTTTAATCACAATTCATCTCTCTCACTTAAGCATCAATCAGATTTGAAGTCCAGTGGCTATCAGATTTAATTGAGCACTAATTCCATTGGAGGGCTCATCCATTCACTTCATCAGATCACAAGAGCCCTCCCTGCATTGCAAATTGATTGCAATTCACTTGATTCACTTTGATTTGAGTTTCACGCCTAATCTAGAGATTTATGATTCAATCTGATTTGAATTGGTTTTAATTGAGTGAATTTGATTTATAATTATGCAATTGAGTCTATTACGATTGTGTTAACATGTTTTTATTGGATTTTGATTGCAATCTAAGCTTAAGCCTAATTTTTAGCTCAGATACTGTTTCCCACCTTTTCTTGGTAATAATTGACAAGGAGAATCACTTGCATTGATTTGAGGCCAAAGCAATGATCCAGTAAGTTCTTTAGTGTCACCTAGAGTACCTGAACACCAATTAATGGCGTGTAGGGTTCTTATCATATCACCATAGCAACTTCAGATCAAATGCCCACTTGGGTGATATTTGGATTTTAATCTAAATCGTTTCAGTGTGTTATTTAGGAGTTGATTTAAGTCTAAGAGATCTAACTGAAGGTCTGGGATGCGATTTTAGTGGATTTTAATGTCTAATTTAATCTTTTCTCTTCACACTGTCCATGGCGTAAGAGAGAGATTAGATTAGGGTTTATATCGTTCCTTGAGCTTTAATCTTGTTTTGAATGAGCTCTAAACCTATCAGAGATGATTTGCGACGCATAAGAACAATGTTTCAATGCCTTCAAAAGCCTAATCTGGTTTTCACATTCACACTATCCATAATGTAAGGTGATAATCAGAATAGGGTTTATGGGGTTCTTAGAGTTGTTTCTAGCTTTTCATTGGATTTCAAATCACTTAGAAAACAATTGCAATGAGTTTTGATGCAGTTCTTATGATATGAATAAGATCTGGGATGCATTTCAATATCCCAGGTCTGAGCTAAGAGTTGGAGTCTAAAGCAATCAATGATGATTTTTATGAATAGATTTGATTCTAAAGTCAAGTTTAAATCATAATCCATTCTTTGATTGATTTATAGAAGATTGTTTATTGATTTGGAATCTCTCTAACAATACATCAAAGGTTGTAGTAGCAGCTACATTCTTTGGCTGTGATTGGAATTTCATTAAGGGATTTGGCCGAGATATGAAGTTTTATGATTTTATTGATCTAGGAAAGGTTTCACAATGATTTGCTATTTAGGGTAATGTAATTAATTGATATATCTTGCCTTGATATGATGTTTAAAGGGTTCTGTCAGTGCAACAACTGCCTATGAACTGAGTGAAGAGGAATTCAAGAGATCTAACCAGTTTTAATTCATTTTGAGTTGCTTGATATATTGGAATAATAGAATCTCATGTACAAGATTTCATGTACTATTCTGGGACTTAAATATGATTTGAATAGCTTGTAAATTCTGATTAAAACCTTTATCAGGAGCTTCTACTGTGAAATTTGTCTAATCTGTAATGTTGATGAAATTTGAAGATAAAAACATGTTTATATGTTCAATTATGTTGTATGTTGATGTTTGGATGTTTTGGATGCATCATCTTCAGTTCCAAACCATTAGAAGTGAAATTCAAGGCTTAGGTTCCAAGTTACAACCTTTATTTAAGCCTTCATTGTGCCAAATTGTAAATAATGGAAAAAAAATACAAAAATAGTGTAAATAAATAAAATAATAGTGTTATGAGTTAGATCAGGAATAGTTTTAAATGTGTGTCAAATTTAAGTAAGTTTCGAGTCTTATAGTAGAACATACCAGTAAACCATTAGGTCTACTCTGGTATGAAATAAATAACTCAATACATAAAAATGCAAAAAGAGTCCTTCTTCCTCTCTTCTCAACTTTTCTCTCTCTTCCCCTACTTTTATAAAACATAAAAAGAACATATAAATATGAAAAAACCCAAAAATGTATAAAAATACCTTGTATATAGTATCTACACTTGTAAATATCATATAATACTAAGTTCAATGTACATAAATAACTTATATATTTATTATATTTAATTAAATAAATATTTATGTTGAGTTAAACATTATATATCATGATATATAATTATATATTTATTTAATTAGACTATATGTACACATACTTGTGTAAATACAAATAGATATCTATACACGTATAATCATATTTACAATTGTATACATATATTAAAGTAATTATAGTATACTGTAACATACCCTTATATTTATTTATTTATGTATTTATTGTATATAATTATGTTTCTAAGTAAATTAGCTAGATTATTAAGTTAATATAAATTAAATTAATAAATTAATAAATTGTTGAAGTAAATTATGTTGTATACTTGTATATTATAACTTTAAGTATTTTCAATATGTTTATAGCTTATTTATACTGTACAACAGTATTTATACTGTATATTTATGTATTTATATATAAAATGTGTATTTAAATGTACGTAAATTAAATAAATCATTAAAAATAAATTAAAAATATGTAATAATAAGTTATTAATGTATGTTAACTAATTTATAACTCAAATGTATCATTAACTTATCAATTTGTACTATAATTAACAAATTAATCAATAAATCAATGTGTATTTATCTCTGGCTTTAACCAATTTTTAAATATAATTATATACATAATAAAGTTAAAATAACTATACCAATAAGTAGCCCTATATATTGGCTACACAAATATATAATTTATTTGTAAATTAATTAATAAATTAATACCTTAATTAAGCACTAAAAAAGCCTAATCACTACATATAATGCGCCAATTTTGATGCCTCAAATGGTGCCACATCGGAAGGTTTAGAGTCGCCGCATCGTTGTATAAGTTAACGCGCCAACGGCATCACCGGTCGACAGTGTAGGATGCAAATATACTAAGCATGGGTGCATGTGCATGCATGTGTGTAACGAACGCGTGCCCCAGACGTCTGACAAGACGTCTGGGAGCACATCCAGATGTCTGACCAGACGTCTGGAATCGTTTCCAGACGTCTGTAAAACAGTTATTTTTCGCACGAGAGATTCGTCTGCGCGCCTGTGCGCGCAGACCCGCGATTCCTCTCTCTCTTTTTCCCTCTCTCTCTCTGCGGCTGCAGACCTGCTGCGCTCTCTCTCCCTCCTCCTCGCGCGGCCTTAAAAGGCCACGCCTCCCCTCCTGTCGTCTCCACCGTCCCCTTCCTCTTCTCCTTCCTGTGCGCGAGAGTGAGCGAGCGCGAGGGCGGCAGCGGCGGCCGCAGTGAGCGCGGAGGAGGTGCGGCGTGCGAGGGCGGAGCTCTGCCGTGAGGGCGAGCTCGCCGGAGCGGCTTGGCCGGCCGGCGGAGGGCGCAGGGGGAGCGGAACGACGCGGAGAGGGACCTGCTGCAGTCTGAGCAGCAGACGTGCGAGGTGCGACGTGGGCGGCGTCGCGAGCGGAGGCCGAGCGGTGCCCTGTTCTGGAAAAATTTCCAGAATCAGACGTCTGGGTTTATAGCCAGACGGCGAGGGAGACGTCTGGAAGATCATACAGACGTTTGAAAGGTTATTATTCCACTTTCTTCTTCCTTCCTGTCGACTGACCGTATTGAGGGAGGGAGTTGGCTGTGCGCAGGCTCGCTGATTCGCCATCCTTTGCGAATCAGACGTTTGGAAGTTGTGCCAGACGGCGGGAGTGACCTCCAGACGTCCGGGGTGACCATCGGACGTCTGTGATCTAGGCCAGACGTCCGCGCAAACTTCTGGACATCTGGGAAACCACGCTGAGCAAGTAATTCTCTGATCCACTTTTTAAGACGTCTGGAAGAAGTTCCAGACGTCTTATTTTACACAGTGTCATCGTTTTCGACCTGTTTAGGGCCCGTTCGGGCTCCATTTTCCGCGATTCGAGTTGCGTTCTTTTCAGAATTAATTCCTCTACCCGTCTACAGTAGCTATACACTGTTTTGAGACTTTCCTTGTGTTTGATCCTTGTGATAGGACCTCGTTCAGTTGCAGTCTTGAGAGTCTCGGAGGCACGCGGGATTCCCGATCACGCCCCCATTACTCCCGTTGTACCTGGTAGAGTGGCTTTAAGTTATTAAAATCTGTTAAATTATAAAACTATAAATAGAACCTAGGACATTGCATGAACCCTAAGAATGAGAAATAGATGGAATGATAGCTCCTAGGTGTTGCATGAATCCTAGGACTGGAAAACTAGATTGTATGATAGATCCTAGGATATGGCATGAATCCTAGGATGGGAAAACTAGTGGAATGTATAATACTGCAGTCTTGGAAAATGGAAAGAGATATAAAGCTGCCTGTAATTTGAATTAACAGCTGCCTGTTGTGAATAGATAACGTGGTTGAGAACATGGATTGTAAGAATGTGAAACTGGAAAGTGAAACCTGGATGTTTGAGTAAAAAGGATGGAACCCTACGGGGAAGTAGGAGTAGAACTCCTGGAAAGTGAATGGAATAGTTTTGGGGAAGTGAGCTGGCCCTTGAGTACGGAGTACCAAGGAGAGCGACTGTCCCCCTGTTTAATGAGGAGCTGAGCCAGCCGCCCCAGGGACCCGGGGTTAGGATGGCCACTCTGTACCGACTTGCTGGCCCTCGCGTACGTAGTACCGAGGAGAGCTACTAGTGTAGGGAGGTACTAGCTACCCCACGGGCCCCGGGGTTCTGCTAGCCTCCCACACCGACTTGTTAGGCCCGCTGGGGCAAACCAGGGTAGTCAGGCGAGGGTGCGCGGACTGTGGAGGGGAAAGGCCCCGGTTTGGTTACTGTGGAGGGGTTGGACCCCTGTTACTGAGGGGGCTCTGCCCTGGACTGGTTCCGTGCTGTGCTTTGGGCGCACCCGTTAACGGAAACGACCGACCGCGTGCCAGTACGGGTTAGCTACCTGTGCGTTTATCGCGCGTGCCGTAGTCACCGTTACGTCTGTCAGTGACCTTGGGGTGGTTGACTGAGGGTAGGATCACCACGGGGGACTCTCCCGACCAGGAGAGCACCACGTGCTACTTCTACTTTTTGGAAAAGACTGCAATCAAGATCGTTCCCACGAGGAACATTCGAGATCAAGTAAAAGATCTGAGAAATAAATGAAATAGTGAGACAATTGAAAGATGTAAATAAAGAAAGTAATAGAACATAACAGCTACTATACACTCTACTGTTGTCTTTAGTTTTAGTTGCCACTCTATTCAGCGTTTTGCTGACGTGTTACACTCGTTACCTTTTTCAAGACCAGGTGTTGAGCAGCCAGGGTCAGCGGCTGCAGAGGACGCTGGGCCGAGTAGGGTCCAGTAGAGTTACTACTGTCTTTTGTACCTCTTTGTTTCCATTATAGTGAGTAGTTCTTGTTTCCGCTGTACTTTCTTTACCTGCAGTTCATGTTATATGATAAATGTTGTTCTACTGTTGTGGTGGTATCTACTGTAGTAGTTTCTTTCCTTACTGCTGTACTTTCTTACTGTTAGTTATATTCATGCTGAATGGGGTTTATTTTACTGCTCTTTTGGTTACTTCCTCGTTGGACGACTAGGTCTTGGGATTAGTCGAGTTGGTCCGGTTCTCGTGTCTCGTAGGGACTCGGGAACCGGGTCGTTACAATGTGTGGCGCCAACGTGGGCGTGGCCTGGGAGCCACTCGTGGGCCTGAATGGGCTTGAAACCAAACACTAATTCACAATTAAATAAAGTAGGGCCTACCTAGCAATGAACCAATTCGACCCCTAATGGGCCATTGATCTTGTGAACGGTGGGTCCGCAAACCAATAATTTCGGTCTAAGTTATAGTTTAACCATGGTTGTGTGAAATTTGACTAGTGTTAGGTGTATGTGTAAGTGTGTATTATAGTATGTAGTAGTGAAGTACATATGTATATGTATATATAGTATACGTATAATATGTATGTATACAACCCTTTTTGCCTTAGGTTTTGTATGTATGTTTTTAAGGTTTTTATGAACACTTATATGTGTTAGTGTAGATAGTCATATATGTTAGTATAGTGTATATTTAGTATTTTTATACCTATATTGAGCCACTACTTAGATATAGTTGTACATAATTACCCTAGATTAGTTTAGATAAGTTTTTGATGCCTTTTTACCTGTAAATATTCTTGAAGCAATGTCGTTAATACTAATTAATTCATTCTTGTAGATAATCAACTTAGATTAGTACATTCTTTGATTCTTTAATTCATTTTCTGATTCATTTATTCTTTTATATATAAACTTGACATTTTTGGAATAAGAGATCATTTTTGGATAATAGAGAGTGATGTATATCAATAATTGCCTTCCAGTTAACGACCTCGAATAAAATCAATAAAAATTATATATAAATAAAATGACATTCGTTTGAATTGTGACTATCCTACAACATAATGATTAATTAACCATAATTAATTAACTTATGATCCAAAAAGTTGATCAATGCCCACAGATGTGGATAAGCTGTTGATGTGCACCAAGTTCAAAAGGTTGGATACTTCTAAAATGGTGAATGTTAGATGAATGTATCCTTTGGGTTTTAAGCTTGTGTGTATCGAGACTGATTTTAGTTTTAATTTAATCACATGTAACCCAAGTCTAAAATATCGGACACGTGATAAATACATGTTATAAAATGCTTGTGTCCATCTGCATTGAAGCTTAAGATGATGATCTCATGATTGAGTATACTCGGGTTCAGGAACCTTTCATTGCAATTTGACTCGAAAGGATTGTAAGGGTCCTTATAAAATGTTGACTGTTTGAAATATATAGGAGACATTGAATCCAACGATGCATCTCTCCTCAAGTTATCTTCAAAAGTGATCATCTACCTATTAATATCCTTCATATCATTCAATTCTTTACATGGGACGACTTTGATGTCCTCGACCCCTTCCAAGAAATCTAAGTGTTTAGAGTCATGAAAAATTAATTTTAACTTGGTTGCATCAATTCAAATCAAATTTAGGGATAAATGATTCAACTTTTGGCTCTTCAAGAGTTGATGGAAAGGTGATGCTAACCATTAAAGTATCACCAAGTTCAAAAATTCAATGCTTTCATTTTAGCTTCACCTAAAATAAGAAAGGGGCCTTCATTAAATTTGAAAATGAATTTTTCATATTCAACACTGACATGTATATGATCCTCAAAATGAAAATGTCTCATATTCATATTTACTTCAATCCAAAGATCTTTCTTAGAATCCAAAATCTTCAATGAGGCATCTTCATTTTGTTTACCTCTATTAAGATCAAACTCCTAAGCTAAAGGGATCTTTTCCTCATTGTCCACTTTGACATCCTTATCAGCGTTATATTATCTTCTAAATCATGTTCACTTGCATTAATAAGGAATCTTTTATATTCAAGTTCTATTTCACGTGATTGGGATGTTGATTCAAGTTGTGATGCACAAGAAGGATTGGGTATGCTTCCTATATAGAGTTCCATCCCAAAGTCATTTTTGTCTTGATTCTCATTCCTACCCTTGATTTCATGACCGCTAGATTTTGTATAATAATCAATGGGACTTGTTTCTCTAATGTTCCTCATAAATACCTTTTCATTAGTCTCAAATTAGGGTTCATTGGCTAATAGATAATTGTCTGAGGTCAAAGATATATCCCTTTAATCATAGTCAATTGACTCAATGTAATGGCCTTTGTTAGATAGGTTCATATTTGAAGTTAATTCACCATCTAATTCATTGCTTGTGTTACTATCTCCCCATCCAACCAATTGAAGTGCATTAAGACCTACGATCCATAAAGCAAGTAATTCATCAACAACCTCAACAGATTGATTTTTGAGAAGTTCAAAAATTTTTATCTTAGGGTTCCAAAATTTTTCCTTAAGAAGAATAAGGTACATTCCATTAGGTCCTTTATTCTTGCTTATAATCTATGCACTCTGGATGATCTTTCTCATCTTCTTGATGGGGAGTCATGTTTAGTTCTTGGTAAAGAGTGGGTTTACATGATTTAGCTTTAGCCCAATTGTTTGCTCTCAAGTCCACCATGTTGGTCTTAAGTTGATTCTCAATGTTAGTTATAAATTGTTGGAACATTTGCATATTGAGGCTTGCATATCAATAAGGTGCTTATTTTGGCCTTGGATCATATGAACAATATGATTACTTTTGGGGTGTTGCTTGAGGTGCCATAAATTGATCTTGAGCTTGATTGTGATTGAACTCATAATTCAAATTCTAGTTTGATTGGCATGGGATAAAATGCCAAGGATTGGAAGATTTAGGGAAAGAAGGTGATTACATAATAATTTTGCATAATATTTTCACTTATTTTTCAGGTATTTATTGGATTTTTATTTTACATTTGAAAATAATCTAATTTATTTATTTTTTTAAATGTAGGAAAAAAGGTAAGCAAAATATACCCAATATTAGTCTCATATGAAAGAGCACGAGACAGGGATGTCAATGGTGAAGACAGATTTAAAAAATGAGGCTCGTGCAAGTTGTAGCTAAGAAATGAAGAAATTTGAAAAAAAGAAATTACGCAGAGCATGTGTGCCCCATTCTTGCACTAGTTAGCCATTCATGCTCACCTAGCTGTGTGTTGTGCGCCCAACCATCGCCACTCTCCACTCAACGTAGCCTGACGTGTGATCAGCATGTGTAGCACGTGTTCTGCGCTCCTGGAGCATGATCTAGGCACTTCCTATATGGAAAAACCTAATCCTAGTGTCATTTGTTGTATTCCCTTGCCATATTTTCAATCCTAAACTTGTTTGGAGTAGGTTTTGAGGGGGTGACGAACTTTGGGATTTTGGGGGTTATAAATACTCGTCCATACCCCCCATGATATAGCTATCTGTTATTCATTCTTCTTCCTTGTCCTCTCTTGGAGTACAAGGAGCCTCAGGGCACATTCCCACCTTCTCGTTGTCATAGCTGATGTCTTGCCACCCTCACGTCGTCACCACCACACCGAGATCCTCCTTGTGCTCATTCTTTCTCTTTCTCTCTCTACTCTCTCCCTTTTTACATGTAATTGGACATCATTTTTTATTAATAAAATTTTATTTTAGTGATTTAATTTTTTTTTGTATCAATTTCCTAGTTTCTAATTCTGAATTAGTTTGTTTCCATCTTTCCATGCATTTTTATTTAAGATTGGTTGCTAGAATCAAGGATAGTTCTCATCCCTTATTATAAAATTCCAAAAAAAATCTAAACAATTTCCAAAAATATAAAAAAATTAGTTTAGATTAGTAGAAAGTAATTTAAATGATTTTTCCTCGAGGTCGACTTGGATTCCTACTATATTGATTTCTATTTATTTGAGAGTTCGATAATTTTTTATAAACAATCGTGTCTTCGCACACAATGACACTTCTTTATTACCTTATGAATCGCATGATCCAAAGGATGGTAAGAAGGTTGAGGATAAGAAAGCCTAGGATATCTTTTTTTATTGTAGGTCAATATTTGAGTATAATGACTCATATTGAAAGTTATCATTAGGAGAGTATAAAGTTTGATCTTGATAATAGGATCTAGGCTCACAATCAGATTCACTTCCCCAACTTGAAATGGATTTATCCAAATTTGATGATTGATAATAGTGGTTTTGATTGAGAGTAAAGTTATAATCATTTTGAGGATATGTTTTTGTTGGAGTATGGTAATTGAAATACATGTGTGTTGGAAGAGTAATGAGATGAGAAAAGAGATATATGAGAGAAATTATGTCCTAACTAAGCAATCAAGCACACAAATCTAGCCTTAATTGGTGTTTCACCCTAAAGGACCTTATCCTAGTACTTTTATGACCCAAATTGAGTCTTGTTTGTTCATGCGAGGCATTATTGGACCTTAATTTTGATGTTTGCAAAATAAGACATATTATATGGATGAGCTATAACTTTGTTTAATGTACCATTAGGTCAACAAAGAAAGCTATGAACATGATTGATGACAAAACTAAATGGTGCTCTGATGTGATGATGAAGATGGAGCTAAAGAGCTACATGAAGAAAGATAAAGAATAAAACACTTTATATAACGAAGCAATGCTTAAGAGTAAAGTATTTTATTACTTACAAATTTTATTAAAGAGCCATGAGTGCACTTCATGCTAATTACTTATTAGGTTTTCCACGCTTAAAAAAAAAACTTGAAAATTTATTAAAATATATTTTAAAATAAATTTAAACATTTAAGAATGTTTAAAAATCTTCTAGAAGGTTAGGTACAACAAGTTTTGACCAAAAGATGTGAGTTTTCAAAAATTCAATGTTCAAGCAGTTGATTAATCAATTTAGTTAATCGATTACCATACAAAATAAAAGGTTGACATTGAAAATTAATTGATTAACACACCATTAGGAAGTCTTGGAAGTGTGTTAGTCGATCGAAACTATTGGTTAATTGATTAATTTTCTCACTTTTCTTTGTTGAAACTATTGGTTAATCTATTAGGTTAATTGATTAGGACCTCAACCATTTAATTGATTAATGAACAATGTATTAATCAACTAATGTTGCACCTAATCGATTAATTTCAGAGTTTTTGAAAACTATTTTTTCTATTCGAACCTTTTCACATTTGTATCTTTTCAAATCAAATTATAGATGTTCTACAATGATCAAATGAAGGTTTCTAAGCCTTGGTTCATGTCTATAAATACTCTTAGAAGGCTTTGGATGAAATAACTAGTACCCTCTCACTTACTTTCACATTCAAACTTTCTTGAGAGATTTTCGAGCATACAAAGCATATTATTTTCAATCCTACTTGCAAAACACTTTCATATTCCACTTTCTTCACACTCAACTCTTTCATTCCAAATTTATGGAAGTAAAAGGGTGTATTTCTATGTCTTATTGTACTCATTTAATCACTCATTGGCCCCATAGAACTTGTGCAAATTTAATTGTCATTTGATTTTGTACTTTAGGTGCCCAGGTTGTGGGATTTCCATTTCTTTCCAAGGGAAAGGAACAAAATCCTCTTTAAGACTTGTCCAAGAGGGGTTTATGCATAAGAGGTACACTATTGTTTTTGTGGTGTGGTTATAGTATTCCTACGATTGTAGAGGCAAAATCCTAGATTAGGTAATTTAGGTATAGGTTTTTCCCTTTACGGGTTTACTTTCTAAAAATTAGTATGCTCTTTTGTGTGATTCCTTTTTATTTGGTCATATCTTATTTTAAGCACAAATTGCCTCCCTCTTGTGCCATTTCATCCTTAACCTTTGTATTACTTGGCTAAGGTGAAGGAAGAGATGGAAGAAGATGAAGAAGAAGGAGCCCCCAAGGGATACGATGAGCTGCTCATCATAGCTCTTAATTCACTAAAAATAGCTAGTCTACTTAGTTAATTAGCATTCAATATTGTATACATAGGGTTAATTATATATATAGCTAATAATAGGCTTGAGCTCAAAATACACACTAATTAGGCCTTATTATCATCAATAAAATGTCTTGTTTATCTAAGTAGGAATAAATGAATGGCTCTAAAATGTTGTTGAGGGCCCTACCTCTCTTTATATAAAGAGAGTTAAGGGACAAATTGTATTATAACCCGACAATGAACAAAAAGGTGTACAACACATCCTTACAAATAAATATAAAAATAAATAAGTCTACACTCCCCCTCAAGCTAGAGCATGTATGCCTATCATGCTTAGCTTAAAACAACAAGAATCGAAAGTAGATCACCTGGAAAGTGGCTTGATAAAAATGTCTGTTGTCTAATCATTTATAGCAACTAGGGTTATAAAGAATGCCTTTCTGAATAAGATCTCTAGTGTAGTGGCAGTCCAGCTCAACATGTTTGGTCCTCTCATGGAACATCAGATTGTTGGCAATATATGTAGTAGTGACATTATCACATCTCATCTTCATAGGACCAGTAAGTTGTATATGTAAATCTCCCAGAAGTGACTTCACCCACATAAGCTTGGCGACTGTTTGTGCTATAGCCCTGTATCCTGACTCTGCACTAGACCTAGAAATAGCAGCCTATTTCTTGCTTGTCCAAGTAACTAAATTGTTAGCCACATAGGTGCATAATCCCATGGTAGACTTCCTATCCGCCAAACAACCTGTATAATCTGCGTTTGAATATGCCACTATTGACATGGAAGTGCCTTGATGATGAGAGGGTTTTCGCGAAGAAAAGCTAGGGTTTTGAGAAACTCATCGTCGTAGTCGCAAAACTCGCTATCAAATAAAATTTACCGAAACTCGAAAGGGAGTCTCGAGTTGAACACGGGGAGGCGGCATTTGTCTCTTAGAAATCTGCATTTTGCTTTGTTTCTTTTTGGTGTTTTGTATTTGCTATTTTTTTGGCGTTTTATGATAGTGTGGAAACAAGCAGGAATATTATTTATACTAAGATATTCTAGAAAATAGGAAAGAACTATTCTACTTGCTAAGTATGAAGGAAGAGAGAGAGAATAAAAAAAACTACTTCTAGATAAATGCTTGACAAATGTTTATTACAATTGCTTCTACACTAAGAAAGCAGTAAAAGGGAAAGGGGTGAGAGAAATCCTCTTTGTCGACTGCTCGGAGGACGAAGCTGCGTTGACGTGGCTCGAACGAAGATGTTGAGGAGTTGGATGAAGGAGAATGACGTCAGAAGATGAGGGGAGGACGGGTGGCGTTGCGTCAAGATCCGCTTCCCGGAACGAGGTTGCGAAGACGACCGATGAGAGCTCCACGAATGGTGATGAGAGGGTGGAAAATAAATTTTCTTTTCTCTAGTGGAGCACCCCAAAGGCTTGGGACACAAGCTCAAGATATGTTTTGAGCTCTAAAGTAGGTGAGGAGAGCATTGGAAGGGATGATGAGAAATGGAAGGGGTGTAGGGCTTTATATAGTGGTGGAAGGAGGGTGTATCTCGGGTACGGGTCAACAGTGACATTTAAAACGTCCCTGAAGACCCGCCTTGGACGTCGCTGAAGGCATCACTCGCCATTGCTGTCATCCGTGCATGTAGGCTGGATCAAGCGAGGATGCATCCCAACCATTGGATTGCCAATGGACGCTCCAGATTTCGCGTGCATCGCGTGCTTGAGATCACACCTGCCCGCGTGTACAATAGTGCGTCCGTTTACACGTCAAATATCACATGTGCAAATCACGTGCATCGAGCATCGCCACGTGGTGAAGCCTCCGCCACTTAATGGCATCCAATGGGTGCAATCGAATCGCACCCACGCTCACGAAATTAGGCGCAGCGGGTGGGCTTCGAGCATTAGTTCACTTGTTGTGAGTAGAAGCCTTAACCGCTGTGCTGAGGGTGGGTTTAAGTCTCACTTAGGAATTAAGGCCCATGTGCCCACGACCATTGGATTTTGATCCAATGGCCTAGATTGTGTGAAGCTCTTCTTTGCTTGGCTTGAGGTGAGTGACATGGCCTTTTGACGACTGTTGGATTCGAATCCAACGGTCGAGATTTCACAAATGCGGCTTGGGAGGAGCGGTTGCGGTCAGGCTGGAGGGTTGTGATGGTGCCACATGGCACCATCGTGGTCGTCCAACTTCTTCTTGTAGAGGGTGCTACGGAACTCTGATCAAACTAGTTTTTGCATTGATGGACTGCAATCGTCATTCCAGATCCATCCATATGGTCGGATTTTTCATGCAGAGCCCGTAAAGATGTCGCATTGCCCCCTGGCCATATAAAATGTGGATATTAATATACAAATTACACAAATTATCCTAAATGCAATGTAATGAATGTTATGCATTATTCATAATGTTATATGCAATGTTAAGCTTAAAAACTATCATAAGTCAGCATTTTATCATGAATAAATGCATATTTGTCACCTAAGTAAACATAAGACCACGACCTAGTTCCTTCCTGATGTATCTAAGAACCATCATAGCAGCATCCCAATGCTGCCTTGTAGGCTTAGCCATGAATTGACTTAGCATACCAACTGCAAAACTGATGTCTGGCCTAGTAATAGTGAGATAGAGTAACTTCCCCACAAGCTGCCGTTATTGACTACTATCCATGGAAGGTGCCTCAGCATCATAAAGGTGAGCCTTTGGGTCCATAGGTATATTAGCTGGCTTTGCCCCAAGCATCCCAGTCCCCTGTAGAACGTCAAGTGCATACTTTCTTTGTGATAGAACTATGCCTTGCTTGCTACGAGCAACTTCTATCCCAAGAAAGTATCATAATGGACCCATGTCTTTCACCACAAACTGAATGGCTAATCTCTTTTTGATCTGTCTAACACCATTTGCATCATCTCCTATAACAATCAAGTCATCCACATATACAAGGAGCACTACCACTCCTTTTCTAGTTTTCCTAACAAAAAGTGAATGATCTGTAGTAGATCTCTAAAAGCCATCAGACTCCACTACCTGAGATAGTTTTTGGAACCATGCTCATGGACTTTGTTTGAGTCCATAATAGCCTTTCTCAGCCTGCATACACACTCCTTTACCTCATAGCTAGGAGGTTGCTGCATGTAGACCTCATCCTATAAGTCATTGTAAGGAAATGCATTCTTTACGTCAAGTTAATGAAGTGGTCAATCACAATGTGCTGCAATAGAAACAAGTATCCGAACTGTCAAGAGTCTAGCCACCGGAGAAAACGTATCAAAGAAGTCCACGCCATAAGTTTGGGTGAACCCCTTTGCTACCATGCGTGCTTTGTATATGGCAATGCTCCCATCTGGATGGAACTTAAGTGAAAACACCCATCTGCACCCAACAAGATTGGCCCTTGGTGGAAGTGGTGCAAGATCCCACGTGCCTCTTCTTCGGAGTGCAGCCATCTCCTCCGTGGCTTGACACCACTTCGGACGAAGCATGGCTTCCTGGTAGGATGCAGGTGCTATAGTGGTACTTGGGCTTTGGTAAATCTAGAAAAGGCAGTACAAAGATCAACAGTGAGTAGATATCCCACCACATTATACTTGGTACAAGATTGAGGAGCCTTCCGAATGGCAATTGAAAGGTCACTATCCACCTATGAGTCCTTTGGAGCATCAACTATCCCTGCATCATCTCTAGGCACCAAAGCATCAGTGTCTAAAGATCGTGTGCTCACCTGGGGAGAGGCTAGAGCCGTGGGAAGAGGGGGCATCTGGAATGTAGTATGTGGCCTTTGATATGTAACAATTGGGTCTTGAAATCGGTCCTTCTCAGTGGTAAGAGGAGGATTATCATCCATAGGCATAGCACCAAAAGGAATAGGTGGAATGGGCATAGGTACCTCATCAGTAGTGGGAAACAAGTCAGAACTAGTAGTGAAAAAATATGGTATAGATTCATGAAAAGTCACATCGGTAGAAACATGGTGGTGGAAATGAACTGGATCAAAACATCTGTACCCTTTTTGGGTTTTGGAATAATCCAAAAAAACACATTTAACTACTTGTGGTGCTAGTTTATCCCGTCCAAGTGTCAAATCATGTACAAATGTAACGCACCCAAAAACACAAGGGATAACCGAAAATAAGGACGACTGATTGCATAACAAAAATACACCAGAAAATATGCCATCTCGTGTTATTTCCTAGCACTACCATTGCATCTTATGTAGCTATAATTGCATTTGCAAATAGACGCTTGCATGCATTTATAAAGAGGGGAGGAGAGTGTGAATAATTGGCCATCTATTAATTAACATCTTCCTCAAGAGTGGCATTGCAATTTCACCATTTTCAATTTTTTATTTTACTTTGAATTCTTCTCTCTTGCATGGTTGCAGGGCATGGGGCATGTGCGCCTCTTCGCGCCTCTCCTCCTGCCAACAGCATGGTAGGAGATGCGCTGCTAGCAGCATGGCTGTGGCATGCCCTCTCCTCTTTATAATGCCTTGCTCTCTCCCTTGTGCGGGCATGCACTTCATACACCTGCAGACACCATCAGATCCACCGTTCACCCTGGGCCAATCTCCTCCCCTCTCCCTCTTCATACACAGTACCCCTTCTCGCTGAGAAAAGGCACACCATGGGTAGGAGAAAACCCACAGTGGTCTCACACCACCACTGTGAGTTCCACCACCGCCAAGCTCTTTCGTGTGCAGGTGGGTGTGGTGGATTCCCCTTTTGTTTTTAATGCCAATCATCTTCTCCGCCATTGCCAGAGCTTCGAGCTCTCAAAGCTTAGAAGCTCAAGAAGCCACGCGCCTACCTGCAAGCCACTGCCGGTCGTCGTGTGCTCACCAGCAGGCCGTGCACAGCTTCTTCCCGCGCTCCCAGGCACTCCACAGTGCACCCAACACGCGAAACCGGCCGCTACCAGTCGCCAGATCGCGCACGCACTGTAGCGCACTGTAGCGTGCGGTCTGCGCGACACTGTAGCCACTGGCTCATTTCTCACTTAGTCGGTGGCTTCGCGCTCTCTCTCCTTGCCCGCTACCTGTGCCAGCCAGTCGCTCGCACCCGTCCACGCCTCACCGTGCCTGTTCGCAGCGCTGCGCAGTGCGCTGCACTGTGCTTGCCCGCACCCGTCCGCGCACGAAGAGAGCGCAGGCGCTTCCCAGCGCACTGCGGTTGCTCTCCCTCCTACGCCCGCGCATCCTCACACATCAGACAACGAGGCAGCGCAGCAGACGGCTTACCTGCTGCACTCCCCTCCTCCGCCAGCATACACACACACTTGTACACACACACTTGTACACTCACACACACACTGGTACGCACTCACACACACCCTTATACACTCACACACACACACATATATCCACTCATATATATACATAAATATATATATGTACATATATATATATGTTTACATATACATCCTCCTACCCATATCCATATATACACTTCACCACCCAAACTCCCATGCACTAGTCCCTCCATCGCGTATCATATCGTGGGAATATCTGCACCAGTTATTGATATTCTCCGATATCTGCGCAAAGCAAGCACTTCCACACACACTCCCACACATTCGCTCACACTTCACGAGGCACTCAGTCTTGTTGGTTGCGTCTTACTAGACGTGGACCAACTTGACACTGTGCTACATTCTATTTTCACTTCCACCTCCACCCCTATATATAATATATAACTATATACATATATATATATATATTCCGTATCTACTATATATATCTGTACATATATTAAGCTGAGTATTTCTTTCTTTTCTAGCAACTTACCTTGTTTTCATTTATTTTTTTATTTTTTGCTATTAAAAAGATTAAAAAAAAGAGTAAAACAGAAAAGATAATACTTGTCTTGCAGGTACTCGGTTTTGCGAATAACATGACCAATTTTTGGAAACCCCAAGTTGGCTACAAGCCAAGAACCATTTGGCTCAAGGCCAAGGACTTGATTTCGAAGGTGTACCTCAAGGACAACTTATCACTAACAAAAATCTTTAAAAAATAGAAAAAACCAAAAATATAATAAACGCAAGGAAGAGATACGTTTTAGGAAAGGCATAGAAACTCCTTGACCTTCAAATTCTCGCCTCCCTGAGATCGACCCTGGGCCTAAAAGCGACCAAGATAAAATCAAGTAGGCCAGGTTAAAAATTTTGTGAAGCTAGTTAGACTCGATTTAGGTTAACTCACTATACTAACTTTAACGATAATATCACCATATTAACAAAACCTATTCGAGTCTCACCACACTTTTCTGGCGCCATTACCGAGGAGACACAAATTGAGGTAAGTTTCTACTCTCATTCCTTTGATTTTCTCTTCTCACACCCTTCTCTTCATGAGTGTTTTGTTTGCTTGTGTGCAAGTAAACCGCTTGCAAGGAGACAAGTAGAGGAGGTCGGAAACGTGGGCAAATCCAAGGTGGGAGCGAGAGCGTGAAGTCGCCGGCGCTGCATTGGAGCTTCGCTTACGTTGCTGAAGAGGTAGGTGTCTCTTTCTTAGTAACTTAGGTTAACTTGTCACCTAAAAAAAAAAAAAAACCTAAAAAAACTTCTTGGGAATTTCTTGGGGCAAGTGGATTAAAAATCACTTGTTGATTATTTGCTATCACCCCCACCGCCCCTTGATTTCCTGCAAAACTTCGCATAGCGAAAATCCAAGAATCTTGATTCTTGGATCCTTCATTGTGTGAAGTTTTCTTTGAGGCAAGTTAAAATTGATTGATTGCCATCCTTCCTTGCCTCATTCATTCACATTTCGAGATCACATTTTTGGTGGGGAGACTTGGAATTGAGTTGATTCCAACCCCACCATGACTTCTCAATTGCCTTAGATTTGATCCCGAGTATTTCAACCCCAACATTTTAATTTTCTTTACTTTATCTTGTGGTTGAGCCTTGTGTGGAATATAATTTTGGTGATTGGGAGCACTTGCATTGAAGTGCTTTGGCTCCCTTTCACATTGACCTAAAATAGACTCGTGCATCCACACATAGAAATTTCCATCTAGGGAAGCCCATTGCATTTTTAGCATGCATTAACTAATTCACATTGAAGAAGGGTTTGTTGGGCATAAAAGAACTTGTGTTTTCTCAAAACTCGGAGATTGGTTGAATTGGTAACTCAATGGAATCCTAAAATCCATGCTACTTAAGGCTGAAATTTTAAAAGCCATTCACCATCTAAAACTCCAATTTGGGGAGATTTCCCCATTGCATGCTTAATTTACACACTCTTAAAATCAACGCACTTGAGCATTACCTGTATACAACGCCCTTCACATTCCTGGAGCACTTGATCCTAAGCCTCTAAATTAAAATTGGTAGCAACTTGACCCCTATTAAGGATTGGAGGTCTAACTACCTACGTGTAGTGCCTACGTGCTGGTGTGGGTTCCCACGTGCTATCGGGTGTCTAAGACTGGGGCAAACGGCCCTGTGGTTCCGCGGTGCTCTCATTTGGTTCCGTAGGTTGTGATAGTAGGTAACTTAGATCTTTAGGTCTAAGGACACATTGTAGAGGTTAGGAAATTAATTGCTTTGATTTGTCATCAAGTGTACCCATACGGCGTTGTTTCTCTCATCCCCTTTTCCCTTCTTATCTCCCTAATTCTTCCTGCGGTAGTGCATGTTTGGGAGGAGGTCACAAAACCCTGAATTGTTTGAATTGTCTGATAATTCTAAAAGAATAGAAACTGAATCGTCATCCTCCTCCACAAACATGACTGCATGCCCACCCCCAAATCCTGAGGGAGGAAATCGCCCCCCTTAAATCCCACTAGGTGGTGGTGGAGCCGTAGACCCCATAACCCGCCTCCAAGCCCAAATGGAAATGTATAATGAGCAGATTGAAGCCATTAGGGAAACCTTGGAGGAAATGTAGAACCCTCCCGAACGGGAGGAGCTTAGGTCTCTTAGCTCTTATCAAAATCCCGCTGCTACAGAGACTATAGGGCAAATTTGAGTCCCCATGGGAACTAAAACCTAATGTCATTGGCCTGATTAACTTTCACTTCCATGGTCTTGCAAGTGAAGATCCCTTTCTCCATTTGGAAGACTTAACCCGATTAGCTGAAACTGTTAAACCAAGAAACATCGGGTTATCAATTGTCCTCATGAAAATGTTCCCATTTTCATTGTGGGATAAAGCGTCGCAATGGTTGCGCACCCTTGGGAGAACCATCCATTCTTGGGAAGAGATGTGAACAGCATTTCTCAGGAAATTCTTCCCAATCGGGTGAACCAATGCACTTCGTCGGGCTATAACTTCTTTCACGCAACAAAACAGCGAGCAGTTTCATGAGGCTTGGGAAAGGTATAATGACCTCCTCCGGAAATGTCCGCACCACGATCTGCCTAAGTGGCATATAGCCCAGATCTTTTATTATGGGCTAAATGAAACTTTGAAGTAGATTGTAGACGCTTCCTGCGGAGGGAATTTCATGAATAAAGACGAGAATGGAGCATTTGAATTATTTGAGAACATGAGTGAAAATTCAATGAACAATGCCTCCATTGTCGCCTTTAATTGTACCAGCCTGCCCCGCAATGCTCACGATGTTGACATGGGACCCTCCCATTCATCCATAGATCTTAACCTTATTGCATAAAAATAGGATGAAGTCTCCGTCGTGCACAAGAAGCTGGACGAGCTTCTGGCCAATCCCGCCCGCTCTATGACAAACACCTCCACCTCATCATTCCATTACAACCCTAATCCTTCCAATGACAGACTTATTCCCAAAAACCCTGTAAGACTGTCCTTACCGAGTATCGCGCCGAGCGATTCGGTAAGTAATGTGGACCTACCTTCTGCAAGCTAGTACTTTGACACGGAGGACCAAGCCTCCGTGTGCTCGGATGCATATATACATGTGGACTCGTCTTCTGTCTTAGAAGACGCTTGCACCCTGGGAAACAACCCGTTCTCTGCTACTTATAACCCAGGGTGGAGAAATCATCCTAACTTCGCATGGTCCAGTAACTCGCAGTGCCAAAACCCCGCAGGTGGGCTAATGTGACCGTCCGCACCCATCATCCCAAGGGCCCAGTCTACTCCTGTGGCAAATCCACCATCGGTCCTTGCATACCTCAAACAGAATACGCATCAAGTCCTCTTGATAAACTGATGCGAATGGTGACGGAAATGTCTAAGCACCATGAAAAAAACATGACTTCTCTTCAGCACCAATTGGTGCAGCAGAATGCTGAGATCAGTCAACTACGCATGACGACTCGATCTCAGGGCACTCTTCCTGCCCAACCTGTTGCCAACCCGGGAAATTTTGTACCCCTTGGTCCTCAACCACAGGTACGCCCTTCTAAGGGGTAGGTTCATCAGATTCTGCAAGCTCTGAGCATTCCACCAGGATTTCAGGCTAATCCCACAATAACACATCACCTTTATGTCCCTATTGCGAACCCTCCTCTACCTTATGATCCCATTGGACCTGTGACGTCCAATGCAATTACTATGAGGAGTGGTAAGCAAATCGTCAATCCGCCTCGACCTGATCTTGGCCCATCTTTTTCATTGCCCTCTCATTCGGGATGCGCACCGCATTCTCGTGAGGACGATACACCCAAACTAGTGCCAGAATCAGTCCCATTCCCTGAGACTCTATTGAGGGAGCCAAAAGGCAAGAAAAAGGATACGTAAACCTTTGATAACTTGTGTAATTTATTCAGGGATGTTGAAATTAAGGTACCCCTGTTGGAGGCTATCGACCATATACCAACTGCCGCCCGAATTTTCAAAGACTACACTACACCTAGGTGACAATCAAAGAAAACAAAGAATTCGGTGGTCCTCTCGCCTCATGCGAGTTGTGCTATACTGTCAAATATACCACCGAAGCAAAAAGATTCGGGCACACCGCTTATTTCTTGTAGCATCCAAGGTTGCAATTTTAACCGTGCTCTGCTTGATCTAGGATCTTCCATCAATCTTATACCAACCATCATGCTCTAGAAATTTGCCTTAGGAAATTTGAAACCCACCCCTGTCACGTTACAGTTGGCAGATCGTTCTGTCAAAATACCGAAGGGTGTGGTGGAAGACGTGGTGGTTAGGGTCAACAGTCTCTGTTTTCCTGTTGACTTTCTTGTTTTAGATATGGAAGTTCCTAGCTCACTTTCTGATTGTCCGATCATCCTTGGTCGACCTTTCTTGGCCACAGCCCGCGTTCATATCGACTGTGAGTCAGGCTGCATTGAGATTGCCGTTGGCTCTGAGAAGCTCAAGCTAAACATCTTCAAGGTAGCCAAGAACTTTGATTGCGATTGCATCGAGGATGACATGTCTGACAAGGACATGGCTGTCAGCGCGTGTATCGGACTTATAGGGACCTATTCTGACTGCTATGGATTGCCCTTGAATACAGACCATCGCCTGACTGAAACATATTATGATGTTCCCCCATCCCTCCCCTTACCCATACCTTCTCTTGACCAAACTTCTGATGAGGTTTTCTCCGCTTCCCATACCTCGTGGTCTAAGTCATATTCGGGCTATTCATCGCCGGTCCACCCTCTTGAAGATCGGATTGCCATTTCTTTCCCTCCAAATCAGGCGGAATTGCTACTCCACACTAGGACCTTGTTCCCACATACTAATCACTGGGGCTATCCCTTGTTGGATCCATCAATCCAGGATGCCCCTCTTCTTGGCCAATCTGAGGGCCAACTTCTTCCTCCTGCCTTTCTTTCTTCTGATCCGCTTGGGACACTCTCATCCCAAGAAATGCCAGATCTTTCACCATCCACTCCAGAGCTGAAAGAGCTGCCTAACACGCTTAAGTATGTTTTCTTGGGACCAAATGAAACGCTCCCCGTAATCATTAGTTCAAAATTGACCAGGGAGCAAGAGTGCAAACTAACAAAGGTCCTTGTGGAACACAAGGCAGCCATTGGATGGTTCTTATCTGACTTAACTGGCATTAGCCCCCCCTACTGCACTCACTGTATATATACGGAGGAGGAGGCTCGATGGTCGGCTCGTTGTTCGCGGTGTTTTAATGATATATTCGTTGCAGTATATTGCAAAAAATGATCACCAGTTTAATTTATTTATTACTTGAGATTTAGATTATCCCGAGGTCGAACTCAGGGAGCACACATCATTCTAGAAACATATAAGTCCACAATACCGTTACAAAAATTTAAGAGAGAGAGAGTGAGCAAAAATTTCTCTTTTTCTTCTTCTCTCCTTTCTCTTGGCTTCTTCTTCTTCTCTCTTCTCGCACTGTGCTTCTTTTCTTTCAGCAGCTGCGGTTCTTTTCTTTCTCTTTTCCTTCTCTTCTTTCTCTTGGCTTCTTCTTTTTCTCCCTTCTCTTACTGTCCCTTCTCTTCTTCAGTCAGCTTCTCTGCCTTCTTCTTTCTTCTTCTCCTCTGCTGCGGTTCTTCTTTTTCTCTTCCTTTTCTCTGCTGCTGCTTCTTCTTCTTTCTTCTGCGTCTTCTTCTCCTTCTTTCTTCAGCAGCTCCTTCCTTCTTTGTCTTCCTTTTCGCTCCTCCTCCTTTCTTCTTCTTTTTCTCTGCTGCGGGAGCTTTACGGCTAAGTCCTTGCCCCCGCTATTCTTCTTCTTCTTCCTCACCTATTCCCTGCACACACGAGCGCAAAACCTACCCCTACCCTCCCTGTGCATCTCTCTCTCTCTAAATCTCTCTTCGGTACGCTCTCGGGTTATTGGGTCGGTCGCGCGCCCAGGTCCAGGCGCACCGGCGTGGGTGTGGTGCGCGAGGAGTGCACGGATCAGGGTAATCTGGTTGCAGGTCAGGTCCGCGTGGGCAGTGCCGCGGATGAGACCCGGTGAGTGAGGGCGAGGGACCTCACCCCAGTGTTTCGAGGCGATAAGCCAGGAACACTTTTTCAATTTATGTGTGGGCACGCGCCCACACACTTCCGAGGTGGGACTAAAGTCCTACCTGCTGCTTCGTGCGTCTGCAGGCAGGAGGTTTGAGCAATTTGGGGCAGCAGCCGAGGCTTATGACCCCAATTGAAGACCTGGACACGCTCGCGCCTCAATTCCCAGTTGCCTGGGGCTTACGCCTGGAGCGGATGGACCTGAAGAAGCTCACGAAGCAGCTTCAACTTGCTCGACAATGGCGGCGAGCACCTAGGTCCTGAAAACACTAAAACGGCCTCGCGGCCACGTCAAAAGGCTCAGGGAGGTCCGCCAAGGTGTGTCGCGTGTGCAGAGGTGGTCGGCAAGAGGTGAGAGTGCCTATGGCCGTGCGCTTAGGGCACGCTGCGTGCGTGAGAGTGGGTGTGTTCGGGGGGTGTTCTGGAGGTGTGGCGTTGTGAATGGAGTGCGGATTTAGGGTCACTGAGGTGTCGCGGTGCTTAAGTGGTAGTTGGCAAGGCGGATGGAGGCGTGGAGCAGCGGGAACGCCTCGTCGGAGGGCGGCCAGAGATGGAGAAGGTGGCGATGGACAGTGATGGTCAGTGGGTGGAAACAACAAATTAATAAGGGGGAAATAAAGGAGAGAGTAAGGGGAAGAGTGTTTACCTACTTAACTGACGAAAGGGGAGGAGGAGGCGCTCGGCGTGTGCCTGCCGATGTCGGAGATGAAGATGCCCAGAGGGGGGTAACGGCGACAAGGAGGAGGTCAGGAAGGTGCCAGCTGGTGCGGCCTGGCATGGGAGGACGAGGCGGAGTGAACTCTGTTGCAGGTATGGCAGCAGAGCGACGAAGGGGAGGAGGAAGGGTCACCGGAGCCTACGAGCGCTTGACCGGAGGAGGAGGAGACGAAGTTTGGGGGTTTTCCTTGGCCAAAACAGGCTTGCCATGATCGGAGGGCCCTGCCGTCCCTTAAGTAGCAGTTGGTGAGGGAAGGATATCGAGGGGAGAGAGTGGAGAGCTTACTGGAGAATGGTCGGAGACGAGACCCATTCCTTTCGTGCGTTTGCATGAGAGGCATGGGCAGTGGCAGGTCATGGGAGGGGGTTTGCATGGAAGAGGACGACGTAGGGAACTCCCCCTTCATCTCTGAGAGTGGTTCCCATACCCTGCGCGGCGCCATCTTCTGCGCAAAGTTGCCGGAGGTATGGGCAGCTGCGCGGGGTGGCAGAGGGACCGTTCTGTAAAGAAAGAAAGGAAATCTAGGGGTCAAAGTGAAAGGGTTCAAAAAGTTAAGAGTCAAAAAGTAATTCATGAGGACCAATTTGTAAAGTCGATCAAAATGGTCTTCTCTTAGGCTCAAATTTTGGTGCCAACCTAATTTTGACCTAAGAAATCCAATGGTGAAGTTTGATTTTAGGTTTGGCCACCTTTGACTAGTCAATTTGCATAAAAACCCAAATTAGGTTAAAAATTGGGCATGGTTCTCAATTTAGGTCAAGATAGGTTCTAAAGGCCAAATTGAAGGTTCTAAATCCTAGGGAATATTTTTCCATGAATTTTAGGGGGTTTAGTTGATTTTTAGCCTGCATGGAACCTCGTGAATTAAAGCGAGTTTGTTTCAGGTTTACAGAATGTCATTTAATTCCTAGAAGTTGCTATAACCCTTTTCGGATCAGGTCATCCCACTTTCTTTCTTATTAAGCCCATTTGACCTGTGTTTAGACCCTTAGACACCCCTTTTGTATACTGCATTGGTAAAATTACAGTTTTACCCCTTGTGAATTATTTTATTCTTAAATTTAGAATTCTCTGATTTAGGCTTTCCCTTAGTTTTGTAGGAGCTTTTGTACACTTATTTAGATCAAAATGTACTAGTTAGGGTTCATGATGAGGCTCTCATCATACCCCCATGCCTAGCTTTTGCTAGTCCCTTAGCAAAATTTTAAGGTTTTAACCCTTGTTTTAGACCATGAATTTCTTATCAAGTTTAGATAAGTGCTTTTCCTCTTGTATCCTTGATTAGGTCAGAATGCCAATCATAGGCCTAAAAGGTACTCTAGTACCAACCAAGATCCAGATCTGTCTAGCTTTAGCCTCAGTCTTTAGCAAAGGTTTTTAAGGTCTACAGGAACTAACCTAAGGTTTATTGGACTTCGTGGTTAAAGCACCCGTGCTTGAGATAATTTTAGCCTTGGTTCAGTTCGCAATGCATTTTGTAAGAGAGAGAGATAGAAGATTTATTTGTTTGGAGAGTTTTCTCTCTCTTTTCTTTTTAATTCTAGCTTAGGATTGGCTTCTCAACACGATCTGTATCGGATTCCTTGTCCCCATCATCAATCCTCAAGGGTTTCTGGCAGTCGATGCTTCGGGATAGCACCGCCCATGGTAACCCCCAGAACCTTGGCTTTCGAGATTTCGAGATAATCCCGTCCATTGTGTTCCGTGGAGGAATTTCAACCCTAGCAATTGACACTTCGTGATAATACCATCTATGGAATCTGAATTAGCAGAGTGCTTACATGCCCCCAGTAGGATACGTAAATATCCTAAGAGATAAGCACCGAGGAGATGATATGTTGTTATGCATCTTCGAGGGGAATTTCCCACCTCTCCGTGCTGGGAACTTGTCCAGATCAACTTGTGTTGATCGACTGCTCCTAATCTAGGTGACATTTTCAGAATATTTGAAATGCTTCTGCGTGATTTTGATACTTATGCTCACTGAACCAGACTGTGTGTGTGAATTTGGGTGCTTAGGTTACTGAGTCTCGTAAACCAAAAGTCAGTTAACGAGGCCGAATACTCCCTAAGCCTTGGACCTAATACTTTAGCTTTTCAATTTCCTCAACCTCTTGGGGAATATCTAGATCTTAATGGGTACTAAGAGTCTATCCAATAATGCCTAAGGTTTGCATTCTTACTAATCTTGTTGTGCACTTTCCTTTTTCTTTTCCTTAATATGGTCTAGAACTTAGGTTAATTCCTTAATTTCTTATTAATGACTATCTCTTTTCTTTCATTTTGTGCTCCTTTTTATCATTTAGCTCTTTTTCTCCTCCTCCTTTTGTAAAATCCACAAGAATTCTTCCCTCCTTTCCAAAATTTTATTATATATATATTTTATGTTGAAACCTTTTCTTATGAGTTTTTATTCATTTTGCACTTTCATACCCCCCATGCCTAAGATTTGCAATGTCCTCATTGTAAATTAGGAGGGTTTTTATTTAGCTTGGTTCATACATTAGGACAGGTATTTTGGTGAGTGGATGGGTCGGGGTGACTGTTGCGGATTATTTCTAATCTCAGATGCGAGTGCCTAAGGTGGAGTCAGCTGTCCTAAAGGATGAACCTAAAGTGCAAAGAGGTGTCAGAAAAGGTTTCGGATTTTTCAGAAAGAATGACGGGCTGCCTCCCGTTAAGCGCTGAGTTTTACGCCATCGGCTGGGCGCAATAAGCTCAGGGAGAATGGAGGATAAATGATGATTCAGCCAAATCTGTAGAGGTTACATCAATGAACGGTTTGAGTCTCTGACTGTTCACGATGAAAGATTTGGAATCGTGGCTGAGAGGATTGATTTCGATGACTCCATTTCCAAAAACCTATTGGACAAGATACAGTCCAACCCACTTGGATCGCAGTTTCCCAGGGAAGAGTTTGAGTCGGGCATCGAAGAGTAGGACCTTCTGACCAGGGTGGAAGATCTTTCTAGATATGTGCTTGTCATGGAAGGCTTTAACCCACTCTTTGTAGATTCGCGAGTTCTCATACGCATCAAGGCGTAATTCATCGATCTCGCTTATCTGAAGCTTTTTGTGGGTTTCAGCCTTAGAAGGATCTAAGTTGCAGCTCCGTACTGCCCAATAGGCTTTGTGCTCCAGTTCGACGGGAAGGTGACATGCCTTCCCGTACACCAGTCTAAAAGGAGACATGCCTAATTGGGTCTTGTGGGCGATTCTATAAGCCCACAAAGCTTCCTGAAGTCGGGACGACCAATCCTTCTTATCAGGTCGAACAATAACCTGCAGGATTTTCTTGATCTCCCGATTTGATAGCTCAGCTAGACCATTAGTCTGGGGGTGGTAAGGAGTAGAGATTTGGTGAGACACCCCATATTTGGTCATCAGTGACTTGAACTGAGCATTGGTGAAATGGGTCCCTCCGTCAGAGATGATTACACGGGGAATCCCGAACCGTGAGAAGATATTCTGATGAATGAATTTGATGACGATCTTGTGATCACAGGTTCGGGTCAGAATGGCTTCGATCCATTTGGACATGTAGTCCACAGCGAGCAAAATGTACTCGAAGTCATCTGAAATAGGAAAGGGGCCCGTAAAATCAATCCCCTAAACATCAAAAATCTAGCATACAAGAATCGGCTGCAAAGGCATTATGTCGCGGTGGCTCATGTTGCCCAATGTTTAGCAACGACTGCATGCCTTACAGTGACTGTATGTGTCCTTGAAGATAGTGGGCCAGTAAAAGCCACACTGGAGGATTTTTGATGCGATTTTGTGCCCAGAGAAGTGGCCACCGCATGCCTGGTCAAGGCAGAAGGAGAGAATGTCATTGACTTCGCCCTCTGAGACACATCTCCGGATGATTTGGTCAGCACTTATGCGGAAAAGGTACGGGTCATCTCATGCACAAGAAGGATGCCAAGCCTAGACTGATTCGTTGGATCCTTCTGCTCCAAGAATTTGACCTTGAGATTCGTGATAAGGCTGGAGCCCAGAATGTTGTTGCTGATCATCTCTCGAGACTGGACCCTGACCACATTGGACTTACCATGCCGATTAATGAAGTTTTTTTCGATGAGCACCTATTGGCAATTAATGTGGCAAGTGGACCTTGGTATGCCAACGTTGCCAATTACCTTGCTTCTGATTCCCCTCCATGTTGCTGGCCTAAAAATTAGTGTGAGCATCTCATTGCAGAAGCAAAGTACTATTTCTGGGATAATCCACCACTTTTTTGAATAGGTGCATACTAGATCATTCGTCACTGTATTCTTAACAGCGAATTCCCCAGTGTACTATCCTTCTGCCACGATCATGCCTGCGGAGGCCATTTTTCTGGGAGGAAAACTGCAGCCAAGGTGTTGCAGTGCGATTTCTTTTGGCCCTCCCTTCACCAGGATGCACACAATTATGCTGAACATTGCACTAGGTGCCAGTCGTTAGGGTTGACATGATGCCCTTGCAACCCATCCTAGCTACTGAACTTTTTGACATTTGGGGAATCGATTTCATGGGTCCCTTTCCTCCTTCCAACGGCTTTGAGTACATCCTTGTTGCTGTTGATTATGTTTTGAAATGGATCGAGGCTATTCCCACGCGCCATGCTGACCATGTCATATCTACTCGATTTGTCAAAGATCACATTTTTGAATGCTTTGGGATCCCTCGAGCCATTATCTCTGATGGAGGAAGTCACTTTACCCATGCTTCTCTTCGGGCACTTCTGAGGAAATATGGAGTCTACCATCGTATCACATCTCCGTATCATCCTCAGACGAATGGCTAGGCTGAGGTGTCGAACCGGCAAATCAAGCAAATTCTTCAGAAAACGGTTCGGCCTGACCGTAAGGATTGGTCCGACAAGCTAATTGACGCACCTTGGGCGTATCGGACCGCCTTCAAGGCTCCCCTTAGTATGTCTCTTTATAGAATTGTTTACGGGATGCCTTGTCATTTGCCCGTGGAGCTGGAGCATTGCGCTTATTGGGCGGTTCGTCAATGTAACCTCGATCCAGACCTGTGTAGTCGAGAAAGGAAACTCCAACTCTAGGAGCTGGAAGAGCTCCGTCGTGAAGCCTATGATTCTGCCTTAACTTTCAAACAACGTACTAAGGCCTTTCACGACAGCCAAATTTGGCGGAAGAAATTTGAGCCATCTCAGCAAGTTTGGCTTTACAATACCCGGCTCAAATTCTTTCCAGGGAAATTGAGTCAAAATGGACTGGTCCCTACGTAGTCTCGAGACCATTTCCCAACGGGGCCGTTGAAGTTGAAGATCCTAAATCTGGGCATAAATTTACGGTTAATGGGCAGCGATTAAAACCCTATCTTACTCATGAACCTACCCCCGTTGGTGAAACTATTGCCCCGCTGGAGGGTAACTAACTTCGTGCCTCACTCTAAGTCTAGCTGGGGACGTTAAATTCAACTCTCGTTGGGAGGCACCCCAGCAACTCTCTTCCACTATCACTTACACAATTCCATTTCACTTCACTTCGCACTTCTTCACTTTTCACTTCACCACCCACCATCCACCCACCCTACCTCCCTGCTATATACCTTGCACGTCAGCTCTCGTTCCCTAATCCTTGGACCTTGCTTTACCCTACATGCATATGAGGACATAGCATCATTTGGCATGGGGGGGCGGATAGGCATCCATAGGATCTGGGTATTATATGGTATCATGCAGCTTCCATTATACATATCCATCTACAAATATGTACATAGCTTGTTAAAAAAAAAAAAGGGTATTTAGCAACGATCTGAAGGCTGGAACAAAAATACAATAAGTGTTTATGGATATTCAACCGTTGTTTTGAAGACTTTCCAGGCCAAAGTAGCTTGATTCGCTCAGGCTTGGCTTAATTCACTTGAGCATTGATAAGATAGATCGGAATCCCTCCTAACTAAGGACGTATTCTTGTACCTGAGTCACTAGTACAGGATTCGTTGGTTTGCTTCTACTTAAGAGCCTAAGTAATCTTGGTTCACACTACACATATCAAGAAAGACCAGGTGAACATAAGATCCAACCCTAGTGTTCATTAGGGAAGGTGGAGTCCTTACCTGTGCACGCAGGTAAATTTTTTATCCCAGGCTTTAGTCTTGTGTCTAGGAGAAACTCTTTCCACCAAAAAGGTACTCTCCCACAAAAAATGTGTGCTCCTCCAAATAAAGTTGTAAGAGATATACCGACACTTGTTTCAAAAAAAAAAAAAAGAAAATCTTAAAAATAAGCCAGTATATCTTTCAAATGTCTGTAAATTCTTCTCCCCAAAAAGTTTTTCAGGGCACATTGAAAATACCATTCATTGAGCCACAAAAGCAATAAAATGGAGGTTGAGTTTTCTATCATCCTTTTAAGGGTCAATTCGAAGACATGAGCTGAAACTTGGACCAACCTACACTTAAAAATTCGTGAAACCCTGGGCTTGAGCCTTAATGTTCATCTGGTCAGTCTTGATCCTTCACTATTCACAAACCATAATCTCTTGGGCTTGCGAGTACGGCAAAACCTTCTGAGTCCTGGAAATCGTACTTAAGGTTTAAATATCAAGAGTCCAGGTTAGTCGAGAGATGGTCTATGTCATGTAAGACTTAAAGTACTGGTAGTCTTCTCTGCAATTGGTTCTCACGATATCCAACAGATAAACACACCCATGTCGCTTCAGAAAAAAAAAAATCTTTAGCTTAAGATCATTTCTAAATGCAATACAAAATGTTTTTCTAGGGACTAGCAAAAGATATGCATGGGGGTATGATTGTACAGCAAAAATACACCAGTAAATATGCCATCTTGTGTTATTTCCTAGCACTACCATTACATCTTATGTAGCTGTAATTGCATTTGTAAATAGATGCCTACATGCATTTATAAAGAGGGGAGGAGAGTGTGAATAATTGGCCATCTATTAATTAACATCTTCCTCAAGTGCGGCATTGCAATTTCACCATTTTCAATTTTTTATTTTACTTTGAATTCTTCTCTCTTGCACAGCTGTAGGGCATGGGGCATGTGCGCCTCTTTGCTCCTCTCCTCCTGCCAACAGCATGGCAGGAGGTGCGCTGCCAGCAGCATGGCTGTGGCATGCCCTCTCCTCTTTATAATGCCTTGCTCTCTCCCTTGTGCGGGCATGCACTTCATACACCTGCAGACACCTTTAGATCCACCGTTCACCCTAGGCCAACCTCCTCCCCTCTCCCTCTCCACACACAGTACGCCTTCTCACTGAGAAGAGGCACACCATGGGCAGGAGAAAACCCACAGTGGTCTTACACCACCACTATGAGTTCCACCACCGCCAAGCTCTTTCCTGAGCAGGTGGGCGTGGTGGATTCCCCTTTTGTTTTTACTGCCGATCGTCTTCTCCACCATTGCCAGAGCTTCGAGCTCTCAAAGCTCAGAAGCTCAAGAAGCCACACGCCTGCCTGCAAGCCACTGCTGGTCATCGTGCGCTCACCAACAGGTCGTGCACAGCTTCTTCCTGTGCGCGCAGGTGCTCCACAGCGCGCTCAGCACACGAAACCAGCTGCTACCGGTCTCCAAACCACACGCTCACTATAGCACGCAGTCTGTGCAACACTGTAGCCACCGGCTCGTTTCTCACTTAGCCGGTGGCTTCGCTCTCTCTCTCCTAGCCCGCTACCTGCGCTAGCTGGTCGCCCGCACCCGTCCGCACCTCACCGCGCCCCGCCCGCAGCGCTGTGCGCGACACTACGCTCGCCCGCACCCATCTACGCACGAAGTGAGCGCAGGTGCTTCCCAGCGCACTGCGTGTGCTCTTCCTCCTACGCCCGTGCATCCTCGTGCAACAGACGACGAGGCAACGTAGCAGATGGCTTATCTGCTACGCTCCCCTCCTCCGCTAGCATACAAACACACACACTTGTACACACACACTCGTACACTCACACACACACTGGTACACACACACACACCCTTATACACTTACACACACACACACACATATATATATCCACTCACATATATACATAAATACATATACATACATATATATATATATACACTAATACATATATATATACTTATATACATATACATATCTGTATATATATACATCTATATATATATATGTTTACATATACATCCTCCTACCCATATCCATATATACACTTCACCACCCATACTCCTGTGCACTAGTCCCTCCACCGCGCATTATATCACGGGAATATCTGCACCAGTTGCTGATATTCCCTGATATCTGTGCAAAGCAAGAGCTTTCACACACACTCCCACACATCCGCTCACACTTCACGCGGCACTCAGTCTTTTGGTTGCGTCTTACTAGACGTGGACCAACTTGACACTGTGCTACATTCCATTTCCACTTTCACCTCCACCCCTATATATAATAAATAACTATATACATATATATATATTCCGTATCTACTATATATATACATATATTAAGCTGAGTATTTCTTTCTTTACTAGCAACCTACCTTGTTTTCATTTATTTTTCTATTTTTTGCTATTAAAAAGATAAAAAAAAAGAGTAAAAGAGAAAAGATAATACTTGTCTTGCAGGTACTCGATCTTACGCATAACAGGATAAATTTTTGAAAACCCCAAGTTGGCTACAAGCCAAGAACTATTTGGCTCAAGGCTAAGGACTTGATTTTGAAGGTGTACCTCAAGGACAACATTATCACCAACAAAAATCTTAAAAAAATAGAAAAAACCAAAAATATAATAAACGTAAGGAAGAGATATGTTTTAGGAAAGGCGTAGAAACTCCTTGACCTTCAAATTCCCACCTCCTTGAGATCGACCCTAGGCCTAAAAGCGACCAAGATAAAATCAAGTAGGCCAGGTTAAAAATTTTGTGAAGCTGGTTATACTTGATTTAGATTAACTCACTATACTAACTTCAACGATAATATCACCATATTAACAAAACCTATTCGAGTCTCACCAACGACCAGGATACAAAACCTGGCATGGAATTTGCTCATGTATGGTAGAGTTTGGCATCTTATTGATGAGAAAGCAAGCTGTAAGAATATCATCCCCCCAATATAAAGAAGGCACAGAATGATGAATAAGTAGGGTGAGTGCAACATCAAGAGGTGCCTATGCTTCCTCTCAACAACTCCATTTTCCTGAGAGGTATGGGCACAAGTAGTCTGGTGAATAATCCCATTACTACTGAAAAACTGCAGCAAGCGAGAAGTATGAAACTCAAGCACATTATCAAAACAAAACATTTTAGTAGTAATGGAAAATTGGTTCTTTATTTCCATAAAAAACTTCTCAATAATAGAATTGACATCAGATTTATTTTTCATCAAGAATAACTAAGTAACATGGGAAAAATCATCAATAAGAATAAGGGAGTAATGATGTCTAAGACGGTTAAGAACCTGACTTGGACCCTACACATCCATATGAATCAAATCAAACAAAGCATCAGACTCGACACGATTGGAAATAGGAAAACTAGCATTGTGGTGTAATAAGTTCATTTCGCTTGAGATTTGATATTTGGAAAAGAAAATATGTTGTTGTTGTTGTTTGTAGTATAGTCATGCAAAATTTTGAATCAAAGATATTTATATTTTTTTTACAGAGCTCATGTCAATTAATCTTCTTTTATCAATTGAGTCCTGGTCATCTCAGGGAGGTGTAAAGCGAAAGTTATTAGATTTGGATATGATTCGTTAAACCTAGGACTAGCTAATTTTTTTTGGCCTTTTTCTCTTTTATGGTTTTTTTTTATATTTTTCTTTTTCATTACAAGACTAGGAAACCCTAAAACCTATGTGTGCCAAAGTCAGCCCATGGTGGCCATGCAACATATGTGCTAAACTATGGGGCAATACCCTAAGACTCATAAAAAAAAGGTAGGCGTGTAGTCACAATGGAAAGATCGATCAAAACAATGAATGACGCACATGGAAATTAGATCTAACATTCACAAATTCAAACTAATATGAAGGAAAACATAAAGACTATCAAAAATATAAAAAGTACATCAAATCAAATCTCTACACTACTTGAATTAAAAGATGAAGAAGAAAGAAAGGAATCCCTCACGATGGCATGTGCCACTAGGGCCATTGGCTTTTATGTGAGTGTGGGCATGAGAGCCCGTCTACATGCCAACCAACTAGAGAGGACGACCAAGCAAGGTATGGGGGACCTTGTGGCTGACCAATAAGAAGAAGAAGAAGAAGAAGAAGAAGAAGAAGAAGAAGGGAGTGGACCCTCGAAAAGAGAGGAAGAACAGAGGCTGGCGTGCACCCTTCTTTCTTCTAGCAGCTGTCCTTGGTGCTTGGCGGAGGAGGAGCACCTCTATTCATCCATGGAGGAGGAAGGTGGTGACCTTCAGAAAGGGAGGAGGAAGGAGGGCGACGACCCTAAGGATTTTGGTGGGTGGAAGTCGCAAGTGGGAGCATTGAGAAAAGAACGATGTGCGACACTTATTGTTTTTCTTTTTATGGGATGTCGTGTGGTTTTTTGGAAGTTGGGATAGCCACCTTTGTAGGGATAATTAGGTTGACACCACCAATTGTGGATCTAGATTAGGAAGGCTAATTTGGAAAGTGTTGGTGTGTTGTTTGAATTTCGTAGACTAGGTGCTAAATAGGTTGGGTTGACCTAGTTTGGGTTAGGTCCTAGTTTAATTAGGTGGTAGTGAGTCAAATGGGTTTAATTAGCCTAGGTGGGTTTAGATGTGAACCTAATTGGGTCTAGGGGAGCCTACTAGAGTTTAGGTGTGCCTAATTAGGTAGTGATGAACCCAATTAGGTCTGGGGTAATCCAATTAGGTGTAAGTGCACCCAATTAGATGTGGCTTAGGTCTAGGTGGACCCAATTAGATCTAGGTGGACCCAATTGGATAGGCTTAAGTCCAATTAAACTCCAGTGAGCCTAATTAGATACAGGTTAGCCCAATCAGGTCTGTATGGACCTAATTGCTTAGTGGTTGACCCAATTGAGTCAATTGAGTGTGTTATGAAACTAGATAGGATTCTAGAGTGGGAATTTGGTTGAGGGTGGGTGGTTTAGGAGCATGGATAGTGGGATAGGATTTATGGATAACAGGATAACACTATGGATAGTGTTATCCCTGTTTTGAGTACTAGATTTAGTTTGACCTAAGTGGAGGATAGGGATAGGGATAGAGTTGATAGGAACATGGATAGTGCTATCCATGTTTTAGGATCTAAGGTTAAGATGTCCTAATGGGAGTGGTTTTGTGCTTGGGAAGGCTGTCATATGGTTTCTAGGGGTAGGGATAAGAATACCCTCATCTCTCCTCTGTTTGGATCAGTGTCTTCTTTCTTCTTCTTCTTACTTTATTTGACTTTATGTTGCATCCTGATTTTATCTGGTTCACCTTATTACCTACAAATAGAAATAACAACATTAAATAACAGGATAGTCTCACATTATTCTATGTATAGATATATAAAATGATGCAATGCATGATATGAATGAAATATTTATAGATTAAGCTAGGTTCTAACATTATTTAGGTTAATTAAGTCCCATGATTGCTGCACAATCATAGTGGTTGCCCAGCTGGCAAGCGTCGCAGGTGATAGTGATGCTGGCAGGCACTTGAGGTAGAACGCATCTAAGTCTCTCCACAGGAAGGTGTCCAAGGTGAAGATTGATGATAACATCATCATCAACCATATTTAGCTTTATTTAGTTATATTCCATCATTAAATGCTCCTATATAACCGCCAGAAGACAGTAATTTATTGCACATCCTTTCTAAGAGAATAACAAGAAACCAGTGTTAAAACTGTAATTTTACCATCCTATCATAAATGTAGAATAATAACGAGTTTCTCAGGGGATGATTAAAGGTCAAATGGTCATAAATGTCTAATAAGTGGGTTCATGTAGATAGAAATGGGTTTTCACGCATTCCAAGAATTAAATGACATCTGAAACCCTAAAATCAGACCCGTTTATTTAAATGAGGTTCTAGTCAAGATAAAATTCATCTAAACCCTTTAAAAATCATAGACAAATATTTTATAGGGTTTGGCATCCTTGATTTGACCATCTGAACCTACTTTGACCTAAAACAGATTCTCAAACAGACAGTTGCCCTAAATTAGGTTTTTGTGCAATTTAACCATTCAAACTTGGTCAAAACCTAAATCTGACTTCACCATCAGATTCCTTGGGTCCAAATTAGATTTGTACCAAAATTTGCGCCTAATCAGAGATCACCTTGACCTAGTTTACATTTCAGTCCTATCTGACTCTTTTCTCTCACACATATGCCCCTAACTTTTGAACTAATGATAAATAGGTCCCTAAATTTATCATCATTCTTTGTAAAAAGGTCCTCACACCATTTTTCACCGTCAAGTTTTGAGCAAGGATTTCTCTCTCGATTCTCAATCAATCTGTCTCAGATTTGAACGAGAGATTCCTTGAGGAATTCTCTTTTAATCAAACCCGGCCTTGGACTCCAATTCTTTCCCAATCTCTCATGTGAATGCATGAGAGATGTGGGTATCCCACATGCACAAGAAACTTGAAGTTTCCAAGCTTGGAACTTCATCCTAAGCCCTATAAAAGCATGCCCAATGCAAGGCCGTGCTCCTTAGCTAGGTTTTGGGCCAAAAATCTCTTCAAATCCCTATCTCCAGCCTCCTCCGACCTACGCTCAGGCTGACCTTCTCGACCTCCTTCCTTCATGCCTCCAATGGCCAAATTGGAAGCGCAGTGACCTTCCCCATCTTCCTCCACATCTCGCCAGCCACCATGAGAGCGTTCTCCCTCTCTCTTTGCTACAGTCTCCCTCACGGAGATTCTTCATTCTCCAGTGCAGGAAATCACACCGATGCCAGAATCTCCCTTATTTCGTCCTTAATTTAGGTCCTCTCGACTCCTTTCCTTCCTTAGGTTTTATTTATCCCCTGCAATCCAAAAATCAACCCTCAACCGAACCACCATTCATCATCTCTCCCATCTCTGGTCAAATCTCCAGCGAGGTCCATCTCACACCACAAGCTGCCAACTGCCTCGCCAATGACCCCACGCCCTCCACCAGCTTACCCCCATCAAAACCTCTAACCTATTTCATCCTCTCGACCACTCAAACCCCTCGTCGACTAACCCATCATCCGCATGCCATCTCCTCCTTCGTTCGACCACTCCACGCACTCCCACACCCCACGGACATCGCCATCATGTTCCACGACCTACGGAGATCCTCTTGAGCCTTTTAACGAGGGGCTTTTAGACCGTACTTTGTGTTTCAGGTCTTCCATCGGAGCTCCACCTCCACGTCACCTTCTCTGGCTGTATTCATCAAGTCGCAGCCTTGTTCTTCGCCAAGAGCTGCACCCAGGTGGTGCGGAATTAACACCTCTAGGCATTCAGGTTCTCGATTGGAAGGAAGAGGTGCAACTGTACTCACAATTGGGAGAGATTTCATCTCTGCAACAGCATGCAAGGAAAGGGAACATAATAATCCCACATCGTGAGATTTTGAAGCGCTGAGGTAGAATAAATTGTATTTGTGTTCTAGGCTTATTGCCTCATAACACAAGGGTGAGGTCCTCCTTACCTGCATACACCGACCTGACCTGACCTACTGCCTTCACTCCTTGGCTGTGACCACACCCGCAGCCTTGGACCTGGGTATGCGCTTGACCTGAATACCTGATCCAATTACCTGGTTTCAGTGGAAGAGAAGAGGAGGAAGAGAGAAAGAGAGAGAGCGAGGAAAAGGGGGGTTTTGCTCCTGAAACCTTCCAACACTTGGCCAAAATCCGAGAACTCCTCCCTTGTGTGTGAAGAGGCTGAGAAGAAGAGAGAAGAAAGAGCTTGAGAGAAGAAGAAGCTAAGAAACTGAGAAGAGCCAAGGAAGAAGAGCAAAAGAAGAGGTTGAAGAAGAAGGCTTGAAGAAGAAGAAGAAGAAGAAGCAGGAGAGAAGAACAGAAGAA
The DNA here is from genome assembly GCA_037157565.1 of Thalassia testudinum. Taxonomy (NCBI): domain Eukaryota; kingdom Viridiplantae; phylum Streptophyta; class Magnoliopsida; order Alismatales; family Hydrocharitaceae; genus Thalassia; species Thalassia testudinum. The sequence continues at coordinate 3,968,274 of JAZHRO010000007.1, forward strand.
GAAACCTCTTTGAGGCACTGTAGCAGGGCTGAACTTAAGTTGTCTGGTCATCTGACTTGACGTTTGACTTGGTTGAAAACACTGTGGCATTATTTGAGGCACTGTGCATTTATTTAGGTCATTAAGTAATTATTATATATGTATCTAAGCTAATAATTGGTGATTCAAATCATCATTACTTTGTATTAGATATCCTTTTGCCTCATTAGACTCTTGATATACTCATGTGCTACAATTGAATATTAGTTTTGAGTAATTGTTATCATTAATTGTGCTAATTTATATTATGTATTGAGATTAGCATGTGAATGTAGTACTTGCTTCCTGCGTTCAACCTCAGACTTAAATTCGAGTTATAAATTGTATTTGTTGACGAATGATTTCGATCTGTACTACAACGTATCAATCTTAAACACTGATTTCGCACGTTAAACAAAGATGCAACTGGATGGGAGACCCAGTGGCTAAGGAAGTCTCCCCCTGACTCACAGAAGCAACAGTAGCAAACGGAGAGCAACTTAGATGGTACACTCCTCCTTTCTTACGTCATTCACCAATCATCCTCTCAATGAGTCGGTTCTATAAGACACAAGCCTTCGGATCAAATATAGCCTGACAATTGAGTTCTCTAGTAATACAGCTAACATAAAGGAGGCTAAGTGGAAAATCAGGACATAGAGGACATCTGGTAGCTCTAATGTAGAAGAATGGGTTACTCTACCCTTTCTGGTAACCTATGATAGCCTACCATCTGCCACCTGCATTGTCCTGCTTGGAGGAGCGCGCCTCAAGTTGGAATAGGCATCTGGGGTACCACATAGATTTTGTGAGGCTCCTGAATCCACCAACCAATCACCGAGTCTAAGAACAGACAATGAATAAATATGAATAATACCTGAGGTAGAGGTAGCTGCAGCTATGTCTGTAGGGGAAGATTGAGAAAGATGACTGATATTTTAGAGTAACTCCTCAAATACTACCTGGTAACTATCTCAGATGTAGAAGAGGTAGTCTCTATCTCCTAATGAGTAGTAATTGTCCTCCTGTGCTTTTGTTAGCACGTGGCCTCAGTATGGCCTAGTCGGCCATAATAAGTGCATGAAGGTCTAGCACAGCCTCTAGATCCCTGTCCACGACCATGACCATGCGTAGATGGCTTCCCTCTCCTGGGACCATGAGAAGCTACCAAGGCAGTGGTCTGGCCTGTGGTCTCAGTAGAGGTAGCAGGAATAATGATCCTGCTAAGTCTACTTTAAGTCTCCTCAAGAGTGGGTAAGTCAGTCGTTGTCAAGATCTGATCTCGTGTAGTTGCACACTTTGGTCCCAAGCCAATGAGAAATAATGAGAATGCAAGCTCCTTCTTGAAGGCATGTCAAGAGGAGTGGGTACAACCAGGTCTGTAGGAATTATGTCTCTCCAATAATACCTTCACTTGAGAGTCATACTGGGGAAAAGTCTTCCCTTTCTGACAGAGATGAAAGAACTCATGATATATCAGGAAGACTCGGGAGGAATTCTTCTCATATGAATGTCTTGCACAAGGAATATCACATCTTTTTGGTAATAGGGTAGTACATGATTTCATCTCCTATCCTGGGTATGATGAAGTTCATCAACCAGGCACAAACCATCGCATTATCATGATCCCAAGTAGCATTGACTCTTGTCTTCTCGGTGGGCTCAGGATGACTTAATATGTGCTCCATGTCATGACCCCTGATGGTCATCAAGAACATTTGGGATCGCTGTGGATAGTTGGTCTTGTCCAATTTGACTACTGGATCGAAAAATAGACTCTTGTATCCACTAGTGTCCGTGGAAATGTTTGACATGATTTCAAATGACTCAAACATTGTAGAAGTTGAGGAAGCCATCTTGCAATCCCAAGTCACCCAATAGATGAAGACGGAGTCAATTTAGATGCAAATCAGATTTGAAGTTACCGAAACATGACCTAAAAATGAGTTTTCAAACCATGAATGAACCCAAGAACTGCGAAGCAACCCTTCTCAAGGAGATATCTAATGAGAATAGGCCACCTCTCCCTAGGACCCCACAAGAGGGTCAAACAGAGGGAGGGGAATAAACCAAGGTGATCACTACCAGTCGAAACATGAGCAAGAAGCAGCTCTGCCCCTTCCAGATGGCGCCGATGCCCCTACAGGATCCTTTGGCCATGACAAGAGACTCATCATGGCTCTTAATTATCATTAATTAGCTAGTTTCCCTAGCTAATTACTTAAGAATATACTAAATATAGGGTTAATTATACTATAGGGGCTAAAATACTAAGGACCTGCATAATAAGTTAAAAATATAAAATTAAATAATAATTAATCTTAATAATAATTTAACTAATAATTAGGACTCAAAATAATAATAATTGGCTATATAAAAAGTATTTTATTTAACTTAATTAAGATTACGACCTAAGTATCTAATTAACTTATTTAATTATATCATTTAAATAAATATAGCTAAAAATGGTAAAAAGATAATTTCAAGAAATAAATATAATATTTATATAATTTATAATAATATATAAAAATTTGAAAAAGAAATAAATTAAAATAAGCCTTAAAACTCATTATTTACGTATTAGTCCCTAGCTTTCATTTCAAGTGAGTCCTTTTTATTCACAAATAGGTCCTTTTTATTACAAACACTCCCCTTTGAATAGTCATCATCTTCTTCATCTTCTTCTTCAGGTTTGGACAGTTGAGAATGTCCAATTTTCGTACTCATTAATGATGCCTATCCTACGTAGGAAAACCTTCGTCATTGTCGCCTAGCTTCCTCCCACCGGCTTCTTTCCGTCCGACGGACCGAATCACCCTCTAATCTTATTTAGACTAGGCGTTTAACCTCACCAGCGTTAGAGACGACACCAGTAGTTAGGATATACCTAGTCCATATCCCGTCTCGATACAACCCCCCTAACCCTTGCCGTCACCTATAAATTGACCCTCTCGCTGCCGATTAAAGGTTAGCGACCCCCTACCCCCTTTCCCCCACTGTGGTCATTCCTAGGCTTGCTTCCCAAGCTCTGACGTCTTCTCACCACCATTCTTCTACTACCGAGGAGCACTGCCTCTCTCACCTCCTCTTCCTCTCTTCTGACCTGCCAATGGCGTTGGAGTGCTCCATAGCTGTGATTCCCCTCTTCTTCAATCAGTCGGAGTTGCTCCTCTCATCAAGCTTTGATTTCGATCTCATTTTTGCCCTGCCAATGGTGGATTCCCTCACCTCCCTCATCAGGTAGGTAGCTTAATCCCTTAGGCGTAGAATTAGTTAGGAATTAGGCGAGTAATCATAGGAGTAGGAGAAGTTTAGCTCGAATTCTTATTTTCTTCTCCATCTCTGGTGAGGTCGATATTGACCTTGCTGGACCTCATTTCATGATTTCCATCACTTGATCACACTTCTCATCATCTCATGATCATTTCCACTTCTTTTCCCTTGATTTTATCACTTAATTTGCTTAATTCACTCCACCTTCACCGGAGCACCGCTGCTATCTATGGCAGTGGTCTCCGGCTATCTCCACACACATTTGGGGCCCTTCGTCACCTAATCATCACACAAGGGCCCCGATCTCACTTATAATTAAACCTATAATAGCTTAAATCAGAAATGCCCAATTTCCTCCAATCTCTTGAGCTCGCTGTCAATGGCGGCCCAAGAGGAGTTTATTCATTTAATTAGCCACATAATCACCATCGCCCTACTTATTTGAACCTTTTCCCTCATTTAATTAAGTGAGATCTTTTTCCTTGAGTTAACATGAACTCATGTTTGATTCTTCGTGGATTCTTGATAAATCCTTTTGTCCGGTCATTAATTGGATCAATTGACTTGTTTTTTAGGCTAGTTGTAACCTCAGGAACCATTTAAGACCATCATTGGTCCATTTTATGGATATTTAGTCTTTGATTATAAATGTTGGCCCTCATCGGAGCTTCAGTGAGCTTTGGCGAGTCGAATTTGAGCCTCTGCCTTTAGAACTCTGTGAGAAGCTCCAGATTGCTACTGTGTGATCGTAGGATCAGAAAACATTAATTAGATTTGTGTGCAAGTGTTTATTTCTCTCTATCGATCTTCGTCTTCTTCAACTTCGACGGAGTTGGAGAGGCTTATTTCTTGAGGTTTTAAGCCTGCAAATGGATCGATAAGCTTGAGAAGCTCACTTAGAATCTGTACTGGGCTTTGATTAGGTCTGAGAGCCATTGATTCCTTTTGTCGAACACTCACCCTTTAGAACCCAAGCGGAGAAGCCTGAGACCACTATTGGAGAGCTCGAAATAGGGATTTGAAGTATTGAATCAATTCCTCATGTTGATTTTAGTTAATCTGAGTGGTTTAATTGAATCTAAAAAGCCTTGGTTTAAAAGTCAACATGTAAGCTTCTAAAGTCAAACTTGAGTTGATTTTAGTGTTTTAGAGTCAGAATTCTAGATTGATGGATTTGAATGAGTTACTGGTGAGATTGTGGAACTTATGGAACTGACAACAGTGAGTTTTATCGAGAAATTTAGGAGATTCCAAGTTTTGCAGAGTTTGGGTTCAATCTGGAACCCAAAGCTTTTTAGAGCCTTTTAGTTGAGTTTTAATCTCAAATTCTACCTAGATAGATCATGTTACATCTTTTGAATCAACACAAATACATCCTAATCATTTTTAGGTAGCCTTGGAGCTAATTCATATCAAGTTCCTTGATCTGTGAGTCATTTTCGAAGCTCAGAAGCTTCAAGCTGCTTCTGGAACTCTCTATAACCTCAAATCCCTTATATTTGACACGGAATGTTTTCTTTAACATTCTAGAACTCTCAGATAAGAGAATTGACTCTTCTTGAGGTCAATTGACCTCTAATTCCACTTCTGAGTACGATTTCTGTCCATGGCAACAATGCCATGTTCCTCTCTGAATCCATGGATTAAATGTGATCCAAGTAGCAAATTGGTGTTAAAATTTCATACCTGAGATCAAGAGCTCTCGTTAAAGCTTCGGATCACCCTAAATGGTGGTTTGTACTGGTAGTAATTGTTATTCGAAGTTGACGACCGACGACTCATTGCTGAAGGTGAATTGGCTGATGTTAGCGCCACATTGGAAAGGTTGAAGCACCCACACACATATAAATTGAATCCTGCATTGAGATGTTTCGGTCGTCAGCGCAGGGTGCAATAACTGAGCATATTTGATCTCTCGTGCACGCATGTGCATGCGTGTGTGTGTGCGCGTGGGCTCGGGTGGGCGTAAGCATGTGATGTGGGATTGAATGGGCCCGATAATTTGCAAAGTGGTTAAAATCTACTAGTAATAAACTAGGATTCGATTAGAGTAAGGTTTGGTCCTACCCTATGGGTGCTATGTATCCTTGAAAGAATCAGTCCGCCAATTAACCAAAATTTTGGTTAAACGTGGGTTAAAGGTAAAAAAAAAGACTAAAAAAACTAAGTGTGGATGGTAGTGCATAGTGACGAGTCTCATGAGAAAAGTAAAGAGAGTTTGAAGAGAAGGGTAAAGAGAGAGAAGGCTTAAGAAGAAAAGTTAAGAGCTAAAAGTTAAGAATGGAGGGAGAGAGATGCACGGGAGAGAGAATGAACTAAATGAGAATTAAAAGAGAGAGAGAGAGAGACATCTGAAATATAATTGGAAGTCTAATTTTTACATTTAAGTCATCTAATCATCTAAAGAGATGTCTGATGAGAGAGAAAAAGAAAAGAGAGAAGGTTGAAGGTCGATTAAAGAATATTTAGTGTTTGAGCTCTATTGTATAGAGGCATTATTTTTCATTGTAAATCTTTTTATGTCTTATTTTGTAAACACTTGATGTAAAACATTTCTTTTCTTGTTATTTAATGTAAAATCATTCATGACATTGCTTGCATTAATGGAATAGTTGCATGCTTTAATTGTTCAATTTTATGTGTAATTGTTCATGTATTTAACATATGACTTAATTATAGATTTAATTAGTAAAACAATTAATAATTTATGCTATAAGAATAAAAATGGTGAATTAATTAAGTTTATACCTCCCAGTGAACGACCTGGACTCAACCAATTAAATGAATTAAAATCTAAAATGTTAAGTTAACTTGACCCTATACTAAAATTAATGGCAATGATTTAACAAATCAAGTTAACCTAAGTCCATTCTTTATGCAATTAATTAGGAATAATAACCTTAATTAGTTGTGTTGAGAATTGAACGATCAGGCCATTGCTGTAGCGGTGCTTAGGTGGAGCACTAGCCTTGCTGTGGTCTCAGGAGGATCGCCACCCCCCTGCAGTGGCCTTTGGTGGCCGCTGCAGTTGTGCTCAGGTGGAACATCGATGCCACAACAGCCCCTAAGGGTTGCGTGACCCTCCCTCTTGAGCAGTCACAATGACTGCGGTGGCGTGGGAGGAGAAGTGCTGCCCTTGGTGGCTCCCACAACCGATGAAGACATTCTATGACCTCCTCCTTGCATTGCTTTGTGGTTCGATGCGGTTGGGCGGAGGTGGCGATGTCGACAGATCACCGGTGGAGGTCCTCTTTGGCTGTGGTTAAGGTTATGGATTAGGTGAGGGGTCAGAAGCTTATGTCGATGGGGTATCTAGGGCACCGGTCTAGGACCATTGCTCTAATACCAAATAGGAATAAATGGAAGGCTCTAAAATGTTATTAAGGGCCCTACCTCTATATAGAGAGAGGTAAGGAACAAATTGTAATTCAACCTGACAACGAATGAAAAGGTGTACAACACAACCTTACAAATAAACATAAAAATAAATAAGTCTACAATCTAAGTTAGGATTAAGGTTTAAACCATAAATTAAGCTACTTAGAATCTTGTTAACTAAGTTAATAACTAACTGAGGTATAAAGTTAATAATTATAAACCCTAGAATTAAGCCTTAATTTATATGATACATCTTGGGACAAAAATATAGTTTAACCCCATAACTTTGTTCCTTGACATTCATATAATCTCCCATAAAAAGTTGAGGGGAAAATAAATTAAATTGCATCATTAAATTAAGATTTTACATTTTAGTCCTTGTAAGTATTTCATTTAACTCCTTTCAAATTGCATTCTGATCCCTATGTACACATCATTGTCTTCCTCAGACTGGACGATCGACGACCATCTGCTTTCCTCCTCCGATCATGATGAATCCAATGACGAAATTCATTTTCCTTGGCTGCCAAGTTTCTTCTCAACAACCTCCTTCAATCCAACAATCTCAATTGGCCATTAACTGCCTCTATCCATGTGCAATCATCGTCATTTCCGGAGAAGATGATGGCAGTTTTGATGAACCTAGACATGTCCTTTGTCCAGATTCTTTCCCCCTTGATATCTGGAGAGCCTATAAATAGCCCTCTACACCCTCGGATTCCCCCTATCAAGCCCCTTCCCTTTTCTAAACCATGCTTGGTCTTAGGCTATTCATTCCCTACCTTTGACGTCTTCCCACCTCCCTCTCGAGCAAGCTTCGATAGAGATTGCTGTCTCTCTTAACTCTTCTTCCGTCACTCTCGCCTCACCAACGGAGCTATGCGCCAAAACCCTTTGATCTCTGCTTCGATTGGCCGGAGTTTCTTCTTCACCAACTCCATTTCGTCTTTGCTCCAACGAGCATTCAATAGAGCCACTCTAACCCTTTCATCCAGGTAAGCCTTCCAAGCCCCTCACCTCTTTCTTTAGACTAGTTTATCATCTATAATTTGTAGGATTAGGTAGTATTGCTTAATGATTTCAACTTTTTCTCCTCCGTCACCGACCACTGCCAATTTCGGTGGTGGAGGCCTTCTACCATGCAATTGAGCCACCAATCACTTTCCTTACCTCTCCACGATCCATAACCATAACCACCTTCCCCTTTCAATTTTGATCATCCTACGCCAAACGCCCAATTTTCATACTCGCTGGAGCTTTGTTGTCTATGGCAGACCTCCTCTGATGTAACCACTTTCATTAGGTCCTTCTCCCACCTTTGTCATGATCTAAGGGCCATTTTTCCCATTTTCATTGAATGATTCTACCATTACATCAGTCTGTTCATCTCGATCTATTTCTTCAGCTAATTTGAGCTCGCAACACTTTCATGATCAATCTCTGATTCAATTATGAAGTTCTTAAGCTTCTTGAGACCACAAGGAAGCCTTTAAGCTACTCCTTGTGATGTTTTGTTGAGTACATCACTCTGTCGATCTCTGTTGTCAACTATGCCATAGCTCCAATCACCTTTTCCAAGTCCACCGAATGATGAGAAATTTTATGCGATTTGTAAATATGTGAAATAAGTCATTGAGATGCGTAAAATCTGATCAACTCTTAAATTTATAACCTAGATAGTTGGAGTATCTAGGGTTGTCTGAGGCAAATTTTAGTTATAAAATCAATAGTCTCTATTACTCTCTCAAATCCTTGTTTCTTTTTGACTTTTTTTTGATGTTTGTGATTTTTAGGGTTTTGAAATTGGGCAACGAAGATATTGAAAGTAGTTAATTGAAGCACAAAAAAATAAAGACAAAAACCCAACCTCCCGAAGTTCACTCTAGCCACGTGTGGCCTAGAGTAATTAGGAAGGGAGTGTGTGCACTAAAATCATGCCACTCTAAGAAAAAATGTGAAAATTGAAAGGCAATCAATATATTTATAGGAAGAAGGAATAGTGTCTACAAGATACTTGGAGAGCTCACTTGTGTGGAGGGTTTCCACACAAATAATCTTCAAGTAGAGGAATGCTTCTCTACTACAAAAATAAATACGAAAAGAAAAAGTAAAAGAATCTCCAAATTGCTTGAAGTAGTCCTCACCCCAAACTTGGCAGCTCCTAGGATTGAAGAAGACTCCTCCTTGCTCCCTGAAGTGCCCTTTCTTCTAGATCCTCCAATGGTGGACGTCCACCCTCCTTGCCTCCTGCTTGGGTGCCCTCATATGTCTTGCTCCTTGTCTTAGTTCCAAAGAAGAAGGTGGTGTGTAGAGGCTAGAAGGGCATGGTGTTGGACCCTCCTAGTATGCACACCCACCTTGATTCTTCTACGGATTTGAGGTGGATTTTTGGTAGAGAAATATGTATCCAAGGATGGTTTATGTGGTGGTTATCATGGTCTTTTATAGGAATGAAGGGGGTGTGGTTATGGTGGTGAAGGGGTGTATATGGGTGACGCAACCATGAAGGGGTGGCTTCATTTTTGGCACCAAAATTGGGGTTCTAGAAAGTGGGTTTTTGGAGGGAGATTTGGAGGGCTAGGATGGTGGTTGAAGATGGATGGATGGTGGGGATTTTATGTGGTGGTTTGAGAAAGTTGGTGCCACCTTTAGTGGTGGTTAAGAGTCATTTTTGGCACCACTTTGAACGGGTGCGACGGGGGTGTTTTTGGAGGGAAAATGAAGGGATGCCATTGGGTGGTGTTTATGGGCAAAATCGATGTTATAAAATACTTTGTTGTAGTTTAGTTGAAATCACACGAAAACAAATACAATTTATACTCAAATTTGAAATCCAATGTCATTCATTGGGAGTAAGTATTGCAATTAATCTCAAGATTACAATATAACCACAAAGATGAGCAATTTATGATGAGAAATCCATGCAAGAATGATATATATATGAAAATCAATAGCAATGTGCAAAAATAATGGGGTAAAATGATAATTTAAATCACTAATTATCTTTTACAATTATACGAAATAATTGCACAGTATCAATCAAATAATTCCACACAAGATAAGTAAGTAGTATAGCCTCAGAAGCACAATTTGGTGGAATCAGATGTTGGATGCTTAGGTCAGACGACTTAAACAACACCCTGCTACCGTGCATATGCACCATTCTTCTTCTTCTTCTCTTCTCTACTTTTCCCTTTCTCAAGTCATGCACTGAGGCAAAAGCATCTTCTCTTCAAGTGTTAGAGAGTAGCGAGGCAAAACCCCCCCTCTCTCTCTTTCCTCCTCTTCTTTCTCTCAAGGACCCGGGGTTAACCAAGTAATAGGATCAGAACCTAGACCCACTTGGCGTGGCCGTGGGCGAGGGAAGGTGTGTGTGCGCACATGGAGAGAGGGACCTCACTCTGTGCTCACTGAGGCAAACAACTAAGAGAACAAAATCAATTTAAGTTGCAAGGCATCTCTTGACTTTTCGATGTGGGACTAACTCCCACTGCTATCTTTTGCGAAATCCCGTGTGAGTTGCAGCTGGAGGATGTCTGAATTGAAGGTGCAAACGGACTTGGGCGGCTGCAATAGAGGAGCTGGAGATGTTCTTGGAAGGTGTCCACAGCCCCTGGAGCAGAGAGTGCTGAGGAACATGCTTTTAATGTTGCGAACGGGGCCAGAGAAGGTGGAGGCGGCGGCGGTCGTCCAGCCGAGTACCTGAAATAGGAAATACGGGCTAAATGCCCCAATTAGTATGCTTAAAAGGTTCACTTGAGGGCGCGAATGTGATGGTGGTCGGAGTGGTGGGTGTAAGTGAGTGAGGAGGTCGAGCAAGCTCGAAGGTGTGTGTGGAGTGCTGTGTCCGAGGGGGTGTTTGAGTGCGTGAACCCCTCAATTTCTTGAGGGGTTTAGTCGAGGGTGGAGTTGTGAAGCTTGTGGAGTTGGTGAGAGGTGGTTTGGTGGTCTATGGAGGTCAGGCGAACTCGCTGGAGTTCGGCCGGCCATGAAGAAGATGAAGTGCTGGAGGGCGATGCGATGGTCGAGTTGGAGTGCGAGTGAAGGAGAATATTGTAGAGAGGGAGACAAAGTGATAGAGAGACTTAGGGATGAAGTAGAGAGGCGGAGAGCTTTGGTGTTGGTCGACCAGAGTCGAAGAAGATGGAGAGGGCAGCGAGACAACGATGAGGATAGAGGCAAGGAAACACCCTCTCTTTGATCGAAGAGGCACACGGCAAGTCCAGGAAGGCAATGGGCCATCCAATTTGACTGTTGGACGGTCGAACGAAGAGAGCGGAGAAGGTTGCCGGAGCAAGGTGCGGATGTGGCTGGAGAAGGAGGAAGAAGGTTTTTCTAAGGCCAAAACTTGCTAGTTTGGAGCGGGTGTGCATGAGAAAGCTTTATAGAGCTTCAGGGCAAGTTCTAGATCATGAAAGAGCCCTGATTGCTTCACGGTTTACTGGGAAAAGTTTCCAAAAATCCTTGAGCTCGACCGAGCTCTAGGATTCGTTTTAGGATCCGCGAGATGCCTTAATAGATCGGGAAACTCCTCAAGATTCTTCTCTCCAATTTTGGAGGAAATTGATTGGCAAATCAAGGTGAGATCCTTGATTGAAGCTTGTCAGGTTTGGGTTTAGGAACCTGTGTAGAATTTAGGCGACAGGGGGCAATCGGTGAAGGAGATGAAAAAAGTAGGGGGGTTTTTGTAATAGATTTCAAAAGTTAGGGGTGCACATGTGATAAAAAGAGTTAGACTTGGACTGAAATGCAAACTAGGTCATGATGATCTCTGATTGGGTCCAAATTTTGGTGTAAACCTAATTTGAACCCAAGGAATCTGATGGTGAAGTTGGATTTAGATTTTGGCCAAGTTTGACTAGGTAAATTACGTAGAAACCCAAATTAGGGCAAATGTTTGAGACTCTATTTTAGGTCAAAATGTATTCCAATGGTCAAAGCAAGCATATCAAACCTTATAGAATATTTTTATATGATTTTTAGAAGGTTTAGGTAAATTTTATCTTGATCAGAACCTCAGTTATTTAAGTAGGTCTTTTTTTAGGGTTTCAGATGTCCAACAATTCTCGAAATGCGTGAAAACCCGTTTCTGTCTGCACGAACCCACTTATTAGACATTTATGACCATTTGACCTTTAATAAACCCCTAAAATACCCTGTGGTTATTCTGTATTTATGAAGTGTTGTTAATTTTGCAGAAATAACCTTGTATTCTTCTCTTCTTTTCAAAACAGGATAATATGCCCATAGGACCTTCTGATGGATATGCAGGGCATTTATCAATCTTTTTAGACCAATTTGAGCTAGCTATGGATCATGATAGTGTTCCCATCATATCCCCATGCCTACCTTTTGCTAGTTCCTTAGCAAAATTCTATGGATCAAACCAGTTATCTAGGCCGGATGTAATCGTCAAGATGCCCTACTAAACTGCATCTCTAGGAATCAGATCTTAATACCAATAATAGGCCTAGAGGTACTCAAGTACCAACCCAGATCCAGACCTGACTAGCTTTTGTCTCAGTTTACTGCAAAGGTTTCTAAGGCCCGTAGGAACTATCCTAAGGTTCGTTAAACCCAGCGGTTAAAGCACCCGTGCTTGTAACATGGTTAGCCCAGGTTCAGTTTGCTAGTGTATGAGAGAGAGGGATAGAAGAAGCATTTTTGGAGAGCTTTCTCTCTCTTTTTCTTTTCATTATATTTTTCCTTAGATCCAACCTTGGATTGGCCTTAAACACGTTCTATATCGGATTCCTTATCCCCACCATCAATCCTTGTAGAGTCCTTGGCAATCGATTCTTCAAGATAGCACCACCCATGGCAACTCCCAGAACCCTGGCTTTTGACACTTCGAGATAGTGCCGCTCATGGTGTTCTATAGCTAAATCCAGACCCTGGCAATTGACATTTTGTGATAATGAGCCCATGGCATCTGAACCAGCACAAGGTGCTCACATGCCCCTGATAGGATATTTAGATATCCTAGGAGACAAGCACCAAGGAGATGATATGTTATTATGCATCTTCGAGGGGAATTTCCCACCTCTCCATAGTGGGAACTCATCCAAATCAACTTATGTTTTCAAGCCGCTCCTAATCTAGATCTTAGGAACATTTTCAGAATAGCATGAATGCTTTTTGTCATGATTCCATATTTAAGCGCACTGAACCAGACTGTGTGTGATTTTAGGGTGCTTAAGTTACCGAGTCCTGCAAACTAAAGGTCAGTTAACAGGGTCTAATAATCCCTAAGCCTTAGACCTAATACACAAGCTTTGCATTTTCCCTAACCTCTTGAGTATTAATCTGGATCTTGACAGGTATGTGAGTGTTTAAATCTTAGAATAGATCCAAGAGGCCTAAGGTAGGTATTCGCCACTAATCCCTTAAGTTTTAGTCTTCCAAGTCTTAATGCATCATTCGATCCAACCTAGAAGTTAAGTAAGTTCCATATTATTTTGAAGGGACTCAATTTTTTTCTTTATCTTTTTTCTCCTTTCTTTATTCCCTCATTTTTCTTCATTTAGCTCAAATCACCTCCTCAAGAATGATGTGATATCTTAAAATTTCCTCCTCTTTGCTCCGTTTTTTTTTATAATATGTGTATTTTTTATGAAACCTTTTTGTGATTTGATTTTCACCGCGTTTTGCACCTTAATACCCCCCATGCCTACGATTTGTAATGTTCTAATTGTAAATTAGGTGGGTTTAAGTTCAGCTTAGATTGTACATTAGAACAAGGTAAAAGGGTGGGTGAACGGGTCGGGGTGACTGTTGTGTACGATTTCAAGCTCTGGTATGAATACCAGAGATGGAATTGATTGTTCTAATGGACGAACCCTAAGGTGCAATATGAGTTCAGCAAGGAGATATGTCAAAAGGGTTTCAGGTTTTTTCAAAAGATGATGGGTTGCCTCCCGTCAAGCATTAAGTTTAACGCCATCAGCTAGGTGCAATAAGCTCAGGGAGAATGGAGATCAAAAGAGACAACAACCAAGTTCAGGCCAGTGAGTTCAATGAATGGTTTGAGTCTCTGACCGTTCACGATAAAAGGTTCAGAATCATGGGTGAGTGCACTAATTTCAACAGCTTCATTTCTAAACACCCATCTTACCAAGAATGGTCCAATCCATTTAGATCTGAGTTTGCTTGGAAAGAGTTCGAGTTTGGCATCAAAGAGTAGGACTTTTTGATTAGGATGAAAAGATTTTCGCATAATGTGCCTGTTATGGAAGGCTTTGACCTGCTCTTTGTAGATTCACGAGTTCTCGTACGCACTGTTGCATAGTTCCTCAATCTCGCTCATTTGCATCCGTCGGTGTATTCCAGCCTTCAAAAGATCCAGATGAAAGTCCCTACTAGGAGGGGGTGACGTAATAATTGCGGAAATAAAATATAAAAACAATCTTACAAGAAATAAGCAATCACAAAATGTACACTGGTATTTTTAGGTGGAAATCCAAACCGGGTGAAAACCACCACCTAACCCTCTCGAGTTAGGATTTTCCGATCAACCTAGTTGATCAAATCCACTAACCGAATCACTTTGAACGAGGGTGATTCAACCTCAATACAACCACGCTACAAGTACGAGGGTAGCGTTCCTCAACCCCTTCTCTCCACGAGAAGGATTTTGTCCCACGAAGGAGACGGGAATTCGCAAAGCGAATACCCAACCAAATAACAAAGATAAAATAAACAATAGTCCTATAGAGCCAACAAAATAATTAAACCTAGCTTCTATAGGAAATAGGAAACTCCCCTTTGCAAGGAGTGCGTCGACGATGACGCGGTGCGTGTGCCACGCGATGGCGCTACGTAGCTCTCGTGAACAACAGCGGGAGAGCGGGCGCACAAACTGTTTGATGCTCTCAAGATATGGAGCTTGAGCTTGGAGAGCAAGAACTTCTTGGACACAAGAGTGTGAAAGTGTGTAGCTAAGTGTATCCAAGTGTATTTCTAAGTGTCTCTTATGTGTTTTTGTGTTGCAAAGGCTCCCCTCTATTTATAGAGGCCTTAGGAAGGCTTTGGAAGGCTTAGAAAGGGTTCTATAGCCGTTGGGAACAAAGTCCAAGAGAATCAGGCCGAAATCAGGACAATGATTACATTTGACAGGGTTATCAGACGTCTAACTATGGCATCAGACGTCTGGAAGGCCACTTTAAGACGTCTGATTCCAAGGTCAGACGTCTGATTCTATGCGGGTTTCTCCCTGACTTGAATCAGATCTAAACAGGGTTTTTGTGCAAGTCCATCAGACGACATACAGGACGTCTGGCACTATGTCTGGACGTCTAGAAACCTACTTTTACTGTGGGAATTGATTTCCAAACGTTGCAACGGCTAGAAAATCTCTGAGAAGAGATTTTGGGTCAGCCGAGGCAAAACGGTCATTTATCAGACGTCTGTAAAGTCCGATGGACGTCTGATAAGGCTCTAACGGTCATAATCTTGAGTGTTTTCTGAGCCAGCCAACGGTCCACTGATTGGACGTCTGGCAAAGTCATCAGACGTCTCCTAAGACGTCTGGTCTAAGGTCTGGACGTTTGAATTCATCAGACAGAACTAACTATGTCCAGCCTAACAGTTATCAGACGTCTGAAACAATAGTCAGACGTCTTAAAATTCTTTATCAGACGTCTGATTTGTGAATTAGACGTCTGGGAAGTCTGTTTTAACCCTATATTGGTTTTCTAAGTGTTCTACAGAAAACCTAAGTATCCTAGGGTTGTGCCGGTGTTCCTAAGACTACTTTTAGGGTACTTTGAGGCTCTTTAACATAATTTTCTAAGGAAAATAAAGAGCAAGAAAAATAAAGATAAAAGTACATGAAAGGATTAAAAAGAATCTATCCTATTCTTCTTGTCTTCTATCTTCAATCTGTCGCTCCACGCGAACCTCCTCTGTTTTCCGTCAAGCTCCTCCAATCCGTCCTGGATGCGAGCTCGAGTTCCGTCTAAACACGTCTTCATTTGCAATTGACCTGAAATCTAGGACTCAAATTGCAAATGTTAAATAACACGTGCTTTGTTATCATCAAAACAAATGATCGTGGTGTTCTAGCACCAACAATCTCCCCCTTTTTGATGATGACAAAACCGTAAATAATAATGCATAAAAATCCTCCCCCTTTTTGACATTATCAAAAAGGTTTGATTGATTTTAAATTTTCTATTACTCCCCCTTAAAACATGCTCTTCTATTTATTTTAACAAAGGTAATGTCCTCCCCCTTTTTATAACAACAAGATAGCTATTATTTTTCTCCCCCTTACTAAAGGAAATTTAGCTAACTTGTATCTCCCCTTAAAAATTGACAATAAGCTCATCATTTTTAACTCCCCCTATCTAAATGCTTATAAAAAGGATTGGGTTAAGAATTTTACCTCACCTACCATGGCCAATAAAATGGCCCGAATGGTGGTGGTGGATGCCACATCGGATGGGGCTCCCATCCGTAGCTTGGAGGCCCGGGCATTGGCGCCGGTCTCCAATCTGGTGGTCGATGTGCGGCGGGTCCGTTGCTTGTTCGCCGTCTCGTCGGTCTTCTTGTTCTCCTCCTTGGTCTACTCCTTAGTTCTCCTAACTCGAGTTGACCAGCCTTGAGTTTGTAGGTCCAGTCCCTTATGTTGTAATTATCCCTGAACCCTACAAAACAAGATTCTAATTTTTTTTTTTCGGTATCCAAGTGAGCTTGGATCCGGATCTGTTAGCGGGTCTCCTTGATGGAGATCCTTTCTCAACCTTAGGGCTATAAAAATTATCAACTTTGTTGATTAATTTGTTAGAATTTTACCTAAGACATGCGATTTCTTTTTCTATAATATCCATCTTAGTCTTTAAATCAGAAATTTCTAGCTTTAGACTATTATTTTCCTCAATCAATTTATTATTTTCATTGATGAGGTCTTGATTTTCTAATAACAGGTTATTATCCTTAGGACTAGTCTCTATATCCTTGAGTTGTTTTTCTAACCTATTATTTTCATTTTTAAGAAAACTAAGGTTCTTCTTAATGCTTTTATTTTCTATCCTAAGTGATTTACTAATCTCAAAAAGTTCATTAAAAGCTTCTTGTAAATCCAGGTTTACCTCATTGTCGGAGTCGCTTTCGCTGTCGATGTCGCTTTCTCCGATTGCCATGAAACCAAGGCACATGGTTTCCTTCTCTCCGAGATCTTCTTCCGAACTCGTCTCCTCATGAGTGCCTTCCAACCTCCTCCATATCTCGTGAGCGGTGGTGCACTCTTGGATTCGTTCGAATTCTTTCGGACTCAACGCGCAATACAAGGCATTCATTGCCTTTGCGTTGAGTGAGAGATCTTGAATCTGCAGCTGCGAGTAGCCTGCATCCGGTCGCTCCGGGATCTCGTATGAGGCTTCGCAACGTCCCCATAGAGCGAAGTCCGTGGCTTGAAGCCACATCCTCATCCTCAGCTTCCAGTAGCTGTAGTTGTTCCCGTCAAAGTAGGGCGGACGGGTTGTGGACTGTCCCTCCGAAATCCTACACGCGGAACTGCTTCCCTCCATCGATCTTCTTGCTTGGTTGTTACGCCGAAACAGCAAGACCTGCTCTGATACCAATTGAAAGTCCCTACTAGGAGGGGGTGACGTAATAATTGCGGAAATAAAATATAAAAAGCAATCTCACAAGAAATAAGCAATCACAAAATGTACACTGGTATTTTTAGGTGGAAACCCAAACCGGGTGAAAACCACCACCTAACCCTCTCGAGTTAGGATTTTCCGATCAACCTAGTTGATCAAATCCACTAACCGAATCACTTTGAACGAGGGTGATTCAACCTCAATACAACCACGCTACAAGTACGAGGGTAGCGTTCCTCAACCCCTTCTCTCCACGAGAAGGATTTTGTCCCACGAAGGAGACGGGAATTCGCAAAGCGAATACCCAACCAAATAACAAAGATAAAATAAACAATAGTCCTATAGAGCCAACAAAATAATTAAACCTAGCTTCTATAGGAAATAGGAAACTCCCCTTTGCAAGGAGTGCGTCGACGATGACGCGGTGCGTGTGCCACGCGATGGCGCTACGTAGCTCTCGTGAACAACAGCGGGAGAGCGGGCGCGCAAACTGTTTGATGCTCTCAAGATATGGAGCTTGAGCTTGGAGAGCAAGAACTTCTTGGACACAAGAGTGTGAAAGTGTGTAGCTAAGTGTATCCAAGTGTATTTCTAAGTGTCTCTTATGTGTTTTTGTGTTGCAAAGGCTCCCCTCTATTTATAGAGGCCTTAGGAAGGCTTTGGAAGGCTTAGAAAGGGTTCTATAGCCGTTGGGAACAAAGTCCAAGAGAATCAGGCCGAAATCAGGACAATGATTACATTTGACAGGGTTATCAGACGTCTAACTATGGCATCAGACGTCTGGAAGGCCACTTTAAGACGTCTGATTCCAAGGTCAGACATCTGATTCTATGCGGTTTTCTCCCTGACTTGAATCAGATCTAAACAGAGTTTTTGTGCAAGTCCATCAGACGACATACAGGACGTCTGGCACTATGTCTGGACGTCTGGAAACCTACTTTTACTGTGGGAATTGATTTCCAAACGTTGCAACGGCTAGAAAATCTCTGAGAAGAGATTTTGGGTCAGCCGAGGCAAAACGGTCATTTATCAGACATCTGTAAAGTCCTATGGACGTCTGATAAGGCTCTAACGGTCATAATCTTGAGTGTTTTCTGAGCCAGCCAACGGTCCACTGATTGGACGTCTGGCAAAGTCATCAGACGTCTCCTAAGACGTCTGGTCTAAGGTCTGGACGTCTGAATTCATCAGACAGAACTAACTATGTCCAGCCTAACAGTTATCAGACGTCTGAAACAACAGTCAGACGTCTTAAAATTCTTTATCAGACGTCTGATTTGTGAATTAGACGTCTGGGAAGTCTGTTTTAACCCTATATTGGTTTTCTAAGTGTTCTACAGAAAACCTAAGTATCCTAGGGTTGTGCCGGTGTTCCTAGGACTACTTTTAGGGTACTTTGAGGCTCTTTAACATAATTTTCTAAGGAAAATAAAGAGCAAGAAAAATAAAGATAAAAGTACATGAAAGGATTAAAAAGAATCTATCCTATTCTTCTTGTCTTCTATCTTCAATCTGTCGCTCCACGCGAACCTCCTCTGTTTTCCGTCAAGCTCCTCCAATCCGTCCTGGATGCGAGCTCGAGTTCCGTCTAAACACGTCTTCATTTGCAATTGACCTGAAACCTAGGACTCAAATTGCAAATGTTAAATAACACGTGTTTTGTTATCATCAAAACAAATGATCGTGGTGTTCTAGCACCAACACCAGATTGCACTTCCGTACTGTCCAATAAACTTTATGCTCCATCTCTACTGGAAGGTGACACGCCTTTCCATACACTAATATGAAGGGAGACATGCCTAATTGGGTATTGTGGGTGGTCCTATAGGTCCACAGAGCTTCTGGAAGGCGAGTAGACTAGTCTTTCCTATCAGGCTGAATAGACCTGAAGGATCTTCTTGATCTCTCAATTTGATAGTTCAACCAGTCCATTAGTCTAGGGGTGGTAAGGAGTTGAGATACGATGCGTCACCTCATACCTTTTCATCAAGGACTGGAAGTGCACATTGTTGAAATGAGACCCGCCATCACTGATGATGGCCTTAGGAACCCCAAATTTGGAAAAGATGTTCTCTTGAATGAATCGGAGAACAACTTTGTGATCACTAGTTCTAGTGGGGACGGCTTCGATCCATTTTGAGACGTAATCAACAACGAGTAAGATGTATTCGAAATTGTTAGATCTTGGTAAGGGTCTCATGAAATCAATTCCCCATATGTCAAAGATTTCACACACAATGATCAGGTTCAAGGGTATCATTTCCCGTGGGCCCATGTTGCCAAGAGTCTGACAACTAGCACATGCCCTGCAATACGTGTGTGCATCTTTGAACATCATGGGCCAGAATAACCCACATTAGAGGACTTTTGCTATAGTTTTTCACTTATAGAAATGGCCACCGCAAGCCTGGTCATGGTAGAATGAAATCACATTGTTGACCTCATTGTCAGGAATGCACCTCCGGATTACTTGATCATTGCCAATGTAGAAGAGATACGTTCCTCCTAAATATAATACTTGGCCTTCGAAATTAGCTTGTCCCACTTGGAAGTCGCCCAATCTGGTGGGACTTTCCCCATAACCAAGCAGTTTACCATATCAGCAAACCAAGGGAGACCATGAATGGCCAGTAGATGCTCATCTGGAAAATGCTCCGTGATTAGACCGGATGGGTCAATGATAGAAGAAGGATGGCAGGATAAGTGATCAGTTACCACGTTCTGTTTTCTCGCCTTGTCGCGAATCTCTAGATCGAATTCTTGCAATCGCAAGATTCAGCGGATTAGTCGAGGTTTCGCATCCTTCTTCATGAGTAAGTGCCTCATTGCAGTGTGATTCGAGTAGATGATGACACGGGAACCTAGAAGGTATGATCTAAATTTTTCTAGGCCAAATACTACAGCCAGCAGCTCTTTCTCAGTAACCGTGTTGTTACATTGAGCCTTGTCAAGCGTCTTGCTGGCATAGTAGATGACCACGGGTTTCTCGTCAATTTTTTGCCCACTTCAGAGTCAGATGCATCGCACATGATCTAAAAGGGTTGAGACCAATCAGGGGATTGTAGGATAAGTGCTTGGGTAACTCGATCACGCAGACTTTCAAATGCATGAATGCACTCACTCGTGATCTCAAAAGGGACATCTTTTGATAGGAGATTAGTTAAGGGGTGCATGATTTTCGAGAAATTAGGAATGAATAGACGGTAAAAATCGACGTGCCCCATAAAAGATCTGATGTCCTTGACCGAGCTAGGCACAGGTAGTTTGGAAATCAAATTTACCTTAGCTCGGTAAACCTGGATGTCATTCTCGGAGATAAGATGTCCTAGGATAATCCCCTCAGGAACCATGAAATGGGTCTTTTCCCAGGAAAGAACCAAATTCACGTCAATGCATCGCCTGAGGATTTAGACCAAGTGCAGGAGGCAATCATCGAAAGATTCCCCAAATACAGAGAAGTCGTCCATGAAGACTTCAAGGTAATTACCTACCATATCAGAGAATATGGTCAGCATGCACTGCTGAAAGGTGGTGGGTGCATTGCAAATCTCAAAAGGCATCCTGCAGAACGCGTATGTCCCGTAGGGGCAGGTGAAGGTGGTCTTTTCTTGGTCCTCAGGATGGATTGCCACCTGATTATAATCAGAGTACCCGTCCAAGAAGCAGAAGAATCGATTTCCTTCCAATTTCTTGAGTATCTGTTCAATAAATGGCAATGGGAAATGATCCTTTTTCGTGGAGGCATTCAGTCTTCTGTAATCAACGTAGACTCTCCACGAGTTTGTGATATGGGTCGGAATTGTTTCTCTGGTTTCAGTCGTAATCACGGTGAGCCCTACCTTCTTAGGCACAACCTGGATCGGACTCACCCAACGACTGTCGTAGATCGGGTAGATGATTGTTGAACGCCGAGTTGCTACGCTTATGTGTTTGGTTTTGAAAACCTGTCGTCGTAGTATGAAAGCGAAGAACTTGTGTTCAACAAATAAAATTTATACCGGAATGGAAATCCCAGGTCGAACACAGGGAGACGGTCATTTGATTTTAAAAATATGCGTTTATTTTATTTGTCACGAAGTAATTCAATTGATTAGAACTATCTAACTATTTACAATAAATAGAAGAAAGAGAGAGAGAATAAGAGAGAGAGAGAATATTACAAACAAAAATCAAAACAAGATGTAGAATAAACATGGAATTTCATCATCAAAACGATTGTTCATTACACTAGAAAGCGGGAAAATGATTACACTAGAAAGTAGTAATCTACTCTAGAAAGCATTAAAAGAATGAAGAGAGAAATATCCTCCTCGACGGTCGCTTGGAGGACGAGCCGGACGGGACAACGCCTGGATGAGGGAGGATGAAGCAGAAGAACGGGAATGGGGCAGCACGTCATCGTCGCGGCATCCACTTCCGAAAGGGGACAAAAAATTGACTTTATCTCGCGAGAAGCATCCCGGGTGTGGGACAAGCTTCTCTTAAGCTTTGGAGAGGGAGAGAAGAAAAGGAAGGGATGAGAATTTCATGTGGAGGGGGTCTCCTTTTATAGTTGCAAGGAGTGGGGGCATTTTGGTCATTCCAATTTGAAAAACATTAATTCAGGACCTTTAGTGATGGATAAAACCGTCGCTAAAGGTCTGAACGTGGCCTTCGTGGGCGACGCGCGCGCGCCTACTCACCTCCTCGCGCGTAATGCATGCGCACGTCCAGCTGATCTCAGCCGTCCGATTGCGAGATCGGACGGCTTAGATCGCGCCTCCGCCCGCCTCCTCTACGCGCCTGCCTACGTGTGATTCCGCGTGAGGCGCGGCGTGCGATACGGTGTGAACGCAATTGCGCGTCCGTGGCCGTTCGATCGCAATCGAACAGCCAATCGCGCCCACTTGCCCGCGCCGCTCGCTCACTCTTGCGGATTCGAACCCGTGCCAGCGCCTTGCGATAAGGCGCTCACCCACTGCGCTACGGAGGAGAGATGGTCGCGGAGACATTTTAAGTGACGCGTGCTTATGGTCGTTGGATCAAGATCCAACGACCCAGATCGCGCGTTGGATTTTCTTTGGAGAGGTAGCGTCGATCTTGAGGGTCGGTTGGACGGCTGAGATGGCGCCACGTGACGCCATCTTTGTCGTCCATCCTCTAGATGATGTAGATGGTGCCACAGGTGTCGGATTGAGTCAATTTTCATGCCGTTAGGCTGCAATCGTCGATCCGAATTCATCTGTGAGGTTGGATTTGTCGTTTGAAGTGTGGATTCACACCATCTTGGCCCTTGATCTTCTAAGGTTCCCCGATCACTAACTGATGCTACAGATGTCTGATTAGGGCAATCTTGGAGTCGTTGAACTCCAATCGTCGCCATGATTACATCTGTACGGTTGGATCTTCGATCCGAGACCCCAATAAAAAGTTTTCCCTTTCCATGAACATAAAAGGAGACAATTAACCTCCATTTTATTCAAACTACTCTAAACGCAAGATGATGCATGTTATGCAATATTTATAGTATGCAATGCAATCCTATGCTTAAGAACATGCGTAAATAGACATCTTAAGTAGTGTAAACATGTTTACATCATACTCTCATGCCTATCTTTTGCTAGTCCCTAGCAAAAACTATATGCTATTTATAAAAGAATCAGGTTGGATTATTTGGGCTTGAGTTATTTTCAATCACTAAGAAAATGTCTACTTAGGATCTGAACTTTCAAAGACACAATAGTGCCCGAGTATACGCCAAAATGCAGACCGCCTCAAGCCCTCGCCTTATTTAAAGAAAAATTTATTTTTCTCTTTTTCTTCTTTTCTAATTTTTTTGGACTTTCAAGTTTTAGGGTTTAAGAGTGGCCTTCTATGGCCATTCAACTCACCCAAGATTTGATGAGAACCCTAAGTTCTAAGCATCTTATTGTGAATGTGATAGACTTGTTGACGGGCAGTTAAAACGAACTTCGGATTTCTACGCCTCTAGGTGACCTAAAAAAAAAATTCTGCCTAAAGGTGTATGTTTACAACCGGTAGCTTTTTCCCTACTTTTATTTTTTACAGGGTCAACACAAGGGTGAATCCAGTGTATATTTCCTTGATTTATTCTACTTCTCCGCTTCTTCTTAAGTGTTTTGGGAATTTTCAGTACATTTATTGAGCTGGGTTCTGGACAACCGGTCGATGAGCAGTTACCACCGACAACTTGCCAACCATACTCATGTGGCGAAGTGTGGCATATTTCTTTTTTTTCTTTTGGCCTTTTCTTTTTTTTTTCTTTTTGATTTTTTTTTTTAAGTAGGTGGCTTCCCTGGTCTAAGATTTACCTAAAGGCAGCAAAAAGAGAAAGATCCAGTGACTGGGCTATGGACAACCTACCTATGGGCTGTTAGCCACGATAACTTGCCAGCCATATCACCCTAGAAGATTCATTAGCTACCCAATTTTCGTTAGAATCGCCGAACAACGAGTCATTGACAAGATAGTGTGTAGATGCTTAAAACTCAAAATTTCCTCAAATCAGAGAGTGGGTTGATAAGTCGTGTACTTATCACCCAAACTTATTTACTTAAATTAAAATAGATTTTAGGTTGGCGAGGACTCGAAAAACAAATCCACATTTTAGTGGATACACGGGCTGATTAAGTCCAAAGACCTGAAGGGTCTTTGTGTTCAGATCATAATGTACTATTTTCTAAGATTGAAAATTTCCCTAAACCCAAGTTCTCTTTCCTAATTCCATTTTTTTTTATAATAAAAGAAAATAAAATAAATCTACGGAGCTGACAAATAAATTCAGAGGTGAATATCCACCCCCCATGCCTATCTAATGCAATGTCCTCATTGTATTAAAAAGACATAAAACAGAGTGGAATAGAGTAGAAAGCACCTGAATTGCGTGAATGTCAGGCCTGCTCCGAGATGAAAACTAAAAAGAAAATTTAGTGCCTTCAGCTAGGCACACTATACAAAGAAGAGAAATAAAGAATTCACAGGTGCAGGTCAGAATCAGAATAAACATAAGAATCCTTTGACCTGTCAGTAGATGTCCACAAATGTGGACAAGATTGTGATGCAGACCCATACCCCATATCGAGAATATCTCAGGTTCTGGATAAAAATTACCCAAAACCTAAAATCTGTATGCAAGCGGGGTCGAGCCTGCGATTTATGAGGATGCAACCCAAGACCAAAAAGTCAGGTTACAGAGAGTTCAAGCTCAAAAGGATAATCATTGAATGTGTGCTTGGGTTGAACATCCTTAGAACAGATGTCATAAGGGTTTTGGTTTGATGGTTTCAGATGAATTTGAACCCCTAGACTTAATCTTCTACTTCCTCCGGAGTTAGCTTCCCAAATCAGAACTTCCCAGTTTCTATTCTCCTCATTTAGAATATTAAATTCCGGTACCTATTGCATATTAATCACCCCATCTAAAATTTCCAAGTCTAAAAGATGTGGCTAAATCAGAATTGACTTGGGTCTAATTATCTCATAAACAGAATCATCGATAAGCTCAATGGGGTGTAACTGACAATCAGGGCATTGAATTGAATCCTCCAGAAAATGCGATTCTGGATCCGTAATGTGAGCCCTAATAAAATCAGTTTCCTCAGTTATTGGGCTATCAAAAGATCTTGCAGATTCCTCAAGCTCAATCGTCTCACAAAAATCGTGTTCTGTAAATTCGCGTGAGACTTCGCAACTTGAATCTTCACCATTAGAATCAAGATCCGTATTAATGTATGTCTCAAAATCATCTATCACTTTCTGTTCCAAGGAGACATACGTTTCCTTGTACCCCAGCTCAGGGATCTCAGGTGAAGAAATCAGATCTTCCTTAATTGGTTGCTCTAATTCAATCTGGTCAGCCTCGTAACACGTGTCCCCCCCAACAGGTGCCTGAACGGGTTCTGACATTGGCTTTCCTGAAGGGAGTTCATCCTGGGAATCATCCCACGACTGAACTAAAGCAACCACAAATCTCATCCTCAATTTCGCTAACTTCCCAAGTAAAAACTCACCCGGGTTCTTATCCTTAACATCCTGGAGCTAATCCAACAAATACTTGTTCAAATCATCAATCATTTCAATCAGAGGCTCCAATCTCTCAATGCAAGGTATTGGCTGAACTTCTAAAGATTGTATGATATTCCTCAAGTTAGCCAGAACCTTTTCTTGAACCTGGTTACCCTGAATCAAATGAGTTGGTTCAGGGTTGGGCGGGTTTGGGGTCAATGCAGGGGAATTAACGAATTGAGATTTGTTATACCCTTCCTGATAATAGGTCATTTCAGATTGTTCAAAAGGTGGTGATGACCTAAAGGCAGTGTAATCAAAGGATGGGTAAGGATCAGTGTATCCTTCTTGATTGTAGATCGTATTAGGTTGTTCATGAAAGGTTGAGGATCTATAATCGATGTGGCTCTGAGAAGGATAGAAATCACAATCATAGTGTTCAAGGTTAGACCCTAAACACGAAGGTCTGGAACTGTATCCCCAATCCAAGTTATCCCAACTAACTGATAGTTGATTATGGTACGAGTCGGAATAATCGTCAGGTTGAGGATAATTCAAAACAGGAGGGAAAGAGCGGGAATGAGTGTAATATGTGGAAGGATTCATGAGAGATAGGAGAAAGAAAGGCGTCCTGCAATACAAACAATCAAACTTGTCCTTAAGTGGGTTAGCCTACAGACCTACAGACTCCTAAAACCCATCTTGAGATAAAGGAACGATTTGATCTACTTCTGTCTATTCAATCCAACCAGTTAGAAGGAGGGACTGGGGAGAAGGTTCTTCCTTCGGCTTGCGCCTCCGGTTCCTAATGTACCCCCCAGCCGCGATCGTTTGATTCTACTCCCCTAGCTAGACATCAGATTGAACAGTAGAAACAGACTAATCGAAAATAATCTCGTTCTCGGCTTTGAAGAGCGAGTCAAATCCTTAAGGCTAATGTCTACTCTGTTTTATTTAGGGCTAGGTTTGAATGTGCTTTGGAATGTGATGGGTCCTTTATATGGGTTGTGCCCTTAATGATTGATTGATTTGTGTGTGCGTGCACAACTAGTGGTTTTCAAGCAAGATTACTTTTGATGTGGTGAATTTTAGAGTTCAAATCTTGCTTAGTAGCTTTTAGGATTCAACTTTAAGTGTTTTCAAACAAGTTTTGTTGGCACACCAGGTTTTGAAAGCACAGGTGAAGATGTTTTCCTTTAAAACTTAAAAGAATGTGGAGTGCCTGGTAAATCCCTAAGAGCTAAACCTAAGTGACAGCTACTTGATAAATTGATTTTAATTGAAGTGGTGCGACCCAATCAACTCAAACAATTGGCCTGTTGCACTACTTAATTAGGCACACAAGTGATTACCTAATCTGATTTCTACTCAATTATGTGTTTGAATGTGTGTACCGGCTCTAAAGATCGGTTTACCGGTTGAGTTTGAAAATCAGATGAGGTTGTGTACCTTTGTGAGATTTTTTTTTTAAATTTTTCTCTTTTTAAATGTGGGGGTTGGGGCGGGTGTGGGTGTCAAACAACAAACAATCTAACCTTAGAGTTTATAAGAATACCAAGGTTGATTGATGTTTATGTTATTATGTGGTGAAATGA
Organism: Thalassia testudinum; assembly: GCA_037157565.1. Classification (NCBI taxonomy): domain Eukaryota; kingdom Viridiplantae; phylum Streptophyta; class Magnoliopsida; order Alismatales; family Hydrocharitaceae; genus Thalassia; species Thalassia testudinum. The sequence goes on from JAZHRO010000007.1 coordinate 3,995,149, forward strand.
AATCTAATAGGTGGGAGGTGGGGGACAACTTACAAAACCTTCCACAGCACTTTTCTCCAATCTTTCGCTTTTGCTCGTCTCGAAAGAGTACCTGCAATCACAATAAGAAAGGAGAGAAGTGAGATAAATGATTTGTAAGTTAGAAAATGTGAAGAAAAAAAATCAAAGAGTGTCGCCTCTTCGGCAATGGTGCCAAAATGTTGAACACACGGGTTGCTACGCTAACGTGTTTGGTTTTGAAAAACCTGTCGTTGTAGTTTGAAAGAGAAGAACTCGTGTTCAACAAATAAAATTTATACCGGAATGAAAATCCCAGGTCGAACACAGGGAGGCAGACGTTTGATTTAAAAATGCTCGTTTATTTTATTTGTCATAAAGTAATTCAATTGATTAGAACTATCTAACTATTTACAATAAATAGAAGAAAGAGAGAGAGAATAAAAGAGAGAGAGAATATTACAAACAAAAACAAAAATAAGATGTAGAATAAACATGGAATTTCATCATCAGAACGATTGTTCATTACACTAGAAAGTGGGAAAATGATTATACTAAAAAGTAGTAAATATACTCTAGAAATCAGTAAATCTACTCTAGAAAGCATTAAAAGAATGGAGAGAGAAATATCCTCCTCGACGGTCGCTTGGAGGACGAGCCAGATGGGACGACGCCTGGACGAAGGAGGACGGAGCAGGACGAAGGAGGACGAAGAGGAAGAACAGGAACGGGGTAGCATGTCGTCGTCGTCACGGGATCCACTTTCGAAAGGGGACGAAAAATTGACTTTATATCGCGAGAAGCATCCCAGGTGTGGGACAAGCTTCTCTTGAGATTTGGAGAGGGAGAGAAGAGAAGGAAGGGATGATAATTTCGTATGGAAGGGGTCTCCTTTTATAGTTGCAAGGAGTGGGGGCATTTTGGTCATTCCAATTTGAAAAAAATTAATTCAGGACTTTAAGTGACGGATAAAATCGTCGCTAAGGGTCCGAACGTGGCCTTCGTGGGCGGCGCGCGTGCCCGCTCACCTCCTCACGCGTAACGCACGCGCATGTCCAACTGATCTAAACCGTCCGATTGCGAGATCGGACGGCTTAGATCGCGCCTTCGCCCGCCTCCTCTACGTGCTCGCCCGCGTGTGATTCTGCGTGAGGCGCACCGTGCGATATGGTGTGAGCGCAATTGCACACGTGCGATCGTTCGATCGCGATTGAATGGCCAATCGCGCCCGCTCGCCCGCTCCTGTGAATTCGAACCCGCGCTAGCACCTCGCGATAAGGCGCTCACCCACTGCGCTACGGATGAAAGATGGTTGCGGAGACGTTTTAAGCGACGCGTGCTTATGGCCATTGGATCAAGATCCAACGGCCCAGATCGCGCATTGGATTTTCTTTGGAGAGGCAACGTCGATCCTGAGGGTCGGTTGGACGGCTGAGATGGTGCCACGTGGCGCCATCTTGGCCGTCCATCTTCTGGATGATATAGATGGTGCCACGGGTGTCGGATTGAGTCAATTTTCGCATCGTTAGGCTGCGATCGTCGATCTGAATCCATCTGTGCGGTCGTATTTGTTGTTTGAAGTGTGGATTCACACCATCTTGGCCCTTGATCTTCTAGGGTTCCTCGGTCACTAACTGATGCTATAGATGTCTGATTAGGGCGATCTTAGAGTCGTTAAACTCCAATCGTCGCCATGATCACATCTGTACGGTTGGATCTTCGATCCGAGGCCCCGATAAAAAGTTTGCCCTGTCCATGAACATAAAAGGAGATAATTAATATCTATTTTATTCAAACTACTCTAAATGCAAGATGATGCATGTTATGCAATATTTATAGTATGCAATGCAATCCTATGCTTAAGAACAAGCATAAATAGACATATTAAGTAGTGTAAACATGTTTACATCAATGATCCTAGCATCTAACCACTTAATGATCTCCTTTTTCACGACTGATTGCGCAGCAATCATAGGTCTTAATTAACCTAAATTAGGCTAGGACTTAGCATAAGTTAGGGTAAGTCATGCATGCATAAGCATTACTAGCACCTTTACTGCTTTCTTTTAGCTTTGCATAAAATAATACTATAATGTATCGATTAGGTGCATTATGTCAATTGTAGGTAATAAGCTGATCAGAAGCTAGATCTGAAGCTGGATCTAAAGTTGGATCTGAAGAATAAAGAATAACTGGTGTTGCAGCAGGGCTGGAGCGGAAGACCTAGATTAGACGCAGTAGATAATAATGTAAGGGAGTTAAGGTATGCTATTCTATTAACTAGAAATAAAGCAATAAATTGTGAAGAACTTAGGTCCATCCTAGCCCTAAGGCAGCCTAGAAGCCTCCCAAAGCCTTAGCCACCCTTATATTAGGTTACTGCACCTTAGGAAACCTCAAAACCCTAATTCTAGCCTCTATCTGGACGTCCAGATGAGTTATAGGACGTTCAGAACCTTTAGCCAACTCCCGCACACCTTAACTCACTTCTGTAGTGTTATTGGACGTCCAGACACTTCGTTAGACGTCCAATTTTTGCAGAATACCCAAGATAGAACCTAGAATCCCTCCTAACTCTGATTTGATGTCCAGACAATAAGTCTAGACTTCTAATTTTTCACTATAAGACGTTTGATAACTTTATTGGACATCCAAAACTGCCCTCTAGACCTTGTTTTGAGATTTAAGCCTTGATCTTGGATCTCTAGCTCCATAAACCCAATTCTAACCCCCTAGGAACCTAAATTAAGGTGCCCTAACCCTAGTACATCACCTCTAAACCTCCCTAAGGACCTAATTAAGTCCTCATTAAGCCTAATTGACTTAGATCATGGTCAATCTCTTCAGTCTATTCAATTGAACTCATTGAGTCCAATTGAGCCCTGATTCAGCACACACTGTCCAATTGGACTCAGTGAGAGTCCAATTGACCTAGACCTGACTTAATTGAGTTATTTTACTCTCAATTAGATTTTCGCACACCCAATTAAACTTTTATTAAGTTTAATTGCACTTTACCTTAGTGAATTAGGGTTTACAACCCTAATTTGAGACCTACCTTGACCTAAACCCACTAGAACCTTACCTAATCAACCTAGCCACCTAAGTTTCAACCCACACACACCCACACACACCATATACATGAAAATACCTAGCCTAGAGTTCTCTAGAACTTTCTACCATGTGTTGTTGCCTTGGTTGCTAAAATTCGCAACCAAGAGCCATTCAATTTTGAGATCCACATTTGGTGGATCTAAAAACCACCATCCATCCTCTCTCTCTCTCCCATGAGCTCCCACCATAGGCCTCTCTAGAGAATTCCATAATTCTCTAGAGAGCTTCCCTTAGGTCTATAAAAAGACCTAAGGGGTGGCCATTTGGTCCATCTTAGTCTTTTAGCATAGCTCCACCTTCCATAAGCCATCACCACCTCCACCTCCATGTTCACAAGCTCCACCATGATGCCACCACCTCCATGACAAGCCTAGACCAAGATCAACTTCTACAACCTCTCTCCAAGGGCCGGCCTAAGCACCATTAGCCACCCTTCTTTCTCTTCTTACCCATTCAAAGGCCATCAGAGCCCACCTCTGAATGCCCTTAGTTTTGCTAGACTAGATTATAGTTCTTCATAGATTTATTACTTTATTTACTGCTTAGTAGTGTAGCTCCATATTCTCCTCTAATGATGCATGCATAATCCCCCCATAGATTCATGTATGCAGTCGTTTTCTGCTAGCTAGATTTAAATTTCCCTGTACAAGCATTCCGCTACCTATGCTGTAACCACCATCATGCTTCAATGAAAACATATATATATTTATATGTTGAAAATCACCATGTACCTGATTATCATCTTTTGGTGTGATTAAAGTTGCATGCTTTCAATTTCTGATATTCTGGCAACAGCATGTCGTGTATCAATACGTATTTAGTATAAATCGACATGCGATTTTGAATGAGTTAAGCGAGCAAGATCGAATTTGAATTTGCATTTCCAAAATGCCTCCCAGAGATGAACGACCGGAACTCAAGTCTCGTTATCATAGAAATTATTTTTGTTGATCGTATTTCGTAACTGTACTACAATGCATTTCTGATCAAATACTCGCTTTAGGATCCCAACAATGACATCCTGCAGGTTCGAATTCATACATCTCTGCATTTCACGGGATGGTCATGAGCCCTCTTCAATGTAGATGCGGTGCATGCAATATGAGGGGATGATACCAGTCAAGTCATCAAGAGTCCATCCGATAGCTCTCCGATGTTGCTGGAGGACAAAAATCAATCGTGTTTCCTAATCAGAGGTTAGTCGAGAATTGATGATCACAGGAAATGAGCGATTTGAACCCAAAAAGATGTATTTTAAATGATCAGGGAGGGGTTTCAACTCCATGACGGGATTGTCAGTAGCAGCAAGCGGTTCAGGGTGGGGTTTAGGAGCAAAGGCAGGGGTTGTAGGTATGTCTAGGTCTGGTCTAGGCTCCTCTAACTGTGGGTTGTGATCTTCGTATGGTTGAATGTCTAGAATAATCGGGTTTTCTTCTACGAACTGGTCCTCAACCACAGACTCGATGTCGCATATTTGCTCAATAGCCCCATAGTTGATTCCTTTTGAGCCTTAAAGATATCAATATTCAAAGTTTTGTCCCCAAATTTCAACTCAATTTGACCCTCCTCACAATTGATGTTGGCCCTAGCCGTGGCAAAAAATGGTCTCCCTAATATGATCAGAGTATCTTTCAAATTCTCAGGAGCATCCATGTCTAGCCTGATGAAATCCATGGGAAAATAAAAGTCACAGATTTGAACTATAACATCCTCGAGAATTCCTTTATGTGACTTGATGGATCGATCTGCTAATTGCAAAGTCATTTTTGTTGGTTTGAGCTTAGATTCTTCAAGGTGGTCTAGCAGGGATGTGGGTATCAAGTTTATGGAAGCTCTTAGGTCCAATAAAGCTCTATCAAATTGTATATCACCAATTGCATAGGAGATCAGAGGGGTATCGAGTTCTTTTACCTTAGGCCGGAGTTTGCTCAAAATGATGGAGCTGGCTTACTTTGACAGTACGATTGGATTCCCGCCTTTGGTCCGCGACTTATGCTTAGGTGCACATCCATCTTTCAGAAATCTTGCATAAGCCGGTACGTGGTGAATCGCATCCATCAAGGGGATGTTTTTTTAGACCTGCTCAAAGAGCTTGACCAGGTCTTCCTCTAGTGCCACAGTTTTAGGTTTCCTCTTTCCCTTGGTCAAGGCCTCGGGAAATGGAACCTCAGTCGATTCCTCTAGAATTGGCTCAGGCTCTTTATCTGGGATAGGGATGTCTTGAATTACCAATTTAGGGTTGGGATTTGTGGTATCAGGCTGGTTATGGCTAGGAAATGGTGAGTCTTGTGTTGCTTTTCCACTACAGGTGGTGATGGAATTCAATCCTACTTGATTTTGGTTTGGGCTAGGCAAAATAGGTGTCTACTGCTGAAACCCAGAATATGAAGTGGAAGCGTCCATCCTGTCAGGTGATGGAGGAGAAAGGGCCTAATAAACATAATGTGCTTGCCCTGATTTGGGTTCATAACGTGCCTCTAGTTCGGCATGTTATTTGGATTAGGAAGAGGTTGAGAAGGAAGTGCACCAGGCTGGAGAGGGTTTTCTAGCTGGGCCAACTGATTGTGGAGCTCAGTGATTTCTTCTTTGTGTTGTTTCTGCATGTCAACCAAGGTCTGAAGAATCAGGGAGGTCTGATCCTCCTTAGGTGGGCTAGATTGGAAATTTTGATTGGGCCTTAGTTGAGTGAGTTTATAAGGTCGCGGGTATTGTGGTCGGGGTTAGAATTGCGGTCTTGGGTTTGGGTTATTTCTCGACCACAAGAAATTGGGATGATTATGCCATCTAGGGTTATAGGTGTTGAGAAAGGATTGTTCTGGACGGCGTGGAGATCCTCGCAAGTCTGAGGAACTCCAGAAAAATCAGGACACGAGGGTTCAGAGTTCCCCCAACTATGGTAGGTTGGTCCAGAGTTTTCTCCAAGATCGAAATTAGACGAGGGTGGATAGGCATCCATCCCCTGAGAGTAGTAAATGTTGTGTGCAGCCTCCCTTATTGAGGATGGGTGCACATACGAATTTTGTGGTGTAGTGGTGGTCCTATGTAGATGTCGAGTTATGTCGTCCACCTTCTTATTAATAATGTGGACTTGATCCAAGCGATTAGTTAACAATTCCAGATCGATGGATGTGGATAAGCCTCGAGTCTCGTGTAGCCCCTAATTGTTTGTCAATGCGCGGGTGGTCGTTGATGTGAATACATCTAAATAGCCAAAAATGTCTATTAATGCATGTTCTTAGTACCATATTAGCATCATGCATTGTAAATATTGCATAACATGCATAATCATGCATTTAGGTCAAATTGTACAAATTGTATAGTAATTATCTCCTTTTATGGCCATGGACAGGATGACTTTTAATCGGGACTTTGGACGGAAGATCCAACCATACAGAACTGATTAGGGAGACGATTGGAGTTCAACGACTCCAAGATCACCCCGATCGAACATCTGTAGCACCAGATATAGTCCGAGGAAGCTTAGAAATTAAGGGACAAGATGGTGTCAATCCGCACTTCAGAAGACAAATCCGACCACACGGATAGGTTCGGTGTGACGATCGCAGCCTAACGGCATGAAAATCGATCCAATCTGACATCTGTGGCACCATTTACAACACAAAGAAGATGGATGGTCATGATGGTGCCACGTGGCACCATCCCAACCATTCACACCCTGCTGCCCCCCTCCGCTCAACTCCTGAAGGCTCATGTGATGTGAGATCTCGGCCCTTGGATGAAGAGCAATGGCCAAGATTGCTCAAGCGCAAATGCAGCGTCGCGCCTCAAACCGTTGCGTAGCGCAGTGGTTAAAGCACTATGTGTGCAAAGAGCGCGAGTTCGAGCCGTCGTGAAGTGCTTCTCCTCATGTGGACGCGCACGATCTTGACCGCACGATCAATTACGAATGGCCCAGATTGTCCAATCGGGCGCATGCACGATTGGACGCCCAGTTTCTTGTCGATCTCACACGCGGGTGCGCAAAGCTAAAGCGGGCAAGGAGCGATTTGAGTCGTTCGATCTCGCAATCGGACGGCTAAGACTGCTTGGATGTGCGTGTGTGTTAGGCACGCGAGAGAGGAGACGGCGGGAGCGTGCGAAGTTGCGACGACGTGGGGTCGTTAGTGACACTTAAATCCGTCACTAAAGACCCCCTCATTTGATGTTTTAACTATGTACTAACCAAATTGCCCCTAATCCTTGCAACTATAAAAGGAGACCCCTACCCTACAAAATTCTCATCCCTTCCTCTCTTCTCTCACACCCTCCAAAGCTCTAAGAGCTTGTCCCAAACCCGAGATGCTCCTCTAGAGTAAAAATTAGAATTTTTCCACATTCTCCCCCCTTCGTGGAGCATCCCACAATTGTCCTCTCACTCCGTTCGGGAAGTGGATTCCACGACGACGATAACATCCTGCCTTGCCTTCGGTTCCTTTCGCTCCGTCCTCCTTCTTCCCGCTCCGTCCTCTGTCTTCCAGGCATCGCCTCATCCGACTCGTCCTCCAAGTAGCCATCGAGGAGGATAACTTCTCTCTACCTTCTCTTTTACCGCTTTCTAGTGTAGATTTCCTGCTTTCTAGTGTAGTGAGTAGTTGTAATTGTAATGAACATCAGCTTGTGATAATGAAATCCATGTTTATTCTACATCTCTTTTGTCTTTATTTGTAATATTCTCTCTCTCTTTCTTCTATTATTTATTCTTTAAATAGATAGCTAGTTTTCAACCAGCTAATCTCTTTTGTGACAATTAAACAAATGCGATTTTGAATTAAATGTCTGCCTCCCTGTGTTCGACTCAGAATTCTTAGAGTTTCGATATAAATTTATTTGTTGACAAATTTCTTCGCAAATCGAACTACAACGACGGGCTTTCAAATCCAACTTCGAACGCGTAGTTTTCACATTCAACAGTCGTTCAGTCATACACACCCACTGACTCATTATTCAGAGAGTTCTCACACATATTTTCGAGCATCCCCCAAATCGTATCTTCATGTTGACCCATGATGCTGTCACCACAGGTTGCATTGACAAATAGCTTGATGTCATCATGGAGTTTGTGGTAAAAGGATTGGACTTGTTCCCACTTTAGGATTCCATGATGGGGGCATTTTCTCATGAGATCCATAAAATGATCACATGCCTCGTGTAGAGATTCTCCTGCTTCTTGCGAGAAGTGCGTGATTTGATGTCGCATTGAATTAGTTTGACCAATGGGATAGAATTTTTGTAAGAAAGCTTTCTGAAGTTCTTCCCATGTGTTGGTTTGATGAGGGTATGTCTGAAACCAATTGGCGGCTTTATCAGCTAGAGAAAAGGAGAAGATTTTCAAGAGTAGACCATCTTATTTTGCATGTCTGCCCCGAATACGTGGGCCAGATGCTTCAGATTCTTGATGTGTTGGAAAGGATCCTCAGAGTTCAAGCCATGAAATTTTGGGGTCATGTGAAGCATACTAGGCTTGAGCTCCACCTCAGGTCCTCCTACAGGAATGTTGATTAGAGGTTCAATTTCCACTGCAGCGGGATTGTAGTGATCTTACATTTGAGGACGTGGCGGTGGGTTGAGATGTGCATGAACTATCTCTTGAAGGTCAAATAATTGTTGTGGTTCAAAGTTAGGTTGTTCTGGATGATCCATGGTTGTGGCTGGAGATTCAGACTCAGAAGTGGAGTTGGAAGAGATATCGATGTGATCGGGTAGTTGCATAAACAAGGAAGTCGAGGCTTGGCCTCGATGAGTGTGAAAAGCTAGTGGAGGCCTCAAGGGTGGTTTTAAGGACCTCCTTCCGAATATATACCGGTGGAGTAGATGAGGGACAGATGGTGTGATGCACCTAATCAAGACACCCAAATATCTTTGGATGTCTATAGAGGTTCGAGGCAGATGATACCTCTAGATCATGAAGTTGTCCACCTGAGAATTACCTAGGCAGCCAGGAAGGGAGAGTTCCGCAAATACCCCTACATGGTAGAGCGTCCCTACAGGTTACAGGGTTTCCCCCACCCAACCTTCCTTGTCACCGCGGATCCAGGTAGACCAGGATGGATGACTTGACCCCTTAAGTTTACCAATTTTAACTTTAGAGAGAGGGTGTTTATGATTTCACTTGAACTTTAAGATGTTTTTGTGAGTGGTGACCTAATTTAAAGATTGGTTGACCCCACAAGGTGGGTCAACTTCACCTGATTTGTCCTGAGATTTATTAGGTCCCAATTTTATGGTTCAAGTGGATGTTTAGAGCTTGATTTTAGGGTTTGCTTGATTAGGTGAATTCAATCAAGGCTTAGGAAACACACAATTTGGGAGAATGTATTCTTGTTTAAGCAAGTGTGTCTCTAAAATCCTGAAATGGAAACCCTAATGTGGCTCTACTTGATCCAATTAATTTCTTCCAAACCTGGCACCTAGGGCTCAATCAAGAAGGTACGTAGCCCTATGTGTCTTAAATCCTTAAATAGGTGCAGAAATCAGGTTCGAGATGTTTCTAGAAATGAGCCAAATTAGGAAACTTGTGATAATTGAATCTAAATATAGAATGCAAGTTGGTCCTAATTGATTTCATTCCTTTTTTTTTTAGCTTTTTTAGAATGAGAGGCATAATGAAGATGGAAAACAAGATTACCTGCCCCTAGAGTGGCTGTCGTGTGGTTGATTTTTATCCTTGACTAAATCCCTACACAAATCACAACCAAAGAGAGAGCAAGTTAGTATCAAGTCAGGAAAAGTAATCAAGAGATCAAACTATGCGTTGCTCCCTGGCAACGACGGTAAAATGTTTACGTGCAAAATCAATGTTATAAAATACTTCGTTGTAGTTTAGTTGAAATCACATAAAAACAAATATAATTTATACTCGAATTTGAAATCCAAGGTCGTTCACTGGGAGCAAGTATTGCAATTAATCTCAAGATCACAATACAACCACAAAGATGAGCAATTTATGAAGAAAAATCCATGCAGGAATGATATATATATGAAAATCAGTAGTAATGTGCAAAAAGGATGGGTTAAAATGGTCATTTAAATCACCAATTACCCTTTACAACTATACCAAATAAATGCACAGTATAAATCAAATAATTCCATGCAAGATAAGTAAGCAGTATAGTCTAAGAAGCACAATTTGGTGGAATCAGATGTTGGATGCTCAGGTCAGATGACTTAAACAGCACCCTGCTAGAGGTGTATGCAATGTTCTTCTTCTTCTTCTCTTCTCTGCTTTTCCCTTTCTAAAGTCACTCACTAAGGTAAAGGCCCCTTCTCTTCAAGTGTTAGAGAGTAGCGAGGCAAAAGCCCCCCTCTCTCTCTTTCCTCCTCTTCTTTCTCTCAAGGACCCGGGGTTAACTGGGTAATAGGATCGGAACCTAGACTCGCATGGCGTGGCCGCGAACGAGGGCAAATGTGTGTGCACATGTGGAGAGAGGGACCTCACCCTATGCTCACTGAGGAAAATAGCTAAGAGAACAAAATCAATTTAAGTCGCACGGGTGTCTCTTGACTTTCTGATGTAGGACTAAATCCACTGCTATCTTTTGCGAAATCCCACGTGAGTTGCAATTGGAGGATGTCTGAATTAATGGTGCAAACGGACTTGGGCAGCTGCAATCGAGGAGCTGGAGACATTCCTGGAAGGTGTCTGCTACCCCTGGAGCAGAGAGCGCTGAGGAACACGAATTGAATATTGCGAACGGGGCCGGAGAAGGTGGAGGCGGCGGTGGTCGTCTGGTCGAGTACCTGAAATAGGAAATACGAGCTAAATTCCCCAATTAGTATGCTCAAAAGGTTCGCCTGAGGGTGCGAACATGATGGTGGTCGGAGTGGTGCCTGTAAGTGAGTGAGGAGGACGGGCGAGCTCGGAGGAGGCGTGCGTGGAGTGCTGTGTTCGAGGGGTGTTTGAGTGCGTGAACCCCTCAATTTCTTGAGGGGTTTAGTCGAGCTTGGAGTTGCAAAACTTGTGGAGTTGGTGCGAGGTGGTTTGGTGGTCTATGGAGGTTGGGCGATCTTACTGGAGTTCGGCCGGCCATGAAGAAGATGAAGTGCGGGAGGGCAGTGCGATGGTCGAGTTGGAGTGTGAGTGAAGGAGAATCTTGTAGAGAGGGAGAGAAAGCGATAGAGAGACTTAGGGATGAAGTAGAGAGGCAGAGAGCTCCAGTGTTGGTTGACCAGAGCTGAAGAAGATGGAGAGGGCAGCGAGATGATGAGGAAAGAGGTAGGGAAACACCCTCTCTTTGACCGAAGAGGCACGCGATGAGGAGAGGAAGGCAATGGGCCGTCCAATTTGACTGTTGGATGACCAAACGAGGAGAGAGGAGAAGGTTGCTAGAGCAAGGTGAGTGGGTGGTTGGAGGAGGAAGAGGGTTTTTTTAAGGCCAAAACTTGCTAGTTTAGAGTAGTTGTGCACGAGAAAGCTTTATAGAGCTTCAGGGCGAGTTCTAGATCAGGAAAGAGCTCTGATTGCTTTGCAGTTTATTGGGAAAAGTTCCCAAAAATCCTCGAGCTCGCCTGAGCTCTAGGTTCATTTTAGGATTCACAAGATGCCTAAATAGATTGGGAAACTCCTCAAGATTCTTCCCTCCAATTTTAGAGGGAATTGATTGGCAAATCAAGGTGAGATCCTTGATTGAAGCTTGTCGGGTTTGGGTTTAGGCACCTGTGTAGGATTCAGGCAGCAGGGGGCAATCGGTGAAGGAGATGACAAAAGTAGAGGGGTTTTTGTAATAGATTTCAAAAGTTATGGGTGCACATGTGATAAAAAGAGTCAAACTTGGACTGAAATGCGAACTAGGTCAACATGATCTCTGATTGGGTCTAAATTTTGGTAAAAATATAATTTGAACCCAAGGAATATGATGGTGAAGTCAGATTTAGGTTTTGACCAAGTTTGATTGGGTAAATTACATAGAAACCCAAATTAGGGCAACTGTCTATCTGAGACTCTATTTTAGGTCAAAATGGGTTCCAATGGTCAAAGCAAGCATATCAAACCTTATAGAATATTTTTATATGATTTTTAGAAGGTTTAGGTAAATTTTATCCTGATTGGAACCTCAGTTATTTAAGCAGGTTTGCTTTTAGTGTTTCAGATGTCCAACAATTCTCGAAACACGTGAAAACCTATTTCTGTCTGCAAGAACCCACTTATTAGACATTTATGATCATTTGACCTTTAATAAACCCCTGAAATACCCCATGGTTATTCTGTATTTATGAAGTATTTTTAATTTTGTAGAAATAACCTTGTATTCTTCTCTTTTCAAAACAGGATAATATGCCCATAGGACCTTCTGATGGATATGCAGGAGCATTTATCAACCTTTTTAGACCAATTTGTGCTAGTTATGGTTCATGATGGTGTTCCCATCTGGTGGTAGTTATGGGATTTTCGGAGGGAAAAATAGAGGGCTGGGTGGTGCCAATTAAGGTGGTTGTAGGCTTAGCTAGGGAGGTAGTAGAGAGGTAATGGACTAAACTTTGTTACCTTAGCTAGATTAAGCTATCTAGTAGCTGAGGAGAGCTGCATCGAGCTGCCATGAGCTAGTTTGGAGTTGTAGGAGCTTGGAGGAGCTGAGGTGTAGCTGCTCTGAACTTCATAGCTCAACTTAGCTAGTTAGTTGAGAGCTACTATCTATGAAGAGCTAAGTTGAGCTTCTTTGAGCTAGATAGAGCTTGACTGAGATGGCTTGGAGCTGAGATGAGTTCGTGTTGAGTTGCTTAAAGACTCTTTAACTAGCTTAGCTTGCTAGTTCACAACTACTAGCCAAGCTTAGTGGAATTGAGCTAAAGGGAGCTGAATGAGTTGAAGAGGAGTTGGTATGAGCTGAAGAGGAGTTGGGATAAGCTGACATGTAGCTGACTGGAGCTTCTGTCTTATTCTTCTAGGGTTTTTGCCTTTCAATGTGCTAAGGTTTAATTGATCTTTAATGGTTCCTTATTCCCTGACAGACAAATAATGCATATAAGTCACCTAAAACAACGCTAAACCTAACAATGCATGCACTAACCTTAAATGTGTATGAATGCCTAAATGCAAACCTAATATTGTAGTGCGCATGCAAAATACTTAGGAAGTAGGTGTAAAATATGCTTAAGAATGATGATAAATCAGAGTTTATTACACCCCCATACTTAGCATTTGCTAGTCTCTAGCAAAACTTGATTTCTCAAAACAATATTCAAAAACTAATTTTTTTGTTTTGAGGCGAAACATTTTTATGGCACCTTGGTTGATTTTGGAAAGAAAGGTACAAGATCTGTTTATGATAAAACATTGGGATTTATGTTTGGATCCAAGGGTTAGAATAGTTAGGATCTGTGTATCCTCCCAAGAATTCAACTAATTTAACCCTTCTGGTTCTAATTGTCTTAGAACTCTGTCTTCGCAATTAGAACCTCCTTGGCCTAAGAACTCAATATGCAATTTATGTGTCATTGAAAATCCAAGTGTCAGTGCATTGTGATTGACCAACTTTTCCTCTTTTCTCTTCAATCTCTCTTTTTCTCTATTTTTTTTTAAATGAAAGGCCATTTGTTTGGTCCCCATGCTTAGCCTTAGATTAGTCCTAATATAGTCTTGTGTTGGAATCATCGTCCCCATTATCGATCCTCAAAGGGGCCCTTATTCCAATGCTATATAGCACCATCCAAGGCACCTCCTAGGAGCCCTACAACACGACCCTCGTGGCACTATGACAGAAACTCCCAGCAAATTCAGGCTCTCTCTTCGATATACTTCAGGATAGTATCGTTCGAGACACCTAAACTGCAAGATGTGCTTATAAGATCCATGTATAGATATGACATATAGATGTAAAGCAAGCACTGAGGTGGTAACATGTTGGCATCACTTCCTAGAAGGAAATTTTTTCTCCTTCTCTGTAGTAGGAACTCATCCAATCAAAATTGTTTTGGGTTTCATCTTAAGATAAACAAGGGGATTTACTTATTTAGGTGTTGTTTCGTATTTTTTTGTTTCGTTGTCTTTGTGTGTGAACAAGTTTTAACACTTGGGTTTCAAAAGAGATTCAAATTTTTGGATTGAGGACTAAGTCAAGTACTACTTAGATTGCTAAACTGAATTCAGGACAATTACTTTCTTTGAGGGTTCAGGAGGAGTTCTTTAAATGATACACTGATCTAATCTAAGTTTTAGACCTGAAAAGTCTATCCAATGGATCCTTAGATTTGTCCTTAAGTTTGTTAAGAACTAAATCTCTTGTGTACCTTTTTAAAGATGAAAGTACAACCTTAGTCTCGAATTTTTGAAAGTCCTCAAATTTTTTTTAGATATATAATAATAAAATGCCTTGTTTTTAGCTTTTGAAAAACATGAAATTTGTCAACAAAAATTGAACTACCACCCCATTCTAAAGATATGCAATGTCCTCATGCATAAAAATGAGGGTAAAGGATAGCACCTGTAAAGGAGAGATTTGAAATTTCAGGGTTTTTCAGAACCTAAAATGCATGCAGAATAAAAGAAAAGCAGGAAACAACAAAATTGATGTTGGGGCACCTCCCAACAAGGGTTGTCTTTTACGCCTTTTCAACTGGGCATAGTGTGCAGCAGGGCCTCAGGAATGTCATGGAGGTATTTGGAAACTTGGATGCCCTCTTCAAGTAGTTTTCCCTCTCGGTCCCTAGAAAGATGAGAATTAATAGTGAGGGGACATGTTTGATTTGGATAAATGGAAACATGTTTTAAGGAGTCTAGACAAGGTTTGAACTCTAATTGCATGTCAGACTCAGGGGGATAAGATGTTAGGTCTAAAGTGAAGGTGGGGTTAGAATCGTCAGGGGTTAAAGTGTATGGTGAAGTCAGGGTGGTAGGGTGAGGTGAAATCAGATTGGGTGGGTGTGGTGACTCAAGAAGTGGGGTGGGGTTAAGGAAAGCCCCAAAATGTGAAATATTCATTGTTTGTTTGATCATTGGTTCCATTTCTGACTTTGAATCATCGAAGAAATCTTGTTCAATAGTGGTCAAAGCAAAACATGACCCAATAAGCATTGATTTGTCCACCAATTATTTTGTTTCAGAATCCGAGTCGTCAAAGAAGTCCTACTCATGGAATCTCCTGGAAGCTTGAAAGATATCTAAAGTAATTGTTTGGCCATCGCTAGTAATATCCAATTTTCTTGAATGATAGTCAATATTGGATTTTGTAGTGGCTAAGAAGGGTCTTCTAAGGATGGTCGGGCCATTTTTCAGGGCCCCAAGTACGTCAATGTCCAAGACCAGAAATCAACAGGGAATAAACAGTTCTAGACTCAGACAATCACATCCTCAACAATCCCCTTAGGTTGAATTGTAGATCGATCTGCCAATTGTAAAGTTATCTCAACAGGTTTCAGTTCACTGAACTTAAATTCATCAAATAAAGCAGTTGGGATAAGATTAACAGAGGCAACTAAATCAAGTAGGGCGCGATCAAAATTTGTGTCATTAATGACAACAAAAATGAAGGGGGTTCCCAGGTCTTTCTTTTTCAGAGGCAGTTTGCTCTGGACTACAGAGATTACTATCTTAGAAGGAACTACCCTTCCTAGGTTTTTAGTCTACCTTTTGGGAGTACAAAGATTGTAATTTCCCTAAAGAGGGGGTGAGATCGAGCATGATAAATAAAAAATGCGGAATAAAATATCAATCACATAAGATATGTAATCTCACAAGCACATAAGGATTTTTAGGTGGAAATCCAAATCCATGTAAAAACCACCACCTAAACCTTTCTTTTTAGGATTTCCCTATCTACCTAGTAGATCAAATCCACTAACAAAGTACTTCAAATGAGGGTAGTTCAATCTCTTACAATTGACACTACTTACATGAGGCTAGTGTACCTCAAATCGACACTACTTTGTACGAGGGTAGTGTACCTCAAACCCCTCCTTTTCACGAGGAGTATTTTGTTTCTCAAGGGAGACGAGAATTCGCAAAGCGAATACCCAACAAAGATACTATTACAACAGTCCTATAGAGTCACAAAGTACTAATGTTAATCTAGCTACTATAGGAAAAAGAAACTTCCCTTTGATGGAAGTGCATCGGCTAGCGATGCGGTAAGCGTGATCCATGCAAGGCACGACGACGCACTCGTATGCAACAGCGGGAGAGCGGGTGCACAACGAAGATGGTGCTTTCTAGTGTATGCTAGAAGATCTTAGAGAGCAACAACACTTCTCTACTTGATAATCTCTTCTTTGACACAAATGTGGTGGAAGTAGTATTACTTGGTGTATCAAACAAAGGAAGAGTCCTCTATTTATAGATGACTTAGGATCCCTTAGGAAGGCTTTGGGAGGCTTAGGTAGCTGTTGGAAATAAATCCAATGCAAATTAGGCTGAAACCAGGGTCATTATGATTCTGACAGGGCTATGAGACGTTCGGTATTAAGGGCAGACGTCTGGGTCTTCGTCTGATCTAAGGATCAATTATCTGATCTAGAATAGTGGATGATCTGAACTAGGTTGGATTGAGATAGACTCTAAGAATCACTTTTAAGACATCTGGTCAGATAATTAGATGTCTAATTTTAGATGGGTTGCTTCCTATTTTCACCATATCGAAATGGGGATCAAGTGGCTTGTTGCATAGACGATAGGTCAAACATTTGGCAAGATGTCAGGTCATCTGGAAAGGCAATTCTCTGTGGGAATGGATTTCCCGAGAGGCTTAACGACTAAAACCTCTGACAAAAGTGATATGGGTCAGATCTTAGCCTAACGTCTGAGATGCTCTACGGATGTTTGAAAGTGTTATAGAATTAATTATAGGGTAATCTCCGAGGATTATCTCCTGACTGTCTAATGGTCCTATTGTTGGACGTCTGTCAATGGTATCAGACGTCTTCTAAGATATCTAGACTATGGGTTGGTTGTCTGAAATCAATGGACAGAATGCACTAAATCTATCCTAAGTGTTTGGACATCTGAACAAACGGTGAAACGTCTTAAAGTCACATATCAAACGTCTGAAGTCCAAATTGGATGTCTGATTAGGCTGTTTGACGCCTATTTTGGTTTTCTGATTTTTCTAAGTGTTTGTCTAAGAGTCCTAGTGATGAAATAGTGTTAGTAGGACTAAGGTAAGGTACTTTGGGCTCTTTACATGAATCTAAGAAAATAAAAGAGCAAAGTACAAAAACAACTGAATACATGAAAAAACATGAAAGATTATTTTTATCCTATTCTTCATCTACTTCCTTCTTCGAGCTCTTGCTCCAAGAGAAGTTCCTCCTCCATCAAGCTCCTCCAATTCACCATAAATGCAAGCTTGAGCTCCTTCACACTTGTATCCATTTTTATTATCCTGAAACTTATAAACTCAAATGCAAATGTTAAATCACAAGTATTTTGTTATCATCAAAATTAACGATCGTGGTGTCCTTGCACCAACAAAGATCCTTTAGAAATTTGGCGTAGGCAGGAATGTATTTGATTGCATCTAGGAGGGGGATATTGATTTCTATTTGCACAAATAAATCCACGAGTTCCTGATTTGTGGGCTCAATCTTCTTTCTTTTGTTGTTGGTGGAGTTTAAGGCTTGAGGGAAGGGAATGGGGTTTTTGTCTTTTGGATCATTTTCCTTTTCTTCCCGAGTTAGGTTGGGAATAGAGTCATCTTGCATTGGTTTTGGGTGGGTTCCTTGTGTCGGATGAGAAGGCCCAGGATCTTGAGTGGTTTTCCCGCTCCTTAAAGTTATAAAATTTGCAATATGATTATTTCTAGGAGGAGGTCGAGGGGCTGATTTTGTTGGAAACCAAGGGGATATTGAGGCGCAGCATGGATGGGAGGTTGTCCATAGTTATTCCCACCCCGGTGTTGGTTCCTTTGATTATTGGGATTGGGTACGGATTGTAAGGGCAAGTTCCTGATGTTATAGTTATCTCGCATCATAATTAGGGTTTATTATGTCATAGTATAGTGTACAAGACAACCAACATATTTTATAAATTTATAAACTGGATGAGTCCAGGTCGTTCATTGGGAGGCTTAATTATAACTTAATTCACCAATTATGATCCTAAATTATCTTTATTTTATTAATTATGTTAATTATACTTAATATTACTTAGGAATCGATAATTATTACATTAGGTTACTTAATGAAGATAAGTTATTTATTTAGCTTATAATGTACAATATACCTAAGTTAATTAAGTAGAATTTACTTAACACTATATAAATTGCATAATTTAACTTAAATTACTTAAGTTAATACATAGCTATAAGTATAAGTATTATTACATATATAGCTTACTATACATAACTACTAATTGCACTAATAACTTAATTAGTTTAATTATTACTAAAACTTTAATCTAATTACTTAAACTAATAACTTAGTTAATTTACAACTGTAGCTTAAAGATAACTATAATTTAGCTTCTACTTAAGAATACCCTTTACTTTAGTAACTATAAACATATAACTTAATTAAATTATAATACTTATGTTACTTAGATTAATTTAAATTAACTTAATAAGTTAAATATAAACATAATAGGCTAACTTAGTTACCTACTTAACTTATTCTACTTAAGTTACATTAGATTCATACAAGTTAATTGTGTTAAAAGGTTAGGTTAATTATGTCAATTTAATTAGTTAATTAATAAATTACACATGTGTTAAGCATAAGAATCAATTGCTAAGAAATGAACATTGAATATGGCAATCAATTCTTCCAAATGCAAACTAATCATACAAGATATGAACATTGAAACTATGAACTTCAATTGCATAAAAAAATGTAAAGAATGATTTAAAAGATTTTGTTCTTTACAAGCTAAACATGCATTTAAACTCAATTAAGCTCACTTACGGCTAACACACAAGGCTTAACACACAACTGCTACTCACTTCAAGAAGTTTGGTAACAACAACCAGATAATACTATGTGGTAGCATAGCCACCGCCCATTAGCGAGCTCAAGAGATCAGATTAGAGGTATTAGCGGTATCACATTGTAGTCGTCATAGTCACTTGGTAGCTTAAGATACGCTATTCCAGATATACCGCGTCAAACAAACCGTTCCTTCACGATGTGGGACTCAAGATAGTCCTTCTTCAATGTGTGCCTTCGCTCATCAACAGCAACAACTCCAGCTTTGATTCTTCACATCAGAACATAAGGTCCATGAATTCATCTTCATATCAGCTTCAGCAACTCAATAGGATCTCAAATCTTCATGTGAAACCTAGTGACACTCGATTCATCATCTTAGTTGACCATAGGCTCAGTTGCTCAACTCAAAGCAGTAGCTTCACAAGAATAATCGCAGTTCTTATGCTATTGACTATGAACACTCTCTCGTGGCTTCATAGAACTTCTCAGTGCTTACTTATTAATCTAAACAACTTGCATAATCTAAGGAATGACTTCTAATCTCTTTACTGCTCAACAAAACACTTAATAGACATATAGCAACAGAGAAAATCAGAGAAGGTTCTAATCACAACAAATCTTACTTTTTGGCTTCTATACAGATTTCTAACACTCTCAGAAACTCCTAATACTTTCTTATAACCTAGGAAAGGTTAGACAACTTAGCTACAACCTTTGAGAACATATTTTTGGTTTGACAAAACCCAACAAACACAGGGTTGAATAACAAACTCAAACGACTTGAAACTTTCCAATAACTAGCTCTAACCTTAATGATAGTCTAAAACCCTTGAATTCAAACTCAAAAGCTCTGAGCTCTAATGACGACTTGGTGTTGACCAAATCAAACTAAATGTTGACTTTAGAAACAAGATTAGTTTAGATCAAACTAAAGGCTCTAATCAATTCATTGAGATCCACTAAAATTATGGAACTCGAAACCTAAGAGAATCAAGCTCTCTAATGGAGTTCCGATGACTACCACTTGCACTCTTAGGTTGGTTTGGTCGACAAAACAAACTGGACATCTAACACTCAACAAAAAGTTGTTTCATGCCTAGTAGAATTCTAGGATGCTCAAGGACTTGTTATAGGGCTCTAACAATGAATAACCACTGCTACTTAACTCCACCGGAGATGAAGAGGATAGTGGAGGTTAGAGTAGTAGATGTTGGTTCATTTTCGTCGAGTTTTATGAAATGCGCGTTTTAGTATAGTCAACAAAAATGATACTGCATTTAAAATTTATAAAGTGCTGGAAAACAAAATTGAGTCTGAGGTCATTTGCAGGGAGCAAATTGGAATTCACGCACTAATCACAATTAATAATAATGAGCACAATAAGATATTCAATGAATAATAGAAATTTACTCAAAAATGATATTAATGGTAGCAATTGTATCTCAAGAGATAAGGGATAAAAAGAATAAGAAAGAACCATAAAAATGGTGATTTGAATCACTAATTAATCCCCATAATCAAGCACATATCCCAAGTATATCAACTCCTCAACCAATTCAAATATTACTACAGTGGTCTCAAACCACTTATTCCAATATCCACGTTAGATAAGCATCTCAATATTTCAACAGTGACCAAGATTAGACGTTGGCCACAAGGGGTAGATGCCTTAAATGTCTTTGAAGGGGCTCGGGGTGGTCAAACTTTGATGGGTTTTGGTTGCGAAGAAGAGAGGACCTTGGTGCCTCCAATTTGACCGTTGGAGGCACAGAAAAGGATAGGCTGGAGGGCCGCCAGGGTTGTGGTTGGAGCTAGCTAGAGGAAGAAGGGAAGAAGCTTTTTGGGCTTGGACCAGACTAAAGAAGAGCTTGGGATGTACGCGAGCTTTTATAGAGGAGTTCCTGACTCTTAGTTGCAAGGAATCAACGTGAATTCCTTGCAACTAAGGCAAGGAAATCTCGCTTAAATTGCAAGTTCGCTCGAGCTTCTAGAGTTGATTTCAAGTCTTGGAATCAAGTCCAACAGATTAGGCAACTTCTCTAGATCAATTCCTCCAAATTTGGAGGGGTTTGGTTGAGGAATCAAGGAAGAATCCTTGATTGAAGGTTGGAGGGTTTGGGTTCACTCCATTGATGGTGATAGGGACCTGTTTGAAGAAAATGATGAGAAGTTAGGGACCTGAATGTAATAAGCTGAAAGTTAGGGGCTTGGATGTGAAGAATAAAGATTTTAGGGACTAAATTATAAACTAGGTCAAGATGGACTTTGATTGGGCCCAAAATTTAGCCTTAACCTAATTTAGACCTAAGGAATCTAATGGTAAAGTTGAGTTTTGAGTTTTGACCACGTTTGATTGGATAATTTGCACAGAAGCCTAAATTAGGATAGAATCCCATTTGAAACTCTATTCTAGGTCAAAATAGGTTCAGATGGTCAAACCAACGGTACCAAACCTCTTAGAATATTTTCGTATGAATTTTAGAAGGTTTATTTGAATTTTACCCTGAGTAAAACTTCTTCAATTTAGGCAGGTTGAGAATTAGGGTTTTATGTACTATTTTGGTTCTCGAAGTACGTGAAACCATGTTCCTATCAGTATGGACCCACTCTTTGGTCTTTAATGCTCGTTTGACTTTTAATTAACTCCTAGATGACCCTGTGGTTATTTTGTATTCATGATATGATGTTAAAATTGTAGAATTAACCTTAATTTGTTCTCTCCTCAAAATAGATCTGAGTAGAATTACGGTCCTCAGGCGATTATTCAGAATCATTTATCTCTTGATTCCAACTAATATAAGCTAGTTATGGCGAATGATGGTGTTACCATCAGTAGAGTTGATGAAAATCTAATTTAATGAAAGAAACTTGATCCATAGACGTAATTGAGTTGATTGCAGGTTGTTAGATTTTATTATAGACTACAAAGTAGTGATTTGGTCTCATCAGAGTAGAGAAGGACGTCAGAACAATGACGGTAATTTGGCTGAGATTGTCAGAACATAATTCTCAAAGAAACTGCTCAAGAATTAGTTCAAAAGATAGCTAAGCATTTCAAGAAGCTCAAAAGCTTCCTAATTGGATTGATAAAAGCTTGGAGAAGCTCCACGAACTTGATTAAATCAGGAGATGAAATTGAGTTAGCTAGATCATTGGAGTGGATGAATGGATCAATTAAGTGAGGCAAAAAGTTCCTCGCAAGGAGGCGATGTGGAAGTGATCAATTGAATGAAAGAGGCCTGCCGGACCTCCACCATGGACAGAAGAAGTTTGGAGATGGGCAAAAATTGCGCATTTGGCCAATAAGATAAAAGAGAAGGTGGTTTGGGGTTGTAGAGAGGTAGAGGAGGTGGTGAGGTGTTCAATTGAGTGTGATAAGGATGGATGTCGTCAGATTGGCGACGTCAGAGTCGGAGAAGAGAATGAGCAACTTGGACTAAATCTAAGCCTAATCTAACTAATTATCTACCTAAAACTACTCCAAACAACTAGTTAAAGGATTGGAGCTACCTACTCGGATGAAGGGGTGAGGAGGGCTCCAGTAAGACCTCGCCAGAGTAGAGAAGAAATGGTTTGGGTGAGAGGAAATCCAACGAAGATTGAAATTGGAGAGGAAGGTCTTATGAGTACACTCCCCACCGTTGGGAGGGTGGAGTAGAGGATGACGGGTGAGAAAGGAATCCCGGCATTGGAGGAGCAGGCTTGAGAACTTAGAGAGAGATCGCTAGAGGTTGAGATGAACTCAACTAAACGAGTGCATTTGAGAAGTGGGAAGGGACTCGTTCTCAATCATCGGAGGTGGTAGGGGCCTATTTATAGGCACGATGAAGAAGCAAGTCCATTAATCTAGACCTAAGGTGTGCCTAGGTACGGTGAAACCATCATTTTCGTCTCCGACGATGGCGAGTCATGACATGTCAAAGTAGGGAGTTAAAGACAGATCAGGACCGTCAGATGTAGAGAGTTTGTTGAGCTAAGGCTTGGCGGCCAAGGAATAGTAGGTATGCCGTCGGATGAACACTCATTAGAGAGAAGAAGTCTGAGCGGTTGACGTTCAACTACCTTACATAGTTAATTGGTTGATGTTAACTTATAGTATAGGGAATAAGGTAATTGCCACATTTTATAAATTTATACTGGTTAAGTCTAGGTCATTTGTTGGGAGGCTAAATTAGCATAAGATTCACCAATTATTCTTAAGTTATTCTTATTCTTAATACAATGGTTAATTAATTAACTTAAACTTAACTTATATCTACAATACTTATTTATTTAATTTACTACTATAAATACTTAATAATATGTATGTATACTTACTTTAACATAATATACTTACTAACTATGACTTTCATAAATAATTAAGTTATTTAATTACTAACTACTTACTGTACTTATTAAGCTACATAGGATTATTACTTATATTATACTATTACTAAATACTTAATTATTAATATAGCTAGACTATAAGTTAACTAAATTAATTAGCTACATAGTAACTAACTACTTAATTACACTAATTAATTACTACAATATGTTATCCACATGAATAATTGCACAAAAATGAACATTAACAATATGGCAATCATTCCATAAGCAAAAAAGAAATATTTGCATTGAATTTGTAAAAAGAAAATTACAAAAGAAATGTTGTATAGAACAACATATGAATCCACATTTGTTATTCAACAGTTAGGCTTTTCTTCATTAATCACTTAGGCCTAAAAGCTCTCTCTTCTATGTTCACAGCCTTACAACATTAAGTCTTCAAAACTTAGAATTTTCTTTTCGCTCCATTCACTTTTCCTTCACAGTTACAAAAGGTGAGATGGATCAACGCAGCCATTCATAGAATCAACAGCTTAGAGAGTCGGATTGGTACCACTACTAGGCCACATGTCACCATCTCAGTCTTTCACCTGGCGCCCAGAGGCCGCTCTCCCAGAGCACATTGTCAATGGTCAAAGAATAGAGTATCACATTAGGGCACATGCATGCATACACTCCTACATCGTTGTCGACTGATTAGCATAAGAGTGTGTTTCCTTTTATACCACACAAAGCGATCTTCGACTCACGATGTGGGACTATACAAGTCCCTTCATTCTATATGTCAATTACTCCCAGCGCCATCTTCATCCATTGACTCCCATCAACCTAGAGATCCAATCTTCATGCAAAGCTTCAACTCTATAGAGCAATCATATTTCTACTGGTTCCAACCATCAATGTGATGATTGGTTCACATCAACTCCTTCGATCTTCTTCTTAAATAGCCTTTGTGCCATGAGTGAGTAGTAGCAGCTCAACCTATAGAACTTGTTCTACACCTAATTTCTCTCTCTCCCTCTCTCTCTCTCACTTAATAGTATCCTGCAGTGCCTAAGAATATTCCATGCTCATAGAAGCTTAGAAGAAAGCTTTGGAAACTTCAGGAAACCTGGAAAACACTCAGAGTTTCCCCAGGTCAATAGAATGGGTCTGTCAAGACTTAAATAGGACTAATTAGCATATCAGAGCTTCAAAAGTTGTTTTAAATCATTTTAGGAGATCAAAAGTGACTACTCTGAGTTAGGTTTAGCTTAGGATCTTGCCTGGAGTTCTATGAAACTTACTGAAGCTGGCATTGAACTCAAACTCGACAGAGTTGACTTCATATCTAAATCAACTAAGAAATTCACAAAAATTGATCTAAATGCCTTCCTAACAACCTAAGGAGTGAGATTCAACTCCTTAAACTAAGCTCAGAAGTCCTAAGAGCTCTAAGGAACTCAGGCTGTCTGATTTAATGTTCAGGGTTGACTTTAATTCAAACGGGTTTTATATCAAATTACTTATCCAAATCAACTCAGATCAGCTTCAGGAACTTAGCATACTCAAAATTTTAGAAATTGAACTGCTAAACATGATTCCTATGTCTTCCACGTGAGTACAAAGGTGAAGTTGTTCGTTGGAATGATCTAAAAGTCTAACAACCTAATCTAAGGTTGTTCTAGGTTTAGAAGGATCTAAGGATGCTTCCTGACCTGTTCTTAAGCTCTAAATATCATTGATGATACTTCCTCAGCTCCGTCGGAGCTGGGGAAGATGATATCTATCTAGATGATTAACACATTAAAACTAAAAGATTAAGAGTAAAAGTTAATCAATATAACACTAAGGAGAGGTCTGGAGCTCTATAAGAAGTTTCAAATTCTGTATTACATATTTGTCTTCGTCGGAGCTCACCGAAGCTCTGATGATCCACGGAAATGATTGTCAGACATCAAATCACCATGAAACAACTTAAGGTTAAGCTCAAAAGCTTCTTAAGACCATCAGTAGTCTCAAAAACTTGTTAATTTGATCATTGAATGCTTAAACAAATAATGTGAACTCGAATTGATCAGAGAGGAAATCTAGAGTTTAGCGTAGTCTTTAGATAAGTGATTCCCTCAATAGATTGAGGCAAAATGACCTCTAAGGTGAGATGATGGTTGTAAGGTGTTCAAATTAGATGAAAGAACTCCTTTGACCTCCTCCTTGGACAGTGGAGGTCTGAGGTTGAAATGAAATAGGCATTTTATGATGGTTAGGGAAGGAAGTGGAAATGTGTCATGGAGAGTTGAGAATAGTGGAGAGGGTGTGGATTTCTTGAATTGAAGTCCAACGAGGTCGGATTTGACCTCGTCTAAGCTGGAGAAGAAAGAACAAAATCAAAGAATTACCTACACTAATTTACCTAATGAACTATTCTAATCTAACCTATAGATTTACCTAAAGGTTCTAGGTTACTTACCTGGATGAATGGAGGAAGGAGAGGCCAGCGAGGCTTCACCAGAGTAAAGAAATTAGAACTCGTAGGGAAGAAGCTCCACTGCCATGGCAGAGTTGAAGATAAGGAAGACAGAGAGAAGGTCATATCTGCTGGAACTTACCGGAAGAAGGAGAAGGAGGACATCAGAGTTAGGAAGAATATCCTATGAATAACTTGGTGTGGGAAGAGGGAATGGGAGTCGCTAGCTTAAAATCAGAGGTATTAGGGGGTATTTATAGGTGGTGAGGAAGGTCAGGGACCTGGAACTTGGACTGAAGGATGTCTAGGTACATCAGAAATGCCATTGTTGTCTCTGATGACAGATAGGCTTCTAGGTGTCTACAATGCATGTGTGAGACATCTAGACCGTTGGATGTGAAGGATTTGTTACGGTGAACCTTGTCGTGCATAGAAATGAAGCTCTACCTCCAATGCTGCTGACATCGAAGAAGGACGTGGGTGAATGCCAGCCATCGGTCGCAATGAAGATGAAAAGGACAAGGAAAAACTTTGGGGACCTAGATGCAAATATGAAGGACATATGCGTGTATAAAAGGACTTAATCGACATAAAAATTAGGGACTAAAATGCAAACTACGGGTTTTAAAGCTTAAATTAAATTATTTATTTTTAAACTTTTTATATATAATTATAAATACTATAAATAATTTATTTATTACATGAGATTTCATTTTTTCTCTTTTTAGCTATATTTATTTAAGTACTTAACATTATTAAGTTAATTAACAACTAATGTGTTATAAATAGTATAAGTTAAATCTAATACTTATATATAGCTAAAAGCTTGGATTTGATTCTCGTTTATTAATTAAACATTAATAAATGTTTATTAACCCTTAATCTAGGTATTTTAACATATAAATAAGGTCCTTATGTATTATAAGCTTATTGTATAATTAACCCCATTATAATGTTATTTACTAGTAATTTAACTAGGTAAACTCACTAATTTGTGTGAATTAGGAGCCATGATGAGTCCCTCCTTAACCATTGCCAACCGTTGATTAGAGAGAAGAAGAGAGGAAGAAGAGACCAATAAGGGTAATGCTTGGAGGACCTATTTACAATATAGAAAGGACCTAAGTGTAATAAAAAGGACTTGAATGAGTTGATTCCTAGGGACTGAAATGCAAATATTTAATTTATCTCCTATTCAACTTTTTATAGTATATAATACATATGTTAAGAAATAATATTGTTGAAATTACATTTTTGTCCCTTTTTATATCATATAATTTAATGCTTATATTATTAGCTTAGGCTACAAATTAAATATAAGCTTAGTTAACTTAATTATAAATAACTTAATTCACAGTATTAAGTGCTTATCATTAAATAAAAATAGAGGAATACTTATTATTTCATAATTAGGCTAATTTAAGGTATAATTAAGGTCCTATCTCAATATTAACTTATCTTCAACTTAACCTTAATTTTATGGTATTACTAATTAATTAACTAGGTAAACTAGCTTATTTTAATGAATTAGGAGCCATGACGAGTCTCTCATCAGTTCCCTGTAGGT
Organism: Thalassia testudinum; assembly: GCA_037157565.1. Classification (NCBI taxonomy): domain Eukaryota; kingdom Viridiplantae; phylum Streptophyta; class Magnoliopsida; order Alismatales; family Hydrocharitaceae; genus Thalassia; species Thalassia testudinum. The sequence goes on from JAZHRO010000007.1 coordinate 4,022,448, forward strand.
CTTTGATCTGGTGTAACCTTGATCTGATTTTGTAAGTTAGTGACAACATGGGTTGCTTTAGTCATTTGATTTTGCATTCCTTGTAGGGTTTTCATAACTTGGGTATTGATATCTTCTTGAGATGACCCAAGTTGGTATGAAATCTGGTTTTGCCCATAAATTCCAAATTATTTTTTATAAGGAACTTGATTGGTATTTGTCTAGGAGAAATTCAGGTGGTTCCTTAAATTTGCATTGTATGAGTTGGAGGTGTTTCTAAAATGATCCTGGAGGGTGGAGATGTTTTTAGTGGATGGGTTGAAAGAATTTGGATTCATATAGTCAAAAGTCCTAGCTAAATTAAGTACAACCTCTGGTGTAAAATTATTCTCAATGGGGATTGCGCCAATTGATGCAAAATTTCTCTTTTTAAAAAGTTAGGTGTGGTCGGGGGTGGTGATGGTAACACCATTATTAGTCCTAACTAGATAAATTTACTTAGATTCAAATGATAAATGTTCCTAAATGATCGTCTGAGGATCACGATTCCGTACTAAACTGATCTAACAAGAAAGGAAAATAGGGTTAATTCTGCTATTTTAACATCTTATCATAAATACAAATTAACCAAGGGGTTAATCAAGGGTTAATTCAAGGTCAAATGAACTTAAATATCCAAGAAGTGGGTTCACATTGATCAAATCAGGGTTTCACACATTTCGAGGACCAAAATAATATCAAAAACATTAATTATCAACCTCACTTAAATTGAAAGATTTTTGGTCCAGATAAGTTCAATATAAACCTCCTAAAAATCATCAGAAAATATTCTAAGAGGTTCGGTGCCTTCACTTTGACCATCTGAACCTATTTTGACCAAGAACAGAGATTTAGATGGGAATTTGCCCTTATTTGAGCTTCTGTGCAATTTATCCAATCAAACGTGCTCAAAACTCAAATCCTAGATTACCATTAGATTCCTTGGATCCAAATTAGCTTAACAACAAAATTTAGGCCCAATCAGAGTCCATCTTGACCTAGTTTGCATAATAGCCCTTAAAATTTCTATTATTACACTAACACCTCCATGTTTTATATTTTCTTACATCTAAGCCCCTAACTTCTTTGTATTCTTCACAAAAAGCCCACTGCCACCTGGAACTCATATTTCAGTGGTCAAACCGATACAACCGACCTTTAACAGTGGATTTCTCCTCCCAATTAAGACCAAATCCCTCTAAATTTAGAGGGATTGGTTGAGAAGAGATCCTCTTCCATCTAAAACGAATCCCAAGTCTTAAGTCGAAGGGGAATGCTCAGGAGAACTTGATATTTGCTGGAATTTTTAGTTGTTAAATCCGTAAGGAATCTTGCGAAATTTGAGCAATTGAAGGCCTCAAGCACTTCTATTTAAGCTCTACATCATTTCCCCGACTTCCTCAGCCAAGTTTAGGCCGAGAATCACCTTCCTCCTCCTCTAGCCACTCTTTGGCTTGGCTCCAGCAACTCCACTCAACGTCCCTCCTTCGACCATCCAGCTGACAACTTGGATGATCCACCATCTTCCTCTCTCTCTTCTGCTCGTCGGTCACAGTAGGGGCTTCCTCTGCCTTCGTCATCGCCATTCTCCCTCACCGGAGTTCCTCATCTTCCTCACATCCGACTGGTCAACGCTGGACATGCCCCGCCTCTTCTTCCCTCAATAAGACCCCTAACCTCTTCTTTTCATCCTCTAGAGTCTTTCTCCACCCTTAGTTCTGAGCTTCACACATTGCCAACACCGATTCACCTCCATCTTCTCCAACTTCGACGAGAGCTTCGGTGAGCTCACGCCAGCTCCGAAGTACGCCAAACCACAAACCACTGCCACCACAACCATTCACGAGTTCTAGTGACCAAAAGTTCCAAGTTTATTGGGGGATTTGGCCATTGAAACCCGTCCTCGGATAACCCATCACTCAGCCGCCTTCGCTCTCCCAATTAACACCTCCACCATATTCCATGTCTCACGATAAACCTTTTGAGCATTTTAATTGGGTCGTTTAGCTTATGTTTCTTGCTTTAGGTACTCACTGTTGTCACCGCCATCATCCGCCATTGTTAGCCATTCTCCGCCCTCGCTTCCACCACCAGCTAACATGGAACCACCTCGCGAAGCCTTCTGGGCTCTCAATTGAAGGAGAAAGAGGAAGCAACTGCATCAATTCAACGAGAATGCCTCAGCTGCAGCACAACTTGAGAGGTTTGTGCTGAGACTTTAAGACATTTGAGACTTCTCTTTGATGTCTAACTTGGCAAATTTGAGGCTACTATTGACTTTGGGATCTAATTGGGAATTGTGCCTAACTATTGAAAGTAATTGGTGGTTCCAACCACCACTTTTTATGCTCTTTATTATATTTTTGTTCTGAGATACAATTTGAGTACTTATTGATTATTCATTGCATATTATACTTGTGATTGATTGTTGTGCTCATTGCTTATCATTTGATTAGTTGATTGAATTGCAATATTTACTCCCTACAAATGACCTTGGAACTCATGGTTTTTCAAGCAATTACAAATTTTAAATGTCGATTCGATTTTTGTCACTATACTATGACACATTTTTCTAAACTATGATGAATTTCTAACCAACATTTTGGTGTTGTTGCCAGGAAGCAACGCGCATTTCAGTCACTAATCATACTTTCTGATTTGATTCTAACTTGCTATATTTGCTTTATTGTGTTGTCACAAGGTGAACCTAAAGATCGACTGCACAAGAAACCACACCTGGGGCAAGTAATCACATTCCTTTCTTCTTTAAGCCCCTCCTCTCTTGGAAAGATTGAAAAGGAAATCAATTAGGATCAACTTACCTTATTTTCATAGTAATCATCATTCAAGTTTGTTGATTTGATTCGATTGATTTGACTAGAGATCCCCATCCTGATACTTGCACCTATTAGGGACATAAGGTTCCTTGGGCTATTCTCCTTCTTGATTGAGCCCAAGGTACCATCGTTGGAAAAACTGGACTTGGAAACAGAGCCAATCTAGGGTTCCACATTAGGGTTTCTAGGAGTACACACTTTCCTGCTTAAAAAGGAAATATATTCCCGCATTGTGTGTTACCCAAGCCATTGTTCGAATCTATTTAATCAAGTGGACCCTAAAATCAAGGTTCTATAATCACTTGGATCATTAAAATTTGGGACCTAATAACCTGTTTGAGAATAATTCAGGGTGATTTGGGTTCTTGACCCAAGCCGCATCCTCAACTTTAGGACAGGTTAGGTGAAGTTGGTTTAATTTGTGAATCAACCAACCTCTAAATTAGGTCACAAATCAAATTAACTTCAAATTCAAGTGAAATTCAAGGCACAAGTAGGATTAAAATTGGCAAACTTAGGATTCAAGCTCACACATTTCGGTCTACTTGGAATCACGATGACAAGGAAGGTCAGGTAGGGGAAACCTTGTAACCTGTGGGGACGCTTTACCATGTAGGGGTCTTTGCGGGACTGTCCCTTCCTGGCTGCCCAAGTCATTCTCGGGTGCGTGACTTTCTGTTCTAGAGGTCCATCTACCTTGAACTGCCATAGTCACCCAGCCATGTTGGGTGCCTCAATTGGGTCCAATACACATTTTGTCCCTCATCTGATTCCATAGTGAATGTATAAGAGGAGGTCCTTAAGACTAGTCTTGAGACCTCCATTAGCAGTTCACTCTCGTCAGGGTTATGCCTCATCCCAATTATTTGGGTTCTTGTTCGATCATATCAAAATCTCTTCCAATCATCCCACATCCGAGCCTGGTTCTCCATCCTCTGCCGTCATGGAGAATCAAGAAGAAGTGCCCAATGTTCAGAATCAATTACAAGGCCCCATTGATTTATTCCATGCTTACATGATCACTCATCGCATCCATAGATGCGAGATCATTACAATCCCGCAGTAGTAGCTATTGAACCTAGGGTGCAAATCCTGGATGGAGGACTTGACATTGAATTGAAGCTGAATCTCATCAATGCGATCCTCAAATTTCATGGCTTGAACTCCGAAGGCCCCTTCCAACACATCAAACAATCGAAACATTTGGCCCAAACCTTTGAACCACCTGTTCAGAATCGAGACATCCTACTCATGAAGGTGTTCTCCTTCTGTCTTATGGACAAGGCTGCCCATTAGTAACAAACCCTAACTCGACTGATCAACACATGGGAGGAACTCCAATATGAATTCCTAAAGAAATTCTTCCTAGTTGGTCACACAATGCCTTGAGTCACCAGATCACGCATTTCACGCAGAATGTGGAAGAACCACATTATGAGGCATAGGATCATTTTCTGGATCTCATGCAAAAATTTCCTCATCATAGAGTTCCTAAATGGGAACAAGTCCAGTCTTTTACTAGGGAGTTCGTGAGGACATTTGATTATTTGTCAATGCAACTTGTGGTGGCAACATCATAGGTAAACATGAACACACCATTTGGGAGATTCTCGAGAACTTGTGCAAGAACTCCATAAATAATGAGTCTATGGCTGTGTTAGACCGGACGACCACCCATGCATTGATAAACACGTGAGGGGCACATGAGACATGAGACCTATCTGCATCCGTTGACCTAGAGTTGGTGGCTAGTCGCCTAGATAAGGTCTCCATCATTGAGAAGAAGGTGGACAAATTGACTTGACATCTACAGAGAGCCATCTCTTCACAGTAAAACATGTATGCACAGCTGCCCTCAAGTAGGGAGCCCGTGCACAAGATTCACCACTACACATATTAGGGGATGGATGCGTATCCAACCCTATCTGATCCACCATCCTACTCTCGTTGGGGAACTCTGAACCCTCATACTTTGATTACTCTGGAGTTCCTCAAACTTGTGAGGATCTCTACGCCATCCAGAATGATCCATTCTCCAACTCATATAACCCTTGATGGTGTAATCATCCAAATTTCGCGTGGTTTGGAAATAATCATAACTCGAGACCTCAATTCCAACCCCGACTACAAGCTCCGTGACTATATCAGCCTGCGTCGCCTAGGCCCAACCCAAATTTCCAATCCAAGCTCACCAAGGAAGATCAAATGAGCTTGATTTTGCAGGCCCTGGATGATATATAAAAGACTAATGTGGCTATGCAAAAATAGCACAAGGAAGAGATCACAGAGGTTCAAAATTAACTCGCACAGATGGCTGGGACTCGACAGCCGGGTGCACTTCCTTCCCAACCTCTCCTGAATTCGAATAACGTGCTGAACTAGAGGCACATTATGAACTTAAATCAGGGCCAAGCTCATTATGCTATCAGGCCCCTTCTACACCATCACCCAATAGGATGGAGGCTTCCACATCATATTCGGGATATCAGCAGCAACCACCACTCTTGCCAACTCCGAACCCAAACCAGGTAGACCTAAATGTTGTTACTGCATGTAGTGGCAAAATGACTCAAGATCCACCTTATCCTAGCTACTCTAGCCCTGGTAGTTTAGAGCTCACCCCTAGGATGGTCATCCAGGACACACCCATCCCAGATCCAGAACCTGAACCTATCATAGAGGAACCAACAGAGGCTCCATTTCTCGAGGCTTTGACCAAAGGAAACAGGAAACCTAAACCTGTGGCATTTGAGGAAGACTTGGTCAAGCTCTTTGAATAAGTCCAAATAAACATTCCTTTGATGGATGTGATCTGCCACGTATCAGCTTATGTGTGATTTCTGAACAACTTATGTACACCAAAGCGTAAGCCACGAAAAAAAGACGGGAGTTCGATTATGTTGTCTGAGCAAGCCATCTCTATCATCTTAAGCAAACTCTCGCAGAAAGTGAAAGATCCTGGCACCCCTCTGATCTCCTGAAAGATAGGAAACCTAGAGTTCGATCGAGCTTTATTGGATTTAAGAGCCTCCATAAATCTTATCCCCACATCCCTACTAGATCATTTTGAGGAAACCGAGCTGAAATTGACTAAGGTGACTCTACAATTGGCTGACAGATCAATAAGGTCACCAAGAGGAGTTCTCGAGGATGTTCTAGCTAGGATATGAGATTTCTACTTCCCGGTGGACCTCATTGTGTTGGATATGGATACTCCTAAAAATCTGAAAGATACACAAATCATCTTAGGGAGATCGTTCTTAGCCACAACTAGGGCGAACATCAATTGCAAAGAGGGCCAGATTGAGTTGAAATTCGAGAATAAGAAATTGAGGATCGATATCTTTAAGGCTTAGAAAGGAATAAATTGTGGGATAGTCAATGAAGTTTGACATAAGTTCCCTGGTTGAGACCTGATTACAGAGGAAAATCTGATTCTCCTAGAACTTCAACCACAAGAAGATCTTAACCCCCAGATCAAGAAGCTTGAAGCTGATCTAGATCTATCCTTATCTTCCACCTTGTCTTCTAAGCCAATCCCGAACCCCACCCGCTGCTAATAACCCGATGTTTGAATTACAGCCCCTCCCGGATCATATCAAATATGTATTTTTTGGGTTCAAATCAAACATTTCTTGTGATTATCAACTCTTGACTCACTCCTGATTAGGAAACAAAGTTGATTTCTGTTATCCAACAACATCGAAGAGCCATTGGATGGACTCTAGATGACCTGACTAGAATAAGTCCCATATATTGTGCACATCGTATCTATACCAAAGAGGGCTTACAACCACCTCGAGAAATGCAGAGAAGACTAAACCCGAATTTACAGGAGGTTGTGAAAAAGGAGATTATCAAGTGGCTCGACGCAGGAATCATCTACCCTATCTTTGACAGTCGCTGGGTAAGCCGCATCCAAGTTGTGCCTGAAAAGGCAGGCCTCATTGTGATTACAACCGAATCTGGAGAAATCATCCTGACTCAAGTTGCGAACTCATGGAGAGTCTGCATAGACTATCAGAAACTGAATGCCTCCACGAAGAAAGACCATTTCCCTCTCCTGTTCATTGATCATATTCTCGAGTAGCTGGTGGGAAATCAGTTTTTCTGTTTCCTAGATGGGTACTCCAGATATAACCAAGTGGCAATCCATCCCGAAGATCAATAAAAGACCACCTTTATCTACCCCTATGGTATGTACGCGTTCTACGGGATGCCATTCGGGCTATGCAACGCACCTACCACCTTCCAGTGGTGCATGCTAGTCATATTCTCTAACATGGTAGGTAAATACCTTAAAGTCTTCATGGATGACTTCTTAGTTTTTGGTGAATCTTTCGATGATTGCTTCATGCACTTGGTCCAGATCCTCCAAAGATGCATCGAAGTGAGCCTAGTTCTCTCCTGCGAAAAGAGCCACTTTATGGTTCCTGAGGGCATTATGCTTGGACACCTTGCATCTGAGAAAGGTATCCAAGTTGACTGAGCTCAGGTGAATTTGATTTCTAAATTACCTGTGCCTTCCTCAGTCAAAGACATCAGATCGTTGTTGATTCATATCTGATTTTTCCAAAATCGTGTGCTCCTTAAAGAATCTTCTCTCAAAGGACACGCCTTTCGAGGTGAAAAGTGAGTGTGTTCACGCATTCAAAACCCTACGTGACAGAGTTACCTAAGCTCCAATCCTACAATCCCCTGATTGGTCTCAACCCTTCAAGATCATGTGCAATGCGTCTGACTACGCAGTTGGAGCGGTGCTGGGGTAGAAAATCAACGGGAAATCGGTGGTAATATATTACACTAGCAAGACATTGGACAAGGCTCAACGTAATTACATGATTATGCAGAAAGAGCTACTGGCTGTAGTATTCGGTTTGGAGAAATTCATATCATACCTCTTGGGATCCCATGCCATCATCTACTCGGATCACACTATTGTGAGGCACTTGCTTACGAAGGATGCGAAACCAAGATTAATTCGATGGATCTTGTTATTGAAAGAATTCGATCTCAAAATTTGCAACAAGGTGGGAAAGCATAATGTGATAACTGACCATTTTTCATGCCTTCCTTCTTTGATCATTGACCCATTCGGACCTATTACCAAGCATTTTTCGGATGAACATCTCTTGGCCATTAATGGACTTCGTTGGTTCATAGATATCGTGAATTACTTGGTTACGGGGAAAGTTCCACTTGATTGGGCAACCTCTCAGCTGGACAAGCTGATTTCCAATACCAAGTACTATGTCTGGGAAGAACCTTATCTATTTCACATAGGTAATGATCAAGTAATCTGAAGATGCATTCCCGACGATGAAGTCAATGATGTCATCTCGTTCTACCATAACCAAGCCTATGGTGGTCATTACTCTGAGTGTAAAATTGCAACGAAGATCCTCCAATGTGGGTTCTTTTGGCCCACTATGTTCAAAGATGTGCAATCCTACTATAGCACATGTGCTCGTTGTTAGACCCTTGGCAACATGGTGTAGGTTCTAACAGACGGGGTGAGATTTGTGTGATATGAAAAATAATGTGGAAAATATAATAACAATCTCACAAAATAGCAATCACAAGAACACAAAGGATTTTTAGGTTGAAACCCAAACCCAAGTAAAAACCACGGTTTAGGATTTCCCATTCGACTGAGTTGATCAATTCCACTAACAAGTCATTTAAACGAGAGTGACTTAACCTCTTACAACCACACTACTTAGACGAGGATAGCGTACCTCAAACCCCTCCTCTTCACGAGGAGTATTTTGTCCCACGAAGGAGACGGGAATTTGCAAAGCGAATACCCAACCAAAAACAAAAATTACAATAGTCCTATAGAGCCACAAAGTATTTATTTAAATCAACCTAGCTTCTATAGGCAAAAAGAACTTCCCTTAGATGGAAGTGGTGCGACGTGAAGTCGATAGCGTGACGGTGCTCTCGGATGGATGCTAGAGGGCTTGGAGAGCAACAACACTTTCTTCTTTGATTCTAATCTCTCTTAGACACAAAATGAGTGGAAAGTCGTATTGCTTAGTGTATTTTGCAAAGGAATGGTCCACCTGTATTTATAGAGGCCCTAAGAAGGACTTAAAAGCCTCTTCTAGCCGTTGGAAGGCTTCTTTGCCGTTGGGAATTATCCCAAGGAAAAATAGGCCAAAATCAGGGTCATTTATGATTTTGACAAGGTTATCAGATGTCTGAATCTATTATCAGATGTCTAGATTATTGTCTGATTTTATAGTTGGACATCTGATATAGAAAGGTGGATTAACTGAACGATGTTGGATCAGAATAGATGTCTAATTCTAAAAGGGTTTCCTTCTTGTTTTTGTCCAGACCTAAACAGGGTTCTAGGTCTTGTTTGTCAGACAACAGGTCTGTCATCTGGCACAAACTCTAGATGTCTAGAAACACAATCTTCTGTGGGAATGGATTTTTCGAGGTTAAAGGACTATATCACTGAAAAAAGTGATTTGGTGATGGATTGAGCCTAATGAATATTTATCAGACGTCTAGGGTTCTCTAGGGACGTTTGAAAATGAATGTAGGTCAGATTAAAGGTTAATCATCTAAGATTAGGTCTGATAAGCCAACGGTCCTCTAGTTGGATGCTTGCCAAGGCCATCAGACGTCTTTTAAGACATTTGGACTAAGGGCTGGACGTCTGAAACTGGCAGACAGAGAGCAAGTTGCCAGCGTAAGTGTTTTGGACATCTGATCAAACAGTCAGACGCCTTAAAGTCTAAGATCAGACGGTTGATTTTCATATTGGATGTCTGATCAGACCATCTGATGCCTATTTTGGCTTTCTAAGTTCTCTACGAAAAGCCTAAGCGATCAGATTTTATTGCGAGGTTTGTAAAATTAAGGTTTTATCGTTGCAACGCACAAAAACTGTTTCACTTTTGAAATTTGTAATATTAGATAGGGAAAGTATCTAGGGTTATCCAAGGAGAACAAATGTTTGCAAAAATCGAGTCTCTGACTTGAAAATAGAAATCACCTTTCTTTTTGGTATTTTTGAATATATATATATATATATTTATGGTTTTGAAATAACGGGGAAATATGCGAAGTTGTTGGCGGAAAAGCGAACTACACCTAATAGGATAAAGTCTAAGTGACAAAAAATTAAGGGAGGCCTAGGGTAATTAGAAAGAGGGAGTGAAAGAATACACTAAAGACAAGCAAATTAAGGAAAAATAATTGCAACAAGAAATTAAGGAAGGCAACTGTTTAACTAAAAGAAGATATCGTCTTACAAGTAGAGGAATGCTTCTACTAATTGAAAACAACAAAATAAAAGCACAATATTCTCCTGATGATGATGATGATGATGATGGAAGGGTCCTTGCTCCAACTTCGGCTGCTCCTATAGTTAAAAAGGATTCCTCCTCCTTCTCCTTGAATTGCTCCTTCAAGGTGTGTCCTCCTCCTGGCAAGCCCTAGATGGGAGTGCCTTGGCTCCTCCACAAGCGAATGGTTTCCACCTCAAAAGCTCCTCCAAGGGTAGGCGTGCACCGCCCTCAAGACCTCCTCCAAAGGTCTTCCTTACCTGGCTTCTCCTCTGGCTGGCTTGGGCACAAGAGAGAATAGAAGAGGGGAAGGCACCAAGTGGACAGAGTGTCCCCTTAATCTTCTTCTTCTTCTCTTGGCCGTGGGCTATAGGGTAGAATATAGGTGGAAAATAATGCAACCAAAGGTTATCTAATGGTGGTGGGTGGTGGTCCTTTTATAAGAGTAGAAGGGGGTTAAGGATAGTTAGTGGATGGAGGGTTAAGACGGATTGTAGAGGGTGGTTAGGAGATCTTAGGGTGGATGATGGGTGGTGCCAAAATGGGGGGATGCATGGCATTTGGCACCAACCCTAGGTGGGGACTGGCGTTAAGGGTTGAAGGTGGTAGGGTTAGGTGGCGTGTAGGACATGTGTAGGGTTAGGATGGTGTTGTAGGGTGGTGGTTGGTGAATGGAGGGTGGTTATAAGGTGGTGCCAAAAGAAGGGATGTATGGAGTGGTGGTTATGGTGGGTTTAAGTGAAGTTGGTTAAGGGAGTGGGTTAGGTGGTGCCACTAGATGAAGGGTTAGGATAGGTTGGAGGGTGGTGTGTAGGGTGTAGATTGGAGGTGGTGTTGGCACCAAATGAAGGGTTGTGGGAGGTGGCTTTTGGCACCAACTAGGGTGTGGTTTAGGGTAGTTAAGGGGGGTTAAGTTTGGCGCCAAAAGAGGGTTTCTAGAAGGGGTTAGGTGGGTGGTAGGGATGGCTTTAGGTGGTGATGTGTAGGGCTTAGGCTCATTTTGGCACCAATATGAAGAGGTGCCTAAGGTGTTTTTGGCTCCAACATGAAGGGGTGTGAGTGGTGGTGGTTAGTGTGGGTTGGCACCAAAAGAGATGGGTTAGGTTAGGGTTAGTTATGGTTAAGGGGGAAGGGTGGACGACCATGGAGCTTCGGTGGTGTTGGGAGCTTATCTAAGCTATCTAAGATAGCTTAGCTAGTAGAGTAGAGGTGGTGGAGCTAGGGTTTCAAGAAGGAGGAGCTGGAGAAAATAATCTGGAGCTGGTGGCTGCTGCAATTGGAGCTGAATCTGCTGAGGCAGCTTCATGGGGAGCTCAACTACTTAGCTAAGCTACCTAGTTCTTATGCTAGTAGCTAGGCTTGGGTAGTTGAGCTAAGTTGAGCTGGTCTTATCCTAGTTGGAGCTAGGTTGAGCTGGAACTTCCTCTGATGAGCACTCCAGAGCTAGCTAAGCTACTAGTTGACAAGTAGTAGCTTAGCTAGCATGGAGTTCAGCTGCCATGAGCTGGGTGGAGCTGGAATGAGATGGGCCTGAGGTAAGATAGACTCCTGTCAACTCAGTTGAGCTAGTTAGAGCTCCCAATAAACTAATGGGAGATGAGATGAGCTAGACTCAACTAAGTTGAGCTGGATCTGAGTTGGCTTGAGCTGGGTTGAGCTACCATTTAGCTAAGATGAGTTGAATGGAGTTGAATGGAGCTAACCCTAATCCAAAGGAGCTGGTATCCAGCCATGATGAGTTGGAATTGGCTGAGTCCTACCTTGATTGAGCTTCCCTTTCACTAGTTGCCTTCAAGAGTGTTAGGGTTTTAGAGATTTGTCAATCTATTTGTCCCTAACACTCCAACAAACATATTAAAAACACAATAAAATATGCAATGCATGCTTAACCTAATCGATGCCTAAATGCAACCCAAAAACCCATTTGCGGAGTAAAATCCTAAGAGCTAGGTTTGTTTTAATGCATAAGAATGATGATAAATTGGCATTTATCACTAAGTATCCTAGGGTTGATTAAGTGTTCCTAGGACTACTATTTAGTTACTTTGGGCTCCTTAACATATTATCTAGGCAAAAGTAAAGGGCAAAGAATAACAAATGAGTACATGAATAAATGTATCTATCCTATTCTTCATCTCCTTCCTTCTTCAAGCTTTCGCTCCAAGCGAAGCTCTTTCTCCTCCACCAAGCTCCTCCAAACTGCCATGGATGAGAGCTTGAGCTCCTTCTTCACACTTGTATCCATTTGTAAATATCCTGAAACTCATAAGCTCAAATTGCAAATGTTAAATAGACAAGTGTCTTGTTATCATCAAAATTAATGATCGTGGTGCCCTTGCACCAACACATGGGCCCATGGGATATGATGCCTTTGAATCTGATTATTGTCTGCAAGATCTTTGACATATGGGGAATTGATTTTATGGGACCCACTCCAGATCTAAAGGCTTCGAGTACATTTACATGTTGTTGACTACGTCTCGAAATGGATCGAAGCTGTACCCACAAGAACGAATGATCATAAAGTTGTTCTCTGGTTCTTTCAGGACAACATCTTTTCCAGATTTGGGGTTCCTAAAGCCATCATCAGCGATGGCGGGTCTCATTACGCGAATGTGCACTTTCAATCCCTGATGAAAAAGTACGGGGTGTTGCATCATATCTCGACTCATTGTAACTCCCAGACCAATGGATTGGTTGAGCTATCCAATTGGGAGATCAAGAAAATCCTTCAGGTCACCGTTTGGCCTGATAGGAAGAATTGGTATAATCGACTTCCGGAAGCCTTGTGGGCCTATAGGATCGCCCATAAGACCTAGCTAGGGATGTCTCCATTTAGGCTTGTGTACGGAAAGGCATGTCACATTCCTATAGAGATGGAGCGTAAGGCCTACTAGGCAGTACAAAACTGCTATCTAGATCTCATGAAGGCTGGAATCCATCGCTGATTGCAAATGAGCAAGATTGAGGAGTTACGCAATGATGCGTACGAGAACTCACATATCTACAAAGAGCGAGTCAAAGCCTTCCATGACAACTACATCTCACGAAAATCATTCCATCTTGGTTAGAAAGTGCTCCTCTTTGATGCCAAGCTCAAGCACTTCCTAGGAAAGCTAAGATCGAAATGGATCTGACCCTTTCTCGTTTGAAGAATTTTCGAAAATTGAGCTGTCGAAAGTAGTGGACTCAGCCTTGACTCAGAACCATTTGTTGTGAATGGTCAAAGACTAAAACCGTTTCTTGAACTCACTGATTCGAATTTGGCTGCGGTATCTTTTGATCTCCATTCTCCATGAGCCACATTATGCCAAGCTGATGGTGTTAAACTTAGTGCTTAACGAGAGGCAACCTGTCATTTTGAAAAAACTCAAAACCCTTTTGACCTACCTCTAAGATGAAGTCATATTGCACTTTAGGGTTCGTCTATTAGAACAGTCGACTCCACCTTTGATATTCGTATCAAAGCTTGAAATCGTCCGCAATAATCTTTCTAACCCATTCGCCACCCACCCAAACTTGCTCTAATGTACGATCTAAGTTGAACTCGACCACCTAATTTACAATAGTACATTGCAAATATTAGGCTTGGGAGGTAGTAAGGTGAAAAACGTTGTGAAATTTGATTCACGGAGGGGTTTCATCAAAAAAAGAAAAAAAAGAGAGGGAGGAAAAATTTTGTGAACTAAATGAAAAATCTTTCTTGAGGAGTAAAAAGAGGAGGAAAGGAAAGACAAAGAAAATGAGTAAACAAAAGAAAAAAAATTGTGTTAGTCCTTGTAATTATGGAACTTATCTAAGTTCTAAGCTGGATAGGATGATGAATTAGGACCTGAAGGGTCAAATCTTAGGAGATAAGTGACGGATACCGACCTTAGGCCTCTTAGGCCTATTCTAGGGCTTAAACACTCACGTATTTGTTAAGATCTAGATTATTCCTCAAGAGGTTGAGGAAAGTGTGAGGCTAATGTATTAAGTCTAAGGCTTAGGGATTATTTGGCCCTGTTGCCTGCCCTTTGGCTTGCGAGACTTGGTAACCTAAGCACCCAAAAATCACACACCAGTTTGGTTTAGTGTGCATAATGAAGTATAATGCTAAAAGTGTTCTATTCTGAAAATGTTTTCTCGAAGATCTGGCTTAGGACCAACTCAAAGACAGAAGTTGATTGGATGAGTTCCCAACGCGGAGAAGAGGAATGAAAAATACTCCCCTCGAAGATGGGTTATAACATGTCATCTCCTCGGTGCTTGTCTTCTAGGATATCTAAATATCCTATTGGGTGCACGTAAGAACCTTGTGCTGGTTCAGGTGCCATGGGCAAGATTATCTCGAAATGTTAATTGCCAGGGCCTGAATTTAGCTACAGAACTCTATAGGCAGCACTATCCCAAAGTGTCGAAAGCTAGGGTTCTGGGGGTTGTCATGGGCAGTGCTATCCCGTAGCATCGAAAGTCAAGGACCCTTCGAGGATTAATAGTGGGGATAAAGAATCCGATACAGATTGTGTTTAGGGCCAATTTGATGTTGGATTTAAGGGAATGTAAAAAGAAAAGAAAGAAAACTCTCACAATAAATACCTCTCTCTTTTTTATAAAAAATGCACTGGCAAACTGAACCTGGACTTGCTACATATATGCATAGGTGCTTTAATCGCTAGGGTTAACGAACCTCTGAGCAGTTTTTGCGAGCCTTAGAAACCGTTGTGGTGGACCCAAGGCTGAGGCTGTAGTCTGGATCTTGGCTAGTACTTGAGTACATCTAGGCCTATTGTTGGTATTTTGATCTAACTTTTAGAGATACGGCTCAGTAAGGCATCCTGACGATTAAAATTTGGCTTAGAGATTTGGTTTGGTCCATAGGATTTTGCTAAGGACTAGCAAAAGTTAGGCATGAGGGTATAATGGAAGCAACATCATTAGTCCTAACTAGATAAAATTAGTCATATTCAAATAACAAATGCTCCTAAATGATCGTTTGAAGATCACAATTCTATACTAAACTGATTTGACAAGAAGACAAGAAAACAGAGTTAATTCTGTTATTTTTACATCCAATCATAAATTTATATTAACCAAGGGGTTAATTATAGGTTAATTCAAGGCCAAATGAACTTAAATATCCAATAAGTGGGCTCACACTGATCAAATCAGGGTTTCACACATTTGGAGGACTAGAATAGTACCAAAAACCTTAATTATCAGCCCCAATTAAATTGAAAGGGCTTTGGTCAAGATAAATTCAATATAAACCTCCCAAAAATCATTAAAAAATATTCTAAGAGGTTTGGTACCTTCACTTTTACCATCTGAACCCATTTTGACCAAGAATAGAGATTCAGACGGGAATTTACCTTGATTTGGGCTTCTATGTAATTTAAATAGTCAAATGTGGTCAAAACTCAAATCTAAGCTCACCATTAGATTCCTTGGGTCTAAATTAGCTTAATGCCAAAATTTGGGCCCAATCATAGTCCATCTTGACCTAGTTTTCATATTAGCCCTTAAAATCTCTATTATTACACAACACCCCTATGTTTTATATTTTCTTACATATAAGCCCCTAACTTCTTTGTATTCTTCATAGAAAGCCCCTCGCCACCTACAACTCCTACTTTAGTGGTCAAACCCATACAACCGACCTTTGACTGTGGATTTCTCCTTCCAATCAAGACTAAATCCCTCCAAATTTAGAGGGATTGGTCAGGAAGAGATCCTCTTCCATCTGAAATGGATCCCAAGTCTTAACTCGAAGGGGAATGCTCAAGTGAACTCGATATTTATTGGGATTTTTAGTTGCCAAATCCTCTAGGAATCTCGCAAAATTTGAGCAATTGAAGGCCTCAAGCACCTCTATTTATGCTCTACATCATTTCCTTGACTTCCTCAGCCAAGTTTAGGCCGAGAATCACCTTCCTCCTCCTCCGGCTTGGCTCTGGCGACTCCACTCGACGTCCCTCCTCTGGTCGTCCAACTACCAACTTGGATGGTCCACCATCTTCCTCTCTCTCTTCCTCTCCTTGCTAGTCAAAGTAGGGGCTTCCTCCTCCTTCGTTGTTGCCGTTCTCCCTAACCGGAGTTCCTCGTCTTCCTTGCATTCGGCTGGTCAACGTCGGATGTGCCTCACCTTCTCCTCCCTCGATAAGCCCCCTAACCTCTCTTTCTCATCCTCTAGAGTCTTTCTTCACCCTTAGTTCTTAAGTTCACACACTGCCAACATTGATTCACCTCCATCTTCTCCACCTCTCGCGGGAGCTTTGGTGAGCTAGCGTAGCTCCACAGTATGACAAACCACAAACCACTGCTACCACAACCATCCACAAGTTCCAGCGACCAAAAGCCCTAAGTTTATTGGGGGATTTGGCCACTGAAACCCATCCTTGAATAACCCATCACTCCGCCATCTCCGTCCAACCACCTCACACCTCCACTTACCCAATTAACATCTCCACCATCGTCATCATCATCCACCGCCGTCAACCGTTCTCCGCCCTCACTTCCACCACCAGTTGACACGAAACCACCTTACGAATCCTTCTGGGCTCTTGATTGAAGGAGAAAGAGGTAGAAACTGCATCAATTGGACGAGAATGCCTCAACTGTAGCAATTGAAGAACGAGCTCCATCTTAGTCACACATCGGTGGCAGATAAATCGAATTTTGGTTCATAACATTCTTCATGCGCTATCATCTCACCCAAGGAATGGGGGTTGGGTCCCCTTTACACGAGCCATGCACTCCTCGCCCATGTCGACACGCATGCGGGACTGGTCCCTGATCCGGATCTGATTACCTGGTTACCTGAATACATAGAGAGAGAGGGGTTTTCTGAGGGAAGGGGGGGTTTTGCCTTAGGAAACGTGCCTAAACACTTAGACGAATTTGGGAGGTTTGTGCTGAGACTTTAAGCCATCTAAGGCTTCTCTCTAATATCTTACTTGGGAAATTTGAGGTTACTATTGGCTTTAAGATCTGATTGGAAATTGTACCTAACTGTTGAGAGTAATTGGTGGTTTCAACCACCACTTTTTATGCTCTTTTTTATATTTTTGTTCTGAGATACAATTTGAGTACTTATTGATTATTCATTACATATTATACTTATGATTTATTGTTGTGCTCATTGCTTATCATTTAATTAGTTGATTGAATTGCAATATTTGCTCCCTGCGAACAACCTCAAAACTTACGATTTTTTGAGCAATTACAAATTTTAAATGTCAATTTGATTTTCATCACTATACTATGACGTGTTTTTCTAAACTACGATAAATTTCGAACCAACAGGTGGAGTCAATTTTTGAAAATTCATTCTTCCCTCAATTTTCTTTTGGTTTATCTACACTTGGTCAAGCCTCTGAGCAATCATCTGGATGTCTTCTTGGGTGACAGGAATAGATTGAGTGTGAGTGCCTATCTCATGAACACCTATTTGTAGGTTGGTGTTTCTACCAAAGGTGCTCATGGAAGAATATTAAATGAATTCTTACTCATTTCCTCGAATAGTTGATAGGCACTTTCGACATCCTTGTTTAAGAAATTCCCACCTCAAGAAGCATGAACAAATCTTCTTAATTGATCGTCAATTCCATGATAGAAGATTTGCACAAGTTGCCATAAGGGCACCTCGTGATGTGGGAAACTCCTTAGAAGCTCTTGAAATCTTTCCCAGGCTTCATGCAGAGTTTGTTGGAAGGTCGTAATAGATCGGCAAAGGGCATTGGTATGACCTCTAGGAAAACTTTTTTAGAAATGCAGTTTTAAATTAGGGCTAGGTGGTGATTGGTCTACCTACAGTCCTGAACCAGTAAGCGACCTTATCCTTTCAAGTCAAGGGAAAGAGTTTCATAAGCCACATATCTTCTGTAAATTGCAGGAACATGTAGTTTGGGTAAGGACAGTGAGCTCCTCTAGGCGGCTAAAATGGTCTTCCTTGGGTAGGCCATGGAAATGTTTAATTAAGTTCAAGATAGCAGGCTTGATCTCAAAATCTCCCTCAGGTAGAAGGATCATAGAAATCCTTCAAAGGGATGACAGGTTCCTCAGGGGGTGATGGATTTTGCTTTTGGTTGGCTAGGTTTGTCATAGTCCTATCCAACTGTTGTTGATTTGATTGGAATTGAGCAAGTTGCTCAACCATCATGAGTAGGGGATTTTTGTTCTTAGGGTTTGGCATCTCAGGATTAGGAAGATGAAGGTTAGGGATGGCAATGTCAGGTTGCGTGTTATGGTTATGGGGTTTAGCTTTAGGTTGTTGCGAATAAGAGAGGTGGAGGTGGAATTGTTTTTGGACTTGTTTTGAGTGTTTTCCGTTATTTTTGAAATTGAAGAAGAATGCAAGAAAGATAAAGATCTTTTTGTGCGGCGGATAGAATCAATTAGTCCCTCCAAGTGTAGTTTTTGGGATCGACGCCCGTGGATACACTTTTAAGAAGAGCAGGGGAGGAGAGAAGGGAAGAGATGAGAGAAATTTGTGTGCACCCAAGTAAGAAAAATCTAAGCCTTAAGGTTGACTCCTTAAAACCTAAGACTTGGTTACTTCTATACTAAAAAATTAACAATTGGCTACCCTTCCCTCAATCAACCTAGCCAAGATGTTAAGGGGGGGATTGAGCCTATGCATGTCCAAGGAAAAGCACTGAGGGCTTGTATGTCCAAGGAAAGTGTTTGGCTAGAAGGTTAGCCTCCATAAGAGTTTTTGTTATGTTGGAAAAAATTTTCCCAATGGTAGACTTCCCCGCCTTCTTTCCATTATGGGATACCAAAATTGCTCCTTTCCTTACACGTATCTTGGTTGTCCCATCTTCTCTAGTCGAGCTAAAATCTCCTACTTCTCTAATATTATTGACAAGGTCCAATCCAAATTAGTGGGTCGGAAAGCTAATCTCCTTTCAGTTGCTGCCAGACTTCTCCTGATCAAACATGTGCTCACCTCTGTCCTGATACATATCATGGTTGTTCTTGATGTTCCATCTTCCATGATTCAAAAAATGAATTCTATCTTTGCTAGTTTCTTCTGGGGGAACGTGAGGGATGACTCACACCATTATTAGATTTCCTGGAACAAAATTACCTCCCCTCAGAGCTCGGGGGGATATGGCATTAGGAATTTGTCTCATTTCATTAAAGCCTTGAGAATGAAGAGGGTCTGGAATATTATTCACGATGATTCTATCTTTTCTACCCTTGTTTGTGATCTTTGGAGAAATGGCAGCTTCTCTACTCTCCCTTCGAGATTTTGTGCTCTATACCATGCCTATGAGGATATGAAACCTTTTAGTAGATGGGAGATTCATAAGGGAAATGTGGATTTCTGGTTTGATATATGGGTTGGTAATTCTTCCCTTAGGAATTTCATTCCTGAGGGTATTCACGTTCAACGTATCCCTATCAAGGAGATCATTTCTAGTTTTAATTCCAACCCCCTAAGAGACTACATACCTCATCACTTGCGGGAAAATATTGATCATACCTCGATTGATGCAACTAAGGATAGACCTATTTGGACTCCACAGTCCTTTGGATCTTTCTCTGTTTCCTCGACATATCATTTGTATTCTGGGAGTGTTGTCGAGAAACCTATCTTCAAAAACTTATGGAGCCTCAAGCTTTCGCTTCGGATGTCCCTTTGCATCTGGTGGGTTCTATCTCAGAGACTACCCACAGATGACAATATTTGTAAACTTGGCTTCCTGCAGGTCTCCAAGTGTTCTTGCTGCCCCCGGAATCCTTCTATTGAGACGTCCATGCATATTTTCTCTCACTGCGAGCTTGTCCTAAGGATTTCTAAATGGGTGTTTCAAAAAAAATTTCTTTTCTCCTATTGACCCTGCCCTTTTCTTCTCCATTATGGAGGCTCACTCCTCTCATAGAAGGGGAAATATCATCAAAGCCATGATTTGTTTTATTTGGTATTATGTTTGGTAGGTGAGGAACAAAATTCGTCATGATAATTTTAATTGGAATGGTCTTGATGGTTTCTTCAGCATGGTTGGCTTACTTTTCAAATGTCTATCTAGATTGAGGATTAGCAGCCCAAAAATATGGCCCTCTCTTGGACTTGCCCCAATTTTGGATTTAAGATTAATTTGGCTATTAAGTCTGATAATCTTAATTCAATACTGGGATGGGTTATCAAGGATCATGTTGGGAATTTTATCTATGGGACCTCTTGCAAAACTCCCTTCATTCCCAAGGAAGTGGGAATTCTTAGAGCCCTTCACCATGCTTTGTCCGTTCCTTTGGTCAATTTTCCCCTACAGGTTGAAGTGGACTCTACTCTCTTATACTACTTGTGGAATGGTAAGATTCAGGTAGCATGGAAAGCTTCCAGGGATTTTAATTGCATTTTGGAAAGGAAAAATCAAATTCAATCTTTTGCTTATGTTCATTATGCAGTCAACTTTTTGGCTTCTAAGCTTGCAGAGCATGCTGACGATGATTCGAGGTTCTATAGAGAAATATCCGATCTTCCACAAAGACTTAGAGGCATTTATCAGTTGGACAAAATTCAATTTCCGTATATCAACTTTTGATTTTCTTTTTTCTTTTATGGAGACTTTGTTTTGATGTACTAAGCCATAAGTCATAATTCCTCTTTTTGTTGTATTGGCAAGTTTTGGCTTAGTCCTCCTATCTTTGATTACCTTTAGGGACTAGGGGTTGATTAATATTTACTCCCATTTTTGTTAAAAAAAGAAGGTTGGTGTTTTCTTTTTATATTAAATTTAATGAACTTAAAAGATTGGATGGTAATTTCCTTTATCTTAAGATCATTAATTAAAATTGTATGATGTGTGAACATGCTTAACTAAGCTTAAGCTTTTATTAACCTTCACTACTAATATTAAATAATTAGTATACATTTTTTTTTACACAATGCAAATTATTAATATTAATGATAGAAAATGAAAGAAATAGGAGGGAATGGAAAAAATATGCAGAAGATGATTAGAGACTTTTACCTCACAGAAATCTAAAGGCAAAGCAACCTGTAACAACATCTAAAAATCACCTTCCTTATTGCACAAGAACACATTACACTTTCTCAAACATAGAGTAAAGATGGGGTTCACATTAGGGTTAGAAGAAAGAGTCAAGAAGGGGAATGCATTAGATTAGGGTTCGAACAAAGTGTGAAGAAGAGGACTACAAACAGGGCCCCTTTTGTAGAATCAAAGGAATCAAAAGCCATCAATGCATCCAACAACAAACAAAAAGAGTACAACATATCATAAAAGCAATCTTAGACCATGCATTCACGAGAATTGCAGCAAGATTTGCGCATGAACAAAGCAAAGCTGAAGCCACATCAAGTCCAAGCAAGGA
Organism: Thalassia testudinum; assembly: GCA_037157565.1. Classification (NCBI taxonomy): domain Eukaryota; kingdom Viridiplantae; phylum Streptophyta; class Magnoliopsida; order Alismatales; family Hydrocharitaceae; genus Thalassia; species Thalassia testudinum. Next base: position 4,043,929 of record JAZHRO010000007.1, read on the forward strand.
ACCTCACCAATGGAGGTGCACCTTGGGGTAAAGGGATGAGAGAAGTAATGGTCATCTAATCTTTCTCCCAGCTAACATCGCCCTCAAAACAAAAGTCAGCATAGGTGAGTGAAGGAGAGGACATGAAGGCTGTAGCAAATGCAACGTGCCAAAGCCTTACAAAGGTGCGAATAGGGAATCAGCTGCGTAGGGTTTGCAATCGGTGGAAGATGAACAGGCACAGACGAGGTCATCTTCAAAAGAGGGCAGAAACTACAAGAGGGATAAGTTTGGAGGTTAAGTCGAGGGATAACTTATCCTCCCCTCAAACTTGGACTATACTAACATAGTTTGAAGCCCTTATGAGACAATAACTTATTCCCCACCATAAATATACGTTACAACACCCCCCCCTCCCCCCTAAAAGGAGATATCCCTCGTTGTAAATCAAGCTTAAGATAGTGGATGAGTGAAAAACTGTAGAGGAAGAGGTGGAAGGAGGGTAAGGGAGGAAAAGATAAATTTAAGATTATTTTTTCTTAGGTCTGCCACTATTATCTTTAATAATGTTAATTAACAAATAACAATTATGTATTACGAAGTTTTTTTACCGGATATTTAAGTTAATACCACAAACATGATTGAAGTACTTATTTTTGAAGGTTTATATGTAATGACATTTGTATAAAAAAAATATCAATAAGAATATAATAATCCGTGGAAGTAGATCATGCATCTAGTGAATCTCCTCTCCCCGTCAGGTCTTCTCTACCCCATCTATACCATCAGTAGATGGAAATTATAGGACATCAACCAGTGGACAGTAACAGATGTAACGGAAAGATAAAGCGAAGGTCTTCTTGCATGTCACTTCAACAAATGCACCATTGCGTGTCATGTCAACAAATTCTTTATCATTTCAAGAAAAAATAAAAAAGAGCAACAAACTCCTGATGCAGCTCTCGGGGGGGAACTATCTCCCTCCAAAAGCTAGCATTTTGTATTGGCGAATTAATCTCCTATTCTTCGTGCTCCTATGATAGTTCCTCTTTTTCTCTCCTTATTTCACCTAACACTAAATCTAGAATTAGCAATTCCTCACTATATCAAGCACCCATCTTATGTTAGACCAAGGAATAAATCCTATTTATTATTCTACCAGGTGATAATCCCACATATTGGATTTATTCCAACTCTCCCCCACACACGTCAACATTGCTTGTTGTTATTCCTCTCATTCAATCAGATGTTCAATCATACAAAGAATAATCTTCTTCCCGTGCTAATCAAACAAGAAATGGGATTGCACAACTTGAACAAGAGTTTAATTCCATATTTAGAAGGGAAGGAATGGAGGGAAAAAGAGAGAGAGAAAGTCCCGGAAAATCAGCTATTCCAAGATTGGGTGGTATTTATATTAGTGAAAATATACAAAAACGCATTATGCTGACACATTTTGCAACGCGTCGGTCTGGTACACTGATTTACACTAGTATAAAATGATTTTAGATGATTTTACACCGGTGCAAAATGATCATAGAGTGATTTTGCATTAATGCAAAGTGATTCTCGGTGATCTTACACCTATGCAAAATGGTCATCGAGTGATTTGCAAAATGATCATGGAGTAAATTTACACCAATGCAAAGTGATTTTAGATAATTTTGTATCGATGTAAAATGATTGATAGTAATTTTGCACTGATGCGCCACGTAAGCATGTTGCAAAACGCATCAATTTTTATGTTTCGTTACCAAAGTCCTTTAGGTTATTTGAATAGAGGACAGGGTGGCGAAGAAATGAACAGCTGAACAAAGAGCCCTTTTATTCCAAAACTACAACCCTGTAGACTTCACTTACCAAGATGAGAAAGGCAAATAACAGTCAGTATAGGTGAAAAAATTACACAAGGTAAAGATAACATACACATGCATAACAATGGTGAGGACAATACGACAACAGCACAAGAGTTAGGTAACAATTTATAGGAAGAAAAAAGAAAGAGTTGCACACAATGTAATCAAGTTCATCCAATTAGGTAGATATCTGAGCAACTGCACCATACACATTTGACATTTTGGTAGATGGAATACCTTAGTAGAAGGATTAAAGGGGAAAAAAAAAGAAAAAAAAATCCCATAGTAGATCCCGAAGGAATGAAGCAATTGATGCTCGCTTGAGCTTGGATAGCAGGGCAAAGGCAAGGGGCTCGTGGAGCGAGAGACACGAGATTCTCTTCTTTTTTTCTGCATCCATGCCTAGACGTGAAAAATGCTGAAAAGTGTGGTTTGATACCTGCCCACTGCCTCTTCTGCTTTATCGGGGGCATTATTTGTATTAATTAAGGAGTGCAGTCGTACAACTCTTTGACTCGCCTTTGCACCAATAGCTCGTCGTGCACACACTTGGATATAGGATACAAATAGATCTTCAACTCAGAGTATATATATATTTAACTCATATCTTCCTTTCCTTGACAAGGAGATATATCTTTTCAAGGATTGCAAGTAGTGGAGCAACAAAGGCAACATTGTGGCAATATTTGTTTCCCGTGCTAAGGGAGTTAACTCAGCAAGTTACCCCACTCGCTTTAAATCAACGGAAGGCGAGTTGAGGCGGTGCAAGTTTATTTCATCAAGAGTGCAGAAAAAACTTAACCCACAAAGTTACTCCACTCACGGAGAAGTTAACCCGATGCCCTTCATTAACTCACACCCCTTCATCACGCGGTCATCGTGGCCAATGGGTACCCCCCTGAGGGCGATTGTGAATGTGTCTAGAGCTATTGATTGTGGTTGTCGTGCAGCGATGGTGGAGGAATCGGTCGATGTGGTCGGCGGTGTCGTTGTTATAAGATATGCCTCATTTTTTTACTTTGTTGATTAGGGTTTCATAGTCTAATTCATTGCCAAGATCTTGAATGTGATTAGAGTTTGTGATTTAGAAGTCTTTTTTTTTTTATTTTGTTGATTATGTTATGTGTACCCCTCTTTTGATTGGTTTAGTTGAAATTGGTATTCGTCGATGGAGAAGACAATTGGTTTTCTAAGTTGTGGTGTAGATTTGCTTTGCCGACTAAGGTTGGGAGGGGTTGTTGTCTTCCACTGATCTTCTGTTGGTCCTCACGCTGTGCTTTTGCGATTAGAGTTTCACAATCAAGGTTGGGTGTAAGGGTCTTTAGGATGACTTTTTACCATTGCCATTTCTCAACTTTATTTGTGGTGCCTTTATAGGCAATGTCCGGCTTTCAGAAATGTTTTCATAGTGGTGTTTACTTTACAACAAGATATCTTTTGTGGTATGGTAGATGGTCCTTATGCGTGATTAAATCTGGTGGTTGTGATGTTCAGTCCCTTCGTAAAGGCTACTACTACTTGATGTCTCTTCTTGTGACATTATTGGCTACTTATCTTCCACCTAAACCTTAAATTCTACACTTTAAGATGAAAAATCATTTCTCATAGATGAAACTAATTTCCATAAACCTAAATCCTAAATACAAACTCATAGATCAAAATCACTTTACACCGATACAAAATCACCAAATCACCTTTAAAATAATTTCACTAATGTAAAAATGAGATTACACATATACAATAATACCTTATAATAATTTATCATAAATGCAAAATTACTCATAATAATTTATCATCAATGCAAGTAATTTATCACATTTACATTTAATTCAAAGTGATGTGACTTTTTTCAAAAAGCGATAAAACCCACCTCGTAACAACTTACCTTATTTTATTTCTTTACATTAAAAATCAATTAAATAAAATCCACATTCACATCACCATACATCACTTTTGGCATCACTTTTGACATCATTTTTTACATTTCTCTACATTTTGATCATACACAAACATAACCAAATAAACCCAAAATTATAACCAAGGGATTGATATATTGCTAATCTCTCAATTTAGAGATCGTGGGATCAGATACTGCCCATTGTATTTGACATTCTAAAAAAAACCAAAGCAAAACAAATATTTACAAGATGTTTTATGGTTATTCTGCAAAATTCTGTTCGTCAAAAAGGAGAGATGTAAGTTTTAATCTAATCCTTAAAGACTTGAGACATGCATGCTTCCTTTCATTAAAAGAAAAAAAAAAACTATCATCCAAGAGTAATCTCTAATGAAATATACCCATATCAATAATGCTAATTTTTTGAGATTAATAGAGCAACATAATTGATGCCATCCATCCCCATAAAATCCTCCCTGTACAGATGCTGGATTCGAATCCCCCGGAAGTGCATACGTGTATAAGCTTGTGATGTCGTGTGGTGACAATCTATATCCAACCACTCAACACCACAGAGTAGCTATAGCTATGATCATGAAGTTGTTCCATGGCAAATGAGAAATTAGAGACCTTTGTTTCAAAAAAAATAATAATAATGCTAATTTTTCTATCGGAATTCACCCACTCAATGAGTGTGTTGACAACTAGTTTATTAATTAAGCTCGTGATGGGTAAAGAATCGAGCATGACCTGAGACCTTCACCGTAAACCTTGATCAACCACTCCAAAACAAATGAACAAGAAAAAAATTCTACAAGCCTTGCTTGTTTAACAATGTCCACATCCATGATGCATGCCAAGCCATTTATTATATCAAACCAAACATTCCAATCAACCAAAAATAAAGCATACAAAACATTCAACTATCAGACATGACAAGCCTCTGCAGCATACTTCTATAGCTACCGACAGAAGAGTGCATTATGAGTAATCTCAGCACTGCAAAAGATATCACGTCTGAGCAGTAGAATGTGTATATACAGGAAATGGCATGCCACTGATCTCCGACTGCGGCCATGTCGTCACACACTCTGCATAGAATGTGCCTCGTTTACATCTTCAAACATGTCCCAGTCATCCTCAGAGGCAACCTTGTGGTCATCCTTTGAAGCAACTGATTCAACACCAACCCTGTGATTGCCTGTTGAAGTAACCAATTCAACACCAATATCACACTCTTTGATAGACTTTGAATCTTGTCGTTCTGAAATCAAGACTGGCACATCATCCCTAACAGGAGGTCCTGCAGGCTCGCCAGACTCAGCTTCCAGATTAGAAAAACCAGAAACTGAAGTCCTGGTAAACCCTCCAGAATATTTGAGGCCACCAAGGGATATGTGCTTGTCAACTCTCTCCTTCAAGGAGCGAACATCTTCACATATAACACCTATCTCACCCCTGCAGTTTACATCAAGACATAATCAAGACCACAGCTCAATAACAAAACTCTAAAACGGCAATGTACTACAACCTCATCATTGCATGAAAACACTAATCAGTTGCCTTCTGATATAAAAGTTGAGCTTTAACATCACAAACCTACAGCTCAGAAGACCTGGTATCCGCACATTAATGCTTCTTAATTGGGAAGAACTCCCAACTATGAAAAAACTGTTTCAGATTGGCGTTTCAATGTGTATGACTAAATCTTTTGGATATTCTCCATCTCAACTGCCTTGGTATCAGAATCAACCAAGCTGGCCATGCAAATGATACTGTTTCTGAAAGAACTGTAGTAAGTATTTGTAAAGGTTCATAGGGAGGGCACTCAAAAGAGAATAGACCCCTAGTAAGTAGTATCTAGAGTCAAGCCATCTTCAACATGGAGGCATTTCCAAATGCCTTTTAGGCAGAAAGGACGTAATACAGAATGCCGATTGACAAGGCCCTCAGATCTAGTTATTCTTACTCACTGCCGGCATTCCCCCTATGCAAAAGCCCATGATCTCAAATGTGTTTGTTTTGTGAACTATATAAGAAATTGAGCAAGAAGGCTTAGTATGTTCTTTAGACTTCAAGCAAGAGAGTGGATGATTCGCTTGCACTCTTTTGAAGGATTCTCATCAAAGATGACTGTACTAGAGGTGAACAGGTTGGTGTCAAAATATGGGGTTTTCTCCACTAGTTTTTAAAAGGCTTCATAGGAAGTAGAAACATTGATGCATCATAAAGTCAATTGGACAAGCACATCCCCCAAATACCAGAACCTCAGGCTCGAGACATGGGATTCAAAGTACCTTTTAAGGCACAATAAGTTGAAAATTAGTCTCATGTCTAAAGACGCAAAGAACAATAAGTAATTTTAAATGGTTGGACCTCTCCTCACTGCCAATTGTTTTTGAGTTGGACAATCTTACAGCACAACCAAGCAACAGAGATTCAAAGACCAAGATGCAATAGCTAGGTCACCCATTTGACTAGTCCGTATCTTCAACCAAAGAAGACCAATGTATGAGGACAAATGGAGAAGACAGTCCCAGTTCTAAAGATGTAACAATGTATAGTACTTTATAAATGGTTGGCCATTCCACACAGTGCCAAATTGTTTTGACTTGGATGCTCCCACGAAGAGAGAATCTCAGTTAAGGGCATAGACAATCAGCGCTTAGTGCAGCATGATGAGGTCATGGAAAAGAACTTCTATCCAATATACAGGGAAGCCCGTTAATGCTGACATGCAGTTACCAATCAACTATATTGAGGAAAAGGCAGCCTTTTGTTCATTATGGTCAGTCTGAAATTATGCCATGCAAATTCTCTAAGTAATGCTGGGCGTAGTCTTCATATTTTTGTGCTGTATTTTGATTGAAATAGAATAATCTACTTTGGTTCCAGGAAAGGTTTTGCTACAACAGTACCACATTTGTGGCACCGAGAGCTGTCTTAGAATCATAATGGCAGATATGTCACTAGGTTTTGATACTCATAACATTGTCAGATTTTTTATGAAACGAAAAGTCAAAATGAGAGACTGATGATTTGGACATCCATATGAATGCTCATGGGTGTCCATGGCCAAGGTTGTGACAAATTAGATGATGTTGGACCTTATAGGAGGGGGTTGGGGTAGATCTACAAATGTAAGAAATGAATTACTTATTTTGAGCTAAGTGCAGAAATGAACCAAGATAAATCCCAATGGAGGTGAAAAATCCATGTATTTGCTCCACTTAGTTTGGGAGGCTAGATTTGAATCTTACTTTTGGAATTTGGTCGACTTCTTAAAGAGTTTGATCACCATCAACATGATAGGAATCCAATCCAACTTCCAACATAGCAAATGCATGACTTGAACATCGCTCACTTACAGAAATGAAACTGTCAAGTCAGCTCCCTGATGGTTTTGGGATAAATGTGATTCTACTAGAACCATTCCATTTAAAAGGAAGTGACATAACATATTTACTTAATGCAAGAAAAACTCCAACCATGTAAAGGTAAAAAAGGACCAAGCATGACAAAGTGGAAAATAATAGAAAACTTACTGTAACATATCGACTATTCGGCCACGATCCACCAAAAATTCTCTCAACTGCAAAACAGAAATAAGTTTCTTAATTATGAGCTAAAAAACTACTGAAAGACAGTTATTGGAACCTTTTCTCAAAAAAGACTGATATACATTGGAGTTTTCTTCAGCTTCTTGCTTCAGTCTCTCGGACTCCTCAACCACCTTGTCCATTATGATTTCCTGTTCAGTTAGTTCACCGAGAGCATTGTCCTCTTTCTCAAGTATTACTTTCTCAGCTGCCATTTTCTCTGCCTCAGCGGTTGCTAGTCGAGCCTCAAGAGTTTTACGGATCTAACATGAAACACAACATTGTCAATAAGCCTCAGGCAAGAAGTACAGTGATTTGATAACTTGCAATAGATAAATGGAAATCATATGTTAATTGCTAGGATAAGCATTTATATTTCACTATAATCAATTATCAGATCTTAATTTTACAAAACAAACTATAGCAACCATTTTGGTGGTCTGACAATGCAAACTAATTTGTGAAGTTTCAGAAATCATACAACAAACACCACATAATCGATGCAGCTTCTCTTCCAGAAAGGATGTGAATACTACTCGAGATTGGTTTCATTTTGAATAAAATATGGGATTATATGATCAGATATGTTTCATTTCAATTTGACTATGATTTTGAAATGTGCTTTGTATATGTTGACATTTTTGTTATTCATTATGCACATTAATATATGAGCAATTTCGATAGCTGCACTCATCGTGAAAATACCAAGTCCTTTTTGTTGTGCAATTACAGTGGTTTCACATGAAAAGAAGACTATTTTGGCAATATACATATAATATCAATCATTGATTCAGCAACTCACCCAATTCAATGGTCCAAAATCCCTCCATCTTCCTCCCTAACCCTCCATTCCCTTCTCCCTCCTACACACCAGCCATTGTTATAGCCTACAGATCAAGCATCCACCACATGAGTCCTTCAAGTAGTAACTCAAAAGCTCTCTCTCCTAGTCCTATTGATCAATGCTCCTCTCCTTTGAAACAAACAAGGAATTTTAGCTTTCACTTTTAGGATAGCGTCATCTTTGAGAAGTTTGCAATAACCATTAGGAAAAAATGGTCTTTCCCCTCTAGTAAGGGCATTTTTTGCTTATAGTTTATGTGATATCCGCCTTACAATTCATTTTCATGGCATAGGATCTTTTTGGGGGAGTTTTCCACTGGTTTAGAGGTTCTGATTTGTGCTAAGGATGGCCTCCCTCGACTAGTCTCAAGTGACATCAAAATCGATGGAGACAAGGGTCTATAAGAACCTGTTCTTTGGTTCTATGTTCAAGCTTGATGGAACCAATTATGCTCAGTGGCCACAGGCATTCATGATGACTGTTGAAGGACAAGGAAAAAAGCATATTCTCATAGAACTGGAACCCAAGGAGAAGATGGGCAAGTATGTGACATGAAAAATGGATAATGCCATAGTGCATATTTGAATGATGGGCAGTGTTTATTCCCTACATTGGCAACAAAATTATGTATTATAGAATGACAAAAGAGATGCGGGATAGTCTTAAAGTCGTACTTGCATGAGGAGAGCTTCAATCATGTTGCTTTGTCTGCTCTGACTAGTGGTACACGTGACTCAGATTGGTTTGCCTTAAGTGCTTTAAATGCTGGTGGCATGCCATCGATATGGCCTTTTTTGGGATAAGGACATATCAACACAATGCGTCAAAATACACAGGTATTGACGAAAGTTTGCCATGTACCAATCAATTCTACCCATATCAAGGGTCTTCGTTATAATTTTTATTTCATTTCACCGATATTTATTGCCAGTGTGGCATTAAGTCCCCATGTCGCATCTTCTATTGTTGTCGTCCGTCGGTGCTGTTGGCTGTTGGTGATTGTTGTTGCTGCTACTAGGTGATGTTGTTGGTTGCTTGAGCCTTAATCTTGTTGTCTCCAAGCCATGCTCCATTCAAATCTCTGTCTAGATCTATGGATCTCCAAGTCCATCCGCTTCTCAAGCTTCATATGCTGGGAAGGTATATTATCATCTCCTTTTCCTCTATTGAAAATCCCCCACCAACGAGAACTGAAGCACAAAATCAAGAGATCCCACTGTCAGATACCAAGGTGCCTCTTTCTCCAGAGGTGGTGGATCCACTGGAGGTGGAGGCAACCTCAGGGACAAGGTCAATCTCCTCCGACAAGAACCCTTTCAATGCCCTACACCTTTGCAAACCAAATAAACAATGAGATCATGACAAACCTTAGAAATATGACCTCTAGTCTTGCATCTATACCAGACAATTACACGAGGCCATCTCATGGAGACCCACACACCACCACCTATCTCCTCACACTCCCTCACGACCCCATTCATCCCTCACCCACTCCCTCGTCTTTTGTCAGAAAATTCTGGAACTAGATTTTTATTAAATAAGAATGAATCAAGAAGGGTTGGTTGTTGTTGCTATTGAAATTTGTTATTTTAGGAGTCTTAGTGCATTAGCATTTGTCTTTTTCCTTTTTGGGTCAAGAACCACTCTTATAAAAAGGGAACAAGTCTTTGTAAAATTGAGAAATACAAAAAAGACTTTTACCGAATCTCTCTCTATCTCTCTCTCTTTCTCTCAATCTCTCAACAACTTCACGTGGTCCCCATCCTTTCATCTCTTTTTTTTCTCTCCTCTCTATTCCTTCTCTCCCCTTCTCCTTCTTCTTTGGCTGCAGCACCAAATCACCACCACCTCCAACAATCCACCACCACCACCCTCAATTCCTCCCCTCTGGGAATCCAACAGCCACCATTCCCATCCAAACCCCCCAACCAACTGCCACTCCCATCCAGACACCCCAACCAGCCGCCCATCGCATCATCGGGCCTCCCCTGCCTCCTACTATGCAACACCAGTTACCCTACCTCACTGAACTTCCCTCCAACAGCCATGACCACCACTACCAGCCCCTAAATCAACTCCTGCTACTGTCTCTTCCCTTTGACTGTGCTCCTCCAATCATCCACGAACCCACGCAGGCCATGCAAACAGTACCACCTCAGCCTAAATCTCCCTACCAAAATCCACGCTCTGGCTCAACATCCCTTCTCACTCAAATGCCCCAACTCAGGCACTACGCCCACCCGCATCAAACTCAGGCACCACAGCTTCAGCCACCAGCTTCCTACCAAGAATCTCACTCGATTCCTCTGGCAGATTATTGGTCCCCATCTACTTCTTTTTTGCAATATTTCATCATCAAATAGTTATTGTATTTTAGGAAGGAGACACCAATGGAAAAAGAATATATATATATATATATATATATATATATATATATATATATATGGAGTTTCCCCTTTCATCAAATTAAAAAAAATATATTATATTTATTTGGGCACTCCAATCTAAATCCACTGGCCTAGGATTACTTTGAGATCCACTCATAAGGCTGTTGTGCCTAGTTAAATCAAGAAATATATAAAAGATCAAAGTGCTGTCAAGGCACTCACCTATGCATGCCTAGGCACTAGCCTGAGGTGAGGCAAGGCCCTAACGCCTTAACAGCCATCAGGTGAGATGTTTTTCCTTGGGCGATGCCTAGGTGAGCGCCTGAGGTCAAGGCGCTGGGGTGAGTGCCTGCGTGAAAACCCATCTAACCCTATGCACTACCCAATTACCCACGTATCTAACCCAAATACCCAATACCACTAACCCAATAAATAAAAACAAGCTTTGTAAAACCCAAAACCCTTCATATGCAATAAAACCCTACCCAATCTCCATTCTTTCCTCCCTTCAATCGCCACCATCTTCGATCCATTCTCCATTGCCAGTCAGTCCTAGAGCTCGCCGCTCGATGCTCGCCACCGCTCAAACCTCGCCTCCATCGCCACCACTGTAGGAGGCAATCTTTGTAAGAGCTCTCCTCCTCATCCTCCTCCCTAAGTTCTTTATCTCAAGCTCCCATCGCCCCCATCGCCATCGCTGCAGGAGTGCGACTATTTTTTTTTTTTTCTCTATCTCAAGCTCGACTATTTGGTATCTCTAAGCTTGACTTTTTTGTTTTTGACCCTATTTTGTTTGGCGCCCCTCAAGTGTGACTTCTAATCATTTTTTCCACACTGATTGTATTTCTATTTTTATCTCATTTAAGTGATTCCAACAACCCAAAATGGGTTACTCATTTCATTTTAGTCGTTTCAATAACCCAATGATTTCATTCAAATGGGTTATTGTGATGTCATTTATTTCAAATGGAATACAAGCAAATAATTTCAAATTGATTTCATTCAAATTGACATCCTACCATTTTATTTTAGTTTTTGTATTGATCTAATAATAAAATAATGATTTAGATTATCCTAAATGGTTTCAAGTGGGGATGATGCATTTTCTACGAAGATTGGAAAAAGAGATCCTGCTTAAAAGTATAATTTTTTAAAGGATTAAAATGACAATTTTTTTGTGGAAAGACCACAAAAGGTAGAATATATCGAGCCAAACAACATCAAGTTGAATCACACGAATGAATCAGCTTGTCAGAAATGTCCTCCAGAGGTGGAGGAATTAAAAAATTACATGTCTGAGAGAAAGACACATAAAGAGGTATTTTGTGGTGGTATGTCTGACTTTGATGATTGGGAAAATCCGATTGATGTCGAAGATGGTGAAGAAGAGATGGAAGTAACAACTCCAACTAAGAAAGCCTTTATCAGTGGAAGTAATATAATTTTCATCCCTAACAAGAAGCAAAAGGGAAAAGGACCCATAGACATGTTTGTGAAGGGTAAAAGAAAGACTCCATTAAGGCAAGGCAACCTCAAAGATGCATTTGTTAAGGAGATGCGACCTAAAGCGATTCAAAAGATTGCACATTTTTTTTATCAAGCCAACATTTCATTCAATTCTGCTAAATTGCAAAGTTTTAAAGAAATAAGTCAGGCCATAGGAGAGTATGGGCCAAACTTAAAATCCCCCTCTTACCATGAGCTTAGAGTTCCTTTATTGAATAAAGGGGTGGAGTACACACAAGACTTGATGCAAGATCATAAGGAAGCGTGGCCTAAATATGGATGCTCTATCATGTCGGAACATCATCAATTTAGTGGTGAATTATGCCAAAGGCACAATATGTAGATTCCATTGATGCATCATCTATCATCAAAATGGGAGAAAAGATATACAAGTTGCTTGATAACTTTGTGGAAAGAATTGGAGAATCCAATGCAGTTCAAGTCATTACTGACAACGGAAGCAACTATGTATTGGCAGGTATATTTTAGCTAGATATGTTTTAATTAAAGTATTGTTTACCATGTGCTTTAAATTACTAATGTACTTCATTTCTTTTCTAGGCAAATTTTTGCAAGAAAAGAGACCACACTTGTATTGGACACCTTGCGCCATTCATTGTATTGACTTAATGTTGAAAGATATTGGAAAAATTCCAACAACAACAACCAAGCCTTTTCCCACACTAAGTGGAGTCGGCTATATGAATTCTTTGCCTCCACACAGATCGATTTTCAACTATTTCAGGACTTAAATTAAAGTAATTGAGGTCATACTTAATAGTTTCCTTCCAACACTTGTTTGATCTTCCTCGTCCCCTCTTAGCGGGTTCAGCCTCCAACTTCTCGCATCTCCTAACTGGAGCATCTAGTAGCCTTCTTTGTAAATATCCAAACCATCTTAGACGTGCCTCTGTCATTTTATCCTCTATTGGTGCAATCATAACCCTTTTTCTAATAAACTCATTTAAAATACGGTCATTTCTTGTATGACCACACATCCATCTTAACATCTTCATTTCTGCCACAGACATCTTCTGTACATGCCTATAGTTTATAGTCCAGCATTCAGAACCGTACATGGCTGGTCTTACCACAGCTCGATAGTATTTTCCTTTGACTTTTAAAAGAATCCTCTTATCACAGAGAACACCAGAAGCACCCCTCCATTTCAACCACCCTGCATTAATTTTATGTGTAACATCTCCATCAATTCCACCATCATGTTGGCAAATAGATCCCAAGTACTTAAAAATATCTTTCATTGGAATGCACTCTTCTCCAATTTTTACATCAATCCCTTCATTGTTCCCTCTACTACTAAACTTGCATTCCATATACTCAGCCTTCGTCCTACTTATACGTAATTCTTTATCTTTCAGAGCTTCTCTCCAAAGCTCAAGTTTTTTGTTCACTCCATCTCGTCTTATCAACCAACACAATGTCATCAGCAAAAAGCATACACCAAGGCACCTCAACTTGGATATACTTCGTCAACTCATCCATAACCAAGGCAAAAAGATAAGGGCTTAAATTCGAACCTTGATGCAAACCAATGATGATATCAAAGTAGTCCGTCAAATCATCCTTACTCTTTACACAAGTTGCTGCTCCATAGTACATATCATTTATGAGGTTGATATATATAACTGGCACTTATCTCTTCTCCAAAATTCTCCACAATATATCTCTTAGGACAGAATCATAGGCCTTCTCCAAATCAATAAAAACCATATGTAAATCATTTTTCTTCACTTTGTATATCTCAAACATACGCCTCAAGATATGTATTACCTCAATAGTAGACCTGCCTGGCATAAAGCCAAACTGATTTTCAGTTAACATAGAGACTTGCCTCACCCTTCTTTCAATTATTCTTTCCCAAAGTTTCATCGTATGACTCATCAACTTAATACCTCTATAGTTGGAACAATCTTGTACATCACCCTTGTTCTTATATAAAGGTACCATAAAACTTTTCCTCCATTCCTCTAACATCTCATTGCCTCTCCACACAGTATTAAATAAATTTGTGAGCCAAGTTATACCCTGTTCTTCCGTCATTCTCCAAACGTCTATAGGAATATCAAGCCCAACAACCCTCCCACTTTTTATCATCTTCAAAGCCTCCTCTACTTCTTTCTTTTGTATCCTTCGATAACATGCCCAATTTACACTCTTCTGAGTTGGCTAACTCCCCTAAGATATCACTCTTTTGTTTTTCATTAAATAGCTTATGAAAATATCTTTTCCATCTTGTCTTTATATCCTCACTAGCTATAAGCACCCTTCCTTCTTCATCTTTGATGCATCTTACATGTGTAAGGTCCTTTGTTTTCCGCTCTCTTGCTTTAGCTAACTTGAAAATATCTTTTTCACCTTCTTTAGAATCAAGTTTCTTATAAAAATGCTCCCAAGCTTTTGTTTTTGCTTCACTAACTATTTTCTTTGCTTCTTTCTTTACTCTTTTGTAGTTTTCTATATTTTCATCGGCTTTATCTCGATGTAAGACTTTAAAGCAGGATCTTTTAATTTTAAGCTTCTTCTGCACTTCCTCCACCACCAAGCCTCCTTTTGTCCTGGAACACCTCCTTAAGACACGCCTAACACCTCCTTTGCCACCTTCCTAATACAGTTTACCATATTTAACCACATTTCATCAGCACTACCCTCAAAATCCCAAGTCTTCTGTTACATCATCTTCATTGTAGGGTTCATTTACAACCACACTAGAGTCTTAAATATCATGAGAGACTTCACCAACAATAGGGAGCTGGTTTGACATGGAATTCCTCGATTTACTCCAACCTTCCTTTCCTTGCGATTTATTTACAAACAAAAGCATAGTCCGAGGACTGTTTACATCAGAGAAGAGGGCAAAATGCAAGTGGTCTAAGGAGATGAATGGCAAAAAAACTAGGGACATTATTTTAATGCCTTCATTTTGAAATTATGTGCTTGAAACTCTTTAAGTACATGGGACCTTTGGTGAAAGTTCTTCGGCTTGTTGACGGTGAGAAAAAGCCACCCATGGAGTACATTTATGAGGTGATGGATCAAGTTAAAGAGGCCATTGGAAAAAGTTTTAAAGGGAATGAGGATCAATATAAGGAGGTGTTTGAAATCATTAATCGAAGGTAGGCATGTCAAATGATGTATCCATTACATGCAGCTGGTTATTTTCTTAATCCTGAATACTATGCCAAACCCTATGTGGAATTCAATGAGGAAATCATTGATGGGATGTACAAGTGCATAAAGAGATTGACACCTGATACACATGTACAAGACAAGATAGCAAATGAATTACCTTTGTATAAATATGTAGAAAAAAATTTTGGAAATCCAATGGCAATTAGATCAAGAGCAACTAAATCACCAGGTATCAATTTGTGCAATGATTTAAATTTTGATGTATCATAATTTATCTTTAAGTATAGACTAATAAAGCATCACTTTTCAGTGGAATCATTGAGCTTATTTGGAAGTTCAGCTCCGAATTTGTAGAGATTAGCTATAAAGGTCTTGAGATTAACATGCAGTGCCTCTGAATGTTAATGTAATTGGAGTGTATTTGAGCATGTGAGTATACTTTCTCAAACATATGGCAATAGTATGATCATTAAATTTGATCAAAGAAATGAAATGCCCTTGATATTGCTAAATTGCAAGATTTAGGGTACATCAAGTACAATCAGGCCTTAAAGAGTCATTATGACCTACGAGATGCCATCGACCCCATTATGCTCAACTCCATTGATTATTCAAATGAATAATTGATTGGAGAGATGGAAAATGATCCAGAAAATGATCTAGTTTTTTGTGATGACACTTTAACTTGGGGTGATGTTGCAAGGGCATCTGGAGCTACAAAGATGAAAACCTACACAAGAAGTCAAGCAAGGTTCCATCATGGCACACGACCATCAAGTTCAAGACCAATGATTACAATTCCAAAAGATGAAGAAGAGGTAGAGGAGTATGTATTTGACGTAGGAGAAGAGCAAGACTTCAACTTTGAGGAAGATGAAGAAGATGAATTTATTACATACTTGTGGAGCTAGTTGTTTTAATTTGCTATGGCATTGGATTCTCTAAAACTTTTGGTCATGCTTGGGTTTATGTTTTTTCGCTTGTGAACTTGACAATATGGTGGTTGGCCATGCTAGGATTTATGTTTAAAGTCTTAGTCATGTGCTTTCTATGATCTTTGGTATAATTTTTATTTGGACATGTACTTTTTATGCATGAATTTCATGGTTGGATTTGTATTTTTGCTTATAGAAAGCACTTTTAATTTGGCATTTTTTATTTTTATTTCTCATTTCTGCTTATTATATTTTGCTGATAGATCCATGCAAGAGATCATAAGAGCATTTACTTTATTGATAATTTATATTTCTTAAAATAAATAAATAAATTAGCACATCATTTGTCTCCGACAAGTGCCTAGCGTCTCGGGTGTTTTGGACCCCTCTCGCCTTTGACAGCATTGGATCAAATACATTAAGGTTTCATTACTTCCATCTATGGAACATTCAACGGTCTGTGCTTAACTAAATCAAGCATAATATAAAAGATCAAATACATTAAGGTTTCCATTACTTCCACCTATGGAACATTCAACAATTACTAACTTGTCCTGGGATATCAACTCCTACTCAACCTCTTCAGAGTAACCAATTGTAGAAGCAGGAGGGGAATATACATTCCAGATCTACTGGGTTATCTTGTACAATAAGAGTGATGATTGGCGGAGTGAAATGATCCTGAGTAGGATCAAAAGCGGAACAAGGTGAGGCATTGTTGATTAAGAACACTACTGAAAGAAAAGTGGTCTTCTAGGAGTCAAAACTGGAGACAAGTGCTCCACTTTACAAGTCTTAAGTCTCCTTTCCCGAAAAACAAGTTGTATGTACCTCAGCTAAATTGCCAGGAGTAGAGCAACAAACAAAATAGTGGTGTTGTGCGCCCCTCCACCCAAAATGAAAAAAGAAAAAATGATGAAAAATCTAAGCAGTACCATACACTGGAGTTGCATGTTATTCCAACATATTTCCCGCTCAAAGACTATGCAGTAAAGCAAGTGCTAGTGAGATTGAACAGTTCCTGACCTAGCATGAGGATAAACTATAGCATATGCCATCCTAGAAGCTTTTTTACATAAATAAAGAAGTGAAAAATATCTCATTTGCATGATTATGTCATTTCTACAAGCAAAAGTCATCCATATACAATGAAAATAAATCATAAACTTACACCTACTATGCGTATGCATGACACATCCACAATTACCCAACTTATCCAAGGCACACTTAATATATTTGCAATGAGAAAATAAAAAATCGAAGTTAAGGTTGATTGCTTAACAGGCTGAGTAACCAAATTTAGTCTAATTCTTCAATTTTCTTTTCTTCGTTTGATTTTGATAATTTCTCCTATTTATCTTTTTTTCGTATGGTCTTACCTTTCATTTTAATATGTGTTAGGAAATAAATCTAATTAAATATTTGATTGATATTTTCTATTTTTAAGTCTTGATTATATTTAGTAAACATTTGATCATATTTCCATGTATGTCATTTGCCTCTCTATATAAAGAGGATTAGGATATTTCTATTTGATCAATAACAAGAATCATTTATCCCTCTAAAATTTCTCTACATGGTATTAGAGCCACCAATCTTTGTGGTCTAGGGTTTAGAAGAAGAAAACCTAAAGGAGGTGACCCTTCGACGATGCCGCCAACCTCTGACGAGCCATCAGAGAGGCTCTCTCCTTTCCCAAATCTCTCCTCTTCTTCCTCTCTAATTTCACTACCGTTGCTATTGGTCCTCATCGTCGGAGGGAAAAGCGCCACTGACGTCGCCTCTGGCCACTATTTGGCAAGGGACCATCGATGTGGCAGTCACCGAAGCCATAGCGATCAGATCAACCACCGTTGGTGGTCCTCTAACAAGCCACGCATTGTCGGCAACACCAACAAACCAGAGCACCTCCTCTGAGGATAGAGATCTAAATCTCTATTTTGACCCCGCAAACCTCGTTTGATCAAGGGTTTGAGGGGCTCTCTCGACCCCTTGGAGGTCGAGCCATCGAACCAAGGTGGTCCCATCCTCCTTCGACCTACGAAGCTCCGCCGTGGACCTCTTCTATTGTAGCGTCACCGACCAAAGGAAAAGAAAAAAAGGAAAGGAGAAGAAGAGGGAGTCAATGGTGGCCCCTCTCCTCCATGTTCGCTGCAGCATTAGCGTTGCTGCTGCCGTTTCACTTCGCTGGCAAAGAAGAATGAAAGAAGAGGAAGGAAACCCTCTTCGGGTCTTTGGTGTTTCTTTAAGAAATATATACATACATATATATATAGGGTTATTTTATGATTAAGTTTATTTTTTATTTTTTTTAAAGTTTAGTCTTCTATTGTTGGTTTACCTGTTTGTAACCCCATAAAGTTTTGAGTTGTCTTAGTTGGATCCTTATATGTCGAGTGGAAGACACAGGAGTTAAAGACGAGAGCCGCCTCAAGATGTCAAGGGTTCACACAGTACTCTCACGCACCTCAAGAAAAACCAAGCGTTGATTGACTCTGTGAGGGAGTACAAGAAGAGCCACCCAGGGTTGAAGACACAAAGAAGGGACTACCATATCAACAAGAGTTGATCTTCACTACCTTAAGAATCCAAGTCTTCATCGTCTCCTACATCTCGACTTACAGGGGAGTGTTAAGAAATAAATCAAATTAAATATTTGATTAGTGTTACTATTTTTAGGTCTTGGATACATTTAGTAAACAGTTGATTGTGTTTCCATGTATGCCATTTGCCTCTCTATATAAAGAGGGCTTGGACCTCTCTATTTGATCAATAACAAGAACCATTTATCCTTCCAAAATTTCCTTACAATATGTATTAATGCCTTTGATTGATTTGGGATCCATATATCTTGACAAGCAATTAATTTGGCTTAGTTCACATTCATTTGTATGAATGTACTAAGAAATAGAACTACAATACCACTTCATCAACTTGGCTATTCGGATTCGGACTAGTCAAGTATTGATTATCCACATTTAGTTTGGTCAAGTTACCCAGCAATATTAATTTTAAATGCTTTCACATAAATGCGATCAAAACTTTTCATATTACATAAATGGCACTATAAAGTTCATATTACATATATGCTACAACAAGCATGCCTCTATTTACAATAATGCCATTAAGTTTTTTTTTTAAGTGAAGGGGTGGTTATCCATGTAATAACCACCCAAATTCATTAATAAAAGCTACCAAAAACAAAGTAAAGCGTTACATGGTGGACTCCCAAAACACGAGGAGATGGAGGATACAAGATTTTCAACATAAGGTGCCTCGCCTCTAAACACAACCCCATTTCTACCCACCCAGCCATACCATCCAACGCCAACACCTTCGCCTTTTCCTTCTTAGACCTGAACATATTTTCACCACCCCGAGCACTACCCCTCCGAAATGAGGCCCAAAAATCGTGAAGAGAATCAAAATCAATCCAGTCAATTCCTATCGCCCTCCACACCTGTGCAACGAAGGTATACCCAACAAAGACGTGGTAGATGTCCTCATCTGCCCCGCTACAAAACAAGCACCTAATGTCCTCCATCATAGCCCACCTCGCCCTCCAAGACTTAGTAAGCACTCTTCCTCTCCCCACCAGGCATGCGAAGGTCTTAACCTTTAGGGGACAATCTGCTGAGCAAATCATCCTGCAGTCTCACTATAAATCCAGATCCACCACGAGCGAGTTTCCACACAACCTAAAGAAGGCCTTCATAGAAAAACTCCCATCATCCCAAAAAAAAGGCATCTCTCCCTCCCTCGAGCTCCCATCCTTGTAAATCCTACATCATCAACTGTAACTCCTCGCATCTCTGCTCCAATAAGGCCTCCTGAAAGGTAGGGCACCAAGCACCATCCCAACAGCTCCCTACAAATGCCTCCTTGTTCGCAGCCCTCGAGAAGAGGCAAGCGTACCTATTGTAAAGTGCCCTCTCTCCTCACCAGTCATCCAACCAGAATCTAAACATGTCTCCCTCTCCCACAAACGATGTGAAGAAATCATGGACTCTTGGGATCACTGGTGCTAGACCCCTCATGAAGTGCGACGCCCCTAAAACCAAGGACCCGAGTGCCTCCCACAAGAGAACCATAGCAGTCACAGATTACACCACCAAGTAGACTCTGTTCCCGACCTACCAACCTCACTATCCACTTCGTAAGAAGGCTCAGATTGACACCTTCCACATCTCTAACCCCGAGACCACCCTCCTTCGTAGGTTGGCAAATCTCTTCCCATGCCACCAACCTCGCCCCCTTCCCTACTGTCCCAAAGTTTGTCCAGAAGAAATCTTGCATCAATCATGTGATCTTCCTCTCTACCTACCGGGGTACTCTAAAGACAAAAAAAGTAAGTTGGTATGAATGAGAGCACCGACTTCACTAGCATCAACTTGCCACCCCTCAACAGCAACCTAAAAGCCCATCCCAACACCTCCTCTCCATCCTCTCCAATAGCAGTAGCCAGTCTTACAATCTGATATGCATATCTGTGAGGTGCAAGCCAAGGTAGACCAAGGGTAAAGATCCCCTCTCCGTCCTAACTATGGCACCATAGGCCACCCCTCCGACATATTACATGATAAAAAACTGGATTTCCCATAATTGATTTGCAAGCCAAAGGCGTCCCTAAACAACTCCAAAAGCACACGCAACTTCCCAACCTCCACCAACGAACCTTCTACTAGAAACAAGGTGTCATCTGCATATTGTAACACTGGGATCTCTCTCTCAGCCCTTGCTCTGAAAGCTCTAAACAAACCTCTCTGGCAGGATCTAAAAGCCACCCTAGCAAAGCGTGTCTACTACAAGGACGAATAGCATCAGCGCGAGTGGACACCCCTACTTGACCCCCCCTCCTGAGCTGCACCCAACAGCCTGCTAGGTTTTCGTTGATCAGGACTAAGAAAGATGTTGCAACACATCTCTTCACCCAATCAAGCCACCATTGCGAGAAACCTCTCTTGATCAACGTGGCCTACATGAACTCCCACTGGATAGAATCGTAAGCCTTAGTGAAATCCACCTTCCAGAGGAAGGCCTCCTTCCCTGCTCTTCTCCATACTACCAGGGCATCAGTAGCCAACACAAAACCATCAAGTATACCTCTCCCAGGGATAAAAGTCATCTGCACTGGTGATACAATGCCCTCCAAAACCCCATGCAATCTGTTAGCTAGGACCTTTGACACAATGAGATAGGCAACATTGGATAATGCAATCGGCATGTGGTCCTCGATAGCTTCCGCCCCTCCTTTTTCTGCAGAAGAAAGAAGTAGAACCTATTGAGTCTGTCAAAACCTATGTTCCCCTCCGCAAACTCTGCCACCATCTGCAACACATCCTCCTTTCCCAACGTCCAAAACTCCTTATAGAAGAAAATTAGGAACCCATTCTGTCCTGGACACCCATCAACATTAAGCCCCCATACCACCCTCCTAACCTCATCCTTAGAAAAACTAGCCATGAGTGTCTCTGCCTCCTGCCCAAACACCCTTTGCGCATCCTCCCCAATCCACCTCCAGCTGCCCTTCCTAGAGCTTCCATAGAACTCTCTGAAGAAGTATGTTGTTCTCCCCACCTCCTCCCTACCTAAGTGGGGGTCCCCCCCCACCACCAACCTGTCAATTTAATTTCTCCTCCTAGCCGATGCCATCTAGTGAAAAAATGTAGTATTAGAATCTCTCTTTCAGCCACTTCTGCCTAGACCTCATTTTTCACTCAATCTTCGCCTTCCTATCCTCCTATACCACCCTCATATGGCTCGCCCTATAGTCCCTATCCTCCAAGGATAGCGACCCAACATTTTCCTTCCAGTCTAACCTCGAGATCTCTCAGCCAGAGCCTCTGTCTTCCTTCTAGCCCTCGATTCCTTGAGTTCCTATAACCCCTCAGAAAATTTCGCAACCTCAACTTCCTTGCCAGACGAACTGCTACTGATCCCTTCACCTGGAATGATCTCCATCTCTCCACCATCTCCCTAAAAACCACCTCCAGGAACCAAGATTTATCAAACTTGAAATACGTGTCGCAAGCCCTTACCTCATTTGACCTCCATATCAAGGGTGTATGGTCGAGAAGGGCCTCTCCAGGGGTGAGACATCGACCATAAGGCATGCCTCTGCTAACTCCATATTCGAGAGGAATCTATCCTAGACTTCTGTCCATTGGTGCTCCTCCAAGTAGTGTTTTAAATGTCGTTGGCATGGCCATTTTTGTGGAGGGGTCATGCCGACACCAAATGGCTGTCAACATGCAGGGATGTCGACGGCATGCCGACCATTTCGTCAACATGCCGCCAGCTGTTGATGGTTGTGCTTGAGCATGCCTACTGCTTGTGTGTGTGTCCTTAGCATGCTTGATGAAATACTCTCATTGTTACATAATCGGCATTTTATTTTCTTAAAATTGATATCATTTACTTCTGTCATTTTTGTCGACATGCCCTCGACATTTCCACGGTGTGCCCTCAG
The DNA here is from genome assembly GCA_037157565.1 of Thalassia testudinum. Classification (NCBI taxonomy): domain Eukaryota; kingdom Viridiplantae; phylum Streptophyta; class Magnoliopsida; order Alismatales; family Hydrocharitaceae; genus Thalassia; species Thalassia testudinum. The sequence continues at coordinate 4,066,551 of JAZHRO010000007.1, forward strand.
CATGCCCATCGAAAAACAGGCATTTCCACGATGTACCCTCAACATGCTCACGAAATGCACTTAGAATTTCATAGGCACGGCGTCGAAATCGGCAAATTCGAACCTTGCCTCCAAGTATAAGCATAAGAGCTCGAAACCATGTCAATCAATCCATGAACAGCCACAAACTCCGTAAATTGATCAGAACTCAGGTCCTACCTTCCTCGTCCATCCGATCTGCCGTTCACCAGCAGTGTTTGATATTAAAATTATCTCCAATCAGCCAAGCTATACCCTGGCTGCCTACTGCAACCATAGCAAGCTCCTCCTACATCACAATTCACGCTTGTGCCTCCAAAGGCCCGTACACGCCCATCACAACCAGCTTAGCCATCCCTCTTCTTGACAAAATTGGCGGACAACACGAGTCCCCGAGAAAAATCTTCAAAGGTAAGGACATCCTCCCTCTACCCCAAAGGTTGCCTACCCGCTCGGCCAACTGCATCCAGCACTTTGAAGCCCTCCATCCAAGTGTCGCCAATATCCAAGTGTCGCCAAATCCCTCCACACGCTTCCGTCACACCTTGTCAACTTCATTTACTGTAGCAACACTGCATCCGCTTTCCACTATTGGATGTATCTCCCTAGTGCTGCCCTTTTGGAGGGGTCATTGAGACCCCTAACGTTCCAAGTTAGGACGCCTAACTTCGGGCAGAACTGATGCCCTCCCTAGTGAACTGACTAAAGCTCGCCACCCTGTCGCACCACCTCATCACCATCAGCCATCGTCCCCGTCGAAGGTCGTGGCTGCTCCACCACCCCCCAAATATGGCTATCAACCACCTCCCGCACTCAATCCCTACCTTGCGGAGCCCCTCCGCCTCAATATCTCCACCGCCTGGTGTACCGAACGCCACCTCTCTTCCATACCACACGCGACCGCCATCGAGCCAGGGCGATCCTGTGCTCTGATCCATCGCTCTGACCTTCACCCACCAACCCAGGGCCCCCCTCCTGCTAGCTCTAGATCCCAAGCCGGGGAACCAACAGCCCCATCACCAGTGGGTACCCCCTGCAAACTCGCGCAAGGCCGTAGGGATGTCACCCTCGATCAAGGAAGCTCCCCCTCCTAAAGGCCTCTCCCTGCAAGTCGGGCCTCGTCATAGGCCATCGCCGTCGAGGCAAGACTCAATGTGTGTACTTCCTCAATGCTCACCTCCGTTGCGCCACTACTAAGGTTAAGGGGTCGATTTAAGGTAGGGCGCCCCCCCCCCCCCCCCCCCCCCTCTCAAGAATCTCCTCTGGTATATAAGTATAGCCCACTAAGGCCTTTTCATCTGAACCACTGCTTTCACTTAAGAGGGGATCCAAGAAAGCCACATCCGGATCCTCTCCCAACCTAGTCCTCGCCCCACATAAATAAGGGTGACCCTTCAGAGACAAGACCCCTCCTACTGCATCACCTTCCCCACACAGCACCTCCAGCAAAGATGCCATGCATGGCGCCCCAATTAAAGTTGCCTTAGATGCAATCATCGCCTCATTCTCCCAAGGAGACTCCGCATCCACAACCGACTGCTTCACCTCCTTCGAAAATGTCACACCTGCCATGCACGGCCCTGCATTCAATGCCTTGTCAACCGCAAACCCCACTGACATCTCTGGGGCATCAACATCAGCCCTTGACCCCTTCGCCTTCCCCGCAGGTTGCCAAACGCTAGAGACTTGACCTCTCCCGCCACCACCTCAACCGCACCGCTTCACCTACCTACCACCTCAACGAAGGTGGCCAAACCCAACGAGGATTTCGTGGCTCTCGTGGGCATGCCGGATACCACCCACGAACCCCCCTACCCCCATCGCAACAGTACCCTCTCCATTTATGGCACTCCAACTTTGGGCTCTACGACCGCTTCAACCAGACCACGGAACATCCTTGTTCCCCAACACTCCCGCAATCGAGCGAATAGGGATACGATGGCCTCCACCACCTCCACGGTCCTCAGACACCAGGGAATCCCTTCAATCAGCAGGGAAACAATGGCCTTCTGGGTCACTCCACGAACGCAACGTCGTGGATGCAAGGTAGCCTCGACCTCAAACCACCACCCTCTAGCAGAAGCTTCGTGAAGCACAGGATGTCTCAATCCAACGCGCGAAGCACCAGCATGAGACCACCTTCAACAGCACCATGGACCTCCACCTCTCTACCAGAGAAGCGCCTACACAGCTCCTCAGCAACCTCCTCCAACCGCACCTTCCCTTCTACCACCACACCAACCAACGGCTCCAACCTCGCTACACCCCCCAACCACGACACGTCCACCTCCGCAAGCAACACCTTCCTTGCCAATGGTGGCAACGAAGGCACAATAGCACCCACAATGTGCACTCCAGCCCGGTTAGATGGCCCCCTTCAGATACATCGTGCTCTTGTGACCGACCCCTACCGCACCTCCAACACCGCATCGACTCTCGACACTCCCTTAGCCAGTGCCCTACTCCGAAACACCTGAAGCATCTCGCTCCGGCCAAACGACCACCACGACTGCCGCAGGCCACCCCATAGCGTGAGGCAACAGAATGCACCTCCTTCCTCTGTCCTCTCCACGTTACCAGCATCCATACTTCCCCCCTTCCACACAACCTTGCTCACCACCCTCCCCCCAACTCCACCTCTCGTTCCCTCTCATTCCATCTTTTAATCAGTACCCCAACAATGCCATTAAGTTAATGTGAGGTTAGACTTCAACAACAATCAAGTGGCTAAAAAAGTACAAAGGACTACCGAGGTAGGAAAGTAAGGATCTTCTTTTAGGCCAATTTACTTAGGAGGTTAACCCCACTTAACCCTCCATTTGTAACCTGGGTTTTAGCCACTTTAACACTAATTTATCTAACACTAATTTCAATTAGTGTTAGCCAACCCGTGTTAAAATCATACACCACTTATGCCTCTAACAACCCTTATATTTCATATTCCTAATACCACTACCAAGTAAACATCACATGAGTTAACATCACAACTTAACACCAATTCAAGTAAACACAAACGGTGTTAACACCACTATACAAGTAAACACAATTGCGAGTTAGCAGTAATTTCACATTTCTTAACATTACTTTCCTAACCCTTCAAGTAAACTAACCCTTAGAATGTTAGATGGGCTTGTCAAAGTGTTTCACACCTATAATCCGAGTTGAAGGGAGCAACAATAAGGAAAGGTGGAAGAGTTAGAGAGGTAAGAGAGGAGGGAGGATGGAGTGGAGCAACACGATTACATTTTTGTGGTTTATAATACAATCTAAAGCAAAAACAATTTGTTAACATTTTTGGTTGAAAATAGTATATCATCTTGAAGGCAAGGTTCGAAATGCCAATTTCGAAGCCGTGCCAATGAAATTCTAAGTGTGCATTTCGTAGGCATGCCGAGGGCACACCGTGGAAATGCCAAGGGCATCCCAATGCATGCTGACAAAAATGATAGAAGTAATCAAAATGATATCAATTTCAAGAAAATTAAATGTTGATTATATAACAAGAAGAGTTTCATCAGGCATGCCAATGACAAGCATCAATGCACCGCAGCAAGCATGCCCGAGCACAGACATCAACATCTAGCAGCATGCCGACCATACCGTCGACATGTCGACAGAATGGTCGACATGCCGCCAGCATCCCTGCATGTCGATAGCCATTTGGTGTTGACATGACCCAAAAAATGGCCACGTCGAAAGCATGTCATCGGCATTTAAAACACAGATTACTTTGAGTAACATTTCATAGAGGTAATCCACTTTATGGTGCCATATGTATGTATAAACACAGATTATGATGAAAATCATTAACTTTCATAAGCTTATAATCACATTTATGTTAAAACCCCTTAATTTTTGAAAAGCAAAAAGGCAGTTATCCGTATAATAACCACCCAAATTCATTCCATTTCCAGAAAAGCAAAGTTACACCAAAGATTACATAGCAGATTCCCAAAACAACACTTGGGCAGAAATGGAAGAAACAAAATTCTCTACATAGGATCTCTCACCCCTAAACAACACCCCATTTCTCCCCAGCAAGATTCCCCACAACATTGCCAAAACCTTCGCTCTATGCTTCTTGGATCTGAAGGCAATATCTCCACCGTGGGTGTTTCCTCTATGGAATGAGGACCATCAATTGATCGCTTCTCGAGGGGCAATCCAATCGATCTCCATCCTTTGCCAAACCTGCACCACGAAGACACTAGAAAAAGAGGTGTTGGATGTCTTCGTCCACCCCTTTGCAGAGAGGGCATCTCAAATCATCTGTTTGGGCCCACCTATACTTCCCCTCCTCACAAGCCAAGCAAAAATCTTCACTTTCAGCGGAGCCCCATCCAAAGTAGCTTACAATCTCTCAAGAAGTTGATATCGGAGCTTATCAGGATATTTCCCAATCTGTGGAAAGCCTTCACCACAAAGAACCCCCCCTCTTCCCAAAAATATGCATTACCTCCCTCCTCTGGCGCCCAACCCTTTAGCTCATGGATCAACTGCTGAAACTCCATGAACCTCTGGTCAGAGAGGCCCCTGAAAGGTCAGGAGGCACCACGCTTCGTCCCAACAACTCCCCACCATGGCTAGGGGGTCCACAATTCTCCCAAATAGGCGGGGAAACCTATCGTTGATAGTAGATCCGACCCCCTGCTAGTCATCCTGCCAAAACCAGAAGGCGTCCCCTTCCCCTAGGACAGGAGAAAAGAAAGGTCGCACCTTTGTCGCCACTGCCGCCAAGCCTCTAAGGAAATGGGAAACCCCAGGAGGGGGGTCTCCAAAGATCCCCACGAAATGAAGGACTCATAGCATCGTCCTATGATGTCCTCGAAAAGCCCCTTGTTCCTGCCCCACCAATCTGGCAATCCACTTCGTGAGGAGGCTTAAGTTGACCTTGTCCACATCCCTAACACCCAGCCCCCCCTCCTGCACCAGCCTACAGACCTCCTCCCAGGCCACCAGCCTCGCCTCCTTTCCTGTCGAACCCGCATTTGACCAAAAGTCCCTCATCAGCCTCGAGATCTTATCAATCTACTTCGGTATCCTGAATACCAAGAGGAAATAAGCTAGTATAGACACTAGTACCGCCTTCACCAGTGTCAACCTCCCTCCTATTGACAAGAGCCTAGAAGACCAGACCGCTAACCTCCTCTCCATCCTCTCCAACAGAGGTATCCAACCATGCATCCTATGGCGGCAATCCGACAGGCGAAGCCCCAAGTACACCAGCAACAGTGTGCCTACATATGTCCTCGACGCACTACCAACCATCTCCATCTCCTCCACTGATAGGTTCATTGGCATGAAGCTCAATTTCTGATAGTTGATCTGTAGCCCCAAGGCCTCGCCAAAAAGCTCCAAAAGAATCCTCATCCTCCTTGCCTCCAAACCGATTCCCTCAACCAGAAATAAAGTATCATCCACATACTACAGAACCGTGTTTTCCCTATCCTCACCAGCCAAAAAGCCCCTGAGCAGACCTTAGTACAGGCCCTGTAGATTGCCCTCACAAGGGCATTCGCCACAAGCACAAACAACATAGGTGCAAGAGGGTAGCCCTGGCTAACCCCCCTCTTAGGCTACACCCAACCTCTCGCCGCGTTTCCATTGACCAAGGCTGAGAAAGATGTCGTCACACACATCTTCATCCAGTCAATCCAGGTCGTGGGAAAACCCCACCTCACCAGGGAAGCACAAAGAAAATCCTACTGCACAAAGTCATACGTCTTGCTGAAGTCAACCTTCCAAAGAAAAAGCTTTCTTCTTCTCCCTCCTCCATGTAGCCAATGCCTCCATAACAAACGACGAAACCATCCAGGATTCCTCTCCCCAGATCAAAAGCTGCCTGAACGTGTAATATCAAATCTCCCAGGAGGCCTCAAAGTCTGAGGGCTAAAGAGTTTCTTGACAATAAGATACAAGGCATTCGATAAGACAATTAGTCGAAAATCCTGAATTGCCTCCACACCCTCCTTAGGTAGCAAGAACAAGTAGAACCTATTCAGCTTATAAAAATCCCAAATTTTTACTATTTGTATGACAACCAAAAATTCAGATGCTCATTTGTAAAATTAAAAATGACAACTTAAATTCTGATAATTGACAAAATGTCAATCTATCAACTAAAAAAGGAATCCTTGCTCATCAGCATACAAGAACCATTAATTGGTGTCCCAAAAAAAAGCTACCAGAAAACAATTTCGATAAATAAATTGTTCCAGCCAGCTTTAACCAAATTGTTAAAAAATGTTTCGTATAGCAAGGACATATAACCAAATAGCAGGTTTCTATGACATTTACCTTCGGAAATTTGTAACCTTATAAGAGCCCCGAATTAAATTTCTTGTGGAAGAAAATGTGATGCATTATTTTAAAATAAAAATCCTAACCTCTCTTTTCTAAGAAAGAGAACTAGGTTAATTACAAGGATACTCAATAGAAAAGAAATAAATAATAAATACACCGTTATAACTTAACACTCCCTCAAGTTAGGACGTATATGTTGGCAACCCTAACTTACTATATAGAAAGTCATGATGCTTCTTTAGGGGCTTAGTAAGGATATCTACCAGCTGAAATTCAAATGAGACATACGAGGTACTAATCTTCCCTTCTTGGACGGCATCACGTACAAAATAACAATCTATCTAAATATGTTTGATACTCTCATGGAAGACCAAATTAGAGGCTATATAAGTGACGGACTTGTCACAATAGGGTAGGATTGGCATATCAACCTTAACGCCCAAGTCCTACAGAAAGCTGACTATCCACATGACCTAACAAGTCTCCTAAGCTATCGCTCTATACTCTACCTATCCACTAGAACAAGCCACCACATTCTGCCTTTTGCTTCTCCAGCAGACTAGATTGCCACCAAGATAAACTGCATACCCTCACGTGGAACGTGTCATCTACAAATCCAACATAATCTACATCTAAATAAGCCATAATATCAAACTTTCCTCAATCTTTGCAATACAACCCTCTACCTAGACTCCCTTTGAGGTACCTCAAGATAAGGCAAACCTCACACCAATGGTTGTACCTAAGACTCTATATATACTGGCTAGCTTTACTCACTGCAAAACTAATATCAGGCTATGTAATATTCAAGTATAGCAAGCGTTCCACTGTGCTTCAATATCTAGCAACATCCTCATATAATGGATCCTCCTCATCAGTGGTGCGAACAGTCTAAGACTCTACTGGTATACCAGAAGCTTGGACCCAAGCAATCTGACCTCCTCAAGAATCTACAGAGTGTACTGTCTCTGTAACAAAAAAAGACTAGCCTACTGCCTAACAGCTTCAATCGCCATAAAATATCGACAATCACCCAAGTCATTGGTGACAAAGGTAGACTACAAGAACGCCTTCGTTTGATTGATCTCATCCTCATCATCACCAATAAGGATCATATCATCTACAAAAACTGCAAGAATAACTTGATAGACATCATCATACCTAGTCCTTCTGATGAAGGAGGAATGATATGAAGTAGATTGTTGAAACCCAATCTTCTGGATCTCTGAGCTAAGCCTCTCAAACTAGGCTCGTGGACTCTACTCCAGGTCATAGACCGCCTTTCTCAGACAACAAACATGCTCCCTTTGAACACTAAATCCCAATGGTTGTCTAATATGCACTTCCTCAGACAAATCACCATATAAAAAAAGCATTTTTATGTCAAATTGATATAGCAACCATATCCTAACCATTGCAGCTAAAATAATGATCCCAATAGAAGCAATACGAGCTACGGGTGAAAAAGTCTCAACGTAATTTGCCCCATATATCCAGGTAAACCCCTTGGCAACAAGCCTGGCCTTGTACCTATCCACTGTCCCATCCGCTCTATACTTGATGGTGTATACTCATTTGCAGTCAACTACAATAGCATCTGGAGGATACGGCACAAGATCCCATGTCTTCCAAGATTGTCAAGATTGCAACTCCTTATCCATGGCTGCACATAACCTGAGTCCTAAGAGGCTTGAATAAAACCTTTGGGAATAACTATAGTGGTGATAGTTGAGGCAAATTGTTTATCCTCCTCCAGGTGTGAGACCCCTGTATACTGTGATACAAGGTGAAGAGTGCATGTTCTACTAAACCTCATTTGTACATGCCGCTCATCGCTATCTAATCTGCTCTCATCTGGCGAGGCCGAAATGTATGTAGCATCACTCCCATGTATAGTGTCAGATAAGATTTGTAACCTCCTATGGTAAACCTGAGTCTCCTCCAAGGCAGCTTGTATAAACATCCCTTCTTCTGAGAAGTATGGAATCTTCTCAAAGGACACATCTGCCATGACAATAGATCGTCTGCGAATAGGATCATAGTATCTATACCCCTTCTGCGTCCTAGAGTATACGAGAAACACGCATTTCACAGTTCAAGGAGAAAAACTTGCCCTGATTGCCATAAACCTAGACAAAACATGTGCACCCAAATATCCTCAAAAGTAGAGCAAATGGCCCAGAACAGTCTAAGCTAAATCACTTGGTAGGGAACTTGTCCTCCAAGCACTAATGAGGGCACCCAATTAATCAAGTATGTCGTAGTAAGTACAACATCTCCCTAGAATTGACTTGGAACCATCATGTGGAACATTAAGGTCCTAACAATATCGAGAGGATGTTGCAGCTTACACTCAGCCACTCCATTCTACTAAGACGTGTGAGAACAAGATGCCTGATGAATAATGCATCTGGAAGTGAAAATCTCCTGCAACAAGTCCCGCTGTATGAATTTCAAAGCATTTTCACTATGAAAAATCCTGACTGTGGTAGCATGTTGGGCATGAACCTCTGAGAGAAACTGCTACACAATATAAGGAATCTCAGAGCATGCCTTCATCAAAAAGACCTAAGTGAGGCAATTGTGGTCGTCCACAAAAACTACATAATATTGGTATTCTACCAAAGTGGGGACCTTAGACGACCCTTATACACGACAGTGTACCCGAAAAAAAGGGATCATACTCACCCCACCATCTCTTTGTGGGTGGTTGCTCTTATGGTACTTTCCACTAACAATCCTCATACTCCAGAGTCAAGGAGTCTGGCAACCCTAAATACATCTGCCACATCTTTTGGACTGATGGGTGTCCAAGTCTCCGGTGCCCCAACTAGGGATCACTAGCAATGAACATGGCTCCAGCAAACATGGTAGGCGTGTGTAGATAGTAGAGATTGTCTCTCTCAACCAATGTTGTAGAAGTCGGTAGTCGGTATTCAGTCGGTCAAGCCACTAACTAAGGAGTATACGGTATGCGGGGGAGTAGTGAGGGAGTACTCGGTCGGGTATTATATATATAAGTAAAATATATCATTGCATAAAAGTAAACATATTCAAGTTCAAGGTCATAAAATAAGCTATAAAGTACAAACAATATCAAATTCATTACAAATTTAATAATTAAACCAAGGTATAAATAATTACAAATATATTACCAACGACAGAGCAACATAAATTAAGAATTAATATATGCTTGAATCAAATACATTACAATATATGCTTCGATGATGGAGGGTTTTTGCTTGGTTGAAAAAGAGTCTCAAGTGAAAAAAAATGATTTTAGGGAAGTGGTCGGGGGAGGGGGGTTGAGTGGGGTTTTATTTAACAATATATATATATATATATATATATATATATATATATATATATATATATATATATATATATATATATATATACATATTTTTCCCTCTATGCAAAAATTGGCCTACTACTCGACCAACACCGACTACTCGGTCAAGTAGTCAGTGTTACTGACTATAGGCCCGACTGTGGGTTATTTAATCAGTAAGGCACCACATAGGATTACTCAGCTGATTACTCGATCGAGTAGGCTGATTTTTACAGCACTGCTCTCAACGCCTCCACCTACAATCTTGCATGTCAGTCGATCCTTTAAGTAACAATGTTCATCAAAGACCACCCAGCATCCAAGATCTCTCATATATGGCTCACTAATTGCAAATTCATCGAGAATTCCATAGCACAATGAACCTTCTCGATTACCATCTTAGGGGATGCACACACTCCCAACTACAGTGATTGGAGATGTAGCCCCATTAGCTACCCTCGCATCTATAATCCCACATGGAACTATGGGATTTATCAAACGCTCTTTATCTCCCATAAGATGAATGGAAGCAACGAAATCAATCACCCATGCTCCTCCTTCATGACTTCTTGGGTTGCAGACGTAGGCCCTATTGGATCCGAAAAAGACCCTCTCCTTGGGTCAAACCTCCTTTTCTTGCATGAGAGAAGACTCTTCGTGCTAAGAAAAGAGACCTTCATCAGGGGCGAGAGAAGGCTCATCGTCAATCACACTAGGCATGAGAGAAGACTCATCATGCAAGTCACAACATCAACCCCAAAGAATCCGAGACAACCACCAGCCTTGGTGGTCACGGGCGGCGCTACAGCAGCCTTGCGATGGCACTGGGGTGGCTAGCTAAACCATCGACGACACTGCCAACACTGTAGGTCTGTCCAGTGATGGTTGCAGCATCATGGGTGCCTCCTACAACACCGCTGCAATTGCCAACGGTGGTAGCGATGCTATGGAGAACCTCCCTAGGGTTGCTGCTGTCGCTACACCTTGATTCCTCCATTGAATCACCTCTATATTGGTGATTCAATCATTTTGTAGGTGGATCTTAGTGGGATATCAGAACGCCGACTTAGGATCGCTGCTCTGATATCATGTGAAAGAAAAGTAATGCATTACTTCAAAATGGATACCCTAGCCTCTCTTTTATAAGAGAGAGAACTAGGTTAATTACAAGGATACCCCATAGAAGAGAATAAATAACAAATACACCTTTATAACTCAACATTTATAAATTTCTTTTATGTCATTCATGCCCTACAGAAAAGTCTAGTTTAAAAGCAAGTGGTAGCTGAACATTTGATGCTATTGATACGTTGATCCTTAAAACATGCATATCATATAACTCAACGTTCCAACATCTAAAACCTATAAATACAAACTCAAAAAACAACCATGTCCTGGAGTAGTTGCATACAAAAAGGAAGCCAAAATCTTGCTAAATAACTAGGTCAGAAACAGCTACACAGTCTGTTGTACTCAAATCTGCCCCAATGGAAGCTTAGGTGGCCATTAAATGAAGTAGTTAAACATATCAAACGCAAAGGAATTTAAAATTTTCTGTCTACAACATCACAAAAAACTAAGAATAAATGAAAAAAAAAAGTAATTGAAATGTAAGTTACTGTAATCAAAAGCACACCTCTTCAATAACTGAAAGAGACTTGTCCTTTTGGTCAGCTAAACTTAGCAGTCGGGATTGAAGCTCTCTAACCTCAGTTGCCAAAATAGATCTTTCACCGTAAACTTCTCCAGCTTGCTATAAAAGCAAATAATATTTGCATATACTCAATTATATAAGGTCCGTGCAAATATGTAACTAAAAAATATAGGAAGTTGAAAAAGTTCAATAAAAGTATGTGAGATATTTGAAGAGCATCTCTGACCATGTGATTTGCTTCCTTGGCATGTGTCAACCATTTTTTATGGTCGTCAACCTTAGCAAGTATATCCAAGCCAGCTTTTGAAGCCTTTTCTTTAGCCTCAAGTACCTCCCTTTCCCGATCATCTACCACTTTTGCCAAGCCCAAAACTGACTCCATAGTAGACACCAGGGTCTTCTGCAACAGTTTTGGAAACATGCATACATTAGTGTCCTCTATCATCTTTACAAGAAAAAATAACTTATTAATTGTTGAGAGAGTTGTAATATGGCTATTTAGTCCCACATAGTAGAGTGGGACTTTCCGTTGTGTGTGATAGCCCATAAATAGACGTATACTCCCATTTTACTTTGAGAAGAAATACAGAGAAAACACACCCATAGGATGCTTCTCTTGTGATTTTCGCCCCACTCCTTGTGAGTGAGGTTTCCATATAAATCCAAGCGTTATGCATCTCCTTTATTGCTTTGATTCATGCTTCTACTTATTATATTTTTCAACTTTGTATCAGAGTAATTTTTTGATCTTAGGTTCTTTTGTTATCTTGAGATTTGTTGTTTATCTCTTCACATTATCTCTCCTCTTGAGAAAGGAGTCTTCGATGCAAAGCGTCTCCTTGACAGGAAAGACAATCATCCCCATCCTGAGGACGTGGGAGTTGATGTGGGCCACAAAGGCCTTGTTGGCCTACTTGCTATTGAGGATGTTGATGGCCGACTTCAGGCCCTGCGCCACCAAGCCAGAGAAGAGGAAGAAGCTGAACGACACCACCTCGAACACCAGCAACATCTTCGCCACGTCGTCCCCGACATCGCATGCCGACTTGTTGGCGAGGCTGCATTGCCCCAATGACGTCAGGGAGAGCCCCACGAAGGCGGCCTCGCTGGCGGAGAGGTCGTTGGCCCTCAGGGGCTCGCAGGCACTGACGAGACTTCGACGGGCCTCCGCCTCGAGTGACCTCTCGGCGGGGGAGGGGTCGCGATCGCCGCGCATCTGGCCCATGGCAGCAAGCACCATCATGATCTCGGCAACCCTCCTGAGGTCATGGTCGTCAGGGTCGAGGTGGCGGCAGCTGCGCGGAAGGAGCTCCGTGGTCGGCGATGGCGGCCGACGCGATGGAGAAGTCATTAGTGCTGAAGGCAGTGATCTCGACAGAGATCTCGCGAGAACAGCGGCGATGAAAGCAACGTCGATCTTGAGACGTGGACCTCGTGCGAGCGATAGCTATTCGGTTCTACGAACCCTAAGGTGAGAACGAGGATTTTTAGGAAAGAAAAAATAACGTTTGGAGGATTCTTTTATCTCTGTCAGGTTATAAAGGTATATCAAAAAAACAGAGAGAGAGAAAAAAGGAAAAAGAAAAAAGATAAAGAAAAATTAAAAAAAAATAAAAAAAATGATGACGAAAAAAGAAAATTAAGTTTATGTTTGAGAGAAAATGTGAAGAAGTCTTCTCCACGTTTTATTGTTTTATTTTCTTCTCGTCATTATTATTTTTTTCTCCCGTACTCGTATGGGAGAAAAGAGTGTGGGAGCTTGTTGTAGTCACCCCCATTTGGAAATCTCTTTTGTTCATGGACTCCACATGAGAAACCCAACTCTGGGAGGTCCAGAGTTTCAAGATCTTCAGAGGAAAGACTCATTTCAGGTTTCTATGTGGGAGATCCAATTTTGTGGACTCCAGAGAAGTAATCCACCTTCGAAGTCTTCAAAGGAAGATCCAATTTCAGGGATATTGAACGTGAGCCACCAGCAGCAGATCTTCAGAGTCAGCTACAGTTCATCCAGCAGCTCCAGCCCGTGATCCCACCTACAAGCAAGAACCAATCCCAAGTGTTGTTTTTTCTACTGTGTAGAGTGGGTTTATTTGTATTACAAGCTAAGCATTCTATGCTCCAGCTTGAGTGAGAGTGTTGAGAGAATTGTAATGTGGCTATTTAGTTCCACATAATGGAGTAAGACTTTCCATTGTGTGTAATGGCCTATAAATGTGTATACTCCCATTTTACTTTGAGAAGAAATACAGAGAAAATACGCCCATAGGATGCTTCTGCTGTTTTCTCCCCACTACTCGGGAGAGGGATTTCCATATAAACCCAAGTGTAATGCATCTCTTTTATTGCTTTGATTCATGTTTCCGCTTATATTTTTCAACTTTAATCTTTCAATTCTCCCGTCAAAAGCTTTTTATTCAAATTAAAATTTCATGTGCTAGAAGGATAGAATTTATTGAACTTTATTGAAGCACATGTCCCCTATATATAATTGAAGAAAATGAATCTCGTTAAAACCACTAAGCCTACCCTACACCTCTTTATATAAAGAAATGTGAGGGAAAAATTATAAAGATAGTCTTACAAGAAAACATAAATAATAAAAGAGCCCAACAATGTAACATAACACTTCCCCTCAAGTTGGAGTATATATGTTAACCATGCTCAGCTTGCTCCTACACTCTCAAACGTTGGGCGTAATTGTGTGGCTTAGTGAACATATCTGCAGTCTGCTCTGAGGAGGCTAGGCAAGCAATACAAAGCAAACCCTACTAGATGAGACTTCTCGTTTAGTGATAATCCACTTCTACGTGCTTAGTCCTTTCATGGAACATGAGGTTATTAGCAATGTAAGTGGCAACCTTGTTATCACAATGCATCTCCATGGGCTCCTCAAACTGCACATGAAGATCCCGCAACAAGGATCTAACCCAAATCATTTTTGCTGCCTTTTACACCATAGCTCGATATTCAGACTCTGCACTGGAATGGGAGACCACACTTTGCTTTTTACTCTACCAGGAAACAAGATTGCTTGCTACAAATATGCAAAAGCTCGTGGTAGACTTCCTATTAACAAGGTCACCAGCATAGTCAACATCAGAATAACGCACAACTGTCATAGGGGCTCCTCTCTTAAACAGAAGACTACGTCCAGGAGCTCTCTTAAGGTACCTAAGTACTTACATCACCACCTGCCAATGTACATCTATGGGCTTGTCTAAAATTGGCTTAGCTTCCCAACTGCTAAAGTAATGTCTGGCTGTATGATAGTCCGATATAAAAGTTTGCCTACCAACTGCTATCAACAATTTTTGATGCACTATCATAAAAATGTACCTTTGGATCAATAAGTATATTTGCTCCCTTGGATCCTAGCATCCCTACCTCCTGGAGTATATCAAGGGCATATTTTCTCTGAGACATCACAATGCCCTCTTTGCTGTGAGCAACCACAATTCACAAGAAATAGCAGAGCCTTCCCAGATCCCTCATAACAAACTGCTAACCTAGAAACTCCACCTTAGAAACACCTAACTTGTCATCTCCCGTGACAATCAGATCATCCACATACACAAGAAGCGCCACCACACCATGACACGTCCTCCTCACAAAAAGAAAATGATCAGAAGATGACCTATGCATCCTAATGGTAGCTAAAGCCTCTAATTATTGTTGGAACGGGACTCTGCTTTAGGTCATAAATAACCTTGCTCAACCTACATACACACTCCCCTTGAACCTCGAAACATAGGAGTTGCTGCATGTAAACTTCTTCTTGAAGGTCACCATACAAAAAGGCATTGTTAACATCAAGCTAATGAATGGGCCAGCCATGATGTGCTGCAACAAAGACTAAGATTCTAACTATGGAGAGACAAGCCACCAAAGAGAGTATCAAAGAACTCTACACCATAAGTTTGGGTAAACTTCTTTGCAACAAGCCTAACCTTGTACCATGAAATAGACCCATCAGAGTTGTACTTTAAGGCAAAAGACCCAGCGAGCTCCAACAAGATGTGTCCCAGAAGTAAGTGGTGCCAACTCGCAGGTCCCCCTATCATGAAGGGTAGACATCTCGTCCTCCATAGCAACACGCCATTTTGAATCGAGCAGAGCCTGCTTATATGTGGCTAGGATCTCCACAGCAGAGACGGCAGCAGTAAAGGTGTGCAAACACGTAACAGCCTAGGCAATGGAGACAACACTCCTTACCACTTTGTAATGTGGACAAGAATGAGAAGCCTTCCGCATAGTAATGGAAACATCATCCTCCACCCCTACTGACATTGTACCCGAGGGGACATCCACTGTGTCGGATACGGTATCTAAAGGAACATCCTCTGTGCAACTCTATACCTATAGGAATATCCTGAGAATAAGTAGCCTCCAAGTTCTCAACACTAATCGGAAGAGACTGTGGAATAGAAGAGGGTGGCTTTGCCCTATAAGAAACTGGTAATTGATAAATAGGACCCTTGAATGTGCTCTCATCCACTAGTACAAGCCTAAATGGGTTGGTAAACGACCCTATAGGAGGAGAATTGCTACTATCTGAGAACACACCAAATGATACAACAGCAACTGGTATAGGAGCATACTCTGGCACACTCTGCAATGTCTGGCAGCAACAGAAAAATAAGGAACTACTTCATAAAACATAACATCAACACTAATGTAATGCTTCTAGTGCAGAGGATCAAAGCATCGGTACCCCTTCTGAGTACGAGAGTAGCCAAGAAACACACATTTGACTGCTCGAGGTACTAATTTATCTCCACCAAGTCCAAGAAGATGAACAAAAGCCATGCACCCAAATGTCTTGGGTGAAACACCAAACAAATCTGCATCATGCTATAACACCTATCATGGTACCTACTCATGAATAGCTGAGGAGGGTAGTCTATTAATGAGATAGCAGGCTGTGAGAACTGCATCGCCCCAGTATGTGGCACACTATTCTGAATAAGAAGAGTTCCAGCCATATCAAGAATATGCTTATGCTTCCTCTCTGTAACCTCATTCTACTAAGAGGTGAGGATAGAAAATCTGATGAATGATTCCATGCAAATCATAGAAATCTACCAACCAACGGGCACACAACTCCAATGCATTATCTGATATGACTGTCTTGATGCAGACACCAAATTGATTCTTTATTATTAACACAAACTGCTCAATAAGAGGATCCACTTCAAACTTATTCTTCATGCGGAATAACTAATACAATCAGGAGAAATCATCAACCACAATCAAATAATAGCGATGTCCTTGTCTATCAAGAACCCTACTGGGACCCCAAACATCAAGATACACCAACTGAAAACATGAAGACATGCGTGGTCCAGTAGCAGCTGGAATGGAAAATCTATGGTGCTTCCCAAGTTGCCATGCATCACATGAAAGCTGTGTGGTTAGGGACAAATGTGGAATAAGTCCCCGTAGTTTATCCAAATATGAATGACTCAACCGTCTATGCCACTACAAAGCACTTCCTGAAGCAAAGCTGATCTAACAAGTTGCAGCCATGAGGCCATAAACAAGTCGGTAAACACCTCATTCTTCATATCCACCATCAATAATCTTCCCTGTCAATCGATCTTGAAAAGTGCATCCAAGCTCATCAAAGATGACACGACAGTTCATTTGCTTGAGGATTTCACTAATAGAAAGCAAGTTCATAAACAAGTCCAGAACATAATGGAGAAATTGTACTTGCCCCTTGACCATTAATAGGGGCATGTCGCCCATCAACCACCTGCATAGTGCAACCTTGTGAAACGGATTGAATCTGTCCAAAATACTACGGATTGCCGAATAAATGATTGGAAGCACCAAAGTCTATCAACCACGTCA
Organism: Thalassia testudinum; assembly: GCA_037157565.1. Taxonomy (NCBI): domain Eukaryota; kingdom Viridiplantae; phylum Streptophyta; class Magnoliopsida; order Alismatales; family Hydrocharitaceae; genus Thalassia; species Thalassia testudinum. The sequence goes on from JAZHRO010000007.1 coordinate 4,083,710, forward strand.
CACCAGTGGTTGGAGAAGAGTCACCCACGGCAATTCCTAGCACAATCTCTGACTCAGGAGAAGTTGCCATATCCACAAAATCACACTACCCAGATCTGATTCTTCTTTCTTCAATACCTACAGATCTGATTTTGATGTTACAAAGGGGAATACACACCACAAAACTTCTTCAACAACACATACAATACTAATTTTGATATCACAGAGGGGCACACACCCGGAGATTAAATTGAAAGGGGAAAATACACCCCGTAATCCACACACACGTAATTCAAAACTCCATCAACACTCCAAAGGGGAATGCATACCCCAATAGATCATCAAAATAGGGGAATACACATCCCAAAAATAATCCAAAGATCTGAATATATCATATCATAGCACTAGTAATGCATCAATATATCTTCCGGAAGACCCTTGGCTTTAAAATTCCATCAAGCACAAGCCAAGGACCTCCTTAGGGTCTGCAGTAGTTGGAATCGGGCAGGACTGCCCTCCCCCTACCACCAGACAGAGACCAACAACAAGCGAGAGAGCGCAAGAATGAGGAGAGAGCCGACGACCTTGCTACTGCTGGCTGGTAGACCTGGCCATGGGTCAAGTCAGGTGGGCCATGGGCTGGGTCAATCAGGCTGAACTTTCAAAAGCCTTGGTCCAAGCCCTAGTCGGGTCAACCCATAGGCCTATACGCTTGGCCCAAGCCCTGTTTCTGAGGGTCGGGTCGAGCCTAGGCCGATCCATGGATCAAATATAAAATACCTAAAGTTTCTAAACTATTAATCCTCCATGAAATCACATCCTAGAAAATTTATAAATCACATGGAATTTAGGAAGAATATAAGTAATCATATGATATTGTGCTAGCAATTCAATCCCCAATCATTATTAATAGCCTCCAATCTATTACTCCGTACTATGTTAACTATTATGTATACTGCCCCATGTTTCCCTCTGATTGAATGTGCTTATACGGTTATACTAAAGATCCTTGATTCATAATTTAAAAAAATAATATAAAGGAATAGACGGTGGAAGAGTTGAATGGTGGTTGTTGGTCCAATAAATGATTCTCGTACCTCAGGTTAAATAGATGATTCATAATTTTAGATGGTGGTTATTAGATGTCTCATATGATAGTTGGAGATGGGTGGAGATTTTGGTGAAGCGAGAAAATGGTTAAATAGATGAAAATTTTGGCATCCAATGGATGGGATTGGAATTGTTGGAGTTCCAAATTAAGACTCTTAGAGTTCTTGATTTTAAATATTATTGATTTGCGGGTCAGGCCGAGTCGGGTAGGATGGTAAATTGGAGACCCAAACCCACCCATTTAAAATCAAGTCAATTACAGGATTGGGCCGGATCGAGTCATAAAAAAAAATCAAATCCCAAGCCCACCCATTTTGCGGGTCGAGCAGGTCGGGTCGATGGGGCCCCTAGCCCATGGCCAAGTCTACTGGCCGGTGGCGGTGACGGTGAGGAGAGGCTTGGTGGTAGGGTTAAGGTTTTCTTGGTGGTATCCTCAATTTGGCTCTAATACCAAGCTGAAGAAAATGAATCTCGTTAAAATCACTAAGCTTACAAGAAAACATAAATAATAAAAGAGCCTAACAATATAACATAACATAAATAAAGGAGCACTCATATAAAATATAGGAATAAGATCTTGTGTTATAGGTCACACAAAAGAATATCTAGAAAAAAGGAAAGGAACATGTCAAGGATCTCATAGAATATAAAAAGGAAGACCCACATCTCATGCCCCCTTTCAAATTTGAATATGACTTAGGTGGTGACTTCGTGAAAATATCTACAAGATCTTGTCTTTAGATGAGAATAAGTGGTAAAATAATACTCCTTTCCAAATCAAGTCGTGTGTCTCACAGCAATCATCCTCCATATGCTTATTCCTTAATAGAATATAGGATTACTAGCAACAATTGAAGTTATGAGATTATTACATTGCATCTCCATAGGATTCCCATCATAAACCTAAAGAACCTATAATACAGTTTTGACCTGGACCACTTTAGTGGTTGTCTAGGTCATAGCTTGGTATTCTAGCTTTGCACTAGTATGGGATACAACTATCTACTTACTCTGTGTTACCTAGTTCCAGCAACAAAGGTCTAGAAGCTTGAAGTAAACTTCCAATCATTTGAAGAATTAGCATAGTCTACGTCTAAGTAAGCAACACCCAAGGAACTTCTCTTGGTGAATAAACCCTACCTAAAGATGACTTTAGATAAGTATGATCACGGTTGCATCCTAATGACTTATCATAAGTATTGGAGAATAAATTAGATTAGATATCTTTGGGTCAAATTAGTTAGGTTTGGTTGTCCTACTGTTTTTAATTTTTCTTAATTTTAATAAGTGTTTCATTGTGTTATTATTTTTCCTTTTATACCTTGGCCCTGTTTAATAGAACAACAAAGTTTATTTCTCAACATGGCATCAAAGTGGTATTAATTCCTTTGGGAAAGAAACCGAGAAAGAGAAACAACAGCTGCTACCACTGCCCCTCTCTACACGTGCATAGCCTCTTCCCACATGCATAAAGAAGGGTAAGAGCCAGCACACACAGCTAAGGTGAGGGCAAGCAAGATCAGCTCATAGATACAGTGATCGAGGCTCGTCAACAATGATATCATTCTCTTCGAATCAAGCAATTGCTCGACAACATCAACAGAGCAAGGTGAGTGTTTAGCCTCGACAATGGAGATGGCGGTGTCCACCACCAGATAGTAGTAGAGGAGGTGATGGTGGTGATCCCCTTCAGATCGTACCAAGCGCGGGGGGTAGGAGGGCACCACGCAAGCCACAACCAACTGAGGATTTATGCACCGTCGACGACGTAGGGTTGGCAATGGCTATTCTTTGGGTCCCTTCAAAACCTAAGAAGGGGTGAAGATGATTTGGACACTTTTGCTTTGATTAGCCCTCTATTTTTCTTTAAGTTTTGTTTTACTTAGCTTCACAAAAGAAACAAAAAAAAGGAAAGAAAAGTGTGGCTGATGTTAAAGAGAGAGAGAGAAAAATGAAACAACAAAAAAAAAGAAAGGCATATGAGGAAGACTCATTCTTCAAGCTCTCCACACAAGAGAAACTCACTTGAGATCTCTAAAGGAGAGGCATACTTAGAGTTTCTATGTGGGAGAGGCCCAATCTCGAGGTCCCCACATAAGAAAAGTTTACTCGAGATGTCCAAGGGAAGAGGCATTCTTTAAGCTTATGTGTTGGAGAGACCTACTTCTGAGATCTCCTACACCTGCTTGGAATCATCTCCCGTTCTGTGGTTGCTACTTCTGCCACAACCGCCATCTACTGCCTGCTCCTCTAGATGTCTACATTGGAAGGGAGTTCATTTTTACATTTTTTTTGTAACAAGTTGGGTGTTACATGCTCCAACATGGGGGAAGGGGGAGTGTTAAGAGAATAAATTAGATTAGATACTTTAAGGTCAAATTAGTTAGGTTTGGTTGTCCTACAATTTTTAGTCTTTCTTATTTTTATTAGGTGATTTATTGTGTGTTATTGTTTTTCCTTTTATAACGTGGCCCTCTCTTCATATAAAGATGACTAAGACTTGCTTAATAGAACAACAAAGTCTATTTCTAAGTTCTCAATTATAGGTTTAATTATGAACTAGCAAAGCTTTCATAGTGCAACTAAAACATCTAGCCAGATACTATTAACATAGAGCAACACCCCAATTAAGCACCAATACTATCTGGAATCGACATTTTTTAGGATTATCGTATAGCTACACTATTTATAGGTATACAACTTGATTTAGCCTACAAGCATATCAATCTTTCACAAGTCTAGAACATCTTTGTTTTATTACAACACTCCATACTTGCTCCTGGTTACCACCTCTAAGCTCAAAAAGTACTTCAACAAGCCTAATTCTTTGGTGGTGAACATATAGCTAGGAATTTTTTCCTTGTATCCTCTGAGGATCACTACTTGTATGAATATTATCAACATATTAATAGACCAATTAACTAACAATAATGTTCTTCACAAACAAAGAATGATATCCAATAGACCTTTAAAGTCCAAGCTGAAGCACAACTTTAAGAACTTTAATCCACACACATGGACTGAACTTTAGGCCATAGATTGCCTTCTGCAAACCTAGCTAGAGTCCCCTTTAATCTCATATACTAATAGCTACTGTATATATACCTCCTCTTGAAAATCATCATACAAGAAGGCATTCTTTACATGAAGAGGATGTAGGCCAAAGTGATAAGACACTACCAAGATAAGTATCTTGATCAAGAGTATCAAAGAAGTCAAAATCTTAAGTTTAAGTGAACTCTTTACCACCAACCTAGACTTGTATCCATAAATGACGCCATTTGAGAGGTGCTTCCCTACAAAGACCCACATGCATCCAAAAGCAGAAGCATCAGAAAGTGGATCAATGAGTTCCCAAACGCTCCATGATCTTTCAAGCTACCATCACCTTCATAGACTGCTTTCACCATGGATCAAGCATAAGTAATTGGTAATGTAACACTATGAACTACCAGTGCAAGCTTCTTGAATGCTCTACTGCTCAAGGCTATAATGGCTAGACAAGGGAAGGATTGTGCATATGTGCTTGCATCTCCTCAAGACAATAGGTAGATCCACACTTGCCCTGAACATCTATACGTTCAATGCCTTCACCTACACAACTATCAAGATCTATTATATATATTATATGTAACTTAAGACTAAAGAAGGGTCTTAACGTCTTACCTAGAATGTGATTGAGAGTATTAAAGATGTCAAAATCCTAAGTCTGAGTAAACTCTTTGCCACCAACCGAGCCTTGTATCCATAAATGATGCCATTTGAAAGGTGCTTCACTAAGAAGACCCACTTACATCCAATAGTAGAAGCATTTGAAAGTGTACCAATGAGTTCCCAAACTCTCTATGGTCTTCAGAGCTACCATCACCTCCTTCATAGCATGCTTTCACCATGGATAAAGCATAAGTAGCTGGTAATGTAACTGTTGGAGTTTCTCTAACTGTGGAGTACTTTTATTGTATTCGAGAGCTCAAGAAACAAAAGGGGTATTAGTCTCTATATAGAGAGGCCAATCCCAATCCAACTCCTAATACAATCTACTAAATAAGAAAGGCAAATAACAACCAAATCTTTTAATATCCCATACAAATTTTCCAAAGAGAGAATTCTAAAATAGGAAATGTTAAAATTAGAATGTGATAATTGGAAGAGTAGATTTTTCTTTCTTTCCACTCAACATAGGATCTTGTAGGATCAACATTCCCCCCACAGTTGGATGTGCATGATTCAACTTGAGGATGAACTTCAAGCACAAATCAATCATGAAAAATTAGTTACGAACTTTAGGAACACTTGCACGCGTAGAGGCACGCATGCACGAACTTGGAATTAGGCTCAAGTGTGATTCTTGATCTAGACGACGATCGTAGCAAAAGTAGCGATCACATATGAGAAACGTTCCCAAGCAATACTATAGGAGGCCTTGCTCCTAAAAATTTTTTTGCTTCAATTATAACAGGTGCACTGGCACGTGCAAGTACTAGGCAAAGGCACACACTGGAGTTGTGCAACACGTACATGGATTGCATGTAGGGAGAACTTGATCGCGCGTAAGTTGTGGGTACAAACTATGTTGTGCGTGCATGGTTTGCACGAAACCAAAGAAACCTACGTGTGTATGTTGCAAGCACGAAGGAGATGCACGACGATGGTACGCACAGTGAACATGCGGAGAAGACCGCGTGCAAAAGAGAGGGTCAGCACTCCCTAGAACCGTTCCCACTTTGATACCAAGTAGTAGTTTCTCTAAACGTAGAACACTTATATTATATTAGAGAACTCAATAAACGAAAAGGGTATTGGTTTCTTTATATAAAGTGGCCACCCAATCCAACTCCTAATACAATCTACTAAATAAAGAAAGCAAATAACAACCAATCTCTTAATATCCTGGAATAATTTTTTAAAGAGAATTCTAAAATAGAAAATGCTAAAAATAGAAAGTGATAATTTGATGAGGGAATTTTTCTTCCTTTCCCTTAAATGTGGGATCCTGTAGGATCTCCAACAGTAACACTATGAACTGCTAGAGGAAACTTCTTGAATGCTCAAGTGCTCAAGGATGGATTGAGTTTATATGCTTGCACTTCCTTAAGGTAATAGGTAGATCCACACTTGCCCTAAACATCTACATGTTTAACGCCTCTACCTACACAACTATCAAGATCTATTATATATATTACGTATAACTTAAGGCTAAAGAAGGGTCTTAAGGTCTAACCTCGAATGAATTGGAAGTAGGCCAACAAGGTGTAAGGCGACCCAAGCGATAAAGAATACAATTGGGTGATCGCCTAGATGAAGCCCTTGCCTAGAATAGTTTTAAGGTAAACTCTAGCTTTCTTGCCTGGCCCAGTAGCCCAAGGCAATAGCCTTGATAGCATTGGGTTAGATCTTCTCCCATTTTCCATCATGTGAAAGAAATACAAGTTATCATCCCCTTCTTTTAACCATAATTATCTAGACCGTTGGCACCATTCTACTTCCACTTTCTTATCTTCTTGGGCCACAACATGCAAAGCATCCTTCCTCTCTTGCACCCCTCCCACAAACTAAGGTCTAGCATCTTTAGCCTAGCCCAACCCTTGGATTTTTTTGAAAGTGCATCAACCCACCTCCTCTTCCTTTCCTTTTCACCCTCTTCTTGTAATCAGTCAAATGTGGCCTTAGACCTTATCATCTTCTAGCCAACTATAGCATACCATGATGTGTCTACCTCCACCAATCATGCTTATGAAATCCAACTCCATCAAACACAAATGCTTAAACTTTTAAGTGCCTATGCCCTAGTCTAAGCAATTTGTTTAATCTTCACAGCAAATAAAAGAATTATGGTTAAAAAAAGCACCATTAAGTTGCAGCTATGTCTCCCAATGGAAAAGCCCCACCAAAGTCCAATGACCCAAGAAACTCGTCAATCTTCAATCTATATCTCACAATTGTGTCATTCACCATGTGAAGAGGCATTTCTTTTTAAAGAAAAAAGATGGCTAATGGATGTCAGTAGCCATCTGCTCCATTACCGTGTAAAGTGGCAATTAATTGGGCTAAACTATTGTAGTTGAAGCTTTACTAATAGCTCTTAGAAATAACTCAACCTAATATCTTATTTGCCACCATCTTTAGGTTTGTTTTCCTAAAGAAGAGTCGTGTTGAGGTCTCCTCCAATTATGAAGGCACCCCAATCCAAAAATCAATTGCAAATTGTATGTCCCCCCATAGTTCATGTCAACCCTCTCCTGTATTGGTGTGCCCACTCCCTACATAGCTCAAATCCCATATCACTCCACAACCCCCATCCCCAATCCTCCAGTTCCATTAACAGAAGCATATCAACTAAATCACGTACCTCCTGCTAGCCAATCTTGTTGGTTCCAACATTCGATTTTGGCTTCTTGAATAAGTACCATGTCAACAAACCATTCAATCAAATATCTCCCAAGGGCCACTCTATGGCAAGAATCACGTAGCCTTCTCACACTCGATGTTAGTACCTCATGGAGTAATCATCATCGCCCCCTTGGTTGACTCAAACTCAAACCATGGAGCCCCTACCACTATTTGCAAGTGTGGCTTCCTTCTATGACATCACCATTCAACCAACTAGTCGACAGCCTCTTGATTATCCCCATTCCCAACATTGACCTTAACTCCAGCAAGTGATGCCATCAAAATGGTTGTATCATAATCCTTGATTAAAGAGCATAGATCCATCCACTTCCCATTCTCTGGTCGCAAGCCACAAGACATGGTCACCACCTTGTTAGGTCCAATAGAGGTTTAGCATATCTTATATGTAATTGAATCTATTGCTACATGAATTTAAGATTTTAATATATTTTTCTTTTATATATCAAAAATAATACATTTTTCCTCATTTCCATTACAATTGGTCTATTAAAGTCACAATCCTTAAAAATCATACTGCAATCAAGGGGAAGGTCCATCATGACTCCCCACAATAGTATTTCTGGCGGGCAAGCCAGCCTATGGCCATCAGAGTTCTTACCCACTATTGTTTTTTTTCTTACATGTCCATCATCCCAAAATGAAAATGGAAACAATCTTCAGTATCAAATGTGTCTTTATGACCTGTGAAATCCTCTTCTAGAGCAGAAATTGCATCAATCTCCATTAAAATAATTTTCAACATCTAAGCTAGCCTTTGTGTGTTTTAAGTTGTCAAAAACAACATTGAGTCATGAAAGATCACTTTCTTCTTTTGAGTACTATACATTTCTATCTCATGACTCACCAATGGTTATTCCTCATTTGTATTTGTGATTTGTTGCTAGATGCATTATCAAAAGAATTCCATCAATACAAGAAATGTTATGAAAGTAAATCACTTCTAATCTCTCATCCTTTTTACCTTGAGAAATCACATTGTAAATCAATGCAAAAGTTTCCAATTGAAAAAAAATTCTCATTATAACACCAATAAGTCATGCTTTCGTATGTCAAGAGGTGTTTGCTTTGGATCCACTTTCAAAACTCCAACGGCATAACTAATTGGGCTCTTCAAACTTGACTTAGCATGTTTAACAAGGTTGAGCGCCTGAACACTTGTAAAAAGTTTCCCCATGTTACGAGCCAGGTATTTGTACATAATTGAGAGACAAGGTGCCCACTGAATTGAGATTCCTTGATTAGAAGTTCCAATTTCCACTGCATGGCATGTGCATCACTATTTTAAAATGATCACATGCTTGATATTGGGAATATTTCCATACTCATTTTTAGACCACCATAACTCCACCTATGTTGAGGTTTTTGCCTTTTCCTTGCCAATCACAAGCTCAGATTAGCTAAAAGCACATGTAAAACTAGTTGAGTATTTAAACATGGATTCAAGCACTTATTCAAATTTCATCGGGGCATTCCTTACTAGTGCCCTTCCCAAGACCAATGAGGCCAGCACAATTGCAACAACCAAGGTTGACAAGGCCACTATTGGCATCACCACCACCACTGATCTCATTGTTATTGGTGTCACAGTTGTGGATATCAAGGTCAAGAACAAGGCTGATGTTGACAATGACATCACCATCACATCATTAATGCCTACATCACCATGCATCTTTCTATTGAAGATGCTGTCATCATGCTAATAGATGTCACTTCTAATGCCATTAATGCCTTTACATCTTTAGGCTATGAAAAAACATTCCTTAATTCTTCTAAAAAAGTCCTTGATTTGAGTCAGATTAATAAACTCCCAATGGATTGGTACTTATATTTGTATGGTTAATCATTAAAGCATTAAATCAGATTTTTGCAAATGGGTACCCACAATTACACATTAAATACTAGGTACCTAGTCAATTGGATACCTTCTAAAATGGGTCGGATCAACATGAAATCTGGCTAAATCAGGTTGCTAAGTCACATGTAAATGGACCAATTACCCTCTCCATGAGAATCCTTATCTACAAGTCAAACACATCCTCTTCTAAGCTAGAATAACCCCTCTTGATCTGTCAATTACATCCACAATCAAGAAAGTCCAAGAACAGGTGTCCTCCCCAATCTTCCTCCAAATAGCAGCATTCAACTCTCCTAACCTAGATTCTTATAACAAGATTAGATGGTGGCACTCATCTCTTACAAGTTGGATTCTTGTCACAAGATCACATTTGTGCCTCCACATTACATTCCCTAGGGCCTTGCAAATTCTAAGTAGAAACTGTAAACATGTTGAACTTGGGCCCTCCCTATTGTTCAAGCATATCGCAATCAAAGGAAAGGTTTCACCACCATCTCCAGACTTATGCATTCTGGAGCTCCCTGTACCTGCACAAACCCAAACCCTCTGTTGTAAAAATCAACCGACTAGGCTAAGTAGTTGGCCAAGTACTCCTAGTCGATCCCGTGACTGATCCGACTACCCATACTAGGGTACTTAGTCGGCAAGCCCAACTACTCAGACAAGTAGTCGGTCTACTTGGCTGAGTATGCACCCAATTTCCTCATAGGGTTTTCAAATCCCAGTAACATATTCCCGACCTAAATAACAAATAACCACAACAAAATCGGACCCCCAACCCCATTCCTCGAGTTCAAAACCCGAACCCCAGGCCTTTTGACTTTAGAGGTTCACCTTTGATGTGGCTTTTGTAGTTTTAATGATTAGATACTTTGAACTTGTGTTGTAATTTTGTTTAGACTTATGGTTTGTAGTTTATTTTCATAATCTTAAGCTTGAAATACTGTATATTTTACTTGTTGAAATATTGAATTACGCAAATAAATGCATCTTATCAATATATTCTAAGGATATATATACATTTAAAAAAAACGCAACAAGTACTCCCCGACTACTGTCCCACAAACTGTACTCCTTAGTTGACCCAGCTAACCGAATACCAACTACCAACTTTTACAATACTGCCTATACCCACTTTGTTACTTTCATAGAGAATTCATTAAACAAACAAAGATAGACCTCAACAAATTAACACAACCATCCTCCAATAATCTATCACATGTTGCTTAAGGCCCTAAGCCATCACCAAGTTATCGATGCTTAGAACCAATCTTACCTTTCCCATCAACAAAAAGCTCTAGCCAACCCCATTCACATCCTCCAACTCTCATTAAGCACATGAAGACTTTAATGCCACCATGTCAATAGATGTACAAGAGAAACCCCCTACAAACCTTTTCCATTCATTACCTTGCTAAATGTAAACCCTAGCTACTAAGAAAACTCTTGACCACCTTTATTGAAGATCCATTCCAAACACACAAATGAGAATCCAATTTAAATTCAAATCAAAGAAAGAAGGTTACTTCCTAAATATCGAAGCATCACCACAAAAGTAGTTGCATAAACTTATATGCTTCAAAAGAAATTTGGCCATCTTTGTTTCCCAACTTAGTAGCCATGTATTTTACCAATTTTGACTCTTTAACAACACCAAATTTAGAAATCTCATCTTTGCAGAATTGCAATCAAACCCTTCGTCATCTTTCCAAAAATCACCCCTCCATCGCCATCATCCCCAAAGCCTTATTAACTTACTCATATTTTCAACAATAAAGCCATTTTTCTACTTACAAGCTAAAGAGTTCCAAATCAAGAACACCTCTCAAACACCACATTAACCATGTAGCACTCACCAACACTCCAAAGGTGGAGAATGCATAGTATGCCTCTTCAAAACTAGCTACATCTTGGACAAATTAGCCACAAGAAAATTGAGATAAAGTCACACTTTTGTACACAACAACAATAAAGCCTTTTCCCACACTAAGTGGATTCAGCCACATGGATTGTTTGTCTCCACTCAAATATATTCATTTGAATGATTGCTTGAATCCATGTTTAAAAGATCCAACAAATTTTATGTTGGACGTTGGCTACCTCATGCAACCTCCTCCATCATCCAGGCTTGAGACCGACAATGAAAACAATAACAATCAAGCCTTTTCCCACACTAAGTGGGGTCGGCAAGACCGACAATGAAAAGGTGTAATAAATTCAAACTTTTGTAACCTCCAAAAATAGGCAAAAAAAGCTACCACCTAACCCTTATATCAAAAGTCCAAAGATACTATGACGCACAAACTGAAGAGAAACTACAGCTTAAGAGGCATTCAACTATCAAAATTTAACCATTATCACCGCCAAATAAAGCTCCTTCAATTCACGTACTATTGATAGCTAAAGGAATCACCATCACCATCAAATGTACATAAATATTCTTTGTCGATGCATGAGACATGCACGACCTCAACCTCACAGATATGCACACAACTTCACAAACTCCAAGGACTAGAAGCCCCTAACAACATCTTCAATTCTGCTCCTCTCAGGCAAGCCCAAGTTATTCTAGCAAGTGGAAGATGAGGGTGCGACAATGGCAGCACCATCCCAACACCAACTAGCTTGCAAGTTGGCAAATAATGCCCAAGTCCATGACATCATAGAGACACCACCGTCAATCTGTATTTGTTAGCTTAATGTCCCTAGATAAGTCAATGGAGAATCTCACTTGCAAATCCCTGTGCAACTAGTAATGAAAAAGGCAAGCAAAAGAACCTTTAGAAGCAGGAATTTCTAGTTGTGCCCTTCACATCCCATTCTCCTCCACACAACTCCACTTGTCACCCATCCCCCTCACTCATAGTCTCGCTCTCATTAATTCCTAGTGCAGGAACTTCAATGTACATGGATCTACTGAAAAACAAAAATCATATGTCACAAACTAGTGACAACTAGCTTTAGAAAAGATACACACACACGCACGCACGCACGCACGCACACAAGTGGGTATTATGATGTTACAAATTAATGACCTTCAACCAATTATCACAGGTTACACATGGCAATAATACAAGAAAATTTAGTTACACATCTATATTACAAGATATGTAAAACTGTATTACAAGTACATTGCTTGTTGTTCTTTTTTTGAAACAAAAAGGGGTCCCGAATTTACTCGCTTGCCACGGAGCTCCTCCGTGATCAGAGCCACGACCACTCTCCGACGCCGAGTCGGGGTGGCTGGACACACACCAACGGTACATCCACCCGCAATAGCGCTATGCGCATCTGGGCCAACCGCGGGATTTCGAACCCGCGCACCCCGCACAAAGAGCGCTTTACGGGGAATGGGCGCACCAACTGTGCTACCCTATTAACCCCCACATTGCTTTACAGAGAATGCACACACATTGCTTGTTGTTCTTTTTAATACTTTTTTCATTTAAATCATAGTAACAAAATCAAATGACATCAAGTAATATCTCCCTATCAAAGTATCCATTCATAATAGTTTGGATCATTAAATCTATTGTTAGACATGGGTGCTCATTTGATACTAGATGAGTACTGTGCTCATATATATATATATATATATATATATATATATATATATATATATATCAACAGAATTATATTAGTGGACCTTTTCAAAAAAAGAATTATATTTCTGGAACCTTATAGCTTTTGGCATCATCTATGAATTCCTCTAGCATGTCAGTTTTAACAATCTGACCAGACCGAGTTGATACTGTCAAAGGTGGAGAGTTGTCTGCATTGACTGAGGCTATGTCAAATTGCTCAACTTTGAACTTGAGATGTATGTTGGATTCATCGCACTGACTATCAGAATTGCCAGCAAACTCGCCTTCAGCCATTACATGCTTACTTGAAGCCAGAGATTCTACAATGGGGGTGGGGGGAAGCAGTATTAGTAAATGGCAGAAAGACTCAGAACAGTGAAATCGTAGTTCAGATCCCATGAAATTTCTTTACCTGAAGGCAACACTGAAGATGCTCCTCCAAACTCATTAAGATTATGGCTAGAGGAAGCATTAGATTGTGAGAAGAATCCAACTTGATTCAGTAAGTTCTCTTCAGTCTCTAGAGTGCCAACAGTATTAGTTTCACGAAGACCACCAGGAAATGACCTGCTAAAAAGTCCACCAAGGCCCGGGGCCTTGACATGAGAACTGTGACACTCACTATTCGATGCAGAACCGCTAGATGCCCCATCTTCAGCAGGAATGGAATTTGACTGAAAACAGTTGACAGGCTCTTGTTTAGCATCTCCCTGGTCAGTCAATGAAGAGGACCGTTCATCTACCACAGCTACATTTTCAACTGAAGAGGGATTTTCATTTCCATTAGAGACTGTATCACATGCTATTGTTCTCTGATCCATGGTAAGCTTTGCACCTCCGTTCCCTGAAGAATCATGTTTACTTTGCTCAACTAGAAAATCAAAACCAAAGCCCCTTCATGAGTGATTAAAAAAATAATATGCTTGATGGCATCATTATAAAGTCAATGTTGAGATTATTTCTAGTAGGAAGAAATGGAAGGCCTATTCTATTACGAGGGCCCAACCTCTCTTTATATAGAGAGAGGAAAATGGGCAAATTGCAAAACAATCCAATGACAGACAAAAGGTGTAAAACACACCCTTACAAATAAACGTGGAAATATAAATAAGTCTACACTCCCTCTTAAACTGGAGCATATATATCAATCATGCTCAATTTGGAACAAGAATCAAAAGTAGACTAAAAATGTCTACCGTCTAATCATCTATAGCAAGTGGGGTTGTAAAGAGGAAGCCTTTCTGAATAAGATCCCTGGTGTAATAACAGTCCACCTCAACATATTTGGTCATTTCATAGAATATTGGATTATTAGCAATATATGTAGCAACAACATTATCGCATCTCATCTCCATCGAACCAATAATCTGCATGTGCACATCTCCCAAAAGGGACTTCACCCACATGAGCTCTGCAGCTGTCTGTGCCAGAGCCCTATATTCTGATTATGCACTTGACCTAGAAATAACAGCTTGCTTCTTGCTTTTCCAAGTAACTAAATTGCCAGCCGCATAAGTGCAAAATCTTGTGGCAGATTTTCTATCCACCAAACAACCTGCATAATATGCATCTCAATATGCTACTCCTGACATGGAAGTACCCTGAGTAAACAAAAGACCATGTCCAAGTGCTGACTAAGTCTCCCAACTGCAAAAGCAATGTCTGACCTGGTAATAGTGAAGTAAAGTAACTTCCCCACTAGCTGCCTATACTGACTACTGTCCACAGAACGTGTCTCAACATCATAGAGATGTTCCTTTGGATCCATGGGTATATTTGCGGGCTTTGCCCCAAGCATCCCAGTCTCCTGTAAACATCTAGTGCATATTTTCTCTATCATAGAACTATGCCTTGCTTGCTACGAGCAACTTCTATCCCCAGGAAATATCGTAGTGGACCTAGGTCTTTCATCACAAACTGACTGACCAATCTCTCCTTGACCTACACAAAACCATATGCATCATCCCCTATGACAATCAAGTCATCAACGTATACTAGAAGCACTAACACACCTTTCCCAGTCTTCCCAACAAACAACGAATGATCTGCAGAAGATCTCTAAAAGCAATCAGACTCCACCATCAGAGACAGTTTCTGGAACCATGCACATAGACTTTGCTTGAGTCAATAAATAGATTTTCTAAACATGCATACACACTCCCCCTGCATCTCATAGCTAGGAGGTTGCTGTATATAGACATCCTCCTTTTAATTCACTGTAAAGAAAGGCATTTTTGACGTAAAGTTAGTGAAGTGGCCGATCATAATGTGCTGCAACAGAAACTAGTATCCGCATTGTCGAGAGTCTCGCCACTAGAGAAAAGGTATCAAAGAAGTCCAACCCATAGGTTTAGGTGAACCCCTTTGCTACCAGTCGTACTTTATATCTGACTATGCTTCCATTTGGATGAAACTTGAGTGCAAAAACCCACCTGCACCTAACAAGGCTGGCTCCTGGCGGAAGTGGTGCAAGATCCCACGTGCCTTTGCTCTGAAGTACAGCTATCTCTTCCTCCATGGCCTGACGCCACTTTGAATGAGACATGGCTTCCTGGTAACACGTCAATACTGTAGTGATAGCCAGGGCTCCAGTGAACCCAAAAAAAGCTGTGCCAAGATCAACCGTGTGTAGATATCCTACCACATGAAACTTGGCACAAGATCGGGGAGCCTTACAAATAGCAATCGAAAGATCATTATCCACCTGTAGATCCTCTGTAGCCTCAGCAATTCCTGCATCACTCAGCACCAAAGTATCAGTATCTAAAGACCATGTGCTCACCTAAAGGGAGAGCGTGAAATTTGGGGGGGGCATCTAGAAAGTAGTGTGTAGCCTCTGATATGTAACAATAGGGTCATGAAATTGATCCTTGTAACTAGTAGTAGGAGGACAATCATCCATACGTATAGCACCAAACGGAATAGATGAAATAAGCATAGGAGCCCTATCAGTCACAAGAAACAAGTCCGAACTGGTAGTGGAAAAATATGGTACAGACTCATGAAATGTCACATCTGCAGAAACATAGTGGCAGCAATTAAGGATCAAAACATATGTACCCCTTTTGGGTCTTAGAATAACCTAGGAAACACACTTGACAGCCCGTGGTGCTAGTTTATCCCGTCCAAAAGTCAAATCATGAACAAATGCAACGCACCAAAAAACATAAGGGATAACAAAGAATAGAGAACAACCAGGATACAAAACCTACCATGAGATTCACTCATGAATGGTAGAGTTTGACATCCTATTAATTAGAAAGTAAGTCGTAAGAACAACATCCCCCCAAATACAAAGCAGGCACAGTATGGTGAATAAGAAAGGTGCGTGCAACATCCAACAGGTGTCTCTGCTTCCTCTCAACAACTACGTTCCACTAAGAGATGAGCAAAAGTAGTTTGGTGGACAATCCCATTACCACGGAAAAACTATAACAAGCGGGAAGTACAAAACTCCATAGCATTATTGGAACGAAACATCTTAATAGTAATAGAAAATTAGGTCTTTATTTCCCTAACAAAATTCTCAATGATAGTTCCAACACCAGATTTATTTTTCATCAAGAATAACCAACACAAGAAAAATCATCAATAAGAACAAGAAAATAATGATGCCCAAGACAGTCAAGAACCCAACTTGGGCCCCACACATCCATATGGATTAAATCAAATTAATCAGAAGACCCAATGTGTCTGGAAATAGAAAAACTAGCACGGTAGGGTTTGCCAAGCTGGCAGGCATCACAAGTGATGCTGGTACTAGCAGGTATGTGGGGTAGAACACGTCTAAGTCTCTTCACTAGAAGGTGGCTAAGGCGAAGATGCCACTGGATGGGAGATTTAGTAGCCAAAGCAATCTCCCCCTGACTCACAAAGGCAACAGTAGCAACAAGAGAACGACTTAGACAATACACCCCTCCTTCCTCACGCCCTCCACCAATCATCCTCCCGTGAGCCGAACCTGCAAAACACAAGAGTGTGCATCAAAAATAACTCTACAATTGAGTTCTCTGGTAATACAACTAACAGGGAGAAGACTAAGTGGAAAATTGAGAACATTAAGAACATTCGGCAACTGCAAAGTAGAAGAAAGGGCTACTCCACCCTTTCCAGCAACCTGTGACAATCTACCATCTACTACCTGCACTATCCTACCTGGAGGGATAGATCTCAAGTCGAAAAAAGCATCTGAAGTGCCACACAAGTGCTGCGAGGCTCCTGAATCCACCAACCAGTCACCTAAACTAAGGGCAGACAAGGAATAAGCACTAACGATACCTAAGGTAGAGGTGGCTACAGCTGTCTCTGTAGTAGTCTACTAGGAAAGATGACTGATCCTCTATAATAACTCCTCAAACTCTATCCTGGTAAATGTCTCAGGTATAGGTGGAGTAATCTCTATAGCTTAGTAAGCAGTGGCAAGCCTCCTACGCTTCTGCCAACACGTGACCTCAGTATGGCCCAGTCAGCCATAGTAAGTACATGGAAGTCTGGCACGACCTCCTGAGCCTCGTCCACAGCCACGACAACGAGTAGACGACGCTCCTCTCCCGGAGCCATGAGAGGCAGCAAAAGCAGTAGTCTAGCCAGTAGTCTCAATAGAGAAAGCAGGAACTGTAATCCTACTAAATCTACTGTAAGTCTCCTCAAGGGTGGGCAAGTCAATCAACGTCAAAATCCGATCCTGTGCAGCTGCATACTCTGGTCCCAGACCAGAGAGAAACAAGGAGACAGCCAGCTCTTTCTTGAAGGCACGCCAAGAAGAGCATGTGCACCCAGGCCTATCAAAGTTATTCGCTCCAGTAACCCCTTGACCTAAGAATAGTACTGGACCAATGTCTTTCCATCTTGACACAAATGAAACTACTCATGAAAATTTTCAAACACTCAAGAGGAATTCTTCTCATGAGAGTACATCCCACAAAGAGAATCTCACATCTTCCTCGCAGTAGGGTAGTACATGATCTCATCGCCTATCCTAGGTATCAGAAAGTTCATCAACCAAGCACAAACCATCACATTGTTGTGATCCCATGTAGCATTGACTCCCATTTTCTCGGTGGGCTCAGGATGACTCAACATGTGCTCCTTTCCATGACCCCAGACAGTCATTAAGAACATCTAGGACCATCATGGATAATTAGTCTCGCCCAATTTGATTGTTGGACCGAAAAATGGACTCTTTTATCCCCAGGTGTCCGTAGAGATATCCAGTGTGATCTCAGAAGACCCAATTGTAGAACTCAAGGATTCCATCTTGTAATCCTTTGTCACCCGCTAAATGAAAATGGAGTCAACACAATAAGAAATCATATCTGACATTACCAAAACATGGCCTGAAATTGATTTTTCAGACCATCAAGCAATCCTTGAACGGTGAAGCAACCCTTTTCAAGGCGAGATCTTGTGAGAACGAGTCACCTCTCCCTCTTAGGACCCCACACAAGGGGTCAACGACAGGGAGGAGGGTACCCGTAGGTACCCCTACCAGTCGAAGATGGAAATCAAGAGTGTCGCAGCCCCGGCGGTGATCCCGAGAGGCTACTGCGGCGGTGCTCTGGCGAGCAGCAACATCATAGCAACCTTCAAAGGCTGCATCATCTCCCCCTGATGGCAAACAACAAGGACTGCGACGGTGGAGAAGCGTTAGAGCTGCCCAAGGCGACTCAACAACACCAAAAGAACCCCCCCCCCCCCCCCCCCCGCGCGGTGGAGCTCAGGCAAGGAAGCACCAAGCGGCAAGGATCAACATTGCAAAGCCTCTTAGCGACAACGAAGCACTACCACAGGCAAGGAACGACGCTGGTGTGGCAAGGATCAGCTGCTACAACGCCGCCCCAAGCGATGCAATAACGCTGGAGGAGCCCTGCCGCTAAGGATGCAAACGGGTCGGGTTTAGGTCAGATTTGGCTAAACCCATATTAACACCCATTTACAAAATCCATACCCATATCCTACCCATTACCCATCGGGTACAAAAATCTAAACCCGTACCCATACCTATCTATCCATCGAGTACCCATTTACCCATCAGATATCCATTTATAAATTAATCTTACAATCAAATCATGATAAATTAGAGTCAGAAGAAGAAAAATCTATGACACAATTCATTAATTGTTTATTTTTAATAAGCTCTAAACATAAGAGCTCGGACTACTTTAATTTTATTAATCTCCACTAAAATTATTACAAAAAGAGTCCTTCAAGGGGAATACATCAAAAATAAAAATACAAAGAAAGACTAAATGCAAATACCTTTCAAACAAAAAATCCCCATCTCCGAAATAAATGTTCAATGGAAGCTTCAGAAGCATTCCCAACCTTCAAAATCATAGAGAGAATCATGAGGAGGATTAGGGTGGGGAAATGAGAGACTTATATATCTTGGGTAAATGGAGATTTTATTCGGGTATTCGGATAATCATGTATAGATTCATACCCATACCGAAACCCGTCAGGTTTTTTTGGATAAAACTCATACCCAGACCCGATCAGGTTGGGTCGGGTTCGAGTCAGGTTTATCGAAACTTGCATCCCTACAGGCCGCTACCTACCGCTTCACCAGTGGCTATGGCGGCGCTGGGAAGAGGTGGCGGCGCCGGTGGTGCCTAATGGTGTTGCTAGGGTTAGGGTGATGGGTGATGGTGGCATGTTTCAATGGGATATCTAGGGCACCAGTCTAAGGCTGCTACTCTGATACCAAGTAGGAGGAAATGGAGGGCCTATTCTCTTATGAGGGCCCTACCTCTCTTTATATAGAGAGACGAAAAAAGGTAGATTGCAATGCAATCCAACGACAGACAAAAGGTGTACAACACACCCCTACAAATAAATGTGAAGATATAAATAAGTCTACATTTCTTGGCTTCTATACAAGATCTCAAAAACTAAATAATATAACCAGGACATCAATTGGTTATGATAGTACTTTGAATTGAATGCACATGATAATCAAAGATAAATTCAAATGAGGACAACTATAGGAAATTTCAAGATTTTTTGCTAACATCTACCAAATCATATAAACTCATAGAAACCCTTGAATAAGAAACTTGTAATAATCAAATGCCAAGACCTCCCAAAGAAAAAAAAGAAACAAAGACTAAATGCTGAGATTGGTAACTACATGTTTATTTAATGCTAGAATGGGAGATTGTTCCTGAAATTGGAGATAGAATAAAGAGGTTGCCTACAGTCTAAGATTTTTCCAGATTCCACTCAAAAAAAAACCCGCACTTCAGCATTTCATTGATATGACAACCTATCCGGTATCAGATCTAGAAGCAAAAGCTGACACCCAAGTTTACATCAGAGTCATGAGAGATAAATAAAAACTCATAATGGATAGACTTTCAAACACAATACAACATATCCTTGAAATTACAGGAGTTTCGTATTCAACCCAATCTGTTAAGGACATGATTTTTTATTTTACAGTTTCCGGATGTGCTGTCCATAAAGTGGGCACATGAAATCAACAGAGGAGTGGAATGATGCCAAAGAGTTTACCATATTGATTGAAGGGAAACTTTCTTAAGCAATAAATTTATCCCACATTATAACATCACATCATACTTAGCAGCGGAAAACCATTGTATCATTGGAAAAAGAAATGATAAAGGAAATCATAAGAAATATATATATAACCAAATTAAAAGAGCAGACAGCACTGTTTATACCACTATTCGATGTATCAGGTACTTCCTCAGACTTGCTAACTCCATGCAAAAATTCTGAGGGTGCACCTAAAGCCGGCAAAACATCTGAGACTATAAATTCTACAGCAGTGTCAATATCGTTACTATGCTCAATTGCCACAGCTTTCAGGATGCGAATATCTACCTGTGAAAAGAAACATGCCAAGCCATTGATTTTCTAGGTTATGCAAAGCCCAAGCGATATGGATGCTAAAATAGAACAAGGTGAAAACGTTTAGACAAATATAATTGAAAAAACAGACATTCAACATCAGAGTTATCTTTCAATAGACTCTGCTGCAAGAGTTAAAAGAGATCCCTATTTAGTCCGCAACAAGAAGTAATGCAAGAAAGACAAGGAGGCCTTTTTCTTTTACTAGCATGGCTGTATATGTCTCTAGGAGTTAGGCGACCCTTGGTACAGAGAAATTGGAAATATCTTCTGGTGGCAGCAGATACAGGTCAGAGAGAAGTTGCATCAAATCAGATGGGCCCACTGTTGGAGGGAACTCCAACAAAATTGTAATTTGACTTCAACAGGAATCTCCCATAGGTGAGCAGTTGAACTCCCTTGTGGCAAAGGTATAGGCAAGAGCCTTCTCCAAGAAATGGGAGTTAGAGTCATGTGATGCAAGGTCATGGAAGGAGTGGGGAAATTGACTAAGACGTTGAAGTTCTGAATGATAAGGGCTTAAAAGTTCTGAACACTGGAAGATCCAGTTGTATCTTCGTGGCATGAAGTTGGCAGAACAATTTTTTGGGGGAGCATATACACTGACAGATTTTTTTTCTGATTCTCATTCAACAAGAACTGGTGGTTACATTCATGCATCTATTGAGCCAGAGATACAAACTAATGGCAAGAGAAATCAGAATTTACGGACTCCTAGGCCTAGTGTTTTTTGGGGTTAACGTCTGTTTGTTTCTGAGGATAATCCAACATGCAGTGATCAGGGTCACTTTGACACCCTATGTCCCCCTCAACACTTCCCCATCCCCCCACCCCCCTCCCCCAACCTCCAAACAACGAAGCCTGACAACCTCAAACCTACTCCTTCTGATCATAAGATTCTGGCTTCAAATCAAGATTACACTCAAAATAAGCATGTGTTTCATTGTTATCTTTCCTAACCAAATGCTTCATTTCTCCTAGCAAGTTAATCGCTTAATGTAATTGTGCAAGTAATCAATAAGTGCATCAAACTTTTATCATTTAAGTGCAATTCATTAAATTAAATGGTTCACTGTTGCATACAAAATTTAACTGATTGGTAAGACAGTATTACTTGATGTAAACCATATTTTTTTCGACATTCAAATCCAAGGAGTCAAAAGTCATTTTCTAACTTATCCCACAAACCCTACATAATTAGCAAACAAGCATACATCACATCACATTTTAGGTTAATCCCCCCCAAATAAAAAGTAATTCCACAAAAGTTTCCCAAGATGGAAATAGATTATTTCCTGCACAAAATCTAAACCATACAATCTAACCCAGTAAATAAACTAGCTCCTAAGAATTCCTGGTATTAATTAAAAATTGACGATCCAACAATATCAAGAATGTGTTGTAACAGATGCTTCAGGAGTTCAAGGACTAGATCCTTATACAGGGACAGTGGACTTGCCGTTAACTGCACTTACTAGAGGTCTTATATGGAGGCAACTTGAACTAATTGCACCTACACTTGGAATAACATTTTTCCATCCTTTGGTCATAACTGGCCCAGCACACCTTCAGAATTATGCATTCCTTCTTTCCAATATCTGCATCCAGAGAGAATTCTTTCTAAACTCTTTAGGCCTAATGGAGGTGGAACTTATGTTATATTTGAAGTCTTGTTTGAAAGGAGTTATATTTCAAGTTTCTAAAGTCTTTGCTTATGAAACCTTGCTTAAGAATATTAGCTGGTTGCAACAATAACTATAACATCAACTTTTATGCAAGACAAAGAGCACAAAAGAAAGTGGAGGACAATGAGAAAGGCAAAGTCAGGATGGATGGATTTCTAGGCTGGATGGAGTTAAAGATGCTAGAGATCAAGGTTTTAAAAAACGTGAGGTGAGAGTACCACGTGGCCAAGGTGCCACATGGGCAGTCACGTGACATTTATTTATTCTAAACTCTAACCCAAACAATGAAAATTAGCATCTTCAGGGGGACAAAAAAATAAAAACAAAAACACCTGTGGCAACAGTGATGGATGAGCAAGAGATGTGGCAATGCTCACACAACGGTAAGAGCTCACAATGGATATTGGGGTCTAGGGTTACACCTTATAATAGGTCATACGAGAAACTCATGACCCTATTATTAAGGGCTTCAACTGAGGCAGCTCCTCATCACTACCTCAACGCCTCACAACCACCTCGGCTAATCGAGGCTTACACCTCAAATCTGTCACCTAAGGTGATAGCCTCAAGGCTATTTTCTAGCACCTCAACTCAAGGCATACGCCTCGGGTGCCTCAAGACAAGATTTTTAAAATCATGCTAGACATTGAGTCATTTGACGGTGGAGGGCATAGTCATTAAGAAGGCTGACTAGAGACTCTAGGTTTAGATGAAGACAATCATATGGTGGTGATATCCCTATGGGCATTTATGATGAAAAAAAATGTTGAGGATACTCCATTTTCCATTTGTCACTACATGACATGACATCACTACAAATTAGCCCTTTTATCAGTTACTTGGCTTAGGCCTCCTTGGATAAGCCAACTCTTTCCAAAGATTGGACACCTTTGCTAGAGTGGATGAAGAGCTTGGAGAAATGGGGTTCCCCTTTGTTGTCAATGCAAGTGGTGTTTTCTTCTAAAATGATACTTTCTTGCACCGTACAGGCAATTTATTTTATTTATAATTTTAGACTCCAAGGGATTGGATAGGGATCGGACACCTTTGAAAGAATGTTGGCATGTTTGCCTTACTCCTTGGAAAGGATCCGAGAGAAGTTGTCCCATGATATCGATCATGGACTTACGCGTATATCCCCTCTAAGGTACCTTTTCATCCCAATTATGCTCTTCATATATCAGACCATAACAATCAGACCTGATCTCAATCCTACAACGACTAAAGCACCCAAGAAGTTGAGGGGATTGCTTATGGTGCCCCTACCATGGTACAACCCATTTCCTTTTGGATCAACTCATGAATCCTTGTTCCTGTGATCTGCCACCCTAATCAATCAGGTCGGACAAAGCCAATGCCAGAGGCTTTCCTCCCTTAATTCAAAGAGTTTCTCAGTAGATCCTTTGCATGAATACCCAACATACAAGGTGTATTATTGTTGGCTGTTTATTGGATGAATGAATCCCTCAGTGGATCCATCAAATTAGCTCCACTGTCCTCTGCCATTACGTCAGACAGAGTCACCCGATTGAGTCTTAGAACCTTAGGCCCTTTCCCTTTGAGTATGTACATGTGCCACATGCATGATTCTCGGGGGCTTTTTTTCATCAAGCATCATGTATCACCCAAAGTAGATACTTCAGAAAAGCCACAAAACCTACATTTAATTCAAAGTTTCAGTTCAGCAATGAACCAAATGAAATTAGGAACTAGGAATAATGCTAGATAGTTCTCAAATAGTCAGTACAATTCTCTACTAGCTTTGATTGATCATGTGAAATAACACCTAGGAATAAGTTTTATCCATTTATTAATACTACCAGCTTGGCAAGCCACTGGCATGGGCCAAGTAGGATCAAGCGGTTCTAGGACAGTTACAGGGGACTGGAAGTCTGATGCTGAAAAGGGGAACCAAGCCAGCGAACTCAGGTTAAACTTGTCAAGTTTTGAAACAGGAAATTGTCTAGCATATGCAAAGCATTTTCTGAATTTATAAATGAAAGAAGAAAATAATGTCCTATTCTCAAGAGAAACCCAAGAGAGAGACTAGAAACAATTACACGAAAGCTCAAAAGAAAAGAAAATAGCAAATAGCAACAGAAGAAATAAGAAATAGAATAGGCTACATATCTCTACATTGATATCCTTAATGCACAAGCATCTATCAAAGTTAGCACAGGGTAACGCCTAGGTGACCATATCTGCCACCGAGTCCATTGAGGATACATGAGAGGTATAGATTAGTCCTTTTTGGATCATTTCCCAAGTGTGGTGCCTGTTAGGAGATAGGTGTCCTACTATTTTTAGTCATTATTATTTTGGGTGAGTTGTGGTTTATGATTTTTTCTTACATACCTAAGCCCTCTCTCTATAAAAAGAGAGCTAAGACTTTGTTTTCATAACAACCAAGTTAATCTTTTCTAACATGATTTCAGAGCAGCGATCTTAGATCAGTGGTCTAATATCCCACCGAATCAAGATGTTGAATCCCCAACTACATAGTTATTCAAAGGATGATCGAAGAAGGAAGCTGCAGTGTCGTTGCTGCCATGAAAGGCAGTAGAAGCGCCGCCACATTGTGGAGGGTAACAACAGCATTGCTATTGCCTTGAAGACCGATAGGCATATCGTCGGATCACCTGTTGTTGCTCGATTCCCATGTTTTTACGTGATAAACCTTTTCTTACGAGCGAAATCCTCCTTTTGGTTGGTGATGAGTTTTCTCTCACTATTGATGATAGAGTTTTACTCTAAGAGCATGACGAGACTTCTCACATGCACTAGAAGTTTATTTTGCCCAAGGATGAGACAAAATTCAAATCAATGTGGAGATGGTCTCTCACCTTACGAGAGATCAAAGAAGATAGATAGGAGATCTAGATCATGGGTGATTGATTCAAGAGCATCAATTCACCTCAATGGGAACGTTGGGAAGTTGAAGAATCCGTCCGCACCATGTGGAATCCGAGAGTTTCGAGTTGTCAATGGGATAACCTCTCTGATTACCACGATTGAAAGTGCAGGTTTCCCTTATTCTAAGGATTGGAGAAGTACACTGTACTCATGAGTTTTCCATGAGTTTGTTGTCGACAAGATATGTAAGGATCTCCAATACAAAGTCATGTTTGGTGACAAACATTACTACTTTCAGGACAAATGCACCAATGTGATCATTGGTGATGGGATGGAGAGAAACGAACTTTACTATTTGGACACACCAACCTTATTTGCGGAGGCAATTGCCATTGCTAGTGATCCATGGCTTCGACATAGGTGGCTTGGGCATCCTTCAGTGGGAAAGACGCGTCAAATGTATCCTAAGTTGTAGGACTCATTGACACTGGACTGTGAGGATTATCAGATGAAGAAACATCATCGAAGCACTTTTCCACAACAACGTGATGGGGTAAGCACGACCTCTTTTTCCCTTGTCCATTGTGATGTGTAGGGGCCCTCCAGAGTCTCGAGTACTGAAGGGCATAAGTACTATTTGTCTTTGTTGATGACCATAGCCGCCTCACTTGGGTCTTTCTAAAGAAGAGTAGGTCTGAGATTCCACAAATCATTTGGAAATTTTTGCAGAGATTTAAACACAGCACTCCTCTACTGTTGGAGTCTTCCAGAGCGATAATGCTCTGGAATTTATCCACAAGAACATGTAAGATTTCTTAAGT
The DNA here is from genome assembly GCA_037157565.1 of Thalassia testudinum. Classification (NCBI taxonomy): domain Eukaryota; kingdom Viridiplantae; phylum Streptophyta; class Magnoliopsida; order Alismatales; family Hydrocharitaceae; genus Thalassia; species Thalassia testudinum. The sequence goes on from JAZHRO010000007.1 coordinate 4,109,880, forward strand.
ACACATGGGACCATTCACTAGACTTCTTGCGCTCACACTTCCCAATAGAATGGTGTGGCCGAGCACAAGTTAAGGCACCTTCTTGGCATTACCAGAACATTAATGATTGACATTAAGGTGCCTAAGCAATTTTAGGGTGATGCTATACCTAATCAATAGAATACCACCATTGGTGCTTCAAGGGAGGATTCCATATTAGGTACTACATCTTGACTATGACAGACCATTTTCCTTGCCCTTGCGTGTCTTTAAAAGTACTTGTTTGTTGTTCAGGCCCATGAGAATCAGGATAAGTTTTCTCCGAGAGTAGTAAAGTGTATCTTTTTGGGCTATTCACAGACTCAAAAAGGATACAGATGTTATGATCTTGTGCATAAGCCCTATACAATTATGGCAGATGTCACCTTCTTTGAGAAGGTCCCACATTACTCCGAGGAGAGTTGCCAACATAGAACTAGCACCCAAGGAGGCTCAAGTCTACCACAACTAATTTGTTAATCCCTCTGTAGCACTTCGGGATACACTTCCTACTATCAAACCTAATGAGATAGATTCTACTAATGAGAGGCCTGTTGCTCTAAGGAAGCCCACACAATCTTGCACCTTGCATCTGATGTCCAGCTATACTGCGACTTCTCACTTAGAAGGGGAGACTAGACAATTTGCATCTGCCATTCCTACCACCACCATTCCCAGAGACTATGGAGAGGCTTCCCAGGATCCTAAGTGGCATGCAACCATGAATGACGAAGATGCAAGCCTTACAATCTAGGGGGACATGGGAATTGGTACCATACCCTCCTAGTGCCACCGTTGTAGACTATCGATGGATTTATACCATTAAGTACCAAACAAATGACACTATTGGCATGTATAAGGCTCGCCATATTGCCAAATATTTCACCCAAACCTATGGCATTAACTATTTGGAGACCTTTTCTCTGGTGGCACGCATATCCTCTATCAGGATCATTGCTATGGTAATTAACCAACTATGGTTGTTGTATTAGTTGGACATCAAGACTTGTATGGAGATTTTGCCAAGGAGGCCTACATGAAATAGCTACCTGGGTATAACAGTCAGGGGGAGCATGTATGTCATCTGTGGAAGGCTATCTATGACCTAAAGCAAAGTCCCAGGACTTGGTTCGAGTGCCTGAGCACAAAAATTCAGAGGATTGGTTTCAACGATCGTCCTCAGATCGTTCTATTTTTATACGAAGGACTAAAGAGGCAACTGCATGCAGAGTTATTATCCTAGGCATCTACGTAGACAACATGGTTCTGATTGGTGACAATGAGGACGGTATTCGCCTAACCAAGACCTTCCTACAGACCACCTTTGTGACAAAGGATCTTAGTGACTAACAATACTTCCTTGGGATAAAGGTAGTTCGCCAAGGATTAGGCCTTTCCTTATCTCGGAAAAAGTATACTATCCAGATAGTTGAAGAGGCTGGCTTTCTAAGGGCATATCCATCTCACATTCCCATTGAGACAGCACATTTGTGATACAGAGGATAACACCCTATATGAAGATGTGAACCAATATCGCAGCTTAGTTGGATGACTGTTGTATCTGAAAATCACATAACCGGACATTAGCTTTGCAGTTAGCAGAGCTAACCAGTACATGCAAGCACCACGTTAGTGATTTAAATGCCACCGGCATGCCGTCGACAAGGGGGTTTTTGGAAAGAGTGTATATCGACACGAATATAGTGTCGGTTTACAGGGAAACCGTCGGTATGCCGGCGAAATCGTCGACATGCCGACAGCTGCCGACGAAACGGCATGCCGCTGACAGGCCGCGCGCTACGCTGGACAGAAAAGAGGGCTGGAGGGAGAGTTTTTTGGTCCTCTCCCACGTGCCACGAGGGAAAGAGACCAGCGCTGGAGGGAAAGAGAGTTTTCCCGCGCGCCAAAGAGACCAACGCTGAAGGGAAAGGGAGTTCACACACACACACACACACACATTTTTTGTTCATATAAGCTTACATACAACTGTAAATATATTTCTAATATTTTGATTTAATTGTCTTTCAAATTTTAATCATTTCTGTCGGCATGCATCGGCATGCCCTCGACGTGCCTCGAAATGTCATTTTTTCGGGCCGTCGAAATCGTCGAAATCTGCCATCGAAAAACAGGCATTTCCACGGCATGCCCACGAAAGCATACCTACAATTTCATCGGCATGGAGTCGAAATCGACATTTCGAATCTTGCACCACGTTACAACCATTGGCATGAGGTATGCCTCATCTTGAGATATCGTAAAGGTAATCCTAGCTAAGGCCTACACTATAAGGCGAGTGGATCTATGGATATCAAGGCCTACTCGGACACTATGTTGGGTCTATAAAGGATCGTCGTTCGATATCCGAATATGCCCTATTTCTTGGTGGCGACCTTATGTCATGGCATAGCAAGAAACAAAGCGTAGTTGTTCGTTCTAGCACTGAGGCTGAATACCAAGCAATAGCCTACTTTGCATCTGAGATCACGTGGGTTATGGCCTTCCTACAAGATATAGGTATCTAGGTTGAGACACAAGTGTCACTTTACTACAATAATAAGTTAGCAACCTATATTGCATCCAACCCAATCTTCCAGGAGTGCACAAAAGCACATTGAGGTCGATTGCTACTTTATCTGTAACGATGTCATGGAAGGCAGAATTAGCACTCTGTATGTCTCCTCAGACCTACAGTTGGTAGGCATTCTTACCAAGGCACTCAAGAAGAAGCAACATGATTTCTTGTGTAACAAGTTGGGACTTTTAGATATTTACGCCCCAACTTGAGGGGAAGTGACAGGAGATCGGTGTCCTGCTATTTTTAGTCAATGTTATTTTTGGTAAGTGAGTTGTGGTTTATGATTTTTCCTTGTATACCTAAACCCTCTATAAAAAGAGGGCTAAGGCTTTGTCTTGATAACAACCAAGTTGATCTTTTCCAACAATGATAATCTACCTCCATATGCTTAGTTCTCATGTGAAACACTGGATTATTAGCTATGAAAAGAGTTTCCTTGTTACCACACTTCATCTCCATGGGACTGGGCAAGGTGCATGGAGATCCTCCAACAAAGAGCAAATCCACCTCAACTCAATTATAGCTTGAGCCATGTCTCTATATTCAAACTCCGCACTTAGCCTGGCCACCATTGTTTGTTTCTTCCTCCATGTAACTAGATTTCCCCAACAAAAGTATCAAAATCAATGGTGGACTTCTTGTCTTTAGCACATCCTGCATAATCTACAACAATATATGCCACCACATTTAGTGACATACCACGAGCAAAAAATAGGCTCTTTCCTAGTGAGGATTTCAAATACCTAAAGATCATCACAATCGCATCCCAGTGTATCCTCCTAGACTTATCCATGAATAGGCTCACTTTGCTCACTACAAGAGCAATATCCAACCTCGTCACTATAACATATAGAAGCTTCCCCACAAGGCATTTGAATTGTCTAGCATCAACTAAACCCAAGTCGTCATCATACAAGTATACGCTTGGGTCCATAGGAATGGAAGCAAGTTTAGCTCCTAACATGTCAGTTTGTTGGAGAAGATCCATTACATAGTTCCTCTGAAAAAGGACCACCTCATGTGCATTTTTAATTACCTTGATCCCAAGAAAATAATGAAAGTAACCCCAAGTCCTTTATAACAAAGTGCTCAACCAGAAACTCCTTAGTAGTCATAATCTCATGTGCATTATCTCCAGCCAAGAAGATATCATCCACATAAACAAGCATCACTACAATCCTAGTATTTGTTTTCATATGAAGAAAGAGTGGATGCTATGGATCTTCCAAATACAACCTTCTCAATGTCCTCAGATAACTTTTGAAGCCAAGCTCATGGGCTTTGCTTAAAGCCATGTATTACCTTATGCAATTTATAGACCTTTGTACACTCCCCCTTAACCTCAAATCCTAGGGGTTGCAACATATAAACTTTCATGATATAGTGGCCAACCACAAAAATGAGGATAAGTCCTATACAAAGGAGTGTTACAAGAGAGAACATATCGAAGTAGTCGACACTACATCTCTGTGTGTACTCCGTGGCCATTAGATAGGCTTTATACATTTCAACAGAATTGTCTGGGTGATGTTTCACTGCCAACAACTGTTGCATCTAACGAAAGCTCAACAAGATCCTAAGTATCTCATTGCAATAATCCCGCTATAGCTTGTTGCCACTTCGAATCAAGAATCACCACCTGATGTGCAGTGGGTATGTGTATAGCTGAGAAACTTGTAATAAATTGCATGCCATAGATTTGTATAGGGAAATGGGATGCATCATGCATTATAGTTTAAAAAAATTAACAAAGTTAATTTATTTTGTAGCCCTACCTCTCCATGTATAGAGAAGTGGGAAAAGTACATGACAACCTCATAAGAAAATAACAAAATAACGAAAAGGACAATAATAAAGAACATAAGATAGAAAGGGCTCAATACTTCTCCTCAAGCTAGAGCATTGATGCCAATCATGCTTAACTTGGAACAGCAAACATCAAATGAAGACTGTGGCAATGGCTTGGTAAAGATGTCTGATGTCTGGTCATCTGAAGCGATTGGAGTAGTGTAGACTAGTCCTCGTTGGATCAAGTCATGTGTGTAGTGATAATCAATCTCCACATGTTTGACCCTCTCATCAAACATTGGGTTGTTGGCTATGTAAGTGGCTGCCCTATTATCACATCTCATCTCCATAGGTGTGTCAACAAATATGTGCAAATCTGTAAGGAGTGATCTCACCCATATCACCTTCACAAATGTATGGGCCATGGCCTTCTACTCAAACTTGGCACTAAATCTAGAGACAACTATCTACTTCTTACTCTTCTATGTCACTAGATTTCCTACCACATATGTACAAAAACCTGTAGTCGACTTTCTGTCAACCAAACACCCTACATAATCTGCATCTAAATAGCCCATCATACTCCTGGAGGTCCCTATACTAAACAAAAACTCTCATCCTAATGCCTTCTTCAGGTACCTCAGCACCATCACAATAGCATCCCAATGCTACCTTGTCGATTTGTCCATAAACTAAGCATTCCAACTGCTACGACAATATATGATCTAGTGATGGTCAGGTATAAGAGCTTACTGACCAGCTGTCTATACCGCCTACTGTCCACCGCCTCTGCCTTCTCATCATATAAGTAATACTTGGGGTCCATAGGAATATTTGCTGGTTTAGCCCCCAGCATCCAATCTAGTGCAGAACATCAAGTGCATACTTTCTCTGGGATAGCACTATGCCCTTCTTACTGTGTGCAACCTCAATCCCAAGAAAATATCTCAACCACCCAAGGTCCTTTATGATGAACTTACCTACAAGACATTTTTTATCTCCACTATGCCAATCACATCATCTCATGTAATGATCAAATCATCCACATAACCAAGGAGCACCACTACCCCTTTTCCCGTCTTCCTAAGAAATAAAGAGTGATCAGATAAAGACCTCTAAAAACCAACAGCTTTTACCACTTCGGAGAGTTTCTGGAACCAAACTCTGGGACTTTATTTCAAGCCATTTATCGCCTCCCGCAATCTGCATACACTCCCCCTAAGTCTCATAGCCAGGGGGTTGCTGCCATTGTTTTAAAAATCGTGTCTCGAGACGCGTGAAGCGTACACCTCGAGGCAAGGCAGCCTGATTTCGCATCGAGGCTATAGCCTCAGGTCTATTCTATGAGGCGTGCGCCTCAACTCTTCGAGGCGTTGTCGAGGCGATGAGACGCTGAGGCGCTGGCGAGGCATCACCTCGGTTGGAAGCTCCAACACAGGCTCTAGCACCATCGCCAGCAGCAACGCGAGCTCCAGCGCAGGCTCCAGTGCCATCGCCAAGAGCAACACAAACTCCATCGACAGTGCGAGCTCCATGATGGAGCAATTCGGTCGCCACCAAGCTTCGCCTGAAACCCTAGGTCGACCTTCGGCGGAGCAGCTCGAGCTTCGGCGAAGTTGATCTTGATTCTCAGCTTCGAAAGTAGTGTAGAGTCTTGAGCTCGAGCTTCGGCAAAGTCTTGAGCTCGACCAAGCATTATTTATGTACTAAATCTATGTAATAGTATATATAGAAGTATGTATATAATATATAGTGTTATATATGTATATAATAGATTCTGTTATATATAATAATACATATAGAAGTATGTATATAATATATACTCATATATGTATGTATACATAGAAGTATGTATATAATATATATTATTATATATGTATGTATAGTATACATAGAAGTATGTATATGTATGTATATATACTTAACAAGTATATATCATATCAATTTTCTATGTTTTTTATGTAAATCCTGAGACTTACGCCTCAACCGCCTCGAGGCTTACGCCTTGCCTCAATGAAGGCAAACCACCTCAGACCGCCTCGTGTTTTTTAAAACCTTGGTTGCTGCATGTAAACTTTCTCTTGGAGATCTTCATAAAGGAACGCATTTTTCACATTTAACTGATGAAACTGCTAACCACACTGAACTGCCATAGAGATCAAGATGTGCATCGTGGAAAGGCATGCCACTAGAGAGAAGGTATCAAAAAAGTCCACATCATATGTCTACGTGAGCACCTTTGCCATAAGTCAAACCTTGTGTCTGACAACTGACCCATTTGGATTGTACTTAATGGTAAACACCCATCTACAACCGACAATTGCTGCCCATCTGGTAGTGTAGTAAGCTCCCAAATACCACACGAACAAAGCACGACCATCTCGTCCTCCATAGCGTGATACCATTGTGGATCAAGCATGGCTTACTGGTAAGTAGAATAAATCTGTGTGGCAGACAATGCATAGAACTTTCGAAAATCAATGCCCAAGCCCTCCGTAGACAGGGCCCTTAAAACAAGGTATCTAGCACAACTACGGGGTAACTTCCAAACAACAATCGAAAGGTCAAAATTAGCAAGCACTACATCCTGCAATTGCTTTGAGGCACCAGCATCCACAACTGGTTCAACATCATTACAACTAAGCAATATATCATCAATTTGTAAATCACCTATGCTCACCTGTACTAAAGAAGATGGTGGTACCAATGAAGAAAAAGGGTGTTTCTTGTAGGTAACCGGGAGCCTATAAGTGATAGGAGGATCACGAAACTTCTTAGGCTCACTAGGAGGCACGGGATCCATGATCGGGATAGCTTCTAAGGGAGTAGGTGGCATAAGCATGGGTGCCTCAATGGCCTCAAGAGAAAGACTACACCCCGCCATAGAGAAATAGGGAACAGACTCATAAAAGGTGATATCGATGCTCACATAATGTCTACCAGAAATGGGATCATAACACCTATACCCTTTCTGAGTTCTAGAATACCCCCAAGAAAACACACCTAATTACCCTTTGAGACAACTTATCCTAACCAGGAAAAGTGAGATGCATAAATGCAACACACCCAAAGATAGGAGGAGGCACATGAAATATCTCAGTATCCAAATGCAATATTTGCCAAGGTATGTGCTCATGGATAACAAAATTTGACATCCTATTAATTAGGTAGAAGGCAATGAGAACATCAACTCCCCAGTAAAGTGACAAAGGCCATAGGAGAATGTCCATATACCTTCGTAGTGGGTAGCCTAATGTATGCCATGCTCTATACACCGCCAGACATCTATCACGTAGTGAGAGTAATAAGCCATAGCCACTCCAACCGGAGACAAGAGCACTGGATTGCTGTTAAGAACATACTCAAGTACCTGAGAAGGACTAAAGACTACCGCTTAGTCTTTGGAGACAGAGATCTCCAAATGTTAAGAGTACACCGATTCCAACTTCCAATCGAGTATTAACAATAGAAAGTCTACATTAGGATTCGTTTTCCTATTGATTGATGATTTTATGAGCTAAAGAAGTTAGAAGCAGGATACCACAGCTCACTCAACAACTAAAGTTGAATACATCATTGCATTAGATGCTGCAAAGGAGGCAGTGTGGATAAGCAAGTTCATTGAGGAACTTGGCGTAGTTGCCTCGATACAATAGTCGATCCTACTGCTGTACGACAACACAGATGCCATTGCGTAAGCGAAAGAGCCTCGCTCTCACTAGAAGAGCAAGCACATTGAGAGGAAATACCACATCATCTGAAAGATCCCCAAGTGTGGAGATGTGATCATCACAAAGGTGGCCTCTACAGATAACATTGCTGATTCACTGAACAAGACCCTGACTAGAGAGTCATGTGATTGGCATGTCTATAGTATGGGGCTAAAAGAGGTTTTAGAACGACTCTAAAGGCAAGTAGAAGTTTGTTGGATTTTGTATGCCCTGAGCAAGCCATCCGAGTTACATAATAAAATAACATTACATCTAAATAAAGAATTCAATTATTTCCAGTAAATATTTGTCCCTTAGTATGCGATTAGAATTACATATTTAGCCAAATCGTATAAACCTAACATGTGTTGATTCGAATATCTAAACGATTTAGAAAATCTATCGGGAAACCGTCTAACTCAATCATATATTTCCGATCTGGGATGACAACCTTCTCTAAAAATTGTCACCTGATTGATGTTCTCAAATGGAGATTCGAGAACTATCTCACGAGTCAGGTTAAGGAATTAACCTAATGAAACAAGAGATAGTGAAAGTCCTCCAATGCTGTCATAGAGAAGGCATATCCTTATAACTAAGGCAAATATCACAAACATGTGCATTTGGCAAACTAAGAGTTGAGGCACTTACCTTGGTACTGACACAAAAAAGCTGATGTAGGAAGGATAGAAAGTGCATAATCTCTCGAAAGGATCACACAAATCTATTACATAAGTATATGTAGCAAGTTGGAGGCATAAGCTCACTCCACATATATTGGGAATGACAAATTCCACATGTGATTGCAAAGTTCTAATCAAACTCAAAGCAAGAAGAGAAGATAGACCTTTAGAAAAGGTTCTGATCTCCATTATCGTCCCAATGATATAATAAGATATCAAGAATAATGTTATCCAAGGAGGAATGTCAGCAATTTACTGGGATTAGACCTCGGGATAATATTTTCCTTCAGGTGTTAAGGATTCACGAGTATTCAAAATACTTAAGAGGGAAAAGAACCAAAATTCCACCTACCCTATGGGTTCATTATTGGAATGATGAAATCAATAATGATTGTAATAAGTTCATAATTAAAGAATAAATCCTTTGTAATTTAAGGAGTAAAATTACATTTGATTTGACAATTAATTGCACATAATTTGATTACATACAAAATTCATGTGTTGAATTGTAATTAATTTAAATTTAAATACTAGATCTAACCTTCTCATAATTTGTTATGGATTAATCATGCAACTGTTAATTAAGATTTGATCTCATCCATTGGATGAAAATCCAATGGATCCCATCAAATTAGGTTTTGGTTAGGAATCCCTATAAATATCTCCTACATGAAGAAACCTTAATTGGTTATTTGATAAATTCTCTTGATTGAGAATTCCACCGAATCCACCATCAACAATAGGAGCCACAGCTGCCAGGAGAAGGAGGCGCACCTCTACACCCTTCAATAACCGACTAATTAATAATTTTATTAGTTAACACCTCCTATAGAAGCAGGTCAACCAGTTAGCAAACCGATTGACTAGCTACAAAGGGGCTAAAGCTACAGCCCCTTTCCTCACATGCCCCATCACCCTCTTCAGTAGCCGATCAATCAGCTCTTCTCTAAGTCGATCAGCTACTATAGGGCCAAGTGTTGTTGATCCTCTTGAAGGTCTTCCTGAGGTTCGATTCATTCTCCGAGGCACTCATTGCTTCGGATTCACAAAGGAGTTCACAGATCACTTGTGAGATTCACCCTCAACGACACAAAGATCTCATCTACTCGTCGCGAAGGAGTGATTAGAGTTTTCTTCGGGGACTTATTTGACAAGGCACCATATTGAGGTATTGCACCATGCCACCTCGCAAAAGTATAATCTCTCAACTCATAAAATCCCAAAATAGGAAGAAACTAGTTCCTCTTATGTGGTTCCAATCATAAGTATTCTTATTTTGTTTGGTTGATTATTTTGACATCGATTCGATCTTGTATTCAAAAAATTTGAAAACACCTATTTTCATGTTTTAACGCTTCTGTGATGCCATGGGGTCAATATGATCAAACCCTTCACACCTAACCTCCTTTGGTTCAGTTGACACTACTCCGACCACTATTAACCGATAGTGGCTTGATAATGAGCCACCCTTGCCAACATCTGGCTTGTTGTAGCCAAATAAGGGCCTATTTTGCCACCATCTCATCTTTTATGGCTAAATAAGGGTGGTTCTTGCTTCTTTCTCATGAAATAAGGCTTTTAGAAGCCTTCTCTTATCTTAAGCGGGGTTTTATTCCCTTTTTTCGTACTGCAACTTGCAATTAAACAAGGATTTCTTGGTCTTTGTACCTGTTGTGCATTGATATGTAGTATTTTGACTTGGAAATCTTTACCAAGTCCTATGATCTGAGATTCACATTCCGAACAAATTGATTTCTTACCTACTACTTGCTTCTTTCCTATCATGGCAATGTCGAGAACGTCTTCTACTACTGGGGAAGGCAAACCCTTGGCTTCATCTACTGCTGTGGTGATCCAGAACACCTCTATCAAGCTTAATGGTGTCTAGCGTTTAAAATATTTGTGGGAGGTCAAAAGAAGATATACATCTTGTCGACGCCTACCCCTAACTCTAGAGCTTCTGACTATGAGATTTGGGAACAAGATAATTATCTTGCTACTAATCTTTTTTATAAAAAGATGGCCAAGGAGATTTGGGATAGTTTTGGCCAAAAAATCCTCCTAGAAATCAAATCATACCCATTTGGCAAATACTTATCACCACATTTGGTCTACTGTTCGAGGGGAGTGCTCTTTGGTAGACTATTATACTCAAATACAGTCACTCCATGAGGATCTGAATGTCTTTCAACCTTCCTACTGTAATACCAAGACTGAATAGCATCAAATGTGGCACGTTTACAAGTTCTTGGATGGTCTAAACCCCAATTATCAGTTTTGAAGAGATCAAATTCTTGCTCTAGAGAATATCCCCGATCTAAAGACTATATATGGAAGGCTACAAAAGATTTCAGTTGATACTACTACTACTGGGCAGTCCACTACTTAACCCAATGCTCCCCCTACTATGGAGACAGACATCTACCTTTATAGCCCCTGATGGGTGCAGAGGTAGAAGTGGAGACCATGGTTGCGACTGTGGACAAGGGCGAGCCAATGAACCTTGCATTCATTGCAAGTGAACTAATCACCCTCTTGAGAGACGCCGGGAGAAGTTTGGAAAAGCAGCCAAGGCCAATTCTACTGTTGCACAGGACACTTCTCCTGTTACTACTCCACATTAGATACAGTTGACTACTGATGATTATGCATGTTTGACGCAACTTCTTCAACAGCCCACTCCCTCTACAAAGTCTCAAACTATTTCTACTTATGCCTTATGCAAAAGTTGCAAGTACTAGTGTTGGGTGGTTAATTCAGGTGCCTCTAACCATCTTACTGGTAAGAGGGATTGTCTTACCTCTCTACATCGTTCTACTAGTGTTAGGATCAGATTAGCTAATGGCTCATATTCCCCTATCGCAAATGTTGATGATATTGATCTCTTTACTTGTTTTCGATTATTGAATGCTTCCTGAATTTTCTCTAAACTTATTACCACTTAGCAATCTATGTAAGGATTTAAAGTGTCATGTGATATTTAATAAACAAAATGTTTATTTTCAGAACGTCCTGTCGAGCTGCTGCATGGTTGGTGGGGGTATTGATAAAGGTGGGTTGTACTACCTAAATATTCATGCTATCTTTACTACTGTTGCTTCTATCTTTGCCGATGCAAAACTTTGGCATCGTTATCTTGGTCATCCCTTTATTGCGAAGCTCCGTCAAATAGTTCCAGAGTCTTCCACTCCAACTTCCATTGATTATGAACATGTCAACTGGGGAAATACCATAAAGTGTCATTTTAGTCTAGAGAAAATAATTGTAATCCTTCACCTTTTGAAAAAAAAAGAGGACGATTACGCTAGATCAATAATCATCCAAACCATACCATTATAAAGGAGAAGATTACATATTTTGCATCAAAAAATCAGCAACCCCCTCGCCTCACTAACAACATTTTCCACCCATGCACTCTCCCCATGAAACACTATCCCAATACACTACAACCAAATTGACCACAACATAGACACCCACCATCCACATGTGTATTTGCATGCACACCATTCCTGAAAGAGGCCCAGAAGGCACCTTCAGAGCACGCATTTACTCCTGTAAGGCTCATGTTGATCCACTCCTACCTAAAGAAATCACAGGTCCGGAACAAATGCAGGAACTTCTCATAAGCAAAACCAAAAACTGCACCCCATATCAGTCGTTGCGGTCCAGCGACTTCGAAACATTTTGGTTACTAACTTCCCCCTTCTCAACAACCATAAGAAGATCTTCATCTTCAACGGTATTTTCAATCGCCAAAATAACCAACAAGCTCCATCCACCACCATAATACCATCATTTTTAGACCGCAATAAACGGTATGCCTTCTTGACCGTGAGGGTCCCCGCACTCCATACAAACCTATTAGGCAAGGAAGCGATTAGACGAAAGTCCTGCAAAAAGGCCTAGACCATCTGGAAGTCTTGTAGTCTAGCTTCAAACAAACCACCCTAGAAGGAAGGCACCCAAAAGGATAACATATCATCCCAAACACTGGCCACAGAACATTCCTTGTCATGCAACAGAGCAAACAACTTGGGCACCACATTGAGAAGAGCACCACTTTCCATCCAATCATCTCAAAGTCAGAAACTTTGTTCAGCACCATGAATCAGGTGGGAAATACTAGATAGCTTCTATATCATTGGTACAATAGATCTCTAAAAGGTGGGTGCTCACGAGCAACAACAGCCCTCCTCAGCATGAACATACAAGAACCATAAGAATCATTCATCGGGAGACACCACAGACAATCTTCATTAGAAAATAATCTAACCACCCACTTTGTCAATATTGCCTCAGAAAATACGCCAAGATCAATCACTCCCAAGCCACCCTCCTTAGGCTTGCAGGCATCAACCCATGCAACCTATTGTAGGAATCTACCCGAATGAAGAGGAGCCTTCGAAAAAAAATGTTTCCATGAGGATGTCCAACTTTTGAAGTATCTTCTTGGGTGGACTAAACATCAAGAGGCAGAAAATCGACATCACGATTAGCACCGCTTTCAGGAGTGCCAACCTCCCTCCCCTAAAAGCAACCTTCCACTCCAAGAACGCAACCTCCTCTCCATATTCTCCACCAACCTCAACCAATCCTGCATCATGAGCTTTCCCTTTAAAGGTAACCCTAAATATTTGATTAGCAGGTGGCCAACCACCGTATCTAGAATATGTGTCGTAGAGTCCGCTTCCTCCACTACCATGTTAAAAGGAATGAGAGCCGATTTTAAGGACCATGTTGTGTCAATAGTGGGTCTAATTTTCATTACTTTGTTGTCTTTATTAACGATTTCACTCGTTTGTCATGGATATTTCTAATAAAGGGTCTACCAAACTTCCAAAATTATTTAATGAAGTTTAAAATTTTTATTCTACTATAAACAATTTTCCTCAATGATAATGCCTTTGAATTTATCCAATCTGATATACCAAACTTCCTTGCTACTAAATGATACTAACCACCAAACATCCTATGCGTATACCTCTAAACAAAATGAGGTGGCTAAACGAAAACTGCACCACATTCTTGATGTTGCTTAGGCTCTCTTTGTTGCTAGGAAGGTGCCCAAACAATTCTGGAGAGATGACATTCTTATTGCCACATGATCAACATAGTTCCTTCTTCCATCCTCAACGGGAAAATACCTTTTCAAATTTTACAACATAATTCTAATTCAAGGTTTTAAATGCCGATTTCGATATCATTTCGATAAAATTTTTAAGTATATATTTCGGAGGCCTGCTAAGGACACGTCGTGGAAATGCCCATATTTGGACATCAGATTTCAACGATTTCGATATCTCGAAAATAGTCCATTTCAAAGGCACACCAAGAGCACGTTGACGACACGCTGAGACATGCTAACAAAAATGACATAAGTAATCAAAATGATTAGAATTTCAAAAAAATCACAAAGCTAAACAAGTTTATGTAAGAATAAGAATATTATATCCTAATATTCATATGCAACATGCAGTTTACCGTATCATATTCAATTTCAAGAACCAAATATCAAATATTAACGTCCAAATTGAATTAAGAAAAGAATAAATAGATGATGTTTATTCCAACCCCTAAATAAATCCATCACAATTAGATATTAATAGATTATGCATGAATTATTAATGATGTATAAGATTGGTTGTGTTTTTTTCCATTTTTGCTTTCCCTGTGCCTCCAAACTATACATTTAACAAATCACCAAGATAGCAAGCAAATTAGAATTTAAAATATAGAAAGGAAGATTTAAGGACGAAGAGGAGATCTAAGATAGATCTAGATTATAATTATGGATAAATATGCAATCAAACCTCAACAAAAGAACGAAAGTAACAATGAAGAGGAATGGGAGTAGTATTTTTTTTTAAAGAAAAAGGAAGATTATCTTAGGTCGATAATCATCCAACTATATTCAATTTAAGGAACGGACTTACAGATTTTGTAGCCGAAAATCAGAAAAAAAGAATCCACCTCCCTAATCACATTTTCAACCCAACACCGCTCATTTCTAAAGAGTTTGCCATTCCGTAACAGGAGAAGAGCAATGGTAGAAATGGAGAGAAGGAGAAGACAGAAGATCAACCAAGGTTTCAAATATCAATATATATTGAAAAGTCAAAATGGGGATATATAGACAATATATCGTTAACATCAAGGAATTTTGAGGAAATCACTCAAAATTACCTAAAATGACTTAAAATGTCATAACATGAAGAAATGCCTAAGCCTTAGAAAATTAAAATCATGGTTCGAGATGTAAAAAAAATAAATAAATTTCAATTTTTAAGGGAAAAGTCTAATGTGTCTAAAGACTTTTCATTGGGAGGTACGAAGATGAGGTGAAGCCCCCTACGGTATGAATCGACAATATATAGGAAAAATGATACATAAGTCGTATCAATATCTTCCATATTTATGACATGCAATACATAACCCGTGCAACAACAAGAGCAAAATGCAACGCATCAGCCATCAATGGTGCATAACCCAACAAGTAGCATTGTATCCAAATCAGCATACCGTTGGCATGCCACTGAAATTGTCAGCATGCCGCCAACATCCCTGCATTTTGACAGTTTTACATGTCAACATGATGCCCTGCCAAAAACCTCCATTTCATTGACAAGTCGATGGCATTTTGATCATTGTTCTAAACTCTTCTTACCACTGCAAATTTGTTGATGTGCATGCTTTGTTTATGTGTTTGGGGCTATTGATAAACTTTCTTCCAAGGTTGTCAATTGTGTTTTCCTTGGATACTCCCGTACTCAAAAGGGGTATCACTATTATGATCCAATTGGGAAGAAGTATTATGTTAGTGCTAATGTTTCTTTTTTTGAGAGAGTGCCATTCTTTTTTAATGAGGATCAATCTCTTGAGTAGGATGTTCCACCTCTTATAACCTATCGGCGTTGGCCTAAGAATCTTATGTTTTTTCGTCTTCCCTTTATGCAAGGTTGATATATCTAAACACAGCCCATCTGATTTGCAATCCCCACCAAAATTTAGTCTAGATGCTCCACCTACTTAGCAAACAACCGACTTGCCCATTACTCTATGGAAAGCAATAAGAAGTTGCACTCTTCATCCTATATCACATTATACTTTTGTTAACAGACTTAGTCCTACCTTGAAACGATATTGTACAACTTTATCTAGTACAGTGCTTCCCATAAACTATTCCGAGGTTGTGCAGGATCCTAGCTAGGAACGTGCAATGGATGAAGAAATTAATGCTCT
Source organism: Thalassia testudinum (assembly GCA_037157565.1). Lineage (NCBI taxonomy): Eukaryota > Viridiplantae > Streptophyta > Magnoliopsida > Alismatales > Hydrocharitaceae > Thalassia > Thalassia testudinum. The sequence goes on from JAZHRO010000007.1 coordinate 4,125,896, forward strand.
TGTTACTAGAGGTACATGGGAGTTGACTACTCTTCTTGCAAGTGCTAAATGCAAAATTATGGATTTCAGATGGGTCCACGTAATGAAGCATAAACCAAATGGGACAATTAAACGACTAAAAGCCCAACTTGTTGAAAAGGGCTATACACAAACGTATGGTGTTGATTACTTCGATACTTTCCCTCCTGTGGCTTGTCTTAACTCTCTCCATATTCTGTTGTCTATTGTTGTAAACAAATTGTAGCCTTTGTACCAATTAGATATCAACAATGCTTTCTTATATGGTGATTTGCACAAAGAAGTTTACATAACCCAACCAACAGGCTATGTGGTTAAGCGGGAGAAGGTATAAATGTATGGTTTAAAGCAGAACCCTAGAGCATGGTCTGAGAGATTGAGTCGGGAAGTTCAGAAGCTTGATGTTACCATATCTACCTCATATCATTCTATATTTATTAAGAGCGAGGATTCTAGTTCAACTATTCTATAATATGATTCTTATTAGTGATGACAATATAGGAATCCAAGACACCAAGAAATTCTTGCAGAAAACCTTTGTGACTAAAGAGTTAGGCAATCTATGATACTTTCTTGGCATTAAGATAGCCAGAAATTCCAGTGGTATGGTTCACTCATAAAGGAAATATGCCATGAAAATTCTTAGAGAGGCTAGTCTACTAGGAACCAAGCCTTCCTCTATTCCAATGGAGGCTAAAGAGAGAATAAAGGAAGATGATCCCTTCTTTGAAGACAATAAAAGATGCCAAAGTATTGAAGACAAAGTCCTATATTTGACAATCACCAAACCATATATATTAGTTATGCAGTGACCAAAGCAAGCTAATTTATGGAGAATCTAAGGTTACAATCACTAGCATGCAATTTACTTGATTTAAGTATCTAAAACACTTTCCAAGAAAGGATTTGTATATGAAAAATCTAAGACACCTAGATTTATGTGCCTATTCAAATGCAAACTATGCTGAGTCCATTAATGATAAAAAGTCAAGCACTCGCTATGTTACCTTTCTTGGAAGGAACCTAGTTATGTGGAAGAGCAAGAAACAAACTGTAGTGACCCGCTCTAATGCAAAAGCAGAGTATAGAGACATAGCTCATACAGCATGTGAGATCATGTGGATTGTTAACTTTTTGGTTGACTTAGGATTGGGAGTAAAAAATGCTTGTTCCTATTATTTGTGACAATCGGTATGCCATTTTATTGCTTCTAATATGGTTCTCCACAAGCGCATCAAACAAATTGAAGTTGATTGCCACTTTATTCGGAATATGTTTGCTGAAGGAAAGATCTGCACTCCTACCACTTATTTTGAGCAGTAGGTGACAGATATTTTCACAAAGGCTCTCCCATGCAAACATCACGCCTACCTATGTGACAAGCTAGGAGTGATTGATATATATGCTCCAACTTAAGGAGGTGTGTTAAAATATGTTCCTCTAGTCCGTTCCTTATTTTGCTATTTTCTTATTTGTTGCTTGGAGTACTTTGTAATTTTTCCTCCCGCCTCTCCTATAAAGAGGTTAGAGTTTCAAGGATTCTCCAACACATAATGCCTCCAAAATGCACACTTAAAAATTTATCAAAATGATATCGAAATCAGCACTTAAAACCTTGATGACATCGACTAGTAGGACCATAACATCTATATCCCTTCTGAGTCCAAGAGTTCCTAACAAAGATGCATTTAACAACCCATAAAGAGAGTGTCCTGATTAAAACCAAAAAGGTGGATAAAGGCAACGCAAACAAAGACCTTAGGTGGGACTACGAACAACTCCAAATCAAGGAACAAGATGGAGTTGGGAACTTCCACATCCAACATTGTACACAGCATTCTATTTATCAAATAACATGCAGTGAGAATAGTGTCACCCCAATAAAACAGAGGAACACTACTCTGAACAAGGATAGCTCGAGTAACATCAAGAATATGGCGGTGAGTCCTCTTTGCAATGCCATTCTGCTACAATATATACGAACTAGTTTGGTGCAGAATACTATGTTCCTTGAAAAAGGAATATAGTGACCGAGTACAAAACTCCTAAGTGTTATCAGATCATACAATTTTCACATCAACACCAAACTGAGTTTTTATTTCAAGAAAGAAGCTTTTGGTAACATCACCAATATCATATTGACTTCAACAAGAAAACCCATGACACACAGGAAAGCCATCAAAACTTATACGCAAAGTGATTAGGAGCACAACTCTAACCCTAAATATCAAAATAAACTAACTAAAAGACAAGACTTATAACTCTTAGTCAGCCTATTGGGAAAGGAACTTCGATGATGTTTTCCCAATTCACAGGCTTTACATTAGAAAGTGGTTGTAGAAGGTATCTGAGGGATCACACACTGCAACTTTGGTAGAGGAATATAACCAAGGAAAAGATGCCAAAATAGCTGGAATCCCCTCTTGAAGAAATAGAAACTTGTCCAGGATACGATGATTGCAAGATACGGTAGACACCTTCCTTATAGCTCCAGCCAATTACCCATCCTATCAGTATATCTTGAACAATAAAAGGCGCACTGTCAAATATGGATCTGCAGTTCAATTCCTTTGTAATTTTGTAGACAGAAAGCAAACTCAAGGGAAAATCAAGTGCTAGTAAGACATTCTCCAATCGTATGTGGAGTGCAATTTGAACCTCCTCCTGACCAGTAATGAGGGGATGTTGACCATCAACAACAAAAATGGTTCGACCTAATGGGACAGGCCTCAATCTTGGAGAATTGGTCTGCATTTCCGCATATGTGACAAGATGCACTCGAGTCAGCTGAATAATCTTTCTCTTCTGAGGAAGAATCACATGCGACACAGGCTAAGATACTTGATGGACTAATGAAGGCTGCTTTATCAGAACCTTGGGGATGAGCTTGAGTTGGTGTGACTAGGGGTGACAGTAAAGCCATGCTAGCTAAGCCTCTGAACTAGATCATCGTACTTGGCCCTAGTGATAGGAGTCGTCTCTAACATCGTCTTTGGTGCTGCAGCCACCTGATGAGCATTAACAAGCTTCCCATGTTTCATCCAACACGTTTCCTCGACATGGCCAATGTTCCTACAATGAGAACATTGGGGCCTAGCACGCTCCTGAGCTCCACAACCACACCCATGGGCTCTAGTGGAAGGAGTAGGAGCTCTACCTTGAGAGATAGTCATAGCAAGTATGATCAACATGAAGCAACGACGATAGTGAAACAATATACGCCCTGGCAGCTTCATACTAAGGATCCAACCCAGCAAGGAAGTGGCCAACCATCATCTAAGCCTAGTCTTCTGGCTCTCGTAGGAACAAACTAGGGTATACTCATTTAGTCTCTCAAAAGCAAACTTGAGAGTTGAATAGTATTGCATAAGGGATCTACCATCTTGTCTCGCATGCGCAATCTCATGATGAAGCTAAAGTATGTGTGCAACATTCTTCACCTGGGAGTTGGTCTACTAAAGAATCTCCCACATCTCCTTAATTGGTCTGTAATACATGATTTCCATGGCAATGCGATGAATGGTGGTGAGCATGATGTAGGCCTTCACCATCACATTGTCCTTTTTCTAAGTAGCATATGTCCCAATCTTCTCAATAGGCTCCAAATCGGTGAGTATATGTTCCTTATCATGTCCAACAACAATCAATATTGATTGTGCCCACGGTGTGTAAGTAGTCCCATCAAACTTGACAATCAAATCAAAAAAGGGATTCTTGAACTCCTCATGACTCCCATCACCTTGTGTGGGAGAATCAACTACTTCTAAGGCCAAATCTCAACCGATTGAAGTCCCACACCCCAAAAATCAGTGAGCACAATCACCAAATCAGTTCATAAAACAATCCTCAGATCCCTCTAATCATCAAATAAATTTACATCCAAGGAAATAGGGTCTCCTTAGCCAACTGCAGATCTGAAATTAGAGATTGGAGTCATTCTGGCGAGCAATCAAGGGTTGCAACAGCATAAGAAGAACACCGAGCGAAGGAGAAGCCACCCACAGGTCACGAATGACGAACCACCAAGCCTTAGCCATCGATTAGTGCTTGTTCTCACCTGCTGGGCTTTAAGGTTGTCGAACGACCACCTGGTCAATCGGTCAACTGCCAGAGGGATTATTACCGGTCCAACTGCAGCCTGGCAACCTTCCCACCAGTGAGCCAAAGAAGTTCGGCAAGGCTACAGGCCCAAGAACCTTCTTTGGTCACCAGTGAACGGTGCCATTTAGGGCATGGGCCCCCCAACACACACGTTGAGGCCTCTCCCTTCCTTAGATGAGATTGAGAATCCCAATACAAATGAAGGAGGACCTCGGTTATTTGGTAAAGAAAGGAAAAGAGAAGAAAGCCAAGGAGGTACAGAGCTCCAACCTAGGATCGTCACTCTAACAAGAAGAAAAGAATGTTCTATTCTCAAAAGATATTCTAGGCCCCTATATAGAGAGAGGGGCTAAGAACAATTACACGAAGGCTCAAAAGAAAAGGAAATAGCAAATGGCAACAGAAGAAATAAGAAATAGAATAGGCTACGTAGCTATTTACAAAAAAAAAGCTGTATTGATGATAGATATGAGATAGATAACATAATGGTTGTATTTCTATTTTCTGAGAACAGTGCAATGCATGCTTTATCTTTATCCGAGCATCACGTAAAGCAGACAACTACCTCCAGTAGTCACCCATTCACCCCTTCAAGGATTTTTCATCCAATCATCGAACTTCCAACATAAATCCCGTAAGAACCAGAGCACAATTTTGTGTGGGAAAAGTGTTCTCACATGAACAAAAAGAAGACATGTTGAGCATTAGGTGGAAAGCCCACGATAGACTACTAATAGATCCAAACCCATTTAAATAGTAAATAGGCTAGTAATTCTTCTCAAAAAAAAGGCTGGTAGTTGACCAGCTAGCATTCCATCTAAAAGAACAGGCTTCAAGCTTTACTATTCTAAAATATGCATGTTTAATACGCCCAAACCTGTGGAAAAAGCTCCTTGAGAGAGCAAAGAACTCCGTTGAAAGGCATCAGTGCGCCCCTTATTCTGCAAGAGAAGAAATATTTAAAAGATAGATTAGATTGACAATAGAAAGAAAATAAGAGAGAACTCCATCATTGCCCTTGTATCATCCAGACTATTTTAGTTTAAATGTCTACTACTGTAGAAAGACAAAAGAAGAATCTCTTCTATAGCATAAAGTTAAGGAATACCTGCCCAGTCCAAAATTGTAGAAAAACACCAGTCAGTTCCTACATTACCTTCTTCAGTAACTTGTCAAGAGGTCTAGAGAAGATTGCTGCAGTGATGGCCAATAAGGGAGAAAAAGAATGAAAGTCAAGGAACTTACCAACTTCTACAATAATTGGAGAGATTGGGTTTTTCTTTTCAAAAAAGAAAAAGGTGATCACACCGAAATGGTGATCATCCAAAAAAATATATTATTACTAACAAAGCATGAGAGTGATTGAGAATTTACTGCTTACTTCCTTTAATATGATAATAGCATGTCTGTTCATTACTTAAGGTAACAGAGACAATAAGCAGAATAAATCACTCCTTCAAATATGAAACAATCAGATAATGTCGTTATAAAACAAAAATTGTCTATTTGCAAAGAAAGGATCAATGTTGCTCTTAGCATCGCTTGGGAGACCTTCGCTCAATTACTACAATGATGCAGCATATATTTACACACTAGACCTCTAGCTCACTTATGAGAACTTCCAAGCATTTCAAGTATTTATTGGGAAAGGTACTAACTTCTAAATTGACTTTAGGTAATCTTCAATGTGATTTAGAAGTTGCAAGCTTTTGGAGCTTCTCTGCTTGCAAAATGTCATTTTGAATTTTGCAAGCATGTGGCTTGGGAAAGTATCCTTTAATGCCTCGAGGAAATATAGTATGATCATATAAGAACCTTTTTGCATAATCACAAATAGCATAACAATTTCATACAGCTAAGCTTAAATTGGATCTAAGTTTCAGAAAATAATGAGTAAAAAGGAATAAAATGCCACCAAGGATTGGTGGATTGGTAAAGTCTACCCATTTGTTATGCATCTGTGGCGAAGTGCTAGGGTGATCAAGTGGCAGTGTGGGACTCAACCTTTTATTTTTGAAAAAGGAAAGGGTAGTTATCCAGAATGATAACTACCCAAAATCTTATAAAATAGAATCAATAACCAATATTACAACAGGCAGACAATAAGGTCCCCCACTCACAACGATTCAACCCAAAGAGAAAACAAAGAGTCGATAGACTCAACAAAATTCTCCACGTACGGTCTCAGGCCCCGGAAGACCACTGCATTCCTGCCCAACCAGATTCCCCAAAGGACCGCCAACGGTCTGGCCTTCTCCTTCGTACGGAAAACAAACCGTCCGCCACCACCACCTCCACTTCTGAAGCTATGCCAGAATTCCTTAAACAGCCGACACTCCCACCATCTCCCGCCCATCCTGTCCCAAATTTGCACCACAAAGGGGCAATCGAAAAAAAGGTGGTCAACGTCTTCCTCACCACCCCCACACAAAGAGCATACCTTACACTCTCCAGGAGCCCACCTTGCCCTCCACACCTTAGTCACCAACCTTCTTCTCCTAAGCAGCCAGGCAAAAATCTTGACTTTCAACAGACGTGCGGCTTTCCAAATCTGTCTGCAGTCCCTTACCAGATCCAACTCCACCTCAGGATCACCAGCGGACAATCTCTTGTACGCAGCCGCAACAGAAAACTCACCTTCAGCCCAACCAAACATGTCTGTACCAGCCGCCGGATGCAGTCCCTCCAACTCAGCAAGTAAGGTCTGGAAATCATGTGTTCTCGCATCTGACAGACTGCCAACGAAACGCGGGCACCACCCATCATCCCACACCTTAGCCACGGACGCCATCTTGTTCTGGGACAAGGCAAACAGTCTCTGAAATCTTCTGCAAAGCGCTCCATCACCTGTCCAGTCATCCTGCCAAAATATGAAAATCCTCCCTATTCCCAACATAGGGACGAAGCAGTTCCTCACCCTAGGGGCCACCGTCGACAAGCCTTTCAGGAAGTGAGAAGCATCCCTAGGCGGAGACACCAGGAGATCCCAACGCATCGGACAACCATATGCCGTCTCAAACACCTTGCCCAACAGATCCCCCTTTCCTTCCAATAGGCACCCCACCCACTTCACCAACAGACTGTCATTAGATCTCTCCAAATCCCTCACGCCGAGCCCCCCATCTCTCAGCGGTCTGCAGACCTCCTTCCAAGCGACCAACCTGGCACCCTGTCCACTCGTCCCCTGATTAGACCAAAAGAAACTCCTCATTGTTCGTTCAATCTTTGCAATCACTTGTCGAGGCATCTTTAGTACAGAAATGAAATATGACGGCATCACCGACAGAACCGCCTTGAGCAGGATCAACCTCCCACCTCTAGACAGAAGCCTGAACGCCCACCCCTCCAGCCTCCCCACCAACCTCTCCACCATGGAGGTCCAATCTCTCACCAGAATCCTCCCATCTGACAACGGTAGGCCCAAATACTTAACCGGAAGCTTACCCTGTTCTGTGCCAAGACCCAAACTACATCCCCTTGCCTCTACCTCAGTCATGTTGAAAGGGATAAAATCTGACTTAGCCAGGTTAATCTGTAATCCAGACGCCTCACCCAGTAGGAAAACAAGGAACCTCAACCTTCTAGCCTCCGTTTCTCCACCTTCAATAAAGAAGATCGTATCATCTGCATATTGGAGCAAAGGGATACTCGTCCCATCCCTCAGGGAGAAACCACCCACCAATCTTCTTTCACAAGACCTCCTCGCCGCCCTAGCAAGAGCATCCACAGCAATCACAAAGAACATCGGGGCTAGCGGACAACCTTGCCTCACCCCCCTCCTAGGTTGGATCCAACCCCCAGCTCGGTTTCCATTGATAAGAACCGAGAAAGACGTAATGACGCACCTCTTCATCCATTCAATCCACACTGGCGGGAACCCCCTCTTCACCAAGGACGCCCAAAGAAACGACCACTGGATCGAATCATAAGCTTTGCTGAAATCAACCTTCCCTAAGAAAGCATTCTTCTTATCTCTCTTCCAGGACGAAAGGATTTCCGAGGCCATCACATAACCCTCCAAAATATTCCTGCCCGAGACAAAAGCCGTCTGCACCGAGTCTATAATCTCACCCAAAGTCCTCCTCAATCTGTTCGCCAGAAGCTTCGCTACCACCAAGTAGATAGCATTCGAAAGAGCTATCGGTCTGTACTCCTGAATCTCCTCAGCGCCCTCCCTCTTCTGCAATAAGAACATATAGAATTTATTCAGCCTATTAAAGCCCGAGTTGCCCGTTCTAAACTCTTGCACCACTTGCATTACGTCTTCTTTCACCACCGGCCAGAAGTCTCTGTAGAAGGCAACCGGAAAGCCATCCGACCCTGGACACCCATCCGCGTTCAATCCCCAAACTGCCTCACGGATCTCATTCTCCCCAAAAGAGTCCGTTAAGAGGTCGACATCTGTCTCCCTGATCTGTGGTATCCCAGATCCTAACCACCTCCACCTTCCCCCCCGTCTCCTTCCAGTAAAACCTCTAAAATAACTAGCAGATGCCCCTCCCACCGCTTCCCTTCCCACAAATTCCTCCCCATCCACCACCAATCTGTCAATCCAGTTCCTCCTTCTCCTGCCCGACGCAGCCATATGAAAAAAGCAGGTATTGGAATCACCCTCCTTAAGCCACTTCTGCCTAGATCTCACCCTCCACTCCATCCGGTCTTCCTCCTGAATCACCTGAGTCTGCCTCGCTCTGTAAACCCTGTCATCCTCTAAAAGGAGCCCAACATCCTCTGCTCTGTCCAGACATGTAATCGTAGCAAGAGCTTCCTCTTTCTTCCTCCCGCGTTCCTCCCTAATTTGCTTAATGTGGGTCTTCAAGAAGGATCTCAAATCCCTCAGTTTCGCTTCCAATCTGGCAGCCGCCAACCCTTCCACCTGAGAAAACCTCCACCGTTCCTCAACCAAACCCCTAAAGCCCTCCTCCATGAGCCACGCCCTGTCGAACTTAAAGTAAGTGCCATGCCTCCACTCCGCGTTCGACGTCCACATCAAGGGGGTGTGATCCGAGAATGGGCACTCCAAAGGCCTAACCTCCGCCATCGGGAACAACTCTGCCATCGCCGTCGAAGCCAGAAATTTGTCAATACGGGACCGCTGCCCTCCAGAGTTCCTTCAAGTGTATAGACAGGACAACGGAGGCATATCAACCAGCCCCTAGTCCGCCACAAAGTCTGCAAATGCCTCAGAGCCCTGGTCCAATCCCCCTCGGTCGCCCGGCCTGTCCTCAACCCATAGAGTAACATTAAAATCACCACCAATCAACCACTGAACCCCCTGGAAAGCTGCCGCAACCTGTCCCAGATCTTCCCATAAGACCTGTCTTCTCCAACCCTCCGTCAGGCCATAAACTGAGGAGAGGAGCAAACATGTGCCGTCCCGACGTCTCTGAAGTCTGACAGTGACAACGTTGGAACCAACCAGAGTGTCCAGCAAGGAGAACTCCTCCCTCCACCCCACAGCAATTCCCCCCGCACTCCCATCCGCATCCAAGGCCAGGAAGCCCCTACAACTCTCTCCCCCCACCTCCCTCCACAACCTTCCATCACAACTCCCCCACTTCGTCTCTTGGAGAAAAACCACATCAGGTCCCCATCTCTAAATGTACCCTCGCAAAACAGCCCTTCTCAACGGGTCATTCAGACCCCTCACGTTCCAGGACAGGACCTTAGTCATGAGATCATCCGGGAGGCGCCTCCAGACGTCAGTCGTCTGAACCCCACCATTTCCACCACACGGTCCTCTTCTATCAACAGACGATGGACCACCTCCACCTCGCCATCTGCAGCTGCCTCGTCCCCACCTTCATCCGCCAACTGCCGCCCAATTGCCACCCCCGAGACAGACAAGCCTCCGCCGCCGCCCCCAACAGACACCGTCACTGGCGACCCGGCTCCACCAGGCGACCCCATCCCCTCCGGCAATCGATGTCGGTCAACCCCAGCCACACCCCCCAGACGGGGTCTTCCGAGCCAAACCCCTACGATATGACCACAGCGGCCGGTAGAAGAGCCTCTGCGAACCGGTCCCCCTCCACTCCCGTCGTCGCCCCCCTGCAAGTCGAGTCCAGTCCTGCCACCCCGTTCTCCACTCTGATCGGATCCGCCAAAGGGCTCCTCGAGTCCTCTCCAGCAACGTCCTCTCCTCCACAGAGAGTCGGGGACGCGGTGTCGCCCGCGCAAGACAGCCCGACCCAGCAACAGCACCGAGGTCCTCGGATCCCATAACCGGGTCACGCACACCTGACCCGAGTCCGCCAGCCACCCCTCCCTCAAAACCAGGGCTCGAAGCGACACCGCCAGCGCACCCGCAATCAGCGGAGCCACCCGGCCCCAGCACCACATTCGCCTCCCCCGACCCCTCCGCAAAGGTCGCAGCGACCCTCCGCATTCCCGCCCCTTCGTCTGCCATTGATTGCGCCACGGAAATCGTAGCCGCCCCGCGATCTCCGCCGCAATCTTCGCCAAGACCCTCGACCTTCCCGAGGGTGTGTTTCTTTCATACCAAAGGGCTAAGGATTTTATGAAGTTGTTGGATAATTTTTTGGCTCTTTCACCTACCAAGTGGCAGGTGAGGGATGCTCCGTGTTGGGAAGATGACCCTTAGACTGTCAGGACTGCATATAAATTATTGCCTCCCCCAAGCAGTCATATTGACTGGAATCTAAGCAAGGATTGCTCTGATATGGATGTCAAAAATGCCTTTGAAAGTTAAGATTTCTATGCAGCTACTAAGGAGGAACAGATTGATGAACCAAACTTATCATTTAAAGATTGCCCCCAACATAGCTGCTACTTGTGCTCTTTGTGGTGATGGGATGGAAGATTGTGAACACTTATTTTTTGGGTGCTCGTTCGCTTTTGAGGTGTGCACCAATTGTTCTGGACAATAGCCTTCTACTTCATCATGGCAATGCTTTTGCCAATCCTTCTGCAGTGGATCTTATAGATCTCAGAGGGTATGTGCTGGTGTCTTTGCTTTTCTTTAGGCTCTTTGGCTGCAATGTAATGGCATCATCTTCAGTAAGGAAAGATCTTTGCTGGAAAGCGTCCTTAATCATGTTATTTCAAGGGCCTTTGGGCCAATATTTGATGCATCCTTTTTTTTGTAATTCTCTGTTGATTAATTAATGCAGCACCACGATCACTCCCCTCATGCAATCATCCTTTTATCTTTAAGAATAAAAAACTCCGTATTGGCATCTAGAGATCACAGGATCAAATCTAATGCCCACCATATTTACCCTTCTCAAAGAAATGGAAATGAATTAATATGGAATTGTTAAATATTTCTTTCAAAAAAAATAATTTGCAAAAAAACAGTTTAATAATCATCTTTACTCAAGACTACCAATAAGGGTAGATGATCTCAGAATCCTATTTGTCAAATTCTAATATCATCTCTGATTTAGAATATTAAATCACTATGATAAGAAGTAGGACATGAATCATTGCAAGTGTCATTACACTTCGGACTTAAAGATAAATATCTCGTTGCTGACTGTGGTTCATAGTTTCTATCTTCCACTATTCCAGAATTCATCTGCACTCTAGAAGTATTCTCCCTTTCTTTATGAACTATGGCTGCCTCGTAAGGATCAAGGGCAACAATAAATAAAGAACAAATAAGGTAATTTGACTTCATTCTTCTCGAATCTTTCAAAACTCATTCACCAAATCAAAAAGAAAAGGAAATAACAAATGTCAAATTTCATCCATCACCAATATATTCTCTTGCATGTAACACTTCATACATCAACATAGACTCAACATATCCTTAAAATAATAAAATAAAATTATTACTTGAAACAACTATACCAAGATCAGAATATGTATTCTTTTGTAATTAAATTCCCTAAAAAACTTCAAGTTCACTTCCACTGACACCCAAATGCCCATGTCTACTCATGCTCTTTGGGAATATGACCACTTTCTGCTTCAACTGCCTCTCTCCTTCAGATTATCAAAGTCAAACTGCTCCTACCTCCTTTGGTTATTGACCAACTTGGCCAGCAACTGGCATCCCTTTCTTCAGGTCCAAAACCTTCTTCACTGAAGGAGGCCAGCAAACTTCTATTAGATAGATCCTTGAATCACAAATGAATTTAAAGAAAAAGACTAGACCTTTCACCTGCCTGATCGCTACATCATTGTGCAATAGATTTGTCAAGATCATTCTTGTCATCATATTCTTTCATGTATTTCCAATTACTTTAGTATTTTTTCTAATCAACCACAGAATTACATGTGATTTGATAGACTACAAATCCTGCATCCTATTTTATTAAATAGACAACTTGTTCCATTTTTCACAAATTATATAAGAGGGGGGGAAAAAGACACTATGAGACCTGACATGTTATATGGAAGGATCCAACTATCGATTGTAAGTATGTGTGAAGAATGTGCATGGTGGAAAACAAGATGCTAAGATGAATGTGTAGCAATGCAATAAATGATCTTATTCACAAAGAAAATACAAATAAAAGGTTGGGGTGGCATTAATAGAAGATAAAATGAAAAAGACATGTTTGAGGTTTGAACATTTGCAGAAAAGGCCAGTTGATATCCCGATCAAGAGATGCGAGAAGTTGATAGTTGAACCTCCCAAAGGAGATCAATGAACGCTTAAGAAATATTGATTCTATTGAAAGGAACCATTAAGTCCTCGATAGGGATACTTTCAAAGGCATACCTTACACTTACGGCACTCTCTACTTCCCCCTTAGCTTCGATGGTTGATTGCTTCTCGCAAAACTCGTGGTCACCCCCATTGCTTGCCTCATTCTTTAAGGCATGCCTCGAAGACCTTACCATGCTTCTACAAACGCTTCATGATCAACGTCCAAGAATGGAATGCAACGGATGGCTGTGAAAATATGGCCCTTTCTCGGTAAGGAAGGCTTACTTGCATTTCTTGGAGGAGACTCCTAGTCAAGAACAAAATCTTATTGCAAACTCCAAGAACATCTATAAAGCATGCCTGTCCCTAAAGAAAAAGGTCTTTGCGTGGCTTCCGAAGAGGAGACATCTATCTACGCGCTCTAACACTAACAAGCACCATTAGGCACCGAACTCTGACAAGTCCTGTATCACCTGCGGTGAAGGACCAGAGGACAGCAAGCACCTATTTTTTGCTTGCTCTTTTGCAAGGGAGTGTTGGTCCACTTCACGCCTTACATCCATCCGATATGATTCGGAACACTCTTTTTGGCAGCCTCCACCCTTACTGATGGGGGGTCTATTGCAAGGGCATTTTCTCTCATTTGGTGCATTTGATTGGAGCGCAAGGGAGTCATCCTTAGATGGGAAAACTTCTCTATTGAAGGCATTAGACACTTGTATTCTTACTATTATAACACTTAGAACTTGTACCTTCCCCTCTTAATGAAATTAGTGGGGATTAACATCCTTTTCAAAAAAACAAAAAAGGAACTATCAAGCATGATCTTGATTACATGGATCCAAGCCTAGAAATGGACCAAGATAGATTTGAGTAAAGGCAAAAGATCCATACAGATGGCTCATCTTAATGCGGGGAAAAGCCTTAGTTGTTATTGATATTGTTGCATAGGAGCAAGATCCTCTTGAGTCACCACCGTGAACTAAGAGCATTAGTAAGTATTCTCTAAAATATACAAACGCTTGAATCCAACCATAATGGCAACTCCATGTCCACCAAAGGAAGAAAGTATTTCATAATGTCACTACAACCTCACTATCTATCACATCGAAGTTTTAACAACCTCACCATCCAGCAAAGGTAAAACAAGTCAACTTGCAGCCATCACAAGATTGTGCCATTGTGGATGGTATAGTATATTTCCTGATTTGGATCATATCATTCACATCGTCAACATTCGAGAAACAATAACTTCCAGATTGTTGACAACAAAAGTTCGGCTCTGTCAAGTCACAGAGCTTTAGTCAATCACAAACAGGAGGAGTGATTTCTCAACTAGTCAATTACTGGTTCCCTGGACAGTTCGAGTGCCTACGCAACAGATATTGGGGCTCACCATCAAGGATCTTATAATGTTAGAATCATTGCATAGCACAACTTACATAGAAGTGCTATTACTTAGAAAAGTTTAGGTACACTCACTACATTCCACAAAATCCCCATTACCTCACGATGTCAACATTTCCTCTTCTATGGTTGGCGAAACGTGGTTAGTTGCACATGCTTCCAGCTAGCAAGACCAATGTGCGTATAGAGAGGAACAACTTACGTACGAATACGGGTCAAGAATTAACCGTTAGAAAGTCATTCCTTTCTCGTCCTAATCTACCGACGTTTTGCAACTTCCCCGGGACAAAATAGGAATCGATCTAAACAATTAAATATATATATAGAAAAATAAATTACAGCTGCAGGCAACACCTCCTCGCACTCGTTCGCACCCGCGCAAGGGGGATGTGATATACCATTCCCAACGCCGTCATCCAAACCCAAAGCATCGACGACGACGAATCGAAAAGGCGAACCTTATACCATCCACGGGGCAACAAAAACCCTCGTTCCTGAGAACGAAATGCAAGGGGCGCGATCGGAGGAGAACAGATCGAACGCACCGTTATCGCAGACGTAACAATCGATCGGAGGTTTTACCTGTGAAAGGGGGTCTGATTCTTGCGTCGGGGGTATCGATCGACGGGCAATGGGAAAGACCGCGCTCTCCAACGCGCGGTCGGGCTGAGAGGCAAAATTTGTCGATATGGAATATGCGGGCGGTCGATTAGAAGTGTATTATATATATAAATATATATGGGGTGGGTACGTGCTGGGGCTTTCCTGGTGGGTATTTATTTTTGCGGACGGGGCTTTTGCTTGGAGGAGAAGGCTTCCACTTCGCCTTCACCCGCGGGCTGACACTTGCTTCATCGATGGTGAGGGTAACTTTTTTTTATTTTTAATTAGCCCTTAATCCTTTAAATTGAGGAAATTTCAGATCCAGGAATATCAACTTTTTAATAATATAAGATTATTATTTAAATTTAGATCTTCTATAGTTAGGTATTATTGTTAACTCAATTGTACCTTATAAGTTGATGGTAATATTTTGTAATATAATTAGATGAAAATGATTCGTTGAGGTATTAACTAAGTGAGAGGATATTTAAATGAGAGCTAATGTTTATCAACATTAGGTGCTATCACACTTTTTCTACACATATTGTGTGTAGGTGTTGGATGTTGTTTGACTGCATCAAATGTGCTATCTGACTACAAGCCCCTTCTTTTTAGTAAAATGGGTCGGTACGATCGTCAGGGTGAGCGTCGGTTACCATTTTCTCTTTAAATAATGTGATTCACCTTTTTTTCTAAAGCAAAGATAATATATCAATTAACCAACATACATGACATTGATTACAAGCATGTTCCTTCAAAAAAAATACATTTTTGATATCTTTGAGTCTCAAGCTTTTTTTTAAGAACTAAAACTTATAAGTTGTAGTCATTACATTTGCATAAGTAAATCATCAACTATCTCAAAGCTAAATAACATGTTTAGTTTATGTATTAAGATAAGATGTGAGCTAAAGTGATAGTTGACATCCATATACTAACAAAAGCATCATTAATCTTCATTATTGATGAGCCTCGAATGGCCACCAAAAGAATCGTGCGAGTATGGAGTGCTACGTAGCCATTGACATCTGTCGCTTAGGAGGAAGTAATCAAGCCTCCCAGGTAATGGGAAGGCTCGACTAGACAATCGTCTAGCGATCACCAAGCAATCACAAAGGAAACAAAAGACTTTGTGACCTAATTCCACCGCAAGGGGTGACATCTGAAGGGAGGATGGTGCTCCCAACTATGCACTAGAGCTTCTGAGATTACATGATTCTCTCTCCCTCTCTGGAGGCCTCCTCCTTGGGGGCCTCTCTCTTCTATTTATAATATAGACCTCTAGCCTAGGGGCCTTTAGCACGTTTTCTGTCAGACGGCGTGCCCGCTGTCAGCACATCGGTGGTCACTTCCATCTTGTCATATCTTCGATCTTAATTGCGTCGAATCTTTAGGCGGATCTCAATTTAGGTCCGACTTGTTGCATACTGGACAAGTAATATCGGTCCCACCTGCTTACCCTGTAATCGGGTAGCTAGATCCTCTGTTGGGTTGCATGCGGAGGTTTGGGTTCGAGGATGATTTTTGCCCTTCATCATATGCCCCCACTCTCTAGCTAATGTGAGCTGCTAAGAGAGTGGTGAAAATACCCAAACATCTGTGATGAAGGAGTTGGGTGGCCTTCCCTTGTTTCCTATCACTTGCAAGAGGTCCTTGGTAGGGGTGTATGAGCCCTTGTTGGTGTTAGCCTTAAGAGGCAACACTTCACCGAATCTGAACATTGGGTGTGTGAGCCCAAGTTTGTGCCGACCTTAAGAGGCAGCACTTCACCAAATTTGATTGTTAGGCGTGTGAGCCCAAGTTCGTGTCGACCTCAAGGGGTGGCACTCGTTGAGCCTGGGGCGAATGAGCCCTGGCTGATGCCGGCCTCAAGAGGCGGCTCTAATTGAGCCTGGGGCGAATGAGCCCTTGCTCACGCCAGCCTTAGGAGGAGTTGTTTCACCAAATTGAGACACTAAGGCTAGCAGTAACTTTTGTTGCCGCGAAAGGTCGTGGTTCGAAGCGTCGTGCCTGTTTGAAAAGGCGTGAGAGTCTTTTTGTAACGTCGATCTAAGTGTCCAACGTGTTATAACGTGCAAATTCCTTGACTGATGGCTTTGTTAGTGCGGTCACGCTACTATGAAATTTGTGTCATATCTCAGGAGATTTTATTCCTCAGGAACTCACAAACCACAGGGGGTGGAAAGATACACTGCCCTCGGGAGCCAGCGTGGAGGGGTTATAGATAAGGGTTCGTAGTGGGTCTTTAGTTCACTTCCCTTCACCTTTTTTACTATGTTGGAGGGGTTTGTGAGTTGTGTGGAGGAAGGCTTTGCCCCATTCGCTTCCATGGCGAAGTTTTACTATCGAACCTCTGCATGTTCAGCGGAGTAATCGAAAGGCGATTTTGTGCGGTTCTTCAGATAGGGGTCAGTGATGAGAGACTCATCATAGCTCTTAAATACCCCTAATTAACTAGTTTCACTGGTTAATTAACTAAAAATATGTCTATTTAGGGTTTAATTATAATAAAGGGGATTAAATACTAAAGATCATTAAAATAACATAAAAATACTAAATTAAACATCAAATTATATTATTAATAATTGAATTAGTAATTTGGACTCAATTATTAAACATTTAGCTACGTATTTAATATTTAATTTAACATTAGTAATATTTAACTCTAAGTATATAATTAAGTTAAGTAATTTAATTAATTAATTAAATAAAGATAAAAGGGTCAAAAACATAAATTCAAGGCATATATATAATATTTATCTAATTTATAATCATATATAAAAAGTTGAAAAATAATTAAATTAAATTAAGCTTAAAATGCCTATGTTTACGTTTAAGTCCTTAGGATTCCTTTCAATTGAGTCCTTTTATTCACTTTTAGGTCCTTAAGTTTATTTGCAAATGGATCCCTGTGAACACAACTCTTCTTATTCCTTTTCTTCGTCAACGTCTAGACGGCTCTCGTAAGTCAATCATCGCACCTTCCGATCACCACCCATCTCTCGTCAGAACACCTCCGCCCAAGCTTCTGAGCTTCGGCTCACTCTCCCCTTTCCATCTAATGATGTAGATGGTTCACTAATCCTATTTAGGGTTAGAGCTTAAAATCACCGATGTTGGAGACAATGTTAGTACTTACTCTAAACCTAGACCCTCTTTTGTCCAGATACATCCCCCTTTACCACCACCGCAACCTATAAATACCCCCTGACCTCTGATTTCAAGGGTCAACTCCCTTCCCTCTTCCCCCACTGTAGCCACCGATAAGATATTCTTCTTAACCTCCGACGACCTCTCACCTCCCCTTTGGAGCGTCTCCGCCAGAGGCATTCGCCTCCCTCACCTCCTTTTCCTCTCCCGCGGTTATGATAGGGCTTAGGAGCACGCTGCCCCTCCTTCCTCTCCATTTCCTTTCTCACCGAAGCTCTATCCCCAATCCTCTGATTTCGTTCCTTGTTATGTCGCTTTCGACAGAGATCTTTTTCCTACTTCGTCCAGGTAACAGTATATTAGCTAGGCTTAGTTTAGGCTAGTTTAGGCAACTAGTGTAGAGTAGTTTAGCTCAACTTCAGTTCTTCCTTCTCTGACTCCAATGAGGTCAAGTCTAGCCTCGCTGGTCTTCGATCCACCTTCTCAACCACCTAAACACATTCCTCTACTCTTCACGATCCTCCTCCGCTTCTTTTCCCTCCTTTTTATTAATTGAATCTCCTAGAAACACTTCACCTCCACCGTTGACCTCCGCTGTCCATGGCGGAGATCCACAGGCATAGAACACCTCCATTTGGGGCCCTCCATCACCTTTTCATCACTTCATGGCCCCGTTCTACTTCTTAATTCATCTAATTAAACACCTAAGCACCTAATCTACCATCACCTTCACTTGACACCTCACTGTCTACGGTGAGGTGTTCAGAGCCGTTTCCACATCCAATTAGGTCCTCCATCACCCTCACGACACCTTAAGGACCTTTTCAACCTAATCAATTGCACCTATAATCAACTACACACAAAATGCCCAAATCACTCAACCTCCTGAGCTTGCTGTCAATGGCGGCTCAGGAGTAGTAGTTCCACCTAATTAATCACTCCTACACCTTTACCACATTCTACTGAGGTGTTCTCATTCAATTTTGAGGGAAACCAGTTCTTGAGTTCTATTGAACTCAAGATGTGAGTTCACTGAATTATTGATGAATTCAATCTCAAGTCCTTCAATTGAAGCATCTGTCATCCTCTTGAGGTTCCTTGCAACCTTAGAAACACGTTGAGACCTTTCTTGGTCTATTCCACGGAGTTTTTAACTCCAGTCACCAATTCTTGAGTTCACTAGAGCTCTAGCGAGCTCTGGCGACCCCATTCTTTAGCTTTAGCCATTAGAACTTCTTGTGAAGCTCCAGATCACCTAAATAAAGCTTACGGATCAAGAATTTATGCTTACACTTGTGTTTTATTGATTATATCTGACTGTTAGAATGTGTCTTCTCCAACTCCGGTGGAGTTGGAGAGGTTTAACCTTTGAGATTCTAGGCTATTAAATAGGTTCAGAAGCATTAGAGGAACACATGGATCCTATTCTAGGTCTTTAATTGATCTGGTAGCCTCTGATACTCTCCATCGAACAAATACCTCTCAGATCTCAGGCGGCGATGCTTGGAACCACCTTAATAGTGTTCAAAACTCCACTTGAAGTGTGGATTAGTTTCCTGAGGTTGAAATATATGTATCTAGGTCTCTAATTTGATCAGTAGAACTTCTAATCAGAAAGTCAAACTTTGCAACTCATAAGTCAAACTTGGAGTCAATTCGAGGATTTAGTGTTTAAAACTTTGATTTGATGGATTAACTCGATTCCTAGAATGATTTAGAGCTCACTCAGATTGATTTTATTGAGTTTATTATGAATTAATTGAGATTAGAAGTCACTACACATTTGGGTTCAAAAAGGAACCCAACACTGTTCTTCAACGTTTTGATGAGATTTGAATTTAAATCTTATCTAGATTTGTCACATTCAACATCCTGAATAGGTTCAGACCTCTTTGTGAAGTCTTTAGCTCTCTTCAGAGCTGATTCACTCCTCAATCAGAGCTCTGAAGCTTCCAGGTCAAAGCTCATCAGCTTCTGCTCCTCCTGAAGCACCTCCAGATTCCTTTGTCTTCTCCATTTGATGTGGAATGCTTCACTGAAAGCATTCAGGCCTTTAATCAAAGGCCAAAGCCTCTGTGCAGGTTGATTAATCTGAGATCCTCCTTACTGCAGCCTATTTTAGCTTGGCAGAGCTAACATGTTAACTCTTAAAATCACTGGATCAAACATGATCCAAGCTTCAAATTGATGTTGCAATCAGATATATCATTTGATTAGCTTTCGATTGAGCCTTTGCTCGATTGATTTGGTCACTTGCGCTGGCTGGAATCTTCAAGTGAAGATCGACCTGGAGCTACTGCAAATAGTCCCGCACCGAGAACTTGTAGATGCATGACATGGTATAATACCATTTTCCACTACGACCCTCTCAGTCATCAGCGTAGGGCACAAAGAAAGCTGAGCATTGGTTACGTGGGTGCGTGTGTGTGCACATGCCTGGGTGTGTGTGTGCGTAGGTGCATGCATGTGGGCCTGTGTGGGCATGGGTGTGAGCAAGCCTGATTGGGCCCAGTACTGTGCATGATTTGAAATGAACTAAAATCCACTAATTAATTAACTAGGCACGGGCCTAGTAGGGTTTGGTCCCACCAGTGAGGGTGTTGTGTATCCTCGAAAAGCCCGTGCCGGCCATTAAACAATTTTTTGATTAAGTAAAGGATTTATGGGTTAAGTGAGATCTAAAATTGACTAAGTGTGGAACTAAAGAAGGCACGGTAAGAAAGAAAAGGTTAAGGAAGATAGAAGAATAACAGAAGAGAAGAAGAGTGCACAGCTAAGGAAATAGAAGAGAAGAAATAAGGAAAGAGAAGAGGTCGAGAAAGAGAGAGCTTAAGAAACTAAGAGAAGCTAAGTGAAAAAGATAAAAGAAAAGAAGAGAGCTAATGAAGAGAATTAACAAGGAGAGCTCGAGAGAAACAAGAGAGAAGAGAAAGAACAAAGATTTAAATGAAGAATAAAATGATATAGATTAGACGTCCTCATTACATATCAGAAGTCCTATTTATATTTTTAAGTCGTATAATTCTCTTTTCAAACATCTGATTTTAGGGTTGAAGCTGCTATATTACATGTTTTCTAGCTTTTAACGTTGTAAAGGCTTGTTAAACTCCTCTTAATGTGTTCCTTTGCCTTATATGCTTGTAAGAAGTTGTAATAAACATGTTTACTTGATTTTAAATGACAAATTTTATTTGTATACTTGTTTCTTTTCAAATGGAATATTACATGCTTTTAGTATAATATCTTACGTAATTATTTATGTGCTTAAAATATATTGTAATTATTAATCTGATTAATTAAGTATTTGTTAATTATGCCTTACGAATTAATGGTGAATTAAGCTTACAATTATGCCTCCTAGCGAACGACCTAGACTCAACCAATTAAAAAAGAATAAAAATCTAAAATGTTAGGTTAACTTAACCCTATACTACATTCACAACATTAATTCGAGTTAACCTAAGTTACTTTTTGATACACTTAATTAAGTCTGATAAGCTTAATTAACTGCGTTGAGAATTAACGCATCAGTAAGCCCCTCTTGGTGCCCCTGCTCGACACACGGGTTGAGGTAAAGGCTCCTAGTCTTTTTGTAGATTGACACGCCTATTGTGGCCTTGGTGGGTTGGAGGTGTTATCCTTCCTTCTACGCGCTTATTTTGTTTTGTTTTCTGGTACAAGGTCTTGGAGGCTTTCTTTGCTGGGCGATTTCAGATGCCGCGGCGACCTCTCCCAGTCTGGGGCTCATCGCGTGTGGGGGAGGCCTATGTGGCGAGGCGAAAAGAGGGGGTCCTCTTGGTCTTGGGGAGTTTAAAAGGAAACAGATGGGAATCAAGAAAAGGCAGAGCAGGCTCTCTCAAGGTGCCCGTGGGGCGAACTCAACGGGGCATTCATTAAGAGAGAGTCAATTGCGTTCGTCCTTGTGGACCCAGGCAGCAATGAAGCGAAGGTTGTTCTGCTGATGTTGCCCCCTTTGGTTCTACGTGGAGAACCCATCGGATGTTGGGTCGCGGAGGTGCCACTCGAGGCCTGGGTGAAGCTTGCTCCTTTACGAAGGCTCGACACTTCTACCGCTTCTCTCGACTCCCTTGGTGACTCCGTGAAGGCATAGTAGGGGCTACTACTGCTAGAAGCCCCTCTTGTGGGAGTGTACTTTCTCGGGCAGAGGTGGGGCAAAGCTCAACAGGGGCACTGGCAGGAGCGAGTACAGCGCCCGCCTAGGTAGTCGAACTCAACTAGTTATCCCCTATGGAATGGCCTGGTGGAGGCTGACGGGCGCGAAACGCTGTTGTTTAATTATGCCATTATAGTATGCATTCGCGACGTCGGTTTTAATTTAAGAGGTGGAGTTGGTGAGTCCAAGTGTCAAACTCAAGAAGGCGTAAAATCGGATTATTTGTCGCTTTAGTTGTCACAGGAATGGGTGGTTTGCTTGCTTACGAGAAAACGAGAGAGAAAGAGAGAGTAGGGTTAGAGATCGTGTTTAAAACATGACAAGCATTAAGAGGATGTGAGCTACAATATATGAAACCTCATCAATATATAATATGAAATTAAAGTTTGTTTACAACTACAACCATAGATGAAAGCTTACACAAGTGCAAGATAAACTAAAGTAAAGAGAGTGCGAGGAGGCAAGGCAGCCACGGCAGTGGAGGGAGGCTCCGTCGGTGGCTTGACAACTCCGGGGTAGGTATGGGGTATTTGGTTGAGCTAGGAGAAGGCTATAGTAGCATGGAAGGTGTGTGTGTATTCAATGCCTTTGAATGGGGTGGTTGAGGAGGTTTATATAGAGAAGAGGGGTTTCCAAACTAAGGGCTTTAGCATCATCCGAGACGTCGTTAAACCCATTTCACAAGTGTCGGTGAAGCTCCTCGCCTACCGGTCCTTTAAAGCACGCGTGCTTCTTTCCCTCAATCCTTGCTCATGAGCCCGCAACCATCCGATCCGAGGTACAGATTGCGATCGGATGGCTGAAGGCGCGCCACGTCATCCAAGCTGCCTGCGAGTATGCGTGAGGGGTGTGCGTCAACAGTCCGATCGCTAATCGACGGTCCAGATTCCGCGTGGGCATGCGCTATGGATCACGTGCATTCTCGCTCGGGAGCATTTGTGCGCTCTCGTTGTGCCGTGTGGCCTTCATCCCTGCCGTCCACGCATGCATCAACGGCTGAATTTTGATCGCACATAGGGATGCGACTAGGTGCATTTTGAACGCGAGCCCCAGAGAGCGTGGAGAAGCGCTGACCGCTGCGGCACGCTTGCAATATGGTTGCGTTCTTCGCACATCCTCAACCATCCAATGGGAGATTGAACAACCATGGTTGCTCCTGCGCGATGAAGAGAGGCAGTGGCTATGGGCGAGTGGGCGCCACGTGGTGCATTTTGGGTCGTTGATCATTAGATCAACAGCGAGAACTTGTTGGGCTGGTCGAGGGAGCTCCGGATGTCAGATTTAAGTAATTTCAAGTCCGTTGGACTCCATTCATCGATCTGAATCCATCCATGCGGTCTGATTGCTCATCCGAGGCCTGTTTCAACATGCACTTGTACATATGACCATTAAACATTGATTTATAAGTAATCTTAATTCGCAATGCATGCAGTACTCTTATGTCCATCATGATATGTTATTAGTGCACATATATCCTCAAAACTAACCCCAGTTGATGAAATTATCATCATTGAATGTAGAGTTATCATACCCACATGCTCATCCCTTGCTCGTCCCTAGCAAGGTTTATCATAACCGTTATTTTTAATTAGAATTAGGAATTGATTACTTAGACATATGTTGCTTGTCAACGGGAGGAAATATACTAAGAGCCTAATCCACAGAGACTAAACAGTGCCTGGGTGTTTGCCAAAATGCAAATCGCCCGAGTCCTCGCTTTAAAGCATATATATAGAGACATATTTTTTTTCTTTTTCATCTTTCTCATTTTTTGGATTTTTTTTTTGGTTGAGAGTGTGTAGGTAACCTTTTACGGCTACCCAACCCACCCATAACTCGAAAAAGACTCTAAGTGTTAGGCATCTTGGTGTGAAGATTGGGATAGACTCACTCAACGGTAATTAAAACAAACTTCGGGTTTCTATGCCCCTAGGTGATCGGAAAAAGAAATGCTTGCCTAAAGGTGTATTTGTTCGATCGGTAGCTTTCTCCTTACTTTTATTTTGAGTGGGGTCAACACAAGGGTGTTTCCAGTGTATATCTCCTCGAATTGTTTTACTTCCCTGCTTCTTCCTTAAATATTTTTAGCTTTTTCGTGCATTTAATGAGCTGGGTTCTGGACTACCAGCCAATGGACTGTTACCCACGACCACTTGCCAGCCATACTTGTGCGGTGAAGTGTAGCTTTTTTTTTTCTTTTTCTTCTTTTTCTATATATATATTTTCTATTAGTCCCTTTTTTTTCAGTAGGTGGCTTTCCTGATCTAAGATTTACTTAAAAGCAATAAAAGAGAATGGTCCTGTGGCTGGGCTCTGGACAACCGGCCAATGGACTATTACCCACGACAACTTACCAGCCATACCACCCTAGAAAGTTTATTAGCTACCCAATCTCTGTTAAAATCTCCAAGGAGTTAGTTAGTGCAAAAATGTGTCCGGATGCTTAGACTAAAAGTCCCTCTGAGTTAGAGGGCGAATTGATAAGTCGTATACTTGTCACATTTCTTTATTGATCATATTAATGTAACTTAAGATTGCGAGGATTCGGGGCTAAATCAACATTTTAGTGGACACCAGGGCTTACTAAGCCTGAAGGCCTGAAAGTCTAAGTGTTTCAAGTTCTTCTTGTAGTATTTCCCACAATGTACAAGCTTCTAATGCCTAAGTTTTCCTTCCTAATTTGTTTATTATATATATATAATTCAGGCTAATAATATAAACTCAGAGAATGCAAATTACCCCCCCCCCCCAATACTTAAGTTGGACAATGTCCTCATTACAAATAAATGTATGCAAGGGGGTACAGAAAGAAATCACCTGAGTGCTGCAGTTTACCTAATTAGTCTGAATATTCTGGGTTACCTCCCAGGAAGCGCTGAGTTTATTGCATCCAGCTAGGCGAGGCTCCGTGTCAACCCTCAATGAGGGTGACTACTTCCTTTGGGGGAACCTGAGCAAGATAATGTTTTAATCTTTGGCCGTTTACTGTGAAGGTTTGCCCAATGTTAGGATCTGCAATTTCAATCGCCACATTGGGATAAGGTTTGACCACCTAAAATGGTCCTGTCCATTTTTATCTCAGCTTCTCAGGAAAAAGTTTAAGTCTTGCATGAAAGAGCCAGACTTGCTGATTAGGCTCGAAGGTTTTCCTATGAATGTGTTTATCATGGACAGCTTTCATCTTTTCTTTGTAAAGTTGACTATTCTCATTGGCATCCCAATGGATCTCCTCAAGCTCAGAGAGTTGGAGCGTCCTTTGAGCTCCTGTCAATTGGGAATCCATATTGCACTGCTTCACAGCCCAATATGCTCGGTATTCCAACTCGATCGGAAAGTGGCAAGCTTTGCCAAAGACCAATTGATAAGGCGACATGCCTATTGGGGTCCAATCCTTCCGGTCAGGTCTAAATGTCTTTTGCAGAATATTCTTGACCTATCTATTAGAGACCTCAGTTTGCCCATTCGTTTGCGGATGATACGGGGTGGCAATGCGGTGAGTAACCCCATATTTTCTAAGTAGGGCACAGAATTAGGCATGAATAAAGTGATCCCCACCATCATTGATCATGGATTTCAGTATCCCAAACTGAGAGAAGATGTTCTGCTTAACTAAGTTCATGACAACCTTATGGTCACATCTTCGGGTGGCTACGACTTTGATCCACTTTGAGACATAGTCCACAGAGAATAATATGTACTCGTAGCCGTTGGATGGCGAGAAGGGACCCATAAAATCGATGCCCCAAACATCAAAAATTTCGATAATCAAAATGGGCTGGAGGGGCATCATATCCTTTCTAGTCATAGTCCCTTATGTCTGGCACCGAGAGCAAGTTTTGGCAAAACTGTGGGCGTCCTTGAATAAGGATGGCCAGTAAGATCTGGACTGCAAAACCTTTGCAGCCGTTTGCTTCCCAGAGAAGTGGCCACCACAGGCTTGGTCGCGACAAAAGGATAGCATACTTTGAACTTCCTCTTCAGGAATATACCTCCTAATGATCTAGTCAACCCAGAGTCTAAACAGCATAGGGTCATCCCAGAAATAGTGCTTGGCTTCAGCCAAGAACTTATCCTGTTGCTGTCTGGACCAGCCATGCGGAGTATGTCCTACCACCAGATAGTTGACTAAGTCTGCATACTGACGAGTCGATTTTCACTTTCGAAAATGATGATTAAGAAGATTTATTGTTGTATTTCTAAGTGGTGGAAAATCAACTAATCAAAACAATTAGAATTAAAATTAAACCACTTACAGGAGAGCAGGTCGTGTACTTAGGGAGGCAATGACCTATTTAAACTTGCACAGGTTAAAAACAGATGTTCACGATTAATTTCATCAAGAAATCGAGCCAAATTCGCCTTCAGATTAAGAAAACATCAAGGGATCATGTTGAAATGGCATTTATGAGAAAAAGGGAGGTCACTTGCACAAATTAGCCATAATATTTAATTAATAAATTCAAAATAAAAATAGTGGCAATGGCATGTGAATGTAAATATTAATATGACAAGAAATAGAGCATTTGCTTCCTTTGTGCGTGCGCGATGAGGCCGCTGTAGTGTGTGCAGAGGTTAGAGGTGGTTGGCCATGACGAGGACTACACGTGGGCGGTGACGGCGCATCGAACGGTCGCCGCCGACGAGGAAGGCTGGCAATGGTGGCGGCGGCTCACTAACACGGGCGGGCTGCTGTCGGCCTTCAGAGGGCGTGGCCGAGCTCTTGAGGTCGAGGCAAGTTCGTTGATGTTGATGGCGCGAAGCTTTGAGGTTAGATGAGGCAGCTGCGCGGAGGAGGACCATGATAACTTTGGGTTTTCTTCAGTCTGTTGGAGGAGAAGACAAAGAAGAAGATGAAGGCCGGCTACGCATGAGTGGCGTGCTGGTGCTAGACGGTGTGTGCAGCAGAAGAAGGCATGGGCGCGCTGCTGGAAGATGCACGGGCGTGCGCATGTTGCTGCGGGTGTGGAGGCGCGGCGAGGGGGATGCACGCGCTGAAGTGCGGGAGGCCGCTAGAGGTGCTGCTCGCTGGAGGCGCAACAAGTGGACGTCCCTGTGCGCAAGCGAAGCAGCTGCTATTGATGCACGTGCTCTGCACGCGTGGGCTGGAGGCGAGGGCTGGTGGGCTAAGGGGCGTGTGCTAGGGGCTAGAGCGTGGAGGTTGGTGCACATAGCAAGGGCGTGCGTGCAGGGATGGTGAGGGAGAGTGCACAGGAGGTTGCGCGTTGCTGCGTCTACGGGGTGAAGGTGCAGCGAGGAGGACGCAGGGATGGTTTTGTTTTAAAAAGAGAGGAAGAAGAAGAAAAAAAGATGGTATTGGTGGTGCATGGACAGGGAGGGTGATCTGGTAGTTGCACAGTGATGGCCGAGTTCACCGGATTGGCGCGACGAGCTGTCACCTCACCGGCCCATAGTGTGGTGGAGCTCGACCTTGGAGACCACGGTGGTTGAGTGGGGCGGTGTCTCACCGAGCACAGCTACCTCCTCCTCTCCCTTGTAGTCGCAACTGCCCCGACTAGATCCATCTCTCCCGCTCCTCCATGAATGGGGTCTTGAGTGCAAGCAGCTAGCGAAGAGTGAATGCATAGGCGGAGGAAGTGGAGCGGTTGCCTGCAGGAAGAAGGAGAAGAATTAATAAAATAAAATATTAGGATTATTTATAGACAAATCCTTAAGTTCTATGTTAATTAAAATAATGCATGTAATGCACCTAATTACATGCCATTCTAAGTCAATTCCAAATGCCTTTAATTATGAATGCAATGCATGAATTATGTAATTAAATCAGAAATATAAATTAATCTATTTACGTCCTAATGCATGCTAAATAGATGGATGCGTTACCTTAATGTTTAAGCATTTAGACATTTAATTAGCTCACAAATATGAGCTTATCAAATACTAGGGTAGCTTTCTTCCTTGCATGGCTAGAAGTTGTTCATCGGGGAAGGTGTCAGTGAAAGGTAATGTGGGTCCGATGTGGTCCGGATGAAGTCTGGACAGGTGATCGGCTACGACGTTCTTGGAATCGGCTTTGTCAAGTATTTCCAAGTCAAATTCCTGTAAGAGCAGGATCCATCGGATGAGCCTGGGTTTAGTGTCCTTTTTGGCCAACAAATGCCGGATAGCCGAGTGGTCAGTGTAAACCGTCACGTGGGATCTCAGAAGGTATGATCGGAACTTTTCTAATCTAAAGACTATGGCGAGCAGTTCTTTTTCAATGATGGTGTAATTCCATTGAGCCTCATCCAACGTTTTGCTAATGTAATAGATCACCACGAGTTCCTTCTCTCTTCTTTGTCTTAGGACTGCGCCGATGGCAAAATCTGATGCATCGCACATTATCTCAAAGTCCTAAGACCAGTCTGGAGGTTGTAAAATAGGTGCAGTGGAGATTGTTTCCCTAAGAGTGTTGTAAGCCTTAATGCAATTAGGTGTCATGTGAAAAAGGGTGTCTGATGTAAACACATTTACACTACTCAAAATGTCTATTTATGCATGTTCTTAAGCATAGGATTGCATTTCATGATATAAATATTGCATTACATGCATCATCTTGCATTTAGAGTAGCTTGAATAAAATGGAGGTTAATTGTCTCCTTTTATGTGCTTGGACAGGGCAAATATTTTATCGGGGCCTCGGATCAAAGATCCAACCGTATGGATATGATCAGGGCGACGATTGGAGTTCAACGACTCCAAGATCGCCCTAATCAGGCATCCGTAGCATCAGATAGAGACCGGGGAACCCTAGAAGATCAAGGGCCAGGATGGTGTAAATCCGCACTTCAGATGGAAAATCCGACCACACGGATGAATTCGGATCGACGATCGCAGCCGAACGACACAAAAATCGAGTCAATCCGACATCCGTGGCACCATCTACAACTTCCAGAAGATGGACGGCCAAGATGGCGCCACGTGGCGCCATCCCAGCCGCCCAATCGGCCGCAGGAGTCCTGTGAAGACCGCGCAACGTCTCCTCTCCGCCGTTGGATCTCGATCCAACGGCTGCGGTCGCGCGCGTTTAAAAACGTCCGCGCGACCATTTCGCCCGCGTAGCGCAGCGGCGACGCAGCTGCGGGCGAAGCGGAGGTCGCGGGTTTGAGCCGCGGTGAGGGGGTTGAAGGCGCGGGCGAGCGGGCGCGCACGAGCGTCGGATGAAGATCCAACGGCCGCGCGCGCCCGATAGCGCCGACGCGCAATTGGACGCTCAGGTGGACGCTGGATCGCACGCGGGCGGGCGCGCTACGCAGCGGGCGCGGACGCGATCTAAGCCGTCCGATCTCGCGATCGGACGGCTGAGACGACGCGGACGTGCGTCTGCGTTACGCGCGCAGGCCAGCCGAGCGGGCGCGCGTGGGCGCGGCGGCGATGGCGACGGCGGGGCTTTAGCGACGGTTTTATCCGTCACTAAAGACCCCTTATTTATTATTTTGAAGATGTAATGTCCATTTTGCCCCCACTCCTTGCAACTATAAAAGGAGACCCCCTCCATACGAAATTTTCATCCCTTCCTTCTCCTCTCTACCTCTCCAAAGCTCAAGAGAAGCTTGTCCCACACCCGGGATGCTTCTCGCGAGATAAAGTCCAAATTTTCGTCCCCCTTCGGAAGTGGATCCCGCGACGACGACGGCGTGCTGCTTCATTCCCGTTCTTCTGCTTCGTCCTCCTTCATCCCGCTTCGTTCCCCTTCGTCCAGGCGTCGTCCCGTCCGGCTCATCCTCCAAGCGACCGTCGAGGAGGATTTCTCTCTCCCTATTCTTTTTACTGCTTTCTAGTATAGATTTACTGCTTTCTAGAGTAGTCTATTCGTCCTCCGAGCAATCGTCGAGGAGGACATTTCTCCCTCCATTCTTTTAATGCTTTCTAGAGTAATTATTTTATGTTTTCTAGTTGTAACGAAAGAACTCTTTTATGATAAATTCCTTGTCTATTCTACATCTCATTTTGATTTCCATGTATAGTATTCTTTCTCTCTCTCTTACTCC
The DNA here is from genome assembly GCA_037157565.1 of Thalassia testudinum. Taxonomy (NCBI): domain Eukaryota; kingdom Viridiplantae; phylum Streptophyta; class Magnoliopsida; order Alismatales; family Hydrocharitaceae; genus Thalassia; species Thalassia testudinum. Next base: position 4,155,957 of record JAZHRO010000007.1, read on the forward strand.
CTCTGTCTCTTTTATTTGTTGTAGATACTTAGATAGTTTAAATTAAATTTCTTCGTGACAAAATAAAAAAAACGAAACGCGAAGTTTTTAAATCAAACGTTCGCCTCCCTGTGTTCGACCTGGAATTCTTATTTCGGTATAAATTTTATTTGTTGAACACGAATCCTTCGCTTTCGAACTACAACGACGGGTTTTCCAAAACCAAACTCGTTAGCGTAGATTCTCGTTCAACATTTTGGCGCCGCTGCCGGGGAGGCAATGCTCTTTGATTTCTCTTCGCATTTTGTAACTTACAAATCATTTACCTCACTTTTCTCCTTTCTTATTGTAATTGCAGGTACTCTTTCGAGACAGGCAAAAGCGGTAGATCGGAGTAAAGTGTTGTGAAAGGTTTTGTAAGTTATCCCCCACCTCCCACCCATTAGATTTCATTTCATCACATAATAATTCAAACATCAATCAACCTAGGTGTTCTTATAAACTCTAAGGTTAGATTGTTTGTTGTTTGACATCCATACTCACTCCAACCCCCACATTAAAAAAAAGAAAAAAAATAAAAAAAAATCTCACAGAGGTACACAACCTCATCTGATTTTCTAACTCAACCGGTAAACCAATCTTAGGAGCCGGTACACACATCCAAACACATAATCGAGTAGAAATCAGATTGGGTAGTCATTTGTGTGCCTAATTAGGTGGTGCATCAGGCCAGTTGTTTGAGTTGTTTGGGCCGCACCACTTCAAATAAAATCAACTCATCAAGTAGCTGCCAATTAGGTTCAACTCTTAGGGATCTACCAGGCACTCCACATTCTTTTTAAACTTTAAAGGAAAATACCTTCACCTGTGCTTGCAAAACCTGGTGTGCCAATGAAACTTGATTGAAAACACCTAAAGATGAATCCTAAAAGCTACTAAGCAAGATTTGAACCTTAAAATTCACCACATCAAAAATAATCTTGCTTGAAAACCACTGGTTGTGCACGCACACACAAAGCAATCAATCATAAAGGGCACAACCCATTTAAAGGGCCCATCACATTCCAAAGCACATTCAAACCTAGCCCTAAATAAAACATAGTAGACGTTGGCCTTAAGGATTGGACTCGCTCTTCAGAACTCAGAACGAGATTATTTTCGATTAGTCTGTTTCTACTGTTCAATCTGATGTCTAGCTAGGGGAGCAGAGTCAAACGATCGCGGCTGGGGGGTACACTAGGAACCGGAGGCGCAAGCCGAAGGAAGAACCTTCTCCCCAGTCCCTCCTTCTAACTGGTTGGATTGAACAGACAGAAGTAGATCAAATCGTTCCTTTATCTCAAGACGGGTTTTGAGAGTCTGTAGGTCTGTAGGCTAACCCATTTAAGGATAGGTTTGATTGTTTGTATTGCAGGGCACCTTTCTTCCTCCTGTGTCTCATGAATCCTTCCACATATTTCACGCATTCCCGCTCTTTCCCTCCTGTTGTAAATTATCCTCAACATGACAATTATCCCAACTCGTATTGTAATCGACCATCAGTTAGTTGGGATAATTCGGATTGGGGATACAATTCCGGACCCCCGTGTTTAGGGTCTAACCCTGAACACTGTGATTCTCAATTCTATCCTTCTCAGAGTTGCATCGATTATAGATCGTCCTCCATTCATGAACAACCTAGTGCGATCTACAATCAAGAAGGATACACTGATCCTTACCCATCCTTTGATTTCACTGCCTTTAGGTCATCTCCATCTTTTGAACAATCTAAAATGACCTATTATCAGGATGGGTATAACGAATCTCAATTCGTTAATTCCTCTGCTTTGACGTCAAACCCGCCCAATCCTGAACCAACTCATTTGGTTCAGGTTAATCAGGTTCAAGATAGGGTTCTGGCTAACTTGAGGAATATCATTCAATCTTTAGAAGTTCAGCCAATACCTTGCATTGAGAGATTGGAGCCCCTGATTGAAATGATTGATGATTTAAATAAGTCTTTGTTGGATTGGCTCCAGGATATTAAGGATAAGAATCCGGGTGAGTTTCTACTTGGGAAATTAGCAAAATTGAGGATGAGATTCGTGGTTGCTTTGATTCAATCTTGGAATAATTCCCAGGATGAACTCTCTTCAGGAAAGCCAATGACAGAACCCGCTCAGGCACCTGTTGGGGGGGACACGTGTTACGAAGCTGACCAGATTGAATTAAAGCAACCAATTAAGGATGATCTGATTTCTTCACCTGAGATCCCTGAGCCGGGTTACGAGAAAACGTATGTCTCCTGGGAACACAAAGTGACAACTGATTTTGGGACATACATTGATACGGATCCTGATTTCTTTGATGGTGAAGATCCAAGTTGCGAAGTCTCACACGAGTTTTCAAATCACGATTTTTGTGAGACGATTGGGCCTGAGGAATCTGATAGATCATTTGATAGCCCAATAACTGAGGAAACTGATCTTATTAGGGCACACGATACAGATCCAGAATCACATTTTCTAGAGGAATCAATTCAATGCCCTGATTATCAGTTACACCCTGTTGAGCTTATTGATGATTCTAATTCTGAGATAATTAGACCCAAGTCAATTTTGATTCTGCCACATCATTTAGACTTGGAGATTCCAGACGGGGTGATGAATATACAAGAGGTCATGGAATTTGATATGCCGAATGAGGAGGATAGGAGCTGGGAAATTTTGATTTGGGAAGTCAATTTTGGAGGAAATGGAAGATTGAGTCGAAGGGTTCCTTTTAAGCTGAAACCATCAAATCAGAACCCTTATGACATTTGTTTCGAGGATGTCAAACTCAAGCACACATTTAACGATTATCCTTTTGAGCTTCAATTCTCTGTAACCCGACATTTTGGCCTTGGGTTGCATCCTCACAAATCGCAGGCCCGACCCCGCTTGCATTCTGATTTTAGGTTTTGGGTAATTTTTATCCAGAACCTAAGATATTCTCGATTATGGGGTGTGGGTCTGCACCACAATCTGGTCCACATCTGTGGACCTCTGTTGACAGGTCGGAGGATTCTTCTGTTTATTCTAATTTTGACCTGCACTTCTGAATTCTTCATTTCTTTTCTTTGTATAGTGTGCCTAGCTGAAGGCACTAAACTCAGCACATATACAGTTCTTTTTCATTTTCATCTCGGAGCGGACCCGATATCCACGCAATTCAGGTGCTTTCTACGCTTTTCCACTCTGTTTTATGTCTTTTTAATACAATGAGGACATTGCATTAGATAGGCATGGGGGGGTGGATATTTTTGAATTCATTCGTCAGCTCCGTAGATTTGTTTTATTAAAAAAAAAAAAATCAAAATTAGGAAAGAGAATTTGGGTTTAAGAAAATTTTCGATCTTAAGAAATACTATATTATGTTCTGAACACAAAGACCCTTCAGGTCTTTGGACTTAATCAGCCTATGTATCCACTAAAATGTGGATTTGTTTTTCGAGTTCTCGCCAACCTGAATTTTATTATAATTGGAATAAATAAGTTTGGGTGATAAGTACACGACTTGTCAACCCGCCCTCTGATTTAAGGGAATTTTGAGTTTTAAGCATCTACACACTTTCTTTGCACTGACTCGTTGTTTGGCAATTTTAACGGAAATTGGGTAGCTAATGAACCTTCTAGGGTGATATGGCTGGCAAGTTATCGTGGGTAACAGCCCATAGGTAGGTTGTCCAGAGCCCAGTCACTGGACCTTTCTCTTTTTGCTGCCTTTAGGTAAATCTTAGACCAGGGAAGCCACCTACTTAAAAAAAAAAAAAAAAAATCAAAAAGGAGAAAAGAACAAAAAGAAATAAGCCACACTTCGCCGCACGAGTATGGCTGGCAAGTTGTCGGTGGTAACAGCTCATCGACCGGTTGTCCAGAACCCAGCTCAGAAAATGCACTAAAAATTCCCAAAACACTTAGGAAGAAGCGGAGAAGTAGAATAAACCGGGGAGATATACACTGGATTCACCCTTGTGTTGACCCCGTTAAAAAAATAAAAGTAGGGAGAAAGCTACCGGTTGTAAAGATACACCTTTAGGCAGAATTCTTTTTGAGGTCACCTAGAGGCGTAGAAATCCGAAATCCGTTTTAATTGCCGGTCAACGAGTCTATCACAATCACAATAAGATGCTTAAAACTTAGGGTTCTCATCAAATCTTGGGTGAGTTGAATGGCCGTAGAAAGCCACTCTTAAACCCTAAAATTTGAAAATCTAAAAAAAAAGAGAGTAAAAACAGAAAAAGAAATTTTTCTTTGAATAAGGCGAGGCTTGAGGCGGTCTGCATTTTGGCTGATACCCGGGCACTGTTGTGTCTTTGAAAGTTCAGTTCTTAAGTAGACAATTTCTTAATGATTGAAAATAACTCAGGTCCAAATAATCTAACCTAATTTTTTATAAATAGCATATAGTTTTTGCTAGGGACTAGCAAAAGATAGGCATGGGGGTATGATGTAAACACATTTACACTACTTAAAATGTCTATTTATGCATGTTCTTAAGCATAGGATTGCATTTCATGATATAAATATTGCATTACATGCATCATCTTGCATTTAGAGTAGCTTGAATAAAATGGAGGTTAATTGTCTCCTTTTATGTGCTTGGACAGGGCAAATATTTTATCGGGGCCTCGGATCAAAGATCCAACCGTATGGATATGATCAGGGCGACGATTGGAGTTCAACGACTCCAAGATCGCCCTAATCAGGCATCCGTAGCATCAGATAGAGACCGGGGAACCCTAGAAGATCAAGGGCCAGGATGGTGTAAATCCGCACTTCAGATGGAAAATCCGACCACACGGATGAATTCGGATCGACGATCGCAGCCGAACGACACAAAAATCGAGTCAATCCGACATCCGTGGCACCATCTACAACTTCCAGAAGATGGACGGCCAAGATGGCGCCACGTGGCGCCATCCCAGCCGCCCAATCGGCCGCAGGAGTCCTGTGAAGACCGCGCAACGTCTCCTCTCTGCCGTTGGATCTCGATCCAACGGCTGCGGTCGCGCGCGTTTAAAAACGTCCGCGCGACCATTTCGCCCGCGTAGCGCAGCGGCGACGCAGCTGGGGGCGAAGCGGAGGTCGCGGGTTCGAGCCGCGGTGAGGGGGTTGAAGGCGCGGGCGAGCGGGCGCGCACGAGCGTCGGATGAAGATCCAACGGCCGCGCGCGCCCGATAGCGCCGACGCGCAATTGGACGCTCAGGTGGACGCTGGATCGCACGCGGGCGGGCGCGCTACGCAGCGGGCGCGGACGCGATCTAAGCCGTCCGATCTCGCGATCGGACGGCTGAGACGACGCGGACGTGCGTCTGCGTTACGCGCGCAGGCCAGCCGAGCGGGCGCGCGTGGGCGCGGCGGCGATGGCGACGGCGGGGCTTTAGCGACGGTTTTATCCGTCACTAAAGACCCCTTATTTATTATTTTGAAGATGTAATGTCCATTTTGCCCCCACTCCTTGCAACTATAAAAGGAGACCCCCTCCATACGAAATTTTCATCCCTTCCTTCTCCTCTCTACCTCTCCAAAGCTCAAGAGAAGCTTGTCCCACACCCGGGATGCTTCTCACGAGATAAAGTCCAAATTTTCGTCCCCCTTCGGAAGTGGATCCCGCGACGACGACGGCGTGCTGCTTCGTTCCCGTTCTTCTGCTTCGTCCTCCTTCATCCCGCTTCGTTCCCCTTCGTCCAGGCGTCGTCCCGTCCGGCTCGTCCTCCAAGCGACCGTCGAGGAGGATTTCTCTCTCCCTATTCTTTTTACTGCTTTCTAGTATAGATTTACTGCTTTCTAGAGTAGTCTATTCGTCCTCCGAGCAATCGTCGAGGAGGACATTTCTCCCTCCATTCTTTTAATGCTTTCTAGAGTAATTATTTTATGTTTTCTAGTTGTAACGAAAGAACTCTTTTATGATAAATTCCTTGTCTATTCTACATCTCATTTTGATTTCCATGTATAGTATTCTTTCTCTCTCTCTTACTCCCTCTGTCTCTTTTATTTGTTGTAGATACTTAGATAGTTTAAATTAAATTTCTTCGTGATAAAATAAAAAAAACGAAACGCGAAGTTTTTAAATCAAACGTTCGCCTCCCTGTGTTCGACCCGGAATTCTTATTTCGGTATAAATTTTATTTGTTGAACACGAATCCTTCGCTTTCGAACTACAACGACGGGTTTTCCAAAACCAAACACGTTAGCGTAGATTCTCGTTCAACAGTGTCGTTAGCTAGAAGGTTGGTCAAGAGCTTAGAAAGTTTGGAAAAATCCTTAATGAACCTTCTATAGAAGCCAACATGTCCTAGGAAAGATCGGATTTGCCTGACCAAGCTATGGGGCGGAAGTTTGGAAATTAAATCAACCTTAGCTCGATCCACTTCGATGCCCCTATGCGAGATGATGTGATCGAAGACAATCCCTTCCTGAACCATGAAATGGCTCTTTTCCCAGCTTAAAACTAGGTTCACCTCGATACATCGCTTCAGGATCTTCTCTAAGTTGCTAAGACAATGGTCGAATGAGTTCCTGGACACGGAGAAATCATCCATAAAGACCTCTAAATATTCACCCACCATTTTCGAAAAAATGGCTAGCATGCAACGTTGAAAGGTAGCGGGTGCGTTGCATAACCTGAATGGCATAGACGGAATGCGAACTTGCCATATGGGCAAGTGAATGTGGTCTTCCCTTGACCCTCTAGTGCAATAGCAACTTGGTTGTATCCTGAATATCCATCCAGGAAGCAAAAATACTTCTGCCCTGCCAATCGCTCGAGAATCTGGTAAATGAATGGCAGAGGGAAATGATCTTTCTTGGTGGCCTCATTAAGCTTCCTATAGTCGATGCACACCCGCCATGCGCCAGCGGTGCGGGTGGGGATGGATTCACCCTGGTCATTGGTGACCACAGTGAGCCCGACTTTCTTGGGTACCACTTGAGTGGGGCTCACCTAGGAACTATCGGAAATTGGGTAAATGATATCTGCGTCAAGCCACTTGATTATTTCTTTTTTAACGACCTCTCGCATATTCGGGTTCAATTGCCTTTGCATCTGTCGAGAAGGTCGAGCCCCATCTTCCAAATGGATCTTGTGAGTGCAATAGGTAGGGCAATTCCCCTTAGGTCAGAAATTGTCCACCCAATGGCTCCCGATGTTCAGAGAGGGTTGCATTCAACCTAGGTTCTTGATCCTTAGTTAAGTGGGCATTGATAATCACAGGGAAGGTCTAGTCAAGTCCTAGGAAGACATACTTGAGATTATCGGGCAAAGGCTTTAGTTCAGGTGTAGGTGGGACAAAATTTGATGGGTAGGGGAAAGGGGGGAGTTGATTAACATCAATCTCCTCAAATGGAGGTTGTTGAAGGTAATCAGCTCTACATAGGTCAACATCCATAGGCTGGACGATTTTCATGCATCCCGTGTCGCAATCAATGTTCGCCTTAGCTGTAGCTAAGAAGGGTCTGCCCACGATGATGGGTGTGTTTTGCAGCTGTTCAGGGACTTTCATGTCGAGGACCAAAAAGTCGACTAGGAAGTAGAAGTCCTTGACCTGAACAATTACGTCCTCGACTACCCCCTTCGTGGTTTTCACATATCTATCAGCCAATTGGATAGTCACAGGCGTGGGTTTCAATTCTCCAAATCCAAACTGGTGATAAAGGGTAGTCGGGATGAGGTTGATCAAAGCATCTAAGCCCAAGAGTGCTCTATCAAATGTCATGTCTCCGATATTACAACCAATAAGGGGTGCTCCTAGGTCAGTTTGTTCGGGAGGCAGGCTGCTCAATATTACTGAACTAGCTTGTTATGAGAGCACTACCTTCCTAGGTGCTTGGGTTTTCGGCTTACGCTTCGGCGTACAGACATCTTTCAAGAACTTAGCATAATTCGGGATATGCTTGATTGCTTCGAGGAGCGGAATATTAATTTGAACTTGTTTTAAAATCTCCAACATCTCCTCATTCTCAACTACAGCTTTCTTTTTCTTCCTTTTTTCCAAGGCCTCAGGGTATGGTGTTTGGGTTTGAATCAGGTCAATCTCCAGGTCCTTGGGTTCCTCCTGCTCATCCTCAGAATTGGGTATCTCAAGAAGTGAGGTCATGGGAGGGGTTGGCCATTTGGGGTCCTGGGTTTTAGTGTCGCTTCTCAAGGTAACCGCGTTGGCAGAGGTGTTGGAACCATGGGTAGGTCTTTGAGAAGAAGAGGAAGAAGAAGCACCAAACCCAGGGGGTGTTTGTGGGGCTTGCTGGAACATGTGGGCATGTCTAGGATTGGCTTGGAACCCTTGAGAATTGGGGCCCTTGTTGATCACATTTCTCGGGCTTGGTTGTGGCTGAGAGGGAAGGGTCAACTGTCCCTTCACTAACGTCATTTCCTCCTAATGTTTCTGATTCATATCAGCCATCATTTTTATCAGTGTGTCTATTTGGTTTTGTAGGGGAGGGGCTGCCCTATTCTGATTATAGGGTGATCTAGCTGGTGGACCTTGCTGATAGGAGGGGGGTTTGACCTGGGTTGGTTCTAGAGTTGGTTCAATTTTTGGTTCATCCAAGCGAAATTCGGGTGATTGCGCCATCCGGCGTTGTAAGTGTTGGAGAAGGGGTCAGGTTTGGAGTAACCTTGGATGGCTTTGACATCTTCAAAGATAGAAGGTGCCGAGGGGGAGGGGAGGGAGTAATCAGGGTTTGAGGGAGCAAAGGTCCATCCTTGGAACATGGTCAGGGGTTGTTCCAGGTGTATTTGGTTCATTGGCTGCACCAAATCTACATTGTGAGCTCACTTTGCTAGGGAGATGGTTTGTAGCGGGTTTCTGGTTTGGTTCAATTGCTCATCAATATTTTTGTCCACCAACTCAACTCGATCCAACTTTTTGGCTATAATGTCCATGTCAACCATTCCAAAATTGGCTTGTACTTCATAGATCCCACCACGGGGTTGACTGGATCGATTAAACTGGGTCATGGAGGCATTGTTGAGCAAGTTCTCACTCATGGACTCAAAGAGTTAAAATGCGCTCTCCTCATCTTTGTTCAAAAAGTTGCCTCCACATGAGGCATCAACAAAGTTCCTAAGGTTGCTATCTAGACCATGGTAGAAGATCTGGGTCAATTACCACCTTGGAACCTCATGAAGTGGGCATTTCCTCAACAATTCATTAAATCTTTCCCATGTCTCATGGAATTGTTCCCTACCTTATAATGTAAATGTGGTAATGGTTCTTCTGAGGACAAAGGTTTTACCTATGGGGAAAAATTTCTTCAAGAATGCATGCCTCAGTTCCTCTCAGGTGGAGATGGGTCTCCCTAAGGTTCTAAGCTAGTGAGATGCTTTGTCTTTTAGAGAGAAAGGGAACATCTTAATCAAAACAATGTCCAAGATGATGTTCCTGGGTTTCACAGTTCGAGTGATTCGGTCTAGGTCCTCAAGGTGTTGGAAGGGGTTCTCATTTGAGCTCCCATGAAAGTGGCTCTAAATTAAGCTCAAGACATTAGGTTTCAACTTGAAATCATCTCCCCCTTCGGGGACCCTAAGATGTGGCTCGATCCGGATAGCAGATGGATCGTAAAAATCACGGAGAGGCCTAAGTTGGCCTTCAGGAGGTTGTGGTGGGTTAGGTGGGTTCAGTGGGGGTTGCCTTTGAGGGTTTTGAATTTGGTGTATGGCTTGCATGATGGTTTGGATCTGTTGTTATTGAAGTTGGTGGTTGGCAGAGATCTGGGCCAGAATGATGGCCATAGCATTGGGTGGGGGTTGGTCCTCAACCTCATCAATTCTTGGTTCAACCATTTCTCTTGTAAAATCAAGTCTCCTCCCGATTTCCCTATCTAAAACAAATAGCTCAGGATGCATTGATCGTCTCTCACACACACATTAGGGAGGAACAGGGAGGGATGCGAAGAGAGACAGGTGCGAGAAGTGTGTGCACAAACAAGCAAGCAAGTCTAGTCCTTAGAGTATATACCTTAGGTGACCTAGAAGCCTCAGAGGAATGATCAGATCCGTAAGCACTTAACCACCCTTCCCGATGTTAATCTGGCCAAGTTGATTATGAGGGGATTGAAGGGAAGGTTCCTCTTTTGGCTTTTGCCACCGGTTCCATAGACCTCACAACCGCGGTCGTTTGACACTTCCCTGCAGCCTAAACACCAGATTCTACAAAGGGAATGAAGGCCAAGTGCCTAGAAAACCTAATCACACATTCGAGACTTATACTAGTCCTACCTAGGGCACGTCTACTCCATTTTAATGAGGGCTAGGTTAGTGCTTGTGCTCAGGATATGTGATGAGGCGTTGTTTGGTGTTGTGCCTCATAGTTAACTGATTTGAGCATGTGTGTGCACTTAACAAAACATGATTTCAAGCAAGGGTTTTAAGATGTGGTGTCTTTTAATGATTTTTCCTTACTTTAATGCTTTTTAGGGTTGAAGTTTCTTAATGTTTTCAAACAAAGTTCAAGTGGGCACACAAGGTTTTGCACACAACGGGCAAAAGTCGATTTCCTTTAGAATGTTGTGGCCCTAGAAAAACAACCCTAATGTAGCACCCTAGTTTAGAATGATTTATCTAAAACTCTTAAAATTCATAGAAATTATTCTAAGAGGTTTGGTGCCCTTGGTTTGACCATCTGAACCTATTTTGACCTAGAATAGAGTTTCAAACGAAATTTTACCCTAATTTAGGTTTCTTTGCAAATTATCCAGTCAAACTTGGTCAAAACTGAAATTCTACTTTAACATTAGATTCCTTGGGTCAAAATTAGGTTTGTACCAAAATTTGGGTCTAATCAGAGTTCATCTTAACCTAGTTTGCAATTTGGTCATTAAGTTTGTGTTTCTTTCAGCCAAGCCCCCAACTTTCGAATTATTCGCATTTACCCCCTAACTATTCATCATTTTCTTCAAATAAGTCCCTGCCGCCATGACAGGTGTAAACCCATGGTAGTTGACCTTCAATAAGAGATTTCTCTCTGATTTCTCAACCAAATCCCTCCAAAATTGGAGGGATTGATCCTAAGAACCTTCCTAATCGGTTGAGCTACATCTTGAACCATGATTTGAGCCCTAAAGATCATGCGAGTGCAAGAATTTTGGGGATCTTCTCCCCTAAAATCTCAAGCTTCTTAAGCTTCTTCCCAAGCTTGGAGCTCTTCCTGAGGCCTTTAAAAGGACCTCTTATGATTGGCCATCCTCTTCAGCAAATTTTAAGGCCAAAAACCCTTCTCCTCTGACCTTCGGCCTGCTCTACTTTGCTCCAGTGACCCTCCTTCCTTGGCTTCCTCGCCCTTTGCCACATACCATAGGCAGTGGGGATCCCTTCCTCTCCGTCGTTTGCTCCTCGCCATACCTGCGAGAGGCTTCCTCCTTCAGACGTTGCTGTTCCCCCCTCTGGAGCTATCTTCGTCTCCGGTGTCGGCCAATCATAGGCGACGCCATCCCTGCTCTCTCCTCATTCGTAGTCACTCGTTCTCGACTACTCTCCTTCCCTTGACTCCTCCTACACCCTTAGAACTTAGGTTTGCACACTACATCACCCATACCGCCTCCACCTTCCTCAGCGCTGGCATACCTCTGGTAAGCTCGCATGCTCGCTCCACCACACCAATCGCCTCGCCACAACATCCAAAAGCACCGCCACATCCCCACGACCAAAATCCTTAACATCACAGGGGCTATTGACCACCAAAACACCCCACCGAACTCCACCACCTTCGTTCTTCTTCTTTGACCTCGCCACTCACACACACATCTCTGCATCGCACGAAACCACCACCACCAAGTTCGCCACACTCAGGCGATCCTCTTGAGATGTTCTGATAGGGCCGAGAGGCCACACTATGGGTTTCAGGTCTACGCCAGAGCGCCGTCGCCGCCACCTCCTTCGGCTCTGTTCGCCATCTCCTGACCGAGCTCATCCTCACCGATACCCCCAAGTGCTGCGGAGCACTTCCAGGCTCCCCTCCAGGTCCTCAATTGCAATAATAAGCGCTCCCTTCATCCTCAATTGAAGCAACTCCACCTATAGCTGCTGTGCGAAAGAAGGGGATCTCATTAGTCCCACATCATGTGTGGGAGAACTACCAATGCGGTATAAAAGGAAAAGCACATACCGACCCCTCGCCTAAGACATGGGGGTTGGGTCCCCATCGCACGAGCCCACGCACCCTCACCCGCTACACCACGTCGGCGAGTCTAGACCTCTGACCGTATACCCGATTACCCGGTACTGTTCACCTGGGTCTGAGCTGAGAGGCTAGGAAGAGAATCAAAAAGAGAGGGGGGAGGGTTTTGTTGTTCTTGGGAATCGTGCCCACCCTCTCCCTCAACACTTATTTGAAAATTGAAGAGGCCCTTACGCATCTATTAGTGAGCTGCTGTTGTGCCTCTTCTGTAAGGCTTAAGGCAAGGCCTTGTGCCTTGTGAGACTCTGCTGGTTAAGGCGTCTGTGCCTTGGGTTCAACGGCTGATTGAGTACATTGGTCTGATAATTGATTGAGATTTCTGTTGGTTTATTTAAGTTGATTTGTAAGCTTAAACTTAAGGGTTAATTTGGTGATTCAAATTATCATTTTAACCCAATCTTTTTACACTGACCCTATGTTCTTTATTGAAATATTATTTTGAGCGTTTCATTGGTTTCAATTACATATTATTTTTTGATACTGTGATTAGTGGATAAAAGTTTCCATATTTGCTCCCTACGAACAACCTCATACTTCAAATTGATTTTGAGCTTTACAAATTTAAGTGTTTTGTGCAATTTTCATCCTATACTATAGTGCATACATCTCTTAAGAGACGACTCAAGTGCGCACAACATATGCCGAGTATGTGGATCTGTTTGCCGCATAGGATTTATTACTCAGAAGGGTTATATAGACCTCTTTCACGAGTTATTGCTTCATACCTATTGTGGGGCATCCTGATTATTCACTCAAATGACTTGGCATAGAGGCTTGTCCCATTATTCCATCTCGACTATTTTTTGCGAGGCAAAATGAGATGCCTGTGGAAAGGGCTATCTAGGGCGGTGGCCAGGTGACTATGTTCTACACCAAGGTAGCCATTTGCACGTGATCCATAGGGATTTTCCAGCATACTTCGTAGCCCGACCACTCGCCAAGTGCCTTGTCCGCCTGCTTTTGTCTGACACATAGTATGGCTGTGTTGGCCGGGGGGTAGGAGAATGCCAGCATTGGCGCAAACTCTTTAGGCAGAAGGTGGTGCTGAGGTTACTTGGTAATTAGTGCCCTCGTGTGTGCCTGGAACTTATCCTTCACGGAGCAGTTACTTCACGTGCCTTGATTTGAAAAGCTCTCCTAGTGAGGTAGCAAAAGGAGGGGGTGGCAAATCCCTACTTGCCTCATGCGCTTTTGTTAAGAACGCGCGGCTTCAGACGTTTTAAGACGTCTCGGATTCGGTTATTTTCGGCACGCGTGTTTCGTCTGCGCGCCTGAGCGCGCAGACCTGCGAGCGTCTCTCTCTCTCTCTCTTTTTCCCTCTCCCTCCTGCACCCTCTGTTCCGCTCTCTCTCTCCTCCTCGCGCAGCCTTAAAAGGCCACGCCCTCCCCCTCACTCCCGTCACCTCCGCCCTTCCTCTTCTCCTTCCAGCTGGTGCGTGAGAGCGGGCGCGAGTGAGCAGCGGTAGCGACAGCCGCGGTGAGAGTGGGAGGAGGTGCTGCGCGTGGGAAGAGGGGCTCGGCCGTGAGGGCGAGCTCGTCGGGGCTGCTAGGGCCGGCCAGCGGGGGAAGCAGCGGACGTGGGAGGCCTGCTGCGGCTAGAGCAGCAGGCGGACGAGTCGTGGCGTGGGCGAGCGGAGGGCGAGTCGCGCCCTGATTCTGGAATTTTCTCTAGAATCAGATGTCTGGGCTAACAACCAGACGGCTGGGAGGACGTCTGGAGGATTGTCCAGACGTCTGAAAGGTGAGTTATTCCTTCTTTCTTCCTCTTCTTCGACTGACCGTACTAAGAGAGAGAGGAAATGGGTACGCGCAGGTTCTGAGATTCTCATCCAACGCGAATCGGACGTCTGGCTGCAGTGCCAGACGACGGGAACGACTTCTAGACGTTCGGGGTGACCATCGGACGTCTGGGAACTAGGCCAGACGCCCCCGCAGGCTTCTGGACGTATGAGAGACCACGCAGAGCAAAGGTAACCTCTGATCCACTTTTTAAGACATCTGGAAGAGGTTCCAGACGTCTTATTTACACTGTTTCGTCATTTTCGACCCATTTAGGGCCCGTTCGGAGTCCGTTTTCCGTGTTTCGAGTTGCGTGCTTTTCGGAATTACATCCTCTACCCGTCTACAATAGTTGTATACTGTTTTGAGAAACTCCTTGTGTTTGATCCTTGTGATAGGACCCTGTTCCGTTGCAGTCTCGGGGGTTGCGGAGGCACGCGGGATTCCCGACCACGCCCCCAGTACTCCTGTTGTAACCAGTAGGGTGGCTTTTAAGTTTACTAGGATAATCTGTTAAATTATGGAACCATAAATAGAACCTAGGACATTTCATGAATCCTAGGAATGAGAAATAGATTGAATGGTAGATCCTAGGGTGTTGCATGAATCCTAGGGCTGGAAAACTAGATTGTATGATAGATCCTAGGATATGGCATGAATCCTAGGACAGAAGAACTAGTGGAATATATGAATACTGCAGTCTTGGAAAATGTGGAAAGGAAATAATAGCTACCTGTAAATTGGTTTAACAGCTGCCTGTTATGAATAAATGAGCATGTCTGGGAATATGGGACATATGAATGTGAAACTGGGAAGGTGAAATCGGAATGTGCTGAGTTAAAAGAACTAGAACCCTACGGGGAATTAGGAGTGGAACTCCTGGAAAGAGAAAGGAATGGAACTGAGAAAGAAAGACGTGGTAGTGTGCTGCCTCTTGGGTACGTAGTACCAAGGGAAGTACCTGTACCTGTTTAGTGCATAGCGGAGCCAGCCGCCCCAGGGACCCGGGGTTAGGACTGGCCACTTTGTACCGACTTGTTGGCCCTCGTGTACGTAGTACCTAGGAGAGCTACTAGTGTAGGGAGGTACTAGCTACCCACGGGCCCCAGGGTTCTGCTAGCCTCCTACACCGACTTGTTAGGCCCACTGGGCAAACCAGGATTGTCAGGCGAGGGTGCGCGGACTGTGGAGGGGAAAGGCCCCTGTTTGGTTACTGTGGAGGGGTTGGACCCCTGTTACTGAGAGGGCTCTGCCCTGTATTGGTTCCGTGCTGTGCTTTGGGCGTACCCGTTAACGGAAACGACTGATCGCGTGCCAGTGCGGGTTAGCTATCTGTGCGTTTATCGCGCGTGCCGTAGTTACCGTTACGCCTGTCCGTGACCTTGGGGTGGTTGACTGGGAGTAGGATCACCACGGGGGATTCTCCCGACCAGGAGAGCACCACGTGCTACTTCTACTGTTCGGAAAAGACTGCAATCAAGATCGTTCCCACGAGGAACATTCGAGATCAAGTAAAGGATATGAGAAATAGATAAATTTTGAGACAATAGAAAGACGTAAATAAAGGAAGAAAGAAAATTAAAACAGCTACTGTACACTTTACTGTTCTTTAGTTTAGCTGCCACTCTACTCAGCATTTTGCTGACGTGTTACACTCGTTACTTTTCAGGACCAGGTGTTGAGCAGCTAGGGTCAGCGGCTGCAGAGGACGTTGGGCCGAGTAGGGTCCAGTAGTGTTACCACCGTTCTCTTGTACCTCTTTTTGGGTCCACTGTAGTGAGTAGTTCTTGTTACCGCTGTACTTTTCTTTACCTGCGGTTTCATATTATGTTATGAATGTTGTTCTACTGTTGTGGTGGTATATACTGTAATGGTTTCTTTCCTTACAGATGTATTTTCTTACTGTTAGTTATATTCATGCTGAATGTGGTTTATTTTACTGCTCTTTTGGTTACTTCCTCGTTGGACGACTAGGTCTTGGGATTAGTCGAGTCGGTCTGGTTCTCGTGTCTCGTAGGGATTCGGGAATCGGGTCGTTACAGCTTTTAAGCAGGTTTCCCTGGTCTGTTGTGCACTCTTGGGAGTCAGTTGCCGATAGGGTTTGCCAGGGCGAAGTGGAGTGGGGTAGTTAGGCTCCACCGGTGCCGCCAGGGCCTTTTCTCTTAGTGCCCGAGGGCGAAGGGGCTATGGTCGCCTTGACTATGTCATCCACCTGCCTCTCTGTTGGAGGTTGTTTGCCTAGGTTTTGTGGGAAACTCATTGGCTAAGAGAGGGCCGATTTTGATAGTAGTCTTTGCGCGTTTCATATTGGGGTTGGGAAAAGGTGCCGATCGCAGGAGTCCTTTGACGCCTATCGTTGACAAGGGAGTCTTGAGGTAGGTTCTGTTGGTGGAGCCTGTGGGCATGCCTTGTTTAGGGCTGATACCTTCTTCAAGAGTTGTGCCTGACACGAGGGTTTAATATAATTATCTTGGAGAAGCTCTCTTGTCTCAGCTTTGGACTCTTTGGTTGAGTTATAATCGTCTGAATGGGTGGATCCTTTGCCTGGACGAGCTAGGCAACTTCGTTAAGGTAAGATTGAGTAGCCGCTGCTGAAGAGCCTAACCGAATTCCTGTGAGGACAAGCTCGAATCCGATTATTTGATCGTGATCCATTACCTCGGCTTTTTGCTGATAAAAGAGCCTGGAAGTTGGTCGTCAGGTGGTTGCTTGCATCCGTAAAGGTGATCGTTAGTCCAACTGTTTTTGGACGCAACCCTTCTGTTGTTGGGCCTGCCCTTATCATATGCAGAGGAGGGGAAACTTTGTTAACTCGAGGTGTATTACCGTCATGTGTTACCCTGCCTAAATGTGCCCCTAGGTTGGGAAAGCACAGGGGGAAATTTGTGGGAGTTAACCCTTGGGGGTGACCACAAATAAGAGCTTACCTTAGTAGGTGGTAATGAAAGGAGGCCGACCTTGGAAGGTGACCATGGGAACTGCGAGCCGGCACTCAGATTTTCCTAGCTCAAAGTCCAAGCGCACTGGGAGGGGCTCAGGGCATAGGGGCCCAAGCTAGCGTTGCGCTGTTCGGAGTGTGGGGTGCTAGGGCCCCAGTCCCTACCAACCTTGGTGGTTGGTATACCATCATTGGGCGAGGTGACCCATATTCTCGTGATCTGTTCTCATCAACAAATGCTTCTGAGAGTAAAGCAACTAAAATCCTACATATGAGTGGTATCTGTGCGTGCGGAACTTTAGGCCGCATGGGCCTAAGTTCCTACCAGCCTGGCGAACTGTTATTATATTCTTTGGAGCGAGGGGCGTGAGGGCCCCAGTTCCTGCTATCATTAAGATGTGGCATGCTGGCCTTAAGAGGCAATAGTTTAGGAGATCTTCGGGCGTGTCAGCGCTAGTTTCAGCTACCCCAAAAAGGGTGGCTTGCTTGGCTTAAGAGACGGCATTATAAGGGAACATCGGGTGCGTCTACCCGAGTTCTTACTGACTTTAAGAGGTGGGTTGCCAGCCTTAAGAGGGGGCAACATAAGGGAACATTGGATGCATTTGTCAGAGTTTGAGCTGAACTTAAGAGGTGGCTTGTTAGCCTTAAGAGGTAGCAATATATAGGAACATCGGACACGTCTGTCCGAGTTCGTGCTGACCTTAACAGGCAGCAATATATAGGAACGTCGGACGCATCCGTCTAAGTCCGTGCCAACCTTAGGAGGTCTTACTGGCCATAAGAGGTGGCAATATATAAGAACGTCGGATGTGTCCATTCGAGTTCAAGCTGACCTTAAGAGGTGGCTTACCGGTCTTAAGAGGCGGCGACATATAGGAATGTCGGACTGTTCGTCCGAGTTCGAGCGAACCTTAAGAGGTGTCTTGCCTGCCTTAAGAAGCAACAATATACAGGAACGTCGGACGTGTCCGTCCGAGTTTGTGACAACCTTGAAAGGTGGCTTATCAACCTTAAGAGGCAGCAATATATAGGAATGTCAGACGCATCCATCCGAGTCCATGTCGACCTTAGGAGGTGGCTTGCTGGCCTTAAGAGGTGGCAATATACATGAATGTCGGACGCATCCGTCCAAGCTCGAGCTGACCTTAAGAGGTAGCTTATCGGCCTTAAGAGACGGCAATAAACAGGAACGTCAAACGTGCCCTTCTAAGTTCGTGTCGACCTTAAAAGGTGGCTTATTGGCCTTAAGAGGCGACAATATACAGGAACGTTGGACTCGTCCGTCCGAGTTCAAGCCGACCTTAGGTGGTGGCTTTCCAGCCTTAAGAGACAGTAATATACAGGAATGTCGGACACATCCGTCCGAGTTTGAGCCAGCCTTAAGAGGTGGATTGCCAACCTTAAGAGGCTGCAATCTACAGGAACATTGGATGCGTCTATCCGATTTTGTGCTAACCATAAAAGGTGGCTTGCCAGCTTTAAGAGGTGGCAATATACTGGAACATTGGACGCGTCCATCTGAGTTTGAGCTGGCCTTAGGAGGTGGCTTGCCAGATGAGAGTGCGGCGCAAGCGTCAGCTTTTGTGAGTGACAGCTGGCTATTGCGGGAAATAGGTCATTGCCTTTGCTAGGACAAGGCTGGCCATCATTTGATGTCGTGATGAGGTGAGGGCCTCAGATGCCGAGGCTGACATTGATGGGATTGACCTTTATACAGCTGGGAATACATGCGTAGGGGTCACTCAACATGGGCCACCCTTAAGGGGTTGGTCTGCCATGTCGGGACATAGGGGGAGCAGTTTCCCCGGGACCTTAGAAGGACTAAGGTTCCTTCTAACCTCGACGAGCTTGGTAGCGTCGTGAGGAAAAAAGAAAGAGATGGGGGATTGCCATGACTGGAGAGTTTGGCTATGATTCTGAAGTCGCTTGGCAGGTCTAGCGGGTTTGCCCTTCGTTGGACTACGCAGACTTTGTTCCCCTTTTTTGTCGGGGCTTCCCGAGATGTTCTGGTTCAGCCTTGAGGGTTTGCGTCAGGTTACCATGCGTTGTTCTCATCCTTTGATGAGGTCGAGCATGTATCAGGAGGATTTGGCATGGGCGTACACTGGGGTTTATCCTGCTAGGCTGCCCAATGCTATTGTCAACCTGGCCATCTTAAGTTTTGTTAAGGTGCCAATCCTCGCCAAAGTTGGGCTGAGGAGGGCCACTCTCTCCCTTTGGCCTCTCCTCTCTGTTGCCAGAGGCCCATGGCCGGAATGGCCAATAGGGGGAGCGTGGAGCATCGTAACTAGAGTGGTGAAGGTGCTATGGGCGCGTCGACCCTGAAGGGGTGGTTTGTTATCTCCGAAGGCTAGCCTGACCTTTGTATCCAGAGGTGAGCATCTTAAAGGAGTGCGGGCATTGCCGTTGGAGGTCAATTATGCAAGTTGTCGACTTGTCTTGGGCGATGTCGCTTCTGGAGGTTACCTCGACTTCTGTGCTGAAGCGTCTAATCGGCCAGAGGCGAGGACCTCGAATAACGCGAGATTTCTGCCTAGTCCAAGGCCAGGGGGTATTCTCCAAAGGGTTTGGATCGGAGCTACCCCGATGGGGGGAGCTTTGCTGAAGCAAGCCTGGGCGCCTCGTTAGATCAGGCGGGGTGGCTGTTGTCTAGAACGCCGTGTGCTTGATTATGCCCTTCTTGCCCTAATTGAAGATTAAAGGGAGATACCTGGGAGAGCCAATTCAAAAGGAATGGCTCATTTGTCTAGGGCGATGTCAATCCCGAGGTTACCTTGATCTCTGCGCTAACGCACTCAAGTAACAGGAGAGGGCCTCGGGTAACGCAAGCGTTGCAGCCAAGATTTGGTGGCGGTGTTCGCCAAACAAGGAGCTAGGGTGGCATCGCCTCCCTAGTTGGGTGGGGTACCGATTTGCCTGGCCCTCGATCCATCAAGAAGACCATGTCAATTGCCTACAATCGCCGGAGCTCCTTCTCAATGTGGTCTTCTAGGCCCTCCATAGAACTTCCATACTTTCATTTAGAGGGTCTTGGGGGCAGCAAGTCCTTGCCCGTGGATCGGCTCCCTTCAAGCACATTTGCCTGTCCATGGCTAGGGGAGCGCATTTCCTAAGGGACTTCCGCCTCGCATAGCAGGGTCCGTAACAGCGACCTTCAGTGGGTCAGTTCTCCTCAAGCACGTCCGCTTGGGTCATGGCCAAGGGAGTGCGTCTCTTGAGGAACTTCTTCTCTATCCGATGAGACTCATAACAACGACCCTCATTAGGCCAGTTGCTGTCTCGGGGAAGGCGGCCCTTTGCTCGTGGAAGGGGCCACTCCCGCGGACGAGTGCTGGGGCACGCCTACCCAGGGGTCTTTTCGCCTTCTATGAAGCTAGCGTAGCTACAGCATTCTTGGCCAATCCATCGCAGGAACGGGAGGAGTTGCCTCACCCTGCGGTCCTTATGGCTTTGCTTAGAGACATGCTGGGTGCTTTGGAGCATGACCAATAACATCGCGTTAGTGCTCTCGAGCCAAACGGTCCAACTCGAAGTGCTCGGGAATCGTCGCCTCACGGGGGCCTTCTTCCCCTGAAGTGTGGAGCCTAGACTTGATCCGGGTAGGATCGGAAGGGCTCAGTCTTCCGCTGCTCGGCTTTTGACAACCTTTCGAGGTCGTCTTTAGCCCCTCTACACTTGGCGAAGTGCTCTTGGAACTTGCCCGTCACTCCTTGGGGAGCCAACAACCCTTCTGGCCAGCTAGTCACTGTAGGTGGGCCTATGCCGGGCAAGTGTAATCGAAAGCGCCTGGCAGGGTATCCTAATAGGGTGGTTATGTGTCGTCCTCACCCGAGGGTGGCCCCTAAGGGCACGGTTGGGATCCGCCTCCCCTCTGCGGGCTACAGTGTGTACAGGGGTCCTCATCCAAGGGTGGCTACTTGAACGCTTCCCGCGGGAGGTTGCCATTACCCCCTTCTCGAGTGGCCAGGCAGTGTGTACAGGGGCATATACTTAAGGCCGTAGGTCTTAGCTCCATATTTCCCTTCCCTGGCCTATGCCTTGAGGAAGGGAGTTCAATTTGGGACCTCAGGCGATCAGCCGAGGTAGTCGAGGCGTAACAACACCAAATCTTGACTGACCCCCCCTCTGAGGGGGGAGGAGTCTTGAGTGGGGCTGCAAGTGGTTAAGACCACTGCGGAAGTTTTCACTCAGGGAGGTCAAGGTAGGAAGCTGGAAGGGCTCCTTCTCCCAACAATCGAATGCTTAGAAGAGCAATGGCGTTTTTGTTGATGCTTCCCACAGATGACGCCATTTGGTGGGCCTTGGATGGCCACCAAAAGATTTGTATGGGTAGGGAGCGCCACGTAGCCATTGACATCCGTCACTTAGGAGGGAGTGGTCAAGCCTCCCAAGCAATGGGAAGGCTCGACTAAATGATCTTCTAGCGATCACCAAGCAATCGCAAAGGAAACAAGAGATTTGGTGACCCAGTTTCATCGTAAGGGGTGTACATTTCGGGAGAGGATGGTGTTCCCAACTATACACTAGAGCTTCTGAGATTACATGATTCTCTCTCCCTCTCCCGGGGCCCCCTCCTTGGGGGCCTCTCTCTTCTATTTATAACATGGAAAGACCTCTGGCCCAGGGGCCTCTAGCACCCTTTCTGTCAGATGACGTGCCCGTTGTTAGGACATAGGTGGTCACTTCCATCTTGTCATATCTTCGATCTTGACTGCACCGAATCTTTCGGTAGATAGGGTGGATCCCGATTTGGATTCGGCTTGTCGTAGGCGGGATGGGTGATACCAGTCCCACCTACTTACACTGTAAATGGGTAGCTGGATTCTCCACTGAGTTACATGCGAAGTTTTAGGTCCGAGGGTGATTTTTGCCCCTCATCAGTTATCTAGAAAGCACAATTCAAAATGATATCTAGTATGTTCCAATGAACATCTTCTCCAGGTTACCTAATGCCTTTGATGATAGTGGGAATCAACCAAGATGATGATAGAAGCTTCCTTATCCATGCCTTGCTTCCCCATGAGCTCACACCATCTTCATAATTGCTTCCAACAAAGTTAAAGTTTTGGCTTTAGTGGAGAAGCATAGTAGAAACCTGCATGATCAATCCAATATATCCCTCCATGCATCTCCTAAACAAATAGTCAAATCATTAGCATTGCAATGTGAGATACTAGTGTTAAGGAACACCCTATATGTAAAGGTAGTACAAGAGAAATGTTGTAAGTGTTCATGTAATCATCATCCTTTCCTAATTGTTATTGATCCCCACATTGGTAAAATTCCTAAATTAGAATCTTCATCATGAAAGCCACAATATTAGCACATTTTTTGTCATACTAAATACATTGGGAGATGTGTTCTTAAAAATCTTCTTACATCTAGATTGATTGCCAGATGACATAGAAAAGTTAGCCAATCTAAATAAAATTTGATTATTATAATTAATAATAAAGTAATTTACAAAAGGGTTCAACAATTTTAGACCTATTTCCAAATTGGGCCCTAACAAAAAATTTTCCCACGGTGGGTCTCGTTTTCCATAATTTGTAACAACAAGGGATCCAACTCGATGGAGCTATTGATCTTAATGGTCACATGGAATCTCATGGATGATTGAAGTAGAGTTTAGGATGAAAACACCCCATTTTAATGTCTACCCCCATATATACTCTCCATAAGGACAACATATCATATCTCTCTCATCTCATCTTATTCCAAATGCCTCAAGGCAAAGAGGATCGCCCATCGCAATCTCAAGGAGAATGCTTGACCTATTGGAGATAATGAGGTCATAAGGTTGTAGCTGTAAGGAGTCACATAGCCCCACCCTACAAGGAGGTGATAGGCACGATATCGACCTTGTAGTTGTGTAACTCCTTGCAGGGAGGGGCTACATGCCTCCACACAATTGCAACCTCGTAACTTCACCTTTAGTCAGTCAAGTGATCCCCTTTGCTTTAAGGAATTCAGGTCAAGATAACATGAGGAAGGCATGATCCATTGTCACTGTGGAGAGAGTATAAAGAGGGTAGATATTGAAAATACAAACATTTTCATCCTAACTCGGTAAAATCATCCATGTGATGTCACATGGCTTAAGATTTATGGTCTTGTCGTGTTGGGTCCCTTCCTATTACAAATAATGAAAAACAAGACACAAATTAGGAATATTTTTTAATTGGGACCCAATTTGGGAATGGCTTGAAAGTTTGGAACCTTTTCATAAATTGCACTTAATAATATGCGAGAAAGAAACTCATTAAAGTTGATACTAGTTCTCCACCCAAAAGAAAACCAAATGGCTCTTGCAAGATGGTGATGATAGAAGATGTGTGCCATGGATTCAATAGCATCTCCATTGCAAGCACACCAACAATCATGAGAAATTCTAAGCTTATTACATAATTCTCCAATTGGTAAGGCATTGAGTGAAACTTTCCATAAGAAGTGTTTAGTTCAAGAGAAAAGAATATTATTCCATTGTTGGCTTTTGTGTGCCTAAGTGTGCATTCCAAATAATGTAATGAGTTACATTTTACATCTGAATAAAAGAATTCAATTATTTTATAGTAAATGAATTGGGTCTCTCAATACGAATAGGATAACATATTTAGCCAAATTGAATAAATTCGATGTATGTTGATTCAAAGATCTAAACGATTTAAAGGATTTGATAACACATCAAGAAACCATCTGATTCAATTAGTTGTTTTCGATCTAAATTGAGATGACAACCTTCTCTAAAGGACATCACCTAATTAATGTTCCTAAATGGAGATTTAGAACTGTCACATGGGTTCAATTAAGGATTTTACCTAATGAAATAGGAGATAGCTGAAATCCTTCTCCAGTGTTGTCATGGAGAAGGTGTATCATTTGACTTATGATAGATATGTGTCTGTTCAGAAACGCATGCCTTTAGTAGATCAATAGTAGATGCACCCACCTTTGTGCTTCTGATAACTCTGGCCCCATCAGTCGAGTAAACTCGAAAAGACTCAAGTTGTCAAGTACAAAAAATTGATCTAAATACAGGATCACATAACATATAATCATAAAACAACAATAGCCAAACAAGCAAAACATAAAGCAATAATTAAATAATGAATAAAATACTAACCAGGATGAGGAATGTACATCAAGAGTACATAGATAAAGAAGACCTCAAAATGTGACTATTAACGTTAATTATCGAATCATACCTGAGTATGGAACCCAAGAAACATGTCTGTACAAACATAGTAGAATAGAACTAACAACTGGATACAAAAACAATAACAGAAGGAGTAAGCAAGAGGGTATTGTTTCATAGGTTAATCCCTTTATTTATTTTTATGTTATTTTGTTCACTTTACAAGTTAAGCCCAGCTTATTGCAGTCATATCCTGTCAATCGATGCCTTAGGCACAAGGTGATATTTGTGTGACTTCTTGAGGAGCAAGACTGGTATAAGCTATCCTCTTGGCCGAGAAGACAATTTATACGTATTGACTCACCACAATCCATCACCCTGGGGTCATTGCGAAAAAGGGTGACGGGTGCATCGTATATTGTGAACACGTGTAAGCGCTATGCATGCTAAACCACAAATAGCCAATGCCCTACCCACCGACCAAGAAAAGAAATAAACTCCAAAAACCCTTGAGCCATACATCCTGTTTTTCCTATTGGCTGCTAAGTCTAAACAAAGAGTCGTAGGGAGGCCAGCAACTTCCTAAACTAGTCCAAAATCGATCTGAAAGACCAAAGCTATGCCAAAATCCGACGAGTAGCGAGGCTAACACCAATTATCCAACCTTTAAATCTTGACAAATCTATCATTATTATTTTTGAATTTTAATCCCAGAAAATTAATTTTGCATATATTACACATGGTGATATCAATCAACTAAATCATCCAAGTTTCACCTTGATTAAGCCTATTTAATTAGCAGATAAATTCTCAATAATTAACCCCGATTTCAGTACTAATTATATCCAAAAATTCACTTAATTTCAGTACTAATTTCAATGTGTAAACGGTATCATAATCAGCACCCAAACCTGGGTTTTATCTTAGTTTAATTTGATTTATCTTAGGTATTAATCCATCAATGAATCAACAACATAATTGTATGTTAAAGTACCCAAAAATGGTAATAAATTTCCAACATGGTAGTTTCAAAAAAATAAATTTCCAACATGGATTCAGAACTCAGCAAGAAAGGCGAACGCACACACAATGAATAATAATGTGAAGAGTCAAAATAATAGGTCTATTATACACAAAATGGACCACAAATGGAATAAACAAGTGGACTACTCTACCTAACATCACTGAAGGGTCATGGTGACTTCGATCAGTGCACACAAGGTTTCGGAATGCATGTCGAGTCTTCCTTAAAATTCGCACACAAACTGAGTAGGTCCCTTATGTTAGACTTAGTAAGAATGGGGATAAAAATCACATTAGCGCTTCCTCTAATTTTTGACATAAGAAATAATATTTAAAAAGTAAAATAAAAGTCATAAATGTATAGTACATGTTGATACGATTCCAAGGATAACTTAATTGTGAAAAAGGGGTGTCGGGAAGGCCTCGAACTAACCAATATACGCGAAGGTATGCGAATCAGACTTGAATCGGCCGTCGTGTGTGAAACTGACCCGCATGGCATGCCCCCACTTGCGCTTCACATGCATGTGTGCATCATTGTCATTGCCATCGCAAAGATTGCGATGGGAACCCCCGCCACATCCATTTACTGTGATTAGGTCCTCGACTTTCTAAAAACCACACTTTTCTTTTTTCTTCTTTTCCTTGCACTTTCTCTCAATTTTTGGAAGCACAAATGAGGGGTTGCAACTCCAACTCCAAGGCACTCCTTTTATAGACCCGTCACGAGGATTAAGGTTGGGATTTGTGGGAAATTACCAAGAATAACTGTAGGTTTGGTTCACCTTGAATTTAAGTCCTTGTCAACTTGTTTTAGACCTAACTTGAGCTACACACATTGGATTTGCGCGAAACGGGCATTGTTAAAAAGCTTATTGTGAAAGGAATCTAATGATACCACACATAATACCCTTTTGATGAGGTTTGATCAAGGTTTGACCAAAAACACACGTTTCTTCACATTGTACTCTGTGTATATTGGGAAACGACAATTCCACATGTGGTCGCCGAGTCCTGCTCAGGCTCAATGCAAGAAAGAGAAGATAGTCCTTTGAGAAAGGATTTGGTCTTTGTTCTCATCTTGTTGATATAAGGAAATGTTGGAAATGATATTATTTAAGGAGGATTGACGACAGTCTAATGGGATTTTACCTCAACATAATATTATCCTCCATGTGTGAAGGATTTATGGGTATTTGGGATACCTAGGTAGTTATAGTGCCATAAATCCACGAATCCTAAAGCTTCATTATTGGCAGATGAAACCAATAACGATTTTGATGGATTCTTGCTTGTAGCATAAATGAATTGTAATTTAAAGAATTAAATTGTATTTGATTTTGGTGATTAATTGTACTTAATTTGATTAGGTAGAAAATCGAAAGGTTTGATTACAATTAATTTATGTTTAGATACTAAAATTAAATATTCAATAATTTTTTATTTACCAATTGTGCAAAATCAAGTAGGATTTGATCCCCACCCTTGGATCGAGATTTAAGGGTTGCCACCAAATAAGAACTAGGGTATGATCGCTATAAATATCTCCCAAGGCAACCTTAATGGCTTCCAACCAATCATAATCTCCAATCAAGCCAAATTCACTCCACTGCCAATGAGAGAGAGAGAGAGAGAACAAAAGAGGAGCGGTGGCGATGCTTGTCGCTCTTTGAATTAGACTTCTGATCATTAAATCAAAAGTCCAGAGCACTCTCCAGACATCTAGAGATCATTATGGACGTCTGATAAAGGCTTCTTCAAATGTCTAAAATCAATTTCACATGTTTGATTTTGCAGGATTTCTTTTATCAACTTCAAAACATCAAGGGTTTAAGGCAAGGAAGGAGCAGGACAATCATCATCCTTGCTTTCTGCAAAGGTGTTCGTGAGACTTGTTTATGACTGAGCATCCTTGACACATCGGGTCTCATGCACCCATTGAGGGGTTTCGATTTGCTGGAACTCCATGTAGGAGGCATCGGACATGGGGTGTTATGCTATACCACCTGTAAAGGTATAAATCTCTATCTAGTGGATCTGAAAACGATTATGAACTAGTTCCAATCATGTGGTTCTGGTTTAGTCTGTTTTTGTTTTCATTTATTGATTGAGTTTTGGCATTCATTTGATCTTACTTTTGGAAAAGTTTTAACGTCGTTTTTCATGTTTTCGCGATGCCACAAGTCAATCTAATTGATCCCTTGAATGGTATCAGAGCGTGGTCAGTCTAGGTTTTTGTGAAAAAATCATGGATTTTGGTTTTAATCGCGCTTAGATTTGATAATCAAAAGTTGATTTTCGTTATGATTGCCTAGGGGACATCTGATTTCACAATTAGACGTCTAATGGGCTATGGTTAAATGTTTGATGATCAAATGAGATGCTCTACTCGTAACCTTGAGCACCTAACAGTAGATGCTAGATGTTCAGAGTCATAATATTAGGGGATCAAATGTCTAATAGTAGTATTAGTCATCTGATGTTGCAAAATAAGGTGTCTAATTTCTGATTAGATGTGCAATACTGCAATAGGAAGTGTTCTCATTTCGACCCTGTTTCAATAATGGTTGTCTGACATGAGTGTCAGATGTCTAATTTGTGAAATTACTCACTATTAATGTCTAATTACTGAAATATAATTTCTAAAATCCGGGTCTGTAGTTTTGGACGTTCAATAATAGTTATCGAACAACCAGATAGTATCACAACCCAAATTCTAAGTGCATTTATTAGTGAATATTTATTTATTTTTCTAGGTTTTTTTGTGGATTTGTTTGTTGTTTTGAATGTTGACCTAATCTTGTGGATATGATTCGCGTAGAATTAGGTACGTAGTCTTTCAAAATCCAACAAATTGGAAATTATTTTGGAAAATTAATTTCAACATTAATTGGGTTAATTTTTGGATTAAGAGTTTTCAAAGTAGTAAATGTCATTGGATCCATGCGATCTCAAATTAGGGTTACAATCAGTAAAATAACAAATCACGTTAACTTGATGAATTAGTAATTATAGGAGAAAAGGCAATCACATCCCTCGACATGTAATGTTACGTGATGAGAACCTCATCATGAACCCTAACTAGCACAATCTAACCCAGAGATGTAAGAAAAAGCTCCTACATAACCCAAAGAAAGGCTTAACTCAGAGAATTCTGAGTTTAAGAGGAAAACAAATCATAAGGGGTAAAACTGTAATTTCACCAACGCAGTTTGCAAACAGGGTAATTAAGGGTCCAAACACAGGTCAAACAAGCCTAATAAGAAGGAAAGTGGGATGGTCTGATCTAAAAAGGGTTATAGCAACTTTAGGAAATTAAATGACATTCTATAACCCTAAAACAAATCCACTTCAATTCACGAGGATCGAAGCAGGATAAAAATCAACTAAACCCTCTAAAATTCGTATAAAAATAATCTCTAGGGTTTAGAACCTCCAATTTGGCCTTAGAAACCTATTTTGACCTACAAAGAGAACCATGCCCAATTAATGACTTAATCTAGGTTTTTACGTAAATTGGCCGATCAAACATGGTCCAACCTAGAAATAAAATTCACCATTAAAATCGTTAGGTTCGAATTAGTCATGTATAAAAACTTGAGCCGACGAAGACACCTTCTTGACTGACTTTGTAATTTGGTCCTCTTCATTTACTTTTTGACCCTTATTTTTTGAAATCCTTGCATTTTGGCCCCCAACTTTCTCATCGTTCTTTGCAGAACGGTCCCTCCTGCAAAACTCTGCGTAGCACCATGCTCTGATGACATTGCGCGGAGCTTGGCGCCGCGCAGAGAGGGGTCACCGCCCTGCAAAGCAGACGCGGGGTTCCCTGCGACGTCCTCTGTCGCAGGGACCCGGCCATGCTGCCTGTCGACCACCATACCTTCCGTGCACACAGTATTAAGGGTAATTAAGGGCTAACATCTTCTTGCCTGAAGCCCTAATTACCCAACAAGGAGTTAACTGGACTAAGTAGAGCCAACATAGGAATTAAACACTAGGGTTTTTAGAGACACACTACCTAATCAAGAATTGAGCAATTACAAAAGAAGTGTGCCTAAGCCGTTGATTAAATATACCTATTCAGAAAAACCCTAAGCAATTGGCTCTTTAAAAACAGTTGAACCCTAAAAGACAAGACCTAATAAGTTCTCAAAGGAATCAATAGGTGAAGTTGACCCCTTAGGGTCAACCAACCTTCAACTTAGGTCACTCTTCGCACTCAAAAGGCTAAAAGTTCAAGTGAAAATCTAAGCACCCTGATCTTAAACTAAAAGTGGTAAACTTAAGAGGTCAAGATCCCCATTCTGGTCTACCTGGAATCTCAGTGACAAGAGAGGTTGGGTGGGGGAAACCCTGTAACCTGTGGGGACGCTCTACCGTGTAGGGGTCTTCGTGGGACTCACCCTCTCTGGCTGCCCAGGTAATTCTCAGGTGGTCGATCTTTTGATCAAGGGGTCCATCTGCCCCGCACCTCTATAGTCACCCAACATTTTGGGTGCCTTGATTGGGTCCAGCATCTGCTAAACTCATCCCTTCCAACAGTGTATGTTTGGTAGGAGGTCCTTGAAACCTCTTTTAGCACTTCACTCTCCTCGAGGCCGAGCCTCAGTGCCCTTGTTTGAGAAAACAACACTTCACGTCGACCTCTCCTCCGACTCCGAACCCAACTCACCTTCTTCATCCACAATGGCTCAGCCAGCTGAGGAAGAAAACAATCTAGAGCACCATCTCCAGCGACTTAATGACCTCTTCCAGAACTTTGTGCACCCACCGCAGCGTCCTATGATGCGGGACCATTATAATCCTGCTGCGGTGGCTATTGAGCCTCGAGTCAGAATCCCGACTGGAGGACCTGATTCTGAATTAAAGCCCAATATGATTCATGCTATACCTAAATTCCATGGGCTTAATTCTGAAGACCCCTTCTAGCACATCAAACAGCTGAAGCATCTGGCCCAAACTTTTGGGTCAGATGAACAAAATCGGGACATTCTCCTCATGAAGATGTTCTCCTTGTCCCTTATGGACAAGGCCGCTCATTGGTACCAAACTCGGACCCGGCCGATCAACAATTGGGAAGAACTTCAGTCCGAATTTTTGAATAAGTTCTTTCCCGTTGGTCGGACCAATGCCTTGCGCCATCAGATTACTCACTTCACTCAGCAAACAGGAGAACCTCTCCATGAGGCATGGGATCGCTTTCAAGATCTCATGAGAAAGTGCCCCCATCACGGAGTTCCTAAATGGGAACAAGTCCAGTCTTTTTACTAGGGACTCCGTGAGGATATCAGGCTTTTCGTCAATGCAACTTGCGGAGGGAATATCATGGGTCAACATGAGGACATCGTGTGAGAGATTCTCGAAAACATGTGCGAGAACTCCATCAACAATGACTCCATGGGCTTATTCGACAGGACGAATACCCTCGCATAGACGAACCTTAGGGGAACACACGAGACGCAGGGCCTGTCCGCATCAGTCGACTTGGAACTAATGGCCAGTCGATTGGACAAGGTCTCCATCATTGAGAAGAAGGTGGATGAGCTGACTCAGCACTTGCAGCGAGCCACCTCTACGCATAGCTCCTTTGCACAGCCTCCCTCCATACGGGAAACTGTGCAAAACATTCTCCAACGATCTTCTCCTGGGATGGATCCATATCCACCCCCATCTGATTCTCGGATCGGAGGGTCATCCGATCCTTTCTATACCAGTCCGGGGAATTCCATTCCCCCTTTCTCTGATCCTTTGGAGGTTCCTCAGACCTGCGAGGACCTCAACGCCATCAAGAATGACCCATTCTCTAACACCTATAACCCTGGATGGTGAAACCATCCCAACTTCCAGTGGGCAGGAAATTCCCAAACCCAGAGACCACCCTTTCAGCCCCGTTCACAACCATATCGTCCTTACCAGTCGCCTCAGCCTCGACCCAACCTTACCTATCCATCAGGGCCAAGTCAGGACCAAATGTCTCTCATCCTTCAGACTCTGGCTAACATTCGAAGAACGAATGCGGCTATTCAGAAGCAACACAAGGATGTACTTACAGAGGTTCGAAATCAACTGGCCCAGTTGGCAAATTCTCGCCAGCTAGGCACACTTCCTTCCCAACCTCTTCCTAACCCGAATAACGTGTCGACCCAGCGGTGCGTTATGAACCCAAACCCTGGCCAAGCACACATGAATTATCAGGCCCCCTCTGTTCCTTCACCCAACGGGATGGAGGCCTCCACTTCCTATGCGGGCTATCAGCAGCAACCCATCTTACCCAACCCTAACCAAAGCTAGGCAGGGCTAAACTCTGTAACAACCCATAGTGGTAAGGAAACCCAAGATCCACCCTATCCAGACCACTCCAAGCCTGGTAGTAATCCCAACCCTAGGACAGTAATCTAGGACGTTCCTATCCCTGTCCCAGATCAAAGACCTAGACCTATCCTAGAGGAACCAACCAAGGTTCTGTTTCCCGGGGCCTTGACCAAGGGAAAGAAGACCACCAAGCCCGTGGCACCTGAGGAGGACCTGGTCAAGCTCTTTGAGCAAGTCCAAATAAACATCCCCTTGATGGATGCGATTCGCCACGTACTGGCTTACACACGATTCCTAAAGAATGTGTGTACACCCCAGCGTAAGCCGCGAACCAAGAGTGGGAGTCCAATTGTACTGTCAGAGCAAGCCAGCTCTGTAATCCTAAGCAGACTCCTACCCAAGGCTAAAGATTCTGGTACTCCCCTGATTTCCTGCAAAATAGGTGATACCCAATTCGACAGAGCATTGCTAGACTTGGGTGCTTCCATAAATCTGATACCCACATCCTTACTTAACCACCTAGAAGAACCTGAGGTAAAACCGACTGAGGTGACATTACAATTAGCAGATCGATCTATAAAGTCACCAAAAGGGATTCTTGAGGATGTTATTGTAAGAGTGCGGGATTTTTACTTTCCTGTAGACTTTATAGTCTTAAACATGGACGTACCTGAAAACCCTAGGGATACACTGATCATTCTAGGGAGACCTTTCTTGGCTACTGCTAGAGCCAACATTAGCTGTGAGGAGGGCCAAATAAAGCTCAAATTTGGAAATCAAACCCTAAAAATTGATATATTTAAGGCCCAACAAGGAATCAATTGCGGTGTCATCGAACAGATTTGTGATATCAGGACTTTGGTTGATGAAACACATTTTGAGAATGACCTGATTATACCTCATCAACCACAAAAAGATTTTGAACCGCAATCAGAGGAGTCAAAACCAGATTTAGACAGACCCATAACTCTAACCCTTGAACCTCACATTTACCCTGAACCACCCGCTGCTGTTGATAACCCCATCCTTGAACTGAAACCCCTTCCCGATCATTTGAAATACATCTTTCTGGGTTCTAATTAGACCCTTCCTGTGATTATTAATTCCAAGCTTAATCCCGAACAGGAATCCCGTCTGATTGATGTTCTCCAGCAACATCGCAAAGCCATTGGATGAACTTTCGATGATTTGACTGGAATAAGTCCCTCTTATTGCACACACCATATTTACTCAGAAGAGGGCGCACGACCTTCTCATGAAATGCAGAGACTTATGAACCCCAATCTGCAGGAGGTCGTGAAAAAGGAGATCATCAAGTGGTTAGATGCAGGGATCATCTACCTGATCTCCAACAGTCGTTGGGTGAGCCCAATCCAGGTTGTGCCTAAAAAGGCAGGGCTCACCACCATAACGACTGAAACCGGAGAAGTCATACCTACCCGATTAGCTAACTCGTGGAGAGTCTGCATAGATTACCGACGACTCAATTTCTCCACGAAGAAGGATCATTTCCCACTACCTTTCATTGATCAGATTCTTGAGAAATTAGCGGGAAATCGATTCTTCTGCTTCCTTGACGGGTACTCTGGTTATAACTAGGTAGCTATTCATCTTGAGGATCAAGAGAACACCACGTTCACCTGCCCCTTCGGAACGTACGCATTCCGAAGGATGCCGTTCGGTCTCTGCAATGCACTTGCGACTTTTCAGCGGTGCATGCTTGCCATATTCTCTGATATGGTAGGTGATTATCTGGAAGTCTTCATGGATGACTTTTCAGTTTTCGGGGCATCATTTGATGATTACCTCCAGCACTTGGTTCATATACTCAGGCGCTGCATTGACGTTAATTTGGTTCTTTCTTGGGAAAAGAGCCACTTTATGGTGCCTGAGGGGATCGTCCTAGGACATCTGATTTCTGAGAAGGGCATCCAGGTGGATCGAGCTAAGGTTGACCTAATCTCTCGCCTTCCTATGCCTAGCTCGATCAGGGACATCCGTTCTTTTCTGGGGCACGTTAGTTTTTACCGTCGTTTCATTCCTGATTTCTCGAAAATCACGCGCCCCCTGACAACTCTCCTCTCTAAGGATGTACCCTTTGAAATCTCCAAGGAATGCACTCTAGCCTTTAAAAACCTTCGTGAACGAGTCACCCAGGCACCAATCTTACAATCCCCTGACTGGTCTCAACCCTTTGAGATCATGTGCGATGCGTCTGATTTCGCTGTAGGAGCGGTTCTGGGGCAGAAAGTTGACGGGAAGCCCGTGGTCATCTACTACGCTAGTAAGACACTTGACGAGGCTCAGCATAACTATACAGTTACGGAGAAAGAGCTGCTAGCCGTAGTATTTTCCCTCGAAAAATTCCGATCTTACCTCCTGGGTTCCCACATCATCATCTACTCGGATCACACGGCTGTGAGGCATCTCCTTGCCAAGAAGGACGCGAAACCCCAACTAATCCGATGGATCTTGCTGTTACAAGAATTTGATCTCGAGATTTGTGACAAGGCGGGAAGACAAAATGTGGTAGCTGACCATTTGTCCCACCTTCCTTCTGAGATTATCGACCCTTTCGAACCCATCACGGAGCATTTCCCTGATGAGCACCTGCTGACTATTGGTACTAAACTTCCATGGTTTGCTGATATAGTAAACTACTTGTCATCTCATCAGATCCCGTCTGATTGGCCGAAGGCCAAGAAAGACAAATTGCGCTCTGATGCCAAGTATTACATTTGGGAAGATCCATACCTCTTCCGCATAGGTGCTGACCAAATCATCCAGAGATGTGTTCCGGAAGATGAAGTCAATGATATTCTTTCCTTCTGCCATGACCAGGCATGCGGTGGCCATTTCTCTGGGTGCAAAACCGCATCAAAAATCCTCCAGTGTGGCTTTTATTGGCCCACTCTGTTCAAAGATGCATACAGTCACTACAAAGCATGCAGTCGTTGCCAAACTTTGGGCAATCTGAGCCACCGTGACATGATGCCTTTGCAGCCGATTCTCGTATGCGAAATCTTTGATGTTTGGGGGATTGATTTTATGGGCCCCTTTCCTATTTCGGATGGTTTCGAATACATTCTGGCTGTGGACTACATGTCCAATTGGATCGAAGCTATACAGACCCAAATCTGTGATCACAAAATCGTTCTCAAATTCATTCATCACAATATCTTCTCACGGTTCGGGATTCCTCGTGCTATCATCTCAGATGGGGGGACCCATTTCACAAATGCTCAGTTTAGGTCACTGATGACCAAATACGGGGTGTCTCACCGAATCTCCACTCCTTATCACCCCCAAACTAATGGTCTAGCTGAGCTGTTAAATCGGGAGATCGAGAAAATCCTGCAGGTCACTGTTTGGCCTGACAGGAAGGATTGGTCGTCCCGACTTCCGGAAGCCTTGTGGGCTTATAGGACCGCCCACAAAACCCAATTAGGCATGTCTCCCTTTAGACTGGTGTACGGGAAGGCGTGTCACCTTCCCGTTGAACTGGAGCATAAAGCCTATTGGGCAGTACGAAACTGTAATCTAGATCTTTCGAAGGCTGGAACCCACAGAAAGCTTCAAATCAGCAAGATCGATGAGCTACGTTTCGATGCATACGAGAACTTGCGAATCTACAAGGAGCGGGTGGAAGCCTTCCATGACAAGCATATCTCTAGAAAGATCTTTTATCCTGGTCAGAAGGTCCTACTCTTTTATGCCCGACTCAAACTTTTCCCTGGGAAGCTGCGATCCAAGTGGGGCGGACCATACTTGGTCCGTCAGGTTTTTGGAAATGGAGCCGTCGAGATCAGCCCACTCAGCCATGATTCCGAACCTTTCATTGTGAACGGTCAGAGATTCAAACCGTTCATTGATGTAACTTCTACTGATTTGGCTGAATCATCTTATATCCTCCATTCCCCATGAGCTTATTGTGCCCAACTGATGGCGTAAAACTCAGCGCTCAATGGGAGGCAGCCTGTCATTCTCTTGGAAAACCTGAAACCTTTTTTGACACCTTTGTGCACTTAAGGTTCATCCTTTAAGACAACTGACTCTACCTCAGGTGCTTGCATCTGAGATTGGAAATCGTCCGCAACAGTCATCCAGACCCATTCACTCACCAAAATATCTGTCCTAAGGAATGAACTAAGTTGAATAAAAACCCCCTAAGTCACAATGAGGACATTGCAAATCTTAGGCATGGGGGGTATGAAAGTGTAAAACTTGTAAGAAAAGGTTTTAAACAAAAAATTCACATATGCCAAAAACACCATAAAAATTAAAAAATTAAAAAAAAATCATAATAAAATAAGAGGAGGAAAGAAATTTTGTGGAGGAAGGAAAAAGAAACAAAATGAAAAAGGAGCACAAAATGAGAGAAAAGTGATAGTCATTAGTAAGAAACTAAGGAATTAACCTAAGATCTAGACCTCATTCAAGAAAAGAACTGAAAAGTGCGTAGTAAGATTAGTAAGAACGCAAACCTTAGGCATTCTTGGATAGACCCTTAGTACCCATTAAGATTTAGACATTCCTCAAGAGATTGAGGAAAATGAAAAGCTTAAGTGTTAGGTCCAAGGCTTAGGAAGTATTTGGCCCTATTAACTAACTTTGTTTTTACGGGACTCAGTAACCTAAGCACCCTAACATCACACACAGCCTGGTTCAGTAAGCGTAAAAATCAAAATCACGCAGAAGCGTCGCAAAATTCTGAAAATAACACCTAGAGTAGGAGCGGCCGATCAACACAAGTTGATTTGGACGAGTTCCGAGCGCAGAGAGGTGGGAAATTCCCCTCGAAGATGCGTAACAAAATATCATCTCCTTGGTGCTTGTCTCTTAGGATATTTACATATCCTACCGGGGCATGTAAGCTCTCTGCTGGTTCAGATTCCATGGATGGCATTATCACGAAATGTCAATTGCCAGGGTCTGAATTCGGCCTCGGAACACCATGGATGGGATTATCTCGAAGTCTCAATAGCCAGGGTTCCGGGGGTTACCATGGGCGGTGCTATCTCGAAGCATCGACTGCCAGGAACCCTTGAGGATTGATGATGGGGACAATGAATCTGATACAGACCGTGTTGAAAAGCCAATCCTAAGCTAGAATTAAAAAGAAAAAGAGAAAGAAAACTCTCCAAACAAATAAATCATCTATCTCTCTTTCTTACAAAACGCACTGCGAACTGAGACAGGGCTAAAATCATTTCAAGCACGTGTGCTTTAACCACAAAGTCCAATAAACCTTAGGTTAGTTCTTGTTGGCCTTAAAAACCTTTGCTAAGGACTGAGGCTGAGGCTAGACAGATCCGGATCTTGGTTGGTACTAGAGTACCTTTTAGGCCTATGGTTAGCATTCTAACCTAATCTAGGTTTCAAATGAAAAAGCACTTATCTGAAATCATTAAGAACTTCATGGTCTAGAACAAAGGTTGAAACCTTAAGTTTTTGCTAAGGGACTAGCAAAAGCTAGGCATGGGGGTATGATGAGAACCTCATGATGAACCCTAACTAGCACAATCTAACCCAGAGATGTAAGAAAAAGCTCCTACATAACCCAAAGAAAGGCTTAACTCAGAGAATTCTGAGTTTAAGAAGAAAACAAATCATGAGGGATAAAACTGTAATTTCACCAACGCAGTTTGCAAACAGGGTAATTAAGGGTCCAAACACAAGTCAAACAAGCCTAATAAGAAGGAAAGTGGGATGGTCGGATCTAAAAAGGGTTATAACAATTTTAGGAAATTAAATGACATTCTGTAACCCTAAAACAAACCCACTTCAATTCACGAGGATCGACGCAGGATAAAAATCAACTAAACCCTCTAAAATTCATAGAAAAATAATCTCTAGGGTTTAGAACCCCCAATTTGGCCTTAGAAACCTATTTTGACCTACAAAGAGAATCATGCCCAATTATTGACTTAATCTTGGTTTTTACGTAAATTGGCCGGTCAAACATGGTCCAACCTAGAAATAAAATTCACCATTAAAATTCTTAGGTTCGAATTAGTCATGTATAAAAACTTGAGCCTACGAAGAGACCTTCTTGACCGACTTTGCAATTTGGTCCTCTTCATTTACTTTTGACCCTTATTTTTTGAAACCCTTGTATTTTGGCCCCTAACTTTCTCATCGTTCTTTGCAGAATGGTCCCTCCTACAAAACTCTACGCAGCACCATGCTCCGGCGACTTTGCGCGGAGCATGGCGTCGCGCAGAGAGGGGTGACCGACCTGCAAAGCAGACGTGGGGTTCCCTGCGACGTCCTCTGTCGCAGGGACCCGGCCATGCTGCCTGCTGACCACCATACCTTCCGTGCGAACGCACGGATGGTATGGGTCTCGTCTCCGACCATGCTCCGGCGAGGCTGGCACGACGCCAGCCCGCGCCTCCCTCTCTGCCATCCCCTTTATAAGAACCAGCACTCCCTGCCGGTTCTGGCAAGCTCTCTCTGACGGAGAATAACCCCCCACTTCATCCCCTCCTCCTACGTCAGACGGCCCACAGCTTCCGGCGACTCCCTCCTCTTCCTCCTCGTCGCTTTGCCGCCTTACCTGCAGCAAGGTTCTCCTAGCCCTCTCGTCTGTGTCGTGCTGCACCCGCTGGCACCCTCCGCCTCCCTCCTCATCGCCGATCTCCCCCTCCAGGGCCTTTTCTTCCTCAGCTCTGGCAGGTACGAGCCGGTGGCTCCGCCCTCCCCCTTCGTCTGTAACCTAGGTAAATAGCTTCTCCTCCTCCTCCCTTACATTTTCCCTCACTCAATTTATCTTTTTGCCCCTCCACACACAACTTCCATCTCCGCCTGCTCCGTCTGCGACCACCCTCTCCGGCGAGCTCATCCCACCTCCACAGACCTTCTCACCCCTCGCCGACTACCTCAGAAGCTTCCCCCCACTCCACTCAACAGACCCCCCTTTCCATTCCCTGCCACACGCCACCCAACGACCCCCCCAACAAACCCATCTCTCCGACCACAGTCCGACCTAGGGCTACCACCATACGCCACCTCACGCCTCGCCACCACCCGCATTGCCTTCGTCGCACTCCGGCGAAGCTCCCTGCATCCTCTGATTGGGCCGAGAGGCCGTATTATTGATTTCAGGTCATGCCCCCTTCACCGCCATTACTGAGCAGGTGAAGCTCCTTCACCTGCAGCTGCAGGTTCGCTCTCGCCTAGGTGCTAGTCCCAGGTTGTGCGGGCTAACGTCGCGAAGGCATCCAAGCCTGCCGCTGGGTCGAAAGCCTCACAGGCTGCCCCAATTGGTCGTGGACTCCTCGCCTGCGGATGCGAAATCGGGAGGTGGGACTTTAGTCCCACCTTGTAAGTGTGAGGCCGCGCGCCCACACTTATATTGAAAAAGTGTTTAGAGCTTACTGGCTTCGAACACAGGGGTCAGGTCCCTCACGCACGCCGCGCGCCACGCGCTCACGCCTCGCGGGTCTTGGCTGGATCCGATTACTCGTACCCACGCACTCCTCGCCCACCATCGCACGTCGGTGGGCTTGGTTCCGGGCGCAATACCCGTACCCGAATACCCGGCTCTGGGAGAGCGATCTTATGAGAGAAATCTGAGAGGGAGAGACGCGGGGAAGGGTAGGGGTAGGTTTTGCTCTGACCCATTGTGTGAGTGTGCAGGAGCAGAAGAAGAAGAAGAAAGGAAGGCTGCCGAAGCCTGAGCCGCTCAGAAGAAAGAAAGAAGGAGAAGCAGAGAGAAGAAACAGAAGAAGAAGAAGAGGAGCACTGTAGCAAACCTACAGTTAAGTCGTCTGACCACTGCATCCGACGACTGTTGAGCAGCAGTTAGAGGAGATAAAGCAAGAAAAGAAGAAGAAAAGAAGAAGAAGAAGAAGAGGGAAGATGACATAGCCGCCAGAGCAAAAGAAAGAAAAGAAAGAGAAGAACAAAAGAAAGAAAGAAAAGAAAGAACAGAAGAAGAAGGCGGCCAGAGGAAGAAGAAGAAAGAAAAGAGTAAAGTGGTAGAAGAAGAAGAGGAAGAAGAGAAAGCAGCCAAGAAAGAAGAAGAAAAGAGATCCCTCTCTCTCTCTCTTATTTTGTAATCTAATTAGAGTAACCTTTGTACTTCTAGAATTCCAGTAGCTCCCTGAGTTCGACCTCGGGAAAACTATTTCCGAGTAAAAAATTCTTTTGTAATGATAACCGTAGCTGCTTTGTCTTATACTATAACGACTGCACTATAATAAACATAAAGACACAAAAACAACCAAAACGGTTGCCGTCACTGATACAGTGTGGAGCAACTGTGAGTGGGATGCATTATTTTCATGTAATCCCTATAATTTGGGAGCTTTTACATCTAACGTAATTTTCTGTGTATGGAATGTGCTATGTAATTGTGATGCACGGGATACGATATCAAGCATGTAAACATAGGACAATATTAGAATGCAATTATAATTTTAGACTAGGTCGAGAATAGCTAATTTAATAAGATTAAATTGGACCTTTTCTCAAACATGACATAGTCAAAATTCTCAGTAGGACTAGTTCCCTTATTTCAAATGGGTCAATGAATTAGTTATGGTATTGGTGATTCGTGGTCAGTGCTAAGGTGAGGGAACTGCAACCACAGGGTTATGTTAGTGGGTTTATTCCCTCTCGGGATGGCATTGGCATAGCATGCACATGTAGCGGATCTGCTTGTTTCCCAAAAGAGATGGTCCATATATGTGTGTCCCTTGGGTGTAGTTCCTTGCCCCTTAGTTAGGTGCATTTGAGGGCTCATATACATAGTTGCGTGCACACTCAATGATGGTCAACACGCATGGTGTAGGGTACACCAAAGGATCGAATTTTATGGCACACATGTAGGACATGCGAAGCAAAAGGAGTTCCCACTTCTCTCATTGGAATCGTGTAAGCATGCCCTAAGTAGCTACACAGTTTGAATGGAGAGGAGAGTATGATCTCATTTGAGGCATTAGGGTCAGCATGCCTCTTAATTTGAGTGTAGAGAGGGAATAACATTCAAATTCGACTTAAGTGGGAACCTTTGTTTTTCAAAATCCTAAAATGAAGTTTATTTTCATATGCTAGATTTTAATCAACGTTTAATTCATTTCAAATGATAAACCTCAATCCGTTTAGCTGCCTACTTGAAAAAAACTAACTAATGGGCCTAGTAAGCGTGATTTCATATGCGAAAATATTTGAGTTAGAAAACTTGTCATCGTAGTGCGTAGAAATCCGCTACCAAATAAAATTTATAACTGAAACTTGTGGTGAGTTCCGGGTCAAATACAGGGAGGCGAATGTTTGATTTTGAAATCCGTGCTTTAGTTTATTTCTTTTTGTTGTTTTTATCTTTTGTAATTTTTTTGTACTTTTATAAGGCAAGAGATCTGGTCAAAATAATTTCTATCTAATCTACTTACAGAGATAGAGAGATAAACAATCATATATATATCTCAAATAGTTTGCTACAACTAAGAAAGTGGAAAACTACACTAGAAAGCAATAAAAGATAGATAGAGGTGAGAAAAGTCCCCCTCGACGGTCGCTTGAAGGACAACTCGCTCTGACGTCGCCTGGAGGAAGGTGGTGAGGAGTGGGACGAATAAGGATGGAGCTAGAGGACGAAGGGCAGGGCAGGCCAGCGTCGCGACAAGGATCTTCTTCCTAAAGGTGATAAGAGGATGGCCATGGGATGCTCCATGAATGAGGGTGAGAGGTGGGAAAATATTTGATTCCTACTTTATAGGAGCATCCCAGGCTTGGGACAAGCTCTCTCTAGAGCCTTGGAGGTGGTGAGGGAGAGAGAATGAGATGAAGAAGAATGGGAGGGGTAGGGGTCCTTTTATAGCGGAGGAAAGAATCCATTTCGTACATAAGACATTTAGTAACTATAAATGTCGCTGAAGATCCACCGCAAGCGTCGCTAACCCACACGCCCCATGCAAGGTGCTCCCGTGTGCGCTTGCACAAGACCATGTCGCGCACACCCACTGGCGCTACGCAGCCCCCGCGCACCCGCTGCTGCACGTGCCCCTGCGCTGCTACGTGTGCCCGTGCACTGTGCACTACGTTGCTGTGCGTGCCTAGGTGCGCGCATGTGCGGTGGTGCGTGCACACCCATGGATGGCCTGGATAGTGCTACGTGGAGTGATTTGGGTTGTCTATCTTCTTTCCTTTGTAGGGGCTGCTACAGAAGTCGGATTGAGTCGATTTTCACGTCTTTGGGTTGCGATCGTCGGCTCGAATTCATTCGTGCAGTCGAATTTGTCGCTTGAAGCTCTGAATTGCTTCCCCTAGTCCCTTGGCCATTGATCTTCTTTGGACTACATAAGATGCTACGGGACTCCGATCAGGACGATTTCGAAGGCGTTGGACTCTAATTGTCATCCTGATCAAATCCGTAAAGTCAGATTGTCAATCTGATGCTCTGAATTAAATCTCCTCTCCTGGCCATAAAAGGATGCAATTAGCTTAAAATTTATACAGACTACTTTAAATGCAGAATGATGCATGCTATGCAACATTTATAACATGGAATGAATATCTAAGCATAGGAACATGCATAAATAGGCAGTTTACCCTAATGAAATGTGTCTTCATCAGGGCCCTAACTATATAGATTAGATTTGTAATCTCGAGCTTGTTCTCGCCACTGATCGCATAGAGTATGTAAGCAAAGAAAACAAGCACAAGAATCTCAGGGACTCTCAAGAGAGGGAGTTTAATGCAAATTAGGATAAGGATAACACTATTGCCTAGTGTTACATCCTTAGTTCACTCTCTAATGTGCTGTAGAAGCAACATGAGATGAAAACTGCCTCTAAGATCCTAACGAACTTGAAAGAGATGCTTGGAGATGTGAACTGAAATCAGCGCTACAGTGTACTCAGGGAGTTGCTTTCATGAAAGATGAAG
The DNA here is from genome assembly GCA_037157565.1 of Thalassia testudinum. NCBI lineage: Eukaryota > Viridiplantae > Streptophyta > Magnoliopsida > Alismatales > Hydrocharitaceae > Thalassia > Thalassia testudinum. The sequence continues at coordinate 4,198,215 of JAZHRO010000007.1, forward strand.
GCCAAGACTCCAGTGAGGGAGCGTGTTTTGAAAATGTATGGACATATTTTAGAGCTCTAAAGGTTGGAAATGACGATTGATGATGAGATCATCATCCTATAATCGCTTCCAGGCTCCTTCACCAACTTCATTGTCTCATTTCATATGGGAAAGATGAAGATGACTACTGCTGAGTTAATATTTTTGCTTAAGTTTGTGGAGGACATCATTAAGAAGGAGAGCCCACCTGAGGAATGGTTGTCGAGAGTAGTGGAAGGCTCAAGAGGAAGAAGCAGTTCAAAGAGAAAAGTTTCCAAAAGAAGAACAGGTCTTTAGCTCCTTTCGCACATCTTACTTCTTCCAAGAAGAAGAAGGACAAGGCAACAGATGCATGTGGGTTCCCTACCAGGAGGGGGTGACGTAATAAAATGCTGAATAGAATATAAACAATCTCACAAAAAATTCAATTAGACAATGTGGACAATTATTTTTAGGTGGAAACCCAAACCGGGTGAAAACCACCACCTAACCTTCTCGAGTTAGGATTTTCTGATCAACCAAGTTGATCAAATCCACTAAACGAATCACTTAAACGAGGGTGATTCAACCTCAATTTACAACCACGCTACAAGTGCGAAGGTAGCGTTCCTCAACCCCTTCTCTTCACGAGAAGGATTTTGTCCCACGAAGGAGACGGGAATTCGCAAAGCGAATACCCAACCAAATAACAAAGATAAAATAACAAATATAGTCATATAGATCCAACAAAGATTTAAACCTAGCTTTTATAGGAATTAGGAAACTCCCCTTTGCAAGGAGTGCGTTGAATAGATGACGTGGGTGAGTGAGCCACGCGACGGAGCAACGTCGCTCTCGTGAACTACGGCGGGAGAACGGGTGCGCAAAGGCTTGATGCTCTCAAGATGTAGAACTTGAGCTTGGAGAGCAAGAGCTTCTTTTTGGACACAAAAGAGTGTGAAAGTGTATTACTAGGTGTGTCTTGTGTATCTCGGTGTGTCTAGATGTGTGTTTGTGTGCAAGAGGTTCCTCTCTATTTATAGAGGCCTTAGGAAAACTTTGGAAGGCTTTGGAAAGCTTCCATAGCCGTTGGGTGCAAAGCCCAAGAGAATCAGGCCGAAATCAGTAACAATGATTGCACTAACAGGGTTATCAGATGTCTGATCCTGGCATCAGACGTCTGGAAGATCACTTTAAGACGTCTGAAAATAATATCAGACGTCTGATTATAGGCTGGTTTCTTCTTGACATGAATCAGATCTAAACAGGGTTCTAGTGCAAGTCTATCAGACAACATATAGGACGTCTGGCACTATGTCTGAACGTCTGAAAACCTACTTTTTTGTGGGAATGGATTTCCAAGAGAGTGCAACGGCTAGAAAATCTCTGAGAAGAGAATTTGGGTCAGTCGAGGCAAAACGGTCATTTATCAGACGTCTGGAAAGGCTTAAGGACGTCTGATAAGACTCTAACGGTCATATCCTCTTGTGTTTGCTAAGGCAGCCAACGGTCCACTAATTGGACGTCTGGAAAAAACATCAGACGTCTTCTAAGACATCTGGTCTAGGGTCTAGACGTCTGATTTCATCAGACAGAGCTACCAAGTCCAGCCTAAATGTTATCAGACGTCTGAATCAACAGTCAGACGTCTTAAAACATATTATCAGATGTCTGATTTTGGAATTAGACGTCTGGAAAAGCTGTTTGAACCCTATATTGGTTTTCTAAGTTATCTACAGAAAACCTAAGAATTCTAGGGTTGTGCAGGTATTCATAGGACTACTGTTAGGGTACTTTGAGGCTCTTTAACATGAATCTAAGTAACAAAAAATAAAGAGCAACAAAAGAAACGAAAAATACAAAGAGTACAAGAGAAGGAAATCTATCCTATTCTCCATCTCCTTCCTTCTTCAAGCCATCGCTCCTCGTGAATCTCCTCTGTTCTCCATCAAGCTCCTCTAATCCTTCTTGGATGCGAGCTCGAACTCCGTCTAATCACGTCTCCATTTGCAGTTGACCTGAAATCTAAGACTCCAAGTGCAAATGTTAAATGACACGTGTTTTGTTATCATCAAAACAAACGATCGTGGTGCTCTAGCACCAACAATGCATGCCACTACTGCAAGAAGCTATGCCACTGGAAACGAAATTGTTCGGAGTACATGGAGTCCTTGGAGAAGGGCAAGGGCAAGGCTAATGCATTTAATGATTCTCTTCTCATCATTAAGACTTACTTGCTGGATGAGTTGGAAGTTGAGTTGTGGATTTTAAAGCATCTATTTATATTTGCAATTTGTTGAATGTGTTTCAGGTGACCAGAAAGCTTAAGGAGGGTGAAGTGCATATCATGATGGGATCCAAGGAAATGGTTGTTGCGAAAGCCATAAGGATTTGCAGGCTCAAGATGCCCAACGGACACATCTTCATGTTGAGAGACCGTCTCTTCATACCTTCCATTAGAAGGAACCTTTTATAAGTTTCTAAGCTAGTCAAATTTGAACATTCTTTTATTTTTAAGTAAACTCTTACTATAAATTGTTATGGTAAAGTTATTGCTTGTGGTTCCATTACTTTTGGTGGTTTGTATGAGATGGATGAATGTAAGTCTATTTTGAATGGTTCTGATGTTATGATTGAGAATCAAACACCTTCTAAGAGTGTTAGGGAAGATGTACACTGGCCCATAGTAATCTGGCATCAAATATTAGGACATGTGTTTGTTAATAGGATCAATAGACTTGTCAAGGATAAACCCTTACATTTTCTAAAGATCCAACCCTTGCCTACTTGCAAACATCGCATTCATGGGGAGATGTCCGAACCACTCTTTCCTAGAAAGAGGGTCAGATGTGAGGACTTGTTGAACCTCATACATACAGATGTATGTGGATCATTTAGTACTACGATTAGGAATGGTCAACAATATTTTGTGACATTTATTGATGACTATTCGTAGTATAGATTCATTTACCTAGTGCGTCAGAAGTCTGAAATGTTTAAAAAGTTTTAAGAGTATTAGGTATTGGTTGAGAATCAAATGGATAAACAAGGAGGTGAGAATACCTTTTTGAGGAATTCAAAGAATACCTCAAGACAAAAAGAATCATCTCTGAACTCGCACCCCTTGGTACACCACAATTAAATGACATCCGTGAGAGACGTAATCGCACCTTGTTGGACATGGTATTGTCAATGATAAGCAAAGCAGAACTATTGCTTTACTTCTGGGCATATGCGTTGTAGATAAAGGCATATATACTAGATAGGATTCCTGTCAAATCTATCCTTAAAACTCCACATGAGATGTAGTATGAGAAGAAGGCAACTGTTGAACACCTGTGCATTTGGGGTTGTATGGCTCATGTTAAGAACATGAATCCCAGAAAACTAGAATCCCACACTACCAAGTGCTACTTCATTAGGTATCCAAAGGATGGCATAGGCCATTACTTCTACAACCCTGAGACCCAGAGGGTATTCATATCTAGACATGCTAGATTCCTGGAAGATAAATTCTTTGAAGGTCAAGATAAAAGTGAAGTAAGGGAGCTTATTGAGTCTGATGAGACCAATGAAGCTCCTGACATAGAAGAAAGAGATCAACAAGAAACAAGTGATGCTCCCATTTCGCCAAGAAGGAGTTTTAAGGCAGTGCATCGACTTGAAAGATACAAATTCCACATCTTAGAAGAGTTTGAGATTAATCCCACCACATATGATGAGGTAGTGAAGGATCAAGATGTGGATAAGTGGATGCTGGTAGTGTAATCTGAGATAGACTCCATGCATAAGAATGATGTATGGACCCTCGTGGATCCTCTTGATGAGGTAAAACCCATTGAGTGTAAATGTACCTGCAAGTGAGAGACGACATCGGATGGAAAAGTGGAGACCTTCAAAGCACATCTTGTGGCTAAGGGCTACACCTAAAAGGAGTGGATGTCAAGATAACTTTCCTGAATGGTTTTCTAGAGGTGGACATCTACATGGAGCAACCTAAGGGTTTTCGAGTAGATGGTGGGGAAAGAAAGGTGTGCAAGCTAAAGAAGGTCATTTATAGACTTAAGCAGGTTTCTCATAGTTGGAACATCTGATTTGATGAGACCATAAAGAGTTATGGATTTCATCAAAATCAAGATGAATCTTGTGTTTACAAGAAAGTCGGTGGGAGTGCTATCACTTTTTTAGTGTTGTACATGGATGACAACCTTGGGAATAATGTGGGGATTCTATCTAGTGTTAAGCTCTAGTTATCCGAAAACTTTGAGATGAAGGATCTCGGAGAAGCCTTTTACATCTTGGGTTTGAAAATGTTCAGAAACAGAGAAAAGATGACACTGGGATTATCACAAAAGGATACATAACCAAGGTCTTGGAGAGATTCCACATAGATAACTCCAAGAAGGGCTTTCACCCAATTAGACATGGAATTTCCTTATCAAAGGGAATGTCTTCCCAAATGATTGAGGATAAGAAAGACATGGCTGGATGTCTATACACTTCTGCAGTGGGTAGCCTGATGTATACCATGCTCTGTACATGACTAGATATCTATCGTACAGTATGAGTGGTAAGTCATTACCAATCCAACCTGAGACAGGAACATTGAACTACTATCAAGAATATACTCAAATGAATATTGTCTTGTCTTTAGAGATGGAGATATTTAGGTGTTAGGGTACACCAATTTGACTTCCAATTGGACATTTACGATAGAAAGTCTACGTTAGGGTTTGTTCTCTTGTTGAACGATGGTTTTGTGAGCTAGAGAAGCAAGAAGCATGATACCATAGCTGATTCAACAATAGAAGTTGAGTGCATCATTGCATCTGATGTTGCGAAGGAGGCAATGTGGATACACAAGTTTGTTGAGAAACTTGGCATAGTTCCCTCAATACAATTGCCAATCCCACTGTTGTGTGACAACACAGGTCCCATTATGCAGACAAAGGAGCCTCGCTTTTACTAGAAGAGAAAGCATATTGAGAGGAAGTACCACATCATCCAGGAGATTACTAAGTATGGGGATGTGATCACCATAAAAGTGACCTCCGCGAATAACGTCGCTAATCGATTTACCAAGGCCTTGACTAGAGGGTCATTTGATTGACACGTGAGTAGTATGGGTTGAAAGAGGTTTCGAAATGGCTTTGCAGGCAAGTGGGAGTTCATTGGCTTTTGTATGCCCTAGACGATCATTTTAAGTAATGTAATGAGATTGCATTTTACATATGAAGAAAGAGAATTTCATTATTACCTAGTAAATGAATTGGATCTCTTAGTACTAATAGGGTAATGCACTTAGATTAGAAGTTTAGAGCATTCTCTGAATGTCCAGAGATCATTCTAGACGTCTGATAGAGGTTTCTTTAGGTGTCTAAAATCAGTTTCAAATGTCTGACTATGCGAGATTTCTTTTATCAACTCCTAAATGTCAAGGGTTCAAGGCAAGGAAGGAGCAAGATGATGATTGTCCTTGATTTCTGCAAAGGTGTTCGTGGGACTTGTTCATGATTAAGCATCCTCGACATGCTAGGTCTCATCCGCCCATTGAGGAGGAGTTTCAGTTTGTCAGGACTTATTGTAGGAAGCACCACACATAGGATGATATGCTATGTCACTGCGAAGGTATAACTCCTCTATGCTCATGGGATCCTGGAATGATTGGAAATTAGTTCCAATCATGTGGTTCCGATATAGGGCATTTTTGTTTTCATTTCTTGGTTAAGTTTTGGCATCAATTCGATCTTAGATTTGAAAGAAGTTTAAATGTCGTTTTTCATGCTTCTATGATGCCACGAGTTGATTTGATCGATTCCTTCATCCATACCTTCCTAATATTTGTTAATACGATGTGGTTAACAAATTAAAAGTCACTATGTTCAGTGATGGGAAAGTGATCGAGTCATAGGTACCCAATCAAATAATCACATGAGCAAGTACACAAAAAACTAAGTTGGTGACCTAGTTCCACCTGTAAGTTGTATGTTTTGGGAGGGGATGTAACCCCCAAGTATGTACTATATGACCTTGAATATAATAAATTCAATTCCTTTCAAATAGTGTACATCGAGTTCTTTTTATAGGGTATTTAAGGATATAATTATTATACGTAATTACTTCTTTTTGGAGAAGCGTAATCATTCATGTAGCTTCTTGAGGGACTTCATTATTTGCGTCACTTTGTCTTCTTGGGTGGCTCTACTTAGGTCATGTTGGCCAAATGTTCTCTCAAAGTTGTGGGCCATCCAAGCAGTTAGTGTTGGATTTTGCATGCCTTTAGTAAGCCATTCGAATAATATAACGGGATTATTGATTAGCCCATATTTGTGAGCTATTTAGGTATTTGAATGCCTAGACATTAAGTTAATTTTAACATTTATTTAACATGCACTAGGATGTAAATACATTATTTATAGATTTGCTTCGTACATCGCATTCATATGTAAATTAGATCTTAGTTAGTATAGCATGCATTTAGTTTGCATTTAGCTTGCATTTTACATATTACATGCATGCATTACACCCATTACATAGAATTTAGACATTCTATGCAAATAAGCCAATCTTTTATTTATTTAATTATTCCCTTCTTCTTCTTAAGGAAAGTCACGGCCGACACCATACTCCAGCGACCTTGCGCGAAGCATGGCGCCGCGTAGGGCAGGGCTGCCGTCTTGCAAAGTAGAAGTGGGGTTCCCTGCGACGTCCTTCGTCGCAGGGACCCGACCATGCCCTCTGCCGACCACCATACCTTCCGTGCAAACGCACGGAAGGTATGGATGTCATCTCTGGCCTTACTCCGGCGAGGCTGGCACTTCTCCAGCATGCCCCTCCCTTTGCGCCACCCCTTTATAAGGAGCGGCACACCTTACCGACTTCGATAAGCTTCCTTTGACAGAGAATGACCCCCCTTTTTCATCCCTTCCTCCTCCGGTCAGAGAGCCTGAAGCTTCCAGCGAACTCCTCCTCTTCCTCCTTGTCGCTCTGCTGCCTTACCTGCAGAAGGGTTTGCCTTGCTCCATCGTCCGCGCCGGGCTGTACCCGTCGGCACCCTCCGCCTGCTTCCTCATCGTCGAAACCCTCCTCCAGGGCATCTTCGTCTCCAGGTCCAGCAGATACGAGCCGGCTGCTCTGCCCTCCCCCTTCGTTGAATACTTAGGTAGATAACTTCCTCTCTATTTCCCTTGCATTTCCCCCCTTTTAAACTACCCTTTCGATCACCCGACCACCACTGTCCAGACCACCCTCTCCACCTCCGATCACCCCCTCCGGCGAGACCATATCACGACCACAGACACTCCCGCACCTCGCCGACCATCCCACAAGCTCCCTCACACTCCACTCTATCGATTCCCCATCTCCATTCACTGCCAAACGCCACTCGACCACCCCCCAAACAAACCCACCTCTCCGGCCACAGTCTGACCTAGGTCAGCCTCTTCATGCACTCCCGCACCCCGCCGACCACCGCACAAGTTTCGCCTCACTCCGACGAAGCTTCCTGCATATTCTGACTGGGCCGAGAGGCCGTTGTTGTGATTTCAGGTGCGCGCCCCTCGTCGCCATTGCCGACGAGCTGCAGCAGCTTCACCTGCAGCTGTAGGTGCCCTCCAGCCCAGGTGCGCGTCCCAGGTCGCGCGGATTGTCTCTGCGAAGGCACCCAGGCCTGTAGCTGGGGCAAAGGCGCAGCGGGCTGCTTCAATTGGCAGCAAGTAGCTCGCCTGCGAGCGCCAATCTGGGAGGTGGAACTTTAGTCCCACCTCGGAAGTGCGTGGCCAAGCACCCTCACTTAAATTGAAAAACTGCCTAAGGCTTATCGCCTTCGAACACAAGGGTCAGGTCCCTCTCCTGCATGCTGCGCGCCACGCGCTCGCTCGCCCTCGCCCACGCTCTCACCCCGCGGGTCTGGGCAGGATCCGATTACCCAAACCGCGCACTCCTCGCCCACCACCGCACGCCGGTGGGCCTGGTCTCGGGTGCGATACCCGCACCCGATTACCCAACTCTGGGAGAGCAGTCCTAAGAGAGAAATCTGAGAAAGAGAGAGACGCAGGGAAGGGTAGGGGTAGGTTTTTCTCTGACCCTTGTGTGAGCGTGCAGGAAGAAAGAAAGAAGGCAGGAAGGAAAAGAAGAAGAAGGGAAGCGGCCGAAGCCTTAGCCGCTCAGGGCAGCTGAAGAAGTGAAGGAGAGAAACAGAAGAAGAAAGGAAGAAGAAAAGAACTGTAGCAGAGCCACAGATAAGTCGTGTGAATGCAGTATCAGACGTCGGAATCCCCACAGCCACAGAAGGCAGGAAGGAAAAGAAGAGAAAGAAGAAGAAGATCACCACAGCTGCCGGCTAAAGAAAAGAAGGAAAGAAAAGAAGAATAGAAGAAGAGGCCAAGAAAAGAAGAAAAAAGAAGGAAGAAGACATCACCGCCAAAAAGAAAGAAAGAACAGAAGAAGAACAAAGAGGAAAGAAGAAAGAACAAAGAAAGAAAGAAGAAGAAGAAGAGAAACGGTCAAGGAAGAAGAAGAAGAAGAAAAGAGAAAGAGAAGAAGAAGCCAAGATCTCCCTCTCTCTCTCTCTTATTTTTGTAACATAATAGAGATCTTATTTAGTCTTCCAGAAACATAGTTGTTCCCTGAGTTCGACCTCGGGAAAACCTTGTTCCGAGTAAAAAATTTTTGTAATAGTAATCTGGTAGCTGTTTTGTCTTATACTATAACGACTGTACTTAAACTATAATAAACGAAACACAGAATAGCTCTACCAGTGTTACCAAGGTGGAACCCTTTAAATCTACATTTGAATTTAACTAATCTAATGGATGTCAACAACTCTCCCTCTAGAAGGAAGCATTTGATTAGATCACCCTAAACTCGAGGGTGATTCCCTGGGTTGTCACCTAAGAGAACATAAAGATAATGAAAGGATATATTATAGATATTGATAATTGGACTGAATAATTGTTGTTGCAACAAATGAAGGTTTTAGAGTTAACAGCAAGAGGGTGTACATAGAATTCAAATTGGACCATGACATTAGCGTGTCTTTTGTTACACAATAGAGTTAGGTCCCAATTGAGTTGCTTATCCCTACTTTATGACATCCTTTCAAGTGAAGCTATGGTTCACCAAGCTTTAGCTGAGTTGGAGTAAAGCTTGAAGTGTGAGAAGCTAGTATTGGTGAGCCAAACAATTTGAATCTATGCCAGGTGTTGGTTAGAATTCTTAAATGTTGTTTCCTTTGCCCTTTCTTTGGAATATAGATTTATTGTTGTTCTTGAATATTTATTTGTTTTGTCATGCCTATCATGTTGTAAATACATAAGATATTACACTTGTAATTATACCATGTAAGAAACCCTTAAGGTCTAGGTTTAGGTTTTGACATGAACCTCATCTCTAAACCCAACTCTATAATTAAAGTTCTAGGGTGTGACAACATGAAACCATAAAGCAAGACAACTTAGGTAGTGGACTGATTTTGGATGAAGAATTACTCTAAAACATTGGTGGCACGGTTTGAATTTTATGGATGTTGAATATTGTGACTTGATATTTTCTGCTTGTAAAAATTGATATAGGGTACAGGCTTTAATGTGAAGATACAAATTCAGATATCCTTGAATTGAATAACTTTTATTTATAATTGGACTCCATAAAAGGAGTGGTTGCATCCTTTGTCGCTGTAGTAATTACAGTCGTTGGAGTATATGACAAAAACGGTTATCAATCTAATATGATTTATTACTCGGAATAGAAAGATTCCCCAGGTCGAACTCAGGGAGCAAACTATAGTTCTAGAAACGTATAAATTCACAATATGATGTTTTACAAAAATATAAGTCAAATGGGAAAGAGAGAGAGAGAGATAGAGATTTGGCTTTTTCTTCTCTTCCTTCTCTTCTTCCTTTCTTCTCTGTCTTCTTCTCTTTTCTTTCTTTTCTTTTTTCCGTCTTCTCCTTTCTTCTTCTTCAGCCTGCCTTCTTCTCTGTTTCTACTTCTTCCTTTTTCGATCTGCCTTCTTCATAGGCTTCTGCCTTCCTCTTCTTCTTCTGTTCTCTGCGGCTACAGAGGCTTCTACTTCCTGCTAAGTTATTCTCCTTTCTTCTTCTTCTTTCTTCTACGCTGGCCTTTCCTCTTCTTCTTCTTCTTTCTGCTCTGCTTGCTGCTGACTCTCCTCTTTCACCGACGTCTGATTCGACGCTCAAACGGCTTAACCGCTCGATCGCCACAGTGCAACTCCTCTTCTTTGTTTTCAGCTTCTTTCCTTCCTTTCTCCTGCTTCTTCCTTCTTCTTCCCTTTCTTCCTTCCGTGTGGCTAAGTCCCAGCCGCTGCCTCTTCTCCTTCCTTCCTTCCTGCGCGCACACACATACATTAGAGCAAAACCTAACCCCAACCCCTTTCCCCGCGTCTCTCTCTCTCTGGATCTCTCTTTAGGAAGCTCTCCCAGAGCCGGGTAATCGGGTCTGGTCGCGTGCCCGGGTCCAGGCGCACCGGCGTGGGTGGTGCGCGAGGAGTGCACAGGAGTGTTAGGTCGGGTCACCAGATCCGCGTGGGCAGTTCCGCGGAGGAAGCGGGTGAATAGGTGAGGGACCTCACCCCGTGTGCTTTCAGAGGTGATAAGCCGAAAGCACAAAATCAATTTAAGTGTAGGCGAGACGCCACACACTTACGAGGTGGGACTAAAGTCCCACCTTCGATTTCAGGCGCTCGCGGAGAAGGCTCCGCACAATTGGGGCAGCTGCAGGCCTCGTAATGCCTTTCCACGTCGCCTGGAACCTGCGCCTGGGGCCGAAGAAGTCTGGAGCTGGCTCGCGAAGCAGCTCCAACCTGTTGTCAATGGCGGCAAGGAGGCTGAGACCTGAAATCACGAAGACAGCCTCACGGCCACATCAGACAACTCAAGGAGCTTCGCCAGAGGACGGCGAAGGCGGTGCGGGGGTCGGCGAGACACGAGCGTGCCTGTGGCCGTGTGCCTAGGGCACTCTGCGTGCGTGAGAATGGGTGTGCTCGGGGGGTGGTCTGGTGGTGCTAGGAAGTGAATGGAGGGCGGATTCGGTGTCAATGAGGTGTTGCGGAGCTTAAGGGGTAGCTGGCGAGGCGGGTGGAGGCGCGGAGTGGTGAGAACGCCTCGCCGGAGAGCGGCCGGAGATGGGGAAGGTGGTGATGGATAGTGGTGGTAGGTGGGTTAAAAGTGAAAATTAGGAAGGGGAAAATAACAGGGAGAGAGAAAAGTTCTTACAGACCTAATTGACGAAGAGGTATGGAGATGGCACGCGACTCATACCTGTCGGCGCCGTAGACGAAGGAGCCCAGTGGTGGGTAACAGCGGCGAAGAAGAGGTCAGGAAAACGTCAGCTAGTGCGGCCTGACGCAGGAAGATGTGGCGGAGTGGGCTCTGCTGCAGGTGTGGCAGCAGAGCGACGGAAGGAGGAGGAAAGGGCCGCCGGAAGCTTAGGGCACTCTGACCGGAGAGAGAGGAGACGAAGGAGGGGGAGTTTCTCGGCCAGAACTCGCTTCCACGAGACGGCAGACCCTGCCGCTCCTTATAAAGGTGTTGGCGAGGGGAGAAGCGCGGGGAATCGGCGTGGAGGTCTCGCCGGAGTATGGCTGGAAATGGACACCCATGCCTCTCGTGCGTTTGCACGAGAGGCATGGGCAGCCGCAGGTGGCAGGGGCGAGTCCCTGCGACAGAGGACGATGCAGGGAACCCCCCATTCGTTCTTGAGAACGGCTGCCATGCCCTGCGCGGCGCCATCCTTCGCGTAAGGTCGCCGGAGGTATGGCGCTACGCAGAAATGGCAGGGAGGACCATTCTGCAAGGAACGACGAGAAAGATAGGGGTCTAATTGAAAGGGTTTCAAAAGATAAGGGTCAAAAAGTAATTCAGGAGGATCAATTTGTAAAGTCGGTTAAGATGGTCTTCTCTAAGGCCCAAATTTTTGTACCAACCTCATTTGAACCTAGGGAACTTAATGGTGAATTTTAATTTTAGGTTTGACTATGTTTGATCGATCAATTTGCGTAAAAATCCAAATTAAGTGATAAATTGGGCATGTTTCTCAATTTAGGTCAAAATAGGTTGCAAAGGCTAAATTGAAGGCTCTAGAACCTAGAAAATATTTTTCTATGATTTTTAGAGGATTTAGTTGATTTTTATCCTTCCTCGAACCTCGTGAATTAAAGCGAATTTATTTTAGGGTTAAGGATGTCATTTAATTCCCAAAAGTTACTATAACCCTTTTCAGATCAGATCATCCCACTTTCTTTCTTATTAAGCTTATTTGACCTGTGTTTAGACCCTTAATTACCCTATTTGCGCACTGCATTGGTAAAATTACAGTTTTACCCCTTATGATTTGTCTTATTCTTTAATTCAGAATTCTCTGAGTTAAGCTTCTCTTTAGGTTTTATAGGAGCTTCTTCACACTTATTTAGATTAAATTGTGCTAGTTAGGGTTCATGATGAGGCTCTCATCAAGGAGCACTATTCATTTCCATCTATCATTTTTCTGGTCAACATAAAGATTCCATTGAATAAGAGTGCATGGCCATGTGAGATGCTATGTGCCTAATAAATAAATATATTTGCCTGTAAAGCAACCCATTTACAACCAGACTCTTTAAGCATCCATCCAAGTGTAAAGGGAGGATGAGAATCATCTTGTATGCAATTGTAAATGCCTTTGGTTACATTACCTACTTTCTTTTCATTTCTATCCTTGGAATAAGTTTAACCACAATCCTTGCAATGACTCTGGTGGAAGGAATCAAAGGTGACGGCCATAGATGAAAGGTTCTCAAGGATCATGATCTTCCATGATTCCTAATAGGAGATCTTCCCTGACACTCGGAATGCGATCTTCTTTGAATCGTAGCGTAGAATCCAACTAGAATTAGGTTAAGTTTTGTTAAGGGAGATGTTTATAAAAGAGCACAAAGATATAAAGGGATGGTCATTGAATTCCATTTTATTCTACTGTTGCATTCATAGAGAGATTGAGAGCACCCAAGCACTCATTTTGTAACAATGTAGCCCTCAAATTGAGTCTAATTGAGAAAAATTAACTTCAACAACTTGTTGGTTGTGGGTTTAATGGACCCATGGCATCCACTTAAAATTCTTAAGCTCAAGTTGTTAAATAGTAGTTCTAAATCTTTTAAATTTTACTATTTATTTTTATGAGTTTCCTATGTGAGATTATTTTTGAGGTGTTACAAACTCCCCAAATTGAAATCTTGTTGTCCTTATCATATTTCACATGAACCAGTAATTGAATAATTACTAAACGATGTGGGATTCTAAAGGTGGTTCATATAGGTTTTAGAGGTGCCTCTCACCATCACTTTTATATTGTAGCACTTAGCCTCCTATATAGCACTTAGTTCTTACATTTTCATCTAGTTCATGGCTTTGATACCATTTGTTACAACCTAGGCTTACCCGAGTCTATTGAAAAAAGCTAGTGTTGATAACTTCTTGGGTATAGGTCCAATGGACTCATGGCAACCACCAAAATTACTTAAGCTCAGGTTGTTAAGTACAATTCTCAATCCTTTACATCTTACTACTCATTTTCATGAGTTTATCATGTAAGACTATTTTAAAGGTGTTACACATTAATTGCGCAACAATCCTTAGCCTTCTTTAGCCTATTTTAGGTTGGGAACCTAGCTAGCATTGCATTTGTACATATATATTTCATGCATATCATGCATCTTGCATTTCATGAACATATATCTTATTTTGTGCAAATAAAGGCATTTTAGTGACTTCACTGTTTGTGTGTATATACAAGAATAAATACTGGGATGGAGTGGAAGAATACGCTTAGAGTGCAAGAAGAACCGCATGAAGAACCAAAGACAACCTGCAGTGGGATCGCACCAATGGAGAGTGGAGGACCCAATTAACCACATTCCACCTAGCCCAATTTCACCTTAATCCACACCATTGAATCTCATGAGACACCGCTAACAATTCTCTAAAACCTTGCCCAAAAACATCTGTCCCATCACCTACCTACATGGCGCCACCTCACCACCCTCTTCCTATGTGGTGCCACCTAGCCTACATATCACCCTCCACTACGCACCCCTTCTAGAAAATTCTAGAAGGATTCCTTCCCAAGGAAACACCAAGATATCCCCTCCTACATGTGCCAACACCACCATAAAAGGACCTCATCCCATGCAACCAAGCCGCGCACCCCCCCCCCCCCCCCTCTCCTCCTTGCTCCTCCTCCTTAGAGGGCTAGCTAGTGGCCTCAAGTGCGCCCCCCCACTGGTGGCCACCTCTAAGCCTAGTCCTTGGCCTCAGGTGGCCCTCACCGGCAGGCTCTTCTTCTTCTTCCTCTCTACTTTTAATTTTCAGCTCCACCACACTCCTCCTCGGCCAGCCGACGGCCTCCCCAAGTGGCCCCACTAACAACCCATCTCCTTCTCCATCTGCAGCCCAAGTGTCCACCCCGATGGATATAAGTTCCCCCTTAGCTTGCCTTCCTATTAGCCATCCATTAGGCCACCATTCATCACCACCATCCATGCCATCGTCTTCCTCCTCCACTCTCCATTACTCCATCACCATCATTGAGGCTACATTGTGTGCTCCTTGAGAGCCAAATAACATGGGGGGTTGTATTGATGTGTCGAGGCCTTGACTCGCCAAGCACCTTGACTTGTTTTTTTTTTTCTTTGTTTTCTTGATTATATGTTCATCCATTTCCAAGTTCACTTATGTTGTTCCTTCATTGTTTGATCATGTACTCATCTCTATTATGATGCAATAAAATCTAAGTGTTTTTATCATCTCCATATTCCTGTGCGAACTCGTGCGAATCTACTTTATTTCATACTCATCTTATCTATGAAAAAAGATAAAAAATAATCATAAATGAAAAAGCCCCAAAAATATAATAAGGAAAGAGTGACAAGTTAGCAAGAGGATGCCCTTTCCACCTCCTTAAGATCAACTTGGGCTCACCAAATTAATTAACCAATTGCAAGTTTGATAAACATATTAAAAGCGATTACATGTGAGACAAGCTACAACAAATGAATTTTATCGCATATCATTTTGTAACGATCACACATTTTCTTCCATTTTTATAGTGAAATTTTGAGGGTTACATTCCCTTCCTACATCTTCATTGGTAGAACCAGGTTACTAATTTGCTAGTGCTCTTGTGCTTCTCTCATGCAATTTCTTGAGCATTCATAATTGACGTGATTTTCCTCCTTCATCCGGACATGAGAGGATGCATGGGGTCCACCTCTGATTAGTGTCCTTATTTGAAACCCATATCACAAGACTACTAGATTCACTATAGTTTCCAAGGATTTTGTCTTGATTTATGTGGTTCATGAAAAAATTAAGATTTATCTTGATGTTCCTTGACAACTACTCCCCTGTTCTTCCTCTTGACATTATGGTTGCCATACTTTCAGAAATATTTGATATTTTTAATTTTGCACTCCCTAGTGTTCGAAGGCTAATCTCGTTTGATTCAAGTACCCTTACCAAGTTAGGTCATAGGGATGGGGCAAATTTCATCCCATGTTGCAAGTTAGGAGCAACCCATTGATATGGGACCCTCTTCCACAAGCTACTTTTAGCCATACTGTGCATGGGGTCAATTATTTCCAATAGTCATGATTGAGGAATGCACTAGCTAATCTAGAACATTGCAACACTTACCTCTTGGTGGAGTAAACCCTTCATGGAGTTAACTTTAGTATGGATGGGCATGATTAGATATGGCAAAGGATGAACCATGATAAAGCCTAGCATGTACTTCATGAATGAAGTAACTCAAAAGCTGTATCACTTTGAGATGGGTAAGAAGCCTAATCTACCTCCATCAAGGAAGAGAATATCCCACATAGTTTGGGGAGGAAAGGAATAAATAGAAGATGACGATGAAGAAGAAAATTAAAAGTTCTCATGGCTCCCAATTTAGTTATGCTTAGTTCTAGTCATGATTCTTAGTTTTAGTTTTAATTCAAGTACTTTGATAATATTGTCTTGTAATAACTCCTGAAACTCTCATGTTTGTGCTTGCCATGCCTTACTGCTCTTATTTATGCTTGGGAATCTTATGTACAAACTTTATATTTCATGATGGACGAAGAGTTTGTAGACTTTATCTTGAGTTTTGGTACAAGAAAACAAGATCCAAATAGTCTAACCAATTCAATTGATGCATACTAATTAGATAGAACCAAGTTGCTTAAATTTAACCAATTAGAATGTTTTCTATTGGTGGACCTAAACCAAGATTGAGCACTTAAATTGATTCAACCCTTTTATGTTGGTTGGTGGGATAGATTTTTCATAAAATAGGGAAGAATCAATTGGGATTAACTAACTAATTTTCTTATACTCCTAATTTGATCTATTGCAACTTGAATTAGGATTGAAACATGTCTACAAAAGTACCCTAATTGAGTTGCTACATGCCGCAACACATACCTAAGCATTAGAAAGCCACCCATATAGAGAGATATCATTCTAGAGAGAGAGAAATGGATCAAGGGACCTTTGAGAAAGCTTTCATCGCCATCATTGAGAAAAAGAAGGAAGTTAAAGAGAAAACCTACTACATGGATGCACTTGCTTGATGAAGAATAATGGAGTACAAGCAACTTCACATTTTGAAGGGATGTCCATTTCAATTGATGCAATTCAATAATTATTAGATTGCATACTACTTTCAAGAGTAACATGTAGATCACATCTTGATTCAGTCGTTCTATGAAGATGGTGTTTGTAAGGTCCAACTCTTTCATGCAAATATGAAGATAAAAAGGTTGAGCTTGCAATTTTCTCTAGAAAGATTCTTGATAAGGATATTGAAGTTTGATAAATCTTGCATGTCTTTTGTTTTGGAGGTTTGTAATTTTGGAGTCACATTAGAGAACTGCCTCCCAACAAAGCATCTCCTTTATGTACTTGGAATGAAGTTTGGAGACAATTTAATAAAGCATCTTTTTGGTGTACTTGGAATGAACTTTGGAGGCGATCTATTCATTACATAGGGCCTCATACCAAAATTATATATAGTGGCCTATGTGATCTCTAAAAGCATACTTTTCAAGCACATTACCCAAGGCCATTATAATAAAGATGCAATCTACCTTGGATATTGTGTAGATTAGTGCTCTCCCATTAATTGGGGAATAATAATTAGTGAAATGTATGATGGAAATTCCTAAGGCAAAATTGCCCTATGGAACATCGATAATGGTAAATCATCAAGGCATCCATTGTGAAAATTTTTGAAAACCTTGCATGGGACTTCAATTGTTGTACACTTCCTATCCATTTCCACATGATCTTCATTCCTAAAAACCCCAATCCTGGATCATGCAAGAAGGATGAGTAATTTCTTTCTTAGTAATAATGGTACTTATAGAATAAGAATCAAGAACAATGGTCTCGTCTAGAGTCAATTTCATATGACTATTTGTGTAAGGGCTTAAAATTAAATTAGGCCTAATAAGGCTAGTAAATTTGAATGTGTATTGTTAGGTGCTGATGTAAGGATTGTCTTAGCCTATTTAGAGTAATTATGGCCTAAGTGGCTTAAGCTCCCATGAATGCCAATAGCAAATGTGAAGTTGAGGGGCCTATGCAATGGAGACTAGTTAAGAGACCTATTATCAAACCAACTTTTTGGGCCTATTAACAAAAGATGCTTCTCATCGAGAGAAAGCGAGTTCCTAGCACCCTAATTTTATCCAACACACATATTAGGATAATGCCCATTCATCGTTTCCACTGAGAATGTAATTTAAATAAAAATTAGGTTTGGCACTTGATCTAGATACCACCTATCCATTCGTTTTCGTTGGCATCACAAGATGGTTTTCAAAGGGACCTTAGGCACGTTTAGGGCTTTTCGACAATGGAAGCTGCAACTACCTCATTTCCCCTTTCCGTTTCTTCTTCCCTAATATTGATAACAACAACAGCAACAACCATAATCATAATGACAACCCCCTCTACAAAAAGCTTCAAAATCCTAAACTTAAGGCAAATAGGAACCAAGGATTTAAGGATGGAAAAGGGGGGGTACCTACAAGCTAAGGCCTCGACAGGGCTTTGCTCTTCTCCTTTTACCCCAAGATCAACAACAATAATAGCAACAACCATGGCTACTGCAACACTAACGACAGCAGCAACAATGTGCAGTAACAGTGTGCATCGTGGCAACGTCAATGACGACGGTAGCTAACGAGTAGAATGAGGTGGAGGTCGACAATGGAGGGGAGAGGAGGGGGGAAGGAGGAAGGAACCAATGGAAGCTTGAAAATGAGAAAAGAGATTAATTCCTCTCTCTCTCTCCCTCTCACTAAATCAAAAGGGAAAAATTTGAATTGGGCCCTTCCACCCCCAAAACATCCACTAACAAGGGGTTCAAAGAATCACAATCTTTTACCAAGAGCCCCCTTAACTTTATTTGTTAACACCATCCATGATATATATATATATATATATATATATATATATATATATATATATATGGGACAGATCCTCTGAGCACAGTGCCTAAAAACCATTAAATGGGCACCATGTGATGATCATTGGATGAAAATCGTACCATCCAAAGTAAAACCACCAAAAGAAATCAATTTGGTATTGTAATACACTGATATTAATGGAAAGTTGCTAAAAAAAGCTTACGAAAATCATTCAAAATATAAAATTTCTTAAAAAGTAAGACACGATTATAGCTAACACAATTGTACATTCTATAAATAGATAAAGAATTAATTGATAATGAGAAATGATTCCAGAAATGCCTACGTCGAATTGTTCAAAACAATAAGTAAACATGTTAGAAAAATGAAAAACGTGTTGGTGCAAGGGCACCATGGTCGTTAATTTTGATGATAACAAAATATGTGTTATTTAACATTTGTATTGAGTCTACAAGTTTCAGGAAAATGCAAATGGATTCAAGTATGGAGGAGGAGCTCAAGCTTGCGTCCATGGTGAATTGAAGGAGCTTGATAGAGGAGAAGGAGCTTCACTTGGAACAAAGGCTAGAAGACAAGAAGAATATGATAGATTTCTTTTTGTCTTCTTTTATATACTTAGTCTTTGTATCTTTGTTCTTTGCTCTTTATTGTGTTTAGATATATGTTAAAGAGCATCAAAGTAACAAAACTATAGTCCTAGGAACACCTACTCAAACCTAGGATACTTAGGCTTTTTGTAGAGAACTTAGCCAAACTACACATCAGACAGCCTGATCAGACGTCCAAACTGGAAATCAAACGTCAGATCCTTGACTTTAAGATGTCTGACTGTTTGATCAGGCATCCAAACACTTAGGTTGAACTTAGTGCCTTCTGTCTGTTGATTCCAGATGACCAGCCCCTAGTCCAGATGTCTTAGAAGACGTCTGATGACCTTGCCAGACATCAACTAGAAGACCGTTGCCTTTATCAGACTAATCTTAGAGGATTATCCTTTAATCTGATCTATTTTCACTTTCAGACGTCCATAGCGACCCCCAAACGTCTGATAAGTAGACGTTAGGCCCAAATCACCTTTTGTCAGACGATTATAGCCATTTAGCCTCAGGAGATCCATTCCCGCAGAAGATTGTGTTTGCAGATGTCCAGACTTTGTGCCAGACGACCAACCCGTCGTCTGACTAACATGACCTAGAACCCTGTTTAGGTCTAGATAAAAACAAGAAGGAAACCCATCTAGAATTAGACGTCTGGTTAGTTTCCCAAATGTCTTAAAACACTTTTTTAGACGTCTGTTTTGATCTAACCCAGTTCAGATCTTCCACCCTTCTTGATTAGATGACTAATTCCTAAATCAGACGAAAACCCAGATGTCTGATAATAGATTTAGACGTCTGATAACCCTGTCAAAATCATAAATAACCTTGATTTTGGCTTGATTTGCCTTGGATTTGTTCTCAACAACTAGAGAAGCCTTCCAACGGCTAGAAGAGGCTTCTAAACCTTTCTTAGGATCTCTATAAATAGAGGAGCACCCTCCTTTCAAAAAATAAATAAAGGAGCACCCTTCCTAAGCTAAGATACACCTAAGAATACTACTTCCATACCTTTGTGTCCAAGAGAAGAGTTTATCAAGTGCAAGAAGTGCCATTGCTCTCCCATCTACACAATCTTCATCTGAGAGCACCAATCTGCTGCGTACTTTACTTCCATCTCAGGGAAGTACCCTTTTCCTATAGAAGCTAGGTTGATTTACATTTATACTTTGTGGCTCTATAGGATTCTTATTTATTTCTTTTGTTCTTGGTTGAGTATTCGCTTTGCGAATTCCCGTCTCCTTCGTGGCACAAAATACTTTTCGTGAAGAAGAGGGGTTTGAGGTACGCTATCGTCGTCTAAGTCGCGTGGTTGCAAGAGGTTAAGTCACCCTCGTTTAAGTGACTTGTTAGTGGATTTGATCAACTCGGTTGATTAGAAAATCTTAAACCGAGAGGTTTAGGTGGTGGTTTTTACTCGGGTTTAGGTTTCCACCTAAAAATCATTGTGCTCTAGTGATTGCATACTTTTGTGAGAATGGTTATTATATTTTCGCAATTTTATATGTATCCCACATATCTCACCCCCTCCGTTGTAGAACTTACAAAACGTTGTAACTGTAATTCCCTATTTGGAGGGGGTGAGATATGCGTGACGTAATATAAAATGCGGAAAAAAAAAGATAACAATCTCACAAAATAAGCAATCACACAAGACACAAGTAATTTTAGGTGGAAACCCAAATCGGGTGAAAATCACCACCTAACCCTCTCGAGTTAGGATTTCCCGATCGATCTAGTTAATCAAATCCACTTTACGAACTACTTAAATGAGGGTAGTTCAACTTCTATTACAACCACGCTACAAGTACGAGGGTAGCGTTCCTCAACCCCTCCTTTTCACAATGAGGATTTTGTCCCTCGATGGAGACGAGAATTCGCAAAGTGCATACTCAAACCAAAGAACAATAAAAGTACAACAATCCTATAGAGCCACAAATATTAAAACCTAGCTTCTATAGGAGTTAGGAAGCTTCCCTTTGATAGGAGTGCGTCGATGTGATGATGCGGGTGTGTGGACCACGTGGCGGCGCTTCGTCGCTCTCGTAATCGCAGAGGGAGAGCGGGTGCGCAACTGGATTCAAGTTCTCTAGATGTGGAACCAATACTTGGAGAGCTAGAGCTTCTTCTAGTTCAATTTGACACAAAATGAGTGGAAATATTCTTGCAAGGTGTATCTTGGTGTCATTTTCAAGCCAAGGGGTCCTCCTCTATTTATAGAGGGCCTAGGAAGGCTTTGGAAGGCCTTAGAAGGCTTCCATAGCCGTTGAGGTTGAACCCAACGCAAAAGAGGCTGTAATCAGAATCAATCATGATTTTGACAAGGTCATCAGACGTTTGGTCATGGCATCAGACATCTGAAAAACCTATTTAAGATATCTGGGAACTAAGTTAGACGTCTTATTCTAAGCGAGTTTCCTTCCTGACCTGAATCAGACCTAAACAGGGTTCTAAGGTAGGGCCATCAGACGACATATAGGACGTCTGACACTAGGTCTGGACGTCTGGAAACCTATTTGTTATGTGAAAATGGATTCCCAAGGAAGGTAACGACTAGAAAATCTTTCAAAGGAGATTTTGGGTCAGTCAAGGCAAAACGGTCACACATCAGATGTCTGAGGTCCTCTACGGACGTCTGATATAAGGATAATGGTCATTTTCCTCAATGTTTACATAGGCAGCCAACATTCCACTGATTGGACATCTGTTAAAGGCATCAGACGTCTCCTAAGACGTCTGGACTAAGGTCTGGACGACTGATTCTAACAGACAGAGCCTATTAAGTCCAGCCTAGATGTTTTAGACATCTGATCAAACAGTCAGACGTCTTAAAAGTTAATATCAGATGTCTGATTTCCAGATTGGACGTTTGATAAGGCTGTCTGAACCCTATTTTGGTTTTTTAAGTTCTCTACAGAAAACCTAAGTATCTTAGGGTTTGTGTAAGTATTCCTAGGACTACTGTTAGGATACTTTGAGGCTCTTTAACAAGAATCTAAGAAATAAAATAAAGAACAACAAAAGAAACAAAATATAAAGTACAATAGAAAGAAAATCTATCATATTTTTCATCTCCTTCCTTCTTAAAGCTTTCACTCATCGCGAAGCTCCTCCGCCTCTATCAAGCTCCTCTAATCCGCCATCGATGCGAGCTCGAACTCAGTCTAAACACCTGTCTCTATTTGCAATTTGACTTGAAAACTAGGACTCAAAAGCAAATGTTAAAAGACACGTGTTTTGTTATCATCAAAATAAACGATTATGGTACTCTAGCACCAACAATCTCCCCCTTTTTGATAATGACAAAATCATAAATAATACATAAAATTCTCCCCCTTTTTGACATTATCAAAAGGGTTTTAACAATTTTAATTCTCTTAAACTCCCCCTTAAATCACGTTCTTCTAGTTTTTGGGTTAAATTTCTTTTAATCAAGAATGAATGTTCTCCCCTTTTTGTAATAACAAGATGGCTATATATTTTTCTCCCACTTTCTAGAGGAAATATAGAAAACTTAACACCTCCCCCTAATTGATTGAAAATAAGCTCATAATTTTAACTCTCCCTATCTATATGCTAATGATAAAAAGATAGGGTTAAAGGTTTTACCTCACCTACCATGGCCAATAAAATGTCCCAAATGGAGGTGGTGGATGCCACATTGGATGGGACTCCCATCCGTAGCTTAGAGGTTCGAGCATTGGCGCCGGTCTCCAGTCTGGCGGTCGACGTGCGATGGGTTGATCGGTTATTCGTCATCTCGTCGGTCTCCTCTTTTCCTTCCTCCTTGGTTTACTCCTTAGTCCTCCCAATTTGAGTTGACCATTCTTGAGCTTGTAGGTCCAGTCCTTTACGTTGATATCTTCTTTGAAACCTACAAAATAGGATTTCAAATCTTTCTTCGGTATCCAAGTGAGCTTGGATCCAGATTTGTTAGTGGGTCTCCTTGACGGAGATTCTTTCTCAATCTTAGGGCTATACAAGTTATCTACCTTGTTGATTAAGTTGTTAGAATTTTCCTTAAGACATGCAATTTCCTCTTCTATAACATGTATCTTAGTTTTTAAATCAGAAATTTCTATTTTTAAACTAGTATTTTCCTCAATCAACTTATTATTTTTAATGATTAGGTTATGATTTGCTAACAATAAGTCATCATTTTTAGGACTAGTTTCTAGGTCCTTAAGTAGCTTCTCCAACCTATCATTTTCAGATTTTAACATACTAAGTTTCTTTTTCATGCTTTTGTTTTCTACTTTTAATGATTGACTAACATCAAATAGTTCATTAAAAGTTTCTTGTAAATCTAAGTTTACCTCATCATCAGAGTTGCTTTTGTTGTCCTCTGCTGTCACCATGAAACCCATGTCGGCGATTTCTTCCTCGGGATTCCCCTCTTCTTCCTCTGAGCTCATGTCGTCCCAAGTTGCTTGGAACGCCTTCTTCTTAGACTTCTCCTTTTCCTTCTTCTTCTCCTTATTGAGAAGAGGGCACTCTGGTCGTAAATGACCTTTTTTTGTTGCAGTGGTAGCAATGTCTTAGGCTATCCTTCTTCTCCTTCTTTTCTTTCTTTGAGTCCCTACAAAATCTTGAAAATTTCTTATGTAAAATTTTAAAGTATTTGTCGTCGGAACTTACCTCACTATCCGACGCGGCTTTGACGGTGAGAGTCTTCTTAAACTTCAGTTCTAGTGTGTCCTTCTTCTTCTGCTTTAATTTCGTTTCATAGGCCATTAGGTTGCCTAGGAGATCTTCCATATTGAGCTCCTCCACTTCGTTTGCCTCCTCGATCGCGGTGACCTTCTGCTCCCATTCCGGTCCAAGGGAGCAGAGAAGTTTCCCTTGAAGTTCCCCCTTGATAAAGGTCTTACCTAAAGCTTTTAAACTATTTACAATGAGTGAACCTAGTGTTCATCTCACTTAGAGATTCGTTAGACTTCATTGAAAAAGACTCAAATTCTTGAGAAAGTAAATTGATTTTAGAAGTCTTTACCTTAGAGGTACTCTAGTGAGTTACCTCGAGTGTGTGCTAGATCTCGTATGCGATGGCGCATTGCAATATTCTGTTGAACTCCTCCGGGCTGAGCGCGTAATACAACACGCTCATCATTTTCGCATTGAGCGAGAGTTCTCAGATCTGCTGCTGCAAGTATCCTGTGGCGGGTCTCTCCGGGATGTCAAAGGGGGTCTCTCATCGGTCCCATATTGTGAAGTTATTGGCTTGAAGCCATGTCTTCATCCATAGCTTCCAGTACGAGTAATTGCTCCTGTCAAAGAATGGCGGATGGGTTGTAGACTGCCCCTCGGAAATCCTGCTCATGGAGCTGCTTCCCTCCATGATCTTCTTGCTGGGTGTTACTCCAATTTCGCAAGAACCTGCTCTGATACCAATTGTAATTCCCTACTTGGAGGGGGTGAGATATGCGTGACGTAATATAAAATGTAGAATAAAAAAGATAACAATCTCACAAAATAAGCAATCACACAAGACACAAGTAATTTTAGGTGGAAACCCAAACCGGGTGAAAACCACCAACTAATTCTCTCGAGTTAGGATTTTCCGATCGATCTAGTCGATCAAATCCACTATACGAACTACTTAAACAAGGGTAGTTCAACCTCTATTACAACCACGCTACAAGTACGAGGGTAGTGTTCCTCAACCCCTCCTTTTCACGAGGAGGATTTTGTCCCTCTATGGAGACGAAAATTTGCAAAGCGAATACTCAAACCAAAGAACAATAAAAGTACAACAATCCTATAGAGCCACAAATATTAAAACCTACCTTCTATAGGAGTTAGGAAACTTCCTTTTGATGGAAGTGCGTCGATGTGATGATGCAGGTACGTGAACCACGCGGCGGCGCTTCGTCGCTCTCGTAATCGCAGAGGGAGAGTAGGTGCGCAACTGGATTCAAGTTCTCTAGATGTGGAACCAATACGTGGAGAGCTAGAGCTTCTTCTAGTTCAATTTGACAAAAAATGAGTGGAAATATTCTTGCAAGGTGTATCTTGGTGTCATTTTCAAGCTAAGGGGTCCTCTTCTATTTATAGAGGGCCTAGAAAGGCTTTGGAAGGCTTCAGAAGGCTTCCTTCTTCAAGCTTTCGCTCCTCGCGAAGCTCCTCCGCCTCTGTCATGCTCCTCCAATCCGCCATGGATGCGAGTTCGAACTCCGTCAAACACCTGTTTCCATTTGCAATTTGACTTGAAAACTAGGACTCAAAAGCAAATGTTAAAAGACACGTGTTTTGTTATCATCAAAATAAACGATCGTGGTTCTTTAGCACCATTAATAATGACAAAGAATAAGCATTGTAATGAGAACTACGTGCATTTGTAATGGGCAAACTTTGTGATTGTAATGAGAACTACGTGCATTTGTAATGGGCAAACTTTGTGATTGTAACAAATGAGATAAGTTTTGTAATGTAACAAAATGAATGATGTAACAACTAAAATAATTTGAAATTTCATTATTAAGCATTAATTTATGTTATACAAAAAAAATTTTAATATAAATTTACAAAATTTTAACATGCATGAGAATTTAATGATTATCACTATTGACATTCATTATAAATAATGCTACATATGATTTTGTAATATAAACATATTGTTGTATTACGAATTATTGGAACACTGACTTGACCTTACGTGTTATGTTACGTAATTGTAACACAGCCTTTTATGTGTGTGGTATTGTAACTCATTAAAGGTTGGATACAAATGATGTAATACAAATTTTAGGAATAAATATTTGCTTATTATTTTGTAATACATAATAAGCTTAAAATTGTAATACGATTATGTATGACTGAATTGAATCTATAATACAGAATGTAATCACCAAAAAGTTGTAATGTTATAATATATTCTAGATATCATGAATTGTAATACAAAAGTTAACCTATATAATAAAGTGAAAATAGACGCAACATAATTTTGTAATATAGAAAAGTAACGTAAGTTCATAAATGTAACGGGTATTACAATATGTGATATAAGTTGCAGAATATCATCTTGACGTGCAACGATATATAATAATATTAACGAATCAATATAATTTGATTAAAAAAATACTAACCTTCAAAATATATGAGACGAATTGCAACTATTATTAGGAATAAAGTGAAGACAATGAAAATGATAAAATCAAAATAACAAACGACAAAAAAGGTGCAATGACGTTGCAAGGACATTCCATATCTATGATATCCATAAATATGATATTAAATGTAAATAGATAATTACCATAAATAATTATGTGGTTTCGCTCATATTACACAAAACCATTGACTAAAGATGGAAGTGGTTTCATCAAGACAAATGTCCATTCGACGGACATAATTTTGGGCTCAAATAGGTGTTTATGAGCACTGTGCTCACTAGATACTTGTCCTATATATATATATTCTATTATTATCGGGTTACTAAGGGCTTATTTTTGTAATTGAAAAATTCTCTGTAAATAAAATGCACTCCCACAAATCAATCCCACAAATGCACAAGTGATTTTTGGTGAAAACTCAACTTGGTTAAAAAACACCACCTAAGTCTCTCGACTTAGAATTTCTTGATGTACTAAGTAGATCAAATCCACCAAACACACCACTTTAAACCGAGGGTTGCACAATCTCAATTACAACAATACTACTTATACGATGGTAATATACCTTAACCCCCTTTTTTTCACGAAGAATGTTTTGTCTCACGAAGGAGATGGGAATTCGCTACGCGAATACCCAATAAAAAACTAAACAAAAAAATAAGAACCATAGAGCTACAAATATAAACTAATAATATGCTTCTATAGGCAATGATTACTTCCCTTAAGGTGGAAGTGAATCAGCATGATCATGTAGAGTTTCGGTGCTCTTGGATGGAGAGTGTAGAGTTTGGAGAGCAAGAACTAGTTTCTTCTTCTTAGATCTCCTCTCTAAGAGAATAATAGTGGAAAGAATTGTCTCTTAGGTGTGTGTTTAGCTAAGGAGAGGTTCCCCTCTATTTATAGAGACCTTAGAAATGTTTAAGAAGGCCTAGAAGAGGCTTCCTAGCCATTGTAGGCATATCCCAAGAGATTGGATCAAAATCTAAATCAAATCA
Source organism: Thalassia testudinum (assembly GCA_037157565.1). Lineage (NCBI taxonomy): Eukaryota > Viridiplantae > Streptophyta > Magnoliopsida > Alismatales > Hydrocharitaceae > Thalassia > Thalassia testudinum. The sequence goes on from JAZHRO010000007.1 coordinate 4,225,387, forward strand.
AGGCATAATTAGGTCAGTCAACAAAATTAGATGTCTGATTATGATATATTAGATGTCTGAAAAAAATTAGATGATTGATTTTGTAAGGTGGTCTCTCTAGAATGGAATTGGACCTTGTATAGAGATCTTATGTCAAATGGTCAGCTGTATGATAAAATAGGTGTTGCCGAAAATCAAAATTTCATGATTTGGGAAATCGTGATTTTGTCTGACAACAAGATTTGGGTCAAATTTAATCACAACAATCGACTATTAGACATTTGGGACTGTCTATGGATGTCTAGAAGAGGTTCTGGACGTCTGTCACAAGGTATGGATGTTTGAAAGCAAATGCCACAGGCTAGGTTCTAGGGTTTTGGTTGTTAGACATCTGATCAAATATCTGGACATCTTAAAATGAGTTATTGGACATTTGATAATATGTCTGGACGTTAGATAAGGCTTAGTAGAAGTCTGATAAGATGTTTGGAAGTCTAATAAGGCAAGTTGCTTGCTATTTGGGCTTTCTAACTTGATTTTATGATTTTCCCAAGTGTCCCAAGTTTAAGTGAGTGTGCCTAGAACTTAGGTTATTATAATTTGGACTCTTTAACATGAATCTAAGGAAATAAATAGCAAATAAAAATATATGACATAAGAATAAAATAGTATGTCCTATTCTTCTTTTTTCTCTACATCTTCAAGCTTTAACTCCAAGATTTAGCTCCATTGCTCCTTGATGCTTTAACTTCAAGCTTCAACTCCAAGATTTATCATCAAGCTCCTCCATCTTCATGGATTGAGAGCTTGAACACCTTTCAAGTCTTCTAAGTCAATTGCATTAACTTGAGAACTCACAACTCAAACGCAATTGTTAAATACACTTTCGTTTTGTTATTATCAAATCAAAGACCAAGGTGCATTTGCACCAACAATTTTGATTTTCACTTGGGTAGTAAAAACACTTGTATCGATGCGAAGTATCATGTTTAGATCTCAATAAAGTACCTTTGTACAATCTGAAGGATCTTAAAACGAGTCTTCATTAGGAAGACCCAAGTAGAATGACTATTGTTAAGACCCACAACATCAAATGTTTTTAAGACGTCTGGGAGTTGGTCCAGACGTCTGGTCAGACGTCTGGACGCCTTCCTAGATGTCTGGAATTTAATCTTTGCGGCGTACGATTGCGAGTCTGCGCGCGACTGCGCCCGCCGACCTGCAGGCGTCTCCTCTTTTCTCTCTCTCCTCGACGCCTTCAAATATCCTCTTCCCCCCTTCCCTCTCCCTCACCACCACTCCACCATCTCCTCCTTCTTCTCCAATGTTGGCGTGAGAGTGAGAGAGCGAGGGCAGCAGCTGCAGCCAGGCGCGCGCAGGGAGGAGGAGGTGCAGTGAGAGGGAGAAGAGGCGGAGCACGTGAAGAAGAGAGAGCGAACTCGCCGGAGCTGCCCAGGGCCAGCCGACGGGTGTGCAGCGGGAGCGTGGTGCTGGGGGAAGTTACCCCGGTGCTGCTGCAGCTCAGGCAGCAGGCGGACGCGGTGCGGCGCGGCCGTGCACAGCAGGCGGAAGGCAAGGAGGTCCTGATTCTGGGAAAATTTCCTAGAATCAGACGTCTGGACCTACGTCCAGACAGCGTGGGGGACGTCTGGAGTGAGATCCAGACGTCTGAATGGTACGATATTCTCATCCTTCTCTTTCTTGCAGACGCGGCCATGTAGGCCGTTTCACCGAAAGTTCTGAGACGTGTCGCGTTGAGAGTGGTTGCGAATGCGTGCAGGTTTCGTTTGGGAAGGCATGAGGACACGCCCTCCCACACAGATCGGACGTCTGGGCAAGTCACCAGACGGCGGAGAGCGTCTCCAAACGTCCAGAGTGATCAACGAATGTCTGGAACTAGGTCCAGACGGTTCAGCGGGATCCTGGACGTCTGAAGAGCAGCGCAGAAGTAAGGTATGATCTGAACCATCTTTTAAGACACCTGGAAGGTGTTCCAGACGTCTGATTTTGGGCAGAGTTGTCGTTTTTGACCCGTTTAGGGTCCGTTCGAAGTCCGATTTCCGCGTTTGAGATTTCGTTCTTCTCAGATTTAGTTCCTCTACTTGTTTAAAATAGTTTTATCTTGTTCCGAGTGGTTCCTTGTGATTGATCCTTGTATTAGGACCTCTTCCCGTTATGGCTCTGGGGGTTGCGGAGGCATGCGGACTTGCCGATTACGCCCCCACTACTTCCGGTCTTGCGGGTAGAGTGTCTCCCCTTGGATATTACCAACATTAATGCACCTTTGAGATAAATAATAGATTCTAGGGTGTGGCATGAATCCTAGGGTCTGAAAACTAGATTGAATGATAGATCCTAGGATATGGCATGAATCCTAGGACTTGAAAACTAGATTGAATCATAGAACCTAGGGTATGGCATGAATCCTAGGACTGGAAAACTAGATTGAATGATAGATCTTATGGTGTGGCATGAATCCTAGGAACAGAAACACTGAAACGAATGTCGTGAATACATGAACTGCAGTCTTGGAAAAGTAGATAGAACAATGATAATTGCCTGAAATTGGATAACAGCTGCTTGTATATGAATGGATATTAACTGTTGGGAACATGGGCTATACGAAAATAAAACTGAAATGATGAAATCTAAATTGGCTTGGTTAAAGAAATATGAGCATGAACCCTACGGGGGAATTAGGAGTAGAGCTCCTGAAAGGTAAATGGAATGGAATTGGGGAAGTGAGCTGGCCCTTGAGTATGGAGTACCAAGGAGAGCGACTGTCCCCTTATTTAGTGCAGAGCGGAGCTAGCCACCCCAGGGACCCGGGGTTAGGTCTGGCCACTTTGTACCGACCTTTGGCCCTCGCGTACACAGTACCGGGGAGAGCTACTAGTGTAGGGAGAGCGCTAGCCACCCCACGGGCCCCAGGGTTCTGCTAGCCTTCCTACACCGACTTGTTAGGCCCACTGGGCAAACCAGGGTAGTCAGACGAGGGTGCGCGGACTGTGGAGGGGCAAGACCCCTGTTTGGTTACTGTGGAGGGGCTAGACCCTTGTTACTGAGAGGGCTCTACCCTATACTGGTTTCGTGCTGTACTTGGGCGCACCCGTTAACGGAAACGACTGACCGCGTGCTAGCGCGGGGTAGCTACCCGTGCGTTTATCGTGCGTGCCGTAGTCATCGTTACGTCTGTTAGCGACCTTGGGGTGGTTGACTGAGGGTAGGACCACCACGGGGGACTCTCCCGGCCAGGAGAGCACCACGTGATACTTCTACTTTTCGGAAAAGATTGTAATCAAGATCGTTCCCATGAGGAACATTCGAAATCAAGAGAAAGACCTGAGCAATAAACCAAGAAACAGTAAAATAAAGAAAGAAATTAAAACAATAGCTACTTGTTTACCTTTACTATTTTCTTAGCTAGCTGGTTGCCACTCTACTCAGCGTTTCGCTGACGTGTCACCTTTGTCACCTTTTCAGGACCAGGTGTTGAGCAGCCAGAGCCTGCGGTTGCGGAGGGTGCTGGGCCTAGTAGAGCCCAGTAGTTCCACTTGTGTTGTACTTGCTGTACCGTTTTTCTGTTGTAGTGAGTATATTCTGTTACACTTGTACTCTTTTATTGTAAGCATCATATTTCTGTACCTGTTTAAATTCTCTACTGTTGTGGTGGTGTGTACTGTAGTAGTTCTTCTCTTTACTGCTGTACTTTTGTTACTGTTAGTTACATGCATGATGAATGTGGTTTATTTTACTATTCTTTTGGTTACTTTCTCGTTGGACGACTGGGTCTTGGGATCAGTCGAGTCGGTCCGATTCTCGTGTCTTGTAGGGATTCTGGAATCGGGTCGTAACAACTATAATCATCGATAAAGACTATGAAGTATCTATGGCCTTCAACACTAGTAACATGTGTAGGACTCCAGATGTCACAATGCACGAGGCTGAAGGGGGAAGCACTAGTCCTTGCGGTGCACCGAGGAAATGTACTCCGGTGATGCTTCCCTAATTGACAATCCTCATAATCAAAAGTAGTGTTGGGTGGTAATTCAGGGAACATCTAGCGCATCTTCTCAAGAGCTGGTGACCAAGTCTCTAGTGCAATAACAGTGGATCTGCTAAGATAGGCTTTGATCCTGTGAATTGTGCTGAGATATCGAGGAAGTAAAAGCCATCTGTTAGGATGAAAAGAATTGTTTATTCTAATAAGCCTAAGTACCTTTATATAGAGAGGTACATGGGAGAAATAACATGACACATCCTTACATAAATAAACAATTGTAATAAAACCCCTGTACAACTCAACACTCCCTCTTAAGTTGAAGCATAAGCATCAAGCATGCTAAGCTTAGAACGTAGGACTTCAAGCCGCCTCTTGGAGAGTGCTTTTGTGAAGATGTGTACTACTTTGTCTTCAGTGCTAATGTAGGGTGTGTAGATCTTCTTGCTTGCAATGGCCTCTTTAATGAAGTGGCAATCTACTTCAATATGTTTCATCCGCTCATGAAAAGCATGATTATTTGTAAGGAACGTGGCAGCCTTATTGTTACAAAACATAGGAATAGGCTTGGAAATATAAACACCAAAATCCTACAGAATAAACTAAACCCATAATAACTCATAAGTGGTGTATGCCATGGCTCTATATTCAGACTCAGCACTTGATCTGAAAACTATTACTTGTTTCTTACTCCTCCAAACAATAAGATTGCCTCCCACATATGTGTGGTACCCAGTGGTAGACCTCTTGTCCTCATATGGTCAAACATAATCGGCATCAGAATAGCCACACACACCAACATGACCATGTCTCTGAAAGTAAAGCCCCTTGTCAGGGGCACACTTTAAGCACCTCAGCACCTAGCAGACTCCATCCTAGTGGACTTGCCTGGGTGTTTGTATAAACTAGCTTAGCCTTTCAATAGCAAAGGCAATGCCAGGCTTAGTAACCGTTAAATATAACAACTTCGTAATCATGACACGATATCTGGTCACATCTTGTAACAAAGGGTTGTCTACATTTGCAAGTGGCAATGAGAAATCCATAGGCACACTGCACATATGTTAGCTTGCACCCAAGCATATTAGTTTCCTTAGTGCATACTTGCATTGGGACAATACAAATCCTCTTTCTATGTGTTGCACCTCAATACCAAGGAATAGTTAACGGATCCCAGATCCTTAGTAACGAATTGTAAATGTAGCAGAACTTTAGTATTCTCTATGCCTTTAGCATTCTCTAGTTAAAAGAATGTCATCAATATAAACAATAAGAATAACCGAACCTATCTCCTTATTTAATGTAAATGTCAAGTGGTTTGTAGAAGAACTAGCAAATCCATGCTTCTATACAACTTTGTTAAATCTCTCAAACCACATCTTCGGACTCTATTTCAGGTCATAAATGGCCTTCTTTAGTTTGTAACCCTTTTGACACTCTCCTTGGCACTTGGTGACTTTCAACAACTAAAGAAAGATGGTGTCTTGCTATAGGCAAATGATCAAGAGACAAATTGAGAAACCAAATCTTTAGCACAAGATTACTAGACCTTATGTTGAGCTTTGGGAAGGTCCAGATCTGTATTATCAGTAGTAGGAGGTACTTGGTCCTCAAATGAGTCATTGACAACTAGAGAGGATTGAGTAGGAATGGTAGATAAAGGCTCATCCACTTGAGGAGTATCTACATACCTGCGCTAAAAATGTTTTGGAAAGGTATTTGGAACCTTTGAGTGTCTAGGAAAGGCACCAAGATCGTATAGGTCTGTGTTCTGTATAAGAGGCTCAGAGGGCTCTAGTGGTTCAGATGGCATAGGAAACAACACCTCCTTGGGTGTAACCTGAGTGCAAGGCTCTCCCTTTTTGGGATAATATGGAATCTCCTCAAACAAAGTGACATCCACAGAAACATAAAAACATCATGCTATAAGATCGTAACAATAGTATCCTTTTGTGTCCTGGAATAACCCAAGAAAATATACTTGTCTGACTGAGGAGAAATTTTTTCCACTTTGAACAGATGAACAAAGCCTACACAACTAAACACAACAGGAGTGATAGGCAACAACTCCTTCTCAGGAAACAACATAGAGTGGGGTGTTTTACCACCCAAAATCGAAGAAGACACTCAGTTAACTAGAAAAGTAGTAGTTAAAACTGCATCAACTTAAAAGGAAGAGGGAACATTCATCTGGAACATAATAGTACGAGCCACATCCAGAAATGACGAAGTTAAAATTCAACCACCCCATTCTGTTGGGAGGTATGAATGCACGATGTTTGATGAATGATCCTAACTGACTGTAAAAACTTAGTAAGTCTGGAATTGACAAATTCAAGACCATTATACTCCTGGAAATTTTTACAAAAGTAGAAAGTTGAGTCTTTATTTCTTGAATAAAATTCTGAATAAGAATAAGAACTTCAAACTTTTCTTTTATCACAAAAACCTAGGAAATTATGGTATAATTATTAAGCAGCATAAGAAAATAACGAAAACCTTTAATACTATGGACCCTACACAGGCCTCAAACATCAACATGAACCAACTCAAAAACAGACTTAGTATGCTTATTCTAAGAAGGAAAAGACGGCTGATGGTGCTTATCAAGTTGGCAAACCTCACAACAAAATGACTTTGGAAAAGATAAATATGGAAACTGATGATGTAGTACAGGTGAACTGAGATAGCCAAGACAAAGGTGCCATTGAAGAGCAGTGGTGTCACAAACATCAACAATAGATGGTGGAATGTGGACGTAGTATGGCCATTATGCTCAAGTCCACCAATCCACCTCATCATCTGGAGGTCCTGCAAGAAGAAATATTATTTATGAAAAATATCTCGACATTGGAGATCTCTGGTAATATGGCTAATGGACATTAAATCAAGTGCAAACTTTAGAGCATGCATAACATTAGACTGGGGCAAGGTAGAGGACATGGTCATATTCCCAAGTCCTATAACTGGCGACAAACCCCCTTCTAATACCTTCACCTGAAAGGGAGTAGAAGGTATCGAAGAGAAGAAAACAAACCAGCATCACCAGTTATGTGAGAGGAGGCACCTGAATCTGCAATCTAGGTTGGAGCATGGGACCTGACAGACATAGCAGATGTACCAGAAGACTGCTGAATAGATGCCCTAGCCGAGGTGGATCCCTGGGACGCAATAAACCTCTCATACTCTGCCTTTGAAACAGTGATATGACTGTCATCCTCTTGTGCCTAAGTAGTATCCTCTGTAGAAACCTGGTGTGAATGTGGCTCCATCTCCTAAGGATAGTCGTTCTTTACCTAACAATGATTTGTAGTGTGGCCACTCCTGTGGCAGTACTCACATAAGAGAGTACTTCGACAACGACCCTGGCCACCATGCCACCTCCTTGACCACGACCATCTCAACCTCCAGGAGCAGACCCCCCATGACCACAACGTATAGAGGCCATGGCCGAGAAATCAGACATCGGTATAATATCTGAGGTCTCCCATATTGACAAATGAGCATATATCTGGGCTGGTGTTGGAATCTCATCCATCATCATAAATTGGTCCTTGACCCCCTTGTACTTAGGGCCAAGACCAGATAGCAGCTAAATAGATCAAATTGCTCTCGCTGTTTTGATATGACTGCCACATCAGCAGATATGGGTCAATGTATATCTTGTTCATCCCATAAGTTCTTCATGGTACCATAGTAATCTTCCATGGAAATGGTGCCCTTCCTAAGTGTGTGTATCTCTTCTACTACCCTATAGAGATAGGTGATGTTTCTCTTATGCTCATGTAGAACTTCCCACATCTTCGCTGAAGCATACACCATGACTTGCTTAGCAATGTTTTGTGTCAGTTGTTCAATAAACATGTGGTGACTCAATCATTGTTTCTTCCCAATCTACAGACTACGTAGCTGGCTCATCCTGCGTAAGGATATATTTCTTCCTGCATGATCCAACGGATCGGGAAAATGATGTGGACCAAAGCAAGAAGTTGGATCCATCCAACTTAATAGATGCCCCCTGTATATGTGGAGATGCACTCATGGTGGATAACTTCCTCATCGAGTCTCTCAAGAACTACTTTTAGTCTCCCATAACTGCCCGGCTCGTAGACAACTACTCCAAGAGCACTTCTTCCACACGATCTATTGCATATGCTTCACAACAGAAGCACCAAACCAATATGAATATCAAGTTTAGACCATCAAAACTTTAGAGATCAATTAAATAGGTGCAACAACCACCTATTGGGGCAAGAGGTGACCCCATTAGGGGCTGCCTCTTTGTCCTGACCCATTGTCGACATAAGAAACTAGGAAGGAGGCTGCTACAGCACCCCTGCCAAAGAGAACCCCCCCACACATACGAATAGGCCCTTAGGCAATGCTGGGGAGGTGATGGGATGGAGAGAGGGATATCGGCAGTGCTGGGGGCCTCGAGGTGGCACTGGGTGGCACTAGGGGCCTTGAGGTGGCACTGGTGGAGGTGTTGCGATGGCACTAGGGGTCTTGAATGGCTACCAGTGATGCTGTAGTGGTCTTCTAACGATGCTAGGTTGGCCCTGCAGTAGCGTTAGGAATCTTGGCTGCTGAACCAAAAAGAGGGAAAGAGAGCACCAGTAGGGGCGGTGATTGCTGGTGGCACTGATGAGGAGGTTGACAGTGTCAGTGAGGAAAGGAGAAGGGGTTGGGTGGAAGGGTTTTGGAGGCTAAGATTTTGGTGGGGTACTCGGGCACCGGTTTAGGACTGTTACTTTGATACCATGTTAGGATGAAAAGAATTATTTATTCTAGTAAGCCTTAAGTACCTCGATATGGAGAGGCACAAGAGAGAAATAACATGACACACCCTTAAATAAATAAACAATTGTAATAAGACCCCTGTGCAACTTAACACCATCCTCGATTCCCCCGCCAATAATCTCATTCATCTTCTTGTCTCAAAACTAGCAATGTTTATCATCGAAGATGACACAACATTGAAGATCCTTGCAAATGCTACTTACAAACAACAGATTGGTTGGAACTTAGAGGCACAATGCACATTAGGGAAATCCAATGTAGAGGATATCTATATGTCCCCTATAGTAGTAATGGGGGAGATAGACCCATTAGCCACCTTCACTGACTTGACCCTCCTAGGTTTGGTTGGTGTTCTCAATAAAGTGTTGTCTCCAGTTAGATGAATTGGCGCTCCAGAGTCGATTATCCATTGCCTAGGTTGGACTCTAGGCACAATTTTTCTTTTATTAACAACCAATGCTAGACCTTGTGCCTCTAATCTCCAACAATGTCATAGGTGCACGATCCACATTCTTCCATAGACCACCAAAATCTGGTAGAACATGGACAAATATTGGGAAACAATCCCAAGCATAAGCATAAAATGGGAGACTATCTCAAGCATGAATAAGGGGGCACCAATCACTTCCATCGTTGGTACTCCCACACAATCAACACAAGCAGCAACAGGTCTAAATCCAATATCATCGCTGCCACACTATACTAAATCTGAATCACAATATCAATAGCAACATATCAGCAGATTCAGATTAGCAGCCAATTGCCAACACTACCCAACATCGCCTAGCAATAGACCTCCACATTGCATAGCAACAATAACGTTGGATTTGATTTTGTGGGGTAGGATCCTATTTGAAGCGCCTAGCAGCAATGCCATATCTGATTTTTGTGGGGCAAGATAAAATCTGCAATACATGATTAGATCCTCAACACCATATCCGACACTAGATCTGGAAGGGGGACACAATCTGATCTACAATAGTGCCTTGGGGCATGACTAAAGATCCGATGGGATATTGGTGAGATATTTGGTGGGGTATCTAGACCATTAGTCTAGAACTGCTGCTCTGATACCATGTGAACGGAAGGAGTTGTCTCTAAATTCAAGAATGAGAAACCCTAGTCTCTTTTATAAGACAGAGACTTGGGTAAATTACAACTACAACCAATAAAGAAATAAAAGTATGACATGAGAACTCTCTAAACATAAAATGTGCATTCACAACCCTCATCTCCCACTAGTGACTGCTTAGAATCATCTCCCATTCTACTATTACTGTTTGAGATCGTTTCACATTTTGCCTACTTAGGATCGTCTCCTGCTTCTATCTGCTTGGGATTGTCTCTCACTTTTGTCTTCTTGGAATCGTCTCCTATTGCTACTGCTTGGGATCATCTCTTGCATGCTCATTTAGTCGATCATTTCATTGTCACACTGCTGCTACCTGCCTACTTCTCCAACCAGAAGAAGTGTTTAGTAAGGAAGAGTTGAGTTTTATCTTTTACAGCAAGTTGGGCTTAATTGACATCTATGCTCCAACTTGAGGGGAAGTAGGTTTAAATATGTTGGTCAATTTTGTATTTCTAGTTGAGCTTTTTATGTAATTTTTGTATCCCTCCTCTCTATAGAAAAGCAGTTAGGAATTTAGATTCAATAAGATGCTCTTTTTTCTCCAACAACAAGAAAAGTGGTTCAAGGAGAAAGATAACATCTACACTTGATAAAAGGACTAGAAGAGATGCAACAAGAACACAACTTATGTGCTCAGGGTGAAATAGTTTGAGGGGCTTAGCTGAGAAGAGGCTTGTATTTGAGAGAAGAGATATTGCTTGAACAATTAGGAGATTAGCAATGTTGTTAAGAGAGTCTATTGCAGGGGTCACAGTTGTAGGAATAGAGACTTGGTGGCAAGGTGCTCGCCATTGAAGCTAGAGGATTGGTGCTATCTTGAGTCCCACTTGCAATAATGGAGCCTTAATTAGTTGTAGCAATGAACCTTAGAGGACATCCCTCATTGACATCAAAGCAATTTAAAGAACCTTAGTAGAAAAGCCCTTTTACCTTTTCAAAAAAGAAAAAGGAATAACCCTTGCTACTATTTGAGTACCAAAATAGCTCTTTCTATTACAAGAGTTCTAGCCACCCGCACCCCCCTCCCACCCAACCAACAATCCTATGAAGTTCAACTAGCAGACAACCTCCAATGGACAAGGACAAACCCTACAGTCAGGGGTCTCATTTCATGGCCTTGTTTTTTGCTCAAGGGTGTAGAAGTTTGTTCCCATGAGATTGAAAGAAAAGGTGATAATGGGCAATTTTGTAGCTGTAGGTGTGGAACTCCTTAGGCATGACATCTCCAAGAAATTCCTTACTCTATTATCGTATGAGAACAACCAGATTATTACCACTTAATGGGATACACATTTATAAGTTATGAAGGAGACTCGTAGGAATAAGATTACACAAGGAAAGAAACATGATGAAACTATTAGAGTTATTGCGTTTTTCATATGTAAGGGTGCGTGTGTTATTTTTTAGTATGGCTTGGACTTATGATGTAATTTACCTAAATTCTCTCTCTATAAATAGAGACCTAGGGTTTCATTTATTAATAAGACAATTCATTCTTCTCTTCCTCCAACATCATATTAGAGCGAGGTGGGTCCTAGACACTTCATGCTCTGGTATCTTTCTCCACCAAAAATCAACCCTAGGAGAGAGAAGTGTCTCTCTCTCATCTTTGTGAGCCGCCATCTCCTCTTCCCTCTTTTTGATTAGCGTTGCCATCCTCTCCAAATCACCTGATTGATGTCGTTACCCTTTGCTATCCCCTTGATTGATGCTGCCACTACTGAAGCTAGCGTTGCCACTACCCAGCAAGGACCTCTTCACGTCACCAGCATTGTTCAGGTGCCCCTATGCGCTTGAGCACAGTCGCACAGGAGGAGGTGCCGGTGGCTTGAGCGCCACCCAGTAGCAAGCCATTGTTGTTGTGAGGGCTGGTTCTCCACCCTGTTGGGGGGAGATCATGATCTAGAGCACTCTCGGTGGCGACTCTCTACAATCTGTTATATTTAGGCTTTGGTAGGATCTATCCCATAGCCCTTGAAGTGAGTTCTACCACTCTCGTTCTTGGATTTGGGTGCTGAAAACCTAGTTTTAGATCTGATAGTTCTTGATTTATCCTCTCTTGGGTTAAGACCATGACTTCTTCTAGTTTTGAGACCAAGTTAGTGACTACCTTAGCTTCTCTGATAATCCAAGGGACCATTATTAAGTTAAATGATGCTTAGAATTACCACCTGTGGTCCCAGGCCTTTCGTATTTTTGTGGGTAGCCATAAGAGACTGGCTATTCTGAGCAGGGATCCCCTAGTGGAAGAGGAAGATGGATTTGAGAAGTTGGAGTAGGATAATTACCTAGTGATGAATTGGGTAATGAACAATGTTGAACCCTAGATCGTGGCAAATCTATTTTACAGGAACGTTGTTCTAAATGCCTACGATGTGCCCATGGCATGCCCACAATTTTCTAACATAGGGTGATATCGACAAACATGTATTGTCAACATGCAGGATTGTTAGCAATATTTTGCTAAATATGGATAATATGTCGATAAGTTTGAAAAAATAGGTAGTATTAGGTACAATTCTTAAATTGTTACCATATTTTAAGGTCAATATAGGTGTCTCAGTAACTAGTTTATACCCACTACTATTGTTGCAAGTGATTTAAATTTCAAAGGCATGGCATTGACATCTCGTCCAAATGGCTATTTTTGAGGCTAGGCCATATCGACATGAATATGTCAAAACATAAGAACTTCGGTGAAATGTTATTGAAATTTCATTGAAATGTTGGCAAGTGACGAAATGCACTCGACATTTTGACTTGTTGCTGCTTCTCACTTTCAATTCTCCCATTCTTTTCTACTACTACTACTATTGATCACACTACTACTGCAACTCCGTTGTTATTCGAATCAAATCTCTACCACTGTTGCTCCCTCTCATCTCATTGCACCTATCCATAATTATAAAGTAGATCTACATACTAGACTCTAGATCTTTTATTATTACAAACATATAGGTCTAATCAAAATTTAGAATTGAAGAAACATTTGTTTAATTCTTAAAAATAAAATTCTAAGTTTGGGTTCGTATTAGAGAATCAAGAACTTGCATTTATCAATATAAGAGAATAAAACCTGAAAATTGTAAACACTAAGGGCTTGTTTACTTTATGAATTAATTATTATTTATTTCAAGGATAACATCCAACCTTGAAATCTATGGTTCTATGTTTGGAGATGACAACCTACATTTTTCACACATAAATATGATACAACTAGATCTAGAGGTGATTCATAAAGGGAGGCATAAATAAAAATGGCGACATAACACACAAAGTTATGTTAATTTAGATCTATTCAAATTGATTAATCAACATAGTGAAAGATCTTGAATTAACCATAAAAAAAATAATTTAAGATCATTTGGTTAGATATTTAAATTTCAGTTTTTAAATGTTTACTTTAGTTTATTGCAAACTATATATTTGAATCTTTTATCTTTGCATGACTTAATTTAACTGACATAGTAATTATTTGATATTTGATTCTTGAACTTGAACATGGTATGGTAGATTACATGTTGCATATGAATATTAAGATATAACATTACTGTTCTTACATAAATATGTTTAAGCTTGTGATTTCCTTAAAATTCTAATAATTTTGACTACTTCTACCATTTTTGTCGGCATGCCTCCAAAATGGATTATTTTCATTCGATCAAAATGATTGAAATCTGACGTTGAAATATAGGTGTTTCCATAGTGTGCCACTAAAATGCATACTTAGAAATTTATCGAAACAATATCGACATTTGAAACGTTATATAGGAAGGCAACAAAGGATATGTTGCAGCATTTGGCTAATAAGTTTCCTTAAAAATCTAACCATGCTAGGCTATCTGATATTTATTGCCGCATCTGGTCTTTTTCCTAGGGGGAGCGTATGTTGGTGGATTATTATTTTGAGATGGAAGGGCTTTTTGAGGAGCTCATTGTCTTCCAACCTTCATGCTACGAGAGTGAGACAAACTAAAGACAGACCTGATAGGTCTATCGATTCCTGGATGGTCTTAACTCCAGGTTCTCGTCTACCAGAGAAAATATGTAAGGATTTGAATTTAATAGCCGATTTAAATCAATCTAAACCTTATTGGCTCTATATTTATGGAAGTATAGGCCTCTTAGATTTGGTTACTTAAAATAGTTTTAGCAATCCTTTGATGGTGAGGGGCTTTCGGAGTGAAAATTTTGTTGGTGGACTTCTAAACAAACAACAGTTGGGTGGAGGGGGCGTACTCGGGAATTCTTTCCACCCCATATTTCATTTTTGGTGAGGTGTGGCTTGCAAGGGAAGCCAAATATCATGATGGCAATGAGGGCATGCAGAGCTCACCACCTCCACTGCTAGCTGCACCAGATCCTCCTCCTCCACCTTGCTCGCCTGTCTTTCTCCCATCTCTCGCCGGCCACCCTCGCTTGAGGTGGCCACGTGCTACTGCTACAATTGCTATAACTGTGGCTGTTGTGGGCATGGGGGAAAGAAGAAGAGTAAGTGAAGGGCCTTCCCTTCCTCTTGGCTTCCACTGCAAGCCATTGTATTTGCCTTTGGTTGCCAACCTCTTCTCCCTTCCTCTCCTCCAACGTATCCCTCCATCCTCTTCCCCTTTCCGACCACCTCCTCTCCCTGCCTGTTCGCCGTCTAGCCGCAACACCACCACCCGCGCGTCGCCGTCGCGTTGCCGCCGCCGCGTCCTGTTGTCATTGCAGCAGCCGCCCTCGCGCACAGGTGCATGCGCTGCAGCCGCGTGGCTGCTGCTGCTGCTTGTGGCAGTAGCAACTGCTGTTGTTGTTACTGCTGAACCAGGGGTCAGTGGAAGAAGATGGTCCCCGTCGAGGACCCCTCCTACATGGTGCTCCCCCTTTCCTCTCATTAGTCAAATCCCTAACCCTGTGCATTTTCATTTTGAGGGATTTTCTTGGATGGGTTGGGGACTGTTTTGGTGAGAGTATTAAACGATGTGTTGCCGTTGTTGATTTCGAAAGGGCCAGCTACTACGTGGAAGAATGGGAAGCCCAAGGCAAGGCAGGTATTTTTGGTTTCCCTCTTTTAGTTCTGCCTTTTGAATGCCTGACAGAGTTGGAATCATGGTGTTTTGGACCTAAAAATGTAGACGTAACCTGTTTAATTTTGAGTCTCGCAAGGATGGGGAATAGGAAGGGTTTTAAGCACACTGAGGCTAGGATGTGCATGCATGGTTGTGGAATTCATAGGGTGGTGAATGCCGTAGTTATATTATGTTGTTGTGGTTAGATGTACGTGATTTCACAATCCTTATGTTAAGATCTGAGATGGAATGGGGATTTTTCTTATTTACGACAACTCAAATGTATTGTGTTGATGACTTATGCCGGGTTTGAGATTAATATATCCAATGAGGTTTTATGGCAAATGAACAGTAACTGGTTATGAAGGTTGGGGAAAACTTGGGATGGGATTTGACACATGCTAGGATAGTGTCGTGCTTGTTGCATTATTGGGAATTTATGGTTGAGAATGCCATGCTTACTTATATTATAATGCATGGATGATGAATCTGAGTCATTGGGGTCAAGGGAAGGGTTATACATGGGATGTGGTCCTATTATCATTCAGAACTGGGTGCTGGGAATGCCTAATACTAGTACTAAACACCAATATTGGTACTGGATGGCCAGTCTAGACCGAAATGGCTAGAAAAACTAGGATCTGAGGATGCCTAGTACCGGTACCAAGTGTTAGTAACGACACTGGCCATCAACCTAGGTCGAGATGGAAAATAGGCTGGAGACTGGAGGTGCCCAATACCAGTATCGAGAGTTCGTAACGGTACTATCCCCTTCTGGTGCTCAATGAACTGTGACACCAACGACTGGTACTGCATACCGGTACTAAGAACATGAAAATGTAAATGCTAATCTTGTAATTGATGGCCAAGTATGTTATGGGTATGGAAACCCTTAAGGAGACGGATTAAAAGCCGAAGTATAACCAGTTAAATCTCAAGTGAAACACGGAATATCGAACCCTGGTGACTCTGTTATGAGTCTAAAAAGGAAGCTTGGATTCTAAGGTTTGAAGGCAGACCCTAGGTGATCTAGTAGGTCCCTAAGATTTCATTTCTGATACAAGAACTAAAATGAATTAAAAGATGAGTAAGTCTAGTAGATGAGCTTGTAGGGTTGCACCTTTAACCTTGTGAACTGATGGTTCATTGTTTCAGGTTGGAGACCCGAAGAGTTGAAGTAGTTAGTGGCTACTTGCGATTGACCTTAGGATCTGGAGGATTCCCTGTCACAATGGCACGCTAGGTGGTTGTCATCTAGCTTAGGTACTAGGGGGTACTCGAATTCGATTGATGTATCAGGACATGTGTGGGATACAAGATTTGGTCATGACCTTAGTACCAACGGTGGACCAAGAGGGTGCACTGAGAGGATCGTGTTCCATGAGGGAACAACGGTGCGACTTGTTAAACATCTAGCCAACCCTGCCGGAAATGGGTAAGAGTTGTAACTTCAGTCAAATGGCTAGCTCAGAGGGCACACCCGAAGTATGTGTTCCTAACGGGAGTCATTGGTGTGGCTTGTTAAACATTCAACCTATCCTACCGCAGCTACATGCGAATAATTATGACTGTACCTCGACGAGTATGAGATGATTTTCTCTTTATAATCTTGAGGATTTGTCTTAGGTAGCTCCCAAGAGGCCCAATTCTTCTGATTGAGGTCAACAACATTCTCAACATGTGTCAGGAGTCTCAGGGAGTTCAGTGACTTGCTCTTGCTCAAGTAGGGCATGAAAATCTCGAAGGGGGAGGATGGAATGTGGCAAGAGGTGGTTAGGGACTTGTATGAGGGCATGGCGAAATTGAGGGAGGTGATTCACCCTATGATGCATCCCCCTTTTGGAAGTTGGTCTCCAAGTCTCTTGAGAAGCATTGGCGGTTGTTCACTCGTGTGCTTGGAAGTGGAGAGAAGCTTGCCTTTTGGGAGGACGATTGGCGTGGAATTCGGTGGCTGCAATACTCCTATCTGCTGGTCTATGAGGCTTTGGATTTGAAGGAGGCATCAATGGTAGATATGTGGAATACAAAGTTAGAGGAGTGGAGGATCCAGTCTTGTAGATTGCATACTACTAGAACTGGAGATGAGGTAAGTGGATTGAGGGAGGCCTTGGCAGCTTTTCAACATAGAGATGGACTTGACAAGTTTGATTGGAGGAGAGGGGTGTACACGCTGTCTAAGTCCTATGAGGCCATGTCTGAGGTCGTGGGGGATGACAGGTACTGTAGGTTCTGCGCCTATCACTGGAAGCTTAAGATTCCTTTGAAGGTCAGACCTTCCTATGGTTGACAAGGCATGATGGCCTGATGACGGGCTCCTATAGGAGGAGGATTTTAAGCACTCCAAACGTGTCTTGTTCTCTTTGTGGCTACGAGGAAGACGACGCTTGTCATCTTTTCAGTGCATGCTTGGTTACTAATTCAATGTGGCAGAGATTATGTTCCTCTTCTCTACCTACGTTGGATGTTCTGTGGTCTTCTCTACCTATATGGCTGCCATTCTTTGGGTGGTGTGGAGAGCGCGAAATGATGTAACCTTTCGAGGTGGGAATGTGTGGGTGGAGAATATTTGTGTTGATGTAACTTTCAATGCCAACATGTGGCTAGAAAACTTGTAACTAGGCTGATTATGAAAAAAAGTGGATGACTACTGTGAACGGTAGTGGTCCTTTCTCCTTGTCAAAAAAAAAAAATCGAGAATGGGTATGCCTTTTGCAAGGCTTATCAAGTCTGCTAGCCTCTCCCCTAGCTAGAGAGATACTATTAGGCTGGGATTTGTGGGGAGGCTATGTTTCAATCACCTCTAGTAGAGAGGGATGATCCCTATAATTTGACTTTTAAGGCGAGTGAGGGAATAAATCACATGGTGATAAAATTGAATAACCATGTGAATAAGTCCTAGTAAAGGAGGAAAAAGGCTTGTTACCATCTTGTAGTATTAATAAAATATGGGTTAATTATGGGAAATGGAAAAAAACTTGTGGTTGGCCTATTGCATAGCTAAGGCTTGAATAAATGAAAAATGGCTGGATAGATTGGTGCAGAAACTCGTACACTATCCCTTTTTGTTTTAGTGTTACACGCAGTTTTGTTTCTACTAAGCCGCTTAGCTCAACTTTGCTTTGAGACCTATTTCAAGTTTTGTTGCTGTGAAGCAGGCGATATGCCATGTCGAGTTCAAGCTCAGAAGGACCTAGGAGATTATTAGGGTGTGAATTTATGCCTTCTTTTGGGTAATCCCTTGATAAAGAATGTAGTTGGCTTTGCTGAGTTTCTCTTGTTTGGCCTTGTTGCTAGATAGTTTTTTTTTTTTAACTTTTGTACACTTTGAGCTATGGACTCTTGGATATTGGACTGTATGGTGGTGTTGAAAATGGTTATGTGGAGATGTGTTAGAAGTATTTTGACATTGTCTCTCGTCGTTTTCCGTGTTTTATCACTTTTGATTGCAGGGTGTACTTGTCAGTATCTTATCGCTTTTGCTTACTTCGTAGTGCTGTTACGAGGTGTGCCTGCTGATGTTTTATCGCTTTTATTTTGTCTGTAGCGATGAAAGTGGGGTGTACCCACCTATATAATTTATGGTATGCATGCACAGGTACATGTTATAGATACAAGTTTTGAGAAAATATTGAATAAATAGGAGAAACTCTGTCGAATTTTCGACATGTTTTAACCCTATGATTTATTTAAAAAGTGTTATCCTTGATGTACCTAATTGATAGGATTAGGAAATTTAACCTAAGCCACCTGGTAGATGGGACCTTGATGTGTGCACGCTCAGGTGATTCGCTCCCAATCCATTGGAAGGATTATCGGGGCATGACAAAACATACTTTCTCCTGATGATATTCCTGTTCTGATGGCTGTGTACGATCATCTACAAAAGATCTCCTCAGATGCTGTACATTCAACAGTTAGTTTTGTTCAGTCTCTGACGCTGCCTATTGTGGTGTCTGCTTTTGTTGTGGAGCTGGCCGTGGTCATGTTTACGACCTTGTATGCACTGCCAATGCACAAATCATCCTTCTGATAGATGTTGGTTGAAGTTTGATTACCCTCAAAACTGCTTAATTATTGCTACAGTGGTTCAGGGGGAGACTTCCTTTGGTGTTCCTCCTATGTTTGAGCCAGTTCTTGTCTCTGTGCCTACGTCTGCCCCTACTACTTCAGCATTCCCTTCACTCACTGTCGATGATTATTCTAGACTGATGATATTACTATGTTAACCTCTGTCGATGGATACTTTTGCTTCTATTGTAGCTACTAGTAGTTTTGCCAACTTGGCAGCTACTTTGTCATCTTCCACCTGGGTGGTTGACTTTGGCACTTCTAGTCATCTACTTGATAAGGAAGATGCTATTGTCTTTATGCATCAGACACCAAATGTCATGCCCATATGGTTGGCTAATGGGTCCTACTCTCCAGTTACTGGTGTTGGTGAAGTTCATTTTTTTGATAGACTTAGGTTTACTAATGTTTATTGTGCTCTAGAATTTCCTATAAGCTTGCTTTTAGTATATTGTTTATGTAAAGAGCTTAAATATTAGGTGATACTTGATGAACATTTTGTGTATTTTCAGGGCACTCGGATGGGGACGATGATTGGTGGGGAAATTAAGCGTGGTGGACTCTACTACATCAACACTCCTCACCTGTTTGTTGGTGCTATTTCTGTGTCTGCAAATCCTATCCTATAGCACTGTTGTTTGGGTCATTCGTCTATCTTCAGATTGAGAAAAATGTTTCTAGATTCTTCTATTCTAAATAATTTTGATTGTGAAGTTTGTTACCTTGGTAAGCATCATCGAGTTTCTTTTCCTTCTAGAGACAATAAAAGATGTGATTTTCCTTTCCATGTCATTCATTGTGATGTTTAGGGGTCTTGCAGAGTTGCTCACTAGGGTATATGCCAATATTTTGTGGTGTTTGTGGATGATTTTAGTCACTTATCCTAGACATATTTTCTTCATAGTAGACATGAAATTTCTTCAATTATTAAGAAAATTTTTAATGAGATTTAGAATTTCTATTCTATGGGCATAAAAATTTTTTCTAGTGACAATACCTTAGAATTTATGCAAAAAGATGTTAGTGATTTTCCATCCATCAATGGTACACTACACCAAACATCTTGTGCCCATACTTCTCAACAAAATGGCATTGCTGAACGAAAATTGCACCATCTCCTTGATGTTGCCAGAACCATGATGTTAGCCACAAATGCTCTTAAATATTTTTGGGAGATGCTATCCTTATTGCCACTTACTTGATAAATAGACTACTATCTCCTCTACTTGATGGAATCACTCCACTATCTCTACTACAGCATGATGTCATCACCTTTGCATTGCCACTGCGGATTTTTGATGCATATGTTTTGTTCATTTGTTTGGTGTGCTGGATAAGTTGTCCCCTCGGTCTTTTAAATGTCTTTATCTTAGTTATTCTAGAACCCAAAAGAGGTACAAGTGTTTTGATCTGATGGGGAGACGATACTATGTGTCTGTAGATGTGTCTTGTATTGAGAAGATTCCTTATTTCTCTATTGAGGGTGCTTCTCTTGAGTGGTTTTCTCAAACATACGATCGTTGTCACAAGTCTTCTATGTTTGTCCCTTTGCCTACTATGTAGGTCGAGGAGTAGGTAGACATCCCTTAATCCCCACCTTCATTGGTATCGGGTGATCCTCAGAGGCAGATAGATGACGGGCCTATTACTCATAGAAAGGCAGTGAGATCTTGTACTTTACACCCTATGACTAATTATATGTCTACTAACCATCTCAGTTCAACACTATAGAGTTTTTCTACAGCCCTTTCAGCTTTGGTGGTACCCAAGCATCATACTGAGGACATGCAGGACTCTGGTTGGAGACAGGCTATGCAGGTGGAAATGGATGCCTTTCTATCCTGATACACATGGGAATTGACTGTTCTTCCACCTAGGAAGAAGGTTGTGGACTGTAGATGGGTCTTCACTTTAAAATATCAGCCTGATGGATCAATTGAGCGACTTAAAGTAGGTTGGTCACCAAAGGATATACTCAAACTTATGAAGTAGATTATTTTGACACTTTTCTCTAGTTGTTAGATTGAACCCGACTGGGCTGATTTTATCTCTTGTTGTTAACCTGAGATGGCCATTGTATCAGTTAGATGTTAAAAATGTTTTTCTATATGAAGATTTGCAGGAGGAAGTCTATATGGCTCAACTACTAGGCTTTGTGGTTGAAAGAGGGAAGGTATATAGGTTCAAGAAGGCTATATATGGACTTAAGTAGAGTCTATGAGCATGGTTTAAGCGACTGAGTGTAGCTGTTCAACAGATTGGTTTTTGCAGATCCACCTTTGACCACTCTATTTTTATCCAAAGGACAAGTTCTGGTATGGTAGTCCTTGTAGTATATGTTGATGACATAGTTCTTACAAGAGATGACACTAGAGGCATTCACGAGATAAAGATATTTCTTCAGGAAACATTTGTTACTAAGGACTTTGATAGGCTACAATATTTTTTGGGCATAGAATGTGCCAGGAATTCCAAAGGAATGTCATTATCTCAAAGGAAGTATGTGCTTAAACTACTTGCAGAGACTAGGTTATTAGGTGCTAAGCCATCTATGGTGCCTGTAGAAGCACTTCAACAGTTATGAGAAGAGGAAGATCCTCCTTTTAAGTGTAAAGGAAGATATAAGAGCATGGTTGGTAAACTCTTTTACATCACTGTTACTCAGTCAGATATCACCTTTGCAGTTAACAGGGCAAGTCAACACATGAAGAATCCCTGATATAGTCACTGGAATGCAGTGTATCTTATTCTTCAGGATCTGAAGGGGACTCCAGGGAAACGAATATTTATGAAAAATAATGGCCATCTTAATGTCCATCTATACTTTGATGCTGATTATGGAAGTAGTCTAGAGGAAAAAAGGTCTATAACGGGGTATGTTGTAAGACTCCTCATTATTTTTATTTTAATTCTAGTCTTGTACTGCTATTTACCCACACCTCTTCTTATATAAAGAGGTGTAGGGCTTTTTTGATGAAATAAGGTTGATCATTATTTCCCACTTAGTATCAAAGCACCGGTCCTAACTCGTGGCCCTAGTATCCCAATCAAGTAGACCTCCAAAACCCTAACTGCCCAAATCCCCCTCTCTCTCCTTGCTGGACTGCTGCCACCGCCAAGTATTGCTGTCACTAGTGATCGCAGAGGCTACAACAACCCCGCTAGCGACAACAGGCGTCGCTACCAATCCCCTTTGTAGGGTCACCAGTGGGCATGTGAGGGGCCAGCTACGACCACTAGGGCCACCACCGGTCTACCACCAGCCTTGTAGGCCACTAGCGATCTCTCACCGACCAACAGAAGGATTGTCGGTGAGGGTTGTCCTCTTCAAGCAATGGCAAGGAGGGACAGCAATCCCTGGATGGCCGCGCTAGCGTGATTCCCTGCACACTAGTGATGCATCGTTTGATTCTAGGGGCTCTATTGAAGTTGGTCTAATTTTCCGCTTATGGCTGCTTGAATCTTGTGATTAAGAGGTTCACCTTCTATTCTCAACATTTTCTATGGTCTAAAATTAAAGTTTCAGATCTAATTTTTGAGTTTTTCCTCCCTTTCAAGGCACGATGGCATTATTTAAATCATCCGAAGTGTCATCGGGTACCATTATGGAGGCGAGGACATATAACAACTCATCTTTTATGCCCATATCAAAGCTTGATGAGATCAATTATGCACAATGGTCTCAGATGTTTCTCATGACTATGGAGGGTCATGATAATGAACATATATTACTGGAGGTAGAACCTGCCAATAAGATAGGCAAATATCTAACTTGGAAGAAGGATAATGCGATGGCGTGCTCCTAGATCATGAATACAGTACAATCTCGGATTGGAGATGATATCATGTATTATAAGACGACCAAGGAGATGTGGGATTCGTTACATAACACGTATTCTCACAAGAAGAATTTTAGTAAGGTCTTCTAGATTCACCATGATCTAGGAAGCCTTAAACAGGAGGGACAATCACTTGCTCAGTATTATACTTCTCTTAAGGGACTCTTTGAGAAGTATAATGCTTCCTGTCCTGTATGTACTTGTGTCAGTCAAATGGAATATTCGCCGTGAGTATGCAGTACTTTAGTTTTTAGATGGTCTTGGACTTGAGTATGATGGGGCACATTCTTTGATCTTGGCTCCTTCCGATCTTCCATGACTGGAGGATACTTATAGTTGACTTAGCAGGATTGTGGTGTAGCCAGCCACTATTGATACTCTTAGGAAGACTATAGCTTTGGTCGCTTCTGGAGGTCATGGAGGACGTGAAGCTCCTTTCATTCATGGCAGGGGACATGGATGGGGTCAACCTAGTAGGTCCCAGACTACGTGCACCTTTTGTGGGAGAGATGGACATGATGAGGCTACATGTTGGATCAAATATGGTAGACCTTTTGTGGCTAACTAAGCCACTATTTCTTCTTCTGAGGATTAGTCAGGCATGGTCTCCCATGCAGAGTATGATGCAGTAGTGTAGGGACTTTCTCAGTTGACACAGGATTCTACTCCTATTACATATACCGCAGCCTTTGCATCCTCCTCAGGTAGTACTCTTGCCTTTAGTTTTTACAGTGGATCTTAAGATGGTACTATGTGGCTGGTTGACTCAGGTGCGTCCAGGCACCTGAGTGGGGATCATTATTCTTTCAAGAAGATGTAGTCTATTCCCCCAGGTTGGACAATGCAGGTTGTAGATAACCGTCATTCTCGGGTAGATGGACAAGGGGATGTTGCAGTTACCCCTACTCTCAAATTGCCTAATGTTTTGATTGTTTTGATTTTCCAATTAGCCTATCGTCTGTCAGTAGAATTACAAAGGTTCTCTCAATTGTCGTGCTATTTTTGATGAGTTTGAATGTACCTTTTAGGACAATCTCATGAAGAGGACGATTGGTGGTGGATATGAGGAGGGGGTGTCTATCGCCTAATTCAAATGCCTATTGCAGCTTCTTGCAAGGGGGAGGTTGCCTTTACTACTGGTACAACCTTACAGTGGCATCGATGACTATGACATCTTTCTTTGGACATGCTACATTGAGTGATAACACACATCTCCCCAGCTATTAAGATTTTGTGTGATGCGTGTTAGATGGGAAAACATCATCGATTTACATATTCTGATAGTTCTCACTATAACAAAATAGGGTTTTAGCAACTATCTTTTAAAGACAGAATTTTTTTGGGGACTGATAAACGTTAGTTTATCATTATCCTTAGCATCCATTCACATCTACTTCTTAAGATTTTGTCAACTGCATTGGATTTTATCGTTGCATTTAGCATGCATGTGCATTTAGGATTTAGAGCATACATTAGCATTCATTTCACATTATCTTATGTAATTTCCATTTGATTGCAAGGGATGAATGCATTGAAAATTAGAGAAACCCTGGCAATATGGAAGGCACTTAGAACATTTGTGAAGACATAAGCTCTAGTAGTTGGACCCTAGCTCAACTCAGCTGGATCCAACTCAAATACAGCTCATGCTAGCTCCAGACAGCTCTACTTAGCTCTACTTAGTAGCTTAGCTACCTAAGCTACTTGTAGAGCTCACCAGCAGCTCTTCATCAGCTCCACTAAGTTCCATGACAATTCATTTCAGCTCAGAGAAACTCCTTCCAGCTCATCCTCTACTTAGCTAAGCTATTAGCTAGCTTAGCTAGCTCCATTACTCAAGCTCCACCTCCATTTTCCTCCACATTAATAGCCATCCAACCTTGTTATAAACCATCCAAAATTACTACCAAAAATCCTCCATGGCACCTCTTCAACCTTGGTGCCAACTCTCCTTCCAAAGCACCCTT
Source organism: Thalassia testudinum (assembly GCA_037157565.1). Taxonomy (NCBI): domain Eukaryota; kingdom Viridiplantae; phylum Streptophyta; class Magnoliopsida; order Alismatales; family Hydrocharitaceae; genus Thalassia; species Thalassia testudinum. The sequence goes on from JAZHRO010000007.1 coordinate 4,250,220, forward strand.
TCATTTTGGTGCCTAGGAAGCTTTCTACACACCACCCTAATACGTTCACACTACCACCACTTTAAGCCGCCCACACCCTTTCATGGACGTCCTACCTTACATTCACACTTGGCGCCAACCCTACCTTCCTTGACACCCTTTCAAATGGCGCAAAAGAAGCTTCCTAACCACTATCCAAGCCACCCTCCTTGGCACCCTTTCACATAACGCCAAGGAAGCTTCCTAACCACCATCTATACTAGCTTATAAAAAGATCCCCAGCCTACTATTATAATAATCCTTGGCAAGCAATAATTCTTCCTGTAAAACACCTATAGCTACCATACATCCTACGACCAAGAAAGGAGGAGAGAAGAAGATTAAGGGAGTAACCTACCTGCTCCCTTGGTGCCTCCTTCCTCTTCTCTCTCCTTCCTTGTGCCACGCCAAGGAGTAAGCTCTTCACTAAGGAGGACGGCTAGGTAGGAGGAAAGAAGGGTGGAGGACGTCCACTCTTGAGAGGAGTAACTCAAGGAGCTAGAAGGAAATCTTCGTTAAGTCTGGGAGTTACCATTCTTGGAGTGAAGGCTACCCCAATTACTCAGGAGAATTTTTTGTCTTTTACTTTGTTGCCTTTTTAATTCCTGTTAGTAGAAGCATTCATCTACCTAGGGATTAACTAAGTGAAATCTCTGCTTAGTTGAGCTCCCTAGGTACTCTGTAAACATTTCTTCTTAAATCAAGGGTTTAAAAATCGGACCGGTCATCGAATCGGTCAAGCTTCGATTTTGGTTTTTAGTGGTTTAACCGCTAGTTTGAACTGGTCGAACCGGTGATGATGTCATCATTAGAACTAGATCGGGAAAAATCGGACCGATCATGTTTAAGTTTGGTTTGTATTGGTTCAACTGGGTTGAATTGGGTTTAACTGAAATTTAATGCATAAAAAATTAAATATAACTATCACAAAATGTTACTTTGAATATGAAACATCCAATCACATTATAAAATAAAATGGAAGTACTAAAGACTAAACTAAAAAACATAAAGGGAATTATATAAAAAAAGAAAAATCAAGTTGTAATAGAAGGATTTCAAAATTTTCAGACAACATAAGCAAACAAAATCAGAAAAAAAATCTAAATTGATCTTCGTGACGATCATTCAGTATCATTGATATCCTGTAAAAGAGCAAATGAGAGAAAATTAGCTAAATGTTAACTTCATAATAATTTAGATATAATTCTAAGAAATTAAAATTTGCATAAGTTAGTATCATTGCAGACTTATTTTATGCCCTCCCTATTTAGTCAAGCCTCTAAATCTTGTAATGAAATATTTTCAGGTTCGTCTGTCCATTTCTCTACTAAGTTCATCCCTTCAAATGAAATAGGATCCCATCAATTTTAATTTTGACTCTCTCTTGAATTTTAAATCAACAACTACGATAGGTTAAAAATGACGTATAAAACTAATATTAAAGAAGTTAACAAATAAAACTTTATTTATAATATTATACCTTAATCTCAAATTATACTCTACATATGCAAGGTCATTTAACTTTGCGTGTAATAACTCGTTCCTTTTTATGGTGTGTATTTTCAAATACACTCCAATTTCTCTCACATGCTAATGCACTGCAAGTCTGATTTAATAATCTACTGGTCATTTTTTACAATGTGGGAGTTTTTCCACCAAAATTCTGTCACCACTCAACTATAATAAAAAATATATAATCATAACGTGAAGTAATATAAATAATAATAATTGAGTAAATTTTTAGAAGCTATATTGACTTACTAAGAGAAATTTGATTGTATGCCCGCTTTGCCATTGGATGACCAAACATTTCCCTAGCATTGCGATACATTCCAAGCTCTTTGTTTATTTGATTAATGTTAGGTTGTTGGTCATGAAACATCATGAGCATGACATCAAAAAAAGAAGTCATTATCTTATGCTTCCCGTATGAAATCTCTATGGAGTCCTTGTAATAAAATTCTGGATTCAAAAAGTAAGTTGCAGCATGAAAGGGGTGATGAAGTTGATTTTCTCACTTCTCATCAAATATCTTCAAATATTCCTTGTATTCATTTTGATCATCATCAAATGTAGTCTTGATTGTTGCTTTTGCTGCACGCACCCCAACATAAATGTAGCCCATTGAAAGCCATTCATCACTGTTCACCATTCGCAAAATTTTTATAAGAGGCTCAACAACCTCAATTACTTTGAAGCATAAATCCCAAAAATAGGAGCTTAATATGACGTCTTTGACTTCAGTGGCAATTCTTGTTTTTGAAATTTTATGCTCCAACCACCCTTTAGAAGCAACCATAGATATTAAGGAATCTTTTTGCTCACATAAACTCTGCAATACAAGAAAATTCGTCACAAATCTAGTGGTTGCTGGTCTAACCAATTCTTTTTTACAATGACTTTTCATCAAATTCAAGATATAACTATGGTTGTAGATGAATTTTGTTATCTTTCTCCCCTAGATAATGGCAGACTGAACAGAAGGCAATTCATCAAATTTCTCAAGAATAAGATCAATGTAGTGAGCTACATAATGACTCCAATCAATATGGTCATAATTATATTTCAATGCTTTTCTACTAGCAACATAGTTAGCTGCATTATCTGTAATAAGATGGATGACATTTTGCAGTCCCACAAATTCAATCACTTATTTGAATAAGCCACATAAATATTCCGATGTTTTTGAATGATTAGAAGCATCAACTGATTCAAGAAAAACAATTCCTTCAAAATAATATGCCAAGAAATTAATTAATGTTCTTTGTCGTCCATCCGTCCATCTATTTGCCATGAGTGTCCAACCAAAATTTTGCCAATGTCTTCTAAATGTTTTAATATAATCAGACATATCTTTCACATTTTCTTGTAATAATGGTTCACTTAACCTATATGCAGATGGTGCTTTATGACCAAATCCAACGGATGCAACAACATCCAACATCTCTTGAAACTCTGGAATTTCAATTGTGTGAAATGATATGTGTGCCTTAATAAACTACTTTGCAATTTTGAAATCAACAGCGTGAATAAGATCTTTTGAAGTCAAAACACTTTTGATTGAAGGTTGACTTCCATGTGTAGTAGCTAAAGGGAAATTTTTTTTTAAGCTATGGGTTTGAGAATCCTTCGATGCAGCACTAGTTGATGGTCCTGATGGCTACTGAGGTAAACCATGAAATGAAATTGATTGAGAGCCAGTGGAAGTCATTGCAAAGGTTTCATTAACTCTCCTTTTTTTTATTTGTTATGATTCCAATGCATTTTTCATTTGATACTCCACATCGCTTGGGACATTTCTATATGATTCGGTCTGCCCCTTTTTCTTTGTCAAGTGTTCCTTAAATCTGTGAATTCCTTCTCCACTGATAATCTTAGGACAGTAATTACATTTCATCTTGAAAGATTTTGATGAAATAAGTGTACAATGATCCCAAGTAATATCTTATTTTCTTCTAATTGCCATTTTATTAACTTTAGGAGTGGTGACTCCATCATTTCTATCAATTGTTCTATAAACAAAATAAGATAAAACAATATAAAACATGATACTCATCATTTTCACAAAATCATATCACAGCAAATACATGGGTAATCAAGTTACATATTTTCCACTTCAATCAATCTCATGCTTTTGAACAAGGAAGAGAAGGGGTTTTTCCCTTTACCTGTTGTAGCATTTTGACCTTTGGATTAAGTTTGAGATGTGCATTAATTCAGTGAGAGGTAGATGGACCTGAGAAATAGCAAGTGATAAACCTTATAAATTCTCACTACTAAAGGAGCAAACATGTGAAATATAGGAAGCTTTATGGAGGATCTGCACGTAATAATGACTTTTGTAGAGATTATCATATAATTTCTATCGGGTGTTGTTATGAACGCGTGCCCCAGACGTCTTTTAAGACGTCGGGGAGGTGGGCCAGACGTCGGACCAGACGTCTGAAATCACTTCCAGATGTCGTATCAGACGTCTGGGATCGTTGCCAGACGTCTGGAAATCTGTTATCTTTGACACGCGTGGGTCGTCTGCGCGCCTGAGCACGCAGACCCGCATATTCGCTTATTCCTTCCTCCTGCGGCTGCAGATTCCCCTGCCGCGCTCCTTCTCTCTCCTCCTCGCGCGGCCTTAAAAGGCCACGCGCTCTTCCGTCACCACCGCCTCCTTCCTCTTCTCCTTCAGCCAGTGAGCACGAGAGCGAGCGCGAGGTTGCAGCGGCAGCGGCGGCCGCAGTGAGCGCGGAGGAGGTGCTATGTGCGAGAGCGGCGCTCAGCCGTGAGGGCGAGCTCGCTGGGGCTGCCAGGGCCGGCGGGGAGCGCAGTGGGTGCGGGGCGACGCGGGGGGGACTGCTGCGGTCCGAGCAGCAGGCGCACGAGGTGCGACGAGGCGCGGCGTCGCGAGTGGAGGGCGAGTCGCGGCCTGATTCTGGAAACATTTCCAGAATCAGACGTCTGGGCTGATAGCCAGACGGCGGGGGCGACGTCTGGAAGACCATCTAGACGTCTGAAAGGTGAGTTCTTCCGTCTTCTTCCTTCCTGTTGACTGACCGTACTGAGAGAGAGAGTTGGGTGCGCGCAGGCTCGGTGATTCGCCATCCAACGCGAATCAGACGTCTGGCTGTAGTACCAGATGGCGGGAGCGACCTCCAGACGTCCGGGGTGACCATCAGACGTCTGGGAACTAGGCCAGACGTCCTCGCAGGCTTCTGGACGTCTGAGAAACCACGCAGAACAAGGCAATTCTCTGATCCACTTTTTAAGACGTCTGGAAGAAGTTCCAGACGTCTGATTTTGCACAGTGTCGTCGTTTTCGACCCGTTGAGGGCTCGTTCGGGTTCCGTTTTCCGCGTTTTGAGTTGCGTTCTTTCCGGAATTAAATCCTCTACCCATCTACAGTAGCTATACACTATTTTGAGACACTCCTTGTGTTTGATCCTTGTGATAGGACCTCGTTCCGTTGTAGTCTTGGGGGTCGCGGAGGCACGCGGGATTCCCGATCACGCCCCCATTACTCCCGTCGTACCTGGTAGAGTGGCTTTTAAGTATAACCTGTTAAATTGTGGAATCATAAATAGAACCTAGGACATTGCATGAATCCTAGGAATGAAAAACAGATTGAATGATAGATCTTAGGTGTTGCATGAATCCTAGGGCTGGAAAACTAGTGGAACAGATGAATACTGCAGTCTTGGAAAAATGGAAAGGAACAAATAGCTGCCTGTAATTGAATTAACAGTTGCCTGTTGAATAAATAAACGTGTTTGAGAACATGGATTGTGATAACGTGAAACTGGAAGGTGAAACTTAGACGTTCTGAGCTGGAACCCTACGGGGAAGTAGGAGTAGAACTCCTGGAAAGTGAATGGAATAGAATTGGGGAAGTGAGCTGGCCCTTGAGTATGGAGTACCAAGGAGAGCGACTGTCCCCCTGTTTAGTGCAGAGCGGAGCTAGCCGCCCCAGGGACCCAGGGTTAGGACTCGCCACTCTGTACCGACTTGCTGGCCCTCGTGTACGTAGTACCGAGGAGAGCTACTAGTGTAGGGAGGTACTAGCTACCCCACGGGCCCCGGGGTTCTACTAGCCTCCCACACCGACTTGTTAGGCCCACTGGGGCAAACCAGGGTAGTCAGGCGAGGGTGCGCGGACTGTGGAGGGGCAAGGCCCCTGTTTGGTTACTGTGGAGGGGTTGGACCCCTGTTACTGAGAGGGCTCTACCCTGTACCGGTTCCGTGCTGTGCTTTGGGCGCACCCGTTAACGGAAACGACTGACCGCGTGCCAGTGCGGGTTAGCTACCCGTGCGTTTACCGCGCGTGCCGTAGTCACCGTTACGTCTGTCAGTGACCTTGGGGTGGTTGACTGAGAGTAGGATCACCACGGGGGACTCTCTCGGCCAGGAGAAGACCACGTGCTACTTCTACTGTTCGGAAAAGACTGCAATCAAGATCGTTCCCACGAGGAACATTCGAGATCAAGTGAAAGATCTGAGAAATAGATAAATCGTGAGATAATTGAAAGATTGAAATAAAGAAAGTAACAGAACTTAACAGCTACTGTACACTCTACTGTTTCTTTAGTTTTAGTTGCCACTCTACTTAGCGTTTTGCTGACGTGTTATACTCGGTACCTTTCAGGACCAGGTGTTGAGCAACCAGGGTCAGCGGCTGCAGAGGACGCTGGGCCGAGTAGGGTCCAGTAGAGTTACCACTGTTTCTTGTACCTCTTTTTGTTCCGTTATAGTGAGTAATTCTTGTTTCCGCTGTACTTTTCTTTACCTGCAGTTCATATTTAGTTATGAATGTTCTTCTACTGTTGTGGTGGTATATACTGTAGTAGTTTCTTTCCTTGCTACTGTATTTTCTTACTGTTAGTTATATTCATGTTGAATGTGGTTTATTTTACTGCTCTTTTGGTTACTTCGTCGTTGGACGACTAGGTCTTGGGATTAGTTGAGTCGGTTCGGTTCTCGTGTCTCGTAGGGGCTCGGGAATCGGGTCGTTATAAGATGGTATCAGAGCAAGGTCGTCTCGAGAAGTGAATCAACTGACTGGAAAATAACCAATTCATATGTCCATAACTAGAGTAGCCACCACAACATATCTTTTGACATGAGCTCTTAGACATTTCTGTTCGGTATCGTTCCGTAGTGACGTTTTTCCGTTTTGTTTCGCGTCTCCTTACAAGAGATGCCTCGTCGCGGGATTGGCGAGACTGGCCGCGGGCGCGGCCGGGGACGAGGTCGGCGAGGTGGATGTGCCGTTGTTGACGTCTTGGTGGACCAGCCACCACTCCCGGGCATCCAGGCCCAGGACCTCGCCAAACTGATACGAGACATTATACGAGAGGAGCTCCACCCACCGCCCCGAGCACCTCCTCCTGGGGCTGCAGAGGGGGAGTCCTCTGTGGGACCACGCGACGGACACGGCGCTGGACACAAGCGGGGATGGGCCGCTGCCGCCCCCACCTTCTTCAGGCACTTCTGTACACGAGGCACCTTCGCCTGGAGGTGCACCAGCACCTCCCCTACAGCGCCACTTCGAGCTTTTCGGGTAGTTCCGGAAGCTGAAGCCCCCCTCCTTCAAGGGGGATGAGGACCCGACCGAGGCAGAGGACTGGCTTGAGCAGCTGGAGAAGATCTTCGACACCCTTCGCCCCCCGGTGGAGTGCCGCGTGGCCTTTGCCACGTACCAGCTGGAGAGTGCGGCACGCAGGTAGTGGAGGGCGGTCCGGGGACAGGAGAGGGACGAGCCGACGTGGGACCAGTTCGTCACCCTCTTCTGCGAGCAGTACTTTCCTCAGACGTGGCAGGACCAGAGGAGGCGGGAGTTCCACACTCTCCTCCAAGGGACGATGACTGTGAGCGCGTACCGCACGCGTTTCTTGGAGCTGTCCCGCTTTGCAGTGACAACGGTAGCCACTGAGGAGGAGCGCCTTTGGAGGTTCACCGAGGGGCTATGGCCTGCGATCCGGGGGTATGTCAAACCCCTGAAGCTGCCTACGTTTTCGAGGGTGGTAGAGGCAGCTATGACTTACGAGGAGACCAACCCGTCCGTGCGAGACACCGACGGCGGGCGGAAGAGGCCCTTCCAGCCAGACTTCTCACAGGGCCGAGAACGGAGACACGTGGCGTCCGCAGGAGAGCCGTCACGTTTTGCAGGGCCATCAGTGGCCTTTGGGGGCCCTTGACAGGGGCCAGTCAGCAGCACCGGACCCCCGTTTAGCCGACAGTAGGGACCCACTGAGGGCGGGAGTCGGGTTCCCCTCTGTTACCAGTGTGGCCAGCCGGGCCACATCAGGAGGGACTGCCCGTCTAGGGCAGGAGGTCAGCAGATACTCCTCGAGGAGAGCACTGGAGGGCGCGCAGGAGGCCGCGGTTCCCAGGCGCGAGGAGGAGGACAGTAGTCGCGAGGAGGGTACCGGCCAGCACCTACCCGTCCGACGCAGAGTGTGGCTGCTTCGTCCGCACCTAGAGCTGAGGGGCATATCAACGCCATAACACACAGGGACGCCAGAGCTTCGGGATTGGTGGTAGCAGGTATGGTTTCAGTTTCCGGCAGACTCGTTTACACGCTTTTCGATTCCGGTGCTACGCACTCGTTTGTCGCAGTCAGTTTCGCAGTTAGTTTGGACCAGGATTATACACTGTTAGAGAATCTGTTCGTAATCAGAGGTCCGAGTGGTCAGCTGTTTGTAGCTGAGGAGGTGTACACGGATTGCGAGGTCAGCGTCGGGGGACATAGCCTGCCAGCTGACCTAATTATGATACAGATGGAGGACTTTTGAGTGATTCTGGGGATGGATTGGCTGTCCGCTTACCACGCCTTGGTGGACTGTTTTGAGAGGAAGATCGTCTTCTCCATTTCGGAGTTGCCTTCTTTCGAGTTTTACGGACAGCACTTGCGGATGGTTCTGGATACTCTGAGACGACGCCGGCTGTACGCCAAATACAGCAAGTGTGAGTTCTGGTTGAGGGAGGTGACCTTCCTAGGTCATGTGATCTCTGGAGACGGCTTGGCGGTGGACCCAGCTAAGGTCGAGGCAGTGCTCAGGTGGGAGAGACCGCGTTCAGTTACTGAGATTCGCAGTTTCCTGGGACTGGCAGGCTACTACAGACGATTCATCAGAGGATTTTCACAGATTGCGCGTCCTATGACACAGTTGACCCGGAAGGACGTGCCCTTCGCTTGGACAGACGCCTGTGAGGCGTGTTTTCTGGAGCTGAAGGAGAGGTTGACCTCGGCTCCTGTGCTCACCATCCTTGACAGTAGTGGCGGGTTCGTTGTGTACACGGACGCCTCCTTGCAGGGGTTAGGAGGTGTGCTCATGCAGAGGGGTCACGTTGTCGCTTACGCTTCGCGGAAACTGAAGCCCCATGAGCATACCTACCCTACCCACGACCTAGAGTTGGCAGCTGTTGTCTTCGCGCTGAAGACTTGGAGGCACTACTTGTACAGTGAGACCTTCGAGATTTTCATAGATCACAAGAGCCTCAGATACCTTTTTGATCAGAAGGAGCTCAACATGAGACAGAGACGTTGGTTGGAGCTCCTGAAGGACTACGACTGCAGCATCTCCTACCACCCGGGAAAGGCCAATGTGGTGGCTGACGCCTTGAGCCGTAAGGCGCCCGCACTCTTGGCCAGTCTACAGTTACAGAGTTGGAGCCTTTTGGAGGAGGTGGGCAGTTGGCGACCCCTAGAGTTACGAGGGTACTGTGAGGCAGTGACACGGCAGATTAGGCCAGAGCTGATAGATCGCATCATCACAGGACAGATGGTCGATCCGTACTTGCAGTCTTTGCGCGACAGAGTGCTGTCAGGAGACCTAGGGGACTTTTCTTTCACAGACCAGGTGTTACGCTTGAGGGGACGGTTGTGCGTTCCCAGAGACGAGGAGCTGTTGAGAGAGCTCCTGACTGAGGCACGCGGTTCCAGATTCACCATACATCCCGGAAACACGAAAATGTACGACTTGAGACGCGAGTTTTGGTGGAGAGGGATGAAGCGGGATGTGGGTGAGTTCGTGCAGCAGTGCTTAGTGTGCCAGCAGGTGAAAGCCGAGCATCAGAGGCCTGCAGGGCCGCTTCAGCCGCTTCCAGTGCCAGAGTGGAAGTGGGAGAGCATCACCATGGACTTGGTGGTGGGCTTACCTGTTACCCAACGGGGACACGACGCAGTCTGGGTAATAGTGGATAGACTGACGAAGACGGCGCGATTCTTGCTGATCCGAGTCACTTTGGGACCAGCACAGTTGGCAGAGAGGTATATTCGGGATGTGGTACGACTACACGGAGTTCCGCGGGAGATCGTATTCGACCGGGATACCCGCTTTACGTCTCAGTTTTGGGCTGAGTTTCAGCAGGCCTTTTGGACGCGGTTGAGGTTTAGTACGGCTTACCACCCCCAGACGGACGGACAGTCTGAGCGCACGATACAGACGCTTGAGGACCTTTTGCGTGCCTGTGTACTGGACTGGAGGGGCTCTTGGGAGGAGCACCTGCCCCTGGCGGAGTTTGCATACAACAGTTATCACTCGAGCATCGGCATGGCTCCCTACGAGGCTCTGTACGGACGGAGGTGTACGGCACCCTTGAGTTGGGTTGAGGTGGGGACCAAGTGGGAGGTTGGCCCCAGGTTGATCTGGCAGAGTCAGGAGGTAGTTGAGCAGATCCACAGACGACTCCGCACTGTCAGGAGCAGACAGAAGAGCTACGCGGATCGGAGACGCAGAGAGGTGCAGTTTGAGGTTGGGGACCACGTCTTCCTTCGTGTTTCGCCCATGAAGGGCTTACAGCGGTTTGGGGTGAGAGGGAAGCTCGCGTCGAGGTTTGTGGGGCCCTTTGAGGTCCTGGAGCGGGTTGGACCCGTTGCTTACAGGCTTGCCCTCCCCCCGCAGCTTTCTGGTGTGCACTACGTGTTCCACGTGTCCAACCTCAGGAAGTACTTAGTCGATCCCAGTTACGTACTGAGTCACGAGAGCGTCGAGGTGGGTGATGACCTGACCTACCCCGAGCGGCCAGTGTAGATTCTAGACCGAGCCGTCCGCAATTTGAGACAGAAGCAAGTACCCCTGGTAAAGGTTTTGTGGAGGAGCCAGCGATACGAGGAGGCTACCTGGGAGCCTGAGGCGGCAATGCGGGAGCGGTACCCGGAGCTTTTCGCGGGTACGTCTTTTCGGACCGGCTTCGGTCCTCTTTGAATTTGTTATGGTTATTTGGATGTCTTTTCCGCACCCTAGTTAACGCAAGTTTCGGGGACGAAACTTCCTTTGAGTTTGTTATATTGTTATGAACTCGTGCCCCAGACGTCTTTTAAGACGTCTGGGAGGTGGGCCAGATGTCGGACCAGACGTCTGGAATCACTTCCAGACGTCGTATCAGACGTCTGGGATCGTTGCCAGACGTCCGAAAATCTGTTATCTTTGACACGCGCGGGTCGTCTGTGCGCCTAAGCGCGCAGACCCGCATATTCGCTTATTCCTTCCTCCTGCGACTGCAGATTCCCTTGCCACGCTCCTTCTCTCTCCTCCTCGCGCGGCCTTAAAAGGCCACGCGCTCTTCCGTCACCACCGTCTCCTTCCTCTTCTCCTTCAGCCAGTGAGCGCGAGAGCGAGCGCGAGGTTGCAGCGGCAGCGGCGGCCGCAGTGAGCGCAGAGGAGGTGCTGCGTGCGAGAGCGGCGCTCAGCCGTGAGGGCGAGCTTGCCGGGGCTGCCAGGGCCGGCCGGCGGGGAGCGCAGCGGGCGCGGGGCGACGCGGGGGGGACTGCTGCGGTCCGAGCAGCAGGCGCACGAGGTGCGACGAGGCGCGGCGTCGCGAGCGGAGGGCGAGTCGCGGCCTGATTCTGGAAACATTTCCAGAATCAGACGTCTGGGATGATAGCCAGACGGCGGGGGCGACGTCTGGGAGACCATCCAGACGTCTGAAAGGTGAGTTCTTCCGTCTTCTTCCTTCCTGTCGACTGACCGTACTGAGAGAGAGAGTTGGGTGCGCGCAGGCTCGGTGATTCGCCATCCTACGCGAATCAGACGTCTGGCTGTAGTACCAGACGGCGGGAGCGACCTCCAGACGTCCGGGGTGACCATCAGACGTCTGGGAACTAGGCCAGACGTCCCCGCAGGCTTCTGGACGTCTGAGAAACCACACAGAACAAGGTAATTCTCTGATCCACTTTTTAAGACGTCTGGAAGAAGTTCCAGACGTCTGATTTTGCACAGTGTCGTCGTTTTCGACCCGTTGAGGACCCGTTCGGGTTCCGTGCGTTTCGAGTTGTGTTCTTTCCGGAATTAAATCCTCTACTCGTCTACAGTAGCTATACACTGTTTTGAGACACTCCTTGTGTTTGATCCTTGTGATAGGACCTCGTTCCGTTGCAGTCTTGGGGGTCGCGGAGGCACGCGGGATTCCCGAACACGCCCCCATTACTCCCGTCGTACCTGGTAGAGTGGCTTTTAAGTATAACCTGTTAAATTGTGGAATCATAAATAGAACCTAGGACATTGCATGAATCCTAAGAATGAAAAACAGATTGAATGATAGATCCTAGGTGTTGCATGAATCCTAGGGCTGGAAAACTAGATTGTATGATAGATCCTAGGATACGGCATGAATCCTAGGACGGGAAAACTAGTGGAACAGATGAATACTGCAGTATTGGAAAAATGGAAAGGAACAAATAGCTGCCTGTAATTGAATTAACAGCTGCCTGTTGAATAAATAAACGTGTTTGAGAACATGGATTATGATAACGTGAAACTGGAAGGTGAAACTTAGACGTTCTGAGCTGGAACCTTACGGGGAAGTAGGAGTAGAACTCCTGGAAAGTGAATGGAATAGAATTGGGGAAGTGAGCTGGCCCTTGAGTACGGAGTACCAAGGAGAGCGACTGTCCCCTTGTTTAGTGCAGAGCGGAGCTAGCCGCCCCAGGGACCCGGGGTTAGGACTGGTCACTCTGTACCGACTTGCTGGCCCTCGTGTACGTAGTACCGAAGAGAGCTACTAGTGTAGGGAGGTACTAGCTACCCCACGGGCCCCGGGGTTCTGCTAGCCTCCCACACCGACTTGTTAGGCCCACTGGGGCAAACCAGGGTAGTCAGGCGAGGGTGCGCGGACTGTGGAGGGGCAAGGCCCCTGTTTGGTTACTGTGGAGGGGTTAGACCCCTGTTACTGAGAGGGTTCTGCCCTGTACTGGTTCCGTGCTGTGCTTTGGGCGCACCCGTTAACGGAAACGACTGACCGCGTGCCAGTGCGGGTTAGCTACCCGTGCGTTTACCGCGCGTGCCGTAGTCACCGTTACGTCTGTCAGTGACCTTGGGGTGGTTGACTGAGAGTAGGATCACCACGGGGGACTCTCTCGGCCAGGAGAGCACCACGTGCTACTTCTACTGTTCGGAAAAGACTGCAATCAAGATCGTTCCCACGAGGAACATTCGAGATCAAGTGAAAGATCTGAGAAATAGATAAATCGTGAGATAATTGAAAGATTGAAATAAAGAAAGTAACAGAACTTAACAGCTATTGTACACTCTACTGTTTCTTTAGTTTTAGTTGCCACTCTACTCAGCATTTTGCTGACGTGTTACACTCGTTACCTTTCAGGACCAGGTGTTGAGCAGCCAGGGTCAGCGGCTGCAGAGGATGCTGGGCCGAGTAGGGTCCAGTAGAGTTACCACTGTTTCTTGTACCTCTTTTTGTTCCGTTATAGTGAGTAGTTCTTGTTTCCGCTGTACTTTTCTTTACCTGCAGTTCATATTTAGTTATGAATGTTGTTCTACTGTTGTGGTGGTATATACTGTAGTAGTTTCTTTCCTTGCTGCTGTATTTTCTTACTGTTAGTTATATTCATGTTGAATGTGGTTTATTTTACTGCTTTTTTGGTTACTTCCTCGTTAGACGACTAGGTCTTGGGATTAGTTGAGTCGGTCCGGTTCTCGTGTCTCGTAGGAGCTCGGGAATCGGGTCGTTATAGGTGTGTGTACAAACAATATGTGGATCGTGGACCTGGATTCATATAACACCCTAGTTTGTACATGCACACTTACCCCATTCATTTGCTCTTTATCAAAGAAAATGATGGAAGAATCTAGGAACCCTCTTGTGGTGATGGATTTCCACAAATCTTGTGACTTTGACTGAAGCCCATGTACTTAATTTTTACATTGTGTCAGAGCAAGGTTCAACTTTGTTGATGATCTTTTCTAGATGTGCTGGGGTTTTGATCACTGTTACTACAACAGCCAGCACTACAGTAGCAGCACTGTGATAGTGCCACTACAGCAGCATAGTTGTTATAGCAGTGTATGTGAAGCCTTGTATTACACAACCAAAATATCTATGTAATACGTACCATAGAAGGGTTTAGGTTTCAAATTGATGGCAGAATCAAAATAAACACACAACTCAGAGTATATGTCCAACATCCAAATGCAAAAGCACACGATCAATCAAAAGGGGTAACGAGAGCAAGCTGATACCTGATTTGACCACCCCCACGGGATGATCCTTCCCGTCGGTTGCTGCGTGCACGCATGGTGGGAAGGAGGTGGCGAGGCGTGCACGCGTGGTGGGAAGGAGGCTGCGAGGTGCTGTTGCGTGCGCATGCAATGGGAAGGAGGTCGATGTCGACGTGCGCGCGTGGTGGGAAGGAAGTTGGCGAGGTTGTTGCAATGGGAGGGGAACGGTCTTGACTCTTGACTAAGGCATTGGCGGGAGGGGGAAGGCTACAGCTTTGATTCTTCGAACTTTTGATCGCTCCAATTTTATTTTATTTTTTTGTCTTTTTTTAGTTTTTTTGGTGGGTGACAGGTGGATTGGTCGGTCCCGGTCCACCAGGTCACATCAGTTGAACCAGGTTTTGGCTGGTTCTACCGATTTAAAGACCTCATTTTAAAAATCAATCAGTTCGACTGATCTATTGCCGGTTCCTGGTCCAATCGATTGGATCGGCCGGTTTGGTCCGATTTTATTAACCTCAGGAGTGGGATGAACCTCATTAGGGACTTCATCATTTTTATCCATTGTTCTACAAACAAAATAAGATAAAACAATATAAAACATGATTCTTGCCCATTACTCATCATTTTCACAAAATCATATCACATCAAATACATGGGTAATCAAATTACATATTTTCCACTTCAATCAATCTGATGCTACTGAATAAGGAAGAGAAGGGGTTTTTCCCTTTACCTGTTGTAGCATTTTGACCTTTGGATTAAGTTTGAGATGTGCATTAATTCAGTGAGAGGCAGATGGATCCGAGAAATAGCAAGTGATAAACCTTACAAATTCTCACTACTAGAGGAGCAAACATGTGAAATATAGGAAGCTTTATGGAGTATCTGCATGTAATTATGATTTTTGTAGAGATTATCTTATAATTTCTATCGGGTGTGTGTACAAACAATATATGGATCGTGGATCTGGATTCATATAACACCCTAGTTTGTACATGCACACTTACCCCATTCATTTACTCTTTGTCAAAGAAAATGATGGAAGAATCTAGGAACCCTCTTGTGGTGACGGATTTCCACAAATCTTGTGACTTTGACTGGGCTTCCATGTACTTAATTTTTACATTGTGTCAGAGCAAGGTTCAACTTTGTTGATGATCTTTTCTAGATGTGCTGGGGTTTTGATCACTGTTACTACAACAGCCAGCACTACAGTAGCAGCACTGTGATAGTGCCACTACAGCAGCATAGTTGTTATAGCAGTGTATGTGAAGCCTTGTATTACACAACCAAAATATCTATGTAATACGTACCATAGAAGGGTTTAGGTTTCAAATTGATGGTAGAATCAAAATAAACACACAACTCAGAGTATATGTCCAACATCCAAATGCAAAAGCACACGATCAATCAAAAGGGGTAACGAGAGCAAGCTGATACTTGATTTGACCACCCCCACAAGATCATCCTTCCCGTCGGTTGCTGTGTACGTGCACGGTGGGAAGGAGGCGGCGAGGCGTGCACGCGTGGTGGGAAGGAGGCAGCGAGGTGCTGCTGCGTACACGTGCAATGGGAAGGAGGTCGGCGTCAGCGTGTGCGCGTGGTGGGAAGGAGGTTGGCGAGGTTGTTGCAATGGGAGGAGAACGGTCTTGACTCTCGACTAGGGCAGCAGCGGGTGGGGGAAGGCTGCAACTTTGATTCTTCAAACTTTTGATCGCTCCAATTTTGTTTTTGTTTTTTTTTTTTACTTTTTTTGGTGGGCGACGGGTGGACTGGCCTGTCCCGATCCACCGGGTCACATCGGTTGAACCAGGTTTTGGATGGTTCTACTGATTTAAAGACCTTTTAAAAATCAATCGGTTCGATTGATCTATTGCCGGTTCCTAGTCCAATCGGTTGGATCGGTTGGTTTGGTCCGATTTTTAAAACCTTGTCTTAAATAGTAAAGTGCTTTTTTTTTTCAAGTAGCAACTTTATTATTTTTTGTGCATCGCATTTCCTTCTTAATTATCCTAGGTGTACTTGATTAGGGTGAACTTAGGAATATAGACTTTATCTCATTTACTTAAGCATAGTCCATTCATCTTTTTGTGCCTCGATTATTTTAAAACTCTAAAATTTTACAAAAGTCAAAATACAAAAAGAGAAGTAATTGATTTTAGAGTCGAGAGAGAGAATCACTTAATTGACTAATAAATTAACTTTCTTGAATAACTTACACCATCATTATTTAGATTTATAAATTTAAAAATCAATCGATTTTATTTATTACAGCGACATAACTCACATTAATTATCAATCACGTATTTTCCATATAAAGGATAAAAAAAAATAGGTGACGGATAATCTATCACTAAAAAAATTAAACCAATTTAATCAAAATTTGGTCACTTTATTTAATGTAAATGAATTCGTTTCCCGCTTCAGCGCCCTGAAACTTCTCCGCTCCCGCTCAAGCTAATCCCATCCCGCTCAGGTTTACCCCACGCCTCTCAACCACGTTGAATCTCCCCAACCCTTCCCATCCCACGCACGACTTCCTCCCAGCCGTCACCTCTATTCCATGCCGCTGCCTCTCTTCCGTGAGTTCCTGCCATGCAAGCCCCTTCCACATGGCTGCCTCTATCCGACGCTTAGAGGAGGGTGCACCAACACGAGGGTTTGGAGGAGGGTGCCTGTTTATGGGGCACGGAATTGGGTTTTAAAATAATACATCGTAGTATAGTTAAAATCGTTTTGAAAACAAATATATTTTATTACTCGAAGTTTAAGTCTGAGGTCGAACACAGGGAGTAAATGGAATTTATACACTAATCCCAATAATAGATGTAAATTGAATATATAAAACTACTCAAAATTTACTTTAGAATGTAAAGTAGGAGTATATAGAGCATAAAAAGAATTGTAGCCACAAATAATAGAGATCTGATGAAAATTGGACGTTTGATTATAAAATCAGATGTCTTATAAGTGTGGTGCTACAGTGTCTTCTTATTTTTTTCCTTCTTCTTCTGCCTTCTGTTTCTTCTTCTTTCTTCTGTTCCTTTCCTTTGTCGTTGGCTTCTTTCTTCTGTCTTCTTCTTCTTTTATCGTTGGCTTCTTTCTTCTTTGTTCTTTGCCCTGCGAGCCTCAACTACTTTCTTCTTCCTTCTTCTTCCTCTTTCCTTAGTTTCTTTGCAACTCTTCAGCTCTCTTCTGCCTTCAGCCCTTTAGCTTCCTCTTTCAGCCTTGCAGTGCCTTCTCCTTCCTTAGCTACTGTGGCTGCCACCCTTTCTTCCTTGGCTTCACCTTCGGCTTCTTCTTTTCCTTTCCCTGCAAGAGCAAAACCTACCCCTACCCTCCCCCGCGAACTCTCCTCTCTTTTCTCTCTTAGGCTCGCTCTCCCAAAGCCTTCTTGGGTAAACGGGTCGGGTTAGTGCGCTCGGGAGCAAGCCCACCGGCGTGTGTGGTGGGCGAGGAGTGCGTGGGTAGTCGGGTCGAGAACCAGGTCCACGGAGGTGTGGGTCGTGGACGAGGCATAGGCGCTAAGCCCCTGGCACCTTTTCAACTTATACCACACCGTTTGCTCGAAAACTTCTAAGGTGGGACTAAATGTCCCACCTTCTTCTCGCGCGCGCTCGCAGCAGGTGTCGCGCTTAATTGCAGCAGATGCGGTGCCCTCCAAAGACAATCACTTGGCTGAGGTTATGCATGAGACGATTCCGCGTCGCCTGGGACTTGGAACTTGGAGCGAGGCTACTTGGCTCAAGCTTGCAAGCAAGCTTCGTGCCTGCTTCAATGGCGACGGAGGTCTAAACCTGCACTCATGCAACACGGCCTTTCGACCTCATCAGAACACGCAGGAGGCTTCACCGTGGCACGGCGAAGATGTCTCAGTGGTCGACTTGGCACGGGACGGCCTGGGCGTGCGTGCCTAGGTCGTTCTGTGGTTTTGGAGATGGGTGTGTTCGGGAGTAGTGTGTGGAGTGTGTGGCGGTTAATGGAAAGAGGGAAGATGATCAACGGGATGTGGTGAAGCTTTTGAGGTAGTTGGCGAGGTGGATGGTTGTGTGGAATGGCGGAAGTACCTCGTCGGTGGTTTGTCGAGGTGGAGAAGATGACGGTGGTGTGTGAGCGTCGAGGGGTATTTTAGGAAATAAAGAGGGGGAAATAGGAAAAGGAGAGAGGGGGGAAGTACCTGACCTAGTTTAAAGACGAAAGGAGAAGGGATGGCGGACGGCTCATGTCTATCGTCACTGGAGACGAAGGTCCCAGTAAGAGGGGGACGGCGATGACGAGGAGGCAGGCGCGTGCGCAGGTGTGGCGCGACGCGGACGACGGAGGCAAAGGCAACTCTGCCACTGATATTGTGGCAGAGTGACAAGAGGAGGAGGTAAAGGTCGTCGGAGCTCGCTGGGAGTTTGGCCGGAGCAGAAGAGAGGAAATTGGGGATTATCTCCGGCCAAATCAAGCTGGGGATCTGCGGACGGATTAGGGCACCCTTTTATAACCCCTGGCGGAGGGCCTTGTGCTTGGAAGGCAAGCTTCCAAGCACGGGCAAGCCACCGGAGTTGGAAGGTCGAAAAGACCCAAATCTCTCATGCTTTCGCATGAGAGATTACGTAGGAATTGGAGCTCAAGATTGGGTTCATATGAACGAGAATTCCTTAAAGAATATTCCTTTCAAATTTGAGAGGGATTCTCTGAAGAATCAAGGAGATGTCCCCCTCAAATCCTCGTCGGAGTAGGATTCCTCCGTTGTAATGGCGGAGGGACCTAATTGCAAAGAACGACGAGGAAGATAGGGGGTGTCTGCAAGAGTTTTCAAAAGCTAGAGTTATAAATGTAATTGGGTTGGAATGTTTTGCAAAGTAGGTCAAGGTGAACTCCCTTTAGGTCCAAATTTTAGTATAAACCTAATTTGGACCTAAGGAATCCAATGGTGAAGTTGGATTTTATGTTTGACCACGTTCAATTGGGCATTTTATACAAAAATCTAATTTAGGGCAAATATTTGAAAGAGACTTCTATTTAGGTTAAAATAGGTTCTAAGGGTCAAATTGAAGGTTCTAAACCCTAGAGGATGTTTTTCCATGAATTTTAGAGGATTTAGGTGAATTTTATCCTGACCAGAACTTTGTTAAATTAAGTAGATCTGTTTTAGAGTTACAAGAAGTTATCTAACTCCCAGATTTCACATTAACCATTTTCTGTTTGAACCAACCTACTTTTTATCTTGTTAAGATCGTTTAACCTATGTTTAGCCCCTTAGAGATCCTGTTGTTGCACTGCAATGGTAAAATTATAATTTTACCTTTTGTTTCTTACTTTTTCCTCAGATTAGTTATTCCTTGAGTTAAGCCCTTTATTTGATTATGTAGGAAATTTTATTCTCTTTTTTAGATAAAAAGAGCTAATTAGAACTCATGATTGGTGTTCCCATTAGTGCTCCCAGACTCTCCTCCTCGTCATCGCTGCGACCTCCACCTCCAATCTCCTCCCGCACATCACTGCCACATTACCACCCCCGGAGCTCACATCCTCCTCTGATCTCGTCCTCAAGGTACATTGCAGATCTCCTTCTCATCGTCGATCTCCTCCGAACTACAATCTTATCCTATCTCGTATTCTATATATGTGTCGCTTCGTTGTGATCATTTCGCTGCATCTTATGGCCTTGCTCTGTCATTGCTATTATCTCCACTCATCACCGCTACCATTCTTGTCCCTTCTCAGGTAATCTCAATCTCTGCTCTTACTTAGTGTTTGAGAAGCCGTAGTGTTATTCCTACTTAGGGTTTTTATTGTTGGAAATCTAGTTGGGATACTTGTAATAAGAGTGGATCTTCGTACGGTGCCCTCGCAGGGTTGGCTTTAGCAGCGATGCTCGCTTGGGGCCTCCTCAGGCTACCATGGAGGAAGCGAGCACGGCCAACAGGGGGACCCCGCGATCTCCTCGAAGATCTCTCGACAGGTCATGAGCTTGAGGGAGTCGGAGGCAGTTGCCGTCTTGCGGTCGCCCCTCCAGCTCGAGCTCGGGCAGATTGTGAAGAAGTTTAATGGGGTTAAAAAGGAACGTGTGCTTGGAGCGCTAGAGGGCGCTGGGCTTTTTAAAGCTGAAGGGTTGGTCAAAGTGAAAGTTCTCTTCTGTAGCACTAAAAATGGGCGTTCATCCTTTGTCAGGCAGTTAGAGCCCGATTAACATATTGACACCAGTGCAGATATAATGCCTATACTAGCTTGATTCATCAGATACCAACTTCACATTTCAGTAGCCACATCTGACATTCTAGCTTCCAATGTATTCACGTCTGAGAGTCTGGAGCAGTACTTCTTGCCCCCTAAATGGCCCAACATGAACATGAGCAGTACTTCTCACCCTCTTAATAGCCCGATGTGGACCTGTATGTATTGATCAGTATATGTATGTTCATTGCTCTGTGTTGGAGAAGATCAATCATTCCGATGCAAAGAATCTGTTACTTAATCAAGCTGTAGTTCCAACTAATCTGCCCTAATGTGCCAAGAGGATTGGCAGGTTGTTAACTTCATCCTTGTAAAATGTATTATACCGAGATGTTGTTTTAGTCCTTCCAGCTTTTACCCATTTTTACCTTCGAGGTGAGTGTGCAAGACTGCTATTTTTTGGAGGTCTTGTCTTAGCTTTGTTTATGACCATTATAATGTAATTTTCGTAGGTTCTTACTTTTCAGATGATATATAATCAAAATATTAGTGTCTCTTGATTTTCAGATGGTGGTTTTCAACATTTACTCAGCCTTTTCAAAGACGAATGTCTCTAAAAGTATGTGCATCTGTTTCACCAAAAAAATGGAGCTCATTAATATTCAAGCTCATAGTCAGTTTAAGATTTGTAGTGCAGACCCCCTTGCAGAACGTTATAGATGTGGATGCAAAGCAATTGAAAACATTCATTATACACAGTGTTTAATAAGGTTCCCAAGGCTTTTACAGAGATTTATGCACTTGGTATCCCCAGAATTACAAGAGGGTTCTCTGCACTGGTGATTGTAATTAGATTTGATTTATTTGATGAGTTAAACTATAGGTATGCCTCTTTTATGGTTTTTCCTTCAATTCTTCTGTTGCATCTATACATGATGCATTTTTTCCCCTTCTGTCTTTTTTTTTGCAGCATACAGATATGCAGTTATATATTTGTTGTGATTTTTTTGTTAAAGAAAAAAAAGGCAATCCAAAAAGGGGTATATTAGTGAATGGAAATGAGAGTGATCAAAGTAATCCTAATGCAAGCGATGAGCCATGTCACTTCGCATGCCAATGACATATCAAACATTGATTTCACCTTGGCATGTTTGAATATGTATAATTTAGTTACATAAATGTCGATATGGATGATGGGAAAGCAAAGTTATTCTTTATTTTACCACGTTATATGGCCATATCTTATATTACGATGACAGACAAACATCCAAAATATGCTATATTGCAATTGAAATAATTGCATTTTTTGAAATTGCTTGTGGTTGGGATTGTATTTGTAATGCTGTGGCTTTGGTCTCTTATGTTCCTGTGGTCTGTTTTGTAGGTTTTTATTAATGAAAACCCATGGAAGGAAGCATTTGCCTATGTGTCATGAGTGCAAGTACATACCTCCGAGTAATCATTTTATTGGTTTTGGTAATTGAGCTTTTATGAAAAATTACCACTTTCCCTTAGCTATTCTGCTGACTGTTTATAGTCGATGTAAAATATAAAATGGAAAAATTAATACCTTCCATCATCTCATTAGGTTTCAATAATTGAGCCCTTAGAGAAAAATTAGAGTGTTTTTTCACCTAATTGTTTACGTTGGGACAGGAGAGTATGATCTTTTCATCATCTCATCAAGTTTTGATGATCGAGCTCTTAAAAAGAAAACAAGCACTTTGTTTTTTCCTTTTTTTTTTTCAGTTCTTAGCTGTTCACTTGACTGCTTATGGTTGCTCTAACATAGAACTAGAAAATTTTGATCATTTCACCATCATCTCATTATTTTAGTTGAGTACTTGGATAAATAACCATGTTTTTTTTTTACTCAATTGTTCTCCTGACAGCTCATGGTTGCTCTAACATAGAATAGGAAAAGTATGATCGTTCCATCATCTCATTGGGTTTTGATAAGTGAACTCTTAGGGGAAAATTAGTCACTTTGGTGCTCTTTCCTCTTGGCTGATTTCTTGATTGTTTACAATTGCTCTAATTTAGAATGAGAAAGATATGATATTCCTATCATCTCATTAGATTTCGATAATTAAGTTTTGAAGGAAAAATGAGAGGCCACTTCGTTTTCTTTTTATTCTTAGTTGTCATAGTTGTTCACAGTTAGCATCAACATGTTTGAGCTTGGCTTCCTATCTTGAGGAGGGCTCACCAAATATACCATTTCCCTCCTTGTGTAAATAGAACAATTAGAGTTGTTTGTTCTGTTTCTCGAGGTGAATTAGATTATTCTCTAATTTTGTGGTATTTTCAACACTAGTTATGCAAAAGTTATACCTAGTTCTAGACCTTGTACGACATCTTAGCTATCATTCATGTTGCACATGTCATTATCTTTGATCATTCTATGTAAATACTTATTCATGGTTTCTTTCATATGGATGCATTGAAGTGTTAGTTTGTTCAAAATATAGGAAATTATGTGTTTTTGGCTTATGTTCATTTATTTGTTGATTGATGGACATTGGACACATGATATATGCTTGTTAGGTTTTCTTTTCCTCCAAGTGGTTAACATATGTAACTAAATGCCTAAGGAAACAACTTTGAAGTGGAAATTCCATCAATCTATCTTTTCAAAAAAAAAAATTAATCCACCGATCTACCTGGGCCCTTTGAAGTAGAAACAACTTTGGAATTGTCTGCATGTCTACCTGCCCTTCTCCCTTTTTTTTAAAATAATGCTTTGTTGGGAAGAAATTGTCTTTGAAGCTTTTGATTTTTCTTTTTTTTTGAAAGGCATTGGAAGTCTGGGACATAGTCTCAAAGGGTGGTTATATTTATGTTTGTGATCATGCCAAAGGCATGGCTAGGGACATACATCGTGCTTTCCACACCATTTTCCAAGAGTAGGTAGGAACATCTATAAAAATTGTCATTCTTATTGTGATATGTTTATAAGAGAAATGCACTTATTATAATTAACAGTTCTTGCAGAAAACCAGATATTTGTGTTTTGTTACCTATAACAGAAACTTCTCTACAAATTTGTTTGTGCCAATTCTTAGATGAGGTACTTGTCCTCAACTTCTTTGGGTCTGTCATGAAGACAATCCATGTGGAAAAGAGCAGTTCAGCTTATAAGGATTTGTGCCAATTCTTAGATGAGGTACTTGTCACCAACTTCTTGAGTAAATATCCTACGCCTATTAGGATGGCTACAACACCAGACTTGGAAAAGAGCAGTTAAGCTCATTGCAGAAGCAATGTGTTGTCACTAAAGACAGCAAACCGCTTTCTCAGGTCATGAAGGGGCAAGGGTGCATCTTGCATGCATGGTGGAGGATCTTGCAGGTTAAGCTGAAAGGCTATCATGAAGATTGTTTGGTTAGGTATGGTATGGTTAGGATGCTTTTAATTTTGGGATTTTCCACTTGGATGACAGCTTATAGAATGTGACACTGAGATGAAGGGATGCATATAATTAGTTTTTGTAAATTAGCAGTCTTTCATATTTTTGGTTTACATTTCCATATCCCATTTCATATTTGTGGGGACCTCAGGATGTGGACACCTGGTGCATTCCGTTGGCATTGATGGACTCTTCCAAGAGAAAAGGATCTTGTTGTTGGAGCAAAAAAAAAAAACTGACTGCCTAGTTGTGGAGCAAAGCATAGGCAAAGCCTGGTTTATCCCAGGAGAGAGTAATTAACAGTTCTTGCAGAAAACCAGATATTTGTGTTTTGTTACCTATAACAGAAACTTCTCTACAAATTTGTTTGTGCCAATTCTTAGATGAGATACTTGTCCCCAACTTCTTTGGGTCTGTCATGAAGACAATCCATGTGGAAAAGAGCAGTTCAGCTTATAAGGATTTGTGCCAATTCTTAGATGAGGTACTTGTCACCAACTTCTTGAGTAAATATCCTACGTCTATTAGGATGGCTACAGCACCAGACTTGGAAAAGAGCAGTTAAGCTCTTTGCAGAAGCAGTGTGTTGTCACTAAAGACAGCAAAGCGCTTTCTCAGGTCATGAAGGGGCAAGAGTGCATCTTGCATGCATGGTGGAGGATCTTGCAGGTTAAGCTGAAATTCTAGCATGAAGATTGTTTGGTTAGGTATGTTATGGTTAGTATGCTTTTAATTTTGGGATTTTCCACTTGGATGACAGCTTATAGAATGTGACACTGAGATGAAGGGATGCATATAATTAGTTTTTGTAAATTAGCAGTCTTTCATATTTGTGGGGACCTCAGGATGTGGACACCTGGTGCATTCCATTGGCATTGATGGACTCTTCCAAGAGAAAAGGATTTTGTTGCTGTTGGAGCAAAAAAAAAAAAAACTACGAGCAAAGCATAGGCAAAGCCTGGTTTATCCCAGGAGAGAGTAATCTCAAGAATTCAGTACTTGATATTGGAATCTTAGGAATTGAATGAACATCATGTTTTAGTTTAGTTAGCATATGAATATGCATTAACTCACTCCTTGGACTTTGGTTTGTGAACCTGAGTTTACATGCTTGTTATTAAGCAGCAGTTGTGGTTTGTCTTCATTTTTTGCCTGTCATAATGCTTATACAATATTAGCAACAAGTTACAGAGACCAACTCTAGTTCATTTCCTTAATATCTCCTGTTATTGATCGAAGGGGCTGTTGATTTTGGATAAGTCATTTGCATTTTTTTGATCATTAATGTCTAAGTTGGTAATGGTGTATTTTATGCACTTGACCCCTAGGGGGGTCAACATCTTGGTAAAACCATGCTATCTCAAGAATGCAGTAGAAATTGTTGTGTTTTGTATGTTTACTTTCTTTTATCTTTGGGTGAAGGAAAGAGCATGAGTTGGCCTTCCTTTTTTCACTCTTTATCCACTTGGTCATTTGGAATATGGCTTAAAGTATGCCAATATACCTAACTTTATCAATAATTTAGTGAAAGATGCTTCTTCAACGGTAAACTTCTGTAGCTTTAGACCTTTTGATTTATGATATTATTTTCGCAAATCATTCTTTGTTCCTCTCTCCAGTAGACCATTATGATCATTCTAGTTTTATCTGAAGGTGCTTAACTAATTTTCAAATGCTATTTTTTTTACTATTACAGGAACAAAATGTAGGTTGGCTTGTTTTGATCCTGCAAATAAATGCTGCCAGAATTAAGACCAAAGGATTCCTCGTGCGCATCCAAGAAGTACAGAAGCTTCCTGTTAGAATCCAATAGGATCTCCGAGCTCTCGTCCCTTTTGTTGTCCACAACTTTAACCACTCCTCCCAAATCACTTGGACTAGACCTTGTATTTTCTTTTCATTTTCAATTATTTATGACAAGGAGGAAACACTTGTACGAGCTTTTGTGGTACTCAATAAATTGGGTTTACTCGAACCCCTAAGTTTGTGTAATATTTGAAATTTAATAAAAATGATGAATTATGTAAAGGATTAATTGTGTCAAATTATTGTGTGGTTAGTTGTTAGCAAAAGTTAAAAAAGACATGTATGAATCTTTTGTCGTAATAATATTATGGCTATAAGTGAAGTCATTTTCAAAAAATAATAATGGACAATTACTTTTGCCTTCAAAAGTTATAAAGATAGAATAATTCATCCTTAAAATAATTTATACCATGTCATTGGTATAATTTTATGTTCTTAAGTTGTGAGATGGAAAATCCGTCCTTGAAATTTTTGATGATCTTTATTTGGAGGATGGATTTCTGGAGATAAATTTTTCGTCTTCAACTTTGTCCCTATAGGTTGTCACTACAAGTATAATTTGTTGTATTATCTTCATTGAGTTCTACTACCTATTTTGATTTAATTTATATGAATGTAAGGAGTTTTTGTGATACTTCCGATAATCGTTATTATTTGGTGATAGTTGATTTTTCTTTATTATCCCAGTTATTTTTGCTTAAGAATAAATCTGAAATTGGTGATGCAATTGAGACATTTATTATGTACGGCGATCAAGGTACTATGCATTTGAATTTTCTATTGCTAAATTGGTTTTTTTTTATTGCATGCATGGAATTGTATACTAGATCACTTGTCCCTATACATCTCAACAAAATGGTTTGCAGAGAGGAAACACCTCCATCTTTTGGATGTAGCCAGAACATTGTTGATACATCATAATATGTCATTTTTATATTGTGGGTATGCAGTTGTTACTACCTATTATTTGATTAAAACTTAGCTATTCAAGAGTAGATACCTTGGTAGGTCCTTTATTCTGACAAGGATTTATTCATGTGTCACCCAAGATTTTTGGATGTGTAGCATTTATGCACTTACTTGGTCCAGGACATAATAAGCTAGCACTATGGGCTGCAAAATGTATTTTTTGAGTTATAAGAATATCCAAAAAAGGATATCAGCGTTATGATCCTTTGGCTAGAAAACATTATATTAGTGCAAATGTTATTTTTCCTGAGGCAGTGCCATATTTTTCTACCATAGGGCATCGATGTTTGAGACAGAGACAACTCCTATGCCAGTGCCTTCTATTCCTTTAGAGCATATTCCTGTCAGTTCTAGTATAGCTACTTCTAAGTTAGAACAGGATACACTTCATGACTCAATTAAAGTATTCAGATTGGCAGTATCATATGCATAGAGACACCCCCTTCCCCTCGCCACCATCTCCCTCAGATCAGGTACATATTGATGATATGATGAACCTTCTAATAGTGGTGTTCTTGTAAGTTCTTTTGATTTATCTCCTATTGTCGAGGAGTTGTCTGGTTTTGATGTGCCTAATCCCACTATGGATCTTCCGATCACTATTTGAAAGGTTCCATGTTCTTGTGCTCAGTACAAGATTTCTGATATTCTTTTGTAGGCTAATGTGGGGAAGTTTCTTGGCCTTTTCCATTCAACGTTGATAGCCTTTACTATTCCTTCCACCTATTAGCAAGTTATGCTTGACCCAAAATGGCATCAAGCCATGGAGGACGAGAAGGTTGCACTACGTTCTATAGGGACATGGGAACTGACCACGTTGCCACGAGGTGCTCAATTGGTGGGGTGTCACTGGATCTTTGCCTTGAAATATAATCTAGATGGATTTATTTTACAGTGTAAGGCTTGTCTTGTTGGAAAGGAATTTACCCAAACCTATAGGGTGGACTTCTTTAACACATTCTCTTGTGACACGACTTCCTACTATGTGGATGTTGCTATCAGTAGCTGCTCATTATGATTGGCCATTATTTTAGTTAGATGTGAAAAATGCTTTCATATATGGTGAACTTGAATAAGTCTATATGTAGCAGCTTCCAGGCTTTGAGACTTAAGGGGTGTGTATGTGGGCTGAGGAAGGCCATCTATGACCTTAAGCAGAATCCCTATGCATGATTTCAAAAGTAATCAGAAGTCGTGTAGGACATTGGCCTTCAGAGATCTTCAGTAGATCATTCCTTATTTGTGCGGAAGAGTGACAGAGTTGTGCTCCTGGTATATGTGGATGATCTTTTTATTATTGGGGATGATGAGACAGGAATGAAGTGAAGAAGACTCTGGTAGCAAATTTGTGATGACAGATTTGGGACATTTGAGATATTTCCTAGGTATTGAAGTGACACGAGGCAAGGAAGGTATTGCTATTTCTCAACGCAAGTATGCTTTTAATGTTCTTCAAGAGACAAGAATGTTGGGTGTCAAGTTTGCCAATATTCTTATAAATCCTAAAGGACACGTATATGATGCTGAGTCCTTTCTAGTAGACAGTAGATCTTATTGGCAACTGGTGGCCAAGATTCTTCATCTTACTATTACCAGACTAGATATTTCCCTAGCTGTGGAAAAATTGAACCAATTCATTGATAGACCTGCAAAGTAGTATTGGGAAGCTATTATATAGGTGCTTAGATACCTGAGAAAAGCACTTGACCGTGGTGTACTATTTTCCAGAGGTACTTCCATGCATGCTGTTGGTTACTGTAACGCTGATTATGTAAGGGCTTGGATTTTTATTGTGTTCAATTAGGTAATTAGAACCTTAAGTGGTTGCTTAATGATCGATTAATGGCATTGGAAACTTTTGGGTTAAGTAACCCCCTAGAAATTATTAACAAATGTGTAAGTAATAAAACTTGAGCGGTGATTCGTAAGACAATAACTTCTTAATAAAGTACGTTTTGGGGTGGAAAGACTTCTGTGTAATTTTTGTACCCCTTATATAAGGTAAAGAAAATTAAAAATAAAAGAGAAAAATCCATTTGCTTGCACCCTAAGCCATTCTCCTCTTCTTCTTTGATGAAGCAACCCTTCCCCTCAACTCTCCCTTGCTTCATCGATCGGTCGGCCACCCCTCCATTGATCGCCACCATTGTCGGTGATGCCGGGGTGTTGCTGCTACTACTAAAGCTGATGTTGTTGAGATAGTTGTTGTGTTGTTGCTGCTGTAGCTATTGTTGTTGTTGCTATGTTGCTCCCACTGTTGCTACTATTGTTGTTGTAGCTCCTGCTCGCATGGGAGAAAGAAGAAAAGAAAAGAAGCTCCAAGGTAGCGACTATTACCTTTCTTTGATTTAATTTCTATTGTTTCCTATGATATGGAATGTTTTGTATAAGCCAAAAGATGGGGTTGGATCATGATTTTGGGGGTTAGTGGCTACATGATGGAATTATGTCATCCGCATAGGTTTTAGGGGTATATCAGTGGTGTTGTTGCTAAAAAGGAAATTAAGGGAGTTTTTGATAGATTGGATGCTTTCCTTATGTTTTAGTTAGATTTATATTGTTTAAACCCAACTTAGAAACCAAAGCAAGCTTTCATGATTAAAGGGCCTAATTTAAGGATAATGAGACTTAGGCTTGGAAGCACAAGGCAAAATTTGCAAGAGAGCCCCAATGGCTTAATGCATGGTTGAGTAAGTCTTAAAGCTTCCTAATTAGCCTAAATGGATCTTAATGGGCTATGTAGGGCCTAAACATGTAATGGTAGGGGAAAATGTTTTGGATGTGGAATCGATTCATATATGTGGGTTTAAGGGTTTCTGATACAAAGGATCCTAAGGGATGATTAAACCTAATTTGGAATCTTATTGGGGCCTAGTAGGTGCCCTACTAGGTAGGGGAAAATGGTTAAATTGCAGTTAAACCCTAGATGAGTGTAGGGTGCCTGTAATTGAGCTTGAAGCTCTCTAAATGGACTAAAACCGACTTGAAATTTAAGACTAGGTAAAGTTTAGAAAGTCTGAAGGAGGGATAATTGGATAGGTAAGAGGAGAGTTAGTGGGCATGGATGCGATAGTTGAGTTGATATGTTATTATTGATTTTTGTTTTTATTTGTATTGGGAGTGGATTAATGGGAGGTAGATGTAATGGGTGTGAGAGAGTTAGTGGGAGCATATATGATTGGTGATGGGTAGATGTAATGGATGGTGGTAGATGTGATGGGTGGGGAATAAAACTTTGGCATTGTTCATGAATTGTAGTGGTTATGATTGACACGCAGGATAAAAACCCCGTTTAAAACCACGCCAAACGGGGCCTAAGGTATTGGGTAAGACCTCAAGTGATCCAGTAGGTCTTTAGGGTTGCCTGATCCAGTATCAATCAAGAAAAAGGACTAAGGAGGGGCTCTTTAGGGTTGCCTGATCTGCTACCAATCAAGAAAAAGGACTAAGGAGCGACTAAGTTGAATAGGTGAGTTCGTAGAGTGAGTCATCGAGACCTCGTGAAATGTGAGTTCACTGTCGTAGGTTGAAAACCTGAGAATTGGTAGCTTGAGGCTATCGGAGTTCAACCTCACAACTGGAGAAGTTCCTGGTTGGGGCATTGCTAGGTGCCACCATGGAGATGAGGCATTGGGAAGTGTCTTGAGTCTAAGTCGACAAGAGATGCCTGAGGTTTTATGTGGAATAGTTTCGAGGGATCTCAAGTCTGTAACTCAAGGGATGTTGAGTGAAATAGTTTCTAGGGATTCTTGAGTGATGGAAATCATGTAGATCATAGGTGGAACAATTTCCAGGGATTTGGATAGGTGAGAGAATATAGGATCTTGAGTAGAATAGCTTCCAGAGATTCTAGCATCGAGAAACACGTGATCTTAGGTGGAATAACTTCCAGGGATCACAGGCATTGAGAAGTCGCTCTCGCTAAATCATTTGGACCGAGTACTTAGGGATGTCTTGTGTGGAATAGTTTCCAGGGACTTTGAGCACAGTCAACGTTCCGATGATTGTAATGGGTATTCTTGTTTGATGGACATGAGTGCTTTAATTTCTTCAAAGACTAAGGAAGGGTTATGGTATGAGTGTACCATTGGAGAGGTTACATCAAGATTTTCTTCAGTATGAAGGGTTGATTTAATCACTCTTGAAATCGAAGTGATGGGTATCAGGATCTAGAATTGTTAGGATAGTTACGTTAAAATGTGTTACATTAATCAAGGTGGATAATTAATGGGCTTGAACCATGGTGGTTGGTCAGGTTAAATCAACTTAGGGTTGAAACTTAGGAGTTTTGAGTTAGGCTAGGGATTTAGCCAGGTAGTGAAACTATACACTACCTTGTGTTTTGTTCAGATACAGTAGCTTGTTCTCTACTGAGCCAATTGACTCACCCCTATTTTGACCTAATTTCAATTGTTGTCGTCACGTGTTGTCATGTGGGGTTTCATTGTAGTGTGGAAGTTGCTAGGTGTCGTTTGGCAGGTAATGGTTACACGTCGATATTATTATGAATTTCCGTTGTATATGCCTACTTTGTGCATGTTTAGTTTGTACCATTCTCCTATTATTTTCTTCCATGTTAATAAATGGAACTTTGATAGCTCAACTTTGTTTTATGTAACCTGAATTAAATAAACTAGCATGCTTCTTGTTGCCACTCTCAGAACCCGACCTTTGTTTAGGGGCCTAGGTTTTGAGGTGTGATAGATTATGTAGGATGCAAGAGTGATAAGAAGTCTACCACTGAATTTTGCACTTATGTAGCTAGTAATCTTGTTACTTGGTGTTGCAAGAAGCAGAGCGTTGCCTCTTGCTCTAGTGCTGAATTTGAACATCATGCTATAGCATTAGCAGCTGAAAAGATGGTCTGGGTGAGGTTTGTTCTATAGGATTTACATGTTTAGATAAAGGCACCTATAAATATGAGATGTGACAATCGAACAAGTACTTATATTGCTAATAATCCAATATTTCATGTGTACAAAACATGTTGAAGTGAATTGTTACTACACATGAGATTTGATCCAGAGGAGTATTTCTATACATCTCCGATTGTTTCTGAAGACCTGATGACATTTTTACTGAACCCTTACCTCATTCCACTTTTGATACTTGTTGTGACAAGCTGAGCATGATTAACATTCATGCTCCAGCTTAAGGGGGAGTGTTGTAGGACTCTTCTTGTTATTTGTATTTTGTCTGATCTTGTACTACTATTTACCCACACTTCTTTGAGGTGTAGGGCTCTTTTGATGAAATAAAGCTGATAATTATGTCCCACTAGATGCTACATTCTTGAGTGGCAACCTCGTAACATGGAAGAGCAAGAAACAAACCGTAGTGTTCAGGTCTAGTGCAAAAGCTGAATACAGAACGGTGGCTCATACTAATCGTGAGGTTATGTAGTTAGTGAATTTCGTAAGAGATTTGGATTTACTACTACTCTAGTGCTGATGTTCATTGCCTTAAATCTAGTTTTTCATTAGTGCACTAAGCATATAGAGGTGGACTACCATTTTGTATGTGACATGGTCATTTCAGGACAGATTTGCACACCTACGACCGCATTCGAACAATAGTTGGCTAATATTTTCACCAAATCTCTACCTCGAAAGCAACATGAGTTTCTATATTACAAGCTTGGCATGATAGATATATATACTCTAATTTGAGGGAAAGTGTTAGAGCTATTGGATTTTTCATATGTAAGGGTGTGTGTGTTATTTTTTAGTATAAACAACTTATGATATAATTTACCTAAAATCATTCTCTATAAATAGTGGCCTAGAATTTCATTTATGAATAAGATGTTTCATTCTTCTCTTCCTTCAATAGAAACGAATAAGGAAACACAAACAAATAAATAAATTGTTAAACCTAACTATATATAGAAGAATTATCTACAGAGCTTAAGGCTCAAATAGCCTATTTTTTCTTTTCAAGAAAACTTAAGCCCATTATGAAATGCAATTATGTAAAAATTGTTGATGTATTTTATAACCGTTACAAACTAAATCTATTTTACAAAATGTGACTAATATATAAAGTTGATTTGTAATTTACAAAGTAATATTTTTATAACATTTTTATTAATATGACTACTAAGATCAATCCCATTTTCAATGAAATTTCATTTGCACCTTATCTAACCAATAAACTTTCAATCTGCATAGTTGATTTCTTGTTTGAGGCTTCACATGAGTTTAAATGAATTTGACTGAAATAAGTTATTTGAGATTTAAGCACAAGCACTTTTTGCAATTGATCAGGTGAACCAAAAACCTGTTAATAAATATGAACACACTCCCACTAGTGCTCAACAAATATAAAATTATATTGAGAAAGCAAATAAAATAAAGAAAGTTTACAGGTAATGAAAAGGATCAACATATTAGATGAGTGTTCCTGTACGCATACAAATCAAGTATATACCTACAGATTGCTTGGTGTAGTCCAAAGAGATGTAAGCATGGAGAATGACTCAATTTACAATATATATTATATATACATGTAAATATAAGCCATATGGAAGTTATACATTTCTCTCTTTTTTTCCTCGAGAACATATTAATGTCATAGATGTATGGAACGAAATGGATTGAAAGTGCTATCTACCAATGTGAGATTATATCCACCTGATGAGGGGTGTAAGCTTTCTTTTCAAAACTTCTCTATGTAGTATGTTCATCACGCCTGAGGCCCATTGTGCCTTGTTATCTGAGGATTAGTTGAATCATCTGTTTCCTTTGCCACTGTGATTTGACAAGAGAAAAAGCAAGATAAATTCCAGTCACAGCTGTCATAGTAACACAAATACAGATATGCAAAAAGATGAGAGTCAAAAGAAAGCATTGAGTTATATTTGATATGAAAAACAAATAGCACCTTCAGAATCTTAACTTAATAGGTGACCCAGTCAGAGAATTTTTTTTTCAAAAAAGTATGAGAATAAATTTTCTTGCTGAAATAAGGAAATCTCTTCAAAAGTTTGGCCATGCTAGTTACTTGGTCTTTATGTAATATCCAAAATTCCTACGGACACAAACATAAATGTAAAATTTTAATGAATTAGATGATAAACAAACCACTGGATAGAAGCATGGGATGAAAAAACAGGAAAAGAGTCGTTTAGGCACATTCAAGCTCTCACCTGTTGTTGCTCCCCTCCCATTGAAATCTTGAGGATCCCAACAGATTTGAGATCCCAAATCTCTCTCAAAACCAAAAAGCCTCCCTCAAGAAAATATATTTTCCCCCACCCTATCTAGACGTGTAAAACTTTGCATGAAGTTAGACATAAAAAGCAGGCACCATCTTCAAGGTTGAGGAATTTTGGATCTAGAATGCCATCACCAAGCAGATTAAATTAAGGATGGGACCCGATATCAACTTCAAGGATGTATGCTTCTCAAACTTTTTACATGTACATGTTGCCATTTTACGACCTTCAAGGTACTTGAGTGGCACTGAACCCTGCTAGATATCAGCAAGTGCCCGTCAATGGAAAAGGAGGGGGTTGCACGTAAGCCACTCTCAGGTTCTCTTGAGTGCCAGAAGAGAAAATGACCCCTACGAGTCAATATGAGATCCTGAGAGGATCCAATAAGAAATCCTTGAAAAGAGCAAAAAAGAGAAGAGAATTTAGATCGTCAGAAAAACCAGATAAGCCTTCTTCTTGTTGAGTGAGCCCATGTAGGCTCCTGTGGCTTGATATGGTATATATAAACAAACAAATAAAAATATGAAAATAAATGTCCATGAGGAGATGCGACCCTGTGGTTCACACATCTAAATGGGTGCCTTGAGAGAGAGATTATTAGTTTGGACAGAGATTTGGGATCTCACATCTGTTGAGATCCTCAAAATTCCAATGAGAGGAAAGCAAAAATAGAAACAGAGGGGAGTTTCCATATGCCTGAACAACTCCTTTCCTTTCCCTTTTTATCCAACCCCATGCTCCTATCCTTTATTTTGTTTATCACTGATCCACTAAAACTTACATTTATTAGGGCGTTAAGGATATTACACATTGGATCTATACTCAAATTAGCAACGGGAACTACTTCATAATATGCTGGACTAAGCCTTGATTGATCTCTGATAACTCCATAAGGAATGATATAACAATACAGAACCCCTATTGGCCGAGAAAGGAGGTGAAGAGAAGTGAAGGAAGAAGGAATGTACAAGAAGAGGGGAGCTCTTCATAAAGGAGGTAGAGATGAATCAAAATTATTTAGAAATGAGCCTTTGACCCCCTTTACATAGGGAGTGGAAGAAGTACAGTGAATGACTGAAATAGATTCCATCATCCAATCAACATCCAATGGATATAATGGTGATTCCTGTGCTTTCTTGTGGGCCAATGCAAAAGAGACATGTAGCAACTGAATGCTGCAGGTATAGCATCATCTAGCATATGCAAGGAGTAGGAACACCAAAGGGGAGAAGGCAAGTCTACCCAGGAAGCAGGCAAGGTTGACTGGGCAACCTTATGGGTTAGGCTAGGCAATTGGAAGGGTCAACGCAACAAGCTAGCCCAATAATGCAAAAGAGGTTGGGCTAATGAGGTAGACAAGTGGCTAGGGAAGCAAGTCCAATGAAGCCAGCCAATTGAATAGATCAGACTAGGAAAATAAGGCAGAGCCATGTAGGCAATGCCAGTTAGATGATTGAGTAGGACAAGCTCAGCAGCTTGAATGACCAAGCATGTGTGGGTGAGGTTGTTCAGAAGGGCAACACAAATCAATGTGCATCGCTGCTCTTCCAAAAAAGTTCCAAGTAGGAGTTTTGATCCTTGCTGTATGTTTATACTCTTGAAGATGACACAGGTGACTTGAAGAGTAGTTTCGCAACTTATGCATGACTGTTACTAAAACAAAAAAAAGAGTCAAATTTGAGAAATTTGGTGAGTTCTTCCGAGAAAATCAAAAAACAAAACACTTACATGCTAACACCTCACTTAAAAGGTGAGACAAATAATAAAATTGAGTGTTTATGCCACAAGGACTCAAGAACCTAGGCAAGCCCCTAAAGTAAAGTATGGGCAACTGGGATCTTCCATCATTCTTAGAGGGAGATGAAAGTCAAATTGCCAATCTTGACTTAAGAGCCCACCTGTGATAGGTTGAAGGAGTCTTATTGTGCCTATCCAGCAACGAGAACAAACCATGCAATCACACCTTGGGTTGGGAGGACCTACTTGTAGGAACAATTGCCAATTTCAATGATATAACCCGATGACAACAGACTCTTAGATAGTAGAGCAGAAATCAGTGGGATAAGTGTAGAGCTTTAGCGTGGATAGCACCCCGCATACTACGAGTTAGCTTCCTAGGAGGAGGGGTTGTGCCAACTGTGGAAAGAATCATTCCGGGCCGTGCCATGCTCCAAAGTTGTGCTTCAGGTGCTGGCAACCTGGGCATTAGGACTGTCCCATGAGGGGGCAAGTGACAGCCTTGACTGCGAGACTTCAGAGCAGAAGTGATGATTGGGTGGGAACCAATACATTGAACGCACGAGAAATTCAAATTGCTCCTTTTGTAAGCCAGCACAAGGGACTTGCTGCAGCCAAAGGAGGTGATAAGTATCCCTATGGCAGATGATGATGACCCAGACATTTGAGCCTAGTTGGTAGGCTCAGGAACGTTTTAGCAGCTAAAGGAAAGGAAAGCATGTCAAGCCTGTACTAGTCTTTTGGCGTACTGATTTTGATGTCAATTTCCTCTTTTTGTGTTCTTTTGTAACCCGAAGGAGGGTATCTGACATGTTGTGATGGTTATGGTTGTATGTAAATAACATTATGTTGCTCTTGTATTTGTGTCTTATTCCTTTGTCCTGTACTGGCATGGAAATGGGTTTGGGTTGCTGCTATAGCAATGTGTTGAGTTATTTATTCTCTATTTTTGTTATGTTTTTTTTGTGTGAGGGCATATTTATACTTTTACCCCTATGTGCCTCTCTATATAAAGGCACCTAGGGTATCTAATAAAATTGTGATGGGCATTGCAACCTAGCACGGTATCAGAGCAACGGTCTTAGATTGGTGGTTTGGTATCACACCAACCCTAGGCCTTCCTACCCTCATCGAAACCCTAATCCATCTCCCTCTCGATGCAGCCTCTCCACCGGAGCACCGCCGCCGTCAGGCCATCGGAGGTGGCCTCTTCTCTCTTCCAAGGCCCCCATCGGGGTCTTTTCTTTCTATCGCGTCGCCTTTAACAATTGGTAGAGCATCGGAGGCGATGTTGTGGGCTCTCTCTTCACCTGAGCGCCGCCGTTAGGGCCTGAGCGACCCCAGTGTCGCCCCCTAAGGCATCATAGCAGCTGAGTGAGGCTTCTCAGGGCCATCGCTGGTGCTTAGGAGGTCTCCTCGTCACCTGTTGACCGTTGCTGTGACCTTCTAGTAGCCTCCACTGGCAACGTTTCCCGCTGTAGCACCGCTACAGGGCCACCACAGCGCCACCTTGCCTCCCAAGCGCCGCTATGGGGTTGCCGCAGCACTATCTTAGCCCTCTAGACGTTGCCCTTAGTGCTGCAAGGTCCCCCCCTCTTGCTGCAGATTCATCTCATGGTCTAGACTAGTTTTGTCATATCTATGATGGGTCTTCGAGGAAGAATATGATTTGAAGTTGTTGTGCAACATCCTTGATTTAGTGTTTCCCACAAGTCGAGTGATATGGAAGACAAGAAGGATGCTTCTGACGACTCGGTAAGGAAGATCTCTACCCTAAGCACATCTTTTTGTATGCAGGGAACCACTATCAAGTTGGGTGGCTCCAACTTCCTTCTGTGGTCTACCTTTCTTTCTCGATTTGTGGGATTGCATCGGAAGAAATACATTTCTCACAGGTGTTGGATGAACTGGAGCGTTTCTCAGGGACATCAGGCTATGTCTGCCATTGGTTCTTCTATGGTCCAGATGTCTGGTACGACTGTTAATGCTGAAGGCGTTCGTAAGCCATCTTGGTTTGCAGACTCAGGCACATCCCCCTACATCACAGTTGTCTCTTCAACCATTGACTACTCCAGTACATGTTAGAGTAGCAGATGGTGCCTTGTCCCTTATGATAGGCTTGGGTGATATCTCTCTATCCTCTAGTTTGCCTCTTTGTGATGTTACGCATGCACCCAAATTTGCTTTGAATTAAATTGCAGAGTAGTGTTTCATGATCATTTTTTCTACTTGCAGGATCTCTTAACGATGAAGCAGATTGGTGGGGGACTTGAGCAGGATGGTCTATATTACCTTGATCTCCCACCAGAGCATCATTCCATGGTTGCTGCCTCTGCCTTACAGTGGCATCTTAGATTGGGACATCCTAGTGTTTCTATTCTTCGTCGCTAGTTTCCTGACATGCAGTTTGTTGACTCATTTTCTTGCGATACATGTCAACTTGGCAAGCATCATAGAGTTTTCTTCCTTAGTGGTTACAGTAGAACTGGGTCTACTTTCTCACTTGTTCATGTTGATTTATGGGGCCCATGTCGAGTCAGGAGTCTTACGGGTTTTCGATATTTTTTGGCTTTGGTAGATGATTATACCTGTGTCAATTGGGTTTTCATGATGGAGAAATTCGAAATCCCTACTTTGATTAAAAATTTCGTGCATGAAATAAAGACTTAGTTTTCTACTACTATTCGTATGTTTCAGACTGATAATGGACTTGAGTTTGTGAATTCTATTTTGACCTAATTTTTTTAGTCTCTTGGTATTATACATCGGACTTCTTATGTTCATACATCCCAACAGAATGGGGTGGTTGAGCACAAATTAAGGCACCTACCTGATGTTGCCTGCACTATGATGTTTCAAATGCATGTTCCTATCTCCTTCTTGGCTGATGCTGTGCTACCGGCTACTTCTGTGATTAATCGTGTGTCTTCTTTTGTTCCTGGTGGGAAAACCCTGTATTCTATTTTGTTTCCTAATCAGAAACTGTTTT
This sequence comes from Thalassia testudinum, assembly GCA_037157565.1. Classification (NCBI taxonomy): domain Eukaryota; kingdom Viridiplantae; phylum Streptophyta; class Magnoliopsida; order Alismatales; family Hydrocharitaceae; genus Thalassia; species Thalassia testudinum. Next base: position 4,288,478 of record JAZHRO010000007.1, read on the forward strand.
CTCTTTCTCCAAAAGTGTTTGGATGTGTATGTTTTGTTCATTTATTCAAGGTGGACAAGCTAGCTCCTAGATCTCCTAAGTGAATTTTTGTGGGTTACTCTAAAATTCAGAAGAGGTATAGATGTTATGATCCTCTTTCACAACGTTTTTATGTTAGTCAGGGTGTGACTTTTTTTGAGGATGACATATTATACTGCTGCAGGAAAGTCTCCCAGGGTCACACAGGATGTCACATTGCCTATGCCCAGTGCTATTCCTCTAGGTCCCTCTGAGCCTCCTGTATCTCATAATGTTCCTCCTATTGCTTATCCTAGACATCCTGAGGTGCCCACTATAGATACCTTCCCTCAACACTTTCAGTGTAGACCTCCTTTTATCACTCTCCAAGTAGAGGAACCGCTTTCTACTATTCCTGCTTAGTCCTCTGCTGATACTTCTGATTCAGATGGAGGTCTAGACCCTACACCTCCAGAGGTACCTGATGTGGATCTTCCTATTGCTCAGAAGAAGCCACAACGATCTTGTGCTAAATATTTTATTTTCCATTATATGTCACTTGATCGTTTACCTGCAGCAGGGAGGCTTTTATCTCTTACAGTTGACAGCAGAAATATTTCTAGGAATCATGTTGAGACTTCTAAGGACCCTACCTGGACCTTGGCCATGGAAGAGAAAATGATTGCTCTTCAGTCGAGGGGTACCTGGGAACTTGTTGATCTACCCTAGGGTGCTATTATTCTGGGGTATAGGTGGGTGTTTACCCTGAAATGTTGCCCAAATGGTACAATGGAAAGACATAAAGCACGGCTGGTTGCTCAAGGTTACACAAACCTTTGGAGTTGACTATTTTGAGACTTTTTTTCCAGTAGCAGACTTAACTCAGTGAGGATAGTTCTTTCTATGGCAGTCAACAGTGGATGGTTTGCTTCACAACTTGATATTAAAAATGCTTTCCTTTGTGGTGATTTAGAGGATGAGGTCTACATGCAACAACTCCTTGGTTTCGTGGTTGAGGGGGAGTGTCAGAAAGTCTGTAGATTGAAGAAGGCAATTTATGGCCTTAAGCAGAGCACTGGAGCTTGGTTTGAGAGATTCAGTAAAGCTGTGCAAGATTTGACTTTACTAGATCTACTGCAGATCATTCTGTTTCTACTATGCATAGAGCTGCTAGATCTGTTATTATTATTGTGTATGTAGATGATATACTACTACTCACTGGGAGTGATGAAACATGAATAGAGGCTACCAAAAATTTCTTATATTCTCAGTTTATTACTAAAGATTTAGGAATTATAATTTCTTTTAGGCATTGAGGTGCAGCATGTTGATAGAGGTCTTGTTTTATCACAGAGTAAATATGTTCTTGATATGCTAAAAGAGACAAAATTGGTTGAAATGACTTATTTCAATATAGAAAACCCTAGGCTCTCTTATATAGAGAGACCGGAGGATTAAAAGTATAAAAATGTCCTTGAGGGACTAAACACCCATAACTCGTACAATAAAAACATAAAAATAACAATATATGCTAACACTCCCTCTTAAGCTGGAACATAAATATCTATCATGCTCAACTTGGAGGCATATGAATCAAATAAAGATCTGGCTAAGGGCTTGGTGAAAATATCTGCAATCTGCTCCTCATATGTGACTGGAGTAATATATAGCAACTTCTTCTAAATAATGTCCCTAGTATAGTAACAATCAACCTCAACATGCATCGTCCTCTCGTGAAATGCTGGGTTGTTGGCAATGAAGGTGACTGCTATATTATCACATCGCATCTCCATGGGGCTAGAAAACTGTATCTGCAAGTCAATAAGGATCTGAACCACATCATCTCTGTAGTCATCTGAGCCATAGTCCTGTACTCAGACTCGGCACTGGATCTCGCAACCGTGTCATGTTTTTTGCTCCTCCATGTAATCAAATTCCCTGCTAAAGTGCAGAACACAGTAGTGGATTTGCGATTCACATGACATTTAACGTAGTGCATATCAGAGTAGTCAACCAAAGTCATAGAAGACCCCTTGAAGAAGAAGATACCCTTCCTAGGAGCCTTCTTGATGTATTTGAGCACCATCAATGCCGCATCCCAATGCTGACGTGTTAGCTTGGCCATGAACTGACTTAGTCTCTCCACTACAAAGGAGATATCTGGCCTCGTGATAGTTAGGTATGGCAGCTTGCCCACAAGCTGCTTGTATTGTTTGCTATCCACAACCTGTGCATCCTCATCATAGAGTGGCATCTTAGGATCCATAGGAATATTGGCCTCGGCCCCAAACACACCAACCTCTTGCAAGATGTCCAAAGCATACTTCCTTTGAGATAAAACCGCACCCTTTTTGCTGCGAGCAATCTCAATATCAAGAAAGTACCGTAGAGCCCCTAAGTCTTTCATGACAAACTGCTATGCTAGGATGCATTTAAAGTCAGCAACACCCTGCTCATCCCCTATGATAATTAAGTCATCAACATAAACAAGAAGTACCACTGTACCTCGTCCAGTCCTCCTGACAAAGAGAGAAAAATCAGCTGTCGATCTCTTGAATTCAGTTGCCTCTACAACCTGTGACAACTTCTGGAACTAGGCTCTAGGACTCTGCCGAAGGCCATAGATGGCCTTCCGTAATTGGCATACACACTCCCCCTGAGTCTCAAAGCTAGGTGGATGCTGCATGTAAACCTCCTCCTGGAGATCACCATAGAGAAAGGCATTCTTCACATCTAGTTGATGCAAGAGCCAATTTAATTGAACTGCCACTGCAACCAACACCCATACTGTGGGAAGTCTGGCAACTGGTGAGAAGGTGTCAAAGAAGTCCACGCCATAAGTTTGGGTGAACCCCTTTGCCACGAGATGTGCTTTGTACCTAGCAACACCGCCATCTGGGTTGAACTTCACAGTAAATATCCACCGACAGCCAACAAGTATAGCACCATTAGGAAGTGGAGTGAACTCCCAGGTCCCACGACCTCTAAGAGTGACTATCTCATCCTTCATGGCTGCCCGCCATTTTGGATCAAGCATGGCCTCATGATGAGTAGCTAGAATCTGCGTAGTAGCTAATGCCTGAGTGAATCCAGTAAATTTAGAAGCTAGGCTATTAGTAGCAAGTGCCTTAGCCGTGGGATAAGTGGTGCAAGTCCATGATCGCTTCTGAATAGCTATCAGAGGATCAAGATTATTACTTGCCACATCATCTATCCTGTCCCTGTGACGATCACATGGCAAACATATGTTAGTGTCTAAAGGACTCACCTAAGAAGCTGATGGTGAAAGTGAGGGTGGGGGTCCCTGATATGTAGTATGAGGGCGAATATGTCTTGAGTGATTCAGTCAGACGAGGGATGTGTAACATGAGGTGGTGGTGGTGGTATAGTAGGAACATGAATCTTAGGAAAACTCTTAAAGCGAATGGGGGTATATGGCATGGGCGCCATATCACCCTCAAAAGGCATCTCAGCTGCAGTCGTCGAAAAGAAATGTATTGCCTTATGAAATATAACATCCGCAAAAATATAGTACCGAGAAGTAAGCAAATCAAAATACCGATATCCTTTTTTTGTCCGGGTACACCCAAGAAAAACACACTTAACTGCTCTTAGTGCTAGTTTATCCCGACTCGATCATAATAAATGGACAAAGCAACAAAATCAAAAGTCCGAGGGGTGACGTGAAACAGGGGTCGACCAGGATACGTAACCTGCAAAGGAATCCGTTCATGTAATGCAGCATTAGGCATCTTATTAATAAAAAAACATGCACTCAAAACAACGTCACCCCAGTAAAGGGAGGGAACTGAATGGTGAATCAACAGAGTACGAGCAACATTAAGAACATGACGATGCTTCCTCTTAGCAACACCATTTTGCTGAGAGGTGTGTGGGCATGTGGTCCATGAATAATGCCATGACTAGAAAAGAAAGTACGCAAACGAGTAGTACAAAACTCCAAGGTATTATCAATCTGAAAACGTTTTACAAAATAAAAATGCTGAGTTTTTATTTCCTTAACAAAGTTTTCAATGATTTGTCTCAGACTTATTCTGTAAAAGAAACATCCAGGAAATACGGGAAAAATCATCTACTAACAGAAGATAATATCTATTCCCAAGTCGATCAGGAGTATAATTGAGATTCCACACACCCATATGAATCAAGTAAAAAATAACAATAAAAGAAACATAAGTAGAACTGGGAAAACTAGCCTTATGATGCTTACCCAACTAACAACCATCATAGGTGAGAATAGTAGTCGAGGGTATGTGCGGTAAAATCCGTCTGAGGCGGTCAATAGGCAGGTGACCAAGGTGAGGATGCCATTGAAGGAGAGATCCAGTGGAAGCAAGGCCCTAGGTAACAGAAGCAGCAACAATGGTCTAGCTCAGACGGTACACCCCCTTTCCTCACCCCTCCACATACCAGTGAGTTTGTCCTACAAGACACAAGAAGACGCATAAAAAATGGCTTTGCAGTTCAAATCCCTAGTAATATTGCTAACAGACAGTAAACTTAAGGGAAAATTAGGCACATAAAAGACATCTGCAAGTCTCAAGGTAGGAGATAGAGACATATCTCCCTTGTCAACTAGTGGCATGTCTCCGGTCAACCCCCTGCATAGTCCTGGCTGGTGTAACAAGGTCTAATTGAGAGAGTGTACTCCTGTTGCCACATATGCGTAGATGCACCAGAATAAATCAACCAATCACCAAAGGACAAGCATGAGGACATACTAGCCACAGGTGCCTGTGAGGAGGTAGCACTGGCTACAGTATTTGAAGACTGAGAGGATGAAGCCTGTGCCAACTGTACAATCTGCTGTCGCAGAGTCTCAATCTCTGTACTCAGGGAGCTCACATTAGAATTAGCAAGCACTCCATCTGTAATCTCAGCTGCTTGATTGGCCATAGGTGGCCCACCATGCTTCTACCAGCATGTAGCCTCTGGATAACCAAGTCTGCCATAGTAGGTACACGGTGTCTGAGTACATGTACTAGACGAGCGTCCACGTCTATGACCATGTGCAGGGGGAAGAGTACCCCTGCCACGTCTAGGGATCGCTACCAGTGTCAACGTCTAAGTACCAGTGTTTGGAGCTAGAGTACGGACTGCAACTCTATTGAGTCTACTATAAGCCTCCTCCAGGGTAGAAGCTTAGAAGCAGTGAGAATCTGATCTCTGACAGCTGTATACTCAGGTCCAAGACCTGCCAGAAAGAGAAAGACGGTCAACTGTCTCTGAAAATCCCTCTAGGAATCACCGGTACACCCTGGCAAATAAGAGTGATGCCTCTCCAGCATCCCCTTCAAGAGGGAGTAGTACTGTGGCAGAGTGTGTCCTTCCTGATGCAAGTAGAAAAGGTCGTAGAAGACCTGAAAGACCCGTGCAGAGTTTTTGGCATATGAGTAGGTCTCACCAAGGACTCCCACATCTTTGTGGTGTCGTAATACGTGATCTCATCCCTTATACGAGAAATAACTGTTTGCATAAGCCACGTAGAGACCATGGCATTGTCTCTGTCTTAGGTGGCATTGGCATCAGTCTTGCTCCTAGGCTCTGGATCTGTAAGGATGTGGCTCTTCCCATGACCCTTGATGGTCATGAGGAAAGTCTGAGACCAGTTGGTCTCGTCCAACTTGACGACATGACCAAAAAAATGGATTCTTCAGTACTCCGGTATCCAAAGAAGTGCCTGAATTCACCTCGGATTGATCATCTGAAGTCATCCTTACAATCTTGGAGCCGCAATCAGACTTCTATATTCAAGAGGTTATCAATCAGGTCTGAAATTCGAAAAATCAGGCTGGCATCTTCACGAACAAACCCCTTGGACAAGCTTTGGCCTAGCTTGGGCGTGGGAGACCACCTGAGAAGGCCCTACCGACGTTGGTGTAACCCTAGGCGACATTGGTGAGGCCTGAGGTGGCCCTCGGTGGAGCCCTAGGGGCCGCTGGCGTTGGTGGTAGAGCCCTAGGCAGTCTGTGGCATTGCTGGGAAGCTCAAGGTGGAGGTGGTGGCGCTACAATGATGGTAGGAGGTGCTCGAGGCAGAGGTGGTGGCGCTACAACGGTGGTAGGAGGTGCTGGCGATGTTGGCGGAGGTCAGGAGAGGTCCTCCTGAGGTAGCGTGCGTTAATGGAGGTCAGGTGATGGCCTCCCAAGGCAACACGATTGGTAGCGGCGGTCGATGGGGCTCGCCAGCAGTGGCGAGGGCCCAATCTGTTATTGGCAGAGGATGGTGGCTGCTAGTGGAGGCTCCTCCGAGTGCCTTCAATGAAGATTAGGGTTTTGGTGGACAAGGTATGGAGGCTTGTGAGGGTGGGATACCGGAGCATCGATCTAGGATCGCCGCTCTGATACCAAATTAGTTGAAATAACTTATTTCAATATAGAAAACCCTAGGCTCTCTTATATAGAGAGATCGGAGTGTTAAAAGTACATAAATGTCCTTGAGGGACTAAACACCGATAGCTTGTACGATAAAATATAAAAATAACAATATATGAAAACAGACAGGGATGTTGGGTTGCAAGCTTGCCAGCATTCCTATGGACCCTTCTTTGCCACTTACAGATTCTGAGAGTCCACTACTTGAAGATATCACCAGATATTGTGCTACAGTGGGAAAACTATTATATCCGACTGCCACGATACCGAACATTTGTTTTGCTATTGGGAGACTAAGCCAGTTTATACAATCTCTTAGAGAAGTACATTAGGATGGTGTATGTCAGATACTGAGATCTTAAGCAAGCTCCTAGTAAGGGGCTATCATTTATAAAGCATGGCCATCTGGATGTTTGGGGGTATTTAGATGTAGATTATGCAGGGGCACATGAGAACAGAAGATCTACTATTGGCTGGTGCACCTATATGGGTGGCAACTTAGTCACTTGGAGAAGAAGCAAAATGTTGTCTCAAGATCCAGTGTAGAATCAGAGTATAGGGCTATGACCCATATTACTTGTGAGATCCTATGAGTAAGATCTATTTTATGTGATTTGGGAGTGTCTGTTTCTGGTCCTACTCCCACGTATTGTGATAACAAGGCAGCTACATTTATTACCAATAATCTAACTTTTCACGAGAGAACAAAACATATAAAGGTTGATTGCCATTTTATCAGAGATGCCATTACTTCTGGCAAAATCACAACACCTTATATTGCTACTGAAGATCAGATTGTATATGCCTTCACTAAAGCACTCTTTAAGAAACGTTTAGAGTTGTTATGTACCAAGCTGAGCATGCTTGATGTTTATGTACCAAGATGAAGGGGAGTGTTAAGTTATTTATTCTCTATTTTTGTTTTTTGTTTTTTTGTCTAAGGGCATACTTGTACTTTGACCCCTTTGTGCCTCTCTATATAAAAGCACCTAAGGCATCTAATAAAATTTTGATAGGCATTTCAACCTAACACAATGTTTCGCTAAAGTTATTTGTAGCAATGTAGCCTGTTGAGCTTACACCTGATTGCATGGTACCTGATACCTTGGCTGATTTTAGAGATGAAATCCTTTTTAATGTGGGTAGGGTGTAAGGGCTTGGATTTCTAATATGCTTGATAAGCTAATTAAAAACCTTAACTTATTTGCCTAATGATAGATTAAGACTATTGGGATGCCTAATTATGAAAATTTTAACTTTAAGAATAAGTATCCCCTTGAAATCATTAACAAATGTTTAAGTAAAGAAAGATGAAGGGTTGCATGAAAGGAAACTAATTTTTGGCACTCTTTAAAAGGTCGATGTTGAGGTGGGAGGGCTTTCCTAAAATTTTTCTACCCCTTATTTATGGTTGAGGAGGAATTAAATAAAAAGAAAAAGGTTCATTTCTCCCTTTGCATACCCTTCCTACTAACTCGTCTCCTTTCCTCTCCCTTCCCCACCGATGCTCCCTTCGCCAACCACCACCACCACCGCCATCATCGGAGAGGCTGTTGTAGCTGCTGTGGTGGTTGTTGTATGCGTGAAGAAAAGAGGAAGCTTTATCTCCAAGGTAGGGAGTTCACCTCTTGATATCTTTCCTCTAGATTTTATGTGATTAGGAATGGTAGAGGGGAGGTTTTGGACGTGGGAATCATTCTTGGATGTGGTTTTAGGGTTGCATGTGGGCAAACCTTTTGCATGTCATTAATCTCAAGGGTTTTTGAGGGTCTCCTTGTTGCTTTAGGGTTTTAATGAATGGGAAGGGTGTTTCCTTGATTTTCCCTAGTTGCATGTGTTTAGTAAGTGCTTGTAGATGTGTGGATTAGGTTTTCGTTTTGTTGAAACAAAGTGCTGTGTTGAGGAATCGTGATGGCTGACTTGGTGTTCAAGACTGGGTGCTGGAGACACTTGGTATCTGTACTGGTACTGGTTGACTCAACATTGGCTAAAAGGGCCACAAGTCTAGAATTAAGGGTACCCGGTACTGGTGCTTAGTATCGGTACTGGATGGGTTCAGTTGACTAGTATCGGTACTAGATGGGTTCAGTTTGACCAAGACTGTGGGTGTCCAGTACAAGTACTTATACTTAGTACCGATACTGGCTGACCTTCATGGAAGGGTGCTATGGGTGCTTAGTACCGATACTAAAGCTCAGCATCGATACTAGCTGATCGTATTGAGACAATGTTGTGGGTGCCTAATACCGGCACTGAAGCTTAATATCAATACTCGCACACCAGAATAAGCTGGCGCCAAGACCTATTGTGTTTTTCTGGGATACACTCATACCTAGAAAGGCTATAGATGCTATGATCCCATTACCAGGAAACATTGTGTGAGTGCGGATGTCACATTCCATGAGGTAGTACCTTTCTTCGCTATAGCTGCACGATAGTTATCTTTTGAGTCACAGGACAACTCAACTCAGGTTACTGCTCCTATGCTAGTTCCACCTATACAATTTGGTGATTTTTCACCTATTCAGATTTCCCAAAAGTTTTTTGTTGAGCAAGAGCATGATAAGTTCAAAGAGCCATTAGTGGTTTATAAGAAGCCAGTGACATATAGGTCACGAATCACTACTACCCCCCTCTCCCTGCCTTAGTGCCATCATCCTCCTTACCTACACAGGTATGTGTTAATGCTACTAATGATTATGTGGCTTTTAATGTACCCATAGGTCCTTCTGATACTCTAGAAGATACTACTCCAGTGGCTCCAGTAGATGATAATGACCTTCCAATTGCAATCCGGAAGGCACCTTGTAGTTGTGCAAATTATCGAGTTGCTAGCACTTCTATGGGTGATGGCCTTAGTGCCAACTTTGCTGCATTTACTATAGCTATTTTAGCAACACCTATACCTAGTACCTATCAGGAGGCAATGCTTCAACTAGAATGGCTTAGTGCAATGAAGGAGATTACTACTCTTCACGATAGAGGCACATGGGAGTTTACACTTAGATCACCAGGTGCTTGTGTGGTTGGTTGCAGGTGGGTTTTTACCTTGAAATACAACCTGGATGGGTCTATTTCTAGGCATAAGGCTCATTTAGTGGCCAAAGAGTTCACTCAGACGTATGGGGTGGACTTCTTTGACACATTCTCACCAATTGCGAGGCTTATACTCCTTTCTGTGGCAACAAATAGAGGATGGGATCTACACTAGGGTTGATATGAAAAATGCCTTCTTATATGACGATCTGAAGGAGTACATGCAACAATCCCTTGGTTTTGAGGCTGAGGTAAAGTGTGTGTGCAAGGTAAAGAAGGCGATTTATGGGCTCAAGCACAGTCCCCATGCGTGGTTTCATAGGTTATTTGAAGCAGTGGAAAGCACAGGTTTAGAAAGATCTACATTTGATCATTCTTTATTCACCAGGAGAACTGATGGAGGTGTTGTTGCTCTTTTAGTTTATGTTGATGATCTTATCATTATTGGTGATGCGACTGTTGGAATTGTGCAGGTCAAGAAACAGTTGGCAACATAGTTTGTTATGAAAGGCTTGGGGTCCCTGCGATATTTCTTGGGAATTGAGGTGGCTAGAGAAAAGATGGAATAGTTGTCAGTCAAAGAAAATATGCACGTGATGTTCTTCGGGATACTGGGATGTTAGGAGCCAAGGTGGTTAACATTCCCATTGATCCTAAGGTGCATTTGTACGATGAGGATGCAAAACTTGTGGAAAGCAAGACTTACAGATAATTGGTTGGAAATTTGTTATATCTTACAATTACTTGACCTGATATTTCTCTTGCAGTTGGGAAGCTCGATTAGTTCATGGAGAAGCCCACTAAGCAGCATTGGAATGCTGCAATGCAGGTCCTTAGATATCTAAAGAAGGCACTAGGTCGTGGGTTGCTTTTCAGAAGGGTGTCCTATGATAGTGATAGGCTACTTAGATGTAGACTATGCAGGATGTTTGGCAGGTAGGAAGTCTACCATAGGGTTCTGTACATATGTGGTAGGTAATCTTATTACTTGAAGGAGCAAGAAACAAATGGTGGTGTTCAGATCTAGTGCAGAATCCGAATATCGTGTCATGGCACAAACTGCAGCTGATATGGTTTGGGTACAATCTATTCTATGACATCTGCATGTTCAGATAGAGGGATTGATGGGCATGAGATGCGACAATCTTGCTGCCATATATATAGCCAATAATCCCATGTTTCATGAGCGTGTGAAACATGTGGAGATAGATTGTCATTATACTAGAGATCTCATTCAGAAAGGAGTTATTCGCACTTCTTCAGTTGTGTCAGAGGACTAGACGACAGACATCTTCACAATGCCCTTGAGCAGAGCTGCATTTGATACTTGCTGTGACAAGATGAGCATGATAGATATCTATACTCCAGCTTGAAGGGGAGTATTACAGTATGGGCTTTAGTGTCATTTACTTTTTTTTATTGGAGTCAATATTTCTCCGCTTTATTCTTTGGGTCCTCTGTAATAATTTACCCACATTTCTCTCTATAAAAGAGATGTAGGGTTTCATTAGATGAGTTGAGAAACTTATTTCCTTTCACTATATATATATATATGGGACAACTCGTCTATGGTAAATGAGCACCGATTGTGATCCACTGGATGAAGATCATATGAACGTAAATACTACCGCTTATATTAATGAATGTGGTTTTGCAAACAGTTGACCGTTGAAAATTTCCCTAAAATAACAGGTGCGATCAGACATTATGAGAATTAGTTGGTAATATAAAAGAAAATTTTGTATTACAAAAAATAATAATTAACGAACTAAAATGTACTACCCATATAGTTGTAATATAAATAATAACTCAGAACTGCTTGTAATATAAACTTATATTATAAGTGCAAAAGTTTGTAATATAAGTAAGAATTGGGTGTAACATATGTGAAAACTTATATTACAAAGCGAGAAACCAACTTTTAATACATGCTTTCTACAAATTTTTACTGTACATGTAGTACAAAAGTTTGTATTACTAGTAAAAAACTAACTTATAACGCATATAATGAACTTCTATTATAAGTATTTGTTATAAAAGAGGTGCAATAACTTATATTACAAGTGCAAATATACATGTATGCATGCGATAAACTTGTATCATAATTATTTATTGTAATGGAAGTACAAAACTTGTATTACAAGTGAAAAACAAATTTATAATATAAGTGGAATATTGTAATACAAATTCGTAAAGAGTTGTAATACATCCGAAATATTATTTTATTGCTTCATTGAATGATGAGAATAAGTTAGAAGAAACGAATGACTTAATCTTTATTCCAAAACCTTACCTCTCTTTATATAGAGAAAAGGTGGAACAAATTACAACACAACTCTAAGAACAAATAAAAACTACAAACACACCTTTACATAGAAATAAAAACATAATAGATCGAAGGAGTATATTACTTCTCCTCAAGATGGAGCATAGATGTCAATCATGCTCAGCTTAAAATAGCAGATATCAAAACTAGATCTGATGAGAGACTTGGTAAATATATCTGTTGTTTGTAGGGGTGTAAATGAGCCAAACTCGAGCGAACTTACCTTGTTTAGGTTCAGTTCATTTATCTAAACAAGCCTAAATCTTTGTTTAGGTTCGGTTCATTTATTTTGCGAATCGAACCCGAATTAAACTCGAGCGAATCTACCTTATTTAGGTTCAGTTCGTTTAAGGTTCATTTAAGAATTTCACTACCAATTATACGAAATGAACTCTAAGATAAAAGCTATTAACTAATTTGCAAGTGTTACATTCCACTAATAATTATATGAAATGAGAGATCATAACTCTTAATTAAAGAACAACAGTAACAGACTTTCCTTTCTCGAACTGTTATAGAGGAGGAGGGGGGTTTCTAGAGGAGGAGCTAGTGGCAGCGATTGGAGAATGTTGTGGAGAAGGGGGTCACCGAGAGATAGGGGTGTAAATGAATCAAACTTGTGCGAACCTACGTAGGTTCGATTTGGTTTGATAACACAGTTTTTCAAAGTTTGGGTTCAATAAGAAAAAATAAGAGTGAAGTTTAGTTCGATTCGTTTTTGTTATCAAAGGTTCAGTTCGTTTGTTTATGGTTCGTTTAAGTGTGAAGTTTGAAATGTTGTTAATTTAGGTTTGATTTGTTTAGAGTTCATTTTAAGGGTTTGTTTAAAGGTTTGTTTATGATTCCTTTAAAGTATAATATTTTGTTATAAATGCAAACATAATAAATCATAATTAAAAAAAATACATGGAGTAGAAAATTTAAAAATATATAAATTATATCATAAGCATTTCATGGCATGTTTCTCAAAAGAAAAAATATAAACAAAAAATACCTGTATAGTCTATAAAATATATCAGGGAGGTGTCTCTTGAGTTGCCTTGCCATTGCATGTTCCAATCTTGGGAGGTGAAGTCTACTTTGGGGATGATAATGTGACAGTACAAAGAGGAGTGGTAATTGGTTGTGGCCCTTGTAGGTCCAAATTTAATATATATATATATCTCAAACTTTTAACGAATCAAACCTAAACGAACCTACTTTGTTCAGGTTCGATTCGTTTAACTAAATGAGTCTAAAATTAAGTTTAGGATTGGTTCGTTTATTTACGAGCCAAATCTAAACCAAACTTTTGACAAATCGAATTTAAACGAATATCGAACTTGAAATTTTTTTGATAACCCTAGTTGTCTGGTCAACAGTAGAGACTGGAGTTGTGTAGAGTAGCCCTTTCTGAATAATTTCTCTAGTGTAATGGCAATCAACTTTCATATGCTTTATGCGTTCATGAAACATGGGATTATTAGCTATATAAGTAGTTGCCTTGTTATCGTATCGCATCGCATCTCCATAGGTCCATCAATCTCACTATGTAAGTCAGGAGAGATCGTATCCACATCATATCAGCAGTAGTTTAGGCCATTGCCTTGTACTCTAACTTTGCATTAGACTTGGAAACTGCTACTTGCTTCTTGCTCTTCCAGGTTACAAGATTGCCAGTTACATAACTACAAAATCCTATAGAGGATTTCCAATCCAAATGGCATCTAACATAATCTGCATTTGAATAGCCCACCACTATCATGAAAGTCCCTCTAGCGAATCGAAAACCATGCCTATAAGCCTTCTAGAGATATCTAAGGACCATCATTGCAACATCCCAGTGTTGTCAAATGGGCTTAGCCATAAACTGACTCAACCTGCCTACTGCAAAGGAAATGCCTGGTTTGATGATAGTAAGATACAATAGCTTCCCAATTAGCTATCTTTACTACCTTTTATCAATAACATCTACCTCAAGATCATACATGTGCCTTAGGGTTCATGGGTATATTCGCTGGCTTGGCCCCCAGCATATCAACCTCCTACAGGTTGTAGGGCATCAAAAGCACACTTTCCCTGGGACAGAACAATACCACTTTTGTTGCGAGCTACCTCTCCCAAAAAAATCTCAATGGACCCAAGTCCATCACAAACTAATCAGCTAAGCATCTTTTGATGTCAGCTATTCCCTCAGAATCATCTCTTATGACAATCAAGTCATCCACATAGACTAGAAGAACAGTAACACCCCTCCCTGTCTTTCTGACAAACAAGGAATGATCTGCAGATGACCTCTGAAAGCCAATAGACTCCATTACCTAAGATAATTTCTGGAACCAAGTACATGGACTCTGCTTAAGGCCATAAATGACCTTATGTAGTTTGCATACACTCTCTCCTTGAACCTCATAACTTGGAGGTTGCTGTATATACACCTCCTTAAGATCCCCATAAAGAAAAACATTTTTAACATCTAGGTGTAGCTTCCAATCTCTATGAATTGCAACTACCATAAGAATGCTCATCGAAGACAGGCGAGCAATGGAAGAGTGTATCAAAAAAGTCTACTCTATAGGTCTGAGTAAACCATTTTGCCACAAGCTTGACCTTATATCTTGCAATCGACCCATCTAGATTATCCTTGAGTACAAAGACTCAACGACAACCAACATCAGTAGTTCCCTTTGGTAGTGATGTCAACTCCTATGTACCTCTACTCTGAAGAGCGGCCATCTCCTCCATAGCCTGTTACCACTTTGGATTAAGCATGGCCTCACGATTTGTTGTAGGAATATGAGTGGCTACTAGAGTACAATAGAAATTGGTAAATTCTATCCCCAGACCATCTATCACAAGACTGCCTGTAACTGGATATCTGGCACAACTTCATAGAACCTTCTGAAAAGCTATCAGATGATCAAGATCATCCTCCTCAACTGAATTAGTAGGAGATCCAATTGCATCGCTAAGCACATAATTGTCAGTGTCTAAAGGTGCAATGCTCACCTGTCTTGGGGAGGATGGAGGAGGCAGGGGCCTGCAATGTAGCATGAGGCCTTTTATAAGTACAAATGGGCTCAACATATTTCTGTGTCTCAGTGGACATCATGGTGGGCGTCTGAATATCTGGAATAGCTCCAAAGGGTACAAGAGGTATAAGCATAAGAGTAGCATCAACGGTAGGAGGTAATTCACAACCAGACATGGAAAACTACAGAATTGCCTCATGAAATGTAACATCAACGGACACAAAATGACAAGATGCAATAGGATCAAAACATTGATATCCCTTTTGTGTTTGAGAATAACTCAAGAAAACACACTTACGCTGGTCTGGGTTCTAGTTTATCTCGTCCAGGACCAAGAAGATGCACAAGGCAACACAACCAAATACCTGAGGCAAAACATGAAACAATTGTCTATTTAGATGCAAAACTTGCCATGAGATCAAAAGCAGAATTTGGCATCCTATTAATTAGAAAATACACGATTAACATTGCATCCTCCCAATACAATGAAGGTACAAAGTGATGAATCAACAAAGTACGGGCAACATCAAGCAAACGCCTATGCTTCCTTTCAACCATACCGTTCTACTGAGAGGTATGAGCATAGGTAGTCTAGTGTATAATGCCATTGGATTTATAGAAGGATTTTAAACTAGTAGAAAATTCCAATGCATTTTTAGAATGAAACATTTTAATAGCAATAGAAAATCGATCTTTATTTTAATGACAATTCTCAATGATATTTCCAACCTCAGACTTATTCTTTATAAGGAAAACCCAAGAAACGTTAGAGAAATCAACCATCACCAAAAAATAACAATGGCCTAAGTAGTCAGGAATCCGGCTAGGACCTCATACATCGATATGAATAAGCTAAAAAACAGAACTACACCCAATACAACTAGAAGCAGGAAAATTGGCACGGTGATACTTACCAAGTTGATAAACATCACAAATAATAGTAGTAATGGAAGGAATATGGGGAATAATGCGTTTAAGTCTCTCCAAGGGTAGATGGCCAAAGTGAAGATGCCACTGGGATGGAGATCTAGAAGCACCCTCCCTATGACCAACATCAACGGTAGTAATAGGTGCACGACTCAGATAGTATACTCCCCCTTCACGTTCTCCACTAATTGTCCTCTCCATAAGCTTGTCTTGGAAGACACATGATTGTGCATCAAATATAGCTCGATAATTTAATTCTTTGTTAATGCTGCTCACAAAAAATAATCTGAGAGGAAAATTTGATACATAAAGAACATTAGACAATCTCCAGGTACATGATAGGGGAACATCACCCTTTTCAACCACAGGTGAATGTCAACCATCGGCAATTTGTACAGTTCTCCTTGGTGCAACAAGACTCATGCCAAGAAAAGAGTCATGATCACATAAATGTATCAAGGCTCTAGAGTCAACTAACCATTCACTAGATCTCATTGGAAAAGAGGAGCAAACCAAGTCAATACCTGAGGAGGAAGAGAAAAACGTTGCAATATCTGTAGGCTGAGAAGTAGAAGCATGGGCTAGTTGGGTGAACTGCTAAAGAAGATCGTCAAATTTGACACTGGAGACCACCTTTGCAGATGTATCTGAAGTATCTATCACCTGATTAGCAATGGCAGGCTTGCCATGCTTCTGCCAGCAAGTAGCCTTAATGTGCCCTACTCGACCAGGGTAGGTGCCAGGAGTACAGTTACCACCCCCAAATACACATCCATGACCATGACCATGTGCAGAAGGTGCACCTCTACCACATCCAGGGGTCGTAGCTAAAGCAGAGGTTTGACCCGCAGTATCAGCCACTAGAGTCTGAATAGATATCCGACTGAGATTACTATAGGTCTCTTCTAATGATGGGATCTCTGGTAAGTTGAAGAAGACAAACTTCCTTAGGTTGCCAAGAAGTCCCTACACCTCTATATTGGTGTGAGAAAAGTACATCATAGACCCACTAAACAAAATAAAATAACACAGCACCCCTTACAGACATAAATATAACTCAACACTACCCCTTAAGGTGGAGCATATATATCCATCATGCTCGCTTGTTTCTACACTTTTCAAACTGGGGACGTGGCAACGGCTTGGTAAACATGTCAGCAGTCTGGTCTGAGGAGACAAGACAAGTAGTACGAAGCAGACCCTATTGAATCAAACTCCTGGTGTAATGACAATCTACTTCCACATGTTTTGTTTTCTCATGGAACATAGGATTGTTTGCAATGTAGGTAGTAGCCCAGTTGTCACAATGCATCTCCATAGGTTCCTGAACATTAACATGAAGATCTCGTAACAGAGATCTGATCAATATCATCTCAGCAGTAGTATGTGTCATGGCCCTATACTCAGACTCAGCACTAGAGCATGAAACAACACTTTATTTCTTGCTCCTCCAGGTTACCAAGTTCCCAGCAACAAAGGTACAGAAACCAGTAGTAGACCGCCTATCCCCGACATCACCTGCATAATCTGCCTTTGAGTATGCAACGGCCATAGGTGCCTTTCTCTGAAAAAGAATGCCTCTACCTGGACATCCCTTGATGT
The DNA here is from genome assembly GCA_037157565.1 of Thalassia testudinum. Lineage (NCBI taxonomy): Eukaryota > Viridiplantae > Streptophyta > Magnoliopsida > Alismatales > Hydrocharitaceae > Thalassia > Thalassia testudinum. The sequence continues at coordinate 4,305,772 of JAZHRO010000007.1, forward strand.
ACCTCAACACCTATATCACAGCCTGCCAATGAACCTCAGTGGGCTTATCTAAGAACTAACTCAGCTTCCCCACTACAAGACTAATATTTGGCTTAGTGATAGTCAGATATAACAGCTTTCTCCACCAGCTGTTGATATGCCTTCTTGTCTTTTAGCTTCACATTATCCTCAAACAGATGAATTTTATGATCCATAGGAATATTTGCATCTTTGGATCCTAGCATGCCTGTCTTCTGAAGAATATCAATGGCATATTTCCTCTGCGACATAATTATCTCTTGCTTACTTGTAGCAAACTCAATGCCTAAAAAATATCTCAGCTTCCCAAGATCTTTCATGACAAACTGGTGTGCCACGTATTTCTTCATTTGAGATACACCCTCTGCATCATCACCTGTAAGAATAAGATCATCCACATACACAAGTAAAGCCACTGTACCCTTACTGGTCTTCCTCACAAATAGTGAATGATCCGATGATCTCTGCATCCCAATAACAGACAATGCCTCAGACAGGCGCTGGAACTAGGCTCGGGAGCTCTGCTTAAGACCATAAATGGCCTTACGAAGCTTGCATATACACTCCCCCTAAATCTCAAAGCCAGGTGGCTGCTGCATATATATCTCTCTTCCAAGTCTCCGTACAGAAATGCATTTTTAATATCCAATTGATGTAACTGCCATCCATAATGAGCTGCAACAGATATAAGAATTCGAACAATAGAGAGTCGTGCAATAGGGGAGAACGTGTCAAAGAAATCCACCCCATATGTCTGGGTAAATCCTTTAGCCACTAAGTGGGCCTTATATCTTGAAATAGACCCATCTGGCTCTAATAAGATGCGCGCTAGGCGGTAAAGGTGACAGCTCCCAAGTACCATTAGTAGTAAGTGCAGACATCTCCTCTATAGCTGCCTTCTAATGTGGATGTAGTAGAGCCTGCTGGTACGAGGTAGGTAACTCAGCACTAGATACAATAGCTGTGAATGCATGAAACTCAGAACTTAGAGAATCATTAGTAATACCACTCTTAGCAACACGATACTGGGCATAAGATCGCGGAGCCTTCCTAATAGCAATAGTAATATCTTCATCAGTACTGATGGAATTAGGACCTGGAGAACTATCCTCAGGTGGCAGACTCCCACCTGCTACATTTGCTGACACTGTGCCTGAAACAATCTCCTGAGTAGGAACCACCTCTAGGTTATCAACATTAACCTGAGGAGTCTGTGGAATAGATGGAGGGGGCTTTGCCCTATACACAACTGGCAACTGATAGGTGTGACCCTTGAAGGTCCCTTCATCCGCTGATGCTGGTTTGAATGTGCTGGTAGGTGACTCATCAACCTGAGAAGGGCCACTAGTATCTGTAAATATACCAAAAGGTATATGAGCAACTGGTACAAGTGCACTCTCCGGCACACTTTGCACCTGCCTGGCAGCAATAGAAAAATAAGGTACTGCTTCATGAAACGTGACATCTGCATTGATATAATGCTTCTGATGTAGGGGATCAAAACATCGATACCCCTTTTGAGTACGAGAATAGCCAAGAAACATACACTTGACTGCTCTAGATGCTAATTTATCATGCCCAAGTCTAAGGAGATGTACAAAAGTCACGTACCCAAATGTCTTGGGTGGAAGATCAAATAACTCATCATTTGGATAAAGCACCTGCCATGGTATTTACTCGTGAATCACTGAGGAGGGCAATCTATTAATAAGGTAGCAAGAAGTGAGAACTGCATCTCCTAAATAGTTCTGTGGCACACTGTTATGGATAAGAACTCTGGCCATATCAAGGATATGTCTGTGCTTCCTCTCTGCGACTCCATTTTGCTGAGAAGTGTGAGGACATGAGGTCTGATGAATTATACCATGTATGCCATAGAATTCTGCCAATCGATGAGTGCAAAAATCCAATGCATTATCAGATCTGAGAGTCTTGATGCAAACATCAAACTAATTTTTTATCAACACAAACTTCTCAATCAGTGGACCTACTTCAGATTTATTTTTTATAAGAAATAGCCAGGACAATATGGAAAAATCATCAACCACAATCAAATAGTACCGATGTCTTGCTTTATCAGGAGTCCTACTGAGGCCCCAAACATCAGGATGCACTATCTGAAAACATGACGTTGAACGTGGTCTTGTAGCAGCTGGAAAGGAAGATCTATGGTGCTTCCTAAGTTAACATGCATCGCAAGAAAGTTGCATAGTTGGGGACACATGAGGAATAAGCTTGCCTAACTTTTCCAAAGAAGGATGGCCTAGCCGTCTATGCCACTGTAGAGCACTCCCAGATGTGGTACTAACCCGACATGCAGCAGCCACAGGACCCCGCTGAAGTTGGTAAACTCCTTCATATCCACTACCAATAATCTTCCCTATTATTCTATCTTGGAAAATACATCCATGCTCATCAAAGATGACCCGACAATTCATCTACTTAATGATCTCACTGATAGAGAGCAAGTTCATGGATAAATCTGGAACAAATTGAACATGATTAAGCTGCATAGAAGGGATAACATTAATTTTCCCTTGACCACTAATAGGAGCAAGTTACCCATCAGCAACCTGTACTGTACGACTCGAGAGACAAGTTGAATTTGTCCAAAGCACTGCAGATTCCCGGATAAATGATTGCAAGCACCTAAATCAATCAACCACGTCACACCAGTGGTTTGAGTATAACCTATGCCAGTTCCTAGTGCAATCTCTGACTGAGACATTGCCATGTTTACTGAACCACACTGCCACAAATAAAGTTCAACGTGCCACAAAGAAGGGTACACACCCCAACAAATATACCAACCAGGGAACACACCCTAAAAAACTCCGCTCACACGCGGTCAATACACAAGGGGGACTACACACCCTAAAAACATGCATCAAAGGAGAATACACACCCCAAACTAATAGATAAAATCTGAGAATACCATCACATCATCTTTCCGGAAGATCCTTGGCTTTAATACTCCATCAATTACGATCCAAAGATCTTCCAATCAGACACAAGGCAGAGATGTGCCCTCTCTCTGTTGCCAAACACCAACAGCAGGAGAGAGCACAAAAAATCAACGGCTAGGCCTGGGCGGTGGTGGCAGGTGGCTTAGGTGGTGGCCTGCAGTAGCTCTTCCCGATGCTGTGACCTCCTGCTACTAGCGGTGGCGGTGGCCCTGTGCTGCTGCTGCTGCTGTTGGCGGTGGCGTGGCCCGATGCTGCTGCTGGCGGCGGCAGTGGCCTGTTATGGCCTACTGTTGCAGCAGAGAGTGGCAGCAATCGGTGCTACTGTTGCTGCAGCGGTGGTCCAGCGTCGGTGTGGCCGTCGGTGGTGGCGGCGATAGCTCCGGTGAGAAGGCTTAAGGTAGGGTTGGGGTTTTGTTTTTGGTGGAGTCCTCACCCTTGGCTTTGATACCAAGTTGAAGAAAACAAACATCCTTAGGTTGTCAAGAAGTCCCCTACACCTCTATATTGGTGTAGGAAAAGTACATCATAGACTCACTAAACAAAATAAAGTAACACAATACCCCTTACAAACATAAATATAACTCAACATGGTAAAGTCAAGATCTACTCCTTAGCAGTTGTGAATTCATGGTTAAGACTTGAGAGAAACAGTGAGACCGCTAAGCCTTTGAAATCAAGCCAAGATGTGCAGGTACAACTAGGCCTATAAGAGTTCTCTCTAAGAGGACCCTTCACAATGGAGTAATATTGCACCAATGAATGTCCCTCCTGATGAAGATGGAAGAGTTCAGGATAGACTTGGAACACTCTAGACGTATCCTTCTCACAAAAATACGTCTCACAAACAGAATACTACATCTGCTTGGTTGTGCTGTAGTACATAATCTCATCACCAATTCTGGGGATAATGCAATTCATCATCTAAGTACATATCATTGCGTTATCTCTATCCCAATTGGCATTTATACTTGTCTTCTGTGTGAGTTCTAGGCTACTCAGAATGTGCTCCTTCCCACAACCTCTGACGGTCATCAAAAAAGTTTGGGACCACCGAAGATAATTGGTCTCATCAAGCTTAATCATAGGACCAAAAAACAAACTTTTGTAAGTCCTAGTGTCCATTGTGTAGTCCGAAGTGACATCGGACAAACTTGAAGAAGCCATCTCTCTCTTGCCCACGAACCCGCACCACTTGAGAACTCTTCAAATCACCAACTCAAGCAATGAACATCTGATTTGTGATCTGAAACCAAAAAGTTCAGACTAACCAAGATGTAGGTGCACCCTGTACAAACAAGATTTGTCCCTACAAGAACCTCTTCTCCCTAGATGTTGGACAAGCATGAGGGCGAAAGAGCACCCCTACCAAGGCAAAAACTCCTCAAATCCAATCTGAAAAATCACATTTGAGGAGAACGAGGGCCAACAAGATGATCGATGGGTAGATCCACCACCAGCAAGTTTGTCAATGGCTTGATCTACCACCAGCGACGATGCTGGTGCTTTTGAACAGCCACCGGTGGCGACGCTAGTGGCTTGGATCTGTTGGGTGGCGGCACCGATGACTGACAGAGGTTGACTGGGGCAGTGCTGATAGGTTTGCACCACCAGCAGTGATGCTGGTGGTGCCTGGGGCACTGATGAGGGAGTTAGTCGGTGAGAGGAGGGAGATCGGTGGAGAGGTTCAGAGGCTTATTTAGGTAAGATATCAAGAGCTCTATTTTAGAACTTCCACTCCGATACCAAGTTAGGAGAAATGAATGACTTAGTCTTATTTCAAAACAACTTAGTCTTATTCCAAAACCCTACCTCTCTTCATATAGAGAGGTGGGACAAATTACAACACAACTCTAAGAAGAAATAAAAACTACAAACATGCCCTTACATAGAATAAAAACATAATGGACCAAAGGGATACAACAGAATATTCCATAAACATATTATCCATAAATAACCTAACAAATTTGAATGGATAATTCCATAAATATAGGTGGTTTTGAGCACATAGTCCAAAACCGCTACCTATTGAAGGCATTGATTTCATCAACCAAGAATGTGATCCAACGACCATAAGGGTAGGCTTAATGAGTACTTATGAGCACAATGCTCAATGGATACATTTCCTATATATATATATGCAAATTATTTAGCCAATATTTCAGGAGATTGAAAGTTTGTATATGCAAAGACATGAATAAGACATTGCCAGAAGAATGGAATGATAAAATCAAGAAAGAACACTTGAAGAACTGAGGATGAAGACTTCTAAAGTGCTATTTAATGATTTATGTACTTTGTGGGTTTTTTTGTTAGAATGTACAAGGAACCTTTTAAAGCTAAAAATACGCTTTTAAAACGTTACTTTTAGCTCGTTGGATAACATAGGAGTGAAGCAATGATCAACCAAATACTCTTTTGATTGACTAATTTGCATGAGCATAAGCAACTCATTCACATACAAATTGATTGACCAAAATAAGGAGTTGATCGATCAAAATGTTGATTGATCGGCCAAAACTAAAATTGCTCGACCCAAAATGTGACTATCTTCAAAGAATGTAAATGCAAGATTTTTTATCGATGAAAACACATTTTACAGACCAAAAACCTATATTAATTGATCGAAAATACCTTTGATCGACTAATACGCATATAAAGTAAACTTGCAAACTTTACACATATTGATCAACCAGTCATAATATTGATCAACCAATGATATTGTTCACTCAACCAAAATAATTTGTGATCTATCGATATTTCCAAATTATTTTTGGAAAGAATTTTCACATTACCAGTAATTTTAATTGACCAAAAATAAATTTGATCGACCTAATCAAATTTAATCTCATCATTAACTCATTGGATTTGATTAATAATTATCCTAAAATGTCTTTTGAGGAATCTCTATAAATAAACTCGACCCCATTCCGTTAAAACTAGAATAAGAAAATCATTCTCTCTAACACTCAAATAGATTTAAGCTCTACAAAAATAAGAGAAACCTCTCATCGTGCTTACTATGCTTTCATGCTCCATTTTTTTCATGTACAAATGTGCTCAACCTTTGTAGCAAGCTTCTAAACTTTGATTTTCATATTAATATTTTACATATCCATAGGCTTGTAATTTTTCTATTTATATTTTCTTTCGTATTTTAGGTAAGATGACTGTTAATCATCTCGATATTGAGTTAGGCTAAGGTGATCCGCAGTTCACCTTGGCGGTTTTGTAAGGGTTAAGACAACTCGTTAATTGTCTTGATTAGTGTATTTGATTAGTGTTGACTGATCGAAGAAAATCTTAAGCTAGGAGGGTTAGGTAGTGATTTTTAGTCAAAAGGATTTTCTACTATAAATCTATGTATCACATGGAATTGATTTTCTTTTCCATTATAAAGCTTGTACTGTAAGACAAGCTCATAGGGAGGATGATTGATGGAGAACAAGAAGAAAGGGGGTGTACCGCCTAAGTTAGACTTTTGTTGCTGCTACATGTTATGGGGGAGCTTCCTTAGCCAATGGATCTCCCTTTCAATGGGATCTCTGCCTTTAACATCTTCCTTTAGACCAGTTTCGACGCATTATGCCTAATATTTCACTAACCATCACCATCACCTGCGATGCTTACCAACTTGGCAAGCATCATCATGCTAGTTTTTCGACTTCTTAGAGTACTGGGTCTATTGCTTTATTCCAGTTGCTGCATATGGATGTGTGGGGCCTTATCTGTGTTCCAGATAAGCTGGGTAATCGTTATTTCCTTATTCTAGTTGATGAATTTTCTAGAGTGTCATATTTCTTATGAAGAATAAATCTGATATTGGTTCTAGTATAGAACATTTTTTGCTAGAAATAAGACTTACTTTTCTACCATCATTAAAATTACGTGCTCTGATAATGCTTTAGAGTTTTGTATTCATCACTTGAGTTCCTTTTATAAATCCCATGGGATCATACATTAGACAACTTGTGCTCACTCCTCTCAGCAAAATGGTATAGCTGAGAGAAAGCATCTTCATCTTTTGGATGTTGTATGCACTCTTTTGATACGTCATTTTGTGCCTTCACTTTATTGGGGAGACGTTTTGACTGCATTTTTCTTGATTAACAGGATGCCAAGCTCTGTTATCCATGGTAGATTCCTTAGCAACTGTTGTACCCTGATAAAGAGTTGTTTCATGTCACTCCTTGAGTTTTTGAGTGTGTGGACTTTGTATGACTTTACTCTTGGTAGGGATAAACTAGCACCGCGGGTGGTGAAGTGTATTTTCTAGTATACTCTCGGACTCAGAAAGGGTATCATTGCTTTGATCCTATTTCTACAAGCCACTTTGTTACAACAAATGTTACCTTTCATTAGCCTATTCCTTATTTTTCTACTTCAGGCTGTGAGCTTTCCCCTGAGATTACTGTGGCCCCTTTGCCTGTTCCACTTGTGTCACTTGAGGAGATGTCTATTATTGAGTCTTTGTCCACTACTACTACACCACAAAGATACAGTGAGCCTATTGCCATATATAAGCGTCCTCATGCTACCCCCCTCTCACCACAATTGTCCTTTCTTGCGCAGGTAAGCATTGATAGTTTCTCTGCTGATGATTCTGTGCTTAGTGGTGATCCTACAGATCTAGCAATTCCAACATCTACTTTAAGGCCACTACAGGAGGCCTTTCTAGAGGATCTTGAACTTCCGATTGCTATTCAGAAGGCCCCTCCATAGTTCTGCTAGATATTATGTTACCGGTAATCTATTTACGAAAGAATTGGGGTCTGCTTTTTGGAGTTTCTACCACGCTCTTGCTGCTACTCATCTTCCAACCACTTATTAGCAAGCCATGCTTGCTCCAAAGTGGTGCTAGGTCATGGACGATGAGATGGCTGCTTTGCGATCTCGTGGTACCTAGGAGCTTACTACACTACCAGAGGGAGCCACTGTCGGGGTGCCAATGGGTGTTTTCCTTGAAGTACAACCTAGATGGATCGATTACCAGGTATAAGGCTCACTTTGTGACTAAAGGGTTCACTTAGACGTATGGAGTGGACTTCTTTGACATTCTCCCCAGTTGCTCGTCTCTTTATAGTTCGAATTCTCGTTTCAGTTGCAATGCCATGTGATTGGCAACTTCATCAGATAGATGTGAAGAATGCCTTTTCGTATAGAGATTTGCAAGAGGTATACATGCAGCAACCACTCGGTTATGAGGTTTTAAGGAGTGTGTGTAGGTTGAAGAAGGCTATTTATGATCTCAAGCAGAGTTCCAAAACATGGTTCCACAAGCTATCAGAGGGTGTGGACTATGTAGGGTTCCAGAGATCGTCAATTGATCATTCCTTATTTGTCAGGAAGGCATAGAAAGGAGTAGTGGTACTTCTGGTTTATATTGATGATTTGATACTCATAGGAGATGACATTGCAAGTGTTACAAAGGTCAAGTAGCACATAGCAGAGCAATTTGTCATGGACTTGGGCCTCTTGAGATATTTTCTTGCGATAGAGGGAGCTTACAACAAGAGAGGTATTGTCCTGTCCCAAAGGAACTGTGCATTGGATGTATTGAAGGAGACTGCTATGTTGGGTGCCAGCCAAACCAGTAAATATTCCCATGGACCCTAAGGCACGACTATATGACAAAGAGTCAGAGACAATAGATAGCAGGAAGTATAGCCAATTGGTCGCTAAGCTACTCTACTTGACTATTACCAGGTCAGACATTTCACTTGTCGTTGAAAAGCTTAGCCAATTTATTAATAGATCAACCAAGCAGTACTCTTGGGATGTTTCCATGATGGCGCTGAGATACTTAAAGAACGCACCAAGACAGGGCCTTCTATTTACCAAAGGAACATCCATGACTGTAGTGACCTATTTTGATGTTGACTATGCAGGTTGCCTGAATGACATAAAACCCGCTACATGTTTCTGTACGTATGTGGTTGGGAATCTAGTTGGACTAAGAAGCAAGTGGTGGTGTCCAGATCGAGTGTCGAGTCTGAGTACAGGGCTATGCCACAGATAGTTGCAGAGTTGATGTGGGTACAATCCCTATTGACAGATTTACGCATGCAGATCGATGGGCTTATGAAGATGCGATGTGATAATCGAGCTACTACATACATCGCAAACAACCCCCTGTTTCATGAGCACACCAAACATGTGGAAGTGGATTGTCATTATACACAAGACCTGATTCAAAGAGGTTTTTTATATACCACACAAGTGACTTCAGATGATCAGACGACAGATATCTTCACCAACATTTGGCTTGTACTTCATTTGATGTCTACTATTCAAAGCTGGGCATGACTGACATCTATGCTCCAGTTTGAAAGGGAGTGGTAAGCTCTTTCGGTCATTTTATTAAGTCAATTGAAATAGAGAATCTTATTGATCAAGGAAACCCTACACCTCTTTATATAGAGAGAGGTGAGGAAAAAATATTACAAGACTCCAATAAGAATATAAAAATAATAAAATGACCCTCACAATATAACGTAACACTCCCCCTCTAGCTGGAGCATATATATCAATCATGCTTAACTTGTTACTACACTTCTCAAAAAAGGGGCGTGATGAGGGCTTGGTGAACATATCTGCAGTCTGCTCTGAAGAAGCTAAGAAAAAGGTGCGAAGTAGACCCTACTGAATCAGACTCCTAGTATAGTGATAATCCACCTCCACATGCTTTATTTGTTCATGAAACATAGGGTTATTTGCTATGTACGTGGTAGTTCTGTTGTCACAGTACATTTCCATAGGCTTCTCAATAGTAACATAAAGATCTTTCAATAGTGACTGTATCCAGATCATCTCAGCAGCTGTATGCGTCATAGCATGGTACTCTGATTCGACACTAGAGTGTGACACCACACTTTGCTTTTTACTCCTTCAAGTCACTAGATTTCCTACAACAAAAGTACAGAAACCTGTAGTGGATCTCTTGTCACCAATATCACCTTAGAATCCGCATCAAAGTAACCAACAATAGCCATAGGAGCTCCTCCTGAAACAAAAGGCCTTGACTTGGAGCCTCCTTGATATAACTCAGCACCTGCATCACTGCCTGCTAATGCTCATTAGTAAGTCTGTCTAGAAACTAACTCAACTTGCCCACTGCAAGACTGATATCTGGCTTAGTGATAGTCAGATAAAGCAATTTCCCCATAAGCATCCTATATGCTCTTTTATCCATCAATCTAGCAAACTCATCAAACAAGTAAATCTTTGTATCCATAGGGATATTTGCTCCCTTGGACCCAAGCATGCCAGCCTCCTGAAGAATATCTAAGGCATATTTCCTTTTTTTTTTGTTTTGAAGATACAAGGATTATTTCCTTTAGGACATTACAATTCCCTGCTTGTTTGTGACAATCTCGATACCCAAGAAGTACCTGAGTCTCCCAACGTCCTTTATAACAAGCTGTTGTGCAAATATTCCTTGACCTAAGATATATCAACCACGTCATCACCTGTGAGAATGAAATCATCAACATATATAAGTAGGGCCACAACATATATAAGTAGGGCCACAACACCCCTACTGGCCTTCCTTACAAATAAGGAATGGTGAGAAGAAGAGCTCTACAAGCCAATCACTGACAATGCCTCTGATAAGTGCTAAAACTATGTTCTAGGACTCTGCTTAAGGTCATAGATTGCCTTGCGCAGTTTACACATGCACTTCCCCTAAACCTCAAAACCAAGAAGCTATTGTATGTATATCTCCTCCTGAAGATCACCATAAAGAAAAGCATTTTTGACATCCAACTAGTGAAGTGACCATCCATAGTGTGCTGCCATAGAAATAAGAATATGGACAATGGAGAGCCAAGCAACTGGTGAAAAGGTGTCAAAGAAATCCACTCTATAAGTTTGAGTGAATCATTTGGCCACAAGATGAGCCTTATGCCTAGAAATAGACCTATCGGGGTTGTATTTCAAGGCAAAGACCCACCTAGCTCCAACAAGATACGCACCAAAGTATAAAGAAGTGAGCTCCCAGGTGCCTCTGTCATGAAGAGCAGACATCTCTATCGCAGCCTTCCTATGTGGATTCAGAAGTGCCTGCTGATAAGACGTAGGTATCTCAGAACTAGACACACCAACAGTAAATGCATGAAACGTAGCACCAGGAGTGAGTAGACACTACACTCCAAGCCATACGGTACTGAGCACATGAGCGACGACCTTTCTGAATTGCAATAGGGATATCGTCATCAACAGGACTTGGAGAAACATCAAGAGAATAAGTATTGTCAGTGGGCTCAACATGTACTTGATCGGGGGTGGACATTAGTGGCTTAGGAGGGACAAAGGAGGAAGGGGGTGTGTAGCTTTCTCTTACTAATATGTAGAGCCCTTAAATGTTTTCTCATCTTGTGGTACAACCCTGAATGTACTGACATGCTACTTTGAGGTTGTAGAAGTGTTGCTACTAATATGAAAATCATCTATGGATATATGAGGCATAGGTATAGGCACAACAATTTCCAGATCACGTAGTTGACAAGCGAATGTGGAAAAATATGGAATTAACTCGTGGAAAGTGACATCAACACTAACATAATGCTTTTTGTGTATATGATCAAAGCACCTATACCCCTTTTGATTACAACAATAGCCAAGAAATACATACTTGACTACTGTGGGGTCAAGTTTGTCACGACCAAGCCCAAGTAAGTGGACAAAGGCAACAAAGCCAAATGTCTTGGGAGGCACCAAGAATAGATCTGCATCAGAATACAACACTATTCATGGTACTTGCTCATGAATTACAGAAGACGAAAACTTGTTAATAAGATAAGACTGTAAGTACTGCATCCCCCCAGTAAATGTGCGGGACACTATTCTGAATTAGCACGAGCTGTGTCCAGAATATGTCTATGCTTCCGTTCTGCAACCTCATTCTGCTGTGATGTGTCAAGGCAGGAGGTTTGGTGCATAATACCAAGAGAACCATAAAAGGTGGCCAATTACTTGGTACAAAATTCTAGTGCATTATTAGTTATAATGGTCTTAATACAAACATCAAATTGACTCCTTACAAATGCCACAAACTATAGAATAATAGAACCATCTAATTTATCTCTCATAAAAAATAACAATGATAATCATCAAAAATCATCAACAAATAGTAGATAATAGCAATGACCATGTCTATCTGCAACACGACTTGGACCCCGTACATCATAATGTACTAAATCAAAACACGTTGAACTACTAGAGCTCGTAGATGCTGGAAAATTGGCTTTATGGTGCTTCCCCAGTTGGCTAGCATCACACTAAATCTTGGTAGCAGGTGAGAGATGTAGAATGATCCGACGTAGCTTGTCTAAAGATGCGTGACCTAGTCATCTGTGCCACTGCAAGGCACTGCCAGCAGAATTCTTCTAACATGCTGCAGCAACTGGACCCTGTGCTAGCCAGTATACACCCCCTCATCATATCCTCCACCAATCGTCCTCCCCATCATTTGTTCATGAAAAGTACATCCAACATCATACAAAATCGCATGGCAGTTAGTTTTGTAATAGCACTAATAGAAAGTAACTGCATGACCATATCAGGTACATAATAAGCATATGAGAGATGCATAGTAGGGGTAATTGAGACTCCTCCCCTACCACAAATAGAAGCATGTCTGCCATCTGCCTACTGGACTGAACGTCCCTATGAAACACCCTGCATGTCTCCCAAACACTGGGGATTCCCAGTGAGATGATCTGACACACCAGAATCTATCAACTATGTAGTAGTCATACCTGAAGACTAAGCCTGGTCATGTGTTAATTATGTCAGATGTACCACAGAATCGTAATTTGCCTCTACAATAGTAAGAGACTTAGGAGCAGTCATTGGGGCAAGAGTCACAGTAACTTGGTTGGCAACAGACGGCCTCCCAAGTTTGTTCTAGTACTTGGCTTCAACATAGCCAATCCTCCCACAATATGTGCAAGTAGGCTTATCACGTGCCCCATCTCCACGCCCTCTACCTTTGCCACGAAAAGATCCCCATCTACCACAGGCACCAACTACTGCATGTGCAGAGGCAGGAGTAGAACAATCTCATGTGTAGACTGGATGTGCAGCTTGCTCAATCTTATGTAAATCTCTTCAATAGGGGGTAACTTCGACAGCGTAAGAAATTGAGATTGAGAAGCTGCATAGTCATCATTCAGACCAGCAAGGAACATATGAGCAGAAAATTCCTTTGATCTCTGCACGTGGTAGATGTGCACATGGGCCTGCAAGCATCATACTTCTCCAAGAGACCTTTTATAGTAGAGTAGTACCATGAAAGGCTCATAGTTTCCTACTTTGGATGACACAAATTATAGTGAATCTAAAAAACTTGAGTAGAATTCAGTTCATGAAAGTATGCTATTTTCAAACCATCCCACATTTCTTTGACAGACTTATACATTATCTCATCTCCAATTCGAGGAATAACACTATTAAGTATCTAGGCTCTTACTATAGCATCATCCTTGTTCCAAGTAGCATACTTGCCTGTCTTCTGTTTTGGTGGTGTTTCAGTAAGAACATGCTGCTTCTCATCTCCTTCCATAATCAATAGGAAGGTTTGAGACCAACGAGGGTAGTTGGTCTCATCTAACTACACAATAGGTGCAAAGAATGGACTTTCATACACACCAGTTTCTCCTACTTATCCACCTTGCCTTGAGGTAATCTCGGATTTAGAGGTTGAAGCCATAACACACCTTCAACAGCGACAACTTCACAAATTGACACAAAATTCGAATCTAAAACTGTAATAAATTGGGGAATACACACCCCGAAATCCTCACACACGTGGTTGAACACTTCGTTACTGCACTAAAGGGGAATACACACCCCAAGATATTATTTTGATAATCAAAATAGGGGAATACACATGCAAAATTCAATGAAGAGATTTGAAAGTACCATACCACAATACTCTTGATGTATCAAACCACCCTTTTGGAAGACCTTTGGCTTTAAAACTCCATCAAACACAATCCAAAGACCCTTCAATCTGACCAAGGCAGTGATCTGCTCTCTCCTTGTCGCCAAACACAAGCAACGAGAGAGTGAATGAGGAAGAAGAGACGGGGGATGCTGTGCGACGCTGGTAGGTTGGGCGGCGCTGCTGCCGACAGCAGTGGTGGTGGCAGACGATGGGGTTAAGGTTCTCTCTTGGTGGAGCCCTCAACTTGGCTTTGATACCAATTTGAAGGAAATAGAAATCTTATTGATCAAGGAACCTTGTACCTTTTTATATAGAGAGAGGTGAGGGGAAAATATTACATGACGCCAACAAGAATATAAAAATAATAAAATAACCCTCACAACATAACGTAACATATTATTATATAAGTCATGTGCTTATGTCGTGTTTAGCATTTTTATTTTTATATAGGATTGTGTTGTAATTGTTCCCCACATATCTCTTTATAAAAAGAAAGGTAGGGTTTCTAAGATGAATCAATCTACTCATTTTTCCAACTATAATCAAGGATTCTAAGACAATTAATGTCCAATTCTTTTGTGAAAAGGAAATATGACAGAGTTATATCTTAAAAAGGGACACATAGAGATGTATGCACTAGGGAGGAACGATTGGTGGATGGCAACGTTCGCTGATGATTAATCCAGATATGATTATGTTCAAATATGGAAAGTCAAGGATCTTTTGGAAAGATCAAAGACTTACCACAAGTTGGTTATGCAGTTAGTAAATCCTATGAACCATGAATACATCATAAAAGATTTAATCAAACTCACATAGTAGATCTTTGTTGAATGAATCGAAAAGGAGTATCTCAATGAGTAAGAAATTGTTTCTAACTCATTCCCCTTGTACACTTTAGCTTAGTCTTTCCTTTTTGGGATAAGATTAAGCTTAAGGGAAGTTCAAAAGATGATGAATGTTGGATTTCTTGAATCCAAAGTGGAGTAGCATTAGAAAATGCATATTGTCCACAAATTCAAATCAAGATCTCTTATTCACATATGATGTGAACGGGGATCTAGATATTCAGATTTGATATTAATTGTCAGTGTCCAAGTTCAAACTAGTTGGACTCTAGGATATTCCTTGAAGATCACAAGCGTGATAATGGTTAACAATGTTGTGATGCGGATGAGTCGGCATTCTTGATTTGCGGACTGCTAGATTCCTGAAGAATAAATGCATAATCCAATCAAGGAACGATTCATGAGCGGTTACCGTTACTCAACCAAGACAAGACCACCAAGATTGAATCTGTTTGGCTAACGTCCTATCCAAGTGAGTCGAATTTTCAGATAGATTGCGATATTTGGGGACCTCACACATGACAATAGTTGTCATTAATGTGAAGAGAATTTCAAAAGGTTGTTTTGACTTATGGAATACCAAATTCCGTAATGATAAGTAACCAACTGGAATTCAATCCTAGAATAATGCATGATCAGAGAATTGCAAAACTTGTCTTGATCAAGTTATGCAGATCAATAGTTGGGACCACAATATATCAAAAGTAGTTGGATATATAGGCAATTATAAGTTTCATTAGTTAGAAGGATATGGAAATGTTCCTATTCTTGAGTAGAAAATTCTCAAGAAGTATTAGGCTTATGAAATATTGGATTTCATGAAGGTTGAATGAAAATTAGACCATAAAGGAAACAAGGGATCCTGTAAGGTTCTTGAAACCTGTTTAATATCCCAAATCAAATATGAAGGGAATCAATATAATACTTGGAAAAGTTTCAAGATAGTAAAAAACCGTTATGATTTGATTAAGTAGCTAGATTTGAATAATTCCCAAATTGTTACATATGCATTCAAATGCCTAGATTCATGAGAATTAATGATTGAATAGTACCATATGTAGACAAATGTGCTCATACGATGAGACAACAATACCCAAAAAATGGAATCTGAGAGTGTGAATTGAAAATTATTTTCCAAAACAAACTTGAACATTTCTAGAATGTAAGATGTTTAGCTAATTTTCATATGAAGAAAATGAATGCAAGTGTTTTCCGATGTCTTCTTATGAAGATATCTAACTCAAACGGTTGCGAGTGATGTGTGTATGCGATACACAAGACAAGTGCATTTCCACGTAGAGATGTGAAAGATGGTAGGAGGATAAATTGTTTGACCTACATGACACTTTGGATAAATTGCAAGGTTTTCCCAAATGTTCCTTGAAAAAAGAATGAGACAATGAAAAGGTTATCTCAAAGAGTTGAGATGCATTGGTTCAGTCAATCTCAATGAGTTGAGATGTGACATCTACAGTCTAATGTGAATAATCCACATATAATCAATTGAATGGTGCAGTGTTTGCTTTGTAAGCATATACGCCATCAAACCAATGCAAAAGTAAATGTAGCTTATGAAGCTACAACATGAATGATGTGGATAAATAAGTCCTTATGAAGGACTTGGCGTAGTTTCCTCTTTTGAAAGCATGTCTACAGAGAGAAAATTCCTCATCATGAAATAGATGCCACGTATAATAAAGTACTTATTATATGCAGTGCTTCAGCCTATGGCTTGACACTTCTATCGATCAAAGCTTCATGGTAAAACTCTTGAGTGTCAAGTTGGCATCATGGGTTGAAGAGGCAGTTTAGGATTGACTCTTAGGGCAAGTAGGAGTCTATTGGAGTTATGTGTCCTAAGTGAACCAACTTAAGTCAAATCACTAAATCAATGATTTGGATCTAAGTGTCAGATCACGTGGACACATTAATATGGTTAGATGGGTCCCTCAGTGCAATCGAGATAATATATTGTGCCTTATTAGATATACTGATGATGGGTATTGAAGGATTCAAATGGTTTGGATTGAGGATTTCAATAAGTCATCAAAAATCATTATGATATCCAACTATAGTCTACAGTATGAGAAGAGTCGCAATCTTCTCTAGTGTCTGTCGGCTGACTGATGCCCTTAATGTAGATCCTTTGCATGGGAATAGAGATTCGCGACTGTAACACAAGTTGATTCAAGGAGCTGCCTTGACGAGATAGAGATATAGAAGTCCTCTTATCACTGTCACAGAGAAGGTATATCCTTTAACTTGAGATAGATATGTGTCTGTCTAAGTATGCACATTTAGTGGACCGATAGGGAATACACCCACCATGGGCTTGAAACTAGAAAGCTGGTGTGCATACGAGGGCACAAGAGATACATGATCCCTCAAAGGGATCACATAGATCCACTATCGTAGGTGTACGCAGCAGATTAGGAGACTTAAGCTCACTCTGCATATATTGGGAAGTGCAAAATTCTATGCATGGTCGTATAGATCTTGATTAGACCCATACATGAAGCGAAGAAGACAATCCCTTGGGAAAGGATCAAGTTTTCATTCTCATCCCAATAGTGAATGTGAAAAGTATGTAACCCTGATGGATGGATAGTGAATCAGGAATTCAATCCTGAGGGTTACATATGTCTTCTAATGTGAATGATTCACAGGTATTCAGAATACCTGATGGAGGCATAGTGTCCTAATTCCTTTAATCCTAAATACTTGATTATTGGCGTGATGAAATTAGATTGATTGAATTGATTTTACTGCACCTAATTAAATTAGGTACAAAATTCAAGGATAGAATTGCAATTAATTGATGTTTAGATACTTAATCTAAATACCTCATAAAAGTTATCGGTCAATCTTGCAAAAATTTAATAAGATTTAATCCCAACCCTTATATGGAGATTCAAGGGTTCACACTAAATTAAGATTAGTATGGATCCTAACAAATATCTCCCAAACACAAAAGGGAAATCCTAATTTGATTCCTAATCAAACCAATCAATTAGTTGATTGATTGTGTGCTTAATCTCCAAGCAATTAGAAGTTAAAAAAGAAGAGAATTCGAGCAAGGTTGGGCATTTCTTCTTTCTATCGTGAAAACGAGAGAAAAGGAGAGAGAGGTCAGCCTGCAGCCAGCTTAGCCGACGTCCTCTTCCTCCTACAATACAAGGGCACCAAGTAGTACTTCAGCCAACTAACCAGCTTGTATAGATTTTGGGGAAACTCCTTCCTCAAGCTCACAACCCCTCCCCATCCTATAGCCTTAAGTATAGGGCATCCACTAGGAGGACATCAACCGACCCGTACGTGGCAATGAGGATTTGATCCTCTTGGCCCTCTCTTAGTGGTTTTCGAGGTGAGGGTTGCCTCCCTGCCCACAAAGCTATTCATGAAATGTGAAGAGTTCGCAAGGCACGTGCTGGAATCAATCATCCTTGGTGCGAAGGACCCCATTTGCCTGTCTTGAAGAAGGGAGTCCTCGAGGCAGGACTTATTTGCGAAGGCACATCATGTATATAAGTTCTTACTCGTGAGGGTCATAGAACAGAGATACTAGATCTCTCCACGTGGTTTTGGTTAAATAGGTTGTTTTATCGATTTTAGTTATTCAGGTTTTTATGGGCATCGACCCGAGTTTCGTTTTCAATAAAACTTTTGAAACCTATGTTTTTACGCTTCCATGACAACATGAGAAACGTAGGGTTGAATTATTCGATATCCAACCTCTTGATTGTTGAGCGGAGTTCCCCATGAGAACCCAAAATTTCCCAGTAGGCATAAGAATCTTGATCCTGTGATGGCCGTGGGTTGCCCTTCATGTAGTAGTGAGTCTTCTTGGAGATGAGAGTTGACCTGCTACATAATAGCAAGTCTTCTTGGAAAGGAGTGAGTTAACTTGCTACTACATGCTACGAGGATATTGGTGCTGATGGTCGTGGGTTGCTCCTAATCTTGCCCTCCTAGTGTAGCAAGTCGACCAAGGGCTTTAATAGATCAACTTAGTACTACGCCGAGAGGATTTGATCCTCTAGGCCCTCTCTTGGTGGATTTCGAATCGAGTCACCTTTCTACTCGCAAAGGAGTTTGCGGGACATGAATTGTTCGTATTGCACGCAATAGAATCAATCATCCTCAACGTGAAGGGCCTCATCTTCCTATCAAGATAAAGGAAATGCTTAATGTTGGACTTATTTGAGGAGGTGTTGTGCTACACAACCTACAAGTATAATCTTACTCATGGGGTTCTCGCAATGGAGAGATACTAGGTCTTTTCACGTGATTCTGGTTACATAGGTTGTTTGTTATTTCTCATGTTTATTATTTAGGTTTTATGGGTATCGACCAGAGTATTCAATTCGAAGAAAAGTTTTAAACATCTATGACTCATGCTTTTTCGATGCCATGGGAAATCAGAGATCGGATCATTCGACTCCTAATCTCCTGAATGTCGAGCAGAGTTCCCCATGGGGACCTAAAATTTCCCAACACCAAATCCTCTTATAAATATCCTCGTCAAGAGTTACTAGTTTGCATAGAAAACTTGCACTCCATAGCCTCCCAAATATCCTTGGTTGTCTTTTTGTATAGCATTTCTGCTGCAATCTTTGGATCAACACTATTCATTATCTAGTTCATGACTAGATAATTTTCCTACTTTTGAAACTTCTCATCTTTAGTATCCTGGGCAACATTTGTGAGCACATGTAGGCGCTCCTATCCTCTAACAAAAATGCGGAAGGCTCTCGACAAAAGTATGTGGTTCTAGGATCCTGTAAGCTTTATCGTGGCCCATTGAACAAAAGTAGAGGCAGAAATCTTACCCTTTAAGGTAAGGATCAAGGCTTCCATGTTATCCATAAGGATAAGGATTAAAATTCATGGTCACAAGCTATTGATCATGTAGAGATACATACAAAAGTGCATCAAGAAGCATGTAGAAACATGTGTAAGATAGGCATGAAGGTGCCTAGGTCATGCGTAAGCCTTTGGGGAAGGTCACGCGTGGACTTATGAATCAAGTCGAGGTTGCGCACCACCCCAAAAGTACGTGGGCAAATACAACCCTAAGCAAAGACAACGATAGAATGCACAGTAGAGGCGTTAAATCCCTGTTGGTGACAAAGTAGAAGAAAAAGGAGCAATAGGCCCTTGCGGTAAAGGAAAAGGGGCCCTTAATAGCACCACAGGGCTTCTCCGACCACCCTACAGCAACCGTGACGAGCATTGGGGTTGTTGTAGGTCACCATGACAGCAACAGAGGCTATCAGGCAGCAAGCAGCGACGATAAGAGCCCCTCTTAGGGCTGACAGTGGCGTTGGGAGGTGTCCTTAAGGGCCAGCGACAGTGGAAAGGACCTCGGCAGGGGGATAACCCCACGTTGAACCCTCCCTAGATCAAGGATTCAACGATTTGCATAGAGAAATTCAGTTGTATTTAGTGGGATATCAAAACACCATCCTAGGACCACTACTCTAATAGTATGTTAGGTATTAAATATCATTACATGTTGGATGGAAAGAATGATTCTATTCCAAAAAGAAAACCTTAGCCTCTCTTATATAAGGGAGTTATGGGCAAATTACATGAAGAATCCAATAGAAAAAAAAAAATTACAACTAAGGCAACATAGCCAACATAAAATAAACCAAATAACACAACATCTAGTAGTTCCATAATGAAGTAAAACCTCAACTACGTAGGGTGTTGTGCTTGATTCCTCCCATAAATCCCTGTATTTTTGTTTAATTTTCATGTATGAATGCCTTTAAATAACAATCTTGTATGAATGTTTCTACATACCATATGAAGAAGAATATAACATGAGTTAACATATTCAAGATACTACAATACACATTATTAAAATATAAACACAGAATAAAATAAACATGAAATCAAAACATCACAATCAAGCATGCTTGGCTTGATGTAGAAACCCCTCCCACGAAGAAAGGAGAGGAAACTATGGGAAAAGCACCCCTACGGGCGTAGTCTCCGAATTGTCTTCTCAAGAATAAATGAGGGATACAACGGACCTTATAAAGGCCATTAGACACCTTTTTCCCACTGCACTCTGTGGAACTAAACATTATCCACTACAACAATTATCTCTCTCAACACTCCTTAAGTTGGAGAATAGAATGCTCAACTTATACAACACAAATCCTCACTCTTACAAGCAGAACACAACAGTCCAATGGTGCAATCGGGTTGTGGCTCTCCTCCAAGCAAATGGCGATAGCTGGATCCTTGCTTTCTTGTAGGCAGGTGTGCTAATGACCAGTGGATGAGGCTGGAGTCTGTAAATGAATTGCTGAAGCTGGCTTTGATTGGTTCCTCTCTTAGATACCTCAATTGGTGTTGATGCCTTCCTCATTGGAGATCTTAGAAGTGGGTCTCTCTTCCTTAGAGACCTCAAAAGGGGGCCTCTCCCATATGGAAACTCGAAGTGGACCTCTCTGTTGGAGACCTTGGGATTGGCCTCTCCTATGCAGGAACTCGAAGTAGGCCTCTCCCTTAAAGACCTCAAAACTGGCCTCTCCCATACGGAAATCTATCACTAGACTTCTCTCGTAAAGTAACCAGATAGGTGTTCTTCTCATATAGGGACCAATCTTGAGTTTTTCTTATGTAAGGACCTCTAAGAAAAAGTCTCCCTTCAATGGGGGTCACAATAGGCTCTCACTCACTCCCCCTTTCTACCATACTCGTAAGGGAGAAGAAACAATATAGAGAAGAAAAACAACTAGAGAAGAGCTTTCCCCCTCTTCTCTTCGAGTTCTGTTTTTCTCCTTTTTTTCTCTCCTTTTTAGTTTCTCTATTTCTTTTTCACATCTTTTTTTATTCCCTTTAAAAATTTCTTTTCTATCCACCTTTTTTCTCTTTTTTTGTTTCAACTAACTCCTTCAAATCCATGCCGCTGAAGTCGACTTGTGGTCAGTTGGTGCACTACAGACCTTGCAATCTCTCGTGAGATCATCGCATCCTCACATGAAAGAAATCTTGCCAAGGCTTCTACAACGCGAGATCTTCACCTAGATTTGCTTAGTGGGAGATCATCGTTGGACTTCAAGGTAGATCCTCGCCAAACAAGATCGCCCTGAGCCTCCATGCCACCTTCAAGCTCCACCACAATTAGCTCTCCCTTGCACTTCTGCTCACCTCGGAGCTCCACGAAGACAAGTACTCCACCTTTGCATGCAGTGCCAGGTGCTCCCTCCTCTCCTACTGCATCGCCTAAGCATTTAACCTACACCAGCACTCATGCATGGAGATGGCACCGCCTTCGACGATGACAAGGCTTCCTGCTTCCGTAAGCAGGTCAACCTCCTCTCCAACGGGCTAAAGTCCTTCGTTGCCTGAATCACTGCCCTCGCTCTCAACTCCACCGAGCATGCTGCAACCAACTCTTCGCGCAGGCCCTTGCATCGACCTCTTCCATGCGTAACACTGCCTGCAACGGTCTCCTCGTGCGGCACCCCTCATGCAACCGCACCTCGAGCTCCACAGCGATGGTTAAGGCCTTCTTTACCTGGGCCTCTCAATTGCTTCCTTCCTTTGCTAAGGAAGAAGAGGGCTTCCTCCTCTTCTTCCTACTGCTATGTTAATCCACGACTAAATCTTCTTCGTGTTCATGGCTAGAGGAAGAAGATTTCCTTGTTGCCAAATTTGAACCCCGAATCCACGACCATCATCTTCCTATTGCTACACATCCTCGTTGGCGAGTCCTAGTCACTAGTACCATCGAGCTCCACCTTTTCCTCTTTAGCGACATTGCAGTTCCCATTACGAATGCCTCAAAAGAGGCCATTGGTGGGGAAGCCGATATCTCAATTGCCTTCATGAGAGGGTCAAGACAAAAGACCCTTGC
Organism: Thalassia testudinum; assembly: GCA_037157565.1. Lineage (NCBI taxonomy): Eukaryota > Viridiplantae > Streptophyta > Magnoliopsida > Alismatales > Hydrocharitaceae > Thalassia > Thalassia testudinum. Next base: position 4,328,428 of record JAZHRO010000007.1, read on the forward strand.
ACATCTTCATGTCACAAAGAACTTCAAGAAGAATTAAAAAATAGTAATGAAATCTCTGAGGAAAAAAGTATTTCCCAAGAATCAACTTGCTCTGATACCACGTTAAAATATAAAAGCAAAATAAAATAAACATAAAATCAAAATATCACAATTAAGACGTGGAAACTCCTCTCACATAGGGTATAGAAAACTACAAGAGAACAGCCTCTATGGGCATAATCTCTGAATATTCTTCTCAAGAATAAACGGAGGGTCAACAACCCTTATATAGTCCACCTGACACCTCTTTCTTTCTCACTCTACTATGTGAGACTAAGCAATACCTACTACAACAATTATCTCTCTCGAGGGCTGGAAGATCGGCGTGTCAATTCAAATTTAAAAAATTTGATGGTTGGACATTCTAATTTCAGCCCTTTGATTGTGGAGGGTTGTAACCACCACAAACATGGAGTTTCCAGGATTGGCACATCGGGTGCTGCAATGGAGTTGCATTTGCTACAACGTCAACTGTAGCGGTCCCCACTTGCTGACGTGGAACGCAAGAATTTATTAGGCCTGTTAGGCATTGTTTTTGGCACAAAAAGGGTGCCTCCAGATCTGGAAACAAAGTTGAAGTCGATGAGTATCCGTATAGACCACTTTTGGACCGGATGTTATTTGGACTTGATAACCCAAGACTTTTTTCCTCTTCTCTCCCTACCGGCCCTCTCGTGTGTGATTCCTTTTGTAGGGAGGTTGAACCGTGTTTGCAGTAATGATTGGTGGTGAGAGGTGGGGAGATGGCTTCTTCAATTGGTAGTATGGCAGGGAGTGATGCTACGATGGTGTCTCCCATGTGTGAGGAAGCTGTAGGTTCACCTCTATTAGGCGAGGAAGCTGCAGCAACTTCCTTTCTCACAATGAAGCTGCAATTGGCGACAAGGGTGATGATTTGTCTACTGAAGGTGGTGCATTGGCTAATGGGAAAGCTATTGCAGTTGATTCCGGTGGTGGGGCAATTCCAAGGAAGGATGGGGCTCCCTTGGATATTCATGCTTCGTCGAAGGTGGCTGTTGGAAGGAAAGGAGGTAGACAAACGTCATCCTATTCTAAGAGTTCTACTGTAGGTAGATCTTTACATGCGAAGAGCGACCTCATGTATCTTTCCTTTTATAAGAGGAAGCTTATTAACAACAAGAAGGCTGACGGGGTTGGCCACAAGGATGATGTGAAGCTTAGAGTTGCAAAGGTTTTGAATCTTAAGAAGGCTCTATGTGTTTGTCGTAAAGGGGATATAGGTGTATCTCATGGTCAAAGGCCTCACGTGGAATGTTAGAAGTCTTTGTGACCTAATACGAAGATTGTTGATGAGAAGATACTTGTTTGAATGGAAGGTAGATTTTTCTTTTTTATAGGAAACATACTTGGAAGGGGTGGATAGTTTGGTCAGGGGAAGTATTGGGGGAGAGCTCCTGTCTAATTTTTTTGGCGATTGATGCAATTGGTAGATCTGGGAACTGCTAAGTATTTGGAATGGAAGTAGGTTCAAAGTGTAAGATTCTGTGGTGGCTTTCTTGTGTGATTATAGGAAGATTCTTGCATGATTCAGATGATGTCACCTTTGCTATTTCGGGTGTTTATGGCCCATGTGATGCATTGGCGAGGGGGTCTTTGGGATGAGTTGAGGTTGGCAAAGATGTGGGCTGATGGCAATCTGTGGTTGATTAGAAGAGATTTCAATGTCGCCTTCTCTACATATAATAGACCCGGTGGTAGATTGGACTCTTCTTTTGTTGACTTCCAATAGGTGGTTGATGAGCTGGAATTGTTGATCTTTGGTTTTAGAGGTGAGCTTTGCTTGGAGGAACCACTCTGGATAGGCCTTGTGTACTGACTGCTTTTTCTGCAATGTTCCTATGGAAGAATCCTTTCATGGAGCATTTGTTTCTACTTTAGTGAGATCATTCTCGAATCATATGCCTTTGTTGTAGGATAGTGGTGAGGCGGTTACTTACCGTACTCATCTCAAATTTCAAAAGTCATAACCTTTGGAGCCTAGGTTCTAGGAATTGGTGAGAAAAATGCCATAGGGTTCCATCTTCGAGCTCTACCATGTGAACTCTAGTTAAGTGTAGTAAAGTTGTTAGAATGGCATTGATTGATTTCAAGGAGGTGGGAAGAAGGCATGACACCGCAAGGAAGGAGGCTTTGGAGGCCTTAGTAGTGCTTTACAGGGAGGATATGGGGTAGCTTACCGTTACGGAGTTGTAGCAAAGGGTGGTTGTGCAAAACAAGATTAAGGAGGATCACAAGAGAGAAATGGATTGAAAACATAAGTCGACGTAGTTGGTTTTCCATTTGATTACTAGTGCTAGAAGGAGGTCAAATATAATCTCTATTCGTATTGGTGAGGAGATTCTTACATAGAGGCAGTAGATTAACTAGGCTTTTGAGGATCATTTCCAAGCCTTTAAGTTGAAGAACATGAACCTTCTTAGTTTTCCAAGCAGTCCTACACCTCTATATAGGTGAGGGAAAAGTTACATCATAAACCCGCTACTAAAATAAAAATAACAAAACATCCCTTACAACAAAAACATAACTCATAGCTCAACACTCCTCCTTAAGCTGGAGATATATATTCATCATGTTCAGCTTATTTCTACACTTCTCAAATTGGGGGCAAGACAACGGTTTGGTAAACATGTCAACAGTCTGATCTGAGGAGGCAAGACAAGTAGCACGAAGCAGGCCCTGTTAAATCAAACTCCTGGTGTAATGACAATCTACTTCCACATGTTTTGTTCTCTCATGGAACATAGGATTGTTTGCAATGTAGGTGGTAGCCTGGTTGTCACGATGCATCTCTATAGGTTCTTGAACATTAACATGAAGATCTCGTAACAGAGACCTGATCCATATCATCTCAGCTGCAGTAGTGCCATGGCCCTGTACTCAGACTAAGCATTAGAGCGTGAAACAACACTTTGTTTCTTGCTCCTCCAGGTTACCAAGTTCCCAGCTACAAAGGTATAGAAACCAGTAGTAGACCGCTTGTCACCAACATCACCTGCATAATCTGCATCTGAGTATGCAACAACAGACATAGGTGCCTTTCTCTGAAAAAGAATGCCTCTACCTGGACATCCCTTAATGTACCTCAACACCTGCATCACAGCCTGCCAATGAACCTCAGTGGATTTATCTAAGAACTGACTCAGCTTACCCATGACAAGGCTAATATCTGGCCTTGTAATAGATATAATAGCTTCCCTACCAATTGTCGATATGCCTTCTTGTCTTTTAGCTTTGCATTATCCTTAAAAAGATGAATTTTAGGATCCATAGGATATTTGCATTTTTGGATCCTAGCATGCTTGTCTCCTAAAGAATATCAATGGCATATTTCCTCTGCAACATAAATGTCTTTTACTTGTAGCAAACTCAATGCCTAAAAAATATCTTAGCTTCCTAAGATCTTTCATGATAAATTGGTGTGCCAAGTATTCCATCTGAGATATACCCTCTGCATCATCACCTGTAAGAATAAGATCGTCCACATACATAAGTAAAGCCACTATACCCCTATTGGTCTTCCTTACAAATAGTGAATGATTCGATGAAGATCTCTGCATCCCAATAACAAACAACACCTCAGACAGGCACTGGAATCAGGCTCGGGGGCTCTGCTTAAGACCATAAATGGCCTTATGAAGCCTACATACACACTCCCCCTGAACCTCAAAGCCAGGTGGTTGCTGCATATATATCTCTTCCTCCAAGTCACCGTACAGAAATGCATTTTTGACATCTAACTGATGTAACTGCCATCCATAATGAACTGCCACAGAGATAAGAATGCGAACAGTCGAGAGTCGTGCAACAGGGGAGAACGTGTCGAAGAAATCCACCCCATAGGTCTGGGTAAATCCTTTGGCAAATAGGCAAGCCTTATACCTTGAAATAGACCCATTTGGGTTGTATTTCAAGGCAAAGACCCATCTGGCTCCAATAAGGTGCGTGCCAGACGGTAAAGATGACAGCTCCCAGGTACCTTTAGTAGTAACTGCAAACATCTCCTCTATAACAGCCTTCCAGTGTGGATGTAGTAGAGCCTGTTGGTACGAGGTAGGTAACTTAGCACTGGATATAACTGTGGATGCATGAAACTCCAAACATAAAGAATCAGCAAAAACAACACTCCCAGCAACACGATACTGGGCACAAGATCGTGGAGCCTTCCTGATAGCAATAGGAATATCCACATCAGTACTCATGGAACCAGAACTTGAAGAACCATCCACAAGTGACAAGCTCTCACCCTGTACATCTGCTGACATTGTATCTGATGAAGCCTCCTGAGTAGAAACCGCCTCTAGGTTATCAACACCAACCTGAGGAATCTGTGGAATAGATGGAGGAGGCTTTGCCCTATACACAACTGGTAACTGATAAGTTTGACCCTTAACGTCCCTTCATCTGATGGTACTGGTCTGAATGTGCTGGTAGGTGGCTCAGTAGCCCGAGAAGGGCTACTAGTATCTGTGAATATACCAAATGGTATAGGAGCAACTGGTATAGGCACACACTCCAGCACACTCTGCACCTGCCTGGAAGCAACAGAAAAATAAGGTATAGTTTCATGAAAGGTGACATCCGCACTGATATAATGTCTCTAGTGTAAGGGATCAAAACACTGATACCCCTTCTGAGTACGAGAGTAGCTAAGAAACACACACTTGACTGCTCTATGTGCTAATTTATCGTGTCTAGGTTCAAGGAGATGTACAAACGCCACGCACCCAAATGTCTTGGGTGGAAGATTAAACAGCTCATCATTTGGATAAAGCACCTGCCACGGTATTTGCTCGTGAATCATTAAGGAGGGCAATCTATTAATAAGGTAGCAAGCTGTGAGAACTGCATCTCCCCAGTAGTTCTGTGGCACACTGTTATGAACAAGAAGAGCTTTAGCCATATCAAGAATATGTCTATGCTTCCTCTCTATAGCTTCATTTTGCTGAGAGGTGTGAGGACATGAGATCTGATGAATTATGTCATGTAAGCCATATAATTCTACCAGCCGACGAGTACAAAACTCCAGTGCATTATCAGATCTGAGAGTCTTGATGCAAACATCAAACTGATTTTTTATCAACACAAACTTTTCAATCAATGGACCCACTTCAGACTTATTTTTCGTGAGAAATAGCCCGAACAATATGGAAAAATCATCAACCACAATCAAATAGTACCGATGTCCTGCTCTATCAGGAGTCCTATTGGGACCCCAAAATCAAGATGCACTAACTGAAAACACGAAGTCGAACTTGGTCCTGTAGCAGCTGGAAAGATCTATGGTGCTTCCCAAGTTGACATGCATCGCAGGAAAGTTGTGTCGTTGGGGATACATGCAAAATAAGCCTGCGTGTTTTTTCCAAAGAAGGATGGCCCAACTGTCTATGCCACTGTAAAGCACCCCCAAATGTGGTACTAACTCGATATGCTGCAGCCATGGGACCCTGCTGAAGTCGGTAAACTCCTTCATATCCACTACCAATAGTCTTCCCTGTCATTCTATCCTAGAAAATACATCCACGCTCATCAAAGATGACACGGCAATTCATTTTCTTAATGAATTCACTGACAAAGAGCAAGTTCATGGATAAATCTGGAATAAACTGGGCATGATTAAGCTGCATAGAAGGGGCAACATTAATTTCCCCCTCACTACTAAAAGGAGCAAGTCACCCATCAGCTACCTGTACTGTACAACCTCGAGAGAGGTTGAATCTATCCAAAACACTGTAGATTCCCGGATAAATGATTGGAAGTGCCTAAATCAATCAACCATGTCACACCTGTAGTTGGAGTATCACTCACGGTGGTTCCTAGCATAATCTCTGACTGAGACACTGCCATATTCACTGAAACACACTGGCACAAACTAAGTTCAATGTGCTGCAAAAAAGGGTACACACCCTTGAATTTCTTCACACTTCAGATTTGAAAATTGACAGAAAACGGGGAATACACACCCTAAAAATCTCCACTCACACGTGGTCAATACTCAAGGGGAATACATACCCCAAATTAGATCAAGAGATCAGGGAGGTCATACCAACTGTAGGGAGGTTCTTGCTTCACATCTCCATCTCCACAACACTCAAGAACCTCCCTACAACAACTGAAGGAGGTCTTAGCCACGCTAGGCGGAGCTCAGGCGACAGTTACAGCCGTACTAGGTGGTGAGGTGACGCCTAGGGCCTGAAGGCAGCGAGGCGGCACTACTGGAGTCGAGGCAGTGCTGCGAGGGTTTGCACAACCCTCAGGCAATGTCTGCTGGCGCTGTAGGCCTGTAGAGGCGGTGAGGCGGCGCTTAGGGCCTAAAGGCAGCGAGGCGACGCTGCTGGAGTCAAGGTGACGCTGCGGGGGTTCGCACAACCCTCAGGCAATGGTTGCTGGCGTTGCTGCTGCCACGGCGATGGCTACCGCAGCCATAGGCAGCGCTGCTGTAGTGCATCGATAGCAGTAAACCACAGCGTAGGAGAACGCCACGGTGATGGGCTGCAGTAGAAGGCGGCAATGGACGAGGCTACTGCTGTGACAGTGGTGGGGCACTGACGCTGCCATCGGTGATGGCAGTGGCGTTCAGTGGAGATGTAGCTTGAGGTAGGGTTAGGATTTATTTGGTGGTATCCCCAACCTGGTGCTCTGATACCAAGTTGAAGAAAATGAACCTTCTTAGTTTACCAAGTAGTCCTTACACTTTTATATAGGTGAAGGAAAAGTTACATCATAAACCCACTACTAAAATAAAAATAACAAAACACCCCTTACAACAAAAACATAACTTATAGCTCAACACTTTACCAGGAGGCGATTGATGGGAAGGTGGAGTTGGGCTCTTTTGATTTAGGCAGGTTGGATGACAGTGCAAGGGTAGAGTTACTTAGGCCTATATCAGATGAGGTCCTGATGATGGTTTGTGGTCTGAAGGTGAAAGGATCTCCGAAACCAAATGGTCAGCAGGTTTTATTCTTTAAAGAGTGATAGGATATTGTTGGTGTCGATGTCTTGGCGATGGCTCGAGAGGTGTTCCGGGAAAATTGTGGTTTCGAACGGCTTAACAGATTCTTTTTCTTTCTACTTCCCAAGAGACAAGGTATGGAAACAGTTGATGATTACAAGCTGATAGCATTATCGAATACTGTCTATTTGATTGTTTCCAAGACCTTGGCAAATCAAGTGCGTTCTGTGCTGCCATATTTGATCTCTCCTATTCAGTCTACTTTATTGCTTGTAGGTCACTCATTAAATCCTTTACATTGGCAGAAGAGATGGCAGTTGCTTGGAATAGGTTTGATTTGCTTGCTTTTATGTCAAGGTCGACTTCGTTAAGGCTTGACTCCATGTCTTGGGTCTACTTGTGGGAGATCCTGAAGAGGAGAGGTTTCCTAGAGGCGTGAGACTGATGAGGAGATGTATCACGACAACCTCCTTTTCTATGCTTGTAATGGGAGGTCATGTGGGACTTGGATGCAGCCGTAGAGGAGTGGTAGATAAGGGTGTCCACTTTCGCCTTTGTTGTTCAATGTGCTAGTTGACACTTCGGCTTCCTTGGCTTTCAAGGCATGTAGGGGAGGATTATTTTTTTGTTTTACTTTGATGGGTGATGGGTCGTTGCTTACTCCTCTTTTGCAGTATGCTAACGATGCCATGTTCTTTATTAAGGGGAGAATCTGCCAGGTAGAACATGTTGCTCTTTTGGTCAAAATGTTTGGAGACATTACAAGTCTTATCATTAATGACAGGAAGTCAGCTTTTATTCCTTTTCATCTAGATAGGATTGTGGAGGACAGCATTTCTTGGATCCTCGATACATTGGTTGTGTGTCTTCCTATTGTGTATTTGGGTCTGCCTCTGCAAGGGAAGCATTTGGTGATTATAGATTGGAAGTTGATTGAGAAGTTAGCTAAGAAGTCGAATGGGTGGAGTGGGAAACTTTTATCTAGAGGAGGTAAGCTAGTCCAGGTTAAGGTGGTTCTTTCAACGATTCTTGTTTTCTATCTCTCTATGTTCAAACCTCCAAAAAAGATCCTTTCGAAGAAAGGTACTTATGAAGTTGTTAAGAGATTTTTATGGATCCCCTATTGATGTGGGTGCCTAAGAGGTCGCGAGTGGTACGGCCTTTTGCACTATGGTGCTCCATTGAAACTTTACTTTCCCAAGGTATCGCTTCTGGTTTTTTTGGTCATAGGCTTAGAAACGATGTTCTTTTCGTTTCTAAAGGGATGATTGGATGAGAGGTGACGCTTTGAAGTTTTTGTTCCCTCCCCTTTTTGTTTTGGCCTAGAATATGGATGCTCTTGTTTTTGATATTTGGGACAATGTCTCCCATTCTTGGTCTCTTGTTCTGCAACTTGTTTTGGCTAATGCTTCTGTTGAGATAATTGAGTGGTTGTTTAGTGCCACATTGGAAAGTGTGGGCTTTGTGTGTAAGTGGTGGCCTATAAATAGGCATGTACTCCTATTTACCTTTGAGAAGAAATACAAAGAAAACACACCCTTCTCCCGTGATTTTCTCCCCGCTTCTCGTGAGTGAGGTTTTCATGTAAACCCAAGCATTCTATTGATTGTTTATTGCTTTTATCTATTACTTCTGTGTTATTTAAATATTTCAACTTGGTATCAAAGCAGTTTGTTTCTTAGGTTATTTTTTGTTTATGTGATTATCACATTTTATCCTTTATCAATTTGTGCTTGGAGTTCCAAATTCTTTTCATTCGAAGGAGTTGTGGAGGCCTTGTGCCGTTGACAACTGCATCAGTCAAGGTTAGCCCATTGCCGTTGGAGATCACTGGGGTTAGCTTGCTGTTGCCCCCCCTAAGCCCTAGGCCGCTCCTCTCGTCAGATGATGAGGCCAAAGATGGTGTCGAACTTCCTCGGCAGGAGGACTGAGGAAGACGATGGTAGTGGTGCCAATCCCGCCTACGAAAAAGAAGGCAACAAAGAACGTTGCTAATGCTTAGGGTAGCGGAGGCCCTGCATGGCGGCGGATTAACAAGTGGAGGGCTCTGCGTGTGGTCGTTAGGCGGTCGAAGGCACAGATGGCGCGATGCACGGGGGAAGCGACGAGGGGAGTCGTGAGCACGAGGCGCTTCTCCTTCGAAGAGGCTCTGCAAAAGAAGGTAGGCAATCGCGTTGGTGGTCTTAGCAGCGAGGTAACCCACACCGCAGTGATCGGTTGTAGCGGGGTGTCGATTTAGGTAGAAAAGGACGCCGGTGATGAGGTCATTGTAGACATGAGGATGGCAGAGAAGCAAGGCAACGAGGATCCATGAAGGAGGTGGCCAGAGCGGATGAGGCCGGAGGCACGGATGGCGTCGAGGTGGCCGATGGGAGAGCCGGAGGAAGGGATGACAGAGTCGCCGTCGTGCTCTATGTGAATGGGTTCTCCTGAACCCTAAGGTAAGACTGAGGGTGCTTTAAAGCAAAAAAAAAAAAGGAGAGAGAAAGAAACGAAAAAAAAAGAAGAGAGAAAAAAAATAAAAAAAAGGTAAAAGAAGAATGAGGTTTATGTGTAAGAAAAGAGATGGAGAAGCCTTTTTTAGGTTTCTATTGGTTTTATTTTCTTCTCATTGGTATTGTCTTCTCTTATACGAGTATGAGAGAAAGGGGGAGTATGGCAGCTTGTTGTAGTCACCCCCGCTTGGGAGTCCCTTTTGTTCATGGACTCTACATGAGAAACCCAACTCTGAGAGGTTCAGAGTTTCGACGTCCTCAGAGCAAGGACTCATTTCAGGTTTCTATGTGGTAGATCCAATTTCGTGGACTCCAGAGAGGGAGATCCACCTTCGAGGTCTTCAAAGGAAGACCTAATTTCAAGGATAGTGAACGGGGAGCCATCAACACTAGCTCTTCAAAGATAACCACAATTCCTTCAGCAGCTCCAGCCTATGTTCCCACTTATGTAGAGTGGGTTCCTTTGTGTTACAAGCTGAGCATTCCATGCTCCAGCTTAAGGGGGAGTGTTGAGAGAATTGAGTGGTTGTTTAGTGCCACATTGGAAAGTGTGGGCTTTAGTGTGAGTGGTGGCCTACAAATAGGCGTGTACTCCTCCCATTTACCTTTGAGAAGGCATATAGAGAAAACACACCCATAAGGCACTTCTGTGGTTTTCTCCCCGCTCCTCGTGAGTGGGGTTTCCACATAAACCCAAGCGTTCCATTGATTGTTTATTGCTTTAATTTATTGCTTTTGCGTTATTTCAATATTTCAAGTGCTTCTTTGGCGGAGTTGTAGGGCTTACTGGAGCTACTTCATGGTGTTACTATTAGTGAAGAGCCGGTGGATGGATTTTCTTGGAAGGATGGTATGTTTTCTATGACATATAGGAAGTTGACGTTGAAGTTGAGATCGACACTTTTGGCGTGGGAAGATTGTCCGTTGATTTTGAAAATGCCTATCCTTTTGAAGGTTTAAATTTTCTTTTGGCTCTTTAGAAGTGAGAAATTGGTGACGAAGGAGTTCCAGACTAGATGGGCAAACGATCATGATTTGGAATGCATTTTTTGTACAGCTGAAAGGGAGAACCTAGATCATTTCTTCTTCGAGTGCCAGCTCTCTTTCAGAAGTTTGGAGGTGTGACATCTGCCGTGTGGACATGTCTTCATGCTCTCTACTTGGTGGGATTCATTCAGGTCTTTAGTTCATGTGGATACTATGGGTGGGGTGAGAGCTATAGCGACTTTGCGGTCCATATGGCTTCAGCGAAATGCTTTTATTTTTAGGAGTGACCAGGCTTGGGTAGAGAATATTACGAGGGAGTCGTGTTGTCTTTCTGAGTTGTGACTCAATAACTTGTAAGTTCATTCCTTTTTTATGATTGAATGAAATCTAGAGACTACTGAGTAACGATAATCTTCCTCTTTTTTTTCAAAAAAACATTCCAAAATTATAGTTCTTGACTTGATTTTGGATAAAATCAAGATAGATATTTTCAGGAAAAAAAGATATATTTTGCTCCACAAATTTGGAGATTTGCAGAGATCACCTTTAAAGGCGTCCTCAAGAAATTGCTAATGAACATTAAAACAATCCTAGAAGAAATCAACATCTAAACAAAAAGCACCTTGTATGGATTTCTCAAACTCCTCGAGTTGGGCCATAAACCCCGAATTGGGGGCTATTTGAGGGCGTTTCCTCCGCACCGAATCTAAAGCTTGACTGAGGCTAACATGGTGCTTCTTCATCAAATAAGCCAAAAGGATTGTCACACTACAAAGGATATACATATGATTCAGCAACAAAGATATTGGAATTTATAAATGCACAAAGCATCAAGCTGATCAAGCATTTAAAGAACGAAACTATATGAAGGCAGGGAACAGCGAGAAAAGGCGACACAGACATAAAGGCACACAAAACATTGAAGCTTGCAATTGAAAAAACTACAAAACATAAGTAGATCACAGACATGGGAACCCAGTGCACCTGATAAAAACCAGTCTATTAGAGCCCACCAATTTGTAGGCCAGCCTTGATCGTAAACCATGACCTAGGCATCAGTCTTTGAAACATTAAAGAAAGACATTAACAAGATTCCAATACAGGGAATCATCTACATCTCTCTGTTAAAAATATTCAATTATACTAGATGATCCTCTTCTGGAAAACTAATACAAAAAAAAAAAAACAATAGTTATGATATGACAACATTGAAACTACAATAGTTAACATAAAAGACACAAGATATATTTAGTTCCTAATACACAAGAGATTCTAGGTCCCGTTTGGTAAGGGGAATTATTAGGAGAAATAAAAATTAGAAGTAGGAGGAATGGAGGAATTAAAGGATTTTTGTGTTTAGTTGGATTTGTTGACTTGTCAAAGGAATTAGGGAGTTTTATTCCACTTAGGGTGTTTGTTTGGTGGAATAAGTTGGTAGAATAAGGAGAAAATTAATTGGAAGGAGAGGTCAAGCGGAATTAACGAGAGGAATTGGATAATTCCATAGGGGGAGGGGGGTGGAATTCCGTAAACCCAAAATTAATGGATCAATTCCGGCACATGTGGGAATTGGACACCCCAAACAGGGAATAAAAGTCCAATTCTGTCAAACAAACAACACCCTAAGGTCCTGTTAGGAAGAGGTTTAAAGTTTAGTAAGTTGTAAGGTTGAGGTAAGTGGTGGGTTAGTGGAGGGTAGATATTATGATTGAGTTAATGGGTTGTTATTGGTTTTTGTTTTTATTTGTAGTGGAAGTGGGTTAATGGGGATTGATGTAATATGTAAATAAATATATTGCAAGTAATATTTGTTTTTATTTGTATTATGAGTGGGTTAGTGAAGGTAGATGTGACAAGTGAGTTAATATACTATAAGTAGTATGGGGGGTTAGTGTGATAATGATAAAGACTAGTCACTATTCATTTACTCTACCAAATGGGGCCTAAGAGTTATAAATTCATTCTTGTCCCCCGTCATGTATGTTAGGATGGTAGGATATAAGCCACGTGGACTGTCCACGTGGTAGCCTCTAGAAGGCCCAATAGGGCCGATAGTCATGGTCCAACGGACCCAAATTTTGTGTTTTGCTTAGAAAATAAATTGGTTATTTTTAGTAAATGTGTTTTAGGAAAATAGGTTGGGATTTAATTTTTTTATTAGAGATAAGACCTTTCCTTAAGAGATAAGATCTTTCCTTGTTAGAGATATGATTTGTTTCCAAGTGTGGGGATATGTTCTCTCTATCTAAAGAGAGCCTTCCCTTGTATTTTTTCTTGAGCAATATAAATTTTTCCTATTCTAAGAAAGCTCCTCTCCTCTCTTTTCTTCAATCACCATAGTCAACCACCACCAAGGGCAGCTGGCCTTCTCCCTACCAACCAGCAGTAGCCAGTCTCCTCCTTGCCAGCCACCACTGCTAGCCCTAAGGAGGCCGTCCACCCCTTTAGCAGTAGGCGTTGCTCTCTCTGTCCACTGTTGGGTTGTTTTTCCCACGCACAAGGAGCCTCCATGCTCCGAACTATGTCGATTCTTGACATAGTATCAGAGCACCGCTCTAGGCTCATTCTGTGTATGGGTTTATACCATGTGTTGGTGGTTCTCGCCTCTTGAGAAAGTCTTCTTCAACAAGATTTGACATCTTACGCGGAGGACTAGAGAAGATGGCGAAAGCATTGGCGATGATCAACGATGTCATGCTTAGACTGGGAGAGAGTAAGGTGGTTGTCTTCGGGACAACAATCAAGCTCTATGGGGATGGCAAGAAGAAAAAGAAGCAAGAGAATGAAATCTATCAAGTTCTATTGCTTGTGATCTTCATACTCTTGACACCTTATATCCGATTTTTTACTCTCCTTCAAAAGAGGAGATTTTTCGGGAGCAAAGACATTAAGGAGAGGAAACCATGGTCTACACAACTTTTGAAGTTGCCAAAAGAGGCAACGACTTCCTAGGTTTCGAAGAGACTAATGGTTGATCCAAGCTCATTTCCTAAAGATCCAGGAAAATTACAGAGACTACCACGTGGTGCCGCTAGCACCTTGCATGTGAACTCCCTAACTTATGAAGACATCGAGATGCTACTTCAAGAAGATAAGACGATGACTGTCATAGTGACGACTACTCAAGTGGTCACAGAAAATGACTTCGAAGGTCGCAAGAGGCTTCACCGTTAACATGTCGAAGGAGAAGATCGAGTGTGTGGCTTTCGAAGAAGAAGATGAATGGTGGGGCATCTAGCCTTACAAGTGAAGACTAAGTCGTCGACCTCCTAGCCTTTGACTTAAGGGGGAGTGTTAGGACAGAAGGAAATAAGCCACGTGGACAAGCCACGTGGCAGTCAGTAGGCCATGTGGACTGTCCACATGGCAACCTCTAGAAGGCTCAACAGGGCCGACAGTCATGGTCCAAGGGACCCAAGTTTTGTGTTTTGCTCAGAAAGTAAGTTGGCTATTTTTACTAAATGTGTTTTAGGAAAATATGTTGGGATTTAATTTCTTTATTAGAGATAAGATATTTTCTTAAGAGATAAGATCTTTCCTTATTAGAGATATGATTTGTTTCCAAGTGTGGGGATATGTTCTCTCTGTATAGAGTCTTCCCTTGTAATTTTTCTTGAGGAATATAAATTGTTTCTATTCTAAGAAAGCTCTTCTCCTCTCTCTTCTTCAATCACCATAGCCGATCACCACCAAGGGTAGCCAATCCTCTTCCTGCTAGACCAGCGGCAACTGGCCAACCAGTAGCTGGCCTCTACTGCTGGCCTTGAGGAGGCCGTCTACCCCTCTTTAGCAGTAGGTGCTGCTTTCTCTGTCCACACGTGTGGACTGCCCACTTTTGGGCTATTTTTTTGATACACAAGGAGCCTCCACGTTCCGAACTACGTCGATTCTTAACAATGTAAATATAGAAACACATTTTGAGTGGGAATGACATTATATAAAGTGGATCTAGAAGTAAACAAATATAAGCACAAAATATTTTCACACAGTTCTTGAACTAGCAAAATTTGATTCAATCAACTAGGTCACTGAGTGTATGGTATGTGGAATAGTTAGGGATTACTTGGCCAAGTATATTTTAATATGTAAATATTTAAGAAAAGGTAATGTGAAGCTTAGTTACACATAGATGAAGTTTAGCTAATGTTTTTCCAGTACAAGCAATGTTTTGAATTTTGAGGATTTTGATCACTCCATACAAACATGTTATGTACAAAATTTTAAACAATTTGACACTCCTACCCCTATATTGAAGGGGAATCAAATTCAACAGTCTAAGTATAATGAAATTTGACCTCACTTAATAGAGGTATTAAGATCATCCAATTTTGATGAAATTTGATGTACAACATATTTTTATTAAATTTCAAACAAATCCCAAAGTTTTCATTTCTAGCCATTAATTCTGTATAAAGATAAAGACTAAACTATACATAACTTACATACAGGTGAGCTGCGTGAAAAGAAAATAAGTTGCTATATTCTCCAAAGAAAACCCAGGCCTCTACTTATATAAAGAGGCTAGGGAAAATCATAGACATGTCCCTTAAAGAGAGGAGACTAACAAGAAAAAAAAGATTGACTAAAAGGAACATAAATAAAAGGAACAAGTCTCTCAATACTCTCCCTCAAGTTGAAGCATAGATATATATCATGCTTAGCTTGGAACATCTATCTAATGAAGTGTGGAAATAAACCTTGGTGAACATGTTTGTAGCCTAATCGCCTGAGGCAACATGAGATGTGTAATTAAATTCCTTCTAAATCATGTCTCAGGTGTGTGGTAATTCATTTCCACATGCTTCGTCCTCTCGTAGAAGACTAAGTTGTTGGCTATGAAGAGAAATGCCTTGTCACACTTCATCTCCATAGGGCTAGCCAAGGGAATATGTAGATCCTTTAGTGCAAAGCGAATCCACATAAGCCCTAAGGTAGCATGTGCCATACACCTTTGTACTTGAACACAACACTTGATCTAGCCACTATCGTCTATTTCTTATTTCTCCATATGACTAGATTACCTCTGACAAATGTGCAAAATCTAGTGGTAGACTTCTTATATCTGGGACATCCAACATAATTAGCATATGTATATGACACCATATTTAAAAAGCCCAACAAAACCTTCCCTGTAGAAGACTTTTGGTGCCTAAGATTCATTATAGCTACATCTTAATACACCTTCTTGGGCTTATCTTAAATTAGCTCACCTTGATCACTACAAGAGCAATGTCAAGCTACATAACAATGGCATATAACTATTTCCAATTAGACACTTGAATTTTCCAGCATCAACTTGTCCCAAGTCATCATCATATAAATGGACTTAGGTCCATAGGAATGGAGGCAAGCTTTTCACCCAATATGCTACTCTTTTGAAGTAAGTCTGTCACATGCTTCCTTTTATTTGAGATAGAACTATACCACGTGCATGTCTAACTACTTCAATCCTAAAAAAATATTGAAGTAACCCCAAGTCCTATGTAATGAAGTGCTTGGCCAGAAACTCGTTGGTAGCCTTAATTCCTTGTGTCTCATCCCCAGTCAAGATGATGTTATCTACATACACCAGCATCACCATAATCCCCTTGTCTACCTTCCGTGCAAAAAGAGAGTGATCTATAGTGGATCTCTTGAACCCAATCTTTTTTATATTGGATAGCTTATGAAACCATGGCCTCGAACCCTGCTTGAGCCCATAGATTACCTTATGCAATCAACAAACCTCAGTACATTTCTTAATCTCAAATCCAAAAGGTTGTTGCATGCAAGGGTGCAAAAATCGATTTATGCGGTTGATTAATCGCTGCAAAATTGTATGACGTCCGGAAACGAACCGAGTACCTATATTCGACCCTATAGTTGGTCTACCCGATTAATTGGTCGATTATCCGATTAATCGACCAAGTAAGTTTTGAGATTTCAATTTTCTTACCTTTGATGCATGTGCAATGCACCCTCAAACCAAAACCTGACTAAACCTAATGCCTAAATGAACCCAGCTAAACTCGACTTCTCCCATTACCCTTCCCAACACACGAACGCCTCAGCCCTAAGCAAAACCCTCGGTCCCAAGTCCTTGTCTCCTTTAACCTAACTTGTCTCCTTTAAATTTATGATGCACCAAACTTGGTTTACTTGTTTTATTTTATGTATTGTGATATTGATGGATATTTGTTAGAAGCTTATATTGAGAGAATATGTATATAAAAAAAAGTCATATATGTCATTAATTCACATATATTTATACTTAATATGTATAATGGTATATATAATTATATTTAAAATTTTAAATATTAAAAAATACTACACCATTTAATCCTCAATTAATCACCCGCATAACGTATACTCCTTAGTCGGTAACCTCACCGACTGAATATCGACTGTCCATTTCTACAGTTATGGCTACATGTAGTCTTGGAGATCACTATAAAGGAATGCCTTCTTGACATCAAGTTGATAGAGAAGCCAATCCCTATTAACAACCATAAAGGGTGTTTTCATCTATTCTGAAAGGGAAGATACCTTATTCTATGTTGTTTCCAAGCAAGCTAGAAGGTGTTTTCTCTTACCCCTGTAGTGTTTGGTTATATTTGTTTTGTCCATTTTTCAAGGTGGACAAGTCGGCGCCCTAGTTTGTTAAGTGCATTTTTCCAGGATACTCACGTATCCAAAAGGGATATTGTTGCTATTAAGGTTTTAAAAAATGCAAGGTGATACCGAGGCGGTTTGCCTTCATTGAGGCGAGGCGTAAGCCTCGAAGCGATCGAGGCGTAAGCCTCAAGATTTACATAAAAAACATATAAAATTGATATGATATATACTTATTAAGTATATATACATACATATACATACTTCTATGTATACCATACATACATATATAATAGTATATATTATATACATACTTCTATGTATACATACATATATAACAGTATATATTATATACGTACTTCTCTGTATACATACATATATAACAGTATATATTATATATGTACTTCTATGTCTACATACATATATAACACTATATTATATACACTTGGAATGCCCCATCACATTCCAAGTGTAAGGACTTGAAGATACCTATGAGTAATTTTCAAAATTAGGCAAATCCATCAAAAGGAAAAAAAAAACATATGGTTGAAGGATAGGATCTTCCCCCTTAGATTTTATTTTTTTGTTTTTTCGATTTCTTTCTTGGCCTTAACTAATGTTGACAAGGGGCTTTTGTGAAAAGAAAAAAGAAATTATGGGGAGGACTTATTTGGTGCTCAAGATTGGGTTGAAGGGCTCTTTAAAAAAAACAAGGGGGAAGTTCCCCACACGAAGTCGATTGGCTTCCTACGGAAGCCACAGTTGTTCCTCCTCTGGTGGGTGTGTATGTGCCTCGTTCATTAATTTAGAGGATCCTACACCATCGACGCTTTCCCCTCTCCTCCCTCTCCTTACGCCTCTTTCTCCTCCTCGAACTTCGACGATGTTGCGGCAATGTTGCTCCTCGAGCTCTGACATTGTTGCAGCGATGCTGCTCCTCGAGCTCCGACCTTGCTGCGGCGATGTTGCTCCTCGAGACGCTGCTGCGGCGATGCTCCTCCTCGAGCTCCGACGATGCAGCAGCAGCACCAACGCACACCACCGGCAATGCTCTCCTTTCACTGAGGTGGCGCCTCATGTGCGCATCATCGCCTCGAGCACCTCAGACCGCCTCGGCTAGACCGAGGCGCATGCCTCTTGAATGCACCCCGAGGCTACCGCCTCGAGGCTATTTAGGGCCGCCTCGCCTCGAGGCGTATGCCTCTATAGCCTCGAGGCACGATTTTTAAAACCATGGTTGCTATAACCCCGCAACTCACAAGTTTTGTGCCAATGCTGATGTCACATTCTTTAAGGTTCCTTATTATCAACCAAAGGACATGAGTTCCCATTCTCCATTGTCGCAGGATATCCCCTTACCTGTGTCGTTTACACCACCTTTAGAGCCCTCTGAGTCATCCCATTCACCGCATACATCTATAGCAAGTCCCTCTAAGCCACCTCAATCACAACCACCTCAATCACAGTACCTCCTGCTATAGACGGATCCGATCTAGACCTTCCTATTGCTCATCAGAAGGCCCAACGATCCTGTGCTTGTTATTCCATTTCACAGCATATGTCTTTTACTAATTGTTTGCTATTGCTCGTTTGTTCTCTCTTGTTGTGGATGGTCATCAGGTTCCTTGTAGTTACATGGTGTAATAGGATCCTCTCTCGATGACAATGATGCAGGAGGAGATGGATGCTTTCAGATCTTGTGGCACATGGGACTTGGTGGACCTACTCCTAGGTGCTACAGTTATGGGGTGTAGGTAGGTGTTTACCCTCAAATACCTCCCTGATGGTTTAGTTGACAAATACAAGGCCCAACTTGTACCCAAGGGGTACACCTAGACATTCAAGGTCGATTACTTTGAGACCTTCTCACTAATGGCATAGCTAAATTCTGTTAAAATTCTACTCACTCTAGCAGTTAACCTTGATTGGCCTGTCTTCCAGCATGACATCAACAATGTCATTCTCTATGGGGATCTCCATGAAGAAGTCTACATGGAGCAGCCACTTGGTTTTGTTATTCAAGGAGTGTCAGAAAGTGTGCAAATTAAATAAAACCATCTATGGATTGAAGTAGAGCCCCAAGGCATGGTTTGAAAGATATAGTAAAGCTATTTAGCAGTTTGGCTTTACTAGATCATCTGCTGATCATTCTGTTTTTGTGATGCCAAGTCAACCAGATCAATTATTCCTATTGACTATGTAGATGATATTTTGCTTGCAGAGAGTGATAGGGAAGGCATTGAGTCTACTGAGGCGTTTCTACATACTTAGTTTGTCATCAAAGATCTTGGGGTGATAAGCTACTTCCTAAGTATAGAAGTACATCACATTGATGGAGGCATTGTTCTCTCCCAATGGAAATATGTTCTTAACATGCCCCGTGAAGTAGGTATATAGGATGCAAACCTATTAGTACTCCATTAGATCCGACAGCTCATTTATTTGATGTTGATAGTCCATTACTAGAGGATGTGACACGATACAGGGCTATGGTTGGCAAGTTACATTATCTGATGATCACTAGGCTAGATATTGCTTATGTTGTTGGGCAACTGAGATACTTTATGCAAGAACCTCCGAAGGCACATTAGGCCGAAGTGTGTCAAGTTTTTAGATATTTGAATAATGCTCTTAGAAAAGGTCAATATTTCCAAAGATATGGTCACCTGAATATGCAAGGATATTCTGATGCAGACTATACCGAAGCCCATGAGGACAAGAGATCTACTATAGGCTACTGCACATATGTTGTTGAGTTATGTTTATATTTGTAAGGGGTGCTATGTTGTTTTATTTTGTGTAGTGGGTTTATAATGTACTTTTCCCACACCTATATAGAGGTGTAGGGATTTCTTGGCAACCTAAGGAAGTTTGTTTTCTTCAACTTAGTATCAAAGCCAAGGTTGAGGACTCCACCAAAAACAAAGCCCTAACCCTACCTTAAGCCTTCTCACTGGAGCTACCGCCACCACCATTGACTGTCACGTCGGTGTCGAACCATCGCAGCAGTAGCAGCAGCACCGACTGCTGCCACTAGCTGCTGCAGCAGTAGGCCAGCAGTAGCAGCATCGGGCCACCACCGCCGCCAATAGCAGCGCAGGACCACCGTCATCGCCAGCAGCAGTAGGAGGTCACAGCACCGGGAAGAGCTGCTGTAGGCCATCACCTAGGCCACCTGCCACCACCGCCCAGGCCTAACCACTGATTTTTTGTGCTTTCTCTTGCTGTTAGTGTTTGGCAGTAGAGAGAGGGCACATCTCTACCTTGTGTCTGATTGGAAGATCTTTGGATTGTAGTTGGAGTATTGAAGCTAATGATCTTTTGGAAAGATGAAGTAATGGTATTTTCAGATCTTATCTATTAGATTTGGGGAGTGTATTCCCCTTTGATGTATGTTTTTGAGGTGTGTAGTCTCCTTGAGTATTGACCGCGTGTGAGCGGAGTTTTTTGGGGTGTGTATTCCTCGGTTGGTATATTTGTTGGGGTGTGTAGTCCCTATTTTCTGTCAATTTTCAGATCTGAAGTGTGAAGAAGTTCATGGGTGTGTACCCTTCTCTATGGCACGTTGAACTTTGTTTGTGGCAGTGTGGTTCAGTAAACATGGCAGTGTCTCAGTCAGAGATTGCACTAGGAACTGTCGTGGGTTATACTCAAACCACTGGTGTGACGTGGTTGATTGATTCAGGTGCTTCCAATCATTTATCCAGGAATCTGTAGTGCTTTGGATAGATTCAACTTGTCTCTCGGGGTCGTACAGTACAGGTGGCTGATGGGCGACTTGCTCCTATTAGTGGTCAAGGGGAAATTAATGTTACCCCATTTATGCAGCTTAATCATGTTCAGTTTGTTCCAGATTTATCCATGAACTTGCTCTCTGTCAGTGAGATCATTAAGCAGATGAATTGTCGGATCATCTTTGATGAGCGTGGATGTTTTTTCCATGATAGAATGACAGGAAAGATTATTGGTAGTGGATATGAAGGAGTTTACCAACTTCAGCAGGGTCCTATGGCTGCTGCATGTCTGGTTAGTACCACATCTGGGAGTGTTCTACAGTGGCATAAACGGTTGGGCCATCCTTCTTTGAAAAAGTTACGCAGACTTATTCCTCATGTGTCCCCACTATGCAACTTTCCTACGATGCATGTCAACTTGGGAAGCACCATAGATCTTCCTTTCCAGCTACTACAGGACCACGTTCAACTTCATGTTTTCAGTTAGTGCATCTTGATGTTTGGGGTCCCAGTAGAACTCCTGATAGAGCAGGACATCGGTACTATTTGATTGTAGTTGATTTTTCCAGATTGTCCTAGCTATTTCTTATGAAGAATAAGTCTGAAGTAGGTCTACTGATTGAGAAGTTTGTATTGATAAAAAATCAGTTTGATGTTTGCATTAAGACTCTCAGATCTGATAATGCACTGGAGTTTTGTACTCGTCGATTGGTAGAATTCTATGGCATACATGGTATAATTCATCAGACCTCATGCCCTTACACTTCTCAGCAAAATGACGTCGCAGAGAGAAAGCACAGACATAACCTTGATATGACCAGAGCTCTTATCCATAACAGTGTGCCACAGAACTATTGGGGAGATGCAGTTCTCACTGCTTGCTATTTTATTAATAGATTGCCCTCCTCAGTGATTCACGAGCAGATACCATGGCAGGTGCTTTATCCAAATGATGAGTTGTTTGATCTTCCACCCAAGACATTTGGGTGCGAGGCTTTTGTACATCTGCTCGGACCTGGGCGTGATAAATTGGCACCTAGAGCAGTCAAGTGTGTGTTTCTTGGCTATTCTCGTACTCAGAAGGGGTATCGGTGTTTTGATCCCCTACACCAGAGACATTATATCAGTGCAGATGTCACCTTTCATGAAGCAGTACCTTATTTTTCTATTGTTGCCAGGCAGGTGCAGAGTGTGTCAGAGAATGCGCCTGTACCAGTTGCTCCTATACCATTTGGTATATTCACAGATACTAGTAGCCCTTCTCAGGTTGATGAGCCACCTACCAGCACATTCAGACCAGCACCAACGGATGAAGGGACCTTCAAGGGTCACACCTATCAGTTGCCAGTTGTGTATAGGGCAAAGCCCCCTCCATTTATTCCATAGACTCCTCAGGTTAGTGTTGATAACCTAAAGGTGGTTCCTACTCAGGAGACTGTTTCAGGCACAGTGTCAACAGATGTAGCAGGTGGGAGTCTGCCACCTGAGGATAGTTCTCCAGGTCCTAATTCCATGAGTACTGATGAAGATATTACTATTGCTATTAGGAAGGCTCCGCGATCTTAGGTCCAGTATCGTGTTGCTAGGAGTGGTATTATTAATGATTATCTAAGTTCTGAGTTTTATGCATTCACAGCTACTGTATCTAGTGTTGAGTAACCTACCTCGTACCAGCAGGCTCTACTACATCCACACTGGAAGGCAGCTATGGAGGAGAAGATGTCTGCACTTACTACTAGAGGTACTTGGGAGCTGTCACCTTTATCATCTGGCGTGCATCTTATTGCAGCCAAATGGGTCTTTGCCTTGAAATACAACCCAAATGGGTCTATTTCAAGGTATAAGGCCCGCTTAGTCGCTAAAGGATTTACCCAGACATAAGGGGTGGATTTCTTTGACATGTTCTCCCCTGTTGCACGACTCTCTACTGTTCGAATTCTTATATCTGTTGTGGCTCATTATGGATGGCAGTTACATCAGTTGGATGTTAAAAATGCATTTCTGTACGGAGACTTGGAGGAAGAGATATATATGCAGCAGCCACCTAGCTTTGAGATTCAGGGGGAGTGTGTATGCAGGCTTCGTAAGGCCATTTATGGTCTTAAGCAGAGCCCCCGAGCCTGGTTCCAGAGCCTGTCTGAGGCATTGTCTGTTATTGGGATGCAGAGATCTTCATCGGATTATTCACTATTTGTGAGGAAGACCAGTAGGGGTACAGTGGCTTTACTTGTGTATGTGGATGATCTTATTCTTACAGGTGATGATGCAGAGGGTGTATCTCAGATGAAGAAATACTTGGCACACCAGTTTATCATGAAAGATCTTAGGAAGCTGAGATATTTTTTAGGCATTGAGTTTGCTACAAGTAAGCAAGGGACAATTATGTCGCAGAGGAAATGTGCTCTTGATATTCTTCAGGAGACAGGCATGTTAGGATCCAAAGATGCAAATATTCCTATGGATCCTAAAATTCATCTGTTTGAGGATAATGTGAAGTTAAAAGACAAGAAGGCATATCGACAGCTGGTGGGGAAGCTGTTATATCTGACTATCACTAGGCCAGATATTAGCCTTGCAGTGGGGAAGCTGAGTCAGTTCTTAGATAAGCCCACTGAGATCATTGGCAGGCTGTAATGCAGGTGTTGAGGTACATCAAGGGATGTCCAGGTAGAGGCATTCTGTTTTAGAGAAAGGCACATATGGCCGTTGTTGCATACACAGATGCAGATTATGCAGGTGATGTCGGGGATAGGCGGTCTACTACTGGTTTCTGTACCTTTGTTGCTGGGAACTTGGTAACCTGGAGGAGCAAGAAACAAAGTGTTGCTTCATGCTGTAGTGCTGAGTCTGAGTACAGGGCCATGGCACATACTGCTATTGAGATGATAGGGATCAGATCTCTGTTACGAGATATTCATGTTGATGTTCAGGAACCTATGGAGATGCATTGTGACAACCGAGCTGCTACCTACATTGCAAATAATCCTATGTTCCATGAGAGAACAAAACATGTGGAAGTGGATTATCATTACACCAGGAGTTTGATTCAGCAGGATCTGCTTCACACTACTTGTCTTGTCTCCTCAGACCAGACTGTTGACATGTTTACCAAGCTGTTGCCACGTCCCCAATTTGAGAAGTGTAGAAACAAACTGAGCATGATGGATATATATGCTCCAACTTGAGGAGTGTTGAGTTATGTTTATGTTTGTAAGGGGTGCTGTGTTATTTTATTTTGTGTAGTGGGTCTATGATGTATTTTTCCCACACCTATATAGAGGTGTAGGGATTTCTTTGCAACCTAAGGAAGTTTGTTTTCTTCAACTTATGTTGGTGGTAATTTAGTCACTTGGAGGGGTAAGAAACCAAAAGTGGTTTCTATATCCAACGTAGAGTCAAAATACAAAGCCATGGCATATACGACTTATGAGTTACTCTGGATCCAGCCTATCCTACAAGATTTTAGAGTTCATATCTCTAGGTCTATCCCAATGTACTGTGATAATAATGTTCACTGCAAATAATCTTGCCATCCATGAGTGAACCAAGAAGTCAAGAACAAAGAGGTTGATAGCCATTTTGTTCGAGATGTTGTAATGACTAGGAAGATATCTACTCTATACATCTCTATAGAAGATCAAGTTGTAGACAACTTCACCAAAGCACTCTCCAGAAAGCGGCTAGAGAATCTTTATTCCAAGCTGAGCATGTCCAACATCTAAATTGGTTGAAATGATTCAACTTGTTATTGAAACCCTAGGGCTCTTTTATATAGAGAGATCAAAAAGGGTGAAGGTACATAGATGCCCCTGATGAACAAATCCCACAACCATACAATAGAGAAATAGAATAAAACATATGCTAACACTCCTCAGGCTGGATCATAGATATCTATCATGCTCAGCTTGGATACACATGAATCAAATAAAGATCTGGCTAGGGGCTTAGTGAAAATAATGGCAATCTATTCCTCAGATGTGATTGGTGTGGTATATCGCAACCCCTTCTTAATGATGTCCCTTGTATAATGGCAATCAATCTCAAAATGTTTCGTCCTCTCATGAAATACTTGGTTGTTGGCAATGAAGGTGGCTACTCTGTTATCACATCTTATCTCCATTAGGTTAGAAAACTGTATCTGCAAGTCAGTAAGCAGGGACCTAATCCACATCATCTCTGCAATCGTCTGAGCCATGGCTTTGTACTCAGACTCTGCACTGGATCTCGCAATTGTGCCCTGTTTCTTACTCCTCCAAGTGATCAAACTCCCTGCCAAAAAGGTGCAAAACCCAGTAGTGGATTTGTGATCCCTATGACATCCAGCATAGTCCGCATCAAAGTAGCCAACTAAGGTCATAGAAGACCCCTTGGAGAAGAGGAGACCCTTCCTAGGAGTCCTCTTGATGTATCTGAGCACCATCAATGTTGCGTCCCAGTGCTAACGTGTTGGCTTGGTCATGAATTGGCTCAGTCTCCCCATCGCAAAGGAGATATCCAGCTTAATGATAGTGAAGTATAGTAGCTTTCCTACAAGCTGGCTATACTACTTGCTATCTACCAACTGCGCATCCTCATCATAGGTGGCATTTTGCGGTCCATAGGAATATTGGCCTCCTTAGCCCCAAGCATACCAACCTCCTGTAAGATGTCCAATGCATACTTCCTCTAGGATAAGACTATGCCCTTTTTATTACAAGCCACCTCAATGCCAAGAAAGTACCGTAGAGCTCCTAAGTCCATGACAAACTACTCTGCTAAGAAGAGCTTAATCTCAACGCCCTACTCATCATCACCTGTAACAATTAAGTCATTAACATAAACAAGAAGTACCACAGTACCTCGTCCAGTCCTCCTGACAAAAAGAGAAAAATCGCCTGTCGATCTCTTGAATCTAGCTTAGCTCCCTTGCTACGTCTAGGGATCACAACCAGTGCAAATGTCTGAGCACTAGAGTCAGCAGCAGGAGTGTGCATTGAAACCCTGTTGAGTCTATAAGCCTCCTCTAGGGTAGGAAGCTCTAAAGCGGTGAGGATCTGATCTCTGACTGCTGTGTACTCAGGTCTAAGACCTGCCAAGAAAAGGGACTGCCAGCTGTCTCCTAAAACTCCTCCAAGACTCATAGGCACACCCTGGCAGATAGGAGTAATGCCTCTCTAGCATTCCCTTCAGGAGGGAATGGTACTGCGGCAGTGCGCATCCTTCTTGACGCAAGTAAAAGAGGTCGTAGAAGATTTGAAAAACACGTGGAGTTCTTGGCATGAGAGTAAGTCTCACACAAGGACTCCCATAAATCCTTCGCCGTGGCATAATACATGATCTCATCCCCGATTTGGGGAATAACAGTCTGCATGAGCAATGCAGAGACCATAGGTTGTCTCTATCCCAATTGGTGTTTGCACCAATCTTGTTTGCAGGCACCAGATCTGTAAGGATATGGCTCTTCCCATGACCCCTAACGGTCATGAGGAAAGTCTAGGACCACTGCGGATGGTTGGTTTCATCCAACTTGACGGTGGGACCGAAAAACAGATTCTTGAGTACCCCAGTGTCCAAAAGAGAGCCCGACGTCACCTTGGATTGATCATCTAAAGCCATCTTTGCAATCCAGAAGCCACAATCAGCCTTCTATGTCCAAGAAATCATCAAAAATATGAAACTGGATATATTCAGATATGCATCTTCGCGGAAAGCCCCCTTGGGCAAATGTTGACCTCGCTTGGGTGCGAGGAAAACACTCGAGACGGCCCCAAGGGGACCTAGGTGTCTCATTAAGATTTGATGAGAGGTTGCCTTAGAGAGACGCACGCACAGCCCCTGACGTCGTCACCGACCACTGCACATTGCCGCCGGCAGGGCTACGCCGCTGCTTGCCTACTTTGCAACGTCTTTAACGCACTATGCTTGCTGCTCACTGCTTAGATGCCGCGCTGTCGCTGTTGCTTTAGAGGGCCGCCGTGCGCCTGAGCCACCATGCGTGGCCGTTGGGGCCGCTGTCGCTAGGAGAGAGAGGGAAAGGATGTGGGGTGTAGGCTTTGGAGGCCTTGGGGGTGGGATATCGAGAGCTATAGTCCAGGATTAGTGCTTTGATACCAAATTGGTTGAAATGATTCAACTTGTTATTGAAACCTACCCCCAAGGGCTCCTTGTTGATCGGGTGGAGGCCTGATTTGGCCTTGGTGATTCATGGTAGAGAGAGAGAAGTAGAGAGAGGAGATGAGCTTTGGTGTTTTGGAAATATTTGTTCTGCTCAAATGAAAATAGTTGGGGAGGCTCTCTATTTATAGAGAGAACATACCCACTAGAAATAGTAAATACTCTATTCCTATTAGAGATTTAGATCTCTCATTTGGAAAGATCTAATCTCCTTAACAAATCCCACAACTAGTTTCCTAAACTGACTTGCTAAAACTAGGAAACAACTAAGAATAGAAAATAACCAACTATGAATAGGAAATAATCAAAACAGGAACTATTTTTGGTGCACCAAAAATTGGTCCAAAGGACCTTGCACCGTCGACTGTTGGATCTCCAGATGGTTGCCACGTGGCACTGCCACATGGCCTGATGATTACCATGTGATGTGCCATGTG
This sequence comes from Thalassia testudinum, assembly GCA_037157565.1. Lineage (NCBI taxonomy): Eukaryota > Viridiplantae > Streptophyta > Magnoliopsida > Alismatales > Hydrocharitaceae > Thalassia > Thalassia testudinum. The sequence goes on from JAZHRO010000007.1 coordinate 4,355,837, forward strand.
GGATATTTTCTAAATCCCAACACTCCCCCTCAAGTCGAAGGCTGGGAGGCCAATGACTTGGTCTTCATGTGTAAGGCTATCTGCCTCACCATTCGTCTTCTTCGACATGTTGACGGTGCAACTTATTGCGACTTTCGAAGTCGTTGCTTCTGTGGCAACCTGAGTGGTTGTCGCTATGGCCACCGTTGTGTCTTGCAGAAGTCGAGCATGTAGCTTCTTGAGATCTTCGGGAGTTAGGGAGTCCATATCCACACATGAGGTACTAGTAGTCTCATGTGCAATAGAACTTGATATGTCTCCTCTTCCTTCCTGTCGTCCTTGAACTACGGTGCCTCTTCCAAGACAATACTACGTTTCTCTTGTCCGCCAATGAAGATCTTGAAGGCGCGATCCCACAAAACGTAGTTGCCAGCTCATTCAGCTTCATAGTTGTCCAAGAGACAACTACCTTGCTCTCTCCAGGGCTGAGCGTAGCATCTCCTACAATCGTGGTAGATTCCGTCATCTCTGGACCTTCCTTTTCCGCGCAACTCGCTAGACTTGAGGACTTTGGTTGCGAGAAACTTCCAACGAATAGTTAGATCTACGTGCACAGAAGCCTAGAATGTGGGCTCTGATACCATGTTGAGAATTGGCACACATGTGGAAAGCGTGGAAAATAGTCCACGATGGGACTATTTCATGTGGAAATAGGGAGGAATTTCCCTGTTATGGCTGCTGCTGCAGTTGTGTGGCTATTTGAGGAAGAGAGAGCCACCATGTGGAGAGGTAAAGAGCTTGATTAGAAGAATCTACTTTATTGTTCTCAGAATAGTTGGAAAGGCTCTCATTACAAAGAGAGTACATATTCTTGCTACTAAAAGTAGACTTAATTAAATCTTTAAATTTAATCAAATCTTCTAGATTTGGAACAACCAAATCTTTGCAAATCTCCTGACATATTTCCTAAAACCTATTTGCTAAAAATAACAAACTTAACAAATAAGAAAAGACTCCAAATTTGGTCTTTTGGACAACCAAAATCAACAGCCCATATGGGCCCTGAGATGCTGGCTACTACGTGGTAGTGCCACGTGGCTGGTTTTATTCCCAACATTCTCCCTCAAGTCGAAGGTCGAGAGGCCGATGACTTGCTGATACATCGTTCTTCTTGAGATTTTTGAGGATGATCTTCATGCATCTTCTTCTACGCTCGAGAGTCGAGCTCTTCATCTCAGCGTTCCCCGATGCATTAGAGGATTCCACGTGTCTCCTCGAGAAGTATGGTGTCTTGCTCCTGAGCCGGCAAAGACCCTTAGCTTTCCTTCAAGCTAAGATCATCAAGAGAAAGTGAAGAAGTTGATGCAGTCGTGGTGCTCTTCTAGAGGCTACATTGTGTGGCCAGATGCTTCATCATCTTCTTTTGATGTGACTGCGAATCCTCTTACCACCTCCGAAGTCGTTGCTTCTCTGACAACCTTTGTAGTCGTGACTATTGGAGCAGTCATATCTTCTTTGCGCAACTTGTAAACTCTTTTCTTCGTGGAATCATTGGTCTCAGTTTCTTCAAGGAGGACATGCAACTTGTCTTGTCCTCCCACGAAGATTTTGAATGCCTGAGCCCATAAGATCTGGTTTAAGGCACCTTGAAGTGTAATCGTGGTGCCTTGAACTATCACCTTTCCTTCTTCGGTATTGATCTGATTCTCGCCTTCGGCCATCTCTGTCTTCAATAACGAGCCTTCCTCCGCTTGTATGCTTTGCATAAGGTGCTTGGATGTATGAGAGAAACCACTCGTCGGAGTCCCCTACTTGACTCCTTGGGCCTTACATAAGGCGCTAAGGACCTTCAAGGAGTTCTTTGAGAACTCCCAATGTCAACGAAGATACCTCGACACACGAGGTTTGGATGTCGGCAGGAATTACGCACAAGATGGGACTTCTTGTGCGTGACCCAACAGGAGGAAAGGTCCACGTGTGGCTGCTGTCCACCAGGAAAAAGTCACACACAGCGTGACTTTTCTTCCCTTCTCCTTTCTATGTGCGCAGAAACTCCCTGGAAGAGCTTAGATCGCCTGCTCTGGTATCATGTAGAGATTTTTGAGGTGGGCATAGATGGGGCGTGGAGGCTCTTGTGCATGGAAAGATATAGAAATTTCATGCACAATACTGGAATTTACGTATAAGACATCTGGAACGTCCACTAGACGTCTGATTTGGGTGATCAGCGAGTCTAGAGAAGAGACAATGGCTGGATGGAGCAAGGGCTCCTTATTGACTGGTTGGAGGCTTGATTTGGCCTTGGTGATTCACGACAGAGAGAGAAAAGTAGAGAAAGGAGGAAAGCTTTGATGTTTTGGAAATATTTTTTCTATTACTCAATTGCTCAAATGAAAACAGTTAGGGAGGCTCTATTTATAGAGAGAACATACCCACTAAAAATAGTAAATACTCTATTCCTATTAGAGATTTAGATCTTCTCTCAATTGGAAAGATCTAATCCCTTTAACAAATCCCACAGCTAGTTTCCTAAACCAACTTGCTAAAAATAGGAAACAACTAAGAATAGAAAATAACCAACTAGGAATAGGAAATAATCAAAATAGGAAACAATTATTTTTGGTGCACCCAAAATTGATCCAAAGGACCTTGCACCGCCTGTTGTTGGGTCTCCAGATGGCTGCCACGTGGCATTGCCACATGGCCTGATGATTGCCATGTGGCATGTGTCACATGGGATATTCTCCAAATCCCAACAGATGGGATAGTTGTTAAATATTTTTTTAATTAAAAAGATTAGAAAACCTTTTTTCTCTCTCTACCTTGGTTTCCTTTCTCCCACCCCATCCCCTTGGTAACCCCCCCTCCCATCCCCACCTCGAAACCCACGTCCCTAATACCCATTCCCACCCCATAACCCATATCCCACCCGCAATACCGAAGCCAAACGCAGCCTTAGGATTTTTGCGGTGAATTAGATCATTCACATTTCCCTCAACACTAGTATGCCACCTACAAAGGTATAACTTTGAAACTCCTAGGGATCCCAAAATGGGAAGTACGGTTCTAATTTAGGTTGTTAATCAACGATTTAAATGCTGACGGCATGCCACTGGCAAGGCCTGTTTTCTAGAACACCCATGTCGATATGATTCTGATGTCGAAAATCAGGTATTTCGCTGCCATGTTGACATTATCGTCGGCATGCCGACAATATGGCCCGCCGACGATATGGCCCATGCCGATGCCGATGCTTGCTGCAGCTTGCATGCTATGTGCTATTCTGCTCCGCTGGTGCCATTGCCACACTATCATCTCCGTTGCTGCTTCAGCCTATAGCTTGCATCGTTACGAAGCTTCTTGCCTTCTTTGTGGGCCTAGAGCCTACTGGGGAGGCGGGGGAGCGATGGAGCGTCTCCTGGTACAGGGTGACCGCCGCACATCTAGGATTTCCTCCGATGATGACCCTTTTGATGAGATGGGAAGGGGAAAGGGGGCGAAGGGAACGGGAGGTCGTGCCGGCGTCGATGCCTGGTGGCACGTTGCAGTGGCCAAGCCAATGTGAATGGGTTTTACGGATGTGCACGATGCAGTGGCCAATGTGAATGGGGTGGGAATTAAGGTGTGTGGACGGTGGTTGATCTGCTGGTGGAGAATGGGTAAATTGTGATGTGTTGCCTTGCGTTTCACGCATATGCTATTATCCTGGGAACAGATGAGCAGTGTGCTCAATAAATCCTAGAGTTTAGAGTCTAGACTCTAGACTAAAGAATAACATTTACTCTATGGAAAGCATAGAGAGAGAAGTCAGTACCTGCACAAATGTCGGGACCCACACGAAGCATGATTGAGCAATTATTGAGGTATACAATGTAGTGATGTACATTGTACGGTGAGTTGTATTTATATATTCGCATAGTATGTGACTCACCGACGGATGTAATGATAAGAAACCTATAAAATATTAATCGACGATTTGCATAGTACGTCATCGACGGATGTAATCGTAAATATACCGAATAAAAAATTTGCACAGTACGTCATTGATTGACGGACGTAATCATAAAAAACCATAAAATATTAATCGACGATTCACAGTACACGTCATCGATAGACGTAATCGTAAATGTACCAAATCAAATATTTGCACAGTACGTTACCGACCGACGAGTGTAATCATAAAAAATCCATAAAACATTAATTGACGATTCACATAGTAGACGTCACAGACGGATGTAATCGTAAATGTATCGAATCAAATATTTACACAGTACGTCACCGACTGACGGACGTAATCCTAAAAATCCCATAAAATATTAATCGATGATTCGTATAGCAGATGTCAACGAAGGATGCAATCGTAAATGTATCAAATTAAATATTTGCATAGTACGTTATCGACCGATGGACGTAATTATAAAAAATCCATAAAATATTAATCGACGATTCGCAAGTAGACGTCATCGATGGACATAATTGTAAATGTATCGAATCAAATATTTGCACAGTATGTCACCGATCGACGGACATAATCATGAAAGATCCATAAAATATTGATTAACGATTTGCACAATATACGTCACCGATGAACGTAATCATAAATATATCAAATCAAATATTTACGCAGTACGTCACCGACCGACGGACGTAATCATAAAAAATCCATAAAATATTAATCGACAATTCACGTCACTCATTAATGGCGGATGAACTTAATTATAAAAATCACATAAATTATTCGAAATGATTCGTTATAAATATCGACTATCGATTGTTGTAATGCAATTCACACTCAGCCACAGACACATCGATCAAGCTCAGAGCCTCACAATCCCAATTCACTATACGATTTGTTGTTGCCTGCTGGTTGCTGTTGCCTATCGATTACTGATCGGCAATGTGTTTGTGACTTGCTATGGTGAGATAGTTTCTTTCACAAATCAAGCAGAAGGTTTCGGTAACAGCTTTCGTATCTTTTTTCCGTTTATGGTAGTATTCATTACCATTTTTTAACCATCATGTTTGTCAAGTTCTAAATTTAGCAATACACAATAACAAATAGTAGCAACCAGCAACTACCTGTAAAGTATAATACATACTAGCCAGTTTAGCCCCTATGCTTTCTAGCAGTAAGGCTTAACACCTACCAATACTCACCATTAAACATAAATATTAGACTTTCCAAAAAACATGATTATACTCTAGCCTAAAAAAAAGTAAATGTGCCAACTAGGTTGGATAATTATCTAAGTCATATTAGACTTAATTGGATCAGTCTGGGACCTTGTCTATTTGAACCAACCGGTGACAAGACGGGTCGGTGCGGTAACTACGTTAACCTCTAGTGGTGTCTCACTATGCGGGGTGTCCTAGGGGGTCTTACCCATCTGGCCGGCCAGGTAATTCAAGGGTCGGAGTAATCCAATCGGGTCTAATAGGGCTTGGATTAGATCCAATAGGTGCAACCCTTTAAGGTAGAATTTGCTTCTTTAATTGAATTATATAGGGGCATAGATATGTCAAAGGTATAATATGATTATATAATGATTATGAATTATGAAGTAAATGTAATGTAGCTATGCAGAAATAGTATGTCTGGAAAAGGCAAGGCTATTGTTGGAGTGGGAGTGGTAACGTTAAAAAGGATAAGGAAGACATTGGATGGTTGGATTGCACCAAAGTGATGGATGGAACCAAACCTATGACAGAATGCAATTTTTGTGGAAAACATCTAAAGGGTGGTGGAATTACACGATTCAAGCATCACCTAGTTGGTGACAACAAGAATGTTATAAAATGTGAGGATTGTTCAGATGACGTTCATGATTTGATTGCCGAGTCAATGATATCAAGGCAAGAGAAGGAAGCAATGAAACAAAGGTCAAAAGAAGCAGTCCGTGATGCCCTGTTTGGTAGCTATCAAGATTACTACGATGTAAACTCTGACTCAGATGAAGACTACGAATATTCGAGTGATGTGGAGGCAGATCCAAGGAGGAGGAGACAATTCAGACAAGCAATGAAAGACTCACTCAAAAGTGAGTATGAACGACAAGCTTTGGCAGGTGATCGAAGAGCACAGAGCATGAGGTATACAGATGCTGGTGGTAGTGGTTCAGGCTCAGGACTGCCTTTACATCAATCCAAAAAATAAAAAATGGATTTACGTGATTTATTTCGATCTGGTAGCATTAAGGGGAGCCTAGGGGAAAGCAGACCCGAAACAGAAAACCATTAAGGGCATGTTTGGGAATGCAAGGGAAAAGGTTGGTAGAGTAGTCATGAACTTAGCCTCGGCTCATGGGCTGCCAACTAACATAGCGATGGGCCATGGTTGCAAAATGTTATTGACGTCAGCGCTCAATATGGGACGGGAGTTGAGGCTCCTACAGCATATGAAATAATGAATAAATACATACTTATGGAGAAGGCAGATTTAGGTGACTATATTTCTGATTTGAAAAATATGTGGCCCCATTAGGGAGTAACACTGATGACAGATGGTTGGACTAGCTATACAAGGAGGCAAATCATTAACTTCCTTGTATATTGTGATGGATGATCCATTTTTTTGAAATCCGTAGATGCATCGGATAAAGTGAAAGATTACAAGTACCTTTATTCCTTATTGAAGGATATGATTAATGAAGTCAGGAAGGAACATATCGTTCAGATTATTACAGATAATAGCAGCAACTTCAAGGAGGCGGGAGAAAAGATTATGAAATCAAGTAAATATGGAATATTCTGGATGCCATGTGCTGCACATTGTATAGATTTAATTTTGAAAGACTTCGGAAAGAGGAAGTTAGTTTCGTCTGTTGTAGACAAGGCTCAATCGATTACATCATTTATTTACAATCACGGGCATGTCTTGTCGTTAATGAGGGAGCATTGCAATGACGAATTGGTGCGTCCTGAGATAACACAATTTGCTACAAATTACATCGCTTGCAAAGTATTTTAGACAATAAAGTCGGATTGAAGTCAATGGTAAATTCTAGCAATTGGTTTGGCATGGCAGAAACTAAGACACAAGGTGGGAAGGATGCAGAAGTCTTGATAAACAATTCACGATTTTGGGATGATTGCAGCCACGTTATCGTATTATGGAGTCCGTCATATTAGTTTTGAAGTTGGTAAATGGAGATAAGAAACCAACGATGGGTTACATATACGAAGCATTAGAAATTATGTATGAAAAGGTGGAAGAAGCAGCGGGAAGGTCCAAAGAGCCATTCTTAAAGATAATAAGAGAATGAAGGCAAAACATGTTATCCCACCCGCTCCACCTTGCCAGTAAGTATATTTCATTATAATTTTATCTTATTCGAGTAATTTTTTATTCTTTTAACTATTTATCTTTTATCATAGGCTATTATTTCAACACAAAATTTAACTATAAACACCACCTTGGCACGCGTGAAGATCTCATTCAAGCTGTGCAAAAAGTTATTCAAAAACTCTCTCCTACAATTGCTACGCAAATAGCGTAATGAATGAGGTAGGCAAATTTAGCTTGAAATTTGAAGCTTAAATAAGATATTTGACATATCTTCATGTTAACATGTAGATTAAATTATTTAGAGAAAGGATGTGATCTTTTGGGAGTTATATGACACAGCAGGCCATTAAGAGTACTTATTCTGGTAATAACCGACATCCTTTTAATATTTACTAATAATAATTTACTCTATAATATCTAATTTATGACTCAAATATGTTTTCCCTACAGCGGAATGGTGGAATTTGTATGCAACGGAAGCTCCAAATTTACGGCAGGTGGCTGTTAAAGTGTTATCACAAACATCATCTGCTTATGGGTGCGAAAGAAATTGGAGTACATTTAACCTTATCCATTCCAAAAGAAGAAAAAGCTTGGAATTCACAAGCTTAATGACCTTGTGTACATCCACTCCAATACAAGGTTATGAATAAGGCATATTTAGGAGGGTTTTGAAAAGAAGGAAATGGCCAATCCAATTGATTTAGCCTACATTTTCTGAATCGAAGATAATGTGCTAGAAAGTTGGATAAATGACATTAGAGAACTTGTGATGGATGTTATGGGAAGGCCAGATCCAGAGCTATCAAAGAAAATGAGTGCCGATGTTCAAGGACATATGGCCAGATTTGGTCGTCATACATTTCCTATAAGGGTACTGGATGAAGATGATGAAGAATGACAGTTATCACAGTCTACTTCAACCTCAAAGGATGACTCAGATGATGACTCAGATACGGATGCATTCGTAATGGTAGAAGGATCTGGATCAGAACGATCATCTGACAGAGGGAGACATGGTGGTCGAGTGGTACAAACCCAGGGTGCTATAGAATATGATAAACGACACACCAATATCCATGGCGAACATATTCCAAGTCCAAGTCCACCAGCCATGGATTATGAGGGATATCGAAGTCATGATGCCTACATGGAGGATTTGAGCTCCTCAATTGGTTCCATGAGCATTGGTGATTAATTTTTTGGTTCTTCAGCACCTACATCTGGATATGACACGAGATACAAGACAAGACATGAGACGGGATCTTCATACATTCAACCATTCTACCCGCAGTCATTTGCACCACCACCACCTTCATATAATTATCCATCACATTCAAACGCTAAGTCAGGATATGTTGACACTTCTGGTACTAGGACTGGGAGCGAATATTCTTACCCATATGAGTATGGTACCATCCAAAATCATTTTCCTCAGCAGTTCCAACCCCAAGCTCCCCCTCAAATGCTAAGATCAGAATCATCACAAGATGATTCTAAAACAACAAGATTCTCCCAAACACGTGCAACTAATCGTGCACGTGGGCAGTATGACAAATTATACACAAATAGTAGATTTCCCCATCTTGGGATTTTGGTTAGTATGAATGAACATGAGTACAGACAACACATAATGGATTATCAGATAATGTATCCATATATGTCTTGGGAGGATTACTATGAATACATTCAAAGTATTCATCGACAAAATAGTCAACGATGGTATCAATCAAGTGGTGATAGTACTCATGATAAAGATATGAATCTAGCAAGACACTCTTGGTTCTGGTGAAATCCGACTTTCGATTTCCAAGTCCTGACTTCTGAGTTCTGTCTGACTTCTGATACATCAAGATATTATGATTTCAACTTTTACTTTGAAACTATATACTTTGATTCTTTCATTCTTAAATTCTTTGTATTCTTCTATTATTAAATTCTCTGTATTCTTAACATGATAAGAATATTTGATATCTCATTACTGAACTTTAATATTATATGGTTATGTTATATATGAATATTATGATGTAACACTTATTGTTACATAATCAGCAGTTGATTTTCTTGAAATTAATATCATTTTGACCACTTCTGCCACTTTTGTTGGCATGCATCGGCATGTCCTCGACGTGCCTCTGAAATGACATTTTTTCGGACCATCGAAATCGTCGAAATCTGCCATCGAAAAATGGGCATTTCCACGACGTGCTCTCGGCATGCCTACGACATGCACATTTAGAATTTCATCGGCACGACATCGAAATTGGCATTTCAAACCTTCTTGTTAATTTGATTCTTGAGTATTCGCCTTTTTGGACATCGAATTATTCCTCAAATCAAAATGTTAAATGACAGTTTTTCATACTTCCACAATGCCTCGAATGAATCATTCGTCAAACAATAGAAGAGGCAAGGGTTGCATGGCAATGGCCTCCCAACAAAGAGAGGTCAACAAAGGGTGCCACTAATTGAAGGAGGGTGCAATTGGAGGGACTACACCAGAAAGATTTGGGATAGCAACTCAAGTAGACAAAAAAAAACAAAAAGGGGCAATTGCAACTTGAAGGGAGAGTAGTGTAAATGCAAAAAATCATAAGGGTTGCCACTGCTCTAAACTAGGATTAGGGAATACAATGATATTATTAAAGAGTGTGTACTCTCTTAAACAAAGAGCAACATTGGAAAAATCTGCAAGAGCAGTCATCCAGAAGTACTTATGAGATTTTGTCCTAAGAGATGTCTACCTTGTAGCTTGCAGAGGATTACTGTTCCATTAAAATTAATTTCCCTTCTTCCATCAATATATGCAGATATAAGCATGGATGAGGATCAAGACAACCACAAACACTGCTAATACAAAATTAGGAAGAAAATTTTATGTAAAAATGTGCCATGTCAATTGAAATAAAAAGTTAAATGCACCTACAATGCAAAAGCAATTTTCTACCTAAACAATTATGATTACGTTAATAATAAGATGTGTTCTGTTACAATGACAATCATTGACAAAATTCCATGCATTCATTATGAGAAACAGAGAAGAATACCTTCTAGACCTCCCTGCAAAGCAATGAACCAACACAATGCCACCAGCTTTCTTAGCTTGCTCAATAAAATTAAAGCAATCTTCAAAATGGCATGCCAAGTTTACATCTGGGCTGTCAAGCACTGAAGCCAACAGTAAAACTTAGATTTGCTCCCCTCACTCATTGCATAACTATTGAGTCACAGTATTATGTTGCCAAGAAAATAGCATTAACATCTATAATGATTATAAAAACCTCCCGATATTCCTTAAAATGCAAATTATAAATCATCATTGATGCTCTCGCTAGCCAAGAATTAAACTCAAATATGCAACTCTTACCATCTGAATAGGTATTCCATCGCAGAGTTAAATATAAAACAAAGGAGTATTTACATAGATAAGAAGCAGTTCAACTTCTCAAAATTCCTTCAAATGCACAATAACAACAACCAAGCCTTTCCCACGTGAAGTGGGACTAGCTACGTGGATTCTTTGCCTTGGCTCAAGTCTATCCCTATCCCTGAGAAATTTCCAGGCTTAAATCAAAATAATCAAGAACATATGTGATGGTTCTCCTCTTTCGGAAAAAAAAAAAGTGATGGTTCTCTTCCAACACTCCTTCAATCTTCCCCGACCTCTCCTAGAAGACTCAACAATCAACTTTCCAGATCTCCTACCTGAGGCATCAACTAGATTTCTCTGCAGATGTAAAAACTGCCTTAAATATGTCACTCTCATTTCCTTCAAATGCAAATTATAAAAATATTTTTGAAGCTCACACTAAAAAAGAAAACTATAGACCATGAAGTGGAGCACTATCCAAGGATTAGGGAATAAAGTCAAAATAGTATTTCCCCGAACTTGACTAATGCCTTCTAACTAGAATTGGCCTTGAATCATAAGGTAGGATGTAAGACCAATTGATTTTAACTATAATTAAAAACTCTTTTTTTCTAAACTAAATGTTCTTTCTTTTTAAGAAGAAAAAGGATGATTAAAATTTGATAATCATCCAAAAGATTGAATCAATTAAGAAAGGAATAGAGTTACATATTTTTGACGCCAAAACTTAGACAACATTTGAGCCTCTCTTACAACATTTTCACTCCAAGCCCGCTCCCTTCTAAAAAAAAAAAAACCATTCCTTTGTAACCAAATACACCACAAGATAGAAAAAACCTTGATCCAACTAGTCATATTAGCATGCACCGTCCTAGTGAAAGAGGACCAAAAACCATCAACCAAAGAGAAATCAATGCACAAACTTCCCTGAAAAATGAAGTCATTCCAAACTGTTAGGACTGAAATGACTTAGTTATTATTGGAGGCCCTAAATGCCTTTATATAGAGACACCAGGAAAAAATAGTACAGATACCTCATAAATATGACAAAATAAAAAAATTACAAATAGACTATTTCACTTAACACTCCCCCTCAAGTTAGAACATAGACATCTAACATGCTCAGCTTGTAACACAAAAATTCAAGACGTTTCTTAGAGAACGCTTTGGTGAAAATATCTTCAATCTGCTCATTTGTGGTAATGTAGGGTGTCGAAATCTTCCCCTCCAATATAGCATTTCTTACGAAATGGTAATCCAATTCAATATGTTTGGTCCTTTCATGAAATGTAGGATTGTTGGTAATGAAAGTGGTAGCTTTATTATCACAATACATAGGCATAAAACTAGATAGTAATACCAAAATCCTACATAATAGAGCGCACCCCACAACTCAAGTGGTATGTGTCATTGCTCTATATTTAGCCTCTGCAAACGACCGTGAGACCACATTCTACATTTTGTTGCGCTAAGTAATAAGGTTGCCACCAACATAAATATAGTATCTAGTAATGGAGCATCTATCTTTATGTGCCCCAGCATAATCTGCATCAAAATATCCCCAGCTATCAAGATGTCCATGCTTCTAAATGGATAGGCCTTTTCTAGGTGCCCTCTTCAAGTATATCAAAACTTGGCAAACTCCATTCTAGTGCGTATCTCTCTGGGAGATTGCATAAACTGACTCAACAGGCCTATAGCAAAGGCAATATCAAGTCTTGTCACCATCGAGTAGCTTCCCAACCATAGCACGGTACCTGATCACATCAAATAAACGTGGATCGTCTGAATCAGCCAATGGTAAAGAAGGATCTATAGGAACTGATGTAGGCTTACAACTAAGCATCCCTGCATCCTTGAGCATGTTAATCACATGCTTTCTCTAGGATAAAACAAGCTCACCATCAACATGTCGAACCTCAATACCCAAAAAATAACTAATAAGTCCAAGATCCTTAGTAAAAAACTAGGAATGAAGAAAGGCTTTGGCATTTTGTATAACTTCTTTATCACTTCCTATCAGCAAAATGTCATCCACATAGACAATAAGAATAACTGACCCATTCTCACAATGTATAGTAAAAATGGAATGATCGATAGTGGATCTCTAGAAACCATACTCCTCAACTGCCCTATTGAACCTCTCAAACCAAGCACATGGGCTTTATTTGAACCCATAAATTTCTTTCTTCAGCCTACAAACTTTTTAGCACTCCCCCTGATAAATAAAGCCTAGAGGTTGCTGCATATACACCTCATGCAAATCACCATTGAGAAATGCATTCTTAATGTCAAGTTGGAAAACAAGCCATCCACTGTTGACAACCAATGAGAGAAGTATCCTGACTGAATTAAGGCGTGTCATATGGGAGAATGTTTTGAAATAGTCCACTCTAAGGGTCTGTGTATACCTTTTGGCTACTAATTTTGCCTTATACCACTCAGCAGATCCATCTGGATAACATTTCAGGGTAAACACCCACCTACACCCCAAGCTAGGGTCCAGGATGGATCCTAAAAGGCCTCTATGATTTCGCGGTATAGAATGACTGTGCACACATAAGACAAGTGCTTTCTTGGAATAGGAAAATGATTAAGTTACGTAAAGTTGGAAATAGAATACTTAACACAAGATCTTTGGCCCTTCCTGTGAGCAATAAGAATATCCAATGTGTTACCTTTGGTTCCTCAGTGGGAGGCAGGGAGGGACCCCTAGTAAAGTCTACAACATCAACAAGACACTGAACAGGAATGGTCGTCAAAGGTTCCTTAAGTGGAGGATCAGTAATCTTGCGCTACAAAGTACAAGGATAAAAAAATGGCGCATCAAGAGTAGTATCATGGGTAGGCAGGCTCAAAGGGCTGTGGTAGCGGAACAGAGGGAACAGGTAAAGGCACACCAATGGTAGGAGAGGAGTTGCCACTAGAAGTAAAGTAGGCAATATCCTCAAAGAACATAACATCAGCACTAGTGTAAAACCTATGTGCCTTGGGATCATAGCACATGTACCCTTTCTGGGTCCTAGCATACCCTAAGAAAATACAACAAACCAACCATGGAGCAAGACACATCCAAATACTTTAGGTGGTATTTGGATACCCCAAGAAAAAAGCTTACGGTCCAGAAACAAACAGGGACAGGAATTTTTCCCATCTAAAACACATGAGGGAACCCAATTTATCAAAAAAACTGCAATAAGAATTGCATCAGACCAATACTAAAAAGTAACATGCATATGAAACATCAAAGTACGAGCAACATCCATCAAGTGTCAACTTGTGTTCAACTACTTCATTCTGTTGGGATGTATGAACACAAAAGGTATGATAAACAATCTCGAGATGCAAAGAAAAGAGAACTCATCACTAACAAACTCATGGCCATTATCCATCTTGAACATACATATAGTACAAGAAAACTAAGTCTTTATTTCAGCAACAAACTTCTTTATTACCTCAAGGGTTTCCGACTTTTCTTTTAGCATAAATACCCAAGGCACTCTGATACAGTCATCAACAAGAATAAGAAAATAACGAAAACCCCTGATACTCTTGACCTGACATAGGTCCTATAAATCAGTATGAACTAAAGCAAACAAAGACTTAGATCTTTTATTAGAACTAGGAAAGGAAACTCTATGATGCTTACCCAATTAGCAAGCTTCGCATCAAAAAGAATAAGAAAACTGTAAGTCAAGAAATAAACGATGAAGAACAGGAATGCTAGGATAACCAAGCCAAAGGTGCCACTGAAGAGAAGATGTAGCACTAACAGTAGCAGCATGATCAGAAGGAAGGTGAAGGTGGTAGAGACCATCCTACTTAAGTCCACCAATCTGCTTCCCCATCTGAAGGTCCTACAAATAAAAGAACGAATCATGAAAAACTGCCTAACATTTCAGTGCTTTTGTAATATGACTAATTAACATAAGATTCAATGCAGACTTAGGAGCATACATAACATCAGATAACTGTAAATAAGGAGAAAGATAAATATCACCAAGCACAGTCACAGGTGACGAGGCACCATCTTCTACTCTAACATGTAAAGGATTATTAAGAGATCTAAGAGAGGAAAACAATGTATTATTTTCCCATGGTATCAGAAGAAGCACCTGAATCTACCAACCAAGTGGGAGCACGAGCCCCACGAATAGAAGCAGTAGTTCTTGTCGATTGACTAGTATAAGCCCCGATAGCAAGTGAAGCAGAGTGAGATGCCACCAACCTCTCATACTCCTTTCTAAAAATCATTACCTATGAGCTCTGCTAATCATCCTCTACTCCCTGACTACCATAAATATTGTAGGACACCTGATTCACCTGATGACTTGGAGGATAGCCATGCTTCAACCAACATCGACCGATAGTGTGATTAGCCTTGTGATAGTGCTCACAAAGCAATCCTGAATGTCCTCGTCCACGGCCACCTCCTCTGACTCCACATCCTCTCCCCCTGCCACTTGAGTTAACCCTATCATGACCAAAGGAGGCTATCGCAGAAAGACTCTGCAGGTCGAACAGGCCTAGTAGTCTCCAGGCAAGATAGCCTAGCATAGATCTACGCTGTGGCAGGAAGAATCTCAAGTGTCCTAAAATGATCCTTGACAACCTTATACTCAAGCCCAAGTGCAACAAGCATTTAAACCGATCGTATAGCCTCACGTTGTTTAGTCACAATAGCCACATTAGAAGAGACGGGTTGGAAAAGATCTAGTTCATCCCAGAGATTCTTCATGGAATCTTAAAAATTAGCCAATGACAGTTCCCTTTTTGAAGGTATGTAGATCCTCCAAAACCCGATACACGCATCCAATATTGCTCCCATGGGAATGTTTCTCGTGCAAGGCCTCTCATATCTTCTTTGCTGAGGAATACAACATAACCTGCTTGGTTTTATTCTCCATGCTATTTAGCATGCATGTGGCAACCCAATCGTTGCGTGCATCCCAATCTACGGACTTCACAACAGGTACATCCGTAGTCAATATATGTCGTTTCCTATATGAACCCACAAATCGAACAAAGGTCAACCAAAACATAAAGTTGGTGCCATTCAACTTGATCGAAGTCCATTGCATACCAGAATGCACGCCCGTGGTAGTTACTCGCCCCACTGGGTCACTAGAATCACTATTTTGGTCTTCCCTAGAGGCTTGATTCAAAGGTTCAATTGCCGAAACGTGGAAGAGATAATTAGGCCTTCATAGATCTGGAATTAGATCAACAAACAAACAATCGCAGGAGAGTCAAATCAGCAAACCCCTTGCAGTTCATCGACTTGGAGAGGTAGCGACGTTGACTAAGGGTGACATTGAAGAGTTATGCCGGTTGGAGGCAACGCTAGAGGGTCTGCACCAACTGGGGGTGGCGCTAAGGAGGACCCGCACTAGCCTAAGGCGGTGTTGGGTGTTCGCTAAGGTGAAGCAGCGATGGCGGCGATGGGATCTAGTCCTGTTGTAGGAGTCGCATGGTCTACAACACCCCCAGCAGTGCTAAGGCAGTGCTGCCGGGGTCTTTCTATCATCGGTGGGAGGTTGCTACAGTGAGGAGGCCAGTTGGCGACGGTGGCGAGCGAGTAGCGCCGCTAGCAAGCAGAGAAAGAGAAGGGAAGGGGTTTTCGTGGTGTGTTTCGGACGCTAGGGTTTTGGGTGGTAGTACTGGACACCGGTCAAGGATCGCTGCTTTAATATTATGTTAGGACTGAAATGACTTAGTTATTATTAGAGGCCCTACGTGTCTTTATATAGAGAGGTACTAGGGAAAAACAGTACAGACACCCTCACAAATATGACAAAATAAAAAAAACATTACAAATAGGCTATTTCACTTAACACAAACCTCCAAAGAGAAAGGGCAATATTAGAAAAGGTGTGAAATAGTTTCCTCTTCACCCTGACACAAGGAGCAACTCACGTCCAGATCATTACACCACAATCTTCCTATAGCTTTTGTCACCGCCTTTCCCCTTCTCAACATCCATAAGAAAATTCTAATGTTTAACAGAATGCAACTTCCAAATCTGGGATGAAACTTTAACAAAGTCCTCATCAGCGGATGCAAAATCAGCAACGGCCATATAAGCTTTTGTCACCGTGTAACTGCCATCCTTCCAACTCAGTTTATCTGGCAAACTAGGGTCCGGATGCATATCAGAAATCAAGGATAGCACATTCTGAAAATCAGCTATTCTGGCCTCAGAAAGTCCAAACTGGAAGATCAAACTTCATGCATTTGAAATAGGGTCCCACATATCAGAAACCTTGATTTCCTTATTGTCAATAAGCTGGAATAAACGCAGAAATCCAATTGAGAAAGGCCCGTTACTCGACCAGTCTTCTATCCAAAAGCGGAAAAGATCTCCCCTACCTAACTCAGGACTGAAAAAGGACATGGAAGAATGAAGAACAAGGATCAACGATTGCCAAAAAGAGGAATCTCCAAGGCGTGTTACTGCATTTTCATTGATGTTCAAGCTAGACCCATAAGAATTGAACATAATTCTATCCCAAAGACTGTCTCCACTGCGGAAAAGCTTCACTACCCACTTCAATGATAGGGCTTCATTAAATTCCTTGAATAATAAGATTCCCAGACCTCCTTATTCTTGGGTCTGCACAGCTCTTTCCACAGAATCAACTGCAAAAAGTGCCCTTGATGGTCTAGATCCTTCCAAAAAAATACAAGATCTCCAATTTGTTTAGGACCTTGATGGGTGGTTTGAATACCGATACAAAGAAAATAGGAATGACTGATATGATGGATTTTAATATTACCAAACGACTGCCACAAGAAACAAATTTGCCACTCCATTAGTTCAACCTCTTGGAAATCTTCTCCACCAAGGGATTCCAATCTTCAGACTTCAGTTGCATCCCCCTCAGAGGAAGGCCTCGAGATAAATAATGGGTAGAGGTTAGAGAAAATGATGAATCTTATTCAACTCCAAAACCCTACACCTCTTTATATAGAGGTGAAAAGAAATGGCATAACAAGGAGTGTGTAAATAACAATAAGTACTATGCTGGGAGTTCCAGCTTTTGCTGGGAGAGTTGGAGGGCTGGGTGCCGGAAGGTTGGCGTGATGCTCTTTGCTGGGAGGAAGGAGATTTCTCCATCGCAAAGGCTTTCTGCAGAATTTCCACTCACACATAGATGTTGGATATTGACTTGCTGAGAGACTGTAGGCTGCTCTGGTTGGCCGAGTGCCCTTTGAATATTAGGATCTTTGCCTGGATTCTCAGGAGGGGCAAAGTCATTCAAAGTCTGGCAGGCGAAGTGGGCACATATGGATGATCTCACTTGCCCCCTGTGTGGTGGGGCGAATGAAGATGTTCAACATCATTTTTTCCTTTGTCCTTTCACCAGAAGGGTATGGGAAAGGATGACACTGGACTGGATCGCAATTGACAGTCATGAGGGATTCTGGAGCTCCCTCAAGAGTGGTGATATAGGCGGGAGCGGTGCCATTTTCAGATCAAGGAAAGAGAGGGCAAAGATCCTAGCTATGTTGTCGGGTTTGTGGTTCGGTAGGAATGGAGTTGTTTGTAAGGGTGATACACCTTATATAGAGAATGTTGTTTGCTCCATCTCCTCCCTACTAGTGTTTTGGGAGTCTGCTCTGTAACCTAGATGACGATTTTGTAATTTTATTTTGATCAATGAATTTGGATGGTTATCATACGAATAACCACCCTTTAACCACCCCTTCCCTTTTCGAAAAAAAAAGGTACTAAGTTAACAATCCTCCTCAAGTTGGAGCGTAAATATTGATCATGCTCAGCTTGGAACAACAGACATCAAATGTGGAGCGAGGAAGAGGCTTTGTGAATATGTCTGTTGTTTGATCTTTAAAGGCAACTGAGGTGGTATAGATGACTCCATGTTATATCAAGTCTCTAATGTAATGGCAATCAACCTCAACGTGCTTTGTACATTCATGGAACATTGGGTTGTTTGCTATATAAGTAGTAGCGCGATTATCACACCTCATTTCCATTGGTCCCTCAACTTGGACGTAAATGTTGTAAAACTGATATGACCCAGATCATTTCTGTGGTAGTCTGTGCCATAGCACGATACTCCAATTCTGCACTTGACCTGGACATAACCTGTTGTTTTTTACTCCAAGTTACAAGATTTCCTGCCACATAAGTATAAAAGCCTGTAGTTGACTTCCTGCTTGCCATGCAATTTGCATAATCCACATCAGAATAGCCAACTACATTCATTGATTTGCCTTTTCTAAATAAGATACCCCTGCCCAATGTTCTCTTTAGGTACCTAAACACCTACATAGCAGTATTCCAATACTGCTTGGTTGGTTTATCCATGAATTGACTAAGCTTCCCAATTGCACAAGAAAGGTCAGGTAATAGTAAGATATAGCAATTTACCAATCAACTGCTTATAGGACATGCTATTAATAGGCTTGGACTTAGTATCATAGAGATGCCTTTTAGGATCCATCGATATATTTGTAGGCTTTGATCCCAACATCCCTGTCTCCTATAACATATCAAGGGCATACTCGTGTTGGCTTAGAACTATGCCATCTTTGCTCTGTGTCACCTTAATGCCCAAAAAATATCTTAACTCACCTAGGTCCATGACAAAGGAGTCAGTCATCTTCTGCTTGATTTCTGCTATCCCAGTTGTATCATCTCCAGTAAGAATAAGGTCATCAATGTAAACAAGGAGTGCTACAACTCCTTTGCTCTTCCTAACAAAGCGCGAGTGATCTACAGAGGATCTTAAGAGTCCCACAGCTTGTACCTCCTTTAACAACTTCTAGAACCACGCACGCGAGCTCTGCTTCATGCCATAAATAGCCTTCTTCAGCCTACAAACACACTCCCCCTGAGTCTCAAAACCTAGAGGTTATTGCATGTAAACTTCCTCTTGAAGATCGCCATAGAGAAAGTCATTCTTCACATTTAGCTGATGCAATGGCCAGTCATAGTGTGTAGCTACAAAGGGAAGAATGAGAACAGTAGGAAGCCTCGCCACAGGAGAGAAAATGTCGAAGAAATCCATTCCATAGGTTTGGTTGAATCCCTTCGCAACTAATCTTGCTTTGTGACGTGAAATGGATCCGTTTGGGTTATACTTCAACGTAAATACCCAACATCATCCTACAATCTTGGCATGCCTGGGTAGATCTGCAAGCTCCCATGTCCCAAAAGAATGTAGGGCAGCCATCTCCTCCTCCATGGCTTGGCACCATTTTAGATTGAGCATGGCTTGCCAATATATAGTGGGGATCTATGTGGCAGATAATGCAGCAGTGAACATAGCAAATGACTTCCCAAGGTTGGCAGTAGGCACTGCCTTAGCAACCTGGTAGTGAGCATAACTACGAGGAGCCTTCCGAATAGCAATCGGAAGATCCAGATCCTCCTCAGTCTCCTGCACAGTATTAGGAGAAGCATCTTCCCTAGAAGGTTAGCCAGAATCACCTGAAGAACTTGCACTACAACTACTAGGACAACTCACGTCGGTATCAAGACATACTTGACTAGGGAAGAGAGAGGTGGCTAAGGTGGTGGAGGGTGTGTAGCTGGCGCTATTCATGCTGCCTATAAGTAATTGGTAATCTGTAGTCATGAGTAGGCTCTAACTGTCATATACTACTATCCTCCATAGTGGTAGTAGTATCCTGACTGTGAGTAACATGGATCTATTCTAAAGGAACTGGTGGCACTGGTATGGGAGTAGAATTCCCCTCAAATGATAACTGATGACCAGCAAAGGAGAAGTATGGAATTGGCTCATGAAACGTAACATCACTAACATAACGCTTCCTGTCCCATAGGTCATAACACCTGTATCCTTTCTGAGTACTACTATACCCCCAGAAAGACACATTTCACAGCTCTAAGAGCAAGTATATCCCTGCCTGGTCCCAAAATATGAACAAAGGCCACATAGCCAAACACCTTGGGTAGTGCATGAAATAGTTCCTTGTTGGGATGAAGGACTTGCCATGGGACCTGTTCCTGTACTACTGAATTAGGAAACTTGTTGATCAAGTAACATGCAATAAGTACTACATCTCCCCAATATATCTGTGGTACATTGTGGTGAATAAGTACTGTCCTGGCCACATCCAATACATAGTGATGTTTTCTCTCAACTACCCCATTTTGCTATGATGTATTGGGGCAAGATGTCTGGTGAACAACACCAAGAGACTTATAGAAGGTGGCTAGCTTTGCTAGACAAAATTCTAGTACATTATCAGAACGATCAATCTTCACAGTAACAGAAAATTGGATCTTTATTGCCTAATAAAAGTTTCAATCATTGATCCAACATTAGACTTATTCCGTAATAAGAATAACCATGACATTGTAGAATAATCATCCACAATAAATAAATAAAAACGATGACCCAACCTGTCATACTCCACTTGGACCCTAGACATCCATGTGCAGCAAATCAAAACAGGAACCAGAGCTCTAGGAGGAACTAGCGGGAAAACTAGTGCGATGATGCTTCCCAATTGGCAAGTATCATAGTAGGTCTCAGTAGTAGACAAAATGTGATGAATGACGCATCGTAGCCTGTCCACCAAAGGGTGTCCAAGTCGACGATGCCACTGAAGAGCTGTACTTGTACTAAAGGCAACCTCTCCCTGACAAACAGTAGTAAACGGTGTCTGGATCAGGCGATACACACCTCCTCCTCATGTCTGCCACCAATTGTCCTCCCTGTGAGCTTGTCCTGAAAGGTACAACCCAACTCATCAAAGATGGCACAACAATGTAAATCTTTTGTAATCATGTTAACTAACAAAATACTAATAGGAAAGTCAGGAACACAGAACATCTGGCAATTTTAGTAAGGGACTAACTGCAACATCTACTCTCCCATCAACTCTGAAATGCCTGCCATCTGTCACCTGAACAGTTCTACTACGAGGGAAAGGCTGGATGTGCCTAAAACAATCCTGGTCTCCACTTAGATGACAAAATGCTCCTGAATCTACCAGCCACATAGTGCCATTAGAAATACCACTACTAGAACTCAAGGTAGAAGTTATACTTGAGGATGCCAAAGTGGCTATATCTGTGGTAGTAGTAGGCTCCTATGTCAACTGGGTGAGATGTTGCACCACTGCGTCATAGCCATCACGTGATATTGTGTCACTCAACTCTTCTAAAGAGATGTCTTGGTTAGCCATGGGAGGTCTACCATGCTTAGACCAACACATTACCTCTACATGACCGACCTTGCCACAATGAGAGCATATGGTCCGAGATTTGCCAACCTGACCTTGACCACGCCCTCTCCCCCTAGTAGATGGAGCACCATGTCCACCATGTCCTCCAGTGGTCAACAAGGCAGAACTCTACCCAACATCTGGTGTGGATGGCTTCACAGCGACTCTACTCATCTGACTGTATGCTTCCTCAAGGGATGAATGCTTAGAAAGAGTTAGAATTTGAGACCTGGTTGCCTCATACTTTGGTCCAAGACCATCAAGAAATTGTAAAACTGCAAACTCTCTCATGTTTTCCCTTTGTGTAGCACAAGTGCAAACCAGCCTGCATGCATTATATTTCTCCACGAGCCCCTTCAGGGTAGCATAATATTGGGATAGTGACCGGTCATCCAGCTTCAAGCTCCCGATCTCATAGTGTATCTCAAAGACTTTACTGGAATTATTTTCATGTGAATATGTATCATGTAAAGAATCCAGGACTCCACTGAGTTCATGATTCATGCTCGGACCATGCTATTATCCTTTTTCCATGTGGCGTATTTCCCAATCTTATTATGTGGTTTTGTCTCCATTAAAATATGTTCCTTATCGTGTCCCTTAAACATCATGAGGAACGTCTGAGACCGTTTAGCATAGTTGGTCTCATCTAACTACACGATAGGAACAAAGAAGAGGTTTTTAGCTCCCTGCGTCTGTAGCGGTATCCGATGTCACCTCAAAACTGCTAAAAGATGCCATCGTGCCTTTGGAAGAGGGAAACATGCCAGAAAAGAGATTCGAAAGACAACTTCAGATCTAAAAAACTATAGATTAGGAAGGTTGTGACCTCCTGATCACGAGATCTAAAGACCTAGAGGTCTTAGAAATCATCCTAAGATACACAACAACCCCTTAGAATCAATCGAGATGCATGCTAGGGCACAGAGAAACCCCTAGCAACGTCCTTAAGGGGTGCTTCTCCCCCTTGCCGGCAAGGAAGGCTGTTAGCGGCACTAACAGGCCATCGGCTACAACCTGCAGGTGCAAGGGATTGACGGCAGCTTGTAGGTCCAAGAGGGTAGCGGCGGTGACGTGGGTTGCTGAAACCCCTTAGAATCAATTGAGATGCATGCTAGGGCATAGAGAAACCCCTAGCAATGTCCCTAAGGGGTGCTTCTCCCCCTTGCCGGCAAGGAAGGCTGTTAACGGCACTAGCAGGCCACAAGCTATGACCTGCAGGCACAAAGGACTGACGGCAGCCTGTAGGTTCAAGAGGGCAGCGGCGACGATGTAGGCTGCTGATGCTGTTGATGGTGGGCTGCTACTGGCCCTTGGTGGTGACGACTGCGGTGGTGAGGGGAAATGACGAGAGAGAGAGAGAGAGAGAGAGAGAGAGAGAGGGTGGAAGATGTGTGGAGGCCTTGTGCAAGTGGGATACCAAAGTGCCAATCTAATACAAAGTCAGAGAAAATCATGAATCTTATTCAACTCCAAAACCCTACACCACTTTATATATAGAGAAGTGAAAGGGAAAATTACAACATAAGTCCAAGCAGAAATATAAAATAACAAAACAGTACAAAAGAACAAGGTGTAAATAATAATAAGCACTATGCTAACAGTAGATGAACAACACGGGAATCTAAGGCACCTAATGCACTCACTACCTCTTATTCCACCATGCTGAAAGGCACAAATCAGACTGCCTTCCATTAATCAGCCTGGATGTTACTGCAAATATTCTCATTACATATGCCACATCCTCAATTTCCCTAACCCCACCTTCAATGAAGGTGATATCATCCACATATTGTAATATCAGAGTGGGTAAAGAACTGTCCCCCTCAATCTGAAGCCCAAGATAACACCCCAATCACATGCCTTAAAAGCCATGGAAGCCAAGGTGTCAACAACAATGTTAAATAGTAACAACGCTAAAGGACAACCTTATCTCACTCCTCTTTGTGGCTGCGTCCAAGGCCCACAAGGTCATCCATTCACCAAAGCAAAGAAAGTGGATGTAGTCATGCACCTCATCATCCATTGTACCCATTCATCTGGAAAATCTCTTCTTTTGAGCATTTCCCAAAGATATCCCCATGCCACAGAATCATATGCTTTCAAAAAATCAACTTTCCACATGAAACCAGAAACACCCAACCTTGTCTAAAAGGCAATTATCTCTCCTGCTAACACAAACGACTCCTGTAGGGATCTCCCAATCACAAAGTGGACTGAATTGGGCTAATTAGAGAAGGTAAAACCTAATGCAGCCTACTAGCTAATACCTTAGCCGCAATAAGGTAAGCCATGATGGAAAGGCTATAGGTATGTAATCATCAATAAACTATGCCCTCGCCTTCTTTGGCAAGAGAAACAAATAAATGTGATTCAGCCTTTCAAAACCTCGATTCCCCTTAAAGAACTCATGGATCATAGCCATAAAATCCGACCCTACCACATCCCAAAGTTCTTTATAAAATAGAAGTTGCCATACATTTGGATTAGGAGCCTCTTCAGCCTTTAAGCCCTGTAAAGCCACTAAAACCACCTCCTCAGAGACTACGCGACTTAACTCACTCTTCATATGATCATTCGAGGTGAGCATGTCAAACCTACCCAATCTCCGAACCCTTGATGGTTGCCTTCTAGTAAAGTCATGAAAATGATGGTACATCACCTCACAAATTTATGATCTCTGATCAAGAATGGAATCCCCACCTTAGAGAGAACTGGTAAGATTAGATATTCTCCTAGTACTTGCCAATAAATGAAAAACAATGTGTTAGCGCCCCCTTCTTTAAGCCATAACTACCTGAACTTCTATCTCCAATCCATCCCCCTCTTCATATACTCTTCTTGGATAATACTTTGCCATCTCCACCTCTGCTGCAGATCGTTTGCACTCAGCTAAACACCTTCTTTATATCCAGCTCAGATATCGCTTTAAGGGCTCCCAACCTCACCTTATCTCACTACATCTTTAACTCCTTAAAATCCATCAAAGCCAATCTAATGGCTTGAATTTTGCAAGCTAGAGTACGCATGGCTGAAGTTGAAGTAGGAACTTCTGACCATTTTTCCCTTACAAGCTCCCTAAAACCCAGTTCTTTCAACTAGGATTTTTGAAACTTAAAATAGGATGCGTGAAACGTGCCTTCATTGTTGCCCCAAATGATTCGAGTATGATCAAAGAAGGGCCTATGTTTGGCCACAACATAAACATTTTAGTGTGCCTCTGCCAAAGCAACATTAAACAAGACTGTCAATTTTGGATGATGAGCCAGATCCATTTCTCCAAGTGTATGTAGTCCTAAATATAGGGAGATAAACAACTCCAAATCATCAACCACCGCTGCAAAATTAGAGGAAGCCATGTCTACCCTCTCATCAGGCCTATCTATAGATGTCAATGTAACATTAAAATCTCCACCCAACAATCATAGCCTACCCTTAGCAAAAGATGGATGCTTATTCCATCTCCTCCCACAACACAGCTCTAGCAGCTACTGGCATGGACCATACACACAAGACACTGTCCATACCGATGCATTAGATCTCCTGGTAAAGGTACACGTAAGCATGCACAATGCAACCAAAGATGATGCCAAAAGAAAAGATTCATTGTTCCACATCAACAAGGGACCTCCCAACCAATTTGATATCAAAAAGATCAATGTATTGGCCACCACAAATATATCTTTCAATATGTGCATCAACCAACTCAAGTTGCGTCTCCTAAAGCAATACCAAATCAGCTTGCCATTCTGCCAAGTACCTTCTTAATATGGACCTTCGCATACTATCACGAAGTCCCCTCACATTCCATGATAGGATCTTAACCATTGGATAAAGTACAACCACCCCTTTGCATCACCTTCTTCATATTCAGAACTTTAGCCACTCGACAATCAATGTCATTGCATTTGCTATCACGAGAAGAAGCTCTGGTCAACACAACATAGGACCTTTGTTAGGGTACCTCCATGGATAGCCCATGGAAGGTAATGACCCAAGAGGAACCACCACTCCTTAGAATGACCTTCGGCATCCTCTGCTCGATCAACATCTCTACTTTGATATGAATCGTGGAAATATCCCCTTCGCAAAAGCGCAAGCCTTGGCATCTTTGAATAGGCGCAAATGATGCACATAGCACTTGTACCACCTCAATTGTAAACAAGTGCAGTGGGATTTCACAGATAGAAAACTTCAACACCGACCTCCTCCTCCATCTAATGGTAGAACCAAACTCCGAGAACCTCAAATTGTCAAGATCAAAAGAATTAAGATCAAATAGGAGAAAACTCTTCGAAGAGAACAAAGCAATTTTCCAGTTGGGGGATCGACGATTCTTCCACTCCAAAACTGATCTCTTCTCCAATATAACAATCTCATCCCCCAAAACCTCACCCACCAATGCAGACTTAAAAAAGGATTGATCATACCCATCATTGATGACCAAGGAGCCTCCATCTCCATTGATGGAGCACTGGAAGGTGGAGCAGGAAGATGACCATGCCTATAAATCGACCTTAAAAGGCAGGTTCTCCATGACCACATCCTGTGCATAAACGACACACCACTCCAATGACCACATCCTTTGCATAAAAGACACACCACTGGATCCCTACAATCTTTCGCAACATGTCCATAAGATCAACAATTGAAACAAAACAATAGGGGGTTGTCACATCCCCAATGCCCCTTCCGCTCTCCCATTGCCACCTATCTCCCTCTCTCACTATCACCCCTTCAGCAAATTGTTCCTTATAGAGTCATACTTTTAGTTCTATGATCACATTTGTAATTTGAACTTAATTACAATTTGAATACATAAACCTTTTTGCAATAAAAATTTTACTTTTACATTTACATTACTCCTAATAACGAGAAACTCCATGGAGCCTGGATTATTAAGATAAAATTACTTGATTTAAATACTGAGTTATAGAGTAAAAGGTATACTCTTCAAATCTACTTTTCCCTACTTGATTACATGTGTAATAAGAAATTAATCTAAATTGCAGATAAAGGGCCTCTTTAAAAGAAATTACATTTATGTCCTTATAGAATGAAAACAAAAAAGTAACTCAATAATGTCACCATGACATCACTTGGGTAATGTCAAGGATGAAATCACCAACAGGGAGACAGCTGATATTTTTTTTCTGAATACCTAAGTTGGGGATAAAAAATATGCGATATTGAGCTAGGTAGGGAAAAGAACTAAGAAAGTGCAAGATGGTGAGCAAAAGCAAATAGAGAGAGTCAAAGAGAAAGTGAGAAATAAAGAAAGAGGCATCGTTGCTTCTCTTTTCGATTATAGTGAGAACAAAATGGTCTTGTCTGGAGCTCTCCATTGTAAAAAGGTCAGTCTTCCACTCAACTATCATCCCACTAGATCAACCTGTTGAATATGAAGCAAGGAATCCATCAACTTAGTTTTCTTCAATCTCCCTCCACATAGCCATATCACATTATTCCAATTTAGTCTCCTACAAAAGGGCCAAATCTGCCCGCTATGATATCAAATAATCCCCGCAAATTGACCTTTGTGACCTATCATTCAGGCCGCAGCTTTTCCATGATAATATTGAGTTGATTATTCATTGATAGGACTCCCTCGTGTACGGGCAACCGTAGGCAACAAAATAATACTTTCATTCTAATGTGAAAATCCCAAGAAACAATTTCTACATGTAAAAGTACCATTCTTATATAAAAAACATATTGCTTTCAATGATGCTTCAAATTTCAAACAGGCTTTTTCTTTGAGAAAACTTTTCAGTGCATTTAAAATCTGCAATTTAAAAAATTATTAAATCGACAATTAATGGGGCATATATAGACTCCAATGCATATAATTAGGAGCTTACACTAAAGGATAGCCTTTTTGACATCAGCAACAAATCTGTATTATATGAACGTAAATAATAGGAACAATACATCTCAGATATTCAAATCATAAGATTTGAGCAATACCTTGAACCTTCTTGTATGTAAATTCACTTGGGTAAGCAGGTTCCAATGACTTTGCAACCACCAAAATATGAGTAATATTGTGAGCTTTTAATGCAGCTTTGTTATATGCTACTCCGATGGAGCCCAAATAGAGTCCCTGTACATGTAAGGGGCAGTATCTAATCATTTAGAAAGAAATGACTCAAATTAAATTATTCCAAAACCCTATCTCTCAATATATAGAGGTGAAAAAATTACATCAACACACCTGACAGAAATAACTAAAAGACAATCACATCCAGATAATAATAAAGGATAAATAAAATCGAAGGGGCTCTAACACTCTCCCTCAAGCTAAAGTATAGATATAAATCATGTTTAGCTTGGAACAATAAAAATCAAAACAAGATCAAGGCAAAACCTTGGTAAAGATATCTATTGTTGTCCGGTACCAAAGGAGACGTGTGGTGTAAATAAGACCTCTCTGAATCAAGTCACGTGTGTAGTGGCAATCTACCTCCACGTGCTTGGTCCTTTCATAGAGCATGGGATTGTTAGCGATATAAGTAGAAGCTTTGTTATCACATCTTATCTCCATAGTGTGATCAATGAATACATGCAAAACTGCTAGAAGGAATCTCACCCACATCATCTCAGAAGTTGCGTGCACCATGGCCCGATACTTAGACTTTACACTGGATTTGGACACAATAACATTTCCTAGTGCTTTCTTCAAGTATTTGAGCACCATCAATGCAACATGCCAATGCTATCTAGTAAGCCTATCCATGAATTGACACAACTTCCCAACTGCAAGGAAAATATCTGGTCTCATAATAGTCAAATAAGGAAGTTTTCCCACCAATCCTCTATTGCCGACTATCCACTGCCTCCACCTCATCATCATATAAGTGTGCATTGTGATACATTAGAATATAGTCGGCTTCACCCCGAACATACCAATCTCCTGTAACAAGTCAAGTGCATACTTTCTCTGGGAAAGTACAATACCCTTCTTGCTCCATGCCACTTCTATCCCAAGGAAGTATCTGACAGGTCCAAGATCCTTTATAACAAAGTTGCTCGCCAGACTCTTCATGACCTCCACAATCCTAGGTCCATTGTTCCCCATAAAAATGATATCATCAACATAAACTAACAATGCCATCACACCCTATGCAGTCCTTCTAACAAACAAGGAATGATCTGATGATGACCTCTGAAAGCCTAACGTCTCAACCACCTTAGACAACTTTTGAAACCATGCCCTGGTTTCAGACCATAGATCGTCTTGCGTAGGCAATACACTCTGGAACACTCCCTTTGAACCTCATAGTTAAGAGGCTACTACATGTACACCTCTTGTAACCACACAGGAAGCCATTTTTAACATCAAGCTAATGAAGGGGCTAGCCTCTCTACACTGCTACAAAGATTGGAATGCACATGGTAGAAAGTCGCGCTACAGGTGAGAATGTGTCAAAGAATTCTACTCATCTTGTGGCCAAAGAATTCCACGCTATAAATCTGTATGAATTCTTTGGCCACAAGATGAGTTTTGTATCTTGCTATTGTCTTGTCGAGGTAATACTCGATGGTAAAGGCTCATCTACACCCCACAACTGAGGTGCTTAGAGGTAGGTCAACAAGTTCCCACATGTCATGAGACTGCAATGCAGTCATCTCATCCTCCATGGCCTGGCGCCACTTCCGATTAAGAATAACCTGCTAGTAAGATGGTGAAATTTGTGTAGTGGACAAAGCATGACAGAACTTGTTGTAGGCCCTGCCAAGAAAAACAATAGACATGGCACTAGATATGGGATATCTGTCACAATTGTGTGGAGCCTTGCGAATTGCAATAGAGAGATAGAGACTATCAGGAGTAGGAACAATCTGACATATTGCCTCTAGCTATGTAGAGGAAGAAGTGCAGCACCATCTCCTTATATAAACCCTGCATCATCATTACTAAGCAAAACCTCATCAATCTGTAAATCACCAGGGTTGGATGTATTGGCAATATATCGGCGATATATCGGTTTCGCTAGGTTTGGGCATATCGATATCACCCGCAGTATCGTTTTTCCCGGAAATCGGCAATATATCGCCGATATGGGGTGATATCGCCGATATCCTCGACATATCGGCGATATATCAAGCGATATCCCCGATATGGCTTTTTGGCGAGATAACTACTGGGTAGGCGGGAGGTTTGAATGAAGGAGAGTTGAGTGGGCTTGGGTGGGAGAACTGTTGGGTGGGCGGGAGGTTTGAATGGAGAGTTGAATTGGGTTTGGACACACACACACACAAAATTCACTTATATATCCCTTTTTTGACTTGCCGATAAATATCGATATCGATATTTAAAACCTTGTAAATCACTTATGCTCACATGAGGCAAAGGAGTTGGCACAGAAAAGGAGGGTCGTTGCCTGTAAGTGATGGGGAACATGTATGTGATGAGGCTCACGAAGCCTCTCAGGCTAAAAGATTGGTGCCTCAAACGATGGTGGCACAAGGGCAGTGATCGGGATTGCCTCCAGGGGCATAGAAAGAATGGACATAGGCAAGGTTTTAAAAAATGCACGGTGGTACTGTGACAGTTTGCCTTCATCGAGGCGAAGCGTAAGCCTTAGGTTTTGCATAGAAAATATGGAAAAATGATATGATATATATTTGTCAAGTACTAATAAAGAAATAATAATGTAAAGAACATATTTTCATACTATTTTCTCTATCACAACATTGAAAGAGCAAAACTAAATAAGAGGTGACATTTAAATGAACATGGTAAGTTGGTAACATACAAAGAAATGATATTTTTCAAAAAAACATACAAAAAAATGAACCTAAACGACCTAACCTAAATATAACTATAAACATGTAATGTAATGTAATCTACAAGAAATTAGTAATCAAATAAATTAACCTAAATGGCTTAAATCTGACAAATAAATAACTATCATGATAGCATTCTTATAAACCTCTTCCAAAGATGTATTTCCATAATACAATTCTAGCATCAATTTGCAATCATATGTCCTTTGCTTGAATGGGGTGGTTTGCATAATAAAATCCTGCATAATAAATTAATCCTTTTGAGTCAAAATAAAACACCAACAAAAACAACCTAAATGACCTTACTCAGTGAAATAGGAAATCAAAGTTGAAGTTTTAAAGTTCAAACCAAAGAAGACTTGGAAGAGGTGCTAGGGTGATGCCAGGGCAGCATAGCTCAACCACTGGCAGCACTGCTCGACCTCCAGCGACACTGCACCAACTCCAACGACACTGCAGCGAGCAACTCCAGCCTCCAGCAATGGTTCAACACCGTGACAACCTCCAACCTTATACACCGAGGCGATGCCTCAGCACCACCTCAATGCCTCACCCACGCCTCACTCAGCCGAGGCGCACACCTTACTGGGCTAAACCGAGGCTACCACCTCGAGGCCTTTTCTTCCCGCCTCGCCTCCTTTGAGGCTCGTTTTTAAAACGATGGACATAGGTACCTCAACAACCTCAAGGGAAAGACTTATCCTTGCAGTAGAAAAATATGGGATAGACTCATGGAAAGTGACATCGACACACATAATGTCTTCAGGTGAGGATCTTAGCACTAACATCCCTTCTGGGTGCGAGAATACCTCAAAAAGATGCACTTGACAACCCTAAGAGCAAGCTTATCTTGACCAGAAGTAGAAATAGGAACAAAAGCAATACAACCAAACATCCGAGGTGAAACATGAAACTTACCCTTTGGATAAAGAACCAGCAAAGGAATCTATTCATGAATTGCAAAACTGGTCATTTTATTGATCAAGTAATATGTTGTGAGCATAATATCTCCCAAATAGAGAGAGGGGACACTAGAATGGATGAGTAAGGTGCGTGCTACATCAAGAAATAGCTTGTGCTTCCTCTCAGCAAACCCATTCTCCGGGGATATATGGGGACAATGATATGATGAATGATGCCATGAGATTTACAAAAGGTACATCGACGCTGAGTACAACACTCAAGAGCATTATCAGAGAGAATACTTTTAACACAACAGGCAAATTGATTTTTTATTTCTAGAATAAATTGTTCCAAAACATTGCCAACATCTAACTTATTTTTCAACAAAAATAATTAGGACAAATGAGAAAAATCAACAACAAGAATCAATAATAACAGTGACCTAGGAATACGGTTAGGACCCTACACATCAATATGAACCAGTTGAAACATGTTAGTGGACCCAGGACTCTAGCTACCGGAATAGGTACTCCTATGATGCTTGCCCAACTGATAGGCATCATAAGGAATGGCAACAAACGAAGAAATGTGAGTTATAACCCAACGAAACCTATCCAGTAGAAGATGGCCAAGATGAAGCTACCATTGGAAAAGAGTCCTAGCAGCAAAAGTGACACCCCCCAAAAGGAGACTGAACTAGGCAATAAACACCCCCCTCTTCATGACCACCACCAATTATCCTCCCTGTCAGGATATCACGAAAAGTACAACTATCAGCAACAGATATGGCATGACAATTCAACTCCTTGGTTATTCTACTGAAGAAAGTAAACTAATAGGAAAGTTTGGCATAAGTAGAACATCTGTCAATCTCATAGTGGGGGTAATTAAGACCTCCCCCTGTCCAGCAATCAGTGAGTACCTCCCATCTGCCACCTGCACTATCTTCCCAAGAGGAATAGACCTAAGATAGCGTAAACATTATTGATCTCCACTAAGGTGTCGTAAGGCTCCAAAATCAAAAAGCCAATCAATATGACAATGATCATCTTCCTAAGAAGAGAATGCAAACTTTGTACCTGAAGAGGAGGCAAAAGCGGCAATCTCTAAAGTAGTAGATGTCTCATGTGACAGCTATGTAAGATCCTGAAGAAGCCTGGCATAGTCAACTTTTGGCACAAATATAGTATCAATTGGCTACTTTGTACTTGTAACACTTGATTAGCCACGATAGGTCGATCATGCCTGGTCCAACAATTATTCTCCATGTACCCTAGCTTCCTACAATATGTGCATGTAAGTCATCCTCTCCCAACAGGCCCACAACCCCGTCCTCCACCTCATGTGGCAGGAAAGCCCTAACCACGACCCTAAGTAGTAGCAAGAGCAGAAATTTGCCTCGTAGGCTCAGGAGCAGTAAGAGTAACTAAAATCCTGCTCATCTTACTGTATGCTTCCTTTAATGTGGGAAGCTCTGAGAGAGTAAGCAGTTGTGACTAGGCTGTCATGTAATCTGGTCCAAGACCAACCAGAAGCTGTAAGACCGCCGGCTCCTTGCGATAGGCCCTCTAAGTAGCACACGTGCACACCTGTTGACATGTGTTATACTTCTCCAAGAAATCCTTCAAGGTCGAGTAGTACTGGCACAAAGTGTGTCCCTTTTGACGAAATTGGGACAACTCACTGTAAATCTAGAAGACTTTGCTTGAGTTCTCATGAGAGTAGGTGTCTCGAAAACTATCCCACATCTCCTTGGTTGTCTGATAGTACATGATTTCATCCCCAATCCTAGGGATAACACAGTTCATGATCCATGCACGGACAGCGGCATTGTCCTTTCAAGATACAGTCATGCATGTCTTCTCTTCTGGTTTTGGATGAAGAAGAATATGCTCCTTGTCATGACCCTCCATGGTTATCAAAAAGGTTGGTGACCACCGAGCATATTGGTCTCATCTAGCTTCACCATGGAACCAAAGAAGGGGCTCTTGTATGCCCCAATCTCAAACATGTGCTTTGATGTCACCTCAAATTGTAGCGGCCATCTTGACTTCAACCGGAACCCAGCTAATATCCACGTGTAAGGAAGAAGGAAAATCATACAATCAATCACAGAAGCAAGAAAACCCTACTGATCGTGGATTACGTAGGGATTCGCAGCAATGCAAAGACACAACGAGTCCCTATTGACGTGAGAGAGTGCCAAAAAGGGAGGAGCAGGCCTGTTGCTACCCCTGTAGCACTTGTGGGACCACTTAGGGGTGATGAGGAGGAGAGGGCCATTAGGTGGTAGTGCTACGACCAGGCAAGGTTGCTGAAGCCTCCCAACATCAAAGGGGCAGCTGGGCAACGGCGCCGCAGGGGCCAAGTGAGGTTGTTGGTGGCTTTACTGACATCGTACGAAGGAAAACAACGTTGTTGAGTGGTAGCGCAAGGCCATATGACGCTGCTGATGAAAGGAGTGGTAGCGACAACAATGACACCACCGACCAACCTAGCGATCGACAACGACAGCGAGAGATCACATGTCGCCCTCCTTAGGGTTTTGTTTGGTAGAAAAAGAAGAGGTGCGGTATCAAACCCCAACCTATATTGCTCTAATACCAAGCAAAAAGAAATGACTCAAATTAAATTATTCCATAACCCTACATCTCAATATATAAAGGTGAAAATTTTACATTAATACTCACAAAAACAAGCAAAATATAATCAAGTCCAAATAACAACAAAGGATAAAATAAGATTGAAGGGCCTTTAACAATTTAGGTTAAGGAATAACAAGTGGAATCAAAATTAAATAATTATAAATAAAGATTAAAACTCAGAATTAGAGTGCTTTGGTGCCATTGAGGGTGCTGGTGAGGTGGGGATTTGAAGACGTAAAGGACATATTATGTAAGAAAAACAACTTAGGTAAACTATCCTCATCTCTCCCTATATTTCTGAAGGGGTAAAATATGAATACCTAGGGCTAAATCTCTCCCATTTTGATCCTTCCAAATCCTAAGCCTAGAGGGATAGGCATATCATAAAAGTATAAAGGGTCATTTAAAACTATTGGTATATATTAACCCTTTTATTTCTATCTTATTGCAAGGGCTATAATAGTCTTTGTTCCTCAGGGACATTTATGTACTTTTAGCTCTAGTCCCTCTCTATATAAGGAGGGCTTAGGGTTTCTAATGGAATTTACTCTTTTCATCCAATTTGATATCAAAGCACCGGTCCTAGACCGTCGCTCTAAGTATCCTACCCCTCAAGGCCTCCTAAACCTTAACACCGAATCCCGTTCTCATCTTCCTCGGCGATGGCAGCGGTCTCCAGCAACCCTCTGGCCACACGCAGGAGCCCTAGTGGCCCCCGGCAAGGCCCCTGAGGCTCGATTCAGCCTCTGAAGCTTGATTTAGCCCCACGCAAGAGCCCTAGCAGCTGGAGGCGGCGCCCCTAAGGCCCGATCGGGAGCCCTAGCGGCTGGAAGCAATGCCCCTGAGGCTCGATTCAACCCTTGCAACAAGGCTGCAGCGGCGCGGAAGCCTCTGAACCACCGAGCTACACTTCGACGAGGGTCGATAGACCTAGCAGCGGCGCTGCGACCTACAACAGCTAGTGGCGGCACTGTTGGTCTAAGGGTCACTGGTGGCACTCTGCAGCAGGCGCTAACACCGCCGCCAAGCATCAAGCAGCATCGTGGCGACCATTTGAGGCTGCGACCAATGACGCAACCACCTGTTGCAGCCGTGAGTGTGATCTTTGACCCTTGTGAAGCATCCGTGAGGGGCATATTACCCTGATCTAAGGACTGCAGTCCTATTCTTGTTGCAAAAAGGAGGCTAGACTTCTTCAAGGCCTCCTTGGGTGTTCTCTTTGCACCCAGGTGAGGCTAATGCTTGTCTAAGGAAGCCTCTTAGCAATTATGCAGATCTGAATCGGTTGGATTTTCAGATTATTTGATGGTTTCTTGGTCATAGACACTTGACTGAGGCTTTCGGATTGTGAAGATGGCTTCAGATGATTAGTCCGAGGTGCTTTCGGGCTCTATTTTGGACACCAGGTACTCAAGAACCCGTTCTTTGGTCCTGTTGTTAAGTTGAATGAGACCAACTACCCACGGTGGTTCCAGACCTTTCTTATGACCGTTAGGGGTCATAAAAAGAGCTATATACTTACAGATCCAGAGCCTGAGAACAAGACTGGCACAAATGTCAATTGGGATAGTGATAATGCCATGGTTTGTGCATGGCTAATGCAGACAGTTATTTCCAGAATAGGAGATGAGATCATATATTATACTACAGCGAAGAAGATGTTGGAGTCTTTGCATGATACCTATTCACATGCCAAGAACTTTACACGTATTTTCCAGGTCTTTTACAACCTCGTCTATCTACGTTAGGAGGGACAAACGTTGTCACAGTATTATTCCCTTATGAAGGGAATGTTGGAGAGGCATTACTCCTACCTGCCAGGGTGTGCCTGTGAGTCCTGGAGGAGTTTTAGCTGTTCTTGAGCTTCCTACCCTAGAGGAAGCATATAGTAGACTCAGCAGAGTTATAGTGCATTCTCCTACTGCTGACTCTACTGCTCAGTCGTCTGCGCTGGCTGCAATCCCTAGACATGGCAGGGGTACTTATCCTGCACGTGGTCGTGGATATGGACATTCTTATGGTATGCGGAATAGGATTCCGTGTACTTACTGTGGTAGACTTAGTCACTCTGAGGCTACATGTTGGCAAAAGCATAGTAGACCACCTGTGGCCAATCAAGCAGCTGAAATCCCAAATTCAGCCCTTCCTACCTCCGATGTTAGCTCCTTGAGTATTGAGATTGAAACTTTGTGACAGCAGATTGCTCAGTTGACTCAAACTTCCTCCTCTCAGACTCCTGACACTACAGCTATGGCTACTTCTTCAGAGACACCTATGACTGGTAATGTCATCTCTTTTGTCTTCTGGTGAGTGGTTGATTGATTCTGGTGCATCCAAGCACCTATGCGGCAATAGAGGCTCTTTCTCCTAGCTTGCACCTGTTACACCTGCCAGGACAATACAGGTGACTGATGGGAGACACTCGCCACTTGTTGGCAAGGGAGATATGTCTTTATCTCCTACCTTGAGGCTTGAAGATGTGTATTATGTGCCTGATTTTCCATTGAGTTTATTATCTGTTAGCAGTATCACTAGATATCTGAACTACTGAACTATTTTTAATGCATCCTCTTGTGTCTTGCAGGACAAATTCACTGAAAAGACGATTGGTGGAGGGCGTGAGGAACATGGGGTGTACCGTCTGAGCCATACCGCTTTTGCTGCTTCTGCTACTCAGGACCTTGCTTCTGCTAGATCTCATCTCCAGTGGCACCATTTCCTTGGCCATCTACCCATTCATCGCCATAGACATGTTCTACTGCATATTCCCTCCACTACTACTCTCACCTATGATGCCTGTTAGCTTGGCAAGCACCACAGGCCTAGTTTCTTCAGTCCTTCTGTTTCATCTGTTGCTACATTTGACCTGGTTCATATGGATGTGTGGGGTCCCAATCGTACTCCTGATCGACTTGGGAACAAATATTATCTTGTTTTAATTGATTTTTCTCGTATTTCTTGGATGTTTCTTTTGAAAAATAAGTCTGATGTAGGGCAAATTATTGAAAACTTTGTCAAGGAAATAAAAACTCAGCATTCGTGTTTAGTGAAGTGCTTTCGTTTTGATAATGCTTTGGAGTTTTGTACTATGCGTTTACGTAATTTCTTTTCTAGTTGTGGCATTATTCATAAAACTACCTGACCTCATATCTCTCAGCAAAATGATGTTGCTAAGAGGAAACATCTCTTTTTCTTGATGTTGCCCACACCTTATTGATTCATCATTCAGTCCCGTTTCTTTACTGGGATGATGCTGTTTTGGCTACATGTTTTTTGATTAATCAGATGCCCAATGCTGCGTTACATGAACGGATTCCTCTTCAGGTCATGTATCTTGATCGCCTCCTATTTCACGTCACCCCTCGGACTTTTGGTTACATTGCCTTTGTCCATTTGTTGGGACCGGGTCAGGATAAACTTGCACCGAGAGCAGTTAAGTATGTTTTTCTAGGGTCTACCCAAACACAAAAGGGATATCGCTATTTTGATCCGTTTATTTCTAAGCATTATGTTTCTGCGGACGTTACCTTTCATGAGGTTGTACCTTTCTTTTCTGTGACTGCTGCTGAAATGCCTCCTGAGGGTGATATAACACCTATGCCATATTTACCCATTCACTTTAGGAGATTCCCTGAGATTCCTATCCTTACTACACCACCACTACCACCTGCTACGTATCCCTTTCCACGTCTGACAGGGCCATTCCAGACATACGTTCACCCTCATACTACCTATCAAGGACCCCCACCCTCACCTTCACCATTGACTTCTCAAGTGAATCCTTTAGACACTGACGTATGTTTATCATGTGATGGTCACAGGGATAGGACATGTGATGCACCAGGCAATGATCTTGATATTCCGATAGCCATTCGGAAGCAACCACAGACCTGATTGAATCCTTTAGATATAGACGTATGTTTGCCATGTGATGGTCACAGGGCAGGACGTGATGCACCAGGCAATGATCTTGATATTCCGATAGCCATTCGGAAGCAACCACAGACCTGCTCCACTTATCCTACGACGGGGGCACTTGCTACTGACAGTCTATCTCTTGGATTTGCTGGATTTACACAAGTGTTAGCTACTATGCAGATTCCAGCTACTTACCGTGAGGCCATGCTTGATCCAAAATGGCGGGTAGCCATGGAGGATGAGATGGTCGCTTTTCAAGGCCGTGGGACTTGGGAGCTAACTCCATTTCCTGATGGTGCTGCACTTGTTGGCTGCCGGTAGATATTTACTGTGAAGTTTAATCCTGATGGTGGTGTTGCTAGGTACAAAGTTCGCCTCGTGGCAAAGGGGTTCACCTAGAATTATGGAGTTGATTTCTTTGACACCTTCTCACCAGTTACCATGCTTCCCATGGTTCGGGTATTGATTGCAATGGGAATTCAGTTGAATTGGCTCTTGCATCAACTAGATGTCAAGAATGCCTTCCTTTATGGTGATTTCCAAGAGGAAGTCTATATGCAGGAGCCACCTGGCTTTGAGAGACAGGGGGAGTGTGTATGCTAATTACAAAAGGCTATATATGGCCTCAAATAGTCCCAGAGCTTGGTTTCAGAGGTTGTCACAAGTTGTTGAGGCAGCTGGATTTAGGAGATCAACAGCTGATTTTTCACTTTTTGTCAGGAGGACTACACGAGGTACTGTGGTACTTGTTTATGTTGATTTGATTATCACAGGGGATGATGAGCAGGGCATTGCTGAGGTCAAGCGCATCCTTGGAGAGCAGTTTGTTATGGACTTGGGGGCCTTACGATATTTCCTTGGTATTGAGGTTACTTGCAGTAAGAAGGGTGTGGTCTTGTCTCAGAGGAAGTATGCTTTAGATATCCTGTAGGAGGTTGGTATGCTTGGGGCCAAGGAGGCCAATATTCCTATGGACCCCCCCAAGATGCTACTTTATGATGAAGATGCATAGGTGGTAGACAATAAACAGTATTGACAGCTTATGGGCAAGTTATTGTATCTCACTATCATAAGGCCAAATATCTCCTTTGCAGTTGGGAGACAGTCAATTCATGGCCAAGCCAACACGTCAGCATTGGGATGCAGCATTGATGGTACTTAGATATGTCAAGAAGGCTCCTGGGAAGGGTCTCTTCTTCTCCAAGGGGTCTTCTATAACATTGGTTTGATACTCGGATGCAGACTATGCTGGATGCCATGTGGATCGCAAATCCATTACTAGATTTTGCACCTTCTTAGCAGGGAATTTGATCATATGGAGTAAGAAATAGGGCACAGTTGCGAGATCCAATGCCGAGTCTGAGTACAGAGCTATGGCTCAGACGAGTGCTAAGATGATGTGTATCAGATCCTTTCTTATTGATCTACAGGTGCAGTTTTCTAGTCCCATGGAGATGAGGTGTGATAATAGAGCAGCCACCTTCATTGCTAACAACCCAGCATTTCACAAGAGGACAAAGCATGTTGAGGTTGACTGTCACTATACCAGGGACATTATTCAGAAGGGACTACTATACACCACTTCAGTTGCACCTGAGGAGCAGACTGTAGATATTTTCACTAAACCCTTGGCCAGATCTTCATTTAATACTTGTATGTCCAAGCTGAGCATGATACATATTTATGCTCCAACTTGAGGGGGAGTGTTGGTGTATATTAGCCCTTTTATTTCTATCTTATTGTAAGGGCTATAATAGACTTTGTCCCTCATGGACATTTATGTACTTTTAGCTCTACGGTCCCTCTCGAGGGCTTAGGGTTTCTAATGGA
The DNA here is from genome assembly GCA_037157565.1 of Thalassia testudinum. NCBI lineage: Eukaryota > Viridiplantae > Streptophyta > Magnoliopsida > Alismatales > Hydrocharitaceae > Thalassia > Thalassia testudinum. Next base: position 4,395,780 of record JAZHRO010000007.1, read on the forward strand.
ATTGACTCTTTTCATCCAATTAAAACTTTTCAAACATGGAAAACAAGAACCCAAGTCAACCAAATTAAGAAATAATAAAAGGAAAACAAGTTTCAATTAGGGATTAGGATTATCACAGGATTAATGTAGTATGTGACTTTGCAAAAAGAATTAATTAAACATTAATGCATTACGTGGTAAATCAACAATGCATGTACTTAAAATCCCTACACAAGGTCTCCCAGTTGCGGTTTGGATCTTTGAGGTGGCGGACCTGTGTGCACAATGGGGTGAGGAGGGAGTGTCTGCCAGAGAGGATGTCAATGGAGTTGGTGGTTGAGGGGGTACCATGGTGGCTCTGAACGATGGAGGCTGTCGAGGCGGTTGTGTCTCCATTCGCGCACCTCTGAAGCTACCAGGGATCTGGGATCTCGGGTGGGCCACTTGAGGTGGTGATGGAGATGAAGGTGGGGGCATTGGTGTTAGAGAAGGTGGTCCTTCGCCATGGAGGATACTTGTGGGTTGTCTCTTGCACACTCACGAGCGCCTCCATGGTGAGAGCCATGTATGCAGAGGTGGCCGGGGGGCAGCAACACCACTGACCTCGGATGGCAGTGTAGCGACGCCATCGCCTCATCGAGCTAGGGTTTTGCCAATAGCTCAGAAGCTGAATCATCCCCTTGTTGATGTGGAGACAAATCCCCAGATTACGACGTAGCAGGTTGTGAATGCGATTATTGCAGGCGCCTCAAAGGAGATGCCGCATCGGGGAGGTGAAGAGGTGGAGACTTTTGCACGATCTGAGGAGCGAAAGGCAGTGTTTCTCGCGCAATCTAAGGAGGGTTCTCAGCCGGACGCTTCAGATGACCCTCTTAAAGAGGGTGTGGACACCCAGGTCGGATCCGCTCCGAACTTGAATAACCAAGACATGACTTTTGAAGGCCCAAAGCCCAAGACCCGCCTCATGAAGAAACGTGCGCTGAGTTGCAAACTCCGATTGGGGCTACTTTGAAGAACTCTTGCCCCCCTTCGACCTTGCATGCGAAACCGACCGAAGGAGAGACGCCGACCCCTTTCGACATGTCGGAGCACGCTAGTGTCGGAGAAGGTCGATCCTCGTCCCCTTTCGCCACAGAAGGTGGGGAGGGCCCCCGCCGGTCGTCCTCCGGTGGATGAGGCGGGGACCGGGGTCACACTAGTGGCGATGGAGGCACCAGAGATACACCCTGATGGTGTCTCGCAACAACAGCAGGTCGGAGGCTTTTCCTTGATAACAGACGACCGGGCAGAGATCCCCCTGACCGGGTGGAGGCTGCGAGTGGTGAATGGAGGCCGGGGAGGCGCTATTCTTTACAAACGAAGATGAAGGTTTCAAGGAATCGACCGAGGTCAAAGAGTGGTGGTGGACGGCCATGGTAGAACGCCACAACCCCTGACAACAGCGGTTCTGCATTAGAATGATGAAGTGCGTTGGACAGCGTAAGCGTGTAGCCTTCGACCGACTATAAGGGAGGCCTCTACCCATTCTAAATGAACGGAGTTGTTACGTGGAACGTAAGGGGTCTCAACGACCCATCGAGGAGGGCGTCGCTGGGGCATTACATTTGCTTATGGAGAGCAGATATTGTGTTGCTGCAGGAAACAAAGTTGTCCAGCTGTAATGCTAGGATTTGGAGGGAGATCAAGGGCTCATGGATGGAGGGGTTTCGATCTATTGGAGCGGTTGGCCACTCAGGAGAGCAGATCCTAGGATGGCAGGAAGATGTTTTCTCCTTGGAAGACTGCTTCAGTAGAGAGCTTGTCATCTCTGCGAGATTGGTTCGGAGAATGGGAGGTGCCAGGATGACGGTCATAGGAGTGTACAGACCATCAGAAGCTTAGGCAAGGGGGTTGATGTGGGAGGAACTCATGTTGGTGGCCGCAAAATGCCATGGATGTCCCTGGCTACTTGGAGGAGATTTCAACATCACCCTACAGACGGAGGGCAGACCTAGTGGGTGGAGGACGTAAGATTCTGGATTTGATACTTTTGTAGAGTTTGTTGCTACACATGGCCTCATAGATCTGATCCTGTCATCTTGTGCGTACACGTGGAGGAACAACTGCAGTCAGATGTCCAGGATTGACAAATTTCTCTCCAACATGGAGATGGCAAAGGCGTTCCCCTTGGCGGAGGTGTCTCCTTTGGAGAGACATTTCTCAGATCATATACCCCTCATGTGGTGACCTAATGAGGGGCACACTGTGGCACCTACTTCAAGTTTGACAGGTTCTGGCTGTTGGAGGAGGGATTTCAAAGTATGGTGGAGGAGAAATGGAGTTCTTTTGAGGTGGAGGGATCAACCACGCTTCGCCTAGCTAAGAAGTCGTATATGTTGCGGGATCACTCGAAAGCGTATAAGGAGATCAGGGCATCCAAGAGGGGCAAGAAGGAAGAGGCATTGACAGAGATCACCAGGATCGATAGACAAAAGGACCAGGCCCCTATCTCAGTTGAGGATAGAGAAATTAAGACGAAGATGACACGAATGGTGAAGGAGGAAGACAGGAAAGCAAAGGTGGAGTGGAAAACGAGGTCGAGACAAAAGTGGCTGGAGGGTGGCTCTAATATCAGGTTCTTCCACCAAATGGCATCTGCCAAGAGAAGGAGGAACTGGATAGAGAAGTTGCTGATTCACGGGGAGACTTTTTCAGGTAGGGAGGAGGTGAGTCGAGCTGTGGCAGATTACTTCAGAGAATTCATAGGGAGGCACAGCAAGGGTTGTTGGCGATGGAGGGGGGAGGATGTGTGGTGTATCACTGAGGACCAGGCGAAGGGCCTAACGGTCGGCTTCTCGGAGGACGAGGTGAGGTGGACGGTTTGGGGATTGAATGCGAAGGGATGCCCTGGCCCGAATGATTTCCCTATTTTCTTCTTTAGGGAATTCTGGACCCTAGTAGGGACGGAGGTGGTGCAGGTGCTGGAGGAGTTACCGGTCGGGAATAGGGGGTTCGACAAGCTAAATAGATATTATATGTTTTTGTTGCCTATGAAGGAAGGTGTAGAAGCAATCCAAGACTTTCATCCGATTACACTTTTGAATGCCGTCTACCTTATTGTCACTAAGGTCTTAGCAAATAGGCTCAGGGACCTTGGAGACTTGATATCCCCTGTTCAGACGACCTTCGTGCCAGGGAAAGGAATCCTAGATGGTTTTGTTGTCGCTATGGAGGCATTGGCCACTTGGAAGAGGGAGAAGAAACAAGTATTTCTATGGAAGGTGGACTTCAGCAAAGCATATGACTCGGTGCAGTGGGATTTCCTGTGGGCTTCCTTACCAAGGAAGGGCTTTCCCACGGTGTGGATCGATTAAATGAAGAGGTGTGTGACGACATCCTTCTCGGTCCTAATCAATGGGAACCCAGTGGGAGGTTGGGTGCAGCCTAGGAGGGGGCAGACAGGGGTGTCCTCTTACACTTATGTTGTTTGTGCTTGTGGTAGATGCCTTAGTGAGGGCAGCTCACAAGGCCTGTGATAGGAGCCTGATTAGAGGCTTTTTAGCTGGGAAGGATAAGGAGATGGCAATCTTACAGTATGCTGATGATACCATGTTTCTGGTTAAAGGAGCGGGTCTGGAGGCTAAGAGGATGAGAATCATCTTGGAGCTTTTTGGCGCAGCATCAGGGCTACAGATCAATTACCAGAAGTCAACCTTTATCTCAGTGAACATGGCAGTTGAGGAGGTGGAGACAGTGGGTGGTGAACTAGGAACAGATGTGTGTTCCTTGCTGTTGGTGCATCTGGGCCTCTCGTTGTCAGATCGACGTCTTAGGTTGCAGAATTGGCTTCCTCTGCTGGAGAGGATGGAAAAAAGATTGGCAAGGTGGTCATCTAGACTATTGTCTAGAGGAGGGAGATTGACTTTGGTAAAGGCTATTCTGGCATCCATATCGTCGTATTTCCTCTCAGTTTTTAGGATACCACAACAGGTTGAGAAGAAAGTTTCCGAGTTAACGAGGGATTTTTTCTGGTTTAATGTGGGGGCAACAGGAAAAGGGCAAGGTTGATGGCTTGGGAGGAGGTCTGTAAGTCGGTGCGGGAGGGGGGCCTGGGAGTTAGAGATGTTGACAAGGTGAATGTTAACCTCCTTATGAAGTGGATTGCCAGGCTGGTGGGGGGTGAGCAAGGGCTGTTTGGTGACGTCGTGCGGAGCTGTTACGAGTCCTTCCTCTCTTGGGGACCCTTAGAGTCCCCTCCTCCCGGGGCTTCCTACTTTCTTAGGGGGTTGGCAACGGTGGCAGGGAAGGTGCGGGCTTTCTTTTCCCCTACCCTAATGGAGGGAGATGCTTTTCGATTTTAGCAGGATGACTGGCAGGGGGTTGGCTCAACCCTCAGTGACAGATACCCCCTTTTTAGGGGAGTGGTGGACCCATCGACCTCAGTGGGAGATTGTTGGACTGGGGCCTAGTGCCCACTTTTTCGACTGGGGGCCTCTCTGACCAAAGGTGTGAAGATCTCCAGCGGTTGCTGCAGGAGCTGGAAGGATGGGAGCCGAAGGAGGGTGGTGATTCATACTCCTGGGAAGAGGGAGAATTCTTTGTGGTGAAGGTCTTCCACAGATTGGGTAACGGCGTGGTTAACTTGGACGTCGATTTCTTGAGAGACAGCAAACTGCTCTGGGTGGCAGAGTGCCCGTTGAAGGTGAAGATCTTTGCCTGGGAGGATTATGACAAAATGGTGGAGAGCGAGATGAGCCCCGACAGATGATTTGAGTTATCCCCTTTGTGAAGGAGCGAAGGAGGACATCCAACATCTCTTCTTCCAGTGTCCGTTTGTGGTGCAAGTGTGGTAGAGGATGGGCATCGACTGGATTGCCCATCGGGACATGGCTAGCTTCTGGTCTTCATTCTGCAGGGGAAATGCCCAAGATGGAGGGATCTCCCTTAGATCCAAGAAGGATAGGGCCAAGGTTTTCACAGTCTTGTGGGGTGTTTGGCTGGGAAGAAATGAGATATTTTTAGGGGGGGAGACCCTATGTTAAAAATTGTCTCATCCATTTCTTCCTAGGTGGAGTTCTGGGGATCTATTTTGTAACCTCTGATGTGATTCATTTTTGTGAAATGAAATGAATGTCGGTGGTTATCATTTAGATAACTACCCTTTGGCTTTTCAAAAAAAAAATCCCTACACAAGTTGCAAGTTGCAGCTTCGCCGAATTCATTGACAAAGAACAATGTGGAGTTTCCAAAAGAACTCCCTTGTAAATGTAGTGGATCCCTACCAATTCCCCTTGCTAGGTCACATGGAGGCACATAACTCAAGAGACAAAGGCATGCAATGGTGACAAAAAGAGACCCGAAATTGAGATCTCACATAATGGAGGATCTTAGCCTCTATTTATAGAGCTTTAGGAGACCTATTAGAATTGAAACTCCTATTTCAGTATTTACAAAAGTGCCCTTAGTTCCAGCATTTACCATGTTGGAGTTTTGTGTTCTTGGTGAGCCAACCTAACCAAACATTATATAACCAATGATGGGTGTTAAAGGGGGTGATGATCTTATTCATTAGAGAAATCCTAACCTCTCTTATATAGAGAAGAGGCTATGAATAAATTACATGAAGTCCATAATAAAACATAAAACTAATAATGAGGAAAAATAATAAGAACTCCAGCACTCCCCTTCAAGTTGGAGTGTAGATGTCCTTCAAGCCCAACTTGTCACAAAGGACTTTTCCTCCGGCGACCCCTAAGGTGCTTCCTCCACCTGATCCTTTGGCAGTGGAGGTGGCCGTGGGGTTACAGTCGCTGGAAGAGGTTGATGCTATCCTTCGTGCTTCTTTGGTGGGGGCCGTCGTTGAGGGTTGTGTTTCAGAGGATGCGGTCAAAGGTGGTTTGCGAGGTTTGGGATTGAGATCGAACTGGAGGCTAGCGACTCTCCAATCGAAGCATCTATTGTTGTTTGGTTTGGAAGATGCTAACTTGGGGAGGATAACATTTATGGAGATGAAAGTTGGGGAGGGTTCCCTCTGGTGGAGGTTATCAACGATCTTTGATGGCGCCTTGGAGGAGTGACCTCCTCTTAGACAGTCCTTTGACTTCTCTCTGATAGGCATTCCATGAGGTTGCGCTCTAAGGAGGTGGTGGAGGAGATTTGCTCAAGGTTTGTGAAGGTGAGCTCGATTTGGGGCATGGGTTTTGTTGAAAGGGATTTTTCGCAGGTATTCGTCCAGGGCGAATTGCTGCAGGGTTGTTCGTTGCCAAAGGAGATCGTTCTCCGTTGCGATGAGTGCTCTTGCCTTTTGCACATCCATGGAGTGCTGCTCGAGTTTAGGAGATCCTATGCGAAGGCACTTGCTAATGGCGGCGTTTTGGTGGCCACGGACAGAGGGTCGATGGCCAGCGGCGGGGCTCCAGTTGGTCAGCCTCGCCTTTTTTGGAAGGTGAAAGGTCCTTTGCCGGGTTCAAATTTCGAATCGAATGGGCAACGGCCTTCCTTTTCGACTCCTGGAGTTTAGCCATTTTTGGGAGGCAAGGAGACGTTTTCCATTTTGGAAGAGCGACAGCGTGATTCATGTGCATTCAATGATGCCAACCGGATCATCATGGCTCCTCACATGAAAGGTTTTGCGAGCGCATGATGGGAGCCTGGTGCCCACTAATTTTGGTGCTATGCAGGGTGCCTCCAAATTCAGAAACGGATCCAGAGTTGGTGAGTTCCATTTCGGATCTTTCCCAGGTCTTTTCCTCTTTGGGTCCAATGGTAAGGACCGTTTGTGCTTCCAACATATTGCTGCCGACCCTCGTGATGATGTTTGCAGATTGGAGGTGGCCTCTTTGTCTCAGCAAGCGGGCGTTCTTGGCGTGGCAACGACAATATCTCTAGTTGGCGATAAGGAGCACCCTTACCAGGAGGGACACGCTGGAAGGATGGAGGATGGGGGGGACGATAGTGGTAGTATGGGTGACGTAGGGGAGGTCGCTGCAGGCCTTGCAGTGGCTGCAGATGGATTGCGAGAGGTCGGTAGAGATAGCTCGGTGGAGGTGGCCGTTGCAGGCCATGAGGTGGCCACAGAAGGTGATGGTTTGCTGCTATTAAAGCCTTCTAGCAGTGATGGGTTGGGTGTCTCTCGACAATCAATCAAGGCTCGTACTTTGTCCAGCGCAGTCGTGTACAGGGTGGGAGGGGGTGCCAAATCTTCAAAGTCTAGAGATTCGGTGATTGGGTGCTCTCTTGGTGTTAAGAGTGGTTTGTTTTACCACACTTGCTACTAAAGGAAATTTGTGAAGGATAGGAAGGAGGCTGAGAAGTTGGTGGAGGATGTGGAGACGAAGATTGCCAAGGTTTTGAAGCTACAGAGAGACTCTTCATTGCGAGGAGTTAAAGGGGCCAGGTCGGGACTTCAAGGTTAAAGTCCTATCTTGAAACATTTGTGGCCTTTGTGATAGAGCACGAAGGTCTATTCTATGAAGTTATGTTGCAGACTGGAGGCTGGATGTGGCTTTGCTTCAAGAGACACATCTAGAGTCTATTGATCGACCTTTGGTTGACAACGTTGGAAGGGGTCACCTCTCTACTTTTTTGGCGATTGATACGATTGGTAGATCGGGCAGATAGTGGTTGCTATGGAAGGACAGCTTTTAGCTTGTGGATTTAGTGGTGGGGACCCATGTTGTTATTGCTTTCTTCACTCGTCGCTTGGATGGTGTTAGATTTGCTATTTCCAGGGTATACGAACCTTACGACTCTTCTCTACATGAGGCTATGTGAGGAGAGTTGAGGCAGGTGGCCGCGAAGGTAGCAAGTGGTCTCTGGCTAATTGGAGGGGATTTTAATGTCGCATTGGATGTGGATAATAGGCCTGATGGGTGTTTGGACAGATGTTCTTTGCAGTTCAAGGAGGTTGTTGATGAGTTAGAGTTGATGGATCTTCTTGTGTCTGGGGTTCGCTTTACTTAGGGAAATGGCATTGGTTAGATGTCGCGGATTGATAAATTCTTATGTAGTGTCCCACTTGGTAAGTTCGCGCATGGGGCCTTTGTTAGGGTGCTAGAGAGGCCTTTTTCTGACCATACTCCTTTGCTATGGGATAATGGTGAGGAGGGCTCCTCTGCAACTTATTTCAAGTTCCAGAAATCGTGGTTGATGGAGGGTGATTTTAGAGATTTGGTGTCACAAAAATGGCAAAGTGTTCTTGGCGGCTCGCACGTTGGCTGAGCGTATTAGGGACTTCAAGGTTAGGCAGGTAATGATGGAGTTCAAGAAGGTGGTGAGACAGAGGAGGGACGGTATCAGGGAGGAGGCTTTGCGAGGCCTTGCGGTACCTGACGAGGAGGGGACATCCAATTTGGATGAGGCTAATTTGATTGAGAGGTCAACCTTACAGAATAAAATCAGAGAGGAGGATAGAAAGAGGGAGGCTGACTGGAGGTAGAAATCTAGGCAATTTTTCCATCTAGCGGCTAATGCCAGGAGGAGGACCAACTTGATTACTTGCGTTCGTATTGAGGAGGCGGTCTTTACGCAGAGAAGGCAGCTTTGTAGGGCCTTTGCTGATCATTTTCATGATTTCACTAGGTGGCAACTGCAGGGGAGATGAGCTGCTTAAGCCTATTTCTTCTGAGGAGTTCCAGGAGGTGCACGATTTAAAGGCAAAGGGCTCATTGGGGCATGATGGTTTGCCTGTCCTTTTCTTTAGAGAGTTCTAGGAGGTTGTTGGAGAGGATGTGGTGGTTGTGGCTAAGGAGCTTTTCAAGGAGAATAAAGGTTTTGAGAGGTTGAACAAGTTCTTCCTTTTTTTCCTGTCGAAGAGGCAGGGTGCTAAGTCGATTTAAGATTTCCGTCCTATTGCCCTTTCTAATGCAATCTACTTGATTGTGGCGAAGACCTTTGCAAATCTTCTACAAGCCGTGTTGCCTTTGTTGATCTCTCCTGTTCAGTTGGCTTTTATTTCAGGTAGATCTATTATGGACTCCGTGGCTTTAGCGGAAGAGATGGTTGCAGCATGGAAGAGATCATCTACCCCTGCTTTCTTGTGGAATGTCGATTTCTCCAAGGTGTGTGACTATTTCTTGGGCCTATCTCTAGGAGATTGTGCGGAGGAAAGGCTGTCCGGAGGATTGGTTTAGACTTATGAAATGTTGTGTCACGATTACTTCCTTTTCAATCCTCGTTAATGGCAAATCTTCGGGATTCCGATCTCAGCCACAAAGAGGTGTCAGACAAGGATGCCCGTTGGCTCCTTTGCTTTTCAACACCACGGTTGATATTTTGGCTTTCTTGGCTTTTAGATGTTGTGACTCTGGCTTCTTCAATGGTTTCACTTTGAGTAGTGATGGGTCCCTCCTCACCTTGCTCCTTTAGTATGAGGATGATAAGATTTCTTTGTTCAAGGCAATGTTACATAGGCAAGACATGTGTCCTTCATTAGTCTCTTTGGTAATGTTTCTGGGTTGCAAGTAAATGGCGGGAAATCGACTTTTGCTCCCTTTCATTTGGATGGTAGTTCGGAGTGTTGCATTTCTACCACCCTCAGTACACCCATCGTTAGGCTCCCCATTACTTATTTAGGGTTTCCTTTCAAGGGGAAACGTCTGGTTTTGTTTGACTGGAGGCCAATAGAAGAAAGGATAACCAAGAGGCTGAGTGGGTGGAACGGCAAGCTTCTCTCCAGGGGTGGTAGATTGGTTCTAGTGAAGTCGGTGCTCTCGGCTATTCTAGTGTTTTACCTCTCTCTTTTTAGGCTGCCAAAGAAGATATTGGCCAGATTGGAGTTGGCTCAAAAGAGATTCTTTTGGAAGGGCCCGGATCACCAAGGGCGATTCTTGCAGCTTGTGCCGTGGAGAGACATTTGCAAGCCTAGAAGAAGGGAGGTCTAGATATTAGATGGTTGGATGAGTTTAATGTTGCTTTACTCATGAAGTTGGTGGTGCGGTTTCTGGTAGGGGGAATGGCCTTTTGGATAGGCTATTGAGGGACTCTTATGGGGCGCTAGTGGAGGTCGGTTATGGGCGGGGCTTGCTCGAGGCACCCTTCTTCTTTTTGGGCAGCTATTGGGTCTCTTGTGTCATAGGGCATTTCTTCTGGTTTTTTTGGACCTGTGCTTGGTACTGAGCACTCCTTCCATTTTTGGAAAGATCGGATGGCATGTGGTAATTTTAGTCATTATTTCCACGTCATTTTAGCTTGGCACGGGATGAGGACACGCTTGTTTCTGATATGTGGGATGTTAATACTAGATGTTGGTCCCCCAATCTTGTAGCCTGGCCTTTCGGATGCTTCTTTGCAGGAGTTGCAGAGTTTGCTTGAGATTTTGCATGGCACCTCGGTTGGTGTCGATTCGATGGATGGCTTCAGATGGGACGGTGGTGCTTTCACTATGGCTAAATCTTACAAGAGATTGACCTTGGAGATTGGTTTAGCACCCTAGATTTGGGAGGACTAGGGTCTGCCCATCCCTTTGAAGGTCAAGATTTTCCTATGGCTGTTAGAAGGGAAAAGTTAGTGACAAGTTTTTCGCTCCAAGTAGGCGGAGGATATTGACTTGGATCGTATTTTTTGTGGTGCGGAGGTGGAGGATCTTCATCATTTATTCTTTCAGTGCAACATGGCCAGGATGGTTTAGGACCAATGTGACTTGAGGAGGGTCGATCTGTCTTCTTTTCACTCTTGGTGGGAGTCTTTTTGCTCTCTGGATGGCAGGCTGGGTGAAGGCTATTTTGCTTTCTTGTGGTTGATCTGGCTTTAGTGGAATGATTCATTTTTCGAAGTAGGAGGGTGTGGGTTGAAAATATTGTAAGGGAAGCTTCATATCATTCTGAGATGTGGTTGAGCATACTCCGTTCCTTTTTTGATTAACGATAGCTTGGAAGGCTACTGATGATCAGTACCCATCCTTTTTTCTTTCAAAAAAAACTTGTCATAAAGGAAGGAATGTTGCTTCCTTAGAAGTGTCTTTGTAAAAATTTCTACCAGCTGAAGCCCCGAGGATATGATGTAGTGATTTTTCCTTCCATCACAACACTGCGTATAAAATGATAGTCAACTTCAATATGCTTCATTCTCTTATGGAAATCGGGATTAGAAGCAAAGTTGGTGACCGATTCGTTGTCGCAATACATAGGATTAGGACTCTTCCCTAGAACACCCGAATGAACCAAAAACAAGGTGATCCACATGACTTCACATGCAGTGTGACCCATGGCTCCATATTAAGTCTTTGCACTAAAGTGAGCTACTACAATTTGCCTCTTACTGCGCCAGGAGATAAGGTTACCACCAAGGATGACAATGAATCCTGTAGTAGATTTCCTTTCAACTGAGCTAACATAATTAGCATTGGAGTAGGAGGATAACTCCAAATGACCATTCTTCTTGTAGAATAGACCTTTGCCAAGAGAGCCCTTTCGATATTTCAAAATAAGGCATACATCATTCCAATGGCTATATTGTGGCTTCTCCATAAACTGGTTGGTCCTACTAACTGCAAACCCGATGTCTGGACAGGCACTTGTAAGATAGAGTAGTTTCCCAACTACGCTTCTATGCCTATGTACATATTCAAAGACAGGATCCTCTGAATGAACGTGTTTGCCTTTCTACTCCACAGGAATGGTAGAAGGCTTAACCCCAAGGAGTCCAGCATCCTCCAAAATCTCAAGAGTGTACTTTCTCTAGAAGAGTGTCATCCCATGCCTATCTCTAGCAACCTCAATGCCTAAGAAATAATGCAATTCGCTAATATCCTTTGTAACAAATGATTTCTACATAAAGTTATTTACCTCTTGGATCCCAGTTGCATCATCTCCGATCAGTATCATGTCATCCACATATACTGTTAATACCATTGTGCCAATAATTGTCCTTAAATGAAGATAGAGTGACCAGAGGAGGACTTATTGAAGCCAATCTTCATTACTTTTATGCTCAACCTATCAAACCACGCACAAGAACTATATTTGAGATTATAAATTACCTTCTTCAATCTACACACAAACTCCCACGCAACCTTATAACTAGGAGGTTAGTGCATGTAGACTTCTTAAAGGAGGTCACCATAGAAAAAGGCATTCTTATTGTCAAGCTAGTTGAGTAGCCAATCCAGATAGAAAGAATAGCATGAATGGAGTTAACTCGTGTCAATGGAGAGAATGTTTCAAAGAAGTCTCACACCATATGTTTGGGTGAACTCCTTTGTCACCAATTTGGCCTTGAATGTTTCAATACTCCCATTTGCATGATATTTAATGGTGTACACCCATTTGCAATCACGATCTTTGCACCATGAGTAGGTACAATATCCCACTAGTCTTGAGTGTTTAGTGCCTCCATCTCAACATCCATTGCTGCTACCCACTGGGGATCTTTGGATGCCTAATGATAATTCTGTGGCAGGATAGTACTGCAAGGTGCCTATGAAAACTGCTACACAGAACAATCCAAACGAGCAGTGGAAGCATAATGACACATGGGATGCAGAGTATAAGATCGAACCGACTTCCTCAATGAAATAGGTCTGTCATCATTCTCATTATAACTCTCCATCAAGGGAAGAGGACATCCAAAGCAGAGGCAGCAGGAGGCAGGTCGCAAGGTGGGTTGTTACCTGCATCAATAGTCGGGGAGACAAGGATAGGCATAGGCATAGGCATATTTGATGGTGTCTCCCATCTTAAATAAACATGAGATTGGCATTGGGCAGCTTGTCCCTTAGGGGAGAAGTAGGAAACCTTCTCAAAGAAAGTCACATCTGCACAAATATGGTGCCATCTGCCAACTTAGTCATAACACCAATACCCCTTCTGTGTGCAGGAACATCCCAGGAAAACTCACTTAGTAGCCCAAGGTTAAAGTTTGTCTAGGATACTAAAGTTGTAAACAAAATAAACACATCCAAAGGTACGAAGGGATAAAGAAAACAAATCCTTGTCAGGATAAAGTAATTTGTACAACATGCAATTGTTTCAAAGTCTAAAGGGAGCTGGATACTCAACTTCATCTCGCTGCCTACTATCTCAATCCATATTACTATCATTGAGATGGTAATATGATTGAAAATGATGGTGTTACACAAATGGCTTCTTGGAATGCATGAAAAGTTTCTATCTTGATCTAGAAATTCAAGATCTCATCACAAGAAAGGAGATGATTACATATCAAAATGGAGGGGGCTTATTTGGCAAGTTACTTGTTGTGAGGCAAGGATTAATAAATGATGATGACTTTAACCTAGGTATTTACTACTCATTAAAATAAGGATTTGTTAGAAAATTACATATGTATGGTCAATTCATTAAATTAATTATATCAAACAGCTAATTGGTGATTGCTATATGGGTCGAAGACACCACATTTAAAAGTGATGGCTTTAAAGATCCTAAAGTTAACATTGTCTTCATTTGGGTGTAAAAGGAATTGGAGTTCTTTTGAGGCAATAATATTAAAAATTATCATCAATAATCAATAGCTAGATTATATTTGATATTGGTGTCATTATTTACTTAATGAATAAGCAAATTGTAGGTCCATTCAAAGAAAACAAACAAACTTGAACTTACATGATTGAATGGCTTGGTATATGCTAAGTTCAATTACGAGTCAAGGGAGTATCAACTTAAGAAGAAAGATCCCTTAGCCACTAAAGATCGAACTCATCAAGGGATTGGATTGTTAACAGCGAAGAAGAGGTTTTTGAAGGAACATGAGTGACATGAAACTTGGTTGCTGAAACAAGTGGTGCAAAAGAGTTGTTGCAGAACCAAAGGAGCCAAAGGCTTGCACATACCTCAACAACATTGCAAGATTCGATGAAAAAGAAGAATTTCCATCAGATGAGGAGAGTGATGAGGATGATATCCCCATCATAGATTCTGAAGGTAGATCAAATTCAGAATGGCACTTTTAGGCTTTCAGTTTAAGTGTTCTTTGGATGAATATTTTGAGTGTTTAGGCTCTTGGCTAGTTTTTGAATGTTGGCTACTATTTTGTGTTTGTTCGAATGAACATTTAGATTTTCAAGATGTTTAATTTTTTATATTCCAATTTGAGGCAGAGGTAATTGTATAGTTATAACATTGTATATAACATAAATTTTAGCAAGTTGACTAACTATTTTATATTTTTTAAATAAAAGAATACAAAATTGCATATTCATCTGCATACTAATCCACATGTTGTATACTATGTGGTGGCCCAACCGACCGAATACCACATTGACTTCCTGAACCTTGAGTGGTTGCATGCCCTCAACAAATGTTTTTGAGAAATTCTTGGGCAATCTACAACAATGGGGCTTTTTTATTCTAGGTCGATTGCTTGGATTCTCTGGATCATTACTCTTGAACAATGTTTGCAACAAGAAATTTCGGAGATCCATCAAATATGTCCCTGTTAAGAACTCCTAGGAATCACGATGATTAGGTACACAGTCATAGAGTGCCTCTTCATCTGAGGGGCTTAATGCCATCTGATCTTTTTTAGGAGTCTTGAGTCCTATGGTAAGCTCTTCAAATCTTTTCAGATGCAGGGTCTTTAGATTCAGAACCAGGTTATCCCAAGCCATCCTTATAGGAGATTTGTCAAGGTGCACACCCTGAAGTAGGTTCAGGCGCAAACAACCTGGGAATAGCTATTTGCCAGGAGCCAAAGGCTAGACCTCTATCACTAACTCCATCCCAGTAATAGTTTTCAAGGAGAATAAGTCCGACCATCATGCTTTGGCTCATTGAATAGATGGTTGGATGTGTATGTTAAAAAAAATCTTATGGTCATTTGGAAAATTTCTGATCTTAGATGCCTGTGCACATCCAGTTGATATCTAATGAGCAGGGCTTTCTTAGGATAAAATGCATCAAAGATGGATCATTACCTCCTCAATCTCAGAAGGAAGATTATCCGCTTTTACATATCTTGCAGCACATAATGTCTGGAGATATTCAGCAATCTTACTTTTATCAAATTCGTCAATCAAAGCCATGGATAAGAAAGAGATTCTGAACAAAATAGTTCAGCTATCTTGAAGTAAACTCGTCCCCAAAGGAATAGAAAGTCTGAAATAAAATAAAGCACCAGATATATAGTTATTTCCCTTCTATTGTTAAATAAAATTGCTCAATTTTCTCCATATAAAAAAGACTCTGTTTAAAACAGAATCCTAAATGCCCCTAGGAAAAAAACATTGTATGCAGCGTCATTGTCATTTTTATAATACTACGAAATTGAAATCTCTGAATTAAATTCTCTATGCCATTTAATACTCACACAAAAGGAATAAAAGAAAAAGCTGCAGAACTGCAAAAAAGTCAGCACTTTTTCCTCTGCTAATTATTAGATTCACAATGGTTTAAAACCGATTACTCTTGTTTGCAAAAAATGTACCCTGAGAGCCTTCGATTCTGAGCGCCCTAGTAATATTTATTCAACGACCGATTCATCTGAAAATACTGCCTCAACTTTCCAGGTCAAACCTGTGAATATGCAGATAGGGAGGAGATACTTCAATAAATAAACAGCAGAAGGATGGGTCACTAATATTCATGATTGTAATAGGCTCTCACTAATTAAAAATGGAAAACATCCCTAAATATTCATGATTATGCTTTCAGTAAGCTCTGCAACCCATCTATCCCTCGGATTACACACTTGTAATTGACAACGAACTATGAATTGCAAAAAGGATGTTATTGGTAACCTAATGACACAAACGTATCTTGTGCTGAGAATAAAGTGTAATTATCAATAAAGGGTGTCAGCTCATCACCTAGATGAATAAACACACTGGAAAATTACATAAAGGGCCAATGAGAAAGACAAAATAACATTACAAAAAAAAACCAAGCCTAACAAACATCCCCTCCTCCCCATTCATCAAAGATGATATTTTAGAGTCGGGAAACGCCTTCCAAGGAGACAGATGATACAATTTTCCCTCTCGTACAAATAGGACTAGGAATCAGGTCAGGTTGGGCTAACCCATTTTGTTACCTACTAAAGTCCATTTAGCCCATCAATTTCAAAGTCCAGGTCCAACTCGACCCATTTACTATTTAGTCAGGCTTGGCCCACTTATTATTGTTGAGTTCTGTAGTTAGTTATCTTTCCTGTTTTGTGTTTATTAGGGACTATTTGATTATTTTATACTTCTGTCGGGTTCTCTTGTGTAATTCTCCCAACACCTCTCTCTATATAAAGAGGTGTAGGATTTTCTTTGAGGATAAGATTGTTCATTTTGTCCTACTTGATATTAGAACGACGATCCTAAATCAATGTTGGGTATTCCACCGAAATAAGTCACCTACCCCCTCAACCTAAACCCTAACACCTTCGCATCACCCATTGCATCTCACCCTCACCGACAGCCACTCCACCGACGAGGGCACCTTACATAGGCGATAGGTAGCAGGCGGTGATGCAAGGAGTCCCCTACGCCACCTGCAGCGACACTACAAGCCCACCAGATGTCGGGCGGCAACAGGTTTAAGGTTAGGGCAGTTGCCCTGATCGGCGGCAACAGCAGATCAACCATTAGCGGGCAGTAGAGCTGCCAGTGGGGCTTGCTATCCCAGTGCAGAGAGGAGGGTAGTCCTTTTGGGGGCCTCTGGGGGTGCCTTCGAACCCTAGTAGGCTCCTTCCAGTTTTTTGGAGGGCTACCATGTGTGTCTAACTTGATTTCCAAGAAATAAATGACTTGGATTTCATGTTAGATCACTTGTTTGCGTGATCTACAGAATTCTACATATCTAAAAATTGGGGTTCAAGTATGAGTTTAGTGACTTCCTGGTGCTTGGAGCGTCATGGCCTCTCATCTTCCAAGGTTACGTCAGACACAAGTCAAGAGAGCGAAAATTACAAGAATTCGTTCTTTGTCTCGATCGTGCAGCTGGATGAGACCAACTATGCTCGTTAGTCTCAAACCTTTCTGATGAACATTGAGGGTCACGATAAGAAGCATCTGCTGTTGGAGCCAGAGCCTCAGAATAAGATTGGGAAGTACACTTCATAGAAGAAAGACAATGCATTGGTGAGGGCTTGGATCATGAATGCCATCAACAACAACAACAACAACCAAGACTTTTCCCACATTAAGTGGGGTCGGCTATATGGATTCTTTACCTCCGCACAGATCGATTTTCAGCTATTTCAGGACTTAAATTAAAGTAATTGAGGTCATACTTAATAGTTTCCTTCCAACCCTTGTTTGGTCTTCCTCGCCCCCTCTTAGTGGGTTCAGCCTCCAACTTCTCGCATCTCTTAACTGGAGCATCTAGTGGCCTTCTTTGTAAATGTCCAAACCATCTTAGACGTGCCTCTTTCATTTTATCCTCTATCGGTGCCACCCTAACCCTTTTTCTAATAAACTCATTTGAAATACGGTCCTTTTTTGTATGACCACACATCCATCTTAACATCTTCATTTCTGCCACAGACATCTTCTGTACATGCCTATAGTTTATAGCCCAGCATTCAGAACTGTACAATATGACTGGTCTTACCACAACTCAATAGTATTTTCCTTTGACTTTTAAAGGAACCCTCTTATCACAGAGAACACCAGAAGCACCCCTCCATTTCAACCACCCTGCATTAATTCTATGTGTAACATCTCCATCAATTCCACCAACATGTTGGAAAATGGATCCCAAGTACTTAAAAATATCTTTCATTGGAATGCACTCTTCTCCAATTTTTACATCAATTCCTTCATTGTTCCCTCTACTACTAAACTTACATTCCATATACTCAGTCTTCGTCCTACTTATGTGTAATCTTTTATCTTCCAGGGTTTCTCTCCAAAGCTCAAGTTTTCTGTTCACTCCATCTCTTATCTCATCAACCAACACAATGTCATCAGCAAAAAGCATACACCAAGGCACCTCAACTTGAATATGCTTCGTCAACTCATCCATGACCAAGGCAAAAAGATAAGGGCTTAAAGTCGAACATTGATGCAGACCAATGGTGATATCAAAGTAGTCCGTCAAATCATCCTTAGTCTTTACACAAGCTGCTGCTCCATAGTACATATCCTTTATGAGGTTGATATATATAACTGGCACTTGTCTCTTCTCCAAAATTCTCCACAAGATATCTCTTGGGACAGAATTATAGGAATTCTCCAAATCAATAAAAATCATATGTAAATCCTTGTTCTTCACTTTGTATGTCTCAATCATACGTCTCAAAAGATGTATTGCCTCAATAGTAGACCTGCCTGTCATAAAGCCAAACTGACTTTCAGTTACCATAAAAACTTATCTCACCCTTCTTTCAATTATTCTTTTCCAAAGTTTCATTGTATGACTCGTCAACTTAATACCTCTATAGTTGGAACAATCTTGTATGTCACCCTTGTTCTTGTATAAAGATACCACAAAACTTTTCCTCCATTCCTCTGCCATCTTCTTGCCTCTCCACACAGTATTAAATAAATTTGTGAGCCAAGTTATACCCCGTTCTCCCGTCATTCTCCAAATGTCTATAGGAATATCATCAGGCCCAACAACCCTCCCACTTTTTATCATCTTCAAAGCCTCCTCTACTTGTTTCTTTTGTATCCTTCGATAACAAGCCCAATTCACACTCTTCTAAGTTGGCTAACTCCCCTAAGATGATATCATTCTTTTATTTTTCATTAAATAGCTTATGAAAATATCTTTTTCATCTTGTCTTTATATCCTCACTAGCTATAAGTACCCTTCCTTATTCATCCTTAATGCATCTTACATGTGTAAGATCCTTTGCTTTTCGCTTTCTTGCTTTAGCTAACTTAAAAATATCTTTTTCGCCTTCTTTAGAGTCAAGTTTCTTATAAAAATGCTCCCAAGCTTTTGCTTTTGCTTTACTAACTATTTTCTTTGCTTCTTTCTTTGCTCTTTTGTAGTTTTCCATATTTTCATCGATCTTATCACGATATAAGGCTTTAAAGCAGGCTCTTTTAATTTTAAGCTTCTCCTGCACTTCCTCACTCCACCACCAAGCCTCCTTTTGTCCTGGAACACCTCCTTTAGACACGCCTAACACCTCCTTAATACAGTTTGTCATATTTAACCACATTTCATCAGCATTACCATCAAGATCCCAAGTCTTTTGTTGCATCATATTCTCTTTAAATCTCACTTGCTCTTTCTTAAGATTCCACTATTTAATTCTCAAATTCTTAGACACTAATTTTCTCTTCTTTGCTTTCTTCAAATGAACATCCAACACCAAAAGACGATGTTGAGCAGTTAAACTCTCCCCTCGAATAATCTTGCAATCTTTACAAGATAAACGATCCCTTCTTCTCAAAACAATGTAATCAATCTGCATTCTTGTTAAGCCACTTTTATAGGTAATCAAATGCTCTTCCCACTTTTTGAAGAAGGTATTTGCTATGAAAAGATCATAAGCCATAGCAAAATCAAGGAACATCTTCCCTTCTACATTCCTAACACCAAAACCATGATTTCCATGCACTCCTGCATACTCTAAAGCAACTTTTCCCACATGCCCATTTAAATCTCCACCCAAGAAAATCATCTCTGTAGGATTCCTTGAATTATCATATCAAGCTCTCCCCAAAATTTATTCTTTATTCTTTCCTCCAGACCAACTTGAGGTGCATAAACTGAAATGACATTCAAGATCTCTTCTTCTAAGATTAATTTTATCAAAATAATTCGATCACCCAATCTCTTAACCTCAACCACACTCTCCTTCAAATCCTTATGAATTATAATACACACGCCTTTTTTACCTTTGTTCCTTCCTGAATACCATAGTTTGAAACATATTCTCTCGATTTGCTTTGCTTTTTCTCCAACCCACTTAGTCTCTTAAAGGTAAAGAATTTGAATCATTCTCCTTACCATTGTATCCACAATCTCCATGAGCTTGCTGGTCAAAGTACCAATATTCCAACTACCGAATCTCAGCATTCTTTGTGACACATTTCGATGGCGAAGTGGTGGAACTAGCTTCTTTACTTGCATGCGTTCCTCATGCGAGAACCCTTGCTCATTTTGGACATCCGGGTGGCGATGTAGAGAAACTAACTTCTTTACTCACATGCGTTCCTCATGCGAGAACCCTTGCTCATTTATCACTACACCCGGACGTCGATGCAACGCGTCGCAAGTAGGGAACACCCCAACGAAATCTGAGTGTTTGCTAGAATCCATGTTTAAAGATCCGACAAATTTTACGCTGGCTGTCGGCTACCTAACGCAATCCTCCTTTACCTGGGCTTGGGATCGGCAATGAAAAGGCACACGAACCTCAACATAGGCGGAGTTGGATCATGAATGCCATGTCACCACAAATTGGAGACATCATATACTACAGGACCGCTAAGGAAATGTGGGATACGCTTCATGACACGTATTCCCATTAGAAAAACTCTAGCAAAGTCTACCAGATCTATAATCAGATGTTCTCCCTCAGGCAAGAGGGACAATCCTTGACGTAGTATTATGTTACTCTGAAAGGACTTCTGGAGAAATACAATGCTTGCAGACCAGTGTGCACATGTGGTACTCATCTGAAGTATCGCAAGGAGACGACGATGCTTCACTTTCTATCTGGGTTGGGCCCAGAATATGATGCTACACAATCTCATATTGACACTGCCGGAGCTTTCGACACTTGAGGAGACTTACAGCATGCTGAGCAGGATCATCGTAGCGGCTTCTATTCCTGAGATTATTGGTCAGACCTCCGCATTGGCTGTTAGTGGAGGTCGAGGCACGAGAGGTGTATCCTCAACTCATGGGTGTCGTCGTGGAAGAGGATAGATAGGTAAACCACATCCTACATGTACCTTCTGTGGTAGGATTGGCCACGTGGAGTCCTCATGCTGGTCTAACCATGGAAGACCTGTTGCTAATCAGGTTATTGCTTCTTTTGAGACAAAGTATGACACGATGTCACGTGTTGAGTATGATGTTGTAGTACAGAGGCTTGCTTAGATTACTCAGGAGACTCCATCTTCTTCAAATACTGCTGTTATTGCCTCCTCAGGTATAGAGAGTGTTTTTGTTGTGTCTAACAAGTCTACTTAGTTGGTAGATTTGGGTGCATCCCAGTACTTGAGTGGTGATCATAGTGGCTTTCAGCACCTTCAACCTGTACGACTTGGTAGGACTGTTCAAGTAGCAAATGAGAGGCATGCAAGAGTTGATGGTCAGGGGGAGGTGCCAGTCACCCCCAATATGAAATTGCCAAATGCTCTTATTCCTGATTTCCCAATAAGCTTGTTATATGTTAGCCAGATTACAAAAGATCTTAATTGCAGGGCGATTTTTGATGATGTTGGTTGTGTGTTTCAGGACAGGCTTACAGGACGGATGATTGGTGGCGGACATGAAGAGGTGGGTATGTATCGCCTGTCTCAAATGCCAGTTACTGGGAGTGCCTTACAGTAGCACAATTGCCTTGGTCATCCTTCACTAGACAGGCTATGCCGTATCATGCTTCATATTTAACTAACCACCAAGATTCAGTGTGATACATGTCAAATGGGAAAGCACCACATATCTACTTATCCTGCTAGTTCTACTTTTTCTGAGTCTTTGTTTGATTTGCTGCATTTGGATGTTTGGGATCCTAGTTGAATTCTAAATTGACTTGTTCATAGGTACTATTTAGTGATGGTGGATGATTGTTTCAAAGTATCATGGCTATTTTTGTTAAAGAATAAGTTAGACGTTGGGTCTGTAATTGAGAATTTTATCATTGAAATAAAGACTCAGTTTGCTTCCACTATCAAAATTTTACTGATAATGCATTGAAATTTTGTACTACTCATATGAAGGCATTTTAAAGATCTCATGGAGTGGTTCACCAGACCACATGTCCCTATACATCATAGTAAAATGGGGTAGCAAAGTGGAAACATAGACATTTTAGATGTGGCACGGACCCTTTTAAATTTTTAATACACCATAATGTGCCTTCACAGTACTAGGAAGATGCGGTGCTGACTGCATGTTACTTAATTAACAGGATGCCTAGTTCTGTTACATCTGAGCAGGTGCCTTGGCAGATATTGCACCCTGACAAGGAAATGCTCCGGCTGCTAGCCTGGATTTTTGGCTGAGCAGACTTCGTGCATATCACTAGGCCAGGTAGATAAATTGGCCCCCAAAGCAATCAAGTGTGTCTTTCTGGGTTACAACCACACCTGGAAGGCTACAGATGCTATAATCCCCTACAAGAGAGGCACTATGTCAGTGCCGATGTTACTTTTCATGACGCAGTCCCATATTTTTCAATTATTAGGAGACAGTTAGCACTTGAGGCAGAGGGTTCCCATGCCTATTCCTTCAGTTCAGTTTGGTGACTTTCCTACTATTAAGATAGTGTCACCAGATCTTATAGATATTAGTAATGCCAGGTTCAGAGATCCTCCACTGGTGTTTAGTAAACTAGTTACATATCGGTAGCATACCCCCCTTCAGCACCATCATCCTCCCCACAGCAGGTATGTGTTGACACTACGGACCATTGCACGTCTGGTGATGATCCTGCAAGTGTTATACCAGCTACTTCTGAGTCCCTTCCTGGCGAAGAGGGGGCATTATCACCTAAGCCACTTGTTGAGCTTGAGTCTATCTCTGCTGATATGGACCTTCCGATTGCTATTCGGAAGGCTCCTAGGAGTTGTGCGCACTATCAGGTGGCAGGAGCAGTTTCCTCTGATTGTTTGAGCTGAACATTTGCCTTGTTTACATATGCCCTTCACAGATATCTACTTACCAGCAAGCTATGCACGATCCGAAATGGCATCAGGCCATGAAGGATGAGATGGTTGCACTTCAGTCTCGCTAAATATGGGAGCTTACTTCGTTACCGCCTGGTGCACACATTATTGGGTACCGGTGGGTCTTTGCTGTGAAATGTAATCCAGACAGGTCTGTTTCTAGGTACAAGGCTCGACTTGCGGCAAAGGGATTCACCCAAACCTATGGCGTTCATTTCTTTGACACATTTTCTCATATGGCTCAACTCCCTACGGTTCGGATTCTCATTTCTGTAGCTACACATTTTAACTGGCCGTTGTATCAACTAGATGTTAAGAATGCCTTCTTGTATGGTGATCTACAAGTAGTGATTTAAATGTCGTCGGCAAGGCCTTTTTTGGAAAAAACCCATGCCGACATGGTAAAGTTTTCGAAATGCAGGGATATTGTCGGCATCCTGTCGGCATGGTCGACATGCCAATGAAATCGATGGTCTTGCCGAGGCTGCTACCAATTTTTTTGACTACTGTCATTTTTGTCGGCATGCCCATCGAAAAATAGGCATTTCCACGACGTGCCCTCGGCATGCTGACGAAATGCACACTTAGAATTTCATCGGCACGGTATCGAAATCGGCATTTCAAACTTTGTCTACAAGAAGAGGTATGTATGTAGTAGCCTCTGGGTTTTGAGGCTTAGGGGGAGTGTGTGTAGGTTGAAAAAGGCAATATATGGCCTTAAGCAGAGTTCGAGGGCTTGGTTTCACAAGCTATCAGAGGTTGCTGAAGATATGGGACTTATTCGCTCTACATCTGATCATTCCCTGATTATGAGGAAGACAGATAGGGGGACTATGGCTCTCCTTATCTTTGTAGATGACCTCATCATTACTGGTAACAATACCACTGGGATAGTTGAGGTCAAGCAGGAGCTGGCAAAGAAATTTGTTATGAAGGATCTAGGCGCACTGAGATACCTCTTGGGCATAGAAGTAGCTAAAGGGAAGAGCGGGATTGTCCTTAGCCAAAGGAGATACGCTCTTGATTTACTGCAGGAGATTGGGATGTTGGCATCCAAGTCTGCCAACATACCCATGGATCCGAAGATGCACTGATATGACTCTGAGTCCAAGGCCATGAAGAGTAGAGGTTACAGGCAGTTGATTGGGAAGCTGCTCTACCTTACTATTACATGTCTACACATCTCGCTTGTAGTTGACAAGCTTAGCCAGCTTATGGATAGACCAACCAAGCAGCACTAGGATGCTGCTTTGCAGGTCCTCAAGTACCTGAAACAAGCACCAGGACGTCGACTCCTATTCAGGAGAGGTAGTTCTACGAGTATAGTGTGATACTCAGATGCAGACTATGCTTGATGCCTTTCTAACAGGAAATCCACCACTCGATTTTGTACCTATGTGGTTGGTAATATGGTAACTTGGAGAAGTAGGAAGCAGAGTGTGGTGTCTCACTCAAGGGCAGAGTCAGAGTACAGAGCCATGGCACAGATGGCAACTAAACTTGTGTGGATTAGATTAGTTTTACTTGACTTACATGTCAAGATTGAAGAGCCCATGGAGATGAGATGTGACAACAGGGCAACTACCTACATAGCAAACAATCCCATGTTTCATCAGCGTAGGAAACATGTAGAGATTGATTAGCATTATACCAGAGATATGGTCTAGAGGGGACTTCTCTTCACCTCATCAGTTGCCTCATAGAACCAGACCGTAGATACGTTTACCAAGCCTCTTGCCAGATCTGCTTTCGAGGCTTGCTGTGACAAGCTAAGCATGATAGATATCTATGCTTCAACTTGAGGGCGAGTGTTGAGCTCTCTAGTTATATTTCATGTTTTGTGTTTATTAGGGACTATTTGGTTATTTTATATTTCTATTTGGTTCTCTTGTGTAATTCTCCCAACACCTCTCTCAATATAAAAAGGTGTAGGTTTTCTTTGAGAATAAAATTGTTCATTTTGTCCCACTATTATCGAGCTAGACTCTGTGTTGGAAGCCTAAGCTCTCCCATTTTACCCATGGACTTTTTGGTTTAGATACCTATAAAGTCTTTGGAAATTTTGAGTAGAATATTTATTCTAGTTAAATAACAAAGCTAAGCCTCTCTTTATATAGAGAGTGTTTGGTACAATAAAGGAAAAAATATACCAACTTGCTAAAAATAACATGGACTAAAATAAGTAAGACACCTAACTAATTATATCCTCATTTATTTCCTAACAAGATCCTTGATAACTAACTAATAAGATCCTTATTTATTTCCTAACATTGATTTATTTCTTAACAGTTCCCCCCAAGTCCAGACATAGGAGATTGCGAAGACTTCGATTAATGGTACTCAATGGTAATAGAAAAATAATCGATTTCAACATCTGCATCAACTTGTCATGTTTCTAATTGTACATCCCGCGTAAGGCACTGGGTCGTGAGAAATCATGACTAAAACTTGAGTGTTGCTACTCCCATGTCCAACAATCTGAAGATGACGAGGCTTGATCTTCTTGAGTGCACATAAGGTCACGGGTGTCATTGCTCCTACACCCTGTGAGCTAGCATACTGTGCTGGGTTTCTCCAAACGTGCATAAGGTCACCTTCGCTGACATTGCTCCTACACCTCTAGACCCAGTCGAAACGCTCTAGGTACGTGAGAGTGCACCCCATCAACGTGTAAACGTCAATCTATATCTTCTTCGTTAAGTTGCCTTGGGCTACAAACACAAGTCCTTCAAGGAGTCATGTGGACCCCTTGGATCCTCGATAGACCAAGGTTAGAGCGGTCAAAACCTCGATCTCATTGGCGACACGTGGCTGGTCCGACAACCCTCGAAGATGATGGACATGGAGGCTGGGCCACCGGTGACCACCCCTATGGTGGTCTCTTGTCAATGGTGAGCCGATGGCGGCAGCGGTGATGCTTTCTTCACCAATGACGAGAGCAGAAGCAGAAGAATGGAAGAAGAAAAGGTAGAGAAAAGGAGTTGGGAGAGGAAAGAGCCTCTCTGATGGCTCACCGAAGATTGGTGGCATCGCAGAGGGCCTCCCCCCTCTAGATCTTCTCTAAACCTTAGACCACTAGAATCGGTGGCTCTAATACCATGTGAAAATTTTGGGTAGAATATTTATTCAAGTTAAATAACAAAGCCAAGCCTCTCTTTATATAAAGAGAGTTTGGTACAATAAAGGAAAAAGCATGCCAACTTACTAAAAATAACATAGACTAAAATAAATAAGACAACTAACTAATTAGATCTTTAACAACTAACTGATTAGATCCTTATTTATTTCCTAAAACTAATTTATTTCCTGAGAAAGTCCAAGCTACTAAACCAAGGAGCAATAAAGCCACCTATCTAAATGCAAAGTCAACAAATCCATCCAATCCATTGGAAATTGAACTGATCTACCAGATTGCATACCACAGCCATTTAAGTTGAGTTCATCTATATAGTTAGCTATCAACTCAAACTTCAAGATTGGTTCATGTAAATGGAAAATACATACACAGCGATACATACAGATCTATCTGTTGCATGAGAGACGGTTCTTAGATTTTGTTAATTACATATACTTTATGTGCAGGAACTTATTTGGTGCAGGAAAAGAGTTAGAATTTATTACTGAAAACTTATGTCCTCTTATATAGAAAAGGACCTAGTACAAGAATGTTCTCAATAATAAGAAATAACAAAAATCTAACTTAACTCTTAATGCTCCCGCTCAAGCCGGAGCATAAATATCTGAATGCTCAGCTTGGTACAAAGATCCTCGAACCTCTTCTTGGCTAAAGCCTTAGTACATATGTAAGCAATCTAATCTTGACTGGAAATATAAAGTGTAGAAATCTTTCCAGTTAAAATAGCATCACACACAAAGTGACAGTCCACTTCTATGTGCTTTGTTCTTCCATGAAATGCTGGATTGCTTGCAAGGAAGGTGCCCGCCTTATTATCATAGTACATAGGTATGGGATCTGGAACTTCAACTCTAAAATCACGAAGAATAGATCTGATCCAGTAAAGCTCACAAGTAGTGTGGACCATGGCCCAATATTCTGATTCAGTATTGGATCTGAAAACATTTTGCTTTTTATTTCACCATGTAACAAGATTGCCACTCACATAGGTGCAGTACCCTATTGTGGATCGTTTGTTCTCATGAGCACCTACATAGTCTACATCAAAGTATCCACATACCTGAAGGTGTCCATCTCTTTGGAAGAAAAGACCATTTCCAGGAGCTCCTTTCAAGTATCTTAAAGCTTGCCATACTCCAACCCAACGTATCTCTTTGGGCTTATGCATAAATTGGCTTAGCCTTCCTACAACATAAGAAATATCTGGCATCATTACAGTGAGGTATAATAGTTTGCCAACCATAGCTCTGTATCTAGTAACATCTAAAAATGGGTTGTCAATGTCTGCAAGGTGAATAGTTGGATCTAAAGGTATACCAACAAGTTTGCACCCAAGCATCCCCACCTCACAAAGCATGTCAAGTACATACTTCCTTTGAGATAAAACCATTCCTTTATCATTATGGTGTATCTCAATGCCCAAAAAATAGTTGATCAAGCCTGATCTTTATTGTGCATGCAGGAAGTTTTTGGTGTCCTCTAGACCCTACAAGTCACTTCTTGTCAACAGAATATCATCAACATACACAATTAAAATGATAAACCTTAACTGTGTGTCTGGTAAACACCGAGTGTAGATTAAACAAACCTAAACTCTAAACTACAATACTAAATATGTCAAAGTTTTGGGGCTTTATTTCAGGTCATATATTGCATTGCGAAGTTTGCACACCTTATGACACTCCCTCATCAAGGCACCATAGAGGAAAGTACTTTTTATATCAAGCTGATGTACAAGCCATCTTTTATTTACTGCTATAAATAGAAGAATCCTGACAAAATTCAATCGTGCAACTGATGAGGTCTCAAAGTAATCCACCTCAAAGGTCTGAATGTAACCCTTAGCAACCAATCTAGCCTTGTATCATTGAACTGTTCCATTAGGTAGGTATTTAATAGTAAATACCCACCTACATCCCACAATAGTCGTTACAGGAGCCCAATCAACAAGCTGCCATGTACCCCTAGACCGAAGAGCAGACATCTCATCTTTCATCGCCCTTGTCCAATCTGGATCCTGAAGAGCCTCCTTATACTTCTGTGGTACCCAGTGACTGTCAACTGCAAGAGAAAGTGATTGTCCTGTTGTAGACAACTAATCAGTAGTCACATAATCTGCTAAAGAATATCAAGCACACGGCCGTGGAACCTTCCACTGCACTATAAGAAGGTCCAGGTCATTGTCTTGAGTAGAAGAGGATACCTGATCTCCATACGAATCAGTAGAATTAGTAGGGGACTGAGTAGAATAATGTTGGGTAGGTATAGTGGAAAGAGGCTCTTCCATGTGTGTATGGGAACCTCTAGGTCTACAGTGGAAAGTTTATGGATAGTAAGTAAAGGGTTTTACATCAGGTGTAGCTATTTTTGGTGGTTTGGCTGGCTGAGTGGGCTCTGGAGGCGATGCAGATGGAACAAGAAGAGGAATGTCATGCTGCATGGTAGGTGAGGATTGGCTCCCTTTTATGGGGGTAAAATGGAAGCTCCTCAAAGAAGGTAACATCAGCACTGACATAAAATTTATGAGCCACAAGGTCAGCACCTATATCCTTTTTGGGTTCTCGAGTACCCCAAGAAAATACATTTCACAGAATGGGGTGACAATTTGTCCACTTTAACAAATGAATAAAGCAAACACATCCAAAGACCATGGGGGTCAAAGGGAAAACATCCCTACTAGGAAACAAAGTGGAATAGGATACCTTTCCCCTTAATATAGATGAAGATACCCTATTAATAAGAAAAAGAACAGTAAGAACTACATCAACCCAAAAACAAGATGGAACATTCATCTGAAACATGATAGATCGCGCTACATCTAACAAGTGATGTAACTTGCGTTCAGCAACCCCATTTTTTTGTGAAGTGTGGACACAAGTTTGGTGAATCACCCCCATGGAACTAAAAGACTAGTCGACTTGGCATTAACAAAATCCGGCCCATTATCAAAATGAAAAATCTTTTAGTGGAAAATTGAGTGTTTCATTGAAGAAATTTTAAATAAGTACAGGTTTCAGATTTTTCCTTCAACATAAACACTTAAGGCACATGGGTACAATCATTAATTAAAACAAGGAAAAAAAAGAAACCCTTAACATTGCGACTTGACATAGCCCCTACAAATTAGCATGCACAAGATCAAAAGGAGACTTAAACTTCTTATTTTGATTGAAAAAAGACAAACGGTGGTGTTTGCTAAGCCGACAAGCATCACACAGAAAATAATCTGGAAATTTCAAATCTGGAAACTGACGACAAAGAATGGAAATACTTAGGTGACCCAATAGTAGGTGCCACTGTAAAGGAGTAGTAGCAAGGGCAGTAGCAGTAACAGTAGTAGGTGTAAGGCTAAGGTAGTAAAGGCCATCCTGCTCAAGTCCACCAATCCGACTCATCTTCTGCAGATCCTGCAAAAAGTAGTGGTCATGAAACACTGCTCAACATCCCTGATCTTTAGTAATTTGACTAATGGACATCAAATTAAGAGCAAAGCGTGGAGCATGCATAACATCTGACAAAGGAAGAGAGGAAGAAAGAGATATATCTCTAAGACCAGTAACAAGAGACAAACCACCATCTGCTATCCTAACCTAAAAGGGAGTAGAAAGATTACGAAGAGAAGTAAAAAGAGTGGAGTCTCCTGTTATATGAGAGGAAGCACCTAAATCTGCTATCCATGCCGACACATTAGTACTGGCGAACAAAGCACAAGTACCTGTGAGATGAGGAATAGATGCCCCAGCAGTAGTGGTGGTCTGAGAACTCAACAACCTATCATACTTAGCCTTGGAAATAGTAATTTGACTGTCCATCTCTGAAGACTGTTGTTGGATGCGATTTCTACGCTAAAAGATTGAGTTTGAAAGCCCTGTCGTTGCAGTTGCATAAAAATCCGTCGAACAGATAATTTAACTAAAACTCAAGGTGAGTCTCGGGTCGAACATGGGGAGGCGAACGTTTGATCAAAAACCACATTGAAATTATTGTCATGAAAGTAGGTTAGCTTGTTGAAATTATTCTACTAGTTGTTCTACTTAAAGAATAATTAATAGAAGAGAGAGAAAGAATAATACAAATAAAGAGAAAATAGGGAGAGAATGAACAAGAATTTTATAACAATAGGTGCATGTCTATTACAACTATGTGCTACACTAAAAAATTGGAAATCTACACTAGAAAGCGATAAAAGAGAAGGGGATGAGAAATTATCCTCCTCGACGACTGCTTGAAGGACGAGCCGCGTTGATGGGGCACCCGGACGAGGATGGTGAGATGCTGGACGAAAGAGGACGAAGACGGAGTATAGAATAGGGCAACGTCGTAGCGGGATCTGCTTATTGAATGGCGGCGAGAGGACAACCGCGGGATGCTCCACGAAGGGGGTAAGAAAATGGAAAAATTATATTTATAACTCTTTCCTAGGTATGGGACCAGCTTGTAGAGCTTTGGAGGGGATGAGAAAAGAGAGAAAGGGATGCTTTACAAAGGGAAGTGTAGGTCCTTTATATAGTTGCATACATGGGGGCAAAAAGGTCTTTTGAAGGCTTGAAATTGATGGCAGGGTCTTTAGTGATAGATGTGCATGTCGCTGAAGCCCCCACGTCGTGATCTCCGCCGTTCGCCTCTGATCCGAGCGTCCACGTTGCACCACGTCGCCCACTCTCAGCCTCAACCATTTCGCACCTTCACCAACGTTTGCACGCTCTCAGCCGTTCGATCAAGAGATCGGACGGCTTAAAAGCCGCGCATGCCTCTTCACTTCAAATGCTCCGCGCGCACATGTGTGATCGAGCATCAAATAGCACATCATCGCCGACGTGTGCATCAAGAGCTCCCTATAATGCCACGTCGCGACCCCATCAACCGTACATCGCGCATCTGACGATCCAATTTCATCTGCGCCTCCTCTAAAGAATTAAATCCACTGCTGTGATTCAATCGCGCGCTGTGCGGTTCACAAGAAGCGCTTCACCGCTGCGCTACGCAACCACTTGAGGTGAATTTTTGTTTTTAGGCACGTTTGCTCTTGACCACTTGATCCAACGGTCGAGATTAGACTTGCCTGTCTTCAGAGAGGAGTGAGGCATTGAAAAGAGATGACACAGCGCTTTCTCAATCGTTGGATGCGTTGATGGGCATCCAACGGCTGGGATTCATCGAGCAGTCGGAGAGGAGGTGTTGCGGCCAGTGTTGGGCAGCTGTGATGGCGCCACAGATGTCGAATTGAATCGATTTTTGCGTCGTTGGGCTGTGATCATCGATCTGAACCCATCCGTGCGGTTCGATTTATCATCTAAGATATGGATTTACACTACCTTGGCCATTGACCTTTAATATTTCTTAGACTGCATCTGATGCTATGAAGGTCTGATCAGGGCGATGTCAGAGTCGTTGAACTCCGATCGTCGCCCTGATTAGATCCGTATGATTGGATTTTCAATTCGATGCCAGGAAATTATATAGTCCTTTCCCCTAACCAAAAAAAGGAAAAATTTAACCTATAATTTATACAATCTAACATAAATGCATGATGATACATGTTATGCAATATTTATTATGCATGATGCTTTTATAGACCTAGGACATACATAAATAGGCATTTTAGGTCAATTAGATGTGTGCACATCACACCCCCATGCCTATCTTTTGCTAGTCCCTAGCAAAACTATATGTTATTTATAAGAGAATTAGGATCAAATTACTTGGGCAATATTTATTTCTCAACACTAAAAAATTTCAACTAAGACCTGAACTACAGAGACACAACAGTGCCCGGGTATTTACCAAAATGCAGACAGCCCAAGCCCTCGCCTTATTCAAAAGCAAAAGGATCTTTTCATCTTCTTTTCTAATTTTTTTGAATTTTTAAGTTTAGAGTTTTGGAACAGCTTTCTACGGCTACCCAACCCACCCAAGACTCGAAGAGAACTCTAAATACTAAGCATCTTTTTATGTGAATGTGATAGACTCACTGATCGGTAATCAGAACGGACTTCGGGTTTCTACGCCCTAGGTGACCTTGAAAAGAAGTTCTGCTTAAAGGTGTATCTATCCGACCAGTAGCTTTCTCCCTACTTGTTACTTTTATGGGGTCAACACAGGGGCAAACCCAATGTATATTTCCCCGGCTTATTCTACTTCTCCACTTCTTCTTAAATGTTTAGTATTAAACGTGCATTTCGGGAGCTGAGTTCTGAACAATCGGCCAATGAGCTGTTACCACCGACAACTTGCCAACCATACTCATGCAATGAAGTGTAGTTTATTTCTTTTTCTTCTTTTCTATTTCGTTTTCTTTTCTTTTTGGATATTTTTCTATTTTTTTCTTTAAGTAGGTCGCTTCCTTGATCTAAGATTTACCTAAAGGTAGCAGAAAAAGAATAGTCGTGTGGTTGGGCTCTTGATAACCAGCCAATAAGCTGTTACCACCGACAACTTGCCAGCCATACTCGTGCGGTGAAGTGTGGTTTATTTCTTTTTCTTCTTTTCTATTTCATTTTCTTTTCTTTTTGGATATTTTTCTATTTTTTCTTTAAGTAGATAGCTTCCTTGATCTAAGATTTACTTAAAGGTAGCAGAAAAAGAATGGTCATGTGGCTGAGTTCTGGATAACTAGCCAATAAACTATTACCACCGATAACGTGTCAGCCATACCACCCAAAAGGTTCATTAGATACCTAATTTC
The DNA here is from genome assembly GCA_037157565.1 of Thalassia testudinum. Lineage (NCBI taxonomy): Eukaryota > Viridiplantae > Streptophyta > Magnoliopsida > Alismatales > Hydrocharitaceae > Thalassia > Thalassia testudinum. Next base: position 4,428,297 of record JAZHRO010000007.1, read on the forward strand.
CGTTAAAATCACTCAAAAGTGAGTCGGTGCAAAGAGTGTAAATGCTTAGGTTTAAAATTCCCTCAAATCAGAGGGTGGGTTGATAAGTCATGTACTTTCACCCTAACTTATTTAATCAATTAAAAATTAATTTACGAATGGCGAGGACTCGAGAAACAAATCCATATTTTAGTAGACATCCAGGCTAATTAAGCCCGAAAACCTGAAAAATTTAAGTGTTTAGGTCCTACTGTATTATTTCTCAAGGTAGAAAAACTCTGTTGCCCAACTCTTCTTTTCCTAATTTAAAATTAAAAAAAATAATAAAGAAAATAAAAAGAATCTACGGAGCTAACAAGATGATTCAGATAAATGATATCCACCCATGTCTATCTAATGCAATGTCCACATTGTATTAAAAAGACATGAAAAATAATGGAGTAGAGAAGAATGCACCTAAATTTCGTAATTACTCGGTCAGTGCAGAGATGAAAACAGACTTTATATGTGCTGAATTTAGTGCATTCAGCTAGGCACACTAAACAAATAAAAAAGAAAAAAAGAATTCACAAATGCAGGTCAGAATTAAAAGAAAAAGATTCACTTTAGGACCTGCTAGCAAGTGTCCATAAATGTGAACCAGATTGTGGTGCAGGCCCATGCCTCAAGGTAGAGTGTATCTAAGGTTCTGAATAAAAAGTACCCAGAACCGGAGATCGATATGCAAGCGGGGTCGGACCTGCAATTTATGAGGATGCAACCCAAGTCTAAAAAGTCAGATAATAGGAAAATTTGCATCAAAAATATAATCAATGAATTTCTACTTGGGTTGGACATCCTCGGAGTTGAAAATGTCATAAGAGTCTTGGTAGAAAGTTGGTAGTTTCAGATCTATAGGAACCCTTAGACTCAAATTTCTACTTCCCCCGAAATTGGCTTCCCATATCTTCATTTCCAAATTCCTATCCTCCACAATCAGGATTTCCGGGACCTCACAAATGTCATCATCCCTGTATAAAATATCCAAGTTTAAAATTTGTGGCCCAAATAAAATTGACTTGGGTTTGGTAATCTTAAGAAGATAATCATCATTATGCTCAACGGGGTGTAATTGAGGAATGAGGCTATGAATTGAATCATCCATGAAAATAAGATTTGTATCTTCCACGCTAGCCCCAACAGGATCAATTTCCTCAATTATAGGGCCATCAAATGATTCATCGAATTCTTCAGACCCAGTTGTCTCACTGAAATCATTTCCTTCAAACTCGGGTGAGACTTCACGTAACGATTCTTCACCTTCAGAATCAAAGAATTCTGGATCCACATTTATATGTCTCAAAGTCATAATCATTTCCTAGTCGATGAAGACATTTTTCCTCGTACCTTGGCTCAAGGATCTTAGGTGAAGAAATCAATTCATCCACAATTGGTTGCACTAGACCAACCTGGTCATCCCCGATTTCGTAAAACGTATCCCCCCTACAGGTGCTTGAGCAGATTCTGACATTGGCTCTCCTACAGGGGGTTCATCTTAAGAATCATCCCAAGATTGAACTAAAGCAACCACAAATCTCATTCGCCTCCCTTGTTGGGGCTCCTATGGCGGAGTGATTGCACAGCAATCATATGTCTTAATCAACCTAAATTAAGTTAGAATCTGGCTTAACTTATGAACAATACATGCATAAGCTACATATCTTGCATCATAACTCTTGTACTTAGATGTTTATAGGATAATGCTATTTTTCCATACTAATTGGTGTATAATTGAATTTGCAGACAATAAGGAGATCAGGAGATATCTTGAGATTGAATAAAAGCTGATAGAAGCTGGAGCTGTAGTAGAGCTGGAGCGGGAACTTGGAATAAAGCTTGGAATAAATGAAGAATAAAGACAGAGTAAGAGAGAGATAGACTAGATTACTTATGTGAGTAAATGCAGAAAAAAGGGGAAAAGAACTTAGGATATCCCTATCCATAGTTTCCTAGGATAGCCTTATCCCTGCTTCTATCCCTAAACCATCCCTCTATTAGGATAACAAACCTTAGAACCTAAAACATGGATCACACTATCCATGTTCCTGTCTCCACTATCCATAAACCCTATCCATTATCCTTATTCCTAATCCACACTCTAGAATCCTATTTAGGTCCATAGCACCATCAATTGACTCAATCTGAGTCAATTGGGTCAACCACATGCTAATCAGGTTTAGTTGGACCTGATTAGGCTAACCTAGGCTAATTAAGCTCATGGTAGCCTAATTGGAATCTACCTAAACTCAATCAACTAGCCCAAGCCCAATTGGGTGCATCCCTACTTGATTTGGTGCACTTGAACTCAATTAGATCCATTCAGGATCTAACTGACTCACCTCTACCCATACAAGTCTAATTAGGCTCATTGGAACCTAACTAGACTTCACCTAGACTTATTAGATCACACCCACACACCTATTAGGATCACCTTAGCCTAATCACACACACACATCCAATTAGACCTAGACCTACCCAATTAAACTCAACCTAATCCCACCTAGGTTAACCCAACGCACTTAAGACCTAAAAATACAACTTAACCCTATGAATTTTAAAACACAACACACCACCAACACCCCCCCTACAGTTAGTTCACGCAACCCAACCCCCCTCCCCTCCAAAAGTGGCGACACCCAACCTTTTGGGTGCACCAACCCTAGCCTCCCCTCCTTAAATAGGCCACCATAGTGGTTGCCCACTTCATCTCCTTCCTCCTCCCTTAGCCGGCCACCATTACTCTCTTAAGAGCTCTACCACCACCTCTCCAAGGCCGACCACCCTCACCTTAGGTGGCCACCCTCCCTTCCCACCACCTCTACCACACACGGCCACCAAAGCCTCCCTCTTGGGAGCACCTTTGGTGCCCATTTTTCTAATTCCTTAGATAGTTCTTCCTAGTATTTTTATTTTGCATGTTATGCTTGCAAGTATCTAAGTTTATTCTCTCTTTAACACGCCTAAACTCACCTTGAGTTCTAGACATGCTCCTCTCCATGTGGCGTGTAAATGGGTTTTTGTACCCAGCGTCTAGCCACCACCATCCTCCAGTGCCAATGGCTCTATGAGCAATTCCGACAGGATGGCTTTCTGCTAGTGTAGTTTCCATTATTGTTATATTTTATTTCTTGTTCGTAAGCATTCCTCTATTTTTGTTCATGCGAATATTCATGTCAATTTGATTATTTGATGCAATGCAAGTTTATTTCGTTCTATTCTATGTTGTGATAAATTGATCTCGCACTATTTGATTTCACTTCGAAATCATCACCAAATCATACGCCCAATATTTAGATTAGGTTAATTGGTTGATCAATTTCACGTAGTTAGGTTAGTCATTTTAAGAATTATTTTTACATTAAAAAAATCCAAGATCATCATAAAACAAAAATTCAAAAAAAAAGATGGCAACTCCCGCCCGCATAAGGAAATCAGTAATTGATCAAAATTTTCTCGATGTTACGCACATAATCTGCAAATTCCATGAAGAGTGTTACTTGTATGCCTTCTATATCTATTTGCATTATACCATGATTATGCGTTTCGAGAGAGTGACAGGAGAGTTTGCCGTTCACGAGGTTAGCCATCATCTTTAGATTAGGTTTTTAGGGCTAGTTAGCTTTAGGTGTTTAGATTCAAATAAGATTAGCCCTAATTGCAAAAGAAAAAAGAAAAAAACGTAAAAATCAAAACCATTTTCGCATATATCACCTTCCAAGGATCGACCGGGACTCACACTTCGAGTTTCGTTATTTTTGTTAGGAGTGATTTCACGACTATACTATGACTCAAACTTTTAAAAATCGCGATTTCTTAACCTAACACAGAGGTAGAAGCACCTTGGTCATCGCAAGCATAGCCGCTAGAGGCGACTCTATCGAGGGCTTTGGTTGGTGATGTGATTGAAGGGAAGGTTTGAATGTCGAAGGAAGTGGAGGTGATACGTCGGCTCTTAGGCACAAGACCGGAGATGAAGCTGGTGAAGTTGGGGCACATGAAACTCATTCTGTTTAGTCTGCGGCAAGAGGAGCTTAGAAGTTTGGTGTTTACCTACATCAAGATTGGAGATGGAGGTGTGCGATGGTGATGGCCACATGGGGAGAGCCCCCTCTTTGGTCCTAGGGTGGAGTCAAATGGGAAGAATTGTTCTCAATGATCACAAATGTGTATAATGACCTTGGGAGACTTACACAGTAATGATGCAAGAGATCCACAGGATGACAGTAGAGGATCTGTACATGGTACTGAGACAGTGTTAGAATAGTTGTAGGATGTCGTGCCAACCAATCTTGACCGTCTAATTGCTATTCAAAAGGCATACCGTAGTTGTGTTAGATATCCAATTATAGAGGCCTTGTCTACAAAGGGTCTAGGTACTACCTTTCAGGAGTTCTCTTATGCTCTATCAGCTACGCAAATTCCCTCCACGTATCAGCAAGGCATGCTTGACCCAAAGTGACATCAGGCCATAGAGGACAAGATAGTTGCTCTTCATTCTCGCAATACCTGGGAGTTCACTCCCTTATTAAAGATTACAACAGTTGGGTGCAGATGGATCTTTACGATCAAGTACAATCCAAATGGGTCTGTTGCCAAACACAAGGCTACCATGTCACAAAAGGGTTCACACAAACATATGGCATGGACTTCTATGATACCTTCTCCCCTATTGTATGTCTTCCTACTGTACATATTCTGGTTTCTATGGCAATTCAGCGTGATTAGCCACTTCATCAGCTAGATATCAAGAATGCTTAATTTACAAGGATCATCATCAAGAGGTGTACATGCAACAATTCCCAGGCTATGAGGTTCAAGGGGAGTATATATACGGACTGAGGAAGGCCATGTATAGTCTAAAGCAGAGTCTTAGAACTTGGTCTCAAAAGCTCTCCAAGGTGGTTGAATCTATTGGTTTCCACAAGTCTTCGTCTGATCATTCCCTACTCATTAGGAAGACAGGGGGAGGTATTGTTGCGCTCCTAATTTATATTGATGACCTGATTATTAATGGAGATGACAATGCAAGCATTACAAAGGTTAAGAAGTGCTTGGCAAGGAGCTTTGTAATGAAGGACCTTGGGCTGTTGAGATACTTTCTTGGGATAGAAATTGCACATAACAGGAAGGGCATAGTTCTCTCTCAAAGGAAGTATGCTCTTAATTTACTTCAGGAGACTGACATGTTGGAAGCCAAGCCAACCAACATCCCCATAAATCCAAGAATCATCTGCATGTTAAGTCAAAGGCAGTGGACAGTAGACAATATAAGGGGCTAGTTGGCAAGCTCCTGTATTAGGAAATTGAGCCAGTTCGTGGAAAAGCCAACTAGGCAACACCGGAATGCTTGTTGCAATGCTGGTGCTGAGGTACTTAAAGAAGGCACCAGGGCATGGGATCTTGTTCAATAGGGGGACTTCTATGAGTATAGTGGGCTATTCTGATGCAAATTATGCAGGATGTTTAGCTAGCAGGAAGTCCACTACAACCTTCAATACGTATGTGCTAGGGAATCTTGTGACATGAAAAAGCAAGAAGCAAGCAGTTGTTTCTAGATCTAGTGCAGAGTCTGAGTACAGAGCCATGGCCCAGATTGCAGCTAAGATAATGTGGATAAGGTCGCTTCTAATGGACTTGCACATATCTATTAACACCCCTATGGAGATGACATGCGACAATCGAGCTGCTACATACATAGCAAATAGCCCCATGTTCCAATAAGAGGATCAAGCACATGGACATTGATTGTCATTATACTCGTGACTTGATCCAAAGGAGACTTGTTTACACTACTTCAATTTCTTCTGAGGACCAGACAACAAACATATTCACCAAGCCTTTGGCATGACCAACCTTTGATGCCTATTGTTCCTGAGCATGATTTGCCTCTGCGCTCCAACTTGAGGCAAAGTGTTGTATCCCTTCGGTCTATTTAGTTATGTTTTATTATTATTGTCTATGTTGTATTTTCTTATTTCTTTATGGGGTTGTTTTGTACTTTTCCACCTCTTTATAAATTGAGAAATAGGGCTTCTGAATAAAGGTTATGTAATTCAATTCATCCCACCGATCTGTCCCAGCAGTTTCACCATCAGCAGCAAGCCTCGAGGAGCGTACAGCATCGAACTAGTCTTGTGAGGCCCTCTTGTCACTACCAAAGCCAACAGTCACACTATTGGGTGAAGATGCAATCTCACCAACAGTAGTGTCTCGCCCAACAAAATCAACTTGCCTACACAAACATAAAGAACGAGCAAGCCCAACAGGAGAGAAGAAAATATCCAAGTTATTGAGCCCAAAAAGAAGTTGGCCCGAAAAAGGCTTAAATTTGATACTCACCAACTCCATATCCGAAGGCACCCTATATGATGCCAAGAAAATTGCCACATGGGCCTATAAAAAAATCTACCACATTAGCAGTAGCATCAACTTTGGTAGCACCGCTGGCCACATTAACAGCAGCATTAGCCCTGGGGGTAGCGCCATGACACGTCATCCACAAGAGCCAGAAATTTGAGAACAGCACTGGGGTTAGCGCTAAGAACAGCTTCAACAACATTAGGAATAGGCCAGCGGTTACCAACCTCTCTAAAATTCATAGAACTAATTTTGGAAGGTCCAGCCTTGTAGAATTCAAAATTCAAACCACTGGATATTTTTCTACTTCCAAATCTAGCGAATACGCTACCCACCATGAATAGGCAGCTAATCACACCCACCTCTGACCAAGCTCCAACCATCGCAAGCCACCACCTCTGCCAAAGATGAACCATGGAAGGACCCCAGCGTGTTCGTCTCGAAGAAAACCACCCAGGAACAACCAGTAATCCTAACAATAGCACTCGGTGGCAAAGAATGACCACGAAGAATCTCTACTTCAACAAAAACCTGAGGCATATCACCATCAAAAATACCAACTCCCTCACACCACTTGACCCGCACGAATAAGGCATACTCCTCCAGAACCTCTCAACTCCTCAAATGCAGCAGAATACCCACAATTGAAAACCAAACCATCGGCCTCATAGGTGCACGATCATTAATAACACCATCGTACGAGGGAGAACTTCAACGAATCACACCTCCATCAAACTTCATCTCAACAAAATGCAAGCGCTCAGCATCCTCCAACAATCCAAACTAAAGCAACTTTGATGATAAGGATAGTTTCCACTCATTAGAAACAAGACCAAACTTCTCTAAAAAGCTTCTCACCTCCTCTTAAGAAAAATGGCCACCAACCAAAACACCAACAACCGCAAAGCGAAGAACCTCATCAAAGCACGTACCTCTAGAGATTTCATCAAGCACTACCTTAAGAGACGAAGGAGACAAGGGAAGGGGAAGAAGACTCTTCCTCCTCAGACATCTCCATTAACGGTGACCCACTCCCTTGCACGCCGCATAGACCACCAGATCACGACACTTCGCCACAAAGTGACCACAACTTCTACACTTGAAGCACACCACCACCCAGCGAGCCCTCTCCAGAGAGGATCGTGCCCTTCCAACTCCATGATCTTACTCAAAGGAGTAAAGGATGGCCTCGTCTGACATGACAACTTTGGCCAAAATTTCAATATTGAATTTCGAAAACTTCAACACCCCCAAAAATAGGAATTTCAGAGGCATACCAACGAAATGGTAGAATTCTATTAGAATAATTACGTTGTATTGAATTCATATTCATATAATTGTGTTAGAAGAACTTGATAACCACTTAAATATTAATCCTATCAACAAAATATTAAAACTTTGAATCCTAATATTTAATAATCTAACTCAAAAAAATTTAAGAGAAAAAAGGAAGATTAGCGAAGATTGATAATCATCCAAATATTATTAATATAAAAACAAAAGGAACGGATTTATAGTATATCAAGCAACAACTCTAACAAGCCACACGCCCCTCTTACAACATTTTCAACCCATACCCATTCCTTTATGAAGATCATAGCATTTTGTTGACGCTAGGTTGACCACAAGGTAGCAATGGCCTTAACCTAACCCGCCGTGTTTGTATGGACCAAAGACCGAAAAGAGGCCCACCAAGTGTTGAACGACATAAGGACAGCCCTCCGAACACAAATGCATCACCAGATCACAGAAAACTAGCAAGCAAAGAAAAGATGATCCAACTCTCCTCAGCAACCCTACAAAAGGGACACAGCAAGTCTGAATTTGTAGCTTATCTCAACCGCAAGACGTTTGTAACCAACTTCTCTTCTAAAAAGCACAAAAAGATCTTGACTTTCAAGGGGATAGGCATCTTTCAAACCATATAACAGTTCTCCCACATCTGCTGCATTGGACCCTCCAATGAAAGCAACTTAAAAGCCTTTGAAATAGAAAAGTTCCTCTCTTTCCAGGCAAAACCATTTGCATGATCACCACCAACAAAAATCCTATGGAGCATCTCCAACAAACCGTACAACTCCAACAAAGAAGGTTCTAAAAAAGCCGGCTTCAACACAGGTAACCAAGAACCAGAGGTGACGCCCTAAACATCTGAAATAGATACATCCTTGGCAGGCATCAAACCAAATAAACAAGGGAAAAGATCCGAAAAAACCCCACATCTTAACCAATTAGCCTTCCAAAATCGAAAGGAAACACCATTACTAATCTTTAGAACAAAAAGATCCAAAGAAAATCCATGTTGTATAAAAGGCTCCAAGACTTCACCAAGCTCCAAAAGGTTGATGGCCGAACCACCTTGGATCGCCTGTTTTGATCTACAAATCTCCCCCCAAGGAACCAGCTACAAGAAACGACCATCATGATTTGGCCCCTTGCAAAAAAATTGCTTTCTAGCAATCTCAAGTTTGGAAATAACCTTCTTAGGTGGTCTGAACATAGATAAAAAACCAACACATCCAACAAAATCGCCTTCATCAAAACCAACCTCCCACCACGAGAGAAGTCTCTCACTCCAACCTAATAGCCTCCTACCCAACCTCTCCTCCACTACCCTCCGATATGCCGCCACCAACCTATCCCCCTTCAAAGGAAGACCCAAATAAGCAATGGAAAGCCGAATGACGAGAATATCGAGAGCCATAAAGATCACATTCTCCTTTGCCCTATCCATGTGAAAGGGGACAACTGTAGATTTTCTTCCATTAACTAGAAGACTAAAAATATCTCCAAACATTTTTACCAACTGCACCACATGCTCCACCTGAGGAAGGCCTCCCTGAATGAAGAAAACTATATCATCCATGTACTGCAACAAAGGAGTACGTAAAGATCTGTCAAACCTCAACGAGAAACTAGAGAACAAATCCCCCATGCACGCCTTAAAGGCTAGAAATGCCGAAGTATCAACAACAATGATGAACAACAATGGTGCCAGTAGGTAGCCCAATCTAACACCCCTCTACGGCTAAGTCCAAGAACTACATGGCCTTCCATTGACAAGCGCTGAAAAAGAAGTCGTTGTAATACACCTCTTCATCAATTGAACCCAATGTTCAAGAAAACCCCTCCTCCTAAGAATCTCCCATAAGTAATCCTAGGAGACCGAATCGTACGCCTTCAAGAACTCAACCTTCCACATCAAGCCATGAGAACCAAATCCACTCCAGGAAGCAACCATCTCTTCAACTAAAACAAAAGAATTGCAGAAAGACCTTCTAGAAATGAATGCAAACAAAACAGGGGAAATCAATCCAATCCAGGGAGGACCAGGCACAACCGATTAGCAAAAACCTTAGCCACGATCAAGCAAATAGCATTTAACAAGGCAATCGGCCTGAAATCACTCAAAGAATTTGTGCCCTCCTTCTTTGGGAGTAAGAAAAGATAAAAGTGATTAAGCCACTCAAAATCAATATTACCATGAGAAAATTCACGTACCATCGCCACCACATCATGCCCAACAACATCCCAGAACTCCTTATAGAACAAGACATGGAGACCGTCCAGACAAGTAGAACCCTCAGCCTTAAGGCCACGCAAGGCAACTAGAACCTCATCCTCTAAAATTTCCCGAAGCAACTCCATCCCAACCCCATTTTCCAACCTCCCCATAGCTAGCAAACCCAACCTCCATTCCCCAAAAGGTCTCCACCTAGTAAAAGCCTGAAAATGCTCCATGATGGCCTAACAAATTTGCTCTCTAATGTCCAGAACCTCATCACCAACATGCAAAGAGGAAATCATTTATGACTGTTCTTCTAGAACTAGTAGACATATGAAAGAACCTCATGTTGGAATCACCCTCCCTAAGCCACAGTTGCCTGGATTTCAACCTTCAATCCATCTCCCTTTTCCGATCCTCCTAGATAACATGCCGAGCACTAGTCCTTTCCAACTTCACTCTACTCCAATTGTCCCAAACTTTCTTTCCCATCAAGCCTAGCCAAGGCCTCCAAAGCTTTCTTCCTTGTGCTATCGTGCCTCCTTGTAACCACCTTCCTAAAATCAATCAACACCTGCCTAATTGCCTTGATTTGGGCAACCAAGGTGCGAGTAACAAAAGTGGAAATAGGACACCACACCACTTCTCCTAAATGACTTCATAGAAACCAAGTCCAACAACCAAGACTTCTGGAACTTGAAGTACGTTGAGAAGGACCCAACGTCACCATTATCCCGCACCAAAGGTGTGTGGTCAAAAAAAGGTCTCACCATCGTCAAAACCACAGCCCCATAAGAAGCTTCTGCCAGAGAAATATTGGAAAAAAAACGATCTATGTGAGAAGCCAAACTAGAGCCATTCCTCCAAGTAAAATATGCTCCTAAAACCGAAAGATCAAGCAACTCGAGCTCATCAACAAGTTGGTGAAACTCAATTGAAGACTCATCCAACCTACCTCTAAACCAATTATTTACCATAAAAGCAAGATTAAAATCTCCCCCTAACAGCCAAGGGCAACCATCAACAAACTCTAAAGCCTATCTCAACTCCTCCCGCAATACCACCCTCGAAGTTGCCTCAGAGGGATCGTACACACTAGAAAAGGTCCAACTCCCACCATCAGAAATCCGGGAAATATTGCAGTAACCACCTGTGAAGCTAATCTGAAGCTCAAGAGATGATAAAGACTACCCTTCCACCTGAGAATTTGTCTGCCAGATCTACCAACAACGTCAACGTCCAACATATCAAAAAAATAATCGCCACAAATACTCTTGGATACCTCATCCATCCCTTCTAAATATGTCTCTTGCAAAAGCGCAATATTCATTCTCTACTCCACCAAATACCTCTTCAACAGAGACCCTCCAAGCCAGATCCCAAAGACCCCTCACATTCCACATTAGTACTCTAACCATGAGTAGCAACAGGGTCCCTACGAAACACAAATGAGGCACCTTCTTGAGATTGAACACCTTGGCCACTCAAATCTCCACATTTAACCCCTTATCTTCACTAACCATTGACTTAGCTTTCACAATTTTCCTCTTATAGCACAAACGGTGCCTCAGATTACTCCTCATGAAAATAGATTGGCATGCCCCAGACTTCATAGACCCTGACATGGACGACAAGCCACATCTCCTAACCATAATAACCTTAGAAACATCTCGTTGAACCTTCAAACCAACCTTTTGCGCAGCAACCTAATCCTAATCAGCAAAAGCAGCTTCAAGAGGAATAAACGATGGTGCAACGCCAGCCACCCCAACACTTGCCCCAGCATCGCTAGGACCAGTACCAACTTCCACCCAATCCTGACATCCCCCTTGTCAACCTCATCACCAAAGCGGGCAACAACACTGCCAGTCGAAGAAACCTGGACTGCAATAGAAGCATGACTCACATGGCCACCCGAAAAAGGGGCCAAATTCCTACATAAATTGAGAGCACAAGTAGGCCCAGCAAGAGAAGAAAGAAAGAAGCATCTAGGTTATCAAGTCCAAAAAGAAGATCCGAAAAAGGTTTAAACGGATACTCACCAACTCTAGATCCGAAAACTCCAGATCCGAAGGCACCCTATTCAACGCCCAAGATAATGCCACATGGGCCTAAATTGAAATGTGCCACATCGACAGGATCTATGTTGAGAATTGGACCGCCAGCAACATCATTAACCATGTAATCAGTGTGATTTGCATGAACAGCCTATTCTTGGAATCCCTTTGAAAAATTTAGGAACCAATTTTGGAAACTTTAGTAGCGCGATCAACCTTGGGATTTGGACTACTAGTAACATCATCTACCACGCAATCAGTGAGATTTGCGTTAACCATAGAATCAGCCTGTTGATGGAAATCATTTCCAAAAATTGTGGAACCAATTTTGGAAGGTCTAGCCATGCGAGATTCAAAATTTAAATCCCTTCGGATATTTTTAGGCTTCCAAATCTAACAAGAAATCTTCCTCACCGAGGCAAGAGACCGACCACCGCCACCTCTGGCCTATCTCCAGCCACCATGAGCAACAACCTGAGTAAAAGAAGCTCCATGGAATGGCCCACAGATAGTCATTTCAAAGAAGACCACATAAGAGCACCCATTAATCCTCACAACGGCCTTCGTAGGCAAAGAATAGCCACAAAGAACCTCAGCTTCCATAAACACCCGAGACATATCTCCCTTAAGAAGACCAACCCCCTTACACCACCTAACTCGCGCAAATGAAGCACACACCTTCTCCACGACCTCCCAACTCCTGAAATGAAATGGAATGCCCACGAACAAAAACTGAATGGTTGGCCTAACAGGCACACAATCGGCAAGAGCACCATCATTCAACGAAGGGGGTCTCCAACAAATCACCCCTCCACCGATCATCTCCACAAAGCATAAACACTCAACATCCTCCAATAACCTGAACATAAGCAACCTTGAAGCAGAGAAGAAAGAGAGCCTCCAACCACCAAAAACAAGACTGAACTTTTCTAACAAACTCGTAACCTCCTCCAATGAAAAATGACCACTAACCAAAATACTAACAACTGCAAAATGAAGTGCCTCATCAAGACAGTCACCTCCAGAGACTTCACCAAGAACCACCTCGAGAGCCAGAGGGGCCAGAAAAGGAGGCGGAACCTTCCTCCTTAGGCAATGATGACCAACTCCTTTACACACCACACAAACCACCAGATCACTTCAGTTTACCACCACGTCCTCGCGACTCCTACACTTGAAGCACACCACTGCACAAGGTCCTTCTCCAGAGAGGACTATCCCTTTCCAAGCATCCCTCTCATCTCTTCCTTTTGTCCAAGGCCTTCCTAACTCTATAAAATATATAGATCAAACAATCGTAGAACTAATTAATCTATCATAAACTCATGGATCTATAAATATAATTGTTAAAGCCCCACAACAAGATCTAAATCTAATGATTGTAGCTTAAATCTAGCTTAGAGAATAAGAAAAACATATTTTTTAAATTTAAAAAAACTAAATTATCTTAAAGATCTAACAAGTAGGGAGAGAAAACACTTGCAAGAGTTCTTACCACTCCAATAAGCATGCAGCAACAGTAATGGGTAGAAATGGGTTACTAAGTCGCCTGTGTCAATATTAAAATATGGTAACAGTCTAAGAATCATACCTAGTACCATCCAGTTTGCCGAAATCGTTAACATATTATTATGATATTTGGCAAGATATTGATAATACTCTTACATTTCGACATTACATGTAATCATACCTAGTACCGTCCATTTCGTCGAAATCATCAACATATTATTTCAATATTTGGCAAGATATTAATGACACTCTTGCATTTTGACATTACATGTATGTTGATATGACCTAACATAAAAAAAAAGCCATTTCGTTGACATGTTGTGAACATCGTGGCATTAAGAGTGGCAAGAATGCACGAGGAAAGTTTCATAACCTCAAGGCAGTGCACATGCATGAGGAGAGTTCTAGAGAGTTCCAATCATGTTATTATGTCTGTTTAAACGGGTACTGCATGTTATTCCGATTAGCTTGCAAAATCTAGTGCATCATGCCATTTGCATGGTGATCAACACTATTTCAATCACTTTTAGCAACTTTCTATAGGATTGACAATTCAAGTAGTAGATGGGAGACATTCTGCCATCACTAATCAAGAGATGGTTACCCCAACCATGCAGTTGACAGCTATTCTCCATGTCCCTAATCACTTTTTGTTTATGCAACAAACATCTTGAATGATAGTGGTGATGTTAGTTTGTCAATGACATCATACTTTTGTTTTGAAAAGTAAAAAGGACGACTACCAAAGGTTAGTAGTCATCTACTTCATTTCATTAAATCACCCAATAGATTACAGCCACTACATCCACATATTAGACAATACATGCGCCCCATTCACAACATTTTCCACCCATCTCCTCATCCCCCCTTCAAACAATAGCATTACACTAAAGCCAAATAAACCATAGCACCGCCATTGCAAACACCCACATAATAGTGTTCATTTACAACCCACCACAGAAAGAGCTTCAAAAACCATCCTCAAAATTAATAATAGCCCCAAAAGGGTTCAAAACCTCCCAAATTGCAATAGAGAATTGACATTGCCAGAAAAGACATGGAATGTCTTCATACAACATCATACTTAATGGTGATGATACTCGAGATCCATGATTTGAAAAAATGTGTGGTTAAGAACTTTGTGATTAAGGACTTAGGCTCACTTCGGTATTTGGGATCGAACTTACCCGTAGCAAACGAGGTATAGTATTACCCAATAAAAAGTATGCTAGCACATATCGCTATGATCCAAAAACTCATCTTTATGATGAGAATGCAACACTTGTTAATGCCCATTAAGAATTTAGTGAGGAAGCTTCTATGTTTAATCATAACGCATCCTAACATCTCGTTAGTAGTTGGGAAGCTAAGTCAATCAATGCAAAGCCAACCAAGATACATTGAGATGCAATTATGATGGTACCCAGGTACTTGAAGTTGTCTCCAGGAAATATTACAAAAGCACCTCTCTTGACATTGCTTTTTTTTAAGAGAATGGGTGGTTATCCGGTTGATAACCACCCAGAAAATATATTAATTAAAGGTCAAGCAAAAGGGCCAAAATTACAAAGTTGTTGCCCAAATATTGACTAAAGTAGAAATACAAGAAATAAAGTTCTCAAGGTAGGGATGCTACCCTTTAAAAATAGCTGCATTTCTTCCAAGCCAAATGCTCCAAAGCTTCGCCAATACGTTTGCCTTTTCTTTCTTCGTCCTGAAGGCATTCGATCTTCCTATAAGGTTCCCATTTCTAAAAGACCTCCAAAAATCAACCTGACTAGTGTACATTATCCAAGGAAAGCAGAAATGGCCCCATACCTAAGTAGAGAACGTACACTCAAAGAACAAGTGTTCAATGTCTTCATTTTCCATTTGGCAAAGTGGACACACCACGTCTGTCTTTGCCACCCATTTAGCTCTCCAAACTCTTGTCATAAGTCTTCCTCTTCTAAGCAACCATGCAAAGATCTTTATCTTCAACAAACATGATACCGACCAAATCTATCTACAATCCCTAAGAAAACCAACATCTCCGATCGCCCTCCCATTACCCATCCTTCCATAAGCCTTCCTAACAGTGAACTCTCCCTCATCCGACCTAAATGCATCCATGGCATCTTCTAAATGGTACCCTTCCAGCTCTACTACATCCACTGGAGTTCCTGAGTCCTCTGGTCTAAAAAATTTCCCACAAACGTGGGACTCCAAGCACCCTCCCAGCAATCACTAACCTTCACATGTTGGTCAACAACCAGCAAAAACAATCTAGGGAATTGATCCCTAAGCTTTCCAAGTTCCATCCAATTATCCAGCTAAAACATAAAAGAATTGCCCATGCTTACCTCAAGGGAGAAGAAATTTTGCACCTTAGGCATTACTAACTACAGGCCCTTAAGGAAGTGAAAAGCTCCAACTTGAGGCGACTCCAACAGGTCCTAGCTCCTAGAGGTTCCATAACAGGCCTCAACAACCCTCCCAACAAGATCTTGTCTGCAACCCATCAACCTGGCAACTCATTTTGTCAAAAGACTATCATTTATTTGCCTCAAATCTCTAACTCCCAATCTTCCTTCATTAAAAGGCTTGCAACCATCCTGACTCCTTTTCCAGTTGAACCATAATTGGTCTAAAAGAAATCTCTCATCAGGGTAGAGATCTTTTTAACATTCTGTGCAATCTATAGAACAGAAGTAAAATAAGAGGGCATTTAGGCTAACACAACCTTCAACAAAACCAATCTTCCTCCCTTAGATAGGACCTTGGAGGACCAACCCACCAACGTCCTCTACAATCAAAGGCTTCCATTCTTGTAAAGATATTCACTTATCAGACAGTGGCAGTCTTAGATTAGAAATTGGCAATGACCCCTCCTCAATGTGTAACTCTGCACTACAACCCCTAGCCTCTTGGGTGGACATCTGAAATGGAACAAAAATAGATTTGAAAAAAGTAATCTGCAATCCCGATGCCTCTCCAAAAATTTCCAAGCGAATTCGTACCCTTTTCGCTTCATCTTTTGAGCTTTCAACAAAAAAGAGGGTGTCATCTGCAACTAGATCTAACTTCCATTCCCTGCAGAAAAGCCCTTAAACAGATTTCTCTCACAAGCTCTAACTGTAGATCTTACCAAGGCATCCGCTGCTATAACAAATAGCATTGAAGCCAAATGGCACCCTTGTCTAACACCTCTCCTAGGTTGAATCCATCCACCTACCAGATTGCCACTTATAAGGACGAAGGAGGTTGTTGTCACACAACACTTTATCCAATCCACCCATCTAGGAGGGAACCCCCTTCTAAAGAGAGAAGCTCATATGAAAGACCATTGAACCGAGTCATAGACCTTACTGAAATCAACCTTCCACAAAAATGCCTTCTTCCTCCTCTTCCAAAAAGCCAAACTCTCCGAAGCAACCACATATCCATCTAGAATAATCCTTCCAGGAACAAATGCAATTTGCACAGGAGCAACAATCTCTCCCAAAAGACCTCTCAACCTGTTCACGAGAACCTTTGCCACAATAAGATAAATGGCATTAGATAGTGCAATAGGTTTGTACTCCTCAATGGCTTTTGCACCTTCCTTCTTCGGGAGTAGAAACATGTAAAATTTATTCATTCTATTAAAACCCTAGTTGCCAGTAGCAAACCCATAAATCACTTGCATAACATCATCTTTAATTAGAGGATAGAATTCCTTACAGAAATGAACAGGAAAACGATCTAGACCAGGACATGCATCATCATTTAACTATCACACTGCCTTCCTAACTTCCTCCTTCGAAAAATGTATAATGAGCTCCTCTGCCTGTTCCTCTGAGATAGTTGGGATGTCTGTCCCCAACAATCTCCACCTCCCTCTCATTCTTCTCCCTATAAACTCTCTGAAGTAATCAGCACTCACCTTCCCCACTGTCCCTTTATCACAATAGTCAATGCCATTCATCCTCATCTTTTCAATCCAATTTCTCTATCTCCTAGCAAAAGCCATCAAATGGAAGAATTTAATGTTAGAGACCCCCTCTTTCAACCATCTCTGCCTAAAGTTAGTCTTCCATTCAACCTCTTACCTTCCTATCTTCCAATTGCATAGTTTGTAAGAGTGTCGCTCTACTTTACCGTCCTTACTCTGACAACACCCTCATATCGTCTTCCCTGTCAAGGCTAAAAATCTCTATTAACACCTCGTTCTTCATATTGTTCCTCTGTTCTCTTACTTTTTATAGGTTTTTAGAAACATCCTCAACCCATGCAGTTTGCCTACTAATTTAACCCTTACATATCCTTCAAGCTGGATAGAACTCCATTTCTCCTCCGCCTGTCTCCTAAATCCCTCCTCCAGAAGCCAAGACCTACCAAATTTAAAGTAGGTCTCGCATCTCCGCTCCTCATTCAACTGCCACATCAGGGGTGTATGATCTAAAAACAATCTACAAGGGGAACGGCCTGAAGCAGCTCCACACTACAAAAGCAAAGAATATGCCAACTCAAGATATTTGCTTAGCAAAGCTCCTCCAAGTGAATGCACACGAGTTGCGTAGCATATCTACCGAACCATATGTAGAAACGAAGTTAGCAAATGCCTCCAATCCCTAATCTCTTCTCCCCTGTCATCCTATTTGTCCTCTTGAAGCAAAGTAACATTAAAGTCACCTCCTATAAGCCAAAGGCAACCCTGAAATTTCTCAACCACCTGTCTAAGATCTTCCCAAAGCCTTGAATGTGCTCCATCGTTGTTGGGACCATAGACCACAAACAAAACCAACTTCATGTTACCCTGTCACTTCATCAAGTACACTGTCACCACATGGGAGCCCAAAAGAGGTTCTTCCAAAATGAACTCCTCTACCTATCCCAGTATAATCCCCCAGATCTTCCAATTGCATTCAAGGCACAAAGCCCCTCCAAGTGACTTTCATTAATCTTCCTCCAAATCTAATTAGAGACCTAGGAGTGGTGTCTATAATGAGTGTCGAGTCTGAGTATCGTGCCATGGCTTAAACTACTATAGAAATGATGTGGATATAATCTATGCTATTGGATCTACATATTCCCATTAGTTCTTCCATGGAGATGCAATGTAACAACAAGGATTCTACCTATATTACAAATAATCATGCATTCCATGAAAGGACAAAGCACATTGAGGTGAACTACCATTACACAAGAGATCTTATTCAGAAGGAGCTTATTCGAACCACCCACATCCCTTCTCAAGATCAGACAGCATACATATTTACCAAAACACTTCACAAGGCTTTATTTGATAGATGTTGTTCCAACTGAGTATGATAGACATCTATGCTTTAGCTTAAGAAGTGTTAAGAGTTGGCTCATTTCCATGTTTCTTCATTTCCTTCTCTTCCTTTCTTATTTTATGAGGGTCCACTTGTAACTTTTCCCATCCTCTATATATTGAGGATTGGAGTCTCTCAATAAAAGTGATCTTCTCATTTCTTCTAAAGGTTAAATTTTTTGCTTGGCTACTTCAAAGTAAAAGATTGTTGACAGAGATATAAAGTTTGTCTCAAAGTTCGATGAGGTGTGTTCTTTATGTAGAGGTCAACCAAGGAATTGTTTGCACTTATTTTTCGCATGGCCATTTGCAAGGAGATTTGAAAATGGCCAGACATTGGTTTGATCGACCCCTCTTCCATCTCAAAGTTTTGGGGATTGTACGACAATGGCATCTTTAGATCCAAGAAACAAAGGGCTCATCCTTTGGTGACTTTGTGGGCATTGTGGCTACAAAGGGATAGTATCATTTTTAGAGGGGTGCGTGCATATGTGCAAAACGTATTTCTTTAAGCGCGGGCCTCTAGGGAGATGTGAAGAGTGCTGCAATTGAACGACATGCCCTTAAAAAGATGTAACTTGATAGTCTTGATTTGACCATTTGATGGACGTGGAGGATCACTAACCTCAAGTAATCCTCCATTTACTTTAAACAAAAAAAATCAAATATTGTCATATTGTCCTTTCAGGATTTATAATAATCATTATCAGATGGGAAATACTCGAACAGAACAGAGAATACTATCACCACCTTTAAAATAGATATATCACGTGCATGATCACCTCTTGATGGAGAAGCTGTTCACTGCCATAGTTTTTGGCACTTGCAACTCCTCCTCAAAACACAGAGGAAATATCACTCATCGGAGGAAAACACTTGCACAAACCATCTGAGCCCTTACGAAACGATAGTACTACAGGCAACACGGGAATAGTTCAGTGGTAACGGCATTGACAAGGTTGTTCACTCCCCAAGTCTACCTCCAGATTCCCATTACAAATAGCACCATCCCGCTTGTCATCCTATTGGTTATGGGTTCTTATCCCATGGCTACCATATTTTCCACCAAAATGCCAATTTATTGCATCCATATCGCCACCAAGGACCCCAAATGCTTTTACCCAGAGATTTCCCAAGTGGATTCTGTGCATTTCCCCAGACTTGATCTTCCAAACTTCTGGATCATTGATCAAACCAAAAGAAAATAAAAGATAATAATAGCAGCACTCCCGTAACTTGCATCATATATATGTGGACTTTACATACTTCTCCTATTGACGTCCTCAAGGTTGTTTGTGGGCTTCATGGAAAACCAATCATAACAATGACATCTTGAGGATTGGTTCTCTTCCTTTAACATGAACCGCCAATCTTAGATATACGAGAACAAATAACACCTAGAAGCTACAAGAGGGAGAGCGATCGAAAGAACTCAAAAGAAACGGCATCAAAGGATCGACCGTTCCACAAATAATACAGCAGTGAGACCACATCACACATAAAATAAAATCCAAACACACGCACACACAAAAATCCTCCTCATACACTGGAAATCAACCGATCAATCCAAACCCACAAACTGCAGAGATCACAACAGTTAACGATCAATGGAGGAATCCAAAAGATGCGATCCGATTAGCCTGGACGTACCTCGGCGATTCGCAGCGGGAGGATGGGGAAGGAAAGATCGACGAATTTGGGGTTTGTAACAGTTACGCACAGGTTTTTTTGAGCGGCCACTCTGCAGTTTTTTTTGTCAAACGGCATCTTGAAAACATGTGTGATTACTCAAAAAGCCCCGAAAGGTTCGTATTTGCATTAGCTTCCCTCAACAATCATCAATTCATTTACACAATAACCTTGGGGGAATTTACATTGGTGATATTGAAAATCATCAAAATTATTTTTCATTGAGTTACACATATTGTTATTAATATCATTAAAAAGTATAATTTTTTACA
Organism: Thalassia testudinum; assembly: GCA_037157565.1. Lineage (NCBI taxonomy): Eukaryota > Viridiplantae > Streptophyta > Magnoliopsida > Alismatales > Hydrocharitaceae > Thalassia > Thalassia testudinum. The sequence goes on from JAZHRO010000007.1 coordinate 4,449,000, forward strand.
AAAATATCACTTAGGTTAACATCTATGTAGTTTTGGTTAACAAACATTAAGTCTCCTTTTCCTCCTTCCTCCCCCTCTTTGTCTACCCTTCTCTCAACATCATAACCATCACCACTACTAAAACATTATCAACAACAACACAAACAACAACACCAACAATGGTAACAACAAACTTACACCAACAACAGCAGTAGCAACAAGAGATGGGCACCCGCTACTACCACCACCCATGGAGACCCAATGGTAACAACTAAAGCAGAAGCTTGCAAGGGCCTCCTCCTTCCTCCAGACCACCATTGTACACTCCTCCATCCAAAGCCTCACAGTCGTCAACAAGCTCGACCACACACCACTCGAGGTTGACAACAACAACAAAGCCCACAAGCCCCTCCCTTTCTCTAAACCCTTTTGCCACTCATCCTCCTCCCCCTATTCCTAGGGATGCAAGCGGGTCAGGTTCAAGTCAGGTTTGGCTAAACCCATACCCATAGCCATTTACAAAATTCATACACATGCCCTACTTATTTACCTATCAGGTACAAAAATCCAAATCCATACTCATATCCATCTATCCATCGGGTACCCATTTATAAATTGATCTTACAAACAAATCGTGCCAAATTAAGGTTAAAGAAAAAGAAAAATCTATAATATAATTCATTAATTATTTATTTTTAACAAGAACATAGGAGCTCGGGTTACTCTAATTTTATTAATCTCTACTAAAATTATTAAAAAAAAGAACTCTTTAAGAGGAATACATCAAAAATAAAAATATAAAAAATACAAAGAAAGAGTACCTTTCAAACAAAAAATCTCCATCTCCAAAATAAATGTTTAATGGAAGCTTCAGAAGCATTCTTAACCTTAAAAATCATGGAGAGAATCATGAGGAAGATTAGGATTGGGGGGATGAGAGACTTAGGGTGGGACTTATATATCAGGCAAATGGGGATTTTATTCGGGTATTCAAGTAAGGTAATCGGGTATAGATTCATATCCATACCCAACACACGATCGGATTTTTTTGGATAAAACTCATACTCGAACTCTATCGGGTTCAAGTCGGGTTTTACCCATTCTTTTTAGGTCGGGTTGGGTTTGGTTTACCAAAACTTACAACCTTGCCCGTTTCGCTTCCTCCACCCCACTCCTCACCCTCACCCTCATCTCCATCTTCACCTTCCTCTTCCTTTACCTTAAAGATAAGGTACCCATCTCGAGAAACCTCCTCCTCCGCCTCCCCATACTCACTTTTCGTGGGGGATGAGTTTGTGCTCACCACATGGGATCGAAGACCTCCCTTTCCTCCAACCTCGCAGCCTCCCATCTCTCCGTCCACATAATCCTTGCCCTCGCCAAGGGGGAGACCCTCAAGCAACTCATCACCATCATCCTCACCGACCCTTCCCCCTTCAATAGCCCTATGCTTTCCTTCTCCAACAACGTGTGGATCGACCAATTCCTCTCCCTCAAACCCTCCTTCAATGAGGTAGCCCCCAAGAGCTTCAAGATCGAGGGAAAGGAGGTGGACAATTGTAAAGACCCGTTCTGATTTGAGCCTTTTAAGACATCTGGAGTATCAGTCAAACGTCTGGATCCCTTCCCGGATGTCTGGAAATTGAAAAATCTGTACACACCTTGTGGTCTGCGCGCAGGTGACGTGCAGACTCTTCTCCTCTCTCTCCTTCCTTCTTCTTTTTCCCCCTCCGAACCCTAACCCCTCGGCTATAAAAGAGACCCCCTTCCTCTCCTCTCCACTCCACCACTACCACCACCTTCCACTCCACTGTCGTGAGCTGAGGCGCTCGCGAGAGAGAGAGAGAGCGAGGAGGAGGAGCGGGCGTGAGGAGAAGGAGAGGGCCGAGGTCGTGAAGCTTCGTGGAATTTCGCCGGAGGTTCGCACGGCCACCGTGGCACGTGCGGGAGGAGGAGAACGTTGGGGCGTCACCCCGACATTCTGCAGCAATCGAAGCTGCAGCGGAGCAGAAGGATCAGCGGCGGAGCGCAACGAATAGAACAGGAGCGCGGTCTGGTACTAGAGTTTTTCCAGTATCAGACGTTCGGAGTGCCTTCCGGACGACTGGCTGGACATCTGGCGTCGACACCAGACGTCTGAAAGTGGGTGTATTGCGAAGGTACATCTTCCTCACGGTTACGGCCATGCAGGCCGCACCACAGATGTGATCTGTTTGGCTAAAAGAAGGTGCTGCTCTGTCATGCGCAGGAGCAACTTTGGGAAGGTGCACAGCACACCCTTCCATGCTTTTCAGACGTTTGGAATTGCTTCCAGACGGTCACGGCAGAGTCCTAAACATCTGAGATCATCACAGGAGCTTGAGGTGAGTCTCTGTGACTTTTAAGACGTCTGGACTTGTTTCCAGACATTTGATTTGGGTCTGTAGATACGTTTTTGACCCGTTTAGGATTCGATTGGGATCAATTTTACGCAAACAAAGTATCTGTGGTTTCCTTGTAAATTCCTCTACATATTAGAAACCTTTATACACTGTTCTGAATCTTCCGTTGTAGTGTGTTACTTGGTATAGGACTTCGACCTGTTGCGTGTCTAGGGCTTGTAGAGGTGCGTGGGCCTGCAATTCGAGCCCCCAGTACTCCTGGATTGTTTGGTAGAGTGGCCCACCCCTATTCTACTTATAAAATATGAAAATTAGACAACTGGAAACCTAGGATGTGGCATGAACCCTAGGACGAGAAATGGTTGAACCGATTGTTTGCATAATTGGAATTGTATTTACAAATGAATGAGCTAAATTGTTAGCAACTGCCTGTTAATGAATACGAGCTGCCTGTTAGAATATGAGCTGCATAAGATAACTAAACAGTTACCCATGATATCACTTATTGCATGTATTAAATTGTGGAAATACGAGCTGCATATGTATAAATGAGAACCGAATTGTGAATGATGAAACCTGGATTGGAATAATATGGTGAACATGAGCATGAACCCTACGGGGAGTTAGGAATAGAGCTCCTGTGGATAAATGGAAAAGCCTGGAATGTGGATGGGAAGTGTGCCAGCCCTTGAGTATGTGGTACCAAAGAGAGCGACTGTCCCCTTTTAGTGTAGAGTGGAGCTAGCTGCCCTTGGGTTGGGACCCGGGGTTAGGATTGGCCACTCTACATCGACTTCTGTTGGCTCTCGCGTACACGGTACCAAGGCGAGCTACTAGTATAGAGAGGGAGCTAGCCACCCCACGGGGCCTAAGGTTCAGCTAGCCACTCTACATCGACTTGTTAGGCCCTCTGGGCAAACCGGGGTAGTCAGACGAGGGTGCGTGACTGTGGAGGGGTGAGACCCCTGTTTGGTTCTGAGGGGCTAGACCCCTGTTTCTGAGAGGGCTAGGCCCTATACTGTTCCGTGCTGTACTTTGGGCGTACCTACTAGCGGAAACAACTGACCGTATGCCAGTGCGGGGTAGCTACCCGTGCGCTTATCGCGCATGCTGTAGTCACCACTACATTTGTCAGTGACCTCAGGGTGGTTGTCTGGGTGTAGGACTACCACAGGGGGACTCTCCCGGCCAGAAGAGCACCACGTGTACCTTCTACTCTTCAGAAAAAACTGCAATCAAGATCGTTCCCACGAGGAACATGTAAGATCAAGAAAGAAACCTGAAAGTAAACCAATGGGGTGAAAGGAAATTACCTGTAAAATAAATAATTGGAAAATAATAAATATACTTGCTAGTTTTTACTACTTTAGATAGTTGGTTACCACTCTACTCAACGTTCGCTAACTCCGTTTTCTCATAACACTGTTCAGGTCCAAGAGTTGAGTAGCCCGAGCTACTGGCTGCAGAGGGTGCTGGGCCCAGTCGAGCTTAGCCGTAGTTTTCCGTACTGTTGTTGTACTCTCTTTTTGCTATAGTGAGTTTCAGACTTTTGTTTAATGTTCCTGTTACTGTTACTTGTGTTCTACTTTCCTGTTGTTGTGGTGGTATGTACTGAATTAGCAGCTTTTACTTTCCTTTACTGCCTGTATGCTTTTACTGTTAGTTACATTGCATAGTGAATGTGGTTTATTTTCCTGCTTTTCGATTATTTCTTATTGGACGACTGGGTCTTGGGATTAGTCGAGGCGAGCTAGTCTCGGATCCTATAGGGATTCAAGAATCGGGTCATAACAACAATGGTGGGGTGGGGCTTGTGGAGACGAGGCCACTGGCGATGGTGGAGGTGGAGAGGTTGGAAAGAGATACCTAAGACAGATTAAATCACCACTATCTATTTCCTTTCAAGATTCATACTTTTAACTTAACTCGAGACAACTTTTCCCTAACCCTAGTTAGTGGACTAATGAAGAGATAATAAGGTGGCGTTTATATTAACGACATAAGTCCAATATTGGCATTAATGGCAATATATGCAACCCACTGGCGAAAAAATAATTTTGATGGTTTTCAATGGCATCTATGTAAAAACCTCATAACCCTATCAAGAATTGCCACTAAGTTCATCGCTTTAGACTCCCACTTCTCTCTCCTTTCTTTCTCTTCCCTCTCCTCCATAGGCTCCTTCACCATTATCATCGCCAACTTATTGTTGAAATTTGGGGTTCTATTACATTAATTGGGATGCAATCCATGTATAATGTAGTGATATGGGAATTCATGTTAAAATCAACGAAATTTGGTGGAGGTTTTTAGTGTCACATCAGAAGTGGACAAACATTTGGGTAAGTATAAAAGGTTTTACTCTCCTATGGCCTATGTAGCAAAAAGTAAATGGTGGCACTAGAGATCACACAGATGGGCATGCACACCTTGCCTTGACCCGGCTCGGGTGAAAATCAATTTGGAATTAGACTCATTTGTGGGTTAATTAATTCATTAATGGGGTAAATCACCTTGATTTTGTGGGTTAATAAATCTCTTTGAATTCCATAGGATGCTCCTACCAAAGACAATACTTCTCTCTTCTTCTCACTTTCCTCTCTTATTAAAGTGCATATGACGTAGATTGGTCGATCAAAGACCAATCTTGTCAATTAATTTGTGTAAGGAGTTGAGAGTGGTTGACACAGATTCATCAATCAATCCAGAATTTGGTCGATCAATCAATCAAATTGGCCGACCAAATTACCACAACTAAGTTCTTCGGAGGAGGCTTTTTAGGACAACCAAGTTCGAAGTGCACCGATTCTTGGAGATGGATCGTCATATATTGGGATGAGCTCTTCAAACTCTAAATCATAGATATTGTAGGGGGTAATACCTTCTCTTAGGGAAGCCCTTCATGGGTGCTTCGATTTTAGTAAAATTTAACCTTTCTTCATTTTGTTTATTGGCACTATGTCATGTTATTTATTCTATATTTTATTCTGGATCTTACCATATCTTCATTAACTTGGTTTAATATTTTGGATTTGCACGAAAACGTTGGAACTGCATATATTTGAATATAACAATTTTCAAGTAATTATTTTTACATATTTTATATATGCATGTTTTTTAACAATCTTAAAGAAGGTATCACATATATCTAAAATGCTTGTAATAATGGAAATGATTTCTAAATCACATGTAGACTTGTCTAGTTTGCCTGAGAAGTTTGGTAGTCAGAACTTAAAGCGTTGACAACAATGCAAAAGAATTTGGTTGATCACCATTAGATTGATCTCGACGTTAGAAACTGAGTGGCCGATTTTAAATAAGGAAAAGCCCACTCTTAAAAGCCAAAGGGAGGTAGATGAGTGGAAAGAACACAATCGTATTTGTCAAAACTGCATCTTATTGGCTCTGTCCAATGTGTTGTTTGATGCATACAACACATCTACATCCACTATGATGGGGCTTTAGAAGGAATTAGACAAAAAGTAAAATAGCAAGAACCTTGGTATTGGAAAATATTCTGTCTCAAAATTCCTAAACTTCCAAATGGTTGAGGGTAAGTCAATCTTGGAGTAGGCACAAGAGTTTTTGTTGTTACTCCATGGTTTGGCAAAGTCGAAATGAAACTTCCTTAGAAGTTTCAAGTCATATCTATCAATGAGAAATTTCCTAAATTTTAGGAGGATTTTGAGATAACTCTCAATCATAGAATGGAAAGATTTCGCTTGATGACTTAATGGTTGCCATTGCTATTTATAAAGAGCATGGAAAGCAGAAGCTTTGTTATGCTTGTAGATGTACAATATAAAGTGAATGTCATGACATCTAAAGGCAAGGAAAATAAAAATAAGAATACTAAAAACAAAACAAAAGCTAAATCTAAGATCCAAGAAAAATCTAAGAATAGGTCATGTTGGCATTGTGGGTAGGTTAGGCATTGGAAGAAGGACTTTCCTTCTCACAAAACTCAGCAGAAGACCACAGATGGGAACCCTCAGGTGAATATGATCACCAAGGAGGCTAGTCCCAGCAATGGGTATGTCTCTATAAAATCCGAACTCTGTGTTATTCATTATCTTAATGAATGACTCATGGATATTGGAGCCAATGTACACAATTGTATTGACGATTGTTCTTTTCTTCTTATTAGGCCTGCAGTGGCGAGACTACAAAGACTGGGAATGACCCTGCAACTAAGGTGTTGGGATTCGAACACGTGGTCTTCGGGTTCTCCTCAAGGCAAGTTTGGATATAACGTAGGGTATTACATGTTTCTGCTTTAAAGAAGAATGTTATTTCTAGTTTTTTATTAATTAGAGAAAGTTTTGAATTAAACTTTAAATGTGATGAAGTTGTTATGTTAAAAGAAGAGATTTTTTTTGGAAAGGGTTATTTGGCATATTTTGATTTATTATTTAAAGTGAGATGTGATGTTGATGTATCTTCTATAAATGCTCTAAATAATATTGGTTTTCATTCTATTTAGTCTGTCTTCAGTAATATTGAATCTTGTGATATATGACATGCTAGAGTCAGTCAAGTAAATTTCAATTCCTTGAAAGGAATGATGAAATTAAATATAATTCCTAAACACACTATAGATTAAAAAAAAGAAATCCAAGATATTATGCAAGATAAACAAACTAAGAAACATTTTCACTTTATCACTAGAGATACTAAGGTTCTAAACTTAGTGCACACAAATATCTGTGAGTTCAATGGTGTCTTGACTATGGACAATAAAAAATATTTTATCACCTTTATAAATGACAACAATAGAAGTTGTTATGTATATTTTCTTAAATCTAAGGATGAGGCATAAAGTAAATTCCTCATCTTCAAGAAATAAGTAAAAACATAAATTGGGAAAGCTCTTAAGAGACTAAGGTTAGATAGAGGGGAATATATGACAAACTTATTTGATGAACAATGGCAAGCTTTTTGGTTAGTTCATGACGTGACAACTCCATATTTCTCATAATCTAATGGGATAGTAAAGCGAAAAAATAGAACCCTAATTGACATGATCAAAGCTCACCTGCAAAGCTTAAAATTACCTACCTACATATTGGGGGAAGCTCTAAATACGACATGCCATATTTTGAATAGAGTTTCCCTTAAGCATAAGGAAAGTAGTTCATTTGAGCTTTGGAGAAATAAGAAACAAAGTCTAAAATACCTTAGATCGTGGGGTTGCCTTACAAAGGTGATTGTCCCAAAACATAAGAGAAAGAAGGTTGGTCCTAAAACTGTTGGTGCACTTTTTCTAGGTTATGTTGAGATCAGCTATGCCTTTGATTTTTAGTTATAAAATCTAAGATTTTAAGCATAGATGTCAACATTATTGTTAAGCTTTGCGATGCTACATTTTTTTAGGATGCCTTTCTTATAAAGATTGGATTACCTCAAAATATGACTTAAGATAATCTAAACAACACATCTAGCTCCATTCCTAAACAAGTAGAAAGAATGTCTAATGTGAGAACTAGCTCTTCCCATTCTGAACCAAATAAAATAAAGGATTTTGAACTTAGGAGGAGTAAACTACCAAGAATTGCCAAGGATTTGGGAAGTGATTTTATTGCTTTCCAAATTGAGGGTGATTCTCCCACTTATCATAATGCTATGTGATCGTTCAATTCTTAACACAATTAATTAAGGTTATTAGTCTTAATTAATTGCATAAAGAATGGACTTAGGTTAACTTGAATTTGCTAATTTGTTGTCGTTGATTGTAGTATAGGGTCAAGCTAACATAACATTTTAGATTTTATTCTTTTTAACTAGTTGAGTTTAAGTTGTTCGTTGGGAAGTATAAACTTAATTAATTCACTATTTTTATTATTTAAATTAACAACAAAATAATTACTATCTTAATTACAAAATATGTTAGGCACATAAACAATTGCACATGAAATTGAGATTTAAAGCATGCAACTATTCCATTAATAGATGAAATGTACATGAATGATTTTACAATGAATATTAAACGAAAATGATTGTTTATTATAAGTGTTAGGAAATGTAAGGCATAAAAAAATTACAATACAAATAATACCTCTTATTACAATAAAGCTCAAAACATTAATTAATCTCAATTTTCTCTTCTTGATCAGACAACTTAAATGTAAAAGTTGGACTTCCAATTAATCCATCAGACGTCTCTTTTCTCAATCATTTCTTCATTTAATCTTAATTCTCTCTCTTTTTTCACTCTTTTCCTTAATTCCTTTCTTAAGCTCTCATAGCATACTCATCTCTCTCTTTTCTCACTCTCAGTTCTTACTGTGCAATACATCTTCACACTTAATCATTTTCAACCCTTAACCCATGCTTTTTTACTTAACCAAACATTTGGTTAATTGGCGGACCGACTCTTTCGGGGATACACAGTGCTCATTAAGGGGGGGACCTAACCCTACTCGAACCGGTTCCCATTCAATTAATGGTGGAATTTAGTCTTTTAGATTGCACAGCATTAGGCCCAACCAGGCCCACATCACACGCTCACGCCCACACCCGAGCCCATGCACACACAGGTGCACACATGCACGCATGCGCACAATCGATTCATGCTCATAAGTTGCACCCTGCGTTGATCGGAACATCTCAACGTAGTATTCCTTTTATATTAAGGCAGGTGTCTGTGTCTTCCCGATGTGGGACTAACTCCATCTGGTCCTCCTTTAGCTTAGGTCCACCCACTGTCAACTTCAGATGGAGATTCTGGCCAACTCTGTGGACCAAATCGAGCAAATAAAGGCTTGATTGAAAGCCCTAGATCTTGGCTTTCCAATTTTATCACCAATTTGGTGATTGAATCACGATTGATCCACGATTTCAGGGAGTAACATGGCACATTCACACGTTCCTAGAATGTGTTAAAGAGTAAAATTAAAGGTCAAATGACCTGTAAATGAATCATAAGTCTCATTTGAGAATTCAGGAGTGTTCAAATAATCTTTCTGCAGCTTTAGGAAGCGAGATTGGAGATAGAAGAAGGTTCTAGAGCTTTAGAAGCTTGAAAGCTTCTGACATGAAGCTCAGAAGTTAAAATCAAGATTCAATCTGTCTAGCTGATAGATTAAAGTGTGTAGAATACATCTGAATCAATTTAGAGGATGGAAATCAATTGATCTGGGCAGAGAGTCAGATCAAGTCTCAACAAAAAATCACAAAACAGTGTTGGGTTCTAGTTGAACACAAACTAAACAGATCTTAAAATCTACATAAAAACTCAATAAAATTCGATTGAACTAGTTCTAGATGATTCAAAATCAAATCAGGAACTCAAATAATCCCTTAAATCTTAGTTCCGAGATCTGAAACCTAACTAACTCTAGGTTGACCAGTTGAGCTCAAAGGTTGACTTTCTTACAGGAAGCAATTCAGATCAATTTAATGGTCTAGAAAGGTCTATTTCAACTCAGAGAAATGGTTCAACATCTCAAAACTGAGTTTTGATCACTTCCAAAGTGTATTCAGGCTTCGCCGCTTGAGCACTAATAGTGATGTGTTTGACAAAAGGAATCAATGGTTCCCAAAGCTAATCAAAACTTAAAATAGGTTCTAAATGAGCCTCTCAAGCTTCTGAATCTAAATCCAAGCTTCAATCCTTAAAGAACATGTCTACTCAACTTCATCGGAGCTAAGGAAGATGATGACCTACATAAGGGATTAATCATTAAAACACCAATTTAACACATGGATTCTGATCCTTAGATCAAATCATGTAAATCCGGAGCTTCTCATGTTGTTCTGAGGGCTGAAGCTCAAAATGAGATCGCTAGAGCTCGCCAAAGCTCCGATGAAGGCTATTTTAAGTCGCTGGAGAGTGAATCTTAATGAATCACTAAAAGAAGGACATCACTATGCTCCTGCGGTCACAAGGAACCTTAAGAGCTCAACAATTGAGTCAATTAATGATATGAAGTACAGATTTACCAAGAAATGCTATAAGTCACATCTTGAGTTCATCTGAACTCAAGAATTGCCCTCTCACTCAATTGAGTAAGGGGAAATACTTATGAGGGTTGGGCAATGGTGTACGAATATGTGATTAGATGGAAAAACTCCTCTAGGCTTGCCATTGATAGCAGCTAAGAGGTTGAATGAAAAATTTGGCATTTTGAATACAGATGGTAATGGAGCTAATTAAAGAGTGGAACGGGGCACTAAAGTGATGTATAAGTGATGAAAGGTCTCTGATGAGTGTAAAAGACTTTGGGGCCTCCGCCATAGACAGGGAAGGTCCTCAGTTGAAGGTGAGGTGGTTTAAACATATAAGTGATTAATTGAAGGTTTGAGAAGGTGGCATGGAATCGTGGAGAGGTTAAGACTATGATCAAGTGGACGAAAGCATGATTCGAAGTCCAGTGAGGTCGGATTTGACCTCACCGAAGATAGGAAAGATGGAGTCGTAGCTAAGCTGACACTACACTAATTAACTACCTAACTAGCTAAATCTAATCTAAACTAAAAACTAAGCTATCTACAAGTTACTTGGACAGAGGAGATGAGGAGAACTCTGTCGATTGCGCTTAACGGAGGATGAAATCAGAGGGGGAGACAGAAGGTTCTCCAGTGAGAAATTGAAGTGAAGAGAGAGATCGATGGTGCGCTCCAAGCCCTGTCATGGCCGCAGAAGAGGAAGAGGAGGTGAGGGAGGCAAGCTTCGCCATTGGAGAAGGTCCGATAAAGGGGTGAGGGGTCGCCGGAGGCTAGGAAGAATAGCTTATCATTGGCTCGATTTGGACAAGAGGGCAGGGAGCCAACCATGGAAATCGAAGGTGGCCTAAAGTATTTTATAGGCGGCGATGATGGCCAGGGGGTCTATATCTGGACGGGAAAGCGCCTAGGTGCATGGAAACAATCGGTGTCGTCTTTGACGTTGGTGAGCTTCTTCACCTAGGTAGAGTAGGATTTCAAGACAATCCAGGTCGTCGAATGGATTTAGGAAGGTGAGCAGAGTACTAGCGGCAAAGACGGTAAAGTTCTGAAGTAGGATGAGCTGTTATCAGGAGGTTTAGACATTGGTTGTCGTCAGCCATCCAAAGAAGAAGAAGAGGTTGAAGAAGACATGTACACAGGGTTGTATTTGTAAATAAAAAGGACCGAAATGATATAACAAGGACTCGATTATAAAAGAAGTTAAGGACCAAACGTAAACAATGACTTTTTAGGCTTATTTTAATTTATTTCTTTTTCCACTTTTTTATATATTATTATAAATTAGGTAAATATTTATTTATGCCTTGAAATTACATTTTTGCCCTTTTTAGCTATATTTATTTAAATGATATAATTAATTAGGTTAATTGCATACTTAGGTCACAGTATTAATTAAGTTAGTTTAAATACTAAATATTTAGCTAAATGATTATTAATTGAGTCCACATTATTAACTAAATTATTATTAAGATTAATTGATATTTAATTTTATGTTTTTAACTTATTTTGCAAGTCCTAGGTGTTTTAACCCCTATAGTATAATTAACCCTGTAATTAATGTATTCTTAGTTAATTAACTAGGGAAACTAGTTAATTAATGATAATTAGGAGCCATAATGAGTCGCTTATCACTATGACTTCTTTTAAAGCTAAGCATTGAAAAGATACCATTAAGAGTGAGATGGACTTAATTATCTCAACAACACTTAGGAGATGATTGATCTTCCTCCAGGGTGTTCTATTATTGGGTACATGTGAGTGTTTAAGAGAAAACCCAGGTTTGATGGTTCTATTGAAAAATACAAAGCTAGACTTGTTGCTAAGGGATCTAAGCAAACAGAAGGTATCAATTATTTTGATATATATTCTCAAGTAACAAGGATAATTACTATCTAGATGCTTATTGCATTAACCTCCATTTATGATCTCATTATCCATCAAATGGATGCAAAGACCAGCTTTCTCCATGGTGATCTTGAGGAGGAGATCTATATGGATCAGTTAGAGGGATTTGTAGCTTGTGGGATTGAGAAAAAGGTTTGTAAACTTGTTAAATCATTATATGGTTTGAAACAAACACCCAAATAGTGGCATGAAAGGTTTGATAAGACTATCTAGTCTTTTGGCTTCATGGCTCATGAGCATTAGTATTGTGATGTATATGCTTCAAGAGCAGATACTTCACTACACCATAAGTGGCTTCTATGTGGACTACCCACATTAGATTGTAAATGTCGCATCTCAACTCATTGAGATCGACTGAACTAGTGCATCTCAACTTTTTGAGATCACTTATTCATCATTGCATTCCTTTCACAAGGAATGTTAAGGACAACTCAACTTTTCATCCAGAGGTCTTGTGGATTGATAACATTTTATCCTCCCACCATATGAGGCATCTTTATTTAGAATTGTACTTGGTCTGTATGCATCATACATATACATCTTGTTTCCTTTTTCAACCCCTTGAGTCAACATCTTCTTTATAAGGAGGCATCATAAAACACATGCATTGTTTTTCATTACATGAAAATCTACCAAGCATTTAATGTGTTAGAAATCATCAATTTGATTATTGAAACCAATTTTCAATCAAACTTTTAGATTTCCTCCTAGATATTGTTGTCTCATCATATGAGCAAAACACTTTTCTGCATTTGGTACTTATAATAATCTCCCACTATTTTTCATGAGACAAAGCATCATTGAATGCATCATAACACTTTATGAATCATTTAAATCTAGGTGCCTATTTGGATCATGACTGGATTCAAGCTTATAGCTTTTGCCCAATCTCTTATATCATGATCCTCAATACTTCATTATATGAAGGTGGATCATTCTCAAACTCATTTAAGCCATGAGTCCATAATTTCATGAGTGGCTTTTACTATCTTGAAATCTTTTCATGTAGTCAAGCATATTTGCTAGAATTGATTCACTTCATATTTTGTTTGGGATCTTGACTAGGTTCTAGTAGCCTCATCAGATTCCTCTTTTTGGTCTAATTCTCATTGCAAGTATTTATTTTATGAAATCCGATATTTTACAAGTTGAATACTTCTTGAGAATTCTTGTATAAGAATAGGAACATTTCCATATCCCTCATGACCTTTGACACTCCTAATTTCCTCTATATCCAATTAGCTTGGATATGTTATGGTCCCAACTATTCATTTATATGGCTTAACCAGGATGAGTTATGCAACTCTCTTGTCATGCACTATTCTCAGATTGAATTATTTATTATTACGGAATCTGGCATTCCATAAATCAAAATTACCCTTTGGAATTCTCATCATACCAATGAAAATTATTATCATGTGTGAAGACTATGAATATTGCAATTTGTCCTAAGATCCAACTCACTTGGATAAGACATTAGTCAAGAAGATTCAATCTCTGTGGCTTTATCTTGTTGGGCTCAAGCAACTTTCCAAGAATTATTCCTTGAATTGGATTGAGTGTTCATTCTTTGGGAATCTAATATTTCGTAAATCAAAATGTTAGACTAATCCAAGTTACAACATCGATAACCATTATCCTGCTTATGATATCCAAAGAACCATCCTAGAGCCCAACTTATTCGGACTTGGACATAAGCAATCAATACCAAATCCATATATCTATATCTCCACAAAATATGTGATAAAAAGGAAATAGATTTGAAGCCATAGATAACATACATTCTCTAATGTGAATTCTCACTTGATTCAGGGAATCTAACATTTATCATCATTTGAACTTCTCTAAGTTTAGTCTCGTCTTAAGATGATAAGACCAAGCTGAGGTGTGCTAAGGGGAATGAGTTAGAAACTATTTCTAACTCATCGAGATACTTCTTTTGATCTCATATGATGTGTTCATGTGTAACGACCCGAGTCTAATCGAGAAAAATTGACCTTAACGACTTGTTAGGTATGAACTCCATAAACCTAAGCAACCACCTAAAATACATAAGCCCAAGTTTTCAAGTGGTAATTCTCAATCCTCTTACATCCCATCACTCACTTTCATGAATTTACTATGTGGGACTATTCTTGGAGGTGTTACAACCTCCTTTACTTAAATCCTAACATCCTTTTCAAGGTCCAATCAATCAATCAATATACTCCCTGGTGGCACCACCTCATGGCGCACTCTTTGGCCGTCCCAAGGGAAGCTCTTCCTCCTATTAGAGGAAGTTTGACTTCGATACTATTTATAGTGACCCAAGTCTAGACTCGAGTATAATCGAAAAAAATTGACCTTGATAACTTGTTGGGTACAGGCCTAATGGACTCAAGAAATGAGACGATTCTCAAGGCACTAGATCAAGTCTCGATTTGATGTCTATGGTTTGTGATGTAATATCGATGCATTGCTTAATTGGACTATCACCTTGCTTTGATATCATCTGTTACGACTCGAGCCCCAACTCTAATAGGAACCTAAGTTGATTTACCAATTACTTAAGATCCGGTCACCCATCGCATAAACATAGACTAATAAATCATTTACAATGCATCACATCACATATAAATATGAAGCAACAAGAAATGGTAAATTGAATATGTGTGTGTGTTTGTATAGTACTGAAATAATCATAGCCATCTACTGAACTAGTACATAACTAAAGAAAATAGAACAAATACGAAAGGAAACTAAATAGAATATTGTAGAAGCTGAAATAGAGAACACTAAAACTAGAACTCTGACTATAACTACCAAGCTACAGTGCTACACTCTAACTAGCATCGCCAAGTCCTATAATCGCATAGCCCAACTGTATCTCACAAGGATGTGAGTACAAAATCCACAAAAAATGTCAGCAAATGCTGAGTAGAGTAGCAAATAGAAACAAACGAGTAAAATTATGCAAGTGCAAGAAAAAAAAAGAATATGGTACCATTCTCAATTATTTAGGTTTTTCTGTTACTCCACCAATTTGTGTAGCCTTCATGTATTTTGATCATTTTTGCCCACAAACCAACTTCCTCAAAAGACTCGAGGAGATTTCGTTGTGGTATCCTAGATGATAAATTGAATACGGTACATCTCCTTGGCTGAGGAGATGGCTTGCACCCACTCCATCACTTGGTTAACCACCCAGTGGTTCTAGCTAACAAAGTGAAGTGGTGACTACGGTTTGTGCGATACGCATGTGAGGAGCTACCCCACACTAGCACATAGCTAGTCATTTCCACCATAGGGTGTGAAGACAACCAGATCCAACCGATCTTAACAGTAACACGTACCCAAACACCTTTTTATCTGGCTAGCCAAAGCAACCTAACAAACAAGTTGCATGGAGGCTAGTTCATTCCCTAAGCTAGTCTCTACATCTAATAGGTATATCTAGTTGTGCCATCAATACCGGGCACGAGACTGACATTCAAACTATCCTCACGATTTTAGGTTTGTCAACCTATATTCATTCATAAATTTCCCAAACTTATTAATTGCTTCAATTTACACTACTGTCATTTATTCTTTTCCAAGTATGGAAGGTATTTCTATTTCTTTCTTTTCACCCTTTTCAAAATTTCCATCATTTATACATTTCAATAATTATCATAAATTCTTTTATTCTCCAAGAGATTATTTGATCTAATGAACCGACAAGGATTAACAATTCATTTTGCAAGAAATTGTAGACATTGAATGATTATTCCTAATTATGCATATAGTACAAATAGATTGTCTAACCATTTATAACATTAACAATTATAAATCTGTTATTAATTCAACCAAATCTACTTTTTAATTTAATCAATCAAGTACCCAATATGGACAACTATCTAGTAGGTGGGACTTAAGGTACTTAGCAAAAGAAATACAGGTTCAAAGATAATTTGAGACTGGCATTCTACTTGAAATAGTAGAGCTACTCTACTTGAAAGCTATGGGAAACCACATTGAAAGCTATGGGAAAAGAACAGTAGAGCTACTCTACTTGGGGTCACTGGAGGATACGATGACTCTGAAAAACATGTCAGAGACTCAGATTCCACGCACGCTCTAGGCATTTGTCTGTAAATCCAGACAAAAGAGAATACGTCAAAACATAAATAATGGAAAAATTAAGGGTGAAATTGAAATTTAACACTTTTGATGGGAAAATAGAACCATATCAAAGTACATCTCAACATGATTTCAATGGCAGGTGGCTTGTTGAAATCGAACTTCGGATGCTCCTTGAATCAAACAACCAAGAAACTCAGATGCTAGGGATCAAAACATAATTATTAAAACTTCAATTTTTAATTTTGTAATTTTTTCAAAACCCTCAACTAATCTCCTCCACACCTTTGCTCTTCTTCATGGTACTATTCACGTAGGTACCCATGGAACCTATGCATGTTGGCTTTTCATCTTCGACTCCACCGTCATTTAGTAGTCCTCAACCCCAACATCCCCACCGATGTTCCTCTAGTGACCTTCGATGTCAACCTTGTCGATTAGACATATCTTCCTCGCCCTTCCCTTCATGCAGCTACCATGGTTGGAGAACCCACCGTCGACAACTACCAAGGTGGGTCACTAGCCTCTAATTCCCTCGCAAAAATTACCAGTTCTCTAATTGGGCATCCAATGAACCTCATCATCACCTTCATCCTTTTGATTACTCCCTCCTCCCTCTCAATTTTGCACCACTGAGCACCATGAAGGATGACCCCATCCCATGTAAATGGTAATGGAGAAGAGATAAGATTCACCTTACATGCCACTTGTTGTCGACATTCTCTTGCCATCTTTGCTGGTTCCCACACATCAGAGAAGAGGAGATACGAAGAAGGGATTGTGCAGGGAAAAAAATCAAAGAGGAGAAGAAAGACGATGACCTTTTCCCTCCCTTCCTCTCTCTGGAAGACTCTCTTTGTGCGATGGCACACCTTGAATGACAATAGGGGGTTTTAGGACTTTATTTATAGGGTCTTGCGTGCACTCTAGGTTGAGATAAATGCGTAAGTGGATAAGAATGCCCTCGGTTCAGTTTGCAATGCCTACACTCCCGCATAAACTATTCTCATGTAACTTTTTACACATTGATTGCGTAGCAATCATAGGTCTTAATTAACCTAAATAATGTTAGAAACCTAGCTATTCTATAAATCTTGCATTCATAAGCAGCATATCATGCATTGCATCATTTTATATAGTTGTTCATAGAAGAATATGTGATTATCCTGCTATTTGATGTTTTGTTTGCTTTGCAAGCAATAAGGAGATTGGGAGATGACCCTGACCCGAATAAAGAATAACCAGAGGTAGATGGACTACATATTGTTGGAGAAGAAAATAAAAAGAAGAATAAGAAGACAGAAGACTAGAGAGAGAACTTGCATAAAATAAAGAGAAGAGAGAAGAGGATAACCCCATTCCCTGTCCCCAAAACCCTAGGACAGCTTGACCTAAACCTAGAACCACACCCACCTTAGTTGACCTAATCCCATAATCCCAAAACCTGGATAACACTATCCATAGTGTTATCCTACTATCCATGACCTTATCCCTACTACCCACTATCCCAATTAGCCTACCTATATCCCAATTTCACCTTTCCTATCCCAATTCCCTATTAAGTTTCCAATTGGGCTAGGTGTGACTCAAATTGACTCTTCCTGAGTCAATTGGGCTAGCTTAGATTTAATTAGGTTCACCTAGAATCAATTAGGCTAACCTAGATCTAATTAGGTTTACTAAGCACTAATTGGACCACCCTAGACCTAATTAGGTTCACTCATTACTTGATTAGGTACACCTAGATTTAATTGGGTTCACACCAATCCAATTGGACTCAGCTAGACCTAATTAGGTTCACACCCACCTAACCTAATTCAACCTAATTCAACCTAATTCTACACAACCTCTCTTTACAAAATTTGAACAAAACACACACATTTCCTATTCTACCCCCCTACATAGATGGCGCCAACTTTTAATCCTTGCAAAAGTGGCAACTTCCACTTTTTGCAAATCCTGGTGTTGCATACTCTAAATCCCTACAAAGGTGGCGACACATCAATCCCCACAAAGGTGGCGCCTCCCTTAAAAAAGGCCTACCCTAATTGGTGACAAATCAAGGCCACCAAAGGTGGCAATTTCCTTGATTATGAAGACCCATTAATCACATCTTAAGCCTTGCCTAATTGGTGATAATTCCAATCTCTTGAAAGATGGCAATTTCCATCTTTGCAAGGCACAACTCAACGCACCTTAATCCCACCATAATAGGCGTCAATCCAATTCCTAAAGGGATGGCAATTTGCACCTTGGTAAAGGCCCTTCATTAAAAACCTAAACTTAGTGTGCACACACATGATTCCTCCACCAACCAAAAACCCTAGGTTGTCCACTCTACCCTCCAACCTTCTTCCCAAGGACATCCTCCATTGGAGGAGCTTCTCCACCTTCACCTTAGGCCATCCACCATTAGAGGCTGAGGGTGCCCTCCTCCTTGGAGCACCACCACCGCCCTCCTCTCCATCTTCATCAACAAGAGCTGACCTTCTCTCTCTCTCTTTTAATTTTTGTTGCAATCTCTCTCTCTAAGGGCATGCCCAAGCTCCTCCATAGCTTGTGGGCATGCTCCTCCCTTGGTGCGATGTGTAGACGACCTTATGGTCTTGGCTTAGTCGTCACCACCCTCCATAAGCCGATGACCCTCTTGTGGCACTACTGGCGAGGTGGAGCTTCTATTAGCTAGCTTTATATTGTTGTTTTTTTTCAAGCATTTCTCTATTTGTGTTTGTTTATTGGAACATTGACAGTGATGTTGTCTTAATGGAATATTTCTTTTATCTTGAACTTGTGCCGAATCTTATTATTTTTGCAATCAAATATTACTTTCGCCATGATTTTCCATCACCACTTACACACGCCAATCACCACCATCAAGAGGTGGTTGGACGTCCACCACCACCACCATCACCACCACTCACATCACCTTCACACCCACCCTTCACCTCAGATTAGGGTTCCATTTAGTTGGTAGTTAGTGCTAAAATTAGGTTTGCATCTATCGTCTAATATAAAAAAATGTTTATTATTTTTGTTATAACTCCAATAATCACCACAACTACGCACTTCATGCCCAACCCTTCTCCATATCTCACACACCTCATGCACCAACGATCTCACCAACTCACTTTCTGCATCACCATCATCATTTTTGAGTAGATTAGGTGGTCACTTAGATTAGGTTTTTAGTATTTTGCTAGTTAGGTTGGTAGTTTTTATTTTCAAAAGTCTAAAAAAGAATTAAAAAAATTTGCAAATCAAAAATTAAAAAAAATAGATGGTGGTTACCACACAAGTCAACGACATGACTATATATCTGAACTCTCTCGATAGCGTGCATGTAATCCACGAGTTTCAAAATGAGTGTTATACATGTACATTTTACATCTTTCTCTGTTACACAATGATTGTTTGATTTGAGCATGCCACAGGAGAGATTAATATGAGGAAAATCAATTACCACCTTTCTTAGGGTTAGATTAGGTTAGACTTACAATTACAAACATGGTTGCAAAGATAAAAAATCAAATGCATTTCCCTCCCTTAGTTTGACCGGGACTAAAAAATCCAAAATGAGTTTCGTAAATCTTTTTGTTGTTCGGGATTTTACACGTAACTATACTACAACAATAGAAAAATCCGATCTTTCGCGTGAAATATCGCCAAACAAATGGCGCCATTGCCGGGGAGTCACGGTGATTTTTAAATTTGATTTATAATCATTTTTATTATTTGTGATTTCATGTGTGCAGGAAAATCGATGTGGTGATCTTCGCACGCATCCGATTTGGGCTAAAAGAAGATCAGGTGCACATGTTTACATCTTGAATTTCATTTTTCAAGACTAGTTAGCTAGGTGCTCTTTTGAAAATTAGGTTTTAGATTGCCTCTAGTTTTTTTCTAGAAAAACAAAAAGAGAAAAAAAAAGCTACTTAGGTTAGATTTAGGTTTCCTTATCCTTAAGTTAGTTGCTTTGGTTTTTGAATAAAGTATAAAAAAAGATATATATATATATATTAAAAAAATAAATTCAAATCTTGAATTTGAATTTTCAAAAAAAAATCTTAAAAAGGAATTTGTTGGTATGATTAATTTTGAATTGGAAATTCTTTAAAACCCACCAGCACTTTTTTTGGAAATTCAGCCAAACTTTATCATTGACTTTTAAAATTCATTTATCGATAGTCTAGACCTCCAAAAAACTTGGAATTCGGTCTGTAGTTAGGTTTTCAAACTAACTTTCCAACGCCACCTTTTATTAGGAAAAATTCTCTCTATGAGAATTTAGAAAATTCTAAACGTAGATAAGGGTTAGACCAGTCAAAAAATGGATTTTATCCAACTTTGGAATTTTATTGTGACTGTACAAAACCAATTGACCTAAAATTTGTGGGGTTGGAAAGCCACTGAAGCCTAGTTTCTACAGTAGTTTTGTCAGAAATTTTGGATATTCTTTTCTATTATGGATTCTTGAATTACTTATAGGGGTTTGTTTGGTCTATTTGACTCCTTGAAGCTATAAAAATCATATAAAATTCTATGAATCAGTAAAAAATCCACAAAATAATCCCTAAAATCCTTACTAAAAAAGGAATCTGTACACCTAATTTAACCAAATTTGATAGTGATTCCATCCTGTGGAGTTGTTTAAAGTCAATACAGGTTCTGCTTGACTTGTTTTCTTAGAAGCAGAAGCCCTAGGTTGTATACATTAGGGTTTCATTATCATTTAGAGACCCAAACAAAACCTAATTGAGCCTAATTTTGGTGTGATTTTCTGGTAGGTGAGGTTCTATTTTCTTGATTGACCTCCCTCACCTACATATAAAATCAATTCATTCAATACACCTAGAAACATTTAATTAGGCTCACCTTTAGGAATTTAGGATTAATTTAAAGAATCAACCTTAAACCCATGTTTGCTCTGAACACCCTTTGCCCAATCAACTAAAGAGTGAAACTCCTAAAATACACTTGTTCAAGGATAGAATTTTAAAAATCTGGTCATTTAATTAAAGGACCACATCTCTTCTACAAGGCCTTCGCCTTGTTTGTTTCATCACACCAGCCCCTTATAGCTGGTGTATGCATGGTAAGAGGTCTTTACAGCCTGAATTAGTCGAACCTTGGGAACCTTCCCTGCGAAGACCTCTTATATCTCATAGGTGACTCTGCTCTTTGCCTTCCTCTTCCTCTCTTGCTTCTTTGTCTTTCCCTCTTCCTTCTCCTTCCTCAGCTTCAATGGCTGAGCAAGGTCATCCTCTTCATCCCCCTGAGGGGAATAGAGATGATGTTATGGCCCTGGTTGAGGCTAGAATGGTGGCTTCAGACCAGTAGAACCATGATTGTTTTGAGGCCATTCTCAACACTTTAGATAGGATGCAGCACCTATTGTGCAAAGAACAACTACGAGATTTCTACAATCTAGCTACACGTAATGTGTTACCTCAGGTATGGATGCCCGTAGGTGGAGATGCATTCTAGTTGAAGCCGAATGTGATAAGTTTGATTCATTCTTATTTTCATGGAAACTCGAATGAGGATCCACTCCAACACCTGGATGACCTAGGTTGGATTGTAGAAACAATTTGACCTAGAAATGTGAATATTGGAATTGTTCTGATGAAGCTTTTCCCATTCTCGCTTAGGGACAAAACTTCATATTGGTTTAGGACCATTGGGTGGCCTGTAGCGAGCTGGGAGGAATTATGCAAAGAATTCCTTCAAAAGTTCTTCCCGATTGGTTGAATTAATGAGATGAGGCGGCCCATTACAACCTTTACCCAGCAGTAGGGGGAAAAGTTGCACGAGGCTTAGGAGCATTTTCATGACCTTCTTCGAAACTGTCCTCACCACGGGGTGCTGCGCTAGCACCTTGCCCAGATCTTCTATCATGGGTTGGACGATAATAATGCATATTAAGTTAAATTTTATCTTAACTTAGGAATAATCCATGCATGAGAAGCATATTTTGCATCGTAGTTGATTTGTTTAGCTATGTAAATAATAATGATATTTTTATGTTCTAATTGATAGGAAATAATAATTGCAGATGATTTGGGGCCGTGGATGATAAATCCGACCGTATGGATCTGATCAAAATGACGATCGAAGTCTAACGCTTCTAAAATCGTCTTGATTGAACTTCCATAACATCATATGTAGTTTGAGGAAGATCAAAGGCTAAAGGGCAAGGTGGTGTAAATCCAATTCTCAGATGCCAAATCCGATCTCATGGATGGATCCGGATCAATGATTGCAGTCCAACGAAGTGAAAATCAATCAAATCCAACATTTGTGGCGTCATCTACAAAGCAAAGAAGATGTTACGCACCACATGATGATTTTAATGCGTATTCCCTTGACAAATATACATCTCAGACATCTCAGACATCTTCGACCTACGAAGATGTCAATGCTATCCACGGATATAGGTGTAATAACCAGTACTCAGAGACGTATAATTCTGGTTGGCGCCAGCATCCGAACTTTTCCTAGTCTAGTAACTCATAGAGACCAAATCAAGATCCATACTACCAGACCAAACAATACGGGAATGTGCAAAACACGTACTTGAGGCAGCAACCATTCCCATCTCAGCAGCAATCGCGTTCCATTTATCCGTCATTGCACTATGATGCCAATCATTCTCAAAGTGGTTCAACCCTTTGGAGGATTTAAGGAGTTATAGGAATCCATGCGGAAATCAACGCATGAGAATTTAAAGCTCATGAAAATAATGGTTGATTAGATTCAGAACATTTAGAGTATGCAAAGCCAGATGCTACAAGAACATAGAGTGCAGGGAGCCTTACCCTCCCAACCTGTCTTGAATCTGAGGTATGTTAAGAACTAGGGCGCCCCACCTAGGTTCCAGGCACCACAGAGACAATCACATGTTGTATTACAGGAACCTCTTGTACCTCTGAATTATGCTCCAGCTCAGCCTGCTCTGTTCCCAACCCTGTCCCAATCTGCCCCTTCTGCCCCTTGATGCGTTAGATCCTCAACACAGTTAAGTAAGTTATTTAGGCTTAATTAATTGCATGAGAAAGTAACTTAAGTTAACTAGAATTAATGTCATGAATGTAGTATAGGGTCAAGTTAACCTAACATTTTAAATTTTTATTTCTTTTTAACTGGTTGAGTCCAGGTCGTTCATAAGGAGGCATAATAGTAAGCTTAATTCACCATTTAATCCTAAGCATAAATTACTAACAACTTAATCAATCAGATTATAATTACAATACTTTAGGTACATAAATCTTGCATAAGAGATTTATCAAATTAGCACATACAATATTCCATTAGAAAGAAACACATTTACACATGTAATTTGTCATTAAGAATCAAGTAAACATGTTTATTACATCAATTACTTCTAATTACAAGAGATTAAGACAAGAAAATGATATACAATAATTATATTTGCCTTTTACAATGTTGAGAGTTCAAAATAACAATGAAAGTACATGAAAATGCAATATTAAGGCAAATCAGATGTCTGATAGTAGTATGGGACATCTAAAAAATAAAAGTTAGATGACTGAAAATTAAGCAAGACGTCTAATCCCTCTTCTTTCTATTTCTTTCCTTCATTCTTTCTTCATCCCTTTTCTTCTTCTTTGTTATTTCCTTTCTTCTCTGTCGTTGCTCTCTCTCTCATTCCCTCTCTTTTCCTTTACCCTGTCTCACTCTCTTTTTCTTCTCTCATTCTTCTCTTCTTTTAATTCTCCTTAAGCATTCTTTGTTCTCCTTTTATCTTTTCCTTATCCTCTTCACCGTGTCTTATGTCCACACTTAGCCATTTTCATGCCAACACTTAACCCATTTAATCATCAACTATAAAAATTAGTTTTTAATGGGCAGCCCAAGCTCGTTCAGGGATACACAGCACCTAATTGAGCGGGACCAGACCCTACTTGAGCTCGGGCTTAGTTATTTTAATTGGTGGATTTATGCCAATTCAAGACCATGCACAGTATCTAGCCTCCCAAGCCCACGCCCACGCCCACAGGTGCACACACATACCCATGCACAGGCACGTGCAACGCACGCACCTGTGCCCATATCAGTTTCATTTTGTGCCCTACGCTGACGACTGAAACATCGTCTGCAGGAAAACAAAATATACCAAGGCGGTGCCTCAATAGTTCCCGAGGTGGGACTAACTTTCAACTCTAGGCTGATCTTCAAGACTTGATTTTGGCCGACTCCGTTGATGGTTTCAACTGAGCAAAGGCTCGATCGAAAGCCCTTGATCTGCTTTACATGATTGGAACACTAATTTGGTGTTTGGGTCGTGATTAGTCCTTCGATTTGAAGGACAAAGAAGATGGGTTCTTATGGCCATTCATGGCCTGCAGTAGATGAAATCAAGTTAGATGACCTGTAGAGAGCTTCTGACCTCTAGATGAGATTTGAATCACCTTCAGCTGATGATTCCGCAGCAAATGAGCTAAAAAGAGAGGTTGAAAATGCTTCAGGAAGAGGATTTGGCTTCAGAACTTCGTTCTGGAGCTCCGAAGCTCGGAATTGAGTTCTGATTAGGTCAGTAGAGAGCTAACAACCTCTGGCAAGGATTCCAACAACCTTTACAGATTGTTGCAATGCAGTTTAAGCAAATTTGGCACTTGAATCTCACCCAGATTCTGAAGAACTCAACATCGGGTTCTAAAGAACCCAAACTAACAGTAACTTGAATCTCAGTAATTCCTTAATTAAACTTAATGAAATCAACTCTATTACTCTCCAAATCATTCCTGAAAGCATTTCAACCAATTAAACCATAATATTAATCATTAAATCCTCGATTTGAACTTGGAGTTGACCAGAATGGGCTTAAAGTTGACTTTCTGTTTTAAGCTTCCTCAGATTAAATTGAAATCTTGAATCAACTTAATTCTTCATCAGGAATTGGTCTAGAACATCAGAATCATGTTTTGAAGCTCTTAATAGGGTTATCAGACTTCGTCGCCTAAGATCTTAAATGGGTTTGTTCGGCAGAGCAAACCAAGACTTTCTTGACCAATTGACTAGTTAAGATGAACTCAACAGACTTCATTCTTGCTCCGGACCTCTTACAGTGACCTAAACCCTAATAGAGATGACTCTCCAACTCCGTCGGAGTTGTAGAAGACAGAGGTCAATATCACACTCCAGACATCAAAACATAAAATCGACAGTAGATACACAATCCTCGAGTCATAAACAGTCAGTCTAGAGCTTTGCATGGAATTCTCTGGGCTGAAGCTTGGTTTCGACTCGTCGAAGCTCGCCAGAGCTCTGGTGAGTCCAGTATTGATAAACGGTGATGAAAATCTCATCAAATGAGTTCATTGATGGGTTCAAGAGCTTCTTGAGGTGAACCTCAAGAGAGTCTCAAATGAAGCAATTAATGAATTTAATCAAATATAAGTAATGAATTTCAGGAAATGAAGATTTTGAGTTCGAAAGAACTCCAGAGTGTTCCTTCCACTTAATTTAGTGAGGGGAAATAGTTGTATGCGTACGACGATGACCTAGATGAGATTAATTAGGTGTTTTAACTCTCTTGAGCTTGCCATAAACAGTGAGCTCAAGAGTTGAGATGAATTTAGATGTTCTGTGAATAGGCAATTAATTCTAAATTGAAGTGAAGAACTGGGCCCTTAGTGTGTGAATAAATAAGGGAGGGCCCCTAGGAAGGTGCCTTCGCCGTGGGCAGCGGAGGTCACCGATGAAGGTGAAGATGGACTAGGTGATTCAGCTGCTAAAAGTGAGGGAAAAGAAGTGTAGGTGAATCGTGAGGAGGAGAGGAAAAAGGTCAGCTGCGTAAGATAGTGGATCGAAGTCCTGCGAGGCCGGAATTAGCCTCTCCGGAGCCGGAGACAAAGCTACTGAACTAAGCTAAACTAACCTAATCCTACCTAATTACCTAGCTAAATTTACTCCTAAGACTTAGCTCTACTTACCTGATGAAGGAGGTGAGGGATCTTGCCGTTGGCAGGGCAAGAACAGGATCGAAATCTAGATTGGGTGAGAAGAGAAGCTCCGGCCGATCAAAGCGGAGATCAGAGGGAGAATGGGGCGCTTAGTCGCTGTTGGTAGGGCGATAGAGAGGAAGAGGTGGTGAGAAAGGCAGCGCGTCCTTGGCGATCACGCTCGAGAAGGAGAATGAAGATGCCGGAGTTGCGGAAGAACCTACTGACCAGCTACGGTGAGGTGGAGAGGGGAAGGGAGCTGATCAAGCTCAAATCGTAGGGGTCGATGGGTATTTATAGGTTGCGGTGACTGTGAAGGGGGCTGTATCTGGACGGGAATGCGTCTAGGTGTAGGGTAACCACCGGCGTCTTCTCCGACGCTGGTGAAGTTATCGTCGAGCCCTAAATAGGATTTAGAGATGATCTAGACCGATGGATGCAATTGAGGTGGCGAGCGCAAGCTTCAGAAGCTTGGTGAGGAAGGAATGACGTCGGATGTGAGGTGATCAGGTGGTGTCTTCACTGTTGCTTGACAGCCGTTCATGTGTGTGAAGAAGAAAAGAAGAGGAAGAAGACGATGCTCACAGGGACCGGTATGCAATAAAAGCTAAGGACCTAAGTAAAAGGAAATGACTCAAATGTAATGAATTCTAGGGACTAAAATGTAAGCAGAGGCCATTTAAGTTAATTTAATTTAATTCTTTTCCAAATTTTTATATATAATTATAAATTAACTAAATATTCTATTAAAGCCATGTATTCACATTTTTGACCCATTTATTTATATTTATTTACTTATTAACTTACTTAAGTTATTAAAGACTTAGTTCTTAAGTTATACTTAAGTTAAATAAGATATTAATTAGGTAGCTAATTAGTGATATTTAGAGTCCATTTATTAATTAAATTATTAATAATATTAATTGACTTTTAATTAGGCATTTTAAACTTATTTTAAGGTCCTTTATTGATTTGTCCCTTATTACATAATTGACCCATATATATGCATATTCCTAGCTAATTAACTAGGGAAAACTAGTTAATTAGGGGTAATTAGAAGCCATGATGAGCCTCTCATCACCCCTCCCCTACCTTATGGACATTATGCCATTGTAAATGTTGTCACATTGAGGAGTGGAAAATCTACAAAGGAGCCACCATATAGGCAGGCGAGTCATGATACTTCTCTACCCTCTTCTGAGGCTAGCTTCTCTTCCCATTGTAATCCTTCCAGGGAGTAGTGATGTTAACACCATCATTCGCCATAACTAGCTTGAATTATTAGAATTAAAAGATAAATTCTCCTGAATAATCGCCTGAGGACAGTAATTCCACTCAAATCCCCTTTGAGGAGAGAACATTAAAACAAGATTAATTCTGCAGTTTTAACTTCACATCATGAATGCAGAGTAACCATAGGTCACCCAGGGGTTAACTAGAGTTCAATTGAGCATTAAAGACCAATGAGTGGGTCCACACTGACAGAAATATGGTTTCACGCATTTCGAGAACTAAATCAGAACATAAAACCCCAATTTCAGACCCGCTTAAATTGAAGAGGTTTCTGGTCAGGATAAAATTCATATAAACCTCCTAAAATTCATATAAAAATATTCTAAGAGATTTGGTACCCTTGGTTTGACCAACTGAACCTATTTTGGCGTAGAAAAGAGTTTCAACGGGATTTTGCCCTAATTTGGGTCTCTTTGTAAATTGACCAGGTAAACGTAGTTACAATTCAAATCCAAGTTCACCATTAGATTCCTTGGGTCAAAATTAGGCTAAGAACAAAATTTGGGTCTAATTAGAGTCCATCTTGACCTAGTTTGCAATTTGGTCCCTAAAATCTCTATTCTTCACATCCAAGCCCCTAACTTTCAGATTTATTACGTTTAGGTCCCTAAATTCTTATCATTTTCTTCAAACAGGTCCCTACCTCCATTAATGGTGTGAACCCAAACCCGCCGACCTTCAATCAGGGATTCTTATTTGATTCCTTAACCAAATCCCTCCAAATTTGGAGGGATTGCTTTAGAGGAGTTGCCTAATCTATTGGATCTAATCCCAAACCCTGATTAGCCTCCTAAAACCCTAGCAAATCCATGATTTTTGGTGTGGATTCCTTGTGAATTTTCAAGGAAATTGCACTGATGTTGTGCAATGCAGAGGCCCAGGCACTTCTATTTAAACTCCTCGACATCTGAGAGTGCTTCTGAGCTTAGTTCCAGGTGATAAACCTTCTTCCTTCTCTCCCTCGGTCGCCTCTAACCGCAGCTCTGAAAAGCTCCTCAAATCTCCGTCGTCACCCTTTGCCATGTAAAATAGGCAAAGGGAACATCTTCCCCAACTTCATTCGCATCTAGTGCACATTAGTTAGTGCCACCTACCCCCTTCCTCCTCACCGTCTCTCCTACCGGAGATTTCACCTTCCTCAGCGCCGGTCAATCACAGCCGGTGCCAACTCCTTCCCTTTCATCCCGTAGTTAGGTTTAGTCTCTTTCTCTCTCTCCTTAGACTAATTCTAACCCCTTAGACCATAGGATCAACTACTGAATCACCTCCTACCCCTCCGTCTTCTCCGCCTCTAGCAAGGGCTCCAGCGAAGTCGTGTGCCCGCCACACTCCACCAAATCACCCTCTTCCATCGCCAAAAGCTCCGCCTCATCTCACTCACCAAAAGCCCTCACAAAATTTCACCTTTCATGGACTCTGCCCCTCTAAACAAACCCACCTTTGCACGACCTCATCGTCATTGGCCAACCACCACATGGACGCACACACCAAATTGACACCTCCGTCGCATTCCATGCACCACGACGAAGGTTCTAAACCATTCTAATTGGGTCAAGAGGCCGTATTCTTGTCTTCAGGTACTCGCCGCTATCGGCGACAACTCCGCCTTCGTCCGCCGTCCCATTGCTGCCACCCGCTATCGAAGCGGCCTAATCTCATGAAGCTTCCAGCCGCTCCAATTGAGCAAACACCAGCAGCAACAACCTCAATGCTTGAGACTTCAAATACTGCTGCGCGAAGGAGAAAGGTGGGACATTTAGTCCCACCTCGTGAGTAGATAAGCCACCAACACCACATAAAAGGAAAGAGGAAGAGGGCACTTTGCTTTAAAACACGGGGTGAGGTCCCCTCTCACTCTTTCTCTCCACTCCACACCCACTACACCTTGCTGACGAGTTTGGTCCCCTGGTCACGACCCGATTACCTGAATTAGATTCGATTAAGGGAAAAATCTTAGGAGGGTAGGGGTAGGTTTTACGTTTGGATTTGTGCCCTGTGTCTTGAGATGTGTGTTTATATGCTTAACACTTAGTGTCTCGAAAGGCTTTGTGCTGTTTAGGCTTTAAGGCTCTTGTGCTGTGCTGGTGTCTTGTGTTGTGATCACTTAAGTCATCTAGGGGTTATGCCCGACGTCTGATATTGGTTGAGGCACTATGGAGTTATTTGATATCTATTCTAACATGGCTAATTAAGACATAAGTGGTTTTAACCACTGTAGCGATATTAAGTAATTTGATACTTGGGATATGTGCTTAATGTGGGGATTTATGTGGTGATTTAAATCACCCTTTTAGGGTTCTATTCTTCTTTTTATCCCACTGATTTCTTGAGACACTATTATTATTGTTGAATATATTTTTGAGTAGATTATTCATTGAATATCTTCAATTGGGATTCATTATTATGCTCATCTATTTCTAATTGCGATCAGTGAGTGAATTTCACATTTGCTCCCTACAAACGACCTCGGACTCAGTTCTTGTTTTCGAGCACTTTATAAATTTAAATGCTATAGCGATTTTCATCTTATACTGTGATGCTATACATTCTTAAAACAACGATTTTCACTATCAACATTTTGGTATCATTGCCGGGGAGCAACGCATAATTCACCATTAATCTTATCTTTTTTTTGATTGAGTTGATTACTAACTTGCCCTATTTATTTTTCTGTGATTTTGCAAGGTACATCACAAGAAGATCTTCCACGCAATCAACCACTCTAGCGGTAGGTAAAATTTCTCTTCTTCTTTAATCATCTCTTAAATTGGGAAAGAGAAAAGGAAACAAAATCAATTAGGATTCACTTGCCTTATTTTCCTAGTAATATCACTTAAAGGCAAAAAGTTTCCTAATTTGCAAAATTGATTTAAATCTAATTGAAGTGAGGCAATTTGATTAGAAATTCCCTATATGATTTCTTGTACTTATTAGGGATTTGCGTTAAATTTTACAACATCTTGAACTACTTACTTTCTTGTTTGAGTCCCAGGTGTTACATTTGGAAATAAAATTAGACTTGAAATAAAGCTAATTAAGGTTTCCATATCAAGGTTTTGAAGTGTTAGTACACATTTACTAAAATAAAGGAAATTGATCCTCCTGCATTTGTGTGCCACCTAAGCCCTTGTTTAAATTGATCTATTTAAGTAAACCCTAAAATTAAGGTTCTAAATTCACTTGAACCCTAAAATTTGGACTTAATAACTTGAGAATCAATTTATGGTGAGTTAGGTCTTGACCTAGACTTCACCCTCAACCTTAGGATAGATCAGGTGAAGTTGATTCACCTTGTGAATCAACCAACCTCCAAATTAGGTCACAAATTGAAATAATTTCTAATCAAGTGAAATTCAAGGCACAAATTAGGGTTCAAATTGGTAGACTTAAGGGCTTAATTCACACATTCTGGTCTACTTGGATCCACGGTGACAAGGAAGGTCGGGTAGGGGAAACCCTGTAACTCGTGGGAACGCTTTATCGTGTAAGGGTCTTTGTGGGACTCTCCCTTCCTGGCTTCCCAAGTGATTCTCAGGTGTGTGGATTTCTGATTAAGAGGCATCATCCACCTCAAAATAGCCTTAGTCATCCAAAATTTTTTTGGGTGCCTTAATTGGATCTAATACACATCCAGTCCATCATCTATTCTATAGTGCACATACATAGGAAAGGTCCCTAGGTTTTACCAGAAACTTCCATTAGAGTTGATCTTTTAGGGAAATCTAATCTGATTTGATTAATTCAATCTAGACCTAAATTTGATTCTGCATCCTGATCCACCACTTGATTTGAAGATGCAACCTGGCAACATAGGAAGATTGTTTAGGAAACCTAAATCCTGTATGAGCATGAAAGAGAAAATGATCGAGGCTGCCCTTAGACATTGGGAAGAATTTGATAGGACCTTATATCCATTTAGCAGAGTTCTGGTTAATATGTTAGAAACAATAAACCTTATTATGAACCATGCCAGAATGATGTTAACACAAATGATACATGGTTCAAGCAGGAATGCTCTCTTATTAGAATACATTGAATTGGGGAAATTACATAGCAGTGAGTTTTTACAATGTTTGTCAAATCCGCCACTTTGGGAAATGCACCAAGATCTCATTGAGAAACATGGAAATATGCTGAATCTATTGCACGAAGCCATTAATAAAAAATATCCCAATTCCCATCCAGAACTTTATAATGAATCTTGGAACAATTGTGAGGTTATGAGAGCCTCATCATGAGCATAACTAGCTCATTTTGACCTAATAAAGAGAATAAAAGCTCCTACATGACTTAAAAGAGGGCTTAATTGGAGGAATAAGTGTTCTGAAAAGAAAACATGAAATAAAGGTTAAAATTGTAATTTTACCATTGCAGTACATAAATGAGATTTCTTAGAGACAAAACATAAGACAAATGGTCTAAATGAGATAAAAAGTAGGTTGATTCAATCAAAAATGGGTTCATGTGCAATCCAGGAATTAAAAGACATCTGGTAACCCTAAAACAGACCCGCTTAATTCAACAAGGTTCCGATCAGGATAAAAATCAATTAAACCCTCTAAAATTCATGGAAAAGTATCCCCTAGGGTTTAGAACATTCAATTTTTCCTGTGGAACCTAGTTTGACCTAGATTAGGGTCCTAGCTCATCAATTGACCTAATTTGGGTTTTTATGCAAAATATCCAGTCAAACGTGGTCAAACCTAAAATCCAACTTCACCATTGGATTCCTTAGGTCCAAATTAGGTTTTTACCAAAATTTGGACCTAAGGGGAGGTCATCTTGACCTACTTTGTAATTTAGTACACCCAATCACATTTTGGTCCCTATCTTTTGAAAATCATCACATAAACCCCCCTAGCTTTCTCGCCAATCTTACAATCAGATCCATCCACCATTAATGGGGAGGAATCCTTCTCCGACGAGGAAGGCAGGGGGGATACTCTCTGATCCCTCAGAGATCTCCTCCCAGAATTGGAAGGGAGATTCTCTGAGGAATCCCCTTCCATCTGAGCCCGATCACAATCTCTAATTCCTGTCCAATCTCTTTGCGAACGCACGAAAGATTTGGATCCCAACCACCTTCCTTCTCCAGCGAGACGATGGCGGCTAAAGGCTTTCCCTCCACGCACCGGAAGCTCGGCCAGCACCAATAAAAGGACCTCCGACCCTCTGCGAATCTCTCAGACTTGTTTTGGCCCTAGAAACCTCCAAACTTCATCTCTCCTCTCTCCGACCAAGAAACCCGCAAGCTCCGGCGATTACCTCTCCTCCCTCTCGTCGCTCTACTGCCATACCAGCAGCAGAGTCCACCGCCTCATCCTCCCGCGTCGTGTCGCACCAAGCGCACGCCTCCCTGACCTCCTCCTCGTCGTCGTTATCTCCCTCAAGGTTGTCTTCTTCGACGATGGCACAAATGAGCTGTCTGACTCCGCTGCCCCCTTTCACTCCCAACAATCCAGATAAGTTCCCCATCTTCCACTCTTTCATTTCCCTCACTTTATTTCACACAACCGCTCCTCGACCGTCCCTGTCCACCGCCACCTTCCTCATCTCCGGCCACCCTCCGGCGAGACGCTCCCGTCGCTCCGCAGCCCCACACGTCTCGCCGACCATCGCATAACCTCTGCCTCACCTCACTGAGTACCCTCCACTCATCCACAATCCCTTTACACCGCCACTACAGCCCCCCGATCACACCCATCCGTCCGGCCACAGAGCGACCTAGTTGTGTCCGGCCACAGAGCGGCCTGCCACCTAGCGCCTCACCTTCGCCGTGACACGGCGAAGGTCCCCCTGTGATCTGATTGAGCTGCAAGGCCCTTGTGTCAGGGAGGTTTTGAGCTTCAGTCGCCATTAGCGGTGATTCGAGGAAGCTGCTTGCTTGCTCCAGGTTGCAAGACTTCAGGGTGCCAGGTGCAGTAAACTTGGGAAGGTCTTGCGAAGACAGTCGATCCAACAAGTGACGCCGTAAAAGTCTGCGGTTGTGGCAATTGGAAGCACGGTCTACTGCGGGCGCGTGAGAAAGAGTGGTGGGATTAGTCCCACCTCGGTAAGTCACAAAGCGCGTGAGTCCTTTATATTGTTTTTGTGTTATTGGCTCGTTGCCTCCGGTTACACTTGGGGTGAGGTCCCTCACCTAATCACTGTGCCTCGTCCGTGAGCTCATCACACGGATCTGGCGCGACCCGACCCGTTTATCTGGCTCAAGGTGAGCATGCTGAAGAGTGAAATACAGAGAGAGAGAGAGATGCACGGGAAGGGTAGGGGAGTTGGTTTTGCTGTGTGCTTGTGTGCAGGAAGCAAGGACTTAGCCGCTGCAAGCGAAGGAGAAGAAGGAAGGAGGCTCTGCAAAAGGAAAAAGAAAGGCAAGGCAGAAAAGAAGAAGCGAGGCCAAAGGGAAACAGAACCAAGGAAGGAAGAAGAAGAGAAAGCAGAACCAAGGAGAAGAAGACTTGCAAAGAAATAAAGAAAGGTAAAGACAAGCAGAAGAAGAAGAGAAGCTGAAGGTAGAGGGAAGAAGAAAGAGATCAAGGGGCAGACAAAGAAGCAAGAAAGCGAAGAAAAAGAAGAGGAACAGAAGCAGCAAGGGAAGAGAAGAAAAGGAGCTGAAGCAGAGCAAAGTCTGGGAAATACTTTAAGACGTCTGATATTGCATTAGACGTCCATTTTTTTTTCCCTTGAGCAATTTCTTTCTATATCACTCTCATTGAACTAGTCATTTCTTCTCATTTAAGAAGTTGTGTTCTCAAGTTTTGGAATACTTAGATTGCTCCCTGTGTTCAACCTCGGATACTCTGATTTTCGAGTTATAAATCTTTATTTGTTTTCGTGGAAAGTTCGTCTATATTACAATGTAATATTTGTTAAAACACGATCTAGCCACGTCAACATGAGGTTCACATTAAAATCCCCCTCCTCAATGCCATTGATCATATTCCCACGGTCGCTGAATTCTTCAAAGAATATTATACATCCAAACGATAGTCTAGGAAGACCAACAACGTGGTATTGTCTAAGGAAGCTAGTGCTGTCATTTTGTCTGATCTACCACCTAAGAAGAAAGACCCGGGTGCTCCACTCATTTCCTGTCAACTACAGGGTGCTCCTTTTGACTGAGCCTTGCTTGATTTGGGTTCGTCCATTAATTTAGCCCCCACTACTGTATTTAACCACTTCCAATTTGGGGAGCTAAAACCCACTTCAGTCACTATCTAGTTGGTTGACAGATCAATCAAAGTGCTCTAAGGTGTGGTGGAGAATGTCATTGTAAAAATCCATGGGCTTTGCTTCCCAATGGATTTTTTCATCCTAGATATGGACATTCCTCCTAGTCTCCGTGATGCACCTGTCATCTTAGGTCGCCCATTTTCGGTGACCGCCCAAGCTAACATTAACTGTGCATCTAGGAGTATGGAGATTGCCCTGAGAAATGAGAAACTCAGATTGGATATTTTTAAGGTGAACGAGAACCCACATAGTGGTTTTATCGAGGACTCAGATGATGAATTTGAGCATTGTGTGAACATAGAGCTTCTTTGTAAGTCAACTCTGTACACAGCTTCTGTTGGGCTCATTGATTTGGTCCAAGTTAGGGTAGCCAAAGATCTGGATGGGATGACTACTAATGATCCTATTTTTGTTGTACCACTCCCTGACTTTGACACTCCAGATTTGATTTATAATGATTCCGACACCGTGGTGAACATTGATTTGCCAAAGGCAATTGATGAGGCATATGATTTGGATTTTGAAAGATATGGAGTGGAATTACCTAAAAATCCCATGATAAGCTTAAATGATAAATACATTGAGGACATAGATTTACATGAGATTCCATACATCCATGGTGTTAATTTTGAATTATCAAAGAATCCAACCGAAGTTGAGGAAGAATCCGATAAAAACCCATTTTTGATAATGAGGAAAATCTGAAAAATCTTGAGGCATTTTTGGATTTGGGGTCAGATGAATCTATTATGTCCTCTTTCACATCCTCACTCTTGGATTTTGACATCGAGGATTTCACAGAAGCCACATAATTGAAAATGTTAGAATTAGAGGCTTTATTGCATCTCAATTCTAATTTTCCACACCTTGGGGATAATGAATTGTTGCCCATTATATTTGGGGATTCATGCCATGAACAGAATATGGGCGATTCGTACGAGATTTCTAATCAACCAAGGGGTGAGATTGATTTGGGTGAATCAGGAGCTATTGGGATGGAACACTGGGTCTTATTTGACACACCTATTATGCACCTACCTACACCCAGATTCACTCACGAAATAGTTCCTTATACCATTTCAATTACACCACTCGGGTCCCTCCTTTTATTCCTCACCACTTTCAGGACTCATATGATTTGTTTCCCACTTACGTTTTTGTATCCACCTCATCTGCATTACTTGTACACTATTCTGTAGGGTTGCCACTCTCTACCTTTCACCCTGGCACCCGAATTTATCTTTATTTTTCTTGTAGCACCTGGCTACAACCCACTCCAAGTCCTGTTATTGTATTTTTTCGACCTTATGGGCTTAGTATTCATGAGCAGTTGATTTGCATTTATAGCCTACTACTGGCAACGGAACTCAAAGTCCCTATCATTTTGATTGCCCTCTCTTCTACAATCACTGATCCATCTGATTGAGTTTTTTGCCCAAGTGGAGGCGTTGAACTGAACATTTACACATAACATCTGCTTTCTGCTTTATACATAGCATAGTGCATTTTTCGCATATTGTTCTGCATATTGTGCTTTCTATCATTTGGTTGACATATGCTGAATGAAGAATTAGGAGTAATTCCAGGTGACTTTTATCCACTTACCCCCTATATTGCTTTATTTTCCTTTTATTCATGCATGAGGACATGCAAGAACTTAGGCATGGGGGTAGTACACATAAATTGAAAAATTTTCCTACCAACACCTTAGAAAATAGAATTTTATCAAGAGGTTTTATTAGGGATTTTATTCTTTACTTGATTCCTGAATTTAGAATCCAGTACAATTTCACACTTG
The DNA here is from genome assembly GCA_037157565.1 of Thalassia testudinum. Taxonomy (NCBI): domain Eukaryota; kingdom Viridiplantae; phylum Streptophyta; class Magnoliopsida; order Alismatales; family Hydrocharitaceae; genus Thalassia; species Thalassia testudinum. The sequence continues at coordinate 4,485,593 of JAZHRO010000007.1, forward strand.
CATGTAGAATTTGCAATGGATCTATTGTGAAGACTGATAGACATCTTTAGCTTGTCGAGAAGAAGCATGCTTCTTTTTTTGAACCCTTGGATAATAATTTGGGAGTCAGGCAAATCATCTTCTATTAGATCTACCAAGCAATTGTGAGGTGAAATTAGAGTCTCTACTGGTGCTCTAAGTCTAGTATAAGAAATCTTAGTTTCTGGATAATTGGATAACGATACTCGGAGTTAGGCGTAGTTTTCGCTCTCGGTTCCTATGCATAAATTCTTTGTGTAAATTTTTGAGAACCACTAAATAAGGCAAATACGCAGAGAGAGGTTCTAATAAAACTAGGACTAAGGTGGATGGTTACGACTGTCCTTTATGGAATCCTCGGTTGAAGGAGGGTGTTAGTGTCAAAGGTCAGAAAATACGTTGTCCTATCCATTCCTTTCCTGGTGCTGAGAGTAGACACTTCCACCAAATAAGTCACCCGATATCCTCTTGAACATCACCAATCCCCAATAATGCCTTGTGAATAAGAATTTACGTGTGCGTATTGCGTTGTGTTAGTAGATATGAAAAAAAAGAAAAAAAAAAGAAAAAGAAAAAAAAAGCAAAAAGAAAAAGAGGAAAAGACTGAAGAAAAAAAGTGTTGAGCTATGTTTATTTTGTGTCAAGTATATTGAGGCAATAATACCTACTACCATTACAATCCGCCAAATACAGCCTTAACCTACTTTTCTGTATTTATGACCATCCAAATACTGGCTGAGGACTTCTGACTTAGTTATAAGGTTATCAAAACTTAATTAAAGTGTTAATGCCATGTGAGACCACCAAATATATTTACAAAGCTGGTGAGATTATGAGATCGAAAAGAATAGAAAAAAAATAGATAAGGAAAAAGAGAGAGGGTGAGTATAAAGGAACTAAAGAGAGAATAGTTTCTTCGCCTCTCTCTAAGTTGATTTATTTGATAATCTGAAAATCTATGTTCTGTAATACTAGTCTATATGTACCACCAGAGGGGTGTGACCCACCAAATACAAACCTACTTGACTCAGACATCTACTTAAGCCAAAAAGTCAAGGCTGAGATTACATATTATTTTGTTATATCCCCGAGGGAAGAAGTTTGCCTATCTCGATAGAGTTTTAATAGGGGTCGAGTACGAGCTTTGGTTGTTGATTGACTTTTCACTTGGATTCGTTGCATAAGCTATAGCACTACACTTTCACAATTATCTAGATTTCTAAATTTTTGGATGAAAATAAAAGAAATAGATCTCTAGTCAAACTCTTGATAGAAATCAACCATTTAGGGACCAATTTGCATTTAGTCTTGCATTTGCTAGGAACTAGCAAGATTTAGGCATGAGGGTATGATTACGCAGTAATCATAGGACCTAATCTACTAAAATTAAGTTAGTTCCTAGCTTAACTTAGGAATAAATGCATTCATGAGCAACATATTTTGCATCATAGTTAATTTGTTTAGCTATGTAAATAATAATACTATTTTTATGTTCTAATTAATAGGAAATAATAATTGCAGATGATTTGGGGTCGCAAATGATAAATCCGACTATATGGATCTGATCAAGACAATGATCGGAGTCCAACATGTCCGAAATTGTCTTGATCGGACTTCCGTAGCATCACATGTAGTCTGACGAAGATCAAAGGCCAAGGGGCAAGGTGGCATAAATCTGAACCTCGGATGCCAAATTTGACTACACGAATGGATCCATATCAACGATTGCAACTTAACGACATGAAAATCAATTCAATCTAACATCCATGGTGTCATCTACAAAGCAAAAAAGATGGATGACCACGATGGTGCCACGTTGTGCCATCATAGCCGCCCAACCCCCTCGACCTCACCCTTCTCATCAAGCAACTCTTGATCTCTGCTGTTGGATCTTCATCCAACGATTGAGGCCGTGCACACGTTAAAACATCGTCATGACCATCCGTGGCCGCAGTGCATTGGAGAGAGCCTTCAAACGAGATCCAAGGGCACCCGTTTGAAATGGGAGGTGCGGCCAAATTCGTGCTCAGCGGGAGGCATTGAAATTCGACCATCAGATCTTGATTGAGCGGGATGGGATGAGATGAGTGGCGCGTGCGCAGGGATGCGTTGGATGTGCACACGCATTATGACGCGTGGCTGCATGTAGGAGCGGAAAGGTGGTAGCGTACGCGCGATGTGGGTTAATCTCAGTCGTCGATTGTTGCAATCAGACGACCAAGATTGAAAGCATGCGTGCACACGTTGATAAGTCCACTTTAGTGCTCCATTATTTGGCTTAAGTACTCTTTAATTATCTGTTCTTAGTTTCTAATTAATTAGGATTTAAATGATAATTCACCTTAGTCTGCATCTAATTTTATGCACCAATTTTACAACATATGGATATGATAATTTGTATGGTTGAATGAAGGCTAGCTGTAAGAGTCAGACGTCCATTCTGCTTCTATAAGATGTCTAGAGCTCTGATCTGACGTCTAGAAACTACCATCGTAGAACCCCTAATGTCTGCACTTTTTAAGACGTCTAGAGTTCAGACCGGATGTCTAATGACGTTATCGCCATGCTTATCCGAGCGTTCCAACCACTCACGATCTTTGCCGAGTGGTTGGAGAACCTTTTGGTGGAAGTAACAAACTACGGGTTTTTTTTAATAAGAAGAGCGGTCGGAGGATCAAGATCTGTTCCCCTTGCGGGGATCTTCATCTCCCTAGCCGCCACCGTGGAAGCAGCGTGCATCGTGGCTTGAAGCGTGCCTCCTCCTTGCCAACCCCATCGCACTACGCACTCGTGGTGACAGCACAAGCACCACCCACCCTCTCCTCTCCTTTATTTCACTTCTTCTTCCTCCTTTCCTTTCCTTTGCAAGAACCCACTACCACCCACGACTAGCCATTCCAACCCCTCACCCACTACGCATCCTCCCCATTTGCGCTCTAACCACCCACGCAGATGCCATCCTCTCTCTCACATCACGCACCAGCCACCACCGCGAGTCCCTACTTGTCCTTCATTTCCTTCTTCTTCATCTTCCTCTCTTCCCCTATTCCTCCCTTCCACCACAGAAAAGAACCCAAAGGAGTGCAGCAAGCAGCAACGCCTTTGGCCTTCGTCAACCGTCTTCCTCGACGCCAACACCACCAAGTCAATGACCAAACTCTACTGTGCCTCCCCGGACAGCTGTGACAGCCGACCGTGCCTCTCCTCTAGCACAACAGGCCGCTCGCAACTGCACCTTCGGTCGGCGATCTGCTGGAGCTCCAGCCACGCTGTGACGCGCTTCCATCACCACTATGAAGACCTCGGTCCATAGATCCTTCTCCGTGCTCCATTCGGCCACCGGTGCTCCATTCTGCATGCAAGGAGGAGAGAGAGCGAATCCTCTGTTAATGGTGATATTATAATTTTCATTTGATGCCATTGAATATTTGGGTTGATTGATTTTATAGTGAGTATTTTAGTGAAGGAGAATTTACGTGATTGGTCTAGTTCTTTTCATCAATTAGAGTTGATCTCTTATTTGATTCATCTATTAGTGTTCTCTCTTTTGCATTAGGATGAATGAATGAATTTTTTTTTAGCAAACAAGTTGGAAGCTTATTGTGAGTTTATTTGGCTCGATCCTCCTTATGGATACGACACTCGAAACTAATGTGGTTAAATTAGATATAAATATATTTTGATAGAGAGATTTTCCACCACATAAAATACAACGACGAATCATTTTATTGCAACTATCTTAATCAAATGAAGATCTCTCCATCACGTGTTGAGTGCTAAGGCGGTGGATCGAGCGACACAGAAAGCACCATGTGGCGTGTTCTGGTGCGAGCGCGCGTTGGGCGTGCGATGGAGGCATGTGGGCATGGGTTTTTGATGCGATTTGAGTCATAAATCTCCATATTAGCGGCTCTTGTTGCTCCAGATAAGTTGCACGGATTGGGGCTCTAAAAAAGCCCATTTCACTTGTCACTTTGGTTATAAAAAGGACCCCAGACCCCCCATTTGAGAGGAAATTCCACCTTCGTGCATCTCCTGCTCCCTTCTCCTCCAAAGAGCCCTCTTCCTGCGAGATGTCCACCAAGGCCACCCTTGGTGCACCACTGCTGCTCCTCCACGCCCCTCCAAAGGCCACCAAGAACCACTCCTTGGTGCCCTTGTTCTAGTAGAATAGATAGTCACTTTTTTTTAAATTCTTCCAGTGGTTCTAGTTTTAATAGATTTTATTCTAGTTGTTCTAATTTAGTTCTAGTTATTTTTCTTATCAAGCATTCACCTAGATGGAAAACTTGCCTGATTATTATTTGAGTAGAGATGATTTGCTTCATATCATATATCTATCTTGCTTATTGTTCTAGTTCTAATTAGATTAGATCATTATTAAATCAAGTCGCATTTTTGCCTCTCTGAGTTCGACCGAGACTTACCAAGTTTCATAAAATTATTTGTTAACATGTTTTTGCACTATACTATGATGAAAGTATATCAAAAATGTGATTTCATGACTCGACAAACATGTCGAAGTTTAGAGGTGGGAACTTCCTCACCAAGGATGAGGTTGGTGCCTTTGACCTGTTCAAATCCTTGGCAGAGAACTCATTAAACGCAACCTCTATGAGCCAGGGTCTGCACCCCAGCCAGCAAAAAGTGTTTGTCCACGAAGCCCAGGTAGAGTCAACTCAGGATGACATGGACATTCTTATGAAGTTGGATGGTGTGGATCTGCTGAACAAGAAGTTTGACGAGCTTAGTCATTATTGTTCAGCAGGATTAAGTGCTGCTTTTTTCTATTATTACTCCTCATCCTGGGCTTCTCCCTATAGACCTTATTTGCTTACTCGAGATGCTCTTGTTCCCCCTCCTCTTACTTCTTCATGGGCTCCCTCATATAGGGAACCCATGAACAACTTGGATCTGGCACCGATTAACTAGGGTTACACCTACAGAGATGATGAGTATTGACTCATATGATGATTGTGTCTCAGGCATCCTCAACATACGAGGATGTGAATGACCTTCAAGGATATGGGTGTAACAACCCTTACTTAGAGACGTATAACTCTGGTTGGCGTCAGCATCCAAACTTCTCTTGGGCTGGGAGCACACAAAGAACCAACCTTGCTCCATAGCACTAGCCCAGGAAATATGGGAATGTGGCACCCACATAACCCAGCTGCTCCTGTATCAGTAATAGTCTCGGTCTATTTACTAGCTTATTCCCGATGCTGCCTCTGACCCTCCATCGCAGGCTGACATAGTGGATGAATTGAGAAAAACCTTCAAGTTATGGAAAAGGGTCAGATACAACTCTAGAGCCAGATACAAAACATCCAGATCACGCAGAGCTAGATGTTATAGGAAAGCAGATCCTGGGCAACCTTGTCCTCACAGTCTGTCCCTAACCCAAGAAATGTGCAGAACCTGGGTCCCCACCTAGGTTCCAAGCACCTCAGGAATAGGCACATGCAATACTACAGGAACCTCTTGTACCACCTGGTTATGCCCAACTCTAGGCTGGCCCTTTGTTGCCCAACCCAACCCAATCTACTCCTTTTACTCCTCCCCCACCTCTTGGATAGCCTGCCAATGCACATGCTGTCACTTTGAGGAGTGGAACTATGACTACAGACCTACCATATAGACAGGCAGGTCACGACACATCGTGAACTCCTCAGGTTAGCATCTTCCTCTTCTCACCTTGATAAGAAGCCACCTAAGGAGGACAAAGGAAAGAAACCTGTAGACCCTAAGATCCCACTCCCTTTCCCCGGAGCTTTGACTAGAGATACATCACGGAAAACTAAGGGATTGAAGAATTATGAGGACCTTAAGGCAATGTTCAAGGAAGTTTATATTCAGGTCCCCCTCCTTGAAGCTATAGATCACACCCTTGCTATCGCTAGATTTTTCAAGGATCATTGCGCACTACGACGACAACAGAAGAAAGGAAAGAAAGAGGTACTCTCTAAGGGGGCGAGTGAGGTCATTTTGAGTTACCTACTGTTTGCACCTCAAAACACGCCTAATAATAACGCCTTCTTATGCTATTTTCTAGCATTAACTATGTATATTATAATCCTATAGCCACATTTGTAAAAACGGTTGCATGCATGCATTTAATCAAGAGAGGAAGAGGAGTGAAACAATCGGCTGCATAGTTACATTTTTCTTCAAGTGCCTCCTTGCAAAATCACCCTCTTTTTATTTTTCCTCTTGATTTCTTCTTTTCTCTCCTTCCCGCGGCTGCACTCTTCCCGCAGCTGCATGCAGCAGCCACGCAGCACTTCTTCCCGTCACTTCTCCCTGCCAACGCCGCTCCCTATAGCTGCAACTTGCGCACCCTCTCCCTGCTGTAGCCGGCACGCCACTCTCTCCTCCTCTATAAGTAGCTGCAGCTTCATCCTCGCAAGGGAGGCTGCTGCAGCAACGAAACAAACCCGTAGCCATCTTCTCCACCGCTTTCCCCTCCCATACGTCGGCCCTCCGTCGAGGAGGCACCCGGCGAGCAGGAGAACCCACTGTGGTGCACACCACCACAGTGGGAGCACCACCGCCCAGCTCTTCGACGAGCCGGTGGGCGTGGTGCATTCCCTCGCTTCGTTTTTTTTCTCTTTAACGCCATTGCCGCCGCTCCAAGCTTCGAAGCTTGAAGCCACGGCAGCAGCAGCCACGCAGCAGCAGCAGCAGGTCCTCCCCGCTCCTCCGCGACCGTCCCCGCAGTCGCTCACCGCCTCCGCGCGCGTCTGCAGGGCGTTCCCCGCCTCCGTCTCCGTTCTGTCCGCCTCGCAGTTGCACCCGTAGCCGCCGCCGCGCGCACTGCAGCGGCCGGCTACGGCCTCGCGCCGCCCCCTGCCCTCCTCCGCGACCCTCCGCGACCACCTGCAGACCTCCTCCATGCTCGCTCCTCCACGCCTTCGCCCGCCCGTTGCCTTCGCGCACGCCTGCAGGAACCCTACGCGAAGCCGCGCCGGCACCCGCCGTCTTCAGACGTCTGCCTCCGCCTTCAGACGACGCGGTGTCAGACGTCCGCCGGAGGCGGCAGACGTCTTAACTCGCGCCATCGTCCGCCCTCTCCAGCACTCCCACCCGCTCATTCTCTCTGGCGCCGCGATCTCTCGCTCGCCCGCTCTCTCTCTCTCTGCTGATCTCTCCCGCCCGCTCCCGCTCTCTCTCTCACGTATTCTCTCTCTCTCTCTCTCTTTTTTACTCACTAACAGACACACACTCACAGCAACGCACACACACACACACATTCACCGACGCACACACACCTATACCAACACATACACACACACTCACACACTTATAGTAACATATATATAATACATATATATATACATACATACATATATATATATATATATATACTTATATACATAGTATATCTGTATAGTTATGTATACATACACATATATATAATATATATACATATATATATAATATATATATATATATATCTACTTATATATACATCTATATACTTATACATATACTTATATATATATAGACATATATACTTATATACATATATATATATATACATATCTATATACATATATATATACATATATATAGTAATATATATATATATATACTTATATACATATATATACACATATATATCTATATATATATATATATCTATACATATATAACTATACATTTATATATATATAGATATATTTACTTATATACATATAAATGTACATATATTTTCATGTTATTTATTATACGCTGTATCGCGGGTGCTGATATTCCCTGATACACGCGTACAAAAAAAGTGTGGTCCCATACATCATCCATCCTCCATCCACACTCCACGCGGCACCTAGTCGTGTTGGTTGCGTCTCTTTAGACGTCGACTGACTCGACATAGTGCTACACTCCATCGCCACCTCCACCCCCACCCCTTTATATATATACTACATATATATATATATACATACTATATTTACTTTCTGTCTATTTGCTTTTCTGTTAGTAAAAAGATAAAAAAAATACATAAAAAAGAAAAGATAATCTTTGACTTGCAGGTACCATCGTCTTGCGAGTAGCAAGACTTGTTTTGGGACTCTGTTTGGCTAAAAGCCAAGGACACAATTTTGAGGGTGTGCCTCAAGAACAAGGATTACCATAAAAAAATCTAAATAAGAAAAACACCAAAAACACAATAAACGAACGGAAGAGACGCGTTTTAAGGAAAACGTAGAAACTCGACTTTAACCCCACTTCCCTGTGTTCGACCCTGGGCCTAAAAGTGACAAGATAAAATCAATTAGGCCAGGTTAAAAATTTTGTAAAGAGATGGTTAAGGCTGAATTAGGTTAACCACTATACACATTTCAACGATAAAAATATCATATTAACAACCTATTCGGGCTGACCCATCACCTACCACCAAAGAGGAAAGACCTTGGGATACGACTCATTTCTTGCTTTTTTTAAGACTCAATTTGATAGGGCCCTTCTTGATCTGGGTTCCTCCATCAACCTGACTCCTACTGCTGTATATGACCATTTACTATTTGGGGAGTTAAGCCCACCTCAGTTACTATTCAGTTGTCAGATCAATCAATGAAGACACCGAGGGGGGTGGTTGAGAATGCAATTGTTAAGGTCCATGGGTTCTATTTCCCAGCGGACTTTTTTTATTTTGGACATGGAGGTTCCTCCTAACCTCAGTGATGAACCAACTATTCTTGGTCTCCCATTTTTGGCAACTGCCCAAGCCAACATCGACTATGCATTCAAGTGTACGGAGATTGCCCTAGGCGATGAGAGACTTAGATTGGATGTTTTTAGGGCAACCAGGAACTTTGAGAGAAAAATGAAGAAAAGGAGGGGAGGAAACAAAAAGAAAAGAAAGAAAGGAGCAAAAAGATAAAGAAAAAAAATTGAGTCCCTTCAAATAATATGGAACTTACTTACCTTCTAGGTTGGATCAAATGATGAATTAAGACCTGGAAGGCTAAAACTTAAGGGATTAGTGGCGAATATCGACCTTAGGCCTCTTGGATCTGTTCTGAGATTTAAACACTCACGTACTTGTCAAGATCCGGATTAATCCTCAAGAGGTTGAGGAAAATGCAAAGCTTGTGTATTAGGTCGAAGGCTTAGGGACTATTCAACCCCGTTAACTGACCTCTAGTTTACGGGACTCGGTAACTTAAGCACCCTAAACTCACACACAGTTTGGTTTAGTGTGCTTAAACATGAAATCATGTCAAAAAGCATTTATGTTGTTCTGAAAATGGTCCTAAGATCTAGATTAGGAGCGGCTCAAAAACACCAGTGAAATTGCACTAGAGGGGGGTGAATAGTGAATTTATTAAATATTGTAATACAAAAAATTCAATCACACAAAGTGGCACCATATTTTTAGGTGGAAACCCAATACGGGTGAAAACCACCACCTAAGCCAATCCCTTGACTTAGGATTTTCGATCACAAGGTGATCAATCCATTAACCACACTACTTAAACGAGGGTAGTTTACCTCAATTACAAATCCCACCTCTGATCCCTAAACGGAGGTTTCTCCCTTCACAATGAAGAGACAGGGACCGACAGGCCGGATACCTAAAGTACAAAAGTAAGAATTAAAATAGCACCTATAGAGCACCCCAATACTTTGATTACTTTCTTATCTATTAAGCATAAAGAGAACTCCTTGAGAATTTGCAGAACGGAGTGAGCCAGGAGTGTGGACTTGCCCTTTGATCAGAGTGTTGGCACAGCACAAGGGCAAGATGAAGCTTAGAGTAGTAAGCAAGTGATTTTTCTAAGGGAATTGAATCTCAAGAGGTGTGTCTTGCCTAAGAGGGATTGTAGTCTATTTATAGGCAAGTTTGGAACCTTCAAGAACACTTGGAAGAGATCTCCTAGCCATTGGAGACAAATCCCAGGAGATTAGGACGAAATCCACCACAAATCAGGGTAATAATGAGTCTGATAGCAATATCAGACATCTAATTTTAGGGTCAGACGTCTTATAAGATGTCTGATTATAATTATGGTCATCTAATACTATTAGCCAACCTGTACTGACTTCATTGGATCTAAACAAGGACGTATGATATTTTCACATAAGACGCCTGATAAAGTTATTGGACGTCTAATTATGTGTGGATTCGTTCTTGTTTTGACCAGATCCAAACAGGATTCTAGATTTGAAGAATCAGATGTCTGTATGGACGTCTGAGGGATTCTCTAGATGTCTGGAAACCTAAAAAGACTTGGCTGCGATATCTGACAAAAGATCTTTGGTTCGTAATGAGATACGCATAGAAATACATGAGCAACGGTCCAAAGGTAGACATCTGGAAGCATGTCTAGACGTCTGAAAATGCATTTTGCTTGTTATATATAGAAGGAAGATAGGTGCTTAGTCTAACGGTTATTTTGGGGACGTCCAGGTAAAGTATCAGACGTCTGGATGAGGCTATGGACGTCTGATAGAAGAATGCTTCGACTGATGTTTATGAAGACAGAAACTGAAGGCAGAGCTATAGGTAATTAGACGTCTGAGACACTTGTTAGACGCCTTAAAGTTGAAAATCTGACGTCTGACAGTTGTTATGGATGTCTGATAAGAGTCTTAATGTTAGGTTTTGTTTCTAATTTATCCTAAGTGTAGATAGCCTAAGTTAGCTATTTATAGGTTATGTTTAGGGGCTCTTTACAACATCTCTAGACTTAAATAAAATGAAAATTATAACCTTTGAAAGTTTACATGAAAAGCCTATGACCTAATACTTATGCTATTTAGTCTTCACACTTTTAATCTCCCGTCTTGGAAAACTCCATGAAACCTGCAATTGTGTTATTACAGAGAGAAACAATATGCTACGCTTATATTTTATTTCTTTTTCTTCATTTTGCAAAATCATCAAAATATTATATATAAGGAGTTGAACTAACAACAAGTTGATTTGGATGAGTTTTTGATGCGGAGAGATGGGAAATTCTCCTCGAAGATGCACAATAACATATCGTCTCCTCTGTGCTTATCTCCTAGGATATCTAAATATCCTACCGAGGGCACGTAATTGCCTTGTGCTGGTTCAGATGCCATGGACGGCATTATCACGAAATGTCGATTGCCAAGGTCTAGATTTAGCTACAGAACACCATGAGTGACACTATCCTGAAGTGTCGAAAGCTAAGGTTCTGGGAGTTGCCATGGGCGGTGCTATCTCGAAGCATCGATTTCCATGGACTCTGTGAGGATTGATGGTGGGGACAAGGAATCTGATACAAAACGTGTTTAGGGCTAATCTGAGGTTGGATCTAAGGAAAAAATATAATGAAAAGAAAAAGAGATAGAAAGCTCTCCATAGATGAAAATCTTTTTCTATCCCTCTCTCTCTTACAAAAATGACTGGCAAAACTAAACCTGGGCTAACTAGGTTACAAGCATGGTGCTTTAACCGCTGGGTCCAATGAACCTTAGGATAATTCCTGCGGGCCTTAGAAACCTTCACGGCAGACTGAGGCGAAAGCTAGACAGGTCTGGTAGTTGGGTACCTCTAGGCCTATTGTTGGTATTAAGATTTAATTCCTAGAGTTGCGACTTAGTAGGGCATCCTGACGGTTACATTTGACCTAGATAACTGGTTTGATCCATAAGGTTTTGCTAAGGGACTAGCAAAAGATAGGCATGGGGCTATGATGGGAACACCATCATGAGCCATAACTAGCTCAATTTGGTCTAAAAAGGTTGATAAATGCTCCTACATATCCATCAGAAGGTCCCAAGGGCACAATATCCTGTTTTGAAAAGAAGAGAAGAATACAAGGTTATTTCTGCAAAATTAACAGCATTCCACAAATATAAAATAACTACGGGATATTTCAGGGGTTTATTAAAGGTCATATGGTCATTAATGTCAATAAGTGGGTTCATATAGAACAAAACGGATTTTCAAGCATTTCAAGAATTAATGGACATCTAAAATCCTAAAAACGGACTCACTTAATTAACAAAGGTTTTGGTCAGGCTAAATTTACCTAAACCTTTTAAAAATTATAGAAAAATATTCTCTAAGGTTTGGTACCATTGATTTGACCATCTAAACCTAATTTAACCTAAAATAGAGTCTCAGTTGGACAATTGCCTTAATTTAGGTTTCTACGCAAATTATCCAATCAAACTTGGTCAAATCCTAAATATGACTTCACCATCAGATTCCTTGAGTCCAAATTAGGTTTGTACTAAAATTTGGGCTTAATATGAGATCATCTTGACCAAGTTTGCATTTTGGTCTAGTCTAAGTCTTTTCTCTCACACACATGCCCTAACTTTCAAATTTTTTGCAAAGACCCCCCCAACTTCTTCATCTTCTTTGAAAATGATCCCTACCGCCATTCGAACCTTCCATCCATACATGGAAGGTTTCAATCTAAGTTATCTCCCTAAATCTACGGTGAATCTCTCCCAAAATGAGGAGACTCCTGAGGAGATCCCCTTCCATCTGAGCTCTTTCATGACTTGCCTAAATTATCTAAGAAGTCATGTGAGCTCTTGGAAGTTCCATACCTAACCTAAGATTCTCGAGGTCTTCAAGCTTGCTTCCAAGCTTGGAGACTCGCTCTTGGCTTTTATAAGCTTGCCCATGACATTCCTCACCTCTTTAGCGAGAAATAGAGCCAAAATCTACCCTTCTTCCTCCAACCTCTGGCTTGCTCTACCTCGCTCCGGCAACTCTCCACCCCCGACCTCTTTGTCGGCCGCCACATACAATAGGCATCTAGTTCTCCTCCTCTTGTCTTTCCGCACCTCGCAATACCGGCGAGGTGCCCTCTAACCCTCCGTTGTCGCTGTTATCCATCTCTGGGGCATCCATCGTCTCCGACACTGGCCATACCAGACCCGGCGCCTCCTCTGCCCCCCTTCGTCCGCTACTTAGTCTCGATGACTCCCTATCATCTGCTCATCACCACCATATCATCTCCACTTCGAATCGAGCCCTTACGCGCCCTCCACGCCTCCGTCTTCCACCTCGTCGGTGTACCTCTGGTGAGACATTCCAGCCACTACAGGCCATCTTTCCACCAGCCACCAAATCAGTGAGCATAGCCTCACTCCACTAATCAAAAGCCTCAAAGAAATTTGGGGCTTTGATCTCTTATTCACCCCGTCGAACAACCCAACTTCCACCACTGTTCTCCACCTTCACCAGCCACCTCCGACCACTCGCACAGCACACCACTGCCACCACCACGTTCGCTGCACCTGTGCACATCTATTGAGATATTCTGACAAGGCCATTAGGTTGTTTTTGTGCTTTTAGGTACACAGGTTGTCGTTGCCATTGACAGAGCTTCACGAGACCTTGAAGCAGGTGTTCTTGCGACCCCACTCCCAGGCTCCATCTCCAGGCAGAGTGGAAGACTTCTAGGAAGACACCCAGGCCTTCAATTAGGAGTTTTGAGAGCTCCTTCACCCTCAATTTGATGAGGTCATCACCTGCAGGCACATGCAACAAGGGGATTGGATATAGTCCCACATCATGGATTTTGGAGGCACTGAAGGTGCATACATTGATTTTATCACTTGGCCTTATCGCGTCAGAACACCGGGGTGAGGTCCCGCTTACCCGCACTTAACCCGACCAGCCTAAGCTCTCTCACTCCTCGGCTGCAACACTCACGCACGTAGCCCTGGACCCGAGCATGCGACCTGTATACCCAATTACCCGGTTAACCTTATGTCTTTGAGAGAAAGAAGAGAAGGAAAGAGAGAGAGAAAGGGGGGTTTTGCCTCAGTGAATCTCTCTCAACACTTTGTCTCTATGAGGCAACCATGCCTTTGTGTTGTGTCTTCCCTTGGGCATGAGAAGAGAAAAAGAAGAAGAGGGAGAAGAGAAGAAGAAGCCAAAGGAGAAGAAGAAAATAGTGGCTTTGCACTGTAGCAAAGAGGAGTTTAAACCATCTGATTGGAAGCTCCATTGTCTGATCTGTCTGACACGGTGCACTGTGCACTTGAGCTTGCGTGGATTTAAAGTGCTTGATACTGTTGAGATATTACTATTATTGTAATTAGGGTAAATTGGTGATTCAAATCACCATTTTACCCTATTCTTTTTGCACTATTGACATTTTCCTTCATTTATATATCATTATTGGTTGGAGTTTTGTTACAAATTGCTTATCTTGTGCTTAAATTGTTATCTTGAGATTAATTGCTATTTGCTCCCTACATTCGATCTCGGACTTCAAATTCGAGTATAAATTGTATTTGTTGACAAGCGATTTCGACTATACTGTAACGCAACAATTTTTAAACATTGATTTCGCGCATTTAACATCTAAACTTGATGGCAATGTCAAACCATAATGTAGAAAGTACAAGATCAGATTTTGTCACCTCCATGTAGGAGGCGGACCAGGGGCACCCAATGAGGCACTTGGGCACAGACCTTTGGTCATGCTCATCCTCACTTGGAGTCCATGGTTGTAATGATGCAACCACAGTTGACCTCCCAGTTGGGGTAGGTTCAAACAATATGTATGAACTTCATGACCATCAGGTATACCTAACTGATTCCTTTCCCCCTTCTCATTCTTCCCTGTAGGAACCCTCTCCTGTAGATGCTTCTTTATCCCCTCCACCAATGATTGAACTGAAACCATTACCTAATTCCCTCAAGTATGTGTTCTTAGGTGATAGAGACACTTATCCCATTATCATTAGTTCCCGATTAACCCAAGAATAGGAGTTTAGATTGATTTCTATGCTTCAAGAACATAGGGCTGCTATTGGGTGGAGCATTTGTGATCTTCGTGGTATTCTCCTTTCTTATTGCACTCATCACATTTATACAGATGATGGGGTGAAACCTTCTCGACAACCTCAACGTAGGATAAATCCGAACATGCTTGAGGTTGTCAAGAAAGAGATCATCAAATGGTTGGATGCTGATATTATCCATCCCATATCTAACAGCCAGTGGGTGAGTCCCATTCAGATTGTGCCTAAAAAGGTGGGATTCACCGTAATACAAAATGAACATGGTGAATCCATCCCAACCCACACCGCTACTTCTTGGCGGGTTTATATTAACTACTGTAAGCTAAATTCAGCTACAAAAAAGGATTGCTTGCCCTTGCCATTCATCGACCAAATTTTGGAAAGGTTAATCGGACGTAGCTTCTTTTGCTTTTTGGATGGATATTCTGGGTACAATCAAGTGGCTATCAACCAGGAGGATCACGGCAAGACTATCTTTACTTGCCCCTTTGGCACATTTGCTTTAAAGCGAATACCTTTCGGCCTATGCAATGCACCTGTGACTTTCTAGCATTGCATGATGACCATATTTTCTGACATGATTGGGGACTTTGTAGAGGTGTTTATGGTTGACTTCTCCGTATTTGGAGATGACTTTGATTCTTGTCTAGATAACCTTACTAAGATCCTGACAAGATGTATGGAAGTCAACGTAGTACTCTCTTGGTAGAAAAGCCACTTTATGGTGAGGGATGGTATTGTGGTAGGTCATAGGATCTCAGAAAATGATTTAGAAGTCAATCGAGCAAAATCTGATATTATTTTTCCCTCACCTCCACCCAATTTGATCAAGCAGATTAGGTCCTTCTTGGGACATGTGCGGTTTTACACGAGATTCAATAAGGATTTTTCAAAAATTGCTTGCCCCCTAACAAATCTCCATATAGCTGATGTCCCATTTAATTTTGATTCATCATGTCACAGTGCTTTCGAGACATTACGAAAGGTTGTTTCGAATTCCCCTTTTCTCCAGCCACACGATTCGTCTCTTGATTATGATATCATGTGTGATGCCTCCGACTTTGCAGGTAGAGCTATTTTAGGCTAGCATCGGGAACGTCGTCCTTTTGTTATTTATTATGTTAGCAAGACGCTAAATAAGGCTTAGCGTAAGTACACTATTACTGAGAAGGAACTGCCAACTGTAATATTTAGGTTGGAGAAATTCTGGTCATATTTGTTAGGGTCAAAAGTTATTGTATACATTGATCATTCAATCCTCTGACACTTGTTAGCAAAAAAAGATGCAAAACCAAGACTGATTAGATGGATCCTTCTACTGCAAGAGTTTAATATCGAGATTCGTACAAAGTCGGACCTTAGAATGTGATGGTTGATCACTTGTCTTGACCGAATCCACATCCCCTACTCTCCCCGTATTTCAAAAAATTTCCTAGATGAATCATTATTAGCTATAGATTTATCAGAGCCTCCCTGGCATGTGGATATTACGAACTACCTTGTCGGTGGCAAGATGCCTTCAGGATTATCCAAAGACCAGAAGCTCAAATTTTTGTCTGAGTCCAAACATTATTTTTGAGATGATCCTCTATTATTCCGATTAGGTTTTAATCAAGTCATCAGGAGATGCATCTTAGATTTTGAGATCTATTGTGTGCTTTCTTTTATCCACAGTAAAACTTGTGGTGGGCATTTTTCTGATAGGAAGACTGATAGATCTATTTTAACGGATTAATTTAAAGTCTAAATACATTATTACTGAGACAAAAATTTAATTTAGAATATATATTATGTTGATCAAATTAAGTAAATTTTAGATTTCCCATATTTCATTTATGTTATTTGATTAAATAATTTTTTATATTTCAATTATTACACTGTCATGACATTTGACTTTTTAAGAAAATCAGAAAAGATACTCTTTTAAAATTTACTTTATTTTCACTCTTATCAAATTTTGACAAGCTTAATTTAATAAAAAAATAATGATTCTCTTACGCAACAAGTGCATATTTGTCACTAATGCACTTCCATATTCCCCACCCTACCCCGTTAACTTCTCTCTCTCCCCGAGATTCTCTCTCTCTCTCATTCTTTTACTGACAGGGACAAGGATGGCCTCCACCTTATCCTTTCCCCCCACGGCTCCACCCAACAGCAACCTCTCCACCATCATCTCCTCCATTTACCACCGCGCACCCAACAAACCCACCAACGCCACCGTGTGACTTCCCTCCCACCACCGAACCTTCGCTTAACAGAGCCGCAACCACCATCCTCGCTCTCTCTCACCACGACAGCACCGCAAGCCACCGCCACCCATAGCAGCCTGACCACGCGACCCCCTTCCCTCCAACCGCGCACGCCTACGGCCTCCCATTTCAGCGACAGAGATAGCAACAGCCATCCCCGCGACCTCTGCCCCTGCCCTTCCTCTGCTTACTCTGCCGACTGCAATAGGAGGCCGAGAACGCCCTCCAACCGCTAGACCTCCTCGTGTTGACAGCAGAGCAGACCTCCACCACTGCGGCCTTCATCGTCCTCAACATCGCCTGATAGCACCACTGCGAGCCAGCCGCTACTTGGCGCTCCGCCCTCGATGACGTGCCTCCTCCGCTCCACCCTCTCGATCTCAGACGCCTCCACCGCGCCCTCCACGAAAGCCATGCCAGCCCGCGCCCCAGCGGCTCCTCCCACTGTTCATCGCTTTCTCCACCACCTACGACCGCGCGACGCTCCACCATCCTCCGTCTCCAACAGCTCCAGGCTGCGTCGAATACCTCATCTCAGGCGGACCACCACCATCGTGTTGGCCGTCGAGTCAGACCAGCCCTCGCGCGTGCCTTCGCGTCGCCCGCAACACGGCTCCAGCGGCAACAAAGCAACCTTCTTCCCCACCGACTACCTGTCCTCGCCGGCGACGACCCTCGCGCCACCCCATCTGCCTCGCGCACACCAGCAGCGCCGTGCGGCAACCACCCCTCGCGCGCACCAGCAAGCCCCGCGAGCAGCTGCAGCCCGCCGACAGACTCCTCGCCGCCGCCACTCTCTCCTCGACGTTCGGCCGACTCCGGCCATGCCAACCTTCGCCGCTACCACTGCGGCGAAGCCCTCGGAGGCAGCTCCCTCCGACAGCCTTCCCGCCTCCGGCCGTGCTCCCCTCCGTGCGCACGAGCGAGGAATTCCTTTCCCCTGTTTCGGTTCAATTAGATATTACATCATTTGCCATTGCCACATTTCTTTTATTATATTAATATTGTGGTTTATTAGTGAGAATCCCCTCATCTTTTATTAAAACGTAATTCCAGGGAATCCATGCACTTCATGGCTAATTAAAGTGGCGCTTTGGCTTGATTTCTTGAGATATATTTTGTTGGCGAGTTACTATTTAACGTAACACTTAATCCACATTTTTTTTACATCTTGAATTTAACATGGGATAAAATTATTTCACTTTCTCAATGAAATAACTTTAATTTGACAGAATGTTCAAACGGATTAATTCATTTATTCCACTATTTATTTCATTCCTTCAACTTATTTCACAAAATTATTCCCCTTACCAAATGGGGCCTTGAGGAATTACTTTGTGAATAATATTTTTAGATATTTGCGATTGTGGTTGCGAGAAATTTGTACGCTTATTGGTTTATACCTCCCTATGGATACGACATTCTAATTTCGTGGTTAGTTTTTATTAGGATTCATTTCACAGGTATTTGAAATACCTAAGGAGGAGTAGTTCCATGATTTCTTGAATCCTAATTGCTTTACTATTAGCATGTTGAAATTAATAATAATTTTAGTGGATTCGTAGTTGTAGGATACATTAAATGTTATTTAAGCAGTTAAATTACATTTAATTTAATATTTAAGTAGACTTAATTTGATTGAGCTTGATCTAAAGATTTGGATGACAATTAAATACTTTTGGATATCAAATCCAAAGTCTTCATAATTAGTTATGGACCAAACATGTGAAAATGAGGTAGGATTTAATCTCATCCATTATATAAAGATCCAATGAATCCAATTATATTTGAAATCCATGAGAATCCCTGTAAATATATCTCGAATCAAAAACCTTAAACCCAATCAACCACTAAGTTCTTTCTTGCTGTCATACGAGAGAGAAAGAAAGAGTGCGTCGACTACACTCTTCTCTTCCTTCCTATCACACCTCTAGACTTCTCTTCAAAAGTCTAAAAGGCCTTTTGGACATTCGATATTTCCTCTAGACGTCAAGGGAGGCAAGCATCAAATGTTCATATTCCATTTTGAACATTTGATCTCTGGAGTATTCTGTTAGGTATCTTTTGATAGTCAGAAGAGCCCCAAGTTGATTAAGTCGAAAATGACCTAAAGAGTGTAAGTGAAAAGATCTCAATCATACCCTTCCTAAGATCGGTAATTTCTAAATCCCTAAGTATTGTCATCCTTTCTTAACTCAATACACTAAAAACCATCATTTTTTTTAAACGTGAAAAACCAATATGGAAAAAAATGAATCTATACGAAAAATAAAGGTAGCCTAAATCACTAAAATTTTATATCTCCCCTCATGTCTATCTCATACATTATCCTCAACGTATCAAAAAATCGATAAATAAATGCATGGGATGTCAAGAAAAGGGAATAGACTACCTGATGCTTGTTGTCATTGAGCTTGGCCAATCATGATTACACTATACATGACATTGACTCAATCTACTCTAACCTAAGATAACATACGAGGAATTAGTTAGAACAATCAATGTTGTA
The DNA here is from genome assembly GCA_037157565.1 of Thalassia testudinum. NCBI lineage: Eukaryota > Viridiplantae > Streptophyta > Magnoliopsida > Alismatales > Hydrocharitaceae > Thalassia > Thalassia testudinum. Next base: position 4,505,123 of record JAZHRO010000007.1, read on the forward strand.
TTGCCTCCCAATAAGTGCTAAGTTTAACACCTTTAGTCGGTCAAAGATCTCAAAGATGTAACAATCAACTTAGTGGAGATAGTCAAAATCAAGTTCATGATGTAATCATGTGGCTTGGATAAGGGATGCTTGATGAGGTGTGGCTCATCATAGCTAAAATGTCCAAGTTAAGCTAGAATCTAGGTTAAACACTATCATATTAGCATAATAAATGGGTTAAGTATGAGAATTAATGGAAGTGACCTAAAACACTTAATTTGTGTTAAAAATTCATGATTAGGTCAATTTGGAGATATTATCTATTAGTTAAGCGAATGGATGATCCAAATGTCAATTAAACACCTACTTAAGCTTCAAAGTACAAATTAATGGTTGATTTAAGTTCCAACATGTTCAATTAACATTCCATTAAAATCTCATTGCATTTGGACATCATTTGAACCTTGATTACATGCATTATATATAGGTCCTCTATCTCTTCACATTTCATTCATTTAATAGAGCCAGGGACTTATTTGCAAGCATCTAGGGACCTTTTGGTTACCATTTTCCTCACTTATGGGATCCCTTGCAAACTCCACACCGGTTCGCTCATTTGGGCTTCGGTGCAAAAGCATCAAAAGACATGTAGCTCTTTTATTCTTTGCATGAAGAACTCATGCTACAACTGTCTTCCATTCCTTGGATTACTTGATCGATGGTGAATCTTCCACTAGAGCTCCATCGCCGGGGCGAGCACCTCCACACCGGTCCTCAGATCTGATCCAACAGCCAGACTTCATCACAAATGTTCCTGCACTCCTCACCATCTCATCCTCACCATTTAAACCCAGCACTCCCCACCCTCTAATGCATTGACCAGACCATCCTCATGCCTTTATAAGCATTGCCACAGCTACTGCATGCGACTATCGACCCCCCTTCTACTTCCTTGGGTTGATCCCTTCTTCCCTCTCTAGTTCCTCTACCCTATTCACTCTACAGCTGATGACAATAGCCACCCTTCCTCCCTCACTTCATCCACGTCCGGCTGGATCACATAACACCAGGGGATGTCCTAGAAGCTCCACTAGTGGGCTTTTCCCTTGCTGGAGATCCTCTTCCTCAACTTTGTCACCACTGACCACCAATCATGGTCTAGGAATCCCTTTCTTCTCATAGATAGAATTTATTGCTTTTTAGATATATTTAAATGCTTTCTAGATTAGATCAAAGTAGTATTAGGTAGTTTAGATCATAATTCATCACTTGGTTAGTTTAGATTAGGAGTAGATTAGTGTAGAGCGGATCACCCTTCTTTGACCAATTTCGATCAGAGAGGATGAATCACACATCCATTTTGATCTATTTTCCTTCCTTATCACCTCACACTCACGTTTATTTTCTTTCCTCGATGTTTTAATCACAATTCATCTCTCTCACTTAGGCATCAATCAGATTTGAAGTCCAGTGGCTATCAGATTTAATTGAGCACTAATTCCATTGGAGGGCTCATCCATTCACTTCATCAGATCACAAGAGCCCTCCCTGCATTGCAAATTGATTGCAATTCACTTGATTCACTTTGATTTGAGTTTCACGCCTAATCTAGAGATTTATGATTCAATCTGATTTGAATTGGTTTTAATTGAGTGAATTTGATTTATAATTATGCAATTGAGTCTATTATGATTGTGTTAACATGTTTTTATTGGATTTTGATTGCAATCTAAGCTTAAGCCTAATTTTTAGCTCAGATACTGTTTCCCACCTTTTCTTGGTAATAATTGACAAGGAGAATCACTTGCATTGATTTGAGGCCAAAGCAATGATCCAGTAAGTTCTTTAGTGTCACCTAGAGTACCTGAACACCAATTAATGGCGTGTAGGGTTCTTATCATATCACCATAGCAACTTCAGATCAAATGCCCACTTGGGTGATATTTGGATTTTAATCTAAATCATTTCAGTGTGTTATTTAGGAGTTGATTTAAGTCTAAGAGATCTAACTGAAGGTCTGGGATGCGATTTTAGTGGATTTTAATGTCTAATTTAATCTTTTCTCTTCACACTGTCCATGGCGTAAGAGAGAGATTAGATTAGGGTTTATATCGTTCCTTGAGCTTTAATCTTGTTTTGAATGAGCTCTAAACCTATCAGAGATGATTTGCGACGCATAAGAACAATGTTTCAATGCCTTCAAAAGCCTAATCTGGTTTTCACATTCACACTGTCCATAATGTAAGGTGATAATCAGAATAGGGTTTATGGGGTTCTTAGAGTTGTTTCTAGCTTTTCATTGGATTTCAAATCACTTAGAAAACAATTGCAATGAGTTTTGATGCAGTTCTTATGATATGAATAAGATCTGGGATGCATTTCAATATCCCAGGTCTGAGCTAAGAGTTGGAGTCTAAAGCAATCAATGATGATTTTTATGAATAGATTTGATTCTAAAGTCAAGTTTAAATCATAATCCATTCTTTGATTGATTTATAGAAGATTGTTTATTGATTTGGAATCTCTCTAACAATACATCAAAGGTTGTAGTAGCAGCTACATTCTTTGGCTGTGATTGGAATTTCATTAAGGGATTTGGTCGAGATATGAAGTTTTATGATTTTATTGATCTAGGAAAGGTTTCACAATGATTTGCTATTTAGGGTAATGTAATTAATTGATATATCTTGCCTTGATATGATGTTTAAAGGGTTCTGTCATTGCAACAACTGCCTATGAACTGAGTGAAGAGGAATTCAAGAGATCTAACCAGTTTTAATTCATTTTGAGTTGCTTGATATATTGGAATAATAGAATCTCATGTACAAGATTTCATGTACTATTCTGGGACTTAAATATGATTTGAATAGCTTGTAAATTCTGATTAAAACCTTTATCAGGAGCTTCTACTGTGAAATTTGTCTAATCTGTAATGTTGATGAAATTTGAAGATAAAAACATGTTTATATGTTCAATTATGTTGTATGTTGATGTTTGGATGTTTTGGATGCATCATCTTCGGTTCCAAACCATTAGAAGTGAAATTCAAGGCTTAGGTTCCAAGTTACAACCTTTATTTAAGCCTTCATTGTGCCAAATTGTAAATAATGGAAAAAAAATACAAAAATAGTGTAAATAAATAAAATAATAGTGTTATGAGTTAGATCAGGAATAGTTTTAAATGTGTGTCAAATTTAAGTAAGTTTCGAGTCTTATAGTAGAACATACCAGTAAACCATTAGGTCTACTCTGGTATGAAATAAATAACTCAATACATAAAAATGCAAAAAGAGTCCTTCTTCCTCTCTTCTCACCTTTTCTCTCTCTTCCCCTACTTTTATAAAACATAAAAAGAACATATAAATATGAAAAAACCAAAAAATGTATAAAAATACCTTGTATATAGTATCTACACTTGTAAATATCATATAATACTAAGTTCAATGTACATAAATAACTTATATATTTATTATATTTAATTAAATAAATATTTATGTTGAGTTAAACATTATATATCATGATATATAATTATATATTTATTTAATTAGACTATATGTACATATACTTGTGTAAATACAAATAGATATCTATACACGTATAATCATATTTACAATTGTATACATATATTAAAGTAATTATAGTATACTGTAACATACCCTTATATTTATTTATTTATGTATTTATTGTATATAATTATGTTTCTAAGTAAATTAGCTAGATTATTAAGTTAATATAAATTAAATTAATAAATTAATAAATTGTTGAAGTAAATTATGTTGTATACTTGTATATTATAACTTTAAGTATTTTCAATATGTTTATAGCTTATTTATACTGTACAACAGTATTTATACTGTATATTTATGTATTTATATATAAAATGTGTATTTAAATGTACGTAAATTAAATAAATCATTAAAAATAAATTAAAAATATGTAATAATAAGTTATTAATGTATGTTAACTAATTTATAACTCAAATGTATCATTAACTTATCAATTTGTACTATAATTAACAAATTAATCAATAAATCAATGTGTATTTATCTCTGGCTTTAACCAATTTTTAAATATAATTATATACATAATAAAGTTAAAATAACTATACCAATAAGTAGCCCTATATATTGGCTACACAAATATATAATTTATTTGTAAATTAATTAATAAATTAATACCTTAATTAAGCACTAAAAAAGCCTAATCACTACATATAATGCGCCAATTTTGATGCCTCAAATGGTGCCACATCGGAAGGTTTAGAGTCACCGCATCGTTGTATAAGTTAACGCGCCAACGGCATCACCGGTCGACAGTGTAGGATGCAAATATACTAAGCATGGGTGCATGTGCATGCATGTGTGTAACGAACACGTGCCCCAGACGTCTGGGAGCACATCCAGATGTCTGACCAGACGTCTGGAATCGTTTCCAGACGTCTGTAAAACAATTATTTTTCGCACGAGAGATTCGTCTGCGCGCTTGTGCGCGTAGACCCGCGATTCCTCTCTCTCTTTTTCCCTCTCTCTCTCTGCGGCTGCAGACCTGCCGCGCTCTCTCTCCCTCCTCCTCGCGCGGCCTTAAAAGGCCACGCCTCCCCTCCTGTCGTCTCCACCGTCCCCTTCCTCTTCTCCTTCCTGTGCGTGAGAGTGAGCGAGCGCGAGGGCGGCAGCGGCGGCCGCAGTGAGCGCGGAGGAGGTGCGGCGTGCGAGGGCGGAGCTCTGCCGTGAGGGCGAGCTCGCCGGAGCGGCTTTGGCCGGCCGGCGGAGGGCGCAGGGGGAGCGGAACGACGCGGAGAGGGACCTGCTGCAGTCTGAGCAGCAGACGCGCGAGGTGCGACGCGGGCGGCGTCGCGAGCGGAGGCCGAGCGGTGCCCTGTTCTGGAAAAATTTCCAGAACCAGACGTCTGGGTTTATAGCCAGACGGCGAGGGAGACGTCTGGAAGATCATACAGACGTCTGAGAGGTTATTATTCCACTTTCTTCTTCCTTCCTGTCGACTGACCGTATTGAGGGAGGGAGTTGGCTGTGCGCAGGCTCGCTGATTCGCCATCCTTTGCGAATCAGACGTTTGGAAGTTGTGCCAGACGGCGGGAGTGACCTCCAGACGTCCGGGGTGACCATCGGACGTCTGTGATTTAGGCCAGACGTCCCCGCAAACTTCTGGACATCTGGGAAACCACGCTGAGCAAGTAATTCTCTGATCCACTTTTTAAGACGTCTGGAAGAAGTTCCAGACGTCTTATTTTACACAGTGTCATCGTTTTCGACCTGTTTAGGGCCCGTTCGGGCTCCATTTTCCGCGATTCGAGTTGCGTTCTTTTCAGAATTAATTCCTCTACCCGTCTACAATAGCTATACACTGTTTTGAGACTTTCCTTGTGTTTGATCCTTGTGATAGGACCTCGTTCAGTTGCAGTCTTGAGAGTCACGGAGGCACGCGGGATTCCCGATCACGCCCCCATTACTCCCGTTGTACCTGGTAGAGCGGCTTTAAGTTATTAAAATCTGTTAAATTATAAAACCATAAATAGAACCTATGACATTGCATGAACCCTAGGAATGAGAAATAGATGGAATGATAGCTCCTAGGTGTTGCATGAATCCTAGGACTGGAAAACTAGATTGTATGATAGATCCTAGGATATGGCATGAATCCTAGGATGGGAAAACTAGTGGAATGTATAATACTGCAGTCTTGGAAAATGGAAAGAGATATAAAGCTGCCTGTAATTTGAATTAACAGCTGCCTGTTGTGAATAGATAACGTGGTTGAGAACATGGATTGTAAGAATGTGAAACTGGAAAGTGAAACCTGGATGTTTGAGTAAAAAGGATGGAACCCTACGGGGAAGTAGGAGTAGAACTCCTGGAAAGTGAATGGAATAGTTTTGGGGAAGTGAGCTGGCCCTTGAGTACGGAGTACCAAGGAGAGCGACTGTCCCCCTGTTTAGTGCAGAGCTGAGCCAGCCGCCCCAGGGACCCGGGGTTAGGATGGCCACTCTGTACCGACTTGCTGGCCCTCGCGTACGTAGTACCGAGGAGAGCTACTAGTGTAGGGAGGTACTAGCTACCCCACGGGCCCCGGGGTTCTGCTAGCCTCCCACACCGACTTGTTAGGCCCGCTGGGGCAAACCAGGGTAGTCAGGCGAGGGTGCGCGGACTATGGAGGGCCAAGGCCCCGGTTTGGTTACTGTGGAGGGGTTGGACCCCTGTTACTGAGAGGGCTCTGCCCTGGACTGGTTCCGTGCTGTGCTTTGGGCGCACCCGTTAACGGAAACGACCGACCGCGTGCCAGTATGGGTTAGCTACCTGTGCGTTTATCTCGCGTGTCGTAGTCACCGTTACGTCTGTCAGTGACCTTGGGGTGGTTGACTGAGGGTAGGATCACCACGGGGGACTCTCCCGGCCAGGAGAGCACCACGTGCTACTTCTACTTTTTGGAAAAGACTGCAATCAAGATCATTCCCACGACGAACATTCGAGATCAAGTAAAAGATCTGAGAAATAAATGAAATAGTGAGACAATTGAAAGATGTAAATAAAGAAAGTAATAGAACATAACAGCTACTGTACACTCTACTGTTGTCTTTAGTTTTAGTTGCCACTCTACTCAGCGTTTTGCTGACGTGTTACACTCGTTACCTTTTCCAGGACCAGGTGTTGAGCAGCCAGGGTCAGCGGCTGCAGAGGACGCTGGGCCGAGTAGGGTCCAGTAGAGTTACTACTGTCTTTTGTACCTCTTTATTTCCGTTATAGTGAGTAGTTCTTGTTTCCGCTGTACTTTCTTTACCTGCAGTTCATGTTATATGATAAATGTTGTTCTACTGTTGTGGTGGTATCTACTGTAGTAGTTTCTTTCCTTACTGCTGTACTTTCTTACTGTTAGTTATATTCATGCTGAATGGGGTTTATTTTACTGCTCTTTTGGTTACTTCCTCGTTGGACGACTAGGTCTTCGGATTAGTCGAGTCAGTCCGGTTCTCGTGTCTCGTAGGGACTCGAGAACCGGGTCGTTACAAGATGGTATCAGAGCAAGGTCGTCCCGAGAAGTGAATCAACTGACTGGAAAATAACCAATTCGCATGTTTATAGCTAGAGTAGCCACCACAACATATCTCCTGACTTGAGCTCTTAGAAGTTTCGTTAGGTACCGTCTGTTCTGACGTTTTCGTTTGGTTTCGCGTCTCCTTGCAGGAGATGCCTCGTCGCGGGACTGGCGAGACTGGCCGCGGGCGCGGCCGAGGTCGGCGAGGTGGACGTGCTGTTTTTGACGTCTCGGTGGACCAGCCACCACTCCCGGGCATCCAGGCCCAGGACCTCGCCAGACTGATACGAGATATTGTACGAGAGGAGCTCCACCCACGGCCCCGAGCGCCTCCTCCTGGGGCTGCAGAGGGGGAGTCCTCTGTGGGACCACGCGACGGACACAGCGCTGGACACGAGGGAGGAGATGGGCCCCTGCCGCCCCCACCTTCCTCCGACACTTCTGTACACGAGGCACCTTCGCCTGGAGGTGCACCAGCACCTCCCCTACAGCGCCACTTCGAGCTTTTCGGACAGTTCCGGAAGCTGAAGCCCCCCTCCTTCAAGGGGGATGAGGACCCGACCGAGGCAGAGGACTGGCTTGAGCAGCTGGAGAAGATCTTCGACACCCTTCGCCCCCCGGTGGAGTGCCGCGTGGCCTTTGCCACGTACCAGCTGGAGAGTGCGGCACACCGGTGGTGGAGGGCGGTTCGAAGACAGGAGAGGGACGAGCCGACGTGGGACCAGTTCGTCCCCCTCTTCTGCGAGCAGTACTTTCCCCAGATGTGGCAGGACCAGAGGAGGCGGGAGTTCCACACTCTCCGCCAAGGGACGATGACTGTGAGCGCGTACCGCACGCGTTTCTTGGAGCTGTCCCGCTTTGCAGCGACAGCGGTAGCCATTGAGGAGGAGCGCCTTTGGAGGTTCACCGAGGGGCTCCGGCCTGCGATCCGGGGGTATGTCAAACCCCTGAAGCTGCCCACATTTTCGAGGGTGGTAGAGGCAGCTATGACTTACGAGGAGACCAACCCGTCCACGCGAGAGACCGATGGCGGGCGGAAGAGGCCCTTTCAGCCAGACTTCTCACAGGGCCGGCGAGAACGGAGACACGTGGCGTCCGCAGGAGAGCCGTCACGTTGTGCAGGGCCATTAGTGGCCTTTGGGGGCCCTCGACAGGGGCCAGTCACCAGCACCGGACCCCCGCCTAGTCGACAGCAGGGACTCACTGAGGGCGGGAGTCGGGTTCCCCTCTGCTACCAGTGTGGCCAGCCAGGACACGTCAGGAGGGACTGCCCATCTAGGGCAGGAGGTCAGCAGATACTTCCCGTGCAGAGCACTGGAGGGCGCGTAGGAGGCCGCGGTTCCCAGGCGCGAGGAGGAGGACAGCAGTCGCGAGGAGGGTACCGGCCAGCACCTACCCGTCCGACGCAGAGTGTGGCTGCTTCGTCCGCACCTAGAGCTGAGGGGCGTATCAACGCCCTAACACATAGGGACGCCAGAGCTTCGGGATCTGTGGTAGCAGGTATGGTTGCAGTTTCTGGCAGACTCGTTTACACACTTTTCGATTCCGGCGCTACGCACTCGTTTGTCGCAGCCAGTTTCACAGTTAGTTTGGACCAGGATTATACACTGTTAGAAAATCCGTTCGTAATCAGAGGTCCGAGTGGTCAGCTGTTTGTAGCTGAGGAGGTGTACACGGATTGCGAGGTCAGCGTTGGAGGACATAGCCTGCCAGCTGACCTGGTTATGATCCAGATGGAGGACTTTGGTGTGATTCTGGGGATGGATTGGCTGTCCGCTTACCACGCCTTGGTGGACTATTTTGAGAGGAAGATTATCTTCTCCATTCCGCAGTTGCCTTCTTTCGAGTTTCACGGACAGCCAGTGGACGGGGGTTTCAGGTGCATTTCGGCACTTCGGGCGGCGAGACTTTTGAGCCAGGGGTGTGAGGGCTTCCTAGCCTGTGTGGTGGCAGAGCCCAGCCCTGTGGCAGACTTCCAGAGCATCCCGGTGGTCAGAGAGTACCCCGACGTGTTTCCAGACGAGTTACCAGGACTACCTCCCGAGCGTGAGATCGAGTTTGAGATCTCACTAGTACCAGGGATGGCACCGCGGCATACAGGATGGCACCGCTTGAGCTGCGAGAGCTCAAGTCCCAGTTGCAGGACTTTTTGGAGAAAAGTTTCGTGAGGCCCAGTGCGTCTCCCTGGGGAGCCCCGGTACTGTTTGTGAAGAAGAAGGATGGGAGCCTACGCCTTTGTGTGGACTACCGACAGCTGAATAGGGTCACCATCAAGAACAGATATCCGCTGCCGAGGATCGACTATTTGTTTGACCAGTTGCGGGGTGCCACGGTGTTTTCCAAGATAGACTTGAGGTCTGGATACCACCAGTTGAGGATCAGGGAGACCGACGTCTCCAAGACAGCTTTCCACACCCGGTACGGACACTACGAGTTTTTGGTCATGCCGTTTGGGCTGACCAATGCCCCCGCTGCTTTCATGGACCTGATGAACCGGGTGTTTAGACCGTACTTGGACCAGTTCGTGGTGGTTTTCATAGATGATGTACTCATCTATTCTAGAGATCAGATGCAGCACGGATAGCACTTGCGGATGATTCTGGACACTCTGAGACGACACAGGCTGTACGCCAAATACAGCAAGTGCGAGTTCTGGTTGAGGGAGGTGACCTTCTTGGGTCATGTGATCTCTGGAGACGGCCTGGCGGTGGACCCCGCCAAGGTCGAGGCAGTGCTTAGGTGGGAGAGACCGCGTTCAGTCACTGAGGTCCGCAGTTTCCTGGGACTAGCTGGCTACTACAGACGGTTCATCAGAGGGTTTTCGCAGATTGCGCGTCCTATGACACAGTTGACCCGGAAGGACGTGCCTTTCGCTTGGACAGACGCCTGTGAGGCATGTTTTCTGGAGCTGAAGGAGAGGTTGACCTCGGCTCCCGTGCTCACCATCCCTGACAGTAGTGGCGGGTTCGTTGTGTACACGGACGCTTCCTTGCAGGGGTTAGGAGGTGTGCTCATGCAGAGGGGTCATGTTGTCGCTTACGCTTCGCGGCAACTGAAGCCCCATGAGCATACCTTCCCTACCCATGACCTAGAGTTGGCAGCTGTTGTCTTCGGGCTGAAGACCTGGAGGCACTACTTGTACGGTGAGACCTTCGAGATTTTTACAGATCACAAGAGCCTCAGATATCTTTTTGACCAGAAGGAGCTCAACATGAGACAGAGACGTTGGTTGGAGCTCCTGAAGGACTACGATTGCAGCATCTCCTACCACCCAGGAAAGGCCAATGTGGTGGCTGACGCCTTGAGCCGTAAGGCACCCGCACGCTTGCCCAGTCTACAGTTACAGAGTTGGATCCTTTTGGAGGAGGTGGGAAGTTGGCGACCTCTAGAGTTACGAGGGTACTGTGGGGCAGTGACGGTGACACGGCAGACCAGGCCAGAGCTGATAGACCGTATCATCACAGGACAGATGGATGATCTGTACTTGCAGTCTTTGCACGATAGAGTACTATCAGGAGACCCTGGGGACTTCTCTTTCACATACCAGGTGCTACGTTTGAGGGGACGGCTGTGCGTTCCCAGAGACGAGGAGCTGTTGAGAGAGCTCTTGACTGAGGCACATGGTTCCAGATTCACCATACATCCCGGGAACACGAAAATGTACCACGACTTGAGACGCGAGTTTTGGTGGAGAGGGATGAAGCGGGATGTGGGTGAGTTCGTGCAACAGTGCTTAGTGTGCCAGTAGGTGAAAGCCGAGCATCAGAGGCCTGCAGGGCCGCTTCAGCCGCTTCCAGTGCCAGAGTGGAAGTGGGAGAGCATCACCATGGACTTAGTGGTGGGCTTACCTGTTACCCAGCGGGGACACGACGCTGTTTGGGTAATAGTGGATAGACTGACGAAGACGGCGCGTTTCTTGCCGATCCGAGTCACTTTGGGACCAGCACAGTTGGGAGAGAGGTATATCCGTGATGTGGTACGACTACACGGAGTTCCGCGGGAGATCGTATCCGACCGGGATACCCGCTTTACGCCCCAGTTTTGGGCTGAGTTTCAGCAGGCCTTGGGGACGAGGTTGAGGTTTAGCACGGCTTACCACCCCCAGACGGACGGACAGTCTGAGCGCACGATACAGACACTTGAGGACCTTTTGCGTGCCTGTGTACTGGAGTGGAGGGGCTCTTGGGAGGAGCACCTGCCCCTGGCGGAGTTTGCATACAACAACAGTTATCACTCGAGCGTCGGCATGGCTCCCTACGAGGCTCTGTACGGACGGAAGTGTACGGCACCCTTGAGTTGGGTTGAGGTGGGGACCAAGTGGGAGGTTGGCCGCAGGATGATCCGGCAGAGTCAGGAGGTAGTTGAGCAGATCCACAGACGACTCCGCACTGTCAGGAGCAGACAGAAGAGCTACGCGGATCGGAGACGCAGAGAGGTGCAGTTTGAGGTTGGGGACCACGTCTTCCTTCGTGTTTCGCCCATGAAGGGCCTACAGCGGTTTGGGGTGAGAGGGAAGCTCGCGCCGAGGTTCGTAGGGCCCTTTGAGGTCCTGGAGTGGGTTGGACCCGTTGCTTACAGACTTGCCCTTCCCCCGCAGCTTTCTGGTGTGCACGACGTGTTCGACGTGTCCAACCTCAGGAAGTACGTAGCCGATTCCAGTCACGTACTGAGTCACGAGAGCGTCGAGGTGAGCAACGACCTGACCTACCCCGAGCGGCCAGTGCAGATCCTAGACCGAGCCATCCGCAGTTTGAGAGGAAAGCAAGTACCCCTGGTAAAGGTTTTGTGGAGGAGCCAGCGGTACGAGGAGGCTACCTGGGAGCCTGAGGCGGCAATGCGGGAGCGGTACCCGGAGCTTTTCGCGGGTACGTATTTTCGGACCGGCTTCGGTCCTCTTTGAGTTTGTTATGGTTATTTCGACGTCTTTTCCCGCACCCTAGTTGGTGCAAGTTTCGGGGACGAAACTTCCTTTGAGTTTGTTATATTGTAACGAATGCATGCCCCAGACGTCTGGGAGGTGGCCGAGACGTCTGACCAGACGTCTGGGATCGTTTCCAGACGTCAGTAAAACAGTTATTTTTCGCACGAGAGATTCCTCTGCGCGCCTGTGCGCGCAGACCCGCGATTCCTCTCTCTCTCGTTTTCCCTCTCTCTCTGCGGCTGCAAACCTGCCGCTCTCTCTCTCCCTCCTCCTCGCGCGGCCTTAAAAGGCCACGCCTCCCCTCCTGTCGTCTCCACCGTCCCCTTCCTCTTCTCCTTCGTGTGCGCGAGAGCGAGCAAGCGCGAGGGCGGCAGCGGCGGCCGCAGTGAGCGCGGAGGAGGTGTGGCGTGCGAGGGCGGAGCTCTGCCGTGAGGGCGAGCTCGCCGGAGCAGTCTGAGCAGCAGACGCGCGAGGTGCGACGCGGGCAGCGTCGCGAGCGGAGGCCGAGCGGTGCCCTGTTCTGGAAAAATTTCCAGAATCAGACGTCTGGGTTTATAGCCAGACGGCGAGGGAGACGTCTGGAAGATCATACAGACGTCTGAAAGGTTATTATTCCACTTTCTTCTTCCTTCCTGTCGACTGACCGTACTGAGGGAGGGAGTTGGCTGTGCGCAGGCTCACTGATTCACCATCCTTTGCGAATCAGACGTCTGGAAGTTGTGCCAGACGGCGGGAGTGACCTCCAGACGTCTGGGGTGACCATCGGACGTCTGTGATCTAGGCCAGACGTCCCCGCAGACTTCTGGACATCTGCGAAACCACGCTAAGCAGGTAATTCTCTGATCCACTTTTTAAGACGTCTGGAAGAAGTTCCAGACGTCTTATTTTACACAGTGTCGTCGTTTTCGACCCGTTTAGGGCCCGTTCGGGCTCCATTTTCCGCGATTCGAGTTGCGTTCTTTTCAGAATTAATTCCTCTACCCGTCTACAGTAGCTATACACTGTTTTGAGACTTTCCTTGTGTTTGATCCTTGTGATAGGACCTCGTTCAGTTGCAGTCTTGAGAGTCGCGGAGGCACGCGGGATTCCCGATCACGCCCCCATTACTCCCGTTGTACCTGGTAGAGTGGCTTTAAGTTATTAAAATATGTTAAATTATAAAACCATAAATAGAACCTAGGACATTGCATGAACCCTAGGAATGAGAAATAGATGGAATGATAGCTCCTAGGTGTTGCATGAATCCTAGGACTGGAAAACTAGATTGTATGATAGATCCTAGGATATGGCATGAATCCTAGGATGGGAAAACTAGTGGAATGTATAATACTGCAGTCTTGGAAAATGGAAAGAGATATAAAGCTGCCTGTAATTTGAATTAACAGCTGCCTGTTGTGAATAGATAACGTGGTTGAGAACATGGATTGTAAGAATGTGAAACTGGAAAGTGAAACCTGGATGTTTGAGTAAAAAGGATGGAACCCTACGGGGAAGTAGGAGTAGAACTCCTGGAAAGTGAATGGAATAGTTTTGGGGAAGTGAGCTGGCCCTTGAGTACGGAGTACCAAGGAGAGCGACTGTCCCCCTGTTTAGTGCAGAGCTGAGCCAGCCGCCCCAGGGACCCGGGGTTAGGATGGCCACTCTGTACCGACTTGCTGGCCCTCGCGTACGTAGTACCGAGGAGAGCTACTAGTGTAGGGAGGTACTAGCTACCCCACGGGCCCCGGGGTTCTACTAGCCTCCCACACCGACTTGTTAGGCCCGCTGGGGCAAACCAGGGTAGTCAGGCGAGGGTGCGCGGACTGTGGAGGGGCAAGGCCCCAGTTTGGTTACTGTGGTGGGGTTGGACCCCTGTTACTGAGAGGGCTCTGCCCTGGACTGGTTCCGTGCTGTGCTTTGGGCGCACCCGTTAACGGAAACGACCGACCGCGTGCCAGTACGGGTTAGCTACCTCTGCGTTTATCGCGCGTGCCGTAGTCACCGTTACGTCTGTCAGTGACCTTGGGGTGGTTGACTGAGGGTAGGATCACCACGGGGGACTCTCCCGACCAGGAGAGCACCACGTGCTACTTATACTTTTTGGAAAAGACTGCAATCAAGATCGTTCCCACGAGGAACATTCGAGATCAAGTAAAAGATCTGAGAAATAAATGAAATAGTGAGACAATTGAAAGATGTAAATAAAGAAAGTAATAGAACATAACAGCTACTATACACTCTACTGTTGTCTTTAGTTTTAGTTGCCACTCTATTCAGCGTTTTGCTGACGTGTTACACTCGTTACCTTTTTCAGGACCAGGTGTTGAGCAGCCAGGGTCAGCGGCTGCAGAGGACGCTGGGCCGAGTAGGGTCCAGTAGAGTTACTACTGTCTTTTGTACCTCTTTGTTTCCGTTATAGTGAGTAGTTCTTGTTTCCGCTGTACTTTCTTTACCTGCAGTTCATGTTATATGATAAATGTTGTTCTACTGTTGTGGTGGTATCTACTGTAGTAGTTTCTTTCCTTACTGCTGTACTTTCTTACTGTTAGTTATATTCATGCTGAATGGGGTTTATTTTACTGCTCTTTTGGTTACTTCCTCGTTGGACGACTAGGTCTTGAGATTAGTCGAGTCGGTCCGGTTCTCGTGTCTCGTAGGGACTCGGGAACCGGGTCGTTACAATGTGTGGCGCCAACGTGGGCGTGGCCTGGGAGCCACTCGTGGGCCTGAATGGGCTTGAAACCAAACACTAATTCACAATTAAATAAAGTAGGGCCTACCTAGTAATGAACCAATTCGACCCCTAATGGGCCATTGATCTTGTGAACGGTGGGTCCGCAAACCAATAATTTCGGTCTAAGTTATAGTTTAACCATGGTTGTGTGAAATTTGACTAGTGTTAGGTGTATGTGTAAGTGTGTATTATAGTATGTAGTAGTGAAGTACATATGTATATGTATATATAGTATACGTATAATATATATGTATACAACCCTTTTTGCCTTAGGTTTTGTATGTATGTTTTTAAGGTTTTTATGAACACTTATATGTGTTAGTGTAGATAGTCATATATGTTAGTATAGTGTATATTTAGTATTTTTATACCTATATTGAGCCACTACTTAGATATAGTTGTACATAATTACCCTAGATTAGTTTAGATAAGTTTTTGATGCCTTTTTACCTGTAAATATTCTTGAAGCAATGTCGTTAATACTAATTAATTCATTCTTGTAGATAATCAACTTAGATTAGTACATTCTTTGATTCTTTAATTCATTTTCTGATTCATTTATTCTTTTATATATAAACTTGACATTTTTGGAATAAGAGATCATTTTTGGATAATAGAGAGTGATGTATATCAATAATTGCCTTCCAGTTAACGACCTCGAATAAAATCAATAAAAATTATATATAAATAAAATGACATTCGTTTGAATTTTGACTATCCTACAACATAATGATTAATTAACCATAATTAATTAACTTACGATCCAAAAAGTTGATCAATGCCCACAGATGTGGATAAGCTGTTGATGTGCACCAAGTTCAAAAGGTTGGATACTTCTAAAATGGTGAATGTTAGATGAATGTATCCTTTGGGTTTTAAGCTTGTGTGTATCGAGACTGATTTTAGTTTTAATTTAATCACATGTAACCCAAGTCTAAAATATCGGACACGTGATAAATACATGTTATAAAATGCTTGTGTCCATCTGCATTGAAGCTTAAGATGATGATCTCATGATTGAGTATACTCGGGTTCAGGAACCTTTCATTGCAATTTGACTCGAAAGGATTGTAAGGGTCCTTATAAAATGTTGACTGTTTGAAATATATAGGAGACATTGAATCCAACGATGCATCTCTCCTCAAGTTATCTTCAAAAGTGATCATCTACCTATTAATATCCTTCATATCATTCAATTCTTTACATGGGACGACTTTGATGTCCTCGACCCCTTCCAAGAAATCTAAGTGTTTAGAGTCATGAAAAATTAATTTTAACTTGGTTGCATCAAATTCAAAATCAAATTTAGGGATAAATGATTCAACTTTTGGCTCTTCAAGAGTTGATGGAAAGGTGATGCTAACCATTAAAGTATCACCAAGTTCAAAATTCAATGCTTTCATTTTAGCTTCACCTAAAATAAGAAAGGGGCCTTCATTAAATTTGAAAATGAATTTTTCATATTCAACACTGACATGTATATGATCCTCAAAATGAAATGTCTCATATTCATATTTACTTCAATCCAAAGATCTTTCTTAGAATCCAAAATCTTCAATGAGGCATCTTCATTTTGTTTACCTCTATTAAGATCAAACTCCTAAGCTAAAGGGATCTTTTCCTCATTGTCCACTTTGACATCCTTATCAGCGTTATATTATCTTCTAAATCATGTTCACTTGCATTAATAAGGAATCTTTTATATTCAAGTTCTATTTCACGTGATTGGGATGTTGATTCAAGTTGTGATGTACAAGAAGGATTGGGTATGCTTCCTATATAGAGTTCCATCCCAAAGTCATTTTTGTCTTGATTCTCATTCCTACCCTTGATTTCATGATCGCTAGATTTTGTATAATAATCAATGGGACTTGTTTCTCTAATGTTCCTCATAAATACCTTTTCATTAGTCTCAAATTAGGGTTCATTGGCTAATAGATAATTGTCTGAGGTCAAAGATATATCCCTTTAATCATAGTCAATTGACTCAATGTAATGGCCTTTGTTAGATAGGTTCATATTTGAAGTTAATTCACCATCTAATTCATTGCTTGTGTTACTATCTCCCCATCCAACCAATTGAAGTGCATTAAGACCTATGATCCATAAAGCAAGTAATTCATCAACAACCTCAACAGATTGATTTTTGAGAAGTTCAAAAATTTTTATCTTAGGGTTCCAAAATTTTTCCTTAAGAAGAATAAGGTACATTCCATTAGGTCCTTTATTCTTGCTTATAATCTATGCACTCTGGATGATCTTTCTCATCTTCTTGATGGGGAGTCATGTTTAGTTCTTGGTAAAGAGTGGGTTTACATGATTTAGCTTTAGCCCAATTGTTTGCTCTCAAGTCCACCATGTTGGTCTTAAGTTGATTCTCAATGTTAGTTATAAATTGTTGGAACATTTGCATATTGAGGCTTGCATATCAATAAGGTGCTTATTTTGGCCTTGGATCATATGAACAATATGATTACTTTTGGGTGTTGCTTGAGGTGCCATAAATTGATCTTGAGCTTGATTGTGATTGAACTCATAATTCAAATTCTAGTTTGATTGGCATGGGATAAAATGCCAAGGATTGGAAGATTTAGGGAAAGAAGGTGATTACATAATAATTTTGCATAATATTTTCACTTATTTTTCAGGTATTTATTGGATTTTTATTTTACATTTGAAAATAATCTAATTTATTTATTTTTTTAAATGTAGGAAAAAAGGTAAGCAAAATATACCCAATATTAGTCTCATATGAAAGAGCACGAGACAGGGATGTCAATGGTGAAGACAGATTTAAAAAATGAGGCTCGTGCAAGTTGTAGCTAAGAAATGAAGAAAATTGAAAAAAAGAAATTACGTAGAGCATGTGTGCCCCATTCTTGCACTAGTTAGCCATTCATGCTCACCTAGCTGTGTGTTGTGCGCCCAACCATCGCCACTCTCCACTCAACGTAGCCTGACGTGTGATCAGCATGTGTAGCACGTGTTCTGCGCTCCTGGAGCATGATCTAGGCACTTCCTATATGGAAAAACCTAATCCTAGTGTCATTTGTTGTATTCCCTTGCCATATTTTCAATCCTAAACTTGTTTGGAGTAGGTTTTGAGGGGGTGACGAACTTTGGGATTTTGGGGGTTATAAATACTCGTCCATACCCCCCATGATATAGCTATCTGTTATTCATTCTTCTTCCTTGTCCTCTCTTGGAGTACAAGGAGCCTCAGGGCACATTCCCACCTTCTCGTTGTCATAGCTGATGTCTTGCCACCCTCACGTCGTCACCACCACACCGAGATCCTCCTTGTGCTCATTCTTTCTCTTTCTCTCTCTACTCTCTCCCTTTTTACATGTAATTGGACATCATTTTTTATTAATAAAATTTTATTTTAGTGATTTAATTTTTTTTGTATCAATTTCCTAGTTTCTAATTCTGAATTAGTTTGTTTCCATCTTTCCATGCATTTTTATTTAAGATTGGTTGCTAGAATCAAGGATAGTTCTCATCCCTTATTATAAAATTCCAAAAAAAATCTAAACAATTTCCAAAAATATAAAAAAATTAGTTTAGATTAGTAGAAAGTAATTTAAATGATTTTTCCTCGAGGTCGACTTGGATTCCTACTATATTGATTTCTATTTATTTTGAGAGTTCGATAATTTTTTATAAACAATCGTGTCTTCGCACACAATGACACTTCTTTATTACCTTATGAATCGCATGATCCAAAGGATGATAAGAAGGTTGAGGATAAGAAAGCCTAGGATATCTTTTTTTATTGTAGGTAAATATTTGAGTATAATGACTCATATTGAAAGTTATCATTAGGAGAGTATAAAGTTTGATCTTGATAATAGGATCTAGGCTCACAATCAGATTCACTTCCCCAACTTGAAATGGATTTATCCAAATTTGATGATTGATAATAGTGGTTTTGATTGAGAGTAAAGTTATAATCATTTTGAGGATATGTTTTTGTTGGAGTATGGTAATTGAAATACATGTGTGTTGGAAGAGTAATGAGATGAGAAAAGAGATATATGAGAGAAATTATGTCCTAACTAAGCAATCAAGCACACAAATCTAGCCTTAATTGGTGTTTCACCCTAAAGGACCTTATCCTAGTACTTTTATGACCCAAATTGAGTCTTGTTTGTTCATGCGAGGCATTATTGGACCTTAATTTTGATGTTTGCAAAATAAGACATATTATATGGATGAGCTATAACTTTGTTTAATGTACCATTAGGTCAACAAAGAAAGCTATGAACATGATTGATGACAAAACTAAATGGTGCTCTGATGTGATGATGAAGATGGAGCTAAAGAGCTACATGAAGAAAGATAAAGAATAAAACACTTTATATAACGAAGCAATGCTTAAGAGTAAAGTATTTTATTACTTACAAATTTTATTAAAGAGCCATGAGTGCACTTCATGCTAATTACTTATTAGGTTTTCCACGCTTAAAAAAAAAACTTGAAAATTTATTAAAATATATTTTAAAATAAATTTAAACATTTAAGAATGTTTAAAAATCTTCTAGAAGGTTAGGTACAACAAGTTTTGACCAAAAGATGTGAGTTTTCAAAAATTCAATGTTCAAGCAGTTGATTAATCAATTTAGTTAATCGATTACCATACAAAATAAAAGGTTGACATTGAAAATTAATTGATTAACACACCATTAGGAAGTCTTAGAAGTGTGTTAGTCGATCGAAACTATTGGTTAATTGATTAATTTTCTCACTTTTCTTTGTTGAAACTATTGGTTAATCTATTAGGTTAATTGATTAGGACCTCAACCATTTAATTGATTAATGAACAATGTATTAATCAACTAATGTTGCACCTAATCGATTAATTTCAGAGTTTTTGAAAACTATTTTTTCTATTCGAACCTTTTCACATTTGTATCTTTTCAAATCAAATTATAGATGTTCTACAATGATCAAATGAAGGTTTCTAAGCCTTGGTTCATGTCTATAAATACTCTTAGAAGGCTTTGGATGAAATAACTAGTACCCTCTCACTTACTTTCACATTCAAACTTTCTTGAGAGATTTTAGAGCATACAAAGCATATTATTTTCAATCCTACTTGCAAAACACTTTCATATTCCACTTTCTTCACACTCAACTCTTTCATTCCAAATTTATGGAAGTAAAAGGGTGTATTTCTATGTCTTATTGTACTCATTTAATCACTCATTGGCCCCATAGAACTTGTGCAAATTTAATTGTCATTTGATTTTGTACTTTAGGTGCCCAGGTTGTGGGATTTCCATTTCTTTCCAAGGGAAAGGAACAAAATCCTCTTTAAGACTTGTCCAAGAGGGGTTTATGCATAAGAGGTACACTATTGTTTTTGTGGTGTGGTTATAGTATTCCTACGATTGTAGAGGCAAAATCCTAGATTAGGTAATTTAGGTATAGGTTTTTCCCTTTACGGGTTTACTTTCTAAAAATTAGTATGCTCTTTTGTGTGATTCCTTTTTATTTGGTCATATCTTATTTTAAGCACAAATTGCCTCCCTCTTGTGCCATTTCATCCTTAACCTTTGTATTACTTGGCTAAGGTGAAGGAAGAGATGGAAGAAGATGAAGAAGAAGGAGCCCCCAAGGGATACGATGAGCTGCTCATCATAGCTCTTAATTCACTAAAAATAGCTAGTCTACTTAGTTAATTAGCATTCAATATTGTATACATAGGGTTAATTATATATATAGCTAATAATAGGCTTGAGCTCAAAATACACACTAATTAGGCCTTATTATCATCAATAAAATGTCTTGTTTATCTAAGTAGGAATAAATGAATGGCTCTAAAATGTTGTTGAGGGCCCTACCTCTCTTTATATAAAGAGAGTTAAGGGACAAATTGTATTATAACCCGACAATGAACAAAAAGGTGTACAACACATCCTTACAAATAAATATAAAAATAAATAAGTCTACACTCCCCCTCAAGCTAGAGCATGTATGCCTATCATGCTTAGCTTAAAACAACAAGAATCGAAAGTAGATCACCTGGAAAGTGGCTTGATAAAAATGTCTGTTGTCTAATCATTTATAGCAACTAGGGTTATAAAGAATGCCTTTCTGAATAAGATCTCTAGTGTAGTGGCAGTCCAGCTCAACATGTTTGGTCCTCTCATGGAACATCAGATTGTTGGCAATATATGTAGTAGTGACATTATCACATCTCATCTTCATAGGACCAGTAAGTTGTATATGTAAATCTCCCAGAAGTGACTTCACCCACATAAGCTTGGCGACTGTTTGTGCTATAGCCCTGTATCCTGACTCTGCACTAGACCTAGAAATAGCAGCCTGTTTCTTGCTTGTCCAAGTAACTAAATTGTTAGCCACATAGGTGCATAATCCCATGGTAGACTTCCTATCCGCCAAACAACCTGTATAATCTGCGTTTGAATATGCCACTATTGACATGGAAGTGCCTTGATGATGAGAGGGTTTTCGCGAAGAAAAGCTAGGGTTTTGAGAAACTCATCGTCGTAGTCGCAAAACTCGCTATCAAATAAAATTTACCGAAACTTGAAAGGGAGTCTCGAGTTGAACACGGGGAGGCGGCATTTGTCTCTTAGAAATCTGCATTTTGCTTTGTTTCTTTTTGGTGTTTTGTATTTGCTATTTTTTTGGCGTTTTATGATAGTGTGGAAACAAGCAGGAATATTATTTATACTAAGATATTCTAGAAAATAGGAAAGAACTATTCTACTTGCTAAGTATGAAGGAAGAGAGAGAGAATAAAAAAAACTACTTCTAGATAAATGCTTGACAAATGTTTATTACAATTGCTTCTACACTAAGAAAGCAGTAAAAGGGAAAGGGGTGAGAGAAATCCTCTTTGTCGACTGCTCGGAGGACGAAGCTGCGTTGATGTGGCTCGAACGAAGATGTTGAGGAGTTGGATGAAGGAGAATGACGTCAGAAGATGAGGGGAGGACGGGTGGCATTGCGTCAAGATCCGCTTCCCGGAACGAGGTTGCGAAGACGACCGATGAGAGCTCCACGAATGGTGATGAGAGGGTGGAAAATAAATTTTCTTTTCTCTAGTGGAGCACCCCAAAGGCTTGGGACACAAGCTCAAGATATGTTTTGAGCTCTAAAGTAGGTGAGGAGAGCATTGGAAGGGATGATGAGAAATGGAAGGGGTGTAGGGCTTTATATAGTGGTGGAAGGAGGGTGTATCTCGGGTACGGGTCAACAGTGACATTTAAAACGTCCCTGAAGACCTGCCTTGGACGTCGCTGAAGGCATCACTCGCCATTGCTGTCATCCGTGCATGTAGGCTGGATCAAGCGAGGATGCATCCCAACCATTGGATTGCCAATGGACGCTCCAGATTTCGCGTGCATCGCGTGCTTGAGATCACACCTGCCCGCGTGTACAATAGTGCGTCCGTTTACACGTCAAATATCACATGTGCAAATCACGTGCATCGAGCATCGCCACGTGGTGAAGCCTCCGCCACTTAATGGCATCCAATGGGTGCAATCGAATCGCACCCACGCTCACGAAATTAGGCGCAGCGGGTGGGCTTCGAGCATTAGTTCACTTGTTGTGAGTAGAAGCCTTAACCGCTGTGCTGAGGGTGGGTTTAAGTCTCACTTAGGAATTAAGGCCCATGTGCCCACGACCATTGGATTTTGATCCAATGGCCTAGATTGTGTGAAGCTCTTCTTTGCTTGGCTTGAGGTGAGTGACATGGCCTTTTGACGACTGTTGGATTCGAATCCAACGGTCGAGATTTCACAAATGCGGCTTGGGAGGAGCGGTTGCGGTCAGGCTGGAGGGTTGTGATGGTGCCACATGGCACCATCGTGGTCGTCCAACTTCTTCTTGTAGAGGGTGCTACGGAACTCTGATCAAACTAGTTTTTGCATTGATGGACTGCAATCGTCATTCCAGATCCATCCATATGGTCGGATTTTTCATGCAGAGCCCGTAAAGATGTCGCATTGCCCCCTGGCCATATAAAATGTGGATATTAATATACAAATTACACAAATTATCCTAAATGCAATGTAATGAATGTTATGCATTATTCATAATGTTATATGCAATGTTAAGCTTAGAAACTATCATAAGTCAGCATTTTATCATGAATAAATGCATATTTGTCACCTAAGTAAACATAAGACCACGACCTAGTTCCTTCTTGATGTATCTAAGAACCATCATAGCAGCATCCCAATGCTGCCTTGTAGGCTTAGCCATGAATTGACTTAGCATACCAACTGCAAAACTGATGTCTGGCCTAGTAATAGTGAGATAGAGTAACTTCCCCACAAGCTGCCGTTATTGACTACTATCCATGGAAGGTGCCTCAGCATCATAAAGGTGAGCCTTTGGGTCCATAGGTATATTAGCTGGCTTTGCCCCAAGCATCCCAGTCCCCTGTAGAACGTCAAGTGCATACTTTCTTTGTGATAGAACTATGCCTTGCTTGCTACGAGCAACTTCTATCCCAAGAAAGTATCATAATGGACCCATGTCTTTCACCACAAACTGAATGGCTAATCTCTTTTTGATCTGTCTAACACCATTTGCATCATCTCCTATAACAATCAAGTCATCCACATATACAAGGAGCACTACCACTCCTTTTCTAGTTTTCCTAACAAAAAGTGAATGATCTGTAGTAGATCTCTAAAAGCCATCAGACTCCACTACCTGAGATAGTTTTTGGAACCATGCTCATGGACTTTGTTTGAGTCCATAATAGCCTTTCTCAGCCTGCATACACACTCCTTTACCTCATAGCTAGGAGGTTGCTGCATGTAGACCTCAT
This sequence comes from Thalassia testudinum, assembly GCA_037157565.1. NCBI lineage: Eukaryota > Viridiplantae > Streptophyta > Magnoliopsida > Alismatales > Hydrocharitaceae > Thalassia > Thalassia testudinum. The sequence continues at coordinate 4,528,598 of JAZHRO010000007.1, forward strand.
CCTATAAGTCATTGTAAGGAAATGCATTCTTTACGTCAAGTTGATGAAGTGGTCAATCACAATGTGCTGCAATAGAAACAAGTATCCGAACTATCAAGAGTCTAGCCACCGGAGAAAACGTATCAAAGAAGTCCACGCCATAAGTTTGGGTGAACCCCTTTGCTACCATGCGTGCTTTGTATATGGCAATGCTCCCATCTGGATGGAACTTAAGTGAAAACACCCATCTGCACCCAACAAGATTGGCCCTTGGTGGAAGTGGTGTAAGATCCCACGTGCCTCTTCTTCGGAGTGCAGCCATCTCCTCCATGGCTTGACACCACTTCGGACGAAGCATGGCTTCCTGGTAGGATGCAGGTGCTATAGTGGTACTTGGGCTTTGGTAAATCTAGAAAAGGCAGTACAAAGATCAACAGTGAGTAGATATCCCACCACATTATACTTGGTACAAGATTGAGGAGCCTTCCGAATGGAAATTGAAAGGTCACTATCCACCTATGAGTCCTTTGGAGCAACAACTATCCCTGCATCATCTCTAGGCACCAAAGCATCAGTGTCTAAAGATCGTGTGCTCACCTGGGGAGAGGCTAGAGCCGTGGGAAGAGGGGGCATCTGGAATGTAGTATGTGGCCTTTGATATGTAACAATTGGGTCTTGAAATCGGTCCTTCTCAGTGGTAAGAGGAGGATTATCATCCATAGGCATAGCACCAAAAGGAAAAGGTGGAATGGGCATAGGTACCTCATCAGTAGTGGGAAACAAGTCAGAACTAGTAGTGAAAAAATATGGTATAGATTCATGAAAAGTCACATCGGTAGAAACATGGTGGTGGAAATGAACTGGATCAAAACATCTGTACCCTTTTTGGGTTTTGGAATAATCCAAAAAAACACATTTAACTACTTGTGGTGCTAGTTTATCCCGTCCAAGTGTCAAATCATGTACAAATGTAACGCACCCAAAAACACAAGGGATAACCGAAAATAAGGACGACTGATTGCACAACAAAAATACACCAGAAAATATGCCATCTCGTGTTATTTCCTAGCACTACCATTGCATCTTATGTAGCTATAATTGCATTTGCAAATAGACGCTTGCATGCATTTATAAAGAGGGGAGGAGAGTGTGAATAATTGGCCATCTATTAATTAACATCTTCCTCAAGAGTGGCATTGCAATTTCACCATTTTCAATTTTTTATTTTACTTTGAATTCTTCTCTCTTGCATGGTTGCAGGGCATGGGGCATGTGCGCCTCTTCGCGCCTCTCCTCCTGCCAACAGCATGGTAGGAGATGCGCTGCTAGCAGCATGGCTGTGGCATGCCCTCTCCTCTTTATAATGCCTTGCTCTCTCCCTTGTGCGGGCATGCACTTCATACACCTGCAGACACCATCAGATCCACCGTTCACCCTGGGCCAATCTCCTCCCCTCTCCCTCTTCATACACAGTACCCCTTCTCACTGAGAAAAGGCACACCATGGGTAGGAGAAAACCCACAGTGGTCTCACACCACCACTGTGAGTTCCACCACCGCCAAGCTCTTTCGTGTGCAGGTGGGTGTGGTGGATTCCCCTTTTGTTTTTAATGCCAATCATCTTCTCCGCCATTGCCAGAGCTTCGAGCTCTCAAAGCTTAGAAGCTCAAGAAGCCACGCGCCTACCTGCAAGCCACTGCCGGTCGTCGTGTGCTCACCAGCAGGCCGTGCACAGCTTCTTCCCGCGCTCCCAGGCACTCCACAGTGCGCCCAACACGCGAAACCGGCCGCTACCAGTCACCAGATCGCGCACGCACTGTAGCGCACTGTAGCGTGCGGTCTGCGCGACACTGTAGCCACTGGCTCGTTTCTCACTTAGTCGGTGGCTTCGCGCTCTCTCTCCTTGCCCGCTACCTGTGCCAGCCAGTCGCTCTCACCCGTCCACGCCTCACCGTGCCTGTTCGCAGCGCTGCGCAGTGCGCTGCACTGTGCTTGCCCGCACCCGTCCGCGCACGAAGAGAGCGCAGGCGCTTCCCAGCGCACTGCGGTCGCTCTCCCTCCTACGCCCGCGCATCCTCACACATCAGACAACGGGGCAGCGCAGCAGACGGCTTACCTGCTGCACTCCCCTCCTCCGCCAGCATACACACACACTTGTAAACACACACTTGTACACTCACACACACACTGGTACGCACTCACACACACCCTTATACACTCACACACACACACATATATCCACTCATATATATACATAAATATATATATGTACATATATATATATGTTTACATATACATCCTCCTACCCATATCCATATATACACTTCACCACCCAAACTCCCATGCACTAGTCCCTCCATCGCGTATCATATCGTGGGAATATCTGCACCAGTTATTGATATTCTCCGATATCTACGCAAAGCAAGCACTTCCACACACACTCCCACACATCCGCTCACACTTCACGAGGCACTCAGTCTTGTTGGTTGCGTCTTACTAGACGTGGACCAACTTGACACTGTGCTACATTCTATTTTCACTTCCACCTCCACCCCTATATATAATATATAACTATATACATATATATATATATATATATATATATTCCGTATCTACTATATATATATGTACATATATTAAGCTGAGTATTTCTTTCTTTTCTAGCAACCTACCTTGTTTTCATTTATTTTTTTATTTTTTGCTATTAAAAAGATTAAAAAAAAGAGTAAAACAGAAAAGATAATACTTGTCTTGCAGGTACTCGGTTTTGCGAATAACATGACCAATTTGTGGAAACCCCAAGTTGGCTACAAGCCAAGAACCATTTGGCTCAAGGCCAAGGACTTGATTTCGAGGGTGTACCTCAAGGACAACTTATCACTAACAAAAATCTTTAAAAAATAGAAAAAACCAAAAATATAATAAACGCAAGGAAGAGATACGTTTTAGAAAGGCATGAGAAACTCCTTGACCTTCAAATTCGTCGCCTCCACTGAGATCGACCCTGGGCCTAAAAGCGACCAAGATAAAATCAAGTAGGCCAGGTTTAAAAATTTTGTGAAGCTAGTTAGACTCAATTTAGGTTAACTCACTATACTAACTTTAACGATAATATCACTCATATTAACAAAACCTATTCGAGTCTCACCACACTTTTCTGGCACCATTACCGAGGAGACACAAATTGAGGTAAGTTTCTACTCTCATTCCTTTGATTTTCTCTTCTCACACCCTTTTCTTCATGAGTGTTTTGTTTGCTTGTGTGCAAGTAAACCGCTTGCAAGGAGACAAGTAGAGGAGGTCGGAAACGTGGGCAAATCCAAGGTGGGAGCGAGAGCGTGAAGTCGCCGGCGCTGCATTGGATCTTCGCTTACGTTGCTGAAGAGGTAGGTGTCTCTTTCTTAGTAACTTAGGTTAACTTGTCACCTAAAAAAAAAAAAAAACCTAAAAAAACTTCTTGGGAATTTCTTGGGGCAAGTGGATTAAAAATCACTTGTTGATTATTTGCTATCACCCCCACCGCCCCTTGATTTCCTGCAAAACTTCGCATAGCGAAAATCCAAGAATCTTGATTCTTGGATCCTTCATTATGTGAAGTTTTCTTTGAGGCAAGTTAAAATTGATTGATTGCCATCCTTCCTTGCCTCATTCATTCACATTTCGAGATCACATTTTTTGTGGGGAGACTTGGAATTGAGTTGATTCCAACCCCACCATGACTTCTCAATTGCCTTAGATTTGATCCCGAGTATTTCAACCCCAACATTTTAATTTTCTTTACTTTATCTTGTGGTTGAGCCTTGTGTGGAATATAATTTTGGTGATTGGGAGCACTTGCATTGAAGTGTTTTGGCTCCCTTTCACATTGACCTAAAATAGACTCGTGCATCCTCACATAGAAATTTCCATCTAGGGAAGCCCATTGCATTTTTAGCATGCATTAACTAATTCACATTGAAGAAGGGTTTGTTGGGCATAAAAGAACTTGTGTTTTCTCAAAACTCGGAGATTGGTTGAATTGGTAACTCAATGGAATCCTAAAATCCATGCTACTTAAGGCTGAAATTTTAAAAGCCATTCACCATCTAAAACTCCAATTTGGGGAGATTTCCCCATTGCATGCTTGATTTACACACTCTTAAAATCAACGCACTTGAGCATTACCTGTATACAACGCCCTTCACATTCCTGGAGCACTTGATCCTAAGCCTCTAAATTAAAATTGGTAGCAACTTGACCCCTATTAAGGATTGGAGGTCTAACTACCTACGTGTAGTGCCTACGTGCTGGTGTGGGTTCCCACGTGCTATCGGGTGTCTAAGACAGGGGCAAACGGCCCTGTGGTTCCGCGGTGCTCTCATTTGGTTCCGTAGGTTGTGATAGTAGGTAACTTAGATCTTTAGGTCTAAGGACACATTGTAGAGGTTAGGAAATTAATTGCTTTGATTTGTCATCAAGTGTACCCATACGGCGTTGTTTCTCTCATCCCCTTTTCCCTTCTTATCTCCCTAATTCTTCCTGCGGTAGTGCATGTTTGGGAGGAGGTCACAAAACCCTGAATTGTTTGAATTGTCTGATAATTCTAAAAGAATAGAAACTGAATCATCATCCTCCTCCACAAACATGACTGCATGCCCACCCCCAAATCCTGAGGGAGGAAATCGCCCCCCTTAAATCCCACTAGGTGGTGGTGGAGCCGTAGACCCCATAACCCGCCTCCAATCCCAAATGGAAATGTATAATGAGCAGATTGAAGCCATTAGGGAAACCTTGGAGGAAATGTCGAACCCTCCCGAACGGGAGGAGCTTAGGTCTCTTAGCTCTTATCAAAATCCCGCTGCTACAGAGACTATAGGGCAAATTCGAGTCCCCATGGGAACTAAAACCTAATGTCATTGGCCTGATTAACTTTCACTTCCATGGTCTTGCAAGTGAAGATCCCTTTCTCCATTTGGAAGACTTAACCCGATTAGCTGAAACTGTTAAACCAAGAAACATCGGGTTATCAATTGTCCTCATGAAAATGTTCCCATTTTCATTGTGGGATAAAGCGTCGCAATGGTTGCGCACCCTTGGGAGAACCATCCATTCTTGGGAAGAGATGTGAACAGCATTTCTCAGGAAATTCTTCCCAATCGGGTGAACCAATGCACTTCGTCGGGCTATAACTTCTTTCACGCAACAAAACAGCGAGCAGTTTCATGAGGCTTGGGAAAGGTATAATGACCTCTTCCGGAAATGTCCGCACCACAATCTGCCTAAGTGGCATATAGCCCAGATCTTTTATTATGGGCTAAATGAAACTTTGAAGTAGATTGTAGACGCTTCCTGCGGAGGGAATTTCATGAATAAAGACGAGAATGGAGCATTTGAATTATTTGAGAACATGAGTGAAAATTCAATGAACAATGCCTCCATTGTCGCCTTTAATTGTACCAGCCTGCCCCACAATGCTCACGATGTTGACATGGGACCCTCCCATTCATCCACAGATCTTAACCTTATTGCATAAAAATAGGATGAAGTCTCCGTCGTGCACAAGAAGCTGGACGAGCTTCTGGCCAATCCCGCCCGCTCTATGACAAACACCTCCACCTCATCATTCCATTACAACCCTAATCCTTCCAATGCCAGACTTATTCCCAAAAACCCTGTAAGACTGTCCTTACTGAGTATCGCGCCGAGCGATTCGGTAAGTAATGTGGACCTACCTTCTGCAAGCTAGTACTTTGACACAGAGGACCAAGCCTCCGTGTGCTCGGATGCATATATACATGTGGACTCGTCTTCTGTCTTAGAAGACGCTTGCACCCTGGGAAACAACCCGTTCTCTGCTACTTATAACCCAGGGTGGAGAAATCATCCTAACTTCGCATGGTCCAGTAACTCGCAGTGCCAAAACCCCGCAGGTGGGCTAATGTGACCGTCCGCACCCATCATCCCAAGGGCCCAGTCTACTCCTGTGGCAAATCCACCATCGGTCCTTGCATACCTCAAACAGAATACGCATCAAGTCCTCTTGATAAACTGATGCGAATGGTGACGGAAATGTCTAAGCACCATGAAAAAAACATGACTTCTCTTCAGCACCAATTGGTGCAGCAGAATGCTGAGATCAGTCAACTACGCATGACGACTCGATCTCAGGGCACTCTTCCTGCCCAACCTGTTGCCAACCCGGGAAATTTTGTACCCCTTGGTCCTCAACCACAGGTACGCCCTTCTCAGGGGTAGGTTCATCAGATTCTGCAAGCTCTGAGCATTCCACCAGGATTTCAGGCTAATCCCACAATAACACATCACCCTTATGTCCCTATTGCGAACCCTCCTCTACCTTATGATCCCATTGGACCTGTGACGTCCAATGCAATTACTATGAGGAGTGGTAAGCAAATCGTCAATCCGCCTCGACCTGATCTTGGCCCATCTTTTTCATTGCCCTCTCATTCGGGATGCGCACCGCATTCTCGTGAGGACGATACACCCAAACTAGTGCCAGAATCAGTCCCATTCCCTGAGACTCTATTGAGGGAGCCAAAAGGCAAGAAAAAGGATACGTAAACCTTTGATAACTTGTGTAATTTATTCAGGGATGTTGAAATTAAGGTACCCCTGTTGGAGGCTATCGACCATATACCAACTGCCGCCCGATTTTTCAAAGACTACACTACACCTAGGTGACAGTCAAAGAAAACAAAGAATTCGGTGGTCCTCTCGCCTCATGCGAGTTGTGCTATACTGTCAAATATACCACCGAAGCAAAAAGATTCGGGCACACCGCTTATTTCTTGTAGCATCCAAGGTTGCAATTTTAACCGTGCTCTGCTTGATCTAGGATCTTCCATCAATCTTATACCAACCATCATGCTCGAGAAATTTGCCTTAGGAAATTTGAAACCCACCCCTGTCACGTTACAGTTGGCAGATCGTTCTGTCAAAATACCGAAGGGTGTGGTGGAAGACGTGGTGGTTAGGGTCAACAGTCTCTGTTTTCCTGTTGACTTTCTTGTTTTAGATATGGAAGTTCCTAGCTCACTTTCTGATTGTCCGATCATCCTTGGTCGACCTTTCTTGGCCACAGCCCGCGTTCATATCGACTGTGAGTCAGGCTGCATTGAGATTGCCGTTGGCTCTGAGAAGCTCAAGCTAAACATCTTCAAGGCAGCCAAGAACTTTGATTGCGATTGCATCGAGGATGACATGTCTGACAAGGACATGGCTGTCAGCGCGTGTATCGGACTTATAGGGACCTATTCTGACTGCTATGGATTGCCCTTGAATACAGACCATCGCCTGACTGAAACATATTATGATGTTCCCCCATCCCTCCCCTTACCCATACCTTCTCTTGACCAGACTTCTGATGAGGTTTTCTCCGCTTCCCATACCTCATGGTCTAAGTCATATTCGGGCTATTCATCGCCGGTCCACCCTCTTGAAGATCGGATTGCCATTTCTTTCCCTCCAAATCAGGCGGAATTGCTACTCCACACTAGGACCTTGTTCCCACATACTAATCACTGGGGCTATCCCTTGTTGGATCCATCAATCCAAGATGCCCCTCTTCTTGGCCAATCTGAGGGCCAACTTCTTCCTCCTGCCTTTCTTTCTTCTGATCCGCTTGGGACACTCTCATCCCAAGAAATGCCAGATCTTTCACCATCCACTCCAGAGCTGAAAGAGCTGCCTAACACGCTTAAGTATGTTTTCTTGGGACCAAATGAAACGCTCCCCGTAATCATTAGTTCAAAATTGACCAGGGAGCAAGAGTGCAAACTAACAAAGGTCCTTGTGGAACACAAGGCAGCCATTGGATGGTCCTTATCTGACTTAACTGGCATTAGCCCCCCCTACTGCACTCACTGTATATATACGGAGGAGGAGGCTCGATGGTCGGCTCGTTGTTCGCGGTGTTTTAATGATATATTCGTTGCAGTATATTGCAAAAAATGATCACCAGTTTAATTTATTTATTACTTGAGATTTAGATTATCCCGAGGTCGAACTCAGGGAGCACACATCATTCTAGAAACATATAAGTCCACAATACCGTTACAAAAATTTAAGAGAGAGAGAGTGAGCAAAAATTTCTCTTTTTCTTCTTCTCTCCTTTCTCTTGGCTTCTTCTTCTTCTCTCTTCTCGCACTGTGCTTCTTTTCTTTCAGCAGCTGCGGTTCTTTTCTTTCTCTTTTCCTTCTCTTCTTTCTCTTGGCTTCTTTTTCTCCCTTCTCTTACTGTCCCTTCTCTTCTTCAGTCAGCTTCTCTGCCTTCTTCTTTCTTCTTCTCCTCTGCTGCGGTTCTTCTTTTTCTCTTCCTTTTCTCTGCTGCTGCTTCTTCTTCTTTCTTCTGCGTCTTCTTCTCCTTCTTTCTTCAGCAGCTCCTTCCTTCTTTGTCTTCCTTTTCGCTCCTCCTCCTTTCTTCTTCTTTTTCTCTGCTGCGGGAGCTTTACGGCTAAGTCCTTGCCCCCGCTATTCTTCTTCTTCTTCCTCACCTATTCCCTGCACACACGAGCGCAAAACCTACCCCTACCCTCCCTGCACATCTCTCTCTCTCTAAATCTCTCTTCGGTACGCTCTCGGGTTATTGGGTCGGTCGCGCGCCCAGGTCCAGGAGCACCGGCGTGGGTGTGGTGCGCGAGGAGTGCACGGATCAGGGTAATCTGGTTGCAGGTCAGGTCCGCGTGGGCAGTGCCGCGGATGAGACCCGGTGAGTGAGGGCGAGGGACCTCACCCTAGTGTTTCGAGGCGATAAGCCAGGAACACTTTTTCAATTTATGTATGGGCACGCGCCCACACACTTCCGAGGTGGGACTAAAGTCCTACCTGCTGCTTCGTGCGTCTGCAGGCAGGAGGTTTGAGCAATTTGGGGCAGCAGCCGAGGCTTATGACCCCAATTGAAGACCTGGACACGCTCGTGCCTCAATTCCCAGTTGCCTGGGGCTTACGCCTGGAGCGGATGGACCTGAAGAAGCTCACGAAGCAGCTTCAACTTGCTCGACAATGGCGGCGAGCACCTAGGTCCTGAAAACACTAAAACGGCCTCGCGGCCACGTCAAAAGGCTCAGGGAGGTCCGCCAAGGTGTGTCGCGTGTGCAGAGGTGGTCGGCAAGAGGTGAGAGTGCCTATGGCCGTGCGCTTAGGGCACGCTGCGTGCGTGAGAGTGGGTGTGTTCGGGGGGTGTTCTGGAGGTGTGGCGTTGTGAATGGAGTGCGGATTTAGGGGTCACTGAGGTGTCGCGGTGCTTAAGTGGTAGTTGGCAAGGCGGATGGAGGCGGTGGAGCAGCGGGAACGCCTCGTCGGAGGGCGGCCAGAGATGGAGAAGGTGGCGATGGACAGTGGTGGTCAGTGGGGTGGAAACAACAAATTAATAAGGGGGAAATAAAGGAGAGAGTAAAGGGAAGAGTGTTTACCTACTTAACTGACGAAAGGGGAGGAGGAGGCGCTCGGCGCGTGCCTGCCGATGTCGGAGATGAAGATGCCCAGAGGGGGGTAACGGCGACAAGGAGGAGGTCAGGAAGGTGCCAGCTGGTGCGGCCTGGCATGGGAGGACGAGGCGGAGTGAACTCTGTTGCAGGTATGGCAGCAGAGCGACGAAGGAGAGGAGGAAGGGTCACCGGAGCCTACGAGCGCTTGACCGGAGGAGGAGGAGACGAAGTTTGGGGGTTTTCCTTGGCCAAAACAGGCTTGCCATGATCGGAGGGCCCTGCCGTCCCTTAAGTAGCAGTTGGTGAGGGAAGGATATCGAGGGGAGAGAGTGGAGAGCTTACTGGAGAATGGTCGGAGACGAGACCCATTCCTTTCGTGCGTTTGCATGAGAGGCATGGGCAGTGGCAGGTCATGGGAGGGGGTTTGCATGGAAGAGGACGACGTAGGGAACTCCCCCTTCATCTCTGAGAGTGGTTCCCATACCCTGCGCGGCGCCATCTTCTGCGCAAAGTTGCCGGAGGTATGGGCAGCTGTGCGGGGTGGCAGAGGGACCGTTCTGTAAAGAAAGAAAGGAAAGCTAGGGGTCAAAGTGAAAGGGTTCAAAAAGTTAAGAGTCAAAAAGTAATTCATGAGGACCAATTTGTAAAGTCGGTCAAAATGGTCTTCTCTTAGGCTCAAATTTTGGTGACAACCTAATTTTGACCTAAGAAATCCAATGGTGAAGTTTGATTTTAGGTTTGACCACGTTTGACTAGTCAATTTGCATAAAAACCCAAATTAGGTTAAAAATTGGGCATGGTTCTCAATTTAGGTCAAGATAGGTTCTAAAGGCCAAATTGAAGGTTCTAAATCCTAGGGAATATTTTTCCATGAATTTTAGGGGGTTTAGTTGATTTTTGGCCTGCATGGAACCTCGTGAATTAAAGCGAGTTTGTTTCAGGTTTACAGAATGTCATTTAATTCCTAGAAGTTGCTATAACCCTTTTCGGATCAGGTCATCCCACTTTCTTTCTTATTAAGCCCATTTGACCTGTGTTTAGACCCTTAGACACCCCTTTTGTATACTGCATTGGTAAAATTACAGTTTTACCCCTTGTGAATTATTTTATTCTTAAATTTAGAATTCTCTGATTTAGGCTTTCCCTTAGTTTTGTAGGAGCTTTTGTACACTTATTTAGATCAAAATGTACTAGTTAGGGTTCATGATGAGGCTCTCATCATACCCCCATGCCTAGCTTTTGCTAGTCCCTTGGCAAAATTTTAAGGTTTTAACCCTTGTTTTAGACCATGAATTTCTTATCAAGTTTAGATAAGTGCTTTTCCTCTTGTATCCTTGATTAGGTCAGAATGCCAATCATAGGCCTAAAAGGTACTCTAGTACCAACCAAGATACAGATCTGTCTAGCTTTAGCTTCAGTCTTTAGCAAAGGTTTTTAAGGTCTACAGGAACTAACCTAAGGTTTATTGGACTTCGTGGTTAAAGCACCCGTGCTTGAGATAATTTTAGCCTTGGTTCAGTTCGCAATGCATTTTGTAAGAGAGAGAGATAGAAGATTTATTTGTTTGGAGAGTTTTCTCTCTCTTTTCTTTTTAATTCTAGCTTAGGATTGGCTTCTCAACACGATCTGTATCGGATTCCTTGTCCCCATCATCAATCCTCAAGGGTTTCTGGCAGTCGATGCTTCGGGATAGCACCGCCCATGGTAACCCCCAGAATCTTGGCTTTCGAGATTTCGAGATAATCCCGTCCATTGTGTTCCGTGGAGGAATTTAAACCCTAGCAATTGACACTTCGTGATAATACCATCTATGGAATCTGAATTAGCAGAGTGCTTACATGCCCCCAGTAGGATACGTAAATATCCTAAGAGATAAGCATCGAGGAGATGATATGTTGTTATGCATCTTCGAGGGGAATTTCCCACCTCTCCGTGCTGGGAACTTGTCCAGATCAACTTGTGTTGATCGACTGCTCCTAATCTAGGTGACATTTTCAGAATATTTGAAATGCTTCTGCGTGATTTTGATACTTATGCTCACTGAACCAGACTGTGTGTGTGAATTTGGGTGCTTAGGTTACTGAGTCTCATAAACCAAAAGTCAGTTAACGAGGCCGAATACTCCCTAAGCCTTGGACCTAATACTTTAGCTTTTCAATTTCCTCAACCTCTTGGGGAATATCTAGATCTTAATGGGTACTAAGAGTCTATCCAAGAATGCCTAAGGTTTGCATTCTTACTAATCTTGTTGTGCACTTTCCTTTTTCTTTTCCTTAATATGGTCTAGAACTTAGGTTAATTCCTTAATTTCTTATTAATGACTATCTCTTTTCTTTCATTTTGTGCTCCTTTTTATCATTTAGCTCTTTTTCTCCTCCTCCTTTTGTAAAATCCACAAGAATTCTTCCCTCCTTTCCAAAATTTTATTATATATATATTTTATGTTGAAACCTTTTCTTATGAGTTTTTATTCATTTTGCACTTTCATACCCCCCATGCCTAAGATTTGCAATGTCCTCATTGTAAATTAGGAGGGTTTTTATTTAGCTTGGTTCATACATTAGGACAGGTATTTTGGTGAGTGGATGGGTCGGGGTGACTGTTGCGGATTATTTCTAATCTCAGATGCGAGTGCCTAAGGTGGAGTCAACTGTCCTAAAGGATGAACCTAAAGTGCAAAGAGGTGTCAGAAAAGGTTTCGGATTTTTCAGAAAGAATGACGGGCTGCCTCCCGTTAAGCGCTGAGTTTTACGCCATCGGCTGAGCGCAATAAGCTCAGGGAGAATGGAGGATAAATGATGATTCAGCCAAATCTATAGAGGTTACATCAATGAACGGTTTGAGTCTCTGACTGTTCACGATGAAAGATTTGGAATCGTGGCTGAGAGGATTAATTTCGATGACTCCATTTCCAAAAACCTATTGGACAAGATACAGTCCAACCCACTTGGATCGCAGTTTCCCAGGGAAGAGTTTGAGTCGGGCATCGAAGAGTAGGACCTTCTGACCAGGGTGGAAGATCTTTCTAGATATGTGCTTGTCATGGAAGGCTTTAACCCACTCTTTGTAGATTCGCGAGTTCTCATACGCATCAAGGCGTAATTCATCGATCTCGCTTATCTGAAGCTTTTTGTGGGTTTCAGCCTTAGAAGGATCTAAGTTGCAGCTCCGTACTGCCCAATAGGCTTTGTGCTCCAGTTCGACGGGAAGGTGACATGCCTTCCCGTACACCAGTCTAAAAGGAGACATGCCTAATTGGGTCTTGTGGGCGATTCTATAAGCCCACAAAGCTTCCGGAAGTCGGGACGACCAATCCTTCTTATCAGGTTGAACAATAACCTGCAGGATTTTCTTGATCTCCTGATTTGATAGCTCAGCTAGACCATTAGTCTGGGGGTGGTAAGGAGTAGAGATTTGGTGAGACACCCCATATTTGGTCATCAGTGGCTTGAACTGAGCATTGGTGAAATGGGTCCCTCCGTCAGAGATGATTACACGGGGAATCCCGAACCGTGAGAAGATATTCTGATGAAAGAATTTGATGACGATCTTGTGATCACAGGTTCGGGTCAGAATGGCTTCGATCCATTTGGACATGTAGTCCACAGCGAGCAAAATGTACTCGAAGTCATCTGAAATAGGAAAGGGGCCCGTAAAATCAATCCCCTAAACATCAAAAATCTAGCATACAAGAATCGGCTGCAAAGGCATCATGTCGCGGTGGCTCATGTTGCCCAATGTTTAGCAACGACTGCATGCCTTACAGTGACTGTATGTGTCCTTGAAGATAGTGGGCCAGTAAAAGCCACACTGGAGGATTTTTGATGCGATTTTGTGCCTAGAGAAGTGGCCACCGCATGCCTGGTCAAGGCAGAAGGAGAGAATGTCATTGACTTCGCCCTCTGAGACACATCTCCGGATGATTTGGTCAGCACTTATGCGGAAAAGGTACGGGTCATCTCATGCACAAGAAGGATGCTAAGCCTAGACTGATTCGTTGGATCCTTCTGCTCCAAGAATTTGACCTTGAGATTCGTGATAAGGCTGGAGCCCAGAATGTTGTTGCTGATCATCTCTCGAGACTGGACCCTGACCACATTGGACTTACCATGCCGATTAATGAAGTTTTTTTCGATGAGCACCTATTGGCAATTAATGTGGCAAGTGGACCTTGGTATGCCAACATTGCCAATTACCTTGCTTCTGATTCCCCTCCATGTTGCTGGCCTAAAAATTAGTGTGAGCATCTCATTGCAGAAGCAAAGTACTATTTCTGGGATAATCCACCACTTTTTTGAATAGGTGCATACTAGATCATTCGTCACTGTATTCTTAACAGCGAATTCCCCAGTGTACTATCCTTCTGCCACGATCATGCCTGCGGAGGCCATTTTTCTGGGAGGAAAACTGCAGCCAAGGTGTTTCAGTGCGATTTCTTTTGGCCCTCCCTTCACCAGGATGCACACAATTATGCTGAACATTGCACTAGGTGCCAGTCGTTAGGGTTGACATGATGCCCTTCCAACCCATCCTAGCTACTGAACTTTTTGACATTTGGGGAATCGATTTCATGGGTCCCTTTCCTCCTTCCAACGGCTTTGAGTACATCCTTGTTGCTGTTGATTATGTTTTGAAATGGATCGAGGCTATTCCCACGCGCCATGCTGACCATGTCATATCTACTCGATTTGTCAAAGACCACATTTTTGAATGCTTTGGGATCCCTCGAGCCATTATCTCTGATGGAGGAAGTCACTTTACCCATGCTTCTCTTCGGGCACTTCTGAGGAAATATGGAGTCTACCATCGTATCGCATCTCCGTATCATCCTCAGACGAATGGCTAGGCTGAGGTGTCGAACCGGCAAATCAAGCAAATTCTTCAGAAAACGGTTCGGCCTGACCGTAAGGATTGGTCCGACAAGCTAATTGACGCACCTTGGGCGTATCGGACCGCCTTCAAGGCTCCCCTTAGTATGTCTCTTTATAGAATTGTTTACGGGATGCCTTGTCATTTGCCCGTGAAGCTGGAGCATCGCGCTTATTGGGCGGTTCGTCAATGTAACCTCGATCCAGACCTGTGTAGTCGAGAAAGGAAACTCCAACTCTAGGAGCTGGAAGAGCTCCGTCGTGAAGCCTATGATTCTGCCTTAACTTTCAAACAACGTACTAAGGCCTTTCACGACAGCCAAATTTGGCGGAAGAAATTTGAGCCATCTCAGCAAGTTTGGCTTTACAATGCCCGGCTCAAATTCTTTCCAGGGAAATTGAGTCAAAATGGACTGGTCCCTACGTAGTCTCGAGACCATTTCCCAACGGGGCCGTTGAAGTTGAAGATCCTAAATCTGGGCATAAATTTACGGTTAATGGGAAGTGATTAAAACCCTATCTTACTCATGAACCTACCCCCGTTGGTGAAACTATTGCCCCGCTGGAGCGTAACTAACTTCGTGCCTCACTCTAAGTCTAGCTGGGGACGTTAAATTCAACTCTCGTTGGGAGGCACCCCAGCAACTCTCTTCCACTATCACTTACACAATTCCATTTCACTTCACTTCGCACTTCTTCACTTTTCACTTCACCACCCACCATCCACCCACCCTACCTCCCTGCTATATACCTTGCACGTCAGCTCTCGTTCCCTAATCCTTGGACCTTGCTTTACCCTACATGCATATGAGGACATAGCATCATTTGGCATGGGGGGACGGATAGGCATCCATAGGATCTGGGTATTATATGGTATCATGCAGCTTCCATTATACATATCCATCTACAAATATGTACATAGCTTGTTAAAAAAAAAAAAGGGTATTTAGCAACGATCTGAAGGCTGGAACAAAAATACAATAAGTGTTTATGGATATTCAACCGTTGTTTTGAAGACTTTCCAGGCCAAAGTAGCTTGATTCGCTCAGGCTTGGCTTAATTCACTTGAGCATTGATAAGATAGATCGGAATCCCTCCTAACTAAGGACGTATTCTTGTACCTGAGTCACTAGTACAGGATTCGTTGGTTTGCTTCTACTTGAGAGCCTAAGTAATCTTGGTTCACACTACACATATCAAGAAAGACCAGGTGAACATAAGATCCAACCCTAGTGTTCATTAGGGAAGGTGGAGTCCTTACCTGTGCACGCAGGTAAATTTTTTATCCCAGGCTTTAGTCTTGTGTCTAGGAGAAACTCTTTCCACCAAAAAGGTACTCTCCCACAAAAAATGTGTGCTCCTCCAAATAAAGTTGTAAGAGATATACCGACACTTGTTTCAAAAAAAAAAAAAAGAAAATCTTAAAAATAAGCCAGTATATCCTTCAAATGTCTGTAAATTCTTCTCCCCAAAAAGTTTTTCAGGGCACATTGAAAATACCATTCATTGAGCCACAAAAGCAATAAAATGGAGGTTGAGTTTTCCATCATCCTTTTAAGGGTCAATTTGAAGACATGAGCTGAAACTTGGACCAACCTACACTTAAAAATTCGTGAAACCCTGGGCTTGAGCCTTAATGTTCATCTGGTCAGTCTTGATCCTTCACTATTCACAAACCATAATCTCTTGGGCTTGCGAGTACGGCAAAACCTTCTGAGTCCTGGAAATCGTACTTAAGGTTTAAATATCAAGAGTCCAGGTTAGTCGAGAGATGGTCTATGTCATGTAAGACTTAAAGTACTGGTAGTCTTCTCTGCAATTGGTTCTCACGATATCCAACAGATAAACACACCCATGTCGCTTCAGAAAAAAAAAAATCTTTAGCTTAAGGGACCCTCGAAAAGAGAGGAAGAACAGAGGCTGGCGTGCACCCTTCTTTCTTCTAGCAGCTGTCCTTGGTGCTTGGCGGAGGAGGAGCACCTCTATTCATCCATGGAGGAGGAAGGTGGTGACCTTCAGAAAGGGAGGAGGAAGGAGGGTGACGACCCTAAGGATTTTGGTGGGTGGAAGTCGCAAGTGGGAGCATTGAGAAAAGAACGATGTGCGACACTTATTGTTTTTCTTTTTATGGGATGTCGTGTGGTTTTTTGGAAGTTGGGATAGCCACCTTTGTAGGGATAATTAGGTTGACACCACCAATTGTGGATCTAGATTAGGAAGGCTAATTTGGAAAGTGTTGGTGTGTTGTTTGAATTTCGTAGACTAGGTGCTAAATAGGTTGGGTTGACCTAGTTTGGGTTAGGTCCTAGTTTAATTAGGTGGTAGTGAGTCAAATGGGTTTAATTAGCCTAGGTGGGTTTAGATGTGAACCTAATTGGGTCTAGGGGAGCTTACTAGAGTCTAGGTGTGCCTAATTAGGTAGTGATGAACCCAATTAGGTCTGGGGTAATCCAATTAGGTGTAAGTGCACCCAATTAGATGTGGCTTAGGTCTAGGTGGACCCAATTAGATCTAGGTGGACCCAATTGGATAGGCTTAAGTCCAATTAAACTCCAGTGAGACTAATTAGATACAGGTTAGCCCAATCAGGTCTGTATGGACCTAATTGCTTAGTGGTTGACCCAATTGAGTCAATTGAGTGTGTTATGAAACTAGATAGGATTCTAGAGTGGGAATTTGGTTGAGGGTGGGTGGTTTAGGAGCATGGATAGTGGGATAGGATTTATGGATAACAGGATAACACTATGGATAGTGTTATCCCTGTTTTGAGTACTAGATTTAGTTTGACCTAAGTGGAGGATAGGGATAGGGATAGAGTTGATAGGAACATGGATAGTGCTATCCATGTTTTAGGATCTAAGGTTAAGATGTCCTAATGGGAGTGGTTTTGTGCTTGGGAAGGCTGTCATATGGTTTCTAGGGGTAGGGATAAGAATACCCTCATCTCTCCTCTGTTTGGATCAGTGTCTTCTTTCTTCTTCTTCTTACTTTATTTGACTTTATGTTGCATCCTGATTTTATCTGGTTCACCTTATTACCTACAAATAGAAATAACAACATTAAATAACAGGATAGTCTCACATTATTCTATGTATAGATATATAAAATGATGCAATGCATGATATGAATGAAATATTTATAGATTAAGATAGGTTCTAACATTATTTAGGTTAATTAAGTCCCATGATTGCTGCACAATCATAGTGGTTGCCCAGCTGGCAAGCGTCGCAGGTGATAGTGATGCTGGCAGGCACTTGAGGTAGAACGCATCTAAGTCTCTCCACAGGAAGGTGTCCAAGGTGAAGATTGATGATAACATCATCATCAACCATATTTAGCTTTATTTAGTTATATTCCATCATTAAATGCTCCTATATAACCGCCAGAAGACAGTAATTTATTGCACATCCTTTCTAAGAGAATAACAAGAAACCAGTGTTAAAACTGTAATTTTACCATCCTATCATAAATGTAGAATAATCACGAGTTTCTCAGGGGATGATTAAAGGTCAAATGGTCATAAATGTCTAATAAGTGGGTTCATGTAGATAGAAATGGGTTTTCACGCATTCCAAGAATTAAATGACATCTGAAACCCTAAAATCAGACCCGTTTATTTAAATGAGGTTCTAGTCAAGATAAAATTCATCTAAACCCTTTAAAAATCATAAACAAATATTTTATAGGGTTTGGCATCCTTGATTTGACCATCTGAACCTACTTTGACCTAAAACAGATTCTCAAACAGACAGTTGCCCTAAATTAGGTTTTTGTGCAATTTAACCATTCAAACTTGGTCAAAACCTAAATCTGACTTCACCATCAGATTCCTTGGGTCCAAATTAGATTTGTACCAAAATTTGCGCCTAATCAGAGATCACCTTGACCTAGTTTACATTTCAGTCCTATCTGACTCTTTTCTCTCACACATATGCCCCTAACTTTTGAATTAATGATAAATAGGTCCCTAACTTTATCATCATTCTTTGTAAAAAGGTCCTCACACCATTTTTCACCGTCAAGTTTTGAGCAAGGATTTCTCTCTCGATTCTCAATCAATCTGTCTCAGATTTGAACGAGAGATTCCTTGAGGAATTCTCTTTTAATCAAACCCGGCCTTGGACTCCAATTCTTTCCCAATCTCTCATGTGAATGCATGAGAGATGTGGGTATCCCACATGCACAAGAAACTTGAAGTTTCCAAGCTTGGAACTTCATCCTAAGCCCTATAAAAGCATGCCCAATGCAAGGCCGTGCTCCTTAGCTAGGTTTTGGGCCAAAAATCTCTTCAAATCCCTATCTCCAGCCTCCTCCGACCTACGCTCAGGCTGACCTTCTCGACCTCCTTCCTTCATGCCTCCAATGGCCAAATTGGAAGCGCAGTGACCTTCCCCATCTTCCTCCACATCTCGCCAGCCACCACGAGAGCGTTCTCCCTCTCTCTTTGCTACAGTCTCCCTCACGGAGCTTCTTCATTCTCCAGTGCAGGCAATCACACCGATGCCATAATCTCCCTTATTTCGTCCTTAATTTAGGTCCTCTCGACTCCTTTCCTTCCTTAGGTTTTATTTATCCCCTACAATCCAAAAATCAACCCTCAACCTAACCACCATTCATCATCTCTCCCATCTCTGGTCAAATCTCCAGCGAGGTCCATCTCACACCACAAGCTGCCAACTGCCTCGCCAATGACCCCACGCCCTCCACCAGCTTACCCCCATCAAAACCTCTAACCTATTTCATCCTCTCGACCACTCAAACCCCTCGTCGACTAACCCATCATCCGCATGCCATCTCCTCCTTCGTTCGACCACTCCACGCACTCCCACACCCCACGAACATCGCCATCATGTTCCACGACCTACGGAGATCCTCTTGAGCCTTTTAACGAGGGCTTTTAGACCGTACTTTGTGTTTCAGGTCTTCCATCGGAGCTCCACCTCCACGTCACCTTCTCTGGCTGTATTCATCAAGTCGCAGCCTTGTTCTTCGCCAAGAGCTGCACCCAGGTGGTGCAGAATTAACACCTCTAGGCATTCAGGTTCTCGATTGGAAGGAAGAGGTGCAACTGTACTCACAATTGGGAGAGATTTCATCTCTGCAACAGCATGCAAGGAAAGGGAACATAATAATCCCACATCGTGAGATTTTGAAGCGCTAAGGTAGAATAAATTGTATTTGTGTTCTAGGCTTATTGCCTCAGAACACAAGGGTGAGGTCCTCCTTACCTGCATACACCGACCTGACCCGACCTACTGCCTTCACTCCTTGGCTGTGACCACACCCGCAGCCTTGGACCTGGGTATGCGCTTGACCTGAATACCTGATCCAATTACCTAGTTTCAGTGGAAGAGAAGAGGAGGAAGAGAGAAAGAGAGAGAGCGAGGAAAAGGGGGGTTTTGCTCCTGAAACCTTCCAACACTTGGCCAAAATCCGAGAACTCCTCCCTTGTGTGTGAAGAGGCTGAGAAGAAGAGAGAAGAAAAGAGCTTGAGAGAAGAAGAAGCTAAGAAACTGAGAAGAGCCAAGGAAGAAGAGCAAAAGAAGAGGTTGAAGAAGAAGGCTTGAAGAAGAAGAAGAAGAAGAAGCAGGAGAGAAGAACAGAAGAAGAAACCTCTTTGAGGCACTGTAGCAGGGCTGAACTTAAGTTGTCTGGTCATCTGACTTGACGTTTGACTTGGTTGAAAACACTGTGGCATTATTTGAGGCACTGTGCATTTATTTAGGTCATTAAGTAATTATTATATATGTATCTAAGCTAATAATTGGTGATTCAAATCATCATTACTTTGTATTAGATATCCTTTTGCCTCATTAGACTCTTGATATACTCATGTGCTACAATTGAATATTAGTTTTGAGTAATTGTTATCATTAATTGTGCTAATTTATATTATGTATTGAGATTAGCATGTGAATGTAGTACTTGCTTCCTGCGTTCGACCTCGGACTTAAATTCGAGTTATAAATTGTATTTGTTGACGAATGATTTCGATCTGTACTACAACGTATCAATCTTAAACACTGATTTCGCGCGTTAAACAAAGATGCAACTGGATGGGAGACCTAGTGGCTAAGGAAGTCTCCCCCTGACTCACAGAAGCAACAGTAGCAAACGGAGAGCAACTTAGATGGTACACTCCTCCTTTCTTACGTCATTCACCAATCATCCTCTCAATGAGTCGGTTCTACAAGACACAAGCCTTCGGATCAAATATAGCCTGACAATTGAGTTCTCTAGTAATACAGCTAACATAAAGGAGGCTAAGTGGAAAATCAGGACATAGAGGACATCTGGTAGCTCTAATGTAGAAGAATGGGTTACTCTACCCTTTCTGGTAACCTATGATAGCCTACCATCTGCCACCTGCATTGTCCTGCTTGGAGGAGCGCGCCTCAAGTTGGAATAGGCATCTGGGGTACCACATAGATTTTGTGAGGCTCCTGAATCCACCAACCAATCACCGAGTCTAAGAACAGACAATGAATAAATATGAATAATACCTGAGGTAGAGGTAGCTGCAGCTATGTCTGTAGGGGAAGATTGAGAAAGATGACTGATATTTTAGAGTAACTCCTCAAATAATACCTGGTA
The DNA here is from genome assembly GCA_037157565.1 of Thalassia testudinum. Classification (NCBI taxonomy): domain Eukaryota; kingdom Viridiplantae; phylum Streptophyta; class Magnoliopsida; order Alismatales; family Hydrocharitaceae; genus Thalassia; species Thalassia testudinum. The sequence continues at coordinate 4,549,462 of JAZHRO010000007.1, forward strand.
ACTATCTCAGATGTAGAAGAGGTAGTCTCTATCTCCTAATGAGTAGTAATTGTCCTCCTGTGCTTTTGTTAGCACGTGGCCTCAGTATGGCCTAGTCGGCCATAATAAGTGCATGAAGGTCTAGCACAGCCTCTAGATCCCTGTCCACGACCATGACCATGCGTAGATGGCTTCCCTCTCCTGGGACCATGAGAAGCTACCAAGGCAGTGGTCTGGCCTGTGGTCTCAGTAGAGGTAGCAGGAATAATGATCCTGCTAAGTCTACTTTAAGTCTCCTCAAGAGTGGGTAAGTCAGTCGTTGTCAAGATCTGATCTCGTGTAGTTGCACACTTTGGTCCCAAGCCAATGAGAAATAATGAGAATGCAAGCTCCTTCTTGAAGGCATGTCAAGAGGAGTGGGTACAACCAGGTCTGTAGGAATTATGTCTCTCCAATAATACCTTCACTTGAGAGTCATACTGGGGAAAAGTCTTCCCTTTCTGACAGAGATGAAACAACTCATGATATATCAGGAAGACTCGGGAGGAATTCTTCTCATATGAATGTCTTGCACAAGGAATATCACATCTTTTTGGTAATAGGGTAGTACATGATTTCATCTCCTATCCTGGGTATGATGAAGTTCATCAACCAGGCACAAACCATCGCATTATCATGATCCCAAGTAGCATTGACTCTTGTCTTCTCGGTGGGCTCAGGATGACTTAATATGTGCTCCATGTCATGACCCCTGATGGTCATCAAGAACATTTGGGATCGCTGTGGATAGTTGGTCTTGTCCAATTTGACTACTGGATCGAAAAATAGACTCTTGTATCCACTAGTGTCCGTGGAAATGTTTGACATGATTTCAAATGACTCAAACATTGTAGAAGTTGAGGAAGCCATCTTGCAATCCCAAGTCACCCAATAGATGAAGACGGAGTCAATTTAGATGCAAATCAGATTTGAAGTTACCGAAACATGACCTAAAAATGAGTTTTCAAACCATGAATGAACCCAAGAACTGCGAAGCAACCCTTCTCAAGGAGATATCTAATGAGAATAGGCCACCTCTCCCTAGGACCCCACAAGAGGGTCAAACAGAGGGAGGGGAATAAACCAAGGTGATCACTACCAGTCGAAACATGAGCAAGAAGCAGCTCTGCCCCTTCCAGATGGCGCCGATGCCCCTACAGGATCCTTTGGCCATGACAAGAGACTCATCATGGCTCTTAATTATCATTAATTAGCTAGTTTCCCTAGCTAATTACTTAAGAATATACTAAATATAGGGTTAATTATACTATAGGGGCTAAAATACTAAGGACCTGCATAATAAGTTAAAAATATAAAATTAAATAATAATTAATCTTAATAATAATTTAACTAATAATTAGGACTCAAAATAATAATAATTGGCTATATAAAAAGTATTTTATTTAACTTAATTAAGATTATGACCTAAGTATCTAATTAACTTATTTAATTATATCATTTAAATAAATATAGCTAAAAATGGTAAAAAGATAATTTCAAGAAATAAATATAATATTTATATAATTTATAATAATATATAAAAATTTGAAAAAGAAATAAATTAAAATAAGCCTTAAAACTCATTATTTACGTATTAGTCCCTAGCTTTCATTTCAAGTGAGTCCTTTTTATTCAGAAATAGGTCCTTTTTATTACAAACACTCCCCTTTGAATAGTCATCATCTTCTTCATCTTCTTCTTCAGGTTTGGACAGTTGAGAATGTCCAATTTTCGTACTCATTAATGATGCCTATCCTACGTAGGAAAACCTTCGTCATTGTCGCCTAGCTTCCTCCCACCGGCTTCTTTCCGTCCGACGGACCGAATCACCCTCTAATCTTATTTAGACTAGGAGTTTAACCTCACCAGCGTTAGAGACGACACCAGTAGTTAGGATATACCTAGTCCATATCCCGTCTCGATACAACCCCCCTAACCCTTGCCGTCACCTATAAATAGACCCTCTCGCTGCCGATTAAAGGTTAGCGACCCCCTACCCCCTTTCCCCCACTGTGGTCATTCCTAGGCTTGCTTCCCAAGCTCTGACATCTTCTCACCACCATTCTGCTACTACCGAGGAGCACTGCCTCTCTCACCTCCTCTTCCTCTCTTCTGACCTGCCAATGGCGTTGGAGTGCTCCATAGCTGTGATTCCCCTCTTCTTCAATCAGTCGGAGTTGCTCCTCTCATCAAGCTTTGATTTCGATCTCATTTTTGCCCTGCCAATGGTGGATTCCCTCACCTCCCTCATCAGGTAGGTAGCTTAATCCCTTAGGCGTAGAATTAGTTAGGAATTAGGCGAGTAATCATAGGAGTAGGAGAAGTTTAGCTCGAATTCTTATTTTCTTCTCCATCTCTGGTGAGGTCGATATTGACCTTGCTGGACTTCATTTCATGATTTCCATCACTTGATCACACTTCTCATCATCTCATGATCATTTCCACTTCTTTTCCCTTGATTTTATCACTTAATTTGCTTAATTCACTCCACCTTCACCGGAGCACCGCTGCTATCTATGGCAGTGGTCTCCGGCTATCTCCACACACATTTGGGGCCCTTCGTCACCTAATCATCACACAAGGGCCCCGATCTCACTTATAATTAAACCTATAATAGCTTAAATCAGAAATGCCCAATTTCCTCCAATCTCTTGAGCTCGCTGTCAATGGCGGCCCAAGAGGAGTTTATTCATTTAATTAGCCACATAATCACCATCGCCCTACTTATTTGAACCTTTTCCCTCATTTAATTAAGTGAGATCTTTTTCCTTGAGTTAACATGAACTCATGTTTGATTCTTCGTGGATTCTTGATAAATCCTTTTGTCCGGTCATTAATTGGATCAATTGACTTGTTTTTTAGGCTAGTTGTAACCTCAGGAACCATTTAAGACCATCATTGGTCCATTTTATGGATATTTAGTCTTTGATTATAAATGTTGGCCCTCATCGGAGCTTCAGTGAGCTTTGGCGAGTCGAATTTGAGCCTCTGCCTTTAGAACTCTGTGAGAAGCTCCAGATTGCTACTGTGTGATCGTAGGATCAGAAAACATTAATTAGATTTGTGTGCAAGTGTTTATTTCTCTCTATCGATCTTCGTCTTCTTCAACTTCGACGGAGTTGGAGAGGCTTATTTCTTGAGGTTTTAAGCCTGCAAATGGATCGATAAGCTTGAGAAGCTCACTTAGAATCTGTACTGGGCTTTGATTAGGTCTGAGAGCCATTGATTCCTTTTGTCGAACACTCACCCTTTAGAACCCAAGCGGAGAAGCCTGAGACCACTATTGGAGAGCTCGAAATAGGGATTTGAAGTGTTGAATCAATTCCTCATGTTGATTTTAGTTAATCTGAGTGGTTTAATTGAATCTAAAAAGCCTTGGTTTAAAAGTCAACATGTAAGCTTCTAAAGTCAAACTTGAGTTGATTTTAGTGTTTTAGAGTCAGAATTCTAGATTGATGGATTTGAATGAGTTACTGGTGAGATTGTGGAACTTATGGAACTGACAACAGTGAGTTTTATCGAGAACTTTAGGAGATTCCAAGTTTTGCAGAGTTTGGGTTCAATCTGGAACCCAAAGCTTTTTAGAGCCTTTTAGTTGAGTTTTAATCTCAAATTCTACCCAGATAGATCATGTTACATCTTTTGAATCAACACAAATACATCCTAATCATTTTTAGGTAGCCTTGGAGCTAATTCATATCAAGTTCCTTGATCTGTGAGTCATTTTCGAAGCTCAGAAGCTTCAAGCTGCTTCTGGAACTCTCTATAACCTCAAATCCCTTATATTTGACACGGAATGTTTTCTTTAACATTCTAGAACTCTCAGATAAGAGAATTGACTCTTCTTGAGGTCAATTGACCTCTAATTCCACTTCTGAGTACGATTTCTGTCCATGGCAACAATGCCATGTTCCTCTCTGAATCCATGGATTAAATGTGATCCAAGTAGCAAATTGGTGTTAAAATTTCATACCTGAGATCAAGAGCTCTCGTTAAAGCTTCGGATCACCCTAAATGGTGGTTTGTACTGGTAGTAATTGTTATTCGAAGTTGACGACCGACGACTCATTGCTGAAGGTGAATTGGCTGATGTTAGCGCCACATTGGAAAGGTTGAAGCACCCACACACATATAAATTGAATCCTGCATTGAGATGTTTCGGTCATCAGCGCAGGGTGCAATAACTGAGCATATTTGATCTCTCGTGCACGCATGTGCATGCGTGTGTGTGTGCGCGTGGGCTCGGGTGGGCGTAAGCATGTGATGTGGGCTTGAATGGGCCCGATAATTTGCAAAGTGGTTAAAATCTACTAGTAATAAACTAGGATTCGATTAGAGTAAGGTTTGGTCCTACCCTATGGGTGCTATGTATCCTTGAAAGAATCAGTCCGCCAATTAACCAAAATTTTGGTTAAACGTGGGTTAAAGGTAAAAAAAAAGACTAAAAAAACTAAGTGTGGATGGTAGTGCATAGTGACGAGTCTCATGAGAAAAGTAAAGAGAGTTTGAAGAGAAGGGTAAAGAGAGAGAAGGCTTAAGAAGAAAAGTTAAGAGCTAAAAGTTAAGAATGGAGGGAGAGAGATGCACGGGAGAGAGAATGAACTAAATGAGAATTAAAGAGAGAGAGAGAGAGACGTCTGAAGTATAATTGGAAGTCTAATTTTTACATTTAAGTCATCTAATCATCTAAAGAGATGTCTGATGAGAGAGAAAAAGAAAAGAGAGAAGGTTGAAGGTTGATTAAAGAATATTTAGTGTTTGAGCTCTATTGTATAGAGGCATTATTTTTCATTGTAAATCTTTTTATGTCTTATTTTGTAAACACTTGATGTAAAACATTTCTTTTCTTGTTATTTAATGTAAAATCATTCATGACATTGCTTGCATTAATGGAATAGTTGCATGCTTTAATTGTTCAATTTTATGTGTAATTGTTCATGTATTTAACATATGACTTAATTATAGATTTAATTAGTAAAACAATTAATAATTTATGCTATAAGAATAAAAATGGTGAATTAATTAAGTTTATACCTCCCAGTGAACGACCTGGACTCAACCAATTAAATGAATTAAAATCTAAAATGTTAAGTTAACTTGACCCTATACTAAAATTAATGGCAATGATTTAACAAATCAAGTTAACCTAAGTCCATTCTTTATGCAATTAATTAGGAATAATAACCTTAATTAGTTGTGTTGAGAATTGAACGATCAGGCCATTGCTGCAGCGGTGCTTAGGTGGAGCACTAGCCTTGCTGTGGTCTCAGGAGGATCGCCACCCCCTGCAGTGGCCTTTGGTGGCCGCTGTAGTTGTGCTCAGGTGGAACATCGATGCCACAACAGCCCCTAAGGGTTGCGTGACCCTCCCTCTTGAGCAGTCACAATGACTGCAGTGGCGTGGGAGGAGAAGTGCTGCCCTTGGTGGCTCCCACAACCGATGAAGACATTCTATGACCTCCTCCTTGCATTGCTTTGTGGTTCGATGCGGTTGGGCGGAGGTGGCGATGTCGACAGGTCACCGGTGGAGGTCCTCTTTGGCTATGGTTAAGGTTATGGATTAGGTGAGGGGTCAGAAGCTTATGTCGATGGGGTATCTAGGGCACCGGTCTAGGACCATTGCTCTAATACCAAATAGGAATAAATGGAAGGCTCTAAAATGTTATTAAGGGCCCTACCTCTATATAGAGAGAGGTAAGGAACAAATTGTAATTCAACCTGACAACGAATGAAAAGGTGTACAACACAACCTTACAAATAAACATAAAAATAAATAAGTCTACAATCTAAGTTAGGATTAAGGTTTAAACCATAAATTAAGCTACTTAGAATCTTGTTAACTAAGTTAATAACTAACTGAGGTATAAAGTTAATAATTATAAACCCTAGAATTAAGCCTTAATTTATATGATACATCTTGGGACAAAAATATAGTTTAACCCCATAACTTTGTTCCTTGACATTCATATAATCTCCCATAAAAAGTTGAGGGGAAAATAAATTAAATTGCATCATTAAATTAAGATTTTACATTTTAGTCCTTGTAAGCATTTCATTTAACTCCTTTCAAATTGCATTCTGATCCCTATGTACACATCATTGTCTTCCTCAGACTGGACGATCGACGACCATCTGCTTTCCTCCTCCGATCATGATGAATCCAATGACGAAATTCATTTTCCTTGGCTGCCAAGTTTCTTCTCAACAACCTCCTTCAATCCAACAATCTCAATTGGCCATTAACTGCCTCTATCCATGTGCAATCATCGTCGTTTCCGGAGAAGATGATGGCAGTTTTGATGAACCTAGACATGTCCTTTGTCCAGATTCTTTCCCCCTTGATATCTGGAGAGCCTATAAATAGCCCTCTACACCCTCGGATTCCCCCTATCAAGCCCCTTCCCTTTTCTAAACCATGCTTGGTCTTAGGCTATTCATTCCCTACCTCTGACGTCTTCCCACCTCCCTCTCAAGCAAGCTTCGATAGAGATTGCTGTCTCTCTTAACTCTTCTTCCGTCACTCTCGCCTCACCAACGGAGCTATGCGCCAAAACCCTTTGATCTCTGCTTCGATTGGCCGGAGTTTCTTCTTCACCAACTCCATTTCGTCTTTGCTCCAACGAGCATTCAATAGAGCCACTCTAACCCTTTCATCCAGGTAAGCCTTCCAAGCCCCTCACCTCTTTCTTTAGACTAGTTTATCATCTATAATTTGTAGGATTAGGTAGTATTGCTTAATGATTTCAACTTTTTCTCCTCCGTCACCGACCACTGCCAATTTCGGTGGTGGAGGCCTTCTACCATGCAATTGAGCCACCAATCACTTTCCTTACCTCTCCACGATCCATAACCATAACCACCTTCCCCTTTCAATTTTGATCATCCTACGCCAAACGCCCAATTTTCATACTCGCTGGAGCTTTGTTGTCTATGGCAGACCTCCTCTGATGTAACCACTTTCATTAGGTCCTTCTCCCACCTTTGTCATGATCTAAGGGCCATTTTTCCCATTTTCATTGAATGATTCTACCATTACATCAGTCTGTTCATCTCGATCTATTTCTTCAGCTAATTTGAGCTCGCAACACTTTCATGATCAATCTCTGATTCAATTATGAAGTTCTTAAGCTTCTTGAGACCACAAGGAAGCCTTTAAGCTACTCCTTGTGATGTTTTGTTGAGTATATCACTCTGTCGATCTCTGTTGTCAACTATGCCATAGCTCCAATCACCTTTTCCAAGTCCACCGAATGATGAGAAATTTTATGCGATTTGTAAATATGTGAAATAAGTCATTGAGATGCGTAAAATCTGATCAACTCTTAAATTTATAACCTAGATAGTTGGAGTATCTAGGGTTGTCTGAGGCAAATTTTAGTTATAAAATCAATAGTCTCTATTACTCTCTCAAATCCTTGTTTCTTTTTGACTTTTTTTTGATGTTTGTGATTTTTAGGGTTTTGAAATTGGGCAACGAAGATATTGAAAGTAGTTAATTGAAGCACAAAAAAATAAAGACAAAAACCCAACCTCCCGAAGTTCACTCTAGCCACGTGTGGCCTAGAGTAATTAGGAAGGGAGTGTGTGCACTAAAATCATGCCACTCTAAGAAAAAATGTGAAAATTGAAAGGCAATCAATATATTGATAGGAAGAAGGAATAGTGTCTACAAGATACTTGGAGAGCTCACTTGTGTGGAGGGTTTCCACACAAATAATCTTCAAGTAGAGGGATGCTTCTCTACTACAAAAATAAATACAAAAAGAAAAAGTAAAAGAATCTCCAAATTGCTTGAAGTAGTCCTCACCCCAAACTTGGCAGCTCCTAGGTTTGAAGAAGACTCCTCCTTGCTCCCTGAAGTGCCCTTTCTTCTAGATCCTCCAATGGTGGACGTCCACCCTCCTTGCCTCCTGCTTGGGTGCCCTCATATGTCTTGCTCCTTGTCTTAGTTCCAAAGAAGAAGGTGGTGTGTAGAGGCTAGAAGGGCATGGTGTTGGACCCTCCTAGTATGCACACCCACCTTGATTCTTCTACGGATTTGAGGTGGATTTTTGGTAGAGAAATATGTATCCAAGGATGGTTTATGTGGTGGTTATCATGGTCTTTTATAGGAATGAAGGGGGTGTGGTTATGGTGGTGAAGGGGTGTATATGGGTGACGCAACCATGAAGGGGTGGCTTCATTTTTGGCACCAAAATTGGGGTTCTCGAAAGTGGGTTTTTGGAGGGAGATTTGGAGGGCTAGGATGGTGGTTGAAGATGGATGGATGGTGGGGATTTTATGTGGTGGTTTGAGAAAGTTGGTGCCACCTTTAGTGGTGGTTAAGAGTCATTTTTGGCACCACTTTGAACGGGTGCGACGGGGGTGTTTTTGGAGGGAAAATGAAGGGATGCCATTGGGTGGTGTTTATGGGCAAAATCGATGTTATAAAATACTTTGTTGTAGTTTAGTTGAAATCACACGAAAACAAATACAATTTATACTCAAATTTGAAATCCAATGTCATTCATTGGGAGTAAGTATTGCAATTAATCTCAAGATTACAATATAACCACAAAGATGAGCAATTTATGATGAAAAATCCATGCAAGAATGATATATATATGAAAATCAATAGCAATGTGCAAAAATAATGGGGTAAAATGATAATTTAAATCACCAATTATCCTTTACAATTATACGAAATAATTGCACAGTATCAATCAAATAATTCCACACAAGATAAGTAAGTAGTATAGCCTCAGAAGCACAATTTGGTGGAATCAGATGTTGGATGCTTAGGTCAGACGACTTAAACAACACCCTGCTACCGTGCATATGCACCATTCTTCTTCTTCTCTTCTCTACTTTTCCCTTTCTCAAGTCATGCACTGAGGCAAAAGCCTCTTCTCTTCAAGTGTTAGAGAGTAGCGAGGCAAAACCCCCCCTCTCTCTCTCTCTTTCCTCCTCTTCTTTCTCTCAAGGACCCGGGGTTAACCAAGTAATAGGATCAGAACCTAGACCCACTTGGCGTGGCCGTGGGCGAGGGAAGGTGTGTGTGCGCACATGGAGAGAGGGACCTCACTCTGTGCTCACTGAGGCAAACAACTAAGAGAACAAAATCAATTTAAGTTGCAAGGCATCTCTTGACTTTTCGATGTGGGACTAACTCCCACTGCTATCTTTTGCGAAATCCCGTGTGAGTTGCAGCTGGAGGATGTCTGAATTGAAGGTGCAAACGGACTTGGGCGGCTGCAATAGAGGATCTGGAGATGTTCTTGGAAGGTGTCCACAGCCCCTGGAGCAGAGAGTGCTGAGGAACATGCTTTTAATGTTGCGAACGGGGCCAGAGAAGGTGGAGGGGGCGGCGGTCGTCCAGCCGAGTACCTGAAATAGGAAATACGGGCTAAATGCCCCAATTAGTATGCTTAAAAGGTTCGCTTGAGGGCACGAATGTGATGGTGGTCGGAGTGGTGGGTGTAAGTGAGTGAGGAGGTCGGGCAAGCTCGAAGGAGGTGTGTGTGGAGTGCTGTGTCCGAGGGGGTGTTTGAGTGCGTGAACCCCTCAATTTCTTGAGGGGTTTAGTCGAGGGTGGAGTTGTGAAGCTTGTGGAGTTGGTGAGAGGTGGTTTGGTGGTCTATGGAGGTCGGGCGAACTCGCTGGAGTTCGGCCGGCCATGAAGAAGATGAAGTGCTGGAGGGCGATGCGATGGTCGAGTTGGAGTGCGAGTGAAGGAGAATATTGTAGAGAGGGAGACAAAGTGATAGAGAGACTTAGGGATGAAGTAGAGAGGCGGAGAGCTTTGGTGTTGGTCGACCAGAGTCGAAGAAGATGGAGAGGTGATAACGTGGCTTTGACCGGGTTGGGTTATATCGTTGTAGTAAAGCCGGTTGTTACCAACGTTTCATATAAAATTTTTTACTCGGAAAAATAAAAGAGTTCCCGAGGTCGAACTCAGGGAGCAAGTTGTATTCTAGAGATATACAAGTTTTATTACAAAAATAAAGAGAGAGAGAGAGAGATGAAAATTTGGCTTCTTCTTCTTTTCTTCTTTCTTCCTTTTTGTCTTTGGTTCTTCCTGTTCTTCTTCTTCTTCTTCTTCTTCTTCTTCTGCTTTCTTCAGATCTTCCCCTCGTGCTCTTCTTCTTCTGTTCTTCCTTGTTTCCTTTCTTTCTTTTTCTTCAGATCGTCTTCTTCTTTTCTTGCTTCTTGCTTCTCTTCATTCCTTCTTCTTCTTTGTCTTCACCTGCCTTGACCTCTCTTTTTCTTCTTTCGCGATGGCCGTTGTTCTTCCTTCTTCTTCAGCCTGTCTTCTTCTTCTTTGGCTGCTGACCTTCCGTCGTCTGCCCCGGTGCTGAGACGACTTAACGATGCCTTCGCTACAGTGCAGCAGCTCCTTCTTCTTCAGCGGGTCTGCTTCTTCTTCTTTGGCCTGCACACTTCAGAGTTTTTTTTTTTTCATCAAGAGGCAAAAACCTACTCTACCCCCCTCCCCCGCGTATCTCTCTCTCTGAAATCACTCTTCGGAAGCTCTCCCAGAGCGCTACCGGGTAATCGGGTTCGGGTCAGGCCCGGGTCCAGGCCCACCGGCGTGCGTGGTGGGCGAGGAGTGCAGGTCAGTCTAATCGGGTCGGGCCAGGTCCGCGGAGCGTGGTCACGGACGAGGCCGAGTCGGGTCGGGTCGGGTGAGAGGGACCTCACCCCGTGGTAACTGAGGCAAACAGATGGTGGCACTTTTGCAATTTATGTGGGTGTGTGGCTTCAGAAACTCCCGAGGTGGGACTATCCGCGCACCCGTTTTCTCTCACGCCTGCAGCAGGGCTGGTGCTTCCAATTGCATCAGCTGTTGAGGCGCGCAGCTCCAATTGAGGGCCGGGGTGTGTGCGCAAGACTCTTCCGCGCTGGCCGTGGCTCTTCAACCTGGGATATCTAGGCTTGGAGCTACCTCAAGCAAGCTTCGAGCTTCCTCGCCAATGGCGGTCAAGGCCTGGAACCTGAAATCAATAGCACGGCCTCTCGGCCAAATCAGACAGGCGGGGGACCTTCGCCGTGGCACGGCGAAGGTGGTCAGGGGGTCTGCAGGGGGCGAGATGGAGCTATCAGGTCGTCCTAGGTCAAACTGTGAGCGAGGGAGTGGGTGTGTTCGGTGGGTCTGCAGAGGGTGTTTGGTGGGAAGTGGAGGGGCGGAAGAGGATCAGGGTGAGGAGGCGGAGGTTCTGCGGTGGTTGGCGAGCCGTGTGGGTCGCTGAGGTGATGGGAGCGGCTCGCCGGAGGGTGGTCGGAGGCGGAGAGGGTGAGGGTGAACAGGGTCGGTAGAGGGCTTAATTGACTAAATCGAAAGCGGGGAAAGAAAGAGGAGGAGAAGGGGAGTAGGTCTAACTTAACTGCAGGGACGAAGGGGGAGGAACAGGGCGACAGTCGTATCGACTGTCGCCGGAGAAGATGATGCTCAGAGAGAGGGGCGGCGGCGAGCAGAGGGCTGGAGAGGCGCCAGCTGGGTGCGGCGTGGCGCGGGAAGAGCAGGGGAGGAGGTCTCTGCTGCTGGTATTGCGGCAGAGCGAAGAGGTGGAGGGGGAGGAAGTCGCCGGAGCTGGTGAGCGTCTGCCGGAGAAAGAAGAGAAGAAAGCTGGGGGTTTTCTCCGTCAGATCCAGGCTGCCTTCGTCGGTGGAACGGCGGGGGGTATTTATAGGGTTGAAGCAGGGAGGAAGGCGGAGGGAGACGACGTGTCTCCCTCGCCGGAGAATGGTCGGAATACGAACCCATACCGTCCGTGCGTTCGCACGGCCGGTATGGGGGGCTACAATGACCATGGGGGTGCTCCTGCGACGGCTGACGACGCAGGGCACCCCCGGTACACTTGCCAGGTCCTCCATCTTACCCTGCGCGGCGCCATGCTCCGCGCAAGGTCGCCGGAGCATGGTGCTGGCAGGGTTTTGCAGGAGGGACCTGTTTGCAAAGAACGAAGGAGAGTTAGGGGCCAAAATGCGAGGGTTCAAAAGTTGAGGGCCAAAGAGTAAATATATGAGGACCAAAGTGTGAAGTCGGTCAAGGAGGTTTCTTCTTAGGCTCAAGTTTTTATACATGACTAATTAGGACCTAAGAAATCTGATGGTGAATTTTATTTTCATATTAAACCTTGTTTGACCGGTCAATTTGCGCAAAAACCCAAATTAAGTTATTAATTGGGCATGGTTCTCAATGTAGGTCAAAATGGGTTCTAAAGGCCAAATTGATGGTTCTAAACCCCAGAGATTATTTTTCTATGAATTTTAGAGGGTTTATTCTATTTTTACTTTGCCTCGAACCTTGTGAATTGAAGTGGGTTGTTTTAGGGTTACAGATTATCATTTGGTTCCTTGGAAGTGCTGTAGCCCTTGCTAGATCATCTCATCCCACTTTTATTCTTATTAAGCTGTTTTGACCTATGTTTGGGCCCTGAATTACCCTGTATGCAGATTATACTGGTAAAATTGCACTTTTACCCCTTATGACTTGTTTTCTTCTCAAACTCAGAATTCTCTGAGTTAAGCTTTTCCTTGAGATATGTAGGAGCTTTTATCCTTTGTATTGGGTCAAAATGAGCTAGTTATGGCTCATGATGAGGTTCTCATCATACCCCCATGCCTAGCTTTTGCTAGTCCCTTAGCAAAAAAACTTAAGGTTTCAACCCTTGTTCTAGACCATGAAGTTTTCAATGGTTTTAGATAAGTGCCTTTTTATTTGAGCATAGATTAGGTTAGAATGCTGACCATAGGCCTAAAAGATACTCTAGTACCAATCAAGATCCAAATCTGTCTAGCCTTAGCCTCAGTCTTTTAGCAAAGGTTTTTAAGGCCCACAAGAACTAACCTAAGGTTTATTGGACTTCGTGGTTAAAGCACCCGTGCTTTGAAATGATTTTAGCCCTGGCTCAGTTCGCAGTGCGTTTTGTAAGAGAGAGATAGAAAGTTTTTTCTGTTTGGAGAGTTTTCTCTCTCTTTTTCTTTTTAGTTCTAGCCTAGGATTAGCTTTTCAACACGGTCTGTATCAGATTCCTTGCTCCCATCATCAATCCTCAAGGGTTCCTGGCGATCGATGCTTCGAGATAGCACCGCCCATGGCAACCCCCGGAACCCTGGCTATTGAGATTTCGAGATAATCCCATCCATGGTATTCCGTGGCCGAATCCAGACCCTGGCAATTGACACTTCGAGATAATGCCATCCATGGAATCTGAACCAGCAGAGTGCTTACATGCCCCCCGTAGGATATGTAAATATCCTAAGAGACAAGCACCGAGGAGATGATATTTTGTTACGCATCTTCGAGGGGATTTCCCGCCTCTCCGCGCTGGGAACTCGTCCAAATCAATTTGTGTTGATCGGCCATTCCTATTCTAGGTGTTCTTTTCAGATTTTTGCGACGCTTCTGCGTGATTCTGATTTTTACGCTTACTGAACCAGGCTGTGTGTGAGATTAGGGTGCTTAGGTTACTGAGTCCCGTAAACCAAAAATTAGTTAACGAGGCCGAATACTTCCTAAGCCTTAGACCTAATACTTCAGCTTTTCATTTTCCTCAACCTCTTGAGGAGTGTCCAGATCTTAATGAGTACTAAGAGTCTATTCAAGAATGCCTAAGGTTTGCATTCTTACTAATCTTATTGTGCACTTTTCAGTTATTTTCTTGAATGAGGTCTAGAACTTAGGTTAATTCCTTAGTTTCTTACTAATGACTATCACTCTTTTTTTTTTTCATAATTTTGTGCTCCTTTTTCATTTTGTTTGTTCTCTCCTTCACAAAATTTTCCTTCTCCTCTTTTCCTCTTATTCTTTTTCGAAAAATTTTTTAATTTTTATGGTATTTTTGGCATATGTGAATTTTTTTGTTTGAAACCTTTTCTTACAAGTTTTTGCACTTTCCTACCCCCCCATGCCTAAGATTTGCAATGTCCTCATTGTAACCTAGGGGGTCTTAGTTCAGGGTGAACTTCGTGTGCTGAAAGGTGTCAGAACAAGTTTCAGGTTTTCAAAGAGAATGACGGGCTGCCTCCCGTTAAGCGCTGAGTTTTACGCCATCGGCTGGGCGCAATAAGCTCAAGGGGAAAGGAGGATATGAGATGCCTCAGCCAAATCAGTAGAAGTTACATCAATGAACGGCTTGAGTCTTTGACCATTCACGATGAAAGGTTCAGAATCGTGGCTGAGTGGACTGATTTCGATTGCTCCATTTCCAAAAACCTGTCGGACCAAATATGGTCCGACCCACTTAGATCTCAGTTTTCCTGGGAAGAGTTTGAGTCGGGCATCAAAGAGTAGGACCTTTTGACCAGGATGAAAGATCTTTCTCGAGATGTGTTTGTCGTGGAAGGCTTTAACCCGTTCCTTGTAGATTTGCGAGTTCTCGTACGCGTCTGTGCGTAATTCATCGATCTCGCTGATTTGGAGTTTTCTGTGGGTCCCAGCCTTGGAAAGATCTAGATTACAGTTCCGTACTGCCCAATAGGCTTTATGCTCCAGTTCGACGGGAAGGTGGCATGCCTTTCCGTACACCAATCTAAAGGGAGACATGCCCAATTGGGTCTTGTGGGCGGTCCTATAGGCCCACAATGCTTCCGGAAGTCGGGACGACCAGTCCTTCCTGTCAGGTCGAACAGTGACCTGCAGGATTTTCTTGATCTCCCGATTCGACAGCTCAGCTAGACCATTAGTTTGGGGGTGGTAAGGAGTAGAGATTCGGTGAGACACCCCGTATTTGGTCATCAGTGACCTAAACTGAGCATTTGTGAAATGGGTCCCCCCATCAGAGATTATTGCACGAGGAATCCCGAACCTTGAGAAAATGTGTTGATGAATGAATTTGAGAACGATTTTGTGATCACAGGTTCGGGTTGGTATGGCTTCGATCCATTTGGACACGTAGTCCACAGCCAACAGAATGTATTCGAAACCATCCGAAATAGGAAAGGGGCCCATAAAATCAATCCCCCAAACATCAAAGATTTCGCATACTAGAATCGGTTGCATAGGCATCATGTCGCGATGGCTCATGTTGCCCAAAGTCTGGCAACGACTGCATGCCTTGCAATGACTGTATGCGTCTTTGAACAGTGTGGGCCAGTAAAAGCCGCACTGGAGGACTTTTGATGCGGTTTTATGCCCGGCAAAATGGCCACCGCATGCCTGGTCATGGCAGAAAGAGAGGATATTGTTGACTTCCCCTTCCGGGACACATCTCCGGATGATCTGATCGGCACCTATGCGGAAGAGGTACGGGTCTTCCCAAATGTAATACTTGGCATCGGAGCGTAATTTGTCTTTCTTGGCCTTCGGCCAATCGGACGGGGTCTGATGAGATGCCAAGTAATTTACAATATTAGCAAACCATGGAAGGCTAGTACCAATAGTCAGCAGGTGCTCATCGGGAAAATGCTCAGTGATGGGTTCGGAAGGGTCTATCATTTCAGAAGGAAGACGGGACAAGTGATCAGCTACCACGTTTTGTTTTCCCGCTTTATCGCGAATCTCGAGGTCAAATTCTTGCAACAGCAAGATCCATCGGATCAATCGAGGTTTCGCGTCCTTCTTTGCAAGGAGATGCCTCACAGCCGTGTGATCCGAGTATATGATGACATGGGAACCCAGAAGGTATGATCTGAATTTCTCTAGGGCAAATACTACAGCTAGCAGCTCTTTCTCAGTAACTGTATAGTTACGCTGAGCCTCATCGAGTGTTTTGCTGGCGTAGTAAATGACCACAGGTTTCTTGTCATTTTTCTGCCCCAAAACCGCTCCTACAGCGAAGTCGGATGCATCACACATGATCTCAAAGGGTTGAGACCAATCAGGGGACTGTAGGATCGGGGCTTGGGTGACTCGGTCACGCAGGATTTCAAATGCTTGAGTGCATTCCTTGGAGATTTCGAAGGGAACATCCTTGGAGAGAAGAGTGGTCAGGGGGCGTGCGATTTTTGAAAAATCAGGGATAAATCGTCGATAAAAACCGACATGCCCTAAAAAGGATCGGATGTCCCTGATCGAGCTAGGCATAGGAAGGCGAGAAATCAGATTAACCTTAGCTCGATCCACTTGGATACCTTTCTCCGAAATTGAGTGTCCCAGGACAATTCCCTCAGGCACCATGAAATGGCTCTTTTCCCAGGAAAGAACCAAATTCACGTCGATGCACCGCCTGAGTATCTGGACCAAGTGTTGGAGGCAATCGTCGAATGATGCTCCGAAAACTGAAAAGTCATCCATGAAGACTTCCAGATAATCACCTACCATATCTGAGAATATGGCAAGCATGCATCGCTGAAAAGTAGCGGGTGCATTGCAAAGACCGAAAGGCATCCTTCGGAAAGCGTATGTTCCGAAGGGGCAGGTGAATGTGGTCTTTTCTTGGTCCTCAGGATGGATTGCCACCTGGTTATAACCGGAGTACCCGTCAAGGAAGCAGAAGAACCTATTTCCCGCTAATTTTTCGAGAATTTGATCAATGAAGGGTAGTGGGAAATGATCCTTCTTCGTGGAGGAGTTGAGTCGACGGTAATCTATACAGACTCTCCACGAGTTGGCTAATCGGGTAGGAATGATTTCTCCGGTCTCAGTCGTTATAGTGGTGAGTCCTGCCTTCTTAGGTACGACCTGAATCGGGCTCACCCAACGACTATCGGAGATCGGGTAGATGATCCCGGCATCTAACCACTTGATGATCTCCTTTTTCACGACCTCCTGCAGATTGGGGTTTAAGCGTCTCTGCATTTCACGAGAAGGTCGTGTGCCCTCTTCTGAATAGATATGATGAGTACAATAAGAGGGACTTATTCCAGTCAAATCATCGAGGGTCCATCCGATGGCTCTGCGATGTTGCTGGAGGACAACAATCAGACGGGATTCCTGTTCAGGATTGAGGTTGGAATTGATGATCACAGGAAGGGTCTGATTAGAACCCAAAAAGATGTATTTCAAATGAGCAGGAAGGGGTTTCAGTTCAAGGATGGGGTTTTCAGCAGCAGCGGGTGGTTCAGTATAGATGTGAGGTTCAAGGGTGGGAGTTACTGGGTTGTTGACATCCGGATTGGACTCCTCTGTTTGCGGGTCAAGATCCTTCTGTGGTTGATGAGGCATACTCAAGTCATTCTGGAGGTGTGATTCATCAACCAAAGTCTTGATGTCACAAATTTGCTCGATGACGCCGCAATTAATTCCTTGTTGGGCCTTAAATATATCAATTTTCAGTGTTTGATCTCCAAACTTAAGCTCTATTTGGCCCTCCTCACAGCTGATGTTGGCTCTAGCAGTAGCCAAGAAAGGTCTCCCTAGAATGATTGGTGTATCCCTAGGGTTCTCAGGTGCATCCATGTCTAAGACTGTAAAGTCCACTGGAAAATAGAAATCCCGCACTCTTACGATAACATCCTCGAGAATCCCTTTTGGTGACTTTATAGATCGATCTGCTAATTGTAATGTCACCTCAGTTGGTTTCAGCTCAGATTCTTCCAGATGGTCAAGTAAGGATGTGGGTATCAGATTTATAGATGCTCCCAAGTCTAACAATGCTCTATCAAATTGGGTACCACCTATCTTACAGGAGATCAGGGGAGTTCCAGGATCTTTTGCCTTGGGTGGGAGTCTACTAAGGATTACAGAGCTGGCTTGCTCTGACAGAACAATTGGGCTCCCTCCCTTGGTTCGCGGCTTACGCTGGGGTGTACATATATTCTTTAGAAATCGTGCGTAAGCTGGTACGTGGCGGATTGCATCCATCAAGGGGATGTTTATGTGGACCTGCTCAAAGAGCTTGACCAGGTCCTCCTCAGGGGCCACGGGTTTGGTGGTCTTCTTTCCCTTGGTCAGGGCTTCGGGAAACGGGATCTTGGTTGGTTCCTCTAGGATAGGTCCAGGTTGTGGGTCTGGAACAGCGGTACCTTGGATAATTATCCTAGGGTCATGGTTATCAGGCTGGGATTGGTTTGGATAATGCGGGTCCTGAGTTGTCTTACCACTACGTGTTGTTACAGCATTTAATCCGGCCTGATTTTGGTTTGGATTTGGTAGGAGGGGTGGCTGCTGCTGAAATCCCGTACGAGAAGTAGAGGCTTCCATCTCGTTTGGAGATGGGGCAGTAGGGGCCTGATAAATCCATTGAGCGTGGCCTAAATTTGGATTCATAACGCGCTTCTGGGTTGGCACGTTATTTGGGTTAGGAAGGGGTTGGGAAGGGAGTGTGCCTGGCTGGCGAGAATTTGCCAACTGGGCCAGCTGAGTTTTAACTTCAGTAAGCTCGTCCTTGTGCTGTTTTTGAATGGCCGCATTCGATTTTTGAATGTCAGCCAGAGTCTGAAGGATTAAGGACATTTGATCTTGATTTGGCCCTGATGGATAAGTAGGGTTGGGCCGAGGCTGAGGCGGCTGGTAGTGATGAGAGGGCTGTGGGCGGGACTGAAAAGGTGGTCTTTGGGTTTGGGAATTTCCCGCCCACTGAAAATTGGGATGGTTTCGCCATCCAGGGTTGTAAGTGTTGGAGAATGGGTCGTTCTGGATGGCGTTGAGGTCCTCGCAGGTCTGAGGAACCTCCTGAGAATCAGGGAAAGGGGAAATGGAGTTCCCTCGGCTGGTGAAGAAAGGATCGGATGATCTTCCAGTCCAAGAATCAGATGGGGATGGATATGGATCCATCCCAGGGGAGGATCGGTGTAGGATGTTTTGCACAGTCTCCTGTGTGGAAGGAGGTTGTGCAAAGGAGTTACGCGCAGAGGTGGCTCGCTGCAAGTGCTGAGTCAGCTCATCCACCTTCTTTTCAATGATTGAGACCTTGTCCAATCGACTGGCCATTAATTCCAGGTCGACTGATGCGGACAGGCCCTGCGTCTCATGTGCTCCCTTAAGATTCGTCGCTGCGCGGGTATTCGTCCTGTCGAATAATCCCATGGAGTCATTGTTGATGGAGTTCTCGCACATGTTTTCGAGAATCTCCCATACGGTGTCTTCATGTTGACCCATGATGTTTCCTCCGCAAGTTGCATTGACGAAAAGGCGGATGTCCTCACGGAGTCCCTGGTAAAAAGATTGGACTTGTTCCCATTTAGGAACTCCGTGATGGGGGCACTTCCTCATGAGATCCTGAAAACGATCCCATGCCTCATGGAGAGGTTCTCCTGATTGTTGAGTGAAGTGTGTAATCTGATGGCGCAAGGCGTTGGTTCGACCAACGGGAAAGAACTTTTTCAAAAACTCGGATTGAAGTTCTTCCCAAGTGTTGATCGGCCGGGTCTGAGTTTGATACCAATGGGCGGCCTTGTCCATAAGAGAAAAGGAGAACATCTTCATGAGAAGAATATCCCGATTTTGCGCATCTGATCCAAAAGTGTGGGCCAGATGCTTTAGCTGTTTGATGTGCTGGAAGGGATCTTCAGAATTAAGCCCATGGAATTTAGGTATAGCGTGAATCATGTTGGGCTTTAATTCGGAATCAGGTCCTCCAATCGGGATTCTGACTCGAGGCTCAATGGCTACCGCAGCAGGGTTGTAGTGGTCCCGCATCATAGGACGCTGCGGTGGGTGTACGAAGTTTTGGAAGAGGTCATTGAGTCGCTGGAGCTGGTGTTCCAGATTATTTTCTTCCTCAACTGGCTGAGCCATGATGGGGGAAGAAGAAGAACTTGGTTCTGAATCAGAAGAGAGAATAATGTGAGGGTGTTGCTGCACAAACACGGGCGTCGAGGCTTGGCCTTGACGAGAGTGAATTTCTAATGGAGGTCTTAAGGGTGGTCTTAGAGACCTCCTTCCGTACATGCACAGTTGGGAGAGGTAAGTTTAGAAGGTGATGGACCCAATCAAGACACCCAAAAATGTGTTGGGTGACTATAGAGGTGCGGGGCAGATGGACCCCTTGATCAGAAAGATCGTCCACCTGAGAATTACCTGGGCAGCCAGAGAGGGAGAGTCCCGCGAAGACCCCTACACGGTAGAGCGTCCCCACGGGTTACAGGGTTTCCCCCACCCGACCTCTCTTGTCACTGCGGTTCCAGGTAGACCAGAATGGGGATCTTGACCTCTTAAGTCTACCAATTTTAAGATCAGGGTGCTTAAGGTTTCACTTGAACTTTAGTCTTTTTAAGTGCAAAGAGTGACCTAATTTAAGGTTGGTTAACCCAAGGGGTCAACTTTACCTATTGTTTTCTTTAAGAGCTTTTAGGTCCTGTCTTTTAGGGTTCAAGTGTTTAGAGAGAGCCAATTGTTTAGGATTTTTCTTGTTAATTATTTTCAATCAATGGCTTGGGCACACCTCTTTAGGATTTCCTCAATTCTTGATTAAGGGGTGTGTCTCTACTGAAATCCTAATGTTTGACCTTATGTTGGCTCTACTTGGTCCATTTAACTCTTTGTTGGGCAATTAGGGCTCAAGCAAGAATGTGTTAGCCCTTAACTACCCTTAATAGTGTGCAGGAGTGATGAGTTGAAAACATGCAACTTTTTATGGTTACTAAGTATGGAAGACAGGTTAGCCCTATATTGCTTTGTTCTTTTCTTTTCTTTCTCTTTAGAGTGTAGGGGTTAATAGTGAGAGAAAAGATTTACCTGTCTTCGGAGTGGTTGTCGTGTGGTTGCTTGTCTTCTTGAGTTCCTGTAGCTGCACAAAAGAGAGGAGATTATCAGAAATTAAAAGATACAGGAATGTTTACCTCTAGAATAGCCGTCGCTCCCCGGCAGCGGCGCCAAAATGATAACGTGGCTTTGACCGGGTTGGGTTATATCGTTGTAGTAAAGCCGGTTGTTACCAACGTTTCATATAAAATTTTTTACTCGGAAAAATAAAAGAGTTCCCGAGGTCGAACTCAGGGAGCAAGTTGTATTCTAGAGATATACAAGTTTTATTACAAAAATAAAGAGAGAGAGAGAGAGATGAAAATTTGGCTTCTTCTTCTTTTCTTCTTTCTTCCTTTTTGTCTTTGGTTCTTCCTGTTCTTCTTCTTCTTCTTCTTCTTCTTCTTCTTCTTCTGCTTTCTTCAGATCTTCCCCTCGTGCTCTTCTTCTTCTGTTCTTCCTTGTTTCCTTTCTTTCTTTTTCTTCAGATCGTCTTCTTCTTTTCTTGCTTCTTGCTTCTCTTCATTCCTTCTTCTTCTTTGTCTTCACCTGCCTTGACCTCTCTTTTTCTTCTTTCGCGATGGCCGTTGTTCTTCCTTCTTCTTCAGCCTGTCTTCTTCTTCTTTGGCTGCTGACCTTCCGTCGTCTGCCCCGGTGCTGAGACGACTTAACGATGCCTTCGCTACAGTGCAGCAGCTCCTTCTTCTTCAGCGGGTCTGCTTCTTCTTCTTTGGCCTGCACACTTCAGAGTTTTTTTTTTTTCATCAAGAGGCAAAAACCTACTCTACCCCCCTCCCCCGCGTATCTCTCTCTCTGAAATCACTCTTCGGAAGCTCTCCCAGAGCGCTACCGGGTAATCGGGTTCGGGTCAGGCCCGGGTCCAGGCCCACCGGCGTGCGTGGTGGGCGAGGAGTGCAGGTCAGTCTAATCGGGTCGGGCCAGGTCCGCGGAGCGTGGTCACGGACGAGGCCGAGTCGGGTCGGGTCGGGTGAGAGGGACCTCACCCCGTGGTAACTGAGGCAAACAGATGGTGGCACTTTTGCAATTTATGTGGGTGTGTGGCTTCAGAAACTCCCGAGGTGGGACTATCCGCGCACCCGTTTTCTCTCACGCCTGCAGCAGGGCTGGTGCTTCCAATTGCATCAGCTGTTGAGGCGCGCAGCTCCAATTGAGGGCCGGGGTGTGTGCGCAAGACTCTTCCGCGCTGGCCGTGGCTCTTCAACCTGGGATATCTAGGCTTGGAGCTACCTCAAGCAAGCTTCGAGCTTCCTCGCCAATGGCGGTCAAGGCCTGGAACCTGAAATCAATAGCACGGCCTCTCGGCCAAATCAGACAGGCGGGGGACCTTCGCCGTGGCACGGCGAAGGTGGTCAGGGGGTCTGCAGGGGGCGAGATGGAGCTATCAGGTCGTCCTAGGTCAAACTGTGAGCGAGGGAGTGGGTGTGTTCGGTGGGTCTGCAGAGGGTGTTTGGTGGGAAGTGGAGGGGCGGAAGAGGATCAGGGTGAGGAGGCGGAGGTTCTGCGGTGGTTGGCGAGCCGTGTGGGTCGCTGAGGTGATGGGAGCGGCTCGTCGGAGGGTGGTCGGAGGCGGAGAGGGTGAGGGTGAACAGGGTCGGTAGAGGGCTTAATTGACTAAATCGAAAGCGGGGAAAGAAAGAGGAGGAGAAGGGGAGTAGGTCTAACTTAACTGCAGGGACGAAGGGGGAGGAACAGGGCGACAGTCGTATCGACTGTCGCCGGAGAAGATGATGCTCAGAGAGAGGGGCGGCGGCGAGCAGAGGGCTGGAGAGGCGCCAGCTGGGTGCGGCGTGGCGCGGGAAGAGCAGGGGAGGAGGTCTCTGCTGCTGGTATTGCGGCAGAGCGAAGAGGTGGAGGGGGAGGAAGTCGCCGGAGCTGGTGAGCGTCTGCCGGAGAAAGAAGAGAAGAAAGCTGGGGGTTTTCTCCGTCAGATCCAGGCTGCCTTCGTCGGTGGAACGGCGGGGGGTATTTATAGGGTTGAAGCAGGGAGGAAGGCGGAGGGAGACGACGTGTCTCCCTCGCCGGAGAATGGTCGGAATACGAACCCATACCGTCCGTGCGTTCGCACGGCCGGTATGGGGGGCTACAATGACCATGGGGGTGCTCCTGCGACGGCTGACGACGCAGGGCACCCCCGGTACACTTGCCAGGTCCTCCATCTTACCCTGCGCGGCACCATGCTCCGCGCAAGGTCGCCGGAGCATGGTGCTGGCAGGGTTTTGCAGGAGGGACCTGTTTGCAAAGAACGAAGGAGAGTTAGGGGCCAAAATGCGAGGGTTCAAAAGTTGAGGGCCAAAGAGTAAATATATGAGGACCAAAGTGTGAAGTCGGTCAAGGAGGTTTCTTCTTAGGCTCAAGTTTTTATACATGACTAATTAGGACCTAAGGAATCTGATGGTGAATTTTATTTTCATATTAAACCTTGTTTGACCGGTCAATTTGCGCAAAAACCCAAATTAAGTTATTAATTGGGCATGGTTCTCAATGTAGGTCAAAATGGGTTCTAAAGGCCAAATTGATGGTTCTAAACCCCAGAGATTATTTTTCTATGAATTTTAGAGGGTTTATTCTATTTTTACTTTGCCTCGAACCTTGTGAATTGAAGTGGGTTGTTTTAGGGTTACAGATTATCATTTGGTTCCTTGGAAGTGCTGTAGCCCTTGCTAGATCATCTCATCCCACTTTTATTCTTATTAAGCTGTTTTGACCTATGTTTGGGCCCTGAATTACCCTGTATGCAGATTATACTGGTAAAATTGCACTTTTACCCCTTATGACTTGTTTTCTTCTCAAACTCAGAATTCTCTGAGTTAAGCTTTTCCTTGAGATATGTAGGAGCTTTTATCCTTTGTATTGGGTCAAAATGAGCTAGTTATGGCTCATGATGAGGTTCTCATCAAGAGGGCAGCGAGACAACGATGAGGATAGAGGCAAGGAAACACCCTCTCTTTGATCGAAGAGGCACACGGCAAGTCCAGGAAGGCAATTGGCCATCCAATTTGACTGTTGGACGGTCGAACGAAGAGAGCGGAGAAGGTTGCCGGAGCAAGGTGCGGATGTGGCTGGAGAAGGAGGAAGAAGGTTTTTCTAAGGCCAAAACTTGCTAGTTTGGAGCGGTTGTGCATGAGAAAGCTTTATAGAGCTTCAGGGCAAGTTCTAGATCATGAAAGAGCCCTGATTGCTTCACGGTTTACTGGGAAAAGTTCCCAAAAATCCTTGAGCTCGACTGAGCTCTAGGATTCGTTTTAGGATCCGCGAGATGCCTTAATAGATCGGGAAACTCCTCAAGATTCTTCTCTCCAATTTTGGAGGAAATTGATTGGCAAATCAAGGTGAGATCCTTGATTAAAGCTTGTCAGGTTTGGGTTTAGGAACCTGTGTAGAATTTAGGCGACAGGGGGCAATCGGTGAAGGAGATGAAAAAAGTAGGGGGGTTTTTGTAATAGATTTCAAAAGTTAGGGGTGCACATGTGATAAAAAGAGTTAGACTTGGACTGAAATGCAAACTAGGTCATGATGATCTCTGATTGGGTCCAAATTTTGGTATAAACCTAATTTGAACCCAAGGAATCTGATGGTGAAGTTGGATTTAGATTTTGGCCAAGTTTGACTAGGTAAATTACGTAGAAACCCAAATTAGGGCAAATGTTTGAGACTCTATTTTAGGTCAAAATGTATTCCAATGGTCAAAGCAAGCATATCAAACCTTATAGAATATTTTTATATGATTTTTAGAAGGTTTAGGTAAATTTTATCTTGATCATAACCTCAGTTATTTAAGTAGGTCTTTTTTTAGGGTTTCAGATGTCCAACAATTCTCGAAACGCGTGAAAACCCGTTTCTGTCTGCACGAACCCACTTATTAGACATTTATGACCATTTGACCTTTAATAAACCCCTAAAATACCCTGTGGTTATTCTGTATTTATAAAGTGTTGTTAATTTTGCAGAAATAACATTGTATTCTTCTCTTCTTTTCAAAACAGGATAATATGCCCATAGGACCTTCTGATGGATATGCAGGGCATTTATCAATCTTTTTAGACCAATTTGAGCTAGCTATGGATCATGATAGTGTTCACATCATATCCCCATGCCTACCTTTTGCTAGTTCCTTAGCAAAATTCTATGGATCAAACCAGTTATCTAGGCCGGATGTAATCGTCAAGATGCCCTACTAAACTGCATCTCTAGGAATCAGATCTTAATACCAATAATAGGCCTAGAGGTACTCAAGTACCAACCCAGATCCAGACCTGACTAGCTTTTGTCTCAGTTTACTGCAAAGGTTTCTAAGGCCCGTAGGAACTATCCTAAGGTTCGTTAAACCCAGCGGTTAAAGCACCCGTGCTTGTAACATGGTTAGCCCAGGTTCAGTTTGCTAGTGTATGAGAGAGAGGGATAGAAGAAGCATTTTTGGAGATCTTTCTCTCTCTTTTTCTTTTCATTATATTTTTCCTTAGATCCAACCTTGGATTGGCCTTAAACACGTTCTATATCGGATTCCTTATCCCCACCATCAATCCTTGTAGAGTCCTTGGCAATTGATTCTTCAAGATAGCACCACCCATGGCAACTCCCAGAACCCTGGCTTTTGACACTTCGAGATAGTGCCGCTCATGGTGTTCTATAGCTAAATCCAGACCCTGGTAATTGACATTTTGTGATAATGAGCCCATGGCATCTGAACCAGCACAAGGTGCTTACATGCCCCTGATAGGATATTTAGATATCCTAGGAGACAAGCACCAAGGAGATGATATGTTATTATGCATCTTCGAGGGGAATTTTCCACCTCTCCGTAGTGGGAACTCATCCAAATCAACTTATGTTTTCAAGCCGCTCCTAATCTAGATCTTAGGAACATTTTCAGAATAGCATGAATGCTTTTTGTCATGATTTCATATTTAAGCGCACTGAACCAGACTGTGTGTGATTTTAGGGTGCTTAAGTTACCGAGTCCTGCAAACTAAAGGTCAGTTAACAGGGTCTAATAATCCCTAAGCCTTAGACCTAATACACAAGCTTTACATTTTCCCTAACCTCTTGAGTATTAATCTGGATCTTGACAGGTATGTGAGTGTTTAAATCTTAGAATAGATCCAAGAGGCCTAAGGTAGGTATTCGCCACTAATCCCTTAAGTTTTAGTCTTCCAAGTCTTAATGCATCATTCGATCCAACCTAGAAGTTAAGTAAGTTCCATATTATTTTGAAGGGACTCAATTTTTTTCTTTATCTTTTTTCTCCTTTCTTTATTCCCTCATTTTTCTTCATTTAGCTCAAATCACCTCCTCAAGAATGATGTGATATCTTAAAATTTCCTCCTCTTTGCTCCGTTTTTTTTTATAATATGTGTATTTTTTATGAAACCTTTTTGTGATTTGATTTTCACCGCGTTTTGCACCTTAATACCCCCCATGCCTACGATTTACAATGTTCTAATTGTAAATTAGGTGGGTTTAAGTTCAGCTTAGATTGTACATTAGAACAGGGTAAAAGGGTGGGTGAACGGGTCGGGGTGACTGTTGTGTACGATTTCAAGCTCTGGTATGAATACCAGAGATGGAATTGATTGTTCTAATGGACGAACCCTAAGGTGCAATATGAGTTCAGCAAGGAGATATGTCAAAAGGGTTTCAGGTTTTTTCAAAAGATGATGGGTTGCCTCCCGTCAAGCATTAAGTTTAACGCCATCAGCTAGGTGCAATAAGCTCAGGGAGAATGGAGATCAAAAGAGACAACAACCAAGTTCAGGCCAGTGAGTTCAATGAATGGTTTGAGTCTCTGACCGTTCACGATAAAAGGTTCAAAATCATGGCTGAGTGCACTAATTTCAACAGCTTCATTTCTAAACACTCATCTTACCAAGAATGGTCCAATCCATTTAGATCTGAGTTTGCTTGGAAAGAGTTCGAGTTTGGCATCAAAGAGTAGGACTTTTTGATTAGGATGAAAAGATTTTCGCATAATGTGCCTGTTATGGAAGGCTTTGACCTGCTCTTTGTAGATTCACGAGTTCTCGTACGCACTATTGCATAGTTCCTCAATCTCGCTCATTTGCATCCGTCGGTGTATTCCAGCCTTCAAAAGATCCAGATTGCACTTCCGTACTGTCCAATAAACTTTATGCTCCATCTCTACTAGAAGGTGACACGCCTTTCCATACACTAATATGAAGGGAGACATGCCTAATTGGGTATTGTGGGTGGTCCTATAGGTCCACAGAGCTTCTGGAAGGCGAGTAGACTAGTCTTTCCTATCAGGCTGAATAGACCTGAAGGATCTTCTTGATCTCTCAATTTGATAGTTCAACCAGTCCATTAGTCTAGGGGTGGTAAGGAGTTGAGATACGATGCGTCACCTCATACCTTTTCATCAAGGACTGGAAGTGCACATTGTTGAAATGAGACCCGCCATCACTGATGATGGCCTTAGGAACCCCAAATTTGGAAAAGATGTTCTCTTGAATGAATCGGAGAACAACTTTGTGATCACTAGTTCTAGTGGGGACGGCTTCGATCCATTTTGAGACGTAATCAACAACGAGTAAGATGTATTCGAAATTGTTAGATCTTGGTAAGGGTCTCATGAAATCAATTCCCCATATGTAAAAGATTTCACACACAATGATCAGGTTCAAGGGTATCATTTCCCGTGGGCCCATGTTGCCAAGAGTCTGACAACTAGCACATGCCCTGCAATACGTGTGTGCATCTTTGAACATCATGGGCCAGAATAACCCACATTAGAGGACTTTTGCTATAGTTTTTCACTTATAGAAATGGCCACCGCAAGCCTGGTCATGGTAGAATGAAATCACATTGTTGACCTCATTGTCAGGAATGCACCTCCGGATTACTTGATCATTGCCAATGTAGAAGAGATACGTTCCTCCTAAATATAATACTTGGCCTTCGAAATTAGCTTGTCCCACTTGGAAGTCGCCCAATCTGGTGGGACTTTCCCCATAACCAAGCAGTTTACCATATCAGCAAACCAAGGGAGACCATGAATGGCCAGTAGATGCTCATCTGGAAAATGCTCCGTGATTAGACCGGATGGGTCAATGATAGAAGAAGGATGGCAGGATAAGTGATCAGTTACCACGTTCTGTTTTCTCGCCTTGTCGCGAATCTCTAGATCGAATTCTTGCAATCGCAAGATTCAGCGGATTAGTCGAGGTTTCGCATCCTTCTTCATGAGTAAGTGCCTCATTGCAGTGTGATTCGAGTAGATGATGACACGGGAACCTAGAAGGTATGATCTAAATTTTTCTAGGCCAAATACTACAGCCAGCAGCTCTTTCTCAGTAACCGTGTTGTTACATTGAGCCTTGTCAAGCGTCTTGCTGGCATAGTAGATGACCACGGGTTTCTCGTCAATTTTTTGCCCACTTCATAGTCAGATGCATCGCACATGATCTAAAAGGGTTGAGACCAATCAGGGGATTGTAGGATAAGTGCTTGGGTAACTCGATCACGCAGACTTTCAAATGCATGAATGCACTCACTCGTGATCTCAAAAGGGACATCTTTTGATAGGAGATTAGTTAAGGGGTGCATGATTTTCGAGAAATTAGGAATGAATAGACGGTAAAAATCGACGTGCCCCATAAAAGATCTGATGTCCTTGACCGAGCTAGGCACAGGTAGTTTGGAAATCAAATTTACCTTAGCTCGGTAAACCTGGATGTCATTCTCGGAGATAAGATGTCCTAGGATAATCCCCTCAGGAACCATGAAATGGGTCTTTTCCCAGGAAAGAACCAAATTCACGTCAATGCATCGCCTGAGGATTTAGACCAAGTGCAGGAGGAAATCATCGAAAGATTCCCCAAATACCGAGAAGTCGTCCATGAAGACTTCAAGGTAATTACCTACCATATCAGAGAATATGGTCAGCATGCACTGCTGAAAGGTGGTGGGTGCATTGCAAATCTCAAAAGGCATCCTGCAGAACGCGTATGTCCCGTAGGGGCAGGTGAAGGTGGTCTTTTCTTGGTCCTCAGGATGGATTGCCACCTGATTATAATCAGAGTACCCGTCCAAGAAGCAGAAGAATCGATTTCCTTCCAATTTCTTGAGTATCTGTTCAATAAATGGCAATGGGAAATGATCCTTTTTCGTGGAGGCATTCAGTCTTCTGTAATCAACGTAGACTCTCCACGAGTTTGTGATATGGGTCGGAATTGTTTCTCTGGTTTCAGTCGTAATCACGGTGAGCCCTACCTTCTTAGGCACAACCTGGATCGGACTCACCCAACGACTGTCGTAGATCGGGTAGATGATTGTTGAACGCCGAGTTGCTACGCTTATGTGTTTGGTTTTGAAAACCTGTCGTCGTAGTATGAAAGCGAAGAACTTGTGTTCAACAAATAAAATTTATACCGGAATGGAAATCCCAGGTCGAACACAGGGAGGCGATCATTTGATTTTAAAAATATGCGTTTATTTTAT
The DNA here is from genome assembly GCA_037157565.1 of Thalassia testudinum. Lineage (NCBI taxonomy): Eukaryota > Viridiplantae > Streptophyta > Magnoliopsida > Alismatales > Hydrocharitaceae > Thalassia > Thalassia testudinum. The sequence goes on from JAZHRO010000007.1 coordinate 4,578,500, forward strand.
TTGTCACGAAGTAATTCAATTGATTAGAACTATCTAACTATTTACAATAAATAGAAGAAAGAGAGAGAGAATAAGAGAGAGAGAGAGAATATTACAAACAAAAACCAAAACAAGATGTAGAATAAACATGGAATTTCATCATCAAAACGATTGTTCATTACACTAGAAAGCGGGAAAATGATTACACTAGAAAGTAGTAATCTACTCTAGAAAGCATTAAAAGAATGAAGAGAGAAATATCCTCCTCGACGGTCGCTTGGAGGACGAGTCGGACGGGACAACGCCTGGATGAGGGAGGATGAAGCAGAAGAACGGGAATGGGGCAGCACGTCATCGTCGCGGCATCCACTTCCGAAAGGGGACAAAAAATTGACTTTATCTCGCGAGAAGCATCCCGGGTGTGGGACAAGCTTCTCTTAAGCTTTGGAGAGGGAGAGAAGAAAAGGAAGGGATGAGAATTTCATGTGGAGGGGGTCTCCTTTTATAGTTGCAAGGAGTGGGGGCATTTTGGTCATTCCAATTTGAAAAACATTAATTCAGGACCTTTAGTGATGGATAAAACCGTCGCTAAAGGTCTGAACGTGGCCTTCGTGGGCGACGCGCGCGCGCCTACTCACCTCCTCGCGCGTAATGCATGCGCACGTCCAGCTGATCTCAGCCGTCCGATTGCGAGATCGGACGGCTTAGATCGCTCTACGCCCGCCTCCTCTACGTGCCTGCCTGCGTGTGATTTTGCGTGAGGCGCGGCGTGCGATACGGTGTGAACGCAATTGCGCGTCCGTGGCCGTTCGATCGCAATCGAATAGCCAATCGCGCCCACTTGCCCGCGCCGCTCGCTCACTCTTGCGGATTCGAACCCGCGCCAGCGCCTTGCGATAAGGCGCTCACCCACTGCGCTACGGAGGAGAGATGGTCGCGGAGACATTTTAAGTGACGCGTGCTTATGGTCGTTGGATCAAGATCCAACGACCCAGATCGCGCGTTGGATTTTCTTTGGAGAGGTAGCGTCGATCTTGAGGGTCGGTTGGACGGCTGAGATGGCGCCACGTGACGCCATCTTTGTCGTCCATCCTCTAGATGATGTAGATGGTGCCACAGGTGTCGGATTGAGTCAATTTTCACGCCGTTAGGCTGCAATCGTCGATCCGAATTCATCTGTGAGGTTGGATTTGTCGTTTGAAGTGTGGATTCACACCATCTTGGCCCTTGATCTTCTAAGGTTCCCCGATCACTAACTGATGTTACAGATGTCTGATTAGGGCAATCTTGGAGTCGTTGAACTCCAATCGTCGCCATGATTACATCTGTACGGTTGGATCTTCGATCCGAGGCCCCAATAAAAAGTTTTCCCTTTCCATGAACATAAAAGGAGACAATTAACCTCCATTTTATTCAAACTACTCTAAATGCAAGATGATGCATGTTATGCAATATTTATAGTATGCAATGCAATCCTATGCTTAAGAACATGCGCAAATAGATATCTTAAGTAGTGTAAACATGTTTACATCATACTCTCATGCCTATCTTTTGCTAGTCCCTAGCAAAAACTATATGCTATTTATAAAAGAATCAGGTTGGATTATTTGGGCTTGAGTTATTTTCAATCACTAAGAAAATGTCTACTTAGGATCTGAACTTTCAAAGACACAACAGTGCCCGAGTATACGCCAAAATGCAGACCGCCTCAAGCCCTCGCCTTATTTAAAGAAAAATTTATTTTTCTCTTTTTCTTCTTTTCTAATTTTTTTGGACTTTCAAGTTTTAGGGTTTAAGAGTGGCCTTCTATGGCCATTCAACTCACCCAAGATTTGATGAGAACCCTAAGTTCTAAGCATCTTATTGTGAATGTGATAGACTTGTTGACGGGCAGTTAAAACGGACTTCGGATTTCTACGCCTCTAGGTGACCTAAAAAAAAAATTCTGCCTAAAGGTGTATGTTTACAACCGGTAGCTTTTTCCCTACTTTTATTTTTTACAGGGTCAACACAAGGGTGAATCCAGTGTATATTTCCTTGATTTATTCTACTTCTTCGCTTCTTCTTAAGTGTTTTGGGAATTTTCAGTACATTTATTGAGCTGGGTTCTGGACAACCGGTCGATGAGCAGTTACCACCGACAACTTGCCAACCATACTCGTGTGGCGAAGTGTGGCATATTTCTTTTTTTTCTTTTGACCTTTTCTTTTTTTTTTCTTTTTGATTTTTTTTTTTAAGTAGGTGGCTTCCCTGGTCTAAGATTTACCTAAAGGCAGCAAAAAGAGAAAGATCCAGTGACTGGGCTCTGGACAACCTACCTATGGGCTGTTAGCCATGATAACTTGCCAGCCATATCACCCTAGAAGATTCATTAGCTACCCAATTTTCGTTAGAATCGCCGAACAACGAGTCATTGACAAGATAGTGTGTAGATGCTTAAAACTCAAAATTTCCTCAAATCAGAGAGTGGGTTAATAAGTCGTGTACTTATCACCCAAACTTATTTACTTAAATTAAAATAGATTTTAGGTTGGCGAGGACTCGAAAAACAAATCCACATTTTAGTGGATACACGGGCTGATTAAGTCCAAAGACCTGAAGGGTCTTTGTGTTCAGATCATAATGTAGTATTTTCTAAGATTGAAAATTTCCCTAAACCCAAGTTCTCTTTCCTAATTCCATTTTTTTTTATAATAAAAGAAAATAAAATAAATCTACGGAGCTGACGAATAAATTCAGAGGTGAATATCCACCCCCCATGCCTATCTAATGCAATGTCCTCATTGTATTAAAAAGACATAAAATAGAGTGGAATAGAGTAGAAAGCACCTGAATTGCGTGAATGTCAGGCCCGCTCCGAGATGAAAACTAAAAAGAAAATTTAGTGCCTTCAGCTAGGCACACTATACAAAGAAGAGAAATAAAGAATTCACAGGTGCATGTCAGAATCAGAATAAACATAAGAATCCTTTGACCTGTCAGTAGATGTCCACAAATGTGGACAAGATTGTGATGCAGACCCATACCCCATATCGAGAATATCTCAGGTTCTGGATAAAAATTACCCAAAACCTAAAATCTGTATGCAAGCGGGGTCGAGCTTGCGATTTATGAGGATGCAACCCAAGACCAAAAAGTCAGGTTACGGAGAGTTCAAGCTCAAAAGGATAATCATTGAATGTGTGCTTGGGTTGAACATCCTTAGAACAGATGTCATAAGGGTTTTGGTTTGATGGTTTCAGATGAATTTGAACCCCTAGACTTAATCTTCTACTTCCTCCGGAGTTAGCTTCCCAAATCAGAACTTCCCAGTTTCTATCCTCCTCATTTAGAATGTTAAATTCCGGTACCTATTGCATATTAATCACCCCATCTAAAATTTCCAAGTCTAAAAGATGTGGCTAAATCAGAATTGACTTGGGTCTAATTATCTCATAAACAGAATCATCGATAAGCTCAATGGGGTGTAACTGACAATCAGGGCATTGAATTGAATCCTCCTGAAAATGCGATTCTGGATCCGTAATGTGAGCCATAATAAAATCAGTTTCCTCAGTTATTGGGCTATCAAAAGATCTTGCAGATTCCTCAAGCCCAATCGTCTCACAAAAATCGTGTTCTGTAAATTCGCGTGAGACTTCGCAACTTGAATCTTCACCATTAGAATCAAGATCCGTATTAATGTATGTCTCAAAATCATCTGTCACTTTCTGTTCCAAGGAGACATACGTTTCCTTGTACCCCAGCTCAGGGATCTCAGGTGAAGAAATCAGATCTTCCTTAATTGGTTGCTCTAATTCAATCTGGTCAGCCTCGTAACACGTGTCCCCCCCAATAGGTGCCTGAACGGGTTCTGACATTGGCTTTCCTGAAGGGAGTTCATCCTGGGAATCATCCCACGACTGAACTAAAGCAACCACAAATCTCATCCTCAATTTCGCTAACTTCCCAAGTAAAAACTCACCCGGGTTCTTATCCTTAACATCCTGGAGCTAATCCAACAAATACTTGTTCAAATCATCAATCATTTCAATCAGAGGCTCCAATCTCTCAATGCAAGGTATTGGCTGAACTTCTAAAGATTGTATGATATTCCTCAAGTTAGCCAGAACCTTTTCTTGAACCTGGTTACCCTGAATCAAATGAGTTGGTTCAGGGTTGGGCGGGTTTGGGGTCAATGCAGGGGAATTAACGAATTGAGATTTGTTATACCCTTCCTGATAATAGGTCATTTAAGGTTTTTCAAAAGGTGGTGATGACCTAAAGGCAGTGTAATCAAAGGATGGGTAAGGATCAGTGTATCCTTCTTGATTGTAGATCGTATTAGGTTGTTCATGAAAGGTTGAGGATCTATAATCGATGTGGCTCTGAGAAGGATAGAAATCACAATCATAGTGTTCAGGGTTAGACCCTAAACACGAAGGTCTGGAACTGTATCCCCAATCCAAGTTATCCCAACTAACTGATAGTTGATTATGGTACGAGTCGGAATAATCGTCAGGTTGAGGATAATTCAAAACAGGAGGGAAAGAGCGGGAATGAGTGTAATATGTGGAAGGATTCATGAGAGATAGGAGGAAGAAAGGCGTCCTGCAATACAAACAATCAAACTTGTCCTTAAGTGGGTTAGCCTACAGACCTACAGACTCCTAAAACCCATCTTGAGATAAAGGAACGATTTGATCTACTTCTGTCTATTCAATCCAACCAGTTAGAAGGAGGGACTGGGGAGAAGGTTCTTCCTTCGGCTTGCGCCTCCGGTTCCTAATGTACCCCCCAGCCGCGATCGTTTGATTCTACTCCCCTAGCTAGACATCAGATTGAACAGTAGAAACAGACTAATGGAAAATAATCTCGTTCTCGGCTTTGAAGAGCGAGTTAAATCCTTAAGGCTAATGTCTACTCTATTTTATTTAGGGCTAGGTTTGAATGTGCTTTGGAATGTGATGGGTCCTTTATATGGGTTGTGCCCTTAATGATTGATTGATTTGTGTGTGCGTGCACAACTAGTGGTTTTCAAGCAAGATTACTTTTTGATGTGGTGAATTTTAGAGTTCAAATCTTGCTTAGTAGCTTTTAGGATTCAACTTTAAGTGTTTTCAAACATGTTTTGTTGGCACACCAGGTTTTGAAAGTACAGGTGAAGATGTTTTCCTTTAAAACTTAAAAGAATGTGGAGTGCCTGGTAAATCCCTAAGAGCTAAACCTAAGTGACAGCTACTTGATAAATTGATTTTAATTGAAGTGGTGCGACCCAATCAACTCAAACAATTGGCCTGTTGCACTACTTAATTAGGCACACAAGTGATTACCTAATCTGATTTCTACTCAATTATGTGTTTGAATGTGTGTACCGGCTCTAAAGATCGGTTTACCGGTTGAGTTTGAAAATCAGATGAGGTTGTGTACCTTTGTGAGATTTTTTTTTTAAATTTTTCTCTTTTTAAATGTGGGGGTTGGGGCGGGTGTGGGTGTCAAACAACAAACAATCTAACCTTAGAGTTTATAAGAACACCAAGGTTGATTGATGTTTATGTTATTATGTGGTGAAATGAAATCTAATAGGTGGGAGGTGGGGGACAACTTACAAAATCTTCCACAGCACTTTACTCCAATCTTTCGCTTTTGCTCGTCTCGAAAGAGTACCTGCAATCACAATAAGAAAGGAGAGAAGTGAGATAAATGATTTGTAAGTTAGAAAATGTGAAGAAAAAAAATCAAAGAGTGTCGCCTCTTCAGCAATGGTGCCAAAATGTTGAACACACGGGTTGCTACGCTAACGTGTTTGGTTTTGAAAAACCTGTCGTTGTAGTTTGAAAGAGAAGAACTCGTGTTCAACAAATAAAATTTATACCGGAATGAAAATCCCAGGTCGAACACAAGGAGGCAGACGTTTGATTTAAAAACACTCGTTTATTTTATTTGTCATAAAGTAATTCAATTGATTAGAACTATCTAACTATTTACAATAAATAGAAGAAAGAGAGAGAGAATAAAAGAGAGAGAGAATATTACAAACAAAAACCAAAACAAGATGTAGAATAAACATGGAATTTCATCATCAGAACGATTGTTCATTACACTAGAAAGTGGGAAAATGATTATACTAAAAAGTAGTAAATATACTCTAGAAATCAGTAAATCTACTCTAGAAAGCATTAAAAGAATGGAGAGAGAAATATCCTCCTCGAAGGTCGCTTGGAGGACGAGCCAGATGGGACGACGCCTGGACGAAGGAGGACGGAGCAGGACGAAGGAGGACGAAGAGGAAGAACAGGAACGGGGTAGCATGTCGTCGTCGTCACGGGATCCACTTTCGAAAGGGGACGAAAAATTGACTTTATATCGCGAGAAGCATCCCAGGTGTGGGACAAGCTTCTCTTGAGATTTGGAGAGGGAGAGAAGAGAAGGAAGGGATGATAATTTCATATGGAAGGGGTCTCCTTTTATAGTTGCAAGGAGTGGGGGCATTTTGGTCATTCCAATTTGAAAAAAATTAATTCAGGACTTTAAGTGACGGATAAAATCGTCGCTAAGGGTCCGAACGTGGCCTTCGTGGGCGGCGCGCGTGCTCGCTCACCTCCTCACGCGTAACGCACGCACATGTCCAACTGATCTAAACCATTCGATCGCGAGATCGGACGGCTTAGATCGCGCCTTCGCCCGCCTCCTCTACGTGCTCGCCCGCGTGTGATTTTGCGTGAGGCGCACCGTGCGATATGGTGTGAGCGCAATTGTACACGTGCGATCGTTCGATCGCGATTGAATGGCCAATCGCGCCCGCTCGCCCACTCCTGTGAATTCGAACCCGCACCAGCACCTCGCGATAAGGCGCTCACCCACTGCGCTACGGAGGAAAGATGGTTGCGGAGACGTTTTAAGCGGCGCGTGCTTATGGCCATTGGATCAAGATCCAACGGCCCAGATCGCGCATTGGATTTTCTTTGGAGAGGCAACGTCGATCCTGAGGGTCGGTTGGACGGCTGAGATGGTGCCACGTGGCGCCATCTTGGCCGTCCATCTTCTGGATGATGTAGATGGTGCCACGGGTGTCGGATTGAGTCAATTTTCGCATCGTTAGGCTGCGATCGTCGATCTGAATCCATCCGTGCGGTCGTATTTGTTGTTTGAAGTGTGGATTCACACCATCTTGTCCCTTGATCTTCTAGGGTTCCTCGGTCACTAACTGATGCTATAGATGTCTGATTAGGGCGATCTTAGAGTCGTTAAACTCCAATCGTCGCCATGATCACATCTGTACGGTTGGATCTTCGATCCGAGGCCCCGATAAAAAGTTTGCCCTGTCCATGAACATAAAAGGAGATAATTAATCTCTATTTTATTCAAACTACTCTAAATGCAAGATGATGCATGTTATGCAATATTTATAGTATGCAATGCAATCCTATGCTTAAGAACAAGCATAAATAGACATATTAAGTAGTGTAAACATGTTTACATCAATGATCCTAGCATCTAACCACTTAATGATCTCCTTTTTCACGACTGATTGTGCAGCAATCATAGGTCTTAATTAACCTAAATTAGGCTAGGACTTAGCATAAGTTAGGGTAAGTCATGCATGCATAAGCATTACTAGCACCTTTACTGCTTTCTTTTAGCTTTGCATAAAATAATGCTATAATGTATAGATTAGGTGCATTATGTCAATTGTAGGTAATAAGCTGATCAGAAGCTAGATCTGAAGCTGGATCTAAAGTTGGATCTGAAGAATAAAGAATAACTGGTGTTGCAGCAGGGCTGGAGCGGAAGACCTAGATTAGACGCAGTAGATAATAATGTAAGGGAGTTAAGGTATGCTATTCTATTAACTAGAAATAAAGCAATAAATTGTGAAGAACTTAGGTCCATCCTAGCCCTAAGACAGCCTAGAAGCCTCCCAAAGCCTTAGCCACCCTTATATTAGGTTACTGCACCTTAGGAAACCTCAAAACCCTAATTCTAGCCTCTATCTGGACGTCCAGATGAGTTATAGGACGTTCAGAACCTTTAGCCAACTCCCGCACACCTTAACTCACTTCTGTAGTGTTATTGGACGTCCAGACACTTCGTTAGACGTCCAATTTTTGCAGAATACCCAAGATAGAACCTAGAATCCCTCCTAACTCTGATTTGATGTCCAGACAATAAGTCTAGACTTCTAATTTTTCACTATAAGACGTTTGATAACTTTATTGGACATCCAAAATTGCCCTCTAGACCTTGTTTTGAGATTTAAGCCTTGATCTTGGATCTCTAGCTCCATAAACCCAATTCTAACCCCCTAGGAACCTAAATTAAGGTGCCCTAACCCTAGTACATCACCTCTAAACCTCCCTAAGGACCTAATTAAGTCCTCATTAAGCCTAATTGACTTAGATCATGGCCAATCTCTTCAGTCTATTCAATTGAACTCATTGAGTCCAATTGAGCCCTGATTCAGCACACACTGTCCAATTGGACTCAGTGCGAGTCCAATTGACCTAGACCTGACTTAATTGAGTTATTTTACTCTCAATTAGATTTTCGCACACCCAATTAAACTTTTATTAAGTTTAATTGCACTTTACCTTAGTGAATTAGGGTTTACAACCCTAATTTGAGACCTACCTTGACCTAAACCCACTAGAACCTTACCTAATCAACCTAGCCACCTAAGTTTCGACCCACACACACCCACACACACCATCTACATGAAAATACCTAGCCTAGAGTTCTCTAGAACTTTCTACCATGTGTTGTTGCCTTGGTTACTAAAATTAGCAACCAAGAGCCATTCAATTTTGAGATCCACATTTGGTGGATCTAAAAACCACCATCCATCCTCTCTCTCTCTCCCATGAGCTCCCACCATAGGCCTCTCTAGAGAATTCCATAATTCTCTAGAGAGCTTCCCTTAGGTCTATAAAAAGACCTAAGGGGTGGCCATTTGGTCCATCTTAGTCTTTTAGCATAGCTCCACCTTCCATAAGCCATCACCACCTCCACCTCCATGTTCACAAGCTCCACCATGATGCCACCACCTCCATGACAAGCCTAGACCAAGATCAACTTCTACAACCTCTCTCCAAGGGCCGGCCTAAGCACCATTAGCCACCCTTCTTTCTCTTCTTACCCATTCAAAGGCCATCAGAGCCCACCTCTGAATGCCCTTAGTTTTGCTAGACTAGATTATAGTTCTTCATAGATTTATTACTTTATTTACTGCTTAGTAGTGTAGCTCCATATTCTCCTCTAATGATGCATGCATAATCCCCCCATAGATTCATGTATGCAGTCGTTTTCTGCTAGCTAGATTTAAATTTCCCTGTACAAGCATTCCGCTACCTATGCTGTAACCACCATCATGCTTCAATGAAAACATATATATATTTATATGTTGAAAATCACCATGTACCTGATTATCATCTTTTGGTGTGATTAAAGTTGCATGCTTTCAATTTCTGATATTCTGGCAATAGCATGTCGTGTATCAATACGTATTTAGTATAAATCGACATGCGATTTTGAATGAGTTAAGCGAGCAAGATCGAATTTGAATTTGCATTTCCAAAATGCCTCCCAGAGATGAACGACCGGAACTCAAGTCTCGTTATCATAGAAATTATTTTTGTTGATCGTATTTCGTAACTGTACTACAATGCATTTCTGATCAAATACTCGCTTTAGGATCCCAACAATGACATCCTGCAGGTTCGGATTCATACATCTCTGCATTTCACGGGATGGTCATGAGCCCTCTTCAATGTAGATGCGGTGCATGCAATATGAGGGGATGATACCAGTCAAGTCATCAAGAGTCCATCCGATAGCTCTCCGATGTTGCTGGAGGACAAAAATCAATCGTGTTTCCTAATCAGAGGTTAGTCGAGAATTGATGATCACAGGAAATGAGCGATTTGAACCCAAAAAGATGTATTTTAAATGATCAGGGAGGGGTTTCAACTCCATGACGGGATTGTCAGTAGCAGCAAGCGGTTCAGGGTGGGGTTTAGGAGCAAAGGCAGGGGTTGTAGGTATGTCTAGGTCTGGTCTAGGCTCCTTTAACTGTGGGTTGTGATCTTCGTATGGTTGAATGTCTAGAATAATCGGGTTTTCTTCTACGAACTGGTCCTCAACCACAGACTCGATGTCGCATATTTGCTCAATAGCCCCATAGTTGATTCCTTTTGAGCCTTAAAGATATCAATATTCAAAGTTTTGTCCCCAAATTTCAACTCAATTTGACCCTCCTCACAATTGATGTTGGCCCTAGCCGTGGCAAAAAATGGTCTCCCTAATATGATCAGAGTATCTTTCAAATTCTCAGGAGCATCCATGTCTAGCCTGATGAAATCCATGGGAAAATAAAAGTCACAGATTTGAACTATAACATCCTCGAGAATTCCTTTATGTGACTTGATGGATCGATCTGCTAATTGCAAAGTCATTTTTGTTGGTTTGAGCTTAGATTCTTCAAGGTGGTCTAGCAGGGATGTGGGTATCAAGTTTATGGAAGCTCTTAGGTCCAATAAAGCTCTATCAAATTGTATATCACCAATTGCATAGGAGATCAGAGGGGTATCGAGTTCTTTTACCTTAGGCCGGAGTTTGCTCAAAATGATGGAGCTGGCTTACTTTGACAGTACGATTGGATTCCCGCCTTTGGTCCGCGACTTATGCTTAGGTGCACATCCATCTTTCAGAAATCTTGCATAAGCCGGTACGTGGTGAATCGCATCCATCAAGGGGATGTTTTTTTAGACCTGCTCAAAGAGCTTGACCAGGTCTTCCTCTAGTGCCACAGTTTTAGGTTTCCTCTTTCCCTTGGTCAAGGCCTCGGGAAATGGAACCTCAGTCGATTCCTCTAGAATTGGCTCAGGCTCTTTATCTGGGATAGGGATGTCTTGAATTACCAATTTAGGGTTGGGATTTGTGGTATCAGGCTGGTTATGGCTAGGAAATGGTGGGTCTTGTGTTGCTTTTCCACTACAGGTGGTGATGGAATTCAATCCTACCTGATTTTGGTTTGGGCTAGGCAAAATAGGTGTCTACTGCTGAAACCCAGAATATGAAGTGGAAGCGTCCATCCTGTCAGGTGATGGAGGAGAAAGGGCCTAATAAACATAATGTGCTTGCCCTGATTTGGGTTCATAACGTGCCTCTAGTTCGGCATGTTATTTGGATTAGGAAGAGGTTGAGAAGGAAGTGCACCAGGCTGGCGAGGGTTTTCTAGCTGGGCCAACTAATTGTGGAGCTCAGTGATTTCTTCTTTGTGTTGTTTCTGCATGTCAACCAAGGTCTGAAGAATCAGGGAGGTCTGATCCTCCTTAGGTGGGCTAGATTGGAAATTTTGATTGGGCCTTAGTTGAGTGAGTTTATAAGGTCGCGGGTATTGTGGTCGGGGTTAGAATTGCGGTCTTGGGTTTGGGTTATTTCTCGACCACAAGAAATTGGGATGATTATGCCATCTAGGGTTATAGGTGTTGAGAAAGGATTGTTCTGGACGGCGCGGAGATCCTCGCAAGTCTGAGGAACTCCAGAAAAATCAGGACACGAGGGTTCAGAGTTCCCCCAACTATGGTAGGTTGGTCCAGAGTTTTCTCCAAGATCGAAATTAGACGAGGGTGGATAGGCATCCATCCCCTGAGAGTAGTAAATGTTGTGTGCAGCCTCCCTTATTGAGGATGGGTGCACATACGAATTTTGTGGTGTAGTGGTGGTCCTATGTAGATGTCGAGTTATGTCGTCCACCTTCTTATTAATAATGTGGACTTGATCCAAGCGATTAGTTAACAATTCCAGATCGATGGATGTGGATAAGCCTCGAGTCTCGTGTAGCCCCTAATTGTTTGTCAATGCGCGGGTGGTCGTTGATGTGAATACATCTAAATAGCCAAAAATGTCTATTAATGCATGTTCTTAGTACCATATTAGCATCATGCATTGTAAATATTGCATAACATGCATAATCATGCATTTAGGTCAAATTGTACAAATTGTATAGTAATTATCTCCTTTTATGGCCATGGACAGGATGACTTTTAATCGGGACTTTGGATGGAAGATCCAACCATACAGAACTGATTAGGGAGACGATTGGAGTTCAACGACTCCAAGATCACCCCGATCGAACATCTGTAGCACCAGATATAGTCCGAGGAAGCTTAGAAATTAAGGGACAAGATGGTGTCAATCCGCACTTCAGAAGACAAATCCGACCACACGGATAGGTTCGGTGTGACGATCGTAGCCTAACGGCATGAAAATCGATCCAATCTGACATCTGTGGCACCATTTACAACACAAAGAAGATGGATGGTCATGATGGTGCCACGTGGCACCATCCCAACCATTCACACCCTGCTGCCCCCCTCCGCTCAACTCCTGAAGGCTCATGTGATGTGAGATCTCGGCCCTTGGATGAAGACCAATGGCCAAGATTGCTCAAGCGCAAATGCAGCGTCGCGCCTCAAACCGTTGCGTAGCGCAGTGGTTAAAGCACTATGTGTGCAAAGAGCGCGAGTTCGAGCCGTCGTGAAGTGCTTCTCCTCATGTGGACGCGCACGATCTTGACCGCACGATCAATTACGAATGGCCTAGATTGTCCAATCGGGCGCATGCACGATTGGACGCCCAGTTTCATGTCGATCTCACACGCGGGTGCGCAAAGCTAAAGCGGGCAAGGAGCGATTTGAGTCGTTCGATCTCGCAATCGGACGGCTAAGACTGCTTGGATGTGCGTGTGTGTTAGGCACGCGAGAGAGGAGACGGCGGGAGCGTGCGAAGTTGCGACGACGTGGGGTCGTTAGTGACACTTAAATCCGTCACTAAAGACCCCCTCATTTAATGTTTTAACTATGTACTAACCAAATTGCCCCTAATCCTTGCAACTATAAAAGGAGACCCCTACCCTACAAAATTCTCATCCCTTCCTCTCTTCTCTCACACCCTCCAAAGCTCTAAGAGCTTGTCCCAAACCCGAGATGCTCCTCTAGAGTAAAAATTAGAATTTTTCCACATTCTCCCCCCTTCGTGGAGCATCCCACAATTGTCCTCTCACTCCGTTCGGGAAGTGGATTCCACGACGACGATAACATCCTGCCTTGCCTTCGGTTCCTTTCGCTCCGTCCTCCTTCCCGCTCCGTCCTCTGTCTTCCAGGCATCGCCTCATCCGACTCGTCCTCCAAGTAGCCATCGAGGAGGATAACTTCTCTCTACCTTCTCTTTTACCGCTTTCTAGTGTAGATTTCCCACTTTCTAGTGTAGATTTCCTGCTTTCTAGTGTAGTGAGTAGTTGTAATTGTAATGAACATCAGCTTGTGATAATGAAATCCATGTTTATTCTACATCTCTTTTGTCTTTATTTGTAATATTCTCTCTCTCTTTCTTCTATTATTTATTCTTTAAATAGATAGCTAGTTTTCAACCAGCTAATCTCTTTTGTGACAATTAAACAAATGCGATTTTGAATTAAATGTCTGCCTCCCTGTGTTCGACTCAGAATTCTTAGAGTTTCGATATAAATTTATTTGTTGACAAATTTCTTCGCAAATCGAACTACAACGACGGGCTTTCAAATCCAACTTCGAACGCGTAGTTTTCACATTCAACAGTCGTTCAGTCATACACACCCACTGACTCATTATTCAGAGAGTTCTCACACATATTTTCGAGCATCCCCCAAATCGTATCTTCATGTTGACCCATGATGCTGTCACCACAGGTTGCATTGACAAATAGCTTGATGTCATCATGGAGTTTGTGGTAAAAGGATTGGACTTGTTCCCACTTTAGGATTCCATGATGGGGGCATTTTCTCATGAGATCCATAAAATGATCACATGCCTCGTGTAGAGATTCTCCTGCTTCTTGCGAGAAGTGCGTGATTTGATGCCGCATTGAATTAGTTTGACCAATGGGATAGAATTTTTGTAAGAAAGCTTTCTGAAGTTCTTCCCATGTGTTGGTTTGATGAGGGTATGCCTGAAACCAATTGGCGGCTTTATCAGCTAGAGAAAAGGAGAAGATTTTCAAGAGTAGACCATCTTATTTTGCATGTCTGCCCCGAATACGTGGGCCAGATGCTTCAGATTCTTGATGTGTTGGAAAGGATCCTCAGAGTTCAAGCCATGAAATTTTGGGGTCATGTGAAGCATACTAGGCTTGAGCTCCACCTCAGGTCCTCCTACAGGAATGTTGATTAGAGGTTCAATTTCCACTGCAGCGGGATTGTAGTGATCTTACATTTGAGGACGTGGCGGTGGGTTGAGATGTGCATGAACTATCTCTTGAAGGTCAAATAATTGTTGTGGTTCAAAGTTAGGTTGTTCTGGATGATCCATGGTTGTGGCTGGAGATTCAGACTCAGAAGTGGAGTTGGAAGAGATATCGATGTGATCGGGTAGTTGCATAAACAAGGAAGTCGAGGCTTGGCCTCGATGAGTGTGAAAAGCTAGTGGAGGCCTCAAGGGTGGTTTTAAGGACCTCCTTCCGAATATATACCGGTGGAGTAGATGAGGGACAGATGGTGTGATGCACCTAATCAAGACACCCAAATATCTTTGGATGTCTATAGAGGTTCGAGGCAGATGATACCTCTAGATCATGAAGTTGTCCACCTGAGAATTACCCAGGCAGCCAGGAAGGGAGAGTTCCGCAAATACCCCTACATGGTAGAGCGTCCCTACAGGTTACAGGGTTTCCCCCACCCAACCTTCCTTGTCACCGCGGATCCAGGTAGACCAGGATGGATGACTTGACCCCTTAAGTTTACCAATTTTAACTTTAGAGAGAGGGTGTTTATGATTTCACTTGAACTTTAAGATGTTTTTGTGAGTGGTGACCTAATTTGAAGATTGGTTGACCCCACAAGGTGGGTCAACTTCACCTGATTTGTCCTGAGATTTATTAGGTCCCAATTTTATGGTTCAAGTGGATGTTTAGAGCTTGCTTTTAGGGTTTGCTTGATTAGGTGAATTCAATCAAGGCTTAGGAAACACACAATTTGGGAGAATGTATTCTTGTTTAAGCAAGTGTGTCTCTAAAATCCTGAAATGGAAACCCTAATGTGGCTCTACTTGATCCAATTAATTTCTTCCAAACCTGGCACCTAGGGCTCAATCAAGAAGGTACGTAGCCCTATGTGTCTTAAATCCTTAAATAGGTGCAGAAATCAGGTTCGAGATGTTTCTAGAAATGAGCCAAATTAGGAAACTTGTGATAATTGAATCTAAATATAGAATGCAAGTTGGTCCTAATTGATTTCATTCCTTTTTTTTTTAGCTTTTTTAGAATGAGAGGCATAATGAAGATGGAAAACAAGATTACCTGCCCCTAGAGTGGCTGTCGTGTGGTTGATTTTTATCCTTGACTAAATCCCTACACAAATCACAACCAAAGAGAGAGCAAGTTAGTATCAAGTCAGGAAAAGTAATCAAGAGATCAAACTATGCGTTGCTCCCTGGCAACGACGGTAAAATGTTTACGTGCAAAATCAATGTTATAAAATACTTCGTTGTAGTTTAGTTGAAATCACATAAAAACAAATATAATTTATACTCGAATTTGAAATCCAAGGTCGTTCACTGGGAGCAAGTATTGCAATTAATCTCAAGATCACAATACAACCACAAAGATGAGCAATTTATGAAGAAAAATCCATGCAGGAATGATATATATATGAAAATCAGTAGTAATGTGCAAAAAGGATGGGTTAAAATGGTGATTTAAATCACCAATTACCCTTTACAACTATACCAAATAAATGCACAGTATAAATCAAATAATTCCATGCAAGATAAGTAAGCAGTATAGTCTAAGAAGCACAATTTGGTGGAATCAGATGTTGGATGCTCAGGTCAGATGACTTAAACAGCACCCTGCTAGAGGTGTATGCAATGTTCTTCTTCTTCTTCTCTTCTCTGCTTTCCCTTTCTAAAGTCACTCACTAAGGTAAAGGCCCCTTCTCTTCAAGTGTTAGAGAGTAGCGAGGCAAAAGCCCCCCTCTCTCTCTTTCCTCCTCTTCTTTCTCTCAAGGACCCGGGGTTAACTGGGTAATAGGATCGGAACCTAGACTCGCATGGCGTGGCCGCGAACGAGGGCAGATGTGTGTGCACATGTGGAGAGAGGGACCTCACCCTATGCTCACTGAGGAAAATAGCTAAGAGAACAAAATCAATTTAAGTCGCACGGGTGTCTCTTGACTTTCTGATGTAGGACTAAATCCACTGCTATCTTTTGCGAAATCCCACGTGAGTTGCAATTGGAGGATGTCTGAATTAATGGTGCAAACGGACTTGGGCAGCTGCAATCGAGGAGCTGGAGACATTCCTGGAAGGTGTCTGCTACCCCTGGAGCAGAGAGCGCTGAGGAACACGAATTGAATATTGCGAACGGGGCCGGAGAAGGTGGAGGCGGCGGTGGTCGTCTGGTCGAGTACCTGAAATAGGAAATACGAGCTAAATTCCCCAATTAGTATGCTCAAAAGGTTCGCCTGAGGGTGCGAACATGATGGTGGTCGGAGTGGTGCCTGTAAGTGAGTGAGGAGGACGGGCGAGCTCGGAGGAGGCATGCGTGGAGTGCTGTGTTCGAGGGGGTGTTTGAGTGCGTGAACCCCTCAATTTCTTGAGGGGTTTAGTCGAGCTTGGAGTTGCGAAACTTGTGGAGTTGGTGCGAGGTGGTTTGGTGGTCTATGGAGGTTGGGCGATCTTACTGGAGTTCGGCCGGCCATGAAGAAGATGAAGTGCGGGAGGGCAGTGCGATGGTCGAGTTGGAGTGTGAGTGAAGGAGAATCTTGTAGAGAGGGAGAGAAAGCGATAGAGAGACTTAGGGATGAAGTAGAGAGGCAGAGAGCTCCAGTGTTGGTTGACCAGAGCTGAAGAAGATGGAGAGGGCAGCGAGATGATGAGGAAAGAGGTAGGGAAACACCCTCTCTTTGACCGAAGAGGAACGCGATGAGGAGAGGAAGGCAATGGGCCGTCCAATTTGACTGTTGGATGACCGAACGAGGAGAGAGGAGAAGGTTGCTAGAGCAAGGTGAGTGGGTGGTTGGAGGAGGAAGAGGGTTTTTTTAAGGCCAAAACTTGCTAGTTTAGAGTAGTTGTGCACGAGAAAGCTTTATAGAGCTTCAGGGCGAGTTCTAGATCAGGAAAGAGCTCTGATTGCTTTGCAGTTTATTGGGAAAAGTTCCCAAAAATCCTCGAGCTCGCCTGAGCTCTAGGTTCATTTTAGGATTCACAAGATGCCTAAATAGATTGGGAAACTCCTCAAGATTCTTCCCTCCAATTTTAGAGGGAATTGATTGGCAAATCAAGGTGAGATCCTTGATTGAAGCTTGTCGGGTTTGGGTTTAGGCACCTGTGTAGGATTCAGGCAGCAGGGGGCAATCGGTGAAGGAGATGACAAAAGTAGAGGGGTTTTTGTAATAGATTTCAAAAGTTATGGGTGCACATGTGATAAAAAGAGTCAAACTTGGACTGAAATGCAAACTAGGTCAACATGATCTCTGATTGGGTCTAAATTTTGGTAAAAATCTAATTTGAACCCAAGGAATATGATGGTGAAGTCAGATTTAGGTTTTGACCAAGTTTGATTGGGTAAATTACATAGAAACCCAAATTAGGGCAACTGTCTATCTGAGACTCTATTTTAGGTCAAAATGGGTTCCAATGGTCAAAGCAAGCATATCAAACCTTATAGAATATTTTTATATGATTTTTAGAAGGTTTAGGTAAATTTTATCCTGATTGGAACCTCAGTTATTTAAGCAGGTTTGCTTTTAGTGTTTCAGATGTCCAACAATTCTCGAAACACGTGAAAACCTATTTCTGTCTGTAAGAACCCACTTATTAGACATTTATGATCATTTGACCTTTAATAAACCCCTGAAATACCCCATGGTTATTCTGTATTTATGAAGTATTTTTAATTTTGTAGAAATAACCTTGTATTCTTCTCTTTTCAAAACAGGATAATATGCCCATAGGACCTTCTGATGGATATGCAGGAGCATTTATCAACCTTTTTAGACCAATTTGTGCTAGTTATGGTTCATGATGGTGTTCCCATCTGGTGGTAGTTATGGGATTTTCGGAGGGAAAAATAGAGGGCTGGGTGGTGCCAATTAAGGTGGTTGTAGGCTTAGCTAGGGAGGTAGTAGAGAGGTAATGGACTAAACTTTGTTACCTTAGCTAGATTAAGCTATGTAGTAGCTGAGGAGAGCTGCATCGAGCTGCCATGAGCTAGTTTGGAGTTGTAGGAGCTTGGAGGAGCTGAGGTGTAGCTGCTCTGAACTTCATAGCTCAACTTAGCTAGTTAGTTGAGAGCTACTATCTATGAAGAGCTAAGTTGAGCTTCTTTGAGCTAGATAGAGCTTGACTGAGATGGCTTGGAGCTGAGATGAGTTCGTGTTGAGTTGCTTAAAGACTCTTTAACTAGCTTAGCTTGCTAGTTCACAACTACTAGCCAAGCTTAGTGGAATTGAGCTAAAGGGAGCTGAATGAGTTGAAGAGGAGTTGGTATGAGCTGAAGAGGAGTTGGGATAAGCTGACATGTAGCTGACTGGAGCTTCTGTCTTATTCTTCTAGGGTTTTTGCCTTTCAATGTGCTAAGGTTTAATTGATCTTTAATGGTTCCTTATTCCCTGACAGACAAATAATGCATATAAGTCACCTAAAACAACGCTAAACCTAACAATGCATGCACTAACCTTAAATGTGTATGAATGCCTAAATGCAAACCTAATATTGTAGTGCGCATGCAAAATACTTAGGAAGTAGGTGTAAAATATGCTTAAGAATGATGATAAATCAGAGTTTATTACACCCCCATACTTAGCATTTGCTAGTCTCTAGCAAAACTTGATTTCTCAAAACAATATTCAAAAACTAATTTTTTTGTTTTGAGGCGAAACATTTTTATGGCACCTTGGTTGATTTTGGAAAGAAAGGTACAAGATCTGTTTATGATAAAACATTGGGATTTATGTTTGGATCCAAGGGTTAGAATAGTTAGGATCTGTGTATCCTCCCAAGAATTCAACTAATTTAACCCTTCTGGTTCTAATTGTCTTAGAACTCTGTCTTCGCAATTAGAACCTCCTTGGCCTAAGAACTCAATATGCAATTTATGTGTCATTGAAAATCCAAGTGTCAGTGCATTGTGATTGACCAACTTTTCCTCTTTTCTCTTCAATCTCTCTTTTTCTCTATTTTTTTTTAAATGAAAGGCCATTTGTTTGGTCCCCATGCTTAGCCTTAGATTAGTCCTAATATAGTCTTGTGTTGGAATCATCGTCCCCATTATCGATCCTCAAAGGGGCCCTTATTCCAATGCTATATAGCACCTCCTAGGAGCCCTACAACACGACCCTCGTGGCACTATGACAGAAACTCCCAGCAAATTCAGGCTCTCTCTTCGATATACTTCAGGATAGTATCGTTCGAGACACCTAAACTGCAAGATGTGCTTATAAGATCCATGTATAGATATGACATATAGATGTAAAGCAAGCACTGAGGTGGTAACATGTTGGCATCACTTCCTAGAAGGAAATTTTTTCTCCTTCTCTGTAGTAGGAACTCATCCAATCAAAATTGTTTTCGGTTTCATCTTAAGATAAACAAGGGGATTTATTTATTTAGGTGTTGTTTCGTATTTTTTTGTTTCGTTGTCTTTGTGTGTGAACAAGTTTTAACACTTGGGTTTCAAAAGAGATTCAAATTTTTGGATTGAGGACTAAGTCAAGTACTACTTAGATTGCTAAACTGAATTCAGGACAATTACTTTCTTTGAGGGTTCAGGAGGAGTTCTTTAAATGATACACTGATCTAATCTAAGTTTTAGACCTGAAAAGTCTATCCAATGGATCCTTAGATTTGTCCTTAAGTTTGTTAAGAACTAAATCTCTTGTGTACCTTTTTAAAGATGAAAGTACAACCTTAGTCTCGAATTTTTGAAAGTCCTCAAATTTTTTTAGATATATAATAATAAAATGCCTTGTTTTTAGCTTTTGAAAAACATGAAATTTGTCAACAAAAATTGAACTACCACCCCATTCTAAAGATATGCAATGTCCTCATGCATAAAAATGAGGGTAAAGGATAGCACCTGTAAAGGAGAGATTTGAAATTTCAGGGTTTTTCAGAACCTAAAATGCATGCAGAATAAAAGAAAAGCAGGAAAACAACAAAATTGATGTTGGGGCACCTCCCAACAAGGGTTGTCTTTTACGCCTTTTCAACTGGGCATAGTGTGCAGCAGGGCCTCAGGAATGTCATGGAGGTATTTGGAAACTTGGATGCCCTCTTCAAGTAGTTTTCCCTCTCGGTCCCTAGAAAGATGAGAATTAATAGTGAGGGGACATGTTTGATTTGGATAAATGGAAACATGTTTTAAGGAGTCTAGACAAGGTTTGAACTCTAATTGCATGTCAGACTCAGGGGGATAAGATGTTAGGTCTAAAGTGAAGGTGGGGTTAGAATCGTCAGGGGTTAAAGTGTATGGTGAAGTCAGGGTGGTAGGGTGAGGTGAAATCAGATTGGGTGGGTGTGGTGACTCAAGAAGTGGGGTGGGGTTAAGGAAAGCCCCCAAATGTGAAATATTCATTGTTTGTTTGATCATTGGTTCCATTTCTGACTTTGAATCATCGAAGAAATCTTGTTCAATAGTGGTCAAAGCAAAACATGACCCAATAAGCATTGATTTGTCCACCAATTATTTTGTTTCAGAATCCGAGTCGTCAAAGAAGTCCTACTCATGGAATCTCCTGGAAGCTTGAAAGATATCTAAAGTAATTGTTTGGCCATCGCTAGTAATATCCAATTTTCTTGAATGATAGTCAATATTGGATTTTGTAGTGGCTAAGAAGGGTCTTCTAAGGATGGTCGGGCCATTTTTCAGGGCCCCAAGTACGTCAATGTCCAAGACCAGAAATCAACAGGGAATAAACAGTTCTAGACTCAGACAATCACATCCTCAACAATCCCCTTAGGTTGAATTGTAGATCGATCTGCCAATTGTAAAGTTATCTCAACAGGTTTCAGTTCACTGAACTTAAATTCATCAAATAAAGCAGTTGGGATAAGATTAACAGAGGCAACTAAATCAAGTAGGGCGCGATCAAAATTTGTGTCATTAATGACAACAAAAATGAAGGGGGTTCCCAGGTCTTTCTTTTTCAGAGGCAGTTTGCTCTGGACTACAGAGATTACTATCTTAGAAGGAACTACCCTTCCTAGGTTTTTAGTCTACCTTTTGGGAGTACAAAGATTGTAATTTCCCTAAAGAGGGGGTGAGATCGAGCATGATAAATAAAAAATGCGGAATAAAATATCAATCACATAAGATATGTAATCTCACAAGCACATAAGGATTTTTAGGTGGAAATCCAAATCCATGTAAAAACCACCACCTAAACCTTTCTTTTTAGGATTTCCCTATCTACCTAGTAGATCAAATCCACTAACAAAGTACTTCAAATGAGGGTAGTTCAATCTCTTACAATTGACACTACTTACATGAGGCTAGTGTACCTCAAATCGACACTACTTTGTACGAGGGTAGTGTACCTCAAACCCCTCCTTTTCACGAGGAGTATTTTGTTTCTCAAGGGAGACGAGAATTCGCAAAGCGAATACCCAACAAAGATACTATTACAACAGTCCTATAGAGTCACAAAGTACTAATGTTAATCTAGCTACTATAGGAAAAAGAAACTTCCCTTTGATGGAAGTGCATCGGCTAGCGATGCGGTAAGCGTGATCCATGCAAGGCTGGAGGATTTCTAACACTCTCAGAAACTCCTAATACTTTCTTATAACCTAGGAAAGGTTAGACAACTTAGCTACAACCTTTGAGAACATATTTTTGGTTTGACAAAACCCAACAAACACAGGGTTGAATAACAAACTCAAACGACTTGAAACTTTCCAATAACTAGCTCTAACCTTAATGATAGTCTAAAACCCTTGAATTCAAACTCAAAATCTCTGAGCTCTAATGACGACTTGGTGTTGACCAAATCAAACTAAATGTTGACTTTAGAAACAAGATTAGTTTAGATCAAACTAAAGGCTCTAATCAATTCATTGAGATCCACTAAAATTATGGAACTCGAAACCTAAGAGAATCAAGCTCTCTAATGGAGTTCCGATGACTACCACTTGCACTCTTAGGTTGGTTTGGTCGACAAAACAAACTGGACATCTAACACTCAACAAAAAGTTGTTTCATGCCTAGTAGAATTCTAGGATGCTCAAGGACTTGTTATAGGGCTCTAACAATGAATAACCACTGCTACTTAACTCCACCGGAGATGAAGAGGATAGTGGAGGTTAGAGTAGTAGATGTTGGTTCATTTTCGTCGAGTTTTATGAAATGCGCGTTTTAGTATAGTCAACAAAAATGATACTGCATTTAAAATTTATAAAGTGTTGGAAAACAAAATTGAGTCTGAGGTCATTTGCAGGGAGCAAATTGGAATTCACGCACTAATCACAATTAATAATAATGAGCACAATAAGATATTCAATGAATAATAGAAATTTACTCAAAAATGATATTAATGGTAGCAATTGTATCTCAAGAGATAAGGGATAAAAAGAATAAGAAAGAACCATAAAAATGGTGATTTGAATCACTAATTAATCCCCATAATCAAGCACATATCCCAAGTATATCAACTCCTCAACCAATTCAAATATTACTACAGTGGTCTCAAACCACTTATTCCAATATCCACGTTAGATAAGCATCTCAATATTTCAACAGTGACCAAGATTAGACGTTGGCCACAAGGGGTAGATGCCTTAAATGTCTTTGAAGGGGCTCGGGGTGGTCAAACTTTGATGGGTTTTGGTTGCGAAGAAGAGAGGACCTTGGTGCCTCCAATTTGACCGTTGGAGGCACAGAAAAGGATAGGCTGGAGGGCCGCCAGGGTTGTGGTTGGAGCTAGCTAGAGGAAGAAGGGAAGAAGCTTTTTGGGCTTGGACCAGACTAAAGAAGAGCTTGGGATGTACGCGAGCTTTTATAGAGGAGTTCCTGACTCTTAGTTGCAAGGAATCAACGTGAATTCCTTGCAACTAAGGCAAGGAAATCTCTCTTAAATTGCAAGTTCGCTCGAGCTTCTAGAGTTGATTTCAAGTCTTGGAATCAAGTCCAACAGATTAGGCAACTTCTCTAGATCAATTCCTCCAAATTTGGAGGGGTTTGGTTGAGGAATCAAGGAAGAATCCTTGATTGAAGGTTGGAGGGTTTGGGTTCACTCCATTGATGGTGATAGGGACCTGTTTGAAGAAAATGATGAGGAGTTAGGGACCTGAATGTAATAAGCTGAAAGTTAGGGGCTTGGATGTGAAGAATAAAGATTTTAGGGACTAAATTATAAACTAGGTCAAGATGGACTTTGATTGGGCCCAAAATTTAGCCTTAACCTAATTTAGACCTAAGGAATCTAATGGTAAAGTTGAGTTTTGAGTTTTGACCACGTTTGATTGGATAATTTGCACAGAAGCCTAAATTAGGATAGAATCCCATTTGAAACTCTATTCTAGGTCAAAATAGGTTCAGATGGTCAAACCAACGGTACCAAACCTCTTAGAATATTTTCGTATGAATTTTAGAAGGTTTATTTGAATTTTACCCTGAGTAAAACTTCTTCAATTTAGGCAGGTTGAGAATTAGGGTTTTATGTACTATTTTGGTTCTCGAAGTACGTGAAACCATGTTCCTATCAGTATGGACCCACTCTTTGGTCTTTAATGCTCGTTTGACTTTTAATTAACTCCTAGATGACCCTGTGGTTATTTTGTATTCATGATATGATGTTAAAATTGTAGAATTAACCTTAATTTGTTCTCTCCTCAAAATAGATCTGAGTAGAATTACGGTCCTCAGGCGATTATTCAGAATCATTTATCTCTTGATTCCAACTAATATAAGCTAGTTATGGCGAATGATGGTGTTACCATCAGTAGAGTTGATGAAAATCTAATTTAATGAAAGAAACTTGATCCATAGACGTAATTGAGTTGATTGCAGGTTGTTAGATTTTATTATAGACTACAAAGTAGTGATTTGGTCTCATCAGAGTAGAGAAGGACGTCAGAACAATGACGGTAATTTGGCTGAGATTGTCAGAACATAATTCTCAAAGAAACTGCTCAAGAATTAGTTCAAAAGATAGCTAAGCATTTCAAGAAGCTCAAAAGCTTCCTAATTGGATTGATAAAAGCTTGGAGAAGCTCCACGAACTTGATTAAATCAGGAGATGAAATTGAGTTAGCTAGATCATTGGAGTGGATGAATGGATCAATTAAGTGAGGCAAAAAGTTCCTCGCAAGGAGGCAATGTGGAAGTGATCAATTGAATGAAAGAGGCCTGCCGGACCTCCACCATGGACAGAAGAAGTTTGGAGATGGGCAAAAATTGCGCATTTGGCCAATAAGATAAAAGAGAAGGTGGTTTGGGGTTGTAGAGAGGTAGAGGAGGTGGTGAGGTGTTCAATTGAGTGTGATAAGGATGGATGTCGTCAGATTGGCGACGTCAGAGTCGGAGAAGAGAATGAGCAACTTGGAATAAATCTAAGCCTAATCTAACTAATTATCTACCTAAAACTACTCTAAACAACTAGTTAAAGGATTGGAGCTACCTACTCGGATGAAGGGGTGAGGAGGGCTCCAGTAAGACCTCGCCAGAGTAGAGAAGAAATGGTTTGGGTGAGAGGAAATCCAACGAAGATTGAAATTGGAGAGGAAGGTCTTATGAGTACAACTCCACCGTTGGGAGGGTGGAGTAGAGGATGAAGGGGTGAGAAAGGAATTCCGCATTGGAGGAGCAGGCTTGAGAACTTAGAGAGAGATCGCTAGAGGTTGAGATGAACTCAACTAAACGAGTGCATTTGAGAAGTGGGAAGGGACTCGTTCTCGATCATCGGAGGTGGTAGGGGCCTATTTATAGGCACGATGAAGAAGCAAGTCCATTAATCTAGACCTAAGGTGTGCCTAGGTACGGTGAAACCATCATTTTCGTCTCCGACGATGGCGAGTCATGACATTTCAAAGTAGGGAGTTAAAGACAGATCAGGACCGTCAGATGTAGAGAGTTTGTTGAGCTAAGGCTTGGCGGCCAAGGAATAGTAGGTATGCCGTCGGATGAACACTCATTAGAGAGAAGAAGTCTGAGCGGTTGACGTTCAACTACCTTACATAGTTAATTGGTTGATGTTAACTTATAGTATAGGGAATAAGGTAATTGCCACATTTTATAAATTTATACTGGTTAAGTCTAGGTCATTTGTTGGGAGGCTAAATTAGCATAAGATTCACCAATTATTCTTAAGTTATTCTTATTCTTAATTACAATGGTTAATTAATTAACTTAAACTTAACTTATATCTACAATACTTATTTATTTAATTTACTACTATAAATACTTAATAATATGTATGTATACTTACTTTAACTTAATATACTTACTAACTATGACTTTCATAAATACTTAAGTTATTTAATTACTAACTACTTACTGTACTTATTAAGCTACATAGGATTATTACTTATATTATACTATTACTAAATACTTAATTATTAATATAGCTAGACTATAAGTTAACTAAATTAATTAGCTACATAGTAACTAACTACTTAATTAACTAATTAATTACTACAATATGTTATCCACATGAATAATTGCACAAAAATGAACATTAACAATATGGCAATCATTCCATAAGCAAAAAAGAAATATTTGCATTGAATTTGTAAAAAGAAAATTACAAAAGAAATGTTGTATAGAACAACATATGAATCCACATTTGTTATTCAACAGTTAGGCTTTTCTTCATTAATCACTTAGGCCTAAAAGCTCTCTCTTCTATGTTCACAGCCTTACAACATTAAGTCTTCAAAACTTAGAATTTTCTTTTCGCTCCATTCACTTTTCCTTCACAGTACAAAAGGTGAGATGGATCAACGCAGCCGTTCATAGAATCAACAGCTTAGAGAGTCGGATTGGTACCACTACTAGGCCACATGTCACCATCTCAGTCTTTCACCTGGCGCCCAGAGGCCGCTCTCCCAGAGCACATTGTCAATGGTCAAAGAATAGAGTATCACATAAGGGCACATGCATGCATACACTCCTGCATCGTTGTCGACTGATTGGCATAAGAGTGTGTTTCCTTTTATACCACACAAAGCAATCTTCGACTCACGATGTGGGACTATACAAGTCCCTTCATTCTATATGTCAATTACTCCCAGCGCCATCTTCATCCATTGACTCCCATCAACCTAGAGATCCAATCTTCATGCAAAGCTTCAACTCTATAGAGCAATCATATTTCTACTGGTTCCAACCATCAATGTGATGATTGGTTCACATCAACTCCTTCGATCTTCTTCTTAAATAGCCTTTGTGCCATGAGTGAGTAGTAGCAGCTCAACCTATAGAACTTGTTCTACACCTAATTTCTCTCTCTCTCTCTCTCTCTCTCACTTAATAGTATCCTGCAGTGCCTAAGAATATTCCATGCTCATAGAAGCTTAGAAGAAAGCTTTGGAAACTTCAGGAAACCTGGAAAACACTCAGAGTTTCCCCAGGTCAATAGAATGGGTCTGTCAAGACTTAAATAGGACTAATTAGCATATCAGAGCTTCAAAAGTTGTTTTAAATCATTTTAGGAGATCAAAAGTGACTACTCTGAGTTAGGTTTAGCTTAGGATCTTGCCTGGAGTTCTATGAAACTTACTGAAGCTGGCATTGAACTCAAACTCGACAGAGTTGACTTCATATCTAAATCAACTAAGAAATTCACAAAAATTGATCTAAATGCCTTCCTAACAACCTAAGGAGTGAGATTCAACTCCTTAAACTAAGCTCAGAAGTCCTAAGAGCTCTAAGGAACTCAGGCTGTCTGATTTAATGTTCAGGGTTGACTTTAATTCAAACGGGTTTTATATCAAATTACTTATCCAAATCAACTCAGATCAGCTTCAGGAACTTAGCATACTCAAAATTTTAGAAATTGAACTGCTAAACATGATTCCTATGTCTTCCACGTGAGTACAAAGGTGAAGTTGTTCGTTGGAATGATCTAAAAGTCTAACAACCTAATCTAAGGTTGTTCTAGGTTTAGAAGGATCTAAGGATGCTTCCTGACCTGTTCTTAAGCTCTAAATATCATTGATGATACTTCCTCAGCTCCGTCGGAGCTGGGGAAGATGATATCTATCTAGATGATTAACACATTAAAACTAAAAGATTAAGAGTAAAAGTTAATCAATATAACACTAAGGAGAGGTCTGGAGCTCTATAAGAAGTTTCAAATTCTGTATTACATATTTGTCTTCGTCGGAGCTCACCGAAGCTCTGATGATCCACGGAAATGATTGTCAGACATCAAATCACCATGAAACAACTTAAGGTTAAGCTCAAAAGCTTCTTAAGACCATCAGTAGTCTCAAAAACTTGTTAATTTGATCATTGAATGCTTAAACAAATAATGTGAACTCGAATTGATCAGAGAGGAAATCTAGAGTTTAGCGTAGTCTTTAGATAAGTGATTCCCTCAATAGATTGAGGCAAAATGACCTCTAAGGTGAGATGATGGTTGTAAGGTGTTCAAATTAGATGAAAGAACTCCTTTGACCTCCTCCTTGGACAGTGGAGGTCTGAGGTTGAAATGAAATAGGCATTTTATGATGGTTAGGGAAGGAAGTGGAAATGTGTCATGGAGAGTTGAGAATAGTGGAGAGGGTGTGGATTTCTTGAATTGAAGTCCAACGAGGTCGGATTTGACCTCGTCTGAGCTGGAGAAGAAAGAACAAAATCAAAGAATTACCTACACTAATTTACCTAATGAACTATTCTAATCTAACCTATAGATTTACCTAAAGGTTCTAGGTTACTTACCTGGATGAATGGAGGAAGGAGAGGCCAGCGAGGCTTCACCAGAGT
This sequence comes from Thalassia testudinum, assembly GCA_037157565.1. Classification (NCBI taxonomy): domain Eukaryota; kingdom Viridiplantae; phylum Streptophyta; class Magnoliopsida; order Alismatales; family Hydrocharitaceae; genus Thalassia; species Thalassia testudinum. The sequence continues at coordinate 4,606,415 of JAZHRO010000007.1, forward strand.
AAAGAAATTAGAACTCGTAGGGAAGAAGCTCCACTGCCATGGCAGAGTTGAAGATAAGGAAGACAGAGAGAAGGTCATATCTGCTGGAACTTACCGGAAGAAGGAGAAGGAGGACATCAGAGTTAGGAAGAATATCCTATGAATAACTTGGTGTGGGAAGAGGGAATGGGAGTCGCTAGCTTAAAATCAGAGGTATTAGGGGGTATTTATAGGTGGTGAGGAAGGTCAGGGACCTGGAACTTGGACTGAAGGATGTCTAGGTACATCAGAAATGCCATTGTTGTCTCTGATGACGGATAGGCTTCTAGGTGTCTACAATGCATGTGTGAGACATCTAGACCGTTGGATGTGAAGGATTTGTTACGATGAACCTTGTCGTGCATAGAAATGAAGCTCTACCTCCAATGCTGCTGACATCGAAGAAGGACGTGGGTGAATGCCAGCCATCGGTCGCAATGAAGATGAAAAGGACAAGGAAAAACTTTGGGGACCTAGATGCAAATATGAAGGACATATGCGTGTATAAAAGGACTTAATCGACATAAAAATTAGGGACTAAAATGCAAACTACGGGTTTTAAAGCTTAAATTAAATTATTTATTTTTAAACTTTTTATATATAATTATAAATACTATAAATAATTTATTTATTACATGAGATTTCATTTTTTCTCTTTTTAGCTATATTTATTTAAGTACTTAACATTATTAAGTTAATTAACAACTAATGTGTTATAAATAGTATAAGTTAAATCTAATACTTATATATAGCTAAAAGCTTGGATTTGAATCTCGTTTATTAATTAAACATTAATAAATGTTTATTAACCCTTAATCTAGGTATTTTAACATATAAATAAGGTCCTTATGTATTATAAGCTTATTGTATAATTAACCCCATTATAATGTTATTTACTAGTAATTTAACTAGGTAAACTCACTAATTTGTGTGAATTAGGAGCCATGATGAGTCCCTCCTTAACCATTGCCAACCGTTGATTAGAGAGAAGAAGAGAGGAAGAAGAGACCAATAAGGGTAATGCTTGGAGGACCTATTTGCAATATAGAAAGGACCTAAGTGTAATAAAAAGGACTTGAATGAGTTGATTCCTAGGGACTGAAATGCAAATATTTAATTTATCTCCTATTCAACTTTTTATAGTATATAATACATATGTTAAGAAATAATATTGTTGAAATTACATTTTTGTCCCTTTTTATATCATATAATTTAATGCTTATATTATTAGCTTAGGCTACAAATTAAATATAAGCTTAGTTAACTTAATTATAAATAACTTAATTCACAGTATTAAGTGCTTATCATTAAATAAAAATAGAGGAATACTTATTATTTCATAATTAGGCTAATTTAAGGTATAATTAAGGTCCTATCTCAATATTAACTTATCTTCAACTTAACCTTAATTTTATGGTATTACTAATTAATTAACTAGGTAAACTAGCTTATTTTAATGAATTAGGAGCCATGACGAGTCTCTCATCAGTTCCCTGTAGGTCTTTGATCTGGTGTAACCTTGATCTGATTTTGTAAGTTAGTGACAACATGGGTTGCTTTAGTCATTTGATTTTGCATTCCTTGTAGGGTTTTCATAACTTGGGTATTGATATCTTCTTGAGATGACCCAAGTTGGTATGAAATCTGGTTTTGCCCATAAATTCCAAATTATTTTTTATAAGGAACTTGATTGGTATTTGTCTAGGAGAAATTCAGGTGGTTCCTTAAATTTGCATTGTATGAGTTGGAGGTGTTTCTAAAATGATCCTGGAGGGTGGAGATGTTTTTAGTGGATGGGTTGAAAGAATTTGGATTCATATAGTCAAAAGTCCTAGCTAAATTAAGTACAACCTCTGGTGTAAAATTATTCTCAATGGGGATTGCGCCAATTGATGCAAAATTTCTCTTTTTAAAAAGTTAGGTGTGGTCGGGGGTGGTGATGGTAACACCATTATTAGTCCTAACTAGATAAATTTACTTAGATTCAAATGATAAATGTTCCTAAATGATCGTCTGAGGATCACGATTCCGTACTAAACTGATCTAACAAGAAAGGAAAATAGGGTTAATTCTGCTATTTTAACATCTTATCATAAATACAAATTAACCAAGGGGTTAATCAAGGGTTAATTCAAGGTCAAATGAACTTAAATATCCAAGAAGTGGGTTCACATTGATCAAATCAGGGTTTCACACATTTCGAGGACCAAAATAATATCAAAAACATTAATTATCAACCTCACTTAAATTGAAAGATTTTTGGTCCAGATAAGTTCAATATAAACCTCATAAAAATCATCAGAAAATATTCTAAGAGGTTCGGTGCCTTCACTTTGACCATCTGAACCTATTTTGACCAAGAACAGAGATTCAGATGGGAATTTGCCCTTATTTGAGCTTCTGTGCAATTTATCCAATCAAACGTGCTCAAAACTCAAATCCTAGATTACCATTAGATTCCTTGGATCCAAATTAGCTTAACAACAAAATTTAGGCCCAATCAGAGTCCATCTTGACCTAGTTTGCATAATAGCCCTTAAAATTTCTATTATTACACTAACACCTCCATGTTTTATATTTTCTTACATCTAAGCCCCTAACTTCTTTGTATTCTTCACAAAAAGCCCACTGCCACCTGGAACTCATATTTCAGTGGTCAAACCGATACAACCGACCTTTAACCGTGGATTTCTCCTCCCAATTAAGACCAAATCCCTCTAAATTTAGAGGGATTGGTTGAGAAGAGATCCTCTTCCATCTAAAACGAATCCCAAGTCCTAAGTCGAAGGGGAATGCTCAGGAGAACTTGATATTTGCTGGAATTTTTAGTTGCTAAATCCGTAAGGAATCTTGCGAAATTTGAGCAATTGAAGGCCTCAAGCACTTCTATTTAAGCTCTACATCATTTCCCCGACTTCCTCAACCAAGTTTAGGCCGAGAATCACCTTCCTCCTCCTCTAGCCACTCTTTGGCTTGGCTCCAGCAACTCCACTCAACGTCCCTCCTTCGACCATCCAGCTGACAACTTGGATGATCCACCATCTTCCTCTCTCTCTTCTGCTCGTCGGTCACAGTAGGGGCTTCCTCTGCCTTCGTCATCGCCATTCTCCCTCACCGGAGTTCCTCATCTTCCTCACATCCGACTGGTCAACGCTGGACATGCCCCGCCTCTTCTTCCCTCAATAAGACCCCTAACCTCTTCTTTTCATCCTCTAGAGTCTTTCTCCACCCTTAGTTCTGAGCTTCACACATTGCCAACACCGATTCACCTCCATCTTCTCCAACTTCGACGAGAGCTTCGGTGAGCTCACGCCAGCTCCGAAGTACGCCAAACCACAAACCACTGCCACCACAACCATTCACGAGTTCTAGTGACCAAAAGCTCCAATTTTATTAGGGGATTTGGCCATTGAAACCCGTCCTCGGATAACCCATCACTCAGCCGCCTTCGCTCACCCAATTAACACCTCCACCATATTCCATGTCTCACGGTAAACCTTTTGAGCATTTTAATTGGGTCGTTTAGCTTATGTTTCTTGCTTTAGGTACTCACTGTTGTCACCGCCATCATCCGCCATTGTTAGCCATTCTCCGCCCTCGCTTCCACCACCAGCTAACATGGAACCACCTCACGAAGCCTTCTGGGCTCTCGATTGAAGGAGAAAGAGGCAGCAACTGCATCAATTCAACGAGAATGCCTCAGCTGCAGCACAACTTGAGAGGTTTGTGCTAAGACTTTAAGCCATTTGAGACTTCTCTTTGATGTCTAACTTGGCAAATTTGAGGCTACTATTGACTTTGGGATCTAATTGGGAATTGTGCCTAACTATTGAAAGTAATTGGTGGTTCCAACCACCACTTTTTATGCTCTTTATTATATTTTTGTTCTGAGATACAATTTGAGTACTTATTGATTATTCATTGCATATTATACTTGTGATTGATTGTTGTGCTCATTGCTTATCATTTGATTAGTTGATTGAATTGCAATATTTACTCCCTACAAATGACCTTGGAACTCATGGTTTTTCAAGCAATTACAAATTTTAAATGTCGATTCGATTTTTGTCACTATACTATGACACATTTTTCTAAACTATGATGAATTTCTAACCAACATTTTGGTGTTGTTGCCAGGAAGCAACGCGCATTTCAGTCACTAATCATACTTTCTGATTTGATTCTAACTTGCTATATTTGCTTTATTGTGTTGTCACAAGGTGAACCTGAAGATCGACTGCACAAGAAACCACACCTGGGGCAAGTAATCACATTCCTTTCTTCTTTAAGCCCCTCCTCTCTTGGAAAGATTGAAAAGGAAATCAATTAGGATCAACTTACCTTATTTTCATAGTAATCATCATTCAAGTTTGTTGATTTGATTCGATTGATTTGACTAGAGATCCCCATCCTGATACTTGCACCTATTAGGGAATAAGGTTCCTTGGGCTATTCTCCTTCTTGATTGAGCCCAAGGTACCATCGTTGGAAAAACTGGACTTGGAAACAGAGCCAATCTAGGGTTCCACATTAGGGTTTCTAGGAGTACACACTTGCCTGCTTAAAAAGGAAATATATTCCCGCATTGTGTGTTACCCAAGCCATTGTTCGAATCTATTTAATCAAGTGGACCCTAAAATCAAGGTTCTATAATCACTTGGATCATTAAAATTTGGGACCTAATAACCTGTTTGAGAATAATTCAGGGTGATTTGGGTTCTTGACCCAAGCCGCATCCTCAACTTTAGGACAGGTTAGGTGAAGTTGGTTTAATTTGTGAATCAACCAACCTCTAAATTAGGTCACAAATCAAATTAACTTCAAATTCAAGTGAAATTCAAGGCACAAGCAGGATTAAAATTGGCAAACTTAGGATTCAAGCTCACACATTTCGGTCTACTTGGAATCATGATGACAAGGAAGGTCAGGTAGGGGAAACCTTGTAACCTGTGGGGACGCTTTACCATGTAGGGGTCTTTGCGAGACTGTCCCTTCCTGGCTGCCCAAGTCATTCTCGGGTGCGTGACTTTCTGTTCTAGAGGTCCATCTACCTTGAACTGCCATAGTCACCCAGCCATGTTGGGTGCCTCAATTGGGTCCAATACACATTTTGTCCCTCATCTGATTCCATAGTGAATGTATAAGAGGAGGTCCTTAAGACTAGTCTTGAGACCTCCATTAGCAGTTCACTCTCGTCAGGGTTATGCCTCATCCCAATTATTTGGGTTCTTGTTCGATCATATCAAAATCTCTTCCAATCATCCCACATCCGAGCCTGGTTCTCCATCCTCTGCCGTCATGGAGAATCAAGAAGAAGTGCCCAATGTTCAGAATCAATTACAAGGCCCCATTGATTTATTCCATGCTTACATGATCACTCATCGCATCCATAGATGCGAGATCATTACAATCCCACAGTAGTAGCTATTGAACCTAGGGTGCAAATCCTGGATGGAGGACTTGACATTGAATTGAAGCTGAATCTCATCAATGCGATCCTCAAATTTCATGGCTTGAACTCCGAAGGCCCCTTCCAACACATCAAACAATCGAAACATCTGGCCCAAACCTTTGAACCACCTGTTCAGAATCGAGACATCCTACTCATGAAGGTGTTCTCCTTCTGTCTTATGGACAAGGCTGCCCATTGGTAACAAACCCTAACTCGACTGATCAACACATGGGAGGAACTCCAATATGAATTCCTAAAGAAATTCTTCCTAGTTGGTCACACAATGCCTTGAGTCACCAGATCACGCATTTCACGCAGAATGTGGAAGAACCACATTATGAGGCATAGGATCATTTTCTGGATCTCATGCAAAAATTTCCTCATCATAGAGTTCCTAAATGGGAACAAGTCCAGTCTTTTACTAGGGAGTTCGTGAGGACATTTGATTATTTGTCAATGCAACTTGTGGTGGCAACATCATAGGTAAACATGAACACACCATTTGGGAGATTCTCGAGAACTTGTGCAAGAACTCCATAAATAATGAGTCTATGGCTGTGTTAGACCGGACGACCACCCATGCATTGATAAACACGTGAGGGGCACATGAGACATGAGACCTATCTGCATCCGTTGACCTAGAGTTGGTGGCTAGTCGCCTAGATAAGGTCTCCATCATTGAGAAGAAGGTGGACAAATTGACTTGACATCTACAGAGAGCCATCTCTTCACAGTAAAACATGTATGCACAGCTGCCCTCAAGTAGGGAGCCCGTGCACAAGATTCACCACTACACATATTAGGGGATGGATGCGTATCCAACCCTATCTGATCCACCATCCTACTCTCGTTGGGGAACTCTGAACCCTCATACTTTGATTACTCTGGAGTTCCTCAAACTTGTGAGGATCTCTACGCCATCCAGAATGATCCATTCTCCAACTCATATAACCCTTGATGGTGTAATCATCCAAATTTCGCGTGGTTTGGAAATAATCATAACTCGAGACCTCAATTCCAACCCCGACTACAAGCTCCGTGACTATATCAGCCTGCGTCGCCTAGGCCCAACCCAAATTTCCAATCCAAGCTCACCAAGGAAGATCAAATGAGCTTGATTTTGCAGGCCCTGGATGATATATAAAAGACTAATGTGGCTATGCAAAAATAGCACAAGGAAGAGATCACAGAGGTTCAAAATTAACTCGCACAGATGGCTGGGACTCGACAGCCGGGTGCACTTCCTTCCCAACCTCTCCTGAATTCGAATAACGTGCTGAACTAGAGGCACATTATGAACTTAAATCAGGGCCAAGCTCATTATGCTATCAGGCCCCTTCTACACCATCACCCAATAGGATGGAGGCTTCCACATCATATTCGGGATATCAGCAGCAACCACCACTCTTGCCAACTCCGAACCCAAACCAGGTAGACCTAAATGTTGTTACTGCATGTAGTGGCAAAATGACTCAAGATCCACCTTATCCTAGCTACTCTAGCCCTGGTAGTTTAGAGCTCACCCCTAGGATGGTCATCCAGGACACACCCATCCCAGATCCAGAACCTGAACCTATCATAGAGGAACCAACAGAGGCTCCATTTCTCGAGGCTTTGACCAAAGGAAACAGGAAACCTAAACCTGTGGCATTTGAGGAAGACTTGGTCAAGCTCTTTGAATAAGTCCAAATAAACATTCCTTTGATGGATGTGATCTGCCACGTATCAGCTTATGTGTGATTTCTGAACAACTTATGTACACCAAAGCGTAAGCCACGAAAAAAAGACGGGAGTTCGATTATGTTGTCTGAGCAAGCCATCTCTATCATCTTAAGCAAACTCTCGCAGAAAGTGAAAGATCCTGGCACCCCTCTGATCTCCTGAAAGATAGGAAACCTAGAGTTCGATCGAGCTTTATTGGATTTAAGAGCCTCCATAAATCTTATCCCCACATCCCTACTAGATCATTTTGAGGAAACCGAGCTGAAATTGACTAAGGTGACTCTACAATTGGCTGACAGATCAATAAGGTCACCAAGAGGAGTTCTCGAGGATGTTCTAGCTAGGATATGAGATTTCTACTTCCCGGTGGACCTCATTGTGTTGGATATGGATACTCCTAAAAATCTGAAAGATACACAAATCATCTTAGGGAGATCGTTCTTAGCCACAACTAGGGCGAACATCAATTGCAAAGAGGGCCAGATTGAGTTGAAATTCGAGAATAAGAAATTGAGGATCGATATCTTTAAGGCTTAGAAAGGAATAAATTGTGGGATAGTCAATGAAGTTTGACATAAGTTCCCTGGTTGAGACCTGATTACAGAGGAAAATCTGATTCTCCTAGAACTTCAACCACAAGAAGATCTTAACCCCCAGATCAAGAAGCTTGAAGCTGATCTAGATCTATCCTTATCTTCCACCTTGTCTTCTAAGCCAATCCCGAACCCCACCCGCTGCTAATAACCCGATGTTTGAATTACAGCCCCTCCCGGATCATATCAAATATGTATTTTTTGGGTTCAAATCAAACATTTCTTGTGATTATCAACTCTTGACTCACTCCTGATTAGGAAACAAAGTTGATTTCTGTTATCCAACAACATCGAAGAGCCATTGGATGGACTCTAGATGACCTGACTAGAATAAGTCCCATATATTGTGCACATCGTATCTATACCAAAGAGGGCTTACAACCACCTCGAGAAATGCAGAGAAGACTAAACCCGAATTTACAGGAGGTTGTGAAAAAGGAGATTATCAAGTGGCTCGACGCAGGAATCATCTACCCTATCTTTGACAGTCGCTGGGTAAGCCGCATCCAAGTTGTGCCTGAAAAGGCAGGCCTCATTGTGATTACAACCGAATCTGGAGAAATCATCCTGACTCAAGTTGCGAACTCATGGAGAGTCTGCATAGACTATCAGAAACTGAATGCCTCCACGAAGAAAGACCATTTCCCTCTCCTGTTCATTGATCATATTCTCGAGTAGCTGGTGGGAAATCAGTTTTTCTGTTTCCTAGATGGGTACTCCAGATATAACCAAGTGGCAATCCATCCCGAAGATCAATAAAAGACCACCTTTATCTACCCCTATGGTATGTACGCGTTCTACGGGATGCCATTCGGGCTATGCAACGCACCTACCACCTTCCAGTGGTGCATGCTAGTCATATTCTCTAACATGGTAGGTAAATACCTTAAAGTCTTCATGGATGACTTCTTAGTTTTTGGTGAATCTTTCGATGATTGCTTCATGCACTTGGTCCAGATCCTCCAAAGATGCATCGAAGTGAGCCTAGTTCTCTCCTGCGAAAAGAGCCACTTTATGGTTCCTGAGGGCATTATGCTTGGACACCTTGCATCTGAGAAAGGTATCCAAGTTGACTGAGCTCAGGTGAATTTGATTTCTAAATTACCTGTGCCTTCCTCAGTCAAAGACATCAGATCGTTGTTGATTCATATCTGATTTTTCCAAAATCGTGTGCTCCTTAAAGAATCTTCTCTCAAAGGACACGCCTTTCGAGGTGAAAAGTGAGTGTGTTCACGCATTCAAAACCCTACGTGACAGAGTTACCTAAGCTCCAATCCTACAATCCCCTGATTGGTCTCAACCCTTCAAGATCATGTGCAATGCGTCTGACTACGCAGTTGGAGCGGTGCTGGGGTAGAAAATCAACGGGAAATCGGTGGTAATATATTACACTAGCAAGACATTGGACAAGGCTCAACGTAATTACATGATTATGCAGAAAGAGCTACTGGCTGTAGTATTCGGTTTGGAGAAATTCATATCATACCTCTTGGGATCCCATGCCATCATCTACTCGGATCACACTATTGTGAGGCACTTGCTTACGAAGGATGCGAAACCAAGATTAATTCGATGGATCTTGTTATTGAAAGAATTCGATCTCAAAATTTGCAACAAGGTGGGAAAGCATAATGTGATAACTGACCATTTTTCATGCCTTCCTTCTTTGATCATTGACCCATTCGGACCTATTACCAAGCATTTTTCGGATGAACATCTCTTGGCCATTAATGGACTTCGTTGGTTCATAGATATCGTGAATTACTTGGTTACGGGGAAAGTTCCACTTGATTGGGCAACCTCTCAGCTGGACAAGCTGATTTCCAATACCAAGTACTATGTCTGGGAAGAACCTTATCTATTTCACATAGGTAATGATCAAGTAATCTGAAGATGCATTCCCGACGATGAAGTCAATGATGTCATCTCGTTCTACCATAACCAAGCCTATGGTGGTCATTACTCTGAGTGTAAAATTGCAACGAAGATCCTCCAATGTGGGTTCTTTTGGCCCACTATGTTCAAAGATGTGCAATCCTACTATAGCACATGTGCTCGTTGTTAGACCCTTGGCAACATGGTGTAGGTTCTAACAGACGGGGTGAGATTTGTGTGATATGAAAAATAATGTGGAAAATATAATAACAATCTCACAAAATAGCAATCACAAGAACACAAAGGATTTTTAGGTTGAAACCCAAACCCAAGTAAAAACCACGGTTTAGGATTTCCCATTCGACTGAGTTGATCAATTCCACTAACAAGTCATTTAAACGAGAGTGACTTAACCTCTTACAACCACACTACTTAGACGAGGATAGCGTACCTCAAACCCCTCCTCTTCACGAGGAGTATTTTGTCCCACGAAGGAGACGGGAATTTGCAAAGCGAATACCCAACCAAAAACAAAAATTACAATAGTCCTATAGAGCCACAAAGTATTTATTTAAATCAACCTAGCTTCTATAGGCAAAAAGAACTTCCCTTAGATGGAAGTGGTGCGACGTGAAGTCGATAGCGTGACGGTGCTCTCGGATGGATGCTAGAGGGCTTGGAGAGCAACAACACTTTCTTCTTTGATTCTAATCTCTCTTAGACACAAAATGAGTGGAAAGTCGTATTGCTTAGTGTATTTTGCAAAGGAATGGTCCACCTGTATTTATAGAGGCCCTAAGAAGGACTTAAAAGCCTCTTCTAGCCGTTGGAAGGCTTCTTTGCCGTTGGGAATTATCCCAAGGAAAAATAGGCCAAAATCAGGGTCATTTATGATTTTGACAAGGTTATCAGATGTCTGAATCTATTATCAGATGTCTAGATTATTGTCTGATTTTATAGTTGGACATCTGATATAGAAAGGTGGATTAACTGAACGATGTTGGATCAGAATAGATGTCTAATTCTAAAAGGGTTTCCTTCTTGTTTTTGTCCAGACCTAAACAGGGTTCTAGGTCTTGTTTGTCAGACAACAGGTCTGTCATCTGGCACAAACTCTAGATGTCTAGAAACACAATCTTCTGTGGGAATGGATTTTTCGAGGTTAAAGGACTATATCACTGAAAAAAGTGATTTGGTGATGGATTGAGCCTAATGAATATTTATCAGACGTCTAGGGTTCTCTAGGGACGTTTGAAAATGAATGTAGGTCAGATTAAAGGTTAATCATCTAAGATTAGGTCTGATAAGCCAACGGTCCTCTAGTTGGATGCTTGCCAAGGTCATCAGACGTCTTTTAAGACATTTGGACTAAGGGCTGGACGTCTGAAACTGGCAGACAGAGAGCAAGTTGCCAGCGTAAGTGTTTTGGACATCTGATCAAACAGTCAGACGCCTTAAAGTCTAAGATCAGACGGTTGATTTTCATATTGGATGTCTGATCAGACCATCTGATGCCTATTTTGGCTTTCTAAGTTCTCTACGAAAAGCCTAAGCGATCAGATTTTATTGCGAGGTTTGTAAAATTAAGGTTTTATCGTTGCAACGCACAAAAACTGTTTCACTTTTGAAATTTGTAATATTAGATAGGGAAAGTATCTAGGGTTATCCAAGGAGAACAAATGTTTGCAAAAATCGAGTCTCTGACTTGAAAATAGAAATCACCTTTCTTTTTGGTATTTTTGAATATATATATATATATATTTATGGTTTTGAAATAACGGGGAAATATGCGAAGTTGTTGGCGGAAAAGCGAACTACACCTAATAGGATAAAGTCTAAGTGACAAAAAATTAAGGGAGGCCTAGGGTAATTAGAAAGAGGGAGTGAAAGAATACACTAAAGACAAGCAAATTAAGGAAAAATAATTGCAACAAGAAATTAAGGAAGGCAACTGTTTAACTAAAAGAAGATATCGTCTTACAAGTAGAGGAATGCTTCTACTAATTGAAAACAACAAAATAAAAGCACAATATTCTCCTGATGATGATGATGATGATGATGGAAGGGTCCTTGCTCCAACTTCGGCTGCTCCTATAGTTAAAAAGGATTCCTCCTCCTTCTCCTTGAATTGCTCCTTCAAGGTGTGTCCTCCTCCTGGCAAGCCCTAGATGGGAGTGCCTTGGCTCCTCCACAAGCGAATGGTTTCCACCTCAAAAGCTCCTCCAAGGGTAGGCGTGCACCGCCCTCAAGACCTCCTCCAAAGGTCTTCCTTACCTGGCTTCTCCTCTGGCTGGCTTGGGCACAAGAGAGAATAGAAGAGGGGAAGGCACCAAGTGGACAGAGTGTCCCCTTAATCTTCTTCTTCTTCTCTTGGCCGTGGGCTATAGGGTAGAATATAGGTGGAAAATAATGCAACCAAAGGTTATCTAATGGTGGTGGGTGGTGGTCCTTTTATAAGAGTAGAAGGGGGTTAAGGATAGTTAGTGGATGGAGGGTTAAGACGGATTGTAGAGGGTGGTTAGGAGATCTTAGGGTGGATGATGGGTGGTGCCAAAATGGGGGGATGCATGGCATTTGGCACCAACCCTAGGTGGGGACTGGCGTTAAGGGTTGAAGGTGGTAGGGTTAGGTGGCGTGTAGGACATGTGTAGGGTTAGGATGGTGTTGTAGGGTGGTGGTTGGTGAATGGAGGGTGGTTATAAGGTGGTGCCAAAAGAAGGGATGTATGGAGTGGTGGTTATGGTGGGTTTAAGTGAAGTTGGTTAAGGGAGTGGGTTAGGTGGTGCCACTAGATGAAGGGTTAGGATAGGTTGGAGGGTGGTGTGTAGGGTGTAGATTGGAGGTGGTGTTGGCACCAAATGAAGGGTTGTGGGAGGTGGCTTTTGGCACCAACTAGGGTGTGGTTTAGGGTAGTTAAGGGGGGTTAAGTTTGGCGCCAAAAGAGGGTTTCTAGAAGGGGTTAGGTGGGTGGTAGGGATGGCTTTAGGTGGTGATGTGTAGGGCTTAGGCTCATTTTGGCACCAATATGAAGAGGTGCCTAAGGTGTTTTTGGCTCCAACATGAAGGGGTGTGAGTGGTGGTGGTTAGTGTGGGTTGGCACCAAAAGAGATGGGTTAGGTTAGGGTTAGTTATGGTTAAGGGGGAAGGGTGGACGACCATGGAGCTTCGGTGGTGTTGGGAGCTTATCTAAGCTATCTAAGCTAGCTTAGCTAGTAGAGTAGAGGTGGTGGAGCTAGGGTTTCAAGAAGGAGGAGCTGGAGAAAATAATCTGGAGCTGGTGGCTGCTGCAATTGGAGCTGAATCTGCTGAGGCAGCTTCATGGGGAGCTCAACTACTTAGCTAAGCTACCTAGTTCTTATGCTAGTAGCTAGGCTTGGGTAGTTGAGCTAAGTTGAGCTGGTCTTATCCTAGTTGGAGCTAGGTTGAGCTGGAACTTCCTCTGATGAGCACTCCAGAGCTAGCTAAGCTACTAGTTGACAAGTAGTAGCTTAGCTAGCATGGAGTTCAGCTGCCATGAGCTGGGTGGAGCTGGAATGAGATGGGCCTGAGGTAAGATAGACTCCTGTCAACTCAGTTGAGCTAGTTAGAGCTCCCAATAAACTAATGGGAGATGAGATGAGCTAGACTCAACTAAGTTGAGCTGGATCTGAGTTGGCTTGAGCTGGGTTGAGCTACCATTTAGCTAAGATGAGTTGAATGGAGTTGAATGGAGCTAACCCTAATCCAAAGGAGCTGGTATCCAGCCATGATGAGTTGGAATTGGCTGAGTCCTACCTTGATTGAGCTTCCCTTTCACTAGTTGCCTTCAAGAGTGTTAGGGTTTTAGAGATTTGTCAATCTATTTGTCCCTAACACTCCAACAAACATATTAAAAACACAATAAAATATGCAATGCATGCTTAACCTAATCGATGCCTAAATGCAACCCAAAAACCCATTTGCGGAGTAAAATCCTAAGAGCTAGGTTTGTTTTAATGCATAAGAATGATGATAAATTGGCATTTATCACTAAGTATCCTAGGGTTGATTAAGTGTTCCTAGGACTACTATTTAGTTACTTTGGGCTCCTTAACATATTATCTAGGCAAAAGTAAAGGGCAAAGAATAACAAATGAATACATGAATAAATGTATCTATCCTATTCTTCATCTCCTTCCTTCTTCAAGCTTTCGCTCCAAGCGAAGCTCTTTCTCCTCCACCAAGCTCCTCCAAACTGCCATGGATGAGAGCTTGAGCTCCTTCTTCACACTTGTATCCATTTGTAAATATCCTGAAACTCATAAGCTCAAATTGCAAATGTTAAATAGACAAGTGTCTTGTTATCATCAAAATTAATGATCGTGGTGCCCTTGCACCAACACATGGGTCCATGGGATATGATGCCTTTGAATCTGATTATTGTCTGCAAGATCTTTGACATATGGGGAATTGATTTTATGGGACCCACTCCAGATCTAAAGGCTTCGAGTACATTTACATGTTGTTGACTACGTCTCGAAATGGATCGAAGCTGTACCCACAAGAACGAATGATCATAAAGTTGTTCTCTGGTTCTTTCAGGACAACATCTTTTCCAGATTTGGGGTTCCTAAAGCCATCATCAGCGATGGCGGGTCTCATTACGCGAATGTGCACTTTCAATCCCTGATGAAAAAGTACGGGGTGTTGCATCATATCTCGACTCATTGTAACTCCCAGACCAATGGATTGGTTGAGCTATCCAATTGGGAGATCAAGAAAATCCTTCAGGTCACCGTTTGGCCTGATAGGAAGGATTGGTATAATCGACTTCCGGAAGCCTTGTGGGCCTATAGGATCGCCCATAAGACCTAGCTAGGGATGTCTCCATTTAGGCTTGTGTACGGAAAGGCATGTCACCTTCCTATAGAGATGGAGCGTAAGGCCTACTAGGCAGTACAAAACTGCTATCTAGATCTCATGAAGGCTGGAATCCATCGCTGATTGCAAATGAGCAAGATTGAGGAGTTACGCAATGATGCGTACGAGAACTCGCATATCTACAAAGAGCGAGTCAAAGCCTTCCATGACAACTACATCTCACGAAAATCATTCCATCTTGGTTAGAAAGTGATCCTCTTTGATGCCAAGCTCAAGCACTTCCTAGGAAAGCTAAGATCGAAATGGATCTGACCCTTTCTCGTTTGAAGAATTTTCGAAAATTGAGCTGTCGAAAGTAGTGGACTCAGCCTTGACTCAGAACCATTTGTTGTGAATGGTCAAAGACTAAAACCGTTTCTTGAACTCACTGATTCGAATTTGGCTGCGGTATCTTTTGATCTCCATTCTCCATGAGCCACATTATGCCAAGCTGATGGTGTTAAACTTAGTGCTTAACGAGAGGCAACCTGTCATTTTGAAAAAACTCAAAACCCTTTTGACCTACCTCTAAGATGAAGTCATATTGCACTTTAGGGTTCGTCTATTAGAACAGTCGACTCCACCTTTGATATTCGTATCAAAGCTTGAAATCGTCCGCAATAATCTTTCTAACCCATTCGCCACCCACCCAAACCTGCTCTAATGTACGATCTAAGTTGAACTCGACCACCTAATTTACAATAGTACATTGCAAATATTAGGCTTGGGAGGTAGTAAGGTGAAAAACGTTGTGAAATTTGATTCACGGAGGGGTTTCATCAAAAAAAGAAAAAAAAAAGAGAGGGAGGAAAAATTTTGTGAACTAAATGAAAAATCTTTCTTGAGGAGTAAAAAGAGGAGGAAAGGAAAGACAAAGAAAATGAGTAAACAAAAGAAAAAAAATTGTGTTAGTCCTTGTAATTATGGAACTTATCTAAGTTCTAAGTTGGATAGGATGATGAATTAGGACCTGAAGGGTCAAATCTTAGGAGATAAGTGACGGATACCGACCTTAGGCCTCTTAGGCCTATTCTAGGGCTTAAACACTCACGTATTTGTTAAGATCTAGATTATTCCTCAAGAGGTTGAGGAAAGTGTGAGGCTAATGTATTAAGTCTAAGGCTTAGGGATTATTTGGCCCTGTTGCCTGCCCTTTGGCTTGCGAGACTTGGTAACCTAAGCACCCAAAAATCACACACCAGTTTGGTTTAGTGTGCATAATGAAGTATAATGCTAAAAGTGTTCTGTTCTGAAAATGTTTTCTCGAAGATCTGGCTTAGGACCAACTCAAAGACAGAAGTTGATTGGATGAGTTCCCAACGCGGAGAAGAGGAATGAAAAATACTCCCCTCGAAGATGGGTTATAACATGTCATCTCCTCGGTGCTTGTCTTCTAGGATATCTAAATATCCTATTGGGTGCACGTAAGAACCTTGTGCTGGTTCAGGTGCCATGGGCAAGATTATCTCGAAATGTTAATTGCCAGGGCCTGAATTTAGCTACAGAACTCTATAGGCGGCACTATCCCAAAGTGTCGAAAGCTAGGGTTCTGGGGGTTGTCATGGGCAGTGCTATCCCGTAGCATCGAAAGTCAAGGACCCTTCGAGGATTGATAGTGGGGATAAAGAATCCGATACAGATTGTGTTTAGGGCCAATTTGATGTTGGATTTAAGGGAATGTAAAAAGAAAAGAAAGAAAACTCTCACAATAAATACCTCTCTCTTTTTTATAAAAAATGCACTGGCAAACTGAACCTGGACTTGCTACATATATGCATAGGTTCTTTAATCGCTAGGGTTAACGAACCTCTGAGCAGTTTTTGCGAGCCTTAGAAACCGTTGTGGTGGACCCAAGGCTGAGGCTGTAGTCTGGATCTTGGCTAGTACTTGAGTACATCTAGGCCTATTGTTGGTATTTTGATCTAACTTTTAGAGATACGGCTCAGTAAGGCATCCTGACGATTAAAATTTGGCTTAGAGATTTGGTTTGGTCCATAGGATTTTGCTAAGGACTAGCAAAAGTTAGGCATGAGAGTATAATGGAAGCAACATCATTAGTCCTAACTAGATAAAATTAGTTATATTCAAATGACAAATGCTCCTAAATGATCGTTTGAAGATCACAATTCTATACTAAACTGATTTGACAAGAAGACAAGAAAACAGAGTTAATTCTGTTATTTTTACATCCAATCATAAATGTATATTAACCAAGGGGTTAATTATAGGTTAATTCAAGGCCAAATGAACTTAAATATCCAATAAGTGGGCTCACACTGATCAAATCAGGGTTTCACACATTTTGAGGACTAGAATAGTACCAAAAACCTTAATTATCAGCCCCAATTAAATTGAAAGGGCTTTGGTCAAGATAAATTCAATATAAACCTCCTAAAAATCATTAAAAAATATTCTAAGAGGTTTGGTACCTTCACTTTTACCATCTGAACCCATTTTGACCAAGAATAGAGATTCAGACGGGAATTTACCTTGATTTGGGCTTCTATGTAATTTAAATAGTCAAATGTGGTCAAAACTCAAATCTAAGCTCACCATTAGATTCCTTGGGTCTAAATTAGCTTAATGCCAAAATTTGGGCCCAATCATAGTCCATCTTGACCTAGTTTTCATATTAGCCCTTAAAATCTCAATTATTACACAACACCCCTATGTTTTATATTTTCTTACATATAAGCCCCTAACTTCTTTGTATTCTTCATAGAAAGCCCCTCGCCACCTACAACTCCTACTTTAGTGGTCAAACCCATACAACCGACCTTTGACTGTGGATTTCTCCTTCCAATCAAGACCAAATCCCTCCAAATTTAGAGGGATTGGTCAGGAAGAGATCCTCTTCCATCTGAAATGGATCCCAAGTCCTAACTCGAAGGGGAATGCTCAAGTGAACTCGATATTTATTGGGATTTTTAGTTGCCAAATCCTCTAGGAATCTCGCAAAATTTGAGCAATTGAAGGCCTCAAGCACCTCTATTTATGCTCTACATCATTTCCTTGACTTCCTCAGCCAAGTTTAGGCCGAGAATCACCTTCCTCCTCCTCCGGCTTGGCTCTGGCGACTCCACTCGACGTCCCTCCTCTGGTCGTCCAACTACCAACTTGGATGGTCCACCATCTTCCTCTCTCTCTTCCTCTCCTTGCTAGTCAAAGTAGGGGCTTCCTCCTCCTTCGTTGTTGCCGTTCTCCCTAACCGGAGTTCCTCGTCTTCCTTGCATTTGGCTGGTCAATGTCGGATGTGCCTCGCCTTCTCCTCCCTCGATAAGCCCCCTAACCTCTCTTTCTCATCCTCTAGAGTCTTTCTTCACCCTTAGTTCTTAAGTTCACACACTGCCAACATTGATTCACCTCCGTGTTCTCCACCTCTCGCGGGAGCTTTGGTGAGCTAGCGTAGCTCCACAGTATGACAAACCACAAACCACTGCTACCACAACCATCCACAAGTTCCAGCGACCAAAAGCCCTAAGTTTATTGGGGGATTTGGCTACTGAAACCCATCCTTGAATAACCCATCACTCCGCCATCTCCGTCCAACCGCCTCACACCTCCACTTACCCAATTAACATATCCACCATCGTCATCATCATCCACCGCCGTCAACCGTTCTCCGCCCTCACTTCCACCACCAGTTGACACGAAACCACCTTACGAATCCTTCTGGGCTCTTGATTGAAGGAGAAAGAGGTAGAAACTGCATCAATTGGACGAGAATGCCTCAACTGTAGCAATTGAAGAACGAGCTCCATCTTAGTCACACATCGGTGGCAGATAAATCAAATTTTGGTTCATAACATTCTTCATGCGCTATCATCTCACCCAAGGAACGGGGGTTGGGTCCCCTTTACACGAGCCATGCACTCCTCGCCCATGTCGACACGCATGCAGGATTGGTCCCTGATCCGGATCTGATTACCTGGTTACCTGAATACATAGAGAGAGAGGGGTTTTCTGAGGGAAGGGGGGGTTTTGCCTTAGGAAACGTGCCTAAACACTTAGACGAATTTGGGAGGTTTGTGCTGAGATTTTAAGCCATCTAAGGCTTCTCTCTAATATCTTACTTGGGAAATTTGAGGTTACTATTGGCTTTAAGATCTGATTGGAAATTGTACCTAACTGTTGAGAGTAATTGGTGGTTTCAACCACCACTTTTTATGCTCTTTTTTATATTTTTGTTCTAAGATACAATTTGAGTACTTATTGATTATTCATTACATATTATACTTATGATTTATTGTTGTGCTCATTGCTTATCATTTAATTAGTTGATTGAATTGCAATATTTGCTCCCTGCGAACAACCTCAAAACTTACGATTTTTTGAGCAATTACAAATTTTAAATGTCAATTTGATTTTCATCACTATACTATGACGTGTTTTTCTAAACTACGATAAATTTCGAACCAACAGGTGGAGTCAATTTTTGAAAATTCATTCTTCCCTCAATTTTCTTTTGGTTTATCTACACTTGGTCAAGCCTCTGAGCAATCATCTGGATGTCTTCTTGGGTGACAGGAATAGATTGAGTGTGAGTGCCTATCTCATGAACACCTATTTGTAGGTTGGTGTTTCTACCAAAGGTGCTCATGGAAGAATATTAAATGAATTCTTACTCATTTCCTCGAATAGTTGATAGGCACTTTCGACATCCTTGTTTAAGAAATTCCCACCTCAAGAAGCATGAACAAATCTTCTTAATTGATCGTCAATTCCATGATAGAAGATTTGCACAAGTTGCCATAAGGGCACCTCGTGATGTGGGAAACTCCTTAGAAGCTCTTGAAATCTTTCCCAGGCTTCATGCAGAGTTTGTTGGAAGGTCGTAATAGATCGGCAAAGGGCATTGGTATGACCTCTAGGAAAACTTTTTTAGAAATGCAGTTTTAAATTAGGGCTAGGTGGTGATTGGTCTACCTACAGTCCTGAACCAGTAAGCGACCTTATCCTTTCAAGTCAAGGGAAAGAGTTTCATAAGCCACATATCTTCTGTAAATTGCAGGAACATGTAGTTTGGGTAAGGACAGTGAGCTCCTCTAGGCGGCTAAAATGGTCTTCCTTGGGTAGGCCATGGAAATGTTTAATTAAGTTCAAGATAGCAGGCTTGATCTCAAAATCTCCCTCAGGTAGAAGGATCATAGAAATCCTTCAAAGGGATGACAGGTTCCTCAGGGGGTGATGGATTTTGCTTTTGGTTGGCTAGGTTTGTCATAGTCCTATCCAACTGTTGTTGATTTGATTGGAATTGAGCAAGTTGCTCAACCATCATGAGTAGGGGATTTTTGTTCTTAGGGTTTGGCATCTCAGGATTAGGTAGATGAAGGTTAGGGATGGCAATGTCAGGTTGCGTGTTATGGTTATGGGGTTTAGCTTTAGGTTGTTGCGAATAAGAGAGGTGGAGGTGGAATTGTTTTTGGACTTGTTTTGAGTGTTTTCCGTTATTTTTGAAATTGAAGAAGAATGCAAGAAAGATAAAGATCTTTTTGTGCGGCGGATAGAATCAATTAGTCCCTCCAAGTGTAGTTTTTGGGATCGACGCCCGTGGATACACTTTTAAGAAGAGCAGGGGAGGAGAGAAGGGAAGAGATGAGAGAAATTTGTGTGCACCCAAGTAAGAAAAATCTAAGCCTTAAGGTTGACTCCTTAAAACCTAAGACTTGGTTACTTCTATACTAAAAAATTAACAATTGGCTACCCTTCCCTCAATCAACCTAGCCAAGATGTTAAGGGGGGGATTGAGCCTATGCATGTCCAAGGAAAAGCACTGAGGGCTTGTATAGGCCCCCACCTAGCCGTTTGGCGTGGACACCGGGTTGAATCAAGAAAATTGAAACCAATTGAAGATAATATAGCACACAAATATCAAGCTTAATTTGGATGAAATCCATAAGGACCAAGTTTCTACCAAATTTTAATTAGGGTTAGGATACTAGAGTGCATGGGTTTTTGTGAAGGGCGTTATTGGGGCAATTGCCCGAATTAATCTTTTTTTTGTATGTCCAAATTGGGCGGGAGTGATGCCCAATGCCAAAATAGTTGGTTTTGCAAAGGATTAAAATGAACATCTTTTAGGGTTTTGATAATAATAATGATTTTTTTAAAGATTCTCTCTTGTTAAGTCTTAAAAACAAGTTTGAAGTGCCACACAAACAATTGCAAACAAGTTTTGGGATTGTTGAAATCCAATTCCCTTAAGTTGATCTGTGACTAATAAGAGAAAATAAACCCTAGTGTTGAAATCCTAAGTAGACAACTCCTAAGAAAATAAATTGATTTTAGATATCTTTTGAAGTGGTGGCCCAAATAAGACAAACAATACCACCACTGAAAAAGAAATCAAACAAGAATTTTGAAAATGATTTTTTAAGGATTTTTCAAAATCATTTGATATTTTTTTGAAATTATTTTTACACTGGTGTCAAAATCTTGAAAAAATAGATTTGAAAAATTGATTATGCAGAATCCTCAAACGACTGCAAATATTTTTGAAAATTTTATAAGTTGTATAAAATTTTTCAAGGATTCCAGTAATATAAATTTTGTCCAAATCTAATGAGTAGAAAAATTTACAAAATTTGAGAACATTAAGAAAATAGTAAGAAATTAGTGTTTGAACCCCTTTCTATCCTCAAATTTTTTAATTTTTTTTATCAAGTGAAATTCCTTGAAATTTGGAACTTAAGTTCCTGGCTTGATGAGTCTTCCACTGGTTGAGTTCGAAGATTTTAGGAAGTCTCTTTGTGCCTAAACTTGATTTTTTAAAATCAAGATAGAAGTCTAGATTTTGAAAAATGGCACACTAATGGAAATAAGATGGTGGAATATTGATTCAAACAAACAAGTTTATTTTAGTGTTCCACCACCCTTAAATTTTTTTATTTTTATGAGTTTTGATATTTAAATATTTTTTGGGTATTTTCTTAGGATTTTTGATGGAGTTTTGGCAAGGCACTTGGGAACCATGGGAAGAAAAGATTTCTTGAAGCTTCTGCTCTAAGTCAATCCAAATTTTGCTCCCACTTTCCCTTCACACCTAATCAAAACACAAAAAGGAAACTAGTGAAGATTCAATTAAGAAAGATAGATATAGAAATAATAACTAAGTGTTGCCTCCCTCGCAACTGTGCTAAAAAGTGATGTGAAATTTTATGCGGTTTATAAAGATGGGAAATAAGTTGTTGAGATGCGTAAAATCCGATCAGCTTTTAAATTTATAACCTATATAGTGAGAATATCTAGGGTCATCCAAGGAGGCAAATTTTAGTTATAAAATCAATAGTCTCTCTCTTACTCTCTCAAATCCTCCTTTCTTTTTGGTTTTTTTTAATGTTTGTGATTTTTAGGGTTTTGAAATCAGGCAACTAATGTACAACTACCTTATATAGTTAATTAGTCATTGTTAAGTTATAGTATAGGGAGTCTAGGTCGTTAAAATAATTAACACATTTTATAAATTTATACTGGTTAAGTCCAGATCGTTCGCTGGGAGGCTAAATTAAACATAGCATTCACCAATTATTCTTAAGTTATTCTTATTCTTAATTACAATGGTTCATTGATTAACTTAAACTTAACTTATATTTACAATATTTACTTATTTAATTTACTACTATAAATATATAGTTACTATTTATAACTTAATCATAATTTACTATATACTTAAGTTAATTAACTTACTTAAGTTATACTTACTTTAGTTAGTCTAAATAGATACTAGATTTACTTAATTAAACTATAAGCATAATACTAACTTAACTACTACATTAATTACATTATAATTACTAAGTTACTTAAGATTACTACTTAATACTTAATTAATATAGTATAAATATAGCTATATTATAAGTTAACTGTACTTTACTACATAACTAAATAACTACTTAATTACTACAATACATTATCCACATGAATAATTGCATAAAAATGAACATTAATAACATGTCGTTTGTTCCATAATAAAAAGAAAGATTTTGCATTGAATTCTAAAAGGAAATTTATACAAAAAGTGTTGTTTTAGAACAACATATTTAACCCAAATTAGTTTATGAACAAGTAAGGCTCTTTTTATTTATTACTAAGGCTATTGATATTAACAACTAAGGCAAATCTCGCACAGAATAGCCTTCACAACTTGCTCTCAAATTCTCACTAAGTGATGGCTAACACGTACAATTTTTCATGCTTTTTTTTCCTTCACAGTATAAAAGGTGAGATGGATCAATGCTGCTGTTCACAGGATCAACAGCTCGAGAGCTGGATTGGTACCACTACTAGGCAACGTGTCACCATCTTAGCCTTCCACTTGGTGCCCGAAGGTCACTCTCCTAGAGTCACATGGGCAAATCAATGAACAGAGTAGCACGCATGAGTGTGCTACCTGGGGAGCCCACCTCTGTGATAAGCCTACAGAGGCATTTCTTTTTATACTGCAGCAAGTGGCTTTCAATTGCCGATGTGGGACTGTGAGTGTCCCCTTTCTTCTACGTGCACCTAACTCTAGGGCTGACTTCAATGAATGAATCCAAGCATCTCCAAGATCCAAACTCTAATGGTAAGGACTCAATCGAAAGCCCTATGAGTCCCCTATCAATTCCATCCTTCAATTGAATCAACGGAACACAAGAGAGTCTCTGAATCATGCTCCTAATTTGGCTCTGCACCACAGTCAAAGAAGAGCAATAGCAGAGACCTAACCTTCTAATTGACTTGTGAATTCCCTCTCTTACTTGCATCTAAGGCATCACTCAAGTGCCTAGGACAATTCCGTACCATCTAGAGTTTAGAGGAAAGCTTCAAGAGGTTCAGAACACCTGAGAAACTCTCATGGAATCTATAATTCATCAGGGTAGATCAGATGAGGTTCTAATGAGACCAATCAATAGATCAGAACTTCTAGAATGATTCTAGACCTATTCAGAGTATTAAATCCAATTGGTTTAAGCTAGAATTAGCTCTAAATGTCATACTGAGCTCAATGAACTCATCTACAAACCTCAGAAACCATACTATACATAAGTCAGAGCTTGATGCAGATCGACTCTAAAATCTCTAAAATTGGTCTTAACGGATTCCTAACAACCTAGGGAATATAGACCAACTCCTAAATCTAAGCTCAAGAGCTCTGAACGACCATAGGTTGACCATACATAGCTCAAGAGTTGACTTTACACATCAGTGTTTCACACTCAATTTAAAGCCTAGATTAACTCTAATTGATCTAATAAATGTTTCTAACCATTCAAGACTAAATTTTGACCTATAGAACCTTGATCTCAGGCTCATTGCCTGAGATCAAAAAGTGACTTGGTTGTCAGATCAAACTAAAGATTAAAACTCCAAATGAAAGCTTAATCTAGACTCTTATAGGTTCTAAGAATGCTCATGGATCTGTTGAAGGTCTTTAAGTGCCACCGATATGCTTCCTTAGCTCTGTTGCAGTTGGGGAAGATGAAGTCTATTTGATTGATTAAATCGATTATACAACAAAGAAAAGAATGGAATCTGATCACTATATCACGAGAAGTGGATCTAGAGTTTCTTAGAAAGCTTCAAGGTCTGTAGCTCACAATTGATATTGACAGAGCTCACCAGATCTTCAATGATAATTAGATTTAGTCATCTAAGTTGGGATCTCCATGAAACTCAACAAGATTTAGCTTGAAAGAATCCTGATGATCTCAGGAATGACATAAAGTCATCAATTAAGTCAAGTAATTATTTGATAGAAGATTTAACAAAAAGATCTTCAATAAACGCAATTTGAGTTCACCAGGACTCATAAGAGGCAACCTCACTCAATTGAGTGAGGTGTTTTGATCTTTAGGTGAATGCAAAGGTGATAAAATGGTCTAATTAGACGGAGAGACTCTCCTGACCTTCACCATTGACAACAGAGTTCAGGAGTTGAGGTGAGATTGGGCGTTTAGTCTATAGAGGTTAATCGAAAGAAGAGAGAAGTGGAAATGTGTTGTAGAGTGTTGAGGAAAGTGGAGAAGGTGTGGGTTTCATGAGTCGAAGTCCAATAAGGTCAAATTTGACCTCGTTGGAGCCGGAGAAGAAAGAAAAGAATCAGAGAATTATCTACACTAATCTACCTAAGCAACTATTCTAATTTAACCTAAAGATTTACTTAAAGGTTCTAGGTTACTTACTTGGACGAATGGAGGAAGGAGACTCCGATGAGGCTTCGTCAGAGTTGACGAAATCAGAAGAGGTGAAGTGAAAATCCCGCGAGAGAAGAACATAAGCTAGAAGAAGAGATGGCGTCAGAGCTTCACTGCATTGGTGGAGACTTGGACGAGGAAGAGGGAGAGCTAATTAGTTCCGCTGGAACTAACCTAAGGAAATGCCAGAAGATTGCTGGAGTATGATGAATATCCTATTGACAACTCAATGTGGAAAGAAGGGTAGAGAGTTGTTAACCTAAAATTGGAGGTAGCAGGGGTTATTTATAGGGTCTCATGAAGGTTAGGGACCTTGAACTTGGATCGGATAGCATCTAAGTACATCAGATTGCCCATCGTCTTCTTCGCTGACGACAAGGCTTCCAGGTGTACATAGTGCGCATGCGACACATCCAAATAGTTGGATGTATAGGGTTTGTTATGGTGAAGCTTTCCACACATGGAAATGGAGCTCTACCTTCCAATGTTGCCAACATTAGAGAAGTATGTGGGTGAACGTCGGCTGTCGATTGCAGTGAAAAAGAAAAGGAGAAGGAAAAACTCTAGAGAATTGGATGCAAATATGAAAGACTTGTGCATGAATAAAAGGACTTAATTGTATTAAAAGTTAAGGACTAAAATGTAAATTATGGATTTTAAAGCTTAAATTAATTTAATTTTTTTCTAGGTTTTTATATACTATTACAAATATAGTAAATAATATATTTATATCATGAGATTACATTTTTGTCCCTTTTAGCTATATTTATTTAAGTAATTATCATTATTAAGTTAATTATCAACTTAGGTAATATAAATATTATAAATTAGATATAATACTTATATATAGCTAAACTATTAGAATTAAGGCCTATGTATTAAATAAACATAAATAAATTCTTATTAACCCTTATTTTAGGTGTTTTAACATATGAATAATGTCCTTATGTATTATAAGCTTATTGTATAATTAACCCTAATATAATATTATTTACTAGTGATTTAACTAAGTAAACTAGCTAATTTGTGTGAATTAGGAGTCATGATGAGTCCCTCATTTGCAATGAAGATATTGAAAGTAGCTAATTGAAACATGCAGATATAAAGACAAAAACCCAACCTCCTTAAGGTTACTCTAGGCATGTGTGACCTAGAGTAATTAGGAAGGCAGTGTGTGCACTAAAAATCTTAGCAATCTAAGAAAAAATGCGAAAATTGAAAGGCAATCAACATATTGATAGGAAGAAGGTATAGTGTCTACAAGATACTTGGAGAGCTCACTTGTGTGGAGTGGTTCCACACAAATAATCTCCAAGTAGAGGAATGCTTCTCTACTACAAAAATAAATATAAAAAGAGAAGGTAGAAGAATCTCCCGATTGCTTCAAGTTATCCTCGCTCCAAACTCGATAGCTCCTAGGTTTGAAGAAGACTCCTCCCTGCGCCCTGAAGTGCTCTTTCTTCTAGCTCCTCCAAGGGTGGGTGACCACCCTCCTTGCCTCCTGCTTGGCCATCCTCCTATGCATTGCTCCTTGGCTTGGTTCTAAGGAAGAAGAAGGTGGTGTGTAGAGACTAGAAGGGCATGGTGTAGGACCCTCCTCGTATGCACACCCACCTTGATTCTTCCAAAGATTTAAGGAGGATTTTTGGTAGAGAAATATGTAGCCAAGGATGGTTTATGTGATGGTTATCATGGTGAAGGGGTGTATAAGGGTGGTGCCACCATGAAGAGGTGGCTCCATTTTTGGTGCCAAAATTGGGGTTCTAGAAGGTGGGTTTTTGGAGGGAAATTTGGAGGGCTAGGATGGTGGTTGAAGATGGATGGATGCTGGGGATTTTATGTGGTGGTTGGAGAAAGTTGGAGCCACCTTTAGTGGTGGTTAAAAGCTATTTTTGGTGCCACTTTGAAGGGGTGTGAGGGGGTGTTTTTGGATGGAAAATGAAGAGATGCCATTGAGTGGTAGTTATGGGATTTCTGGAGGGAAAAGTGGAGGGCTGGGTGGCGCCAATTAAGGTGGTGGTTGGCTTAGCTAGGGTGGTAGTAGAGTAGGAGAGGTAATGGACTAAACTTAGCTACCTTAGCTAGCTTAAGCTAGCTAGTAGCTGAGGAGAGTTGCATGGAGCTGCCACGAGCTATTCTAGAGTTGTAGGAGCTGAGAGGAGCTAAGGTGTAGTTGCTCTGAACTTCATAGCTCAACTTAGCTAGTTAGCTGAGAGCTAGTATCTATGAAGATCTAAGTTGAGCTTCTTTGAGCTGGATAGAGCTTGACTGAGCTAGCTTGGAGATGAGATGAGCTGGTGTTGAGTTGCCTAGAGACTCTTTACCTAGCTAGTTCACACCTAATAGCCAAGCTTAGTGGAATTGAGTTGAAGGGAGTTGAATGAGTTGAAGGGGAGTTAGGATGAGCTGACATGCAGCTGACTGGGGCTTCTATCTTCTTCTGGGGTTTTTCCCTTTCAATGTGCCAAGGTTTAGCTGATCTTCAATGGTTCATTATTCCCTGACAAACAAATAATGCATATAAGTCACCTAAAACAACACTAAACCTGACAATGCATGCACTAACCCTAAATGTGTATGAATGCCTAAATGCAAACCTAATACTGTAGTACAGATGCAAAATACTTAGGAACTAGGAGTAAAATATGCCTAAGAATGATGATAAACCATAGTTTACTAGCGAATTGTAATCACCATTACACAGTACCTAACAACCTCCAACCGACCTCAACCAACTCCACAATTCAAACATTATTCTCCCGCCTCTATTTTTGAATTCCACGAACTCTATTGCTGTGAATGCCATCATCTCCTCGCCTCCGGTGACCATCTGCAGCACTAATTTTAGTACCTCAGAGCCTCACGATAGGTCCATGAGTGTCACTAGACTCCACTGAGTCCAGACATACTTCGTGCATGGTGGTTAGTCGCTCTAAAATGGGTTTTAAAATCGTCGCGTTACAGTATAGATCGAATTAGTGCGAAAACATATAAAATTTATTACTCAAATGAAATTTAAGGTCGAACACAGGGAGCAAATAGGAATTCACGTACTAATCTCAATAGATAATATAAATGAGCACAATAAATTATTCAGAAACTAATATGCAATGTATAACATGAGTATATGAAGAGATAAAAAGAATTCTAGACAAAATAATGGTGATTTGGATCACCAGTTATTAGTTTAACACATATAACAAATACTCAAATATAATCAAATAAAGGAACTGATGATCAGACGTCTGATTTTACAATCAGATGACTTAGAGTGTGTTGCTATAGTGCTCCTTCTTTCTTTTACTTCTGCTTCTGCCTTTGATTTTCTTCTCTTCTTTCTCTGCATACATAGGTTCTTCCTTCTCCTTCCTTTGATTTCTTCTTTTTCTCTTCTTTAAGCTTCTCTTCTTCCTCTTCCTCTTCTTTCATGATCTAGGCCTTCTTCCTTCTCCTTCCTTTCTTCTCTTCTCTTCTTCACTCAGAGGGGGAAAGGGTCTTTAGATTTGGCTAAGTGTCAGCCACTTCTCTAGAGAGAAAAACCTCCCTAACCCCTGCATGCTCTCCTCTCTTTCTCTCCTTCGGTCTCGCTCTCCCAGAGCCTTCAACAGTACCGGATATACGAGTAATTAGACCTAGAGCGCACCCGGGTCCAAGCTTACCGGCAGTAGGTGGTGAGTGAGGAGTGGATAGCATAGGCGGGTAGTCGGATCTGCACTAGGCCCATGGGAGCAATGTCATGGGTGAGGCACAGTGAGGGGCATGGGGGACCTCACCCCTGCGTTTCTGAGGCAACAAGGCATATGCAGTTTTGCATCTTATTCAGCTGCACTTGCTTTAAAATCCATGATGTGGGACTATCTGTCCCCTGTTCCTCGCGCACACAGCCACAGTGAAGATGGCTTGAATTGGGTTACGGTTGTGCAGCTTCCTTCCAATTGAGAACCTGGGAACCTACATCTACTGAATCCACACCGTCTGAGCATGTCACCTGGAGCTGCAGGTGACGAACAAGCTTTGAAGCTTTCTTCGGAGCTGTGCGTCAATGGCGAAGGGGGGCTGGTACCTGAAATCAGCAACAAAGCCTTTTGGTCGCGTCAGAAAGCTCAGGGAGTATCGTCGGACCATGGCAAGTGTAGCGGAGGTGGTTTCGTGGCATGTGGGTGTGTGATGAGTGCTAGTGGAAGCGAAAAATGAAGGTGGAGGTGGTTGTGTTCGATGGAGGGTTTGGGCGAGTGAGAGGATGAAATAGGAGAGGGGTTTTGTGCGAAAAGCTGTGGCGGAGGTCTTGAGGTGGTCGGTGAGGTAGATGGAGGGTTGTAGTAATGGAGGCACCTCGTCGGAGGTTCGATCGAAGATGGAGACGATGAGGGTGAACGACGGTAGCGAGGGGTTGTTTTTGGTGTTTTGGGTAGGAAATTAACCTAGGAACCTAGAGAGACCAAACTACCTATTCTACGTGGATGAAAAGGGGGGGACAACACTGGTTGCGGTATGGTTGGTGCCGGGGAAGATGAATTCTCCGGTGGGTGGCAACAGCGACGACGATGGAGATTGGGAGGCGCCCGTTGGTATGGCGCGACGTGGAAGAAGCTGAGGGGGAGGAATCCACCGCCGATATTGTGGTTGGACGACGAGAAAGATCAAAAGGAGTCAACTGACGTCGTGGAGTCTTTTGGCCGGAGAGGAGGGAAGAAAGGAGGGGGATTTCTGGCCAAAAGTGAGTGTGGGAAGTCCGTTGTGCCCCGGGGGTTCTTTTATAGGTCATCAGAAGGCGAACAGAGCTTGAGAATCAAGCTCTCAATCTTGGAAAGCTTCACCAAAGATAGAAACCCAAATTTCAATTGATTCGCATGGCACTTTGGGAAAGACTTGGAGCCCAAGATGTGGCTCAAATGGAAGGCAACTTCGTCAAGAATCTGAGTATTTATTTTGGGACTGATTGATTGAGAATCGAGTGAGAAATTCTCGCTCGATCTCAACGGTGAAGCTCAGGGTTGCCTTTAATGGTGCCAAGGACCTTTTTGCGAAGATGATGAAGAAGTTGGGGGGCAACTTGTAAGAAATTTTGAAAGTTAAGGGCATGGTTGTGAAATAAAAGGTTAGACAGGACCAAATTGCAAACTAGGTCAAGATGATCTCAGATTGGGCCCAAATTTTGATACAAATTTAATTTGGACCTAAGGAATCCAATGGTGAAATTTTATTTTGGTTTTGACCAATTTTGATTGGGTAATTTATGCAAAAAATCCTAAATTAAGGAAAATGTCAGTCTGAGACTCTGTTTTGGGTCAAGATGGGTTCTGATGGCCAAATTGAAGGTACCAAACCCTAGAGAATATTTTTATATGAATTTTAGAGGGTTTAGGAAAATTTTATCTTGACCAAAATCTCAGTTAATTAAGCAGGTCTATTTCTAGGTTTTCAGAAGTCATTTAATTCTTAAAACATGAGAAAACCCATTTCTGTCTGTCTTAACCCACTTGTTAGCCTTTTAGGACCATTTGACCCTTAATTAACTCCTAAGAAAATCCGTGGCTATACTGCATTCATGATATGATGGTAAAATTACAGTTTTAACCTTGATTTCTTATCTTTCTCTCAAAATGATTATGCAATGAATTATAGTCCTCTGGTGGTTATGTAGGAGCATTTAATGACTTAATCAGATCAAATTGAGCTAGTTATGGCTCATGATAGTTTTCTCATCACTCATCATAGTTAAAATGCCTAAGTTAATCATGAACTAAGTCAAAACACTAAGAATTAACTCAAGAGAAGGGTTAAGTATTGGATTAATGGAAAATGACCTAAAACATTCAATTTTTGCTAAAAATGCAAAATTAGGCCAAATAAAAGAGATTCTGTATTGAGAATGTAAATGGCTAAGCAAAAAGGTCAATGAACACCAAAATGAGCTCAAATTCACAAATTAATTGTTTGAATAATTTTTAATAAGTTCAAATTATATGTCATAAAAAGCACATCAAGTTTTGACATCAATTGGTCTTTGAAATGAGTGCATTACATTTAGGTCATTCTTATATTTCAAAGCCTATTTATTTTATTCATTCAAAAGTTTCCAAGGACATAGTTGAAAGTCGCAAGGGACTTCTTTGCA
This sequence comes from Thalassia testudinum, assembly GCA_037157565.1. NCBI lineage: Eukaryota > Viridiplantae > Streptophyta > Magnoliopsida > Alismatales > Hydrocharitaceae > Thalassia > Thalassia testudinum. The sequence goes on from JAZHRO010000007.1 coordinate 4,637,243, forward strand.
CTAAAACCTATCACTTATGGGTTTGACCTACAAATCTTCTACCGTTTCACTTTAAGGCCTTTCTTGCAAAATACCCAACACACCTGCAGCTGCTTCTGCCTGAGCATGAAGAACTCGATGACCATGAGCCATTCATTCCTCCTTGAGTTGATCCAATGGTGGATATTGATCCTACTAGCTAATGCTGATGCACCCACCTGCATGCCCTCACCAAGATCTTATCCTACGGTTAATTTTTAATCTTATTGATCCCGTACCTTCTAGATCCTTCTCTAGCTATTGATCACTAACAACCTTTACTCTAGTTCACCGTGCTCTTAAGCATCCCACTGCCTATATAACGACCTCCCCTGTGAGCTACGCAAGGGCATCGACTCCCTCCCTTTTGAGCCAATCACTTCATCCCACTCCAGCTATTCCTTCCCCTTCATCCGCTACTTGTGATAGAGGTAGCAACCTCCTCCACCCTTCGTCCTTGTCGTTAAGGTTCACATAACACCTGAGGGTAACCTTGAGCTCATCCTCCTTCGAGCTTTCGTTGCTGGAATCCCCTTCCTCCCTTCATTGCTGCAACCACCAGCTACAGTCTTCTCAAGGTCCCATTCGTCTACTTAGCATAAGTTTATTTTCTTTTGTAGTTTAGAATTAGATTAGATCACTAGTTTAGATTAGAATTTACAGTTTGATTGCTTTAGTTTAGCGTAGTTTAGCATGGATTCCTGATCTTTGGTCTTAGTTCCTCAATCAAACCTCTCTGATCAATTCAGATCAGAGAGGCGAATTCGCCCATCCATTTTGATCCATAATCCTTCCTCTACACTCCATTATCGCATTCACCTACTTCCCTCTCCATTTTAATCACCAAAGCACTCCCTCCATCAGAGCTATTTAAGATCTGAAGCCCTCTAGCTTCTAGATCTTAAGTGTGATAGATTCCATTTGAGGGTTCGTTCATACACCTCACAAGCCATAAGGACCCTCCCCTTAAGTTTAATTGTCCATCATTCAGTTGAATGAGTTGAATTTGATTTTCATGATTGATCAAAGGATTCATGATTCAAATTGATTTTAATTGAGTTTAATTGATTAAATTGAGTTGATTGAAGATCAACAGAGTTGATTGAGATGATTCAAAGCTATTTTAATTGGATTTTTATTGAATAAGTAGCTCACGCCCAATTTTTATGATTGATACTATTTTTCTGTTCATATGGGTAGTGAGAGTTGAGTAAAATTTGATGCATGGATTCAAGGCTCTCATGATAACCTAATCCTATTTAAAGCATCACCCAAGACCCCTAAACACTAATCAATAGTGTGCAGCATTCTTAGATGAGCAATTCATCAGGGCGATTACATATCAAACACCCAGGTAGGCAACATGTGATTCAATTTCAAATCATTCTTAATTTGTTGTCCAGAGGTTGCATAAGGTTCGAGAAGTTTTTATGATGATTTTCAAGTGATTTAACATTAATTTGGAAGCCTCAGTTGATCTAGCTTCTTCGCATTGTCTATAGCACAAGAGAGAGATCAACTAAGGTTTTTGGAGCTCTTTGAGCCTTGATATGATTTTGTATAGTTATAAACCATTCAAGGATCAATTGCAACACTTAGGATTGGTTTTAAAATGGTTTAAATTTGATTTAAGAATTTTGAGCTTCAAGCCTCAGGTTCCAAGTTGATTTGGATGACCTGAGGTATTACTGATGATAACGTCATTATCAGTCATATCTATCTTTAATTAGTCATAATAAAATGATAAATGCTCCTACATAACTGCCAAAGGGCTATACTAGCTTCTTCACATTGTCTATAGCGCAAGAGAGAGATCAACTAAGGTTCTTGGAGCTCTTTGAGCCTTGATATGATTTTGTATAGTTATAAACCATTCAAGGATCAATTGCAACACTTAGGATTGGTTTTAAAATGGTTTAAATTTGATTTAAGAATTTTGAGCTTCAAGCCTCAGGTTCCAAGTTGATTTGGATGACCTGAGGTATTACTGATGATAACGTCATTATCAGTCATATCTATCTTTAATTAGTCATAATAAAATGATAAATGCTCCTACATAACTGCCAAAGGGCTATAATTCACTGCAAATCCTTTTTGAGAGAAATACATGAAACAGGGTTAAATATGAAGTTTTAATAAAATATCCTAATTGCAGAATAATCACGGGGTTTCTCAGGGGTTAATTAAAGGTCAAATGTTCATAAATGTTTTAATAAGTGGGTTAATGCAGACAAAAGTGGGTTTTTGCACGTTTTAAGAATTAAATGACATCTAAACCCCTAAAAATAGACTCGCTTAATTAACTGAGGTTCTGGTTAGGATAAAATTCACTTAAACCTTCTAAAAATCATAAAAAAAATATTCTCTAAGGTTTGGTATCCTTGATTTGACCATTGAAATCCAATTGACCTAAAACAAAGCTCAGACAGACAGTTGCCCTAATTTGGGTTTCTACGTAGTTTACCCAGTCAAACTTGGTTCAAATCAAAATTTGACTTCACCATCAGATTCCTTAGGTCCAAATTATGTTTGTACCAAAATTTGGGCCCAATCAGAGATCATCTTGACCTTGTTTGCACTCCAGTTCTGATCTGACTCTTTTCCTTACATATATACCCCTAGCTTTTGAAATATATTGCAGGGACCCCCTAACTTCTTCATCTCCACATCCAGGTCCCTACCACCATTAGGAATAGCTGCACCTCTCCAAAGAGATTCGAGCAAGATTTTCTCACCCCTTTCTCAATTAATCAGTCCCAACTTTGAACCAGGGATTCCTTAAGGAATCCTCTTCCAAATAGACCTAGCCACAATTCCTAACTCTTTCCCAATCTCCCATGCGAACGCATGGAAGATGTGGGTATCTCTTATGTGTGAATTTGACGGAGCTTGAAATCTTTCTTCCATGCATGGAACCCCTCTCTAAGACCTATAAAAGGACCCATATTGCATTCCTTACCTCCTTAGCAAGGTTTTGAGCCACAACAAGTCCTCATTTCCTCTCTTTGGCTCACTCCGGTGAGCTTCTCCCTCCATCATCCTATGGCCTCCCAATGGCTAAATTGGGAGTGCCATGCTCTTCCCTGACTTCCTTCGCCTCTCGCTGGTCAAAGCAAAGGCTCCTCAGTCACCTTCTTCCTCGCTGCACCCTGTCCGGAGCATTCTCTTCCACGGCGCCAGCCAACCAAAGCCAGCGTCATTCCTATCTCTTTTGACCACTTAGAGTAGTTAGATTAGTTCCATTAAATTCTTAGATTAGTTTCCCCTACGCAAAATTCAGAAAGAGCCCCTGGTCGCCGATGTTCACCTTCATCTTCCTCCGCTCCAGCTGTCCTCCGACGAGGACCTTCGCTCGCTACACAACTCCAACCACCTCACCGACACTCCCACGAGCTCTGCCTCATCCATCCGCATCGAACCCCCATCTTTATTTCCCATTCCGTCCACCCAAACAACCCCCCAAACAAACCCATCACCGACCACCTTCTCCGAGTCCATCCGACCACCACGCACCTCCATCCTCACGCAACCACTGCCATTACATTCGCCAACGTCCAACAAACCTTCCGAGGTGTTTTAATGCGGCAAAAAGGCCTTATTCTCTATTTTAGGTTCCAGGTTGGAGCTCCGCCACTGAGTTGTCTTCTTCGACAGTGTTCGTGGTGTTCTAACCATGCGAGGCCCAGGTCTTAACTCCAGGTGACGCGGAATCACCTAAGGCATCTCCCCAGGTGGTCAGTTGAAGGCGTCAACCCCAGCAACTGCTTCAATTCGACGCATCATCACCTGCAGGCTCACGCGACAAGGGGACTGATATAGTCCCACATTGTGGATTCGCAAGACGCTTGAGCCGCATAAATTGGATTTCTGCTAAGGCTTTATCGCCTCGAACACATGGGTGAGGTCCCTCACACCCGCACTCGACCCGACTACCTAGACCTATCACTCCTCCCTCATCACCACCCTCGGTGAGCCTAGACCCGTGCACATGACCCGTATACCCGATTACCTAGCTATTTGAGAGAAAGAGAAGAGGAGGAAGGAAAGAGAGAGAGAGAGAGCAGGGGAGGGTGGGTTTTGCTCTTCAGAGCTCTCAACACTTAGCCATTGAGAAGGGTTTGCTCCCCTTGTGCATAAGAGAGAAAGAAGAAGGGGCTGAAGAAGAAAAGAAGAATTGAAGGCTTTGTGAAAGAAAGAAGAGAAGACGGAGAAGGTTGCCGTGCCTGAGAAGAAGAAAAGGGCTAAGGAAGAAAGAAGAAGAAGCTAAGAGAAGAGAAGAAGACAACAAAAGAAAAAGAGTACTGTAGTAGAGAACATTTAAGTTGTCTGATTATCAAATCAAATGAGTAATTGATATACATGTGCTTAGGCTAATAATTGGTGATCTAAAACACCATTATTTTGTTCTAAGTATCTTTTTATCCTCTTTAAGTTTTGAAATACATTGAGCTTCAATAAATACTTAATGTGACAGGTTATTATTCACTGAAAATCCATATTTTGCTCAATTTCTTATGCTAATTTATATTTTGATTAAAGATTAGCATGTGAATTCTTACTTGCTCCCTGTGTTCGACCTTAGACTTCATTTCTAGATATTCGAGTAATAAATTGTATTTGTTGATTGAGCAATTTAGAGGGTACTACAATAAATGCATATTTAAATCTCCTCTCTCGCCCATCAAACATTTTGGCGCCGTTGCCAGGGAGCAACGCGCAATTCACCACTATTCTTGTTTCTATTTGATTATATCTGAGCACTAACTTACCCTATTTGTTTCTTGTGATTTTGCGAGGTACTTCACAAGGCGATCTTCCATGCAAAACAACCACTCCCAAGGTAGGTAATCTCTCTTCTTCCCTAATCTCCTAATCCTTGAAAGAGAGAAAAGGAAACAAAACTAATTAGGAATCACCTGCCTTATTTTCATAGTAATCATCATTTAAAAGGCAAGTTTTCTTGATTTGCGAAAGTTTTCATATCTAATTGAAGCTTGAAGCGATTCTGATTAGAAAATCCCTACCTTGATTGCTTGTACTTATTGGGGAGTATGCTTAATTTCTAAATCTCTTTGGGCTAACACATTTCTTGCTTGAAGCCCAAGGTGAACAATTGCAGATCAAATTGGACTTGAAATAGAGCCAATTAGGGTTTCAACATTAGGGTTTGAAGTGTTAGAAAACAATTGCCTACATAAAGAGAATAAATCCTCCCGCATTTGTGTGCTACCCATACCCATGTTTGAAAAGATTTAATCAAGAAAACCCCTAAAATCGAGCTCTAATTTCAGTTAAACCCTAAAAATCTTGGACCTAACAACTTGAGAATCAATTTAGGGTGATTTCTAGGTCTTGACCTAGATTTCATTCTTCCATCTTTAGGGCAAGTCAGGTGAAGTTGACCTACCTTGTGCGTCAATCAACCTTCAAATTAGATCACAAGTCAAATTAACTTCTAATCAAGTGAAATCCAAGGCACAAATTAGGAATAAAATTGGTAGACTTAAGGTCTTAAGTTCGTACATTCTGATCTACTTGGAACCACAGTGACAAGGAAGGTCGGGTGGGGGAAACCCTATAACCCATGGGGACGCTCTATGTAGGGGCCTTTGCGGGGCTCTCCCTTCTTGGCTGCCCAGGTATTTCTCAGGTGTGCGGATTTTTGATTCAGAGGTATCATCCACCTCGAAACTGCTTTAGTCATCCAAAAATCTTTGGGTGCCTTGATTGGGTCCAAATAACATCCAGTCCCTCATCTTTTCTATAGAGCACATACATAGGAAGGTCATTAGGTTTCTAACCTAAGATACCTTACTAGATCTTCTTGGAATTTCTTTTAGATCTAATCAAGTTCCAATTTGATCCTGAGTTTGATTCTAATCTTGATTCCACCACCTAATTTGAAAATGCAACCTGACAATTTAGGAAGACTGTTACGAACGCGCGGCTTCAGATGTTTTTAAGACGTCTTGGAGGTGTCCCAGACGTCTGACCAGATGTCTGGAACCCCTTCCAGACGTCTGGGATTCGATTATTTTCAGCACGCGTGTTTCGTCTGCGCACCTGAGCGCGCAGACCTGCGAGCGTCTCTCTCTCTTTTTCCCTCTCCCTCCTGCGCCCTCTGTCCCGCTCTCTCTCTCCTCGCGCGGCCTTAAAAGGCCACGCCCTCCCCCTCACTCTCGTCACCTCCGCCCCCTTTCCTCTTCTCCTTCCAGCTGGTGCGCGAGAGCGAGCGCGAGTGAGTGGCGGCAGCGACAGCCGCGGTGAGCGTGGGAGGAGGTGCTGCGCGTGGGAAGAGGTGCTCGACCGTGAGGGCGAGCTCGCCGGGGCTGCTAGGGCCGACCGGCGGGGGAAGCAGCAGACGTGGGGTGACGCAGGAGGCCTGCTGCAGCTCGAGCAGCAGGCGGACGAGGCGCGGCCGTGCGTCGTGGGCGGAGGGCGAGTCGCGCTCTGATTCTGGAAATTTTTCTAGAATCAGACGTCTGGGCATCCAGCCAGACGACGGGGACGACGTTTGGAGGACTGTACAGACATCTGAAAGGTGAGTATTTCCGTCTTCCTTCCTTTTCTTCGACTGACCGTACTGAGAGAGAGAGAGGAAATGGGTACGTGCAGGTTCTGATTCGCCACCCAAAATGAATCAGACGTCTGGCTGCAGTGCCAGACGACTGGAGCGACTTCCAGACGTCCGGGGTGACCATCGGACGTCTGGGAACTAGGGCAGACGCCCCCACAGGCTTCTAGACGTCTGAGAGACCACGCAGAGCAAGGTAACCCCTGATCCACTTTTTAAGACATCTGGAATAAGTTCCAGACGTCTGATTTTGCACTATTTCGTCGTTTTCGACCCGTTTAGGTCCCGTTCAGGTTTCATTTTTTGCGTTTCGAGTTGCGTTCTTTTCGGAATTGAATCCTCTACCCATCTACAGTAGCTATATACTATTTTGAGAAACTCCTTGTGTTTGATCCTTGTGATAGGACCCCGTTCCGTTGCAGTCTCGGGGGTTGCGGAGGCACGCGGGATTCCCGACCACGCCCCCAGTACTCCTGTTGTAACCGGTAGAGTGGTTTTTAAGTTTACTAGTATAATCTGTTAAATTATGGAACCATAAATAGAACCTAGGACATTGCATAAATCCTAGGAATGAGAAATAGATTGAATGGTAGATCCTAGGGTGTTGCATGAATCCTAGGGCTGGAAAACTAGATTGTATGATAGATCCTAGGATATGGCATGAATCCTAGGATGGGAAAACTAGTGGAATGTATGAATTCTGCAGTCTTGGAAAATGTGGAAAGGAAATAATAGCTGCCTGTGAATTGAATTAACAGCTGCCTGCATGAATAAATAAACGTGATTGAGAACATGGATTGTATGAACGTGAAACTGGAAAGGTGAAACCTGAATGTGCTGAGTTAAAAGAGCTGGAACCCTACGGGGAATTAGGAGTAGAACTCCTGGAAGGTGAATGGAATAGAATTGGGGAAGTGAGCTAGCCCTTGTGTACGGAGTACCAAGGAGAGCGACTGTCCCCCTGTTTAGTGCAGAGAGGAGCCAGCCGCCCCAGGGACCCGGGGTTAGGACTGGCCACTTTGTACTGACTTGTTGGCCCTCGTGTACGTAGTACCGAGGAGAGCTACCCCACGGGCCCCAGGGTTCTGCTAGCCTCCTACACCGACTTGTTAGGCCCACTGGCAAACCAGGGTAGTCAGGCGAGGGTGCGCGGACTGTGGAGGGGTAAGGCCCCTATTTGGTTACTGTGGAGGGGTTGGACCCCTGTTACTGAGAGGGCTCTGCCCTGTACTGGTTCCGTGCTGTTCTTTGGGCGCACCCGTTAACGGAAACGACTGACCGCGTGCCAGTGCGGGTTAGCTACCTGTGCGTTTATCGCGCATGCTGTAGTCACCGTTATGTATGTCCATGACCCTGGGGTGGTTGACTGAGAGTAGGATCACCACGGGGGACTCTCCCGGCCAGGAGAGCACCACGTGCTACTTCTACTGTTCGGAAAAGACTGCAATCAAGATCGTTCCCACGAGAAACATTCGAGATCAAGTGAAGGATCTGAGAAATAGATAAATTGTGAGACAATAGAAAGACGTAATTAAAGAAAGTAACAGAACATAACAGCTACTGTACACTTTACTGTTTCCTTAGTTTAGCTGCCACTCTACTCAGCATTTTGCTGACGTGTTACACTCGTTACCTTTCAGGACCAGGTGTTGAGCAGCCAGGGTCAGCGGCTGCAGAGGACGCTGGGTCGAGTAGGGTCCAGTAGAGTTACCACTGTTCTCTTGTACCTTTTTTTTTGGTTCCACTGTAGTGAGTAGTTCTTGTTTCCGTTGTACTTTTCTTTACCCGCAGTTCATATTATGTTATGAATGTTGTTCTACTGTTGTGGTGGAATATACTGTAGTGGTTTCTTTCCTTACTACTGTATTTTCTTACTGTTAGTTATATTCATGCTGAATGTGGTTTATTTTACTGCTCTTTTGGTTACTTCCTCGTTGGACGACCAGGTCTTGGGATTAGTTGAGTCGGTCCGGTTCTCGCATCTCGTAGGGACTCGGGAATCGGGTCGTTACAAAGACTGTTTAGGAAACCTGAGTCCCAAATGAGCACGAAAGAGAAGATGATTGAGGTTGCTCTTAAACACCGTAATGATTATTTCAGGACCTCAAATCCTGTTAGTAGGATTTAGGTTAATATCTCAAAAACAAAAACCCACATTATGAACCGTGCTGGACTGCTATTTACACAAATGATACACGGTTCAACCCAGGATGATCTTTTAACTGAATATAATGAATTGTGGAGACTACACAATACCGAGTATATACATTGTTTGTCCAATCCACACCTTTAGGAGATGTACCAAGGTCTCATGGAAAAACGTGGGTGTATGTTGAACACATTACAACAAACCATTGATCAAAATTACCCATACATCCCTTCAGAAATTGATGAGACACCTTGGAACAACATTGAGGATCAATACAATTTCCCAGAGCCTGGGGAAGAGAATTGAGGTTGTTGTGGGCCCCCAAACCAAATAGAATCTGATTCAAATTATGTGCAGATTGATACGGCTGATCTTGAGATGGGTTGGGAGGATCCAATTGTAGGTGTTCCCGATTTTGAGCCAGCCCTAGAAAATCAAGAGCCTGGTTCACCAAGCTTTGAATTCCCAAACACCTGTAATGATGGACTTAAAACAGAACCTCTCGAGAATGTAAATCCCGAGCCTTATCCTATCAAGGTAATTCTCGAGAATGATTCAGACATCCTTGTAGAGCCCAGCCTAGATTCTAGTGCTCCAATCCTTACCCTTAACCTAGAATCTAGATTTGAGCCTATTTGTGATAATCATGAGGCTCAAAATAATGAAAGTCAGATTTTGAATTTGAATTACGATTCAGGGCTTGTATTTGATGATTACACCTCTCTAGACTCCTCCAAAATACAGGTCGATTTTTTGAAAGTCACGCCAATTTACGATACAGAAATTGAGGAGCTAGAAGAGTTGGAATTCGATTGGGTCCACCATAGGAGCCAAGAACCTAAGCCCATGCCTAATAGGGACACCATTTTGAGTTTGGATTCTGAAATTAGGATAGATCCAAGTCAGGTTGCTAATTCTACATCTCTTGATCATTTCTGTGATGGAACCTCTGGTCTGGAATCGAATTCAGAACACAATCTTCGCAAGTTCTCCGATGATTTCAAATCCTACTCTAATTTCGAAGAACCTTTGTTTCCTGACGATTATGAACCAATCTATGACCTCAGCATCCATGACCCATTCTTCGACTCTGACTCTGAGGTCCCTAATCCCGAGATCATTGATTCAAAATTAGGTTCCATTGAGATGGAATCATTCCTTTATGATCTGTAGGATTCAGAAGTAGTAAGTGCCAAGAGTGTCTACAATCTAGAGTTCGAATCTTTTATTGACTCAGATTTCCATGATCCTATAAGCACTCTCCAGGCATTTACATTTGATTTTAATGAGCATTACGAGGACTCTCTAGATGAACCGACCTTCGAACCTTTTCTAGAGGATCCCTCAACACATACAATTCTCCTTGAAGCCACCTCTTCTACACATACAAGGCCTTCTTGAATTCGATCCCAACCTCGACCTACAACCGAAATCAATTTCTACTCTGATTCTCCTATTGATGATCCAGTTGCATATGATTCTCCATCTTTTGATTGGGTTTCGAACATCAATCAAACTGATAATCACATCCCATCTTTCTCTTATCACTCTTGTAGGGTTCCTACATCCTCCACAAACTCTTTTCCTTTTGAGGATTCTTACTCTGATTAGGCTGAATCGAATAAGCCAAACCCTGGATTTTCATTGCCACATCCTTCTGAGTCACAGAGTAACTGGTGGGCACCATATCTCCTGATCCACATCTATCAACCCACCAGATTTATTGGGTTTGGGCTGCATCATCAGCCTTTGATCTAAACAAGCACCTGGTTGGACCAACCAGGCTATTGATCAAGGTGCTTGTTCTACAAAATTCATCTGATTTGACCACTCCTCCTCCTTGATCATCTTCTGCTCGACTGAAGGCATTGAATTTAGTGCTTAACAGCAGGCAATCCGTGATTTCCAAAAACCCGAGATCCTTCTAATTATCCTTTTGAGCTTCACATCTACGGCACTCTGAGTTCAGTTTTAGAACAGCTGACTCCACCATTGGTACTCGTACTAGAGCCTGAAATCGTCTGCAACAGTCATTCTGACCCATTCACCCACCCTTTTGAACTTGTTCTAATCCTTAAACCCAACTGACTTCATACCCTTCGGTTTACAATGAGGACATTGTAAAACTTAGGCATGGGGGGGTGTTAAAGTGCAAACACATAAAAATTCAAGTTTCTAAAGGGTTCTCACAAAAAAAAATACTCACTCAAAAAATCAAAAAATAAAAAATTGAAAAAGAATAAAAAAAATGGAAAGGGGAGGAAATTTTGTGAGTTTAATTGCATATCATTCTTGAGGAAGAAGAGAGGAGGTTTTTTAAATGATTAAAAGGAGCTACAATTTGAAACAAAAAAAAGTGATAGTCATTAGTAAATGATTGAGAAATTTACTTAAGTTCTAAACCAAATCAAAAGAAAAAAAAATTAAGCCCTAAAAGAATAGAGAGACATAGAGATTAGTATGAGTGCTGATCTTAGGCCTCTTGGGCTTGTTTTAGGCTTAAAAATTCACGTATCTGTTAAGATCTGGATAATCCTCAAGAGGTTGAGGAAAATGCAAAGCTTACGTATTAGGTCTAAGGCTTAGGGAGTATTCGACCTCGTTAACTAATCTCTGGTTTGCTGGACTCGGTAACCTAAGCACCCTAATCCACACACAAGTCTGGTTCAGTGTACTTAATAATCAAAATTATGCAAAAGCATTTATTCTGTTTTGAAAAAGCTACCTAGATTAAGAGCAGCTTATCAACACAAGTTGATTTGAACGTGTTCCTGACGCGGGGAGGAGGGAAATTCCCCTCGAAGATGCACAATAACATACCATCTCCTCAGTGCTTGTCTCCTAGGATATCTAAATATTCTACTGGGGGCATGTAAACACCTTATGCTGATTCAGGTGACATGGGAGAAATTATCCCAAAATGTCGATTGCCAGGGCCTGAATCCAGCTACAGAATGCCATAGGTGGCACTATTTTGAAGTGTCAAAAGCCAGGGTTCTAGTGGTTACCATGGCCGGTGTTATCTCGAAGCATCAAAAGCCAGGGACCCTGCGAGGATTGATGTTGGGAGCTAGGAATCTGATACAGACCATGTTTTTGAGCCAATCCAAAGCTAGAAATAAAGAAAAGAAAAAAAAGAGAGAGAAAGCTCTCCAAAAATACAAAAAATTCTTCTATCTTTCTCTCTTACAAAAAAATGCACTGCAAATTGAACCTGGACTAACCATGTTACAAGCATGAGTGCTTTAATCACGGGGTCCAAAGAACCTTAGGATAGTTCATGTGGACCTTAGAAACCTTCACGATAGACTGCGACTAAAGCTAGTCAGGTCTAGATCTTGTTTGGTACTTGAGTACCTCTAGGCCTATTATTAGCATTCTAGCCTAATTTCAAAAAAGAAGAAATAAACAGGACTTTGAAACATCAAGGCATGGTCTAGAATCTGAGTTCATTTCATGAGATTTTGCTAAGGGACTAGTAAAAGTTAGGCATGGGGGTATGATGATAACGTCATCATCAGCCATATCTAGATTTAATTAGTCATAATCAACTGATAAATGCTCCTACATAATTGCCAAAGGGCCATAATTCATTGCAAATCTTTTCTGAGAGAAATACATGAAAGCATGGGTAAATCTACAATTTTAACAAAATATCATAATTACAAAATAATCACAGGGTTTCTCAGGGGTTAATTAAAGGTCAAATGTTCATAAATGTTTTAATAAGTGGGTTAATGCAGACAAAAGCGGGTTTTCACGAGTTTCAAGAATTAAATGACATCTGAAACTCTAAAAATAGACCCGCTTAATTAACTAAGGTTCTGGTTAGGATAAAATTCACCTAAACCTTCTAAAATCATAGAAAAATATTCTCTAAAATTTGGTATTCTTTATTTGACCATTGGAATCCAATTTGACGTAAAACAGAATCTTAGACAAATAGTTGCCCTAATTTGGGTTTCTATGCAATTTACCCAGTCAAACTTAGTCAAAACCAAAATCTGACTTTATCATCAAATTTCTTGGGTCCAAATTAGGTTTGTACCAAAATTTAGGTCCAATCAGAGATCATCTTAACCTAGTTTGCACTCCAATTCCGATCTGACTCTTTTCCTTACATATATACCCCTTGCTTTTGAAATCTATTGCAGGGACCCCCCTAACTTCTTCATCTCCATCACATCCAGGTCCTTGCCTCAATTAGGAATAGCTGCACCTCTTCGACGAGATTCAAGCGAGATTTTTTCGCTCATTTCTCAATCAATCAGTCCCAATTTTGAACCAGAGATTCCTTAAGGAATCCTCTTCCAAATGGACCTAGCCATAATTCCTAACTCTTTCCCAATCTCCCATGTGAACGCATGGAAGATTTGGGTATCTCTTATGCATGAATTTGACGGAGCTTGAAAGCTTCCTTCCATGCATGGAACCCCTCTCTACGACCTATAAAAGGACCCATATTGCATTCCTTACCTCCTTAGTAAGGTTTTGAGCCACAACAAGTCTTCATTTCCTCTCTCTGGCTCGCTCTACCTTCGCTCCAGGGAGTTTCTCCCTTCGTCGTCCTGCGGCCTCCCAACGGCCAAATTGGGAGTGCCATGCTCTGCCCTGACTTCTTCCTTCTCTCGCCGGTCAAAGCGAAGGTTCCTCAGTCATCTTCCTCGCCGCACCCCGTCCAGAGCATTCTCTTCCATGACACCGGCCAACCAAAGCCGACGTCATTCCTATCTCTTTTGACAAACTTAGAGTAGTTAGATTAGTTCCTCCACTCCAGCCGTCCTCCGGCGAGGACCTCCGCTCGCTACACAACTCCAACCACCTCGCCGACACTCCCACAAGCTCCGCCTCATCCATCCGCACCGAACCCCCATCTTTATCTCCCATTCCATCCACCCAAACGACCCCCTGAACAAACCTATCACCGACCACCTTCATCGAGTCTGTCTGACCACCATCCACCTCCATCCTCCACGCAACCACTGCCATTACATTCGCCAACGTCCGACGAACCTTCTGAGGTGTTTTGACGCGACCGAAAGGCCTTATTCTCTATTTCAGGTTCTAGGTTGGAGATCCGCCACTGCATTGTCTTCTCCGACAGTGTTTGTGGTGTTCTAACCACAAGAGGCCCAGGGCTTAACTCCAGGTGACGCGGAATCACCTAAGGCATCTCCCTAGGTGGTCAATTGAAGGTGCCAACCCCAGCAGCTGCTTCAATTCGACACATAATCACCTGCAAGTGCACGCGACAAGGGGACTGGATATAGTCCCACATTGTGGATTCGCAAGATGCTTGAGCCACATAAATTGGATTTCTGCTAAGGCTTTATCGCCTCGAACACATGGGGTGAGGTCCCTTATACCTGCAACCCAACCCGACTGCCTAGTCCTATCACTCCTCGCTCGTCACCACCCCCAGTGAGCCTGAACCCAGGCACATGACCAGTATACCCAATTACCAGGCTATCTGAGAGAAAGAGAAGAGGAGGAAGAAAAGAGAGAGAGAGAGAGAGAGAGAGAGAGAGAGAGAGAGTGGGGGAGGGTGGGTTTTGCTCTTCAGAGCTCTCAACACTTAGCCGTCGAGAAGGGTTTTCTCCCCTTATGCATAAGAGAGAAAGAAGAAGAGGCTGAAGAAGAAAAGAAGAACTGAAGGCTTTGTGAAGGAAAGAAGAGACGAAGGAGAAGGTTGCCGTGCCTGAGAAGAAGAGAAGGGCTAAGGAAGAAAGAAGAAGCTAAGAGAAGAGAAGAAGATAGCATAAGAAGAGTACTGTAACAGATAGCATTTAAGTCGTCTGATTACCAAATCAGACATCTGAGTACTGTTCATTTATTCAACATTGATTGAGTAATTGATATACATGTGCTTAGGCTTATAATTGGTGATCTAAACACCATTATTTTGTTCTAAGTATCTTTTTATTATCTTTAACTCTTGAAATACATTAAGCTTCATTGAATAGTTAATATGATAGGTTATTATTCACTGAAAATCCATATTTTACTCAATTTCCTATGCTCATTTATATTTTGATTAAAGATTAGCATGTGAATTCATACTTGCTCCCTGTGTTCGACCTCGGACTTCATTTCTAGATATTCGAGTAATAAATTGTATTTGTTGATTGAGCGATTTAGAGGGTATTACAACGAATGCATATTTAAATCTTGTCTCTCACCCATCAAACAATTACATTAATGTCTGATGTTTTAACATAGTCCAACATTGATTTCTAGTGCTTGTATAATATGTTTGATTGATTAACTCACAATATTGAGCTTTTGATCTTGATCTAAGTGATTTTGTTGTCAGCAGCACTGATGGTTTTTCTAAATGGAAGTTCGAACAACTTTTGATTGTGGATTTCAAATGGTTTTTAGATGATAATATATTGGTATGAATTTTTCTGGGTGTGGACAGTATGGATTCATCCTCCAAAGCTATTAACAAATCTTGAAATAGTCTGATTAAGCCTTGGAAGCACCTGATTCCTAGTAGCAGTTATTCAGAATTTGTCAAGACTCGATGATGTGTGAATTGAAGGTTCCTGATCTTGTTTTGAGTGTAAAAGAATTTTCTTAGAAGATTTAATGACAGAACAAGCTTTCAGTTATGTGTATAGAGTGTTTTTGAACTTGAAATGAGTTATAAAGATGTTCAAAGCATGTTAGAATCTTTTGTAATAAATGTTAACTATCAAGAACTGAGTTTGATGTGAATTTAATGATTCAATTATGATTTTGAGTTTAATTGTAGTATCTACTAATCTCTTGAAGTTTCTAATGTTCAATCCTTTCTTTCTAGTATTTTTGGATGAATTTTATGGCATGATTTCCATTTTTTGACATTTATTTATCCTTTTTCTAGTTTTATTACAATAAATAGGGTGAAAATAGAAAAATAGTGTAAATAAATAAAAGAAAGGTGTAGTGAGTGAGTTAAATATATCAAACATGTATGTGTAGTTAAATTTGAATTCCTAGGTGTTTAGCTTAGAGAAAATGCCAGCGAAAGTTTTAGTTTCTCTAGTTTAGAAATAAAAGACTTAAAACAAAACTCCAAAAAGAAGCTTTCCATTCCTCTTCATAGCTTTCACTACCTTTGCTTTCTTACATAAAACTCAAAACCCGAACAAAAAAAAATGAAAAACTGTCAAAAATCCTAAAAAAACTCTATGTATATAGTGTATATATGTGTACATAACCTTAAGTTAATAATGTGTATGAGTTAATTTTATCTAACTTATATTAGTAAGTTACTTATTTAGGAAGCTAATATCTATTGTACATTTTAACTTGCCTTCTAACCTATTATTTGAAATTGTACCATAAGGGAGATGAATAGTGCAGGATATAAAATATGCGGAAATAAAAATCAATCATACAACAAGATTCATCACAAGAGAACAAATTTTTAGGTGGAAACCTCAAGAGTAAAAACCACCACCTAAGCCTCTCGACTTAGGATTTCCACTAACCGAACTACTTAACCGATGGCAATTCAACCTCAATACAGCATGCTACTTTAACCCGTGGGTGGTGTACCTCAAACCCTCATTTTCACGAAGAGTATTTTGTCTCACGAAGGAGATAAGAATTCGCCAAGTTAATATCCATCCAAAGAACAAAATGAAATTACAAAGAACCTATAGGGACACAAAGTGAATTTAAACCATGCTACCATAGGCAAAGTGACTTCTCTAAGATGGAAATGAGTAGGCGGGATTGCGCAGCAATTCGATGCTCTCGAATATGAAGTATAGAGCTTAGAGAGCAAGATCAAATTTTCTTCTCTTTGATCTCTCACAAAATGTGTATAAGGGTGGAAAGAATTTTCTTAAGGGTTAACTCCACAAAGGAGAGGCTCTTATCTATTTATAGATGTGCTAGTAACCTTCAAGAAGGCCTTGAAGAGGCTTCATAGCTGTTGGGAAAGATTTTAAGGCAAATCAGGCCGAAATCAGGGTCATAATGACTCTGACAGCAGAATCAGATGTCTAATATTAGGGTCAGACGTCTAGTCAAATGTGTATAACAGGTTTGGATGTCTGATATAAAAGGTCAGAGTTCCTACTTTGGTTGGATGGAAGCAGGGCTCTAGGTCAGACGTCTGTGATGTCATATTTCAAGATGTCTGGGTGAATGTTACGACCCAGTTCCCGAATCCCTATAGGACTCGAGACCGGTTCGCCTCGACTAATCCCAAGACCCAGTCGTCTAACGAGAAATAACCGAAAAGCAAGGAAAATAAACCACATTCACTATGCAATGTAACTAAACAGTAAAAGCGTACAAGTAGTAAAGGAAGGTAAAATCTACTAGTTCAATACATACTACCACAACAACAAGAAAGTAGAACGAAAGCAACAATAATAGGAATAGTAACAAAAAAGTCTGAAACTCACTATGGCAGAAAAGAGAGTACAACAAAAGTACTGAAAACTATGGCTGGGCTCGATTGGGCCCAGCACCCTCTGCGGCTGGTAGCTCGGGCTGCTCAACTCTTGGACCTGAACAGTGTTATGAAAAGATAGAGTTAGCAAACGCTGAGTAGAGTGGTAACCATACTATCTAAAGTAGTAAAAGCAGCAGGTATATTTATCTTTCCAAGTTATTTTATTTTACAAGTAATTTCTTTTCACCCCATTGGTTTACTTTCAGATTTCTTTCTTGATCTTGCATGTTCCTCGTGGGAACGATCTTGATTGTAGTCTTTTCCAAAGAGTAGAAGGTACACGTGGTGCTCTCCTAGCCGGGAGAGTCCCCCGTGGTAGTCCTACACCCAGTCAACCACCCCGAGGTCACTGATAGATGTAGCGGTGATTACGGCATGGGTGATAAGCGCATGGGTAGCTACCCCGCACTAGCACACGGTCAGTCGTTTCCGCTAACAGGTACGCTCAAAGTACATCACGTAATAGTATAGGGCCTAGCCCTCTCAGAAATAGGGGTCCAGCCCCTCAAAACCAAACAAGGGTCTCACCCCTCCATAGTCCGCGCACCCTCGTCTGACTACCCCAGTTTGTCTAGAGGGCCTAACAAGTCGGTGTAGGGTGGCTAGCTGAACCTTGAGCCCCATGGGGTGGCTAGCTCCCTCCCTATACTAGTAGCTCGCCTCGGTACCGTGTACGCGAGGGCCAACAAAAGTCAGTGTAGGGTGGCCAATCCTAACCCTGGGTCCTAACCCAAGGGCGGTTAGCTCTGCTCTACACTAAAAGGGGACAGTCGCTCTCCTTGGTACCACGTACTCAAGGGCCAGCACACTTCCCGTCCATATTCCAGGCTTTTCCATCTAACCACAGGAGCTCTACTCCTAACTCCTTGTAGGGTTCATGCTCATGTTCATCATATTATTCCAATCCAGGTTTCATCATTCACAATTCATTTCTTATTTATACACATGCAGCTCGTATTTCCACAATTTAACACATGCAACAAGTGATATCACAGGTAACTGTTTAGTTATCTCAGGCAGCTCATATTCCAACAGGCAACTCGTATTTATTTACAGGCAGTGGCTAACAATTCAGCTCATTCCTATATATGCAATTTCAATTACGCAAACAATTCGTTTAACCATTTCTTGTCCTAGGGTTCATGCCACATCCTAGGTTTTCAGTTGTCTAATTTTCATAGCTACGTTCATATTTAATAACTATAACAGGGGTGGACCACTTACTAGACAATCTGGGAGTACTGGGGGCTTGAACTGCAGGCTCACGCGCCTCTACAAGCCCCAGACACGCAATAGGTCGAAGTCCTATACCAAGGAACATATCACAACAGAAGGTTCAGAATAGTGTATAAAGGTTTCTAATACGTAGAGGAATTCACAAGGAAACCACAGATACTTTGTTTCCATAAAATAGATCCCGATCGGATCCTAAACGGGTCAAAAACATGTCTGTAGACCCAAATCAGATATCTGAAAACAAGTCTAAACGTCTTAAAAGTCACAGAGACTCACCTCAAGCTCCAGCAGCGACCTCAGATGTCCAGGACTCCCCCGCGACCATCTGAAAATAGTTCCAGACGTCTAACCAGTCCTTCGGTCGTCTAGGAATGCCTTCGATCCTCTGGTAAGCTGTCCAGATGTTCGAAAGTGCGTGGAAGGGCGTTCCGCGCACCTTCCCAAAGCTGCTCCTGCACACGACAGTGCAGCAACCCACTTTAGCCCAAACAAAATCATATGCGGTGCGGCCTGCATGGCCGTAACTGTGAGGAAGACGTACCTTTGCAATACAGATGCTTTCAGACATCTGGTGTCGACTTCAGACGTCTAGCCGGTCGTCTGGAAGACACTCCAGATGTCTGATACTAGAAAAATTCCAGTATCAGACTGCGCTCCTGCGCTTCTTGCCGTGCTCTGTCGCGGCTCCTTTCGCTCTGCTGTAGCCCCAACTGCTGCAGAAGGTCAGGGACGACGCTCCAACATCCTCCTCCTGTACGCGTCGCAGTGGCCGTGCGAGCTTCCGACGAGCTTCCGTGAAGCTCTCGACCTCGGCCTCCTCCTCCTCACACACCCTCCTCCTCGCTCTCACGCTCTCTCTCGTGTGCCCTTACTCACGGCAGTGGAGTGGGGGGGTGTGGTGGTAGTGGTGGAGTGTGTTGGTGCTAGAGCACCACGATCGTTTATTTTGATGATAACAAAACACGTGTCATTTAACATTTACACTTGGAGTCTTAGATTTCAGGTCAATTGCAAATGGAGACGTGATTAGACGGAGTTCAAGCTCGCATCCAGGACGGATTGGAGGAGCTTGATGGAGAACAAAGGAGATTCGCGAGGAGCGATGGCTTGAAGAAGGAAGGAGATGAAGAATAGGATAGATTTCCTTCTCTTGTACTCTTTGTATTTTTCATTTCTTTTGTTGCTCTTTATTTGTGTTACTTAGATTCATGTTAAAGAGCCTCAAAGTACCCTTACAGTAGTCCTAGGAACACCGGCACAACCCTAGGATACTTAGGTTTTCTGTAGAAAGCTTAGAAAACCAATATTTGGTTCAAACAGCTTTTCCAGACGTCTAATTCCCAAATCAGACGTCTGATAATATGTTTTAAGACGTCTGACTGTTGATTTAGACGTCTGATAACATTTAGGCTGGACTTAGTTAGCTCTGTTTGTTGAAATCAGACTTCCAGACCTTAGTCCAGACATCTTAGAAGACATCTGATGGACTTGCCAAACGTCTAATTAGTGGACCGTTGTCTGGCTTAGCAAACAGTGAAGGATATGACCGTTAGAGCCTTATCAGATGTCCTTAAGCCTTTCCAGACGTCTGATAAATGACCGTTCTGCCTCGGCTGACCCAAAATTTCTTCTCAGAGATTTTCTAGCCATTGCAACTCTTGGAAATCCATTCCCGCAGAAAAAGTAGGTTTCCAGACGTCCAGACATAGTGCCAGACGTCCTATATGTCATCTGATAAACTTGCACTAAAACCCTGTTTAGATCTGATTCAAGTCAGGGAGAAACTCGCCTATAATCAGACGTCTGATATTATTTTCAGACGTCTTAAAGTGATCTTCCAGACGTCTGATGCCAGGATCGGACATCTGATAGCCCTGTCAGTGCAATGATTGTTCCTGATTTCAGCCTAATTCTCTTGGGCTTTGCACTCAACGGCTATGGGAGCTCTCCTAAGCCTTCCAAAGCTTTCCTAAGGCCTCTATAAATAGAGAGGAACCTCTTGAACACAAATACACGCTAAGACACACCAAAAAACACACCTAGAGACACACAACACACACCCAAGCAACATACTTTCTACTCTTTTGTGTCCTAGAAAAGCTCTTGCTCTCCAAGCTCAAGTTCTACATCTTGAGAGCATCAAGCCTTTGCGCACCCGCTCTCCCGCCGTAGTTCACAAGAGCAATGTTGCGCCGTCGCGTGGCTCACGCACCTGCGTCATCGATTCGACGCACTCCTTGCAAAGGGGAGTTTCCTAATTCCTATAGAAGCTAGGTTTAAATCTTTGTTGGCTCTATAGGACTACATTTGTTATTTTACTTTGTTATTTGGTTGGGTATTCGCTTTGCTAATTCTCGTCTCCTTCGTGGGACAAAATCCTTTTCGTGAAGAGAAGGGGTTGAGGAACGCTACCCTCGCACTTATAGCGTGGTTGTAATTGAAGTTGAATCACCCTCGTTTAAGTGATTCGTTTAGTGGATTTTGATCAACTTGGTTGATCGGAAAATCCTAACTCGAGAGGGTTAGGTGGTGGTTTTCACCCGATTTAGGTTTCCACGTAAAAATAATTGTGCACATTGTGTGATTGAATTTTTTGTGAGATTGTTTATTTTCAATTCCGCAATTTATTACGTCACCCCCACCTGGTAGGGAAGAAACCATAGAGTGGAGAGGAGAGGAAGGGGGGTGCTCTTATGGCTGAGGGATTAGGGTTCGGCAGGGGGAAAAAGAAGAAGGGAAGAGAGAGAAGGAAGGTTCTATGCATCGCTCGTGCACAGAACGCAAAAAGTGTACAAATTTTTAATTTCCAGATATCTGGGAAAGGGTCTAGACATCTAGCCAGACGTCTGACTGACACTCCAGACGTCTTAAAAGGCTAAAAGTGGAACGGGTCTTTACAGTGAAAAAATGGACGTCTAATTTTGTACGAGTTTGTTCCTATTTTGGACTAGATCTAAACAGGGTTCTAGTGTAAAGTGGTTAGACGAAGTGTTTGACGTTGGGACTAACTATTGGACATCTGATGATGAAGGTCCTTTGCGAAAATTGATTTGCCGAGGGCTAATGATTGGATTGGGTCTGAAAGACTTGGATTTTGGTCCAACATCTCTTTACCAAACGTTTGGGCGGCTTTATGGATGTCTGGTAATAAATGGTAGGCTACGCTAGCTTGGTCCGCTAAGAAAAGCCAACGGTCAACTTTCAGGATGTTTGGAAAAGAGTTCAGACATCTTATTAAATGTTTGGACAATAGGCAGACGTCTAAATGTAATGATTGCAGAGCATTGATTCCAGCCTAAGTGGTTGGTCGTTCGGAGAATGTGTCAGATGACTTAAAAGTCGATATTAGACATCTAACAACTATGTTGGACGTCTGATAAGGCTGTCTGGAACCTATTTTGATTTTCTAAATTGGTTCTAGGATTTGCCTAAGTGCCCTATGATAGTGTAAGTGTTCCTAAGACTAGGGTGCTGTACTTTTGGGCTCTTTACAATATTTCTAAGGAAAAATAAAGAGCAAGATATAAATATAAGTACATTGACAACAGTTCTATCCTATTCTTCAAACTCCTTCTTCAAGCTTTCGCTCCATGCAAAGCTCCTTCTCCTTCATCAAGCTCCTTTACCCCGCCATGGATTTGAGCTTGAGCTCCTCGCACTTGCTTGCATTTGCATTAAACCTGGAACTTATACAATCAAATGCAAATGTCAAAATATGCATGTTTTGTATCATTAAAATTAATGATCAAGGTGCCTTTGCACCAACATTCTTAACTTATTTATAACCTAAATTATAGTGTATATAGCATACTTATACTATATAGCTAATTATATGTATATTATGTACATAACCTATATATGTATAGAGTGTATATACATTAATAAATCTAATTAAATAACTTAAAATCCTTAATTATAATATTTAATATGTAGATTAGACTATTTATAACCTAATTAAGTAGTGTATATTAGTGTATATATGCTAACTTAAGCCTAAATGTACATATTTAATACCTTATGTAAATTGGCAAACGGCGGCGACAACTAGCTTTTGTTAAGTCGTTGTAGTACAGATAGTTATTGCCATCGTTTATTAATATTTGTTACTCGGAAAATAAAGTTCTCCCGAGGTCGAACTCAGGGAGCAAGTCGTATTCTAGGGGTACAAATTCTTATTACAAAAATAAAGAGAGAGAGAGATGAAAGTTTGGCTTCTTCTTCTTCTCTTCTTTCTTCCTCTTTGTCTTTTGTTCTTCCTGTTCTTCCTCTATTTCTTGGTTGGAGGATCCTGTCTTTTTCTTCTTTTTATTTTCTTTGTTTCTTCTTTTCTTGCTTCAGATCTTCCTCCCGTGCTCTTCTTCTTCTTTTCTTCTTGCTTCTTGCTTCTCTTCTTCTTCTGCTTTCTGTTTCTTCACTTGGCTGCTCCTTCTCTCTTCTTTTCTTCTTCTTCTTTGTCTTCTGATCTCTGCAGAGTCTTCACTTGGCCTCTCTGTGTTCCTCTCTTTCCTCTGCCTCGCCTTCCTTCTTCTTTGCCTTCAGGACGTCGTCTGATAGGAAAATCAGACGACTTAAACCGCTTGTTGCTACAGTGTCTCCCTTAGCTTCCTTCTTCTTCACCTGTGCCTGCACGCTCAAGAGTTCAGAGTCAGAGGGCAAAACCTACTCTACCCCCCCCCCCCCCCCCCGCGCGTCTCTCTCTCTCAGTATTCACTCTTCGGAAGGCTCTCCCAGAGCAACCGGGTAATCAGGTACGAGTCGCGCCCGGGTCCAGGCCCACCGACGTGAGGTGGTGGGCGAGGAGTGCCAGTCAAGTCGGGTCGGGTCGGCCGGATCCGCGTGATGAGCTCGCGGACGGGCCGGGTGAAGCGGTGTGAGAGGGACCTCACCCCGTGTGCTGAGGCGATAAGCCTACAGCACTTTTTCAACTTATATCGGTGCTCCTCTTCGAAGCCTTCCGAGGTGGGACTAAATGTCCCACCCCAATGTGAGCGCCTGCAGAGAAGAAGCAGCGGCAGCCGAACTTCGCGCGAGGGCTTCGGGCGAGGGCTTCGCCCGAACTGCAGCCTGACACTTCGCGAAGCTACCCCGCGAAGCCTGGGAGTCTGACCTGGGCGTGGTGTTGCCTGGAGCAGCAGGTCGAAGGAGCTTCGCTGCTCAGCAATGGCGATGGCGGGCGCAACACCTGTTCACTGAAGCACGGCCTCTCGGCCTAATCAGATATGCGGAGAACCTTCGCCGTGGCACGGCGAAGGTGGTCGGAGGGTCTGCAGTGGGCGTGGTGGAGCAAAAAGGGTCGCCCTAGGTCAAACTGCGAGCGGAGAAGTGGGTGTGTTCGGTGGATCTGCAGAGGGCGTTTGGAGGGAAGTGGAGGGGCGGAAGAGGATCAGGGTGAGGAGGCGGAGGTTATGCACAGGTCGGCGAGCCGTGTGGGGTGCTGGAGCGATGGGAGCGGTTCGCCGGAGTTTGGCCGGAGGTGGAGAAGGTGAGGGTGATCGGTGGGAAATCGGTGGTGACAGTAAGGGCTTTCAGTATGGAAAGGAAAGAGGGGAGGAAGAGGAGAAGTTTACCTACTAAGCTGGACGAAGAGGGGTTGGCGTAGGCGACATTCGTATCGACTGTCGCCGAAGAAGAAATTGCCCAGAGGAAGGGGCGGCGGTGAGGAGAGGGCCGGAGAGGCGCCCGCTGGGTGCGGCGCGGCGCGGGAAGATCGAGGGAAGGTAACCCTGCTGCTGGTAGTGCGGCAGGGCGATGAGGAGGAGGAGGAGAGACCGCCGGAGCAAGGGGGCGTCTGTCGGAGTGGGAAGGGAGGAATTGAGGGGGTGTCTCCGTCAGATCCAAGCTCGGAAGAACGGCGGAGCGACGGGGGTATTTATAGGGGCAGAATCAGAGAGGAGGACGGAGGGAGACGACGTGTCTCCCTCGCCGGAGGACGCCGGAGGAAGGAGACCCATACCGTCCGTGCGTTCGCACGGGCGGTATAGGCGTTCGCAGCACTCAGGGGGGTGTCCCTGCGGTGGCTGACGACGTAGGGTACCCCCCATTGACTTGCCAGGGCCCCTCCCTCACCCTGCGCGGCGCCATGCTCCGCGCAAGGTCGCCGGAGCATGGCGCTGCTCAGGTTTTGCAGGAGGGACCTAAACACAAAGAGCGAAGGAGAGTTAGGGGCCAAAATGTGAGGGTTCAAAAGTTGAGGGCCAAAAAGTAAATATATGAGGACCAAAGTGTAAAGTTGGTCAAGAAGGTTTCTTCTTAGGCCCAATTTTTTATACATGACTAATTAGGACCTAAGGATTCTGATGGTGAATTTTATTTATAGATTAAACCTTGTTTGACTGGTCAATTTACGTAAAAACCCAAATTAAGTTGTTAATTGGGCATGGTTCTCGATGTAGGTCAAAATGGGTTCCTAAGGCCAAATTGAAAGTCCTAAACCCTAGAGATTATTTTTCTATGAATTTTAGAGGGTTTATTTGATTTTTACCTTGCCTCGAACCACGTGAATTGAAGTGGATTTGTTTTTAGGGTTACAGGCTGTCATTTAATTCCTTGGAGTTACTGTAGCCCTTATTGAGTCATCTCATCCCACTTTTCTTCTTATTAGGTTGTTTTGACCTATGTTTGGACCCTGAGTTACCCTATTTTCAAATCGGATTGGTGGAATTGCATTTTTACTCCTTAGTTTATGTTTTCTTTGCAAACTCAGAATCTCTCTGAGCGAAGCCTTTCTAAGGTTATGTAGGAGCTTTTATTCTCTGTATTAGGTCAAAATGAGCTAGTTATGGCTCATGATGAGGTTCTCATCATAAATGTATATTAGGAATTGTAATTAAATTAATTAAAATTATGTAATAATTAGTTCTATATGTTAATTAACCTATTATGACCCTAATTTAGGATTATCATTACTAATGGATTACTAATTGCACGCCTAAACCCCTAACTAAGACATAGCAAATTCCAGCACTAGCACAACACAGACAGCTTCCTCAAATAGTCCCACATTGTGGGGCTACTGAGTGTTTGTGCAGTACTTAAGGTTTCACCTCCATGGGCTTATTGCGCAATCGGGGTGGGCTCCTCAAGACCATCTTATTTGACCTTATTAAGCATAATGAGAGAGAGAGAGAGAGAGAAATAGGGTGCTGGGAGCACGACCCAGTAGGGGTGGCCCATTGGGCAGGAAATTCTAGGTCCAATTAGGATCACTTCTGGGGCTAAGGAAGAGAAGGAAGAAAGACTTAGAATTTGTGAAGGGTCTACAAATGTGATTAACATAAGTGATTAAAGAAATGCTTAAGGACTTAATGAGATGTTAAGGAGAGTAATTAAGAGCTTAATTGACAAAATGTTAACTAAAGCAAAAAAGAGGCGTGAGTTGAGAAGAACCTAAGTGTGAGGTGAAGAGTCGTGCCTGAAGAGTTAAGTGAAGAGAATAAAAAAGAGAAAAATGAGAGAAGAAGAAAGGAGAAGAAGAAGAGAGTAACCTTTGTATATAATTGGAGTGTAAATGTTAGTTTAGTTGTATTTCTTTTTGGTCTTGTTTTTGCACATAGTTGTCGAGTCACTTAGTATATAATTCTTTCTTTTTCTTGTTCTTTCTATATAAACTTGTATATATCTAGTTTAGTTGTAAATAATTAGATACTTATACATATATGCTTATATGTATATATAGATATATGTAATTGGAACTCATGTTTTTATGCCTTTGTTTTGTGCATACTTCTTGAGGCATCACTTGCATAAATGAGTAACTAACCATTTTTTTATTTGATCTAACTTGTATATAATTGACTTAGTTTAATTTCATGTGTATACTTGTATAGATATTTCATCTGTAAATATCTCTTATATTTTTGGAATAAAAGATTTATTTGGATCTTATAGAGTGATGTATATATCAATGATCGCCTTTTAGTGAACGACCTGGAATAAAATCAATAAAAATTGTATATAAATAAATGACATTCGACTGGATTGCGATGCTATACTACATATATGACTATAACAATAAATAACCTAAATTAACAACAATCCATAATCGAGCATCACCTGCCTAAGAAGGGCTCATTGTTTGTTCAACCTCATATTCTTTTGAGGATATCAATAGGGGGTTAGGAGCTGTAACAACTTGCTTCCCTTTGGCAATTCTGACATCCCCTCGTTAACCCTCATTTAAGGAGCGAGTAAGGCTAACGAGTGGGTAATAGTTCTTTGCCAAATTCACATGACTTGTAAATCCAAAGTAAAGAATACCTAGAACTTGTAATCGTACAATTCATGACCTATAATTAAAGGAATTACATGATATACATGCATTCCACAAGTGTCCACATGCTCCCAGCCAATCACAAATAATCATAGAAGAAGCAAGAAATGTTCATGGAATATAACATGTGTGTGTGTGTGTGTATATATATATATATAACATTTACTAGTTGCATAACACAAGAGCTTAAAGTTTACAAACTTCAAAATGTAACCTCTGGCCATCTTACTTTTACAGCTAGGGTTTATTATTAAATGGACAAGAAGGCTTAAGACATAGGTAAATCGCCAGCCTTCACAAAAAGTTGATTATAACATCTAGTAAATAACTGTATAGCTTCATTACTGCAACTAGATTGATCTTTAAGCATCGATAGCATAACTAGGGTCACCTCCGAGTAGTCCTTCAGGTTCTAAATATAATACTAGAGTGCTCGGTTCCTGCACCCATGCGGCATTGGTACGCTTGGCATCCTACTCTAAGGTGGGTAACAAAAATAGGGTGAGTTAAATAGCTTAGTTGGGCATTCATCAACATGTATGTATATATCAAAAGAACAAGTGGTGCAATTATTGATTTGGCTTCCCATTCATACCCACTATTGTTAATTCTCAACGCACTCTATCCAGTAGCTTAACATAGTTGAAGCATATACACCAATAACTCATGGGCATAAAAAGGTACCAAGGAAGTGATACTTTGTTTGTTAAATCATCCCTTACAATTGTCTTGAGGGAATTCAATGGTAGATCCATACCACTATTACTCGTATCCATAAAAAGGTACCGAAGGATGAGCTAACTTGGCCTTCGGTAACCCATACCGCTATTACTTATATCATGAACTACTTAAGATTATTAGCCATCCTAGCTTGGAAAGTATACACCACACCCTTATCCAGCGAAATTCCTATGAGATCGCCCGACGTCTCTTATTAGACTACCTTATTTGCTAAAGGTAGCCCCACTTGGAGTGTTATCGGACATCCCCTTAGGTTGCCCCTTTTCTCTTCTTAGGGTGTGGCCCTACATCATACATGGCTTATCGGACTCCCTGTCTTGAGCTACTTAGGCTCTGATTTTCTCATGAGTTGACGGGTCTCTCATAGCCCGTTTTCATCCCTTTGGATTAGTATTTTGCCATTTAAGGCTCTTCTTGAGTCCTTTCTTATTAATCCCCCTCGTGGCTAGACTCCACAAGGTAGTCAACTTCCAAACAATGCTCACATAACCTTAGGTCAGTTATGCAAGCCTTAGAGCTAAAGAAAACCTAGATATAAACTTTTCCCCCAATTAGACGTCAAGTGTTATAATTAATTAGACGTCCAAGGACAACAATAAGGCATCTAGATCCTTGATCAAACATCTCTTGGAAGGGACTTTAAGTCGCTGCTTCCCACTTGTATATTCAGACGTCCAGCATCATCATTGGATGTCCAAACCCCTCTCTAGACATCCACCAAGTTTGGTCAGACATCCCCTGGAGTGTCATTCCTACTCCAGAAAGTAGGCTCCCCTACAGTAGACTTCTAACCTTTTAGACGTCTAGGAAGAGCCTATCATACATATGATCAATGGATTAGACGATTGTTGTAGCGTATCCATCTCTCATCACACTCTAGAGGATACTGGTATCAATCCTACCACATTTCAAATCATCTAGAAATGTAAAGGAGGGAATGCATTGTTCTAAACCCCCCATTTTCATCACGATCCAACTTGCATGAATTATATCTGTATTCATTATTAATCCATAGACACATCTAGATAACATGATTCCATCCTTCAAGCATACTTGCAACATACATATGAGAGGAAAGGTCCTACGTGCATCACTATTTTAGCTTCCTTTAGTATCTGAACATACGTAGAAGCTCTACAAGACCAAGAGGATGGTATAATCAAAGAGAAAAATGAACCCTACCTTATATTAGGTCTTGATCTCCAAGATTTCCTAGGTTTCTTGAGTAATTTCAGCAACAACCTTCTTCTCCTTTCTCCTCTTGTATATGTCCTTATGAATCATCTCAAGGTTCAGCTACACACTCTCTCTCTCTCTCAACTTTTATATCTTCAAGTTTGCACATATATTATGGGTATATCTGATTAGGCCATGTGTACATGCCATATTAGTAATATAAGAGACCTATTATTTATAAATTAATTAAAATAAACGTTCATTCAAATGAATTGGTCTAATTAAATTTAACTCATTGCATGGCTAAAATTCCTCACAAAGGGTACATACCCATCAATACTTTTTTGTAGATCTAGATGCAATAAGAAGTAAAACAACATTTTTCTAATGTTTTTAATTAGTAAGCTTTAAACTACTATTTTCGACATATTTTGACTTGCGAGGGGCACTTCACCGTGCAAGTTTTCAAAGACGTCACACACGTAATTTGTGATGCTTGTAGGAATATATAAGTAATTATAAAAATTAGACATTTATATGAATCTAATATAATATAAACTACTTAGTTGTCGGAAGGCGCTGACACAATCGATTTCTTTTGTCTTTGGAAGGAGATAAACGAAGAATGCCGTCACATGTACTACCCAGGCAGATAGGGATCCCTTTCTCTGTTTTTTTATTCGTGGCGACGTTTTCTCCAACGCACGCGAACTTTTGTGTTGAACGCTGGATTTATACCTGACTATTGGCGGATACCTAAGTCAGATGGACTTCATCTTGACTTTTAAGGTGTAATCGGCGGCTCGAAGCCGAACCGTCCTATTCTATGACAAACCTCAGTTTACACGTGCAATGTGACAGGGATTTGAATGGTTGAAAAGATTATTTCATTTGGAAGTGAGCACTAAACAGGCAAGCTCCCAAGTCAAATTTTAAATGGGATAATCTTGACCTTTGATTTCAAAGTACATTATTCTTTTGGTACAGCACATGATCACTTGTCAGGATCTACACCACTCTTTTTTTTTTTTACTTTATGAGATATTAATTTAGGCTATATTTGGCAATTGACAGGAGTAGAATAGGGACTTGAGGTGGATTTGCAATGAGCCAAGGGATTTCATAAAAGATTTTTATAATTTACTTAAAATATACTTACTCCAACGTAATAAACTCACACCACATCATAATATTAAAAGCTAAAATGTAAAAAAAGTCAATACAATGCCAAATGCAACACAATGAACTGTGATTGTTGTCCCCACTTGACAATTTATATTTTATGTAAAGAAACGAAACATTGTTACGTAGTGGGTCTTACCACACGAAAAAAAAATCACCATCACTTTAAATCCAACTGCAGAGATGTAAAGTGATTGTACACATGTACAAAATCATTTCGCACAGATGCAAAATGGTTTAGGGTGATTTTACATAGGTGTAAAATAATTTTACACTAGTGATAAATTATTCTATATGTATGATTTTACACAAGTGCAAAATAATTTTACACTGTTGATAAATTATTTTGAGTGATTTTCTACCAGTGCAATGTCATTCTACACTAGTACAAAATTATTTTGAAGGTGCAAATTGATTCCGAAGGTAATTTCAGTGGTTTGCACTCATATGAAATGGTTATTGGTTTAAACAATGGTGAATCCCACCACATGTTAGTATTTTTTTACGTAAAAGAGAGATACATTAAGCGGAGACCACCTCCGTACGTTGCATTTTGCGTCGCCTTGTGTGTTTTTGTACTACGTCCATATTAAAATATCACTATTAATGTCACATCATTATGTCAATCATTATAAGCCCACCAACCAAGCACCTTCTTAAGCTTATCCCCACTCTAATCCTATCCTAGGTTTGCCTAAACCCCCAACCAAACATAGCCTTACCCTTTGAGATTTTACTTGGCCTAAATGTTTCTCCTTGGAAGATGTACATATGAGTTAATGGTAATATAAGGTAAAAATCAAAGCCAAATCCTACGCTCCCTTATTATAATAGAGGGCACAACAGTTGGGTGGGCCTCAAACCCCTATTTTGGTAGTATATTCAAATTGGATGAATGAGAGGGCTTGCTTGAGAAAGGGCGTGAGATTTTTCCTTTCTAAACCATTACGCTATGCATATTGTGACATAGTAATATAAGGGCTAGTTTACTTGAAGAGTTTAGAAAAAATGTTAAAAAATATGAAATTGGTGTTATTCTGCAATTGTATTTGCTTGTAGAGTAGTGTTAACATCAGTTTGTATTTACTTGAATTAGTTTACTTGAAATGTTAGAAAAGTGGTGTTAGAAAATGTGAAATTAGTGTTAACCTGCAATTGTATTTACTTGAAGAGTGGTGTTAACATAAATTTATGTTTTCTTGAATTAATTTACTTGAAGAGTTAGAAAAGTGGTGTTAAAAAATGTGAAACTGATGTTAATCCGCAATTGTATTTACTTGCAGAATGGTGTTAACATTAGTTTATTTTTACTTGAATTAGTGTTAAGTTTTGATGTTAACTCTTGTGACGTTTACTTGGTAGTGGTGTTAAGAATATAAAACGTGAGAAGTGTCAAAGTTATGTGTAGTATACAACTGTAACACATGTTTATTTAACATTGATTTTCATTGATGTTGGGTAAATCCGTGTTAAAGTATTCAAACCCAAGTTATCAAATGATGGGTTAAGTAATAAATTAAACAAAGGTTAACCCCTAAGAACCCCCTAAATAAATTAGGTCTAATGATCGGTCAGGAAGATGCTTTCATTTGGGATGTGTAAAATCAAACTCAAGGTGTAGATGCAAATTCAAAGATTTTATTTTCGGATGCAACAGATAAACATGCATGCAACCTTTTTTTCTGTGAAAGAGGATTTTCAGTAGCAGCCAAATACCTGACATGGAAGGTTAGGATAATCCCAACTTCCTTGTCTATTACAAGACAAACAGTGCGTAGCTAAGACATGAGCAGGCTGAACATCTTCCCTAGGTGCTGTAAACAATTTGAAACCTTTATGCATCTTCATGATTTCCTTGGCATCGTGAAAAATATTCCTGATTTCCCAAAATGGCTGCTGAAGGGCTAAGACCTGACTAACCGGATGGATGGCATCAGACACAATCTCCACCCTCGATAGTCTGGCATCTAAGGCCAATTTTAGACCTTGAAGAATTGCCCATGATTTTGCAAATTGAGTAGAATTAAAATTACCTTTCACCGCCTTGGCAGAGATATGATAACCCGACGTATCCAGCAAAATAGCCACAACCACCCCTCCGTTATGACTGACCGCAGCATCCACCAAGATTATAGCATTCCCTGCCAAGTGATTTCTAGAAGAAATTACCTTGTTCCTGATTGGATCACTCTTTGGCCCGAAATGATCATCCCTCAGGATCGCTACATTTGATGCATCCATATGGTAAAACCGTGCCATAGCAAGGGCTGCTTGGATCACCACCTTCGTATCTGGCATAACACCTCCCATCACAAATTTACACCTATGCATCCATAACACATGGACTACATAGAAATAAAATTTCGTGTATAACTTGCTTCTTCAAACCAGCAATCTACTGGCAAATAAAATTCCACCAAGAGCCATCTATTGATTCCACATGAATTCCCCAAAAAAACCATATCACACGCGAGAAAGTGCAGCCACTCAATAAATGTTTCCAAGTTTCATGAACCAATCCACAGAACGGGCAGGTAGCATCTGCCAACTTCATTCTTGTTGCAATTAAGGCCTTGATAGGAAGAGCATTCATAATCGCTCACCATAAAAAAATTTTTGTTCTCAGAGCCAAATTAGAAATAGCCCATAAGCGCCCGCAACAAGCAACCTAATCATTCCCAACCAAAGAATCCATTCCACATTCAGCTAGCAGCATATGGTAGGCTGACTTCACAGAGAATATTCCCATAGGATTCAGTCTCTAAATGAGCAAGTCATCCCCCTTATGTATCGGAGTATTCTTAATCTGCTGAACCAACTCATCATCAAACATTCTTCCAATTAGCACCTCATCCCAACATTTTGAATCTCTTGTTATTAATTCCTCTACTTTGGTTCTCCTCAAAGCCGCATTCTCTTTAGGCCAAATCTGAACAACCAGATATTTTAACTATTGATCAGACCAAATATTCACCTGAGTTCCATCACCAATCAACCATAAAGCATATTTCTGAAAGTATGGCTTAATGTAAGCCAAGGACTTCATAAACTCTGAATCAACAGGCTTAACTATATATTCAGAGAAACTTCCTTCGGGGAAGTATTTGATTCACAACTACAACTTCCAAAGGGCATTCAAGTCAATGGTTATCTCCCATGCCCTTTTAATCAAGAAAGCCATATTCATTAATCTTGAAGAGCGGAAGCCCAGGCCACCCAAGTGCTTAGGTAAACAAATTGCATTCCATGATCTTAAATACATATGTCTGTTGTCATCCTCGAATCCCCACCAGAAATCTCTAACAATCTTATCAAGGGAAGATCAAAGGTTCTTTGAAACCAGAGAAATGGACATAAAATAAGTTGGTATGGAGGATTAAACTAATTGAACCAAACCCCTCTTCTTGCCTGAGACAAGAATTTACCTTTCCAGCTAGCTAATTTATTAGAGTATTTGTTATAAGCAACTCCTTAAAATTTGCTTGATTAGCCAAATCCAACATCGGATACCCCAAATATAATTCATTGGACACCATGGCCTTCACTTGAAGCAATTGCATGATATTCTCCCTCAACTCCCACTCTACTCCAGAACTGAAGTAAACTTTTGACTTTGCAAAATTCACTTTCTGACCCGAATGTTTCTTGTAAGAAGATAGTATCCTTTGCAATTCCAAAGCTTCAGCCATCGACGCATGTGCAAACAAAATGGTGTCATCAGCAAACATTAGATGCGTAATAGGCTGTGCATACTTATGAATTTTATAACCCAAAATCTTCCTACTATGAAAGGACTAGATAAATATTCTGAACATAGAAGAAATATATATGGGGATAATGGACAACCTTGGCGTACGCCCTTAGTAGGGATTATTGTTTTTGTAGGCCTACCATTCACCAACACCTAAAAAGTGGCTGAAGAGATGCAAGACATAATCAGATTTATCCAGGCAGTGGGAACACATATTTGCTCCAAGCAAAATTGCACAAATCTCCATTCAACCCTATCAAAGGCCCTCTCCATGTCCAATTTTATTATCATAGCTCCTTTTCCACTCTTGGACTTCTTCATTGCATGCATCACCTCCTTAGCTAGGATCAGATTACCAGAAATTTGCCTATTAGATAAGAATCCACTCAAATCAGCAGAAACAATCCTTTTTAAAATGGGTTGTATCCTTTTTGCTAAAAGCTTTGACACCAACTTGTAAAGAGTATTTGTTAAACTGATTAGGCAATAATCCTTCGGCTGTTATGGGGTAAGAAGCTTTGGAGCCAAGGTAATATACGTTCTACTCATCTGTCCAGGCATGCATTAGTTTTTTCGTAAAACAACCCTGCACGAAAGCAATGACTTCATCTTTGACAATATCCCAACTCTATTGATAGAACAACGCATGGAGTCTATTCGGACCAAGACTCTTGCATGGTGCCATGGCAAACAAGATCCTTCGAATCTCTCCATCTGGCAACTGTGTGCATAAACTGAGTTCCTCTTTTGTTGCCCAATCATTGTCACTAAATAATCCATGAGGATTAAAACACAACAATTGCGATGTAAATAACTTGGAATAAAAATTAAAGTAACACTTTGTGATAATGCCTTGATCTTTGGTTTCCTCACTAGAAGGAAGAATAAGATAATCGATATAATTCGATCTCCTATGGTGTTGTGTAAATAAGTGAAAATTTTATATTCCTATCCCTACTCATAACCCAACTACGCCTTGATCTTTGGAACCAATAAATCTCTTCTTGAGCCAATACCTCATCATATTCTTTTTGTAACTTAGCTTGACGTTGACAATCACTATTTTCCAAAGGACCACTTTGCATATCTGCCATTTGAGATTCAATTCTTTCCTTTGTTTTCTTCCAATTGTTTTTAGAAGTAGCTTGCCATTTTTTAAATTCATGTTGCATAACCTGACCCCTTTCCTAAATCGACGGATTATCAATACTTCCATCTCCTAAGCATCTTTTCCTCACCACCTACTAATAATAATCATCCTTCATTGTCCATTCTGCTCCCATTCTCCATACCCCCCTCCTTTCTTAATTTCTCTGTTCCATTTCAAAAGTATGCATGGGACTATGATCACTGCCTAAAGCTAGCAAATGGAGAACACCCACATTTGGATATTGTAAATTCTAAGTTCCTCATACAAATGCTCTATCAAGTCTTTCTCTCATCAAAAATTGTGGTTGTCTCTTATTAGAGCAAGTATACGTTTGGCCAGCAAAACCTAAGTCCAACAACCTTAATTTTGTAACAAAAGCTTGCAGATGTAAGATCTGTCATTAAACCAAAATATACAAAAGGTAATAAATAGATAACGATGATTAGTATCATTCGTCGATATATTTAAATATAATAATGATTTTAATTATTCATTACAATTTCTTTGAAAATAACAACGATTTTAATTATTAATTGTGATTTCTAAAATATAATAATGATTTTAATAAAGGATTTTTTAATAATTTTTCTACCCTCCACTCCGACTCTTCCCCCCAACCCCCCGCCCGACTCCTCCCCTCACTTGCACACAGCTAACCTCTCCTCCGATCCCTTGACCTCCCCTCAACCTCAACCGATCCCTCTACCGCCACTGCCGATCCAACAAAATCTTGCACGATCCCCATCCTCGTTGCAACATCATTGCCACTACATCGCCTCCATCACCATCACCCCATCCTCGACATGCCGCCACAATTGTGAGCTCTCCACTACCGCCCCAATCTCGACCCTTGTTAAGGTGAGCTTATTCTTGTCTAAAATAAGCCCCCATCCTAGCAATCTACAAACCTAGATTTGTACTCCAAGAGGCTTTCTAAATAGTAGAAATCGTTTCTCAGCCTTCAGCCTTGGACACCTTCTGTTTTGTAGCATATGAGGCAATAGCCCGTTATCCCACGGTTTAAGTAAACTAGGGTCAAAAGAAGCAAATTCCATCTGAACAGGATTGGTTTAAGATGTCAAGGTTTCAAGAAACCCATTAATCAACCTAAGAAAGAGACTGAATGATAAAGTGGAAAAGGCTCTATTCACCCATTAGATAGCCATATCATCAAGACTAAACCTTATGAATCCGCAACAAGCAGATTGGTCTATTCTGCATAGCTACTCTTGTTTTCCAAACCAACAAAACTGGTACTTTCACTAATTGAAAAACAAATCTTGCAAAGTAGCTATTATCTGGAGTTGTCAGAGATGCATGCACAAGTTTGTAGTTCGCAATGTTCCAATTATGTAGGGATCTTCTAATGACAGTGATGTTCCAATTAGATAGAGTCTTCTAATGACAGCATCGACAGTAGATTGAAGCTTGATTCAAACTGAGAATGAAGTTGCGGGCAGTTTGATGCTAAAACCCAAGGCTTGGAATTCAGCAGGGTAATTTTAGCTGAAAGGAGATTGCCAAAGCTTGGTTAAATAATTACAATTGCATAGAAATTGTATTGGGCTTGGTTAAATATATTGCTAGTGCTAGTATGGCAGAAATGTTTTTCTTTTTTCAGAGGATGGTAGAAATGTTTTAAATGTAGCAGATATGTGTCATTGTATGATTTTCTAGCGAATTATACATGAGGAAATGTTTTTGTTGGGTTTGGTAGATGGTTGGCACTCTAACGTACCTTGTAACTACTACTTCCTTTGTCCATCAAAATATTTGGAACATGGATTCTAATATGATTAGCATCCTCGTACATTTTTTGTCTTTTAGATGGTTAATATTACTATCACTAAATTTATAATGTTTGAAATACTGCTTACTATAGGCATGCTTTATGACTCGATCAAGAACTTTGAATGGATGTCGTATATCTGAATCACGATCATAGGACAAAGTAGTCAATGAAGAACCATCTTATTCAATTAACATTCCAAGAGAACAAGAGCAGCCAAAAATACTAGACCTTGGGGATGACGTGCATGAAAATGTGCAGATTCCAGGTTTTATTAGTTGATTTTATAATGAAATCTTTAGATAATTTTATACAAAAATCCACCTAGTCCTATTAACCGTTGATTATTGAACTTGTAATTTGATAGATGAAAGTGGAATTATGAGAATAAGAAGAGGAATCACATATGCTAAAGATGTGTGGTCACTACCTGATGGGCATAACGTTGTTGTTGAGTGTAATGAATTGGCTCAACCTATGGATAAAGTGGCTGGGATATTGAGTAGTTGGCTTGGCACTGTGGCTCGTAATGGAACAATGTGCCCACTAGACTATGAGGATTGGAGAATGCTCAAAAAGGTCTATGGTGGTTATCTTATTAGCCAAGTGAAGGTAAGAATAAAATATATTATAAAGGTGTTTAAAGTGAAAATGGTGTTATGCAATCTTTCTTTTTATTCTTGTTGTATTCATATTATAATTGTGATTCATTTTTGTTTACAGGTGAAATTTCTATTTCCCAAAAATGTATATGTGGATACTTGGATTTTCGAATCACTTAGTCAAAAATGGAGAGGATTCAAGTATGCCTTTAAAGTTAAATACGTTCCTAAGGATACATTGGAAGATACACATAAAAGAGAGTTGAAAATCTTTAGGTATACTTCTATCGAAAAATAATTTTATAAGTACTTGATGTAGACACATCTATTTCACATAAACTATTTATTTATGTGTGTTCTTAGGCGTGTAATTGGATTCAACATTATAAATATTACATAGCATGCATCATTCTGCATTTAGATTAGTTTGTACAAAATATAAGTTAATTTGCCCTTTTTGTGGCAAGGGGACAAGGCGATATCATTTCGAGGCCTAGAATTGAAGATCCAATTGTACGGATCTAATCAGGGCAACAATTGGAGTCCGACACCTTCGAGAATGTCTTGATCGAATCTCTGTAGCATCAAATGCAGTTTAAGAAAGATTAGAGGCTAAGGGACAAGGTGGTGAAAATTTGAACCTCAGATGAAGAATCCAACCGCACGGATAGGTTCGGATCGATGATCACAGCCCAACGACGCAAAAATCCATCCAATCCGACATCCATGGCACCACCTACGAGCAGAAGAAAATGGACGACCTAGATGGCACCACGTGGCTCCATCCAAGCCGCCCACTGCCACCGGCCTCCTACTTCATCCACACCATCAGATTTTGACCGTTGGATCAAGATCCAACGGTTGAGAGCAAGCGGGCCTAAAATAA
The DNA here is from genome assembly GCA_037157565.1 of Thalassia testudinum. NCBI lineage: Eukaryota > Viridiplantae > Streptophyta > Magnoliopsida > Alismatales > Hydrocharitaceae > Thalassia > Thalassia testudinum. The sequence continues at coordinate 4,675,221 of JAZHRO010000007.1, forward strand.
AAAACTCAACACAAGAAGCCCTGTAGCGCATCGGTTCTCATCCGTGCTCTCAAAGCACTGGCGAGGGATCAAATTGCGGTGCACAACTTCAATTTGCCGTGAAGGCACACGGATGCAATTCATCTGTCTAATTGGCGATGAGCGGCAATGGAGGTGGCGACGTGGCAGCACGAATGGGTGAGCGTGAGCACAAGCGACCTGACACGTTGAGGCTCGATCTAAAGGCACAAGAGAGAGTGATCTGAACCATTGATTGTTGATCGAACGGCAATGATAGAGCCACATCGCCTCTTAACTCGCAAAGCTGAAGTGGTAGTGGCACGATCTGGTCCGTCTGATCTTGATCAAATGACCATGATTAAGGCAAGCGACGCAATGCTTGAAGGCAAATAGGCGGTGACGTGGTCGCGCGACGTGCGTCTGATCAGCGACAAGCAGCGAGGATGAGTGCACCTTCACTGACACTTATCTATAGCGACATGCATGTGTGTTACTAAAGGCCTTGCATTTAATTTTAAAGATTTTAAAGGACCGTTTTGCCCTTGTACCTCAACTATATAAAGGACCCTACGCCCCACATATTTCTTCATCCCTTCTCTTCTCCTCTTACTCTCTCCAAATCTCTAAAGTGATAGTCCCATACTCAGGATGCTCCACTAGAGTCTTAAACATAATTTTTCCATCTTCTCGCCCCCATTCATGGAGTGCTCATGGTTGTCTTCTTGCCACCATTTGAGAGTGGATCCCATTGCGATGCTGCCCTGTTCCGTCCTCCGTCCTCTAGATTCGTCCTCCCTCATCAAGTATCTCACCACCCTCTTTCAAGAGCTCCGTCAATGCGGCTCGTCCTCTAAGCAGCCATTGAGGAGGATTTTCTCATCCCTACTTTTTATCTCTTTCTAGTGTAGATTTTCAGCTTTGTATTTGTAGCAAGTAGATGTAATGAAGATGCTTCTATAGTTATAAAATATTTGTTCATTCTCGCCCTATTTTCTCTTTCTTTATATTATTCTATTTCTCTCTTCTATTGTTTATTATTTAAGTAGAATAGCTAGTGTAGATTTAATTATACCAACTAATCTACTTTGTGACAATAATTTTAAAAGTAATTTTTAATTAAACGTTTGCCTCCCATGTTCGACCTGGGACTCACCAGAGTTTCGGTAAAAATTTTATTTAATTGGTGGATATTTACACATCTACAGTGATGGGTTTTTAACTAAATCTTTTCACGTATAAAATCTCACTCATCAGTTCTCCTTTTTATTGAAACTAAAATCCATTTTTAAAATTATTTTTTAGTTCCATTTTAAAAATAGATCATTAGTCGTGTTCCTGAACGTGTTGAAGCTGGGCAATGGAAACATTTGGTTGAATACTGGTTCTCAAAGAAGAGTAAAGTAATGCTTTATTCACAATTTATAATAAAAAAGTTAAGATTATGAGTTTTTTTTCCTTTATCTGAAAAAAATAATAACAAATAATGAGGAAGTTGTACATTACAAAAGTGTTCAAATGCTGGTAAGTTGGCAAAGCAAGTAGCTTTGGATCGTGGGACTAATCTACATACAACTGGTTCCAAGAGTTATGCTAGGAAGAAAAAGGAATTTGTATGCATGCTCTTTTTTTCTTATTCTTTAAGGCTGAATAAAACTTAATCATCATCTTATATGTTTGGTTTTCTTGATCTATATAAAGCATAAAGATAATGGACAAGATCTTGGTAAGAATCTTTTGAGATCACACATACTAAGAAAAGTAAGAATGATGAAGGGATACTAGGTTTATCAATGATATTTCAAGAGAGAAAGTGGTATGGCTTTAATGAGATAATTTTAGTAATATTTGTTTGTCTTTGATGTTTTATGTGGAGTCATATTCATTATGACAATTTTTTCAATTGACAATGATTTGTACTAATTAATCATATAGAAAATTACAAGAAAGAGGAACATTTATTTGATTATGAATCATCTAATGGTGTTGAGATTGAAGGCTGTGATGAAGTTTTTGGAATGCACAAATAGGATAGACTTAAAGGGTATGGCTTAGGAGCAAGATCTTTACAATATCAAGGGCATCGTATTCTTGCTAAGAATACAATTGAAAATGCAAAGATAGAATTGATAAAGTTGTAGATGAAAGAAATGCAAGAGACAATGAAAAATCTAAAGATTCAAAACGAATTGCTTATTGCAATCTTAAGCCAAAATATGGGTGGGTAATCTATGGAAAATATGAGACACTTGCAGGCATGTTTCATAATACTTGTATGCTTATTTGCTATCTACTTATCATTCGATGTCTTTATGTGAAAAGACTGCTTTTCTTTTATTTATTTATTTTTGGTGCTACCATAGGAGAAGAGAATGAATTTTTTCAACAATTTGTAGGATTTTCTAATCCTTTTATGTGAATAATGAAGTGAGTATTTTATACTTTTATATGTAACGGATTATTTTTTATCAAGAGATTTTCTTGTTAATGACCTTAATTTTTTTTGTAGGTTCCCGATTTATCAAAGAAGCCATCAAGCAGTGGCACAAAAAAGCCACTAGTAGGTTCTGGTCAAAAATAGCTTTGTTGGAGCACTTTGAATGGTAAGCTTTTATCAGAATTACTATACTTAGACTTTGGGTATTCTTGGTGGGTTACAATCTATGATGTGGTTAATTACATTAGTTAGAGAAGGATGAGAAGGTTGCACATATAAAGAGCTTTATTTTTTGAATCACGTGGTATCTTTATTTCTTGTAGACACTCCCCAAAATAGAGTGTAGCTAAGGATGTGACTCCATAAATCGAAGTTAACCACATAGTCTCCGAACTTCCAAATCCAATAGATTACTCAATGGAAAATCCTAAAGTGCCTCAAGAGTGTAGAAAAACTACTTTTCCTTGGCATCTAAGAGAGGTGGAGGTAAACTAGACACCCACAAACCATATCTGTAGCAATCTGCCAAAGACCATAACCTCAAGCGCCAAAGAAGCCAAACAAGGAAAAATCTCAATTATAATTCCAAAAAAGCACTAATGATAGGTCCAAAAGCAGAACCTACTATCATTTCCAAGTGTATTGCTGCAATGAAGCTTGACCTTCCTTGCAACTTTGTCAAGACCCTCTAGATAGTGGAAGAACCTATGACCACCACTCCTCTTTCATCCCACTCAACATGGTCTCCATGAGAATCATAGAATACCTTCTTCAAGAATGTTTACTACCCATCTACTAAGTAGAGCATCATTCATTTCTCTCAATTGAGGAGACCCTATAACTTTTGTGATGCTTCATTGGTAAAGGAGATAGTGTGTTTCTCCTACAATGGAGATAGCATGTGGCATAGTCTAATGAAGGACTATTATGGTACATTTCTTTCTGTAAATGAAAGGGCATGACACATCAGGGTGACTCCACCTTCCGGAGATCCTTGCTACCGATTATGCTGAGGCTAGCCACATTCTTTACTCTAGTCTTGGGAAATGGTGCAACTTTCAGTCTTGCCCATTGGTTTTAGGAGTTTGGGTGAGGCAAATTTATCGTGGGTGAATATTGTACCTTTTGATAATTTTTAGAGATCTTTCAGAAGTGGCACTCAATATCTGGGCATGAATTAGTGTAGAACGAAGGAGTGTGTAGTGCAATTGACATTTTTTTTGGAGTATTTGGATGGAAAGAAATAGTTCAATTGAAACAATGAGAGGCTTTATGGTGAGAGTATTGATTTGTGTACTAAAGGCTTCATTGAGGAGTAAGGTCGTTGTATCTCTTAGTTTGCTATGTAAGCCCATTCTTTTAAAAATAAATCTGGAAGGTTAAATTGTCCATAGCTAGTGTAAACTCAGTTGGATCATTTATCATGAAGTTTCCATGAGAAAACTATAAAAGAAGGTTGATTGATAGCTAAATGATGCATCTATATTATAGTGTGAACAATTGGACATGGTGCATGGCAAGAAATGCCAACACCGAAAAAAGTGTTTGAAAGAAATTGGTTGCAAGAGTTAAGCATGTGAAAATACCTTGGGGTTATTCTAGGCTAGGAATTTCATCTGGGTTATCTCTCGATCACCTTCTTTATCGCTTAGGCTACTTTGCGCTTCGTCGCCCTACTCTCAATTCACTCTAGATAATATCGTAAGACTATTCTCTAGTCAACTTCCAGAACAAGGAGCAATCCACAACTAGGTAATTATCATTTGATATGACCACACCCCTTAAAATCTTGTAGGCCCTCTTGGTTGAGAAATTACTATGTGCCCAATCCAATTAGTCGGGCCTACCCTACACTAGCTAAAAGGCCTCCAAGAATGTCGTCAACTCGTACAGTTCTATCATCCTTGCATTTGACAAGGCTCCCCCAAAGGTGGGAAACTAAGAGCCGGTACCTTGATATGTGGACCATCCTGGGTTTATGTAAGCAGCTCATATTTGCCTATTGCTAAAGCATATAATCTAGGTAGCCTAGATGTGAGGGTCTCTATTCTAGTCCAATTATCCTCTCAGAATTTGAAAGTCCTTCCATCTTCGAGGACTGGCTCGAAAGAAGCAAGGTGGTCCATAATGATAGTCAAATCCCTCTAGAAAGAAGATGCTCCACGTGGAACTATTCTCCTATCATTGTAGTTGAGCCTGTTGTCATACAAGTCCTGCATAATCCAGCCCCACAGGTTGTCTTCAATCAGCATCAACTTGACCACTTCTGTGCACTGCATGAGGTTGGCCCAGTGAAACTTCTCTTTCAACTCAAGAGAAGTTATGTCCTTACAAAAAGAGGAAGTGCAAGTTCATTTGAAGGGAGTTTTAGATTTTAATAATATTTGTCAGGAACAAAGTGTATAGATGCAACTATATAATTTCCACCTAGTGAGCATATAAATCTCTACCATGAATGATCCATGTCACATACTTTATTCTTATATACAATTTGGTAGATTTTCTTTTCATCATCAATGTACATAACTCTATCTTCATTTGCAGGGGTCCATGCCTCAAGTAACCCTATTCTGTCTAGCCAAGTCTGAAATGAACATAAAATCTGATGGTCAAGTCTATTCCATGATTATAAGTTCATTAAGCTCGGCCTGTATCCATTTTTCAAAGAGGTAAAAGGGTGGCTACTCGTAGTTAGTAGTGCCCTGATTCATTAATATAAATCAACCAGCTACATCAATGTGTTTGTTGGGATCACCAAAAAGAAAAAGCCTAGTACAAGGTGCAGTGCACCACATTCTTAATGTATAGCCTCCAACCCTTAAACAATGTGCCATTCCTCTCCAGCCAAATTGGCCATAAAATGGCTAATGCTTTTGTCCATCTCCATTTTGGATGTAATAGATCGACTTATACTTTGATTCCAAGATCTTGAACTAAGAAATAGACCATAGAAGTTAAAAAGGGTGCCCTAAGCAATTGAAAGAATTCAGTTCATGGATGATGGATATCCTTGGTGTAATAGATGCTAGCACATATACGGTCATACTCCATTTGATGGAATTGTTTGAGTTGAAAGTAGATTTTCTATAATTTCACACATGGGGTGATTCTTGTGTATGATTTGGTAGTAGATTTCCTTTTCATCTTCCTTTCTTTTCTCAAATAAAACGTAAAGCTTCAAATAGGCACCCATGAAGCTTGAGTTTGAACCGTCTTTGCAACCTTTGTTTTTTTATTTTGTTTTATCAAGTGAGGGCTACAGAAAGATACTTGTCATCCTTGTGCCCTTGAAATATTAAGAATGAAACTATAAAATTATATAGCTTACTGCTTGTCAAAAGAAAATTATATGGCTCACTTTTCTAGGGGAATAATTCTTTGTGCTAACATAGCCAAGGGCATGCCATTTAGTTTCATCTTGTTTCTAAGCATTCTTGCTTGTATAATGCATTGAATTGAAAGTGTTATAGAATTTATTTATTTTTTATTTAGTGTTTTCTTCTTTGTATAACTTTGCGAAAATTTTCTTCTTGGATGCAAGTTTGTATATTTTGCAAGCCTGAACTTCGTTAGATGTTCATCTCATGCCTAGACCTGATGAAGGTATTAAAATTCTAATGGTTGATTCAAGTATCTCAATCCACAAAAATTTCCTAGCAGGACGACACATCTCAAAAAGGTGATAAAGATGACATTTTTCCAAGTATTACTTGCAGAAATGAAGAATGGTCAAATCCCAAAAATGACCCTTGTGATGATGATGGAAGATCAAGGGTGCCAGAGCAAAATGGTGTTTGCCCATTTGAAAAAGGAGATCTATGTGTAATAAGCCTGGGTAATTCAAACTTCCAATTCTCATTTTTTAAGATATATTCCAACATACAGCCCCTGAAACCTTTAGCTACTAGCATTCTACGTTTGTTTTTTGACTCATATAAAGAGTCTCGTTATGCATAATCATGGCTAATAAGCTTTAAAAAAAAACAATGACAGTTTCCAATTTTAAACTATTTATTTGCAGGGTGTTACGAATCGATCTCGGCTCCCTACAGAATTTGAGATTGGCTCATCTCGATTAAATCTCAAGACCTAGTCGTCCAACAAGAAATAACCAAATACATAAAACATTCTACAACCACATGTAATGTAAATAAGCAGAAATAGATAATAGACAACAATAAAAATAGAATAGAATATATCACAGATATTACATGCCACAGGTGGAAAAGTACTATTATAAGCATAGCCATCATAACTAGAACAGAGAGAAATATAACAGAAATATGTATTACATGCTAAAGGTACTCTCTACTAACAAAAACCTCTGCAACAGAAAAAGAGAAAGGACTACGGCTGGGCTCGACTGGACCTAGCGCCCTCTACAGCTGGTGGCGCTAGCTGCTCAACTCCCTAACTTGAACATGATTATATATATTTGTGGCCAGTTAACGCTAAGTAGAGTGGTGGATAAGTCATTTACATGCAATTAAACATAAAGGAAACAACCAGCTAACTAACCATCCAATTTCCAGTTATGTATTATTAATTGTTTTCATTTAAACATCTATGTGTTTCTGATTCAGTTTCTAGTAAGGGCCCACAACATTTCTCAAATCTACTTGTTCCCTAAGGGAACAATCTTAATGCAGTTTTCCTGCGATGCAGGATGTACACGTGGCACTCTTCTGGTTAGGAGAGTACCTCGTGGTAGTCCTACACCTGGTTTACCACCCCGAGGTTATGGCAGCAACGTAACGGTGACTATGGCACATGCGATAAGCGTACGGGTAGCTACCCCGCATTGGCACGCGATTAGTCATTTCCGCTAACGGATATGCCCAAATGTACAGCATAGAACAAAATAGGGGCTGATGAGAACCTCATCATGAGCCATAACTAGCTCATTTTGACCTAATACAGAGAATAAAAGCTCCTACATAACCTTAGAAAGGCTTGGCTCAGAGAGATTCTGAGTTTGCAAAGAAAACATAAACTGAGGGGTAAAAATGTAATTTCACCAATCCGATCTGAAAATAGGGTAACTCAGGGTCCAAACATAGGTCAAAACAACCTAATAAGAAGAAAAGTGGGATGAGATGACTCAATAAGGGCTACAGCAACTCCAAAGAATTAAATGACAGCCTGTAATCCTAAAAACAAACTCACTTCAATTCACGTGGTTCGAGGTAAGGTAAAAATCAACTAAACCCTCTAAAATTCATAGAAAAATAATCTATAGGGTTTAGGATTTTCAATTTGGCCTTAGGAACTCATTTTGACCTACATTGAGAACCATGCCCAATTAACAATTTAATTTGAGTTTTTGCATAAATTGACCAGTCAAACAAGGTTTAATCTAGAAATAAAATTCACCATCAGAATCCTTAGGTCCTAATTAGTCATGTATAAAAACTTGGGCCTAAGAAGAAACCTTCTTGACCAACTTTACACTTTGGTCCTCATATATTTACGTTTTGGCCCTCAACTTTTGAACCCTCACATTTTTGCCCCTAACTCTCCTTCGTTCTTTACGTTTAGGTCCCTCCTGCAAAACCTGCGCAGCGCCATGCTCCGGCGACCTTGCGCGGAGCATGGCGCCGCGCAGGGTGAGGGAGGGGCCCTGGCAAGTCAATGGGTGGTACCCTGCGTCGTCAGCCACCGCAGGGACACCCCCTGAGTACTGCGACCGCCCATACCGCCCGTGCGAACGCACGGACGGTATGGGTCTCCTTCCTCCGGCATCCTCCGGCGAGGGAGACACGTCGTCTCCCTCCGCCCTCCTCTCTGATTCCGCCCCTATAAATACCCCCGTCGCTCTGCCGTTCTTCCCAGCTGGGATCTGACGGAGACACCCCCCTAAATTCCTCCCTTCCCACTCCGACAGACGCCCCCTTGCTCCGGCGGCCTCTCCTCCTCCTCGTCGCCCTGCCGCACTACCAGCAGCAGGGTTACCTTCCCTCGATCTTTCCGCGTCACGCCGCACCCAGCTGGCGCCTCTCCGGCCCTCTCCTCGCTGTCGCCCCTTCCTCTGGGCAATTTCTTCTCCGGCGACAGTCGATACGACTGTCGCCTGTGCCAACCCCTCCTCGTCCAGCTTAGCAGGTAGAACTTCTCCTCTTCCTCCCCTCTTTCTTTTCTATACTGAAAACCCTTACTGTCGCCACCTATTTCCCACCCATCACCCTCACCTTCTCCACCTCCGGCCAAACTCCGGCGAACCACTCCCATCGCTCCAGCACCCCACACGGCTCGCCGACCTGTGCATAACCTCCGCCTCCTCACCCTGATCCTCCTCCGCCCTTCCACTGTCCACCAAACGCCCTTTGCAGACCCACCGAACACACCCACTTCTTCGCTCGCAGTTTGACCTAGGGTGACCTGTTTGCTCCACCACGCCCCCTGCAGACCCTCTGACCACCTTCGCCGTGCCACGGCGAAGGTCCCTCGCCTGTCTGATTTGGCCGAGAGGCCATTCTTCTGTGACCAGGTGACTCGCCCGCCGTCGCCATTACTGAGCAGGCAGAGCTCCTTCACCTGCAGGTACAGGCACACCTTCGCCCAGGTTCGGCCCCCAGGTTGCGCGGGGCGTCTCCGCGAAGCGTCCCAGGCTCGCAGTTGGGGCGAAGGCCTCGCGTGAAGCCACGATTGCCCACTGCTCCCTCCGCTGCGGGCGCTCAATTGGGGTGGGACATTTAGTCCCACCTCAGAACTTTTCAGAGGCGCGCGGGCGCATAAAGGCAAAAAGTGCCTTATGCTGTTTGCCTCCTGACCACGGGGTGAGGTCCCTCTCACCCGACCCGGCCTCGTCCGTGATCACGCTCCGCGGACTTGGCCCGACCCGATTAACCCGACCTGCACTCCTCGCCCACTACCGCACGCCGGTGGGCCTGGACCCGGGCGCGACTCGTACCCGATTACCCGGTTGCTTTGGGAGAGCTGTCCTAAGAGCGAACTCAGAGAGAAAGAGACGCGCGGGGGAGGGGGGTAGAGTAGGTTTTTCCCTCTGACTCTGAACTCTTGAGCGTGCAGGCACAGGTGAAGAAGAAGGAAGCTAAGGGAGACACTGTAGCAACAAGCGATTTAAGTCGTCTGATTGAAAAATCAGACGACGTCCTGAAGACAGGTGAAGGCAAAGAAGAAGGAAGGCGAGGCAGAGGAAAGAGAGGAACACAGAGTAGCCAAGTGAAGAAACAGAAAGCAGAAGAAGAAGAGAAGCAAGAAGAAAAGAAGAAGAGCACGGGAGGAAGATCTGAGGCAAGAAAAGAAGAAACAAAGAAAATAAAAAGAAGAAAAAGACATGATCGTCCAACCAAGAAATAGAGGAAGAACACGAAGAACAAAAGCCAAAGAGCAGAGAAGACAAAGAGGAAGAAAGAAGAGAAGAAGAAGAGCCAAACTTTCATCTCTCTCTCTCTCTTTATTTTTGTAATAGAACATGTATATCTCTAGAATACGACTTGCTCCCTGAGTTCGACCTCGGGAGAACTGTATTTTCCGAGTAACAAATATTAGCAAATGATGGCAATAACTATCTGTACTACAACGACTTAAGAAAAGCTAGTTGCTGCCACCGTTCTGCCAGGGGCCACACCCCTTAACAATCTGCGTACCCTCTCCCGGCTATCCGAGTTTGCCTAGTGGGCCTAATAAGAGTCGATGTAGGGTGGCCGGGTCCCAACCAAGGGTGGGTAGCACTCTCCCTACACAAAAGTAATCGTAACTCTCTTTGGTACTACGTACGCGAGGGCCGGCCTATTCTCTCTACACAAGGGGTGATTAGCTCTCCTCAATACGTGCGTACACGAGGGCCAGCTCACGCCCACGTTAAAGCTCAACTAACCATCATGCCTCACAGCAAGCGAAAGATTCCATAACCATCAGAGTTTCCATGTCACAGTGCTTAAGCTATCTTTCTAATTCCTCATAGGGTTCGTTCATAATACTCATCTCATTTCATTACACGGAGTGTATTTCTGTTCACATTGTAATTTTTTATTCATATAACAGGCAACTCGTGATTCAACAGGACAAGTAGTCATCACATCAATTTAATTATTCAATTATTCATAGTAGGGAGTTTAACCACATGTAATCTCAATTTTATAGCAAGAGAAATTCATTCATCAAATATAAATATACACATCCTCAGTCCTAGGGTTCATCTCATGTCCTAGGTTTTAAGAAGATATTTTTAATTTAGCATGCACTTTAATCATTTAAATCATAGTATTAGAGATGACCACTCTACTAAGATATTCGGGTGGAATAGGAGCACGTACGGTGGATCCCAATGTCTCCACGGGTCCCGTGTACACTATGGACTGATAACCTATATCATTGACCAATCATGTCAAGCGAGTTCAAAATAGCATAAGTGTGACACTAACACATAGAGAATTCCGAACGGAAACCATCGATACTTTGTTTGCGTAAAATCGACTTCGTTTGAGCCCTGAATTGGTCAAAAACACATACTCTGACCAAAATCAGACGTCTAGGTTGAGTCCCAGATGACTTAAACGATCACAGAACCTCACCTTGCTTTCCTGCATCTTTTTCAGACGTCTGAACCCCTTTGCAGCCATTTGAGGGAGCTTCCAGACGTCTGACACTGCTCCCGATCATCTAGAAGAGCAGTCAGACGTTTGACATGGTCTCCAGACATCCTAAAGCGCCTCGAAGGTCACGCAATGTGCCTTTCCAACGTCTTGTACCTGCATATGCACGCGCAGCTTAAAATACGACACATAAATATAACCGTACATGCATGCAGGCTTGTGAATGGTACGTACCTTAGCACCTTACGTGCTGTTAGACGTCTTGTTACGAACGCGTGCCCCAGACGTCTTTCAAGACGTCTGGGAGGTGGCCCAGACGTCAGACCAGACGTCTAGGATCACATCCAGACGTCTGACCAGACGTCTGGGATCGTTTCCAGACGTCTGGAAAACAGTTATTTTTTCGCACGAGAGATTCGTCTGCGCGCCTGTGCGCGTAGACCCGCGATTCCTCTCTCTCTCTTTTTCCCTCTCTCTCTGCGGCTGCAGACCTGCCGCGCACTCTCTCCCTCCTCCTCGCGCGGCCTTAAAAGGCCACGCCTCCCCTCCTGTCGTCTCCACCGTCCCCTTCCTCTTCTCCTTCCTGTGCGCGAGAGCGAGTGAGCGCGAGGGCGGCAGCGGCGGCCGCAGTGAGCGCGGAGGAGGTGCGGCGTGCGAGGGCGGAGCTCTGCCGTGAGGGCAAGCTCGCTGGAGCGGCTTGGCCGGCCGGCGGAGGGCGCAGGGGGCGCGGAACGACGTGGAGAGGGACCTGCTGCGGTCTGAGTAGCAGACGCACGAGGTGCGACGCGGGCGGCGTCGCGAGCGGAGGCCGAGTGGCGCCCTGATTCTGGAAAAAATTTCCAGAATCAGACGTCTGGGTTGATAGCCAGACGGCGAGGGAGACGTCTGGAAGCTCATCCAGACGTCTGAAAGGTGAGTTTTCCGCTTTCTTCTTCCTTCCTGTCGACTGACCGTACTGAGGGAGGGAGTTGGCTGTGCGCAGGCTCGCTGATTCGCCATCCTTTGCGAATCAGACGTCTGGAAGTTGTACCAGACGGCTGGAGTGACCTCCAGATGTCCGGGGTGACCATCGGAAGTCTGGGAGCTAGGCCAGACGTCCCCGCAGACTTCTGGACGTCTGGGAAACCACGCTGAACAGGTAATTCTCTGATCCACTTTTTAAGACGTCTGGAAGAAGTTCCAGACGTCTGATTTTGCACAGTATCGTCTTTTTCGACCCGTTTAGGGCCCGTTCGGGTTCCGTTTTCCGCGATTCGAGTTGCGTTCTTTTCAGAATTAATTCCTCTACCCGTCTACAGTAGCTATACACTGTTTTGAGACACTCCTTGTGTTTGATCCTTGTGATAGGACCTCCTTCAGTTGCAGTCTTGGGAGTCGCGGAGGCACGCGGGATTCTCGATCACGCCCCCGTTACTCCCGTTGTACCTGGTAGAGTTGTTTTAAGTTATTAATAAAATCTGTTAAAGTATGGAACCATAACTAGAACCTAGGACGTTGCATGAATCCTAGGAATGAGAAATATATGATAGCTCCTAGGTGTTGCATGAATCCTAGGGCTGGAAAACTAGATTGTATGATAGATCCTAGGATATGGCATGAATCCTAGGATGGGGAAAAACTAGTGGAATGTATAATGCTGCAGTCTTGGAAAATGGAAAGAGATATAAAGCTGCCTGTTGTGAATAAATAACGTGGTTGAGAACATGGATTGTAAGAATGTGAAACTGGAAAGTGAAACCTGGACGTTTGAGTAAAAAGGATGGAACCCTACGGGGAAGTAGGAGTAGAACTCGTAGAAGGTGAATGGAATAGTTTTGGGGAAGTGAGCTGGCCCTTGAGTACGGAGTACCAAGGAGAGCGACTGTCCCCCTGTTTAGTGCAGAGCGGAGCTAGCCGCCCCAGGGACCCGGGGTTAGGACTGGCCACTCTGTACCGACTTGCTGGCCCTCGCGTACGTAGTACCGAGGAGAGCTACTAGTGTTAGGAGAGTACTAGCTACCCCACGGGCCCCGAGGTTCTGTTAGCCTCCTTCACCGACTTGTTAGGCCCACTAGGGCAAACCAGGGTAGTCAGGCGAGGGTGCGCGGACTGTGGAGGGGAAAGGCCCCGGTTTGGTTACTGTGGAGGGGTTGGACCCCTGTTACTAAGAGGACTTTGCCCTGTACTGGTTCTGTGCTGTGCTTTGGGCGCACCCGTTAACGGAAACGACTGACCGCGTGCCAGTACGGGTTAGCTACCTGTGCGTTTATCGCGCGTGCCGTAGTCACCGTTACGTCTGTCAGTGACCTTGGGGTGGTTGATTGAGGGTAGGATCACCACGGGGGACTCTCCCGGCCAGGAGAACACCACGTGCTACTTCTACTTTTTGAAAAAGGCTGCAATCAAGATCGTTCCCACGAGGAACATTCGAGATCAAGTAAAAGATCTGAGAAATAAATGAAATAGTGAGACAATTGAAAGATGTAAATAAAGAAAGTAATAGAACATAACAGCTACTGTACACTTTACTGTTGTCTTTAGTTTTAGTTGCCACTCTACTCAGCGTTTTGCTGACATGTTACACTCGTTACCTTTTCCAGGACCAGGTGTTGAGCAGCCAGGGTCAGCGGCTGCAGAGGACGCTCGGCCGAGTAGGGTCCAGTAGAGTTACTACTGTCTTTTGTACCTCTTTGTTTCCGTTATAGTGAGTAGTTCTTGTTTCCGCTGTACTTTTCTTTACCTGCAGTTCATGTTATATGATAAATGTTGTTCTACTGTTGTGGTGGTATATACTGTAGTAGTTTATTTCCTTACTGCTGTACTTTCTTACTGTTAGTTATATTCATGCTGAATGTGGTTTATTTTACTGCTCTTTTGGTTACTTCCTCGTTGGACGACTAGGTCTTGGGACTAGTCGAGTCGGTCCGGTTCTCGTGTCTAGTAGGGACTCGGGAACCGGGTCGTTACACATCTTAAGCCCTTTCCGGACGTTCGATGACACCTCCAGACGTCTGACAGAGGTTGCAGACGTTTGATAATGTGGAAATGTCCGCGCACAGGGCTTCCTCGCAAAGCTCCTCTTCTCACGAACTCCTCTCCGCCCGTGGAGCTGCAGCAGCTGCTCTTCCTGCTACTCTCCCTCCCTCACACTCTCTCCTTTAGCTCCTTCGGCCGCACTCGCCACCCCTCTCCCGAGCTCCTCCGAGCTCCTCTCCTGTCCTTCTCCTCCTCGCACCTCCTGCTCCCCTCTCCTCCTTTCCCACACACAGGTGCGAGGGGGGAAGAAACAGGAAGGTGATGGACGGCGGTGGCGAGGCAATTGGAGGGCATCCTCCGTGCTCCTCTCTTCTTCTCCTCCATGCTCCTTCCTTCACCCACGCTCTCTCTCTCCCTCGCCCATGCTCTGTCTCTCTCCCTCTCCTTTGTGCTTCTCCCCTCCCTTCTCCCCCACTGATGGCTGCAAGGGGATGGGGGAGAAAATGATCGTCAGTGGCAAGGTGGTGGAGGTGGCGTTGGAGGTGTAGAGAGGTGAGGGGGGTTTATAAAGGAGAGGGTTAGGGTTTAGGTGGGTGTGTGCGTGAGTTGTGTGAAATGGGAGGGGAAATATTGCATGGTTGTCTCCACAGAAGCCTCCTCTTTCCCGCAGAGTCCACAACGAAAATCAAGGGGGTTTAAAATTGCATCGGCACCCCTAAGATTATGGAAAATTTTTGAATGACCCTTGGGAAGGGTCATTTCACAGGGAAATTCATATTTGACTTAGACTATTTTTCATAGCAAGAATTTTATTTGACCTAAAGGGTACACAACCTCAAGATGATTTATGTTTGTAACAAGTAAATCACTTTAGCCACCTTTTACTTTATCTATTAGCTAAAACATCAAGGTCGATTTATGTCTGTAACAAGCGAATCACTTTAGCCACTTTCTGTACCTATTAGCTAACTTTGAGATCAATTCTTTTGCCAATTCAATTGTTTAGGCATTTAAACTCCCTTGTCTGCGTGCTTAAGCACCACTTTATCTTTCAAACTATTCTATCTGTAGATCCAGATGTGATGAGCTTGGTAATAAACTTGAATGGTAATGCTATTCATATCCTATTTGGTAATAAACCTTGACTAAAGGTTAGTTCTCAAAAAGAAAAATGAAAAAAAATATTGGAATAAATACCTCACAACTTATATTAATAGTCGGATGAATGATGTATGCTTGCAAGTACCAAAGGAATATTCTTGTCAAGTTGTCTACTTATAAGAAGAGACTTAGACTAGGCAATTGAATGGAGATCGCATTTTTATGCAAAACTTAAGATAAAAAGAATCCATGAGATACATGGAATGAGTAATGGATGGTAGTCACCTCTATTATTAGTGTACAATGACTTCTAATTAGTGGGAGATTTTATGATGTTGATAGAACATATTGCATTTCTATTTATGCATCTCACTTTAATGTACTTTTTTGTGATGCAATCTTTACCTATTTATTTTATTTGCAAGATCATGGACATCGTGTTTGGTTAACAACACATGCAAATTTCAAAGAGTTTGTGTTGTTTGCTGGACTAGAATTCTTTTCCTTGGGTGGTGATATGAAAGTTCTTGCTGCATGTATAAGCAATAGAGGCTTTGGATTTACTGATACAGGAATGATTGGGTAGTTCATCTTTTAGGAGAAGATTTGATCTAATTTTTAGTTGTTTTAGATATGGTTAAAACAAAGCTTCTTACCACGGAAATAAAGTGAACTTTTGACAAATTTTAGGTTCTTGAATTATTTTTAGTTCCTTTATCATGGAAATAAAGTAAATTTTTTTGTGGATATTGTAAAACAAATTTTCATTTATAGGTAATCAAAATAAATTATAAGTATGATACATTATGAGTGTTTTAAAGGATGATTAATAAATTTTTGTATCCTTCATATATTGTGACGAATTTATCGTTGATATATTCTTCACAAGGCAATGAAAAAAATTGTTGTTAAAAGAAAGTAAAGTCAACTAAAACATCTGTTACTAAATTTAAAGTATGTGACAATTTTAGCGATGAGTTTATTCATTGTTTGAATTTGTCAACGAATATATTATTCATTGCAGATTTAACTACAACTCCTATAGCAATAAATATTGTGACAACTAAATTATTCATTGGTAGGTCATATAACGACGATTTATTCATCGTTATCTTCATAAAATATTCGTTGCCTTTTACCCTTTTTGTTGTAGTGTGGCTAGATGGCATAGCTACACCACATTCTTATCAACTACAGTGCGGATAGTATTAAAATTGCCGATGCAAAGTAAATTTTTAGCAAAAGGAATAAGAAGACGAGTCATACGCTTCCAAAAGTTTTTCCTTGCATTTTGATTAGAAGTCCCATATATACAAGTCATTTACCATCCAAAACCTTCAAACATGATTTTCAGGATTAAACAATGAGATTCAGAATAAACAAGATCCACCAAAATGGATTCTCTATACAAAAATCCCAACCACCTGATCTACCGTCCTTATCTACTAAAAATACATTAAATCCATGTAACTTCGTCATCATCGGTATTTTCCTCTTCTTGAGATGCACTTTAGAAATAAATACCATATCTGCCTTAGTAGCTCTGATTAGGGATTTCAAATGACGAATTGCAGAGGGATCCCAAACCTCTGTAATTCCAAGTAAGTATGTTCATTGCACCTATGGCAGTTGATCAGGCTCAGTTGCCCGAGGCCGATGCCTTCTTTTCAGCCCTTCCTACTCATAGATGGGACCATATATTTCCTCTTTCTGCAATACTTATATAATTCATCTTTTGGCTTAATCTTTCTTGCCATCCTCTTGAATGTTCGTTGACTTTTCAAATTGTCTGACCCTGTAGCTGTCCATTTTTCTCCTGAGAATTTTGATAACCAATTTGAACTACTGAAGCATATCCCCCACTAATTCCAATATTCTGCTCATTCATGTAATGGAGATTTTATACTTCATCGAAAACATTATTTGATTCTTATCTAATCTTAAGCAACAAGTGCATGCCTAATTCAGTGGTAAAGCCATAAAAAGTGCCTTAGGGTAGGCACATGAAATAAATAATTTATGGTATAATTGGATATTTAAAATAAATTTATAATAATACAAACAAACATAGGATTATTATTCATAATAATTTACAAGTAAAAAATTACTAATTTTTTATTAAGTCTAAATTTTTTCATTAATATCTTTAAAGATATATTGATGATTATTGTTAAGAGTTCGCATTTGCCTTTTTGTTTGACTCAATATATATGTTTTATTTCTACAGTGTATGTAATTAGAGAGAATACTTTGTATGTCTTATACATTACTTATCTATTTGTCATTAATTAGAATCTATATTACAATAATATTATGTGGCATGACGTCATATATGGTAATCTCTAATGAGTTCTAAAATTAAATGAGATTTTCTGTGTAAACTATATTTGTTGCAAGTATCATAGCACATACTATCATAATCAAAATTTAGAGTGGACTCAATTACTTGAATTATCCCTAAATGCATGTTTTCCATTAATGTAAAATTAAGATTTCACATTGACTTTATCTAAAACAGTGTGGGCATGTGGCCACCCTTTCTATAGCATAACTCCACAACTGGCCTAATTGATCAAGATAGACTATTTGAATTATTTTGGATTCACTAAACACATTTGGTGCAAATTGTTCTAGAATGGTGAATTACATGGGATCCTTAGGGTGATTAGTAAGATTGATATCACTTTCATTACACCAATATAAAACCATGTGTAATCTTTATAGGATGCTATCCCTAGATATTCTCCGTGGTTATAAATTCTCCAAGATGAAAGACTATGTAATTCCTAGAAAAATCACGTTATTCACTATTTTCTTTGTTAGATATCATATATAAACCTCAATGATACATGACGACCAAAATTGGTATCAGCTTCATCATTTTTATATAAATGCAAGTGATCTTTACTTTCCAATACCCACCATTTCATTAACACCAACTAGGGTGGGAGTGTAATCACCTATGGATTAATAAATTAGATTGAATTGTGTTTAATTAGTTGCTACATTTTCTAGTTAGACGTTATATCTACGTCAAGAAGGTATTGAGTATCCATATATGCAAATAGTCACAAAGTTATTAAATGAGGTATCTAAAGATACCAACAAATCTTCATGAAGAAAAATAATGTACCTATGTATGCATCAATATTGAAATCATAGAAGCACCTAGGGGAAACTAAACTTTTTCAAGTCAATGTCTTTCTTTAAACTGCAGAGTAAATGGGATGGGGATAGCTTCATCCTTCTACTATTTTTAAATGATCCCACCATGATCTCGTTCTTGGCTTTCCTCAATTGCCTCCCTCTATGACCCTCCAACCATCCTCCATCACCCTCATCGTTTTGCTCCCTCTTCCACACATTATACTAATTTCTTTTTGTTGAGGGTGTAATTAGACAATTTGCAAAAATTCAAAATGAAAGCAAAACACATGCAGTTTATGGTTGAGCACCTTTACTACAGCGAAATGGATACTAATCCTTTGATTAATTAAATATAGGAAGTTGTGTACTTAAATCAAGTCCAGGTCTTTCATATTGGAGATAGACTTGGTTTTGTAATTACTAACCTGTAGGAATTCTATTGGTCAGTTTGTTGGAGGTTGTTGTAACCATTGTGCTAGACCATTACAAATACATGAACAGAATTGATTGAGTGTAGAACTTACGTGCTCCTTTTCCATTTTCCTTCTCTCTTTCTGCTTCTTTCTTTATTTTTTATTCTTCTAATCTAAGATGGAATCAAAGCCATCTCGGATGATCTATAACTATATATGATTTTTTATTCATTATAAACAATCAGATCTAATGCTTGGAGGATTATTACAGCAACTGGTGTCACAATTACAGTAGATCATAGTTCTACTTCACCAAATTCTTCTTGTTCTTTCAAGACAATTTAGGTCAAATCAATTGGATCAAGTTTAGGTGACCACCTTTAATTTCCTTTGATTGAAGAATTATGTCTGTCTTACCTTGTTCATCTATTGTTCATTCTGCTGGAGATATGGGTTCTGATGGCACACCTATAGCTACTATACATAATTATATTCCTTTTAAGCTCAACCTCTCAAGCTATCACCTGTGGAAGGGTTAGTTGCTTCCGATTTTAACTTTATATGACTTTCTTGGACTTGTGGATGGCACTGATAAGTCTCTAAAGCAATTTAAGTATGGTTCCAATGGTCAATCTATTAGAATCTCCGAAAAATATTTGAAGTGGAAGAGACGAGAAGCTCTTATTCTTAATTGGCTGATTTCCATAGTTCTGAAAGCATTTTCTCTTAGGTATCAACCTTACCCTCTGCTCGTGTGGTCTACGTATTTCCTGAAAGGTATTTTGCAACATAGTCATGGTCACAAGTTTTCCAATATAGATCTCAACTTAGTAATTTAAAGAAGGGGGATATGTCTGTTGTTGAGTTCGTGAACACAGCATGTGAACTTGCAACAAATCATGCAATGTGTGGATTATTGATGAGGAAGAGCTTATCATGGCTATTCTTAAGGGGTTAGGCCTAGAGTTAATCGGCTATTATTAGTGGTCATTCCACTCCTTATTCCTATAATGAGGTCCTCGATTTGCTATAGAGTAATCAGCAACATGTTTTAGCTAATCAACACAATATTAAAGTTCATCCAGCAGTACAAGGGGGTAGAGGTTGAGAAGGCTATTATCAAGGTTCAAATCGAGTAAGGTCGAATAGAAGTGGAGGAGGTGGTTGATCTACAGGATATAATTCTTCTTTTTCTGGTCAAGGCACTCATAATTCTAATCAAGGTTGTGGCAAATTCAATTATAATTCCAATTATGCAAATCCATGTCAATTTTGTGGGAAATCAAACCATACAACAGTTACTTGCTATTTTCGTTATGATTCTAATGATTCTATTTCTTTTGCTCCTCAAGCTGATGCAGTTGATGTCTCTCCTCAACTATGGCATGCTAATGTTGGTGCTACCCATCATTTGACAAAATCTCTCACCAATTGGGACCTTGCTAATGACTATTCTATCTTAGATGCAGTCTATTTTGGTAATGGTCAAGGTAGGTCTATTCTTCATATTGGTTCTAAACAAATTCCTACTAATACTAAAGCCTTACATATGAAAGAAGTACTTCATGACTAGAGATGTCCAAAAAGTTATTATCTATACACAAATCTACTAATGGTAATGCTTGTCATTTTAAGATCTATCTGCACAATTTCGTGGTCAAGGACTTGAAAACAAAGCAGCCATTGCTTAGGGCACAAGTTGTTCGAGGACTAGACCAATGCTAGCTTCCAACTACTATTGCTCAAAGTAATAAAAAATCTTCTACTTTGCCTTCTGCACTTCTATCAGAGAAAGCTTCTATCAAAGTATGGCATAATAACTTGGACATCCTAACAATAGAATTGTATAGAAGATACTTTATCAATTCTTCTTTTTCTCCTAGTTGCGAGGCTTGTAATAAAGCTAAGGCACATTGCCTTCATATGTCATTTACTTATTTAAGAAGTGATAAAGTCTTTGATTTGGTCTTTTTTGATGTATGGACGTCTCCCATTCTCTCATTTTAGGGCCACAAATATTATCTTACATTCATTGATGATTGCAAAAAATGTGCTTGGGTCTTTACTCTTTCAATTAAGTCTGAGGTGTTTGATGTTTTCTTAAAATTTCATGCCTTTGTTAAGAATTAGTCTAATACAACTATTAAGAGTGTACACATTGATTTGGGAGGTGAATACCAACCTATTAGTCTATGGTGCCAAGCTAATGGAGTTATCCATCATGTTTCTTCTCCTTATACACCCAAACAAAATGGCACAGTTGAAAGAAAAAATCATCATTTGACAGAGACTATCTTGGCTCTTTTGAGCTATGCTAGTGTTCCTTTTAGATTTTGGACCACAACATTTTATACAACTTATTTGATTAATTGTCTTTCATCACCTTTGATTAATAATTCATCTCCTTATTAGCTCGTTCATGGGAGGCCACTAGATTATTTCCTTTTACGCACTTATGTGTGTGCTTGTTATCCTTTGCTATGCCTATATGATAAATATAGACTTTAGCCTCGAAGTACTTTGCATGTTTTTCTGGGGTATAGCCCTATGCATAAGGCATATCAATGCTATAATCCTACCACAAATAAGTTTGTGGTTGCTAGGCATGTTACATATAATGAGAGGTATTATTCTTTCAACAACTGCAATAACATTTCTCTAATTCTTCCAACAATTCACTTAAGCCAGTGTCTCTGCTACCTATTCAGTTGACATACATGTCTCCAACAATTCCACTACCAATGATTCTACCTCTATAAATCCACTTATTGTTGAAGTTGTTGCTAGTGACAATACTTTATGTCATTCAATTGGTTATGAACAAAGCATTTCTCCAAGAAATTTAGTTGGTCAAGTTGTCCCTTCTTCAGTTTCAACTGCTACACAACAAGGAGCTACCCCCATTAACACTAGAATGCATACTCTGGACACAAGATCTATGCATGGTATTGTCAAAAAGAAATGCTACTTAGCCTTTGTTTATTCTCTTTTGCAACATTTGCATATTCTCTACAATAAGAGAGAGCCTACTTCCTTTACACAAGCAAGCAAGCACAAGGTTTGGCTTGATGCTATGGCTGATGAATTCCATGCATTACAAAAGAATATACCATGGTCTTTAGCACCCAAAAGACTTGGTATGAATGTAGTGGGAAATAAGTGGGTTTACAAAATAAAAAGGCAACTTGATGGATTTATTGAATGCTATAAAGCCAGACTTGTGGCTAAAGGATTTCATCAAGTGGAAGGCCTTGATTATACTAAAACTTTCAGCCTTGTGGTGAAACCTACTGCTGTTTGTTTATTACTTAGCTTGTGCTTGACAAATCACTGGCCTATCACTCAGTTGGATGTGCATAATGCTTTTCTAGATGGCCTACTAGATGAAGAGGTCTATATGGCACAACCTCAGGGATTTGTTGCACCCTGAGTTCCCAAACTATGTTTATCAACTTCATAGGTCATTATATGGGCTTAAACAAGTCCCACGAGCCTGGTTTAGGAGCTTAACTACTTTTCTTCAACCTTTGGGATTTGTTAGCTCAAAGATAGACACTTCTCTTTATATTTGAAGAACTTATGATAGCTTCGTGTATATGCTAATCTATGTAGATGACATCTTACTTATAAGCTTTATCAAGGTCTTTATGTAGCAACTTCTTGATAAATTAAAGCAGCAGTTTCCTATGCATGCGCTTAGTTTTTCTCATTATTTTCTTGGCCTTGAACTCCATAGATTTACTCACAATCTTCATATTTCCCAACAAAAATATCTTGCTGATTTACTTATCAAGTTTCTATTTGATGGCTTGAAACCTTTGAAGACCAATGGTTGCTAATGCCTCTACTTGAGTCTATTGGTGGAGAACTTTTGCAAGATCCTTCTACCTATAGATAAATTATTGATACCCTTCAGTATGCATTATAGACTAGACTTCATCTGGCCTTTTTTGTTAGTAAGTTCTCTCAATTTATGTACAAACCCACTACTTTACATTTTGAAGCTCTTAAGAGAGTCTTTCATTATATTAAAGGCACCATGATCCATGGGTTCATCTATATAACTACTTTCAAGCCATAAATCGTTGTGTCCAGTGATGCTAATTAGGCTATTTCTATGGATGATCGCAAGTCCACAATAGGACATGTCATTTACTATGGTGATAATCCCATCTTTTGGAGTTCCAAGAAGCAATCTAGTGTTGCCAGATCATCAACTGAAGCAGAGTATAAAGCAATCGTTGATACAACGTTTGAGATCATTTGGCTATTGTCTTTATTCGTTGAATTAAGGCTTCCTTTAAAAACATCACCCATTCTATGGTGTGTTAATGTTGAGGCCACCTATATGACAGATAATTCAATTGTTCATATGAGAACAAAGCATGTAGAAAGTGACTACCATTTTGTTAGAGATTAGGTTGTGTAAGGGTTGCTACAAGTGCATTTTATCTTCAGTAAAGACCAAGTTGCTAATGCATTAACAAAGCCTCTTCCAGCAACTTCATTTTGGTCCTTTTGTAGCAAACTTTAGCTTGTTCTACACTCTTCAATTCTAGCGGGGGTATTGGAGATATTGAGAGAGTTAGTTTGTAATAGTTGATGTGTAGGAATTCTCTTGGTCAATCTATTGGAGGTTGTTTATGATGAAATTGTTGTTGTTTAGAAAATCTGTCATAGTATAGTTGACAAGATTGCACAAAATATTTAAATTTGTAAAGCTGTTGGAGTTCGAGGTCGTTCGTAGGGAGCAATGATAGCAATTCAATTCATTAATCACAATTTACTTCAGAAAGATATGAAAATATAATAAAAACTTTGCTCAAAATAATATATTAATGAAGTCAAGTATGAGAGTGCAAAAAGATTGGGTTAAAATATTGATTTAAATCACCAAATTAACCCCTAAGTTTAAGCTTTACAATTAATTCCAATAATTGAATAGTACTCTCAACCACTTGTCACAGTAAATGGTAGGTCAGACAACAGCAGAAGGCCTCAGACGCCTTAACCAATAATAGGAGCTCACAAGGCACAAGGGCCTTTCAGAAAGCCTCACAGAAGAGACACAGCAGTAATACTCAACAGAGGTGCAAGGGCCTCGCCAAAGCCTACAGAGGCTAAGTGCTGAGAGAGGAAGAGGGCACAGATCTAAGGCAGAGCAAAACTCGTCCCCTTTCTCTGATTCTCTTTCTCTTACTTCAGCTCACACCCAGGTGTATAGTTCTAGGTTTAATCAAGTAAACGGTCAAGGGTCCAGACTTGCCGATGTGCAGGCAGGCAAGGAGTGTGTGGGCTCGTGCGTGAGGGACCTGATCCCTCGTGATCGTGTGTGAACAGCAACGAACACTTTTTCCTTATACGCGTAGCTGAAGGCTCCTTAATCCACTATGTGGGACTAATGTCCCATGTCTTCTTCACGTGGCAGCTGCAGGTGGTGTAGCTTCTGATTGGGGATGAAGGAAGCCCTGGCAACAACAATTGATGGCCTAGAGATGATCCTGGGAACATTCCACAGCACCTGGATGTAGCAGCGAAGATGAACTCGGCCAGAGAACTACAGCGGAGGTCGGAGAAGGTCACAGCAACGATGCTCCGATGATGTACCTAAGAAGGAGGATATGGCCTCTCGGCCTTGTTAGAAAAGCTCAGGAGGTTCACCTGAGTGTGGAGAATGTGATGGTGGGTGTGGCATGCGGTGAGGAAGCATGTGGAGGTCTGACGGAATTGAGGATGGTGTACCAAGGAGGGTGTGTTCGGTGGAGGTGTCAAGGGCATGAATCCCTCAATTTCTTGAAAGGTTTTGGTGAGAGTGGAGTGGCAGAGGTTTTGCAAGTGTTGGCAGAGCGGTTGGTTGTCTGTGGAGGGAATGAGTAGAGTGCAGCCAGAGTTGGGGAAGGTGACGGTAGGGCGGGCGTATGTGCGTGGGAACCTAGAGTCTAAGGGCATGAGTAGAGTTAGGGGAAGGAGAGGAGTCAAAGGGGGGTAGTTGTGGATGAAGAGAGGGTAGAGGTGACGTCAGCTATGATTGGTCGGCGGTGGAGATGAAGAAGCTCCGAAGATGAGGACGGCGACGAAGAAGGGGCTGGAGAGTTCCTTGCAGGTATGGTGAGGCACAGAATGAAGAGATTATCTCCTAAATTTTAACCTTCTAGGTCTTAATTCATCATTCGATCCAACCTAGAAGTTAGGTAAGTTCCATACTCAATTTCAAGGGATTATCTCATTTTTCTTCTTGTTCACTCCTTTTTTTTTCTCTTTTCTTTTATTTTCTTTTCCTTTCTTCTCTTTTCCTCAATTGTCTTTCAGTTCAAATTTACCTCTCCTTTTTTTTTTACGCTTCCATGCATTGATTTTCACAACATTTTACACTTTAATACCTCCCATGCCTAAGATTTGCAATTTCCTCATTGTAAATTAGGTGAGTTCGAGTTCTGCTCAGTTTGTATATTAGAACAGGTGGGTGGTGAACGGGTTGGAATGACTGTTGTAGATGATTTCTAGCTTTGATATAAGTATCAAAGGTGGAGTCAGTTGTTCTAATAAACGAGCCCTAAAGTGCAATATGATTTCAGTAAAAAGATATGTCAGAAGGGTTTCGGGTTTTTAAAAAATGACAAGTTGCATTCTGTTAAGTGCTAAGTTTAATGCTATCAACTAGGTGCAATGAAGCTCAGGGAGAATGGAGATCAAAAGATATTGCAGCTAGATTTGAGTCGGTGAGCTTGAAGAACGGTTTGAGTCTCTGACCATTCACGACAAATGGTTCTGAATTGTGGTTTATGTAACGACCCAGTTCCCGAGTCCCTACGAGACACGAGAACCGGACCGACTCGACTAATCCCAAGACCTAGTCGTCCAACGAGGAAGTAACCAAAAGACAGTAAAATAAACCACATTCAGCATGAATATAACTAACAATAAGAAAGTACAGCAGTAAGGAAGAGACTACTACAGTAGGTACCACCACAACAGTAGAACAACATTTATCATATAACAAGAACTGCAGGTAAAGAAAGTACAGCGGAAACAAAAACTACTCACTAGAACAGAAACAAAAGAGGTACAAAAGACTGTGGTAAACTCTACTGGACCCTACTCGGCCCAGCGTCCTCTGCAGCCGCCGACCCTGGCTGCTCAACACCTGGTCCTGAAAAAGGTAACGAGTGTAACACGTCAGCAAAACGCTGAGTAGAGTGGCAAACAACTAAATGCAACAGTAGAGTGTACAGTAGCTGTTATGTTCTATTACTTCCTTTATTTACATCTTTCAATTTTCTCACTATTTCATTTATTTCTCAGATCCTTTACTTGATCTCGAATGTCCTCGTGGGAACGATCTTGATTGCAGTCTTTTCCAAAAGTAGAAGTAGTACGTGGTGCTCTCCTGGCCGGGAGAGTCCCCCGTGGTGATCCTACCCTCAGTCAACCACCCCAAGGTCGCTGACAGACGTAACGGTGACTACGGCACACGCGATAAACGCACAGGTAGCTAGCCCGCACTGGCACGCGGTCAGTCGTTTCCGTTAACGGGTGCACCCAAAGCACAGCACGGAACCAGGGCAGAGCCCTCTCAGTAACAGGGGTCCAACCCCTCCACAGTAACCAAACCGGGGCCTTGCCCCTCCACAGTCCGCGCACCCTCGCCTGACTACCCTGGTTTGCCCTAGTGGGCCTAACAAGTCGGTGAACGAGGCTAGCAGAACCCCGGGGCCCGTGGGGTAGCTAGTACTCTCCTAACACTAGTAGCTCTCCTCGGTACTACGTACACGAGGGCCAACAAGTCGGTACAGAGTGGCCAATCCTAACCCCGGGTCCCTGGGGTGGCTGGCCCCACTCTGCACTAAACAGGTACAGGTACTTCCCTTGGTACTGCGTACCCAAGAGACAGTACAAACTACATCTCAGTTCCATTCCCTTTTCTTTCCAGGAGTTCCACTCCTAATTTCCCGTAGGGTTCCAGCTCTTTATCTCAGAACATCATATGTTTCACTTTCCAGTTTCACGTTCTCACAATCCATGATCTCAATCATGTTTCTTTATTCATAACAGGCAGCTGTTAATTCAATTTACAGGCAGCTTTATATTCCTTTCCATTTTTTTTCCAAGACTGCAGTATTATACATTCCACTAGTTTTTCCATCCTAGGGTTCATGCCACATCCTAGGATCTAGCATACAACTAGTTTTCCAGCTCTAGGATTCATGCATCACCTAGGAGTTATCATTCCATACATTTCTCATTCCTAGGATTCATGCAATGTCCTAGATTCTAGTTATGGTTCCATACTTTAACAGATTTTAATAATAACTTAAGCCACTCTACCAGGTACAACGGGAGTAATGGGGGCGTGATCGGGAATCCCGCGTGCCTCCGTGACTCTCAAGACTGCCACTGAACGAGGTCCTATCACAAGGATCAAACACAAGGAGTGTCTCAAAACAGTGTATAGCTACTGTAGACGGGTAGAGGAATTAATTCTGAAAAGAATGCAACTCGAATCGCGGAAAACGGAGCCCGAACGGGCCCTAAACGGGTCGAAAAAGACAATACTGTGCAAAATCAGACGTCTGGAACTTCTTCCAGACGTCTTAAACAGTGGATCAGAGAATTACCTGTTCAGTGTGGTTTCCCAAATGTCCAGAAGTCTGCGGGGACGTCTGTCCTAGCTCCCAGACGTCCGATGGTCACCCCGGACGTCTAGAGGTCACTCCCGCCGTCTGGTACAACTTCCAGACGTCTGATTCGCAAAGGATGGCGAATCAGCGAACCTGCGCACAGCCAACTCCCTCCCTTAGTACTGTCGGTCGACAGGAAGGAAGAAGAAAGCGGAATACACACCTTTCGGACGTCTGTATGAGCTACCAGACGTCGTCCTCGCCGTCTGCCTATAAACCCAGACGTCTGATTCTGGAAATTTTTCCAGAATCAGGGCGCTACTCGGCCTCCGCTCGCGACGCCGCCCGCGTCGCACCTCGCGCGCCTGCTGCTCAGACTGCAGCAGGTCCCTCTCCGCGTCGTTCCGCGCCCCCTGCGCCCTCCGCCGGTTGGCGAAGCCGCTCCGGCGAGCTCGCCCTCACGGCAGAGCTCCGCTCTCGCACGCCGCACCTCCTCCGCGCTCACTGCGGCCGCCGCTGCCGCCCTCGCGCTCGCACTCGCGCTCACGCTCACTGGCTGAAGGAGGAGAAGGAGGAGACGGTGGAGACGGGAGGGGAGGCGTGCCCTTTTAAGGCCGCGCGGAGAGGAGAGAGAAGGATTTGCGGCAGGGGAATCCTGCAGCCGCAGGAGGGAAGAAGGCGAATATGCGGTCTGCGCGCTCAGGTGCGCAGACGACTCGCGTGTGTCGAAAATAACGGATTTCCAGACATCTGGAAACTATCCCAGATGTCTGGTCAGACGTCTAGACAACCCTCCAGACGTCTTAAAAGACGTCTGCGCCACACGCTCGTTACAGTTTAGTTTGCTGATCTTGACAGCTCCATTTCCAAGGACTTGTCTCACAAGGAATGGTCCAATTCATTTTGATCTGAGTTTTCCTGGGAAAAGCTTCAGTTTGGCATCAAAAAGTAATACTTTTTTACTAAGATGAAAAGATTTTTGCGAAATGTACCTGTCATGGAAGGCTTTGACGCGTTCTTTATAGATTCGCAAGTTCTCATGCATGTTATTGCGTAGTTCCTTGATCTCGCTTATTGGCAACCGACGGTGGATTCTAGCCTTCATAAGATCTAGATTGCACTTTCGTACTGCCCAGTAGGCTTTATGCTCCATTTTTACAGGGAGGTGACATGCCTTCCTATACACGAGTCTGAAGGGAGACATTCCTAACTGGGTCTTATGGGCAATCCTATAGGCCCACAAGGCTTCCGGAAGGCCGATAGACCAATCCTTCCTGTCAAGCCGAACAGTGACCTGAAGGATCTTCTTGATCTCCCGATTTGACAGTTTAGCCAATCCATTAGTCTGGGGATGATATGGAGTTGAAATACAATGCAACACCCCATACTTTTTTATCAAGGACTGGAAGTGCACATTTGTAAAGTGGGTCCTTCCATAAGAGATGATAGCTCGTGGAATACCAAACTGAGAAAAGATGTATTGATGAGTGAATTTATCACGACGTTATGATCATTGGTTCGGGTTGGGATGGCTTTTATCCATTTAGACACATAGTCCATGGCTAAGAGAATGTACTCGAAACCATCGGATTTTGGGAAGGGACCCATGAAATCAATCCCCAGATGTCGAAGATTTTGCATACGAGAATCGGCTATAAAGACATCATGTCACGACAGCTCATGTTGCCTAAGGTCTGGCAATAAGTGCATGCCTTACAATAGTCGTGTGCATCTTTGAAAATCATGGGCCAATAAAATCCGCATTGGAGGGCTTTTGCTGCGATTTTGTGTCCAAAGAAGTGACCACCGCAGGCTTGGTCGTGGCAGAAGGACAAAATGCCATCAATCTCTAATTTCAGAACACATCTTTTGATGATTTAATCAGCACCAATGTGGAATAGGTACAAATCCACCCAAATAAAGTATTTGGCATTTGAAAGTAATTTGTCTTTCTTAGCCTTTGACCAATCAGATGGAATCTGATGCAATGCCAAATAGTTCACCATATTAACATACCAAGGAAGTTCCATATCGACTGTCAGGAGGTGCTCATCCGGAAACGGCTCCGTGATAGGTCCAGAAGGGTCAATGATCGAAGAAGGAAGACGGGATAAATGGTCAACTACCACATTCTGCTTTCCCACCTTGTCGTAAATTTCAAGATCGAATTCTTGCAACAGCAAGATCTAGCGAATTAATCTAGGCTTCGTGTCCTTCATGAGTAAGTGCCTCAATGTAATGTGATTCGAGTAAATGATGACGTGAGATCCCAGGAGGTTTAACCTGAACTTCTCCATGACAAATACTACAGCCAGCAACTCTTTCTCCGTAATAGTGTACTTATGCTGAGCCTCGTCTAATGTCTTGCTGGCGTAATATATGACTACCGGTTTCCCGTCAAATTTCTGACCCAACACCGCTCCTACTGCATCGTCAGACGCATCGCACATGATCTCGAAGGGTTGAGACCAATCAGGAGATTGCAGGATTGGTTCTTGGATGACTCGGTCATGTAGGATCTCAAATGCGTGAACGCACTCACTAGATATCTCAAATGGCGTGTCCTTCGAAAGGAGATTTGTCAAGGGGCGCACGATCTTAGAGAAATCAGGTATGAATTGATGATAGAATCTAACATGTCCCAGGAATGATCTGATGTCTTTGATCGAGTTAGGCACAGGTAGCTTGGAAATCATATTTACCTTAGCCCGGTCGACTTGGATACCTCTCTCAGAGACGAGGTGTCCAAGTACGATGCCCTCAGGAACCATGAAGTGGCTTTTTTTCCAGGAGAGAACTAGATTCACTTTGATGCACCTCTTAAGGATTTGGACCAAATGCAGGAGGCATTCATCAAAAGATTCACTGAATACCGAGAAGTCATCCATGAAGTTCTCTCTGATGCACCTCTTAAGGATTTGGACCAAATGCAGGAGGCATTCATCAAAAGATTCACTGAATACCGAGAAGTCATCCATGAAGACCTCAAGGTAATTACCTACCATATCTGAGAATATGGCTAGCATACACCACTGAAAGGTGGCGAGTGCGTTGCATAGCCCAAAAGGCATCCTGCGGAATGCATACGTACCGTAGGGGCAGGTAAAGGTGGTCTTTTCCTAATCTTTCGAATGAATTGCCACTTGATTATATCTTGAGTACCCATTTAGGAAACAGAAAAATCAATTTCCCACTAGTTTCTCAATAATCTAGTCAATGAACGGAAGCATGAAATGATCTTTCTTCGTGAAGGCATTCAATTTCCGATAGTCTATGCCCACTCTCCATGCATTCACAATACGTGTCGGGATGGTCTCTCCAGATTCAGTTGTAATCACGGTGAGCCCTGCCTTCTTAGGCACAACTTGGATCAGGCTCACCCAGCAGCTGTCAAAGATCGCGTAGATGATACCAACATCTAACCACTTAATGATCTCTTTCTTCCTGACCTCTTATAGATTCAGATTGAGTCTTCTCTGTATCTCTTGAGATGGTCACGAGCCCTCTTCAGTGTAGATGTGGTGTGTGTAATACGAGGGGCTTATACCGGTCAAATCGTCGACAGTCCATTCGATGGCTCTTCAATGTTGTTGGAGAACAAAAATCAGCTTTGTTTCCTGATCAAGTATGAGTCTGGAATTGATGATCACATGAAATGTTTGATTGGAA
Organism: Thalassia testudinum; assembly: GCA_037157565.1. Lineage (NCBI taxonomy): Eukaryota > Viridiplantae > Streptophyta > Magnoliopsida > Alismatales > Hydrocharitaceae > Thalassia > Thalassia testudinum. Next base: position 4,706,116 of record JAZHRO010000007.1, read on the forward strand.
CCCAAGAAGACATACTTCAGATGATCTGAGAGGGGCTTCAGTTCCATAACCGGGTTATTAGCAGTAGGTGGGGGTTAAAGATAGGCCTCAGAAGATAAAGTGGGAGCTATGGGTGAATCAAGATCAGCTCTGGGCTCCTCTATCTGTGGGTCAAGTTCTTCTTGAGGTTAAGGATCGGGGTTAATCGGGTTTTCTTCTGTAATTCGATCCTCAACCACAGAACTGGTGTTGCATACTTCTTCAATTGCCCCCATAGTTTATTCCTTTTTAGGCCTTAAAGATATCAATCCGTAATGTCTTATTCCTAAATTTCAACTCGATCTGGCCCTCTTCACAGTTGATGTTTGCCCTAGCTGTGGCTAAGAATGGTTTCCCTAAGATGATCAGTGTGTTCCTTAAATTTTCAGGATTATCCATATCTAAGACAATGAAGTCCACCGGGAAATAGAAATCTCGAATCCGTACTAGAACATCATCAAGAATTCCTCTAGGTGACTTGATCGATCTGCCTGCTAACTGCAAGGTCACCTTAGTTGGTTTGAGCTTAGTTTCCTCGAAGTGGTCTAGTAGTGATGTAGGGATCAGGTTTATGGAAGCTCCTAAATCCAACAATGCTCGATCAAATTCTAAATCACCAATCTTATAGGAAATCAAAGGGGTGCTAAGATCTTTTGCTTTTTGCAGGAGTTTGCTCAAAATGATTGAGATGACTTGCTCTGACACTATGATCAGACTCTCATCTTTGTTTCGCAGCATACGCTTTGGTGTACATAAATCCTTCAAAAATCTTGTGTAAGCTGGTACGTGGTGTATCGCATCTATCAAGGGGATGTTTATCTAGACTTGCTCAAAGAGCTTGACCAGATCTTCCTCAAGTGCCACGGGTTTGGGTTTCCTCTTTCCTTTGGTTAAGGCCTTAGGAAATGGAACCTCTGTAGGTTCCTCTAGAATTGATTCAGGCTTAGGATTTGGGATAGGAGTGTCCTGGATAACTATCCTAGGGTTAGGATCTGAGCTACCAGACGTCGGGTGGCTAGGATAAGGTGGATCCTTGGTTGATTTGCCACCATGGGTGGTAACAGAATTAAGACTCACCTAGTTTTGGTTTGGAGTTGGCAAAATAGGTGGTTATTGCTGATATCCTAAGTATGATGTTGAAGCTTCCATCCCATTGTGCGATGGAGCAGAAGGGGCCTGATAAATGTAGTGAGCTTGGCTCTGATTTGGGTTCATAACGTGCTTCTGGTTTGGCACATTATTCAGATTCGACAGAGGTTGATATGGAAGTGCACTAGGTTGGCAAGATCCCACCATCTGTGTGAGTTGATTTCGAGCCTCTGTGATCGTGTCTTTGTGCTATTTCTGCATGGCCACATTAGTCTTTTGGATGTCAGCCAAGGTTTGTAGTATCAGAGTCATTTGAGCTTCCCTTGATGGCCCAAATTGGTAATTAGGATTGGGCCTGGGCTGAGCGAGCTGATAAGAGCGCATAGTCTGTAGTCAGGGCTGAAATTGAGATCTTGAATTTTGATTATTCCCTGACCACATAAAATTAGGATGATTGCGCATCCAGGGTTATACGTGTTTAAGAAAGGATCATTCTGGATGGTGTGGAGATCCTCACAAGTCCGAGGAACTCCAGAGAAGTCAGGGTATGAGGGTTCAGACTTCCCCCAACTAAAGTAGGTGGGTCCGGAGTTTCCTCCGAAACCAAGATCAAACGGGGGTGGATATGAGTCCATCCCCTAATGAGAGTGGTGGTAAATGTTATGCACAACCTCCCTACCGGAGGGCAGTTGTGCATACGTGTTTTGCTATGCTGCGTGGCTCACTGCAGGTGTTGAGTAAATTCATCCACCTTTTTCTCGATGATTGAGACCTTATCCAAGTGACTGGCCACCAACTGCAGATTGACGAAGGCAGATTGGCCTCGAGTCTCGTGCACCCCCCGCATGTTTGTCAATGCATGGGTGGTCGTCCAGTCGAACACACCCACCAATTCATTATTTATAGAGTTCTTGCACATGTTCTCAAGAATCTCCCAAACTGTATCTTCATGTTGATTCATGATGCTTCCACCATAGGTTGCATTAACAAAGAGCTTGATATCCTTACGGAGCCCATGGTAAAAAGATTGGACTTATTCCCACTTAGGAACTCCGTGATGGTGGCATTTCCACGTGAGATCCAAAAAGCGGTCCCATGCCTTATGAAGTGGTTCTCCTGCATTTTGCGAGAAGTACGTGATTTGATGCCTTAAAGCATTTGTCCGACCAATGAGGAAGAATTTCTATAAGAATTCAATTTGGAGTTCCCCCCATGTCTTAATTGGATAAATAGGAGTCTAGAACCAATCGGCAGCTTTATCCATGAAAGAGAATGAGAACATCTTCATGAGCAGGATGTCTCGATTTTGTATGGCTGGCCCGAAGGTATGGGCCAGATGTTTCAGCTGCTTGATGTGCTGGAAAGGATCTTCAGAGTTCAAGCCATGGAATTTAGGGATAGCATGGATTATATTTGGCTTGAGTTTAACATCAGGTCCTCCAGCTGGGATTTATACCCTAGGCTCGATCTCCACCGCAGCAAGATTGTAGTGATCTCGCATCTGAGGATGCGGTGGTGAATTGATGTGTGCATGGACTAGATCATTGAGGCATTGTAGCTAATTCTGGAAATCAAGGTCTTCTTCGTGATTCTCCATAAATGTTGATGAAGGAGATCTGGGCTCAGAGGTAGAAGAGTTGGAAGAGATATCAATCTGGTCGGATGGTGGCACAAACAAGTGAGTTGAGGCTTGGCCTCGACAAGAATGAACTACTAATGGAGGTCTCAAGGGTGGTCTTAAGGACCTCCTCCCCAACATGCACTAATGAGCCAGATGAGAAACAAAATGTGTAACGGACCCAATCGAGGAATCCAAAAAAAAAATCTTTGGATGACTTAAGGAGGTTCGAGGCAGATGATACCTCTTGATCAATAAGTCACTCACTTGAGAAGTACTTGGGCAGCTAGGAAGGGAGAACCTCTCAAAGACACCTACACAGTAGAGCTTCCCCACAAGTTACAAGGTATTTGAGTTGCTAAGTCAGGGTTTAAAAAGTGTTGCATTGTAGTACAACCGAAATAGCATTCAAACAAATACAATTTTATTACTCGAAAAGATTTTCGAGGTCGAATACAAGGAGTAAATTGGTATTTAGAAATCAAGATCACAATTCATAATTAAAAGAATATGCAATAATGATAGTAACAAAGTGCAAAAATATGGGAGTAAAATGGTGATTTAGATCACCAAATACTCCTACAATATCACCAAGGAACTCAATGTAGGAATATGCAATGAAAGCTAATGGTCTATCGTCTGATGATGAAATCAAACGACTTAAAGTGTCTGATTCTTCCTTCTCTTTCTCTGCCTTTGCCTTCTCTGAGGTCCTCTTTCTTCAGCTTCTGGCATCTACTTCTTCTTTGGCTTCTATTCTGGCTTCCTCTGTCTTTTTCCTTTCTTCTTCTTCTGGCCTCCTCTTCTTCTTCAGCTTCTTCCTTCTGCTTTCAGCTTTGGCCTTTGCTTTCTCTATCTTCTTTCTTTGCCTTTGCCTTTGCGAGCCTTCTCTTCTTCTCTTCTCTTCTTCCCTAACCTCCTCTTCTTCCTCTGAATTGGCTAAGTGTTGGCCAAAGATCCCTGTAGCAAAACCCTACCCCTACCCACGTGACTCTCCTCTCTTTCTCTCTTCAAATCCGCTCTCCCAGAGCCACACACAGGTATTCGGGTTATCAGGTTGGGTGCGTACCCGGGACCAGGCCCACCGGCGTACGGTGGTGGGCAAGGAGTGCAGGTCGGGTCGGGTCAGCCAGGTCCGCGGGGGCATGTCATGGACGAGACCAGGTCGGGTGAGTAGGACCTCACCCCGTGGCAACTGAGGCGATAAGGCTATGGCAACTTTTCAATTTATGCAGGTGTGGATGCCCCTTTGTTTCCGAGGTGGGACTATCCGCCCACCCTTCTTCTCGCACGCCTGCAGCAGAGACAAGGCTTCCAATTGTAGCAGTTGCTAAGTCCAACTCCAATTGAGGGCCAAAGTGCACGCGTGAAGTAATTCCGCGCAGCCTGGGATAGTAGCACCTGGGGCAGCAGCACTTGGAGCGACCTCAATCGAGCTTCAAGCTCGCTTGCCAATGGCGGATGGGGCCTGAACCTGAAATCAAGAGCACAACCTCATGGCCACGTCAAATCCTTTAGAGGGGATCGTCGGAGCACGGCGGATGTGCTGGGAGTGGTGGTGTGGCATGGCAGTGCCTATGAGTGCGTGCTTAGGGCACACTGTGTGCGAGTGAGTGGGTGTGTTCGGGGGGTGATTTGGGTGAGTGGCGCGATGAGTGAAGTGAGGGGAAGTGCTTAGTGAGGTGAGGTGGAGGTTGTGGGCTTGTCGGTGAGGGTTGTGCTGGCATGTGGAGGTGGGATGGCCTCGTTGGAGTTGGTGGTCGGAGATGAAGGTGCGAGGGGCGGCAGTGGTTGATTTGAAGTGGAATAAACGAGGAAAAAAGTAGAGGTGAGAGGGAACTTAGCTGGGGAGTTAGTGGACGAAGGGGGTGAGCGAGGGCGTTGGGTCTGGTATTGCCGACGTTGGAGACGAAGGTGACTCTGGTGAGGTGGGAATGGCGAGAATGAAGAGGAACGGGCACCTGCTGGTACGACGAGGCGCGGACAAAGTCAAGGAGGAGGAATCCGCCACAAGTATGGCAGTCGGACGATGAGTAGGGAAGCTCGCCGGACGTCGAGGAGCCTACGGCCGTGAGGAGAAGAGAAGAATTTGAGGTATTCACGGTCGAAATCGAGCATGAAGGAGTCGAGGTGATCTGGGCTTCTTTAAATTGGGCTTTGAAGGTAGGTTAGGGCTTGGGAAGCAAGCTTCCCAAGCTTGGAAGGTCGTCGGAGATGGAAGTTGTTGAGATACCCACATCTCTCATGCATTCGCATGAGAGATTGGGAAGGAATTAATGCTCAAAGATGGGTTCATACTGACGGGGATTTCTCAGAGGATCATTCCAATTTTGGAAGAGATCCTCCAAGCAATCAAGGAGATCTTCTCTGTCAAAGGTCGATGGAGTAGGTTTCCTCTGCGATAATGGCAGAGGGACCTACTTGTGAAGACGATGAGAAAGTTAGGGGGTTGTTAGCAAGGGTTTTTGAAAGTTAGGGGTAGAAATGTAATCAAACTGGACCTTTTTGCAAACTAGGTCAAGGAAAACTCATCTTGGATCCAAATTTTGGTACAAATATAATTTAGACCTAAGGAATCAAATGGTGAAGTTGGATTTTGGGTTTGACCACGTTTGACTGGAAAATTTATGTAAAAACTTAAATTAAGGCAAATATCTATTTGAGACCCTATTCTAGGTCAAGATGGGTTCTAATGGTAAATTTGAAGGTATTAAACCCTAGAGAATATTTTTCTATGATTTTTAGAGGGTTTTGGTGAATTTTATTCTGACTAGAACCTTGGTTAATTAAGTGGGTTTGTTTTTAGGGTTTCAAGAAGTCATTTAATTCATAGAACACACACAAACCCTTTTCTGTCAAATCCAACTCACTTATTATCTTATTAAGATCATTTGACTTTTGTTTAGCCCTTAAAAAAATCCATGGTTGTACTACATTGGTAAAATTACAGTTTTACCCTTATTTTCTTATTTTTCTCTCAGAATGATTTTGCAATGAATTATGACCTTCAGTTGGTTATGTTGGAGCATTTATTCTCTTCATTAGGTCAGAATGAGCTAGTTAGGGCTCATGATGGTGTTCCCATCATACCCCTATGCCTAGTTTTTGCTAATCCCTTAGCAAAATTTTAAGGTTTTAACTTTGATTCTAGACCATGAAATCCTTTGATGCTAAAAAACTGTGATGTGTGTTTTCTTCTGTAGATTAGGTTAGAATGCCGATAGTAGGCCTAGAGGTACTCAAGTACCAAGCAAGATCCGGACCTGACCAGCTCTAGCCTCAATCTTCCGCGAAGGTTTTTAAGGCCCACAGAAACTATTCTAAGGTTTGTTGAACTCCGTGGTTAAAGCATCCATGTTTGTAACATGTTTTAGCCTCGGTTCAGTTTGTAGTGTATTTTTGTCAGAGAGAGGAATTTTTCTTTGTTTGGAGAGTTTTCTCTCTCTTTTCTTTTTATTTCTAGCTTCGAATTAGCTTCACAACATGGTCTGTATCGAATTCCTAGTCCCCATCATCAATCCTTGAAGGGTCCTTGGCAATCGATGCTTCGGGATAGTACTGTCCATGGCAACCCCCAGAACACTGGCTTTCGAGATTTCGAGATAATCTCGCCCATTGTGTTCTGTAGCTAAATCCAGACTCTAGCAATCGACATTTCAGGATAATGCCGCCCATGGCATCTGAACTAGCATAGGGTGCTTACATGCCCCGGTAGGATATGTAAATATCCTAGGAGACAAGCACCGAGGAGACGATATGTTATTACGCATTTTCGAGAGGAATTTCCCACCTCTCTACGTCGGGAACTCATCCAAATCAACTTGTGTTGATCAGCCGCTCTTAATCTAGGTGACTTTTTCAGAACGAATTAAACGCATTTGCGTGATTTTGATACTTAAGCGCACTGAACCAGACTATGTGTGGATTGGGGTGCTTAGGTTACTGAGTCCTGCAAACCAAAGGTCAGTTAACGAGGTCGAATACTCCTAAGCCTTAAACCTCATACTTAAGCTTTGCATTTTCCCTAACCTCTTGGTGACTATCCAAATCTTAGCGGGTACTTGAATTTTTAAGCCTAGGATCATAACCCAAAAGGCCTAAGATCAACGTTCCTATTAGTTTCTTTTGTGTTTCATTAGCACTTTTGCCTTTCATTTTCTTTCTTGATATGGTATAGAACTAAGTCAATTCCTTAATTTCTTACTAATGACCATTTCTTTTCTTTTCTTTTCAAATTGTGCTCCTTTTTGGCATTTTTAACTCCTCCCCTTTTTCTCCTCAAAATTTGTATGCCCTTAAGATTTTCTCACTTTTTTTGTTCTTTTTCAAGATTTTTTTCATTTTTTTGGTATTTTGGGATATGTGATTTTTTTGATGAAACCCTTGTGAGATGATTTTTATGGCATTTTGCACTTTAATACCCCCTCATGCTTACGATTTGCAATGTCCTCATTGTAAATTAGGTGGGTTGGAGTTCAGTTTAGATCATTCATTAGAATAGGTGTTGGGTGGGTGAATGAGTCAGGATGACTGTTGCAGACGATTTCAAGCTCGGGTATGGGTACTAATGGTGGAGTCGGCTGTTCTAATGGATGAACCCTAAAGTGTAATATGAGTTCAGCATAAGATGTGTCAAAAAAGGTTTCAGGTTTATCAAAATGACAGGTTGCCTCCCGTTAAGCGCTGAGTTTTACGCCATCGGCTAGGCACAATGAGCTCAGGGAGAATGGAGGGTAAAGATGTCTCAGCCAAATTTGTATTGATAAGTTCAATGAATGGTTTGAGTCTCTAACCGTTCACGACAAAAGGTTCTGCATCGTGGCTGAGTTGACTGATTTCGATGGCTCCATTTCCAAAGATTTGTCGGACAAGGTAAGGTCCGATCCACTTTGATTTGAGTTTTCCTTGGAATAGTTTGAGTTTGGCATCAAAGAATAGGACTTTCTGACCAGAGTAAAAGATCTTTTTGGATATGTGCTTGTTGTGAAAGGCTTTAACCCGCTCTTTGTAAATTCATGAGTTCTTGTACACGTCGTGGCGTAATTCATTGATCTCGCTCATTTGAAGCTTTGTGTGGGTTCCTGCCTTAGAAAGATCGAGATTACAGTTCCGTACTACCCAATAGGCTTTGTGCTCCAATTCGACGGGGAGGTGACGTGCCTTCCCGTACATCAATTTGAAGGGAGACATACCTAATTGGGTCTTGTGGGCAGTCCTATAAGCCCACAAAGCTTCTAGAAGTCGAGATGGCTAGTCTTTCCTGTCAGGTCGAACAGTGACCTGGAGGATTTTATTGATCTCCCGATTCGATAGCTCAGCTAGGCCATTAGTTTGGGGGTGATAAGGAGTAGGGATTTGATGTGACACCCCATATTTGGTCATCAGTGACCTGAACTGAGCATTAGTAAAATGGGTCCCTCCATCAGAGATAATAGCAAGTGGAATTCCGAACCGAGAAAAGCTGCTCTGATGAATGAATTTTATAACCACTTTATGATCATTGGTTCGGGTCGGAATGGCTTTGACCCATTTGGACACGTAGTCGACAATGAGTAGAATGTACTCGAAGTCGTCCGAAACAAGAAAGGGTCCCATAAAATTAATCCCCTAGACGTCGAAGATTTCACATACGAGAATCGGCTGTAAGGGCATCATATCACGGTGGCTCATGTTGCTTAAGGTCTGACAATGAGTGCATGCCTTATAGTGATTGTATGCGTCTTTGAAAATCGTGGGCCAATAGAAGGCGCACTGGAGGACTTTAGCTGCGGTTTTATGACCAAAGAAGTGTCCACTGCATGCTTGGTCATGGCAGAAGGATAAGATGCCCTGAATTTCCGCTTCCGAGACACATCGACGTATGATTTGATCAGCACCGATGCGGAAGAGATACGGGTCTTCCCAAAAGTAATACTTGGCATTTGAAAGTAATTTGTTCTTCTTGGTCTCTGGCCAAACGGACGAGATCTGATGTGAAGCCAGGTAGTTTACTAGATCAGCAAACGATGGAAGCCCTATACTGATAGTCAGGAGGTGCTCATCAGGAAAATGTTCCTTAATGGGTCCAGAAGGGTTGATAATGTTAGAAGGAAGGTGGGACAAGTGATCAGCTACCACATTCTGTTTTCCCACCTTGTCACGAATCTCGAGGTCAAATTCTTGCAATAGCAAGATCCAGCGGACTAGTCAAGGTTTCCCATCTTTCTTCGCAAGGAGATGCCTCACAGCTGTGTGATTAGAGTAAATGATAACACGGGAACCCAGAAGATACGATCTGAATTTTTCTAGGGTAAATACTACGGCTAGCAGCTCTTTCTTAGTAATTGTGTAGTTACGTTGAGCCTCATCAAGTGTCTTGCTAGTGTAGTAGATGATCACGGGTTTTCCATCAATTTTCTGCCCAAGTATCGCTCCTACAGCAAAATCAGATGCATCGCACATGTTTTCAAAGGGTTGAGACCAATCAGGGGATTGTAGGATCGGAGCTTGGGTAACTCGATCACGTAGGATCTCAAATGCTTGAGTGCATTCCTTGGAGATTTCAAAAGGAACATCCTTAGATAGTAGAGTAGTTAGGGGGCACGCAATTTTCAAAAAATTAGGAATGAATCAACGGTAAAAATCGACGTGCCCCAAGAAAGATCGGATGTCCTTGACCGAGCTAGGCATAGGGAGCTTGGAAATCAGATTCACCTTGGCTCGATCAACCTGGATGCCTTTTTCTGAGATGAGATGTCCCAGGACAATTCCTTCAAGCACTATGAAGTGGTTCTTTTCCTAGGAAAGAACCAGATTCACGTCAATGCACCGCCTGAGGATCTGGACCAAGTGCAGAAGGCAATCGTCAAATGATTTGCCAAACATGAGAAGTCATCCATGAAGACTTTTAGATAATCACCTACTATATTTGAGAATATGGCAAGCATGCACCGCTGAAAAGTAGTGGGTGCATTGCAGAGACCGAAAGGAATCCTTCAGAATGCGTACGTCCCAAAGGGGCAGGTGAAAGTGGTCTTCTCTTGGTCCTCAGGATGTGTTTTGACCCCGGCATCAAACGTCATTTAAGACGTCTGGGAATTGGTCCAGACGTCTGGTTAGATGTCTGGAAGCCTTCCCAGACGTCTGGAAGTTAATTTTTTCGGCGTACGATTTCGCGTCTGCGTGCATGCACGCGCAGACTAAACCGCCACCCTCTTTTCTTCTCTTTCTTTCGTCCCTGCAGGTGCAGCCTTCTCTCTCTCTCCCCACGGTGCCTTCAAATACTCCCCCTCTCCTCTCCCTCACCCTCACTTCACCGTCTTCTCCTTCTTCTTGTTAGCGTGAGAGGGCGAGGGTAGCAGCTGCTGCCGTGGGTGCGCGGGGAGGAGTTGAAGCGAGAGGGAGAAGGGTTAGAGCGCGAGGGTGTGAGCTCGCTGGAGCAGCCAGGGCCGGCCGGCATAGTCGTGCTTAGCAGGGGAAGGGCGAGGAGGTCCTGATTCTGGGAAAATTTCCCAGGATCAGACATCTGGACCTACGACAGACGACGCGGGAGACGTCTGGAGGAAGGTCCAGTCGTTTGAAAGGTACGATATTTTCCTTCCTTTCTTTTTTCGCATGTACGGCCATGCAGCCATTCCGCAGAAGGGTTCTGCCTCGTCTTCGTGTTGAAGGACGGTTGCGTACGCGTGTAGGTCTCGTTCGGGATGGCGTAAGGGCACGCCCTCCCACACAGATCGGACGTCTGGGCACAGCACCAGACGACGGAGAGGGCATCCAGACGTCCGGAGTGACAGTCGGACGTCTGGAAACTAAATCCAGATGGCTCAGCAGGATTCTGGACATCTGAAGGACCGCGCAGGAACAAGGTATGACCTGAGCCATCGTTTAAGACGTCCGGAAGATGTTCCAGACGTTTGATTTTGGGTAGACTTGTCGTTTTTGACCCGTTTAGGGTCCGTTCGAAGTCCGTTTTCCGCGTTTCAAGTTTCGTTCTTCTCAGATTTAGTTCCTCTACCTGTTTACAGTATTTGCATCATGTTCTGAGTAGTTCCTTGTGTTTGATCCTTGTGTTAGGACCCCATTTCGTTGCGGCTTTGGGGGTTGCGGAGGCGCGCGGGCTTGCCGATCACGCCTCTAGTACTCCCGATTTTGCAGGTAGAGTGGCTCCCTTTAATTATATACCAACATTGATGCACTTGCGAGATAATTAATAGATTCTAAGGTGCGGCATGAACCTTAGGATTGGAAAACTAGATTGAACGATAGATCTTAGGGTATGGCATGAATCTTAGGATTGGAAAACTAGATTGAACGATAGATCCTAGGATCTGGCATGAATCTTAAGGCTGGAAAACTAGATTGAATGATAGATCCTAGGGTGTGGCATGAATCCTAGGAACAGAAACACCAAAACGAATGTCGTGAATATATAAATTGCAGTCTTGGAAAAGTAGAAAGAAAAATGATAATTGCCTGTAATTGGATAACAGTTGCTTATTTATGAATGGATATTAACTGTTGAGAATATGGGCTATATGAATATAAAGCTGAAATGATGAAACTTAAATTGGCTTAGAAACATGAGCATGAACTCTATGGGAAATTAGGAGTAGAGCTCCTGAGCGGGGAATGGAATAGAATTGGGGAAGTGAGCTGGCCCTTGAGTACGGAGTACCAAGGAGAGCGACTGCCCCCCTGTTTAATGTAGAGTGGAGCTAGCCACCTCAGGGACCCGGGGTTTGGTTTGGCCACTTTGTATCGACTTTTGGCCCTCGCATACACAGTACCGGGGAGAGCTACTAGTGTAGGGAGAGCACTAGCTACCCCACGGGCCCCGGGGTTCTGCTAGCCTCCCTACACCGACTTGTTAGGCCCACTGGGCAAAGTAGGGTAGTCAGGCGAGGGTGCGCGGACTGTGAAGGGGCAAGACCCCTATTTGGTTACTCTGGAGGGGTTGGACCCCTGTTATTGAGAGGGCTTTGCCTTATACTGGTTCCGTGCTGTGCTTTGGGGCGCACCCGTTAACGGAAATGACTGACTGCGTGCTAGTGCGGGATAGCTACCCGTACGTTTATCGTGCGTGCCGTAGTCACCGTTACGTCTGTCAGTGACCTTGGGGTGGTTGATTGAGGGTAGGACCACCACGGGGTACTCTCCCGCCTAGGAGAGCACCACGTGTTACTTCTACTTTTCGGAAAAGACTGCAATCAAGATCGTTCCCACGAGGAACATTCGAGATCAAGAGAAAGATCTGAGGAATAATTGAAGAATGAGTAAATGGAAAAATAAAGAAAGAGATTAAAATAACAGCTACTGTCCACCTTACTGTTTTTCTTAGCTTTTGGTTGCCACTCTACTCAGCGTTTCGCTGACGTGTCACCTTTGTCACCTTTTCAGGACCAGGTGTTGAGTAGCTAGAGCCGGTGGCTGCAGAGGGAGCTGGGCCTCGTAGAGCCCAGTAGTCTTACTTGTGTAGTACCTACTGTACTGTTTCTTTTGTGTAGTGAGTATTTTTCTGCTACCACTGTACTCTTTTATTATAAGCATCATGTTTATGTACCTGTTTATTTCTCTACTGTTGTGGTAGTATGTACTGTAGTGCTTCTTTTCTTTACTGCTGTATTTTGTTACTGCTAGTTATATACATGGTGAATGTGGTTTATTTTACTGCTCTTTTGGTTACTTTCTCGTTGGACGACTGGGTCTTGGTATCAGTCGAGTTGGTCTGATTCTCGTGTCTCGTAGGGATTCGGGAATCGGGTCGTAACAGGATGGATTGCCACTTGCTTATAACCGGAGTACCCGACCAAAAAGCATAAGAATCTATTTCCCGCTAGTTTTCAAAGATCTGATCAATAAACGGTAGTGGGAAATGATCCTTTTTTATGGAGGTATTGAGTTTTCTGTAATCAATGCAGACTCTCCACGCATTTGCCACATGGGTCGATTTAATTTCTCTGGTCTCAGTCGTGATTACGGTGAATCCTGCCTTCTTAGGTACAACTTGGATTAGACTCATCCACCGACTGTTGGAGATTGGATAGATGGTCCCAGCATCTAATCACTTGATGATCTCCTTTTTCACGACTTCCTACAGATTAGGATTTAGATGTCTCTGCATTTCACGGAAAGGTCGTGTGTCCTTTTCAGTATAGATGCGGTGTGTGCAGTAAGAGGGGCTGATGCCAGTCAAATCATTGAGTCCATCCAATAGCTCTTCGATGTTGTTGGAGAACAGTAATCAGATGGGATTCCTAATCGGGTGTGAGTCTGAAGTTGATAATCACAGGAAACGTCTGATTGGAACCCAAAAAGACGTACTTTAGATGCTCGGGAAGAGGCTTAAGTTCCAAGATAGGGTTATCAACAGCAGTGGGTGGTTGAGGATGTGAGTCAGGAGTAAGGCAATGAGTTATGGGTGTGTCTAGGTTAAGTTCAGACTTCTCTGAATGTGGGTTTTGATCTTCTTGTGGTTGATTAGAAGTAGTCATGTTTTCCTCAATATACGAATCATCGACCATAGCCTTGATATCACATACTTGTTCTATGACTCCGCAATTAATCCCTTGTTGGGCCTTAAAGATGTCAATCTTTAGTGTCTGGTTCCCAAATTTCAGTTTAATTTGGCCCTTCTCACAGTTAACATTGGCCCTAGAAGTGGCCAGAAAGGGTCTCCCTAGTATGATTGGTGCATTCCTTGGATTTTCTGGAGCATCCATATCTAAGACTACGAAATCCACTAGGAAATAGAAATCCCGAACCCTAACAATGATATCCTCAAGAACTCCTTTAGGTGACTTAATAGATTGGTTTGCCAACTGTAATTTCACCTCTGTTGGTTTGAGCTTAGATTCCTCAAGATGGTCAAGTAAGGATGTAGGTATTAGGTTTATGGAGGCTCCTAGATCCAATAATGCTCTATCAAATTGGATATCACCAATTGTATAGGAAATCAGGGGAGTACCTGGGTTTTTTGCCTTAGGTGGGAGTTTGCTCAAAATTACAGAGCTGGCTTGCTTTGACAATATGATTGGGTCCCACTTTTGGTTCGTGGCTTACGCTTAGGTGTACACACGTCTTTCAGAAATCATGCGTAAGCCGGTACGTGGCGAATTGCATCCATCAAGGGGATGTTTATATGGACCTGTTCAAAGAGCTTGACCAGGTCCTCCTCAGGTGCCATGGGTTTGGTTGTCTTCTTTCCCTTGGTCAAGGGCTTGGGAAAAGGAACCTTGGATGGTTCCTCTAGAATAGGTCCAGGTTCTTGATCTAGGATAGGGGTATCCTGGATGACTATCCTAGGGTTTGGGTTACTACTAGGCTGTAAGTGGCTTGGGTAAGGTGGGTCTTGTGTTGCTTTGCCACTACAGGTTGTTACTGAATTCAGTCCTACCTGGTTCGGATTTGGTGTCGGTAAAATAGGTGGCTGCTGCTGGAGTCACGAGTATGATGTCGAAGCTTCCATCCTGTCGGGTGATGGAGCAGAAGGGGCCTGATAAATCATGTGAGCTTGGCCTGGATTTGGGTTCATAACGCGCCTCTAGTTTGGCACGTTATTCAGATTCAGTAAAGGTTGCGAAGGGAGTGTGCTAGGTTGGCGGGAATTCGCCATCTGGGCGAGTTGATTGCGAACCTCTGTGATCTCATCTTTGTGTTGTTTTTGCATAGCCGCATTCGTCTTTTGAATGTCAGCCAGAGTATGAAGAATGAGAGTCATTTGATCTGTTTGAGTTGGCCCAGATTGATAGGTGGGGTTGGGCCGAGCATGAGGTGGCTGATATGGACGAGGAGTTTGTGGAAGGGGTTGATATGGTGGTCTCTGATTCTGATTTTTTTCCCTCCCACAGAACATTGGGATGATTTCGCCATCCAGGGTTATAAGTATTAGAGAATGGGTCATTTTGGATGGTGTTGAGGTCCTCGTAGGTCTGAGGAACCTGAGGAAAGTCATAGTACGAGGGTTCAGAGTTCCCCCAACTAGAGTAGGTAGGATCGGAGTTTCCTCTGGTCCTAGAGTCAGATAGAGGTGGATACGGGTCCATCCCTTGAGAAGATCGGTGGTAGATATTATGCATAGCCTCCCTCCCAGAGGACGGCTATGCGAACGGGTTTTGCGCAGAGGTGGCTCGTTGTAGATGTTGAGTTAGCTCATCCACCTTCTTCTCAATGATAGAGACCTTGTCCAATCGACTGGCCATCAATTCCAAGTCGACAGATGAGGATAGGCCCTGCGTCTCATGTGCTCCCCTTGGATTCATCGATGCGCGGGCATTCGTCCGGGCGAATAAGCCCATGGAGTCATTATTGATGGAGTTCTCGCGCATAATCTTAAGAATCTCCCACACAGTGTCTTCGTGTTGACCCATGATATTTCCTCCACAAGTTGAATTGACGAATAAATGGATATCTTCACGGAGTCCTTGGTAAAAAGACTAGACTTATTCCCATTTAGGAACTCTGTGATGGGGGCACTTTCGCATGAGATCCAAGAAGCGATCCCATGCTTCGTGAAGTGGTTCTCCAGGCTGTTGTGTGAAGTGCATGATCTGGTGTCGTAAGCATTCATCCGACCAACTGGGAAGAACTTTTTCAGAAACTCGGATTGTCGTTCAACCCATGTGTTGATTGGACGTGTTTGAGTCTGATACCAATGAACTGCTTTATCCATGAGAGAGAAGGAGAACATCTTCATAAGAAGAATATCCTGATTTTGGACATCTGATCCGAAGGTTTGGGCCAGATGCTTGAGCTATTTGATGTGCTAGAAAGGATCCTCGGAATTGAGCACATGAAATTTTGGAATAACATGAATCATGTTGAGCTTGAGTTCAGAATCAGGACCTCTAGCCAGGATTTGGACTCAAGGTTCGATCACCACCGCAGTGGGATTGTAATGATCTCACATCATAGGGCGCTGCGGTGGATTCACAAAGGCTTGGAATAAATCATTAAGGCATTGAAGTTGGTTCTCAAGGTTATTCTCTTCTTCTGCAGGTTGTGCCATGATGATAGATGAAGGAGAATTAGGTTCAGATGAATCAGAAGAGATGTCTATGTGATGGGGTTGCTGCACAAACACGGAAGTCGAAGCCTGGCCTCGACGAGAGTGAATGACTAAAAGAGGTCTCAAGGATGGTCTTAAGGACCTCCTACCAAACATGCACCGATGATTTAGATGAGAATAGAATGTAATGGACCCAATCAAGACACCCAAAAATTTTGGATGACTATAGAGGTTCGGGGCGGATGATACCCCTTAGTTAGAAAGCCTTCCACCTGAGAAATACCTGGGCAGTCAAAGAGGGAGAGTCCCGCAAAGACCCCTACATGGTAGATGCCCCCACGGATTATAGGGTTTCCCCCACTCGACCTCTTGGTCGGGCCCAGATAGGTGTGTTAATATGGTGATTTTATCGTTGAGGTGTGTATAGTGGTTAACCTAAATCGAGTCTAACCATCTCTTTACAAAATTTTTTAACCTGGCCTACTTGATTTTATGTTGGTTACTTTTAGGCCTAGGGTCGAACTCAGGGAAGTGGGGTTACAAGTCAAGTTTCTACGCCTTTCCTACAACGAATCTCTTCCGTTCGTTTATTGTGTTTTTGGTGTTTTTTCTATTTAAGATTTTTTTTCTGATAATCTTGCTCCTTGAGGCACACCCTCAAAATTAGGTTCTTGGCTTTGAGCCAAATCAGGGTTCCAAAACGGGTCTTGCTATTTGCAAGACAGAGTACCTGCAAGTCAAGGATTATCTTTTCTCTTTTATATATATTTTTTATCTTTTTATTGGCAGGAAAGAGAAGTAGAAATAAAGTATATATATATATAAAGGGGTGGGGGTGGAGGTGGAGACGGAGTGTAGCACGGTGTCGAGTTGGTCATCGTCTAAAAAGACGCAACCAACAGGACGAAGTGCCGCGTGTAAGGTGGATTGGTGGAAGATGAATGCGAACATGCTTTTTGTACGCGTGTATCGGGGAATATCAGCAACTGGTGCAGATATTCTCGCGATACCACGTATGGTAAGTAATGTGAACATATATATATGTATATATGTAAATATATCTATATGTATACTTATATATATGGTTATAAATATATAGGTATATATATGTAGTTATATATTATATATATATATGTATAAGTATGTATATATAACTATATAGATGTAAATATATATATATATATGTCTATATACATATATAAGTATATAATAGTGTATAGGTGTGTGTGTGCGAGAGTGTGAGTGTGTGTGTATGTGTATGTGTGTTTGCAGAGAGAGGGAGAGTGTGCTGTGAGAGAGAGGGAGAGGGAGAGAGAGAGGGATCACTTCTGCTGGAGTGAAGGAGCGGTGTTAAGTCATCCGGAGCCCAGTGGCCGACGTCTGATGCCCACAACGCACCGCGCTGCACGTAGGCGCGCGTTGGGAGGGAGTGAGCGCACGCAGAGGACTGCAGTGCGCAGCACTGCGCTAAGAGGCGTACGCGGGCGAAAGGGAGCGTGCGGGTGCAGGTGACGTGGGCGCACGCACACGCGCGGGCGGGAGCTGGAGCGGGCGCGGGGCAGGACGCGGACGTGGGTAGTGGCCGGTAGCGGCGCACCGGGTTGCCAGATAAGTGAGAAGCTTACCGGTCACCCCATTGTAGCCACAGTGTTCAGCAGACTGGCGTGAACAGTGGCTACAGTGTATGGCCGAGCCACGTGACCGCTTGCTGCAGGTGTTGTGATTGCGGACGGCGTGGACGTGGCTCGGCGTGCACGGAAGAAGGTGCACCGGTTGGTGGCTTGCGGGCGGGACATTGCAACAGAGCGTGCGGTGAGGGCTATTGGTGTGCGCGGTGGAGGGCGAGGGCGACCTGCTACTTGCGCGATGGCTTGCGAGTGTTGGCTGGGGTGCGCGGTGAAGCATGGCTGGCCGCTGCAGAGGCGCGCGGTGGCCGGTTGCAGGCGGAAAGATGAGTGCAGTGCGAAGAAGCGGGAGGCGAGGGCGGTCTGTAGGTGTGCGCGAAAAGGGCTTTGCGGCTGCCGCCGCCTTGCTGCTGCTGCTGCGGAGCTCGGCCGGCTGCTGCGTGCGGAGCTTTGAGCTTCAAAGCTTGAAGCTCCTGCTCCAATGGCTGAAGTGCTGGAAACGAAGAAGTCAGGGAGAGAACCACCACGGCCACTGGCTCTCTGTTTAGCTGGGCAGTGGTGGACTCACAGTGGTGGTTGTGCACCACTGTGAGGTGCTCCTGCTCGCAGAGTGGCTCCTCTGAGGAGGAGGTTTTACGTATGGAGGGAGAGGGGAGGGGACGGTGGCCTGGAAGGAGAAGCTGCTGTGTGTTGGGTTTTTGGCGTGGAGGACTAGGCGCCCCCTGCAAGAAGAAGTCGAGCTCTTTTTATAGAGCAAAGAGGCTTGCACAGCCATGCCTTGGCTGTGCATGGCTCAGCATGGCCGGCAGGGAGGGGCTGCATGCGGCTGGCAGGGAGAGGCTGAGCAGGACATGACGCGAAGAAGAAGAGGTTGCCATGCAGTCGCGGGAAGAGTTTCACAGTCAAGTAGAAATAAAAATAAAAAGATGGTGAATTTTGCAAAGATGCACTTGAGGAAAAATGTTAATTGCAATGCCATTTATTCACTTTCCTCCCCTCTCAATTAAATGCATGCATGCGTGTATTTTTACAAATGCGACTATGGAACCCTAATATGCATTGGTAATGCTACGAAATAGCACAAGACGACACAATTGCTGGTGTATTTTTGTGGTGCAATCATACCCCCATGCCTATCTCTTGCTAGTCCCTAGCAAAACATTTTTTTGTAGTATTTAGAAATGATCTTAAGCTGAAGATTTTCTTCTTGAGGCAACATAGGTGTGTTTATTGTTGGATATTGTGAGAACCAATTGTAGAGAAGACTACCAGTACTTTAAGTCTCACATGACATAGATCATCTCTCGACTAACTAGGACTCTTGATATTTAATCCTTAAGTACGATTTCTAGGACCCAGGAGGTTTTTGCCGTACTCGAGAGCTCAAGAGGTTATGGCTTGTGCATAGTGAAGGATCAAGACTGACCAGATGAACATTAAGACTCAAGCCTAGGGTTTCACAAATTTTTAAGTATAGGTTGGTCCCAGTTTCAGCTCGTGTCTTCAGATGGCCCTTAAAAAGATGACGGAAAATTCAACTCTCATTTTCTGACATTTGTGGCTCAAAGAAAACAGGGTATTTGCCTTGAAGAACATTTTTTTTTTTGTAGAAAGAAGACTTACAGATATTTGTGAGATATACTGACTTATTTGTATCTTTTTTTTTTTTCGAAACACGTGTCAGTATATCTCTTACAACATTATTTGGAGGAGCACATTTTTCTTTTTTGGTGGGAGAGTTTCTTTTTGGTGGAAAGAGTTTCTCCTAAACACAAGACTAAAACCTGGGATAAAAAGTCTACTTGCGCGCACAGGTAAGGACTCCACCTTCCCTAATGAACACTAGGGTTGGATCTTATGTTCACCTCGTCTTTCTTGATATGTGTAGTGTGAACCAAGTTTACTTAAGCTCTCAAGTGGAAGCAACCCAATGAATCCTATACTGATGTCTCAGGTACAAGAATACGTCCTTAGTTAGGAGAGATTCCGATCTATCTTATCAATGCTCAAGTGAATTAAGCCGTGCCTGAGCGAATCAAGCTTCTGTGGCTTGGAAAGTCTTCAAAACAATGGTTGAATATCCATAAACACTTATTGTATTTTTGTTTTAGCCTTTAGATCATTACTAAACACCATTTTCATTTTTCATTATATATATATATAATGAAAAATGAAAATGGTTATAAACTGCATGATACCCTAAAATACCCAGTTCCTAAGGATGCCTATCCACCCCCCCATGCCAAACGATGCTATGTCCTCATATGCATGCAGGGTAGGGTAGAGGAAGGACAAAAGATCGATTAATGAGAGCTGAGGTGCAGGGTATACAGCAGGGTGGTAGGGTGGGTGGATGGTGGGTGGTGAAGTGAAAAGTGAAGTGATCGTGACAGTGAAATGAAAAGTGATGGTGGATGGTGAGTGTTGTTGGGGTGCCTCCCAATGAGCACTGAATTTAACGTCCCCAGCTGGACTCAGAATGAGGCAAAGAATTAGTTACCCTCTAGCAGGGCAATGGTTTCTCCAACGGGGGCAGGTTCATGAGTCAGATAGGGTTTCAAACGCTGCCTGTTGACCGTAAATTTATGCCCAAATTTGGGATCTTCAATCTTGACGGCCCCGTTAGGAAATGGTCTTGAGACCAGGAAAGGACTAGTCCATTTGGACTTTAGTTTCCCAGGAAGGAATTTGAGTCGGGCATTATAGAGCCAAACTTGCTGAGATGGCTCAAATTCTTTCCACCGAATACGGCTGTCGTGAAAAGCCTTAGTGCGTTGTTTGAAAGTTAAAGCAGAATCATAGGCTTCACGACGGAGCACTTCCAGCTCCTAGAGTTGGAGTTTCCTTTCTCGACCACACAGGTCTGGGTCGAGGTTATATTGGCGAACCGCCCAATAAGCGCGGTGCTCCAACTCCATGGGCAAATGACAAGGCTTCCCGTAAACGATTCTATACGGAGACATACCAAGGGGAGCCTTGAAGGCAGTCCGATATGCCCAATGTGCGTCAATCAACTTGTCGGACCAATCCATACGGTCAGGCCGAACCGTTTTCTGGAGAATTTGCTTGATTTGCCGGTTCGACACCTCTGCCTGGCCGTTCATCTGAGGATGATACGGGGATGCAATACGATGGTGGACTCCGTATTTCCTCAGAAGTGCCCGAAAAGATGCATGGGTAAAGTGGCTTCCTCCATTCGAGATAATGGCTCGAGGGATCCCAAAGTACGCAAAGATGTGGTCTTTGACAAATCGGGTGGATATAACATGGTCAGCACGGTGTGCGGGAATAGCCTTGATCCATTTCGAAACATAGTAAACGGCTACGAGGATGAATTCGAAGCCGTTGGAAGGAGGAAAGGGACCCATGAAATCAATTCCCCAAATGTCGAAGATTTCTGCAGCTAGGATGGGTTGCAAGGGCATCATGTCACGACGTGACATTGACCCTAACGACTGGCACCTAGTGCAATGCTTGGCATAATTGTGTGCATTCTGGTGAAGGGAGGGCCAAAAGAAACCGCATTGCAGCACCTTGGCTGCAGTTTTCCTCCCAGAGAAATGGCCTCCGCAGGCCTGATCGTGGCAGAAGGATAACACACTGGGGAATTCGCTGTCAGGAATACGACGGATGATTTGATCAGCACCTATCTGAAAAAGAAGTGGATTATCCCAGAAATAATCCTTTGCTTCTGCCACGAGATGCTCGTGCTGGTTTTTAAGCCAGCCACGTGGAAGGAATCCAGAAGCAAGGTAATTGGCAATGTTGGCATACCACGGTCCACTTGCCACATTAATTGCCAATAGGTGCTCATCAGGAAAAATTTCATTGATCAGCAAAGTAAGTCCAATATGGTCAGGGTCCAGTCTAGAAGGATGATCAGCTACAACATTCTGGGCTCCGGCCTTATCACGGATCTCAATGTCAAATTCCTGGAGCAGAAGAATCTAACGAATCAATCTAGGCTTGGCATCCTTCTTGTGCATGAGATGGCGAATGGCCACGTGATCAGTGAAAGCAATAACGTGTGAGCCCAGAAGGTAAGAGCGGAATTTCTCCAGCCCAAAGACGACCGCCAGTAGTTCTTTTTCAGTGGTAGTATAATTACGCTGGGCCTCGTCCAACGTCTTATTTGCGTAGTACACCACGAAGGGGTGTCTATCGCGTCTTTGTCCCAGGATGGCTCCGACTGCAAGGTCGGAAGTGTCACACATGAGTTCAAAGTCGAGGGACCAATCAGGCGGCTAGAGAACAGGGGCCTTGGTGACAGCATTACGCAGCTACGTGAATGCTCGTATGCAGTTGGGGCCCATATCGAAGGGTACGTCGGTTGATAGGAGATGAGTTAAAGGTCAAGAAATCTTGGAGAAGTCCTTGATGAATCTCCTATAGAAACCGACGTGTCCCAAGAAGGAGCGGATTTGTTTGACAGAGCTAGGCACAGGTAAATCAGCAATTACGTCAAGTTTAGCTCTGTCAACCTCGATATCCCTATCAGAGATAATATGTCCGAGAACAATTCCCTCGTGCACCATAAAATGACTTTTTTCCCAAGAAAGCACGAAGTTTACATCAATATATCTCCTAAGGATACGAGTCAGGTTGGCAAGACATTCGTCGAAAGATGGTTCGAAGACTGAGAAGTCATCCATGAAGACCTCGAGAAAGTCACCCACCATGTCATGAAATATCACCAGCATACATCTCTGGAAAGTTGCTGGTGCGTTGCAAAGTCCGAACGGCATCCTTCTAAATGCAAAGGTGCCGAAGGGGCAGGTAAAAGTGGTTTTCTCTTGGTCTTGGGAGTCAATTGCCACCTGGTTATATCCTGAGACTCCATCCAGGAAATAGAAAAATTTATTTCCCGCTAACTGCTCCAGGATTTGATCAATGAAAGATAGCGAAAAGTGATTTTTCTTAGTTGCAGCATTGAGTTTCCTACAATCCACACACACTCTCCAAGATGTAGGAGTGCATGTAGGGATGGATTCGCCCCTGTCATTGATACGGATGGTGAGTCCTACCTTCTTGGGTACCACGTGAATCAGACTCACCCAGGGGTTGTCGCTGATCGGGTAGATTATACCTGCATCCAGCCACTTAATGATTTCATTATTAACGACCTCCCGCATGTTAGGGTTGAGACGTCACTGCATCTCGCGGGAAGGTCGAGCCTCCTCCGTATATATACGATGAGTGCAGTAGGAGGGACTAATGTCAGATAAGTCTGATAAAGACCATCCAATGGCTGCCTTGTGTTCCATGAGGACCTTAGTTAGTTTGCACTCTTGCTCCCTGGTCAATTTTGAACTGATGATTACAGGGAGCGTTTCATTTGGCCCTCGGAAAACATACTTAAGTGTATTAGGCAGCTCTTTCAGCTCGGGAGTGGATGGTGAAAGGTCTGGCATTTCTTGGGACGAGGGTGTCCCAGGCGGATTAGAAAACAAGTCAGGGAGAAGAAGTTGGCCCTCATATTGGCCAAGAAGAGGGGATTCTTGGATATATGGATCCAAAAGGGAATAGCCCCAGTGAGAAGTATGTGGGCTCAAGGTCCCAGTGTGGATTTGCAAATTCGCCTGATTTAGCGGGAAAGAAAGGGCAATCCGGCCTTCAAAAGTGTGGACTGACGTTGAGTAGCCTGGATATGACTCAGACCACGAGGTATGGGAAGCGGAGAAAACCTCATCAGAAGTCTGGTCAGGAGAAGGTACGGGAATAGGGAGGGATGGGGGAACGTCACAATATTTGTTGGTCAAGCAGTCGACAGTGTTTATAGGCAATCCGCAGCAGCCAGAATAGGTCCCAATTAGTCCGATACACGCGTTGACGGCCATGTCCTCGTCAGATGTGTCATCCTCGATGCAATCGCAATCAAAGTTCTTGGCTACCTTGAAGATGTTAAGCTTGAGCTTTTCAGATCCAACAGCAATCTCAATACAACCCGACTCACAGTCGATATGGGCGTGGGCTGTGGCCAAGAAAGGTCGACCGAAGATGATCGGACAATCAGAAAGTGAGCTAAGAACTTCTGTATCTAAAACAAGAAAGTCAACAGGAAAACAGAGACTGTTGACCCTAACCATCACGTCTTCCACCACACCCTTTGGGATTTTGACAGAACGATCTGCCAACTGTAACGTGACAGGGGTGGGTTTCAGATTTCCCAAGGAAAATTTTTCAAGCATGATAGTCGGTATAAGATTTATGGAAGATCCTAGATCAAGCAGGGCATGGTTAAAATTGCAGCCTTGGATGCTACAGGAAATAAGCGGTGTGCCCGGATCTTTCTGCTTCGGTGGTAGGTTTGACAGAATAGCACAACTCGCATGAGGCGAGAGAACCACCGAATTTTTAGTTTTCTTTGACTGTCGCCTGGGTGTTATGTAGTCTTTGAAAAATTGGGCGACAGTAGGTATGTGGTCGATAGCTTCGAGTAGGGGTACCTTGATTTCTACATCCCTGAACAAATTACGCAGGTTATCAAAGGCCTGCGTATCTTTCTTTTTGCCTTTTGGCTTTCTCAGTAGAGCCTCAGGGAATGGAACTGATTCTGGCACCAATTTGGGTGTATCGCCCTCTCGCAAATGCGGTGCGCATCCTGAATGAGAGGGCGATGAAGACGGGCCAGGATCAGGTCGAGGCGGATCGATAGTTTGCTTACCGCTCCTCGTAGTGATAGCATTGGACGATGCGGGTCCAGTGGGATCATACAGCGGAGGAGGGTTTGCAATAGGGACATAAGAGTGCGGTGCTGCAGCGGGATTAGCCTGAAATCCCGGTGGAATGCTCGGAGCCTGCAGAATCTGATTAACCTGCCCCTGAGAAGGTCGTACCTGTGGTTGAGGACCACGGGGTACGAAATTTTGCGGGTTTTGAATAGGTTGGGCGGGAAGAGTGCCCTGAGATCGAGTCGCCATGCGTAGTTGACTGATCTCAGCATTCTTCTGCGCTAATTGGTGCTGAAGAGAGGTCATGTTCTCTTCATGGCGACATTTCCGTCATTCGCATCAATTTGTCAAGAGGACTTGATGCGTGTTCGGTTTGCGGTACGCAAGGGCCTGATGGCGGATTAGCCATAGGATTAGACTGGGCTCTTGGGATGACGGGTGCGGACGGTTGCATTGGTCCACCCGCGGGGTTTTGGCGCTACGGGTTGTTGGACCGTGCGAAGTTCGGATGATTTCGACACCCTGGGTTATAAGTGGCAGAGAACGGGTTGTTCCCCAGGGCGCAAGCGTCTTCTATGCCAGAAGACGTGTCCGCATGTAAGTATGCGTCCGAGCACACGGAGGCGTGGTCCTCCGTGTCAAAATACTGGCTCGCAGAAGCCAGATCCACATGACTTACCGAGTTGCTTGGCGTGACACTCGGTAAGGAAGGTCTTACGAGGTTTCTTGGGATAAGCCTGGTGTTGGCAGAATTGGAATTGTCACGAAGTGGTGAGGTGGGGGTGTTTGCCATAGAACGGGTGGGGTTGGCCAGAAGCTCGTCCAGTTTCTTGTGCACGACGGGGACTTCATCTAGTTTTTGTGCGATAAGGCTGAGATCAGTGGATGAATGGGATGGTCTCGTGTCAACTTCGTGGACATTTCGGGGCAGGCTAGTACGATTAAAGGCGACAATGGAGGCATTGTTCATTGAGTTTTCACTCATATTTTTAAACAATTCAAATGCTCCATTTTTGTCTTTATTCATAAAATTCCCTCCGCAGGAAGCGTCTGCAATCTGCTTGAAAGTCTCATTTAGCCCGTAGTAGAAAATTTGGGCTATATGCCACTTAGGCAGACTGTGGTGCGGACACTTCCTGAGGAGGTCATTATACCTCTCCCATGCCTCATGAAATTGTTCGCCATTTTGTTGCGTAAATGAAGTGATAGCACGGCGAAGCGCATTGATTCGCCCGATTGGGAAGAACTTCTTGAGAAACGCTGTTCGCATCTTTTCCCAAGAGTGGATGGTTCTCCCAAGGGTGCGTAACCACTGCGACGCTTTACCCCGCAATGAAAACGGGAACATTTTCATGATTATAGGTAACCCGATATTTCTAGGTTTAACAGTTTCAGCCAATCGAGTTAGGTCTTCCAAGTGGAGAAAAGGATCTTCACTTGCAAGACCATGGAAGTGAAAATTAATTAGGCCAATTATGTTAGGTTTAAATTCAAAGTCGTCCCTGCCCATGGGGAACCGAATTTGTCCTATGGTCTCTGTAGCAGCAGGATTCTGATAAGAGCTAAGAGACCTAGGCTCCTCCCGTTCGGGAGGGTTCTGCATTTCCTCAAATGTTTCCCTAATGGCTTCAATTTGCTCATTATGCATTTTCATTTGGGCTTGGAGGTAGGTTATGGGATCTAAGGCTCCACTACCTGGTGGGTTCTGAGGGCGGTTTCCTCCCTCGGGATTTGGGGGTGGGCATGCAGCCATGTTTATGGAAGAGGAGGACGATTCGGCTTCTTTTCTAAATTTATCAAACAATTCACACAGTTCAGGGTTTTGTGACCTCCCAAACATGCACTACTGCAGGAAGAATTGGGGAGATGAGAAGGGAAAGGAGATGAGAGAAATAACGTCGCAAAGGTACACTTGATGACAAATTAGTACAATCAAATTCCTAACCTCTACAGTGTGCCCTTAGACCTAAAGATCTAAGTTACCTGCTATCACGAACTACGGAATCGAATGCGAGCATCGCGGAACCACTGGGCCATATTGAAAGGTCATTTGCCCCAATCTTAGACACCCGATAGCACGCGGTAACCCTCACCCGCACGTAGGCGCTACACGCAGATAGTTTGACCTCCAATCCTTAATAAGGGTTAAGTTACTACCAATTTTAGTTAGAGGCTTAGGGTCAAGTGCTTTTGGAATGTGAAGGGCGTTGTTTACGGGTAATGCCCAAGTGATTGATTTTTCAAGTGTGTAAAACAAGCATGCAACGGGGAAATCTCCTCGAATTGAAGTTTTTAATTGGTGAATGATTTTTAGAGTTCAGCCTTAAGTAATATGAATTTTAGGATTTCGCTGAAATACCAATTCATCCAATCTCTGGGTTTTTGAGAGAATACATGTTTTCTTCTAAGCCCAACAAACCCTTCTTCAATATCAATTGGTTAATGCATGCTAAAATGCAATGGGCTTCCCTAAATGGAGATTTCTATGTGTGGATGCACGAATCAGTTTTAGATTAGTGTGAAAAGGGAGCCAAAGCACTTCAATTCAAGTGCTCCCAATCACCAAAAAGATGTCCACACACAAGGCTCAATCAAAAGATAAGGAAAATCAATTTGTTGGGGTTAAAGTATTCGGGATCAAATCTTAGGCAAGTTGAAAAGTCGTGGTAGAGTTGGAATCAACTCAATTCCAAGTCTCCCTACCAAAAATGTGATCCCGAATTTGCAAATAAGTGAGGCAAAGAGCGGTGCAATCAATCTTTTTATTTGCCTCACAGAATACTTCACATGGCGAAAAATTCAAGAATCAAGATTCTTGGATTTTTGCTATGCGAAGTAAGGTGGGAAATCCTGGGGTGGTGGGAGTAAGGGCAAATAATCAAATAAGTGAATTTTAATCCACTTTCCCCAAGAGATCCCAAGAAGTTTTTTTAGTTTTTAGTTTTTTTTTTAGTTTATTTATTATTATTATTTTTTTAAGGTGACAAGTTAACCTAGGTTGCTTAAGAAAGAAAGACCTACTTGTGCGGCAATGTGTGCGGAGCTCTAGTGTGGTGTCGACGTCTTCACGCTCTCGTTCCCGCCTTGGATCTGCTGATTTGCTTTTTTGTTGGTTGTGATGTGTGGTTGTTGTGTTTGAAATTGGTAATAATTGTTGATTATGTCGTTGTAGTACAGGGTGTACAATATAACATTAAGGATGTCGTATAGTGGTGAGTATGGGTGAGTTCCAGTCATTACAACCATGATTATCATTTGCTTATTTATCTAATTTTTACTGGTTTTGTTCCAGGTCGTTCTCTGGGAGGCAATTTATTGAATTTAATTCGGTCACTCTTTGATTATCTCCAAAATTGTCTTCTTATTCAAAAAGAAACTTTACATTTAAAGAATGAATGAATGTTTTGTTTACCTAGTTACTAAGAAGTGCTTGCAAAAATGCTAACTATGAACAAGCATCAAACAATCTATTATTATACTCTAAACTATGTATTTACAAGTTATACTATTAACACTAATATGTTAGTTCATACTCCATTAGGATACCATGGTGTAAAAACTTAACTTACTAGTCATTTATTTATAGTGACATATATATCAGTTTTAGTGACAGATATAAACGTCGCTAAATCTCAGGAAACACTATATACAACCTAAAGAAGCAACCTGAGGTCTTTAGCGACATTTATAGTGTCGTTTTATTCTGTTAGTAATTATGTGGGTTTAATTTTACATATGTACAGAGTCTTTTATGTTGTTATCTCGTGTTTTCTCTTTTTTTTTTAAGTCGTCTGTCCTTTCATTTTGTTCTGTGTAGTCTTTCAGAGGCTGCGGTGGAGTCCTTAGTGTAAAATGTGTTTAATTAGCGGGCGCGCTTTTCGAGGGATACACAGCACCCTCTGGGTGGGACCAGACCTCTACTAAGCGCGCCCTAATCTCAGATTAGGTGCTTAATTACGTTTTCGTATCAGCGCAGGGCCTCAGCCCAACGCCTTAAACAAGTTCGCACACGCTCGGGCTCCCAGCCCCACACAGGAATCACGCATTCAGTATTCAGCACATATCAGAATCGGGTTATCGGATCAGACGGGGCAGGTGAAGTTTCGGGCGCCCGGCGCCATGACGACTGGTAAGGTTATAACATAAATTATATTTATATGCTGCGTTTAGTTTGCAGCCCACGATGTGGCGCTATTCCAGCGCCACATCGTGCGCTGGAAACCAAACGCAGCTGCGTCTGTGCGCGTTTTTGGCCCTCGATTTGGGGGCCATAAATTATTAAAAAAAATAAAATAAAATATGGTAAATAAAATATTTACATAATAATACATAATTGATTAATTAATTTTGAATTTTAAATATATTTACTATATAAATAAATTCGCTAAACTAGGCTGATTGTACAGGTTGATTTAGGTGATTAAATAGTTAATTACTTATAAAATAGTTAATAAATGGTCTAATTGACCTTATACAGATTCAATTTACATACTTAAGTATTTTATACATATTTTTATTGTATATTTACGACTTTATTTCTATTTTATTTAAGCTAAACTAGCTGTTCTGAGTGTTTTAAATAAAACTAAGTTACAGTAAGCTATACTAGGTATAATTGTACTTTAACTAACTTAAATTACTTACTATATATGTTAACCTAAGTCTATAGATTTATTTACTTAATTATAGCTCTAAATTATTAATTTAGCTAATTTATTCTACAATATAGCTACTGAATATGTACATATGAATCTGTATATATACATATACATATATCAGTAAATACATACATAATAGTTCAGTATTTATACATATATTTACATAGATTACATATGTATATAGATTTATGTACAAGTTTATACAGTATTTACAGTATATCTATGTATGTCTACGTACATAATCAGGCTGTATATTATAGTTATAATAGTATGGATATGTATATTTACAGTGTGAAATTAAGTATGTATAATTAGGTTTTAGTAGGAACTTAGGGAATGAGGGTTAATTAAGTTTTTATTTCATTTTAAACAGCAGCTAGGCTACTGTCAGAGAAGATGGAGAGGGAAGAGGATGTACTGTTCAGGGTGTTTTAACAGTGTCAGTGGCTTCAGCCACTGTCAAATGGGCTAACTGCTGCTGCAGTTAGTCCATTTGAAGAGGGGGAAAGCATTCACAAAGAAGAGGAGAATTTAGAGAAGAGGGGAATGTTGCTGCAGTTTGCAGCATTTTACTGTATAACTGGGAATAAGAGAAAATTCAGAACAAACTAAAAATTAAAGAGTTGAAATCCAAATCTGATAAGGGTATAGATCTCACGAAAATCACATAAGAATTCAGTTCAAATACCCACAAGGAAAAGCCCTTATCAAAAGCATCATTTCAGATCAAAACACAAATGGCATTGAGTTAATCTTCCTAATGCCATAGACAGCATGAAGGAAGACTTAACTCAATCAATTAAAACCAAAAACATACAATCCCAGTTTCTTGCAACCTTAAGGAGTATGGAAAACTCCTTAGGTTAGAGAATCACCATACAAAAATAATTATCAAACAGGTGGTGTATGGCAGTTCTGAAATGACAAATCAGAACAAGAATGCATTAAAGGAATTTATAAAAGCTAGCAAATGCATTCAGATCAAGGCAGAAGCAAATTCATGAAAGGCTCTTCTGATTTGTTCTCTGTCACCAGAGAACTTCTCAGAATCCTTGCCCTCAAGGAAAACCAAAATCCCTTCAATTTGTCAGATCTGTCAAGACATTTCAGAAAGCAAAATCTCTTCAAAACCCATGTTAAAGTGAATCTGACAAACTGAGGCAATCAATCTAAAATAAAAGGGGCTTTTGTGAACACAAATGGGGTGAGTGAGAAGCCCCAAATGGTGCTTGTGACGCCAATTTCAGATCTGAGGCAGTACACCATCAGATCTGGAATTGGGTCCAGATGTGTGGGTGACAGATGAAAGATTCGTCGTTAAAAGGAACATAAATCAGAATTGGATGGTGGAAAAACAAAACATGAAGAGGGAGATAAATTGATTAATGAACAGATGATTCTTCCCCTCTGATCTGGACTGATCAGAGGAGGTGAGGGAGGGGATCTAATACTAATTCTACTCCTAAGACTAATCTAACTACAGCTAACATTAAACACTAACAATTAAAACTAAATCTATTCTAAACTACTGTAAACTAAATCTAACACTACTTGTGCAGAATTAAAAACTAAACTAACAGGAAGAATGGGACCTATGGGTCCTTAGCCGGCGGCTAAGGAGGAAGAAAGGAGGAGGATGACTCCAGCGGAGGGAAGAGTCTGCTAGTGAGACTCCAGGGTCGTCCTCAGGTGCTACGAGGTCCTTAGCGACGAGGAGGGTCGAGAGCAGGCGATGATTCCACAGCCGGTGGCTGTGAAATCAGGGTCTAGGTGAGGAGGAGAGACTGGAGTGGAAGAATTGATCGCTAAGAGATGTAGGAGGGAGCGATCCTTCGCGCGCGACACCACTGAGGTGCTTAAATAGCAGCTCAGTGACTGAGATCACCGCAAGGGTGAGGTTAATCAGAATCAGGCCGGCGGTGAGGATGAGATGGGTAGAGTGCGCGGCGAGTCAAGAGAGAGATCTGACCGTCAGATGAGATCTGGGAAGAGAGGTGAACGCACGCACCGAATCGCGCGAAGGTTCCATTTGAATCCAGCCGCAGATCGAGATCAAAAGTGCGATGGACGGTCGAGAATGGCTGTGTTCTTCGCGCGCTACAGTGCGCGTGAAGAACACAGGCTTCTCTTTGAAATAAAGGGGAAATTTGCAGACGGACCCTTAGAAGAAGGGGTAGAACATTTGCATGCAGGCCCATAAGCGAGAAGAATAGCAGCTGGAAGGGCCCTGCAGTCTTATAAAAGGGTCCCTGCGGCTTGCAAATAGGTCCAAGAAGGAGTTTTGAAGGGTAGAAATGTAATGCATGAAGGACCTAATTGTAATCTATTTATTTCTAAGCCTAAATGATGTCCAATTGCTTTCAAATTTTTACATGTGCTTAATTGAACATTTACGACATTGATTTTACTTCTGATTTGGCTTTTCAAACTTGTTTATGTGTTCAATTTATGCATGGATCATCATTTATTCTTTAATTTTCAGAATATCTTATTTTTGTGACCTAATTAGGAGATTTTAACACACATTAAAAGTTTTAGGTCTTTTCTTTAATTCCCACACTTAACCCTTTTTATGTGTTAATTTGATATTGTTTTGCTTAGTATCTAGCTTAATTTCGGCCTTTTAGCTATGATGAGTAGCCACTCATCATACCCCCATGCTTACGTTTTGCTAGTCCCTTAGCAAACAATCTGTTGAAGTGTAAGGCAATTTAAGTATCAGCAAGGTAAGTGTGTAAAGATATCTTTTTCTTCTTTCAAAAATTTTTAAGTGTTTATGATGATGATCTTTAAGCTGAAACATTTTCCAATACCGACTGTGTTTTTGGACATTGTGAGAACCTGGTTACTGAGGATAACCTACCAGAACTCGAGGCTTAAATGACATAGACCATCTCTCAACCAACAAGGACTCTTGATATTTAAACCTTAAGTCGAATTCCAGGACTCAGGAGGTTTTTACAGAGACTCAGAATGCTATGAAGTTATGGCTGTGCTTTGTGATAAGTCAGGACTAACCAGGTGAATTCTAAGGCTCAATCCCGGGGTTTCACTTCTTTTTAAGTCCAGGTTGGTCCTAACTTCAGCTCATGTTTTCGGATGACTCTCAAAAATTGATGGTATTCAAACCCAACCCTTATTGTATTTGTGGCTCAGAGAAGATTTTTTTTTTTTTTTTGGTGGAAAAATAGGGTATTTATTTTGAACCCTGAAAACATTTTTGGTGGAAGAGTTGTTTTTCAGACATTTTGGAGAACATACTTAACTTTTTTTTTTTTTTTTTTTTTTTTTTTTTTTTTTTTTTGAACAGTATGTCTCCAAAACTTATTTGGTAGAGCGCACTGTATTTGGTGGGTGGATTTCTTTTGTGGAAAGAGCTTCTCCTAGACACAAAACTAAAGATTAGGACAAAGAGTCTACCTGCACGCACAGGTAAGGACTCCACCTTCCCTAATGAACACAAGGGTTGAGGTTTAGGTTCAAGTGGTCTTTCCTGATATTGTGTAGTGTAAGCCAAGGTTACTTAGACTCCTAAGTCAAAGCAAACCAACGAATCCTGTACTGGTGACTCAGGTACAAGAATTGTCCTAAAGTTAGGAGAGACTGTGGTCTATCTTGTCAAGGCTCGAAGTGTATTAAGCCTAAGCTTGTATCAAGCTCCTATGGCCCGGTAGGTCAAACCAGTAATGGTTGAATGTCCATAGACACTTATTCTATTTTTTGTTTTCAGCTATAAGATCACTTATCTTTTCTTTTTTTTTTCTTTTTCTCCCTCCTCTCTTGAAATGAATATCCTCCTTTGACAAATAAAGTACATGTCCCTTATTGTATTTTTGGAATTTTTCTGATTTGTTATTTTTTTTTTTTTTTTTTTTTTTTTGTATTTTTAGCTTTGTAATTTTTTTCAAAAAATTTCTTCAAAATTTTTCAATTTTTTTGAAGTATATAATTTTTTTGATAATACTATATGTACTATAGTTGTGTCTACAATTGCATTTTGGTTTAAATGGTTTACCATTTACACCCCCCCATGCTTAAATGTTTCAATGTCCTCATTGAATGAAAGGGTGGATGCAAATGCATGCTCTGCTTTTCACTATCCTAGGCTGGGTGATGGAAGGAAGTCGGAATGAGGAGATAAAATCTCTGTGCGGACGATTTTAAGTCTGATCTAGGATCAGAGTGAACAGTCGGGCTAGGAAGTGAAATGCATGACATGTGTGTCAATGAATATATGCTCAGAATGCAAGGGTAGACACTATATGCAATTAAAGGTAAGAGTAAGAAAAGTGTAAAACAGCTATATACAAGGGTAGGTGTTGCTAAGTTTAACGCCTTCAGCTAGGCGAAAACTTACATGGTAATTCAAAATGTAGGAGCGAAATGGTGGAATTGACAAGTCTGAGATCCTGCGGCTCAATGAAAGGTTTCAGTCTTTGTCCATTAACAATAAAGGGTTCAGATTTGTCAAGTTCAGTGATCTCAACGGCTCCATTATCAAATAATCTCAAGATTTTGAAAGGTCCAATCCATTTTGATCTTAACTTCCCAGGAAAGAGTTTCAGTCTAGAGTCGAAGAGAAGGACTTTTTTACCAGGGTGAAAAGATTTCCTAAGAATGTGACGGTCATGGAAGGCCTTAAGTTTGTCCTTATACATCCTTGAGCTTTCATAAGATTCATTCCTTAATTCATCGAGCTCAGACATTTGTAATTTCCTAAGATCACCGGCCTTCTCTAAGTCTAAGTTACACTTTCTGATGGCCCAATAGGCTTTGTGCTCTAATTCGACAGGAAGATGACAGTGTTTCCCGTACACAAGTCTAAAAGGAGACATGCCTAAAGGGGTTTTGTGGGCTGTCCTATATGCCCACAACGCATCAGAAAGGCGGGAAGACCAATCCTTTCTATCAGGTCGGATGGTAGTCTGTAAAATCTTTTTGATCTCCCGATTAGATAATTCAGCAAGTCCATTGGTTTGAGGGTGATAAGATGTAGCAATCCTATGTGACACCCCATACTTTTGCAGTAGGGACTGAAAATGTGTGTTTCTAAAATGAGACCCTCCATCACTAATGATGGCTTTAGGTACCCCGAATCTAGAGAAGATGAAATCTTGAACAAATTGTGTCACAACCCTATGATCATTAGTCCTTGAGGGGATGGCTTCAATCCATTTGGAAACATACTCAACTGCCAACAATATGTACTCGAAGCCATAAGATTTAGGAAAAGGTCCCATGAAGTCAATGCCCCAAATGTCAAAGATTTCGCACACCATGATCGGATTCAAGGGCATCATGTCTCGGCGACCAATACTACCAAGAGACTGACAGCGTGAACATGCCCTGCTATATTCGTGTGCATCCTTGAAGATTGTGGGCCAATAGAAACCACTCTGCAAAATCTTTGCAGCGGTCTTTTTGCCAGAGAAGTGACCGCCGCACGCCTGGTCGTGGCAGAATGATAAGATGCTTCTAATCTCCTTATCAGGGACACACTTCCTAAAGATCTGGTCTTTACAATGCTTGAAAAGCCAAGGTTCTTCCCAGTAATAGTGCTTGGCCTCGGATCTAAGTCTGTCTTTTTGATGTCGGACCCAATTAGTGGGGATGAGTCCAGAAGCCAGGTAGTTGACAATGTCAGCATACCAGGGAAGATCAGAATGAATGACCAGCAATTGCTCGTCAGGGAAGTGGTCAGAGATGGGTAAAGAAGGAGAAATCGCTTCAGAAGGAAGGCGGGATAAGTGGTCAGCTACCACATTCTGCTTTCCAGCCTTATCACGAATCTCTAAATCAAATTCCTGTAAAAGTAGGATCCATCTAATCAGATGAGATTTCGCGTCCTTCTTGGCGAGAAGATATCGAATTGCCGTGTGGTCAGTGTAGACTATAATGTGGGAACCTAAAAGATAAGGTCTGAATTTTTCCAGTGCATATACTACAGCTAGCAATTCCTTTTCCGTGACGGTGTAATTCCTCTGAGCTTCATCCAAGGTCTTGCTAGCGTAATAGATGACTGTGGGTTTCCCGTCCAATTTTTGACCAAGGACAGCTCCTACTGCATAATTAGAGGCATCACACATGATCTCAAAAGGGTGAGACCAATTTGGGGGTTGCAGTATGGGTGCCTTGGTAATCAGATCACGAAGTGTCGTATAGGCACGAACACAATCGTCAGAGATCTGGAAGTCTATGTCTTTAGAGAGGAGAGTAGTGAGAGGTCGGGCTATTTTCGAGAAATCCGCTATAAAGCGGCGATAAAAACCAACATGCCCGAGGAAAGATCGAATTTGCTTAACCGACGAAGGTAGTGGTAAATCAGAAATCAACTTTACCTTCGCGCGGTCAACCTCAATTCCTCTCTCAGAAATAAGGTGACCTAATACAAGTCCTTCAGTTACCATGAAATGAGATTTCTCCCAGGAAAGTACCAGATTCACATTAATGCATCTTTGCAGGACCTTGGTCAGGTGGTCTAGACATGCATCAAATGTGCTCCCGAAGACCGAGAAGTCATCCATGAAGACTTCTAAACAATCGCCTACTAAGTCAGAAAAGATTGCAAACATACACCGCTGGAATGTAGCAGGTGCGTTGCACAATCCAAAAGGCATCCTACGGAATGCAAAGGTTCCGTAGGTGCAGGTGAATGTTGTTTTCTCCTGATCATCGGGGTGAATTGCCACCTGATTATATCCTGAATAGCCATCCAAAAAGCAGAAAAATCTATTCCCTGCCACTCTTTCCAGTATTTGATCAATGAAGGGCAAAGGGAAATGATCTTTCTTCGTGGCTTGGTTGAGTTTTCGGTAATCTATACATACTCGCCACGAACTAGCAATGCGTGTAGGGATGACTTCTCCAGAATCAGTGGTGATGATGGTAAGTCCGGCCTTTTTTGGCACAACCTGAACAGGACTTACCCATCTACTGTCAGAAATTGGGTAGATAATTCCATTGTCCAGCCATTTAATCATTTCACTTTTTATCACCTCTTGTAATGTAGGATTTAATCTACGCTGGGGCTGTCTAGTAGGTCTAGATCCTTCTTCAGTGAAAATCCTATGTGTGCAATAAGAAGGACTGATGCCAGTAAGGTCAGAAAGGCTCCATCCTATAGCCTGCCTATGTGCTCTTAGGACAGATAAGAGTCGTGACTCTTGATCAGAAGAAAGGGAAGAGTTAACAATCACCGGATAGGTCTGATCAGGTCCTAAGAAAACATATTTGAGAGAGTCAGGAAGAGGTTTGAGTTCAACAGGCACAGGATCAGAAGGAGCAGGTGTGAAAGTTTCAGGAGATCCTAGAGATACTAATGGAATGGGAGGAAGGTCCTCAGTCTCTAAATTTGGTATCTCAGTGGAAGTCACGTCAGAGTCCAAAGAGTGTTGAGGTTCTAAATTTAATGAATTGATCAAGGTGTCCTCAACCAATTGATCCAATGAATCCAGGGAGAAGATTTCTTCAATTAAACTACAGGTCGGTCCTCTTTGGGCCTGAAAAATATCAATTTTTATTTTCTGATCTCCAAACTTTAATTCTATAAGGCCCTCCTCACAATTGATGTTTGCCTTGGCCGTAGCCAAGAAAGGTCTTCCTAAAATGATAGGTGTATTCTGGATATCTTCAAGTACTTCCATGTCAAGGACTATAAAGTCTACAGGGAAGTAAAAATCCTTGACCCGCACTATGACATCTTCCAACACTCCCTGAGGTGTCTTAACTGATCTGTCAGCTAATTGCAGGGACACCTTGGTTGGCTTCAAATTGCCAACCTCAAAATGTGTCAGTAGAGAGGTTGGGATAAGATTGATGGAAGCACCTAGGTCAAGTAGTGCTCTATTGAATGTGGTGTTACCAATCATGCAGGATAAGAGAGGGGTGCCTGGGTCTTTCATCTTAGTTGGGAGGGTACTAGAGATGATGGAACTAGCTTGTTCCGAGAGAATGATTGGACTACTCCCTTTTTGAATTCTTGCTTTACGCTTAGGTGTACATAGGTCTTTTAAAAACTTAGCGTAAAGAGGGATGTGGCGGATTGCATCCAACAAGGGGATGTTTATGTGGACTTGCTCAAAGAGCTTAAGCAAATCCTCCTCAGGTGCCACACAGGTCTTTTTCTTTCCTTTCTCCTTCTTCTTTAAAGCTTCAGGAAAAGGTACTGGAGTTGTGAGAGGTTCAGTTATAGGTAGAGGAGAAGTAGGAAGTGGAGGAGCAGAACTAGAAGTGGTAGGTGTTGGAAGAGGTGGATCTAGTGTGCATTTACCACTCCTAGTGACTATGGCATTTAGTTCAGCTCTAGAGGTAGATGGTAAATCATTGTTAGGTAGCAAAGGTGGTTGCGTTTGTGCAAGAGAGGAATTTGAGTCAGTGAAGAATTCAGTGTTGTGCACTGCTTGTGAAATGTCATGTGTTTGGTTTTGCAGTGTTGGTCTAGGTTGGACATACCTTTGAGCAGGTATGTTCCTAGGGTTGGGTTGTGCTTGGGATGGGAGTGAATGTGGTTGACGGGACTCCGTCAAGTTTGATAGCTGGGCTCTCATCTCAGCTAAGGCCGCGTCCTGTCTCTGCTGCATAGCAATATTCTGTTGTTGCATATCAGCAAGAGCTTTCATGATAGACCCCAACTGGTCATTTCGTGTAGGCCCAGATTGAGAGTATTGGGTGGGCCTGGGTTGGGGTTGCTGGTAGGTACGCGGTGGATATCCGTGTGATTGTGGAGGTGGTGCTCGGATCGGGTTGTGCAATGGTGGTGCAGAAGGTTGTTGAAAAGGAGGTCTTTGTGAATTTCCCGACCACGAGAAATTTGGATGATTACGCCATCCAGGGTTATAGGTTTGTGTGAAAGGATCATTGTGAATGGCGTGAAGCTCCTCCGAAGCTCCAGAAGGTGCAGGGAAGTCAGTGAAGGGAGGAACAAAGGTTCCTCCAACCGGTGAAGGATATGGAAATGGAAAATCCGGTAATGCAGTTTGTGTCACAGAAAGGTTATTCACAGTTTCCCTCCCTGTGGGAAACTGAGAAAAAGTGTTTTGTGCTGGTGACTGAGAAGAAGAAGATGGGTGTTTTGAGAGAAATTTCCATACTTCATCTACTTTCTTCTCGATTAAGCCCACTTTATCCAGTTGACTAGCCACTATCTCTAAGTCTTTGCTACTGGATTGGGCTTCATGTACCCCCGTGTGTGAGTGGGAATGTGAGGACTTTCTATTAAACACGCTCATTGAAGCATTGTTAATAGAGTTTTCGGCCATGCCTTCAAAGAGCTCAAAGGCTGAGTCCTCGTCCCGACACAGGAAATTGCCTCCACAAGCGGCATCTACAAAATTCCGTGTGTCATCATGGAGCCCATGGTAGAAGATCTGGACCTGTTGCCAGCGTGGGACACCATGGTGGGGACATTTTCTCAAAAGCTCATGGAATCTCTCCCAAGCCTCGTGCATAGGTTCTCCTAAATTCTGGGTGAAGGTGGTGATGGCACGCCTTAAGGCATTAGTGCGGCCTACAGGAAAGTACTTCTTTAAGAACTCATGTTCTAAAGAAGCCCAGGAATCTATAGGTGTAGTCCGTGCAAGTGTTCTAAACCAAAAGGCTGCCTTATCTTTTAATGAAAAGGAGAACATTTTCATCAAAAGCGTGTGCTGATCATGTCCTTGCGGACCCAAAGTTTGGGCAAGATTCTTCAGCTCCTCTAAATGCTGAAAAGGGTCCTCAGAAGCAAGTCCATGGAAGTGAGGAATGAGTGCTATAATGTTCGGCTTCAGTTCAGCAGCACGACCCCCATTGGGATAACGTACCACAGGCATTGGTTGGGCAACTGCGGGATTATAGTAATCTCGTAGTTGAGGTCTACGGGGTTGGGGTGGTGCCTGAGGATTTCTAAGTTGAAGTGGTTGTGGTTGGGGGTTAGCTAATAGATTTACAGCTTGAGCAAGCTGTTGCACCTGTTGGGTTAAGGTATTCATTTGTAGTTGTGTATCGAAAAGGTGCTGAAGATGAGGCATAGGTCCTCTCTCCGGGGGTGGATTAGGATGATTAGGATAAGGTGGAGGTTGGAACCTAGGGATAGGTGGTTGCTGTGGTAGAGGATGTGCAACTGAGTCTGGAGGAAGTTCTTCAAAATCCTCAAAGTGTGAAGAATCAAGATCATCCTCTTGGCGAGGGGGATTGTGGAAAGTATTTTGAGACTCAGGAGGTAAGGGATTAGAAGTGGAAGGCAAAGATGATGATGCAGTAGCTTGGGTAGCAGTACCCAAGGGGAGTACAAGTTCTGGGTTTTGGGATCTCCTACCTTCCATTGAGTTGATTTTTTTTTTTTTTTTTTTTTGAAATCCCGTTTACTCTAATTCGATCCAACTCAATGGGAAAAAATTTTTAACGTTCACAATAAAACAGAAGAATCCCAATAAAATCTCAATTCAAGAAGACCAATCAATCGAAATGAATCGGAGAAAAATTTTTCCTAGAGGCTGCTACGCAAAGTATGTTATACGCAAACAATTGTTTCAAGCAATTGTACGTATCCTAAGATAAACCTAGCGAAGTGCAGACCTCTAAAATCCACTGGGAATCTGGATAAGACTGAGCGTGCGGATCCAGATCCTGTGGTTGCAGAAAGATGAGGTAGAAACCCGTGTATTGTGGCCTTAAGTGATCGTGCTGTGTGCACGATAACATTCAACACAAGGCGATTAAAATCTCAAACATGGTTTCACCCAATTTTGCTATCTCCTTTTTGATTTAATTAAAGTGATTAAAATATGTTTTCTATGCTGCTCATTTCACTTTTTACTAAATTCAGAACAAGTAGTGGTCTTCTTTAATTTTAAGTCAAATGCAAATATGGCAGGAGTTAGAGTTGGGTAAGAAATGCGTACCTGACTCCAGCAATCTTCTAATGCAGATTTGACTTGACTTAAAATCTAGCAGGAATGAAATGCAATCCTAAAAATGGATGCCTGAGGTTATGCTGCTGCTAGATAAGTATGAGGTCTTTTTGATTTTTTTTTTTTTTTTTTTTTTCTTTCTTTTTGAAAAATTTTATATGCAATTCAAAAGTAAGGAGAGAAATTAAGAACAGAAAGAAATAAAGTCCAGATAGTCCAGAATTATTACAAAAATTGTGTGAGAACAAGCTCTCACAACTTATGACTAACAATTGCTCCTAATCAATAAACCTAAAACTATCTATACTAAAACTAATACTAAAATCCTACAGCGACTTCGAGGCAAAACTCCACCAGGAAGACGGATCTGGAGCGCAGCGACTCCACCAGGAAGACGACACTCCTCCTCAAGTGCTATGGAAAAAAAACAAATGATTAGTAAAAGAATAAAGGAATGTATACACAATTAATTCAATGGAAAATAAAAGCAATTATAATGAATGAATGAAGAATTTCTATATACAAAAGAATGAAAAGAAAATTTTTGGTGCAAAGAGCGTTGCCTCCCCGGCAACGGCGCCAAAATAATGATTTGCTTTTTTGTTGGTTGTGATGTGTGGTTGTTGTGTTTGAAATTGGTAATAATTGTTGATTATGTCGTTGTAGTACAGGGTGTACAATATAACATTAAGGATGTCGTATAGTGGTGAGTATGGGTGAGTTCCAGTCATTACAACCATGATTATCATTTGCTTATTTATCTAATTTTTACTGGTTTTGTTCCAGGTCGTTCTCTGGGAGGCAATTTATTGAATTTAATTCGGTCACTCTTTGATTATCTCCAAAATTGTCTTCTTATTCAAAAAGAAACTTTACATTTAAAGAATGAATGAATGTTTTGTTTACCTAGTTACTAAGAAGTGCTTGCAAAAATGCTAACTATGAACAAGCATCAAACAATCTATTATTATACTCTAAACTATGTATTTACAAGTTATACTATTAACACTAATATGTTAGTTCATACTCCATTAGGATACCATGGTGTAAAAACTTAACTTACTAGTCATTTATTTATAGTGACATATATATCAGTTTTAGTGACAGATATAAACGTCGCTAAATCTCAGGAAACACTATATACAACCTAAAGAAGCAACCTGAGGTCTTTAGCGACATTTATAGTGTCGTTTTATTCTGTTAGTAATTATGTGGGTTTAATTTTACATATGTACAGAGTCTTTTATGTTGTTATCTCGTGTTTTCTCTTTTTTTTTTAAGTCGTCTGTCCTTTCATTTTGTTCTGTGTAGTCTTTCAGAGGCTGCGGTGGAGTCCTTAGTGTAAAATGTGTTTAATTAGCGGGCGCGCTTTTCGAGGGATACACAGCACCCTCTGGGTGGGACCAGACCTCTACTAAGCGCGCCCTAATCTCAGATTAGGTGCTTAATTACGTTTTCGTATCAGCGCAGGGCCTCAGCCCAACGCCTTAAACAAGTTCGCACACGCTCGGGCTCCCAGCCCCACACAGGAATCACGCATTCAGTATTCAGCACATATCAGAATCGGGTTATCGGATCAGACGGGGCAGGTGAAGTTTCGGGCGCCCGGCGCCATGACGACTGGTAAGGTTATAACATAAATTATATTTATATGCTGCGTTTAGTTTGCAGCCCACGATGTGGCGCTATTCCAGCGCCACATCGTGCGCTGGAAACCAAACGCAGCTGCGTCTGTGCGCGTTTTTGGCCCTCGATTTGGGGGCCATAAATTATTAAAAAAAATAAAATAAAATATGGTAAATAAAATATTTACATAATAATACATAATTGATTAATTAATTTTGAATTTTAAATATATTTACTATATAAATAAATTCGCTAAACTAGGCTGATTGTACAGGTTGATTTAGGTGATTAAATAGTTAATTACTTATAAAATAGTTAATAAATGGTCTAATTGACCTTATACAGATTCAATTTACATACTTAAGTATTTTATACATATTTTTATTGTATATTTACGACTTTATTTCTATTTTATTTAAGCTAAACTAGCTGTTCTGAGTGTTTTAAATAAAACTAAGTTACAGTAAGCTATACT
Source organism: Thalassia testudinum (assembly GCA_037157565.1). Taxonomy (NCBI): domain Eukaryota; kingdom Viridiplantae; phylum Streptophyta; class Magnoliopsida; order Alismatales; family Hydrocharitaceae; genus Thalassia; species Thalassia testudinum. The sequence continues at coordinate 4,747,767 of JAZHRO010000007.1, forward strand.
AGGTATAATTGTACTTTAACTAACTTAAATTACTTACTATATATGTTAACCTAAGTCTATAGATTTATTTACTTAATTATAGCTCTAAATTATTAATTTAGCTAATTTATTCTACAATATAGCTACTGAATATGTACATATGAATCTGTATATATACATATACATATATCAGTAAATACATACATAATAGTTCAGTATTTATACATATATTTACATAGATTACATATGTATATAGATTTATGTACAAGTTTATACAGTATTTACAGTATATCTATGTATGTCTACGTACATAATCAGGCTGTATATTATAGTTATAATAGTATGGATATGTATATTTACAGTGTGAAATTAAGTATGTATAATTAGGTTTTAGTAGGAACTTAGGGAATGAGGGTTAATTAAGTTTTTATTTCATTTTAAACAGCAGCTAGGCTACTGTCAGAGAAGATGGAGAGGGAAGAGGATGTACTGTTCAGGGTGTTTTAACAGTGTCAGTGGCTTCAGCCACTGTCAAATGGGCTAACTGCTGCTGCAGTTAGTCCATTTGAAGAGGGGGAAAGCATTCACAAAGAAGAGGAGAATTTAGAGAAGAGGGGAATGTTGCTGCAGTTTGCAGCATTTTACTGTATAACTGGGAATAAGAGAAAATTCAGAACAAACTAAAAATTAAAGAGTTGAAATCCAAATCTGATAAGGGTATAGATCTCACGAAAATCACATAAGAATTCAGTTCAAATACCCACAAGGAAAAGCCCTTATCAAAAGCATCATTTCAGATCAAAACACAAATGGCATTGAGTTAATCTTCCTAATGCCATAGACAGCATGAAGGAAGACTTAACTCAATCAATTAAAACCAAAAACATACAATCCCAGTTTCTTGCAACCTTAAGGAGTATGGAAAACTCCTTAGGTTAGAGAATCACCATACAAAAATAATTATCAAACAGGTGGTGTATGGCAGTTCTGAAATGACAAATCAGAACAAGAATGCATTAAAGGAATTTATAAAAGCTAGCAAATGCATTCAGATCAAGGCAGAAGCAAATTCATGAAAGGCTCTTCTGATTTGTTCTCTGTCACCAGAGAACTTCTCAGAATCCTTGCCCTCAAGGAAAACCAAAATCCCTTCAATTTGTCAGATCTGTCAAGACATTTCAGAAAGCAAAATCTCTTCAAAACCCATGTTAAAGTGAATCTGACAAACTGAGGCAATCAATCTAAAATAAAAGGGGCTTTTGTGAACACAAATGGGGTGAGTGAGAAGCCCCAAATGGTGCTTGTGACGCCAATTTCAGATCTGAGGCAGTACACCATCAGATCTGGAATTGGGTCCAGATGTGTGGGTGACAGATGAAAGATTCGTCGTTAAAAGGAACATAAATCAGAATTGGATGGTGGAAAAACAAAACATGAAGAGGGAGATAAATTGATTAATGAACAGATGATTCTTCCCCTCTGATCTGGACTGATCAGAGGAGGTGAGGGAGGGGATCTAATACTAATTCTACTCCTAAGACTAATCTAACTACAGCTAACATTAAACACTAACAATTAAAACTAAATCTATTCTAAACTACTGTAAACTAAATCTAACACTACTTGTGCAGAATTAAAAACTAAACTAACAGGAAGAATGGGACCTATGGGTCCTTAGCCGGCGGCTAAGGAGGAAGAAAGGAGGAGGATGACTCCAGCGGAGGGAAGAGTCTGCTAGTGAGACTCCAGGGTCGTCCTCAGGTGCTACGAGGTCCTTAGCGACGAGGAGGGTCGAGAGCAGGCGATGATTCCACAGCCGGTGGCTGTGAAATCAGGGTCTAGGTGAGGAGGAGAGACTGGAGTGGAAGAATTGATCGCTAAGAGATGTAGGAGGGAGCGATCCTTCGCGCGCGACACCACTGAGGTGCTTAAATAGCAGCTCAGTGACTGAGATCACCGCAAGGGTGAGGTTAATCAGAATCAGGCCGGCGGTGAGGATGAGATGGGTAGAGTGCGCGGCGAGTCAAGAGAGAGATCTGACCGTCAGATGAGATCTGGGAAGAGAGGTGAACGCACGCACCGAATCGCGCGAAGGTTCCATTTGAATCCAGCCGCAGATCGAGATCAAAAGTGCGATGGACGGTCGAGAATGGCTGTGTTCTTCGCGCGCTACAGTGCGCGTGAAGAACACAGGCTTCTCTTTGAAATAAAGGGGAAATTTGCAGACGGACCCTTAGAAGAAGGGGTAGAACATTTGCATGCAGGCCCATAAGCGAGAAGAATAGCAGCTGGAAGGGCCCTGCAGTCTTATAAAAGGGTCCCTGCGGCTTGCAAATAGGTCCAAGAAGGAGTTTTGAAGGGTAGAAATGTAATGCATGAAGGACCTAATTGTAATCTATTTATTTCTAAGCCTAAATGATGTCCAATTGCTTTCAAATTTTTACATGTGCTTAATTGAACATTTACGACATTGATTTTACTTCTGATTTGGCTTTTCAAACTTGTTTATGTGTTCAATTTATGCATGGATCATCATTTATTCTTTAATTTTCAGAATATCTTATTTTTGTGACCTAATTAGGAGATTTTAACACACATTAAAAGTTTTAGGTCTTTTCTTTAATTCCCACACTTAACCCTTTTTATGTGTTAATTTGATATTGTTTTGCTTAGTATCTAGCTTAATTTCGGCCTTTTAGCTATGATGAGTAGCCACTCATCATACCCCCATGCTTACGTTTTGCTAGTCCCTTAGCAAACAATCTGTTGAAGTGTAAGGCAATTTAAGTATCAGCAAGGTAAGTGTGTAAAGATATCTTTTTCTTCTTTCAAAAATTTTTAAGTGTTTATGATGATGATCTTTAAGCTGAAACATTTTCCAATACCGACTGTGTTTTTGGACATTGTGAGAACCTGGTTACTGAGGATAACCTACCAGAACTCGAGGCTTAAATGACATAGACCATCTCTCAACCAACAAGGACTCTTGATATTTAAACCTTAAGTCGAATTCCAGGACTCAGGAGGTTTTTACAGAGACTCAGAATGCTATGAAGTTATGGCTGTGCTTTGTGATAAGTCAGGACTAACCAGGTGAATTCTAAGGCTCAATCCCGGGGTTTCACTTCTTTTTAAGTCCAGGTTGGTCCTAACTTCAGCTCATGTTTTCGGATGACTCTCAAAAATTGATGGTATTCAAACCCAACCCTTATTGTATTTGTGGCTCAGAGAAGATTTTTTTTTTTTTTTTGGTGGAAAAATAGGGTATTTATTTTGAACCCTGAAAACATTTTTGGTGGAAGAGTTGTTTTTCAGACATTTTGGAGAACATACTTAACTTTTTTTTTTTTTTTTTTTTTTTTTTTTTTTTTTTTTTGAACAGTATGTCTCCAAAACTTATTTGGTAGAGCGCACTGTATTTGGTGGGTGGATTTCTTTTGTGGAAAGAGCTTCTCCTAGACACAAAACTAAAGATTAGGACAAAGAGTCTACCTGCACGCACAGGTAAGGACTCCACCTTCCCTAATGAACACAAGGGTTGAGGTTTAGGTTCAAGTGGTCTTTCCTGATATTGTGTAGTGTAAGCCAAGGTTACTTAGACTCCTAAGTCAAAGCAAACCAACGAATCCTGTACTGGTGACTCAGGTACAAGAATTGTCCTAAAGTTAGGAGAGACTGTGGTCTATCTTGTCAAGGCTCGAAGTGTATTAAGCCTAAGCTTGTATCAAGCTCCTATGGCCCGGTAGGTCAAACCAGTAATGGTTGAATGTCCATAGACACTTATTCTATTTTTTGTTTTCAGCTATAAGATCACTTATCTTTTCTTTTTTTTTTCTTTTTCTCCCTCCTCTCTTGAAATGAATATCCTCCTTTGACAAATAAAGTACATGTCCCTTATTGTATTTTTGGAATTTTTCTGATTTGTTATTTTTTTTTTTTTTTTTTTTTTTTGTATTTTTAGCTTTGTAATTTTTTTCAAAAAATTTCTTCAAAATTTTTCAATTTTTTTGAAGTATATAATTTTTTTGATAATACTATATGTACTATAGTTGTGTCTACAATTGCATTTTGGTTTAAATGGTTTACCATTTACACCCCCCCATGCTTAAATGTTTCAATGTCCTCATTGAATGAAAGGGTGGATGCAAATGCATGCTCTGCTTTTCACTATCCTAGGCTGGGTGATGGAAGGAAGTCGGAATGAGGAGATAAAATCTCTGTGCGGACGATTTTAAGTCTGATCTAGGATCAGAGTGAACAGTCGGGCTAGGAAGTGAAATGCATGACATGTGTGTCAATGAATATATGCTCAGAATGCAAGGGTAGACACTATATGCAATTAAAGGTAAGAGTAAGAAAAGTGTAAAACAGCTATATACAAGGGTAGGTGTTGCTAAGTTTAACGCCTTCAGCTAGGCGAAAACTTACATGGTAATTCAAAATGTAGGAGCGAAATGGTGGAATTGACAAGTCTGAGATCCTGCGGCTCAATGAAAGGTTTCAGTCTTTGTCCATTAACAATAAAGGGTTCAGATTTGTCAAGTTCAGTGATCTCAACGGCTCCATTATCAAATAATCTCAAGATTTTGAAAGGTCCAATCCATTTTGATCTTAACTTCCCAGGAAAGAGTTTCAGTCTAGAGTCGAAGAGAAGGACTTTTTTACCAGGGTGAAAAGATTTCCTAAGAATGTGACGGTCATGGAAGGCCTTAAGTTTGTCCTTATACATCCTTGAGCTTTCATAAGATTCATTCCTTAATTCATCGAGCTCAGACATTTGTAATTTCCTAAGATCACCGGCCTTCTCTAAGTCTAAGTTACACTTTCTGATGGCCCAATAGGCTTTGTGCTCTAATTCGACAGGAAGATGACAGTGTTTCCCGTACACAAGTCTAAAAGGAGACATGCCTAAAGGGGTTTTGTGGGCTGTCCTATATGCCCACAACGCATCAGAAAGGCGGGAAGACCAATCCTTTCTATCAGGTCGGATGGTAGTCTGTAAAATCTTTTTGATCTCCCGATTAGATAATTCAGCAAGTCCATTGGTTTGAGGGTGATAAGATGTAGCAATCCTATGTGACACCCCATACTTTTGCAGTAGGGACTGAAAATGTGTGTTTCTAAAATGAGACCCTCCATCACTAATGATGGCTTTAGGTACCCCGAATCTAGAGAAGATGAAATCTTGAACAAATTGTGTCACAACCCTATGATCATTAGTCCTTGAGGGGATGGCTTCAATCCATTTGGAAACATACTCAACTGCCAACAATATGTACTCGAAGCCATAAGATTTAGGAAAAGGTCCCATGAAGTCAATGCCCCAAATGTCAAAGATTTCGCACACCATGATCGGATTCAAGGGCATCATGTCTCGGCGACCAATACTACCAAGAGACTGACAGCGTGAACATGCCCTGCTATATTCGTGTGCATCCTTGAAGATTGTGGGCCAATAGAAACCACTCTGCAAAATCTTTGCAGCGGTCTTTTTGCCAGAGAAGTGACCGCCGCACGCCTGGTCGTGGCAGAATGATAAGATGCTTCTAATCTCCTTATCAGGGACACACTTCCTAAAGATCTGGTCTTTACAATGCTTGAAAAGCCAAGGTTCTTCCCAGTAATAGTGCTTGGCCTCGGATCTAAGTCTGTCTTTTTGATGTCGGACCCAATTAGTGGGGATGAGTCCAGAAGCCAGGTAGTTGACAATGTCAGCATACCAGGGAAGATCAGAATGAATGACCAGCAATTGCTCGTCAGGGAAGTGGTCAGAGATGGGTAAAGAAGGAGAAATCGCTTCAGAAGGAAGGCGGGATAAGTGGTCAGCTACCACATTCTGCTTTCCAGCCTTATCACGAATCTCTAAATCAAATTCCTGTAAAAGTAGGATCCATCTAATCAGACGAGATTTCGCGTCCTTCTTGGCGAGAAGATATCGAATTGCCGTGTGGTCAGTGTAGACTATAATGTGGGAACCTAAAAGATAAGGTCTGAATTTTTCCAGTGCATATACTACAGCTAGCAATTCCTTTTCCGTGACGGTGTAATTCCTCTGAGCTTCATCCAAGGTCTTGCTAGCGTAATAGATGACTGTGGGTTTCCCGTCCAATTTTTGACCAAGGACAGCTCCTACTGCATAATTAGAGGCATCACACATGATCTCAAAAGGGTGAGACCAATTTGGGGGTTGCAGTATGGGTGCCTTGGTAATCAGATCACGAAGTGTCGTATAGGCACGAACACAATCGTCAGAGATCTGGAAGTCTATGTCTTTAGAGAGGAGAGTAGTGAGAGGTCGGGCTATTTTCGAGAAATCCGCTATAAAGCGGCGATAAAAACCAACATGCCCGAGGAAAGATCGAATTTGCTTAACCGACGAAGGTAGTGGTAAATCAGAAATCAACTTTACCTTCGCGCAGTCAACCTCAATTCCTCTCTCAGAAATAAGGTGACCTAATACAAGTCCTTCAGTTACCATGAAATGAGATTTCTCCCAGGAAAGTACCAGATTCACATTAATGCATCTTTGCAGGACCTTGGTCAGGTGGTCTAGACATGCATCAAATGTGCTCCCGAAGACCGAGAAGTCATCCATGAAGACTTCTAAACAATCGCCTACTAAGTCAGAAAAGATTGCAAACATACACCGCTGGAATGTAGCAGGTGCGTTGCACAATCCAAAAGGCATCCTACGGAATGCAAAGGTTCCGTAGGTGCAGGTGAATGTTGTTTTCTCCTGATCATCGGGGTGAATTGCCACCTGATTATATCCTGAATAGCCATCCAAAAAGCAGAAAAATCTATTCCCTGCCACTCTTTCCAGTATTTGATCAATGAAGGGCAAAGGGAAATGATCTTTCTTCGTGGCTTGGTTGAGTTTTCGGTAATCTATACATACTCGCCACGAACTAGCAATGCGTGTAGGGATGACTTCTCCAGAATCAGTGGTGATGATGGTAAGTCCGGCCTTTTTTGGCACAACCTGAACAGGACTTACCCATCTACTGTCAGAAATTGGGTAGATAATTCCATTGTCCAGCCATTTAATCATTTCACTTTTTATCACCTCTTGTAATGTAGGATTTAATCTACGCTGGGGCTGTCTAGTAGGTCTAGATCCTTCTTCAGTGAAAATCCTATGTGTGCAATAAGAAGGACTGATGCCAGTAAGGTCAGAAAGGCTCCATCCTATAGCCTGCCTATGTGCTCTTAGGACAGATAAGAGTCGTGACTCTTGATCAGAAGAAAGGGAAGAGTTAACAATCACCGGATAGGTCTGATCAGGTCCTAAGAAAACATATTTGAGAGAGTCAGGAAGAGGTTTGAGTTCAACAGGCACAGGATCAGAAGGAGCAGGTGTGAAAGTTTCAGGAGATCCTAGAGATACTAATGGAATGGGAGGAAGGTCCTCAGTCTCTAAATTTGGTATCTCAGTGGAAGTCACGTCAGAGTCCAAAGAGTGTTGAGGTTCTAAATTTAATGAATTGATCAAGGTGTCCTCAACCAATTGATCCAATGAATCCAGGGAGAAGATTTCTTCAATTAAACTACAGGTCGGTCCTCTTTGGGCCTGAAAAATATCAATTTTTATTTTCTGATCTCCAAACTTTAATTCTATAAGGCCCTCCTCACAATTGATGTTTGCCTTGGCCGTAGCCAAGAAAGGTCTTCCTAAAATGATAGGTGTATTCTGGATATCTTCAAGTACTTCCATGTCAAGGACTATAAAGTCTACAGGGAAGTAAAAATCCTTGACCCGCACTATGACATCTTCCAACACTCCCTGAGGTGTCTTAACTGATCTGTCAGCTAATTGCAGGGACACCTTGGTTGGCTTCAAATTGCCAACCTCAAAATGTGTCAGTAGAGAGGTTGGGATAAGATTGATGGAAGCACCTAGGTCAAGTAGTGCTCTATTGAATGTGGTGTTACCAATCATGCAGGATAAGAGAGGGGTGCCTGGGTCTTTCATCTTAGTTGGGAGGGTACTAGAGATGATGGAACTAGCTTGTTCCGAGAGAATGATTGGACTACTCCCTTTTTGAATTCTTGCTTTACGCTTAGGTGTACATAGGTCTTTTAAAAACTTAGCGTAAAGAGGGATGTGGCGGATTGCATCCAACAAGGGGATGTTTATGTGGACTTGCTCAAAGAGCTTAAGCAAATCCTCCTCAGGTGCCACACAGGTCTTTTTCTTTCCTTTCTCCTTCTTCTTTAAAGCTTCAGGAAAAGGTACTGGAGTTGTGAGAGGTTCAGTTATAGGTAGAGGAGAAGTAGGAAGTGGAGGAGCAGAACTAGAAGTGGTAGGTGTTGGAAGAGGTGGATCTAGTGTGCATTTACCACTCCTAGTGACTATGGCATTTAGTTCAGCTCTAGAGGTAGATGGTAAATCATTGTTAGGTAGCAAAGGTGGTTGCGTTTGTGCAAGAGAGGAATTTGAGTCAGTGAAGAATTCAGTGTTGTGCACTGCTTGTGAAATGTCATGTGTTTGGTTTTGCAGTGTTGGTCTAGGTTGGACATACCTTTGAGCAGGTATGTTCCTAGGGTTGGGTTGTGCTTGGGATGGGAGTGAATGTGGTTGACGGGACTCCGTCAAGTTTGATAGCTGGGCTCTCATCTCAGCTAAGGCCGCGTCCTGTCTCTGCTGCATAGCAATATTCTGTTGTTGCATATCAGCAAGAGCTTTCATGATAGACCCCAACTGGTCATTTCGTGTAGGCCCAGATTGAGAGTATTGGGTGGGCCTGGGTTGGGGTTGCTGGTAGGTACGCGGTGGATATCCGTGTGATTGTGGAGGTGGTGCTCGGATCGGGTTGTGCAATGGTGGTGCAGAAGGTTGTTGAAAAGGAGGTCTTTGTGAATTTCCCGACCACGAGAAATTTGGATGATTACGCCATCCAGGGTTATAGGTTTGTGTGAAAGGATCATTGTGAATGGCGTGAAGCTCCTCCGAAGCTCCAGAAGGTGCAGGGAAGTCAGTGAAGGGAGGAACAAAGGTTCCTCCAACCGGTGAAGGATATGGAAATGGAAAATCCGGTAATGCAGTTTGTGTCACAGAAAGGTTATTCACAGTTTCCCTCCCTGTGGGAAACTGAGAAAAAGTGTTTTGTGCTGGTGACTGAGAAGAAGAAGATGGGTGTTTTGAGAGAAATTTCCATACTTCATCTACTTTCTTCTCGATTAAGCCCACTTTATCCAGTTGACTAGCCACTATCTCTAAGTCTTTGCTACTGGATTGGGCTTCATGTACCCCCGTGTGTGAGTGGGAATGTGAGGACTTTCTATTAAACACGCTCATTGAAGCATTGTTAATAGAGTTTTCGGCCATGCCTTCAAAGAGCTCAAAGGCTGAGTCCTCGTCCCGACACAGGAAATTGCCTCCACAAGCGGCATCTACAAAATTCCGTGTGTCATCATGGAGCCCATGGTAGAAGATCTGGACCTGTTGCCAGCGTGGGACACCATGGTGGGGACATTTTCTCAAAAGCTCATGGAATCTCTCCCAAGCCTCGTGCATAGGTTCTCCTAAATTCTGGGTGAAGGTGGTGATGGCACGCCTTAAGGCATTAGTGCGGCCTACAGGAAAGTACTTCTTTAAGAACTCATGTTCTAAAGAAGCCCAGGAATCTATAGGTGTAGTCCGTGCAAGTGTTCTAAACCAAAAGGCTGCCTTATCTTTTAATGAAAAGGAGAACATTTTCATCAAAAGCGTGTGCTGATCATGTCCTTGCGGACCCAAAGTTTGGGCAAGATTCTTCAGCTCCTCTAAATGCTGAAAAGGGTCCTCAGAAGCAAGTCCATGGAAGTGAGGAATGAGTGCTATAATGTTCGGCTTCAGTTCAGCAGCACGACCCCCATTGGGATAACGTACCACAGGCATTGGTTGGGCAACTGCGGGATTATAGTAATCTCGTAGTTGAGGTCTACGGGGTTGGGGTGGTGCCTGAGGATTTCTAAGTTGAAGTGGTTGTGGTTGGGGGTTAGCTAATAGATTTACAGCTTGAGCAAGCTGTTGCACCTGTTGGGTTAAGGTATTCATTTGTAGTTGTGTATCGAAAAGGTGCTGAAGATGAGGCATAGGTCCTCTCTCCGGGGGTGGATTAGGATGATTAGGATAAGGTGGAGGTTGGAACCTAGGGATAGGTGGTTGCTGTGGTAGAGGATGTGCAACTGAGTCTGGAGGAAGTTCTTCAAAATCCTCAAAGTGTGAAGAATCAAGATCATCCTCTTGGCGAGGGGGATTGTGGAAAGTATTTTGAGACTCAGGAGGTAAGGGATTAGAAGTGGAAGGCAAAGATGATGATGCAGTAGCTTGGGTAGCAGTACCCAAGGGGAGTACAAGTTCTGGGTTTTGGGATCTCCTACCTTCCATTGAGTTGATTTTTTTTTTTTTTTTTTTTTTGAAATCCCGTTTACTCTAATTCGATCCAACTCAATGGGAAAAAATTTTTAACGTTCACAATAAAACAGAAGAATCCCAATAAAATCTCAATTCAAGAAGACCAATCAATCGAAATGAATCGGAGAAAAATTTTTCCTAGAGGCTGCTACGCAAAGTATGTTATACGCAAACAATTGTTTCAAGCAATTGTACGTATCCTAAGATAAACCTAGCGAAGTGCAGACCTCTAAAATCCACTGGGAATCTGGATAAGACTGAGCGTGCGGATCCAGATCCTGTGGTTGCAGAAAGATGAGGTAGAAACCCGTGTATTGTGGCCTTAAGTGATCGTGCTGTGTGCACGATAACATTCAACACAAGGCGATTAAAATCTCAAACATGGTTTCACCCAATTTTGCTATCTCCTTTTTGATTTAATTAAAGTGATTAAAATATGTTTTCTATGCTGCTCATTTCACTTTTTACTAAATTCAGAACAAGTAGTGGTCTTCTTTAATTTTAAGTCAAATGCAAATATGGCAGGAGTTAGAGTTGGGTAAGAAATGCGTACCTGACTCCAGCAATCTTCTAATGCAGATTTGACTTGACTTAAAATCTAGCAGGAATGAAATGCAATCCTAAAAATGGATGCCTGAGGTTATGCTGCTGCTAGATAAGTATGAGGTCTTTTTGATTTTTTTTTTTTTTTTTTTTTTTTCTTTCTTTTTGAAAAATTTTATATGCAATTCAAAAGTAAGGAGAGAAATTAAGAACAGAAAGAAATAAAGTCCAGATAGTCCAGAATTATTACAAAAATTGTGTGAGAACAAGCTCTCACAACTTATGACTAACAATTGCTCCTAATCAATAAACCTAAAACTATCTATACTAAAACTAATACTAAAATCCTACAGCGACTTCGAGGCAAAACTCCACCAGGAAGACGGATCTGGAGCGCAGCGACTCCACCAGGAAGACGACACTCCTCCTCAAGTGCTATGGAAAAAAAACAAATGATTAGTAAAAGAATAAAGGAATGTATACACAATTAATTCAATGGAAAATAAAAGCAATTATAATGAATGAATGAAGAATTTCTATATACAAAAGAATGAAAAGAAAATTTTTGGTGCAAAGAGCGTTGCCTCCCCGGCAACGGCGCCAAAATAATGATTTGCTTTTTTGTTGGTTGTGATGTGTGGTTGTTGTGTTTGAAATTGGTAATAATTGTTGATTATGTCGTTGTAGTACAGGGTGTACAATATAACATTAAGGATGTCGTATAGTGGTGAGTATGGGTGAGTTCCAGTCATTACAACCATGATTATCATTTGCTTATTTATCTAATTTTTACTGGTTTTGTTCCAGGTCGTTCTCTGGGAGGCAATTTATTGAATTTAATTCGGTCACTCTTTGATTATCTCCAAAATTGTCTTCTTATTCAAAAAGAAACTTTACATTTAAAGAATGAATGAATGTTTTGTTTACCTAGTTACTAAGAAGTGCTTGCAAAAATGCTAACTATGAACAAGCATCAAACAATCTATTATTATACTCTAAACTATGTATTTACAAGTTATACTATTAACACTAATATGTTAGTTCATACTCCATTAGGATACCATGGTGTAAAAACTTAACTTACTAGTCATTTATTTATAGTGACATATATATCAGTTTTAGTGACAGATATAAACGTCGCTAAATCTCAGGAAACACTATATACAACCTAAAGAAGCAACCTGAGGTCTTTAGCGACATTTATAGTGTCGTTTTATTCTGTTAGTAATTATGTGGGTTTAATTTTACATATGTACAGAGTCTTTTATGTTGTTATCTCGTGTTTTCTCTTTTTTTTTTAAGTCGTCTGTCCTTTCATTTTGTTCTGTGTAGTCTTTCAGAGGCTGCGGTGGAGTCCTTAGTGTAAAATGTGTTTAATTAGCGGGCGCGCTTTTCGAGGGATACACAGCACCCTCTGGGTGGGACCAGACCTCTACTAAGCGCGCCCTAATCTCAGATTAGGTGCTTAATTACGTTTTCGTATCAGCGCAGGGCCTCAGCCCAACGCCTTAAACAAGTTCGCACACGCTCGGGCTCCCAGCCCCACACAGGAATCACGCATTCAGTATTCAGCACATATCAGAATCGGGTTATCGGATCAGACGGGGCAGGTGAAGTTTCGGGCGCCCGGCGCCATGACGACTGGTAAGGTTATAACATAAATTATATTTATATGCTGCGTTTAGTTTGCAGCCCACGATGTGGCGCTATTCCAGCGCCACATCGTGCGCTGGAAACCAAACGCAGCTGCGTCTGTGCGCGTTTTTGGCCCTCGATTTGGGGGCCATAAATTATTAAAAAAAATAAAATAAAATATGGTAAATAAAATATTTACATAATAATACATAATTGATTAATTAATTTTGAATTTTAAATATATTTACTATATAAATAAATTCGCTAAACTAGGCTGATTGTACAGGTTGATTTAGGTGATTAAATAGTTAATTACTTATAAAATAGTTAATAAATGGTCTAATTGACCTTATACAGATTCAATTTACATACTTAAGTATTTTATACATATTTTTATTGTATATTTACGACTTTATTTCTATTTTATTTAAGCTAAACTAGCTGTTCTGAGTGTTTTAAATAAAACTAAGTTACAGTAAGCTATACTAGGTATAATTGTACTTTAACTAACTTAAATTACTTACTATATATGTTAACCTAAGTCTATAGATTTATTTACTTAATTATAGCTCTAAATTATTAATTTAGCTAATTTATTCTACAATATAGCTACTGAATATGTACATATGAATCTGTATATATACATATACATATATCAGTAAATACATACATAATAGTTCAGTATTTATACATATATTTACATAGATTACATATGTATATAGATTTATGTACAAGTTTATACAGTATTTACAGTATATCTATGTATGTCTACGTACATAATCAGGCTGTATATTATAGTTATAATAGTATGGATATGTATATTTACAGTGTGAAATTAAGTATGTATAATTAGGTTTTAGTAGGAACTTAGGGAATGAGGGTTAATTAAGTTTTTATTTCATTTTAAACAGCAGCTAGGCTACTGTCAGAGAAGATGGAGAGGGAAGAGGATGTACTGTTCAGGGTGTTTTAACAGTGTCAGTGGCTTCAGCCACTGTCAAATGGGCTAACTGCTGCTGCAGTTAGTCCATTTGAAGAGGGGGAAAGCATTCACAAAGAAGAGGAGAATTTAGAGAAGAGGGGAATGTTGCTGCAGTTTGCAGCATTTTACTGTATAACTGGGAATAAGAGAAAATTCAGAACAAACTAAAAATTAAAGAGTTGAAATCCAAATCTGATAAGGGTATAGATCTCACGAAAATCACATAAGAATTCAGTTCAAATACCCACAAGGAAAAGCCCTTATCAAAAGCATCATTTCAGATCAAAACACAAATGGCATTGAGTTAATCTTCCTAATGCCATAGACAGCATGAAGGAAGACTTAACTCAATCAATTAAAACCAAAAACATACAATCCCAGTTTCTTGCAACCTTAAGGAGTATGGAAAACTCCTTAGGTTAGAGAATCACCATACAAAAATAATTATCAAACAGGTGGTGTATGGCAGTTCTGAAATGACAAATCAGAACAAGAATGCATTAAAGGAATTTATAAAAGCTAGCAAATGCATTCAGATCAAGGCAGAAGCAAATTCATGAAAGGCTCTTCTGATTTGTTCTCTGTCACCAGAGAACTTCTCAGAATCCTTGCCCTCAAGGAAAACCAAAATCCCTTCAATTTGTCAGATCTGTCAAGACATTTCAGAAAGCAAAATCTCTTCAAAACCCATGTTAAAGTGAATCTGACAAACTGAGGCAATCAATCTAAAATAAAAGGGGCTTTTGTGAACACAAATGGGGTGAGTGAGAAGCCCCAAATGGTGCTTGTGACGCCAATTTCAGATCTGAGGCAGTACACCATCAGATCTGGAATTGGGTCCAGATGTGTGGGTGACAGATGAAAGATTCGTCGTTAAAAGGAACATAAATCAGAATTGGATGGTGGAAAAACAAAACATGAAGAGGGAGATAAATTGATTAATGAACAGATGATTCTTCCCCTCTGATCTGGACTGATCAGAGGAGGTGAGGGAGGGGATCTAATACTAATTCTACTCCTAAGACTAATCTAACTACAGCTAACATTAAACACTAACAATTAAAACTAAATCTATTCTAAACTACTGTAAACTAAATCTAACACTACTTGTGCAGAATTAAAAACTAAACTAACAGGAAGAATGGGACCTATGGGTCCTTAGCCGGCGGCTAAGGAGGAAGAAAGGAGGAGGATGACTCCAGCGGAGGGAAGAGTCTGCTAGTGAGACTCCAGGGTCGTCCTCAGGTGCTACGAGGTCCTTAGCGACGAGGAGGGTCGAGAGCAGGCGATGATTCCACAGCCGGTGGCTGTGAAATCAGGGTCTAGGTGAGGAGGAGAGACTGGAGTGGAAGAATTGATCGCTAAGAGATGTAGGAGGGAGCGATCCTTCGCGCGCGACACCACTGAGGTGCTTAAATAGCAGCTCAGTGACTGAGATCACCGCAAGGGTGAGGTTAATCAGAATCAGGCCGGCGGTGAGGATGAGATGGGTAGAGTGCGCGGCGAGTCAAGAGAGAGATCTGACCGTCAGATGAGATCTGGGAAGAGAGGTGAACGCACGCACCGAATCGCGCGAAGGTTCCATTTGAATCCAGCCGCAGATCGAGATCAAAAGTGCGATGGATGGTCGAGAATGGCTGTGTTCTTCGCGCGCTACAGTGCGCGTGAAGAACACAGGCTTCTCTTTGAAATAAAGGGGAAATTTGCAGACGGACCCTTAGAAGAAGGGGTAGAACATTTGCATGCAGGCCCATAAGCGAGAAGAATAGCAGCTGGAAGGGCCCTGCAGTCTTATAAAAGGGTCCCTGCGGCTTGCAAATAGGTCCAAGAAGGAGTTTTGAAGGGTAGAAATGTCATGCATGAAGGACCTAATTGTAATCTATTTATTTCTAAGCCTAAATGATGTCCAATTGCTTTCAAATTTTTACATGTGCTTAATTGAACATTTACGACATTGATTTTACTTCTGATTTGGCTTTTCAAACTTGTTTATGTGTTCAATTTATGCATGGATCATCATTTATTCTTTAATTTTCAGAATATCTTATTTTTGTGACCTAATTAGGAGATTTTAACACACATTAAAAGTTTTAGGTCTTTTCTTTAATTCCCACACTTAACCCTTTTTATGTGTTAATTTGATATTGTTTTGCTTAGTATCTAGCTTAATTTCGGCCTTTTAGCTATGATGAGTAGCCACTCATCATCTGCCCACGTCTCTGACTTCGTCTACCTGCCTTCTCCTTGCAACAGGTTTACCTGCACACCAAAAACAGAGACATCCGTGAAGAGAGAAGAAAAAATGAAAGGAATGGAATAGAAACTTACTTAAAGGCGCACTTCCCCGGCAACGGCGCCAGAAAGGATTGTGGTTGGGCCCGGATAGGTGTGTTAATATGGTGATTTTATCGTTAAGGTGTGTATAGTGGTTAACCTAAATCGAGCCTAACCATCTCTTTACAAAATTTTTTAACCTAGCCTACTTGATTTTATCTTGGTCACTTTTAGGCCAGGGTCGAACTCAGGGAAGTGGGGTTACAAGTTAAGTTCCTACGCCTTTCCTACAACGAATCTCTTTCGTTCGTTTATTGTGTTTTTGGTATTTTTTCTATTTGTGATTTTTTTTTCTGATAATCTTGGCCCTTGAGGCACACCCTCAAAATTAGGTTCTTGGCTTTGAGCCAAATCAGGGTTCCAAAACGAGTCTTGCTATTCGCAAGACAGAGTACCTGCAAGTCAAGGATTATCTTTTCTCTTTTATATATATTTTTTTCTTTTTATTGGTAGGAAAGAGAAGCAGAAATAAAGTATATATATATATATATATGTATGTATGTATGTATGTATGTATAAAGGGGTGGGGGTGGAGGTGGAGACGGAGTGTAGCATGGTGTCGAGTCGGTCGTCGTCTAGAAAGACGCAACCAACAGGACGAAGTGTCGCGTGTAAGGTGGATTGGTGGAAGATGAATGCGAACACACTTTTTGTACGCGTGTATAAGGGAATATCAGCAATTGGTGCAGATATTCCCGCGATACCACGTATGGTAAGTAATGTGAAAAAATATATATATATATATATGTATGTATATATGTAAATATATGTATATGTATATATATATATATATGGTTATAAATATATATGTATATATATGTAGTTATATATATTATAAATATATATATATAGTAATATATGTATGTATAGTTATATAGATAGATATGTATATATATGTGTGTGTGTGTGTGTGTGTGTGTGTATATATATATATATAGGTAATAATATATATATATATATAGATATATGTATATATGTGTGTGTATATAAGTAGATGTAGATATGTAAATATATGTGTATATATATATTTATATAAGTATATATATATATATATATATATATAGATATAAATATATATATATATATATATATATATATATATATATATATATATATATATATATATATAATAGTGTATAGGTGTGTGTGTGCGAGAGTATGAGTGTGTGTGTGTATGTGTATTTGCAGAGGGAGAGGGAGAGTGTGCTGTGAGCGGGAGAGAGAGAGGGATCGCTTCTGTTGGAGTGAAGGAGCGGTGTTAAGTCGTCCGAAGCCCAGTTGCCGACGTCTGATGCACACAGCGCACCGCGCTACATGTAGGCGCGTGAAGAGGCGAGCGCTGGGAGGGAGTGAGCGCACGCAGAGGACCGCAGTGCGCAGCGCTGCGCTGAGAGGTGTACACGGGCGAAAGGGATTGGGTGACGTGGGCGGGCGCAGGCGCGCGGGTGGGTGCTAGAGTGGGCGTGGGGCTGGACGCACGCGCGGGCAGTGGCCGGTAGCGGCGCGCCGGGTGACCAGATAAGTGAGAAGCTTACCGGTTACCCTATTGTAGCCACAGTGTTCCGCAAACTGGTGTGAACAGTGGCTACAGTGTATGGCCGAGCCGCGCAACCGCTTGCTGCAGGTGCTGTGTTTGCGGACGGCATGGATGTGGCTCGGCGTGCGTGGAAGAAGGTGCGTCGGTTGGTGGCTTGCGTGCGGGACGTCGCGACAGAGCGTGTGGAGAGGGTTGTTGGCGTGCGTGGTGGAGGGCGAGGGCGACCTGCTGCTTGCGCGGTGGCTTGCGGGTGTTGGCTGGGGTGCGCGGTGAAGCTTGGCCGGCCGCTACAGAGGCGTGCGGTGGCCAGTTGCGGGCGGAAAGATGAGTGCGGTGCGAAGAAGCAGGAGGCGAGGGTGCCTGCAGGCGCGCGCTGGAGGCGAGGGTGGCCTGTAGGTGTGCGCGGAAAGGGCTTTGCGGTTGATGTTGCTGCGGACCTCGGCCGGCTGCTGCGTGCGGAGCTTTGAGCTTCAAAGCTTGAAGCTCCTGCTCCAATGGCTGAAGTGCTGGAAACGAAGAAGTCAGGGAGAGAACCACCACGCCCACTGGCTCTCTGTTGAGCTGGGCGGTGGTGGACTCACAGTGGTGGTTGTGCACCACTGTGAGGTGCTCCTGCCCGTAGAGTGGCTCCTCTGAGGAGGAGGTTCTACGTATGGAGGGAGAGGGGAGGGGATGGTGGCCTGGAAGGAGAAGAAGCTGCTGTGTGTTGGGTTTTTGGAGTGGAGGACTAGGCGCCCCCTGCAAGAAGAAGCCGAGCTCTTTTTATAGAGCAAAGAGGCATGCACAGCCGTGCCTTGGCTGTGCATGGCTCAGCATGGCCGGTGGGGAGAGGATGCATGCGGCTGGTAGGGAGAGGCTGAGCAGGACATGGCGCGAAGAAGAGGTTGCCATGTAGTTGCGGGAAGAGTTTCAAAGTCAAGTAGAAATAAAAATAAAAAGATGGTGAATTTTGCAAAGATGCACTTGAGGAAAAATGTTAATTGCAAGGCCATTTATTCACTCTCCTCCCCTCTCAATTAAATGCATGCATGCGTGTATTTTTACAAATGCGACTATGGAACCCTAATATGCACTGGTAATGCTAGGAAATTATATAAGATGACACAATTGCAAGTATATTTTTGCGGTGCAATCACCTCTCTTGTCACTGATGTTCCAAGTAGACCAGAATGGAGACTTGACCTCTTAAGTCTACCAATTTTAATTAAGAGCAAGGGTGCTTAGGACTTCACTTGAACTTTAGATGTATTGAGTGCAAAAGTGACCTAATTTCAAGATTGGTTGACCCAACAAGGTGGGTCAACTTCACCTATTTGTCCTTTGAGAAGTTTTTAGGTCCCTCTTTTAGGATCCAAGTGAGATTAAGAGCTTGATTTTTAGGGTTTGCTTGAATAGATCAATTCAACCAAGGCTTAGGCACACATCATTTTGGAGAGCTCATTCTTGCTTATGCAAATACGTCTTTAAAACCCTAACTTAGAATCCTTAATTGGTTCTAATTTTGATCCGATTTAGTTTTCCAAATGTGGTATCTAGGGCTCAAACAAGAATGTGGTAGCCCTAGGTACCTTAAGTGGGTGCACAAATCAAGTCTTGTTTGTTGAAATCAAATTAGGCAACTTGATGAATTATCTAAAAATGGAAAGCAAGTAACCCTAATTGATTTTATCCTTTTTTTCCTTTTCAAAATGAGGGGCTTAAGAGAGAAAGTAATTAGATTTAACCTGCCCCTGGTGTGTTCGTTGTGCGGCTGACTTTCTTCAATGTTTCTTCTCCTTAAAACAACCACAACAAAAGGGATATAGCAAGTTAGAATCTGTATCAGAAATTGCAATCAAGAATTCTAAATTGCCCGTTGCTCCCCGGCAACGGCGCTAAAATGTTTGAGTCGCTAAGTCAGGATTTAAAAAGTGTTGCGTTGTAATACAGCTGAAATAGCGTTCAAACAAATATAATTTTATTACTCGAAAAGATTTTCGAGGTCGAACACAGGAGCAATTTGGTATTTAGAAATCAAGATCACAATTCAGAATTAAAAGAATATGCAATAATGTCAGTATCAAAGTGCAAAAATATGGGAGTAAAATGGTGATTTAGATCACCAAATACTCCTACAATGTCACCAAGGAACTCAATGTTGGAATATGCAATGAAAGCTAATGGTCTGTCGTCCAATGATGTAATCAGATGACTTAAAGTGTCTGATTCTTTCTTCTCTTTCTCTGTCTTTGCCTTCTCTGAGGTCCTTCTCTTTCTTCAGCTTTTGGCTTCCTCTTCTTCTTTGGCTTCTATTCTGGCTTCCTCTGTCTTTTTCCTTTCTTCTTCTTTTGGCCTCCTCTTCTTCTTCAGCTTCTTCCTTCTGCTTTCAGCTTTGGCCTTTGCTTTCTCTGTCTTCTTCCTTCTCTTCTCTTTCTTTCTCTGCCTTTGCCTTTGCGAGCCTTCTCTTCTTCTCTTCTCTTCTTCCCTGACCTCCTCTTCTTCCTCTGAATTGGCTAAGTGTTGGCCAAAGATCCTTGTAGCAAAACCCTACCCCTACTTGCACGACTCTCCTCTCTTTCTCTCTTCGGATTTGCTCTCCCAGAGCCACACACAGGTATTCGGGTTATCGGGTCGGGTGCATACCCGGGACCAGACCCATCGGCGTGCGGTGGTGGGCGAGGAGTGCAGGTCGAGTCGAGTCAGCCAGGTCTGCGGGGGCATGTCACGGATGACACTGGGTCGGGTGAGTGAGACCTCACCCCGTGGTAACTGAGGCGATAAGGCTATGGCAACTTTTCAATTTATGCGGGTGCGGATGCCCCTTCGTTTCTGAGGTGGGACTATTTACCCACCCTTCTTCTAATGTGCCTGCAGTAGAGACAAGTCTTCCAATTATAGCAATTGCTAAGGCCATGGACTCCAATTGACGGCTTGAGTGCGTGCGCGAAGTAATTCCGCGCAGCCTAGGATAGCAGCACGTGGGGCAGCAGCACCTGGAGCGACCTCAATCGAGCTTCAAGCTTGCTCGCCAATGGTGGATGGGGCTTGAACCTGAAATCAAGAGCACAGCCTCGTGGCCACGTCAAATCGTTCAGAGAGGATCGCCAGAGCACGGCGGATGTGCTGGGAGTGTTGGTGTGGCATGGCAGTGCCTGTGAGTGCGTGCCTAGGGCACACTATGTGCAAGTGAGTGGGTGTGTTCGGGGTGTGATTTGGGTGAGTGGCGCGGTGAGTGAAGTGAGGGGAAGTGCTCAATGAGGTGAGGCAGAGTTTGTGGGCTTGTCGACGAGGGTTGTGCTGGCCTGTGGAGGTGGGATGGGCTCATAAGAGTTGGCGGTCGGAGATAAAGGAGATGATGGTGCGAGGGGCGACAATGGTCGATTTGAAGTGGAATAAATGCGGAAAGAAAGTGGAGGTGAGAGAGGGAACTTAGCTGGGGAGTTAGTGGACGAAGGGGGTGAACGAGGGCATCGGGTCTGGTATGGCCGATGCCGGAGATGAAGGTGACTCCGGTGAGGTGGGAACGGTGGGGACGAAGAGGAACGGGCGCCTACTAATACGGCAAGGCACGGACGAAGTCAAGGAGGAGGAATCTACTGCAGGTATGGAGGTCGAACGACGAGGAAGAGCAGGGAGGCTCGCCGAACGTCAAGGATCCTACAGCCGTGAGGAGAAGAGAAGAATTTGAGGTATTTGCGACCGAAATCGAGCATGAAGGAGTTAGGGTGATCTGGGCTTCTTTAAATAGGGCTTTGAAGGTCAGTTAGGGCTTGGGAAGCAAGCTTCCCAATCTTGGAATGTCGTCGGAGATGAAAGTTGTTGAGATACCCACATCTCTCATGCGCTCGTATGAGAGATTGGGAGGGAATCAATGCTCAAAAATGGGTTCATACTGACAGGGATTTCTCAGATGATCTTTCTTCAAATTTTGGAAGAGATCCTCCAAATAATCAAGGAGATCTTCTCTGTCAAAGGTCGCCTAAGTAGGTTTCCTCTGCAATAATGGTGGAGGGACCTACTTGTGAAGACGACGAGAAAGATAGGGGGCTGTTAGCAAGGATTTTTGAAAGTTAAGGGTAAAAATGTAATCAGACTAGACCTTTTTGCAAACTAGGTCAAGGCAAACTCATCTTGGGTCCAAATTTTGGTACAAACCTAATTTGGACCTAAGAAATCCAATGGTTAAGTTAGATTTTTGGTTTGACCATGTTTGACTGGGAAATTTATGCAAAAACCTAAATTAGGGTAAATATTTGTTTGAGACCCCATTCTAGATCAAGATGGGTTCTAATGGCCAATTTGAAGGTACTAAACCCTAGAGAATATTTTTTATAATTTTTAGAGGATTTAGGTGAATTTTATCCTGACCAGAACCTTGGTTAATTAAGTGGATCTATTTTTAGGGTTTCAATAAGTCATTTAATTCACTGAACAGACATAAACCCTTTTCTGTCAAATCCAACCCACTTGTTATCTTATTAAGACCATTTGACCTTTGTTTAGCCCTTGAGAAAACCTATGGTTGCACTGCATTGGTAAAATTACAGTTTTACCCCTAATTTCTTATTTTTCTCTTAGAATAGTTCTACAATGAATTATGACCTTCAGTTGGTTATGTAGGAGCATTTGTTCTCTTCATTGGGTTAAAATGAGCTATTTAGGGCTCCTGATGGTGTTCCCATCACAATGTTTCCCCTACCCGACATTCCTTGTCACCGAGAATCCAAGTAGACTGAAATGAGCAACTTGACCCCTTAAGTCTACCAATGTTAGTCTTGAATTATGGTGCTTTAAATTTCACTTGAACTTTAGAATAGATTTATGATTTGTGACCTAATTTGAAGGTTGGTTAACCCACAAGGTGGGTCAACTTCACCTAACCTGTCCTAAAGTTTAGGATGAATTGGGTAATGCACCCAAAATCACCCTGAGTGGTTTGTAAGCAGGTTATTAAGTCCCAAGTTTTATGGATTCAAGTGATTATTAGAGCCTTCCTTTTATGGTCTTCTTGATTAGATCAATTCAATCAAGGCTTAGGCGGTACACAATGTGGGAAATAAATTCTCTTTTAATATTAGGCAAGTGTGTTTTCCACAAACCCTAAAATGGAAACCCTAATTTGGCTCTTTTCCAGGTCTAATTCTTTCCAAGATTGGCACCTAGGGCTCAATCAAGAAGATGAATAGCCCTAAGCACCTTAAGTCCCTAGTAGGTGCAGATATCTAGATGGGGATGTCTAAATAAATCAAATTAGGCAACTCAAGTGATTAAGTCTAAGAAAGAATGCAAGTTGATCCTAAATGATTCTTTTTTTTTGATTCCTTACAAAAATGAGGGGCTTAAAAAGAAGGAAACGAGATTATCTACCCCTGGAGTGGCTGTCGTGTGGCTAATCTTCTCCCGCGTACCTCACACAACCACAACAAATAAGATAGAACAAGTTAGAATCAGATCAGAATTGTAATTAGTGAAATGAAGACTACGTGTTGCTCTCCGGTAACGGTGCCAAAATGTTTGTGGCAAAATCATCATTGTTTAGAAAATGTATCGTAGTGTAGTTGACAAGATCGCACAAAACATTTAAATTTATAAAGCTCAGAATCTAGTTGGAGTCTGAGGTCGTTCACAGGGAGCAATGATGGCAATTCAATTCACTAATCACAATTTACTTCAGAAAGATATGAAAGTATAATCAAAACTTTACTCAGAATAATATATTAATGAAATCAAGTATGAGAGTGCAAAGAGATTGGGTTAAAGTGGTGATTTGAATCACTAAATTAACCCCTAAGTTTAAGCTTCAAAATTAATTCAAATAATTAAACAGTACTCTCAACCACTTATCACAGTAAATTCCAGATCAGACAACAGTAGAAGGCCTCAGATGCCTTAACCAATAGCAGGAGCTCACAAGGCACAAGGGCCTTTCAGAAAGCCTCATAGAAGAGACACAGCAGTAATACCCAACAGAGGTGCAAGGGCCTCGCACGAAGCTCGCAGAGGCTAAGTGTTGAGAGAGGGAGAGGACACGGATCCAAGGTAGAGCAAAACCTACCTTCTTCTCTCTGATTCTCTTTCTCTTCCTTCAGCTCACACCTAGGTGTACAATTCTGGGATTAATCGGGTAAACGGTCAAGGGTCAGACAAGCCGGCATGCAAGCGGGCGAGGAGTGCGTGGGTTCATGCGTGACGGACCCGACCCTCGTGATCATGGGTTAACAACAGAGAACACTTTTTCCTTATATGCACAGCTATAGGCCCCTCGGTCCACGATGTGGGACTAATGTCCCATGTCTTCTTCACATGGCAGTTGCAGATGGTGTAGCTTCTAATTGGGGATGAAGGAAGCCCTGGCAACAGCAATTGATGCCCTAGAGATGATCCTGGGAACATTCCGCAGCACTTGGAGGTAGCAACGAAGATGAACTCGAAAGAAGAATTGCAGCAGGGGTCGGAGAAGGTCACAACAGCGGTGCTCTGGTGATGTACCTGCAAAGGAGAATACAACCTCTTGGCCTTGTTAGAAAAGCTTAGGAGGTTCGCCTGAGTGTGGCGAACGTGATGGTCAGTGTGGCATGCAGTGAGGAAGCGTGTGGAGGTCAGACAGAGTCGGGGATGGTGTACGGAGGAGGGTGTGTTCGGTGAAGGTGTCGAGGATGTGAATCCCTTAATTTCTTAAGTGGTTTTGGTGAGCGTGGAGTGGTGGAGGTTTAGTAAGTGTTGGTGGAGCGGTTGGTGGTCTGTGGAGGGCATGATTGCTTGCCGGAGTGCGGCCGAAGCTGGGGAAGGTGACGGTGGGGTGGGCGTATGTGCGTGCGAACCTAAAGTCTAAGGGCGTGAGTAGAGTGAGGGGAAAAAGAGGAGTCGAAGGGGGGTAGTTTTGGACAAAAAGAGGGAGGAGGCGACGTCAGCTATGATTGGCCGACTTCGGAGATGAAGAAGCTCCGGAGATGAGGACAACGATGAAGAAGGTGCCGGAGAGCTCCTCGCAGGTATGGTGAGGCACAGAATCAAGAGATGAAGCTTTTCTCGCTGCCTATGGTATGTGGCAATAGGCAAAGAAGCTGGAGGGAGGAGGTCGCCGAAGTGAGATTGGAGTAGGCTGGAGGTGGAAGAAGATTTCTAAGCCAAAAAATTGGTAAGGAGCAAGGCCTTGCGAGGGGGCTCCTTTTAAAGGTCCAAGGGTGGCTTCCAAACTTGGGAAGAAGCTCGAGAAGCTTGGATTTTTGACGAAGAAGATCCCTGAAATTATGGAGTTCGCTTGACCTCTATAGTCCAAATCAAGGTCCAAGATGTTGTTTAATTGATTGGGAAGGTACTCAGAATCAATCCCTCCAATTTTGGAGAGATTTGGTCGAGAAATCAAGGAAAAATCCCAGATTGAAGGTTGCAAGCTTTGGGTTCACACTGTTAATGGTGGCAGGGACCATTTTGAAGAAAATGATAAGAATTTAGGTGGCTAAATGTAAGGATTTCGAAACCTACGGGGTTAAATGTAAGAAATAAAGTTTTTAAGGGCTAAATTGCAAACTAGGTCACAATGGGTTCTAATTGGGTCCAAATTTTGGTACAAACCTAATTTGGACCCAAGGAATCTAATGGTGAAGTCGGATTTCAATTTTGACCAAGTTTGACTGGGCCATTGGCATAAAAACCTAAATTGGGGCAAACTTCCGTTTGAGATTCTATTCAAAGTCAAAATAGGTTCAGATGGTCAAAAAAAGGGTATTAAACCTCTTAGAATATTTTTCTATGAATTTTAAGAGGTTTAGATGAATTTTATCCTGACCGAAACCTCTTTAATTTAAGCGAGTCTGAAATTAGGGTTTTATGTTATGAATCAGTTCTCGAAATGTGTGACCCTGTTTCTGTCTGTATAGACCTACTTATTATATTTTAATGCTCATTTTCCTTCAATTTACCCTTAACAAATCCTGTGATTTTTCTGTGTTTATGATATGCTGTTAAAATTGCGTAAATAACCCTAATTCCCTATTTTCTTCTCAAATGAGAATATTCTGGAATTATGACCCTCAGATGATTATGTAGGAGCATTTATCCATCAAACCTAGCTAAAAGTGACCAGTTAGGGCCTATGATGATGTTCTCATTAGAGGTCATTCTTCTGATCTAAGATTTCAGGTTGTGTAACTCTAATAGAGCTCACATAAACAATCTAGCATTGAGGAAAACGATATCAAAGCAAATTAACATTATGAATTTGAAAAACCATTTTAAGGGAGTTCCTACAATTACAATTGTAAGATAAAGTAATGAAAGGCCATGTAGCCAGTATTGAGTAAATTGGATTCCAGACGAAGACTTTTATGGTTTCAAACTTCAAAATAAGACTTAAGTTCTTGAAGTCAATGGATTCATGCTCAGTTAAGGAGTTGAAAAGTAGATATCACCCTCAACAATTTTCCATGGATGGAATTTCCTAAGTAGAGAATATAGGATAATTAGATGACATCCTTGTGAGGTGGCATATGATAAAAGCTTTGTATAATCATGCCTCTTAATAATAGAGAACATATGCTCCAATTGTCACTTAACTACTACCAAGCCTAGATAAATGGTGTCATCACCAAAACTAGTATTAGGTTCATCATATTTATATAAAAGCATGTAGCACTATCAAAATAAGTGATCTTTACTTCCAGTATACACATGGGAGAAATTGATGCTTTTCAATGGGGGGCCCTGGCTCCTTTTTTAAAAAACTACCTTTATATATAAGGTAAATTTTTAATGGTTGCTCCTTCCCTCCATATAATTGACATAAAGGGTAGGAATAAGGATAAATACTTAACAATAAAGAACCCTAAATGTGAAGGCCAATGGTCCCCACCCCCAATCCCTGCCGCCATTCCCTTCTCTTGCTCCCCTGCAGACTCAGTGTCATTCCCTTCTCCTCTTGCTCCCTTGCAGTATAGCAGCCATTCCCTTCTCCAGACTCCGGTTCTCCTTTCTAGCATTGCTGCATTTTTTTTACCTAACAGGTACAAGTCATTATTTTCTTTCCTGCTACTAAAGTTTGTTTCATAGTTGTTCCCACATGCCAAAAAGCAACACCATGTATCTCAATAACTATAGTTTGTTTCATAGTGTTTTATAGTTGACTACTTTTCGATTTCCCATTGATGAAGAGCATACAAAAAATGAACAAATCCATAAAAACTTAAAATTTAACACTATAATAAAATACGACCATAATGATTAGATCATATCCGTAAGAGTTGATATAATAAAATTATCTCAACCATGGAGACATTGGTAGGCGATAAGCTTTCCAAAACATGACAGGAAAAAAAGATGAAGTAAAAGAAGTAGAATGCAATACAATGCAAGTGGTTTAACAAACATAAGTAGTTTTTTCTTATTGCAAGTAAATGCAAACAAAAGATCTAGAAATAAAATATGATGAGACGGCTCGAAAAAGTTGTTTCCTAATTTTAGGCTTTCCATCATTTGTTATATGATGAACCACAACTAACACCTTTGTTTTCCATGTCGGAATCTGCTTTCCTTCTCTCCACTTGGCATTAAGTGCAAATACTCCTCTTGATCATGATATGTAAATAATTTACTTTGTTCTTGTATAATATGTGACTTACATATGTTATTCTTGCTGCTATAGCTGCTATATATGAATGAATGTCATCTTCATTGCACCCCCACCCCCCTTCCCCAGCTAAACAAAAAACAAAAGAGTGGTAGTGAGTGTTATAGGTGGTTTCACCACCCACACTATATATCACAACTGAAAGCTTGCTAACATGAGAGGTAGAGTTAGGAGTGCGGTTTGGGTTGGGTTGGCACTTGGAACTTAACCTAAACCCAATCCATGGTTTACAAGTTGGAAATTTTTTTCAACCTAATGCAACCCGTTAACTATCAAATCCAACCTAAGCCAATAAATAAAAGGGGTTTTTACATATATACCTGATGAGGTGTGGCTCATCATAGTTAAAATACCTAAGTTAAGCTAGAAACTTGGTTAAACTCTTTCAATTAACAAAAGAAATGGGTTAAGTGTGAGAATTAAGGAAAATGACCTAAAACATCCAATTTATGTTAAAAACGCACAATTAGGTTAATTTATGAGATATTCTATTACTAAATGCAAAATGATGATCTAGTTGCCAATTGAACAGATCCTTAGGCTTAAAAGTTCAAATTAAAAGTGCAATCATGTTCTTAAATGTTCAATTAAGCTCCAATAAAAACTTCATATCATTTGGACATCATTAGGACCCTGCATTAATGATTTTACATATAGGTCCTTACTCTAATTACATTTATTCACATTTAAACGTCCAAGGACTTGTTTGAAAGCTGTCAGGGTCCCTTTTGTAAGATGTCAGGGATTGCATTGTAATCTTTCCCTACACTAATGGGTTCTGGTGTAATTTTCACATCATTTTGCCAATTGGATTTCCATGCAATTTCTCCAACATACTTGAGCTCTTCCCTCACGCACTGTTCACAATGAAGAACAGTTGTAACAGCTGTCGTCCATCTTGTGATCCATCCATCCAATGGTGAAACAAGACCCATTCTTTGTGTGCATTTAAGCGAAGGATCGTATCCTTACATAGATTTGATCCTGCGGCTGAGATTTGGTTTGAGCTTCCTGAGCACACATCTATCTCATCTCCATTGTACGCCTTAATTACACCTAATCTCACCTCACGATCACCAGATTCACTCGTACACCTATTTAATTACTTCACCTGAGCTCACATGAGGCCATCAGCTCCTTTCCTACCTTCTTGAGCTGATCATTTGTCCAATCTAATTCCTCTCCTTACACATTCCCTGTTCCATTGCTGCGACAGTGGAATTCCACTTCCTTTGACCTCTCCTCGCCGCTAGGTATTGTGTAACACTTAAGGATGACCCGAGCTTCACTAGCAAGCTTTCCCTCCACTGGAGATCCTCCCCCCTTCCTCGTTACAACCACCAGCTGTAGTTCTTCTTCAAAGGTCCCATTCTTCCAATGTAGATCAGAGGAGATGATTACGCCCCTTCATTTTGTGCATATAGCTTCCTCAACATGCCATTTTCACGTTCACTTCTTTCCCTCGATGTTTTAATCACATCATCCACTCACTAAAGCATCAATTAGATCTAATGCTCTATATCATCCAGATCTGATTGAGTATTAAATTTCATGAAAGGACCTCCCATTCGTATCATTAATTCACAAAGGTCCTTTCCAAGATCTGAATTGAATCGGTTTGAACATTTATATCAGATTTGTTTGATTATGCTGAGTTGAGAATTTTTAACTGAATTCGAGGTGGATTTGATTTGAATGATTAAATTGAGTTTTATTATGTCCAATTGGTTTGAATGCAATGAGCCTGAGTTAGTTTATTTTGATTTCCATCAGTTAAAGTGCTTTTGCCCAATTTTAACTATAGATTCTAATATCTAGAAATCTGGTTGCTCAAGCCAACGAGAATCAGATGCACTGATTCAAGGCTTGAGCAATGATCCAATGGTTTTTGCACGCTCACCTAAAGCTCCTGTGCTCCAATCTATGGTGTGTAGGAACTCTAGATGTACAAAACATCTTGGCAAGTAAGATCAAAAGGCCTCTTGGGCGATATGGTTTCTTGATTCAAACTGAGTTTAATTTGATAATCAAGGTTTAAATGAGGCTTAGAAGACCCTAAGGAAGATTCTGAATCGAGTTGTAAGTGGAACTAATGTCTAGTTAATCCAATCCTTTTTCATTGTCCATGGTGAAAAGGAAAAGATTAAACTAGGGTTTTATAGATTTGTCGACTCTTAATTGAGTTTTCAATGATTTTCAGATCTTCAAAGGAGTTTTTGCGACAAAAGAAATGTGGATTGTATTGATCTTGGATTATTTTTCTGTGAGAGATAATTCTTGACTTGAATATTTAATGGATGAATTGATTTGCCTCACATCAGACTTGAGAAGGGCATGCTTAATCCTTCTGATCCAAAATTGCAGCAGAAACAATTGGATTGATGATTTCAGATGGATTCAAGTTGGGTTTTGGGTTTAAATGAGTTGTGGTTGTATTGCATGGATAGAACTTAGTGATCAAGCATTCATGTACTATTATTGGAATTAAATCTGACTTGAATGACTTGCAAACTCATGTTTTAGTTCATTTTCGGCATATTCATCATGTAATCTATCCAAATTGAATTTAATGAAATCTGATGTTGGAAATCATGTTCTGATGTTCAAATATGTTGCATATTGATCAATGAATGTTCTTGAATATTTACATCTGAATTTCAAACCTTAAATTTGATTTGAATGGCTTAGAATTCCATGTTTGAATCACTTTCAGGAGCATGCATCATGCATAAACTGTTTAAATTATAAATTATGTTGAATTAAATGTTAAAATCATGTTAAATGATTTAAACATGTTTTATGTGATGTATTGAATATGTTTAGATGCTTACGTATCAGTTTTTGCCCTTAGAAATCATTTTAGGCCTTAGGTTCAATGGACTTCATCCTTTTAAGGCATCTTTTGGGTGAAATTGAGAAAACATAAAAAAAATCATAAAAAACTTTTAAAAAATGAAACAAATGTGTCTTGAGTAGGATTAGGTATTTTTCTAAGTATATGTAAAGTTTCAAAGTATTCCGAACCCCCGGTTTGGTAGAACATATCAGCCGACGATTCGGTCTACTTTGGAATTTAATAAAAAAATCAAAACTCAAAACATCAAAAAGAATTCTTCACTCACTCATATCACTCTTTCTCTCTCATCTCCTACCTCTATTATATATATAGAAATCATAAAAATCAGAAAATGCCCAAAAATACTCAAAAATACCATGTATAGTGTAGTTGTAGTTGTAAATAGAATTTAATATTAAGTTATATGTAAATAATGTATATAAATAACTTATAATTGTATTCTATTTATTAAATTAAATAATTATGATGAATTATTTTATATATAACTTTATTGCATAATTATATATTAACTTAAATGTATATTATCCTAAGTAATTATAAAAACCTACGTATATGTCTATAATCATAATTAATATTGTACATATGTATTTAACTAAGTATTATATACTGTACCATACCTATAGATTAATTTATTTATATATTTATTATAGGTAATTAAGTTATTAAGTTAATTAGGTAAGTTATTAACTTAAAATAAAATAAATTAGTACATTAAGTTATTACTGAATTAATCTATATTGTACATTTATATATATTAATTTTAGACATTTTCAACCTATTTATATTGTATTTGTATTATATTACAACATTTATAACTTAAATAAGTATATAAATATATAAAACGTGTATTTAAATGTACATAAATTAAAATAAATGTTTAATAAATAGCTTATTATGTTAATTAACTATTTGTAAAGTCAATTGACTCATTAGTTTATTAATTTGAACTTTAATTAACAAATTAAACCCTAATTTAACATGCGCACAACAACTTTAGGTAATTTTTAAATATAACTAATTAAGTTATTATATTAAATTAACTACATAATTATGTAGCCCTTTATAAGGGCTTTACATTGATATATTTTAATTAGAAAATAGACTTAGCTAGGGCCCTCAAATCGAGGGCCAAAACCACAATCAAAATGCATGTGCACGTAATTCAGTGCTCAGTTCATACTACATTAAGCGCCACATCATGAAGCTTGGAGTGTGTTGCACCATATAAAAGGCTTTTAGTGGCTAAGCACTTTAGTTGTCACAGCGCTTTGCACATATACTTATTACACCCTCTCCTCTCAAGCATATATGAGCATGATTTGTAATAGTGCTGGGCCGGGGGCAGTGCACTATAGTGGGCTTGATATTGGGCCTGTTATGGGCTTGAAATTAAATTGAATGAAATGCATCCTAATTAAACTAAGGTCGATTCATAGTAGCGGTTTGGTCCCACCCTTATGAGGTGCTGTGTATCTCATAAGCTGAACCGATCCGTTCATCAAAAACCCAATTTTTGGTTGGGTGAACCGTAAACTGGTGTTACTATGAGAAAGAGATATCCTAAAAGTGACTAAGTGTCGAAGGAGAGGAGAAACTAACGAAGAACCTAAGAAAACGGCTAAGTGTTGAGATAGTTGGAAGAGAGAAGAGTGACTTGGTGTGCTTGTGTGTGTGTATGTGCCAGCGTGTATATGTATAGTATGTACATATGTAAATAATATAAGTTATAATGTAAATGTAAATATAGAATAAAAAAAATATGTGTATATAATGTATATGTATACATAGATAATATATATATGTATATAATTAGAATAGTATACATTGTTTGAGTCTTATATATATATAAATAAATCCTAAGACTTTAGTGATGAATATATCCGTCACTATAGAAATGTATGAATGTCAGTAAACATATTCTTTTGCCATATGTCTTGTACATACTTTTACTAAAGCTATAGCAACACATATTTATGTTACTGTATATATACTGTATATGTTACTAAAGACATTAGTACGTGTTAATACAACTTAATATAGTACATATTAGTAGTTATTTTTGTAACTATACTTAGGTATTAATTAGGATAGTTGTACATAACTAACAGAGTGTAGTTACACATAGTTGTTGATGCTTGTTTAGTTGTGCATATGTTTAAGGTATTATAGTGCATATTAATTGATTCTTTTGTACATAATTAATTAATTAATTCATTAATTGATTCATTGATTCATTTTGTAAATAAAATTGGCACTTTTGGAATAAAAGAATATTTTTAGGACATAAAGAGTGATATATATTAATAACCACCTTCCAGTGAATGACCTGGAATAAACCAATAAAAATTAAGTAAATAAATAAAATGACGTGACATCTATTTGCATTATGACAATTATACTACAACGACATTTAAAACAAGATAAATACTCCTATAAACTTTGGATATTACGTCCATACCCCTATAATCTTGGTAATTATGTAAATACCCCTCACTTCTCACCATTAACTAAAATGCCCTTCTGTTTGTCAACCATTAGCAAGTTAACCAAAGTTGGATAGAATTTAACTCAACTGTATAAACCCATGAGTTATCTGAAACCCAACTATCCATTTCGAGGTGAATGTGATTCCCCTCAATGTGCATGAGGATCACGACCATTCAGCGGTGGGTGGAAATCTCGATGACTCATTTCCCGCGCCTCTCAATCCTTCCTCAATGTCATCTCCCTTCTATGAAACCCTATCGCTCTCCCCATCGCTGGCAGAACCTCTCACCATCTGATCGTCAACCACTTCTTCAACCTTGCATCGAACAACCACTGACACTCTCCTCTTCTCTGATCTCCGCCGCATCGAGAAGGTCGTGCACTTCCCTGATCTCTGCTGGGTGGAGAAGGTTGCGTGCTTCCTCGATCTTCGCATGCTTGCTTCGCAACCACCTCCCACTCGATTATTGCTCCCTAGGTACTTGCTAGATGAGTGCTCCCCATCCGTGCCATTAGCACCTCCAAGCATTGTCGCTTGGCAACTCTTTTGTCACTATTCACCACTATAGTTGCCAGCCCATCTACTGTGCACAGTAAGCCCTCATCTTTTCTTGTCGATTGTGATTTTGTGATTTGAGGTGGAGTACTTATTCAATTATTATTGTAGGATGGGTTGGTTTGATAATCAGGTTGGGGTTGTAGAAGTATTCATTAGATATGGAGGCTATTTCAAGCATGGAAATGGTGAAAGATATCTACTTGGTAAAAAGATTAGGACTCCTATAGACCCAGATTTTATCTGTTGGTTTGATTTGATGGCTTTTATAGCAGAATCACTACCTTGGACTGAAGGGAAAGTTTTGAATTTGAAATATAAAGATCCAAAATCAAAGCGAATTAGGTACTTGAAAATAACTAATGAATCAGAAATGATGTCTATGTTCAATGCACACAAGGATGGTACTACTGTGGAATTGGTGGTAGAATTCAATGAAGCAATTGTGATGGGTTGTGAAGAGGAGAATTGATGGCTTTGCCATCATTCGCTATAACAAGCCTAGTTTTGCCAAGTTTTAAGGGTAAATTCACCTAAATCATACAAAAAGGGTATAATTGAATTAGGAGAAGAATCATCAAATGAACCCAAAATGTAGCTAAATGAGCCCAAAACAGTCAATCTAGGGTTATCTCTGGAAATCAGGCTATAAAAATAATGATTAAACCCTAATTTTGGCCTAGCTCAAATTGACAGGGTTTTAATAAAAAAATCACAAAGTAAACCTTCTAAAAATCATAGATAAATACTCTACAAGGTTTACAGAGATCAATTTGATCAAAAGAACCAAGTTGACATAGAACAATAACCTAGGTGAATAATTAGTGTCAATTGGGTCTAAATATAAATTGACCAAATAAATGACTTCAAAACCCAAAATTGAGGTTACAACTAGATTCCCTATGTTTTAATCAAGCTTCCATAAAAAGTTGGACCTATTTTCACAATATTCACACCTACTTTGAATTCAAGTCCTTAATTTTCTAAAACTTTACAAATAGGTCCAAATCTATTACTTCTGGGTCCTTCCCTTTTGCACAAAGGTCCTTGGGTGTCTTCTTCCTCACTGTCTTTTAACTAAGCTTCATGTTGAGTTTCAAGCTTGAGTTGCTACTGCCTTGAGTTGGACCTCCAACACCTGAAGAGTTGTTCTCCACTTCATTCCGCACTTGCCAGCATTGGTTTCACCAACAATGGCCACCACTGCCATCCGCTATCCTCGGTCAAAATAGGTGTGAAAGTTGTGAGTTACTGCGAATGATTCTCACAACTTCCAGCCCCCTTAAACGTGGAAGCACATCTATAAAGAACCGCCAATCTCCTCCATTGAGTGGCATTTGGAAATCGAGCGCCCAAACCACCTCCTCTCCTTCCCCTATGCACTGCCATTAATAGGCCTTGGGGCCTTCCTTGACTCATTGATCCGCCAGTCCTCACCCCCAAATGAGCCCACGGCTGCCTTCCTCTCTTCCTCACCGTGCTCCCCATCAAAGGACAGCTCTCGCACCCCCTCTTTGGCCCCAATTCCTCCTCTGATTCGTCACCGATGGCCTGCCACCGCCACTGGTTTTCTTCCTCTCTTCTATCCAATAGTGTTAGGGCTTTTCTTCCCCTTATCCTCTCTCTTCTTATCACTTTCTTTTGATATTTTGACCACGCACCACACCTACCGACCACCATCTTCAGGAGCTTCAGCGAGCTCCTTCACCATACCACTGAACAACCCTAGACCTAAGGATGAGCTTCAAGGTTCTTCCTTGAAGCTCCTGGACTGATCTGGGACCAAGAGGTCTGTTCTATTATGCACAGGTGTTCGTCAGATTTGCCCATCGTCCCTGTCTACGGTAGCAGCTTTCCGATTGCCTCCGACAAAGCTCACCACGCCATCCAGTGCCTCGATCCAAGAAGGAGCTCATAAATTGAAAGCCCCGCAAACACCCCGATCAATCCTTGACCTCATCTGAGAGATCAGATAGTCAAAGTAGACGAATCGATGCCGGACACGTTCGCTGCAGGGTGACGCGAGAAGCGAGGACTTTAGTCCCATATTGGATACCTCCAGAGCCCGTGCAACATATATTATGTAAACGTGCTGAAAGCTTTTTGCCTTAGAACGCACGGGGTGAGGTCCCCTTGCATGCCCGTACGTACCCACTCGTTCACGTGCCCTCACCCGCGAATACGCCTGCAGGTCTGGGCTCTGGATCCGGTTACCCGGATTCGAGTTGGTCTAAGAAGAAAGAAAACTGAGGGAGGAGGGTTTTGCACCTTAGGATTTGTGCTTTCCCCCTCAGTACTTGGTCATTGCCAGGCCCTTGTGCCTGTCAGGTTGCCCTTGCACTGCTGCTGAGGCCTTCGTGAGTTAAGGCGTCCGTGCCTTATACTCGACGTCTGAGGTTTGAGGCCTGATTTGGTTCTGTGAGCTTTCCGTAAAATATCTAACTGGTACTTTTGAGATATTTAAGGTGACTTGTGCTTAGACATTAGGGTCAAATTTGGTGGTTCAACCACCATTTTTACCCTAATCTTGTTATATTTTCTGTCTAAGACATTTTGCTATACATTGAGTATCAATTGCATTATTCGTATCGTGAATAGTGATGTTTGCACATTTTCTTGCTCCTAGAGACAACCTTGAATTTTTCTATTAATTCGAGTATTAAAAATTTAAATGTTAATTCGCTTTGATCACCAATACTACGACATACGTTTTTAAAACCTGATCGAAGCACGTTAGCAAGAATGCAAATATTCCAAACAGTAGTGTTAATCAACAAGGTGTGGAAGAACATGTTGGGATGGAGAGCCAGCAATTTGAGATAAGGAGTGTTAATATATCTACTCATAGGCCTTGTAGGTCAACTCTTGCAAGAAGTCCTACAGTAAGTCCTACAGCAACTCCTACAGCTTGTTCTATAGGAAGTCCTAGAGCAAGTCCTACAACAACTCCTACACTGAAGGTCATCTGCAAGGCAAAGGCAAAGGCAAAGTTCAAGCTCTTGTAGAGGGTTGGTTAATGTGAATGTGGAGGTGTCTTCTAATGATAGTGATGACAGTGATTACAAGGTGGTTGATGATGTAGATGAAAATGATGAATCAAGTGCATCCAGTTATTTAGTGTCAGAGAATAGTTATCACTATTTACTCGATTCTGATGTTGATAGTGTGTGTGATTATGAGGGA
Source organism: Thalassia testudinum (assembly GCA_037157565.1). NCBI lineage: Eukaryota > Viridiplantae > Streptophyta > Magnoliopsida > Alismatales > Hydrocharitaceae > Thalassia > Thalassia testudinum. Next base: position 4,783,863 of record JAZHRO010000007.1, read on the forward strand.
AAGGCATTGGAAACCAACATGGATTGTCCCAATTTGTCTGAAGGCAAAGACTTTCAAGGTGTTGCAAAGTTTGGAATGGCTCTAAATCAACATTGCATAATCAAGAAATTTAATGTGAAGATCATCAAGAGTGACAAAATTCGTGTGATAGTTAGGTGTGCACCTGCTGATTGCAAGTGGAGAATCCATGCGTCTAGATTGAATGATGGGGTTACTTTAGAGTGAAAAGCCTGAATGACGAACCCACATGTACTTCTGTTAACAAAGTTGGGAGTAAAATGGCCACCCAGAAATGGATTGCAAATCACATAAATCAATGGATGAGGGAAAAACCTTCTATGGCAGTTAGAGATATATCAGAAAGGATATGCACTGAATATGATATAACCATCCCATACATGAGAATTTATAGGGGGAGGAATGCTGCATTGGATGACGTCTTTGGCATAGTTGAAAGATGAGAAGGTGCCATCTCTTGTGTATGAGTTGAAGAGCAGAAATCCAAGTAGTGTGATCCATTACACAACTGAAGTGATAATGCCTTTCTTCGCCTCTTTGTATGTTTCAAGGCATGAGTGATGGATTTGTACATGATTGTAGGCCATTCTTCGGCTTGGATGGGTGTCACTTAAAAGGGAAGTACTTGGGGACTTTGTTAGCAGCAACTGCTCTTGATGGTGGCAAAGGATTATTTCCTATTGCCTTTGCTGTCATAGAAGGAGAATCACATGCCTCTTAGGAATGGTTTCTCAAATACTTGAAGGAGGCAATCGATTTCGAAAGTGGGATGGGTTTGACTATCATATCAGATGGTCAAAAAGGCCTTCAAAGTGCCATTCAGTTGGTGTATCCAGAAGCTAAACATAGAAGTTGTATGCGACACTTGTACAAAAACTTCAAGAAAGATTATTCGAGTGAGGAGTTGGAGAGACTAGTATGGTCTACATCTCGATCTTTTGAGGAACCAATTCCTTCATTACATGAGGGAGATTCAGAAGACAAACATGGCTGCTTTTGAGTGGATTAACCACACAAAAGAAAAATGGAGCCGATGTACCTTCAAGCTAGATGCTAACTGCCATTTTATCATGAAAAATTTTAGTGAGAGTTTCAATTCTTGGATATCAAAAGCTAGGAAAAAGCCCTTATGTGATTTAGTTGATTGCATTCGACAGAAAAGGCCCCAAAACTCAAACCCCAAAATGAGGGTTGGAGTCCTAAGGGACGGAGAGGAAAGAGGTGCTAGTTTATTTAATTCGGGATGTATCTAACTAAGTCGAGCTAGAAAGAGTTCCATTTACGACATAAAATGGAAGAAAGTACAAAAAGAATAACACAATTGATACAGGAAAGCAATAACAAAAACATAATTTGTTGTAAACCAAGGCATAAAAATAAATGTACCTATCAACAGAGCCTGCACAAACTTGCACAGCGACAAATTCTGTACGTCGGTGACCCTCAACGACAACTTGAAAGTAGGTCGCAAAGTAGGGATGAGCTAATTGGCTCAACAGGGAGCAATCATCTACTGTATCTCAACCAAACAGGATAGTGTACAGTTTAATTTACAGGCTAGTTCCTAGCCCAAACCCACACTCTAGGTTATAATTCCTTGAACCCTACCTGGTATGACCAATCACCTTGGTCCAATAACCCATTAACAAGTTACCCAAGTTCTTTCCACGATTTGGTATAATAATTTATTCCCTTACTCACCTCAAAAATCAGATTCTGAAAGTCATCCCTCTCTGCTAGAGGAGATTGAGACGCATCCTTTCCTTTGAATCCCAGCCTGATAGTCTCGCCCTGATCAAGGGAGAGATTAGTAGTCTGTTAATCCTCTAGAAAGGTGTGCCCATTCTTGATGTTTCAAGTACATTGCTGACTTCAGTTAGAAGAGTGGAGCCTCTTGGGAGCTACCCAAGGCCTATGGCTTGTGATCACGAAACACGAGCCCAATCTGTGTCCAACAAGGACTAGTCACAGAACAAACTAGATCATTACCGCAAGATTGGCCAGAATTGCCGAGCCATACCAATGCTCCCGCTAGGAGCAGCTCCCTGTAGGAGCGCAGTCCTCGGGTGTTCCCTCTCAATCCATTGTCGGATGAGATATCAATCAATCCATCTCAGTACTCTGGCCTCTCCGCACATGCCGACGTCTAGTGAGCCTCTTGCTCAAGTACCTTCACATTGAGTTGGATTCGGGTACATCCAAGTACCAAACACTAATGACAACCCCAAGGGTTGTCATCGAACCTAGGAACCTTTCCTGTTCTGAGGCAAATCTCCTTAGTAGCCTCTTGCTACCGCAACAGCACGAGTCTTCTACTCGAGTAGTGAACCCGTGGTTCACCAAGTCTAAGGGTGCAGCCTTGCGAACTCACCTAGTTGACTTACCATCTCTTTGATTTCATTTGGGTTCCGTGCTTGGAACACAATCCTAAGGACCTTGTGGATCTCTTGGGGTCTTACTCAAGACCTTAGGATCAAAGCATTTCCTCTTATTAGACTCGGATCGAGTCATAGGTGTCATCATCTCGTGGGATTCAAGCCATTACTTAGTCAATTCAGATTGCTTTTAGTGTGTTTAGGGAGCTTCATGCTCAAATTGTAGCTGTACACACACACACACACCCATACATGTGCTTCACCCCTCTAAGTTCTAATTGCATTATTCCCATTCATCCCTATCCATTGAAGTACTTGCTAGACTCCCAATTAGGTTCCAACATTACATGAGATTTCTAATTATTAGCATCACACAATTCAATGCAATTATTACATTTAAAAACTATCAAACATCAGGGACCTGCTCCCTATCATTAGTACACTCAAACAACTTACATTTGTTATTAGGTAATCCTGACCTATTGCTAGGTCAAGATGCTTGTCTAAACCAGGACTGCAAAACCCGCCTTTCGTGCTCGAAACCCATGTTTTGCACCACCAAAACCCTCTATAATCCAGACCACCAATACATGCCCACATCTGTACCCTGAACCCAAGAGATCCTTGATCTCATTATTATGGTTTCACCCTTAACCTGATCTAGTCAATTAATCTCTTCACAGAGTTCAACAATTTAGAACGAGCACACCAGTACTGATCCTAATCTTAGGTACCGGTGCTAGGCAACCCTGTTGCCATGGCTATTGAACTCACGTGGTATTAGTATGGGCCACCAGTACCGATACAAGGTGCCTTCAGTACCAAACTTAAGTCCCTTTTTAACTTATTTCGATTCAACAAGTACCGATAATTGTCATCGCTACCAGTATCGGGCGTTTGCTGCTCCCAAACCCCATCTTAAACCCTCCATTTGATTACCTAAATTATACAATTAACAGAGGGGTGGGTAAGTCCCGCAACCTCTCAAGATGGCTATCCCCGTGTAAGGACAAAGATTCACATGAAACTCGTATTAGCAGCCCATTGCTAGAGTCGATCCTCTCCTCACCTAGGACCTACATTGGGTACAGGAGTACCTCCCACAACATACGGTTAGGACCCCAAATCTTTATTGTTACAAAAGTTCCTAATGGAACTTCCCTTCCACCATTACAGGATTGCGCTTATCTAGCCCGTTCGGATTTCTATACCTTTACCAAGACCTATTAGGTTTAGTTTATACACGCATTTTGGCCTCGTGGGTATTCTGGCGACATGGCCTCATGCATTCACTTTAGAATCTTCTCCTTATTGTTTCCAAATTAGGATTTGTACCACTAGAGGGTCTATTTTATTTCCATTTAGGACCAACTACCCCGGGTCCTAATTATGCCCAAAATTTGAGTTTCCTGACATTAGATGCTGACCAGGATTCTTAGCTTACATTCATGGTTACCAAGTTGAGGTTTAACTAATTAGATTAAGCTCCTAATTCCCATGGGAAAATTTCGTGCGAAATGGAACCACAAGCCTCAAATTGGATGTCCAGCATCATATGTAAGACGTCCGAGAATAACATCCCACTTTTGGCAGCTACTGGTGACTGGCTGGTTCCTTGGCTAGACGTCCAAATCGAGCATATTGGGCACTTGATGTAATATCAGGCGTCCAATTGCTAAGACTGAGTCCTCGGAACGGTAATCCAATTGCAAGGACGTCTAACCAAGGGATCAGATGTCGGGATCAAGGGTATCAGATGCCTAATGGATCATAATACGTCGGATAACCCACTCAGAATCACATCTGAGTTCAGGATGAGTTCCTAACATTCAAAAGCCACGTACAATAACCTTTACCCGAAGAATTATTGTTTACAACCTGAAATCAATCTATAACCGCATACAATCACATGTATTTTGCACATTCTGTCCTCAAACTCAACTCAGCCAACCAATACGAGTACTAAGCAACCCCAGTACCAAATTCACAAGTTCCAACCAGTACTAGTATTGGGCACCAATACCGGTACTGTGCACCATCAATTTTGTATCAACATAACCCAGCCAGTACTGGTACTAAACATCAGTACCGGTACTGGGCACCACCGGCCCTATACCAAAAAGCCTACCCAGTACTGGTACTAAACACCAATACCGGTACTGGGCAACCCTAGTTCACCGACTAGAATCATCCAGTATCGGTACTGATCACCAGTACCGATACTAGGAGTTCCCAGTTTCCATTTCAGTGCATTAGATTGTGATGCTAGGTCAACTAGTATCGGTACCAGGTGTTCTCAGCACTCAGTTCACATTACCAAACACCCATCATTTTATCCATAAGCCTACCTAGCTATTTAGATGAAAACCCTCCCCTTTATCACCCGTAAACATGGAAACCAAAAAGGGAAAAGTTCTCTACCATTTCACATGTAATATGGTATCTTTTTCTACACAAACCACTTCTAATATCCTTAGGCATAGGAACAAAAGAAGGATTCAAAGAGAGAAACACTACCTTAGTTGGAACTCCTTTCTCTTCTCCTAATCGCAATAGCAACATCAACAGCAACAATGGTAGCTGTAACAACAGTAGCACCACCTCCTTTCCTCTCTTCTTCCCCTTCTTTCTTTCACGTAGCAGCAGCAACCACAACAGCAACAACAACAGCTTCAACAATAGCTGCAGCAACAACTCTCCTCCTCTTCCTTCCCTTCTCCTCGTAGCAACAACAATAGCAACGCCAACAGCGGCAGCAGCTAGTAGGTGGGAAGGGGCGCTACCTGAGGGGTAGGGGGAGAAGAAAATGAGGTTTTTCTTTTAAATTTTAAATCTCTCTCTCTTAAATAAGGGTTGGATATTTTGCATCCAAGCCCTTTAACTTCTTACTTGAGCCTTAAGAAAGGCGTCTAAACATATTTTCCTTACAAAGGGCCCCTCAACTTTTCATTTATTAACATTTTGTTAATGAATTAGGGGGTTTGTTTAATTTCAAGGCTAATAATCACTAAATTAGGGTTCCTTAAACCCTTAATCTCACATTAAGCAACCAATTAAGGTTTTTAATTAGCCTATTAAGAGTATTACAAATTCAGGGTGTTACATGCAAAGTCCCCACTTGTTGGTGCAAGGGTACCACGATCGTCAATTTTAATGATAACAAAATACTTGTGTTTTAACATTTGCATTTGAGTTTAAGATTTCAGGATAATTGCAAATGGATACAAGTGTGAAGGACCTCAGAGCTTGCGTCCATGGTGGATTGGAGGAGCTCGTTGGAGGAGAAGGAGCTTTGCGAGGAGCAAAAGCTTGAAGAATGAAAGAGATGAAGAATATGATAAATTTCCGTTCTTGTTCGTTGTACTTTGTTTTTGTTTCTTTTGTCGCTCTTTATTCCTGTCTTAGAATATTTGTTAAAGAGCCTCAAAGTTATCTAATTGTAGTCTTAGGAACACTTGCACAATCCTAGGACACTTAGACAGCTCTTAGAGAACTTAGAAAACCAAGATAGGCTTCAGACAACCTGATCAGACATCTAATCTGAAAATCAGACGTCTGATCGTGGACTTTAAGACATCTGAATGTTGTATCAGACGTCCAAACTTTTAGGGCTGATTTTAGAACCTTCTGTCTACCGATTTCAGATGACTGACCCTTAGTCCAGATGTCTGATGACTTGGCCAGACATCCAATTAGTGGAACGTTGGCTTTTACAATATGATCGTTGAGATATGACCTTTAGGCTTTTATCAGACATCCGTAGAGGACCTTAGATGTCTGATAAGTAACCGTTAGCCCTCGATTAAGCCAAAATCACTTCTATTGAGGCTTATAGCCATTTGTGCCTTGGGAAATCTATTCTCGCAGTCAATTAGGTTTTTAGATGTCCAGACCTTGTGCCAGACGTTTGATATGACGTCTAACTGAATTACACTAGAACCCTGTTTAGATCTTATTCAAGTTAGTAAGGAAACCTATTTAGGATTAGACGTCTGATTTAGTTTCCAAACATTTTAAGAGTGTCTTCCAGATGTTTGACACTTCCCAGACGTCTAATGACCCTGTTAGAATCATTAATGATTCTGATTGCAGCTTGTTTTGCCTTGGGATGATCCCTAATGGCTACCTAAGGCTTCCAAAGCCTTCCTAGGCCATATATAAATAAAAGGGAAGCCCTCCCTTATTTAGACACACCTTGAGAATCCATTTCCATATCTTTTGTGTCCAAGAAAATCAAGAAATCACCTAGAAGTGATGTTGCTCTCCAAACTCTTGTCTGCACTCTTGAGAGCTTCATCTTCGCTGCATACCCGCTCTCCCATTGTTGATTACAAGAGAAACGTTGTGCCGGTACGTGGATCACACACCCACGTCACTTGCCAACGCACTTCTACCAAAGGAAAGATTCTTTACCTATAGTAGCTAGATTCAATTATTTACTTTGTAGCTCTATAAGATTATTGTAGTTTTACTATCTTTAGTTGGGTATTCGCTTTAGGAATTTCCGTCTCCTTCGAGAGACTAAATAATCATCGATCACAACCAGCCCAGGTCCCTTCATCATCTCAAGTGCCCAGCTGTTCAAATGTAGACTCAAATGTTGTGAGTCTTGCTTCTCGCAGGTATACATCTTCACATAGTTTAATGCAATGGTTGTTTTTAATCTCAATTTATAAGTGTCTTAATTACTTTCATCTCAAATTACAATGTAGTGACCACCAAAGTTGCATAAACAAGTTGAAATAGGATGAAGGAAAGGAAGCCTATTAGGTGAAGGAAACGTCCAAGGCCAGAGATAGCAAATGAGGTTGAAATCCTTACTGATGGACCTATATGTTCTCTTGATTGAGGTAATAATAGCATACTTTCATCTTGATTTGGATGAAATAGTTCCTTCCTCTTGATTTCTGTGGACTTGGAATATGGTTTAGTTCTGTACGAGGATTTAGATGAGAAAGTTGGGGGCTTTGGAGGAGAAATTGTGATTGAGTGGGTAAGGAAGGAGATGGCTTATTTCTCTTGATTTCTTTGGCATTGTAAGTGGGTTTTGTTTTGTTTGGGGATTTGAATGTGAAAGTTGGGGTTTTTGGTGGGTTCTTTTTGCAATTCTTGATACCTGATCCCAAGAGCAATTGAGGTTGATTATAGGATCTGCAAGGAGATGAGGGGCAAAATGATTTATATTTGGGTTTATTTTGGGTTAGAATTTGATACTAAAGTTGTGGCCTTGGTTAGTTCAATTTTGCTCAGCAATTCTGAATGTTTCAAAATGCTTATAGTTTTATATGAAGCAATTGGAATTCATATGTTATACAACACATGGCTATAACTTTTGCTCATTTCCATTGCAGGTGGACTTTCCATTACACTAACATATAGGAAATAAATAGGCCATACTCTATACAACAGTTATGTGATGTTGTGTTGAAATACTGCTATACTAGCATTGTACTGTATGCAGCAATTATAATAGTGTGTGCTTGATACTCTATACAACAGTTTAAGGATCTTTTGTAGTCTTTATGCTGGTGTTTTGATGATATAGTGCAGTTATTTTGGCCATCGAGTTATTTATGTTACATTTGTTGAAATACTACTGTCTTTGTTTTGAAAGTGGAATGTTCTACCTTTTATGTCTGTTTACAATCTAAATCAGGTGTCATTTTTAACGATTGCTGAAAGTAAAGTGAATAAGAGATTTCACTTGTCAAAAAAATATGTCATCGCAGTAATGTAAATCATGGTGGAAAATTCCTAGATCAAAAATATATATTAGTGAAAACTAACCACGATGTATTAGGTCGTATCCACAGGGAGGAACAGACCAATAAGATCACAGATATGTAACAATCATGTTTGCAGAAATATTTGTCAAATCAATCAATGGATATACTCCTCTAAATGTGATCCCCCAATTTATAGAAAAGTCAAGGGCGATTTATGCAAATTTCACGTAAGAAATCAAAGCTCAAAAAATGTGAAGAGTGTGTGTGCAGTGGCATCCCATGTAATTTTTACTTGTATGCATATTAGAGTGTAAATCTGAGTCACAATTTGATGCAATCAAAAGTGATAAACATGAGTTGAATAATTACGAGAAAGTGTAAGTGTGATCATTCAATTTCACCTCAATAAAATAATAATAATAATAAATTGAGGAGGTGGCAATGGCATGAAATGTAAATAGTAATTCAACCCAAAATAGAGCAAATGTTTCCCTCCTGCATGCATTGAGGAGAAGTGATGGTAGGGTGTGGGAAGCTTGGAGAAGGTTGACTACGACGAGGGCTTTCCGGTGACAGTGGTGGTGCATTGAACGGTGGCTGACGGTCGCCAGTTAGAGTGGAGGCTGCTGGCGGTGAGGCTTTCCAGCCGGCAAGATGGTGGCCATTTGGTGCGATCGAAGGCGTGGTTGTGCTCGTGGGGTCGAGGCGAGCGCGTTGGCATCGTTGGCGCAAAGAATCTCAACCTGAGGTGGTGGTTGCATTTTGATGGCTTTGGGTCCTCTTCGATGGAAGAGAAGAAGAAGGAGGTCGGTGGTCATGCTAGGGGAACATGCAGGTGGTGGTGGGTGCGTAGGAAGGCAAGGCAACGGAGGTGGCTACCAGGGTTGTACGGAGGTGCCAGTGGGCGTGCGATAAGAGCACAAGGGCATGGTCATGCTGAAGCCTGTGTTGTGGAGAGGGACGATGGAGTGTGGTTAAGGAGAATGGTATGGTGGTTGTGGTCGAGTGGAGTTCACGGTGGCATGGTCGAGTTGTCGAGGCGAACTCATTCGATGACGATTTGTGGTAGTTGTGGATGTTGGTGCTGTCACCATGTTAGTCACTCTGAAATGGATTTTAAAATCAATGCGTGTAGTATAGGTCGAATCAGTGCGAAAAACAAATATAATTTATTACTCGAATGAAAGTCCGAGGTTGAACACAGGGAGTAATTGGCAACAATGCTTCTCAAGATTGCAATTCAACACAAATATATAATTAATAGAATTCCATGCAAATATGAATGAAAGTGAATGTCAGATAATGCAAAAAGAATGGGGTAAAATGGTGATTTGAATCACCAATTACCCCTCACAATTTATATCAAATAACTCAATAGCACTAAGTAATTAAATGCCACGTAAGGTAAGTGCACAGTGTACTTCAGATGAAGCTCAGACGTCTGTTCAGCCGGTCAGACGGCTTATCCTGCTCAAAGGTATTTCTCTTTTTCTTATTCCTTTGCTCTATGCCTTCTCCTGTTCTCCTTCGTAGGCTTCTCTCTTCTTTGCTTTCCTTTTTCTTCTTCTGTTGCTCCTTCTCTCCTTCTGCGGCTGTGCCTTCTCTCTTCTTTCTCTGCTTCTCAGACTTCCTCTCCTTCTTCCTTCTTCACACGTAAAGGGGAGGTTCCTTAAACGGCTAAGTGTTGGCCGTTGGTCCTGAGAGCAAAACCCCCTGCCCCTGTGTGCTTTCCTCTCCTTCTCTCTCTAAGATCTGCCCTCTCAGGGCCTCAGGTTATTGGGTATTGGGGTAGAGTGCACCTGGGACCGGGGTTGCCGGTTGTGAGTGGTAGCCGAGGAGTGCTTAGGTTAGGCGGGTATACAGATCGGCCAGACCTGCGTGTAGGTGTCACGGGCGAGGCACATGAGGGGCGCGGGGACCTCACCCCCTGTGACTTGAGGCGATAAGGCTGGGAGACAAATTCAATTTATGTGGGTGCAGGTGCTCGTCAGCTTTCGAGGTGGGACTAATCCCACCGCCTTCTTCTACGTGTAATTGCTGCTGGTGGATTGGTCAATTGCAGGTGGAGGAGAGGTCAATGCTCCTAATTGACTGGATGATTATGATCTTGGAAGAGTGTTGTGTGTCCTGGAGCAGATGCCTGGAGCTAGCAAGCCAAGAACATGCTTTGGAGCTTCTTCAAAGAAGCTCCAGTAATGGCAGCTTCACTTGTGGCATGAAAACAAGAACAAGGCCTAATGACCACGTCAAAACAGTTCAGAACCTTCTCGAGGACCACGATCATTTGTTTTAATGATAACAAAACACGTGTTATTTAACATTTGCAATTTGAGTCCTAGATTTCAGGTCAATTGCAAATGTGGACGTGTTTAGACGGAGTTCGAGCTCGCATCCAGGACGGATTGGAGGAGCTTGACGGAAAACAGAGGAGGTTCGCGTGGAGCGACAGATTGAAGATGGAAGGAAATGAAGAATAGGATAGATTTCCTTCTTTTGTACTTGTTGTATTTTTCGTTTCTTTTGTTGCTCTTTATTTCCTTAGATATTTCATGTTAAAGAGCCTCAAAGAACCCTAACAGTAGTCCTAGGAACACCGGCACAACCCTAGGATACTTAGGTTTTCTGTAGAATACTTAGAAAACCAATATAGGGTTCAAACAGCACTTCCAGACGTCTAATTCCCAAATCAGACGTCTAATAAAGCATTTTAAGACGTCTGACTGTTGTTTCAGACGTCTGATAACTATTAGCTGGACTTAGTATTCTGTCTGATGAAATCAGACGTCCAGACCTTAGTCCAGACGTCTTAGAAGACGTCTGATGATTTTGCCCGACGTCCAATTAGTGGACCGTTGGCTGGCTTAGCAAACAGTCAAGAATATGACCGTTAGAGCCTTATCAGACGTCCTTAGGCCTTTCCAGACGTCTGATAAATGACCGTTTTGCCTCGGCTGACCCAAAATCTCTTCTCAGAGATTTTCTAGCCGTTGCAACGTTTGGAAATCAATTCCCACAGTAAAAGTAGGTTTCCAGACATCCATACATAGTGACAGACGTCCTGTATGTCGTCTGATGGACTTGCACAAAAACCCTGTTTAGATCTGATTTAAGTCAGGAGGAAACCCGCATAGAATCAGACGTCTGACCTTGAGATCAGACGTCTTAAAGTGGCCTTCCAGACGTCTGATTCCAGAATTAGACGTCTGATGACCCTGTCAAATGTAATCATTGTCCTGATTTCGGCCTGATTCTCTTGGACTTTGTTCCCAACGGCTATAGAACCCTTTCTAAGCCTTCCAAAGCCTTCCTAAGGCCTCTATAAATAGAGGGGAACCCTTGCAACACACACACACTTGGATACACTTAGAAACACAAAAGACACACTTAAGTAACATACTTCCACTCTCTTGTGTCCAAGAAGCTCTTGCTCTCTAAGCTCAAGTTCTACATCTTGAGAGCATCATTCCCTTCGCGCACTCGCTCTCCCGCCGTTGTCTACGAAAGCGACATTGCGCCGTTGCGTGGCTCACGCACCCGCGTCATCATCGACGCACTCCTTGCAAAGGGGAGTTTCCTAAATCCTATAGAAGCTTAGGTTAATTACTTTGTTGGCTCTATAGGTTTGTTGTTTTATTTTACCTTTGTTATTTTGTTGGGTATTCGCTTTGCGAATTCCCGTCCCCTTCGTGGGACAAAATCCTTCTCGTGGAGAGAAGGGGTTGAGGAACGCTACCCTCGTACTTGTAGCGTGGTTGTATTGAGGTTGAATCACCCTCGTTTTAAGTGATTCGATTTAGTGGATTTTGATCAACTAGGTTGATCGGAAAATCCTAACTCGAGAGGGTTAGGTGGTGGTTTTCACCCGGTTTGGGTTTCCACCTAAAAATTCTTTGTGTACCTTGTGCGATTGATTTTTGTGAGATTGCTTTATATTTCAATTCCGCATTTTTTACGTTACGCTAATCTCACCCCCTCCAAGTAGGAGCCTACACACCTGTGGCATGAAAACAAGAACAAGGCCTAATGACCACGTCAAAACAGTTCAGAACCTTCTCTGGATGTTGTGGAGTGCAACGGTGGTAGTGGTGTGCTGTGAGTGCCTGTAAGGAGGTCTGACGACCTCGAGAAGGTTAGCTGGAGATGGGTTTGATGAGGGTAGGTTTGGAGGGGCAATCGACCTAACTAGATTAGGGCTTTTGCTCCTGGGGTCGAGGCAGAGGTGTAGGGATGAACGACGAGGGGTTTGGTGGTGTGTGGCGTGAGATGTGCCTCGCCGGAGGAGTGGTCGAACGCGGAAGGGATGACGGTGAACGGTGGTAGCGTGGTCAAAATTGAGTGTGGTTGGGATGAAAATGAAGTAGAGGAGTTAGGGGACTTATCTAGGTAGTTGGCAGACATCGGGGAGTCTAGGTGGCGCCGATTGTAGTATGGTCAGTGTCGGGGAAGAAAGTGCTTCGGTGAGTAGGAATCGGCGAGGAAGACGGAGGACAGGGCGTCAGTAGGTACAGCACGACGCGGAAGAGAGCGAGGGAGATAAATCCGCTGCCGATATTGTGCGCGGACGTAGGATGGAGTCGTAGGAGCTTGCTGGATGTTGAGGAGCTTCGGCCAGATGAGGAGAGACAAAATTAAGGGGGAATCCGGTCAAATTCGAGTGTGGGAAGTTTGGTCTGATCTGGAGATCCTTTTATAGGCCTCTAGAGGGAGTTTTGAGCTTGGGAAGCAAGCTTCCCAAGCTCGAAAAGCTCGCCAGAGTTGGAATTCTCTAGGATACCCAAATCTCTCATGCGTTCACATGAGAGATTGGGAAGGTTTGAGGGCATGGGAATTGGCTTAAAAGGAAGAGAATTCCTTGACGAATTTCCCTTTTAAATCTAAGAGGGATTCGTCGAGGAATTAAGAACTTGCCAAATTTAGGTCGTCGGAGTTTGTAGGAATAGGATTCATGGCGGTAGGGACCTACTTGAAGAAAATAATGATAAAGATAGGGGCCTTTTTGTAAGGATTTTGAAAGTTAATGGCATATGTGTGATATAAAAGAATCTGACAGAACCAAATTGCAAACTAGGTCAAGATAGTCTTAGATTGGGCCCAAATTTTGGTACAAACATAATTTGAACCTAAAGAATCCAATGGTGAAGTTGGATTTTGGTTTGGAGCTAGTTTGGTTGGGTAATTTATGCAAAAATTCAAATTAGTGCAAATGTCAGTCTGAGACTCGATTTTGGGTCAAAATGGGTTCTAATGGTCAAAATGAAGGTACCAAACCCTAGAGAATATTTTTATATGAATTTTATAGGATTTAGGTGAATTTTATCCTGACCAAAACCTCAATTAAGAGAATCTATTTTTAGGATTTCAGAAGTCATTTAATTCTCAAAACACGCGAAACCCTTTTCTATCTGTATTAACCCACATGTTAGACTTTTAAGACCATTTGACCTTTATCTAACCCCTGAAGAAACCTGTGGTTGTTTTGAATTCAAGAAATGATGGTAAAATTACAGAAATAACCCTGTATTCTTGTTTTCTTCTTAAATCAATGTTTTGTGCCCTTAAGACCTTCTGATGGATATGTATGAGCTTTTATTGACTTAATCAAATCAAACTGAGCTAATTATGGCTCATGATGGTGTTCCCATCACACCACCGACCGCAGTGATGGGAATGTCATGGGCGAGACACGGTGGTGGTCGTGGCTGTGGTCATGGAAATCGTGGTGATGGAATTAGGTCTGTGCTTGGAGAGAGGGCTCTCCTCCTCCGTGGAGGAAGATGGTCCTCCTCTCCCCCCATCTCTGCTTGTTATAAATAGAACAAAAAGAGAGAGAATCAGAGAATATCGGGGAGAGATAGAGAGGAAAAATAGGAATGTCCTCTTTTTTTTCTTTTCTTTCTTTCCTTTCCTTTTATGTGTGGCTTCCAAAACCTCCATAGGGAAGATTCTAATTGGAGAGAGTCATCTCCTTCCCAAAATTGGAGATGGGAATTAAAGGGCTTTCCTTTCTTACATGTGACAAACTAAATCTCTGAAAAATGGCATTCCAAATTTAGGTATGATTCCATCCAAATTGCCCCTTCCATAATGACCCAAATTTAATTGATTAAGATGTAAAGTTAATGCAATGCATGAAATGATAATTCTACAGCTTTATTAATTTTATCAATGCAATGCATGATTCAGATTACATTTTTATTCCAATAATGAGGTACTAAGGTTCTCATTTAGTCCACTAACATGGACTTATCGTAAAGCTTACTCAAATGTGGGATGCCTTTAAGGTACTCCAATTTTGTTTCTTTTAGTATTGTAAGCAAGTATGGCAGTCCACATTCTTTTCCATAATGTCTGTCAACATTGCAGTCCATAGAACCCACTACTGTTGCTGTTGAACTCACCTGCACCTCACTCTAATTGTGAAAGAATTCACTTTGTATTGCTCATGATGTACTTCATCAGGTAACTTATTCTGCTTTATATGTTTTTTTACTTGTCATTCATATAATTTCCTCTTGATCTCATTTGGAAATGATTATGTTTGGTTCGATAACTTGACATGAAAAGAACATGTAATTTTGCATACAGAAGAAATGGATAAGATAAGTGCTTTTATAGTGGATCAATGCTTGGTATTGTTATCATGATGTTCATTCCTTCTTGATCTATTGCAAACAAAAATCCCTACACTAGATACTAATAAGGAGTGCTTATATCCACATAATGATCTGTGTTTGGTAGAGAATGAGAGTTTTATATCCACATCAATAACAATAGCATAAATGAACAAGGGAAACATATTTCCTCTTTGTAAAGATAACACACTTGCTACCAATGAGTAACTAATAGGGTTACTTGTTGATAATGCACATTTTAACCCACTTTGATATACAATAAAACAACACCTACTGGTAATACATTTTAATTGCAATGCTTATGATAATGCACATTACACCCACTTTGACATACATCATTAACTCATGTAAGGTTTTTTGTAACTCCACAACTCTTACGTTGGTGTCATGGATCATGTGTAGTATGTAAACAAAGTCACTCCCAAACCCGACGTTCTCTTCTTTCATGATTTGCATTAGGTGATCTTCCTCTTCATGCTTCACTCTCAGATTCGCCCATTTGAAGAATTTGCAAGTATTGTGTGGACAAGAGTAAAACTTTCGACCTTTGCTCCATGGCCGTCCAGAAACTCTAAGTGCAGCTGGAACTCTACATAAGCATGTCACACTCCTTGAATGCGCACGTGGGACGTTGCTACTTGGTTGGCAATCACTTGAAGATTAAGAGGGAGCTTTAATTGTATCCGTAGGAGTAGCTAACCTTGTAATAATCATATTGAAGGATATAGACGAATTTCATTGTAATCATTTTTCCCTTTCTTAAGTTGTAATAACCAAATGTACATTCTTCAAATGTGTAAGTGACAAGAATCAAATTTTCATTTATTAAGTTTCTATACCTGAGTGAAATTTGCAGGAAAATGCTTCAAATGTGAATGTTGTAAGAAAAATAAATCAAATTTGAGGTTGGGAGTGAGATTCCTTCATATATGAAGTTGGCAAGGAACAACCACCACTTAAATAGAGGAAAGCATCCCTCTCCCAATGTTCAGATGAGAAAAACATCTCTCTCCCAATGGTCAGCCAATGTTTAGGTTTTTTGAATGTTGGTCAATCTCAATAATTACTAAAATATCCCTCAAAACTTCTCTTAATTTACAAAAATACCCCTACCGTAATGGCCGTTGAGGTTTAACCAAACGACCCTTAACTCAAGGGTATTTTTGTTAAGGGAGGGGAAGATTGAGGGGATATTTACGTAACTACCAAGATCATAGGGGTATAGGCATAATATCCAAAGTTTATACGGCCATGTATGTAAAAACCCCTAAATAAAATTGGGTCAAATTGGGTTGGGTTGGGTTGGGTTGGGTGAAGTGTTGAGGAAGGGATGGTGGGAGTTGGGGAAGGGGCGGTAGGGTGTTGGGGCCATTCTATCCCAATTCCATATGATTTGACATTTTTATTTCTTTCTTGGCAGATGCTATAAGGAGGGATTCAAGAGACAAGAGATAATAGACTAGAGCAACTAGTACCATTCATCATCCCATCCAAATTACTTACATCACATAGGTAATATCAAAATCATTTTGCTTTAATCTATTACAAGGACATCATGTTAGTATATTTTTTGTTTCTTGTGCATTATTCTAAGTTTGATAATAATTACGATAGCTTATATTATCACTTTAATTTATTATTAATTTAAAACAGGATTGCTATTTCATATAAAATAATGTTAGGAAAAAGATCTACCATAGGCACTTTTTTCAAAAAACTAAATACTCAAATGAAAGATGGTACATTAGCACCAATTATTGACAATGACACAAGAAATTATCTTTTTTTAAAATGTCCATGAAACAAGATTGCAGTTGTTGACATGAAATGCCTTAAACACGATCGTGAAAAATGACTGCAAATATGGAAGTATCTTGTTAATCATTAAGATAAAATTCAAGGTGCTTATATAAGACTTGGCCCTTACCAACTAAATATTTCCCTAAAAAAGTTTCCAAAGTTAGGATCAGACAAGCTTCCAAATTTTGCTTGATTGTCAATGAAGCTCATGATGAATCAAAAAAGGAGCAAATTGCAATTATTTTACAATCTGTAGACAATAACGACTACATTAGAGAGCGATTTTTCGACATTATTCACGTACCTAATACTTCTCCCTGTACATTGAAGAAAGAAATATCCTCCATCCTATCCCGTCATAATCTCAATGTTACAGATATTCGAAGTTAAGGATATGACGATGCTTGTACTATGCAAGGAGAATGGAATGGTCTTATTGAAAGAGTGCTGTTATGCATATTATGTCTATTTCTTAGCACATCATTTGCAAGTGACATTGGTCACAACTTGTAAGGAGGTCATTTGTATTCATCAATTTTTTTTCCAAATTATCTTCTATTATAAATATTGTCACATTCTCTTTTAAATCTAATGATGAGTTGCATGTTGCTCAAGCCATTCAATTGGCATCTGATGAGCTTCATACAAGTAGAGGACTTAATCAAATTGAAACATTATGAATGGCAGACAATACTAGATGGAGTTCTGATTTGACAGCTATTAATAGCTTGATAACTATGCTTGGTGCAACTTGTGAGGTTCTTAAGATCATTATCAATGAAGGTTTATCATATGCTCAAAGGGGAGATGCAAGCATAACTTATGATGCTATGACGTCCTTCAAGTTTATTCTCATAATGCATACAATGAAAGAAATATTATCAATTACTCATGATCTTTGTCAAGCTTTGCAAAGACAATCTCAAGATATTGTAAATGCGATGTGTTTGATCTTCACAACAAAAAAACTCATTCAGAAGCTCAGGGAGTTTGGATGGAATGCCTTGATTGAGAATGTGATTGCCTTTTGTAGTAAATATAATATAAGCATTCCTGACAAAAATGCTGAAGAGGTCGAGCTCAAAACAAACAAGATCCTATCACATTGGAACACCATTATAGGATTGACATTTTTATTGTAACAATTGATACACAATTACATGAATTAAATAATCGATTTGGTGAAAATGTGATGGAACTTCTCATTCTCACTTTCTCTTTAGATCCAAAGGAGAATTATAACGCCTTTGATGTTGACAAATGTGTACATTGGTGGAAATCTTTTATCCTGAAGATTTCTCCAACCAAGAGGGATTATTGATGAGATACCAACTTGAGCACCTCCATCTAGTTGAAAGAAGTAACAACCATTCCTGAGCTTTGTCATTTATTAGTTAAAATAGGACAATAAAAAATGTTCCATCTTGTTGATAGATTGATTCATCTTGTATTGATTGCAACAATGGAATGAGCATTTCAACCATAAAAATTATGAAGACTAGACTTTGCAATAAAATGGATGATGATTTTCGTATAGATTGCTTATTTATATATATAGAAAAGGAGATTGTCCAGAAATTTAGTACCGATGAATTGATAAATGAATTCAATGCTATAAAAGAATGTCAAGCTCTACTTATATAAGGTAATAATTAATTTTACATTATTTTCTAATTGTTTTGCATGGAAGAATTCATGTTTTTGATATGTTAAATAATAATGTTTTGAATAATCATGCAACTCAAAACAAGAATATTCTTTCTTTAAGTGTTGTAATATTGGCTTTTTTGTCGTAATTAATTATTAACAACATCCACCTCCCTCCCCACAAATTTTCTGGATCCACCCTTGAGTATTCATTTTGTTGACATTGTAGCATATTCCTATTCGCCATTTAGGAGGCTAGTAAGAGACCTATCACACTTTGTATCATCAACCATGCCTATTCTCTTTCAAAATTTTGTAGTAATATTCTAAATGTGACTCATGATAACAAAAACTTCATTCTTTGTCCTTTGGATTACAGCCCTACCTATGCAAATGATAACCTTTTGCCAAATAGTAAAATTGTTTATTAGTAGTGAATGTGTTCCCACGCTTCACAATGGGACTTGATTCTTTCAATCCAATCGTAGAAGCCATTGAGATCAATCATAACATTAAAGATGCAAATTTGACTGATCGAGCATACCTTGGTTCTTTTCTTCATTAGATTATTATCTTATGATAACTTCATGGATAATGGCTTTTACCTATAGAATTCCACTTTAGAATGCTCATCACTTAAGTGTTGTAAAGAATAATTCAAGCAAGCTATGTATTATTTTTTCAATGCTATATATATAAATATTAGAAGATATTATCATAACGGCCTACTCTAAGGAAGAACATCGTAGCCTTTGTTATAAATCTGTCTGAGAAAGCACAACGTGGAAACAAAGGAGAATTTTATGTTAAATGCATAATTTGAAAATAAAGACATCAAAAAAACTTTCCTTCAATCTAAGATCATGGCTTTTTTGAAAAACTATGTGACTAAATATAAGGGGAGGTGACACTAAGAGTAGATTAATTATGCAACCACTATTGTCATTTGTTTGAGTGTCTTAGTCGCTTAATTTAGGGTTGTTGTTTCAGTCACATAAGTTCCTAGTAGTTCAAGTAACAAATACTCTAATTACTGGAAATTAGGTTGCGATGAAATTCAATCAAACAACCCACAACAAACTCAAATGCTTAGATGATGTTGTAGAAAAAAATGTTTGAAAGTGACTTGATCATAATTGGTAGGTATATGTTCAAAACACCTTAAAGAGAGTGCAAATTGCATCTTTCTTGTTAGAATTAAAATTTCACTTAAAAAAGATCCCATGATAAATTTCTATTCCATCGATGAAGAAAATATTGCCTCAATGGACCTTTGCTCTCGTTAGGAATCTCACGTGCAGATCGCAAAAAAGAACCATCAGATCACTGCAACTGGATTGGCAGATGCAATAAATTCAGCGCTTGAAAGTATTCAGGCAACGAAAAGAAAGTGTTTGTGCTGAAGACACTTGGATGCATGTAGGATTAAGGTGGTTAGCACCTCATTTTAGTTATAATATAGATTATCATATTTTTCACAATGCTACATCGAAATCTAATTCTTTGGATGGAAATGCAATTTTCCTTGATAAAAATAACTAAGTTTTTGGACTGTAGCTAAAAAAATCCTTCGGAGGTTTTTTCTATACCAAAGCTATTGGCTCTTCTAATGCTATTCGATTAGTGTGTACTTTTTGTGAAGCCCAGCGATGGAGTGCCTTCTGATACCGTTGATCACTATTGGATCCTCTATTTATGATTTTTTTCCTTAATTTTTTTATTTGGTATGATATAAGAGATTAACTCTGTTCATGGTCATCACAATTGGGACATTGAATCTATTACTTCGGACTGTAAGTTTTGGTTACACAAACATCTTCTGATAATGTATGTCTTTATGTTCCTAAGTTACTTACGGCTAGCTTAGGAGTTGAACCCCCATTTTTACTCAAGGGACTAACCCACATGGTCATCGTTGAAAAGATCGCATATAAGAAAGAAATAAATAAAAAAATATATATTTTCAACGTTTTTATATAAATTAAAAATATTAAATCAAGTAAGTTAAATATGATTTGGTAAAATTTAGAATAAAATAAAGAATAAATAACATATAATAATATAAATAAATAAAACGAGAAGGGATTAGATTTTACTCCAATCGAAGCATCTATTAAGGACTTCTTTTAGAGAAGGTATCGTCCCTCACAATGCTGGTCCGTCGGAGTATGACGAACTCCTCCCAGGATACGATGATCCACCTTCAAGATTCAGCACACTCTGATCTTAGACGTCCTCGAAAATCACCTCAGGTACCAACCAAATTACCGATTGATCTATCAACTGAATGGTTTGATCAACAAAAAACTTCTCGTGGATCTCTCAATATCCTTTTGCAAGATCGACAAAAGTGATTGGAGATTTTTCTACCAATCTCACATTGAACGAACACACCAAGAAAGAGAGACAAAGACGAGAGAGGGAGAGAGTGGAGAGAGCTTTTCTATTTTTGTTTGTGTCAAATGAGAGCCCACGACCAAACATTTAAGGAAATTCCCATTTTATGGAAACACGGCAATTGATCAACCAATTAAGTTCATTGATCGACCAAAATAATTTGGTTGATCAAACTTCACTAATTGGTCAACCAAACTAATTGATCGACCAAACTAAATTCATTAATCGACCAAAACAATTGGTTGACCAATTTTATATTTTGATCGACCAATCCAGGTCAAAATCGTGAAATTACAAATCCGTAGCAAAAGGAGTCCAAGTTCCAAATTGATTCTCACCTGAGCCCGAGCCCAAGCTAGGGCACACGCGCGTGCGTAGTCCCCAGCCTCACCTCTCACTCTTTGCTACATAAACCATGGGAGGCAGAAGCCTTTTACATCCACCAAGAGGTTTGTCTACTTCTAGTATGGGACTAAAAACCTCTCCCAAATCTCACTGATTTTAACATGAATTCCCACGTCACCATATAATAATTGCATCCCGATTGATGTAATTAAGCTCTCAAATCTAACAATCCCCTACAAATTCATCGTTGAAATTCAACGATAAATTCCTCGGCTACCACACTCTACTTTCAATAAAGGTACCTTCCAGTTTGAACCCTTACCTAAGTCATTCACCTTCACCACCACAGGAATAAAGTGAAACTAGTCTTGAACTCTATACCTTTGATGTGATGTGTATAGTGGTGACAACAGAATGAAGTTCTTGGTGATAATCTTCAGGGTTGGTGCTCTTAAAGGCCATGCACCCTTTCCTGTTTCATGAGTATAATCAGGAAAAACCTATTAAGACCCGTACTGTTAAAACGCTTTAAGACGTCTGGGACTTGGGTCAGACGTCTGGACGCCCTCCCAGACGTTTGGAAATCAAATTTTTTGTGCGTACGTCCTCGAGTCTGCGCGTGTGCCGCACGCAAACAGTATGCAGTCGCATTTCTTCTCTCTCCTCTCGCCGATGAACCCTAACCTCAACCTTATAAACCCCCCTTCTCTCCCTCACGCCACCCCACTTCCATCCACCCTCCTTCCCTAGCGAGAGCGGTGAGCAGCAGGCAGTGAGGGGAAGGGAGGTGAGCACGTGCGCAAGCTTGAGAAAGAGCTCGTCGGAGAGCGCACGGCCGGTTGGCACGTGCGCGAGGCGGAGAGTTGCGTCGAAGAGGTCCTCCCCGACACTGCTGCAACCAGAGCAGCGGTCGAGCGGGCGCGGCGCGAGAAGGCGAGGGCAGTCTCTAGTTCTGGGGTTTTCCCAGAATCAAACGTCTGGATCTACATCCAGACGACGTAGACGACGTCTGGAGGAGGCTCCAGACGACTGAAAGGTAAATCCCGCAACATACACCTCCCTTTGCGGATACGGCCATGTAGGTCATTCCGCCGAGGTACTGTTCCATGCCATATTGAACAGATTTTGCATCGCGCGTGCAGGATTCGCTTTGGGAAGGTGCGGGACACGCCCTCCCACGCAGTTCAGACATCTAGGCGAGGCACCAGACGGCGGGAAGCATCTCCAGACGTCCGGAGAGGTGGTCGGACGTCTGGAACTAGGTCCAGACGGTTCAGCAGAGTCCCTCGACGTTTGAGGAGAAGCGCAGAGTTGAGGTAAGGTTCTAAACTTTTTTAAGACGTCTGGAAGGTGTTCCAAACGTCTGATTTGAATTTTATATTTTGACCCGTTTAGGGTCTGTTTGAGGTCCGATTTCCGCAATTAAGGTTCCGTTGTTCTTCGTATAAGTTCCTCTACTTATTGGAATACTTTTATCATGTTCTAAGTGGTCTCTTGTGATTGATCCTTGTGATAGGACCTCGTTCTGTTGCAGATTTGGGGTTTGCTGAGGCACGTAGACCTGCCGATCAAGCCCTCATTACTCTTGGGTTTACTGGTAGAGTGGCTTCCCCTAGTTTAATTACCAACATGAATGAATATTTGGAATGAATGATTGATCATAGGGTATGGCATGAATCCTAGGACTAGAAACACTGGAATAGCTGTATGGGATGCATGAATTGCAGTCTTGGATGAGTAAATGGATTAATAACGACTGCCTGTAAATGGATAACAGCTGCCTGTGAAATGTAAAGTACTATTGTTAGCGACTGTTGCATGTAAATGTTGGTGCTAGAGCACCACGATCATTTGTTTTGATGATAACAAAACACGTGTTATTTAACATTTGCAATTTGAGTCCTAGATTTCAGGTCAATTGCAAATGTGGACGTGTTTAGATGGAACTCGAGCTCGCATCCAGGACGGATTGGAGGAGCTTGACGGAAAACAGAGGAGGTTCACGTGGAGCGACAGATTGAAGATAGAAGACAAGAAGAATAGGATAGATTCTTTTTAATCCGTTCATGTACTTTTATCTTTATTTTTCTTGCTCTTTATTTTCCTTAGAAATTATGTTAAAGAGCCTCAAAGAACCCTAACAGTAGTCCTAGGAACACCGGCACAACCCTAGGATACTTAGGTTTTCTGTAGAATACTTAGAAAACCAATATAGGGTTCAAGCAGCACTTACAGACGTCTAATTCCCAAATCAGACGTCTGATAAAGCATTTTAAGACGTCTGACTGTTGTTTCAGACGTCTGATAACTGTTAGGCTGGAGTTAGTATTCTGTCTGATGAAATCAGACGTCCAGACCTTAGTCCAGACGTCTTAGAAGACGTCTGATGACTTTGCCAGACGTCCAGTTAGTGGACCGTTGGCTGGCTTAGCATACACTGAAGATTATGACCGTTAGAGCCTTATCAGACGTCCTTAGGCCTTTCCAGACGTCTGATAAATGACCATTTTGCCTCGGCTGACCCAAAATCTCTTCTCAGAGATTTTCTAGCCGTTGCAACGTTTGGAAATCAATTCCCACAGTAAAAGTAGGTTTCCAGATGTCCATACATAGTGCCAGACGTCCTGTATGTCGTCTGATGGACTTGCATAAAAACCCTGTTTAGATCTGATTCAAGTCAGGGAGAAACCCGCATAGAATCAGACGTCTGACCTTTAAATCAGACGTCTTAAAGTGGCCTTCCAGACGTCTGATGCCAGAGTTAGACATCTGATAACCCTGTCAAATGTAATCATTGTCCTGATTTCGGCCTGATTCTCTTGGACTTTCTTCCCAACGGCTATAGAACCTTTCCTAAGCCTTCCAAAGCCTTCCTAAGGCCTCTATAAATAGAGGGGAGCCTTTACACACCAAGATACAACAAGAGAAACACAAGACACACTTAAGCAACATAGTTCCACTCTCTTGTGTCCTAGCTAACTCTTGCTCTCCAAGCTCAAGCTCCATTCTCTTGAGAGCATCAAGCTGTTGCGCACCCGCTCTCCCGCCGTAGTTCACGAGAGTGAAGTTGCGCCGTCGCGTGGCTCACGCACCGCGTCATCGTCGACGCACTCCTTGCAAAGAGGAGTTTCCTAAATCCTATAGAAGCTTAGGTTTATTACTTTGTTGGCTCTATAGGTTTGTTGTTTATTTTACCTTTGTCTTTTGGTTGGGTATTCGCTTTGCGAATTCCCGTCTCCTTCGTGGGACAAAATCCTTCTCGTGGAGAGAAGGGGTTGAGGAACGCTACCCTCGTACTTGTAGCGTGGTTGTATTGAGGTTGAATCACCCTCGTTTTAAGTGATTCGGTTTAGTGGATTTTGATCAACTTGGTTGATCGGAAAATCCTAACTCGAGAGGGTTAGGTGGTGGTTTTCACTCGGTTTGGGTTTCCACCTAAAAATACTTGTGTACATTTTGTGATTGCTTATTTTGTGAGATTGTTTATATTTTCAATTCTGCATTTTTTTTTCGTCACGCTGATCTCACCCCTCCTAGTAGAAGTAGGAAAACTACAGTAAATTCCTGTTGTTTACAATAAAATACGAGCTGCCTGTATATGAATTATTGAATATTGGAAACACGAGCTATTTGCAAATAAACCTGGAATGTGAATAGAAAAGTTACATGCTACATATGTAGAACCTGAGAAATGAAAATAGAAATGATGAAACCTAGTATGGCTTGAGCTGAGAAACATGAGCATGAACCCTACGGGGAATTAGGAGTAGAGCTCCTGGAAATAAATGGAATGGAAGTGGAAATGAGAATGGGGAAGTGAGCTGACCCTTGAGTACTGAGTACCAAGGAAAGCGACTGTTCCCCCTGTTTAGTGCAGAGCGGAGCTAGCTGCCCAAGGGTTGGGACCCGGGCTTAGGATTGGCCACTCTGTATCGAATTTTTGGCCCTCGTGTACACTGTACCGGGGAGAGCTATTAGTGTAAGGAGAGAGCTAGCTACCCCACGAGGCCCGGGGTTCAGCTAGCCGCCCTACACCAACTTGTTAGGCCCACTGGGAAAACCAAGGTAGTCAGGCGAGGGTGCGCGGACTGTGGAGGGGCGAGACCCCTGTTTGGTTCTTAGGGGTTAGACCCTTGTTACTGAGAGGGCTATGCCCTATACTGGTTCCGTGCTGTGCTTTGGGCGCACCCGTTAACGGAAATGACTGACTGCGTGCCAGTGCTGGGTAGCTACCCGTGCATTTATCGCGCGTGCCGTAATCACCGTTACGTCTGTCAATGACCTTGGGGTGGTTGACTGAGTGTAGGACCGCCACGGGGGACTCTCCCGGCCAGGAGAGCACTATGTGCTACTTCTACTCTTCGGAAATGACTGCAATCAAGATCGTTCCCACGAGGAACATTTGAGATCAAGAAAGAGACCTGATAAATAACCCAAGTGATGAAAGAAAGCATAATTAGTTAAAGAAAGAAAGAAATTGAAAAACAACAGCTACCTATCCACTTTTTACTACTTTAGTTAGCTGGTTGTCACTCTACTTAGCGTTCGCTGACGTTTTGTACTCGTACCTTTTTCAGGTCCAGGTGTTGAGCAGCCAGAGCCTACGGCTGCAGAGGGTGCTGGGCCCAGTAGAGCTCAGTAGTTGTACCTTTTTGTTGTACTCCATTTCCTGTTGTAGTGAGTAACTTTATTACACTTCTATACTATTTTATTGTGAACTTTATATTCCTGTACCTGTTTAATTTTCTATTATTGTGGTGGTGTGTACTGCAGTAGTTTACTTCTTTACTGTTGTACTTTTGTTACTATTAGTTGCTTGCATGGTGAATGTATTTTATTTTACTGCTTTTTGGTTACTTACTCGTTGGACGACTGGGTCTTGGGATCAATCGAGTCGGTCCAGTCTCGTGTCCTGTCGGGATTCGGGAACCGGGTTTCATCATTTCTATTCTCATTCTCAGGTTATACACATGCAATTTGTAATTCTATCATTCACATTTCAGTATTCAGTTTATTCACAGATAGCTCATGTTTCCAACATTCACCTTTCCATTTTCAAATTATATACATGCAGCTCATATTACGTGTGCGACAAGAAAGTTACATTCAACAATTAACTAGCACAAGTACTACATATTTCGCAGGCAATTATTATTCATTTACAGGAATTTGTTATCATTCTATCTACTCATTCAAGACTGCAATCCATTCATTCAATACAGACATTCCAGTATTTCTAGTCCTAGGATTCATGCCATATCGTAGGTTTTAATCATTCATTCCACACATGCATTTAGGTTTTAATTAAATTAAGGGGAAGCCACTCTACAAGTAAACCCAGGAGTAATGGGGGCTTGAACGGCAAGCTCACATGCCTCAGCAAGCCCTGAACACGCAACGGAAACCAGTCTTATCACAAGGATCAATCACAAGAGAATACTCAAAATAGTATAGAAAATCTTCTAACAAATAGAGGAATTCATATAGGAAACATCGGTGTCTTAATTACGGAAATCGGACCTCAAACGGACCCTAAATGGGTCAAAAACAGTGTTCCTGACTCAAATTAGACATTTAGAACAACTTCCAGATGTCTTAAAAGTGTCCAGTGCCATACCTCAAGTCCTGCGCCACTCCTCAGACGTCCAGGAACTCCGCTGAATTGTTTGGACCCAGTTCTTAACGTCCGAACACCTCTCTAAACATCTGGAAGTGCTTCCTGTCTTCTGGTAGATCGCCCAGACGTCCAATTTGCGTGGGAGGGCGTGTCCCGCGCCTTCCCGAAGCGAAACCTGCGCGAATCCACCAAATCTCCTCAAAAAGGCATGCAACAATGCCTCGGCGGAGCGGCCTGCATGGCCGTATCCGCAAAGAAGACGTACCTTCGCGAAATTTACTCCTCAGACGTCTGCAACCTCCTCTGGATGTCGGCCACGTCGTCTGGACATCGCTCCAGACGTCTGATTCTGGGAAAAACCCAGAACCAGAACCTGTTTCCGCCTTCTCACGCCGCGCGTGACCGCGCCGCACCCTCTCGTCCGCTGCTCCGACTGCAGAAGTGTCGGGGAGGACCTCCTCGACGCACTCCACCTTGCGCACGCGCCGCTCCGACCATGAGCTCACCGACAAGCTCCCACGCGAGCTCGCAAGCATGCTCTCCTCTCCTCACGCTGCTCCTCCTCTCCTCTTACGCCGCTCCTCTCCACCGTTCTCACTCTATTGCTCTCACTGGAGGAAGGAGGAAAGTGGCTGGGAAGTCGGAGTGGAATGAGGGAGAGGAGGGGGCCTTATATAAGGGTGTGGGTTTAGGGCTTTGTCGGGGCGGAAGGAGAAAGAAGAAGAAAAGCGAAGGGGGTACTATCTACGTGCAGCACGCACGCAGACGCAAGTTCGTAGCCAAGATTTTCGATTTTCAAATGTCTGGGAATGAGTCTAGACATCTTACAGGATGTCTGATCCTCAGTCCAGATGTCTTACCCGACGTCTGACCTAAAGTCCGGGCATCTTAAAAAGGCTTAACAGCACGGGTCTTAACAGTAACACTCACATAGGTGGCATTTTCCAAAGATGCACTGCTCACATCCTGCCATAAAGGCTTGAACCCATTTAGAGCCTTTGCTCTTCCTAAATTTGTAGCTTAAGGCACTCAGGCTTTCAGGGATTGGACTCAGATGCAAAAGCATCTAACAATTAGTGCCAACCAGTTCCCCATATAGCTTGTTGTTACCACATTGAACCTACTTTGTGGGATCTCCACTCAGTTAGGTTGAGTTGCTGCTGCAGGTGAACTCCCAATGGGTCTCAGTCCCATCCAAGCCTAGACTTAAGGACTAAAGATCTATCAAGTCCTTTAGCAAACGGATCTGCTGTGTTATCCTTGGATCCTATAAATTCCATAGCAATCATTTCTTGAGACACAAAATCCCTTACAGACTTGAGTTTGATTTGGATATGTCTCCTTGTTTTCTGATTAAACTTTGAACTCTTAATCTTTGCTATAGCAGTCATCCTATCACAATGCAAAGATATCACAGGAATTGGCTTACCCACCATAAGAATTTCTGTAAGAAGTCCCTTTATCCATTCAGCCTCAATTCCAGTGATGTCCAAAGCACATAGCTTAACCTCAAAGGTAAACCGGGCTAAAATGGTCAGTTTTGTAGACCGCCAGGAGACTGCATCGCCTCCAAGGGTAAAGACATACCCTGTAACACCATTACTCTCGAAATCCTCCATTTGATGGATCCAACTTGCATCACTATATCCTTCCAAAACTGAAGGATATTTACCATAATGCAAATTAAGGAAAATACTTCCCTTTAAGTAGCTAAGTACTCGATCTAAGGCATTTCAATGAGTATGGTCAGGATAACTTGTGTATCTACTCAACTTAGATACGGAAAAAGAAATATCTGGTCTAGTACAGTTAGCGAAATACATCAAGCTTCCTATAATCTGTGAATATGTTAGTTGTGAAATAGGCATTCCACTTTTGTTCTTATAGAAAGTTTTTGATAAATCAAAAGGAGTGCTTACAGCCTTGCAATCTTTATAGCTAAATTTCTCAAGAACCTTCTCAACATAATGAGATTGAGAAATAGCTATCCCCTCTGTTGACCAAATTAGTTTGAGGCCTAAGGTCACATTTGCAACACCCATATCATTTATCTCAAACTTATTACTCAAGAACAACTTAGTTTCTGTTACGATCTGGTTCCTGAATCCTTACAGGACCCGAGACCGGCTCGACTCAACTAATCCCAAGACTTAGTTGCCTAACAAGAAATAATTAAAAAGCAGGAAAGTAAACCACATTCACTATACTAAGTAACTAATAGTAAAAGCGTACAAGTAGTAAAGGAAATAAAAGCTGCTAACAGTACATATCACCACCACAACAGTAAAGTAGAACAAAGCACAGAATAGAAACGGTACAACAGTCTAAATTCACTAGCAAAAGGAAGTACAACAAAAACAAGAACTACTACTGGGCTAGACTGGGCCAGCACCCTCTACAGCCGGTGGCTCGGGCTGCTCAACTCCTGGACCTGAAAAGGGTTATGAGTAAACGGAGTCAACGAACGCTGAGTAGAGTGGTAACCAACTAACTAAAGCAGTAAAGACTAACAGGTAAATTTATCTTTCCCAATTATTTTATTTTACAAGTCATTTCTTTTCATCCATTGGTTTACTTTCAGATCTCTTTCTTGATCTTGTATGTTCCTCGTGGGAAAGATCTTGATTGCAGTATTTTCTGAAGAGTAGAAGGCACATGTGGTGCTCTCCTGGCCGAGAGAGTCCCCCGTGATGATCCTACACCCAGTCAATCACCTCGAGGTCACGGATAGACGTAGCAGTGACTACGGCACACACGATAAGCGCACATGTAGCTACCCCGCACTGGCACGCGGTCAGTCGTTTCCGCTAGGGGTACGCCCAAAGTACAACATGAAATAGTATAGGGCCTAGCCCTCTCAGTAACAGGGGTCTAGCCCCTCAGAACCAAATAGGGGTCTCGCCCCTTCACAGTCCGCGCACCCTCGTCTGACTACCCCGATTTGCCCTGTGGGCTTAACAAGTCGGTGTAGGGTGGCTAGTTGAACCCCAGGCCCCGTGGGGTGGCTAGCACTCTTCCTACACTAGTAGCTCTCCTCGGTACAGTGTACATGAGGGCCAACAAAAGTCAGTATAGAGTGGCAAATTCTAACCCTGGGTCCCAACCCAAGGGCGGCTAGCTCCGCTATACACTAAATAGGGGACAGTCGCTCTCCTTGGTACCACGTACTCAAGGGTCAGCACACTTCCCACTCACATTTCCAGATCTATTTCATTTATCCACAGGAGCTCTGCTCCTAATTCTCCGTAGGGTTCATGCTTGTATTCATCATGTTGTTCCATACCAGGTTTCATCATTCACATTTCCATTCTCATATTATACACATGCAGCTTGTATTTCCACAATTTAACATATACAACAAGTAATGTCACATGTAACTATTTAACTAGCACAGGCATTTTATATTTCACAGGCAGTTGTTTACAATTCTATTCATTCATTTATAACTGCAATCTCAAACACACATACAAACAGTGCAAGTACTTCTCGTCCTAGGATTCATGCCACATCCTAGGTTTCTAGTTATCCAATTTCGCATATGCATTCATGTTTTATAATTAAAACAGGGGAAACTACTCTACCAGACAATCCAGGAGTACTGGGGGCTCGAACGACAGGTTCACGTACCTCTGCAGGCCCCGAATACGTAACAGATCGAAGTCCCATACCAAGGGACATACCACAACGGAATGTTTAGAACAGTATATAAGGCTTTCTAACATGTAGAGGAGCTCACAAGGAAACCACGAATATCTTATTTGCGTAAAACATACCTCAAACGGACCCTAAATGGGTCAAAAACAGAAATGCAGACCTAAATCAAATGTCTGGCACAAGGTCCAGACGTCTTAAAAGTCACCAGGGTCTCACCTCAGGTTCCTGCGTCGACTTCAGACTTCCAGAACCCCTACTTGACCATCTGGACCCAGCTCCAGACGTCCGACCTCTCCTCCAGTCATCTGGGTGTGCTTCTGGTCGTTTAGTAAGCTGTCTAGACATCTGAAACACGTGGGAAGGCGTGCCCCGCACCTTCCCAAAGCTGTCCCTGCGTGCGACAGATTTTTCAATTTCCAGATGTCTGGGAAGGGGTCCAGATGTCTGACCAGACGTATGATTGAAAGTCTAGATGTCTTAAAAGGCTCAAAATAGAACGAGTCTTTACAGTTTCATTCACAATTCTATTGTCTAATCCAAACAATAATATATCATCTACATATAGGCATAGGACAATACACATGTCACCCTTAATCATAGAGTAGACACACCTGTCAGATTTGTGACCTACAAAGCCAAAAGATAGTGTAGTCTTATCAAACTTTTCATGCTATTGCTTGGGTGTTTGTTTTAAACCATAAAGAGATTTAACAAGCTTGTAACCTTTTTCTCGTTCCCAGGAGCTACCATTCCCTTAGGCTGGTTCATATAGATCTCCTCCTCAAGATCGCCATAAAGAAAGGTAGTCTTCACATCCATGTGGTGGATAGTGAGATCATAAATAGAAGTTAATGCAATAAGCATCCGGATAGTAGTTATCCTAGTTACTGGAGAATAGGTATCGAAATAATCTATTCCTTCCATTTGCTTGAAACCCTTGGCAACAAGTCTAGCTTTGCATTTTTCAATAGATCCGTCAAGCCTGAGTTTTCTCTTAAACACCCACTTGCACCCAATAGTAAAACATCCTGGAGATAAATCAACCAACTCCCAAGTACCATTAGAGATAATTGAGTCTCTCATTCTTAATGGCATCTTTCAAATGCTTAGCTTCATAAGAAGCCATAGCATCACGATAAGTGGGGGGATCACCCTCGATTTGGTAAGTAATAAAATCACTTCCCAAATCCTTGGCAATTCTTGATCTTTTACTTCTCCTAGGTTTAGACTATTCTACTAAATTGGGTTCAGAACGAGAAGAACTAGCCCCCACATTAAACATCCTTTCCACTTGATCAGGAATAGAACAGATGTGGTGGTTAGACCATCTGAAGTCACATTTTGAGGTAATCCAGTCTTCATAGGGAAAACATCCTAAAAAAATGTAGCATCGCAAATCTCAACAATAGTGTTGACATCTATGCCTAAAATATCAGATTTTATAACAAAAAATCTATAGGCATAGCTATTATCAACGTAATCCAGAAAGACCATGTCAATTATCTTACGTCTAAGCTTCTTCTTGTGTTCTGGGGCAACCACTTTTGCAAGGCAGTCCCACACTTTAAGGTATTTCAAACTTGACTTCTTATTTCTCCAAATATCAAATGGACTACTTTCCTTATGCTTGAGGGGAACTCTATTCAGAATATGGCATGCCATATTCAAAGTTTCCCCCCGCATGTAAGTAGGTAATCCTGAGCTTTGTAAGAGAGCGTTGACCATGTCAGTTAGGATCCTATTCTTTCGCTCTGCTATTCCATTGGATTGAGGGGAATATAGGGCTATCACTTCATCAAATAAATTGGACGTATATTCCCCTCCTCTATTTGACCTCGGTCTTTTAAGAGTTTTCTCAGTTTGTGTTTCTGCTTCTTTCTTAAAGAAGAGAAATTTTACCTAATGCCTCATTCTTAGACTTAAGTAAATACACATAGCAGTATCTATTACTGTCATCTATAAAGGTGATAAAATACCTTTTATTATCCTTAGTCAACACACCATTAAACTCGTAAATATCCGTGTGCACCAAATCTAGAACCTCAGTATCTCTAATAATAGAGTGAAAAGGCTTCTTAGTTTGTTTAACCTGCACACATATCTCGCATTTCTTAGTTTTATTTATGGTGTGTTTAAGAATTATATTTAATTTCATCATTTTTTTTAAAGAATTGAAATTTATATGACGCAATCTACCATGTCATATATTACAAGATTCAATATTACTGCAACCAGATTGAATCGAATGAAAACTAACATTATTTAGAGTATTTATAGATGATACATCCACATCACATCTCACTCTGAATAATAAATTAAAATATGCCAAATACCACCTTCCATAAAATATTCCATGTCTCAACATAACAACTTTATTATATTTAAAGTTTAACTCAAAACCCTCTCTAACTAATAAGGAACCGGAAAGAACATTCTTTTCACAACAGGAACGTGCAACACCCTACGCAGTGTCCAGACTCACCTCGAGGAAAACCTTAAGTCCACGAATCCGAATCTTAACACCTTGGTTGCAGCGTCGTTCCTCATCTTCACAGCCTCGCCACTGCAGGTTTGATAGGAAGAAAAGAACGATCTATCAGTATAAATATTTACATTGGCTCAAGTATCCACAAGCCATTCAGTAGGATCGTGAATAACATAGAGTTTAAATTTTATTGAGACATACCCATCGTTAGCTCTGGCCTCCTCGGTGATCACATTCACTTGAAGATTCCCATCTGTGATCTTATGCTGAGCTTTATTAGAAGGACAATCCTTCTTCCAATGACTAACCTGCCCACAGTGCCATCATGGTTTGTTCTTGGATTTCTTCTGGATCTTGGATTTGACCTTCGTTTTGTTTTTATTGTTCTTATTTTCATTCTCCTTGCCCTTATATGTCATGACTTTCATCTTAGACTCCACAGGCATTATAGGTTTCTATTTTCTATTCTCTTCCTCAATAGCAATGGCTATCATCAAATCATCTAAAGAAATCTTTCCCTTCCTATACTTGAGAGTCATTTTGAAGTCCTCCCAAGATTTAGGAATTTTCTCAATGATAGACATAACTTGAAACTTTTCAAGAAGC
The DNA here is from genome assembly GCA_037157565.1 of Thalassia testudinum. Classification (NCBI taxonomy): domain Eukaryota; kingdom Viridiplantae; phylum Streptophyta; class Magnoliopsida; order Alismatales; family Hydrocharitaceae; genus Thalassia; species Thalassia testudinum. The sequence goes on from JAZHRO010000007.1 coordinate 4,817,165, forward strand.
TTCATTTCAGTCTCTGCTAAACCATGGAGCAATAACAGAAATTCATGTGCTTGCACTGATACCGATTTACCCTCAGCCATTTGGAATTTAAGGAATTTTACGATAGAGTATTTTTCAATACCAAGGTCCTTGGTATTATACTTCTTGTCCAACTCTTCCCATAGCCCATTTGCATTGGACGTGAATGTGCTATACACATCAAAAGCACATTGGACAATGCCAGTATGATGCAACTATGACAAATACAATTGCACTCATTCCACACATCCACCACCTTTTGGCCTTCAGAAGTGGATTTTTCCTTATCCAAAATCGGGTAATCGATTTCCAACGCCAAGATCAAACCAATGGTGGTCAGCCAAATTCTCATGCGCTGTTGCCAATGCTTGAATTTTTTTTTTGAAAAAGTGAGGAATGCTATCAATGACGATAATTCAAAATTTCTTTTTTAAGAAAATTATAATGAATCACTCCACTCCTTCCTATACTTCCTTTAGAAAAGGTATCACCCCCCACAATATTGGTGTGTTGGAGTCTAACGAACTCCTTCCAAGATATGATGATCCACCTCCAAGATTCGATACACTCCGATCTTGAATGTCCTCGAAAGCTACCTCAAGAGAACGAAGCTGAGGTAATTTGGTTACCAACCAGATTCCCGATTGATCTACCAACTAAATGGTTTGATCAACCAAAAACTTCTCATGGATCTCTCAATCTCCTTGTGCAAGATAGATAGAAGTGATTGGAGATTTTTCTACCAATCTCACGTCGAAGGAATTCACCAAGAAAGAGAGACAAGAATGAGAGAGAGAGAGGGAGAGAGTGGAGAGAGCTTTTCTGTTTGTAACGAGCGTGTGGCCCAGACGTCTTTTAAGACGTCTGGAAGGTTGTCCAGACGTCTGACCAGACGTTTGGGATAGTTTCCAGACGTCTGGAAATCCGTTATTTTCGACACACGCGAGTCGTCTGTGCGCCTGACCGCGCAGACCGCATATTTGCCCTTCCTCCCTCCTGCGGCTGCAGGATTCCCCTGCCGCGAATCCTTCTCTCTCCTCTCCGCGCGGCCTTAAAAGGGCACGCCTCCCCTCACTCCGTCACCACTGTCTCCTTTCCCTTCTCCTTCAGCCAGAGCGCGAGAGTGAGCGCGAGGGCGGCAGCGGCAGCCGCAGTGAGCGCGGAGGAGGTGCGGCGTGCGAGGGCAGAGCTCTGCCGTGAGGGCGAGCTCGCCGGAGCGGCTTGGCCGGCCGGCGGAGGGCGCAAGGGGCGTGGAACGACGCAGAGAGGGACCTGCTGCAGTCTGAGCAGCAGGCGCGCGAGGTGCGAAGCGGGCGGCGTCGCGAGCGGAGGCCGAGTAGCGCCCTGATTCTGGAAAAATTTCCGGAATCAGACGTCTGGGTTGATAGTCAGACGGCGAGGTAGACGTCTGGAAGCTCATACAGACGTCTGAAAGGTGAGTATTCCGCCTTCTTCTTCCTTCTTGCCGACTGACCGTACTGAGGGAGGCAGTTGGCTATGCGCAGGTTCGCTGATTCGCCATCCTTTGCGAATCAGACGTCTGGAAGTTGTATCAGACGGTGGGAGTGACCTCCAGACGTCCGGGGTGACCATCGGACGTCTGGGAGCTAGGACAGACGTCCCCGCAGACTTCTGGACGTCTGGGAAACCACGCTGGACAGGTAATTCTCTGATCCACTCTTTAAGACGTCTGGAAGAAGTTCCAGACGTCTGATATTGCACAGTATCGTCTTTTTCGACCCGTTTAGGGCCCGTTCGGACTTCGTTTTCCACGATTCGAGTTGCGTTCTTTTCAGAATTAATTCCTCTACCCGTCTACAGTAGCTATACACTGTTTTGAGACACTCCTTGTGCTTGATCCTTGTGATAGGACCTTGTTCAGTTGCAGTCTTGAGAGTCGCGGAGGCACGCGGGATTCCCGATCATGCCCTCATTACTCCCGTTGTACCTGGTAGAGTGGCTTAAGTTTATTATTAAAATTTGTTAAAGTATGGAACCATAACTAGAATCTAGGACATTGCATGAATCCTAGGAATGAGAAATGTATGGAATGATAGCTCCTAGGTGATGCATGAATCTTAGGGCTGGGAAACTAGTTGTATGCTAGATCCTAGGATTTGGCATGAACCCTAGGATGGAAAAACTAGTGGAATGTATAATACTGCAGTCTTGAAAAAATGGAAAGGAATATAAAGCTGCCTGTAAATTAAATTAACAGCTGCCTGTTATGAATAAAGAAACATGATTGAGATCCTGGATTGTGAGAACGTGAAACTGGAAAGTGAAACATATGATGTTCTGAGATAAAGAGCTGGAACCCTACGGGGAATTAGGAGTGGAACTCCTGGAAAGAAAAAGGAATGGAACTGAGATGTAGTTTGTACTGTCTCTTGGGTACGCAGTACCAAGGGAAGTACCTGTACCTGTTTAGTGCAGAGTGGGGCCAGCCACCCCAGGGACCCGGGGTTAGGATTGGTCGCTCTGTACCGACTTGTTGGCCTTTGTGTACGTAGTACCGAGGAGAGCTACTAGTGTTAGGAGAGTACTAGCTACCCCACGGGTCCCGGGGTTCTGCTAGCCTCCTTCACCGACTTGTTAGGCCCACTAGGGCAAACCAGGGTAGTCAGGCGAGGGTGCGCGGACTGTGGAGGGGCAAGGCCCCAGTTTGGTTACTATGGAGGGGTTGGACCCCTGTTACTGAGAGGGCTCTGCCCTGGTTCCGTGCTGTGCTTTGGGCGCACCCGTTAACGGAAACGACTGACCGCGTGCCAGTGCGGACTAGCTACCTGTGCATTTATCGCGCGTGCCGTAGTCACCGTTACGTCTGTCAGTGACCTTGGGGTGGTTGACTGAGGGTAGGATCACCACAGGGGACTCTCCCGGCCAGGAGAGCACCACGTGCTACTTCTACTTTTGGAAAAGACTGCAATCAAGATCGTTCCCACGAGGACATTCGAGATCAAGTAAAGGATCTGAGAAATAAATGAAATAGTGAGAAAATTGAAAGATGTGAATAAAGGAAGTAATAGAACATAACAGCTACTGTACACTCTACTGTTGTCTTTAGTTAGTTTGCCACTCTACTCAGCATTTTGCTGACGTGTTACACTCGTTACCTTTTTCAGGACCAGGTGTTGAGCAGCCAGGGTCAGCGGCTGCAGAGGACGCTGGGCCGAGTAGGGTCCAGTAGAGTTTACCACAGTCTTTTGTACCTCTTTTGTTTCTGTTCTAGTGAGTAGTTTTGTTTCCGTTGTACTTTCTTTACCTGCAGTTCGTGTTATATGATAAATGTTGTTCTACTGTTGTGGTGGTACCTACTGTAGTAGTTTCTTTCCTTACTGCTGTACTTTCTTACTGTTAGTTATATTCATGCTGAATGTGGTTTATTTTACTGTCTTTTGGTTACTTCCTCGTTGGACGACTAGGTCTTGGGATTAGTCGAGTCGGTCCGATTCTCGTGTCTCGTAGGGACTCGGGAACCGGGTCGTTACAAGATGGTATCAGAGCAAGGTCGTCCCGAGAAGTGAATGAACTGACTGGAAAATAACCAATTCACATGTTTATAGCTAGAGTAGCCACCACAACATATCTCTTGACATGAGCTCTTAGAAGTTTTGTTAGGTACCGTCTGTTTTGACGTTTCCGTTTTGTTTCGCGTCTCCTTGCAGGAGATGCCTCGTCACGAGACTGGCCGCGGGCGCGGCCGAGGGCGAGGTCGGCGAGATGGACGTGCTGTTGTCGATGTCTCGGTGGACCAGCCACCACTCCCTGGCATCCAGGCCCAGGACCTCGCCAGACTGATACGGGATATTGTACGAGAGGAGTTCCACCCACCGCCCTGAGCACCTCCCCCTGGGGCTGCAGAGGGGGAGTCCTCTGTGGGACCACGCGACGGACACGGCGCTGGACACGAGGGAGGGGATGGGCCCCTGCCGCCCCTACCTTCCTCCGACACTTCCGTACACGAGGCACCTTCCCTACAGCGCCACTTCGAGCTTTTCGGACAGTTCCGGAAGCTGAAGCCCCCCTCCTTCAAAGGGGATGAGGACCCGACCGAGGCAGAGGACTGGCTTGAGCAGCTGGAGAAGATCTTCGACACCCTTCGCCCCCTGGTGGAGTGCCGCGTGGCCTTTGCCACGTACCAGCTGGAGAGTGCGGCACACCGGTGGTGGAGGGTAGTCCGGGGACAGGAGAGGGACGAGACGACGTGGGACCAGTTCGTCACCCTCTTCTGCGAGCAGTACTTTCCCCAGACGTGGCAGGACCAGAGGAGGCGGGAGTTCCACACTCTCCGCCAAGGGACGATGACTGTGAGCGCGTACCGCACGCGTTTCTTGGAGCTGTCCCGCTTTGCAGCGACAGCGGTAGCCATTGAGGAGGAGCGCCTTTGGAGGTTCACCGAGGGGCTCCGGCTTGCGATCCGGGGGTATGTCAAACCCCTGAAGCTGCCTACGTTTTCGAGGGTGGTAGAGGCAGCTATGACTTACGAGGAGACCAACCCGTCCGCGCGAGAGACCGATGGCGGGCGGAAGAGGCCCTTTCAGCCAAACTTCTCACAGGGCCGGCGAGAACGGAGACACGTGGCGTCCGCAGGAGAGCCGTCACGTTGTGCAGGGCCTTCAGTGCCCTTTGGGGGCCCTCGACAGGGGCCAGTCGCCAGCACCGGACCCCCGCCTAGTCGACAGCAGGGACTCACTGAGGGCGGGAGTCGGGTTCCCCTCTGCTACCAGTGTGGCCAGCCGGGCCACGTCAGGAGGGACTGCCCATCTAGGGCAGGAGGTCAGCAGATACTTCCCGTGCAGAGCACTGGAGGGCGCGCAGGAGGCCGCGGTTCCCAGGCACGAGGAGGACAGCAGTCGCGAGGAGGGTACCGGCCAGCACCTACCCGTCCGACGCAGAGTGTGGCTGCTTCGTCCGCACCTAGAGCTGAGGGGCGTATCAACGCCCTGACACACAGGGACGCCAGAGCTTCGGGATCGGTGGTAGCAGGTATGGTTTCAGTTTCTGGCAGACTCGTTTACACGCTTTTCGATTCCGGCGCTACGCACTCGTTTGTCGCAGCCAGTTTCGCAGTTAGTTTAGACCAGGATTATACACTGTTAGAGAATCCGTTCGTAATCAGAGGTCCGAGTGGTCAGCTGTTTGTAGCTGAGGAGGTGTACACGGGTTGCGAGGTCAGCGTCGGGGGACATAGCCTGCCAGCTGACCTGATTATGATACAGATGGAGGACTTTGGAGTGATTCTGGGGATGGATTGGTTGTCCGCTTACCACGCCTTGGTAGACTGTTTTGAGAGGAAGATTGTCTTCTCCATTCCGGAGTTGCCTTCTTTCGAGTTTCACGGACAGCCAGTGGACGGAGGTTTCAAGTGCATATCGGCACTTCGGGCGGCGAGACTTTTGAGCCAGGGGTGTGAGGGCTTCCTAGCTTGTGTGGTGGCAGAACCCAGTCCCATGGCAGACTTCCAGAGCATCCCGGTGGTCAGAGAGTACCCCGACGTGTTTCCAGACGAGTTACCAGGACTACCACCCGAGCGTGAGATCGAGTTTGAGATCTCACTAGTACCAGGGACCAGCCCCATCTCCACCGCGCCATACAGAATGGCACCGCTTGAGCTGCGAGAGCTCAAGTCCTAGTTGCAGGACCTTTTGGAGAAAGGTTTCGTGAGGTCCAGTGCGTCTCCCTGGGGAGCCCCGGTACTGTTTGTGGAGAAGAAGAATGGGACCCTACGCCTTTGTGTGGACTACCGACAGCTGAATAGGGTCACCATCAAGAACAGATATCCGCTGCCGAGGATCGACGATTTGTTTGACCAGTTGCGGGGTGCCACGGTGTTTTCCAAGATAGACTTGAGGTCTGGATACCACCAGTTGAGGATCAGGGAGACTGACGTCTCCAAGACAGCTTTCCGCACCCGGTACGGACACTACGAGTTTTTGGTCATGCCGTTTGGGCTGACCAATGCCCCCGCTGCTTTCATGGACCTGATGAACAGGGTGTTTAGACCGTACTTGGATCAGTTCGTGGTGGTTTTCATAGATGATGTGCTCATCTATTCTAGAGATCGGACGTAGCACGGACAACACTTGCGAATGGTTTTGGACACTCTGAGGTGACGCAGGCTGTACGCCAAGTACAACAAGTGCGAGTTCTGGTTGGGGGAGGTGACCTTCTTGGGTCATGTGATCTCTGGAGACGGCCTGGGGTTGGACCCCGCCAAGGTCGAGGCAGTGCTCAGGTGGGAGAGACCGCGTTCAGTCACTGAGATTAGCAGTTTCCTAGGACTAGCTGGCTACTACTGACGGTTCATCAGAGGGTTTTCACAGATTGCACGTCCTATGACACAGTTGACCCGGAAGGACGTGCCTTTCGCTTGGACAGACGCCTGTGAGGCGTGTTTTCTAGAGCTGAAGGAGAGGTTGACCTCGGCTCCCGTGCTCACCATCCCTGACAGTAGTGGCGGGTTCGTTGTGTACACGGACGCTTCCTTGCAGGGGTTAGGAGGTGTGCTCATGCAGAGGGGTCGCGTGGTCGCTTACGCTTCGCGGCAACTGAAGCCCCATGAGCATACCTACCCTACCCACGACCTAGAGTTGGCAGCTGTTGTCTTCGCGCTGAAGACATGGAGGCACTACTTGTACGGTGAGACCTTCGAGATTTTTACAGATCACAAGAGCCTCAGATATCTTTTTGACCAGAAGGAGCTCAACATGAGACAGAGACGTTGGTTGGAGCTCCTGAAGGACTACGATTGCAGCATCTCCTACCACCCGGGAAAGGCCAATGTGGTGGCTAACGCCTTGAGCCGTAAGGCGCCCGCACGCTTGGCCAGTTTACAGTTACAGAGTTGGAGCCTTTTGGAGGAGGTGGGCAGTTGGCGACCTCTAGAGTTACGAGGATACTGTGGGGCAGTGACGGTGACACGGCAGACCAGGCCAGAGCTGATAGACCGTATCATCACAGGACAGATGGCCGATCCGTACTTGCAGTCTTTGCGCGACAGAGTACTATCAGGGGACCCAGGGGACTTCTCTTTCACAGACCAGGTCCTACGTTTGAGGGGACGGCTGTGCGTTCCCAGAGACGAGGAGCTGTTGAGAGAGCTCCTGACTGAGGCACACGGTTCCAGATTCACCATACATCCCGGGAACACGAAAATGTACCACGACTTGAGACGCGAGTTTTGGTGGAGAGGGATGAAGCGGGATGTGGGTGAGTTCGTGCAACAGTGCTTAGTGTGCCAGCCGGTGAAAGCCGAGCATCAGAGGCCTGCAGGGCCGCTTCAGCCGCTTCCAGTGCCAGAGTGGAAGTGGGAGAGCATCACTATGGACTTGGTGGTGGGCTTACCTGTTACCCAGCGGGGACACGACGCAGTCTGGGTAATAGTGGATAGATTGACGAAGACGGTGCGATTCTTGCCGATCCGAGTCACTTTGGGACCATCACAGTTGGCAGAGAGGTATATCTGTGATGTGGTACGACTACACGGAGTTCCGCGGGAGATCGTATCCGACCGGGATACCCGCTTTACGTCTCAGTTTTGGGCTGAGTTTCAGCAGGCCTTGGGGACGCGGTTGAGGTTTAGCACGGCTTATCACCCTCAGACGGACGGACAGTCTGAGCGCACGATACAGACGCTTGAGGACCTTTTGCGTGCCTGTGTACTGGACTGGAGGGGCTCTTGGGAGGAGCACCTGCCCCTGGCGGAGTTTGCATACAACAGTTATCACTCGAGCATCGGCATGGCTCCCTACGAGGCTCTGTACGGACGGAAGTGTACGGCACCCTTGAGTTGGGTTGAGGTGGGGACCAAGTGGGAGGTTGGCCCCAGGTTGATCCGGCAGAGTCAGGAGGTAGTTGAGCAGATCCACAGACGACTCCGCACTGTCAGGAGCAGACAGAAGAGCTACGCGGATCGCAGACGCAGAGAGGTGCAGTTCGAGGTTGGGGACCACGTCTTCCTTCGTGTTTCGCCCATGAAGGGCTTACAGCGGTTTGGGGTGAGAGGGAAGCTCGCGCCGAGGTTCGTGGGGCCCTTTGAGGTCCTGGAGCGGGTTGGACCCGTTGCTTACAGACTTGCCCTTCCCCCGCAGCTTTCTGGTGTGCACGACGTGTTCCACGTGTCCAACCTCAGGAAGTACGTAGCCGATTCCAGTCACGTACTGAGTCACGGGAGCGTCGAGGTGAGCGACGACCTGACCTACCCCGAGCGGCCAGTGCAGATCCTAGACCGAGCCGTCCGCCGGTTGAGACGAAAGCAAGTATCCCTGGTAAAGGTTTTGTGGAGGAGCCAGTGGTACGAGGAGGCTACCTAGGAGCCTGAGGCGGCAATGCGGGAGCGGTACCCGGAGCTTTTCGCGGGTACGTCTTTTCGGACCGGCTTCGGTCCTCTTTGAGTTTGTTATGGTTATTCGGACGACTTTTCCCACACCCTAGTTGGCGCAAGTTTCGGGGACAAAACTTCCTTTGAGTTTGTTATATTGTAATGAGCGTGTGGCCCAGACGTCTTTTAAGACGTCTGGAAGGTTGTCCAGACGTCTGACCAGACGTTTGGGATAGTTTCCAGACGTCTGGAAATCCATTATTTTCGACACACGCGAGTCGTCTACGCGCTTGAGCGCGCAGACCGCATATTCGCCCTTCCTCCCTCCTGCGGCTGCAGGATTCCCCTGCCGCGAATCCTTCTCTCTCCTCTCCGCGCGGCCTTAAAAGGGCACGCCTCCCCTCACTCCGTCACCACCGTCTCCTTTCCCTTCTCCTTCAGCCAGAGCGCGAGAGTGAGCGCGAGGGCGGTAGCGGCGGCCGTAGTGAGCGCGGAGGAGGTGCGGCGTGCGAGGGCGGAGCTCTGCCGTGAGGGCGAGCTCGTCGGAGCTGCTTGGCCGGCCGGCGGAGGGCGCAGGGGGCGCGGAACGACGCGGAGAGGGACCTGCTGCAGTCTGAGCAGCAGGCGCGCGAGGTGCGACGCGGGCGGCGTCGCGAGCGGAGGCCGAGTAGCGCCCTGATTCTGGAAAAATTTCCAGAATCAGACGTCTGGGTTGATAGTCAGACAGCGAGGGAGACGTCTGGAAGCTCATACAGACGTCTGAAAGGTGAGTATTCCGCCTTCTTCTTCCTTCCTGTCGGCTGACCGTACTGAGGGAGGCAGTTGGCTGTGCGCAGGTTCGCTGATTCGCCATCCTTTGCGAATCAGACGTCTGGAAGTTTTATCAGACGGCGGGAGTGACCTCCAGACGTCCGGGGTGACCATCGGACGTCTGGGAGCTAGGACAGACGTCCCCGCAGACTTCTGGACGTCTGGGAAACCGCGCTGGACAGGTAATTCCATGATCCACTCTTTAAGACGTCTGGAAGAAGTTCCAGACGTCTGATATTGCACAGTATCGTCTTTTTCGACCCGTTTAGGGCCCGTTCGGGCTCCGTTTTCCGCAATTCGAGTTGCGTTCTTTTCAGAATTAATTCCTCTACCCATCTACAGTAGCTATACACTGTTTTGAGACACTCCTTGTGTTTGATCCTTGTGATAGGACCTCGTTCAGTTGCAGTCTTGAGAGTCGCGGAGGCACGCGGGATTCCCGATCATGCCCCCATTACTCTCGTTGTACCTGTTAGAGTGGCTTAAGTTTATTATTAAAATCTGTTAAAGTATGGAACCATAACTAGAATCTAGGACATTGCATGAATCCTAGGAATGAGAAATGTATGGAATGATAGCTCCTAGGTGATGCATGAATCCTAGGGCTGGAAAACTAGTTGTATGCTAGATCCTAGGATGTGGCATGAACCCTAGGATGGAAAAACTAGTGGAATGTATAATACTGCAGTCTTGGAAAAATGGAAAGGAATATAAAGCTGCCTGTAAATTGAATTAACAGCTGCCTGTTATGAATAAAGAAACATGATTGAGATCCTGGATTGTGAGAACGTGAAACTGGAAAGTGAAACATATGATGTTCTGAGATAAAGAGCTGGAACCCTACGGGGAATTAGGAGTGGAACTCCTGGAAAGAAAAAGGAATGGAACTGAGATGTAGTTTGTACTGTCTCTTGGGTACGCAGTACCAAGGGAAGTACCTGTACCTGTTTAGTGCAGAGTGGGGCCAGCCACCCCAGGGACCCAGGGTTAGGATTGGCCGCTCTGTACCGACTTGTTGGCCCTTGTGTACGTAGTACCGAGGAGAGCTACTAGTGTTAGGAGAGTACTAGCTACCCCACGGGCCCCGGGGTTCTGCTAGCCTCCTTCACCGACTTGTTAGGACCACTAGGGCAAACCAGGGTAGTCAGGCGAGGGTGCGCGGACTGTGGAGGGGCAAGGCCCTGGTTTGGTTACTGTGGAGGGGTTGGACCCCTGTTACTGAGAGGGCTCTACCCTGGTTCCGTGCTGTGCTTTGGGCGCACCCGTTAACGGAAACGACTGACCGCGTGCCAGTGCGGGCTAGCTACCTGTGCGTTTATCGCGCGTGCCGTAGTCACCGTTACGTCTGTCAGTGACCTTGGGGTGGTTGACTGAGGGTAGGATCACCACGGGGGACTCTCCCGGCCAGGAGAGCACCACGTGCTACTTCTACTTTTGGAAAAGACTGCAATCAAGATCGTTCCCACGAGGACATTCGAGATCAAGTAAAGGATCTGAGAAATAAATGAAATAGTGAGAAAATTGAAAGATGTGAATAAAGGAAGTAATAGAACATAACAGCTACTGTACACTCTACTGTTATTTTTAGTTAGTTTGCCACTCTACTCAGTGTTTTGCTGACGTGTTACACTCGTTACCTTTTTCAGGACCAGGTGTTGAGCAGCCAGGGTCAGCGGCTGCAGAGGACGCTGGGCCGAGTAGGGTCCAGTAGAGTTTACCACAGTCTTTTGTACCTCTTTTGTTTCTGTTCTAGTGAGTAGTTTTATTTCCGCTGTACTTTCTTTACCTGCAGTTCGTGTTATATGATAAATGTTGTTCTACTGTTGTGGTGGTACCTACTGTAGTAGTTTCTTTCCTTACTGCTGTACTTTCTTACTGTTAGTTATATTCATGCTGAATGTGGTTTATTTTACTGTCTTTTGGTTACTTCCTCGTTGGATGACTAGGTCTTGGGATTAGTCGAGTCGGTCCTGTTCTCGTGTCTCGTAGGGACTCAGGAACCGGGTCGTTACACTGTTCTTATTGTGTGTCAAATGAGAGTCCCCTCGTGACCCTTATATGGAGCCCACAACCAGACGTTTAAGAAAATTCCTGTTTTATGGAAACACAGCAATTGGTCGACCAATTAGGTTTATTGATTGACCAAAATAATTTGGTTAATTAAACTTCACTAATTGGTCGACCAAACCAATTGATTAACCAAACTAAATTCATTGATCGACCAAAACAATTGTCGACCAATTTTACATTTTGATCGACCAATCTAGGTCAAAAACGTGAGATTAAAAATCCGTAACAAAAGGAGTCCAAGTTGCAAGTTCTAAATTGATTCTCACTCGAGCCCGAGCTCGAGCCCGAGCTAGAGTTGAGATAGGGCACGCGCGTGTGCGTCCGTGGTCCCTAGCCCTGCATCTCACTCTTTGCTACATAAGCCATGGGAAGTAGAGACCTTTTACACCCACCAAGAGATTTGTCCACGTCCAGTATGAGACTAAAAGTCTCTCCCAAATCTCACTAATTTCAACATGAATTTCTACGTCACCATATAACAATTGCATCTCGATTGATACAATTAGGCTCTCAAATCGAATAGTCATAACTTGAGTTTTGAGATCCTTAACATTAGTTTGAAGGAATGTTAGTAAAATTGATGTTAACTTCGTATCCCTTCATACCAAAACTCCTACTTCTTTCGAAGTTAGTCTTAACATCGGTTTAAGTAAACAGAAATTGATATTAACATCAATCACATTTCTTAACACTAATTTTCTAACCTCTAGTAAACTAAACCATAATTCTTTTGCGCACAACATGGCTTGGCATAATTTATAAATATTTCTAATCTTAAGGGATTGCTTATTTACATGAATTAAGGGCTTAATTCCTCATTTGACACTCTTAGGCCTAATTTACTTAGGAGTTAACTCCTCTTTTACTTGACTACTTAACCCTTAATTTGCTAACTTAAAATTTTCTACTTTAATATGGGTTTGTCTAACACTAGTTTCAACTGGTGTTAGTTAAACCTGTGTTAAAATCATACACTACTCGTATCTCCGACACCCCTCATGTTTTATATAAAAGTAAATAACATAAGAATTAACACCAATTCAAGTAAACGCAAGCTGATATTAATAACATTATACAAGTAAACACAATTATTGATTAATATTAATTTCACATTTCTTAATACTATTTTTATAATGCAAATTAGCCTTTAATTTTAAAATTATTTTATTATGAAAGTAGACATTCAATTTTGAAAGTAAACAATCCACTCTGAGGTGAAATTATTTTATTTTTCTTTTTTATCTTTTATAATTTTATAATGTAATACCCTTTTCTCTCATATACCTAATTTAATTCTGACGTATCATTGAAAATAATATTTAATTCTTCTATTGATTCTATTATTTTTTTTCTTATATATATATATTTTTTTTCTTTTTCTTTTTTCTTTTTTCATTTCTCTTCCCAAACAACCCGTAAAGGCCTGTAGGATGTATTCTTCTTCTACCAGTTTCTCCCTGTTGTAAGCCAACTCGCCACTCTAGAACACACTTCCCGGTTACAACGAAACAACACCCAATTCGGGCCCTCTGATATCTGAGGTTTTAAAGCCATTAGACTAAGCTACAAGTCACCACTTCCCCTTCTTCCCATCCACGTCAGAAGCACTACTTGCGCACACATAGTAATTAGATAACGTAATCCAAAAATTCGACGGATCGTGCAGTCAAAAAAGTTGAAACCCTTTGACGCGCCTCCTCCCCCCGGCCCCGCCCACCTCGTCGAGTCAAATCACATCATGTTGATATATGTGCAAAAAGTATTATTGACCACCTCCTTCCTTCTTCCGAGTTCTGACCCACACGGAAACGCGCAGTCCTCCTCGTTCTCGCCTTTCCGCCATCCCTCCCTCCCTCCTTCCATCACACCTCCGATAGTCCCACACTATAAATATATAACCGTAACCATAATTAGTCCACACAGGAACAACGCAGAGGCAAATTAGCACCAATTAATCTCATCTGAGATCGATCAATCAGTTGTACAGTACTCCAACTTTCGTACGTAGCCTTCCTACAAATTAATTCCAGATCCGTTAATTCAAATTGTGCTGATGGAGGCGGAGAACGTGCGAAGAGGGCCGTGGACGGCGGAGGAGGACGCGTTGCTGGCGAACTACGTAACCGCCCACGGGGAGGGCCGGTGGAACGCGGTGGCTCGCGGCGCGGGGCTGAGGAGGACCGGGAAGAGCTGCAGGCTGCGTTGGCTCAACTACCTCCGGCCAGACGTCCGCCGCGGTAACATCACCGCGGAGGAGCAGCTCCTGATCCTGCAGCTCCACTCCCACTGGGGGAACAGATGGTCCAAGATAGCGCAGCACCTCCCCGGGAGGACCGACAACGAGATAAAGAACTACTGGAGGACGAGGGTGCAAAAGCACGCCAGGCTCCTCCGGTGCGATCCCAACAGCCGCCGCTTCCAGCACCTCATCAACAGCCTCTGGGTCCCACTCCTCCTCCAGAAGATCCACCACGCTTCTGCTTCTGCTTCTGATCCTGCTCCTGCTCCTGCTTTTGCTGCCGCTGCCGAGGAGGCGGAGGAGGAGGAGGAGGAGGGTAAGGTTTCCGGTTCCACCACTATCACCACTACTCCTCCTAACCTCGGTGGCGGTGCGCCAGAGGGCTCGTCCTCCACGTGCCCGTCCGCTTCGTTGCTGGCGACCGTGATCTCCGACGGGGAAGTTGGCGACCCCGCAGAAAGTAGTGGTAGTAGATTGCTGGATTATATCTTGTGGGATGGGGTTGATGATTTCATTGACCAATGGAGCAGCTTCGACGAGGACTTCTGGTGCATTCAGAGCATCTGAATTCTCGCAAGGGAATTTATTTGTTTGTTAAGACCTTCAAGTTTATTTTTTCACGTTTCAACCTTCGGTCCGGGTTCAGATGATCTCCTATTAGGAGGCATTGATGTAACGTCACAAGATCGATTGATTTATTAATTGTTTCTTTGTTACATAAAGAACAGGGATGCACATTTTTACAACTTTTTTTTTTTCATTCTCGTTCTAGACAAGACAATCACCTGTCCAGCTGTCTATGGAATGGGGACTTTGTGTCCCCCCGCTGTGAGGAGGATCGGGTGGTAGAGGACCAGCAATAGGGTAGGATTTACGATTTGAGCATCGAGGTATGGGTATACTACTTTCAGAAAACCACTGGATGCATCAATTGTCCATTGAGAGATATTGTTTGGACCTTTCCTTTTGTCATGACAATCAGAAGATATGCAAACCCTCCGATTCTTTGACTCCCGTTCCGTGGTCACATTTCCATCTGGAATGGCTGCCTACGGCCATCGATTCACGCCAATGTTGGATGATTTTTCCTTCTTTCCTGGCATATTCTTATTAGGCATAAATGAGTAACAAGGTCTAACCGGTGATTGGAAGGAAGGATTGAAGATCGAGGAGATTTCTTATGAACTCGTAGAAATTAATACATGCATACTCCACTTCCTTACTCTCATGGAGGTCAATATGTATAAAGATCCACATATATGCTTTGTGGATGAAACTCCTTAGATAGGTTCCACCTCGGTCGCAACCAATCTTGGTGAACGAAGGGGTCAGGAGGTTCGTCGACGTCCCATGATGATGGGTGGAATAACCAACAAAAACAGGAGGGAAGAAATATACAAGGGAGGAGGGAACAACTAATTTCTGCTTGCCTTCGTTCATATCTAATAGATTACATTTAAGCACCCCTTTGCCATGTTAGGAGAAATGTATCTAGTACTAGAGGAACCTAGGTTATATTATGTATTTTCGTAGGTTAACCAAGAAATTTTTCAAATAGTCACAGGTTAACTCATCAGGATAACCTTTATGATTTCCAAACAAAAATGAAGGATAATCTATCTGCAAAAAAAATATCCCATAAAATCTATCCCTCCATCCAAACAAGCCCTAAGAGTGCGAGATGAAATCGTTTAAGTCGTCATTATAGTTTATGTTTTGCACCTAAATCTACTAATCATTTAATTTCATAATTAGATCACTAATTGAATTTTCATGTTAGATTTGGTAAGTCTCAATCGATTCCTCAAGGTGGCGATTTTAGTTCGCTCTCTAACTTAGGTCAATCTCTCAATATTATTATCTTTTTTGACTTTTTCATTTTGTGATCATTTATATTAGAAATGAAATCACAACAAGACTACAAACTATGTTAAGTCTTTTTGGTCTTTTATTGATTTACACTTTTTCTAAAGTTTTTTTGAATAAGAACAAACGAAATGATACGAGAACCAAGAGATTAAACTCATAGCTTTTATTACATAAACATAAAGAGAAAGTATATAAGAATGGAAAATGACAATCGACCGGATAAGGGTTTATGAAATTAATAAGACAATAAGAATACAAAGCAAAAAGAAAACAAGGGGAGTGAATGTGTGTGTTGGTTGTGTGTAGGGGTGGCATGTGATGGTGTATGTGAATGTATATTACCAACTACTAAGTAAGGTAAAAAGCTAAAAAGCAAGTAAAGAAATGTTTGAAAAGAAAGAGTTATTCTACTAAGCAAGTATTGAAACTAATCTACTGGGAAAGTAAAAAGAGAATAGAGGTAGAGAGAATTAAGTGGCCTCTCCAATGTGGGCACTAGGCCTACTGGAAGGGGAGGAGAATCCTTGGCACTAGGCCTATCTCCTCTTCACCTAGACACCAAAACCAAGTAGGCACAAGTAGCCATTGGCAATGGTGGAAGGAGCACTTAGAAAGAAGCTCATGGAAGAACTAAGGTGGAGAGCATGGAGGGAATGGGGAGGAAGGGGTGCCACCCAAGAGAAAATGGAAGAAGGTGTGGGGGGGGGGGTTGTGGATTGGGGGTTGTTTTACCTATGGGGTTGGGTTTTTCTAGATGTGGCTTGAGGTGTGGTGCACCAAAGGGGTAGGTTAGGCTATAAGTTAAGGGGAAGGAGGTAGAAAACATTCTAAAGGGGCTAGAATGGGTGTGCAACTAAGGTGGGACTAGATGGGTGGCTTTGGGATAAGTGTGGGTTCAAGTGGGTGGTTTAGTGGTAGTGTGGAGTTGAGTGTGGTTAAGGCTAAGTGGGTTTTGTTAGGATGTGTAGTGGGCTTTAGGTGGGGAGGTGTGGACCTAAATAAAAATAGAAAATAATACCATATAGTAGGTTACCACTAGACCCACATAGGCTTAAATAAAAATAAGAGAAAGATGTAAATGCTATTATAGTTGTGTACAAGTGTATACATGTGTGTAATTGTGTACAAAGTAGTGTATGTATATGTCATTGCGTTTACGTGTGCACAAATGTGTGTGTGCATGGGTACTTGAATGGGTTGTGAATAGGTGTTATTGGACATGAAGGATGGCTTTGCATGGGTCAGCATGCCTAATTTGGGCTTGTTCTAAATGTGCTTATCTTCGGTTCTCTTTTATGCTTCTTCTCCCTATCTTCAAAATTGCAGAGAATTCAATCTCGAATGTTGCTCCTAATTTATGATCTTACATATACAAAATCTTAATATTACCCAATAGACCATAAAATGACAACCTTAAAGTTAAGAATGTACAGATGCTGATATGCATGCAATGCATGTATTGGATGCACTATTTACGGAATGTAGACTAGGTTATTAGATTACTTTAGTCAAATTAAGTCCTATAATTACTATGCAATCATATACCCAGGACTAAATTTTGTTAGTCCCGATTCATGAGTTATTTAAATCCTAATTTTTTCTTCTTTTCTTTTGAATTTTTTTCTTTTCTTTTGGGCTTTATTAGAAACGTATTGACTCAAAAATTGGACTTCCAGATATTAAGATATCACCATCCCTAAGAACTAATACTTAGGATTTCATCTTCAAACACTCAACAGTACCTAGGTGTCTACCAAAATACAGACCCTCAAATCCTTACCTTATTTATAATTTTTCTCTCTTTCTCCCTTTTCTCTCATGATAGTAGTTTTTTTCTTTGGTTTTTGTTTAGAGTTTCATCCACCTAAGATTCAAAAGACTCAAAAGCACTAAGCATCAATTTAGTGTAAGTCTGACTCATTGGAAGGTAGCTATAATGGATTCTAAATAGCCCTAAACTCTAGGTGACCCAGTGGAAAGGTACTGCCTTACGGTTTATCTTTTCAACCACGTAGCTTCTCCTTACTGCTTTTGCATAGGTGCTTATTTCTATTTTCCTGCTTTGCCTTATTTATGGTAAGAGAGTAAGGGCTGAGCTTTGGACAAATAGCCAATGAGATGTCAAACCCACAACAATTTGCCATCGATGCTTGTGCACGAGTGTGACTACGTTTTCCTTTTTCTCTTTATTCATATATACTAATTTTTTTCTGCTGCTTTTTCTTCTTTTTCTCTTTTTTTTGTTCGCAACTATCATTGTTTGCTCTATATATATTTTTTTCATACATCATTTTTTTGGTGTTTCTAAGTTTTCTCTTAGTAGGTGGCTTTCCTAGCTTGAGAAGTATCTAAAGGTAATACTCAAAGAGATTAGATCTAGTAGTTGGGCTCTGGACAACCAGCCAATCGGATGTCAAACCTACGACAACTTGCTAGTCATACTACTCATGTATGTTTAATGGCTCTTTAGCTCCCATTATAACTTCCTAACAATGAGTTGGTGTGATTTGTGTGTAGACGCTTACACTTTCAAGACTTTCAAAGCAGAGGGTGAGTTGATAAGTCATTTACTTATCATCTCAATTTATTAGTATTTTTAAGTTTATTTTGTGGCAAGGACTCAAGATCAAATCCACATCATAGTGGACATCTAGATTAATTAAGTTGCTAGATCGGAAGAGTCTAAGCGAGAAAATCCTAATTGCATTATTTCTCAAGGTCAGTGACTTCTTAATACCCATTCAACTTATCTTCACTCAATTTATTTCTTTTTGTTATTTTTGTATATATGCATTTTTTTATCTTTTTCCACATATAACTTTGTACAATGCAGACATTTTTTTTCATTGTTCATCATTTTGCATTTTTTTTCTTTTGCAAGTAAACTCTATACAAAGCTTAGAAACAGGAGAATATATGTGTGTGTGTGTGTGTGTGTGTGTAACAATTTTTTTATTTTTGCATTTTTTCATTTTTTTAATTTTTCAAGTATTTTGAAAGAAATGACAAACTCTAGATATTGGCAGAATATTTAATATTTGCTCTACCCACTCCTCCATGCCTAAATATGAGCATGTTCTCATGTAAAATTGAAAACAGAGATATAGAGGGATAGATAGCACTTGAATTTCTTGTACTTGTAAGTGCTTCTAATACTTAGAGAATAAAAGAAAATGGAATGTTTATAGGTGTGTTAGTTGCCTCTCAACAAGGGTCGAATTTAATGCCTCCTGATGAGAGTCTTATCATGAACCCTAACTAGCACATTTTGACCTAAATAAGTACACAAAAGCTCCTACAAAATCTAAAGGAAAGCCTAAATCAAAGAATTCTAAATTTGAGAATAAAATAATTCATAAGGGGTAAAACTGTAATTTTACCAATGCAGTACACAAACGGGGTATCTAAGGGTCTAAACACAGGTCAAATGAGCTTAATAAGAGAGGAAGTGGGATGATCTGATCTGAAAAGGGTTATAGCAACTTCTAGGAATTAAATGACATTCTCTAACCCTGAAACAAACCCGCTTTAATTCACGAGGTTCCAGGTAGGATAAAAATCAACTAAACTCTCTAAAATTCATGAAAAAATTTTCCCTAGGGTTTAGAACCTTCAATTTGGCCTTTGAAACTTATCTTGACCTAGATTGAGACCATGCCCAATTTTTGACCTAATTTGGGTTTTTGCACAAATTGACCAGTCATACGTGGTCAATCCTAAAATCAAATTACACCACTGAATTCCTTAGGTCCAAATTAGGTTGGTACAAAAATTTGGGCCTAAAAGAAGACCATTTTGAACGACTTTACAAATTAGTCCTCATAAATTAATTTTTGACCCTTAACTTTTTGAACCCTTTCACTTTGCCCCTATCTTTCCCTTCGTTTTTGCAAGCAGGTCATTTTGCCACCCTGTGCAGCCGCCCATGCCTCCGGTGACTTTGCACGGAGGATGGCGCCGCGTAGGGTATGGGGACCGGCCCCAGAAACAAGGGGGGGTCCCCTGCGTCGTCCTCTTCCACTTGGACCCTCCCCCATGCCCTGCAGCTGCCCATGCCTCTTGTGCGAATGCACGAGAGGAATGGATCTCATCTCCGGCCATTCTCCGGCGAGCTCCCCACGTCGCCTCCTCGAGACCTTCTCCTCACCAGCATCTATATAAGGAGCGGCAGGGGCAGCCATTTCCTTCAAGCCTGTTTTGGCCGAAGGAAACTCCTAATCTTCATCTCCTCCTCCTCCGGTCAAGCATCCACAGGCTCCGACGACCCTTCCTCCTCCCCCTCGTCGCTCTGCTGCCACACCTGCAGCAGAGTTTACTCCACCTCATCCTCCCATGCCAGGCCACACCAGCTGGCGCCTTTCAGATCCCCTCCTCTTTGTCGTTACCCCCTTCTGGGCATCTTCGTCTCCGACGTCGGCAGGCACGCGCCGAGCGCCTCCTTCCCCCCTTTCGTCAGTTAAATAGGTCAAAACCTTTCCCTTACTCTCCTCTTAATTTCCCCCTCTTCAACTATCACTTTTAACCCCTCGACTGCCACTACCACCACCATCAGTTCCACCTCCAGCCACCAACTCCGGCGAGGCCACTCCACCTCCACAGGCCATCCCACCCCTCGCCGACAAGCCCATAAGCATCCCCTCACTCCACTCAACATTTCCCCCCACTCACACCATCACTCCACACACCCAGAACACCCCCCGAACACACCCACTTTCACGCACACAGTGTGCCCTAGGCACGCACACTCTGGCCTCCCCACGCCACGTCGACCCTCGCACCGCCTTCGCCGTGCTCTAGTGAAGTTCCCTGAGCTTTTTGATGTGGCTGCAAGGCCGTTTTAGTGTTTTCAATTCTTGCCACCATTGACGACAAGCTTGGAGCAAGCTCGCAAGAAGCTCCAAGCCTCTCCTGCTTCAGGTGTAAGCCCCAGGCAACGCGGAAGACTTCTGCGAGTGTGCCCAGGTCTTCAATTGGGGTCGTAAGCCTCGGCTGCTGCCCCAATCACTCGAAGCCTCCTGCATGCAGGCGCGCGAAGCAGCAGGCGGGACTTTAGTCCCACCTCGGAAGTGTGTGGGTGCACGCCCACACATAAATTGAAAAAGTGTTCAAGGCTTATCGCCTCGAAACACTGGGGTGAGGTCCCTCGCCCTCACTCACCGGGTCTCGTCCACAGCATTGCCCATGTGGACCTAACCCGCGACCCGATTACCCTGACCCATGCATTCCTCGGGTACCACACCCACGCCAGTGCGCCTGGACCCGGGCACGCGACCGGCTCGATAACCTGGCTCTGGGAGAGCGTACCGAAGAGAGATTCAGAGAGAGAGAGAGATGCGCGGGAAGGGTAGGGGTAGGTTTTGCGCTGGTGTGTGTGCAGGGAACAGGTAGGGAAGAAGAAGAAGAGGGGCGACGAGGACTTAGCCGTAAAGAAGCAGCAGTAGAGAAGAAGGAAGAAGGAAGGAGCTGCTGAAGAAAGGAGCTGAAGGAGAAGGAAGGGCTAGAGAAAAAGAAAGGAAAAGAGAAGGAGGAAGCCTCTGCCGCACAGAAGAAGCCAAGAGGAAAGAGAGAAAAGAAAGAGAAAAAGAAGAATCGCAGCAGAGAAGAAGAAAGAAGAAGAAGAAGCCGATCAGATAAGGCATCAGATTTCTAAATTAGACGTCCGACAAATGGAAAGGCAGAGAAAGAAGAAAAGGAAAAGAGAAGAAGAAGAAGAAGAAGAAGAAGAAGAGAAAGAAAAGGAGTTTTTTTTTTTTTGCTCATTCTCTCTTCCTTAAATTTTTGTAAAACAATATATAGTTAATTGTGAATTCATGTTTCTAGAATGACGTGTGCTCCCTGAGTTCGACCTCAGGATATTTTAAAATCTCGAGTAATAAATAAAATTAAAGTGTTAATCGTCTTTCATAATACTGCAACGAATACATCACGAAGGACGGCTCAAACACCTCCAACTGAGTGAAGCTCAATTAAAGATGGATCAGTGATTATAGAAGGAAGGTTTGATCTTGGCAATAGCAAGTGGTCATTTGGCGTTGAAATCATAGTTCCTAAATACAGACCAATTGGTGGTGCAATGCAACACCAAATAGTCTTTTTGGGGGTCAATGTGGATTGGTAGAAGGTGTGTAGGGAATCCGATAACTGGGTTCATGTTGTTGATTTTGGACATGGAAGTTATTGATAATCCAATTCCACATAAAAAGAGGATTGAGTGGAGAAAGAAAATTTAAGTCCAGGTTAGATTCTGAGTTAAGGTCATATGGGTCCAGGTAAGGCTCTAAGAATTGTTGTCTCATGACAAAGATCATAATTTCTCCAGGCTACGGGTCATATGGTAGAGCCTGGTAGAAAGGAAATTCAATGCCAAAAGCCTCAAAGTCTTCATCAGAATGAATCGAGTAACTTGAGTCAAGATTATCAAGTGTGTCTTCCCTAGTAGAGATTATTTCCTCTTTAGGTTCAAGTCATCCATTTGATGTTGTGGGTTGATAATTTCTTCCCCAATCTATTGTGTATGGAAATTCTGCATTTTGCTCAATCAAAGGAGAGTAGGGGTTAGGTTTAGAAATGGTGGGTATAGAGACAACTTTGCTCAATTGCAGACTGTCAAATTCAAAAATGGACATCTTAGAACCCTAATGGAGGGGGAAAGAAGGGTGAGGATCAACTGTGGCGGGAGTAGATGTGGATTCACTTCTCATTGTGAAGTCAGTGGAAACATAATACCCTAGGTCATTAGAATCATCAATAGTAGTGTAGGGTAGGTCCAAGTCAATTGAAATCCCTTCATTAGAGACCAAGCTAATAAGCTTATCTGAGGATTGCTCATGATTAATTGAATTGATGCAAATATGATCCTCATCCTCAGAGTCATCCTCGACCTCAATGGGGTTGCTGGACAATGTAGACTTAACTCCATGTACATGGGGTATTTCCCAAGAAACAGGTCTTAAATCTAAATTAGTCTTGGAAGGGTCTCTCTATTCAGTCTAAAAAATGGAGTTCTTAGTTGATTCAATCTTAATCAGGTCAGCATTGTCTTCTTCATGAAAATCTAAAATTTCATCCCCCACAATTGTTTCTTCTTTTTCTTCTTTCATTAAATTAATCGATTGTTCTTCAAAATCCCATGATTCTACTGAATTCCTTGATTCCTTAGGCAATTCCTCATATGTTATTCCTAAAAGTTCTGCAATTTCTTGTATGTCTCTCTCATAAGGGGATTCTTGATCTAATTCATCTAAGGTTGGGAATCAGATTCTAAAATGGTCGGGGAGGTAGAAGCATCAGATTTATCCAAGTCATCCTCAATTAGGGCCATATACATGATGTTTTCTATGTCATTTTTTGAATCATTTTCTTTAAATTTCTTGGCCCTAAACATATCTACTTTTATCTTTTGACCTTCGATCGTCATTTACATGTATCCCAATGCATAGTCTATGTTAGCCTGAGCAATCACCAAGAACGAGCGACCAAAGATAAGAGGTGCATCGTAAAGATCTACAGGAACCTCCATAGCTAAAATAAAGAAATCCATTGGAAAACAAAATCTATTGATTTTAACAATCACATTTTCCACTATTCCTCGAGGTACTTTGATAGATCGATCCGCTAATTGGATTGTAACAATGGTTGGCTTCAATTTCCCAAATTGAAATCTATCATAAACTGTTGTGGGGGTCAAATTGATTGATGATACTAGGTCTAAAAGGGTCCTGTCAAATGGAGCGTCATGCAACTTGTAGGAGATTAATGGTACTCCAGGGTCCTTTTGTTTAGGTAGTAAATCACTCAATACAACTACACTTGCTTGTTGAGACAAGACCGCCTCTTCAGTCTTCTCTTTTGTGTTTCACCTAGGTGTGCAATAATCCTTGAAAACTTTAGTGATCGGGGGAATATGATCCATGGCATCGAGGAGGGAGACCTTTATATGAACTTCTTTGAACATGGATTTGAGGTCCTCATGATCTTTTTTACCCTTAGTTTTCTTCTTAATTTCTCTTGTTAAAGCCTCTGGGAAGGGTATGAGAATCTCTAAGTCTATAATGATGGGTTGTTTGCCTTTGTCTTTCTTAGTCTCCTTGGGTAGCTCCTTGTCAGAATCAGAAGAAGAAGAAGAATCATCCTGAGGAGGGGGTCTAGATGGACCGGGATCCTTTCTTTGGGGAGGATCCTTCATGGTAGTTCCACTCCTTAAAGAAACAGCATTTGCAGTAGCATGTGGTCAATGGGGTGGGGGAGGAGCAGAAGAAATAGGTGTAGGCAGTAGTAGGCCAAGTTGTGTAGGAATACTAGGTGGAATGATAGGTGCTTGTGCTATGGCATGAGCCTATCCTTGAGGGATGTTGAGTCCGGGTTGGGTAATTGGGTTTTAAAAATTTCTAGGGTTTGGGACGGCAAAGTCCCATGGGTTCTAGTCTCTTGGAAGGGTTGATTGATTTGCATTTTGGTTCTGAGTTGCCAAGGCTTCCATCATTTGAATTAAAGTCTCGGTCATACTTTCCATTTGGTTGGCCACTTGTGGCTACTGTTGTTATGGTTGTTGCAGCGACTACCTCTGATATGTCGACGCTTGTGTCATGTAAGGTCTGGGTTGTTGTTGAGTAGATGGGTTTGGCTATGGGTTGCTTCCGGCCCAGGAAAAATTTGGATGCTGGCACCATCCACGGCTATAGGTTTCGGAGTATGGGTTGGCATGTTCATATCCTTATATTGCATTGACATCTTCGTGGGCCAAAGATATCATAGAAGTGGATCCATCAAAGGAGTTCAGATTAGGAGAATATGCATAACCTTGGTCAGTGGGAACTAAATCCATGTTGTTCACGGGCTCCTAAAGAGAATGGGCTCGTGAAGAAGAAGGTAAATCCTGAGCGAGAACATAAGTTCTATCAGAAGGAGCTTAGGAGGAAGAAGGTGCAACAACGAAAGTGGTATGTTGGTTTTAAATCAACTCATTCAATTTCTTGTCTAATAAATCCCACCTTGTCTAGTTTTGATGCAATGAGGTTCATGTCAGCATGAACAAACTCAAGTTGAACCTAATGCACAGAAGCTTTAGGATGACTGGACTTGTTAAATTGGTTCATAGATGCGACATTCATTGAGTTTTATGCCAAGGACTCAAATAACTTGAATGCACTATCATCATCCTTGGTAAAGAAGTTACCTCTACTAGAAGCATCAGCCAAGTACTTATGGGTATCATCTAACCCATTGTAGAATATTTGTGTGAGGTGCCAGTGGGGTACCTCGTGGTGGGGGCACTTTCAGAGAAGGTCTTGGAACCTCTCCCATGAATCATGCAACTTCTCCTAAGGAGATTGAGAGAAAGTTGTGATAGCACGTCGCATGGCATTAGTTCGGCAATTGGAAAGAATTTTTGAAGGAACTCAGATAGGAGCTCTTCCCAAGTATTAATAGGCCTATAAATTGTTTTGAACCAATATGAAGTTTTATCCCTTAGAGAGAGGGAAAACTTCATAAGAACTAATCCAAGGTCAACATTGCTAGGCTGGACAATTTCAACAATCCAGCCTAGGTCTTCAAGATGTTGGAAGGGGTCTTCATGTGAGTTGCCATGAAAATAAGTCTGAATTAGACTTATAACATTAGTCTTTAGTTCAAATTCATCTCCATCTGTGGGTGATTAGACATACGGCTGTGCCTGAAGTGCGGTCGGATCATAAAAATCCTACACTGACCTTGGTTGTGGTGGATGTTGCATATCATGTAGTCTTCTTAATCAATTCCAGTTGTTGTTTTTGGTGCTTCTCAGATGCAGCCATTTGTCTCTAGAGCATCCTTGAGACAGGGGTTTTCTCCAGCCATTGTTGCTGAAGGGAAAGAGAGAATTGGGGGAGCAGAAGAGGTCCTCTTACGATGATGTTGTAGGGGCTCTACAAGTTAAGGTCTTAGTGACCTCCTGCCTCGCATACAAGGGCAAGGCACAAATGAGAAGTGTTGAAGTGCAACATTGATTGATTTAGGCTGTAATTAAATGATCAGGATTTGAGATTCAAAGTTACCAGACATAAGAATCAACACTTAGCTTGTGTTCCCCAAATCAATCGAGCCAGTTTGCTTAAGGGGGGATAAGAGAGAAGGTTCTTCCTACACTAGCAGGGTTTCTTTGTACTCTCTTACCACAGCTGTTTGGCATGACCCCTCAATCTAGACACCTGATTTAATTAAGGGAATTCAAGTCTAGAAATTGAATCCTTATGAATGATACTTGGAATTCAATCCAAGAATTTTAAGGTTGGGCCGTAATTAGTCCTTGTTTTACTTGGGTTGAACTTGTTAATTGATTGAGAGGAGCTTGAAGGGATTCAAACACGGGTGTGTTGTATTTTCTTGAATTAAACACTCCTATTGTCTATGTGAGCCTAAGGGATGTTGGTAGTTAGGTTACATTGTGAATCAATTTTAATTGGTATAGGCAAGGAGGCCCAATCACACAAGGGTGGCTTCACAAACCTTTCCTATCAGAAATACATTCAACCAGGGCTCAAACAATGGTGTACAATCAAATGAATCGAAATCCTAAGCTTCAACATCCTAAATTTATGTTGCTTCTACTGCGAAATCGAGACATTCTTTATTCGTTTTGGGTGGAAACAGTAATGAATGAGTACCAAATGATGGTACTGCTTCCTATCTCTATTGGTATCACAAAAACAATTTTTTCCTGATTTTTGGAGGGGTTTTAGTATTTCAATTCAAATTTTCAGTTCAAGGGAGTCTAGAACAACAAGACGGACCCCTTCAGACAAATGCAGCATAACAGAATAGCTAAACTTCTCTAAAAATTTTGTAAAAATTTCTGAAGATAGTAGGTTTAAAGAGATTTCAGATGCCACCAATTTCGATAAAATCGAACTTGTGTGCAGCTGCAGCAAATTAACAAAGACAGAACCGGTCTGTCTCTATTTCAGTGCTGATAGACCCTCACTGTAGGAATTTTTAAAAATTCTACAAGGCAAGGTTTGGACCAAAATCAGTAGAAAATGAAAGATAATTTGTATGTCTATCGTCAGATAGAGTTTCAGAATTTTTGGAGACTTGGGTAGACCTGTAGTGATTTTTAAAGTTGGACCTTTAGGTCTGTCCGAGCTCAACACAGAAAAAATGCTGTGTGCTGCTTGATGTGGGTCGTGAGAATGCAAACTACGCCCATTTTAGCTCAGATTTTTTTGATTTTATATTTTTCAAATATTTTAGATTTTTTTTACATTTTTGACTTGGAAATAAAAAAGCAAAGGATAGGAAACCTACCTTGGGTCTTCACCGCGTGTTGATGCATGCATAGGTTTTCGAGTTGGGAAGTCTTGCACACACAAAACAAACTGAGCCAAATTGATTAGACCTTAAGTATAAAGAGAGATGACTAAGATAAAGAACGAGTCTGTTGCCTCCTCAGCAACGAAGCCAAAAATGATAACGCAGCTAAACCTAAATGCACGAGATGGAATCGTTTAAGTTATCGTTGTAGTTTATCTTTTACACCTAAGTCTACTAATCATTTAATTTTATAATGAGACCACTAATCAAATTTTGACGTTAGATTTGGTGAGTCCATCAAGAGGTGGTTTTAGTCCACTCTCTCGCTTAAGTCAATCTCTCAATATTATTATCTTTTTCAAATTTTTCATTTTGTGATTTTTGTAATCTTTTGTATTAGGAATGAAATCACAACAAGACTACAAACTACGCCAAGTCTTTTTGATCGTTTGTTGACTTACACTTTTTTTAAATCTTCTTAGAATAAGAACAAACGAAATGATACGAGAACGAGAACAATGAGACTAAACTCACAACTTTTATTGAATAAACATAAAGACAAATCACGTAAGAAAGGAAAATGACAATCAACAAGGCAACAGACTTATGGAATTAAAAAGATAATAAGAAAGAAAAAGAATAAGACCTTGAGTAATGATTCTCAGGTCGATTTATATAAAGCAAAAAGAAAATAAGGGGAGTGAATGTGTGTTGGTGGTGTGTGGGGGCGACGTGTGATGGTGTATGTGAGAGTGTATATTACCAACTACTAAGTAAGGTGAAAAGCAAGTGAAGCAATACTTGAAAAGAAAGAGTTATTTAACTAAGCAAGTATTGAAACTAATCAACTAAGAAAGTAAAAAGAGAATGGAGGTAGAGAGAATTAGGTGGCCTCTCCAATGTGGGCACTAGGCCTATTAGGAGGGGAGGAGAATTGTTGGCACTAGGCCTATCTCCTCTTCACCTAGACACCAAAACCAAGTAGGCACAAGTAGCCATTGGCAATGGTGGAAGGAGCTCTTAGGAAGAAGCTCATGGAAGAATTAAGGTGGAGAGCATGGAGAGAATGGGGAGGAAAGGGTGCCCCCAAGAGAGAATGGATGGGGGGAGGGGGGTGTTGTTTTGCCTTTGGGGTTGGGTTTTTATGGATGTAGCGTAAGGTGTGGTGCACCTGAGGGGTAGGTTAGGCAATAGGTTAAGGGGTACAACATAGGGGGTAGAGAACATTCTAGAGAGGCTACAATGGATGTGCACCTAAGGTGGGATTAGGTGGGTGGCTTTGGGATAAGTGTGGGTTTAGGTGGGTGGTTTAGTGGTGGCGTGGAGTTAAGTGTAGTTAAGGCTAAGTGGATTTTGTTAGGATTTGTAGTAGGCTTTAGGTGAGGATGTGTGGGCCTAAATAAAAGTAAAAAATAATACCATATAGTAGGTTACTACTAGTCCCACGTAGGCTTAAACAAAAATAAGAGAAAGATGTATATGGCTATTATAACTGCACACAAGTATATACATGTGTGTAATTGTATAGCAAGTTGTGTATTCACAAGTAATTGCATTTAGTGTGTGCACAAATGTGTGTGTGCATGGGTACTTGAATGGCTTGTGAATAGGTGTTATTGGACGTGAAGGATAGTTTTGCATGACTGATTTGGGCTTGTCCTGAATGCACTTGTATCTTGCTCTCTTTTATGCTTCTTCTCCCTATTTTAAGAATTTCAAAGATGGCTTCTCTGCATCAATTCAATCCCAAATGTTGCTCTTAATTTATGGTCTTACATACACAAAATCTCAATATTACCCAATGGATTATAAAATGACAGAATTAAAGTTAAGAATGTATAGATGCCGGTATGCATGCAATACATATAATGGATGCACTATTTATAAAATATAGGCTAGATTATTAGCTTAATTTAATTAAATTAGATCCTATGATTGCCATGCAATCACTGCTAATGCTTGTGATACAACCGTCATCTTATTAAAGAATGAATGAATGTGGACATTGTTTGCCTAATTACTAAGAAATGCTTGCAAATACTAACTATAAACAAGTACCAACCAATTTATCACTATACTTTAAATTATGTCTTTACAAGTTATAGTATTAATACTTACATGAGAGTACACAATAGACTAAGATGACAAAGTATATTAACTTAACTTACTAGTCTGTTATCTACAGTAACACATACAACAGTTTCAGAGATAGACATAAGCGTCGCTAGATTCCAAAAAACACTATACACAAACCTAAGGAAGGAAACTGGGGTCTGTAGCGACACTTATGGTGACATTTTATTCTGTTAGTAAATATATTGGTTTATTTAAACAAATAATTGGCTATACTACGTATACGTATATATATGTTTACGTTTATATTTTAATTGTATACGTATTTATTTACGTATGTACATCATTTCTCTTGTATGTACGTCTTCTCTCTCTCTCTTACTCCTCACTAAGCTTCTTCTGTTCTTCTTCTTCTCCTTTGTTTCTGCCTTAACAAGTTTCAGATACAGCGGCGTAAAGGTGATTAATCAACCGTCATTAGTTCTCTTTAAGCAATTAAAAATGTGTTTAATTTGCGTGCACGCTTTCGAGGGATACACAACACCCAGAGGGTGGGACCAAACCTCTACTAAGCGCGCCCTAATTCTCATTAGGCCGCTTAATTACGTTTTTCTTTCATAACTCAGCGCAGGGCCTTCAAGCCCCACGCACACACGCCTCTCGGGCCCCTGGCCCCACACATATGTTTGTATGCTATCACAGATGCTCAGACAGTATCGTAATGGCTGTTCCGTTGTTTCCGTGACGACTAAAGAGCCTAAACACAAAAACATAATATACCGCTGCATGCAGTTTGTAGCGCACGATGTGGCGCTATTCTAGCGCCACATCTGCGCTAGAAACCGCGCGCAGCTGCGGCTGGAAGCGATTTTGGCCCTCAATTCGAGGGCCATAACTTATTAAAAAAATAATAATAAATTATGGAAAATAAAGTATTTACATAATACTACATAATTGTTCAATTAATTTTGAATTTTAATTATACTTACTATATAAATAAATTCACTAAAGTAGGCTGTTTTTACACACTGTTTTAGGTGTTTTCTTGGTTAATTACCTATAAATTAGTTAGTAAATAGTCTAATTTACCTTATACAAAGTTAGATTACATACATAAGTATTTTATACACATTTTTATTATATTTTTCCGAATTAATTTCTATTTTATTTATATTTAAATAGTAGTTTTTTGACTGTTTTACTTATAAACTAAGTTAAAGTAATATAAAAAAGGTATAAACATACTTCAACTAGCTTAAATTACTTAAGATATATTAGCCTAAGTATATAGATTCAATTAACTTAATTATAACCCTAAATTACTAAATTATCTAATTTAATTTGACAACTTAACTGTTAACTGAATAAATTCATTATTTATTATATATAAAGGATTAAATTAAAGTACAGGGTTTTATATACTTATAATCTACATATACATAGATCTATACATACAGTTTTATAGAATATACAATATACTACATATATGCTTATAGAGTAATATACTTATTTACATACTGCCTAAATACAAATTAATATACATATATTATTTTAAATCAGATAGCTAATTTACAGTATACAGTATACTTACATAGTTAGTTATACAGTTATATGTATATAATGCCTATTTACATATATATATATATATATAGAGTGGTATATATATACAGTTTACTATTTACATAGGACTACTGTCTAAAGGAGTATACAGAGTAATATAGATAAGTAATTTTCTATATATACTGTCTATCAGAATTTTACAGAATTTTATACAGAGTAATATATTTATGTACCAGAGTTAGTTTGATTGTTTATGTAAATCCTACAGCAGTAGGAGGTGAGAAAGGAATAGCTAATTGTGTTCAGTTTTCTCTTTTAACAGTAGCTGAAGCTACTGTCCAAGAGGTGAGAAGGGAAGAATTAAAATGGGCTATCAGAGTTTTAAATGTATGGTGTTAAGTTTAGGGGTTTTTCTCACTTTGATTGGTTCTAAAAATCCTATAGCAGTAGGAGATGAGACAGGAAGAGCTAACTGAGGAGAGAGTCCTCAGTTCAGATTTTTTTATCTTTTAACAGCAGCCTAAGCCACTGTCCAAATGGGCTAACTGATGCTGCAGTTAGTCCATTTGAGAAGAAAGGTGAGTTTGGAGAGAAAGAAATATGTAGCTGCAAGATGCAGCACTTTGCTTTGTTACTGGGATCAGAGTCAATCAAAACCAACTGAAAAGCAAATAAGTAAATCCTAAATCTGACAAGGGTTCAATTTCTCACGAAAATCACTAAGTATCTCAATTCAGATGCCAAAAACCCTCATCAAAAACTCCATTTCAGATGAAATCCACGAATATCACTGAATTAGCTCTTCCTAATGCTATAGACAGCATGAAGGAAGAGTCAATTCAATCAGTTAAAGCCATTAGATCAGATCCCAATTTCATGAAACCTTAAGGAGTATTAAGAACTCCTTAGGTTAGGAAATCACCAAACAGCCATTAACAAAACTTACTTATGAATGCAAGATCAGACTTCAAATTACCAAAGTAATTATCCTTAGATCTGACTTGCATTCAATGCATTCAAGGCATTATCAAATTAGATTTATGCATGGCTCTTCTGAGATGATTTCTGTCACTAGAAATCCTCTTAGATTCCTTGCCAACAAGGAATTCAAGTCCATTTTATTCAATTCGTCAGATCAGGCAGTAAAACCAAAAAGAAAAATCCTTAAAATCCAAAATGAGGGAAAATCTGACAAACTGACAATTTCGACCCAAAATCAGGGGCTTTTGTGACCAAGAGTGAGGTGAGTGGGATGCCCCTTAAGTGCTTGTTGACGCCAATTTTAGATCTGAGGTTGAAAACCAACCAGATCTGAAAATGGATCAGAGTGTGTGGGTGAAAGATGAGAAAAATCTGCCGTGAAAAAATCAGAACTGGATTGTGAAAAAAATGGAGAGGGAGATAATTTGAAACATGGTTTGATGAATTCTTCCCCTCTGATCTGGACTGATCAGAGGAGGTGAGGGGAGGGAATTTAAGCCTAATTCTATTACTACAGCTACTTTAACCTACAACGAAAATTAAACATTTACAATTATGCTAATTCTACTCTAAACTACTTAAGTACAGCTAAAACTAATTATGCAGAATTAGAAACCTAATCTAAAAGGAAGAATGGGACTTATGGGTCCTTAGCCGATGGCTAGGGAGGAAGAAAGGAGGAAGATGACTCTAGCGGAGGGAAGAGTCTGCTAGTGAGACTCTAGGGTCGTCCTCGGGTGCTACGAAGTCCTTAGCGACGAGGAGGTCGAGAGATGGTGATGATTTCACAGCCGGTAGCTGTGAAATCAGAGATTGGATGGGGAGGGGAAACTAGAGTGGATGAATGATCGCTAAGAGGTGTAGGAGGGAGCGATCCCTTGCGCGCAACACCACTGAGGTGCTTAAGTAGCATGCTCAGTGGCTAAGATCACCGTGCAGGTGAGGATAAACAAGATGTAACCGGCGGCGAGGATGAGAGGGGCGGAGCGCGCGGTGAGCTAAGCACAAAATTTGACCGTCAGATGAGATCTGGGGAGAGGGCTGATCACACGCGCGGAATCGCGCGAAGCTTCTATTCGAATCCAACCGCAGATCGAGATCATGAAGAGCGACGGAGGACTGAGATTGGCTGTGTTCTTCGCGCGCTACAGTGCGTGCGAAGAGCAGCATGCCTCTCTCTGAAATAAGGTAAAATTTCAGACAGACCCTTGAATGAAGGGGTAGAAGAATTGCATGCAGGCCCATAAGTGAAAAGAACTACAACTGGAAGGACCCTGCAGCCTTTCAAAAGGGTCCCTGCGGCTTACAAGTAGGTCCAAAGAGGGATTTTTAAGGGTAGGAGTGTAATGCATGAAGGACCTAAGTGTAAACTACCTATTTCACAACCTAAATGATGTCCAATTGCCTTCAAATTTTTATATGTATTCAATTGAACATTTAAGACATTGATTATACTTCTGATTTGGTCTTTCAAACTTATTTATGTGTTCAATTAATGCATGGATCATCATTTGTACTTTGCTTTCAGAATATCTCATTTTGTGACCTAATTATGAAGTTTTAACACAGAGTAAAGGTTTTCGGTCTTTTTCTTTAATTCCCACACTTAACCCTTTTTATCTGTTAATTTGATATTGTTTTACTTAGTGTCTAGGTTAACTTCAGCTTTTTAGCCATGATGAGTAGCCGCTCATCATGCCCCCATGGTTACGTTTTGCTAGTCCCTTAGCAAACAATCCGTTGAAGTGTAAAGCAATTTGAGTATCAGTAAGGTAAGTGTGAAGAGATATATTTTTTTCTTTTTTCTTTTTTTTTTCTTCTTTCAAAAAGTTTTAAGTGTTTGATGATGATCTTCAGGCTGAAAGATTTTTCAATAAACCAACTGTGTTTTGGACATTGTGAGAACCTTATTACTGAGGATAACCAACCAGAACTAGAGGCTTAAATGACATAGACCATCTCTCAACCAACAAGGACTCTTGATATTTAAACCTTAAGTCGAATTCCAGGACTCAGGGGGTTTTACAGAGACTCAGAATGCTATGAGGTTATGGCTGTGCTTTGTGATAAGTCAGGACTAACCAAGTGAATTCTAAAGCTCACTCCCGGGGTTTCACTTCTTTTTAAGTCCAGGTTGGTCCTAACTTCAGCTCATGTTTTCAGATGACTCTTAAGAATTGATGGATATTCAAACCCAAGCCTTATTGTGTTCGTGGCTCATAGAACTTTTTTGGTGGACAAACAGGGTATTTGTTTTGAACCCTGAAAATAATTTTTGGTGGAATAATTGTATTTCCAGAATTTGGAGAACATACTTGACTTTTTTTTTTTTGAATAGTATGTCTTCGGAACTTATTTGGTAGAGCACATTGTATTTGGTGGGTGAATTTATTTGTGGAAAGAGTTTTTCCTAGACACAAGACTAAAGATTAGGACAAAGAGTCTACCTGTATGCACAGGTAAGGACTCCACCTTCCCTAATGAACACAAGGGTTGAAGTTTAGGTTCAAGTGGTCTTTCTTGACATTGTGTAGTGTAAGCCAAGGTTACTTAGACTCCTAAGTCAAAGCAAACCAACGAATTCTGTACTGGTGACTCAGGTACAAGAATATGTCCTAAAGTTAGGAGAGACTGTGGTTTATCTTGTCAAGGCTCGAAGTGTATTAAGCCCAAGCTTGTATCAAGCTAGTATGGCCCAGCAGGTCAAATCAGTAACAGTTGAATGTCTATAGACACTTATTAAAATTTTTGTTTTCAGCTAGAAGATCATAGTTAAACACTTATCTTTTATCTTTTTCTCCCTCTGTAATGACCCGATTCTCGAGTCCCTATGAGACACGAGAACCGGACCTACTTGACTAATCCCAAGACCTAGTCGTCCAACGAGGAAGTAACCAAAAGAGCAGCAAAATAAACCACATTCAACATGAAATATAACTAGCAGTAACAAAATACAGCAGAAAGAAAAAGAACTACTATAGCATGTACCACCACAACAGCAGAACAACATTTATAACATAACATGAACTATAAGTAAGGAAAAGTACAAAGAGTAACAAGAACTACTCACTACAGTGGAACAAAAAGGGCACAAAAGAACAGTGGTACCTCTACTGGACCCTACTCGGCCCAGTGTCTTCTGCAGTCGCTGACCCTGGCTGCTCAACACCTGGTCCTGAAAAGTAACGAGTGTAACACGTCAACGAAACGCTGAGTAGAGTGGCAGCTAAACTAAAGAAGCAGGAAAGTGTACAGTAGCTGTTTTATTTTCTTTCTTCCTTTATTTACGTCTTTCTATTGTTTCACAATTTATTTATTTCTCAGATCCTTCACTTGATCTCGAATGTTCCTCGTGGGAACGATCTTGATTGCAGTCTTTTCCGAACAGTAGAAGTAACACGTGGTGCTCTCCTGGCCGGGAGAGTCCCCCGTGGTGATCCTACTCTCAGTCAACCACCCCAAGGTCACTGACAGACGTAACGGTGACCATGGCACATGTGGTAAACGCACGGGTAGCTACCCCGCACTGGCACGCGGTCAGTCGTTTCCGTTAACGGGTGTGACCAAAGCACAGCACGGAACCAGTATAGGGCAGAGCCCTCTCAATAACAGGGGTCCAACCCCTCTACAGTAACTAAACAGGGGCCTTGCCCCTCCACAGTCCGTGCATCCTCGCCTGACTACCCTGGTTTTCCCAGTGGGCCTAACAAGTCGGTGTAGGTGAGCTAGCAGAACCTTGGGGCCCGTGGGGTAGCTAGTACTCGCCCTACACTAGTAGCTCTCCTCGGTACTGTGTACACAAGGGCCAACAAGTCGGTACAAAGTAGCCAGACCTAACCCCGGGTCCCTGGGGCAGCTGGCTCCACTCTGCACTAAGCAGGTAACAGGTGCTTCCCCTGGCACTACGTACCCAAGAGAACAACGCACCTCCACATCTTTCTTTCTTTGTTCCAGTTCATTCTCTTTCCAGGAGTTCTACTCCTAATTCCTCGTAGGGTTCCATCTCTTTTAACTCAGCACATTCAGGTTTCACCTTTCAAGTTTCACGTTCATACAACCCATATTCTCAATCATGTTCATTTATTCATAATAGGCAGCTGTTAAATCAATTTACAGGCAGTTATTATTTCCTTTCCACATTTTCTAAGATTGCAATATCTATATTCATTTCACTAGTTTTCCAGTCCTAGGATTCATGCCGTACCCTAGGATCTACCATTTAATCTAGTTTTCCAGCCCTAGGATTCATGCAATTCCCTAGGATCTATCATTCAATCTGGTTTCTCATTCCTAAGATTCATGCAATGCCCTAGGTTCTATTAATTGTTCCATAATTGTAACAAATTATGTTAATAATTTCTAAAGCCACTCTACCAGCTACAACGGGAGTACTCGGGATGTGGTCGGAAATCCCGCGCGCCTCTGCAACCCCCGAGACTGCAACGGAACGGGGTCCTAACATAAGGATCAAACACAAGGAGTTTCTCAGAACAGTATATAATTACTGTAGACGGGTAGAGGATCTTATTCCGAAAAGAACGCAACTCGAAACGCGGAAAACGGACTCCGAACGGGTCCTAAACGGGTTGAAAACGACGAAACAATCCAAAATCAGACGTCTGGAACCTCTTCCAGACGTCTTAAAAGGTGGTTCAGAGGATACCTTCACTCTGCGTAGTCTCTCAGACGTCCAGAAGCCTGCGGGGGCGTTTGGCCTAGTTCCCAGACGTCCGATGGTCAACTCGGATGTCTGGAACTCCTCTCCATCGTCTGGCACTGCGACCAGACGTCTGATTCGCGTTGGATGACGAATCTCAGATCCTGCACGCACCCACTCCTCGTGCTCAGTACGAACGGTCATAGAAAAGGAAGAAGGACAAAAATAACTTACTTTCCAGACGTCTGGACAGTCCTCCAAACGTCTTCACCGTCGTCTGGTTGGAAGACCAGACGTCTGATTCTGGAAAATTTCCAGAATCAGAGCTCAACTCGCCCTCCGCCCATGACACACGGCCGCGCCGCGCCTCGTCCGCCTGCTACTCGAGCTGCAGCAGCCCTCCCGCGACACTCCTCGCCCGCTGCTCCCCCGCCGGCCGGCTCTCGCTGCCCCAGCAAGCTCGAGCCCTCACGGTCGAGCGTCTCCTCCCTCGCGCAACACCTCCTCCCGCAACTCGCCGCGGCTGCCACTGCGCCGCTCGCTCGCTCTCGTATCGGCTGGAAGAAGAAGAAGGTAGCGGAGGGAATGAGAGTGAGGGAGAGGGCGAGGCCTTTTTAAAGCCGCGTGGGGAGAGAGAGAGAGGGGGGCAGCGCTGCGCCTGCAGAGGAGAGAGGGGAAAAGAGGCGTCGCAGGTCTGCGCGTGCAGGCGCACAGACGAAATCGCGTGTGCTGCAGAAATCAAATCCCAGACGTCTGGAATGGGTTCCAGATGTCTGGTCAGACGTCTGGGCCACCTCCCAGACATCTTAAAAGACGTCTTGAAGCTGCGTTCGTAACAATATAACAAACTCAAAGGAAGTTTCGTCCCCGAAACTTGCGCTAACTAGGGTGTGGGAAAAATGTCATAATAAACATAACAAACTCAAAGAGGACCGAAGCCGGTCTGAAAGACGTACCTGCGAAGAGCTCCGGGTACCGCTCCCGCATTGCCGCCTCAGGCTCCCAGGTAGCCTCCTCGTACCGCTGGCTCCTCCACAAAACCTTCACTAGGGGTACTTGCTTTCGTCTCAAGCTATGGACGGCTTGGTCAAGAATCTGCACTGGCCGCTCTGGGTAGGTCAGGTCGTCGCCCACCTCGACGCACTCGTGACTCAGTACATGACTGGGATCGGCTACGTACTTCCGGAGGTTGGACACGTGGAACACGTCGTGCACACCAGAAGTCTGAGGAGGGAGGGCAAGTCTGTAAGCAACGGGTCCAACCCGCTCCAGGACCTCAAAGGGCCCCACGAACCTCGGCGCGAGCTTCCCTCTCACCCCAAACCACTGTAGGCCCTTCATGGGCGAAACACGAAGAAAGATGTGGTCCCCAACCTCGAACTGCACCTCTCTGCGTTTTTGATCCGCGTAGCTCTTCTGTCTGCTCCTGACAGTGTGGAGTTGCCTGTGGATCTGCTCGACTACCTCCTTATTCTGCCGGATCAACCTGGGGCCAACCTCCCACTTGGTCCCCACCTCAACCCAACTCAAGGGTGCCGTACACCTCCGTCCGTACAGAGCCTCGTAGGGAGCCATGCCGATGCTCGAGTGATAGCTGTTGTTGTATGCAAACTCCGCCAGGGGCAGGTGCTCCTACCAAGAGCCCCTCCAGTCCAGTACACAGGCACGCAAAAGGTCCTCATGTGTCTGTATCGTGCACTCAGACTGTCCGTTCGTCTAGGGGTGGTAAGCTGTACTAAACCTCAACTGCGTCCCCAGGGCCTACTGAAACTCAGCCCAAAACTGGGACGTAAAGCGGGTATCCCGGTCGGATAC
Source organism: Thalassia testudinum (assembly GCA_037157565.1). NCBI lineage: Eukaryota > Viridiplantae > Streptophyta > Magnoliopsida > Alismatales > Hydrocharitaceae > Thalassia > Thalassia testudinum. The sequence goes on from JAZHRO010000007.1 coordinate 4,854,869, forward strand.
GATCTCCCACGGAACCTTGTGTAGTCGTACCACTTCGCGGATATATCTCTCTGCCAACTGTGCTGGTCCCAAAGTGACTCGGATCGGCAAGAATTGTGCCGTCTTCGTCAGTCTATCCACAATTACCCAGACTGCGTCGTGTCCTCGCTGGGTAACATGTAAACCCACCACCAAGTCCATGGTGATGCTCTCCCACTTCCACTCTAGCACTGGAAGCGGCTGTAGCGGCCCTGCAGGCCTCTGATGCTCGACTTTCACCTGCTGACACACTAAGCACTGCTGCACGAATTCACCCACATCCCGCTTCATCCCCCTCCACCAAAACTCGCATCTCAAGTCATGGTACATCTTCGTGTTTCCAGGATGTATGGTGAATCTGGAACCGTGTGCCTCAGTCAGGAGCTCTCTCGACAGCTCCTCGTCCCTGGGAACGCACAACCGTCCCCTCAGGCATAGCACCTGGTCTGTGAAAGAGAAGTCCTTTGGGTCTCCTGACAGTACTCTGTCGCGTAGAGACTGCAAGTATGGATCGGCCATCTGTCTTGTGATGATGCGGTCTATCAGCTCTGGCCTAGTCTGTCATGTCACAGTCACTGCCCCACAGTGCCCCCGTATCTCCAGGGGTCGCCAACTGCCCACCTCCTCCAAGAGGCTCCAACTCTGTAACTGTAAACTGGCCAAGTGTGCGGGCACCTCCCGACTCAAGGCGTCAACCACCACATTGGCTTTGCCCGGGTGATAGGAAATGCTGCAGTCGTAGTCCTTCAGGAGCTCCAACCAACGTCTCTGTCTCATGTTGAGCTCCTTCTGATCAAAAAAGTATCTGAGGCTCTTGTGATCTGTGAAAATCTCGAAGGTCTCACCATACAAGTAGTGCCTCCAGGTCTTCAGCGCGAAGACGACAGTTGCCAACTCCAGGTCGTGGGTAGGGTAGGTATGCTCATGGGGCTTCAGTTGCGACACCATGACCCCTCTGCATGAGCACACCTCCTAACCCCTGCAAGGAGGCATCCGTGTACACAACGAACCCGCCACTACTGTCAGGGATGGTGAGCACGGGAGCCGAGGTCAACCTCTCCTTCAGCTCCTGAAAACACGCCTCACAGGCGTCTGTCCAAGTGAAGGGCACGTCCTTCCGGGTCAACTGTGTCATGGGACGCGCAATCTGTGAAAAACCTCTAATGAATCGTCTGTAGTAGCCTGCCTGTCCCAGGAAACTGCGAATCTCAGTGACTGAACGCGGCCTCTCCCACCTGAGCACTGCCTCGACCTTGGCTGGGTCCACCGCCAAGCCGCTCCAGAGATCACATGACCTAAGAAGGTCCCTCCCTCAACCAGAACTTGCACTTGCTGTATTTGGCGTACAGCCTACGCCGTCTCAGTGTGTCTAGAACCATCTGCAAGTGCTGTCCGTGCTGCGTCCGATCTCGAGAATAGATGAGTACATCATCAATGAATACCACCACGAACTGGTCCAAGTACGATCTAAACACCCGGTTCATCAGGTCCATGAAAGCAGCGGGGGCATTGGTCAGCCCAAACGGCATGACCAAAAACTCGTAGTGTCCGTATCGGGTGCGGAAAGCTGTCTTGGAGACGTCTGCCTCCCTGATCCTCAACTGGTGGTATCCAGACCTCAAGTCGATCTTGGAGAACACCGTGGCACCCCGCAACTGGTCAAACAAGTCGTCGATCCTCGGCAGCGAATATCTATTCTTGATGGTGACCCTATTCAGCTGTCGGTAGTCCACATAAAGGCGTTGGGTACCATCCTTCTTCTTCACAAACAGTACCGGGCTCCCCAGGGAGACGCACTGGGCCTCACGAAACCCTTCTCCAAAAGGTCCTGCAACTGAGACTTGAGCTCTCGTAGCTCAAGCGGTGCCATCCTGTATGGTGCGGTGGAGATGGGGCTGGTCCCTGGTACTAGTGAGATCTCAAACTCGATCTTACGCTCTGGCGGTAGTCCTGGTAACTCGTTTGGGAACACGTCAGGGTACTCTCTGACCACCGGGATGCTCTACAAGTCTGCCACAGGGCTGGGCTCTGCCACCACACAAGCTAGGAAGCCCTTACACCCCTGGCTCAAAAGTCTCGCCGCCCGAAGTGCCGAAATGCACCTGAAGCCTCCGTCCACTAGCTGTCCGTGAAACTCGAAAGAAGGCAACTCCGGCATGGAGAAGACAATCTTCCTCTCAAAACAGTCTACCAAGGCGTGGTAAGCGGACAGCCAGTCCGTCCCCAGAATTACGCCAAAGTCCTCCATCTGTATCATAATCAGGTCAGCTGGCAGGCTATGTCCCCCGACGCTGACCTCGCAATCCGTGTACACCTCCTCAGCTATAAACAGCTGACCACTCGGACCTCTGATTACTAATGGATTCTCTAACAGCATATAATCCTGGCCCAAACTAACTGCGAAACTGGTTGCGACAAACGAGTGCGTAGCGTCGAAATCGAAAAGTGTGTAAACGAGTCTGCCGGAAACTGAAACCATACCTGCCACCACCGAGCCCGAATCTCTGGCATCCCTGTGTGTCAGGGCGTTGATACGCCCCTCAGCGCTAGGTGCGAACGAAGCAGCCACACTCTGCATCAGACGGGCAGGTGCTGGCTGGTACCCTCCTCGTGACTGCTATCCTCCTCCTCGCACCTGGGAACCGCGGCCTCCAGCGCGCCCTCTAGTGCTCTGCGCGGGAAGTGTCTACTAACCTCCTGTCCTAGACAAGCAGTCCCTCCTGATGTGGCCCGGCTGGCCACACTGGTAACAGAGGGGAACCCTACTCTCGCCCTCAGTGGGTCCCTGCTGTCGGCTGGGCGGGGGTCTGGTGCTGGCGACTGCGCCCTGTCGAGGGCCCCCAAAGGCCATAGATGGCCCTGCAAAACGTGACGGCTCTCCTGCGGACGCCACGTGCCTTCTCTCTCGCCGGCCCTATGAAAAGTCTGGCTGAAAGGGCCTCTTCCGCCCGCCGTCAGTGTCTCACCTGGATGGGTTGGTCTCCTCGTAAGTCATGGCTGCCTCCACCACCCTCAAAAACATAGGCAGCTTCAGGGGTTTGACATACCCCCAAATCGCAGGCCGGAGCCCCTCGGTGAACCTCCAAAGGTGCACCTCCTCAGTGGCTACCGCTGTTGCTGCAAAACGGGACAGCTCCAGGAAACGCGTGCGGTACGCGCTCATGGTCATCGTCCCTTGGCGGAGAGTGTGGAACTCCCGCCTCCTCTGATCCTGCCACGTCTGGGGAAAGTACTGCTCGCAGAAGAGGGTGACGAACCGATCCCAGGTCGGCTCATCCCTCTCCTATCCCCTGACTGCCCTCCACCACCTGTGTGCCGACCTCTCCAGCTGGTACGTGGCAGGGCCACGCGACACTCCACCGGGGGGCGAAGGGTGTCGAAAATCTTCTTCAGCTGCTCGAGCCAGTCCTCTGCCTCGATCGGGTCCTCATCCCCCTTGAAGGAGGGGGGCTTCAGCTTCCGGAACTGCCCGAAGAGCTCGGAGTGGCACTGTAGTGGGGATGCTGGTGCACCTCCAGGCAAAGGTGCCTCGTGCACAAAAGTGTCGGAGGAAAGTGGGGGCGGTGGCGGCCCATCCCCTCCCCCGTGTCCAGCGCCACGTCCGTCGGGTGGTCCCACAGAGGACTCTCCCTCCGTAGCCCCAGGGTGAGGCGCTCGGGGCGGTGGGTGGAGCTCCTCTCGCACAATATCCTGTATCAGCTAGGCGAGGTCCTGGGCCTGGACGCCCGGGAGTAGTGGCTGGTTCACAAAGGCGTCGGCAACGGTACACCCACCTCGTCGACCTCGTCCTCGGCCGCGCCCGCGGCCAGCCTCACCAGTCCCGCGACGAGGCATCTCCTGCAAGGAGACGTGAAACAAAACGGGACACGTCAATATGGAATGATACCTAACGGAAATGTCTAAGAGCTCATGTCAAAAGATATGTTATGGTGGCTACTCTAGTTATAGACATGTGAATTAGTTATTTTCCAGTCAGTTGATTCACTTCTCAGGACGACCTTGCTCTGATACCATCTTGTAACGACCCGATTCCCGAGTCCCTACGAGACATGAGAATCGGACCGACTCGACTAATTCCAAGACCTAGTCATCCAATGAGGAAGTAACCAAAAGAGCAGTAAAATAAACCACATTCAACATGAAATATAACTAGCAGTAACAAAATACAGCAGTAAGAAAAAGAACTACTACAGCATGTACCACTACAACAGTAGAACAATATTTATAACATAACATGAACTATAAGTAAGGAAAAGTACAAAGAGTAACGAGAACTACTCACTACAGTGGAACAAAAAGGGCACAAAAGAACAGTGGTAACTCTACTGGACCTTACTCGGCCCAGCGTCCTCTACAGCCGCTGACCCTGGCTGCTCAACACCTGGTTCTGAGAAGTAACGAGTGTAACACGTCAACGAAACACTGAGTAGAGTGGCAGCAAAACTAAAGAAGCAGTAAAGTGTACAGTAGCTGTTTTATTTTCTTTCTTCCTTTATTTACGTCTTTCTATTGTTTTACAATTTATCTATTTCTCAGATCCTTCACTTGATCTCGAATGTTCCTCGTGGGAACGATTTTGATTGCAGTCTTTTCCGAACAGTAGAAGTAACACGTGGTGCTCTCCTGGCCGGGAGAGTCTCCTGTGGTGATCCTACTCTCAGTCAACCACCCCAAGGTCTCTGATAGACGTAACAGTGACTATGGCACGCGCGGTAAACGCACGGGTAACTACCTCGCACTGGCACGCGGTCAGTCATTTCCGTTAACGGGTGCGCCCAAAGCACAGCACGGAACCAGTATAGGGCAGAGCCCTCTCAGTAATAGGGGTCCAACCCCTCCACAGTAACCAAACAGGGACCTTGCCTCTCCACAGTCCGTGCACCCTCACCTGACTACCCTGGTTTGCCCAGTGGGCCTAACAAGTCGGTGTAAGTGAGCTAGCAGAACCTCGGGGCCCGTGGGGTAGCTAGTACTCGCCCTACACTAGTAGCTCTCCTCGGTACTTTGTACACAAGGGCCAACAAGTCGGTACAAAGTGGCCAGACCTAACCCTGGGTCCCTGGGGCGGGTGGCTCCGCTCTGCACTAAGCAGGTAACAGGTGCTTCCCCTGGCACTACATACCCAAGAGAACAACGCACCTCCACATCTTTCTTTCTCTGTTCCAATTCATTCTCTTTCCAGGAGGTCTACTCCTAATTCCCCGTAGGGTTCCAGCTCTTTTAACTCAGCACATTCAGGTTTCACCTTTCCAGTTTCACGTTCATACAACCCATATTCTCAATCATGTTCATTTATTCATAACAGGCAGCTGTTAAATCAATTTACAGGCAGTTATTATTTCCTTTCCATATTTTCTAAGACTACAATATCTATATTCATTTCACTAGTTTTCCAGTCCTAGGATTCATGCCGTACCCTAGGATCTATCATTCAATCTAGTTTTCCAGCCCTAGGATTCATGCAATTCCTTAGGATCTATCATTTAATCTGGTTTCTCATTCCTAGGATTCATGCAATGCCCTAGGTTCTATTAATTGTTCCATAATTGTAACAAATTATGTTAATAATTTCTAAAGCCACTCTACCAGCTACAACGGGAGTACTGGGGATGTGGTCGGAAATCCCGCGCGCCTCTGCAACCCCTGAGACTGCAATGGAACGGGGTCCTAACACAAGGATCAAACACAAGGAGTTTCTCAGAACAGTATATAATTATTGTAGACGGGTAGAGGATCTTATTCCGAAAAGAACGCAACTCGAAACGTGGAAAACGGACTCCGAACGGGCCTTAAACGGGTTGAAAACGACGAAACAGTCCAAAATTAGACGTCTGGAACCTCTTCCAGACGTCTTAAAAGGTGGTTCAGAGGATACCTTTGCTTTGCGTAGTCTCTCAGACGTCTAGAAGCCTGCGGGGGCGTTTGGCCTAGCTCCCAGACGTCCGATGGTCGACCCGGACGTCTGGAACTCCTCTCCGTCGTTTGGCACTGCGGCCAGACGTCTGATTCGCGTTGGATGGCGTATCTCAGATCCTGCACGCACCCACTCCTTGTGCTCAGTACGAACGGTCGCAGAAAAGGAAGAAGGAAGAAAATAACTTACTTTCCAGACATCTGGACAGTCCTCCAGACGTCTTCACCGTCGTCTGGTTGGAAGACCAGATGTCTGATTCTGGAAAATTTCCAGAATCAGAGCTCGACTCGCCCTCCGCCCGCGACGCATGGCCGCGCCGCGCCTCGTCCGCCTACTGCTCGAGCTGCAGCAGCCCTCCCGCGACACTCCTCGCCCGCTGCTCCCTCGCCGGCCGGCTCTCGCTGCCCCGGCAAGGTCAAGCCCTCACGGCCGAGCGTCTCCTCCCTCACGCAACACCTCCTCCCACAACTCATCGCGGCTGCCGCTGCCGTCGCTCGTCGCTCTCGCACCGGCTGGAAGAAGAAGAAGGTAGCGGAGGGAATGAGAGTGAGGGAGAGGGCGAGGCCTTTTTAAAGCCGCGGGGGAGAGAGAGAGAGGGGGGCAGCGCTGCGCCTGCGGAGGAGAGAGGGGAAAGAGGTGTCGCAAGTCTGCGCGCGCAGGCGCGCAGACGAAATCACGCGTGCCGCAGAAATCAAATCCCAGACGTCTGGAATGGGTTCCAGTCGTCTGGTCAGACGTCTGGGCCACCTCCCAGACGTCTTAAAAGACGTCTTGAAGCCGCATTCGTAACACCCTCCCTTCTTGAAATTAATGTCCTCCCTTGACAATAGAGTACATGTCCCTTATTGTACTTTTGGATTTTTTTTGTAATTTGTTATTTTTTTTGTATTTTTAGCTTTGTAATTTTTTTCAAAAATTTTTTTAAGTATATATTTTTTTGATAATACTATATGTACTATAGGTATGTCTACAATTACATTTCAGTTTAAATAGTTCACCATTTACATCCCGATGCTTAAATGTTGCAATGTCCTCGTTGAATGAATAGGGTGGATACAAATGCATGCTCTGCTTTTCACTATCCTAGACTGGGTGATGGAAGGAAGTCGGAATGAGGATATAAAATCTCTGTGCGGATGATTTTAAGTCTGATCTAGGATCAGAGTGAACAGTCGGGCTAGGAAGTGAAATGCATGACATGTGTGTCAATGAAAGTATGCTCAAAATGCAAGGGTAGACACTATATAGAAATAAAGGCAAGAGTAAGAAAGGTAAAAAACAACTATATACAAGGATAGGTTTTGCTAAGTTTAACGCCTTCAGCTAGGCGAAAACTTAGTTGGTGGAGGTGGTGTTCGGATCGGGTTGTGCAGTGGTGGTGCAGAAGGTTGTTGAAAAGGAGGTCTCTATGAATTTCCCGACCACGAGAAATTAGGATGATTGCGCCATTCAGGGTTGTAGGTTTGTGCGAAAGGGTCATTATGAATGGCATGGAGCTCCTCCGAAACTCCAGAAGGTGCAAGGAAGTCAGTGTAGGGAGGAACAAAGGTACCTCCAACCGGTGGAGGATATGGAAATGGAAAATCCGGTAATGCAGTTTGTGTCACAGAAAGGTTATTCACAGTTTCCCTCCCTGTGGGAAACTGAGAAGAAGTGTTTTGTGCTGGTGACTGAGAAGAAGAAGATGATGGTTTTGAGAGAAATTTTCATACTTTATCTACTTTCTTCTCGATTAAGCCCACTTTATCCAGTTGACTAGCCACTATATCTAAGTCTTTGCTACTGAATTGGGCTTCGTGTACCCCAGTGTGTGAGTGGGAATGTGAGGACTTTCTATTAAACATGCTCATTGAAGCATTATTAATAGAGTTTTCGGCCATGCCTTCAAAGAGCTCAAAGGCTGAGTCCTCGTCCCGACACAGGAAATTGCCTCCACAAGCAGCATCTACGAAATTCCGTGTGTCATCATGGAGCCCATGGTAGAAGATCTGGACCTGTTGCCAGCGTGGGACACCATAGTGGGGACATTTTCTCAGAAGCTCGTGGAATCTCTCCCAAGCCTCGTGCATTGGTTCTCCTGAATTCTGAGTGAATTTAGTGATGGCACGCCTTAAGGCGTTAGTGCGGCCTACAGGAAAGTGCTTCTTTAAGAACTCATGTTCTAAAGAAGCCCAGGAATCTATAGGTGTAGTCCGTGCAAGTGTTCGAAACCAAAAGGCTGCCTTATCTTTCAATGAAAAGGAGAATATTTTCATTAAAAGCGTGTGCTGATCATGTCCTTGCGGACCCAAAGTTTGGGCAAGATTTTTCAGCTCCTCTAAATGCTGAAAAGGGTCCTCAGAAGCAAGTCCATGGAAGTGACGAATGAGTGTTATAATGTTTGGCTTCAGTTCAGCAGCACGACCCCCATTGGGATAACGTACCACAGGCATTGGTTGGGCAACTGCAGGGTTATAATAATCCTGTAGTTGAGGTCTACGGGGTTGGGGTGGTGCCTGGGGATTTCTAGGTTGAAGTGGTTGTGGTTGTGGAGGATGTGAAATTAAGTGTGGAGGAAGTTCTTCAAAATCCTCAAATTGTGATGACTCAAGATCATCCTCTTGGCGAGGGGGATTGTGAAAAGGAGTTTGAGACTCGGGAGGTAAGGGATTGAAGTGGAAGGCAAAGAAGAAGATGCAGTAGCTTGGGTAGCAGTACCCAAGGGGAGTACAAGTTCTGGGTTTTGAGATCTCCTACCTTCCATTGAGTTGATTTTTGAAATCACGTTTACTATAATTCGTTCCAACTCAATGGAAAAATTTTAACCACGTTCACAGAAAGCGGAAAAATCCCAATTAAATCTCAATTCATTCAGAAGATCAATCAAGCGAGATAAATCGAAAATTTTTTCTAGAGGCTGCTACGCAAAATTATGTTGTACGCAAGCAATTGTTTCAAATAATTGTACGTATCCTAAGATAAACCTAACGATGTGCAAACCTCTAAAATCCACTGAGAATCTGGATAAGACTTAGCGTGCGAATCCAGATCCTATGGTTGCAGAAAGAGATGAGGTAGAAACCCGTGTGTTGTGGCCTTAAGTGATCGTGCTGTGTGCATGATAGCAATCAACACAAGGCGATGAAAATCTCAATCATGGTTTCACCCAAAGTTAATATCTTCTTTTTGACTTAATTCAAGTGATTATGATATGATTTCTATGCTGCTTGTCTCACTTTTTACTCAGTTCAGTACAAGAGATGGTCTTCTTTAATTTTAAGTCAAATGCAATGATGACAAGAGTTAGGATAAGGTAAAAAATGCGTACCTGACTCCAGCAATCTTCTAAATGCAGATTTGACTTGAATTGAAATCTAGCAGAAAAATATGCAACCTAAGATGGATGCCTAAGGTTATGCTGCTGCTAGATAAGTATGAGATCTTTTGATTTTTGATTTTTTTTTTATATGCAACAAGCAAAAGCAAGGAAAGAAATCGATTCGGAAAATTGCAATGGAAAAAACCATATCGATGAGGAAGAAGTAGAAAATAAAAGTCCAGACAGTCCACAATTATTACAATGAATGCATGAGAACATGCTCTCACAACTTATGACTAACAATTTATCCTAGTTAATATACCTAAAACTATCTAAACTATACTACTATTATTACTAATCCTACAGCTACTCCGAGGGCAAACTCCACCAGGAAGACGGGTCAGGAGCGTAGTGACTCCACTAGGAAGACGGATCAGGAGCGCAACGACTCCACCAGGAAGACAACTTCTACCTGGATGATGATACTGCTTCTCCTCCTCAAGTGCTATGGAAAAATAACAAATGATTAGTAAAAGAATAAAAGAATGTAAACACAAATAACTCAATGGAATAAAGCAATTACAATCAATGAATTTAAACGAAATGAAGAATTTCTACATACAAAAGAATTAAAGGGTAATTTTGGCGTAAAGAGCGTTGCCTCCCCGGCAACGGCGTCAAAAATAATAACGATGGGATTGTAATGATGTGATAATGATTGTTGTGATAATGTATGCGTTGTAGTATGTTGTGATTTGAAACATCATGAGTGTCATTGTGGCGAGTTGTATGGAGTACCAGTCATTACAACCATTATTATTATTTACTTATCTAATTTTTACTGATTTTATTCCAGGTTGTTCACTGGGAGGCAATTTATTGAATTACAACCGCTCTTTGATCTCAAAATTATCCTCTAATTCCAAAAAGAAGCTTTACATCTTATTAAAGAATGAATGAATGTGGACATTGTTTGCCTAATTACTAAGAAATGCTTGCAAATACTAACTATAAACAAGTACCAACCAATTTATCACTATAAATTATGTCTTTACAAGTTATAGTATTAATACTTACATGAGAGTACACAATAGACTAAGATGACAAAGTATATTAACTTAACTTACTAGTCTGTTATCTACAGTAACACATACAACAGTTTCAGAGACAGACATAAGCGTCGCTAGATCCCAGAAAACACTATACACAAACCTAAGGAAGGAAACTGGGGTCTGTAGCGACACTTATGGTGACATTTTATTCTGTTAGTAAATATATTGGTTTATTTAAACAAATAATTGGCTATACTACGTATACGTATATATATGTTTATGTTTATATTTTAATTGTATACGTATTTATTTACGTATGTACATCATTTCTCTTGTATGTACATCTTCTCTCTCTCTCTTACTCCTCACTAAGCTTCTTCTGTTCTTCTTCTTCTCCTTTGTTTCTGCCTTAACAAGTTTCAGATACAGCGGCGTAAAGGTGATTAATCAACCGTCATTAGTTCTCTTTAAGCAATTAAAAATGTGTTTAATTTGCAGGTGCACTTTTTGAGACATACACAGCACCCAGAGGGTGGGACCAAACCTCTACTAAGCGCGCCCTAATTCTCATTAGGCTGCTTAATTACGTTTTTCTTTCATAACTCAGCGCAGGGCCTTCAAGCCCCACGCACACACACCTCTCGGGCCCCCGGCCCCACACATATGTTTGTATGCTATCTCAGATGCTCAGACAGTATCGTAATGGCTGTTCCATTGTTTCCGTGACAACTAAAGAGCCTAAACACAAAAACATAATATACCGCTGCGTGCAGTTTGCAGCGCACGATGTGGCGCTATTCTAGCGCCACATCTACGCTGGAAACCGCGCGCAGCTGCGGCTGGAAGCGATTTTGGCCCTCAATTCGAGGGCCATAACTTATTAAAAAAAATAATAATAAATTATGGAAAATAAATTATTTACATAATACTACATAATTGTTCAATTAATTTTGAATTTTAATTATACTTACTATATAAATAAATTCACTAAAGTAGGCTATTTTTACACACTGTTTTAGGTATTTTCTTGGTTAATTACGTATAAATTAGTTAGTAAATGGTCTAATTGACCTTATACAGAGGTAGATTACATACATAAGTATTTTATACACATTTTTATTATATTTTTCCGAATTAATTTCTATTTTATTTATATTTAAATAGTAGTTTTTTGACCGTTTTACTTATAAACTAAGTTAAAGTAATATAAAAAAGGTATAAACATACTTCAACTAGCTTAAATTACTTAAGATATATTAGCCTAAGTATATAGATTCAATTAACTTAATTATAACCCTAAATTACTAATTTATCTAATTTAATTTGACAACTTAGGTGTTAACTAAATAAATTCATTATTTATTATATATAAAGGATTAAATTAAAGTACAGGATTTTATATACTTATAATCTACATATACATAGATCTATAGACACAGTTTTATAGAATATACAATATACTACATATATGCTTATAGAGTAATATACTTATTTACATACTGCCTAAATACAAATTAATATACATATATTATTTTAAATCAGATAGCTAATTTACAGTATACAGTATACTTACATAGTTAGTTATACAGTTATATGTATATAATGCCTATTTACATATATATATATATAGAGTGGTATATATATACAGTTTACTATTTACATAGGACTATTGTCTAAAGGAGTATACAGAGTAATATAGATAAGTAATTTTCTATATATACTGTCTATCAGAATTTTACAGAATTTTATACAGAGTAATATATTTATGTACCAGAGTTAGTTTGATTGTTTCTGTAAATCCTACAGCAGTAGGAGGTGAGAAAGGAATAGCTAATTGTGTTCAGTTTTCTCTTTTAACAGCAGCTGAAGCTACTGTCCAAGAGGTGAGAAGGGAAGAATTAAAATGGGCTATCAGAGTTTTAAATGTATGGTGTTAAGTTTAGGGGTTTTTCTCACTTTGATTGGTTCTAAAAATCCTACAGCAGTAGGAGATGAGACAGGAAGAGCTAACTGAGGAGAGAGTCCTCAGTTCAGATTTTTTTCTCTTTTAACAGCAGCCTAAGCCACTGTCCAAATGGGCTAACTGATGCTGCAGTTAGTCCATTTGAGAAGAAAGGTGAGTTTGGAGAGAAAGAAATATGTAGCTGCAAGATGCAGCACTTTGCTTTGTTACTGGGATCAGAGTCAATCAAAACCAACTGAAAAGCAAATAAGTAAATCCCAAATCTGACAAGGGTTCAATTTCTCACGAAAATCACTAAGTATCTCAATTCAGATGCCAAAAACCCTCATCAAAAACTCCATTTCAGATGAAATCCACGAATATCATTGAATTAGCTCTTCCTAATGCTATAGACAGCATGAAGGAAGAGTCAATTCAATCAGTTAAAGCCATTAGATCAGATCCCAGTTTCATGAAACCTTAAGGAGTATTAAGAACTCCTTAGGTTAGGAAATCACCAAACAACCATTAACAAAACTTACTTATGAATGCAAGATCAGACTTCAAATTACCAAAGTAATTATCCTTGGATCTGACTTGCATTCAATGCATTCAAGGCATTATCAAATCAGATTTATGCATGGCTCTTCCGAGATGATTTCTGTCACCAAAAATCCTCTCAGATTCCTTACCAACAAGGAATTCAAGTCCATTTTATTCAATTCATCAGATCAGGCAGTAAAACCAAAAAGAAAAATCCTTAAAATCCAAACTGAGGGAAAATCTGACAAACTGACAATTTCGACCCAAAATCAGGGGCTTTTGTGACGAAGAGTGAGGTGAGTGGGAAGCCCCCTAAGTGCTTGTTGACGCTAATTTCAGATCAGCGGTTGAAAACCAACCAGATCTGAAATTGGATCAGAGTGTGTGGGTGAAAGATGAGAAAAATCTGTCGTGAAAAAATCAGAACTGGATTGTGAAAAAAAATGGAGAGGGAGATAGTTTGAAACATGGTTTGATGAATTCTTCCCCTCTGATCTGGACTGATCAGAGGAGGTGAGGGGAGGGAATTTAAGCCTAATTCTATTACTACAGCTACTTTAACCTACAACGAAAATTAAACATTAACAATTATGCTAATTCTACTCTAAACTACTTAACTACAGCTAAAACTAATTATGCAGAATTAGAAACCTAATCTAAAAGGAAGAATGGGACCTATGGGTCCTTAGCCGATGGCTAGGGAGGAAGAAAGGAGGAAGATGACTCCAGCGGAGGGAAGAGTCTGCTAGTGAGACTCCAGGGTCGTCCTCAGGTGCTACGAAGTCCTTAGCGACGAGGAGGTTGAGAGAAGGTGATGATTTCACAACTGGTAGCTGTGAATCAGAGATTGGATGGGGAGGGGAAACTGGAGTGGACGAATGATTGCTAAGAGGTGTAGGAGGGAGTGATCCCTTGTGCGCGACACCACTGAGGTGCTTAAGTAGCATGCTCAGTGGCTAAGATCACTGTGTAGGTGAGGATAAACAAGATGTAACCAGCGGCAAGGATGAGAGGGGCGGAGCGCGCGGTGAGCTAAGCACAAAATCTGACTGTCAGATGAGATCTGGGGAGAGGGCTGATCACACGCGCGGAATCGCGCGAAGCTTCTATTCGAATCCAACTGCAGATCGAGATCATGAAGTGCGACGGACGACTGAGATTGGCTGTGTTCTTCGCGCGCTACAGTGCGTGCGAAGAGCAGCAGGCCTCTCTCTGAAATAAGGTAAAATTTCAGATAGACCCTTGAATGAAGGGGTAGAAGAATTGCATGCAGGCCCATAAGTGAAAAGAACTACAACTGGAAGGACCCTGCAGCCTTTCAAAAGGGTCCCTGCGGCTTACAAGTAGGTCCAAAGAGGGATTTTTAAGGGTAGGAGTGTAATGCATGAAGGATCTAAGTGTAAACTACCTATTTCATAACCTAAATGATGTCCAATTGCCTTCAAATTTTTATATGTGTTCAATTGAACATTTAAGACATTGATTATACTTCTGATTTTGCCTTTCAAACTTATTTATATGTTCGATTAATGCATGGATCATCATTTGTACTTTGCTTTCAGAATATCTCATTTTGTGACCTAATTATGAAGTTTTAACACAGAGTAAAGGTTTTAGTTCTTTTTCTTTAATTCCCACACTTAACCCTTTTTATCTGTTAATTTGATATTGTTTTACTTAGTGTTTAGCTTAACTTCAGCTTTTTAGCCATGATGAGTAGCCACTCATCAAGCAGCCAGAGCCGGCGGCTGCAGAGGGTGCTGGGCCTAGTAGAGCCCAGTAGTTTTACTTGTGTAGTACTTACTATACCGTTTCTTCTATTGTAGTGAGTATTTTCTGTTACCACTGTACTCTTTTATTGTAAGCATCATGTTTATGTACCTGTTTAATTCTCTACTGTTGTGGTGGTGTGTACTGTAATAGTTCTTTTCTTTACTGCTGTACTTTTGTTACTACTAGTTATATACATGGTGAATGTGGTTAATTTTACTGCTCTTTTGGTTACTTACTCGTTGGACGACTGGGTCTTGGGATTAGTCGAGTCAGTCCGATTCTCGTGTCTCGTAGGGATTCGGCAATCAGGTCGTAACAATTCTCGACGAGGAGCTCCCCCATGTACACCATCTGCTACAAGAGGTCTCTGGTGAGCTTGGTACAAAGTAGGAGCAGCTGCACCTATTGGCACAACGCCAGCAGGTGGGGGCAGCACACAAACTGAGGGGAGTAGCACGACATCCTATCCTTAAAAAACAAAGAGAACGCAGCATGAGCCATATGGCTCAGTAGGGCATAAAAAGGGTACAAGAGGAGGAGAACCATTGAGTGAGATGTCCCGACAAATAGGCATCCCATCTAACAGGAGAAATTTTCGAATATTTTCCTCTCGTTCTCGTTTGTCATTTCCCTCATTTTCCGTTATCTCTAAGAATATCCTATCATGCCCCTAAGGATTCTATTTTGTATTTCTTCTAGTTCGGGTTGATGGTGACGGAACCTGTTGCTCTCGACCCCCTATTGCGAGGTCCAACCCTAGGTCACCTACGGGTCTAGGGGTAGTAGCTGCTAATAGCTACTAGCCAGTTATTTACTGTTACAATGACCTGAATCATTACCCTATCGTTAGGGTACTTTCGTTGTGAACCGAAGTGATTCGTGGTGCAAGAAACCTCTCCTTGCACCTTAGAGAGATTCCTCTACCTTAAATTCTCCCTCGAGATTCACCCATTGCTCCTCATAACAAAATGTTTCTAGGCTAGCAGCTCTCAACTTTAACATGCATGGAGACACTCGACATGCGCTAGCCCTTTTCATCCCCGACATCTTGTCACAGGAAAAATTTGAATCCATGACATGATCAATTTGTAATTGATTCGCTTGCTAGCGGATCTTCACCTCTACGGCATCGGGGATCCTCCCCAATCGACATGGGGCACAACCCTAGGGTCGACTCCAGTTCGCTCGGTTGCCTTCCATTGTAGGCCTCCTTGGGATTAGGTCCTTTTCCTTGAGGGGCCTACCCATGGTCACTTTTGTTTTTGGCATGTGACAACTTGGTGCCGTCGATGCATTTGCCAGGGATTCTGTGTGGCTAATCTATGCCTGCTTCCCGAGTTAGGACCACCACAGCTCGCGCCCTAAGCTTGAGTCATCCAAATTCTATGGATGCAACTCACTACAGAAGGGACCTACTTCCCTTCACATTACAAAGGACCTGACCAGGTGCTTCCTAACACCCGCCTTCCCAACTCCTACGAGTGACTCCTGCATCAAGAATGTGTCCCATAAGCACTTACATGTACTTTGATGGCCACATTTTTATTGCTCATCTTTAGCTAACCGACTTCATATACCATGTACATTTGCATCGTGTGTTAGGAAATCAAATATTTTTCTTTTTCCTCAGAAAATTCATCTATTTCAACTCCACATTAAATAATGTCCGCTAAGTGCAAGAATTTGAGTTGTGAGAAGGACATTAAGGTCAGCATACTCCTGACATCATTTAGGTGCTAATTTTCATGCAAATGCATATTTATAGTTCTTTTCGTGGACAATTATGAACCGAAACATAATCGAAAGAAATTATCAAATATCATGTATATGCCGGTTTCGTAACAAATTACTATGCAGATAATATATATTCCAATACACATGCATATAGACGTGCATATATATATATATATATACTTCAACCTCAAAAGCATGAGATTTAACTACACACCATTTACGAATTCCCCATCCGTGGATGGCAAAGTTGCAATCCCGCACACGCGCGGGTGAATGACGACGCACGTAGTTTCCATGTGCTACCGTGCTTAGGGACTATGGTTCCTTGGGAACTCTCGTCCGAACCCGATTCTGACTCGGTGGGATGTGTGTGCGCACGCGCATAACCAGACGCCTATTACCGTGCATATTAATTTAATGGCTCATATTTATATAGCCTAAAACCACCCACTTGAAAAAAAACAAATATGTATATACCCAACCGGGTGAGGAGAACTGCCCTACCACTGTGTATGCGAGGTTTCCAGACGTGGTGCTTTGAGCGAGGCATCGTTCGTCTCCTCTGCCTCCGGCGCACACAATGGGGAAAAAGATACCCCATTACCCACTGTCCACAGGGAAAAATAAGGAGATGGAGAGAAAAATAAAAAGAGCCCACCACCACCCTCACCTTCCCATGGGTGAGGGATAAGCTGCTGTGTACGGTGTTAAGGTTCCATGAGTTGGTGAGGTTAATCTAGATTAAGGATTATCTTAATTTTTTCATGTTATTTCAACACAAACGTCACATCAATATATCAATTAATATTTACTCTCATTTTTACTATTAAAAAAAATGTCAACTATACCTTCCACTTCCATTTTTAATAATAAATAAATACCTACTAACATTCTTTACTCTCGCTTATACTATTAAATAAATATCTACTAACATCAATCAATACACCAATCATTTTAACCCTATCTTTATTCAACCACCCAAATAAACATCATTTCCACTTATTTTATTTTAACCCCCCTTAATCCCACCACCAAACACACCCTAGAAGGGGGTGGTGTTAGGTGGCGGAGTGTCATTTAGTGTTAAAAGAGTACTTAGCCCATGTGAGCCATCGGACCCACGAATGGGCGTGCTCCCTGCAAAAACACAAGTAGGCGCTGATATTGTGGTTTACCACCTTAGTTTGGCCACCCATTAGTGGGTGGTAGGCGGAAGACAATTGGAGTTTGGTACCTTATAAACGGAAGAGCTCTTGCCAAAAGGATGCTAGTGAAGACCATATCTTGGTCTATAACAATTGCTTGTGGGAGTCCATGGAGCTTAATAACGTTGTCGAAGAAGGCGCAAACGACCTCCAAAGCCATGTGAAGGTGGTGCAATGGGATGAGGTGAATGTATTTAGAAAGGCGATCCACCGCTACAATGACCACGGTGTACCTGTGGTTGGCGAGCAACGCCTCCACAAAGTCCACGGACAATTCCCAAATGAGGTTAGGAATGGGGAGGGGTTGGAGGAGTCCTACTAGTGCCATCGGGTCCACTTTGCTCCTTTGACAGATGTCGCAAGGTTAGATCCAGGTGCGAATGTTGCGACGCATGCTCGACCACTAGAAATCGCGCTAAAGTTAGTGGAGGGCTTGGCATACCCCATGTGGTTGGCGATCGGGGAGTCATGGTACTCCTCAAGCATTCGCAAAACCAAGGTTGAGTGTGCGACGATGAAGAGCCTCTTCTTGTAATAGAGTAGGTTGTGGTGTGTCACTGGTCATCATTGCCACAATCACGGGCCTCTGGTGGTCAATGTCGAGGTAGTAATCCTGCGCAGGTGATTAACCCATGCAACATGGACTGAGGAGAGGGAGTGGAGAAATGCCTCGCCCTTGTAGGGTGAGAGGGCATCTGCGACTTGATTGAGGTCACCCTTTTGGTACACAACCTCAAAATCAAATGGTGAGAGCTTCGCTGCCGATCATTGCTGGTGTAGTGATGAGAGTTGTTGATGAAGGAAATATTGGAGGCTATGGTGATCCATATGCATGAGAAAGTGTCCCATTGTCAAGTAGCGGTGCCACTTCTCCACAATAGGCACAAGGGCATACAACTCCTCATATGTAGAGCAAGCATGCTATTGCTGGGAGAGCATGTGGCTGAGGATGGCTAGGGGGTGCCCTTGTTGGGTCAATACAGGTTCGATGCCAGCATTAGAGGCGTTGCATTCAATTTGAAACGGGAGAGCAAAGTTGGGTAAGGCAAGCACTAGTGTGGAGGTGAGTGTGGCCTTGAGGGTCACAAAGGCTTGATCAGTGGTGTTGGTCTAAGTGAAAGCATCTTGTTTCAAGAGACGGTGGGAGGGGTAGCAATGGTACCAAAGTCCTCGACGAACTTACAGTAGTAGCCCACAAGGCCTAGGAACTTGCGCAACATGCGGATGGTGGCAGGGGTAGGCCATGCAAGGACTGCCACAAACTTATCGGGATTAACCTCGACGCCACGTGTAGAAACAATATGACCGAGGCAAGGGATCGATGCGTCACCAAAAGTGCATTTGGAAGCTTTGACATAAAAGGATTTAAGGCTAAGGCACTAGAAGACCACTTGAACATGATTAATGTGGGCATCCCACATGCGATTGTAGATGATGATGTCATCAAAGAAGATAAGGACAAAGTTGCAGAGGTAGCAGTGCAAGAGATCATTCATCATGACTTGGAAAGTGGAGGGGGCATTGCAAAGGCTGAAGGGCATGACGAGGAATTCGTAATGCCTATCATGCATCCTAAACGTCGTCTCGTAGATGTCATCCCCGTTAACTTGGATGTGGTGATATCTGGAGTGGAGGTCAAGCTTGGAGAAATTCTGCACCCCCTAAGATTGTCAAGCAAGTCATCGACGATGGGGATGGGATATCGATCTTTGATGGTGTGTTCGTTTAAGGCCCGATAGTACACATAAAACCACCAAGTCCTATCTTTTTTGCAGACGAGTAAGAGGGGGGATGCAAAGGGACTACGATTGGGACAAATGAGCCCCTCCTCGAGCAATAACTTGACTTTCCTCTTGATTTTATTCTTCTCCCATGAGTGGCAATATGGAGGAATGGGAATTGGGGTAGTGCTTGGCTTAAGAGGGATGAAATGGGTGGCGTCCCTCTAGGGGGAAAGGCCATGGGGTTTTGCAAAGAGGGAGGCAAATTCTTAGAGTAATGCATGCATAACGGGGTTGGAGGAGAGTTGAGACCAAGAAACATCCTTCTTGGGTGGCTTCATGCATAGGAGGTACGTTTGGCGAGAGCCCACCAACTCGTTGCAAATCTTATCAAGAAGGGAACCTCTGTCCAAAAAGAGACTGTGTAGAGTGACTGGACCTTCAACCCATTGGTGCAACAAGGTGAGGTTGTCCAAATCCCACGATGTCTCACCCAAGGACTGGATCTATGGAACCCCCAATATGACATCGAAGGCATCGAGGGCTAAGACCTAGGTGTGGATGGTGAATGCATAGTTATGGGTCTCGAGGCGAAGCCCCTTGACCTACTCTTGAGTGGCGAGGGCAGAGCCTCTAGCCATCGCGACTTGGATGGGTCAGCAGCGATGAACTGTGTGCGCATTGCCGGGGATAAGACAGGGATCGATGAAGTTGTTGGAATTGTCGAAGTCCGTAGGAATGATCCCCACTCCTACCGTCGTGCAAATCAGCAATCAAATGAGACTGCTAGGATCAAGGGTTTAGGGTGTTGTCATTGAGGGGTTTGTCACCAGTGGCAGTAGTGTCATCGACAAGCATATAGAAGAATCGTGCCTTGCAATGGTGGCTGGGAACATAGCGCTCGTTGTAGTTATAGCAAAGGTTTTGCTTGCAACCCTTTGCCATTTCTACCGGGGTGAGCTTACAGATGGGCAAGGAGGTCTTGTTGTGATGCTCTACTCCCTTTTGAGACTCGCCTACCGCTGAGCTGGCTAAGGTAGCATTGGGGAAGAGTGCATCCCCCCGTGGGATCCCCCCATACAACCACGATGCCTTAAAGATGCGGTCGTAGCACACCACCTCAACCATTGTTTTGGGTTCGAGGATGAGAACCTTCATGCAAAGTTCATCCTTGAGCCCGGAGATAAAGATCTCAACAAAGCTTTCCTCTGCCATGGGAGGTACGAGGTCTTGCAGTGCCTCAAAGTGAGAGTAGTAGTTAAGGACTGTTGTGGTTTGCCGGAGTTTAGCCAGCTAAGCCAACAGCTACTTGTAGGTGTAATGATCAAAGCGAGCAAGGATCTTGTTGTGAAAATCGTTCCACGAAGTGATCCAATGACTTACCTAATGTAGGCACATCTATGTCACATAAACTGTCTATTTATGTGTGTTCTTAGGCGTATAATTACATTCAGCATTATAAATATTGCATAGCATGTATCATTCTGCATTTAGATTAGTTTGTACAAATTTTAGGTTAATTTACCTTTTTTGTGGCTAGGGGACAAGGCAATATCATTTCGAGTCCTTGAATTGAAGATCTAACCGTACAGATTTGATCAGGGCAACGATTGGAGTCCAACACCTCCGAGATCACTCTAATCGGATTTTCGTAGCATCAGATATAGTTCGAAAAAGATCAGAGGTCAAGAGCTAAGGTGATGTAAATTTGTATCTCAGACGACAAATCCAACCATACAGATGGGTTCGAATCGACGATCGTAGCCCAACGATGTGAAAATCGGTTCAATTCGACAACCGTGGTACCATCTACAAGCATTGAACAACAGACAACCCAGATGGTGCCACGTGGCGCCATCTAGGCTGCCCACAGCCATTGGCCCCCTCCTCCTCATCAAAGGTCGCACGATCTCTACCATTGCATCGAGATCCAATGGCTGAGAGCACTGCAACCTTAAAACAAAAACGCGACCGAAGCGGCCCTTTGGCGCAGCGGTCGAGCACCCTATCCAAAGCATGAGGCGCGAGTTCGAGGTGCGCTCTGTAGGCCAAATCCGCAAAAAAGAAGCGCGAGCGAAATTGGGATGCCCGATCGGAGATGAGTGGTTGCAGAGGTGACAACATGGCGGTGTGGATGGGCGAGCACGCACACACGCATGATGACTCCCTGATCCACACGCGACATGACGCGCCATAAGAAGAGGCGCTATGGTTGATGGCTTTTAAGTCGTCCGATCCATTGATCGGATGACTGATCTCGATGTAGTGCAATCTACGTGCGGGAATGGCTGAAGGTGAAGAGCTGTAGATGGGGCTCTTTGAGGAGCGTCGGATCAAGATCTCTCGGCGCTCGTTGAGGCACGGCTTCAGCAATGCTTGCCTTCAGTGACGCACATAAACGTCACTAAAGGATGCATAATTAATTTTAAGACCTTACAATGACATATTTGCCCCCATATCTTCAACTATAAAAAACCCACCCCTCCGACACATTTCACCATCCCTTCTTGTCTCCTCTCACCTCCTCCAAAGCTCTACAAGGTGGTCCCATACCCAAGATGCTCCATCAGAGCTAGAGTACAATAATTTTCCCATCTTCTCACCCCCTTTGTGGAGCATATATATCCCGTGGTTGTCTTCTTGCCATCATTTGAAAAGTGGATTCCGCTGCAACATCGCCTTGCTTCATCCTCCGTCCTCCAGCTTCGTCCTTCCTCGTCCAATATCTCACTACCCTCTTCTAGACGCCCAGTCAACGCGGCTCATCCTCCAAGCAGCCATCGAGGAGGATTCTCTCATTCCTCTCTTTTTACTACTTTCTAGTGTAGATTTCCAGCTTTCTAGTTATAGCAAGTAGATGTAATAGACATGATTCTATAGTTATAAAATATTTGTTCATTCACTCCGTATTTTCTCTTTCTCTGTATTATTCTATCTCTCTCTTCTATTGTTTATTATAGTAGAATAGTTAGTGTAGATTTTATTTGACCAGCTAATCTACTTTGTGACAATAATTCCAAACGTGATTTTTAATCAAATGTTCGCCTCCTTGTGTTCGACCCGGGACTCACCAAAGTTTCAATTATAAATTTTATTTGATAATAGATTTTTGTGCAACTACAACGACGAGTTTTCAAACTCAATCTTCTAGCATACGAAATCTAGCTCATTATAACCTCCCCTTAGTGAAGCCATTGGTTGGCTTCGCCCTTGAGGTGCAACACGGCAAAGGAGACTCGATCCTCCTCAGTGATGTCGTGGAACATGAGAAGTGCTCTGCATGCCTTAGCCATCTTGTCGAGTCCTCGCGGTTGTAGTCCGGGAATGGTAGGTTGATGGCCTTAGTGATAATAGTGAGGTCACTGCTTTGCTTTCCTTGGGCGTGAGGTGAAGGTAGTGGTGGCGCTAGCCCTCGACTTGACGATGCTGGTCTCTTACCTGGGTATCCCAGAGGAGATGGATGATCTCATTCAAGGCGTTGGATTGTTGTTGCATCAACTCGATCACCTCATACTGAGCATGGAGTAATGCGTCGAGCTTGTTGTCGATGCGCTCAAATGAGGCACTGCTTCACTCCATGGTGTGTTAGTAGTTTGACTCTGATACCAAGTTGATAGGTTCCAACTCGGTCGCAACCAATCATAGCGAACGATGGAGAGGCAGAGGTGGTTGGGAGGTCCATTGATGTCCCATGATGGTGGTTGGAATAGCCAACAACCACTGTAGGGGAGAAATATATAAGGGTGAATGGAACAACTAATTTTTTATTGCCTTCATTCATAGCCAACCAATTACATTTAAGGGCCCCTTTGCCATGTTAGGAGAGATATGTATCCCCTCCTCTGCATGCATGGGCAGTGTCTGTGGTACAATCATCACCGTATTTGCTACTAGATACCCCTTTGCTCTCCTCATAAAAAAGAAAGCACCACTACCTAAGAAATTGAGTACCAAAAGACAAGAAATGGACTTTTACTAACAAGACAAAATGGACCAATGAAAAGTAAAATGGCCTTGAGATGGCCCTATGCACATATACCAAATGCACTCAAAATGTACACATGCTTTGCATGGCCCAAGCGTACCACTTGCTCCCCCTACGCGCATATTCGTTGGTTAGCAACTGTATCACTCCTTGTGACCATTGTCGTGGCACAATGTAAAATCAATGTTTGTAGCATTCAGATTGCATGTTAGTGCACATGATGATCGGTATTGGAGTTTTATGCCTTTGGCAAGCCAACCTAGTTATGCAATGAGTTGCATTTAATCGTTTCATTTGAATAAAAGCTTATTTTTGTTATTTCATAATTGATTGATGCTTAGTACAAATAGGATTAAGTACTTAGTTAGATTAAATATATTTGATGTGTGTTGACATGGAGATTTAAATGGTTTAAAAGATGTAACAACACATTGAGAAACCATCAAAGATATTTGATCATGAGTCTCTAGTCTGAGAAAAAATGGCAGCTTATTTAAAGATTATCGCATGATTGGTGTCGCAAACGGAGACTTGAAATTGTAATGCGAGTTGGGTCAAAGGGTACACTTAATGGAATAGAGACAAGGTAAGATCATCTTGGCTGCTATCACAGAGAAGGCATATTCTTCTACTTAAGAAAGATATGTATCTCTATGCTTAGGTATAGACATTTAATTGGTAGCTTATCAAAGTACATTAGAGGGGAGGTGAATAGTATAATTGAAAAATAATATATAAATAAAATTCAATCTCACAAAATGGACACCAAGATTTTTAGATGGAAACCCAAATTGAGAGAAATCACCACTAAGTCAACTCAACTTAGGACTTACCAATCACAAGGTGATCAAACCATTATCCACACCACTTGAAAATGAGGATGGCGTACCTCAATACAAAACCCACATACGATCCCTAAACGGAGGTTTTTCCCTTCACAAGGAAGAGACGAGGATCCAATAGGCCGGACACCCAAGTACAAGGAGAAAAATAAACGAAAATAAACCACAACCTATAGAGCTCCCCAACAAGATAATAGTTTAATCTAGCTATTATAGGTGATTAGGAAACTCCCTAATATGATTGCTAGCTGTTGAGTAGTAAGGGAGATAGAGTTTTGCCTCAGATGAATTGAGTGCACAATGGTAGAGCAATTAGAAGTGGAGCAATAGAGAGTATAATGCTTGAATTGTATCTCTAATGGGTGTGTTTGCCTAATGGGGGGTTGAGGGCTATTTATAGGCTCCAAGAGAACCTTCAAGAAGGCTTAGGAGCCTTCTTGTAGCCGTTGGAGGCAAATCTCCATTGATTTGGTCAAAATCCAAATTAAATTAGGCAATCATTAATTCTGATAGTAGAATCAGACGTTTAAAAAAATAGGTCAGACATTTGATATGGGGTTTCTGAACATCTGGCAAAATATTTGGATGTCTGATAAAGAGGATCAGTGTTACTGGACTTGATTGGATTTAAATAGTGTACTTGTCACTAGATGTTAGACATCTGATTGCTCATTACAAGACATCTGATGAAATTTTTGGATGTCTGAAAATGAGTGGGTTTGTTCCTAGATTGGATCAGATCCAAACATGGATCTAGTGTAAAAGGTTCAGACTGAAATTTCCTACTTGGAGGGGGTGAGATCAGCGTAACGTAAAAATAATGTGGAATTATAAATGGAACAATCTCACAAAATAACAATCACACAATGTACATAATGATTTTTAGGTGGAAACCTAACCCGGGTGAAAACCACCACCTAACCCTCTTGAGTTAGGATTTTCCGATCAACCAAGTTGATCAAATCCACTAAATGAATCACTTAAACGAGGATGATTCAACCTCAATTGCAACCACACTACAAGTGCGAGGGTAGCATTCCTCAAGCCCTTCTTTTCACGAGAAGGATTTTGTCTCTCGATGGAGAAGGGAATTCACAACGTGAATACCCCAACCAAATAACAAAGTAAAATACAACAATAATCCTATAGAGCCAACAAAGTAATTCTTAAACTAAGCTTCTATAGGAGTTAGTGTGCTTCCCTTTGGTGGAAGTGCGTCGACGACGCGGATGCATGAACTACGCGACGACGCAACAGTGCTCTCATGAACTATGGCGGGAGAGCGGGTGTGCAAATGATCGATGCTCTCTAGATGTAGAACTTAAGCTTGGAGAGCTAGAGTTTCAACTACTCTTGGACACAAAAGATGTGGAAAGTGGTTTGCTTAGTGTCTTGGTGTATTTTTGAGTGGCAAAGGTTCTCTTTTATTTATAGAGGCCCTAGGAAGGCTTTGGAAGGCCTTAGAAGGCTTCCATAGCCGTTGGGTACAACCTCCAAGAGAATCAGGTCGAAATCAGGATTAATCATCACACTGACAGGGTTATCAGACGTCTGGTCCTGGCATCAGACGTCTGGACAACCAGTTTAAGATGTCTGGGAACAAAGTCAGACGTCTGATTATAGGCGGGTTTTCCTCCTGACTTGAATCAGATCTAAATAAGGTTCTAGTGAATTGTCATCAGACGACATACAGGACGTCTGGAATTATGTTTGGACGTCTGGAAACCTACTTTTCTGCGGAAATAGATTCCCAAGGGAGTGCAACGGCTATAAAATCTCTGAGAAGAGATTTTGGGTCAGCCGAGGCAAAACGGTTATGTCTCAGACGTCTGGGGTCCTCTACGGATGTCTGATATGAGGCTAATGGTCATATCCTTCATTGTTTGCTAAGCCAGCCAACGGTCCACTAATTGGACGTCTGGTAAAAACATCAAGCGTCTTCTAAGACATCTGGACTAAGGTCAGGACGTCTGATTTCATCAGACAGAACTAACTAAGTCCAGCCTAAACATTATCGGACGTCTGAGTAGACAGTCAGACATCTTAAAAGTCATTATCAGACGTCTGATAAGGTTGTCTGAACCCTATTTTGATTTTCTAAGCTCTCTACAGAAAACCTAAGTATCCTAGGGTTGTGCAAGTGTTCCTAGGACTACTGTTAGGGTACTTTGAGGCTCTTTAACAGATATTCTAAGAAACAAAAAGAGCAAAGAAATAAAGACAAAAGTACATAGAAAGAGATAAATAGAATTCTATCCTATTCTTCCATCTTCAAGCTATGGCTCCACGTGAAGCTCCTTTGTTCTCCATCAAGCTCCTCCAATCCGTCCTAGATGCGAGCTCGAACTCTGTCTAACCACATCTCCATTTACAATTAACCTGAAATCTAAGACTTCAAGTGCAAATATTAAATGACACGTGTTTTGTTATCATCAAAATAAATGATCGCGGTGCTCTAGCACCAACATAGACGTCTAATGGACATATTGCATTATTATTGGACGTTTGATGGTCATAATGACCTAGGAATTTGGATTTCTTGTGAATCTAAGATTCAAGATTTTGTCTGACAAATCATACTTTAAGTCAAATTTGTCCCAACATTCCAATGTTTGGACATCTAGAACATGGTCTGGACATAATACTAACAATGTCCCAAGTTGGTTCGTGAAGATTTGGTTTTGATAATAGGAGTTTTAGGATTGATTTGTTCTCACGGCCACATATTTGGACATTTGAATGTAGTACCAGATGTCTGCAGTGGACTATGGATGTATGGTCATAGGTTTGGTCATCTGAGGCCTAAGTGTTTAATTTGCTAAGGTGATGTATATAGTATTTGGTCATCTGCTCAAAGTATCAGACGACTTAACTTTTCATATCAAATGTCTAGTTATGATGGCAGACATCTGATCCTTGGGTATGTGCTAGATTTGAAATTTAATTTTGTTCTAAAAATTGGCCTAAGTGTTGAGTGTCTAAGTCAAGAGTTGCTATATCTAGATGGGGGCTCTTTATAACTCTTCTAGACTCAACAAATAAAAAATTACAACCCTATTCAACATGGATATACAATTGATCCTAGGACCTAAACAAGGACATCTTCATCCTCGAGTCTTCCTTTTGAGATAAAGTGAGATGAAACCTGCAACTTGGTTATGATAAAGACACGAAATAGTGGTTCTATTATTTTTACTTTCTTTTTGTTGTTTTGTAAAATCATCAAAACAGTTATTAGGAGAGGTTGAACCATAATCTCCCCCTTTTTGATGATTTTCAAAATCCTTTCTTAGGATCCATTTCCTCCCCCTATTAATGTACCTAAACCATTATTTCTAAAGTTCTAGATAAAATCGATTGTTGTGAAAAAAAATGAGTTTTTGAAAAGTGGCGTATTTTGCGAAATAACATTTTTATCAACTAACATTTGTTTGATTATCCTAAGTTTGTCTCCCCCTTTTTGAATATCATCAAAATGAGTGATAAGAGTTGAACTAAGCAATGATATAACAAAAGCATCATAGTATAACAAGAGCTTGCATGAGAAACATCATCATATCATTGGAGAAAATTTGCATAAAAAGATAGCATCGTATATATATGAGCAGGAATTAAAAGTTAACATCATAGTTTGAAATGTATGTGCCCTAGGGAGGTCTAGCAATGTTCACGACTAAATATATAAGACGAGGTTAGAGTCCCTTAATACAAGCCATAGAGAAAAAACCATGAAAAGCAATCACATAGCCAACCATCTAAAAAAAAGGAAAATAGAAAGAGGGAAAAAACCATCAAGCACTGACATACTCCCACTACTGTGGGTCTTGGCGATCCTAGCAGTGACGACAAGGTGGTCCCTGACCCATCTAAAGATTCCAAATGTCTTCCTACATCTCATTCATATCTAAGCGCATGTGACCTAGATACGAGTAAATGCCATTGGTGCGACACGTGAGGAGGGAGATGCCATTGACAATATTGTCCGCATCAGGCTCCCAACTCTCATCAAAACTCATTTGAGGAGCCTTGATCATGAGTGGTCTCTAGGCATACAGATCGGGTTGAGGAGAAAGTTCTTCGGCTTCTTGGGGGACGTCTTCGAGAAGAATTCACACTTTGGTGGCGGTAGCCCGGTTCTAGGGCTCCACCTTTTTCTTGGTGGCTTGGTCAGTGTGAGAATCTTGTAATTTTCGAAGATGCGAGAGAGAAGAGAACCAAGGGGGAGTGGGGCAGAATGGTCCTCATTCATAACCTGAATGATGAGGCGATAATAGTTGAAAGGAATATAGCATACTGCTGCAAAGAGAAGCACCATATGTTGGCAGGAGATGTAGTCGAAACCTCCAGAGTTGTTGAGGAGGTCCCAACCAAAAATACAAGACAAAAGATGGGGAAGATGCTTCAGATTTTTGTAAGGTAGAGTACTAAGGTGGGGTTCATATTTTTCTAGTAGAATGAGCTCTTGGTTAATTACTTCCTAGTCATATTCTCAGAGGATGTCATCAAAATCATTCCCTTCATTGGGAATGCTTGGGAGCTCAGAAATATAGTTAGTGGTGATGGTGATGTGGGTGCCTAGGATGGTAGAGTGAAGTTGGAGATGATCAGTGCTATAATCCTCGACAATATTGGCATAGAAAAATCGAATAAGGTCGGGAAAGATGCTAAGGCAACCAACCTTAGGATGGAAGGAGCGATTGAAATATCGGAATAGGTGAAGGATTTCAAAGTGCTCATGGAAATTTAAGTGAGCAAAGTCACTCCACACTATGCGGCAAGGGGGTTTCACTCTCACATTAGTGAATCGACGAAACCTATCCCTAGCATTTTCACTCCTATGTTGATCAGCTATATAGTCGGATTGGTATTGGGAGGAAGAGGACCCCTCTGTAGTCTTCCTATAATGAGTCATTTTGGGGATGGGTGGGTGGGCAGACTTTTAGGAAGATTAGGATACCTGTAAAACAAATTGACATGCCATTCAATAATTATGTAAGAATGAATCTATCCTAATGGGGTAGCACACCTACCATAATTCATCACACATCCAAAAACACACTGGCCATTCAATTTATTCCACAAAATCACCAAGTCAAAACATTGTCGGCAGTACTCTTGTTATTCAAGCAACATCACCAAGTTAAGGCTTGAATAAAATAGGGCAGTACCCTTGTCGTTAAAAACATCTCAAAATCATAGGGTCGAAACTCATTTGGCAGCACTCCTACCATCAATCATACATCTACACATTGCATTGGTCAGTAGAAAAAAATCTAACGTCAAGAAAGGGTAGTAACCCTGCCTTAACCAGGAAAAGAAAAGGAATCAAAGATGTGAAGTCACTAAAATCACAAAAGAAATCCTTTTATCTAGAGAAACACCAAGCCAAAACTCGAGGTTCTAGAGTTATCCTCGGTCATGAACCCTAGATGAAATCACGACATTGAAACCATTGTAATGAGAAAACTCATCAAGAGAGGCGTTTCAAGAAAGAGAGCTCTTCAAGAAAACATAGGAACCCACTATTCGAAGGATAGATCACGTTAAAAGAATGAATACGTCGTAGCATTGTGTGAAATATGTTGAAACAGATACAATTTTAATGAGAGGTGAGTCCCAGTCGAACTCAGGGAGGCAGAAAATGATTCTGATTTCATAAAGTGAATTAGAATTGCATGCTACTACTTGTAGACTAATTAATATATATATATATATATATATATATATATATATATATATATAAAGCAAATCAAGTAAGCGGGTTGATCATGAAGTGCTAAATAGAACTAGAGTTTATGACTAATACATGCAAAGCTAGAGCAAGAAAAATAGCTATCTAATTTATCAGAATAAGGGCACCACGGGTGGTTCACGGTAGCCTTTTGGAGAGGTTGGGGAAAGTAGCAGCGATGCACCAAGGTGGCTTGGTGGGTACTTTAGAGGGAGAGAGCCGGAGAAGATCTAGAGAGTTGGAGAGGGCCTAGAGAGAGTTGTTCTTCAATTGGGGGCCCTGGGGCTCTTTTTATAGCTTCATTGAGGGGCAAAGTGGGCATTTAAGCCCTCCAACTCGTGCAACAACCTCAAATTGATTAGATTCGTCGATCGGGAGATCAGATTGAACTTCAAAAGGCCTTCTAAAACGTTCTTCACGTGCGGATGTGTTCTAAAGCTGCTACGTGGCACACCTGCATCCTTCGAATCTTCATCTGACGTCTGTTGCTCGTGCTCGCCCGCATCGCCAATCGCTCTTCAACCACAAATGCTGAAATTGCACTCAATCCTCAGTCGTTGCGTGTAATCGCGCATGTCTCCATCCAACGCACAACAGCACGTTGCGCGTTCGCGTCGTCGCCACTTGATGCCGATCTGACGCTTAAGATTCATTCGCGTGCGTTGTCGCCTTGATTTTCCATAGATTGTGCTTCGAATGTGCATTGCGGCTTTTGCTCCAGCGCGTTAACCAATGCGCTAAGGGCGTGGTTGGTCACACTTTATATTTTGCGCACTGCTGCCCTCAACCATTGGATGGAGATCCAACGGCTGAGGATCTTCCTTCCTTGATGAGGCACGTTGGTGCGGTTGATGTGGGCGTGTTGTGGCCATTGGATGATGATCCAATGACCTACAATGCATAGGGAGGTGCCTTCAGAGGTTGGGCGACTGTGATGGTGCCACGTGGCGCCATCATGGCCGTCTATCTTCTTTTCTTTGTAGATGGTGATGTAGGTCTCCGATCGAAATGATTTTTGCGTCGTTGGACTATGATCATTGATTCAGATCCATCTGTGCGGTTAGATTTGACATCTAAGGTCCGGATTTTTACCTATTTGCCTCTTGGCCCTTGCTCTTCTGCAGACTCCATAGGATGCTACGGGAGTCTGATCGATGCGATCTCGGAGGAGTTGGACTCCCGTCGTTGTTCTGAATAGATCCATATGGTTGGATTGGTCATTCGCAACCTCGAATTACCTACGATTGTTAATACCTTTCAATTAAAATATAATATGACATTATTATTTGCACAACTAATAAATCAATTATGATGCAAAGTATGATGTGTACGTATGCAATATGCGTAAGTTAAGCTAGGATCTAACTTAATTCAGATATATTAGGACCTATGATGTTGCGCAATAATACCCCCATGCCTAAATCTTGCTAGTCCCTAGCAAGTGCAAGACTAAATGCATTCTTCCAAGAGTTTGACTAGAGATTTATTTCTTTTTGTCTTCATCCAGAAATTTAGAATCCAGATAATCGTGAAAGTGTAGTTTGTAGCCTATGCAACGGATTCAGGCAAAATTTGATACACATCTAAAGCTTGTGCCTAACCCTTAGTAAAATTCTGTTGGGATAGGCAACCTCTTCTCTTGGGAATATAGAATAACCTCTAGTTTTAACCCCAGCATTTTGGCTTAGGTAGAAGATGTCTAAGTTAAATGGATTTGTATTTGGTAGCTTACTCTCCTCTGGTGCTACATAGAGACTAGTATTTCAGAATCTAGGTTTCCAGATTATCAAATAAATTCAACTTACAGAGAGGCTAGAAAACTATGCTCTCTTAAGTCCTTTGTACTCATTCTTTTCTCTTCTTCCTCTCCTTTTCTTTTCTTTTTCTTTTCTTTTTCTTCTTGAGCCCACATCTCATTAGATTTGTAAATATGTTTGGTGGTCTCTCATGGCATTACACTTCAATTAGATTCTGACAACCTTATAACTAAGTCAGAATCCCTCAACCTATATTCAGGCTGTCAAAAATATAGGAAAAGTAGGTCAATGTTGTATTTGGTGGATCGTAAGGGTGATAGGTGTTGATTCCTCAATGTACTCAACTCAACTAAAACATAACTTACATTTCTCAACATGACAATTTTTTTTCTATTTTTTTGTATGCTATTTGTTTTTTTCATATCCATATCTACTAACATAACATCATATCTACTAACACAATGCAACATAGCATAAGTACTTTTATTCACGAGGCATTATTTGGGATTGGGGATGTTCAAAAGGATATGGGTGACTTCTTTGATGGAAGTACCCATTCTCGGCATCGAGAAAGGAATGGATAGGACAACATATTTCTAATCTTGACATTAGTACCCTCCTCAAGCTGAGGATTTCGTAAAGGATAGTCATGACCATCCACCTTAGTCTTAGTTTTATTAGAACTCGCTCTCTGCATATTTGCTTATTTGGTGGCTCTCACAAGGATTCTCACAAAAAAATTGTACGTAAGAATCGAGAGCGAAAACTGTGCCTAACTCCGAGTATCATTATCCAATTATCCAGAAATTAAGATTCCTTACACTAGACTTAGAGCACCGGTAGACTATCTACTCTCATCTTACAATTATTTGGTCGATCTATTAGAAGATGATTTGCCTGACTCCCTGATAAGAAGCAATGCTTCTTCTCGACAAACTAGAGATGTCTATTGGTCTTCACAGTGGATCCATTGCAAATTCTATGTGCAAGTGTGAAAGTGTACTAGATTCTAAGTTCAAGAATCAATTAAAGAATAAATCTCTAATTAAATCTCCTGATAAAAAGATCTATTTCCTAAGTTGTTGGCAGAATTTTTTTTCAATTTATATGAACTACCCCCTCATGCCTAAGTTCTTGCATGTCCTCATGCATGAATAAGAGAAAAATAAAGTAAGACAAGGCGTCAATGGATAGAAATCACCTGGAATTGCTCCTGATTCGTCATTTAGCTCATGCCAACACTACAATGGTAATCACAATATGCATAATAATATGCCAGAATGAAATATGCTATGTATAAAGGACATGTATATATGTATAAGTGCTGAGTTTAATGCCTCCAGCTGGGCAAAACTCAGCCACACGTCCTTGAGAAGATGTATCATTTTGTCAGCAGGAGGAGGTTCCTGGGCTAAAAATGGCTTGAGGCGCTAGCCATTTACCGTAAAAACCTACCCAGATTTTAGGTCCATAATTTAGACTGCCCCATTAGAATACAGGTGGAGCACAAGATATGGCCCAGTCCACTTGGACTTGAGCTTTCCCACAAAGAATTTGAGCTAGGAGTCAAATATCCAGACCTGCTGGTTAGGCGTGAATTCCTTCCTCCAGATGTGCCGATCGTGGAAAGCCTTAGTCTTATCTTTGTATATCTTTGATTTCTCGCAGACTTCCCGCCGAATCTCTTCTAACTCACTGAGCTAGAGCTTCCTTTCATAGCCTCCTTCATCAAGGTTAAAATTACACTTCTACTCCGCCCAAAAGGCACAGTGCTCCAGCTTTACAGGAAGGTGACGGGCCTTTCCATGCACCATGCGGTATGGTGACATTCTGAGCGAAGCCTTGTACACGGTTTGATATACCCAAAGTGCGTCGATCAATCGATCAGACCAATCCTTCCTATTAGGTTTAGCCGTCTTTTGAAGAATAAGCTTGATTTGATGGTTAGAAACTTCAGCTTGCCCATTGGTCTGTGGATGATATGGGGTAGTAATGCGGTGATGTACCCCATATTTCTTCAATAGAGATCTAAAATGAGCATGGATGAAGTGGCTACCCCCGTCGCTAATCAGAGCATGGGGGACTCTGAATCTCGCAAAAATAAATTCCTGGATGAAGGATACAACGGTTTTATGATCAGCCCATCTTACCGGGATGGCTTCAACCCACTTCGAGACATAGTCAACTGCGAGAAGTATGTACTCGAAGCCATGCGAGTTTGGGGAAGGGCCTATAAAGTCGATGCCCCAGATGTCGAACACTTTTACGACCAGAATAGGTTGGAGAGGCATCATGTCTCTCCGAGTCATAGAACCGACCAACTGACATCGCTTACAGCATTTGGCAAACTCATGTGTGTCTTTGAAAATGATTGGCCAGAAGAATCTATTGGTGCTAGAGCACCACGATCATTTATTTTGATAATAACAAAACACGTGTTATTTAACATTTGCAATTTGAGTCCTAGATTTCAGGTCAATTGCAAATGTGGACGTGTTTAGACGGAGTTCGAGCTCGCATCCAGGACGGATTGGAGGAGCTTGGCGGAAAACAGAGGAGGTTCGCGTGGAGCGACAGATTGAAGATGGAAGGAAATGAAGAATAGGATAGATTTCCTTCTTTTGTACTTGTTGTATTTTTCGTTTCTTTTCTTGCTCTTTATTTTCCTTAGATATTTCTTGTTAAAGAGCCTCAAAGAACCCTAACAGTAGTCCTAGGAACACCGGCACAACCCTAGGATACTTAGGTTTTCTGTAGAATACTTAGAAAACCAATATAATATAGGGTTCAAACAGACTTTCCAGACGTCTAATTCCAAAATCAGACGTCTGATAATGTATTTTAAGACGTCTGACTGTTGTTTCAGACGTCTGATAACTGTTAGGCTGGACATAGTTAGTTCTGTCTGATGAAATCAGACGTCCAGACCTTAGACCAGACGTCTTAGAAGACGTCTGATGGATTTGCCAGACGTCCAATTAGTGGACCGTTGGCTAGCTCAGCAGGCACTCAAGAATATGACCGTTAGAGCCTTATCAGACGTCCTTAGGCATTTCCAGACGTCTGATAAATGACCGTTTTGCCTCGGCTGACCCAAAATCTCTTCTCAGAGATTTTCTAGCCGTTGCAACGTTTGGAAATCAATTCCCACAGTAAAAGTAGGTTTCCAGACGTCCAGATATAGTGCCAGACGTCTTGTATGTCGTCTGATGGACTTGCGTAAAAACCCTGTTTAGATCTGATTCAAGTCAGGGAGAAACTCGCATAGAATCAGACGTCTGACCTTTGAATCAGACGTCTTAAAGTGGCCTTCCAAACGTCTGATGCCAGAGTTAGACGTCTGATAACCCTGTCAAATGTAATCATTGTCCTGATTTCGGCCTGATTCTCTTGGGCTTTGTTCCCAACGGCTATACAACCCTTCCTAAGCCTTCCAAAGCCTTCCTAAGGCCTCTATAAATAGAGGGGAGCCTTTACACACTTAGACACACAAGAAAAGCACTTAAGCACACAAGATATACACCTAGAGAGACCAAGATACACTAAGATCAAGTATTTTCCACTCTCTTGTGTCCAAGAAGCTCTTGCTCTCTAAGCTCAAGCTCCATCATCTTGAGAGCATCATTCCCTTCGCGCACCCGCTCTCCCGCCGTTGCCTACGAGAGCGACATTGCGCCGTTGCGTGGCTCACGCACCCGCGTCATCGTCGACGCACTCCTTGCAAAGGGGAGTTTCCTAAATCCTATAGAAGCTTAGGTTTATTACTTTGTTGGCTCTATAGGTTTGTTGTTTATTTTACCTTTGTTATTTTGGTTGGGTATTCGCTTTGCGAATTCCCGTCTCCTTCGTGGGACAAAATCCTTCTCGTGGAGAGAAGGGGTTGAGGAACGCTACCCTCGTACTTGTAGCGTGGTTGTATTGAGGTTGAATCACCCTCGTTTTAAGTGATTCGGTTTAGTGGATTTGATCAACTAGGTTGATCGGTAAATCCTAACTTGAAAGGGTTAGGTGGTGGTTTTCACCCGGTTTGGGTTTCCACCTAAAAATTACTTGTGCACATTTTGTGATTGCTTATTTTGTGAGATTGCTTTATATATTTTATTTCCGCAATTATTACGTCACCCCCTCCTAGTAGGGAAGAACTTTCAGAATCTAGACTGCAAAATCTTTGCAGTGATTTTTCAGCCTGAGAAATGACCCCCACAGGCATCGCTGTGGCAGAAGGATAACACACTTGAGATTTCTGAGTCTGGGATGCATCTTTTGATGATTTGATCAGCCCCAATGTGAAAGAGCAGTGGGTGGTCCTAGAAATAAAACTTAGCCTCTAAAATAAACCTGAGTTTTTGATCCTTGGATAACCCTGCAGGAAGCTTGCCTGCGACGAGATAGTTTGTAATATCGGCATACCAAGGAAACTCAACAGAGTTCACAACTGATAGAGACTCATCTGGGAATTGATTAGAGATAAGCGGGGAGTATGGGATGTATTCTAGGTCTAGCCGAGACAGGTGATCCGTCACAACATTATGAGCTCTGGCTTTGTTGCTGATCTCGATATCAAACTCCTGCAAAAGAAGGATCCATCTGATAAGTCGGGGTTTGGCATCCTTCTTTGCCAACAAATGTCGGAGGGCGGAATGGTAAGTGAAAATAATCACTTTTGACTCGAGTAGGTATGATCTAAACTTCTCCAACTTGAATACTACGGCTAGCAGTTCTTTCTTAGTAATCGCATAGTTACGCTGAGCCTTGTTCAGCGTCATGCTAGAGTAGTATATTACGAATGGATGGCGCTCCCGACATTGGCCTTGAGCAGCTCCGACAGCGAAGTCTGAGGTGTCACACACCATCTTGAAGTTGAGAGACTAGTTGGGTGGTTGGAGAATAGGTGCATTCGAAACAGTGCTTTGTAAGGTCTCAAAAGTGTTGAGACACGAGGAATCGAAGTTAAAGGGGATGTTGACTACCAAAAGATTTGTCAACGGACGGGCAATTTTGGAGAAGTCTCAAATGAATCTCCGATAGAATCCGACATGCCCTAAAAATGAACTGGTTTGTTTTACCAAGCTAGGTGGAGGTAATCGAGAAATGATTTCAGACTTAGCTTGGTCAACCTCGAGTCCATTAGAAGAGATCCTACGACCTAGTATAATGCCATCCCTCACCATAAAATGACTTTTCTCCCATGAAAGTACTAGGTTAACGTCTATGCACCTCCTCAGGATCTTTGTGAGGTTATCAAGACAAGACGAGAAGTCATCTCCGAGAATGGAGAAGTCGTCCATAAATACTTCTGCGTAGTCCCCGATCATATCGGAGAAGATGGCCATCTTGCAACGTTGAAATGTTGTTGGTGTGTTACAGAGGCCGAAAGGCATCCGCTTAAAAGCGAATGTTCCGAAGGGACACTTAAAAGTTGTCTTGTCTTGGTCCTCCGGGTTGATTGTGACATGGTTATACCCGAATTATCCATCCAGAAAGCAGAAGAAACTGCGCTCGGCTAACCTTTCTAAAATCTGATCAATAAAAGGTAAAGGAAAATGATCATTTTTGGTAGCCGTGTTCAGTTTCCTGTGATCAATGTAAACCCACCATGAGGTAGTGGTGCGGGTCAGGATGGATTCGCCTGTTTCATTCTTGATTATGGTGAGTCCTGCCTTTTTGGGCACAATCTGAATAGGACTCACCCACTGGCTGTCGAAAATCGGATAGATAATGTCTGCATCCAGCCATTTGATGATCACCTTCTTGACAATCTCCAGCATATTTGGCTTCAGGTGCCTCTGAGGTTGTCTCGTCAGTTTTACCCCTTCATCCATGTAGATATGATGAGTGAAATATGAGGGGAGAATTTTTTGGAGATCAACAATGCTCCACTCAATAGCAGCCCTATATGCTTGCAGTATAGAGATCAATTGATGTTCTTGCTTTGGGGTCAAGTGAGCATTGATGATCACTGGGTATGTCTCACTTTCACCTAGAAACACATATTTGAGTGAATCAGGTAAGGGTTTTAACTCAATTATCGGTGGGTGGGGAGCAGATTCGTATGTGGGAGGAGAGGAATCAAAGGTGGAAATTTGACGATCCTGACTGATGGGAAATCCGCATGTAGAGGTCATAAAATCCTGTCTTAACGGGAGCGGATCAGTGCTTGGGGGACAGAATAATTAGGATCAGGGGTGTTGTGATCAGATGAACACCCTGGAAAATCAGATCTGTGGGATGAAATATGCACGCCGTTAACCTCAGTCCCATGTGGATCTAGCTCTAAGAACATTGATAGTGAAGATGAATGTGCCATTGGGTCATTGCAGAGGAGCCCAATGTTCCCACAGAAAGTTGAATCTTCATCTTCACCGTCCTCCTCGATTAGATCACTATTTAAGTTCCTTGTTTAAGATTTTTGCTTCCTAGGTCTATCTCCATACACCCAGATGCACAGTCGATGTTTGCGCAGGCTGTCACCAAGAATAGGAGACCCAAAATGATCGGTGCATCGCGGATATTAGGAGGAACCTCCATATCGAGAATGAAAAAGTCTGTTGGGAAGCAGAATCCTTGGACTTTTACGATCACATTTTCAATCACCCCCTCGGTATTTTCATCGATTGGTCATCCAACTGTTTGGTAACCAAGGTGGGTTTCAACTCCCCAAATAGGAATCGATTAAATACTGTGGTGGGAGTTAGGTTGATGGACGACCCCAAATCAAAAAGGGCCCGATCAAATGGAGAATCCTGCAAGAAGTAGGAAATAAGTGGTGTGCCCGGGTCCTTTTTGGGCGGTAAGTCAGCTAAAATAACATCGCTAGCTTCTTTTGACAATACTGCTTGTCATCTGGTTTTCTGTTCACTTTGGAGTACAGTAGTCCTTGAAGAACCTAGCGACAGTAGGGATGTGATCTATTGCCTCGAGGAGAGGGATCTGAATGTGAACTTCTCTGAACATGGATTTCAGGTTCTTGAAATTCCGTGTATCCTTTTTTCGGGCTGAATCTCGCATTACAGGCCTCAGGAAAAGGGACGGGAATCTTAGGGTCAGACGGCTTCTTTCCTTTGTCTACTGAAGGTGGCTCTTGAGAGGAAGAGGGTGATGAGCCATCCTGCGGTAGAGAACGTGAGATATCGTGACCTACTTGCCTAGGTAGTGGGTCTTGTGTAGTCTTTCCACTCCTCAAAGTGACAGCCTTTGCATCGATGTGCTGTCCATGAGGTGGTAGAGGAGCGGCAGGGGCAGAATACACGAGGTTTTATGGTAAAGGTGGCTGTCCTTACCCATAACCAGGTGGTGCAGGAGGCGCTTGTAAAATAGCATGTGCCTGTCCCTATGGTGCTTGGAATCTAGGTAGGGCACCCTGATTCTACACATATCTTGGGTTTGGGAATGGTTGGGAGGGCAAGGCTCCTTGTGATCTATGCTCCTGCAGCATCTGATTTTGCGTACTTTGTATGCTATGTATTTGATCAATCATTACTTTCATAATTTGTAGATTATCATGAGTCGATTTCCAGATTGACTCCTGCAATTCCTCCTTCAGTGACTCCAAAGGGTCGGCCTGCTTCGGAGGGTAATTGGCAGCTTGGTGCAACGGCTGATAAATAGAACGTGTTTGCTACTGAGATGGGAATGGCTGCTGCCTTGGGTATGTGTTCTGTGCATTCCCGTATTGTCTGGTCCGGTAGTGTGGATCTTGATTTGTCTCTGTGAGTTACTAGATCAGGAGAAGTTAGGATGCTGGCACCAACAAGGATTATACGTCTTGGAATAAGGGTTATTACTCCTGTAACCTTGGATATCACTGACATCTTCATAGGCCAAGGATGTCTCGATGCAAATTCATCAAAAGAATACTCACTTAATTGTCATGTGGTGCGTAACCCTGATTGTCAGATGCCAGATCAAGATTATTCATAGGTTCCTGATACGGAGGATCCCGCAGAGATGGAGAAGAAACATCCTGAGTGAGAAGATGTTCACGAGTAGGAGGGGCTCGGGATGCAAGGGAGGAATGTGATGCAGCCAGACTGCCAGAAAACCCAGATCTTGCTCGCATTAATTCAATGAGCTTCTTATCAAGTAGATCCACCTTGTCCAGCTTCTTGGCGATAATGTCCATATCAGCTCGGGCAGATTCGGCATGAGCTTCATGGACACTAACTCGTTGCTATCTAGGTCGCTGGAATTGGTTCATAGAGGCGACATTCATTGAGTTCTCTGCTAAGGACTCGAACAGTTCGAATACACTATTCTCGTCCTTTGCGAGGAAATTCCTGTCGCTAGATGCATCGGCCAAGTGCTGATGTGTGTCATCCAGCCCATGGTAAAAGACTTGTGCAAGGTACCATCTGGGTACACCATGGTGCAGGCATTTCCTGAGAAGATCGTAGAATCTGTCCCAAGCATCATGCAGTTTCTCTCCTGGGCATTAGGAGGTCATGATTGCGTGCCTCATTGCATTTGTTCGACCAATTGGGAAGAACTTTTGGAGGAATTCATGACATAATTACGTCTAGGTTCCAATTGGCCTCCCGATGGTCTTGTACTAATAGGACACTTTGTCCTTGAGAGAGAAAGGAAAAAGATTCATGAGAACAATTCCGATATCTACATTTCTGGGTCGAACTGACCCTGCAATTCGACTTAGATCTTCGATGTGATGGAAGGGATCCTCATTTGAGTTTCCATGAAAATGAATCTGAATTAGACTTATGATGTTCGATTTTAACTTGAATGCGTCTCTACCTGCAGGAATCTGGACCTGAGGTGGTATAATCATTGCCATTGGATTGTAGAAGTCCGA
Organism: Thalassia testudinum; assembly: GCA_037157565.1. Lineage (NCBI taxonomy): Eukaryota > Viridiplantae > Streptophyta > Magnoliopsida > Alismatales > Hydrocharitaceae > Thalassia > Thalassia testudinum. The sequence goes on from JAZHRO010000007.1 coordinate 4,895,190, forward strand.
CAGTTGTTCTTCGCGTGGTGGCGTTGGAAAGATAGTTCAAAAAATCTAGCACCTGCCAGAATTTCAAGATTTTTGGATCACTGAAAGCACGACAATTGAATTTTTAAAAATGTATTCAGTTTCTAACCGAGTTTCTAAGAATAGTAGAGATTTTATTTTCTTTTTTCTAATGCTAAGCAAATCCTGGACTACCTAACAAATTCTAATTCTATAAACTACTATCCTAATGTAATCTAAAATTCTACTAAGATGAATGTGTGCACCTGATAATCTTCACCTACGCTCAATGTGTACACAGATCCTCGCTTCATCCCTGCATACAAAAGAAGAATACACTAAATCAGATATAAAATAAAAAATTGCCGTGCCTCCTCGACAATGGCGCCAATTTGTTAGAAGCATAGATCACGTTAAAAGAATGAATATGTCGTAGCATAGCGCGAAATACGTTGAAATAAATACAATTTTAACGAGAGGTGAGTCTCAGTCGAATTCAAGGAGGCAGAAAATGCTTCTGATTTTATAAATTGAATTCCAATTGCATGCTACTACTTGTAAACTATATATATATATATATATAAAGCAAATCAAGTAAGCAGGTTGATCATGTAGTGCCAAATAGAACTAGAGTTTATAACTAATACATGCAAAGCTAGAGTAGGAAAAATAGCTATCTAATCTATCAAGATAAGGGCACCACAGGTGGTCCTTGGTGGCCTTTTAGAGAGGTTAGGGAGAGCAGTAGTGGTGCACCAAGGTGGCTTGGTGGGTGCTTCAGAGAGAGAGAGAGCCGGAGAAGAAGATCTGGAGTGTTGGAGAGGGTCTAAAGAGAGTTGTTCTTCAACTGGGGGTCATGGGGCTCTTTTTGTAGCTTCATTGAGGGGCAAAGTGGGCATTTAAGCCCTCCAACTCATGCAACAACCTCAGATTGATCAGTTTAGTCAATCAGGAGATCAATGGATCAGATCGCGCTTCAAAAGGCCTTCTAAAGCGTTCTCTACACGCGGATGTGTTCTTGAGCTGCCACATGGTGCTCCCGCATCCTTCGGATCTTCATTTGATGTCTGTCGCTTGTGCTCACCCGCACCGCTAATCGCTCTTCAACCACAAGCGTTGAAATTACACTCAATCCTCAACCGTTGCGCGTAATCGCGCGCATCTCCATCCAACGCATAGCAGAGCACCACGCATTCGCGTCATCGCCGCTTGATGCCTATCCAACGCTTGAGATTCATCCGCACTCGCTACCGCCTTGATTTTCCGCGGATTGCACTTTGAACACGAGTTGTGCCTTCTACTCCAGCGCACTAACCAACGCGCTAAGGGCGCGGTTGGTCGTGCTTTCTATTTTGTGCACGGTTGCCCTTAGCCATTGGATGGAGACCCAACGACTGAGCATCTTCCTTCCTTGATGAGGTGTGTTGGTGCAATCATTGTGGGCGTGCTGCGGCCGTTGGATGATGATCCAACGGCCCATAATGCACCGGGAGGTGCCTTCAGAGGTTGGGCGGCTGTGATGGTGCCACGTTGTGCCATCGTGGCTGTCCATCTTCTCTTCTTTGTAGGTGGTGCTGTAGGTCTTCGATTGAAATGATTTTTGCACCGTTGGATCGCGATCGTTAATCCAGATCCATCCATGCGGTTGGATTTGACATTTGAGGTCTAGATTTTCACTTATTTGCCTCTTGGCCCTTTCTCTTCTGCAAACTCCATAGGATGCTAAGGGAGTCTGATCGATGCAATCTCAGAGGCGTTGGACTCCCATCATCGTTCTGAGCAGATCCATATGGTTGGATCGGTCATCCGCAACCCTAAATTAACTGCAATTGTTAATACCTCTCAATTAAAACATAATATGACATTACTATTTACACAACTAATAAATTAACTATGATGCAAAGTATGATGCGTATGTATGCAGTATGCCTAAGTTAAGTTAGGATCTAACTTAATTTAGGTATATTAGGATCTATGATTACTGTGCAATCTCCTACCACATTGTTAAGTTGCTCTGAATGAGATGAGTAAGAATGAAAATGTGGGATGATGGCTGCGAAAAGCAATGAGGGGTATCTCTCCTAGGCCACGAGAAAGAAAACTAGTAAGTAATCAAGAGGGGCACATAAGAAAGCATATTTTATTTTACCGAATAAGAAGTTACAACTATGAGTTTGATATGATGGAATAAAAGCTACTCAACTACACTATGGAATAGAAAATGGTGTTGGATTTAACACCAAATGAAACCAAATCAATATACAAACAAAATGTTTGAGAGGTTTCGTAAATTTTAAGAATCTCTGATTTCCCATATGCATTGATAATCCAAAACCAAAGAGAGTTTAGATGGATACCTAAATCTATCGCTTGATCTTTGCGAAGAAGGAAGCGAGAGTGAATCCTTCTATTCCCATTGAGAATCTCGACGGGGTTTTGGCGATGGTACTTCAAGGGATCCAGAGAGAATGAGCGTGGAAGAAGGGAATGTTATGTTCTTGTGTACCCCTTTAGTTTCCACCTAGGGTCCTTATATTTTCCACGATGAGGTGTGGGAAACAAAACCACCCATTACTCGCATATCCTTGAGGACCACAACCATTTTATTGTGGAATTGATGGTTCTACCCATCAACAAACCATAATTCCCCAGAGGGTTTCTATGCAATTAATCCCATATTATTGGAAGTACAATTTACCAAATTCTTATTGGATCACGTAATGGGCATATTTACGAGCATACATGTATATGATATATATTAATATAAGTGCCCTTATAATAATATATGTATGCCCACTAATGATTCTAACAATCTCTCACTTGAGCAACATATATTATTCACATAAACTCACATTAATTTAAACTATATGAGCTCAAACTGTATATCATATACATATAAAAACACACCTCCACTAATCTCGTCCATATTGTGTTAGTCATAGGACCAATGCGGTCTTCGTCACTTATATTTGGCTAAATCCCTCAATGAGCACATACAATAACACAAATAATGACATAAATCTTCTTTCAAAAAAAAACAAAAATAATGACATAAATCAAATATGGGAACATAACATGAAAAATTGCATGTTAAATGATCCATACATGCCTATCTTTCAACTGGTCCAACTTGATTATAAGAGATCATGAATGCAGTGTAGATCGAGTTCAAAATAAACATAACTTTATTTGCGCAAGATAAATGAATATGTCTACACATAATGAACACAAGAATGAAACAAACTCCCATTGAACTGCAGTATCATATAAAAGATACAACACCCATTCGGGTTACATGCTCGTGAAAGATTCTAGGCGTTAGCCCCTTAGTGAGCAGGTCAGCTACTATGGAGTGAGTTCCTATGTGCTCTATGGACACTTGACCACTTTGAACTCTTTTTTTAATTTCCAGAAATTTAATATCAATATGCTTTGACCTCGACGAACTTCTGTTGTTGTTCGAATATAGCACTGTGGAATTATTGTCACAATAGATTCGTAGTGGTCTTTCAACACTACCCAAAACATGTAAAGCTGTGACAAAATTCTTAAGCCATATTCTCTGATTTGAGGCCTCAAAACATGGTATGAATTCTACTTCCATGGTAGAGGTGGGTATCATCGTTTGCTTAGCACTCCTCTACGAAATAACTCCTCCCGCTAGCAAAAAAATATAGCCCGAAGTGGACCTTCGGCTATCCTGACAACCCTCAAAATCGGAGTTTGAATACTTGAGGACCTTCAGAGCATCATATCTCTTATACGTGAGCATGAAGTCTTTTGTTTTTTGAAGATATCCTATGACCTATTTGGCTACCTTCCAATGATCAAGTCCAGGATTACTCAAGTATCTGCCTAACATACCAATAATGTATGCAATATCTGGCCACGTGCAGACTTGTGCATACATCAAACTTCCCACTGCTAATGCATAAGGAATACACTCCATTTCCTTAGCTTCAACCTGATTCTTAGGGCACTAATTAAGGGAGAATATATCTCCTTTAGCCACAGGGGTGTCTCCTGCCTTACAGTTTTCCATGACAAATCTCTTTAGAATGGTTTCAATGTAGTTCTTCTATGACAATCCAAAGATACCCAGAGAGCAGTCTCGATGTATCTGGATTTCTAAAACAAAAGAAGCTTCACCAAGATCTTTCATTTCACATTTATTTGAAAGAAATCTCTTGGTTTCAAATAGTAAACCATTATCATTAGAGGCAAGTAATATGTCATCAACATATAAAATTAGGAAAACATATTTACCTTTATCGAATTTATGATATATACATTCATCAACTGAATTTCTCTCAAAACCAAATGAGACAACTACCTGATAAAATTTGTAATACTACTGAGGTGAAGCCTGTTTTAGACCATAAATAGCTTTCTTTAATTTGCAAATCATTTGCTTTGCATCACCTTAGGCAAAGTATTTTGGTTGCACCATATATATTGTTTCATCAATGTCACCATTAAGAAACGTCGTTTTCAAGTTCATTTGGTGTAGCTTTAAGTCAAAATGAGCCACCCAAGCCATAATGGTTCTAAAGGAGTCTTTTGAAGAAACAGGGGAGAATGTCTCTTTAAAATCAATGCCTTCCTTTTGAGTGAAGCCTTTTACAACAAGATGAGCCTTATACTTATCAACATTGCCTTCAGAATCCCTTTTGATTTTAAAAATCCATTTACAACCAATGGGTTTTGCACCTTTAGGCAATGGGACAAGTTCCCAAATGTCATTGTCACTCACTGATTTCATTTCCTCATTCATGACATTGGTCCATTCTTGGGAATTGAAACTCCTCATGGCATGAGTGACTGAAATGGGATCCGTATCCATTTGGTCTGCCTCTAGTTCCTGGAGAAATACAACATAGTTAGTGGAGATTGCACTTCTCCTTTCCCTAGTAGACCGCCTAAGGGGTGCTTGCTGAACATTTTGAGGATGATGAGTTTGATCCATAGGGAGACTTTCATCATTACTTTCATCCCTTTCTATCGTTGGAATGACATCAGGAATGACAACTTGACCCTTTTCAGTAATATCCATAGGAATAGGGTCAGGTTCTTGAAAAGTAATGTGTGAGCGAGTTTCAGGGACAAAGAACTTATATCCCTTAGACCTTTTCGAGTATCCAACAAAATAGCAGCTGACCATTCTGGAGTCCAATTTCCTTTTATTAGGCTTATAAGGCCTAGCTTCAGCTGGATATCCCCAAATATGAAAATGCCTAAGGTTTGGCAATTTACCAGTCCACATTTCATATGGGGTTTTTGGTACCGCCTTTGATGGTACTCTATTTAAGATGTACGCTGCTGTCTTTAATGCTTTTCCCCAGAGGGACTTTGGCAAAGAAGTGTGACTGATCATGCTTCTCACCATATCCTTAAGAGTCCTATTGTGCCTTTCTGCAATACCATTCATGCTAGGTGTCCCTGGCATGGTGTATTGAGGTACAATTCCACATTCGTCTAGGAATAAAGCAAATGGTCCTTGACGTTGTTCTCCTGATCCATCATATCTATCGTAGTATTCACCCCCACGATCAGATCTGGCAGCTTTAATCATTTTCCCAAGTTGATTCTCAACTTCGGCCTTATAGGATTTGAAAGCGTCTAAAGACTGTGATTTTTCATTAATCAGATATAAGTATCCATATCTAGAGAAATCGTCTATGAACGTAATAAAATATTGTTGACCTTTCCAAGAGGCATAGGAAATGGCTCACAAATATCTGTATGTATTAGTTCTAAGACGTCTGTAGCTCTTATGGCATCCACACCTGATTTGTTTGTTCGTTTTCCTTTTAAACATTCTACACAGACATTAAAATTTGCATAATTAAGGGAATGGAGAATTCCTGTGGAAATAAGCCTATCAATTCTCCCTTTGGAGATATGACCCAAACGCCTATACCATAACATTTCGGAATTCTCACAAGTTAATTTTCTTTTCGTACCACTAGACGTAGCATGCAAGGTTTCAAAAGCCGATGGAGATGTATGAAGCATATATAAATTGTCATACAAAGAGAAAGAACCAGTTGCAATAAGACTTGAATTAAGAAACAACTTAAATTGCTTATCTCCAAAAGAATAAGAATAACTTGACTTGTCCAATAGATAAACAAAAATCAAGTTCCATCTGAATGATGGCACTATAAAAGTTTCTTTCAATTCTAAAGCATAACCAGTACTAAAAAACAATCTAAAATCCGCAACAGCTTCAACCTCCACCTTCTTGCCGTCGCCCACATATATGAACCTTTCGACTTCACTTGGCAGTCGGCAATTTAGGTAACCCTGCATGGACATACTAATGTGAATAGTGGTTCTCGAATCTATCCACCAAAAGTCTAAGGGTACGGAAGCTAAATTAACTTCTGAATAAATAAAAGGAAGATACATACCCTTCTTATCACGCCAAGCATGATACTTGGTATAGTCCTTCACGTGTCCTTCACCTTTGTAGAAGAAACAGCTTGCCTTAGGCGTCTCCAGCTTGCCTTTAGATGAAGAACTAACAGCAGCATCATTTTCCCTTTTCTTTTGGAACTGGTAACCAAATGAGCACTTTCAGGTTTGTCTTGCTTAAGTCTCTCTTCTTCTTGCAAACAATGAGAAATGAGCTCATTGAGAGACCATTTCTGTAACGACCCGGTTCCCGAGTCCCTACGAGACACGAGAACCGGACCGACTCGACTAATCCCAAGACCCAGTCGTCCAACGAGGAAGTAACCAAAAGACAGTAAAATAAACCACATTCAGCATGAATATAACTAACAGTAAAAAGTACAGCAGTAAGGAAAGAAGCTACTACAGTAGGCACCACCACAACAGTAAAACATTTATCATATAACAAAAACTGCAGGTAAAGAAGGTACAGCGGAAACAAAACTACTCACTAGAACAGAAACAAAAGAAGGTACAAAGCTGTGGCAACTCTACTGGACCCTACTCGGCCCAGCGTCCTCTGCAGCCGCCGACCCTGGCTGCTCAATACCTGGTCCTGAAAAAGGTAACGAGTGTAACACGTCAGCAAAACGCTGAGTAGAGTGGCAAACTAACTAAAGGCAACAGTAGAGTGTACAGTAGCTGTTATGTTCTATTACTTCCTCTATTCACATCTTTCAATTTTTCTCACTATTTCATTTACTTCTCAGATCCTTTACTTGATCTCGAATGTCCTCGTGGGACGATCTTGATTGCAGTCTTTTCCAACAGTAGAAGTAGCACGTGGTGCTCTCCTGGCCGGGAGAGTCCCCCGTGGTGATCCTACCCTCAGTCAACCACCCCAAGGTCACTGACAGACGTAACGGTGACTACGGCACGCGCGATAAACGCACAGGTAGCTAGCCCGTACTGGCACGCGGTCAGTCGTTTCCGTTAACGGGTGCGCCCAAAGCACAGCACGGAACCAGGGCAGAGCCCTCTCAGTAACAGGGGTCCAACCCCTCCACAGTAACCAAACCGGGGCCTTGCCCCTCCACAGTCCGCGCACCCTCGTCTGACTACCCTGGTTTGCCCTAGTGGGCCTAACAAGTCGGTGAAGGAGGCTAGCAGAACCCCGGGGCCCGTGGGGTAGCTAGTACTCTCCTAACACTACTAGCTCTCCTCGGTACTACGTACACGAGGGCCAACAAGTCGGTACAGAGCGGCCAAGCCTAACCCCGGGTCCCTGGGGCGGCTGGCCCCACTCTGCACTAAAACAGGTACAGGTACTTCCCTTGGTACTGCGTACCCAAGAGACAGTACAACTACATCTCAGTTCCATTCCTTTTCTTTCCAGGAGTTCCACTCCTAATTCCCCGTAGGGTTCCAGCTCTTTATCTCAGAACATCATATGTTTCACTTTCCAGATTCACGTTCTCACATTCCATGATCTCAACATGTTTCCTTGTTCATAACAGGCAGCTGTTAATTAATTTCACAGGCAGCTTATATATTCCTTTCCATTTTTCCAAGACTGCAGTAATATACATTCCACTAGTTTTTCCATCCTAGGATTCATGCCATATCCTAGGATCTATCATACAATCTAGTTTTCCGGCCCTAGGATTCATGCAACACCTAGGAGCTATCATTCCATACATTTCTCATTCCTAGGGTTCATGCAATGCCCTAGGTTCTAGTTATGGTTCCATACTTTAACAGATTTTATTAATGCTTAAAACCACTCTACCAGGTACAACGGAAGTAATGGGGGCGTGGTCGGGAATCCCGCGTGCCTCCGCGACTCTCAAGACGGCAACCGAACGAGGTCCTATCACAAGGATCAAACACAAGGAGTGTCTCAAAACAGTGTATAGCTACTGTAGGCGGGTAGAGGAATAAATTCTGAAACGAACGCAACTCGAATCGCGGAAAACGGAGCCCAAACGGGCCCTAAACGGGTCGAGAAAGACAATACTGTGCAAAATCAGACGTCTGGAACTCCTTCCAGACGTCTTAAACGGTGGATCAGAGAATTACCTGTTCGGCTTGGTTCCCCGGACGTCCAGAAGTCTGTGGCGACGTCTCTCCTAGATCCCAGACGTCCGATGGTCTCTCCGGACGTCTGGAGGTCACTCCCGCCGTCTGGTACAACTTCCAGACGTCGGATTCGCAAAGGACGACGAATCCGAACACCTGCGCACAGCCAACCCTCCTCCTTCAGTACGGTCAGTCGACAAAAAAAGAAGGAGAAAGCGGAACTCACCTTTCAGACGTCTGTATGATCACACAGACGTCGACCTTGCCGTCTGGATATCAGTCCAGACGTCTGATTCTGGAGATTTTTCCAGAATCAGAACCTCGCTCGGCCTCCGCTCGCGACGCCGCCCGCGTCGCACCTCGCGCGTCCGCTGCTCCGCCCGCAGCAGGTCCCTCTTCGCGACGCTCTGCACCCCCTGCGCCCTCCGCCGGCCGGCCAAGCCGCTCCCGGCGAGCTCGCCCTCACGGCAGAGCCCTGCCCTCGCACGCCGCAGCTCCTCCGCGCCTTCTGCTGCGCCGCTGCCGCTGCGCCCTTGCGTCCGCTCGCTCCGCCCGCAGCAGGAGAGGAGGAAGATGGTGGAGACGGGAGGGGAGGCGCGCCCCCTCCCCCTTTTAACGCCGCGCGGAGAGGAGGAGAGAGACGGCCGCAGTCGCCTGCAGCCGCAGAGAAGATGCGGATCGCAGGTCTGCGCGCACAGGCGCGCAGACGAATATCCCGTGCGAGTATAACTGTTCGTCAGACGTCTGTAAACTATCCCGGACGTCTGGTCAGACGTCTGGATGTGATCCCAGACGTCTTTACAGACGTCTGGGCCACCTCCCAGACGTCTTAAAAGACGTCTGGGGCACGCGCTCGTTACAATTTCTCCCTTTGACAGTTATAACTTATTTTAAACTGTCCATACTGTGCAGGAAGGGATATCAAAACCAAATGCACCAGGAGGTCTTCTAACAGTTCCAATTTCAATGCCTTTAGTTTCGAAGCCAAATGAGACATATCTCCATGATGTGCTCCCTTATGCTCCCAGATCCTTTATACTTGAGAGAAATAACTTGACCTAGAAGGTTGCTTATCTCAGCCTTTTCATTCTTTGCAAAACGCTTCTCTATCTCATCAAGAAATCCTTTAGCATTGGATTCCTCTGAGATAGCACCCATGAAGTTTTCTAGTATGATACACTTCATGATCATAAGACACATGCGATTGGAATGCTCCCACCTCTCAAAGTACTTCTTGACATCAGCAGTACTTTGATTCGTAAGAGGAGGAGGCTGTTCCACCCTTAATGCAAGGTCCAGATCCATGCACCCCAGAACTATCATGACACTCTCCTTCCAAAACTTAAAGTTAGACCCATTTAGTTCTGGAATGGAGTTCAAATTGGTAGTAATAGCAGATGCAGAGGAGCTAATTGAAATAAAAGACAAAAACATGCTCCAATGAATAAACTTGAAAAGAAAACTATACAATATTGACATTTAGTCTTTGGACATAAATAATAATATCGTAAGAGGTAGAAATGAATAACCAAACATGAGAGTTTAATAAATGTAAGTTTGATGAATTCATCTTTGGATCAATTCATTACTTACATGTAAAACCAAAATAATTAACTCATATTTGTTATTAATTGCATTGTGAAGTTCAATCAAGTATTAAATCTCCTTTGAGCTACTTAGTACTCACAGGAACAACACAAAATACTCATTTTGATGTTACAAATGAATTAGCACAAGTAACAATGCACTGCTTTGGAAAGTATATTGTCAAATACACCAATCAATTTAAAAAAATCAAAACCAACTATCATAATGTAATTTTACAGATAGTCATGTCCAATGATTCATGATTAAATAGTTCATAACACAAACGGCATGATTTTATCCCAATCAAGATTCAAGTACCAGCACAGTAACAACCAAGTACCGGTACTGGACCTTTAGTACTGATACCAGCATGTATCGGTATTGGTCTTTATGTACCAGTACTAAGTCAGTACTGAACCGTTTCTAAGTCATGCCCAGTATCACACATGTATCGGTACTCATGATGAGTACCGACACTCCATCGATACCGAACCGTTCCTTATGCATGGCCAGTATCACGCATGTACTGGTACTCATGATGAGTACTGGTACTCAAGTGATACTGGTACTCATCATGAGTATCGGTACTTAGTCAATACTGGCGACGCTCTGTGATCCTGACCAGAATCCCTCATGTACCGGTACTCATCATGAGTACCGGTACTCCTTGCATTCTGGCAACACTCCAGGAAGCACCTAATGGATACCAGTGCCTTACCAGTATCGATACTCATGATGAGTACCAATACCAGATCGGTTACGGGCCGCTTCCAAGGCGATGATCTGAATCCGGAATCACATATAATCAATCTCAAGTTGATTTTGATCGGAAAACCAACGTCACACAAGTCATAATGGATCAAAACTAACATGAATCTCCTTTTAAAACATTGATTCAATCAAGATGGGCTTGAAAAATTGAATCAAACATGATTTGAGGGATTGTTCTTGTCCGAATGAAAAATCCCAAAAATCAAGAAAAACATATTACAACGCAACGGAAATCGGTTGCTTTGATACCACTTGTTGGATTTAACACCAAATGAAACCAACTCAATATACAAACAAAACGTTTGAGAGGTTTCATAAATTCTAAGAATTTCTGATTTCCCATATGCTTTGATAATCCAAAACCAAAAAGAGTTTAGATGGATACCTGAATCTATCGCTTGATCTTTGCGAAGAAGGAAGCAGGAGTGAATCCTTTTATTCCCGTTGAGAATCTCGATGGGGTTTTGGCGATGGTGCTTCCAGGGATCCAGAGAGAATGATTGTAGAAGAAGGGAATGTTATGTTCTTGTGTACCCCTTCGATTTCCACCTAGGGTCCTTATATTTCCCACGATGGGGTGCGGGAAACAAAACCGCCCATTACTCGAATATCCCCTCAGACCACAACCACTATATTGCGGAATTGACGGTTCTACCCATCAATAAACTGTAATTCTTTAGAGGGTTTCTATGCAATTAATCCTATATTATTGGAAGTACAATTTACTTAATTCTTATTAGATCACATAATAGGCATATTTACGAACATACATATATATAATATATATTAATGTAAGTGCTCTTATAATAATATATGTATGCTGACTAATGATTCTAACAAATGGAGGCCAAGAGGGGAACTTGTGAGAGGGAATGAGATGTCTCAAACTCAATCACCAAGGTTGATTGCAAGAAAGAAAAAAAAACTACACTAAGAACAACATAACAAAAGAAAATAAAATAACAAGAATAATGGTGCTTGCAGGCATTGCCTCGCTCATCATTGCGACCACTTGATAGATTCATTCCTCGATGGTAGCTTAGAGGAGAGAGGATGGATAATGTTATGGGGAAAACGGAATGGGGAGGGTGGCTATCGGGTGGAAATGGGAATAAAGAGAGTGGCATTGGCTGTGGGAAATGAGAGAGTGGAGAGTCTGGAGTGCGGACATTCGATCGTAACGATGGAATGGTCAGGGTGTCGATTGTCCTAACGAGAGAATGAATGGAGTGGGGGTGTTTGTGGTGGTAATGGGAAATAAATGGAGGAGAGAGTGCTGCGATTGGGATGGCTGGAAAAATGAGATGGTCCCATCGCAAGTGGGAATTGTGAGGGAGTTAATGCGACGGTGAGAGGATGGGCAGCCGTTGGTTAATGGAAATGGGAGAGAGAATGAAGTAGCTGTCACAAGAAATGAGAGGGAGAGAGTACTGGGGAGGAAAATGGGTTGCGATTTAGAGGGGAATAATGGGGTTTGTGTGGTAGGTAGTTGGATGGATGGGGTGTTCCCTTGAGTTGGCTCCTTGCATCACCCATTCTCCTTTATTCTTTATCAAAGCTTAGGCTCCATCTCCATCTTCATTATTCCTACACAAAGAAACATCTGTTAGGCTCCGAATATTGTGCATTTATTTCCTAAGTATAGATATGCAATTATGCATGAATGCATGCTATCTATAACGCATTAATGCCTGGAGTCCAACAAAATTAGACATGCTATATGCATGAGCTATGTGTTTATCATGTATTATGAGCTCATAGTCACCATTTCACCTAGGTTGGATCCCTAGGGCAATTAACTAAGCAGTGGAGTAGGTGTTGTAGGCCTCTCTCCTGATCAAGAGAGTGTCTTATATTGATCTCGTTGTCTGGGATGTCGTAGAGATATCTAATCATGGTTTTTGAGAAGATTTTTAATTATGGGGTTGATGATAGAGACACAAATAATATGTAAATTAAGTAATAAACAAAAAAATTAAAGAATTAACATGAATAAGTACCCTTTCTTTTCAGTTTTTATACTTTCCTTTAGCTCTTATTGATGTCTTGCCTTTGTTGCTACTCTACTTAGCTTTTGTTGACTTTTCCATTTGGACTCTATACTTAGGTTTTGATGAGTAACAATTAGGTCCTATGGCTGTGAGATGAGACAATGCTAACCTGAGTTTTACACCATAACTAATCTGTAGGACCATTTCTTGTTAGCCATAGTTAGTTTTTCTTTTCAGTATATTTTTTTTTAGTATTGTTTCTCCAAACTTCTCTTTTCCTTGTGTGATGGCTATGAATGATAATTGGATGTTTAGACTTTTCATTTAGTTCAGATTTATTCTTCCCTTATATTCTCTATATATGTGATGTTATGCGTTGTACATGTACTGTGTTTTATGTTTATATGTTGGGCGATCGAGATCTTTAGAGATTTCGAAAATCGACTTGGGTCCCTACTAGGGTAGGGGTTTGGGTCTTAATGGATGGTATCAGAGCAAGGCATATAATCATAGAGCAGATCAAATGAGTTTAGCAAGTCACAATTCATAGCTATCAATCGAGTCTTGATTTAGAGTTCTTGAATTATCGTTTACTTCTTTGAGCCTTATGTGTCAGATTTGATAAGCCATCTGATGACCTTGAGATGGCTTGTTTAATCCTAAAGAGTGGTTGATATCAAAGGGATTGATCGGATTGACTTGTATCATTGCAGAAGTGTGAAAAATGATGTTTAAAAGTTTTTGAGACCGAAATCGAATTGATGTCAAAACTCGATCAAGAAATGAAAATAAAAATGTCCTAAACTAGAACACATGTTTGGAACTAATTTCCATTTTGGGATCTCATGATTATAGTGAATTATACCTTTGCTAGTGGCATAGTACAGCATCCCATGTGTGGTGCCTCCCACAATAAGTCTCAATGTGCTAAGAACTCCTCGATTGGTTGCTGAGACCCTACATGTCATGGATGTCCAATCACATGTGAGAATTGCGAATGCCTTCGTAGAAATCGAGGATGACACCTCCTCCTACCTTGCCCAAGAACTCTTGATGTTTAAAAGTTAATAGAAGAGATGCCCCATAATTAGATGTTTGGACCCTATGTCAAATGTCTGAAGCAGCCTTTATAAGACGTTTGGAACAACTTTCAGACATTTGGAGAGTGCTTTGGATTTCTGATACAAGGACATAATTCTGAAGGGAGAAGAGTCGCTGTTGCCACTTTCTTCTCTTCCTCTATCTCTTTCAAGATGGTGGAAGGAATTGGCTTTGATTGGAAATCAATTGTGATTGATTGAAGGAATTAGGGTTGCCTTGGGAGATATTTATAGGGATCTAACTCTAATCTTAATTTCATGGCAACCCTTGAATCTCCATTCAAGGATGGGGATCAAATCTTACTTGATTTTTATGAAATTGGTCCATAACAAATTATGGAATACTTGTATTTAGTATCCAAACATAAATTAATTACAATCCAACCCTTGGATTTTCTTTCTAATCAAATTATGTGCAATTAATCACCAAATTAAGTGCATTTTAACTTTTTAAATTACAAGTGATTAATCCTATAAGTAAGAACCCATCAAAATCATTATTGGCTTCATCACGCTAATAATGAAGCGTAAGGATTCGTGGATTTTTGCCACTATGCTCTCCTAGGTATTCCAAATATCCATGAATCCTTCACACATGGAGTATAATATTATCTTGAGGTCTAATCCCATTAGACTTCCGTCACTCCTCCTTTGGATAACATTATTTCTAACATCTCTTTGTATTATTGGGCTGAAAATGAAGACCAGATCCTTTCCTAGTTAAGGACTATCCTCTTCTCTTTCTTGCGTTGAGTTTGGTTAGGATTTTACAACCATACGTGGAATTATCGTTTCGCAATATACCTGGAGTGAGCTCATTCCTCAAATCTATTACATACACTTATGCAAGAGATTTATGTGATCACTTCGAGAGATCATGGATCTCCTATCATTTTTCACATACACTAGCTTTCTAGTATCAGCACCAAGGTGGATGCATTTACTATTGATCCACCAAATGCATGCGTTCGTGAACAAAGATCCATATCTGTTTCAAGTCAAAGAATATACCTTTTCCATGACAATATTGGAGGAATTTGGCTATCTCCTATTTCATCAGGTTAATTCTTTAACCTGACTCGTGCGACAAATTTGAATCTCAATTCATGAACATTAATCGAGTGATGGGTTTTAGAGAAGGTTGTCATCCCAACTCAAACTAGAAACAATTGATCGAATCACATGATTTTTGATGTATTATTGAATCCTCTAAACCATTTAGATCTTTGAATCAACCCACATTAGGTTTATTCAATCTGGCCAACTACGTCACCGTATTTGTACTAAGGGACCCGATTCATTTACGAGAAAAGAATCTAATTCCTTTTATTTAGATGCAAACACAATCATATCTCATTATTCAGATGGCTCTCATAGGGCATACGAAATCCAATAAGTATCATGGTATTGTTTCATAATGAAAGGCTTAATGTGATTCTTCTATTACATACTCCTAAACGAACTTGTCCGAGTTGTAATCTCCAAAAGTGTTACCATTAAGCTCTCACAATTTCAATATTTGTCTTTTACCTAAACTTTCTTTTGGCTTTTATTTGTAGCACACTATATGTGCCCTGAACCTAAAGTCAAAAGTATACATTGTTTTCAAGCTAGGAATGGACCGATTCAAGTAAAAATTAAGTCATAGAGTGGTTACTAAGGTACCATCCTTCTTTAGTCAAGAGAGGAAGAATTGGTTGGAGTTGGTCTAAGTAGTCAAGCCAAATTATTTATGTATCAAGTATAATTCTATTATGCAAGTCGTAATACCGCTATAAAGAGGATGCATTAATGATGAAAGCACTCTTTGCAGTTGACTAGGGTCTCATAGCAATTCCTTTTTATGTTATTATTGAGCTAGGTACACTTAGCTGCATACTTGGCTAGTAATCCCTGCATAATGAAAGTATTAAAGGGATGAACATGTGCCATAAGGACAATCCCTAATGATTGGGGGATCAGAGGGCCCCTATGAATCACTGATTGGGTTAGCATCTTTAACACACTGAACACCTTAAGTATGGATGACACACATTATTCTTCTTGCTAAGTAAGACAGGGGTGATTTCTTAACATTAATCCTTCAAGATTGAGTCCTTTATGGAGTGGTGAAAGAAATCATTAGATGCTTCCTATTGCATAAGAGATCAAGATTTACGAAGGTAGTAATGGCAACTTAACCCGTTGGAATATGGAGTAAGAAGGAATATTTAGCACAATCAAGTTATTTGTATCTTGAAAGTATCTGTCAGTCTGGAAGATAACTTTCAAAGACTTTGACTAGTTGAAATGTGTTGATAATGCTAACTTTCTAAACTTCTGCTTGTTGTATGTTATTGTAAGAAACAATGATGGCTAATATGGACTTGATTCTTAACCATAATCTTGGGATTTATTAAAGGAAACCTAATAAGTGTTGGAGTATCACCTTGAGATGTGAAGATTATTTCATGGGAAGGGGAAAGTGAAACACTTAGCATAATGACTACATTCATGGATGTGATTATGTGCATTCAGATATGGAAATGAAAGTTGACAGTGCATATCGAAATGGAAAATTATGACACATTATGAGTGTGATTTAGTTATATGTACATTTTACTCTTGGGGACTAATATTGTGAAGGGGGTGGTCCACCTAATTCTAAACTTGTTGGAGTTAAGATGGTGAAAAAGACTGTTAAGTGCATCATAGTTTGATAAGCTACAAAAGCTTTAACACAAGAGTGCAATGGATACATGGGTCATGTGGTAGCCCCTTTAGAACTGAAATTGGGTTGGGTAGCATAATGTGTGCGTGCATTAGAGGCGTGCTGATTAGTGCAATATAATTAAAATGAAAATTAAAAGGAAGCAATAAAGACAATCACAAGATGCTTCAGGAATTTTAGGTGAAACCCCAACTGGGTCAAAACTACCACTTAAGTCACCTCAACTTAGGATTTTCCTTGATTGTCAAGCGATCAAATCCACTAACCACACTATTTTGAACCAATGATAGTGTAACTTAGATACAATAATGTACTAGATTAAACCGATACAGTTTTGTCTCCATGAGATGGGAATCCATAACCCAGACATCCTTACAACAAAATAAAAACAAAAACAAATATCCTATAGAGCAACAAGATGAATGCAAATGTTAACTCCTGTAGGTTTAGGACACTTTCCTTTGATGGAAGTAGATAGGAGTGTAGTCGTAGAGATTTAGTGCTCTTAGATGATGTGTTGTAGGCTAGGAAAGCAAATGTAGAGTTCTCTCTTCGAATTTCTCTCCATGTGTATAAGGTGGGAAGAATTGATTCTTTTGTTTATAATGCAATGAAGAGCTACTAGGTTATTTATAGAGGTGTTACGAAGGCTCTAAAATGCTTGAGAGAAGCCTTATAGCCGTTGGAAGAGATTTAGGATAATAACTCTCAAAATCGTGATAGATTGCATGAAGATCTGCAACTGTCAGAATAGTATTAGACGTTTGGTTAAGTCATTAGTCGTCTAAAAAATATGGATGGACATCTGAAAGAGAGGGTTCTAGAAATAACTCAATAAGAACATGCCTAGGGGTCAAGCGACTTAAATGAGTGTATTGGATGTTTAGCAAGATTATTGGTCATCCGTTATTATAACCAAGTCTTTCCTGGAATTAGGTTAGAAATGAGGTTGGATGTCTAGTTTAGATGTTGATCAACATATGGGACATCTGAAGCTATGGTTGGATGTTTGATATAGAAATCTTTTTAGGATTCTAGCTTCCGACACAATATCTTTATCGATTTAGATTTCCAAGGTCCAACAAGTAATTAAGAGTCATCTGATGGTCTCATTGGACATCTGATGGATCTATAGGACATCTCATAAGAGGGGTGAACATCTGGTTATCTAAGATGAATGTTGGGTTGCCAATGGTTACTACATAGGACGTCTGGAAAAAGCTCAATCATCTCATAAAAGGGTTTTAGACATCTTATAAGTATATTAGATGTCTGATCAGGCAATCTGTTTACTATTTTGAAGTTTTGATTTGATTCTAAATTTTGCCTAAGTGTTTAGGGTCTCAATAACTGTGACTTAGGATTAGGTTATTATACTTGGGCTCTTTACAACATATCTAAAATAAAGAAAGATAAAATACATCAATTGAAATGAAGAACCAACAAGAATTTTAAACAATTATCTTCATCTTCTTGACCAACAACTAAGCTCTTTCTTCCTTTCTTGTTTTGGCTCTTAGTTCTTGAAATGATAGTCTTCCAAAGAGTAATATAATAACTTTATGCTTTGTTATCATCAAAATCAAATGCTATTGTGCTTATGCACCAACATATTGGTGGATCATGAGTCCTCAGCTGAATTCCCGAATAATTTGCTTAGAATACCTCTTATTGGTGAGATTGAGTTTGGAATCTCATTGTTTTAGGCATCAATCTTATGTATGACACTTCTTATTCGATGGAACTTGTAGAGTTGAGAGAAATTGAGTCCTTATCGTAGAACTACTTCAGGAGAGATTCTCCAGGAATAGTATATCACCAAGGAGTATTTTGGTACTCCTTACTAAGAAAAGGATGACACTTTGAGATGGTATATCGAGTATTGTCGATTAAACGAGGCTATCATCAGCTAAAAATTAAAGAGTTGAGTGTTTCTGAGGATAGCTTTCCAAACACGATACAAATATCACAAGTTCATTGTAATGTCATTGGGATTGACTATTGCCCCTGTAGATTCCTAAACCTGATTAATAGAGTTTTCCATCCATTTTAAACCACTTGTGGTAGTCTTTATAGAAAACCCCTTATCTATTCCAACGACAAGACTCAACATGAGCAACATCGATTGTATGTGAATTTAGCAAGTGTGAATTTTGGCTGAGGTAGTATTAAGGTAGGAACACCCAAAGGCAGCGTTAGAGATCCATAGTTTCTCGAGATTGATTGGCTGCTATTGCAATCTTATTCGAGGTTTCTCATCGATTACCCTACTAATGATTTAATTGACTTGAAAGGATATGCCATTTGCTTGGATAGAGAATCGTGAAGCTAGCTTTCAAGTCCTCAAGGAGAAATTAACAACTACTATACTTTCCATTCTAGATAATGGCAGTGGTTTCGTAGTATATATCAACTCCTCTCATCAAGACTTGGGATGTGTACTTACAGAGGGACACATGGTGGCCGATGCCTTGAGTAGGAAGCCATCAATGCATTTGGCCAATCTACAAGCACTGAGGTGGAGTCAAATGTAATATTGTTGTAGCTTGAGACAGTTCTTTATGCTTCTATGATATTGCCAAATTCATTATATTAGCCTAAGATGAGTCAAATTTTAAGCAGGTTAGAAAGCAAATTGACTGTAAATTTTTGCTTGTGATTAATGACTAATAATTGATGTCTTCACCATCGACTTGTTACTTGAAAATACAATGTGTAAGAATAAAAGAATGACATAATTTCCCTTCTTAATGGGAAATACAAAAATTGATCTCACCGTTCTTGATGGGAAGGCCATGAAGTTCGTTATATTGGTCAAGCACATCTCGTTGAACACTAGGTCCTTTCCCTTGTAATTTCATTGCACTCTCTTACCATCTTTCATGAGAATTTACCTTTACATTTGTCTGGATAAGAGAAAATACGAGAGGACTTTGGAAATTTTTTAGATTTTTTTTTTAAATTTTATTGTTTTTTTCCATTAATGCGAGAAAGGTGTTCCCATGGAAGACACGACCTTGGTAGCATTAAAAGGAGAATATGAAAGGCTTGCATATCATAAACTTTCTCCGATTCCTAAAGCATCAAGATTCTATCAACCAGGAAGCATTGAGTTTTTTCTGAGTACGGATCTTCATAGGAACCACGAATGGTGTCCAAGCCATGGTGTTCTAACCAATCATAGAGACTTTTTTTTTGAAAAGAGAGGGTGATTATCCAGTTGATAACCATCCAAGAGATGAAATAGATGCCAATGTAGGATGGGATGACCAAGGTGATTATCAGAGAGACGGGTCTGTCACAAGTGCCAAGGTGAGAAGTCCAGGATAAGTTATGGACAAGAGAAGAGGAAAGAGGCTGACAGATTGAAAATGTAAAAAGAGGTACACGTTACTCACATTTGACGAGGATTAACAGAAGGATACACTTCATGCACACATGTGAATATTGAAAAAAACGAGTCAAGTGATATTGAACGTTTACAAGGCATCCACGTAAAAATCCTTAACCATATGCTCATGATCCTTTCCAAGGAAGAAGGAGAAACTCTTGTCGAATGCCAACCCATGAACATTGCAGACTACTTATTTTTGCAATTTTGTAGTAGTGTTAAGATGCATGTACATAAGAGTAAGTAAATACACTGGCTATACTCAACACTAATGCAAGATACCTCTCTCTTTAGTTTCCAATCGTCAATCTTGCACAGGTTGATGGATCCAGTAATGTAAAATATTTTCCAGATACAACAGCATGTAGGAGAATATTGCAGCACAATCAAGTCCTGATGATCAGCCAACTAGGCATCATGCTTTCTTGTAACGAACCCAAACTTACTGGCATATGAAATGAAGAAAGAGGGGCTGTACAGGTATATTTGCAATGTTTTTGCGAGCTTCATCATCTTGCAGTTGTGACTGGGCCTTTCAGGCAGATACGCATATGCATGAAACTCTGCCATTGGTAGGCAGATGAGGAGAGATCTTCTCTTGTAAGTAAAAAAGGGACAGGTCAATGCCCAATCAACTCAAGTCAAATCCAGCTTCAGCATTGATCGCATATAGTAGTTTTTCTCTCAACTGTTCCTTCCTGCAGAATAGAAATGAAATGCCATGACACTAAATCAACAAAGTAGTCTTAGCAGCAACAGAGCATGAATGTATATAGAATCAAGTAATACCATGAGGGTCTAAATCTTTGTAGATTTGACTATGGAAAAGCCAAAATGGTTTCAATCAATCGCACAAATCTTTGGGTACAATGAAAACATACCTTTCTAAAGTACCATGGCAGTTTAAATTTATCCATGTCAACCTCTTAACATAAAATATCAAGATAATAGTTGTTACATTGAGACAAGGAGAGACCTTAGGCTGCAACTGGTTAGGACTTTATGCATAAATAGAGGGATAAATAGGGGGTTAGTCTTTGATATGACATTGTGGTGTTTGATTGAGGGATAAAAGGTGTGATGCACCTTGATTTTTTGATGTTTGGAATGTGTTCTTGATGGTTAAATCATTTATAGTTTGGTGGGATGACCTGCATTTGTATGGCCTAAGGATGACTCCTTTTACTCCTCGGCCTATGGAGTATTAGCAACCATTTCCAACAGTTCCACTCTCAAGGGCAGTTTATTACGTGTTTTGAAGACTGAATTTGGGAGAATACGATGAAAATGCCAATCTAAGGTCTATTCTACATCATTAGTGGGATGTATCCAACCAAAAGAAAGATCGAGATGGCCAACTTATCCAGACTGTAGAGCTTTTAACAACATAGTCAAGTATGAAGATTGAGAACCACTCACAAAAGGGAATTATTTTGCACGTGATAATTGATTAAAGTCAAAAGAATCAATTCTGTTAAGCACATATCTTTTTTTTTTTCTGAACATCCACTTCTCAAGGAATCTTGTTGCACTCTTAGAAACCACTTATTATCAACAAATATTAGCATCAATTACAAACACTAGGAATGCTCAACAGAAAGAAGAAATGAATTTATGCAACGATAACTGACCTCCGATATGGTGGAAGCTTCAAAAGATTCATGCATGTTGCCGATGTAGGTAACCTATCAATATCCTCATCAGGAACCTCTAGAGGTGCAGTCCTGGACTCAGAAAGTAAACACTATAAAAATCATTTCCCCCTAAAAAAAGGTATGTCAAGAAAAATGTCTGACCTACCTCTGAATGCAGAACTTTGGTTCCAAATACTTGAATCCAAGCAACGGCCCTCGAGAACATCCAGTCACAAACCTAACAATGAATCAATGATAGAAGAATGACTATTCCTTGAGAAGAATAAATAGAAATTTGAATGGCAAACAAGACAGGAGGTTATGATTATGTACCGGGTAAGTACAAGTCCGATAAATTGTTACCATGCAATACACATTCTTGTAAGCTAAGGGTTTCTCTGGGAATTTTTTCACTGGTGTTCTACATCAAGGGAATGATTTTGTAAAATCTTGTCGAATTGCTAACCTTTTTTTTTTGCAAAATCAAAGGATCAGTACCAATTGTGGGTAATTTATGGAACCCATTTCGTGAAAAATACAAGTTAATAAAGCTATATGTAATTTTATGCAAACTTTATGTACTGTCTTTATTACATATCGGGCTTTTAAATGTATGATTTAGTCAATAAATTTGATGACATCCTATTGAGTAGAAGTGACATTGAAATTCCTAAATTATTGATCTTGTCAAGAAAGATCCTCATACTACGCGATTTTCTCGGAATTGAATTTTTTACACTGAAGGTGGTATGGTTCTGTCATAGAGGATTTACCCCTTCCTAAACCTGTTTGGTAAAAGGACAAGTGATTGAAATCCTCCACTCCAGTGTTGCATAATGAGCATGCCATGTCTTCTGCTTGAAAGGATTCTTTCCAATACTCGGTTGTCAATCTCCCCCTCCTTAAGAGCCACACAAAGATTTTGATTTTCAATAGCACTGGCATCCTTGCCTTCAACATGGTTTTAATGTCTTGATTCAAAGATGCCTTAGCGTGCAATGGCTCATCATGAATGACCCATAAATCTGGCTAACATTTTTTCCTTAATCGGGTGTTCTTTGTGATAAGAGGGTTCCCTTAAAAGTAAAAGGAAAGTACTATTGAGCTGCTGTAAGATCTGCCATGCTGTATTGTTCTGAATGTTAGGCGGTCAAACTATAGGCATGTGCAAAAGATGTTTGTAGCAAAAATGAAGATGTTAAGATGGACGTGTAGTCATACAAGGAATGATCAGATTTCAAATGAACTTATTCAAGAAAAGATTGGGGTGACACCAATAGAGGATAAAATCAGAGAGACACATCTAAGGTGATTTGGACATTTGCAAAGGACACTAAATGCCCTAGTCAGGAGTTGCGAGGAGTTGGAGGTTGAATCCGCTAAGAGATGACGAGAAAGACAAAAGAAGTATTGGAAGGAAACTACTAAGTATGACCTCAATTACTTCAATTTAAGTCTAGAAATGACTCAAAATAGATTTGAGTGGAGGCAAAGACTCCGTATAATCGACCCTACTTAGTGTGGGAAAAGGCTTGGTTGTTGTTAATGTTATTCATCGATCCTATTGGCGGAGAGCTTAAATCTCTTAATATCATCCTACAAGTGTACGAACTTGTCAAATGTCTATCCTAAAAGATAGAGATAAACAGCGGTGTCCAACTTCCCTCTGCCTCATCAGGTGACTGGCTCTAATAAGCATTCATGGATGCCTTCGTATCCTGGGCAAAAGAAAAGAGTCTTGGATACTTATTAGTAAGAGCCCTAAGACCCATCCAATTATCCATCCAAAATATAAAGTTAAATCCATCCCCAAGGTAAGCAACAAAGCACAATATCAGCACAAGCATTGCATGCAATAAACCCCACTGGGAATGAGATGTGCCCCGTACTCGCTCCAGCTCCATTCTTTTTTCCCAACTGAGACACTTCCCATATCAGGAGAAGAGAGCATCTGTCAAAAGGGAACTCTCCCCTTCCCCCGTCACCTTTGCCATCCATTTGGATAAAAGAGCATAATTCCTGAATTTAAGGACCGTGAGATTGCCTTCACAGATCAGATGACAAACATCCTTCCATCTTACCAGGTGCATACCTTTAACACTCTTTGCTGACCCCTTCCCAAAAGAAGGCTCTCATCAACCTTCCCAAGCTATGCTCTACTGTCTTTGGCATCTCAAACATAGACAAGTAGAAAAGAGAAAAGTTGTCGGCATTGATCGTAGGTGTACCAACCTATCACCTTTAAAAGGAAATCTGGATTGCCACCTTTTCAGTCTCCTCATCTTTTCCAACCATGGGTTCCAATCAGCCACCTTAAACAGCTCCCATGTCAAAGGAAGACCCAAATAAATTAGTGGTAGTTGATGCCCGAGGATATCCAACTTTGCTGCACAAGCCAACGCCTCTCCGTCTACCATGCAAAGGGACACAAAAGAAGGTTTTTCTTTATTATTCTGCAAACTGCAGAAGCACCCAAACAACTCAATTACTGCTAAGGAATGAGCAGCATCCACTAAGCTTTCTTTGAGAAATAACACGTTATCCACGTATTAGAGAATTGGAACTAGTTTAACATCTGTATTAGGCTCAATAAAACCCATGATAAGTGTTGGGAGAAACAAATGACTTATTTATTCTCCCAAATCCTCTCTCTCTTTATACAGAGGGAGTGGTGGAATAATTACAACACAATTCCAATAAAGAAATAAAAAGTGCAATCACACCCGTACAAAAGAATAAAAATAACAAACAGAAGGGATACAACACTCTTGCTCAAGCTGGAGCATAGATGTCAATGATGCTCATCTTGGAATAACAGACATCAAAACTAGATTTGGCAAGAGGCTTGCTAATTATATTTGCTGTCTGGTCATCAGAAGATACTAGAGTTATGTAGAGCAGCCCTCTTTGGATGATATCTCTAGTGTAGTGGCCGCCCGATTATGAAACATGTTTCGTGTGCTCATGAAATATGGGATTGTTGGTTATGTAAGTGGCTGCCCGATTATCGAACCTCATCTCAATATGTAAGTCGGTTAGCAGAGACCGAATCCACATTATCTTAGCAGCTGCTTGGGCCATTGCCCTATACTTTGACTTGGCACTGGACCTAGAGATTGCTGCTTGCTTCTTGTTTTTCTAGGTCACAAAATTGCCAATAACATAAATACAAAAGCCCGTAGTGGATTTTTTGTCAATATGGCACCCTGGCTAATTTGCATCTGAATAACCCACCACTGTCATGGATGTCCCTTTGGTAAATAGAAGACCTTACCCGAGAGCCTTCTTGAGATATCTAAGGACCATCATCATTGCATCCCACTGTTGTCTAGTGCGCTTGGCAATAAATTGACTCAATCTACCAACTGCAAAAGATATGCTTGATCTAGTGATGGTAAGATACAACAGTTTCCAAACAAGCTGTCTGTATTATCTGCTATCAACTGCCTCAGCCTCAGTATTATACAAATATGCCTTTGGATCTATGGGTATATTTGCTGGCTTGGCCCTTAACATACCAACCCCCTGTAAGACATCTAGGGTATAGTTTCTCTAGGACAAAGCAATGCACTTTTGCTGTGAGTCACCTCTATCCTAAGAAAGTATCTCAATGGACCTAGGTCCATCCTAAATTGCTTAGCCAAGCATCTCTTGACCTCAACTATTCTCTCAGAATCATATCTCGTGACAATCAAGTCATCCACATAGACTAAAAGAATAATAACATCCCTCCCTGTCTTCCTGATGAACAGGAAGTGGTCTGTAGACGACCTCTGAAAACCAACAAACTCCACCACCTGGGATAAATTCTAGAACAAAGCACAAGGACTCTGCTTAAGCCATAAATGGCCTTTCGAAACCTGTATATACACTCCCCCTGAACCTTATAACCTAAGGGCTACTGCATGTATACCTCTTCATAGATCTCCATAGAGATGCATTTTTGACATCCAAATGGTGTAGCTCCCAATTTTTATGAACTGCAACGGCCACAAGAATCCTCACTGTAGACAGGCACACAACAGGGGGAGAAAGTGTCAAAGAAGTCTACTCCATAGGTTTGAGTAAACCCCTTTGCCACAAGCTTGGGCTTGTATTTTGTAATATACCCATCTGGATTATACTTTAGTATAAACACCCAACGACATCCAACCACAATAGCACCATCAGGTAAAGGTGCCAAATCCCACGTGCCTCTGGATTGAAGAGTGGCCATCTCATCATCTATGGCCTAATGCCATTTTGGATGAAATATGGCCTCCTGATATGTCATTGGAATATGAGAAGAGGCCAGAGCCCAACAAAAGCTAGCAAAAGCTATCCTTATACTGCTTGTCACAATATTGCTTGCGATTGGATACCTAGCACAACTCCATGGCACCTTTCGAATGGCTATCGAAAGATCTAGGTGAACATCCTCAATTGCATCAGACGTAGTCCTGCTTGCATCATTGGATACACGATCGTTAGGGGGGGTCTACAGGTTGGTATGAGGCCGTATGTAAGTACCAATGGGTTCATAAAACTTCTGTGACTTAGTGGTAGCTATGGTAGGTGTCTCATGCTTTGGAATACCTCCAAATAGAATAGGAGGGGCAGGCATAGGAGCAAAGTCAACAATAGGGGGTAATTCACAACCAGAAGTTGAAAAATAAGGTATTACCTCATGAAAAGTGACATTGATAGACATGGAGTGTCGAGATGAAATAGGATTAAAGTATCAATATCACTTCTGTGTTTGTGAATGCTCCAAGAAAACACATCTTACTGCTTTAGATGCCAATTTATCCCGTTCAGGACCAAAAAGATGTACAAAAGCAACACAACCAAGCACCTAAGGAGCAACATGAAATAACGGGTAATCAGGATGCAAAACTTGCTAGGGAATATGCTTATGTAAGGCAGAGTTTGGCCTCCTATTTATTAAGAATGGATAAAATGAGCTCTCTTATTCAATTAATGAGCCCTAGCCCCTCTTTTATTAAAGAGGTGTTGGGGACACTAATTAAGAAATAATACAACTCTTAAAAATATTTAATAACCCTATTATTTAATAACTATCACACTCCCCGCAAATTGAAGCATGAACATCTAACTTGAAGGAGTAACAAAAACGAGGGGCTCCTCCATAGTCCAAGCAGTTGGAGGAGCAATAGTGATAGACGAGAATCATAGATCAACTGTAGGCGACGAAATAATTGCCATTTGCATCCGCAACTATTGGTTGTGTCTACTTGTATGTCCCACGTAAGACACTAGGTACATGAGAAATCACGATTATAACTTGGGTGCTGCTGCATCCATGTTTAAGAATCTGAAGACGATGAGGCTTGGTCTTCTTGAGTGCACATAAGGTCACACAAGTGTCATTGCTCCTACACCCTGCGAGCCAGTGAACTAAGCATCCGGGCGTGCAAAAGGTCACCTTGTTGCCATTGCTCCTACTCCCCAAGAGGCAGCTAAAACACTCTAGGTGTGTGAGAGTACATCCCATCTACGTGATGATGTGGATTTTTGCCTTCTTCAAGTTGTCTTGGGCTACAAATGCTAGTTCAACGGGTACTTCTCACATAAGTCCAGGTGGAAAAGTAACTAAGAAAACAGTACATAAATAATAAGAAAATAACAAGAGTGTTATACTAACACTCCCACTCAAGATGGAGTATATATATCAATTATACTTAGCTTGGAACAACATATATCAAACGCAGGTCGAGGAAGTGGCTTTGTGAATATATCAGCAATCTGATCTTCAAAAGCAACTAAGGTAGTGTAGATAATCTTACACTGTACCAACTCTCTGGTATAATGGCAATCAACCTCAGCGTGTTTTGTACGCTCCTGGAACATTGGGTTGTTTGCAATATAAGTAGCAAAATGATTCACACCTTACCTCCATTGGTCCCTCTACCTGGACATGTAGATCCTGCAATACTGATCTGACCCAGACCATCTCTGCAGCTGTCCGTGCCATAGCACGGTATTCTTGACTCTACACTTGACCTGGACACCACCTGCTCCTTGCTCCTCCAGGTCACAAGATTTCCTGCCACATAAGTACAGAAGCTAGTCATTGACTTTTTGCTTGCCATGCAACCTGCATAATTAGCACCAGAATAACCAACAATACTCATAGATGCACCCTTCTTGAACAAAATGCCTCTACCTGGTGTTTTCTTCACATATCTAAGCACCTGCATAGTAGCATCCCAATACTGCTTGGTAGGTTTGACCATGAACTGACTAAGTTTTTCAACTACAAGGGAGAGATCATGACGAGTAATAGTAAGATATAATAGCTTACTAACCAATTGCCTATAAGATCTACTGCCTATAGGCTAAGACTCTGTATCGTAGAGATGCCCTTCGAGATCCATTAGTATATTGGTAGGTTTAGATCCCAACATCCCTCTCTCTTATAGTACATCAAGAGCATACTTACGCTGACTCAGGGCAATGCCATCTTTGCTGCGTGCCACCTCAATGCCTAAGAAGTATATGAATTCACCTAGATCTTTCATTACAAAAGTTTCAGCCAACTTCTTCACCTCAGTTATCCCAACAGTGTCATCTCTAGTAAGAATGAGATCATCGACATAGACAAGGAGTGCCACAACTCCCCCTGTGCTCTTCTTGACAAAGAGTGAATGGTCTGCAGAAGACCTCAAAAGTCTCATAGTTTGTACCTCCTTTGACTGTCTTTGGAAGCAAGCCCCCGGGCTTTGCTTCAGGCTATAAATAGCCTTCTTCAATCTACATACACACTCCCCCTCAGTCTCAAACCCCGAAGGCTGTTGCATGTAAATCTCCTTCTGAAGATCGCCATATAGAAAGGCGTTCTTCACATTTAGTTGATGAAGAGGCCAGTCTAGTTCGCAGCAACAGATAATAGAATGTGAATAGCAGAAAGCCGTGCCACCTGGGAGAAGGTATCAAAGAAATCCACCCAATATGTTTGGGTGAATCCCTTTGCTACTAATGTCGCCTTGTGACGAGATATGGTGCCATATGGATTGTACTTAAGGGCAAAAACCTAACGGCATCCCAATATCTTGGAGTGTCTAGGCAGATCTGTAAGCTCCCACATCCCTTTAGAGTGTAAGGCAACCATCTCCTTCATGGCTTGACGCCACTTTGGATCGAGCATAGCTTGCTGATAGGAAGTGGGAATCTGTGTCACAGAGAGAGCAACAATGAACATAGTAAACGATCACCCAAGGTTAACAATAGACACTGCTCCAGCTATATGGTAGTGTGCACAACTGCGAGGGGCCTTCCGAACAATAGGAAGGTCAAGGTCCATCTCTATAGACTCAATAATAGTAGTACGTGGAGTGTGCTCCTCAGCAATGGAATCATTAGAAGTACCTGCACAACCACCACTAGGACAACTCATGTCAGTACTAACACATCCTGACGATGGGAGGAGACAGGTGGTTGAGGTAGTAAGGGGTGTGTGTTTGGCACCATGCATGCTATCTATATGTATCAGGAAACTTATATACATGAATAGTCTTTGACTCTTGCCTAGTAGTGGTCTTTGAGATAGTGGCATCCTCACTGTGAGTAATAAAAATCTACTTCAAAGGAACTGTTGTCACTGACATAGGAGTTGGATCTCCCTCAAACAACTGATGACTATCAGTAGAGAAATACGGAACATGATTATGAAATGTGACATTAGCACTCATAATGCTTCTAGCCTCGTGGATCATAACGGCTGTATCTTTTTTGAGTACTACTGTATCCCAGAAAAACACTTCACTGCCCTTTGAGCAAGTTTATCCCTGCCAGGTCTTAAATTATAGACAAAGGCTACATTACATAGCCAAATACTCGAGGTGGCACCTAAGATAATTTCCTGTCAGGATGAAGAACATGCCATGGAACATGTTCCTGAATAGCTGAGTTGGGCAATTTATTAATCAAGTAACATGTAGTTAACATTGCATCTCCTCAGTAAATCTGTGGCACGTTATGGTGAATAAGCAATGTCCTAACCACATTCAACACATAACGTTATTTTCTCTCTACCACCCCATTCTGTTGTGATGTATGGGGGCATGATGTCTGATGAATTTTCCCAAGGGACCTGTAAAAGGATTCTAACTTTGCTGTGCAAAATTCTAATGCATTGTGAGAACTGATTATTTGTAAAATGAATGTCTCAATATCAGACCCAACTTCAGATTTATTCTTTAATAAAAATAACCATGATATCGTGGAAAAATCATCCAGACATCCACAATAAGCAAATAGAAATAGTGACCTAGTCTATGAGACACTCTACTTAGACCCCATACATCTATATGTAATAAATCAAAACTAGAAGGGAAACTAACTCTGTGATGCTTTCCCCGCTGACAAGCATCACACTATCTCAACAGTAGGCGAAATGTGAGGGATGATGCGTCGTGGCCTATCCAGTGACAGGTGTCCAAGTCGACGATGCTATTGAAGAGCTGTACCAGCACTAAAAGTAACCTCGCCCTGACACATAAACAGCAAAAGGAGTCTAGATCAGGCGATACACACCCCTCTCCTCATGTTTGCCATCAATTGTCCTCCCCATGAGTTTGTCCAGAAAGATGCAACCCAACTCATCAAAGATGGCACGACAATGTAAGTCTTTTGTAATTCTGTTAACAGACAAAAGACCAATGGGGAAATCAGGAACAAAAAGAACATCAGGCAACTTCAATGAAGGAGTTAATGCCACATCTCCTCTGCCATCAACTCTAGAATGTCTGTCATTTGCTACCTGAACAATTTTACCAAGAGGAACAGTCAGAATATGTCTGAAATAAGTCTGGTCACCAATGAGATGGCAGGATGCTCCTAAATTTACTAGCCACAGAATACTATCAGGAATACCACTACTAGAAGTAAAGGTAGAAGCTATACCTGAGGCTAATATAGCAGTACCAATGGTGGTAGCAGGCTCCTGATCAACTGAGTGAGATGCTGAACCACTGCATCATAGTTAGCATGTGACAAAGTATCGCTTACCTCCTGAGAAGAAATAGCTTGGTTGGTCATACGAGGTCTACCATGCTTTGACCAACAGGTAACCTTCAAGTGTCCAACCTTGCTATAGTGAGAACATATGATTTGGGGTCTACCAAACATGCCCCGATTACGTCCTCTCCCTTGGTAGATAGAGAACCACGTCCTCTAGTGGCCACCAAGGCCAAAGTTTGTCTAACATCAAACATGCATGGTTTAACCATCCTACTCACTCGACTGTATGCTTCCCCCAGAAATGGAAGCTCAGCAAGAGTCCAGATTTGAGACCTAACATCCTCATAATCTGATCCAAGGCCATCTAGGAACTGAAGACCGCATACTCCATCCTGTATGTCCTCTGAGTGTTACATGTGCAAATTGGACGGTAGGCATTATATTTCTCCAGAAGTCCCTTGAGGGTGGCAAAGTACAAAGATAGTGACTGACCCTCCTACTTCAAACCACCAATAGCATGATGAATCTCAAACACCTTGCTGAAATTTTTCTTATGTGAATAAGTGTCACAAAGAATCTCACATCTCTTTGGATAACCGCCATTTGGCTTTCCAAAAAAAGAATCCCACATCTCCATGGCCATCCTATAGTACATGATACCATCTCTGATTTGAAGCTCCACTGAGTTCATGATCCATGCTAAGACCATGCCATTGTCTTTCTTCCAAGTGGCGTATTTTCCTGTCTTATTCTGTGGCTCCCCCTTCATTAGAATATGTTCCTTATCGTGCCCCTCTATTGTCATGAGGAATGCCTTGTTGGAACGTAGTTCCACTTTCTTCTAAGTTTTGGTATTAACAAAATCATTTTTAATCTAATAAGTTTTTGTGAGTGAAATTAACAGTTTCTTGGAATGGTATGGCCTGGAGGTTGGTGGAGATGTTGGCTACTTTGAGCTAGTTTGAAGATTTGATAATGAAGATCTCTTTGAGTCTTTCTTTGAATTTTAGTGTCTTAGAGAATTTGTATGTCTCCCAACAAAACAAATGAATATAGGGTTAAAAGTAATCAGAGATAATTAGGCCTCAAATTTGCAACAAATGTTCATTTTCAAAAACCTAAAATCGTTTCGGAATGGAATTAGAATCAATTAGTTGTGGTAGTCCCAAAATCTTGATTAACAAATTAAAAAGGAGGTACTTGTTGCAAGTACCAATACTGTTCATAAGTACCAGGACATGCAGGGCACAGGTTTGACTTCTAAACTCAAATTGTGAAGTACCGATACCCATCATGAGTACCAGTACATGGTGCTTATAGTTTGTGCCTTATATTCTAGCCTGAACCTTACAAGTGTCGATATCCATCATAAGTATCGGTACATGTAGGTTACAATGACCATTACCTAAAACCTGTGAGTAACAAGTACTTGTACTCAAGATGAGTATCAGTACATGTTGCCTAGTTGGCACTCAACTAAGAGCTTGGATTACCGATACTTATGATGAGTGCCGGTACCCAGTCTCTTTTGTACTGGCTGCTGGTAAACTATGAGCAGCTAGTATCGATACCACAACTTTAGTATCGGTACCAACTACCTGTTAAGCCAGATCTGAACGGCTGATTTGTGTTACAAGTGATTTAAAACACACTTAATTAGTACCCAACGGCTATGGAGTATAGGGGGTGTATTCTAACATATAAAAGAGCCCCTTGGGTCCTTTTCTCAACACACAACATCACTCCTCTTTTTATTACTTCAAAATTCTGATCAATATTATTTTTCTAAGCAAGGAGCTAGACTTGTGGCCTAGTAATTGTAAGAAAATTCTCTGAGGTTGCAACAAGTCTTTAGGCGTTTAGTTTACATTCTTACAATTTTTTTACGTGCCAATTCGTTCCTTAGTTTCCATTGGTTGTATTTTTAAAGTTATATGTTGAGAGACTTAAGATTTAAGTTGTAAGCCATTTACTTTTGCTTGCACTTGTACTTTTTAGGTCTCTATTATCTTGTAATTGGGTTGAGGTAACTCATTAATTACCTCTTGTTATAGTGATTTGATTCCCTCCAGGTTGAGCGAATCAAGTTAAAAATCCTAAGTTGGGAGACTTAGGTAGTGGAGTACCCAAGTAAGGGGAACTACTATATATTTGGTGTTAATTTGTGGTTTAAATTATTTTATTTAAATTTTTTATCCCACTATTCAACCCTCCTAGTGTGCTAGTGTTCTCAGATCCTACAGGTGGTATCAATACCTAAGTTCTAAATTTACATTTTTTTTTCAACCACTTAAGTGGTCATGTGCCTTGTACATGACCCGTGCCATATAAAAGAGTGCAAGTGCAAATAACTTGCCTCATTTCTCTACTTCAAACCCCCCATAGCCCCATTTCTCTTCGAGACCTTCTCCAAAGAAGATCTCCTCTTCTAAAAAAAAAGATCTCCTCTCCAAACACCTCCAAGGATCTCTCTAAGGTCTTAAGGTAATCCCTCCTCTTTTTTAGTCTAATTTCTTTAGGTCGTGTTTTCCTCTCCAGGTCTACCTTTTCTCCATGACCTCCTGCTGCTGCAAATTCTTTTTCATCAGGTACCAACTAGTATCGGTATCCATCATAAGTATCGGTACTCATTGACTGCAGTAAAGCCTGCTAATGGCAGCAGGTACCGGTACAGATGGTGAGTACCGAAACCTGCCTATTCTGTGGTTGGCTCTGGAAACCAACCAGTATCGGTACACATGACCAGTACCAGTACTTGCAGGCCAGTGTGTATGATGTATTATGCACACAGTACCGGTACTCTTCACCAGTACCGCTACATGGTGGATTGGTACTAGTGATAAGTACCAATGCACACATGTTGATTTAATACTTCTTGTTGCTAATGATTATATTTATTGGTTTGAATATGATCAAATGCCACCTAAGTCCAAATCAAAGGGGAAGGCACCTGAAGATGCCTTTCATAAGTTTTGCATCAATGAGGATGCTAAATCAAAATTTGAGTGGTGTAAGGGCCTAAAGCTTCACCATTGTAGGACTGTTGAGTGGAAAGATTTTAGTTTATATCTTCATGGTTTCACTACACGTCTTTCCAAACAATACTTAATGCATTTCTTTAACGAAGCCTCTTTTGTTGACGTTCCTAGAGTTTATCCCGATGTCAATTGCATATTTTTTGTAAATCTCCAAGAACAAGAAAATATGAGACATCTAGTTTTAACATCCACTATTTTTGGACAAATGATAATTGTCACTCCTAAGTTCCTTTCAACTATTACCAAATGTCCCAATGAAGGTCATGCGTTCGGTTCTCTTAAGGAGAAGTTTTACCATCGCTTAAATGCATGAAACCCTTCTCCAACCAAGTTGTCAAGGTAAATCACTTGTTGCCCCAAACATGACCTTATTTTCTTGAGTCATATTTCGGATCTTAGCATGGAACCTTAAGGCAAAATATTCAGGATTTTATAAAATTCCCATTGATAATTTACCACTTATCTTTGCTATAATCATAATGGAACATGATATTTATTCATTTTCTTTGTCCTCATTACCATGCTTTTGCCCTACCCCTTGATATTTTAGTTTCACACATTCTTATCAAGAATGGGGTTGATCTCTCCAATTTCACCCCTCTTAGAAAGGTAGTATACTTTAAGTGGTCCACTCTCAAGAAAATGGGAGTAAAACCAATTGGAGAAGAATCATCTAGTGATGAAGAGGATGAGCAAGTTGATTCAAATGCTCAATCCGCTTCT
Organism: Thalassia testudinum; assembly: GCA_037157565.1. Classification (NCBI taxonomy): domain Eukaryota; kingdom Viridiplantae; phylum Streptophyta; class Magnoliopsida; order Alismatales; family Hydrocharitaceae; genus Thalassia; species Thalassia testudinum. Next base: position 4,929,568 of record JAZHRO010000007.1, read on the forward strand.
CATCAAGTTTTCGGGTTGACTTTCGACTTTGTTCCCATGACTTACCCTTATCCGGAAGTTGAACATCCTTGGGTGAACTTAGCTTACTTACTCGGAACCAATCCTACAATGATTAACACATTCAATTATATCGGTCAAAACCTCGCCAACCTAAATTTTGGCATGCGTCAAATGGAATGTAAATTCCATGATTTCTCTTTCCATTGAGTCCTCCCATCTTGGTCATTCCACTCAACAACCTAAACAACGGAAGCAAACTCAACCAAAGGCTCCTATAAAATTTGGAGAATGTCGACAAAAACATTTTTAGCTTCTACACAAGTGGAGGAAGGAGAGCCCATTCTTCATAGTGAAGGTGATGAAGAAATGCAAGATGAAGACATTCCTTATGATGATGAAGATGAAGATTGGGAAGAAGATGATGATGGTGGTGGTGACGATACAACCATCATCTCCAATCTTCAATAACAATATGTTTGCAAGAAGCATCGCACTTAGCATGTTTAGAATTACTTTCTATGTACTTTGTTGAGTGGTTTAGACATATTATGTGTAGTTTGACTATCTTTCACTTTTGTTTGATTATCATGAACTTGTTGGATGCTTGCAATGTATGAGATACTATGGTTTTATGTTTATGCTTTATTTCAATTCAATTCAAGGCATGAGATGTATGCTTTACAAATCAATGTTTGGATTGTTCAATTCAACTTTTTGTTGTTTAACGAAGAGGGGGAGAATAGAGCTAATATACATATTTAAAACGGGAAGCTTAGTTTGAGGGGGAGGTTGCATTCATAGTGGAGTTTTTTTTCAGTTCTCTTTTTTAGCTTCTATCTTTATAATATGTGTATGGCAATTGTTTTGTCGACACCAAAAATGGGGAGATTGTTGGAACCTAGTTCCACTTTTTTCTAAGTTTTGGTGTTAACAAAATCATTTTTAATCTAATAAGTTTTTGTGAGTGAAATAACATGCTCTTAGAATGGTATAGCCTAGAGGTTGATGTAGATGTTGATGGCTACTTTGACCTACTTTGAAAATTTGATGATGATCTCTTCAAGTCTTTCTTAGAATTTTAGTGTCTAAGAATTTCTATATCTCCTAACAAAACAAATGACTATAGGGTTAAAAGTAATTAGAGATAATTAGGCCTTAAATTCACAACAAATGTTCATTTTCAAAAACTTAAAATCCTTTCGGAATGGAGTTAGAATCTATTAGTTGTGATAGTCCCTAAATCTTTGGATTAACAAACTAATAAGCACTTGTTGCAAGTACCGGTACTATTCATAAGTACCGATACATGTAGGGTACAAGTTTGAGTTATAAACTCAAACTGTGAATAAGTATCAATACCTATCATGAGTACCGGTACATGGTGCTCATAGTTTGTGGCTTATATTCTTAACCTGAACCTTACAAGCATTGATACCTATCGTGAGTACTGGTATATGTAGGTTATAGTGACCACTTTACCTGGAACCTGTGAATAATAAGTAACCTGCACTCAAGATGAGTATCGGTACCTGTTGCCTAGTTGGTACTCAACTAAGAGCTTGGATTACCGATACCTATGATGAGTACTAGTACCCAATTTCTTTTGTACTGGCTGCTGGTAGACTGTGAGCAACTAGTACCAGTACCACAACTTTAGTACCGATACCAACTACCCATTAAGCCAGATCTGAACAACTGATTTGTATTAAAAGTGATTTAAAACACAGTTGGTATCCAATGGTTATGGAGCGTAGGGGGGTGTATTCTAGCTTATGAAAAGACCCCTTTGGGTCCTTTTCTCAACACACATCACTCCTATCTTCCTTCAAAATTCAGATTCATACTATTTTTCTAAGCAAGGTGCTAGACTTGTGGCCTAGTAACAGCAAGAAAATTCTCTGAGGTTGCAACAAGTCTTCAGGTGTTTAGTTTACATTCTTACGATTTTCTTAGGTGCCGATTCGTTCCTTACTTTCTATTGGTAATATTTTTAAAGTTATATATTGTTGGGAGACTTAGGATTTAAGTTGTAATTCATTTACTTTTGCTTGCACTCTATTATCTTGCAATTGAATTGAGGTAACCCGTTAATTACCTCTTGTTATAGTGATTTGATTCCCTTCAAGTTGAGAGAATCAGGTTAAAAATCCTAAGTCGGGAGACTTAGGTAGTGGAGTGCCCAAGTAAGGGGAACCATTATATATTTGGTGTCAATTTGTGGTTTGAATTAATTTATTAAAATTTTTAATCACATTATTCAACCACCCTTCTAGTGCGCTTGTGTTCTTAGATCCTACACGTCTGAGATCATCTGGCATAGTTGGTCTCATTTAACTAGGCGATAGGAACAAAGAAGGGAGTCTTGTAACTTCCCATGTCTGTAGCGGTAACCGATGATACCTCCGAGGTACCTAAAGACTCCATTATGCCTTAGGATGATCACAATACGCGACCAAGGTAGATCTGAAAACTATTTTCAAATTTGAAAAATTCTAAAATCAGAAAGAGTGATCATTTGAACATGAAATCCAAGATTTAGAAATCTAAGAAATCATCCTACGAGTTATAATAGCTCCTTAGATCAAGATTTAGCGCATGTTAGGGCATGGTGAGACTCCTAATAGTGCTTTTAATTGACGCTACTCTCCGTCATTGGTAGAGAAGACCCCACCGACACCACCCCACCAATGGTGACGATGGGGTGTTGCAGGACCATCGGTGCCGGTTTACGACCACAGCGATGCAGACCGGTGGCCTGTAGCCCCAATCTAGCAGGATAGCTGTAATATGATCACCGACGGTGCTGGGTGTAACAGTAGTGCTGGTCTGCTGCTGTTGCATTGACGTCGGTGGTACTCCGATGATCTCAGATGAGAGAGAGAGAGAGGAAGAGGGATACGATGGATGTGTACGAAGACTTGTGCAGGTGGAACACTAGAGCGCTGATTTAGGATCGTCGATTTGATACTAAGTCAGAAATAACAAATAATCCTATTTCTCAAAAGAAACCTGACACCTCTTTATATAGAGAGAGGTGTTGGATAAATTGCAACATAAGTCCAGGTGAAAAATTAAATAAAAAACAATACAAAAATAATAAGAAAATAACAAGAGTATTCCGGTAATAATTGTCACAAGGGATGACAGATGATATAACAGATTAAGGAGCGGCTGACCAGTCAATTTGTGATGAAGGATTGGGATTCACTACGGTACTTTTTGGGGCAAGAAGTTTCTCGCAGCAAACATGGTATAATTCTATCTTAGAGAAAGTATGCATTTGATGTTCTACAGGAGGTTGGGATGCTTGGGGTGAAACCAGCTAATATACTAATGGACCCAAAGACACCTGTATAATGCAGAGCACCATCAGTGGACAACAGACAATATAGGAAGCTTGTTAGGAAGCTACTTTATCTTACTATTACCAGACCAGACATAGCTTTTGCAGTAGGTAGACTTAGTCAATTTATGGCTAAGCCCACGAAGTAGCATTGGGATGCTGCAATATGGTTCTGAGATACATCAAAAGGGCACCAGGATGAGGTTTTCTATTTACTCGAGGCACTTCTATGTTAGTAGTGGCATACTCTGATGCAGACTATGCAAGTTGTCGGGTAGATAGAAAATCCACCATGGGATTTTGTACCTATGTAGCTGGTAATTTAGTGACCTGGAAAAGTAAGAAACAAACTGCAGTTTCTAGGTCGAGTGCAGAATCAGAATATCAAGCTATGGCACTGACAACTGCTAAGCTCATGTGGGTAAAATCTCTCTTGGGAGATTTGTACATCCAGGTTTCTGGTCCTATGGAGATGTGGTGTGGTAATGTTGCAGCTATTTATATAACGAATAATCCAATGTTTCGTGAGAGGACCAAGCATGTTGAGGTGGATTGTGTCTACACTAGGGACTTAACTCAGAAAGGCTTGTTATGTACAACCCCAATTGCTATTGACAGATATCTTTACTAGGTCTCTTCCTAGGTCTACTTTTGATTCATGTTGTTCCAACTTAAGCATTATAGATATACATACTCTAGCTTGAGGGGGAGTATGGAAAGACTTAGATGTGTTTGTTTTTACATTTATTTGTGAGGATTGTTGTATACCTCTTTTTATTGTCGGGGTTGTATTGTAATTTGCTCATTCATCTCTCTATATAAAGAGGATAGGACTCCTATAAAAAAATAAGTCCTTTCATTTCTTTCTACTATTATAAATATTTTACTATATTTTTGTTCAAATCTTTGTAACTTACATTTTGAAGTTTTTTGCACAATAAATAGTGAAGATGCAGATTATTATTATTTTGGTAACCTAAGACTATGGGTGCGCTTCATAGCAACCTAGGGGTGCCCCGTCACCCTGGTGCAAGCCCCAGTGGTAGGATTGGGTGGCACAATTTGCACCACACATCTCCACAAGCCCATGCAAGTATGGGCAAGCCACATGGTTTCGAACCTACGCACCCCTTGTAGGGAGGATCTTATGGGGACGAGCGATGCCAACTGTGCTACCCATATATAAACTTTTCTTATCATTTGCAAAAAAAATCTTTATATATTAAGTTTTATTTTTTTTAAATGCACTTTGGAAAATGCAAAGTACAATTATTTTATGTTCCATTAAATTCTTTGGAAATGTTTGTAAGATACTTTTTTGATTTTTTCTACAAAATGTGAAATATAAATAGTTTCTTTTCCCTAAGGAAATTGCACATAAGTGTTAATCAGCTACGTAGGGAAAAAGTATATTCATGACATTATTGAGCAATATTATTGATTCAAACATCCAATGTATGGGAAAGGATGCGAATACGAAAACACGTGTTGCAACACGTGGTCAGAATCAATCAGTTGAAAATCAGAATCATCTGATTAAAAATGAAAATTAACCTATTAAAAATCAAGTAGACCAAAACACACTGATTGGAAATTATTTTCAACCAATTGAAAATCAAAATATACCAATTGAAAATCAAAATAAACTGGTGTGTTTTGCCTTTCTATTGGTGGTAAATGATTTTTCACTTAGAATGTGATTTTTCACCTATGGGAAGTGATTTTTCACTTATAAAGTGATTTTTCATCTATGGAAAGTAGTTTTCACTGGTGAAAAATTAAAATACACCAGTTGAAACCACCTCTCACTTTGTACATTGCAAAATGCATTGCAACGTGCATTTGTTTATTTTTTTGCTATGGGAGAAGGGCAATATTTATTGATGGGGTGCTAGTAAATAACATGGATAACAAATAGGACATGCTAGTAAGGAAAGGAGTGATGTTTATAAGAAAATCGTGAGATGAAAAATAGATATATTACGTAATCACCCAAAAAGACAAAAAAATGACAAGTATGTCCCTAGTCTCAACCTCCCCCTCAAGTTTGGGCGTAGATATCAACAAAACCCAACTTATCGCATAGAAAATCAAACCGCTTCTTAGGCTTTGGTGAATAAATCTGCAAGTTGGAGCTTGGAGGAAACATATGGAGTGTTAATCTTCCCTGCAAGAACGAATAAAGTGACAATTTACCTCGATATGCTTGATTCTCTCATGAATAATTGGATTCGAGGTAATATATGTGCCTGACTTATTTTCACATAGTAGTGGAATTGGCATAGTCGCTTGAATGCCTAAATCATGTAGGAACCCAACAATCCACAATCTCACAAGCAGCTTGGGCCATTGCCCAGTACTTGGCCTCTGCACTGGAACGAGCTACCACACCCTATTTCTTGCTCCTCTAAGAGATAAGATTCCCACCAATATAGATTGTAAAACCTGAAGTAGAGCATCTATCATCTATAGACCCAACATAGTCTGTATCAAAGTAGGCTAGAATATTTAGACTACCACTGTCATTGTAATATAGCCCTTTGCCTGGTGACCCTTTGAGGTACTTAAGAATAAGACAAATCCTATGCTAATGACTGTATTGTGGTGCTTGCATATACTGGTTGGCTCTACTCATTGCAAAGCTAATATCAAGCCTCGTGATAGTAAGATATAGAAGATGTCCCATTGAGCTACGGTACCAGATAACATCAGAAAAACTTGTAGACAAGTGCTCAATAGCGATAGAAGATGGCTTGGTCCCAAGCAGATCGGCCCCCTTAAGAATATGCAAAGTGTATTGTCTTTGTGATAAGGAAAGATATGACCCTTATATAACGACTTCAATCCCCATAAAATATCTAAGATCACCCAAGTCCTAGGTGACGAAGGTAGAGTCTAAGAAGGACTTGGTCTGAGTAATCCCTTCCTTATCATCACCTGTGAGAATCATATCTATATAAACAACCAAAATAACCACCTAAACAGAATAGTCATACCTAGTCTTCCTAATGAAGACAGAGTGATAAGAAGTAGAGTGTTGGAACCCAATTTTCTCAACCTCGAAGCTAAGCCACTCAAACCAAGCACGGGGACTTTGCTTCAGGCCATATAGTAACCTGACTACTGTAACCTGGAGGCTGTCTTGTGTACATCTCTTCAGATAAGTCACCATATAAAAAGGCATTTTTGATGTCAAGCTAAGACAAGGCTGATCCTTTGACAACAGCCACGGAATAATCCTGATAGAGGTGATATGGGCGACAGGAGGTCTTAAGATAATCTATCCCATAAGTCTGGGTGAAGCCTTTGACCATTAACTTGGCCTTGTATTTGTCCACAGTCCCATCAGCTCTGTACTTGATGGTACAGACCCATCTACAATCATAGCATCCGGAGGACATGGTATAAGATCCCATGTTCCCTATGACTGCAACGCTCGCATCTCATCCATCGCTGCACGCCACCAAGAATCCTAAGAAGCTTGAGTAAAATCTCTGGGGATAACAAAAGTAGTGATGGTGGAGGCAAATTGGTGAACACCATCCTTACGATGTGTAACCTCAATATATTGTGTGATACGATGAAGAGTGCATACTCTACTAGGTCTCCTCGAAGCTAGCTGCTCCTTTATATTTGAACTACTCTCATCTGTTAGAATAGGGCACAACACTGCATCAGGTGAAGTCTGTGACCGTCGGTGAAAAACCTGTCTCCTCTAAGACAAACTGAATAGAAGTTCCTTCTTTTGAGAAATAAGGGGCTTTTTCAAAGAAGGTGACATTCTGCAGTGGCTACATACCTCCTACAAACTGGATCAAAACACTTGTAACCCTTTTGTGTCCTGGAGTATCCAAGGAAGACACACTTAGATCCCCGAGGAGAAAACTTATCTTGATCACCATATGCCTGAATAAAGCAAGTACACCCAAAAACTCTCAACGGAAGAGGGAACGGCCTACCACAGTTTGGATGGATGACCTGGGAGGGAATCTATCCTCCAAGAATTGAAGGCACTCTATTGATCAAGTAGGATGCAATATGACATCCCCCAAAATTACTTGGGAACCTTTATATGGATCATCAAGGTCCTAGCAATGTCCAAAAAATGTTGAAGCTTGCACTCTGCAACTCTATTTTGCTGGGATGTATGGGTATATGAAGTCTGATGAATAATGTTCCTAGAGGAAAAGAGACTTTGACCGTTTCGTTGCATAAACTCTAGAGTATTATCACTACGAAAAACTCTAACTGTGCTGGAATATTGAGTCTGAACCTCAGGCAGGAACTGCTGCATAACCTGTGGTATTTCCAAGCATGTCTTCATTAAGAAGATCCAAGTCAGGCGACTATGATCATCCACAAGAACAGTGTAGTACCGATGCCCTCTAGGAGTAGTAACTCTAGATGGTCCCTAAACTTCATAGTGCACTAAAGAAAAATGGACAACACTCACCCCATCAACTCTCTGTGGGTATGTACTCCTGTGGTGCTTCCCAAGTTAGCAGTCCTCACACTGCAGGCCAAGGGAATCTAGCAACTCAGGATACATTTGTTGCATCTTCTTCAGTGACACAACCCTGCAAATAGAGTAGGTGTGTCTAAGTAATAAAGACCATTTCGCTCTCTACCCGTACTAATGATCTCACTCGTCTGTCGATCCTGAAAGTAGCAGTGATCCTCATCAAACATTGCTCGACATTTGTGGTCCTTGCAGAGACGACTCACAGATAGGAGGTTCATTGAAAACTCTGGTGCATAATGAATCTCTCTGATCACCATCTTATGGGAAGTGCGCACACTTCCAACTTCTATAATCAGAGATGTGGCTCCATTGGCCACCCTAACATCACGGATCCTGCATGGACTAACAGGATTCTCCAATCTCTTCATATCTCCTGTGAGATGTATGAAGGCATCAAAGTCTACAATCCAAACTCCTCTAGCCTCGGTCCTCTTCCTTGGCCCTGTTTGGGCTGCACATGCATGCCCCTGTTAGAATGAAATAGGGTCTCCAATTAGTCCAAGAACATACATTTTGCACAAGAGGAGACTCATCGTGCTTGAGGCAAGAACCTCCATCAACCATGGAGAGAGAAGACTCATCACTATTCATATTGGGCATGAGAGGACTCATCATGTTTTCTAGGAGACCAACATATGACTGGCATATGTGCCAGATCTGTCGATCAACAAGAGGGGTTGGCTGGCTAGGGGTGGCAGTGGTGGCCCTGCCGACGGCTGGGAGACTGCGAGCGACGACGACGATGGCAGGTGGACCAGGGGCGCGCTGGGAGAAATCTCCCCCACATTGCTGCGGCTACCTTTTCAATCCATCCTTAATTTTTCCATTGAATCACCATCTAGTTGGTGATTCAATCATGTTTTAGGGTGGATATTTGGTGGAATATCGACGCACCGACCTAGGACCGCTGCTCTGATACCATGTGAGATAAAAAATAGATTTCCTATTCACCAAAGAAACCTTAGGCTCTCTTTTATATTAGAGAGGTTTAGGTAAATTACATAGTCACCCAAAAAAAATATAAATGACAAGAACGTCCCTCATCTCAACAAAAACATTTCAGTGTTTGCAAACACGAAATCCATTTTTCTAAAGACTAAAAAGGTAACATGTTCAATGTAACGATTAAGGGTAAGATTTGTAAAAGATATTACAAAAAAGGCAATAGATTGCAAATTGTATAGTCCCAATCTTGGTTGTAGATTAATGTGGAGAACCATAACCATAGGAAGAAAAAAAAAGCTACTTTTATTCAGTTGTTGAGATAATTAAGATATGCTAACATACTTTCCATATAATTTGGGATTCAGTTATAAATTATAGAATGTAATGTCTATAATAGGAAGTTTTAGGTTGAAAGAAGGTGGGTTTTATATTGATCATTAAATAAAATAATAGACTGCTTGGATCCCTTAGCTCAAATAACTTATTTGAGCCTAACAATTAAAGGATAAGCCCTCTCTCTCAATCTATTTACATACACACATACATAAAGAGAGAGATGTACATATGTACTACATGTATGGATGTATTCCTATTATGTTTTTTCCGTAGTCCTCTATACATAGGAGGGAGCCCATCAATGAATATCAACTTGCATTGTATCAATGTATTCTTAGGACACGTCTATATGAAGATAGGCTTAGCTTATAACTCCTCTCTCTCTCCATTGGCTTTATAGAGATAGTATTCCCCTCCACAAGTACTCTTCATCAATAAAGCATCATCTAAATAGCATTCAGCCTTCTGCTTGCATGTCTGCCTCATTGCATGTGCATTTGCACTCTTAACCCATCATGTACAGAAATTTTGATGGAGAGGTGTTGCCTCTATTTTATGTGCAACGGGCTGAAAGTAATGTGCTACTTTTTGAGTGGATAGGTTGATATATTGGATGGATTATTGGGTCCTCTTCGAGATTAGGTGGATGGCAAAACAAGGTATAGAGGAATGTAGTACTAAGTTGAGTTCGTTCTCACTGAATGAGTAGCAAGAATGCATCCATATAAATAGCCAAGTTAGCCATGTTCTATAATTTTTTCTTGAGGAGAATGAATGAAAGATCCAGCTATCACACTGTAGCTCCTATAGAATAGGATAACTCTACCCCTCGAACCATATTATCTTTTTGTTTGCTTTGGCATTCATGTTTTTATCATTAGTCTTATTTTTGAACAACTTCATGAGAAGCTAGTCTTGCATCTCAAAACAAGTTCCTTTGATAAACGTGAAAGAAAGAGTAAACAAGTTTTACCTCAAGATATCTTAAGTCTGCATAAAAGACAATATGGCATCAGAAAAATGCATTCGGTTCTTTTTGCGGCCCAATAGAATAATGCATTAAGAAAATTGCACGGTATCACTTAAAAAATTGAATTGATATAGCAATAGATCAACCTCCAGTTGTAGCATACAATTATGAGAACAGAATCATTTGTATTTGCATATTTCTGATACCATCTATCATGTAAGTCATCCTGACAATTTAGAGAGTTAAAAGTCCCGTGCCAAACTCCATATTTTCAGATGCAAGTTGTGTTTCCAAATACCTCATTCTAGTATCCACATAGGCTTGAAGAACGCTGAAGCATTGTAATACAACATTACATGCCCAATGGGAAATTACCAAGGGATTAACAGAAAATTAATTCAGCATTTACATTAAATATCCAACAACTAGACCAAAATATACTTACTTCAAGAATTTCATTTGGTGCTCCTTAGAGAAATATTTCATTACTTCCCAAAGCATCAGAATAACGGGATGATCCTGCAAATAGTGTTCCAAATGTAGTTAAAAAGACAGTAGCATACACACAGCTTTCCATGATGATGGCAAGTAATATGAGCCATATAAGCAAATGATTTGATGTGCACATTTTGAACGCAGTTAAGCAGACTATTCTCATTTATGGCTTATTTTTTGTTTAGTCTATTGCTCAAGGGTATTCTTGTACTTCTCCCTTCTGTGCCTCTCTATATAAAGGCAGGGTTTTTAAATAACATGTAAGGTGAAGCAAAAGCAAAAGCTTGGGAGCATTTTTATAAGAAACTTGATTCTAAAGAAGGTGAAAAAGATATTTTCAAGTTAGCTAAAGCAAGAGAGCGGAAAGCAAAGAACCTTACATATGTAAGATGCATCAAGGATGAAGAATGGTACTTATAGCTAGTGAGGATATAAAAATAAGATGGAAAAGATATTTTCATAAGCTATTTAATGAAAAACAAAAGAAGGATATCATCCTAGGGGAGTTAGCCAACTTAGAAGAGTATGTGAATCGGGCATGTTATCGAAGGATACAAAAGAAAGAAGTAGAGGAGGCTTTGAAGATGATAAAAAGTGGGAGGGTTGTTGGGCCTGATGATATTCCTATAGATGTTTGGAGAATGACGGGAGAATAGGGTATAATTTGGCTCACAAATTTATTTAATACTATGTAGAGAGGCAAGAAGATGTCAGAGGAATGGAGGAAAAGTTTTGTGGTATCTTTATACAAGAACAAGGGTGACATACAAGATTGTTCCAACTATAGAGGTATTAAGTTGATGAGTCATACGATGAAACTTTGGAAAAGAATAATTGAAAGAAGGATGAGGCAAGTCTCTATGGTAACTGAAAATCAGTTTGGCTTTATGCCAGGTAGGTCTACTATTGAGGCAATACATCTCTAGAGACGTATGATGGAGACATACAAGGTGAAGAAAAAGGATTTACATATGGTTTTTATTGATTTGGAGAAGGCCTATGATTCTGTCTCAAGAGATATCTCGTGGAGAATTTTGGAGAAGAGACGAGTGCCAGTTATATATATCAACCTCATAAAAGATATGTACTATGGAGCAGCAGCTTGTGTAAAGACTAAAGATGATTTGACAGACTACTTTGATATCACCATTGGTCTGCATCAAGGTTCGACTTTAAGCCATTATCTTTTTGTCTTGGTCATGGATGAGTTGACGAAGCATATCCAAGTTGAGGTGCCTTGGTGTAAGCTTTTTACTGATGACATTGTGTTGGTTGATGAGACAAGAGATGGAGTGAATAGAAAACTTGAACTTTGGAGAGAAGCCCTGGAAGATAAAGGATTACACATAAGTAGAACGAAGACTGAGTATATGAAATGTAAGTTTAGTAGTAAAGGGAACAATGAAGGGATTGATGTAAAAATTGGAGAAGAGTGCATTCCAATGAAAGGTATTTTTAAGTACTTGGGATCCATTTTCCAACATGATGATAGAATTGATGGAGATGTTACACATAGAATTAATGCAGAGTGGTTGAAATGGAGGGGTGCTTCTGGTGTTCTCTGTGATAAGAGGGTTCCTTTAAAAGTCAAAGGAAAATACTATCGAGCTGTTGTAAGACTAGCCATATTTGTACAATTCTGAATGCTGGGCTATAAACTATAGGCATGTACAGAAGATGTATGTGGCAGAAATGAAGTTAAGATAGATGTGTGGTCATACAAAAAAGGACCGTATTTCAAATGAGTTTATTAGAAAAAGGGTTAGGGTGACACCGATAGAGGATAAAATGAGAGAGGCACGTCTAAGATGGTTTGGATATTTACAAAGAAGGCCACTAGATGCTCCAGCTAGGAGATGCGAGAAGTTGGAGGCTGAACCCGCTAAGAGGAGGCGAGGAAGACCAAACAAGTGTTGGAAGGAAACTATTAAGTATGACCTCAATTATTTTAATTTAAGTCCTAAAATGGCTGAAAATCAATCTGTGTAGAGGCAAAGAATCTATATAGCCAACTCCACTTAGTGTGGGAAAAGGTTTGGTTATTGTATTACACCCTTTTTGGCCCAACATGATATCAGAGCAATGGTCCTAAACTGGCACCTGGGTATCCCATCCAAAACCTAGACTCCTCTCCCCTCAATCGAAATCCCTAGTCTCTCTCTCCTTCAGGGCACCGCCAACCTCTTCCTTGTCGCCACCAGCCCCTCCAACATAGGCAATGAGCCCAGCGCCATTGGTAGAAGGCTCCAACGACGGCCTCTTGAATCCTTGTGCCACCACTTGGGGTGTATCAAGGGCAGTGGAGGCCTTCCCAATGGTGGGTTGATCGCTTGTAGTGCTGGTTGACTGGCTGCAGCACCTCCACCATGATCATCTGAGGAGCTGCAGTGGTTCTTTAGTGATCTTGTGGAGAAGGTGACGTGATTCTCACCCTCTCTTCTCCTCAGGTAGCGCAGGGCCCGTAGAAGGCAGGAAACAACCTCTTTGGGGCTTCATCTAGTCCCAAAGGGTTGTTCTTGCTTTTGTTCTCATCCTTTCAGATCTACATATGGTATGAATTCATGTTTATCAAATCTGTGAAGTGTTTCTCAGAAGTAATATGATCTGATTTTGTTGTGCTGCATACTTGATTTGCTGTTTACCATATATCGGGCATTATGAAAGACAAGAAGGACCTTGCTAGTGACTCGGTGGGGAAGATCTCTACCCCGAGTGCATCTTCTTTTATGCAAGGGACTTCTATTAAATTGGATGGTACTAACTTTCTTCTATTGTCTATGTCTTTCTCTCGATTTGTGGGATCACATCGCAAGAGATATATCCTGATTCAAGATGAACCTACAGTCAAGACCGTGGACTGGGAGGCTAATAATGACTTGGTTGCCACCTGTATGCTGAATAGCATGAAGGAACCTATAGCAAAGCAGGTGATATCTTATGCTTCAGTTAAGATGTAAGAAGTTCTTCATGAGATACATTCCCACAAAAGCAACATTAGCTGCTTATATCGAGTCATTGAGGAGATACATTCTTTTAGAAAGGGAACCATATCACTGGATGAATATTATAGTTCTATGAAAAATCTCTGGGATGAGCATGATACTTATCAGCCAATATCTACTATTGTTACTGTCATTGTTAAGCAACATGAAGCCTTTCGTTCTGTTCAGTTACTTGCTAGCCTTGGTCCAGAATATAAACCTATGAAAGATCAGCTTATGACCTTGGAGGAGATTCCTACACCTACTCAGATTTATGCTTAGCTCTCACATCTGGAAATTTCTGATCTTGTCCCACATTCAGATTCTTATGCCATAGCAGCAGTTGGTTGTGGTAAGGGAACTTCAGGAGGCAGGGGGAGGACGTGGTGCAAGAGCAGGAGGACGAGGCAGATGTCGTGGTTTGTTCTATGAACATTGTCATAAAGCAAATCACACAGTTGATAGGTGCTGGATATAGCATGGATTTCCTCAAGGGCAATAGGCTAACCAGGTTGCTTATGGTGGAGATGGAAGTTAGTATTGTCAAGAGGAAGATTAAGTTAATACCCGGAGTACTATTTCTAGGAAGGAGTATGACAGACTTGTGTCCTCTCAGGCCTTAACCACGGCTGGTGCTTCTGTGACCTAGTTGACAGGTATTGTTGCTAATGTGAGAGGTGCTCGTACACCATCATGGCTTACGGACTCAGGTGCCTCTTCCTACATTACAGGAGATGTGACACTGTTTTCTTCTCTTAGACCACTGACTACACGTACTCATGTCAAGGTAGCTGATGGTGCCTTGTTCCCTGTGACAGGCTTGGGTGATATCTCTTTGAGTACTTTACCTTTGTTTGATGTTATGCATGCACCTAAATTTAATGTCTATATGCCATATTATTAAGGCATTAAATTGCAAAGCAGTGGTTCATGATCATTTTTTCTTCCTGCGGAACCCCACGAAGCAAATTGGTGGACTTGAGTAGGATGGTTTATATTATCTAAACCTACCACCAGAAAATCCCTCTAGTGTTTTTGCTTGTGCCATGACTGCTTTATAGTAGCACCTCAGATTAGGGCATCTTAGTAGTTATGTTCTCTATCGTCAGTTTCCAGACATGCTATTTCCAGATTCCTTTTCCTGTGAGGCTTGTCAACTTGGCAAGTAGCATAGGGTTTCTTTTCCTAGTAGTAATAATGGAACCGAATCTCCTTTCTATCTTATTCATGTTGATTTGTGGGACCCATGTAGGATTAAGAGTCTTAGAGGTTTTTGTTATTTTTTGGTTCTCGTGGATGATTATACCCGTGTCTATTGGGTATTTATGATGGAGAAATCCAAAACCTCTGTACTAATTAAGAATTTTGTTAATGAAATAAAGATCCAGTTTTCTACTGCTATTCGTATGTTTTGAACTTACAATGGGCTTGAGTTTATGAACTATACTTTGACTCAGTTTTTCCAGCTGTTGGATATTATACACTAGACATCTTGTGTTCATATGTCCCAACAAAACAGGGTGCTTGAACGCAAGTTGACACTAGCTTGATGTTACTCATACTGTCATGTTTCAGATGCATGTTCTTGCTACTTTTTGAGCTGATGCCGTTCTTACTGCAGTTTTTCTGATAAATCGAGTTTCATCCTCTGTTCTTGGTGGAAAAAAGCCTTGTTTTATTTCCTGATTGGGAGTTATTTTCTATACGACCAAAGGTTTTTGGCTGTGTTTGCTTTGTCTACCTGTTCAAGGTGGATAAGTTGTCTCCTCGATCAGCCAAATGTGTTTCTGTGGGTGATTCTAGAACCCAAAAGGGATACCGATGTTTTGATTCTCTTGCACATCGATTTTATGTTACTAAGGATGTTACCTTTTTTGAGGACATACCATATTATTCTGCTGCAAGAAAATATCCTAATGTTACATAGGATGTCCCACTTCCTATGCCTACTGTTGCGCCTTCAGGACCCTTTGAGCCACTTGTACCTTAGACAGATGACCCCTCTGTTACCTTAGGCATCTTGAGGTTACCGACACCTTTCCAAAACATTTCCAACGTAGGCCTCCATCCACAACAATTCCTGCAGAGGAACCACTTTCGACCATTCTTGCTCAGTCCTTTACTGTTCGTGCGGATTCGGCTGGAGGTTCAGACCCTACAGTACCTGAGGTAACTGAACTTGATCTTCCTCCTACCCAGAGGAAATTGCAAAGGCCATGTGCCAAGTATTTTGTTTCAAATTATGTCACTTGATCATCTTCTATCTTTTGCAATGAATAATCACCATATTCCCAGGACTAATCTTGATGCCTTCAAGGATCTCTCATGGACCTTAGCTATGGAGGAAGAGATGGCATCTCTTCGGTCCAGAGAGACCTGGGAACTGGTTGACTTATCCCCTTGTGCTACTGTTGCGGGGTGTAGGTGGGTGTTCATCCTCAAATGTCATTCAAATGGGACAATAAAGAAATTCAAGGAACATTTAGTGGCTAAAGGTTATACGCAGACCTTTGGTGTGGATTATTTCGAGACTCTCACCTGTGACACGCCTAAATTCTGTACGAATTCTACTTTCAGTGGCAATTAATAATGATTGGCTAGTTTCTTAAATTAATATCAAGAATGCCTTCCTCTACGGTGATTTTGATGAGAAGGTTTATATGCAACAACCCCCAGGATTTATTGTTGAGGGGGAGTGTACGAAAGTATGTAGGTTAAAGAAAGCCATTTGTGGCTTTAAGCAGAGTCCCAAGGCATGGTTTGAGCGGTTCAATATTGTAGTTCAGGAACATGGCTTCACTAGATCTACTGCAGATTATTTTGTATTCACCATGCATAGTTCCACTGGTGCAATCGTTCTCATTGTTTATGTCGATGACATTTTGCTTACAAAGGAGTAGAATCTACCAATAATTTTCTAAGTTCACATTTTGTGACCAAGGATTTTGGGTCGATAAATTATATTCTACACATTGAAGTACATCATACTGATGGTGGCCTTGTTTTATCTTAGAGAAAATATGTAGTTGACATTTTGAAAGAAGCAGGAATGCTTGGTTATAAACCAACTAGTATTCCAATGGACCCATCTCTACCACTTTTAGATTCAGAGAGTCCATTATTTGATGATGTGACGACATACTATGCCATGGTGGGAAAGCTACTATATTTAATAGTGCGAGACCAGATATCTTCTTTGCTATTGAAAGACTTAGCCAATTTATGCAGTTTCCTAGAGGGGTACACTGGGATGGTATGTGCTAGGTTCTAAGGTATCTTAAGCAAGGTCCTGGGAAAGGTTTGTCCTTCAGAAAGATGGTCATCTTAATGTATGGGAATACTTTAATGTTGACTATGCTGGAGCACATAAGGATAGGAGATCTACTACAGGATATTGTACCTATGTCAGTGGCAATCTTGTCACATGGATCAGTAAGAAGTAGAATATAGTCTCCAGATTTAGTGTTGAATCTGAGTATAGAGCAATGGCCATACCACTTGTGAGCTACTATGGGTGAGATCTATTCTACAAGATTTGGGAGTGTCTCTGGTCCTACTCTCATGTCCTATGATACCAAAGTGACTGCCTTCATTGCCAATATTCCAGCATTCCATGAAAGACCAAGCACATAAAAGTTGATTATCACTTCATCAAAGATGACATTCTATCAGGGAAGATTTCTACACCCTATATAGCCACTAATGACCAAATTGCTGATGTTTTTACAAAAGCACTTTCCAAGAAGCGCCTTGAATTACTTTGTTCCAACCTAAACATGTTTGATGTGTATGCTCCAGCTTGAGGGAGAGTGTTGAGTTATTTAGTTTGTGACATGTTTTTTGTTTGATCTATTGCTCAAGGGCATTCTTGTACTTTTCCCTTTTGTGCCTCCCTATATAAAGGCATGTAGGGTTTCTGAATAACATTATGCTCTTTTTGTCCCAACAGGCCCAAAGACAATAAGGTTACAAAAGCCACCCCACAGGAGCTGACACATTCATGTGAACCAGAACCTCTGAATATTTAGCTGTTTGGATGCTAGTGAGAAGTTTAGTACTCAATTTGGGTCAATTTGATATCTTGGCCATTCATCTGCTGAAATAGAATGGCCAATGGTGATGATACAGCCATTTCTGTACGACATCATAACAACCGCCGTCTTTTTCATTCAACCACCTACAACCTAACACTACTGTAGAAACACCAGCACAAAAGTAATGCTGTTATTGCGAAAGGTGACATTAAGGTAATAAGGCCCATAATCGCCTAAGGTGAGAGGCGATAAAAAGGTAACCTGAGTGAATCGAGACGACCTTTCTCTTTTTTACATATGTATGCTTTAGTAACTTATAATAATAATTTGTTTAATATGTTACAGACTTACAGTAAATTTTATTTATATAAAGTAACGTAACAATAAAAATTAGTAAATTACTCACCGTAAGATCCTAACATGTAAGTTAAATATTTAAAACATAAGTCACACCATGATCACCACACATCTGGAAACGCTTGAATCAACAAGTCAACTACTAGGATTATGTGCAGAAGTAGAACAAACAACATCTATACCTGAAGTATAAGCAGTGGTAGCCGTCTTTGGTGGAGCAGACTGAGATAGCTGATTGAACTTCTGTAGTAAATCATCAAACTCTGCACATGAAAGTGTCTCCAGAAATATCAGCCTTAGTAGCCTAGTGTGTAGTCACTAACTCCCATGCTTCTACCAACATGTAGCCTCAGAATGGCCTAAAAGACCACAATAGGTGCATGGTGAATGAGAATGCCCTCTGGATGCATGCCTATGATCACGACTTCGAATAAACGAGCCTGCGATTAGAAGAAGCAACCGAGGCACTGGTCTGGGCAGTGATCTCCATAGGAGCAGAAACAACAATCTTGCTCAGTCTACTATAGGTCTCCTCTAGAGAAGGGAGCTCAGATAGGGTAAGAATCTGACCTTGTGCTGCAGAAAAGCTGGGACCCAAACTTGAGAAAGAGAAACAACAAGATCCTTCTTAAACTCACGCCAAAAAGAGCAAGCACATCCTGGTTGGTAAAAATTGTGCCTCTCCAATAAACCTTTCATTTGTGAATAATATTGGGCCAAAGATCGACCCTCCTGTTGAAACTGAAAAAGCTCATGATAGTTCTAAAACACGCGTGCTGAGTTCTTCTCTTGAGAATGTCTTAGCAAGAGACTTCCTCATTTGCTTGGCTGTAGGATAATACATGATCTCATCACGTATCCTAGGAATCACAAAATTCATCAACTAGGCACAGACCATAGTGTGGACTTTATCCAATGAAGCATTATCACCTGTTTGTCTATTGGCTAGGGCATGTTTCATAATCTTCTCCTTGCCATGACCATGAATAGTCATCATAAACATCTGGAACCACCGTAACTAATTGGTTTCGTCAAGTCTAACCATCGGACCAAAGAGAGGGCTCTTGTAGCCCCTGGTGTCCATGGGAGCATCCGACGTAACCTCAGATGAACTAGATGACACCATG
The DNA here is from genome assembly GCA_037157565.1 of Thalassia testudinum. Taxonomy (NCBI): domain Eukaryota; kingdom Viridiplantae; phylum Streptophyta; class Magnoliopsida; order Alismatales; family Hydrocharitaceae; genus Thalassia; species Thalassia testudinum. The sequence goes on from JAZHRO010000007.1 coordinate 4,948,678, forward strand.
GCACTCTAATCCAATCTCCAACACACAAGAAGCCTTAAACTCGTATTCAGATTTGGAAAATCATAGAACAAGAGATCTGAATCACACAATCAGATCCTCTATCCAAGATTTGAACAACACAGGGTTGAGATCAGGAAGGAAGCCCGTGTGATCGGGCTGAGCAAGCGAGGGACCCAGGCAGTACTTGACCTTTAGACCATCATCGGTGGCAGGCCCTGCCAGCAGCACCGACGTGCAAGGTTCTATCCTTTCTAGTGGCAGTTGTGCAGGCGTCCATCCTTGTTAGAGGCAGCTACGCACAAGGAGGAGACCGGCGAGAGGCCTATCCCTGTTAGTGACGGCGGCGCATAGGGGTCAGACCTTGCTGGTGGCGATGGCGCACAAGGAGGGGGCCAGCGATGGAGAGCCTCCTCCTCCATACTGGCACTAGCTGGGGACGATGCGGCGGTGGCATTCTGCCAGCCGGAAAGGACTGCACAAGTGGTGATCCGCTGCTGGTGAGGTAAGGGATAAGGTGGAAAAAGGTTGGAGGCTTATTTCGGTGGAGGTATTAGGGCACTGGTCTAGGATCGCTGCTCTGATACTAAGTTAGGAGAAATAACAAGACTTAATTATTCTGAGAAACCCTACCTCTCTTTTATAGAGAGAGGTAATAGGTAAAGTACAACACAACTCAGTTGAAGTGAAAAGAGAAACTTAAACTTTACCAAGCCGTCCCTATGCCTCTTTATATAGAGAGACAAGGGAAAAATAACAAAATGAGTCCAATAAACAAAAAGGAATAACAAAAACATAACTCAACATTCCCCCTCAAGCTGGAGTATATATATCCACCATGCTCAGCTTGCTTCTACACTTCTCAAATTGGAGGCGAGGTAATGGCTTGGTAAATATATCAGCAGTCTGATAAGTAGAGGCAAGACATGTCGTACAAAGTAGACCCTGCTGAAACAGGCTCCTGGTATAGTGGCAGTCTACTTCCACATGTTTCGTCCTCTCATGAAACATGGGGTTATTAGCAATGTATGTTGCAGCCCGGTTATCGTAATACATCTCCATAGGCTCCTGAATCTCAACATGAAGATCTCGTAACAGAGACCTAATCCATATCATCTCGGTAGTAGTATGAGTCATAGCCCTATACTTGGACTCTGCACTAGAGCGTGAGACAACACCTTGTTTCTTCCTCCTCTAGGTCACCAGATTTCCAACCATAAATGTGCAAAAACCAGTAGTAGATTGTCTGTCTCCCACATCTCCTGCATAATCCACATCAGAGTAAGCCACTATAGACATAGTGCCCTTTGTCTTCTAAAATAGAATGTCTCTGCCTAGACAACTCTTGATGTATCTTAACGCTTGCATAACTGCTTGCCAGTGAGCATCAGTGGGTTTGTCTTGGAACAGACTTAGCTTACCCATTGCAAAGCTGATGTCTGGCCTGGTGATGGTTAGATACAATAACTTCCTAATAAGCTGTTGATAGATCTTTTTGTCCTTTATCCTCATTGTATCCTCAAATAGATGTACTTTAGAATCCATAGGAATGTTGGCTTCCTTGGATTCAGGCATGCCTGTCTCTTAAAGAATATCAAGTGCATACTTTCTTTGAGACATTACAATGTCCTGCTTACTCGTGGTGATCTCAACACCAATAAAGTATCTCAGCTTACCAAGATCTTTCATAACAAACTGGCGAGCTAAATACTCGTTTACCTGAGTAATACCATCTGTATCATCACCTGTAAGAATGAGGTCATCAACATATACCACTAAAGCCACGGTACCAGTACTGGTCTTCCTAACAAACAAGGAATGATTAGAAGAGGATCTCTGCATCCCAAACATAGAAAGTGCTTCAGATAGACGCTGAAACCAGGCTCGAGGGCTTTGCTTAAGGCCATAAATAGCCTTACGAAGTTTACATATACACTCCCCCTGAACCTCAAAATCAGGTGGCTGCTGCATGTATATCTCCTCTTCCAAATCACCATATAGAAAGGCATTTTTAACATCCAGCTGGTGAAGACACCATCCATAATGAGCCGCAATAGAAACAAGAATACGGATCATGGAGAGTCGTGCATCATGGGAAAAGGTGTTAAAGAAATATACCTCATAAGTCTGGGTGAATCCTTTGGCTACAAGGCGAGCCTTATACCTAGAAATGGACCCATCAGGGTTGTATTTCAGGGTAAAGACCCATCTGGCCCCAACTAAGTGTGCAGCAGACGGTAGGGCAGATACTCCCAAGTCCCTCTATCAGTAAGTGCAGATATCTCCACTTCCATCGCCGCCTTCCAATGTGGGTGTAGAAGAGCCTGCTGGTAGGAGGTAGGTATCTCTGTACTAGATATTACAGCTGTAAAGGCCTGAAATTTGGTGTCAAAAGATCCTGTAGAGACAACACTTACTAGCAACACGATATTATGCACAAGACCTCGGAGCCTTCCTGATAGCAATGGGAATATCATCATTTGTAGGAAGAGAGAGGGACCCTAAAGACACATGAGCAAAAGAATCATCAGTATCTCCAATACATACCTGAGGAGAGGACGATGGTGGCTCATTAGGTACTGAAGAAGAGGGGTGTGTTTTCTTTCTGTATGTAACTGGCAGTTGATATGTAGCACCCTTAAATGTTTTCTCATCAGGTGGTACAGGTCTGAAATCGCCCATAGCATGTTCTATAGTGGATACACCACTATTATGAGAGAAGTCCTCCAAGGCTATAAGAGGTACATGCATAGGAGCAGCCACTTCTATCTCTCTCAACTGATGACCAGAGGTAGAAAAATAAGGGATAGACTCATGAAAAGTCACATCCGCACTCACAGTGTTTCTGATGTATGGGATCAAAACATCTGTATCCCTTTTGTGTGCGTGAGTATCCTAGAAATACACACTTAACTGCCCTTGGTGTTAATTTGTCACAACCAGGCCCAAGGAGGTGTACAAATGCCACACACCCAAATATTTTTGGTGGCACAAGAAATAAGTTTGTATCAAGATATAAGATATTCCATGGAATCTACTCATATAAAACAGACGAAGGAAGCCTATTGATCAAATAACATGAAGTAAGAACCGCATCTCCCCAGTAACTATGCGGAATGCTATTCTGAATAAGTAGAGCTCTAGCTGTATCTAGAATATGACGATGTTTTCTTTCAGCTATCCCATTCTGTTGCGACATATGAGGACATGAGGTTTGATGTACAATACCCAATGATCCATACAAGTCAGCCAATTTCTTTGTGCAGAATTCTAATGCATTATCCGTTCGAATTTTCTTAATGCATACACCAAATTGATTTTTCACAAATACCACAAACTGTAGAACCAAAGAACCAACTTCTGATTTATTTTTCATCAAAAAGGTCCATGATAAATGTGAAAAATCATCCATAAATAGCAAATAATATCTATAATTCTGACGGTCTGCCACACGGCTAGGCTCCCAGACGTCACAATGCAGCAAATCAAAGCAAGCAGAACTAATAGACTGGATAGATGCTGGAAAACTGGCATGATGATGCTTTCACAGCTGACATGTATCACACTGAATCTTCATGGCAGAAGACAAGTGAGAGATGACACGGCATAGCTTGTCCAGTGAAGGATGGCTTAGTCGTCTGTGCCACTGCAAGGCACTCCCTACAGTAGTCGTCTGACAGGCTACAGCAACTGGATTCTGAAGTAGCCGATACACACCCCCTCCTATGGCCACCACCAATCGTCCTCCCCATCATGCGATCCTGAAAGATGCATCCAATAGCGTCAAAAATAACACGACAATTCAGTTAATTGGTAATAGAGCTGACAAATAACAGTTGCATTGCCATGTCCGGCACATAATATACATCAGCAAGATGCATGGAGGGTGTAACAGGTACCCCTCCCTTACCACGAATGGAAGCATGTCTACCGTCTGCCAGTTGTACTAAGTGTTCCTGTGGTAGCTTCTGTAATTCCCCAAAACACTGGGAATTTCCTGTCAAATGGTCAGATGCACCAGAATCAATCAACCATGACCCTTTTGTACCTGATGCAAATGCATAAGCTGCAGTGCTGGAGGATTGTGGCTGCTCATGAGTCAACTGTGCTAGTCATTGCACAACTGCATCGTAGTCTGCCTCTGCAAGAGATACTGCCCTAGTAGTCACACCTGAAGATGCTGTAACAAAAACCTGGTTGGCAACAGTAGGACGGCCAAGTTTATTCCAACATTTAGCCTCAACATGGCCAAGCCTTCCACAGTACGAACATGCAGGCTTGCCCCGACCACCATCAGTCCTGCCCCTGCCTTTGCCACGAAAGAAGCTTCCACGACCACCACGAGTGCTAACATCAGCATGAGCTGAGGACGTATTGGCAACAACAACATCATGAGTAGGCTGTACTTGCATCCTACTCAGCCTCCTGTAAATCTCCTCAATAGGAGGAAGCTTAGAGAGAGTCAGAATTTGTGAACGAGCCACAGAATAGTGATCACTCAGCCCTATAAGGAGCATATGGGCTGCAAACTCCTTCCTGTGATCCCTACATGTAGAAGTACACATTGGTCTACACGCATTATATTTCTCCAATAATCCCTTCATAGGAGTAATACTAAGGCAGACTCATCTCTTCTTACTTGAGATGGCATAAGTCATAGTGGATTTGAAATACTTGAGTTGAATTCAACTCATGCGAATATGCCATCTTCAAGCCATCCCACATTTCTTTGGCAGTGCCGTAGTACATAACTTCATCACCAATTCTTGGAATGACGCTATTCAAGATCCATGCTCTCACCATAGCATCATCCTAGTTCCAAGTCGCATATTTTCCGATTTTCTGCTTCGGTGGTGCTTCCATAAGCACATGCTTCTTCTCATTACCTTCCACAGTAACAAGAATGATCTGAGACCAGCAGGGGTAATTGGTCTCATCTAATTTTGTAATTGGAGCAAAGAAAGGGCTCTTAGACACCCCACTTTTTGCATTCTGTCCTGAAGACACCTCAGAACCATCTAATGCAAACATTGTAACTCCAAGCACACAAGATTAAGCCTAGACAGCAGGTCTTAAATCTTGGATAAACAGCACCAACAAACTTGGGGAATACACACCCAACTCACAAGACAAAGAATAGCACTTCACTGGGGAATACACATCCCAAAAATCATCCACTACGGGGAATACACACCCTAAATTAGGTCAAAAGATTCAGGAGTTCATATCATCCTGTTGAAAGTTTTTTTTTTGCTTCAAACCCTCATCTCTATGGGGAGAGATCAAGAGCAACCGACTGCAACAGCAACAAAGTGGCAGCAGCACCATCACGAGGTGCTGTGGTGCGAGGAGGGGCGCTGCAGCAAGGAGACCTGTTGGTGGCGATAGCAGAGGAGGTGCTGTAGTGCGAGGGGCAACTTGGGCCTCGATCCAACTTCTCGCAACGGCAGCAGTGTCATGGCGGCAGCAGTCGGGGTGCTGCAGTGCGAGCGCCTCAATCAGGTTGTTGGTGGCGGCGGCAGCGTCGTGACCAGGTGCTGCGGCGGGAGAAGTGCTGCAGCTGGGAGGGCTGCTAGCGGCGGAAGCAGCGGGGATGCTGCGACACGAAGACTCGATTGTGCCCCGGTCAGACTGCTGCACCACAGCCTGGCACGAAGGGTAGGTTGCAGCAGCAGCGGCGGCAGTTGATGCTGTTGCTGCTGCGGCGGTGGTCTAATGCTGGTGAAGCTACCATCGGTGGCGGTGGCGGTAGCTCCGACGAGAAGGCTTGGGTAGGGTTAGGGTTTTGTTTTGGTGGAGACCTCAACCTTGGCTCTGATACCAAGTTGAAGTGAAAAGAGAACCTTAAACTTTACCAAGCTGTCCCTACGTCTCTTTATATAGAGAGACAAGGGAAAAATAACAAAATGAGTCCAATCAACAAAAAGGAATAACAAAAACATAACTCGACATATAAAAAAAACATACGTCAAAGACACTCTCAACAATAACCTTAAGTAATCGAGAACAATCAAGAAGGAAAAAAACTTTTAACTAATAGTAGATGCTATGATGGCAACGATTCAGAGGAGATGGCGATGAATTGACGATGGAGAGGCTGCATCATCTGGGTTTGGGTGAGGCGATGGGGCAACATCACCTAAGGCCAGGAGGCACCTCACTTGGTGGTCAGCCAAGGTGAGGAGCTCCAAAATTGCCTCGCCTTGTCGCCTCATTGCCTTGGGTGATTGCCTCAACATCTATGCACAAAAGCAATCACATGATACATAGATTTACGTGGAATACCCTTCACAAAGAAAGGGAAAAACCATGAAAATACATACCCTTTGCAATGGGAGTATCTTCAATAAGTGAAAGGGAAAAGGTAGTTCACAAGTACAATATGTGGACTCCTTAGACTAAATATATCCTCACCAAGATCCATTTACTCATATATACTTCACCCCCCTTAAGTTGCACATATAGATCAAACATGCTCAACTTGCTTATTAACCCCTCAAGGTGGGGGGATAAAAGCTCCACGACGAAAATGTATGCAAATTGATCACTAAACTTTCCCCTTAATGCAAGCACCTTGATGAAGAAAAACACTATTGTTGTGTTTTCTTTTTCTTGGTATTGATTTTTGGAAGGTGAGAACTACACTGTAGCCATTTGCTAAAAATGAGGCAAGGATTTTTCTTATTGAAATAAACAAAGTCATACCCCTCTTTATATAGAGAGAGTTTGGTATAAGAAGGAAATATAATAACTAAGTTACTAAAAATAACACAGACTAAAATAAGAAAAACAACCAATTTCTTAACTAATTGATCCTAATTTATTTCCCAACACTCCCCCCTAAGTTGGAGAGTGCAACATTCAACTTAAAGAAGTCAAGACAAGTGAGGGGCTTCCCCCTAATCCAGGCAATTGGAGGAATGACAATGGTAGAAGAGAGTCAGAGATCAATTGTAGATGAAGAAATAATTGCCATTTACATCCGCAACTAATGGTCGTGTGTCTACTTGTACATCCTGCGTAAGGCATTGGGTACGAGAGAAATCATGATTATAACTCGGGTGTTGCTGCTCCCATGTAAGGCTTGGTCTTCTTGAGTGCGAATAAGGTCACACGGGTGCGCCATTGCTCCTACACCCCGCAAGCTAGTGTACCGTTCTTGGTTTCTCCGGGCGTGCATAAGGCCACCCCGCTGCCATAGCTTATATGCCTCAAGAGCTAGCCGAAACGCTCTAGGTGCTTAAGAGTACACCCCATCTACATGACAATGCAGAGGCCGACGATGATTGGAGCAACGGTTGGTGGTGGTGGCAATGATCTTCGATTGTTGTTGCAGTTGTTGGTGGGTTCCAACATTGAGAAAATAAGAGGAGATCAATGGGAGAGAACAAAGGTGGAGATGTGAATAGGAGGGGCTTCCTTGGTGGCTCGTCGGAGGTCGACCTCCCCTCTCTTAGGATTTTTTCATTCCTAACCCTAAGCCACAGAGATCAGTGGCTCTCATACCATGTCAAAAAAGAGGGAAGGATTTTTCTTATTGAAATAAGCAAGTCATATCTCTTTTTATATAGAGAGAGATGGTATAATAAGGAAATATAGCTAAATTACTAAAAGTAACACGAGTTAAAATAAAAAAGACAATCAATTTCTTAACTAATTGAATCATAATTTATTTCCTTACATCGATTAGTAGAACTACCCAGCAAGCAACAAAATATGCTTCAATAATGAGTCCATCACCTTGAGTGTACAAAAAGGTGCTTTCCTGAATTTCTACAAATAGCAAAAGATTCTTTATACTACCTTGAGATTGTTAAAGATGTTACTTTCAGAATTGGAAAGTTTTAGGAGAGCATGCTTATTTTATCTCGTTCCATCGTTATTAAAGATATGATTAGATTTAAATTGATTGTAGTAGGATTATGATTATGATTAACCCTCTTTATATAACGGGATCAACTTCCTATTTATTACTTAAGATCTATAATAATAGTTCCTATTTCCTCAAAATCTCCGACATGGTATCAAAATAGTGGTCCTAGACCAGTTCAATACGTATTTGCTTTTCTTCTATTGATTTCTTCTGCCATAATAAAACACACAAAAAAAGGAAAAAGAGGCTGCTGCCCAACCAAAACCCTAGGAGAAGGTTCCCCAGTGTTGCCACGTACCGCCAGCCCTCCGACGAGGGCCTATCGTGTTTTTCCTCTGCAGGTGCGTTCTCTAAGGCTTCTTTCAAGCTTAAGGGATCTTGATCAACACCTTCCACTTGCTACTACTCCTTAGGTGGTGGTGAGAAAGCCTCATCGACGCTACCTTTGGTCACCTAAAGCCTCGTCAACACCTCCATTAGCATCACCCAACCTGCTACCATACTTTGGGGGCCAATCATCACCACCAAATCCTACGTTGCACCACCCAAAGAAGCTTCTTCGACCACTAGCATCGCCTATCATGCTATTGGTCCCATTTTTGGGCTTCAATGATGGACATGCAAACCCCCTCTCTCTCCTTGTTGCGTCTCCTATAGCCTCTTTAACCTGCAACGCTGCCATCATCGACCATAATCTCTATGTTGCTCCTTGTTGGGCTTCACCAGTGTAGCCTCACTCTCCTAATGGTCTGGTAACAGATCAAAGACCACGTTTTGTGATTTGATTTCTCAACTCTATGTGTGTGGTGCACGCTTACCTACTTTCGTGTTCTTTAATTATCGTGTTGAGTGTGGACTACTCTACTATTACTTCTAAGGCCAAGATCTCAGCCTCCGTACTAATTTAGGGGGCAACTAGTAAACTATCTGGGTCCCTGAACTATGTTTTCTAGTTACACGCATTTTGTATATTTGTCTAAGGATAGGAGAAATTACATGTTCTAACAGATAGGGCCCCTGAGCCTATGGTGGCTGCCAAATAGAAGTGGGAGAGGGACAACTATTTGGTGATGAACTACTTGATGAATAACATTGACTCAACTATTGCATCAAATATATTGTACATGAAAACAATAAAAGAGATCTAGGAAACTCTGGAGAAGAGGTACTCTATGCAAATGAGTAGCTCTCACCATGCAGACATGTATATGCATATATGGAATACCAATCAAGGAGATATGCCCTTGGATGCGTACTTCTCTACTTTGGAGGGCTTATTTGAGGAGCTTGTCATATTTCAACCTACCTACTGCAACAAGCAGGTTATTGACCATGCAGAGTGATGGACATATAGGTTTCTGGATGACTTAGCACCATGATACCAGTCTTCTCGAGTCTTAATTCTATCCTTCGATTTGGTGCCTGATCTCAAGATAGTATATAGTCACCACCAGAAGATTGATGTTGATACACCACTTGTTGCTCTTACTATTACGACTAGCATCTCTACCGACATGGCCTTTGGTGGGAGAGGTCGTTCTGGTGGTCGTGGATGAGGTTGTCATGTCTATTCTCCCTGTGTTCACTACCAGTGAGCTAATCACTCTTTAAATCGTTGCTGGGAAAAATTCAATAAACTCACATGGGCAAATCAGACCTCTATCACTAAGTCTCCTACTGAGACTGCAACAAAGCAATCTCTACCATTCATTGCAAAGGAGATGGATCGTCTGAGACATTTACTAAGGAACAAGCCCTTTTCCACAACTGTTGCTACCACCACAATTATTGTGGCCAAGACTGCTGCTCCTATTCCTTATCAAGTCACTACTTCTAGAGCATCCAATCATACTGCTACTCATTACGAAGATTGTAAGGATTGGTAGGGGGACTGAGTGCATTATTTGGAATGCCCATGGCGTGACCATGACATGTCCATGAAATGACCTTTTCTAATGTGGGGCGATATTAGCACACATGTAATGTCAAAATGCAGAAATGTCATCAATATTTTGCTAAATATGGATAATATGTCGATAAGTTCGGAGAAATGGGTGGAGTTGAAGAAATGAATCTTCTTAGTTTACCAAGGAGTCCCTATACCTCTATATAGGTGAGGAAAAAGTTACATCATAAACCCACTACTAAGATAAAAATAACAAAATATCCCTTGCAGCAAAAACATAACTCAACACTCCTCAAGCTAGAGCATATATATCCATCATGCTCAGCTTGTTTCTACATTTCTCAAATTGGGGGCGAGACAACGGCTTGGTAAACATGTCAGCAGTTTGGTATGAGGAGGCAAGACAAGTAGTACGAAGGAGATCCTGTTGAATCAAACTCCTGGTGTAATGACAATCCACTTCCACATGTTTTGCAATATAGGTGGCAGCCCGATTGTCACAATGCATCTCCATAGGTTCCTAAACATTAACATGAAGATCTCGTAACATAGATCTGATCCATATCATCTCAGCTACAGTATGTGCCATGGTCCTGTACTCAGACTCAACATTAGAGCATGAAATAACACTTTATTTCTTGTTCCTCCAGGTTACCAAGTTCCTAGCAACAAAAGTACAGAAACCAGTCGTAGACCACCTGTCTCCAACATCACCTGCAAAATCTGCATCTGAGTATGCAACAACAGACATAGGTGCCTTTCTCTGAAAAAGAATGCCTCTACTTGGACATCTGTTGATGTGCCTCAACACTTGCATCACAACCTACCAATGAACCTCAGTGGACTTATCTAAGAACTAACTCAGCTTACCCACGGCAAGGTTAATATCTGACTTAGTGATAGTCAGATATAACAGCATCCCAACTAGCTGTCGATAGGCTTTCTTGTCTTTTAGCTTTACATTATCCTCAAACAGATGAATTGTAGGATCCATAGGAATATTTACATCTGTAGATCCTAGCATGCCTGTCTCCTGAAGAATATCAAGGGCATATTTCCTCTGTGACATAATTGTCCCTTGCTTACTTGTAGGAAACCCAATGTCGAAAAAATATCTCAGCTTACTCAGATCTTTCATGACAAACTAGTGTGCTAAGTACTACATCTGAGATATACCCTCTGCATCATCACCTGTAAGAATAAGATCGTCTACATACATAAGTAAAGCCACTATACCCCTATTGGTCTTTCTCACAAATAGTGAATGATCCGATGAAGATCTCTGCATCCCAATAACAGACAAGGCCTCAGACAGGCGCTGGAACTAGGCTCGGGGGCTCTGCTTAAGACCATAAATGGCCTTACGAAGCCTGCATACACACTCCCCCTGAACCTCAAAGCCAGGTGGTTACTGCATATATATCTCTTCCTCCAAGTCTCAGTAGATAAATGCATTTTTGACTTCCAACTGATGTAACTGCCATCCATAATGAGTTGCAATAGAGATAAGGATGCGAACAGTCGAGAGTCATGCAATAGGGGAGAACGTGTCAAAGAAATTCATCCCATAAGTCTGGGTGAATCTTTTGGCCACTAGGCAGGCCTTATACCTTGAAATAGACCCATCTGGCTCCAACAAGGTGCGCGCCAGACAGAAAAGGTGACAACTCCCAGGTACCTCTGGTAGTAAGTGCAGACATCTCCTCCATAGTTGCCTTCCAGTGTGGATGTAGTAAAACCTGTTAGTACAAGGTAGGTAACTCAGCACTGGATACAGCAGCTGTGAATGCATGAAACTCCAAACTTAGAGAATTAGCATAAACAACACTCCCAGTAACACGATACAGGGCACAAGATTGTGGAGCCTTCCTAATAGCAATAGGAATATCCTCATCAGTACTCATGGAATCAGGACACAGGTGACAAACCCTTACCTTTTACATCTCCTAACACTGTATCTGAAGAAGCCTCCTGAGTAGAAACCACCTCTAGGTTATTAACACTAGCCTGAGGAGTCTATGGAATAGATGGAAGGGGCTTTGCCCTATACACAACTGGCAACTGATAAATGTGACCCTTAAAGGTCCCTTCATCCGTTGGTACTGGCCTGAATGTGCTGGTAGGTGGCTTAGTAGTCTGAGGACTACTAGTATCTGTGAATATACCAAATGGTATAGAAGCAACTGATACAGGCGCACACTCCAACACACTCTGCACCTGCTTGGCAACAATAGAAAAATAAGGCACAGCTTCATGAAACGTGACATCTGCACTGATATAATGTCTCTGGTGTAGGGGATCAAAATACCGATACCCCTTCTGAGTACGAGAACAGACAAGAAACACACTTGACTGCCTTAGGTGCTAATTTATCGAGCCCAGGTCCAAGGAGATGTACAAAAGCCAAGCACCCAAATGTCTTGGGTGGAAGATCAAATAACTCATCATTTGGATAAAACACCTGCCACGGTATCTGCTCGTGAATCACTGAGGACAATCTATTAATAAGGTAGCAACCTTTTAGAATTGCATCTCCCTAGTAGTTCTGTGGCACACTGTTATGGATAAGAAGCGCTTTAGCCATATCACAGATATGTCTGTGCTTCCTTTCTACGACTCCGTTTTGCTGAGAGGAGTAACGACAAGAGGTCTAATGAATTATGCCATGTAAGCCATAGAATTCTGCCAACCGACAAGTACAAAACTCCAGTGCATTATTAGACCTGAGAGTCTTAGTGCAAATATCAAACTGATTTTTTATCAACACAAACTTCTCGATCAGTGGACCCACTTTAGATTTATTCTTCATGAGAAATAGCCAGGCCAATATGGAAAAATCATCAATCACAATCAAATAGTACTGATGTCCTGCTCTATCAAGAGTCCTACTTGGATCCCAAACATCAAGATGCACTAACTGAAAACACGAAGTTGAACATGGTCTTGTAGCAGCTGGAAAGGAAGATCTATGGTGCTTTCTAAGTTGACATTCATCGCAGGAAAGTTGTCGTTGGGGATACATGAGGAATAAGCTTGCGTAATTTTTCCAAAGAAGGATGGCTCAACCATCGATGCCACTATAAAGCACTCCAAAATGTGGTACTAACCCGACATGCTGCAACCATGGGACCCTGTTGAAGTTGGTAAACTCTTTCATATCCACTACCAATAGTCTTTCCTGCCATTCTATCATAGAAAATACATCCACGCTTATCAAAGATGACACGACAATTCATCTGCTTAGTGATCTCACTGACAGAAAGCAAGTTCATGGATAAATCTGGAACAAACTGGACATGATTAAGCTGCATAGAGGGGGTAACATTAATGTCCCCCTGACCACTAATAGGAGCAAGTCACCCATCAACCACTTGTACTGTACGACCTCTAGAGACAGGTTGAATCTGTCCAAAACACTGCAGATTCCTGGATAAATGATTGGAAGCGCCTGAATCAATCAACCACATCACACCAGTAGTTGGAGTATCACCCACGGTGGTTCCTAGCACAATCTCTGACTGAGACATTGCCATATTGATTGAAACACATTGTCACAAACTAAGTTCAATGTGCCGCAGAAAAGGGTACACACCCTTAAATTTCTCCATATTTCAAATATGAAAATTGACAGAAAATGGGGAATACACACCCCAACAAATATACCAACCGGCGAATACACACCTCAAAAATCTCCGCTCACACGTGACCAATACTCAAGAGGAATACACACCCCAAAAACATGCATCAAAGGAGAATACACACCCCAAAACAAATGGACACAAAGATTTGATTTGATTATACCATCCAGGAAAACCTTTCAAACTCCTTTCCGGAAGATATTCACTTTAGAACTTCATCACCAACACATGGAGGATCTTCCTAGACACCGAAACAAAGATAGGGATCTACAACCCTCTCCTTACTACCGGAAGATGTCCAGTAGCATGAGGATGGTGGAGAAGGGTAGGAGAGGCGGCGCTACCTCCTTTACCCTCCTGTCGCTGCCAGCGACGGCAGTAGGCGGCAGTGTTGCTGCTGCTGGTGCTGTTCCTACTGCTGGTAGTGGCTGCGACGCTGGTTGGTAGTGGCGGTGCTGCTGCTAGTTGGTGTTGCTGTCGGAGGTAGTAGTGGTGGTGGCGGTGACGGCGGGCTTTGTGGTAGGGTTAGGATATTCTTTGTGGAGTCCTCAACTTGGCTTTGATACCAAGTTGAAGAAAATGAATCTTCTTAGTTTACCAAGTAATCCCCACACCTCTATATAGGTGAGGGAAAAGTTACATCATCAACCCACTACTAAAATAAAAATAACAAAACATCCCTTACAGTAGAAACATAACTCAATAGGTGGCATTAGGTACAAGTCTTAAATCATTACCATATATTAAGGTCAATGTAGGTGCCTCAATAATCACTTTCTACCCATTCCTATTTTTGTAAGTGATTTAAATTAACATGTTGGCATATTGTCGAAATGGATATTTTAAGGTTGGGTCATATCGACATCAATATAATGTCGAAACTCAGGGACTTTACCGAAATGTCATCAAAATTTCATCGAAATGTCAACAAGTGACTAAATGCACTTGGCATTTCGACTTATTATTGCTTCTCACTCTCAGTTGTCCCATTCTTTACTACTACTATTGTTTACGCTACTGCTACTATTTTGTTCTTATCCAAATTAAAACCTTGTTGGTGCTGCTTTCTCTCGTCTCGCTACTTCTCTCTTCCAACTCTCTTAAGGTTTGATTCCACACCTATCCATAATTATAAAGTAAATCTATATACTAGACTCTATATTTATTATTATTATTATGAACATGCAGTTGTAATCATAATTTAGAATTAAAGAAACAATTGTTTAATTTAGAAAAATAAAATCATAAGTTTAGGTTATCATTAGAGAATAAAGACTTACATCCATTCATAAGAGAATAAAACATGAAAATTGCAAATATTAATGGCCTGTTTACTTCAAGGATATCATCCAACCTAGAACCCCTTGGTCCCATGTTTGAAGATGACAACCTATATTTTTCATACATAAATATGAAACAACTAGATCTAAATGCGACTCATAAGGAGTGGCATAAATAAAAATAGCCAACACAACACACACAGTAATGTTAATTTAGATCTATTCAAATTGGTTAACTAGTCAACATAATGAAAGATCTCAAATTAACTAATAAATTAATTTAAAATCAATTGATTAGATATTTAAATTTTAGCTTTTACATTTTTACTTTAGTTTTCTGCAAACTATATATTTGAATCTTTTATCTTTGCATGACTTACTTTAATTCGTACAGTAATTATTTGGTATTTGATTCTTGAACTTGATAAAATAAACTATATGTTACATATGACTATTAGGATATAACATTATTATTTTTACATAAATATGTTTAAGCTTATGATTTCTTTAAAATTCTAATTATTTTGACTTCTCTCATTTTTGTTAGCATGCCTTTGACAAGCCCTCGACGTGCCTCCGAAATGAACTATTTTCAGGGCATCAAAATCATCAAAATTTGATGTCGAAATATGGGCATTTCCATGATGTGCCCTCAACGTGCCTCCGAAGTGCACACTTAGGAACCTATTGAAACGACGTCGAAATCATCATTTTAAACCTTGACTGAGCGAGGATTCTCATCTCCCACTTTGACTACTACTGTCTACTGCTGCTATTACTACTACAACCGCACTATTGTCCACTGCTGCTACTACTTCTACAGTCCTACTATTATCGATGACTACTACTACTACAGTTGTCTTAGTACTACTTCTATCTACTACTATTGGTATTGCTACTACCTGGTTAGGATCATCTCCTATTACCTAACTACTGCTGCTCTCATTTTACTATGATTGCTACTTTTGCTATGGCCATTCCTGCTCCACTAGTCTGCTGCCTGCTTCTCCCAAAGTCTATATTGGGGGGGGGGGGGAGTTAACAAATTGGTCGTATGCTCAAACTTAGGGGAGAGTGTTAGAGATTATTTAAAGAATTAGGAAAGTTAGTTTTAGGAGTATGCTTTATCTCTTTTTGTTATTAGAGATATTAGATTTAAATTGATTGTAGTAGGATTATGATTAGGATTGACCCTTTCTATCTAATCGTTTGTTTCTTGAGATCCATAATAATATTTCATATTTCCTCAAAATCTCTAATAGAGATAAATGTCAATAGGGGCATTCATAAATAGATTTAGAACATTCATTGCATGAGAGACTCAACCTACTTAAGGTGAGATAGTTTCTTACCAGCTTTTGGTACCTATTCTTCTGTATCTTGTCATCATTTTCTCTATCCTTTAAAATGAGCTTATTATTTGCTTTTATTAGAGTTTCGATAAGCTTGCACCCCAAGTTTTCTAATCTTTGCACCAAATCAACCATGCAATTCCATTGCACATATCAAGAGCATCTTTAGATTTGATATCTTCAAGGGTGCAAAAATTGCTCTATGTGACCAATTAATCATATGCAGCTAACGACCAATGCAAGTGTATAATTGGGCAAGCTATTGATTATCCAATTAGTCAACTGAATAATACTTCATTTTTTTAATGCCATGAGTCACATGACCAAACAAAAATAAACCATGTTGAATAATGCATTATCTGGCATTTGAAATTGAAAACATGTCTCCATTAATTGTTGTGTTTTACATGATGTGATATTTGTTAGAAGCTAGAACCTTATGTGCATGTCAAAAAAATAATATTAATATATATCAGGATAATTTCAGTTTATATATATATATATATATATAGTTAGGAGAAATGAATAACTTGTCATATTCTAAAAACCCTACCTTTCTTTATAGAGAAAGAGAGGTGGGACAATTACAACACAATTCCAAGAAAGAAATAAAAAATATAAACACACCCTTACATAGAAATAAAAACATGACTGACTGAAGAGATACAACACTCCTCCTTAAGCTAGAGCATAAATAATGTAGGGTACAACACTCCAATAAACCTGTGATATATTATGCTGAATAAGTAATGTTTTAGCCACATCTAACACATAACGATGTTTCCTCTCAACTACGTCATTCTGCTGCGAAGTATGGGGGCATGATGTCTGGTGAACAATCCCAAGAGATCTGTAAAAAGATTCTAACTTGGCTATACCAAACTTTAAGGCAATTATTAGATCGTACATTCACAATAGCAGAAAACCGACATCACTAGAATAACAAACCTAACATCTAACTTGTTCTTTAATAGAAATAACCATGACATTATGGAAAAATCATCCATAATAAGCAAGCAGAATCTATGACTAAGTCTATGTAACACTCTACTAGGACCTTATAAATTGATATGCAATAAATCAAAAACCACGGCAGAACTTGGAGAAGAACTGAAAGGAAAACTAGCCTTGTGATACTTTCCTGGCTGACATGCATTACACAATCTCAGTGTTAGGCGATATATAAGGGATGACGCATCGTAGCCTGCCCAGTGGAGGGTGCCCAAGATGACGATGCCACTAAAGAGTTGTACCAGCACTAAAAGTAGACTCACCCTGACACAACAGCAAAAGGATTTTGGGTCAGGCGATACACACCCCCTAATGTTCGCTACCAATTATCCTCTCCGTGAATTTGTCCTAAAAAATGCAACCCTACTCATCAAAAATAGTGCGATAGAGCAGGTCTTTTGTGATTCTGCTAATTGACCAAAGACTAATCGGAAAATCAGGAACATAAAGAAAATTAGTAGAGTTAGTGGAGCCACTGCCACATCTCCTCTGCCATGTACTCTACACTGTCTACTAGAAGGAACAGTTTGAACCTGTCTAAAGCATGTCTGATCACCACTGAGATGCTGGGAGGCTCCTGAGTCTACTGACCACAAGGCACTGTCAGAAATACCACTACTAGAGATATAAGCAGAAGCTATACTTAAAGAGGCCAATGCAGCAGTATCAGTATTAGTAGTAGTCTCCTGGGTCAACTGAGCAAGACGCTGGATAACATCATAGTTAGCACATGACACTGTGTCGCTCATCTCCTCAAAAGAGAGCTTGGTTGGCCGTAGGTCTACCATGCTTTGATCAGCAGGAGACCTCTAAGTGACCAACCTTCCCATAGTGTGAGCATATGGTGCGGGGTCTGCCAGTCGTGCCCCGACCACTACATCCTCTCTTCTTGGTAGATGGAGCTCCACATCCACTGTGCAGCAACCACTAAAAACAGGAGTCTATCCAACATCTGACAAGGATAGTTTAACAACCACCCTACTCACTCAACTATATGCTTCCTTAAGTGATGGAAGCTCAGCAAGAGTCAGGATCTGGGACCTAACAACCTCATAATCTGGTCCAAGTCCATCCAGGAACTGAAGGACTGCATATTCTTTCATGTTTGCTCTCTAAGTGGCACAGGTGCATATGGGATGACATGCATTATACTTCTCTAGGAGCCCCTTTAAAGTAGCATAATACTGGGATAGTGACTTGCACTCTTGATTCAGACCACCATTAGCATGGTGGATTTCAAATACTTTGCTAGAATTCTTCTCATGAAAATGTGTCACGTAGAGAATCCCATATCTTCTTGGCCGTCTTGTAGTACATGATCCCATCTCCAATCTGAGGCTTCACAAAATTTATGATCCAAGCACAGACCATTGCATGATCTTTCTTCCATGTGGCATTTTTTCTGTCTTGTCTTGTAGCTCCAATTCTATCAAGATGTGTTTCTTATCATGCCCCTTTACAGTCATGAGGAATGTCTGAGACCACTTGACATAGTTGATCTCATTCAACTTGGCGATAGGAACAAAGAAGGGAGTTTTGTAACTCCCAATGTTCATAGTGGTAACCGATGACACCTCTGAAGAGCTTGAGGAGGCCATCGTGCCTTAGGACTACCATAAGATGCCATGAACGCGATCTGAAACCAATATTCAAACATTGAAAACTCTAAAATTTGAAAGAACGTGATCTCCTGATCATAAAATCTAAGATCTAGATATCTTAGATATCATCCCAAGGGTCACAAATACTCCTTAGATTAAAGCTTAGCAAATGTTCAGATACGGGGAAGACCCTAATAGTGCCCCTAATGGGTGTTACCCCCCTTGCTGGCGAGATCTAGCTACCAATCGCGACCTCCACCCGTAGCAACAGTAGATGGCAACAGCAGTGGCAATAGAAGAATCCCCCCTGCAGGCAGTGGTGGAGGCGCAACCCCCTGCTGGGCACACACGTAGACCCTACTGGGGGTGGCACTGCCTTGTTGGGTGGTGCCGGCAGGCCCTGCTAGGGCTACGCTGCCTTGCTTGGCAACGCTGCTCCCTCCTAGATGTTGACGACGACCTGGTAGGGGCGGCGTCCTGCTGGGAGGAGGCCGACGAGAAATCTAGGGTTAGGGTGGATGGGTTTCGGAGGCTAGTGCGGGTGGGATACTGGAGCACCAATCTTAGATCGCCACTCTGATGCCAAGTTGGAGAAAATGAATTATCTTATTTCTCAAATAAAACCCTACACCTCTCTGTATAGAGAGAGGTGTTGGGTAGATTGCAACATAGGTCTAGGAGGACAAAATAAATAATAGAACAATCCAAAACTATAAAGAAAAGGATAGCTAGAGTGCTATGCCAACAAAAAACCTAAGAAACTCTAGAAAAGTAATCAACCATCACAAAAAAGTAACAATGGCTTAACCGGTCAGGAACCTAGCTAGGACCTCATATAACCATATGAATAAGGTAAAAAACAGAACCAGACCTAGTATGACTAGAAGTAGGAAAATTGGCATGATGGTGCATGCTAAGTGACAAGCATCACAAATAATAGTAGCAGTGGATGGAATATGGGGAATGATTCGTTTGAGTTTCTCCAAGGGTAAATGGCCAAGGCAAAGATGCCACTAGAATGGAGATCCAGAAGTAGGATCACCCTTCTATGACCAACAACAACAATAGTGATAGGTGTACGCATCACAAAGGGTATACCCCCCCTTCATGTCATTCACCAATTATCCTTTTCGTGAGCTTATCTTGCAAGACACATGGTTGTGCATCAAATATAGGTTGACAATTTAATTCTTTGGTAATGCTACTATCAGAAATTGAGAGGAAAGTCTAGCATATAAAGAACATTAGATAATATCAAAGTAGATGATAGGGGTATATCTCTCTTGCCAACCACAAGTGAATGCCAACCATCGGTAACTTGTACAGTTCTGCCTCGTGCAATGGGGCTCATAGTAGGAAAAGAGCCATGATCTCCACACAAATGTCTCGAAGCTCTAGAGTCAACTAACCACTCATCAAATCTCATTGGAAAAGAGGAGCAAACTAAGTCAATACCTGAGGAAGAGGCAAAACTGCAGTATCAGTAGGCTGAGAGGTGGAAGCATGGGCTAGCTGGGAAAACTACTGAAGAAGATCATCAAATTCGACCCTGGAGACCGCCTTTGTAGATGGATCTTAAGTGTCTATTGTCTGATTAGCAATGACAGGCTTGCCATGCTTCTGCCAGCAGGTAGCATCAGAGTGCCTTAATCGACCACAGTGGGTGCAAGGAGTACGGTTACGACCTCCAAATTCCATGGTCACAACCACGTGCAGAAGGTGCACCTCTACCACATCCAAGGGTTGCAGCCAAAGCAAAAGTCTGGTCTAATGTATTAGCCACAAGAGAGTTAATAGAAATCCGACTGAGCCTACTATAGGTCTCCTCAGGTGATGGAAGCTCAGGCAAAGTCAAGATCTGTTCCTTAGCAGCAGTGCATTTAGGACCAAGACCAGAGAGAAATAGAGAGATTGCTAATTCCTTCTTGAAATCATGCCAAGAGGTGCAGGTACAACCAGTCTTGTAGGAATTCTCTCTAAGAGACCCTTCACAATGGAGTAGTATTGCACCAATGAACGTCTCTCCTGACAAAGATGGAACAGTTAATGATAGACCTGGAACACTTTAACCAAATTCTTCTCATGAGAATAAGTCTCACGCAGAGAACCCCACATCTGCTTGACCGTGGTGTAATACATAATCTTATCACCAATTTTGGGGATAACGCAATTCATCATCCAAGCACATATCATTGCGTTATCTCAGTCCCAATTAGCATTTGCTCCTATCTTCTGTGCAGGTTTTGGTCTACTCAAAATGTGCTCCTTCTTATGACCTCTCATGGTCATTAAAGAGGTCTAAGACCATCGAGGATAATTGATCTCATCAAGCTTAATCATAGGACCAAAGAAGAGGCTTTTATAAACCCCGATGTCCACTTTAGAGTCCAAAGTAACATTGGACGAACTTGAAGAAGGCATCTCTCCTTTGCCCACGAACCTGAAAAATTTTCAAATCATCAATTCAAGCCACGAGCATTTGATTTTTGCTCTGAAATCACAAAAATCAGATCTAACAAGGTGTACCCTGTAGAGATAATAATTGTCTCTATAAGAACACCCTCTTCTCCTTAGATGCTACACAAGGAGGGTGCAAGAACACCCCTACCAAGGTAGAACTACCTCCAATCTAATTTGAAAATTAGATCACTGGCGAAGAGGTATTGCAGTCCCTCCAATACAGAGTCACTGCAGCCATGAACACCCAGCAGCAGGCTGATGGCGCTGCCGGTGGGCAAACCACTAGCGATGTTGCCGGTGATTAGATCTACTAGTATAGACGACATTGCTGGTGTTAGGCTATCACCGATGTAGCACCGGTGGCTGGGAAGGCCGACTGGGCAACGATGTTTGGGAAGGCTGGTTGGGCAGTGCTGGTGGGAGGTGAACCACCAGTGGCAGCGTTGGTGGCACTTGAGGTGTCGGCGATGAAGAGCAACCGGTGAGGGAGAGGAAGGGGGAGATCGGTAGGGTTCGAAGGGTTATTTGGGTGGGATATCGAGAGCTCCGATCTAGGATTGCCACTCTAATATCAAGTTAGGAGAAACAAATAACTTGTCTTTTTCTAGAAATCCTACCTCTCTTTATATATATTTAGAGAGGTGCGACAATTACAACATATATATATATATATATATATATATCACCGGTGATTTTAGTCCTGAAATCAAATATCACCGGTGATTTTTGGAAAGTCTGTTTTCCTACCAATGTCCTCTTTTATTTATCTTACATGTTTGTAATACAAGTTTTGTAGTAGGTTTCAATGAGTATTTTGTAATACAAACTATTAATAAATGTTCAATGATTTTTTACATGAATACAAGTTTTATCTTGTTTTATGTGTTGGGAATCAGAAAAGATGTCACGTGACCCATATGTGCCAAGTGGCAGTGTCCATGTGGCATCTTTTCTAATTCCCAACAATATGTAATGCAACTTTGTTTTACAATTTTCTTTTGTATCTATCACTGTTGAGAGTTATTGCCTTTATTTGATATGTTTATTATTTTTTCCTATTGTATGGGGTGCTGGATATAATTGTCCCTATGGTGTCTCTCTATATAAAGACACCTAAGATTTCTCAATAGAACTTCATTTCATCCTTTTTCCTAATATGGTATCAGAGCAGCAGTCCTAAGTCGGCACTCGGGTATCCCACCAAATACCACCTCTCTCTCTACCTCTCTCTCTCTTAGTGGTGCTGCCACCTCATCTCCAGCAGCAACTACTGCTGCTGTACCCCCTCTAGTGACAGTCACTGCCGCCACACAGCTCATCGGCAGCAAATAGCTCCGCCACTGAACCACTTTGACCCCCTAGTGCCGTCGCTGGGGTTCCTCTGGGCCTTGGTGTGTGTGCACTTCTGGGGGGTGGGTGGGAGCAGCTCTATTGGTTGCCCGATTGTGGTCTGAAATCGCATTTTCAGATCTGTTTTCGAACACTTTTTGCTCGCTTTATGCTCTGATTTCAGCATAGTGTCAATCTGAGCATACCATCAAGCCTTATTGTAGTACCAACAAAGGTCTAGCAATCCCCAATGCACCTGCAACATGTCAATCTGAACTGAACTCCGTTCAAATCATTTGTGTCTGAAGGATGTTTTTCTCAAGTAACAAATTTGACCTGCTATTTCTCAAGGTTGTGCCCTAGGTTTAAGAGGCATTTTTGCATGTTTGGTTCTCAAAGTCAATTGTTATCATACCTAGGTTGTCTCCTTGCGCATAGATAGAGACATCTGAAAAAAAGTTGATGGTGGGCTCATGAAGAGCCAATAAAAATCAGTAGACAAATTACTACTAGAAAGTTGACCAAAGTAACTTGCTCTGGTATGTTGCAGCTAAGATTGTAATTATAGGCTGAGGTACGTTGGATATGATATGAAACATTTTATAAGCCCGGCGAACAGAGAAAATACGCACGCTCCACTCCAAAGAATCATGTCTGCCGTTGCTAGGCGAAAAAGGCTGGACAATTGTGAGTGGTTGGTTCTATTATTACCAACGCAAATCATAGTTCCTAGGAACAAAAATACAATAGAAAATACCATAAATCTACCAATATGTTCCTTTTCAAAAAAAAATTCTAGCAATATGTTCCTTTTCAAAGAAAAAAAATTTAACAGTATGTTAGAAGAAAATTCTTACTTTATGATAGCCACCAGAATATTGAGCATTAGAACGCAGATCATCGATGTCCATGCCTTCTGTGGAACGTGATATTAGGAGCTGACAAAGAACATGTCATTTAAAAAATATGCCCTCTATCTTGACAAAAATAATATGATAAAAATATGCATGAATATCTGCTAAACATTAA
The DNA here is from genome assembly GCA_037157565.1 of Thalassia testudinum. Lineage (NCBI taxonomy): Eukaryota > Viridiplantae > Streptophyta > Magnoliopsida > Alismatales > Hydrocharitaceae > Thalassia > Thalassia testudinum. The sequence goes on from JAZHRO010000007.1 coordinate 4,972,154, forward strand.
GATGATTATCAATTTCTACAACTAGATAATGAAGTCAACTCAAGTAGATAGCTTCCAAACTCCATTTTATGTTTCCCTAAAAGTAATGCCCCATAAAGGTTATTACATTACTGTAAAGAAAAATGCATCATGAGTAATACAAGATCCCGCTAACCGCTAAAGGTTATTCCTGTTATGTTTCTACTGTAAGGGATATTTTATTATTTTTATTTTAGTAGTGGGTTTATGATGTAACTTTTCCCTCACTTATATAGAGGTGTAGGGACTTCTTGGCAAACTAAAGATATTCATTTCCTTCAACTTGGTATCAAAGCCAAGTTGAGGGCTCTACCAAAAGAACCCTAACCCCCACCATTAGGCCCCCCTCTCTCTACCATCACCGTCGCCGGTAGCAACGGCCACTAGCACCGCCAGCAACAGTAGCAGCAGGTAGCTTGCCACCGGCAGCAGTAGTAGGTAGCCCATCACCTGCTGCTACAGGCCGCCGCCTAGGCCACCCACCATCGCTAGCAACAACAGCAGCAGGTAGCCACACCGCCGGCAGCAGCAGTAGGCAGCCCATCGCCGGCTGCTGCAGGCCATCGCCTAGGCCACCCGCCACCGCCGCTCAGGCCCCAACCGCTGATTTTTGTGCTCTCTCTCCTGCTGTTGGTGTTTGGCAGCAAAGAGAGGGCACATCTCTGCCTTTTTTGTCTGATTGGAAGACCTTTAGATCGTAGTTGGAGTGTTAAAGCCAAGGGTCTTCTGAAAAGGTTATTTAATGGTATTTTCATATCCTATCTATTAGATTTGGGGTGTGCATTCCCCTTTGTTGCATGTTTTTGGGGTGTGCAGCCCCCTTGAGTATTGATCGCGAGTGAGTCGAGATTTTTTGGGGTATATATTCCTCGGTTGGTATATCTGTTGGGGCGTGTATTCTTCATTTTCTATAAATTTTCAGATCTGAAGTGTGAAGAAATTAAGGGGTGTGTACCCTTTCTGTGTCACATTGAACTTCATTTGTGGCAATGTGTTTCAATGAACATGGCAGTGTCTCAGTCAGAGATTTTGCTGGGAACCGCCATGGGTGATACTCCAACCACTGGTGTAACGTGGTTGATTGATTCAGGTGCTTCCAATCATTTATCTAGGAATCTGCAGTGCTTTGGACAGATTCAACCTGTATCTCGAGGTTGTACAGTACAGGTGGCTGATGGGCGACTTGCTCCTATTAGTGATCAGAGTAAAATTAATGCTACCCCTTCTATACACCTTAATCATGTCAGTTTGTTCCAGATTTATTCATGAACTTGCGATCTGTCAGTGAGATCATTAAGCAGATGAATTGCCGTGTCATCTTTGATGAGCGTGGATGTATTTTCCAGGATAGAATGACAGGGAAGACTATTGGTAATGGATATGAAGGAGTTTATCGACTTTAGCAGGGTCCCATGGCTGCAACGTGTCGGGTTAGTACTACATCTGGGAGTGCTTGACAGTGGCATAGACCAGTGGCTCTGTAGGAGGGGAAGCTGGGGGTTCTACAGCATGTCGGGTTAGCATGATTGGTGGCTCAGTAGGAGGGGGAGCTGGGGGTTCTACAGCATGTCGGGTTAGCATGACTGGTGGCTCTGTAGGAGGGGGAGCTGGGCGTTAGGGATGTGGAGAGGGTTAACTTGAGCCTTCTTACGAAGTGGATCGCAAGGTTGGTAGGGCAGGCGCAGGCTCTTTTGGTGATATCTTGCGACAGTGCTATGGTTCTTTTCACTCTTAGGGACCGCTGGAGACTCTTCCTCCGAGGGCGTCTCACTTTCTCAGAGGCTTGGCAGCGGTGGCACCAAAGGTGCAGTCTTTCTTCCCACCTATCCCTGGGGAGGGTAACGTGTTCTGATTCTGGCTTGATGGCAGGGGTTGGGTATAACCTCGGCAACCGTTTCCTAGCCTCTTTTGGAGGGCAGTGGATCCAATTGCTACTATGGGTGGTTGCTAGGACGGAGCATGGTGTCCAACTTTTTAGGGGGGACTCTCAGATCAGAGATTTATAGAGTTCCAGCAAATGCTTCAGGAGCTGAAGGGCTGGGCACCAGAGGTAGGGAGTGACACCTGCTGTTAGGAAGGAGAGTTTGCTATTGCAAACGCGTTTCGTAAGCTTGGTGTTGTCTCGCAAAATTTGGATATTGATCTCCCCAGAGATTGCAGGCTAGTCTGGTTGGCGGATTGCCCTCTGAAAGTTAAGATCATTTCTTGGCTGTTATGGAGGGGAAGAGTCGTGACAAAGATGGATGTGGAGGGTGAGGTGGGCCCAGATAGATGATGTGAGGTGCACTCTTTGTGGTGGGGCAGACAAATATGTAGTTTCCTACTGGAGGGGGTGAGATATGCATGACGTAATAAAATGTAGAAAATAAATAGCAATCTCACAAAAAGAGCAATCACACAAAATGACACAAGGATTTTTAGGTGGAAACTCAAACCAGGTGAAAACCACCACCTAACCCTCTCGAGTTAGGATTTCCGATCGACCTAGTCGATCAAATCCACTATATGAACTACTTTAACGAGGGTAGTTCAACCTCTATTACAACCACGCTACAAGTCCGATGGTAGCGTTCCTCAACCCCTCCTTTTCACAAGGAGAATTTTGTCTTACGAAAGAGACGGGAATTCGCAACGCGAATACCCAACCAATAAGAAAGATTACAAAATAACCTATAAAGCCAACAAAGATTAACTTAACTACTATAAGTAAAGATACTTCCCTTTGCTTGGAAGTGCCTCGGCTTGACGCGACTACGTGAACCATGCGGCGGCACTTGCTCGCTCTAGTAATCTCAGAGGGAGAGCAGGTGTGCTAACGAAGGTGAAGCTCTTAGGTGTAGACACGGGCTTTGGAGAGCTTAGAACTTCTTAATATCAATGTGACACAATAAGAGTGGAAAGTAATCTTGCAATATGTGTCTCTACAAGGCAAGGGTCCTCTATTTATAGAGGGCCTAGGAAGGCTTTGGAAGCTTTCTAAGCTTCCATAGCCGTTGGGGTTGAACCCAAGGTAAAACAGGCCGTAATTAGAATCAATCATGATTCTGACAGGGTCATCAGACGTCTGATCTGGGTATCAGACGTCTGGAAAACCTGTTTAAGACGTCTGGGAACTAAGTGAGACGTCTGATTCTAGGCGGGTTTCTTTCCTGACTTGGTTCATAACTAAATAGGGTTTTAATGCATGGCCATCGGACGACATACAGGACGTTTGACCTTAGGTTTGGACGTCTGAAAACCTATTGTACTGAAGAAATGGATTCCCAAGATAGGTTACCGGCTAGGAAATCTGACAAAGGAGATTTTGGGTCAGCCGAGGCTAAACAGTCACATATCAGACATCTGGGGTCTTCTACGGACATCTAATATAAGCCTAACGGTCATATTCCTCAATGTTTACTTAGGTAGCCAACGTTCCACTAATTGGACGTCAGGTACAAACATCAGATGTCTTCTAAGACGTTTGGACTAAGGTCTGGACGTCTAATTTCATCAGACAGAAGCAACAAAGACGAGCCTAAGTTATTGAACATTTGAGTCAACAGTCAGACGTCTTAAAAGTCACTATCAGACGTCTGATTTCCATATTAGACGTCTGATTAGGCTGTTAGAACCTTATTTTGGTTTCCTAAACTCTTTGCAGAAAACTTAAGTATCTTAGGGTTGTGCAAGTGTTTTTAGGACTACTTTAAGGGTTCTTTGAGGCTCTTTAACATAAGATCTAAGAAAAAAATAAAGAGCAAAATAAATAAACAAAAATACATAGAACAAGATAAAAGGAAATCTATCATATTTTTGTCTTCACGCTTCTTCAGGCTATCGGTCCTCGCGAAGCTCCTCTGTTTTTCGTCAAGCTCCTCCAATCCGCCATGAATGCGAGCCGAACTCCGTCTAAACACGTCTCCATTTGCAATTAACCTGAAATCTACGACTTCAAGTGCAAATGTTAAATAACACGTGTTTTGTTATCATCAAAATAAATGATCATGGTGCTCTAGCACCAACAATCTCCCCCTTTTTGATGATAAAAAAATCATAAATAATAATCCATAAAAATCTCCCCCCTTTTTGACATTATCAAAAAAGTATTACAAATTTTAATTTTCCTAAACTCCCCCTTAAAACATGCGCTTCTAGTTTTTGGGTTAAATTTCTTTTAACAAGAATAATGTTCTCCCCATTTGAAATAACAAGATAGCTATATATTTTTCTCCCCCTTTCTAAGGGAAATATAGCTAACTTACTTTTGAAACTCCCCCTTAAAGATTGACAAGTAGCTCATTAATTTTAACTCCCCCTATCTATATGCTACTGATAAAAAAGATAGGGTTTAGAAATTTACCTCACCTACCATGGCCAATAGAATAGCCCAAATGGAGGTGGATGCCAAATTGGATGGGACTCCCATCTGTAGCGTGGAGCTCTGGGCATCGGCGCCGATCCCCAATCTGGTGATCGACGTGCGACGGGTCGGTCGATTATTCGTCATCTCGTTGGTCTCCTCTTTTCCTTCCTCCTTGGTCTACTCCTTGGTCCTCCCAATTTGAGTTTGTAAGTCCAGTCCTTTGTGTTGTAATCTTTATGACATACAAAACAGGATTCTAAATCTTTCTTCGGTATCCAAATCAATTTAGATCCTAATCTGTTAGCGGGTCTCCTTGACGGAGATCCTTTCTCAACCTTAGGGCTAGATAAAGTTTCTACTTTATTGATCAAATTATTCGATTTTTCCCTAAGACATGCAATTTCTTTTTCTATAATATGCATCTTGATTTTTAAACTAGAAACTTCTAATTTTAAATTAGTGTTCTCCTCAACCAATTTGCTATTTTCAATTATTAGACTGATTTTCTAATGACAAATCATCATCTTTAGGACTAGAACTACTTTTTAGGTCCTTAAGTTTTATTTCTAACCTATCATTTTCAGATTTAAGAAAACTAAGATTCTTTTTAATATTTTTATTTTCTACTTTAAGTGATTTACTAAGTTCAAACAATTCATCAAATGCATCTTGAAAATCAGAATTTACCTCATTGTCGAAGTCGCTTTCGCTATCTCTCGCCATGGCCATGAAACCCATGCAGGTGGTTTCATTTTTCTTTTCAAGATTTTCTTCTTCCTCTGAGCTCGAGTCATCCCAAGTTGCTTGGAATGCCTTCTTCTTATACTTTTTCTCCTCCTTTTTCTCCTCCTTTTTCTCCTTGAGAAGAGGGCACTCAGGTTGAAGATGACCCTTTTCGTTGCAGTGGTAGCAACGTCTTGGGTTATCTTTTTCCTTCTCCTTTTCTTTCTTTGATTCCCCACAAAACTTGGAAAATTTTTTAAGCAAAAATTTAAAGTCCTCGTCATCAGAACTTACCTCGGTGTCTGAAGTGGCTTTGAAGGCGAGAGTCTTCTTCAGCTTTGGCTTTGGTGTATCATTCTTCTTCTACTTCAACTCTCTCGTAGGTCATTAGATTGTCTAAGAGATCCTCCATGTTGAACTCCACCTCGTTCGCCTCCTCAATGGCGGTAACCTTCTGCTCTCATTCCGGTCCAAGGGAACAAAAAAGCTTCCCTTAAAGCTCCCCCTTGATGAAGGTTTTCCCTAAAGCTTTCAAATTATTTACTATGAGAGTGAACCTAGTATTATCTCATTCAAAGTTTCGTTAGTCTTCATAGAAAATAATTCAAATTCTTATGAAAGTAAATTCATTTTACAAGACTTTACTTTAGAGGTACCCTCGTGAGTTACCTCAAGTGTGCCAAATCTCGTATGCGGTGACGCACTACAAGATTCGGTTGAATTCTTCCGGACTCAACGCGCAATACAATGCGTTCATTGTTTTTGCATTGAGAGAGCTCACGGATTTGTTGTTGCAAGTAGCCGCTTGCGAGTTTCTCCAGGATGTCAAACGGCATCTCGCATCTGGCCCAAATCGTGAAGTTGTTGGCTTGTAGCCAAGTTTTCATCTGCAGCTTCCAGTAGGGGTAGTTGCTCCTGTTGAAGAAAGGTGGACGGGTCGTGGATTGCCCCTCGGAAATCCTGATTACGGAACTGCTCCCCTCCATAGATCTCTTGCCGGTTGTTATGACAAATATGCAAAAACCTGCCCTGATACTAATTGTAGTTTCCTACTAGAGGGGGTGAGATATAGGTGATGTAATAAAATGCGAAAAATAAATAGCAATCTCACAAAAAGAGCAATCACACAAAATGGCACAAGGATTTTTAGGTGGAAACCCAAACTAAGTGAAAACCACCACCAAACCCTCTCGAATTAGGATTTCCAATCGACCTAGTCGATCAAATACACTATACAAACTACTTTAACGAGGGGAGTTCAACCTCTATTACAACCACGCTACAAGTACGAGGATAGCGTTCCTCAACCTCTCCTCTTCACAAGGAGGATTTTGTCTTACGAAGGAGACGGGAATTCGCAACACGAATACCAAACCAATAAGATTACAAAACAACATATAGAGCCAACAATCATTAATCTAGCTACTATAGGTAAAGATACTTTCCTTTGCTTGGAAGTGTGTCGGCTTGACGCGGGTGCGTGAACCACGCGGCAGCACTTGGTCGCTCTCGTAATCTTGGAGGGAGAGCGAGTGCGCTAATGAAGGTGAAGCTCTTAGGTGTGGACACGGGCTTTGGAGAGCTTAGAACTTCTTAGTATTAATGTGACACAATAAGAGTGGAAAGTAGTCTTGCAAGGTGTCTCTACAAGGCAAGGGTCTCTTCTATTTATAGAGGGTCTAGGAAGGCTTTAGAAGCCCTTAGAAAGCTTTCATAGTCGTTGGGGTTGAACCCAAAGCAAAATAAGTCGTAATCAGAATCAACCATGATTCTGATAGGGTCATCAGACGTCTGATCTGGGTATTAGACGTCTGGAAAATCTGTTTAAGACGTATGGGAACTAAGTCAGACGTTTGATTCTATGAGGGTTTCTTTCCTGACTTGGTTCAGAAATAAACAGGGCTTTAATGCATGGCCATCGGACGACATACAGGATGTCTGACCCTAGGTCTGGACGTCTAAAAACCTATTGTACTGCAGAAATGGATTCCTAAGATAGGTTAATGGCTAAGAAATCTGACAAAGGAGATTTTGGGTCAGCCGAGGCTAAACGGTCACATATTAAACGTCTAGGATCTTCTACGGACGTCTGATATAAGTCTAACGGTTATATTCCTCAATGTTTACTTAAGTAGGCAACGTTCCACTAATTTGACATCAAATACAAACATCAGACGTCTTCTAAGACGTCTGGATTAAGGTCTGGACGTCTGATTTTATCAGACAGAAGCAACAAAGACCAGTCTAAGTTATTGGACGTCTGAGTCAACAGTTAGACGTCTTAAAAGTCATTATCAGACGTCTGATTTCTATATTAGATGTTTGATTAGGCTGTCAGAACCCTATTTTAGTTTTCTAAGCTCTCTACAGAAAACCTAAGTATCCTAGGGTTGTGCAAGTGTTCTTAGGACTACTTTAAAGATTCTTTAAGCCTCTTTAACATAAGATCTAAGAAAGAAATAAAGAGCAAAACAAAGAAACAAAAATACATAGAACAAGATAAAAGGAAATCTATCATATTCTTGTCTTCACACTTCTTCAAGTTATCGCTTCTCGTGAAGCTCCTTTGTTCTCCGACAAGCTCCTCCAATCCGCCATGGATGCGAGCTTAAACTCCGTCTAAATACGTCTCCATTTGCAATTAACCTGAAATTTACGACTTCAAGTGTATATGTTAAATAACACGTGTTTTGTTATCATCAAAATAAATAATCATGGTGCTCTAGTACCAACAGAAGATATGCAACACCTTTTCTTCCAATGTTCATTTGTTGCACATGTCTGGCGAAGATTGGGTATCGATTGGATAGACCACCAGGACATGGTCAATTTTTTGTCGTCGTTACAAAGAGGAAGCACCCGTGATGGAGAAAACATTTTTCGATATAAGAAGAATAGAGCCAAGGTGTTGGCGATGTTGTGGTGTGTTTAGTTGGGGAGGAATGGTATGGTGTTTAGGGTGACAGACCATATGTGGAGAACATCTCGTCCATTTCCTCTCAGGTGGTCTTTTGGAGTCTACTTTATAACCGGTGATGTAACAACTTTTGGTAGTCTAATGGAATGAATTCGAGTGGTTATCAAGCGGATAACCACCCTTTTACTTTAAAAAAAAAAAATTCTCTTTCATAAGATACAAAATCATCAACTAGAACAAAGATAAGAACAATGCCTTTGACGACTAGGTACACAACTAAGTCCCCATATATCTGCATAAATTAGCTCAAACAACATAGTACTACTTGAACTTTGACTAGTAGGAAAACTAGGCCGGTGATGTCTACCCAATTGGCATTCTTAACAGTGAAACTTACTCGACATTGAAATTTGAGGAATGATGTGATACGGCTAATGAAAGGATAAATGGCCAAGACATCCCTACAAGGCCTCTCACTCTCTTTTCTATGTTTCTGGATCCATACGGGAATGAATTGAGGGGGCTTTTTCCAGGGTGTCTCATGGCACTACTTTTTTTTGTTGATCAAGACACTCTTAATGGGGACTTCATGCCTCGGTAGAACAGATAGCATGAGAAAAAAAAAGAGACTAGTGCAAGTAGTAGACACCTTTCCCTCATGGCCAACACCAATCTTTCCCATCAGGAGATCCTGCACCACAAACTGCACACCATCAAAAATAACTCCATAGTTCAATTCCCTTGTTATCCACTAACCAAAAGAGCACGGAGAGAGAAATCAGGAGCACGTAGAAGATCAATAAGTCCCAAGGAAGGGCTAAGTTACATATCACCTAGGCTTAAAATGGATGACTGACTACCTTAACAAGAATCACAAAATGTTCTCTTGGATGGGCATGTAACCATCTCAATTGAGAAGCATATCACATACGTAGGATGAGGCATCCAAATCAAGTAGCTAGTCTGCAGAGTTGAATCACTTGTAGAATATGTAGTATCCATACCTCTAGAATGCATAATAGCAATGGGTGTAGCAGTAGAAGGTGATGTTGTAGAAGTGGGTGAGGCCATACATAATGAAGTCATAGGAGTTCCTTGTGCTCCCCTTGGGAATAGACACTATCTCTGCAGTACATTAGCTAACTATTTAAGATTGAAGAATGACAATAGATGGAGATCTACCACATCTAGTGGTGCCACAACAAGTACCACAACCTTAACTTCTTGTGCCTTCCCTACGTGGTCATCCACATCTACGTGACATAGCCACGATTGAAGCAAATGAATCCCTCTATATCATGATGGTCAACCAACTCAACCTGTTATGGGCCTCATTAAAGTGGGAATTACCTACTTTGCTAGTATCTGATCCCTCTCTGTTATAGTTAGGGCCAAGACCATTTAGAAATTTAGCAACTTGCATGTTCTCTCTTCAATCCTTCCATTTATCACAACACATAGGTTGACATGCATTGATCTTCTCGAGAGGGCCTTCACCATAGAATGTTACAGTAAGGTATAGTCCCCTTGAGATAAAGAGAAAATCATCTCATATGCAATTCTAGGAACCATGTTGTTCAACAACCATGCATAGACAATGTTGTCCCTCTTCCATCGAGGGCATTTGCTATCTGTCTCCTTTGGTGTTGATTACCATGGCTACAAGCAAAAAACACGAATGTTCTCAACTAACAGCTATAGTTGGAATCATTCAACTTAGCCTTAGATTCCTAAGGCTGTGTTTGGCAGGGGGATAAGGGTTATACTGGGATAAAGTACTGTAGGGATAAGTGGAGAGGGATATTTGGTTGGAGTATGAGAACAAGTGGTGAGATAAAATGATTGGTATTGTGATATGACGTTAGTGGATGATTTTTTAATATTATAATATAGGTGTGAGTGAGTTGATGTGATATAGTAAATGTATTTTAATATATATAGTATGTTGAAATTGATATATTTTAATATATATTGATGTTGATGTTGGTTGATGGAGTGGAATAAATTATATCCTTTGAATTTAGAATTAGCTCTTGCATTATCCCCCAACCAAATGAAGACCAAGTGAATGCATTACCCAACATTTTTAGTTCCCCATTTGACCTTTTTCAAGATTCAAGAATATCTTCAACTCTCCCGCATGATTCTCTCCCCCAATAGGCTACATGACAAGTCATTTAGGGAAAAATTCACCAAGTCATGTAAATCAGCAGATTGACTTCCAAAATGAGGGCAAATGGTGGAACAATCTCGTGCAACATGTTGTCCAATACATATAGTTGGCGACCTCCACTAGTGGGTCCAAGGACTAGCAACAGTCCAATGACAATTTGGAGAGCCTTTGTCGACATTAGAAGCATTCTGGTGGCTACTTGGAGCAAAAAGGAGGCTCCCAAGGCACTACCGTAGCCAAAAACCACCAAGATACCATTGTTAAACGCACAAGTTGACCTAACCTCGAGTCAATACAACTAGATCAAGTCAAAAGGAGTTGGTGAAACCAAACTTGGTGATGGTGGCACTAGAGAGAGGTGTTAGTCTACTAGACCAAGCAATATGTGGTGAGTTGGCAGCAAGGTCACTTGGCCTAGAGGCAACAAGGCTAGCTCTAGTTGAACCTAGTGGTGGCAGCATTGGCATAGCCCCCAAAGTGCCATGGTAAAGCATATCCAACTGAAATAAAGCATATTCCAAAGGGTAGATTGATTTAATCACCACCATAGATAGAGCAATAGTGGGGTTAATAGGACATCATAGCTGGTGCTGCCCGTCCCTATAAAGTCCTCCCTGTGCGGAGTGCTGGGTTCGAATCCCCCGGACTTGCCCATACGCACATAGGCTTGTGGTGGCGTGACAGTCTATGTCCAGCCATCCCTGACTTGATGCCGGAGAGTGGCCATGGCTACGATCATGGAGGTGCTCCGTGGCAAGAGAGAAATTCAGGGACCCTTTTACTTTTCAAAAAAAAGATAGAGCAATAGTGAGATCTTTACAAAGTTGATAGTGTTGCAAGATGCATGATCATGTCCTAAACCACCACATTAGATAGAATATTGACAATTTCATGCAATATGGTCCCTTGAAGCTTTGTAGCAAAAAAATAGCCCCCTAGAGTGCCAACAAAAATGTAACAGGATGAAAAAGTCATATTATAATCTTCCATCCAGGATCACATCCCTAAGTAGATGTTGTTGTCTTTCCCTTCACCTCCACACAAAACAACCCATCCCCAGACTCCCTTATCTTGACACTTCCTCTCTTGCTCATCCTTCTCACATGCAATTATACAATTTACCTAATCGGACTTCCAATACACATGTAAGTCTATGTAACTTTTAATTTTAAAGAACCCGCATATGAATATATGATAGACTCTTATCTCTTACTGAATTGCTTAGTCTAGAAGTTTGAGTTAGTATTAACATTGATTTTGAGATAAAAAAGGGTGATGATAAAAGTTGTTGCCCGGGAAAAGGTGAAAAGTTTTGGGATTGTCGGGCTTTATCATTATACAGGATAAGTTGAGAAATGTAAAGATGGCAAGAATGTAATCCCTAGGGCTACTCTCCACTGAATCAACATTGGACCACTAATTCTACTCACTTGGGCATACACAATAGATGATGCCATTTGCTAGCACCCCAGACAAGAAGCATGTGAAATATATTTATTACACTCTATCAGTGTGTATTGCACTCGATCATGTTTTGTTGCACACTTATTTCATTACACAAGTATGGATTGTTACATATTGCTCCGCAAAAGCAGAATTAAAACATGAAGGAGTGCAATTGTACATGATTCAATCAACGTCTCACGTTATTCATGTTCTGTGGTCAAAAAATGTTGTCAAGCCCTGGGTATACTGGATACTCTCCTTCACAACCCCCAACACATGCACACATGTAGAAGGCTCATGCATGCACATCCATGCAAGAAAATATATACACACATGTGAGCACATCTAGTTATGTGTAACTCTTGACTATGTCAAACTTCTTTTCTCATAATCACTTCATGGATATTGTAGTCCATGTATTGTCATATGGCAATTATCAAAGATGATGTTTAGCAAAATAATACTTGAGAAGTAAACCTCATGTGTGCACACGTGTGTAGAGAGGAATAGAGAGGTCGTACCTGAATTTCATGTTCACTAAACATGTCAATCCATTCTTTTTTAATGATTTTCTGAAAACCTCGTAAGAAATGTAAACATTGATGCCGCATCTGAAAATGCCAAATGGAGTGCTTAACAAAATAGGAAGACATCTATGAGAAATAGTTCAAAACTTTTGAAACTGATTATAATTTACCTGAAAATTCAAACGATAATTAGCAACTAAATGAATAAATGTAATAACATTGGCCTTTGTGACACGAATATTTTTGCCACCTGGAAGAAGCTCCTCTTCCGTCTGCTCCCCATAGTCATTATTTACCACAACAAAGTAGAGCTCTAAGTCTGAGACATCACCCTTATAATGCTGTAACGGAGTACCATAATATGTAAATGCAACAACATCTAGAGAAGAGGTGACAAAAAATTCTAGACAAAAGATACCAAAAATAATATCTACTGTGAGCAACAACCTTGCACGGTGGTCAATTATGGAAAGTCTGAGCTTTAAAATATTTAAATTCATATATGCACAGATTAAAACTAAGCACAATGAAATTGGAAAGCATATTTTAGCTCATTTATTTGGACGTAGCCAATGAAAATTCCACCCAATTTCAAAGAGTTTATTAAAAGACCAATTTCTACTGAAACTTTGTTAAATCATTCACTTCTCAGAAAGGTAAGTAAAAATGGTATTAATCTGCATATTTATTTGCCTGCAGCAGCAAACTTTTACTCGTTAAGATTTCAAAATCACAAGTTATTGCCCAATGGAGATCAAAAGACACTTCCACAATTTTTTCCCTTAAACAAATTCTAAAAGTAATGAATGACCAATGTAAGCTTTAGAATCAATGCAAATCATTGTGTTGAGAGTGTTTTACCTTTATTATTATTGTTGTGTGGTCTTTATTGTAATTTATTTTATTAGGATTGCCTTGTACTTTTTCCACCTCTATATATTGAGGAGTTGGAGTCAGAATAAGTTGATTAAACTCATTTTCTAACTTAATGTCAGAGCTGTGGTTCTAAATTGATGTTTGATACCCCCTTGATTCCCATACCCCTTTCTCTCTTCCACAACAAAAAAGCCTATGTTGAGTTATATGTTTTGTTATGTCTTTTAGTAATTTTTATATTGTGTGAGAGTGTCTTTATAATTTACCCTTTGTGCTTCTCTATATAAAGCACCTAGGGTTTCTAATAGAAAACTATTGGCTTTTCAATCTAACATGGTATCAGAGCAGTAGTCCTAAACCAGTGTTCGGATATCCCACCCCAAAACCTAGCCTCCGAACTCTTTCCACCTGATCCTACTCCTTCTCGAGGGAATCGCTTGCCCCTAATCGCCTCCAGTAGACCCTCCCATCGAGAGCAATAGCTCCGCCATCGACAGGAGGTCTAAGCGACGGTCCTAGCAGCAACAGCGTCGCTGCTAAGGGCATCGAAGGAACCTGCTACGGCGAAGTAATGCCTACATAGCAGCAACAGCAGCACTGCCGCTAAGGGTGGCGAAGGAAGGTGCTGCGACGTCGCAGGGCCTTGGCTAGTCGCTGCAATGCCCTTATTGCACTATTGAGGCCCACCCAAGGTAGATCTCTCGTGGGAGATTTGTGTAGTCTGGGGTGATGTGAGAAGTCACCCCTCTACTTGCTTCTCCAACCAAACACAAGTAAAGGAAAGAAACAACCCCTCTGGGGCCTTATTTAGCCTCAAAGGGTGTTGTGCTATGGTCTGATTTTTGCCTTTATTCTCAAATTTGTGATGGTTTCAGACCTATACATGGTATGATTTTTTACTGCAGCCTCTTGATCTTGTGTTTTTCACATGTTGGGTGATATGGAAGACAAGAAGGATCCTTCTGGCAACTCAGTGGGAAAGAACTCTACCTCAAGCACATCTTTTATGCAAAGAACATCTATCAAGTTGAATGGCACCAACTTCCTTTTGTGGTTTACTTTTTCCCGATTTGTATGATTACACCAAAAGAAATATATTTTAACGCAAGATAAATCTATTGTCAAGTCTGTTGACTGGGAGGCAAATAATGATTGGGTGGCAACTTGCATGTTGAATAGCATGAAGGAGCCTACAACAAAGTAGGTTGTGTCATATGCATCTGCGAAAAAAATGTTGGAGGTTCTTCATGAAATATACTCCCATAAGAGCAACATCAGCGGCCTCTACAGTGTGATTACATTCTTTTCGGAAGGGAACTATGTCCCTTGCTGAGTACTATAGCTCTATGAAGAACCTCTAGGATGAGCAGGATACTTATCAGTCGATCTCCATAGATATTATTATTGCAAAGCAACGTGAAGCGTTTCATTCTGTTCAGTTGCTTGCGGGTCTTGATCTTGAATACAAGTCTATTAAGGATCGGCTTATGACCCTTGAGGAGATCCCTACACCTACACAGGTCTATGCTCGCCTATCTAGAATTGAGATATCTGACCCAGTCCTACCCTCTGATTACTCTGCCATGGCAGTTGCTGACCGTGGTAGAGGAACCCCAGGAGGCAGGGGGATAGGATGTGGAGCAAGAGCAAAAGGCCATGGCAGAGGACGTGGATTGTTTTGTAACCATTGTCACAAAATGAATCACACAGTCGACAGCTACTAGATAAAGCACAAATTTCTCCAAGGGCATCAGGCCAATCAAGTCACTTATGGAAGAGATGGGAGTCAGCAGTATCAAGAGGAAGAGAAAGCCAATCCTCAGATCACTATTTCCAAGGAAAAATATGACAGGCTTGTGCCTTCTCAGGCTACTTCTACTGCTAGCGCTTCTGTGACACAGACGACATGTACTGTTGCTAGTGCCTGAGGTGTTCGTAAGATATCTTGGCTTGCAGACTCGGTGCATCCTCCCATATCACAGGAGATGTTACTCTTTCTTCGTCTCTTAGGCCATTGACTACTTTAGTACATGTCAGAGTAGCTGATGGTGCCTTATCCACTATGACAGGCTTGGGTAACATCTCTCTGTCCGCTACTTTACATCCTTTTGATGTTATGCATGTGCCCAAATTTGCTTTAAATTTAATGTCTTACTAAGGCATTAAATTGCATAGCAATGTTTCATTATCATTTTTTCTTCTTGACGATGAAGCAGATTGGTGGAAGACTTGAGCAGGATGGCCTATATCATCTTAATCTCCCACCAGAGTATCATTCCATGGCTGCCGTTTTTGCCACTTCTACTTTACAGTGGCATCTTAACTGGGAGATCCTAGTGTTTCTTTTTCTTACCGTGAGTTTACTGATATGTAGCTTCCATATTCTTTTACTTGGGATGCCTGTCAATTTGGTAAGCATCATATAGTTTCCTTTCCTAATAGTTTAGTAGAACTAAGTCTGCTTTCTCGCTTGTCATGCTGATTTATGGGGCCCATGTCAGGTCAAGAGTCTTAGGGATTTTCGGTATTTTTTTATTTTGGTGGATGATTATACCTGTGTCAGTTGGGTTTTTATGATGGAGAAATCTAAAACTCCTACTTTGATTAAAAATTTTGTGCATGAAATAAAGACTCAGTTCTCTACTATTATTCACATGCTTCGGACTAACAATGGGCTTGAGTTTGTGGATTCTACTTTAACTCAGTTTTTTCAGTCTCTTGGTATTATACATCAGACCTCTTATTTTCATACATTCCAACAGAATAGGGTGGCTGAATGCAAACTAAGACACATTCTTGATGTTGCTCATACTATTATGTTTCAGATGCATGCTCCTGCCACTTTCTAGACAGATACTATTCTTACAGCTGCTTTTTCTATCAATCGAGTATCATCTTCTATTCTTGACGGGAAGATCCCTTATTCAGTTTTGTCTCCTGATCGGGAACTTTTTTCTTTTCCTCTAAAAGTGTTTAGATGTGTTTGTTTTGTTGATTTATTCAAGGTGGGCAAGCTAGCTCTTAGATCTGTTAAGTGCATTTTTGTTGGTTATTCTAAACCCAGAAGAGATATAGATGTTTTGACCATCTTTCACATCGATTTTATGTTAATAAGGATGTGACTTTTTTTGAAGACACCATATTACTCTGCTATAGGGAAGTCTCCCAGGATGTTCCATTGCCTATGCTTACGATTGCGCCTCCAGGTCTCTCCGAGCCTCCTCCACCTCATGATGTTCCTCCCATTACTTATCCTAGACATCCTGAGGTGACAAATACGTTCCCTAAGAACTTCCAGCATAGACCTCCATCTACTACTATACCAGTAGATGAACCACTTTCTACTATTCCTGCTCAGTCCCCTACTGATACAGCTGATTCAGACGAAGATCCAAACACTACATCACCAGAGGTACCTGATGTGGATCTTCCTGTTACTTAGAGAAAGCCACAACAATCTTGTGCTAAATATTCTGTTTTTAATTATATGTCATTTGATCGTTTACTTCTATCCCTTGTAGTTGATAGCAAAAATATTCCTAGGAACCATATTGAGGCTTCTCAAGACCCTTCCTGGACCTTGGTTGTGAAGGAGATGGCTGCTCTTCAGTCAAGGGGTACCTGGGAACTTATTGACCAACCCCTTGGTGCTACTGTTGTGGGGTGCAGGTGGGTGTTCACCCTAAAATGCCGCCCGGATGGTACAGTGGAAAGATTCAAAGCACGATTGGTTGCCAAATGTTATATACAAACCTTTGAAGTTGATTATTTTGAGACTTTTTCATGAGCAGCCAGATTCAATTTAGTGCAAATACTTCTCTCTGTGGTAGTCGACAGTGACTGGTTAGTATCTCAACTTGATATTAAAAATGTCATTCTCTATGGTCATTTAGAGGAAGAAGTTTACATGTAGCAACCTCCTGGATTTTTGGTTGAGGAGTGCCAATTTTCAAGTTGAAGAAAGCTATTTATGGTCTTAAGCAGAGTTCCAGGGCCTGGCTTGAGAGATTTAGTAAAGCTGTGCAAAAATTTATCTTTACTAGATCCACTGCTGATCACTTTGTTTTTACTGTGCATAGAGCCACTGAGTTTGTTATTCTTATTGTGCATTTTGATGATATACTGCTTACTGAAAGTGATGAAACAGAGATAGAAGCAACCAAGAAGTTCTTGGATTCTCAGTTTGTCACCAAAGATCTATGGTTGATAAATTATTTTTTAGGCATTGAGGTACATGTTGATGGTCATCTTGTTCTATCTCAGAGGAAATATGTACTTGACATGCTAAGAAACAAAGGGATGCTGGGTTACAAGCTTGCCAGTGTTCCTATGGACCCATCTTTGCCACTTGTAGATTCTAAGAGTCCACTGCTTGAAGATGTCACCAAATATTGTGCTATGGTGGGAAAACTTTTGTATCCGACTATTTCTGGGCCTGACACTTGTTTTGCTATTGGGAGACTGAGCCAATTTATGCAATCTCCTAGAGAAGTGCATTGGGATGGTGTGTGTCAGGTGCTGAGATACCTCAAGCAAACTCTTGGTAAGGGGCTATTATTTATGAAGCATGGCCACCTGGATATCTGGAGATATTCTGATGCATATTATGTAAGGGCACATGAGGACAGAAGATCTACTACTGGCTATTGCACCTATGTGGGTGGCAACTTAGTCACATGAAGAAGCAATAAACAAAATGTTGTCTCCAGATCCAGTGCAAAATTAAAGTATAGGATTATGACCCATATAACTTGTGAACTCCTATGGGTGAGATCTATTTTATGTGATTTGGGAGTGTCTGTTTCTGGTCCTACTCCCATGTATTGTGATAACAAGGTAGCTGAATTTATTGCCAATAATCCTTCCTTTCTTGAGCGAATCAAGCACATAGAAGTGGATTACCATTTTATTAGAGATGCCATTACTACTGGCAAGATTACTACACCTTATATTACCACTGAAGATCAGACTGCAAATGTCTTTACAAAATCACTCTCCAAAAAGCATCTTGAGTTACATTCCAAGCTGAGCATGCTTGTGTCTATGCTCTAACTTGACGGAGAGTATTGAGTTATATGTTTTATTATGTCTTGTAGTGGTTTTTACATTGTATGAGGGCGTGCTTGTAATTTACCCTTTATTCCTCTCTATATAAAGGCACCTAGGTTTTCTAATACAAAACTATTGGTTTTTCAACCTAACACCCTAAACCTAGCTTTGAGGAGAGAGACTTGCATAGCTGTTGCTGCCATCGAACCTCCAGCCAGCTGGTGGCCTCGCTTACAACTAATGACAACCATGAAGTGCCGCCACCAGCCGAAGATCTCTCCTCTTGGTGGAGATATCTTGTAAGGAAGGCCCTGATCACCTTCTCAATGTGACCGAACTTTCATCCTCGTTACTCTCTGCCACATGCACCACCTGAGAAGCCAAGAGTAGTGTTGCTAGGGCTTCTAGAGGCAACACCAACCCTCAGCTCCATTGTAAGAGGCTGCGCAAGTCCCTCATCACTACCGCTAGGGGTCACACAACCACCAGCGCTGCCGCTAGAGGCTACGCGACCATCTGCACTGCCTCTGCTAGTTCCTAGCACGTCGCCAGTGACCACATAGCCTGCTACAGTGCCTCTG
This sequence comes from Thalassia testudinum, assembly GCA_037157565.1. NCBI lineage: Eukaryota > Viridiplantae > Streptophyta > Magnoliopsida > Alismatales > Hydrocharitaceae > Thalassia > Thalassia testudinum. The sequence continues at coordinate 4,990,809 of JAZHRO010000007.1, forward strand.
TCCCTACCTCCCCTACTACAACGCCAATAGGAATATGACAATCCTCTCTCTACTGGCAGTGGGTCACCATGTAACCCTAGATTAGTTGGGGGACCTTTATCACAGCTTTGATGGTTTGATTTCTTCCACAATCGAGTGTAGATATTGTTTAAGTTCTGGTCGAAGCAAAGATAGCAATTGGAAGTTCATTCGAGGTAACATCGGAGTAAATTTCTGAGATAGGGGTGTACAAGAGTCCCTTCTTTGGTCCCACGGTGAAGTTGGATGAAACCAATTATGCCCAGTGGTCACAGACCTTTTTGAACATTTTGGAAGGTCATGATAAGGAGCATATTCTACTTCATCCAGAACAAAGGGAGAAGATCAGGAAGAATACTTCTTGTAAGAAGGATAATGCTATGGTCTGTGCATGAATCATGAACTCTATTATCCCTAGATTGGGGATGAGATCACATATTATCACACTACTAAGGAAATGTGGGGTAATATGAGAGACATGTATTCCCACAAGAACTCTAGTCGAGTTTTCCAAATCTACAATGAGCTATCTCAAATTTGTTTAGAGTTGTCCTAGTAGTACTCAACCCTAAAGGGTCTTTTGAACAAGTAAAATGCATGTCACCCTACATGCACTTGTGCTACTCAAAAGGCATATTGTAGGGAGACTGCCATATTACAATTCTTGGTTGGTCTTGGCCCTGACTATATCTATATGGTTGTGTGGTCTTAATTGTTCACTCTTTCAAAGCTTCCGGCACTAAAGGAAGCTTATAGTAGGATGAGCCGCATTTTGGTTCCACTCATTCATGTTGAGCCCATTGGGTAGACTTCTGCACTGGCAACCACTCATGACCGAGAACGTGGTTTTCCCTCTACACAAGGGAGAGGTAAACAGTATGGTCCTATTGGGAAGGGAGGTCCCACTTGCACTTACTGTAGGAAGTAAGGACATATGGAGAGTACTTGCTAAACGAATCATGGGTGTCCTATAGCAAATTGTGAGTGCAGAATAGCCTGCAAAGATTGTTTCTATACCTAGGGTTGATTATGATGAGCTTCTTCAACGCCTCACTCAGTTGTTGCATGAGACCCCACCTGCTTCTGAGACGGTTTCCTTCACTACCCCATCAAGTATACAACTTGAGCTTGCTCCTTCCACTCAAGTAGATGATTCCTATGATACAAACTGGGTGGCCAACTCTAGAGAGTCACAACATCTTAGTAGAGATTGAAGGTGTTTCCGTCGTCTATGATCTATTCCTCCCGAGAGGATTGTACAGGTGACCATTGGGAGACATTCACCCATTGTTGGTCAAAAGGAGGTGCATGTTATCCCCAATATGAGACTGGCAGATGTGCTTCTTGTTCCATAGTTTCTTATTAGTTCCTGTTACGCCCAATATGAGACTGACAGATGTGCTTCACGTTCCATGCTTTCCTGTTAGTTTACTTTCTATTTGTCTTTCATGAGGAAATGAAGCATTTAAAGGTGGATTGTTACCACTCAAGATAGCACCCAGAAGGAATTCATTTGCATTTTACATGTGGCCTTTGCGACCAAATCGCAAAGATGTTCACCAAGGCTCTCCCTCACCTATCCTTTGATCAATGTTGTTATAAGTTGAACATGATAGATGCTTATGCTCCAACTTAAGAGGGAGTCTATAGAGATAAATATTTTTTTTGTGCTGTCCTTTAGTCTGTATCAATCAATCATTTGAAGGCTATGCATTTAAGATAAGCTTTTAAAGCAGGTCAATCAATCCCACTTTCTTCTTCTAATACACTAATAGGAGTAGGAGTTCCCTTTGCTTCCTCATTTCTTATTCTACAAGTTCCTTCTTTAATAGGGCACCCTTATCCATTAATACTTGCTTCTTCCTTTATCATATAATGGAAAAAGCTTAGTTGTTTCTGTCATATTCTCATTTCATATCCTTCTTCTGAGAGAGCTAAGCACAAACTAGAGAGGGAAGACTTTTTTTGCTTTTGATTAAGTTCAAGCTTATACTCATTTTGATAAGGGCTATGCTATCTATCAAAGAGTGGAGCAATCTTTTTTTGGCACCATGTAAAGGTCTCATTATGGCCCCTTCTTGTTTATCTCTTCTCTCAGCCAATCAATCCTAATGCTACCTGAGCCTATGGGAGTTTCCTGATTACATCTAGCGCAATTCCCAATGTAATTGTCCATATCTCCTATGAATAACTAGGAGTGTCTTTTCCAGATCAAATCAATGGGATGAATGGAAAAGCAAGCCCATCATATACTTGCTTCTTATTCATCACCTCCTAATAAAGAAAGAAGCTTCCCCTAGAAGGAAAGGTGTGAGAACTAATCCCTAGAAAGAGGGTAGCAAGAAACAAGTGGAAATTCATTACTTTTTTTTCCTATGCTCAATCTTAATGGGAACAAAACGAAGCAACACATACCTCCTTCAGTCCATCCCTGGCTTCCCTTTCTCCCCCCTTACTTAAGGGTTAAGAAAGCTAATGCCTGACCGAAAAACAAAAGAACATTAACATCATTCAGTCACACATAATGCAACCCTTTTATCACTAACATTGTGTAGCAGCTGTAATCCTCTCTCAATTTCTTTCTTTTTATTACTTGTAACTACATTTTGCACAATGATTTATTTGTTTTACTAAATAATATAGATTTAGAATTCTCCTTATAACTAATTAGATCAATCTTGTTTTGTTATGAGACCTCTCCATGTCACATATATATATATATATATGAAGCCATTATTTATATTTTTGTATCAGCTGTTTGTTATTTATTTATTTTCTATTGGTCCCCTAATATAACTTTCTCGACACCTCTATTTAAAGAGGTGTAGGGTTTATTTTGAAAATAAGATCATTTATTTCCTTTGACTTGCTATCGAAGTAATGATCTTAGGTCAACGCTCTGGTATCCTACCCAAATAGGCCTATGTACCCGACCATCCTAACCCACTTCTCTCCTCTCCTCGACACGTCGCCAGCCTCATCTCCACCAATGGCACTAGCAGTGGCAACAATAGTGCCATCGGCCAACAACAACGCCGTTGGTGGGTGTTGTACTAGCCCTACAGTGGTCGGGGGGGAGGGGCACTCCAGTGGCATTGCTAAGGGTCCTTCTTGACCCAAGTGTGCGTTCCATCCTCTTTAGGGTTGTCAAGTGGTCTTGACATGATTTCCAAGAATCTGATTGCTTGGATTTCATGTTAGATCACGATGCTCTCTAATTTATGGTGATTTTTCAAATCTGAAAAGTTTGTTTTAGATCAGGTAGTGGCTATTCCTTGGTCGAGTAGGCATCATGTCTACGTCTTCTACATCTGAGGTGTCATCAGAGCCAACCCCAAAGAGTGGGAACTATAAAAATCCATTTTTTATTTTCATCGTGAAGTTGGATGAGAACTATGCACGTTGGTCACAAATGTTCATCATGACAATTGAGGGTCGTGACAAGGAACACATTCTTTTGAGTCAGAGCCCCAATCCAAGATAGGGCAATATGCCATTTAAAGACAATGCTATGGTGAGAGCATGGATCATGAATGCGATTTTGCCTCAGACTAGAGATGGCATGATGTACTACAAAACCGTTAGGAAGATGTGGGATTCTCTTCATAACACTTATTCTCATGGAAAGAATTCCAACAAAATATTCCAGATTTATAATGACATGTTCACACTTAGACAGGAGGGTTAGCCTCTGCCTCAATATTATGCAACTTTGAATGGCCTTGTGGAGAAGTACAGCGCGTGCATGCCTGTGTGCACATGTGCTAGTCAACATGAGTACCACAAGGAAGCAATAGTTCTCTTGTATCTTTTTGGTTCAGGTTTAGAATATGATGCTGCTTGCTCTCAAATGTTAACTTTGTCAGAGCTTCCATTAGCTGAAGAGGCATATAGTCGTCTGAGCAGGATTACTATTTCATCTTCCTCACTTGAGACAGTTGGCTAGACTTCTACACTTGCTATTAGTGGCAGCTGAGGTAGTCATGGTTCTTCTACTGGAGTTTATGGGCGTAGCAGACAGTAGAGCTCGTCCCACGTGCACTTTCTGTGGTCGAATTGGCCATGTTGAGCTTCATGCTGGACCAAGCATGGGAAGCCTCTTATGGCTAATCAGGTAGTGACTACTTCTAAGGTGGTGTCTGATACCATGTCTCGAGTAGAGTATGATGCTGTAGTCTAGTGACTTGCCCAGATTACTCAAGAAATGCCCTCTTCCTCCTCTGACACCTCTGCTATTGCCTCCTCAGGTATAGATTGTGCATTTAGTATTGTTGCACCGCTTCGGTCTATTACGATTTTATTATGTAAGGGTGTGTTTATATTATTTTATTTCTTTCTTAGAGTTATGTTGTAATTGTGCCACTTATCTCTCTATATAAAGAGAGGTAGGGTTTTAAAATAAGATTAAGTAATTTGTTTCTCTTAACTTGTTATCAGAGTGGCGATTCTATATTGGAGCTCTCAATGTCCCACCCAAATAAGCCTCTGAACCCCCCACTGATCTCCCTCCTTTATCTCACTGTCTGATCTTCATCATTGACGCCACAGGCGCCACTGTTGGTGGTGCAGATCCAACCGGCATTGCCCAGCCGATCTCTGTTTCTCGTCGGCACTACCCAACCAAAGATCCCATCCATTAGCACTGCCGGCGGTGACCGCTCAACATCGCCAGCGCTGCACTGGTGGGGGATCTGCCCACCTACAGTGCCGCCAACCCTCTGTTGGGCCTTTATGGCTATAGTGACTCCATGTTGGAGGAACTGTAGCACCTCTTTCTTCTCCGATCCATTTTCAAATCGGATTCAAGGTGATTCTACCTTGGTAAGGGTGTTCTTGTACCCTCCTCCTTGTGTAGCATCTAAGGAAAAGAGGTTGTTCTTGTAGAGACAAATCTTGTCTCTATAGGATGCAAACGCCTTGGTTGGTCTGATTTTTGTGGTTTTAGACAAAAAAAATCGGATGATTTTTGTGATTTAAAAATTTCTCAAGAAGTGCATGTTTATGGGAAAAGGAGAGATAGCTTCTCAAAGTTCATCTAATGTCACTTCAAACTCTACAATGGCCACCGAGACTTATAAAAGTCCGTTCTTTAGTCCAATGATTAAGCTTAATGAGACCAATTATCCTCGGTGGTCCCAAACTTTTTTGATGACTGTGAGAGGTCATGGGAAGGAGCACAATCTGAGTAGCCCAGAACCTATATAGAAGACAGGTGCACATGCCAACTGAAACAGAAATAATGCAATGGTATGTGCTTAGATGATGAATTGTGTTATCCTCAAAATTGGAGATGCGATTATGTACTACACCACAACCAAGCAGATTGGGGATTTTCTATGTAGACTTAATTCTCATGAGAAGAATTCAACTAGAATATTCCAAATCTATCATAAATTGTTCCATCTTCGTCAGAAGGGACGTTCATTGGCATAATATTACTCCATTGTAAAGGGTCTCTTGGAGAGACAATTCTTATAGGCCTAGTTGTACCTGCACCTCTTAGCATGATTTCAAGAAGGAATTAGCGGTCTCTCTGTTTCTCTTAGGTCTTGCTCCTGAATTTACCGTTGCTAAGGAGCAAATCTTGACTCTACCAGAACTTCCATCACTTGAGGAGGACCTATAGTAGGTTCAATCGGATTGTTATTCAATCTCTTGTGGCTGATACTATAGGTCAAACTTCTGCTTTGGCCACGACCTTGAACATGGTAGAGGTGTGCACCTTCTACATGTGGTCATGCCTGTGGATGTGGATTTGGGGTTCGTAACCACAATACTTGCACCAACTGTGGTTGAGTAGAGCAATCTTAGGCTACCTACTTGCAGAAGCATGGCAAGCCTGCCATTGCTAACCAGGCAACAAACACTTCAGATACATATGCAAAGGTAGTCTCTAGGGCCAAATTTGATAATCTTCTTTAGCAGTTCTCCCAACTTGCCCATGCTTCCACTTCTCAACGTACTGAAATTGCAACTTTTGCCTCTTCCTCCTTAGGTATTTTGCTTCTGTTTTCCGATGAGATCAGATGAATGGTTAGTTGATTTTAGAGCCTCGAGACATTTATGTGGAGATCGTGACTCTTTTGTTGCCACGAGTCCCGTTGCACCAGGAAAAACTATATAGGTTGCTGATGGTCGGCATTCACCTGTGGCTGGAAAGGGAGATGTACCCCTATCATCTTCTTTGAGATTGTCTAATGTTCTTTGTGTGCTAGATTTTCCTCTCAGTTTCCTTTTTATTAATAGCATTACCAATGAATTAAATTGTCGAGCTATATTGATGCACGCTTGTAGGAAGGACAATTGGTGGAGGACGTGAAGGGAGGGTATACCGTCTAAGTCGTGCACTTATCACTACTATTGTTGTTGGTCATAGGAAGTGTGCTTCTAGTCTCCATTCTAGTGGCATCTTTATCTTGTTTGTCTACCCTTTGAGAGACTCAGACATGCCATTCCCTACATTCCGTCCACCACTACTATTATTTATGATGCTTGTCAACTTGGCAAGCACCACTGTGTCAGTTTTCCTGCTTCTAGTCATACTAGGTCGAGTTCTATTTTTAAACTTATTCATATGGATGTATAGGGTCTTAGCTGGGTTCCTGACCCATCACTATTTTTTGGTGATGGTTGATGACTTTTCTAGAGTTTCTTGGGTTTTCCTTCTGAAAAATAAGTTGGATGTTAGAAACATTGTTGAGCATTTTGTAATTGAAATAAAGATCGAGTTTTCTATTGTTATTAAAATGTTTCGCTTTGATAATGAATTGGAATTTTATATTACTCGTTTAAAGTCTTTTTATAAGTCAAATGGCATTATCCATTAGACTACCTATGCTCATACCTCTCAGCAGAATGGTGTGGCTAAGAGGAAGTATAGGCATTTGCTTGATATTGCTCATACTCTTTTGATTCATCATTCTGTGCCTTTCTGTATTGGGCGAATGTGATGTTAACTACTTGTTTTCTGATTAATAGGATGCCAAACTCAACTTTACATGAGCAGTTTCTGTGGCAAGTTTTGTATCCTGATCGACAGTTGTTCCATGTTGCACCGCAGGTGTTTGGTTGTGTTACATTTGTGTATCTCCTTGGTCCTAGATGGGATAAATTGGCATCCAAAGTGGTGAAATATGTTTTCTTGGGGTATTATTGAACACAAAAGGGATATCAATGTTTTGATCCTATTTCATCTCATCATTTTATGTCCATTGATGTTACCTTTCATGAGGCAATTCCGTATTTTTCCACGACTGGATGTGACTTAGCTCCTAGTGTTGATGTTGCTCCTATGCCTATAGCATATATACCTCTTGGAGCTATTCCAGATACTCAAACGCCCACTACAGTGTCTACAGAGATACGAAAGTATGTTGAACCTATTCTTACTTATAAAGGTCACATACCACCTTACAGGTCCCCCCCCCCTTTCAGTCTCTCCAGGCTAGGTGAGCATTGCACCTTCAGACACTGATAGTTGCGTGCTTAGTGATGCAAATGGATCTCCTGATTTAATTGAGGAGAATGATCTTGACTTACTAATAGAAATTCGAAAGGCTCCACAGAGTTGTGCCAGATATCTAGTTGCAGGCAGTTTTGTGACAGATGGTGTGGGGATAGATTTTGCTAGTTTCTGTTGTGCACTAGTAGCCACTCATATTCCTATGATATATCATGAGGTTATGCTTGATCCAAAGTCATGACAAGACATGGAGGAAGAGATGGCCGCTCTTCAGAGTAGAGGCACGTGGGAGCTGACATCTCTGCCAGAGGGAGTTACTATTGTTGGTTGTCGCTGAGTCTTTGCACTCAAATATCATCCAGATGGGTCAATTGCAAGATATGAGGTCAGGCTTATGGCAAAAGGGTTTACTCAGACCTATGAAGTAGACTTTTTTGATACTTTCTCTTCAGCTGCTCACCTGTCTACAGTGAGGATTCTTGTGACAATTGCAATTCATAGAGGTTGAAAGCCACACCAGCTGGATGTCAAAAATGCTTTTCTTCAAGGGGATCTACGGGAGGAGGTATATATGTAACAACGCCCAGGTTATGAGGTTCAGGGGACAGTGTGTATACAGGTTATGAAAAGCCATTTACAGCCTTAAGCAATCCCCGTGTTTGGTTCTAGAAATTATCCTAGGTGGTGGAGTATGTTGCCTTTTAAAGGTCATCTGCAGATCATTCCCTGTTTGTCAAAAAGACAGGGAGGGGTGTCATTGTTCTATTAGTCTATGCGGATGACCTGTTTGTCACAGGAGATAATTCTAAGGGAATAGCTAAGATCAAGAGATGCCTAGCTGAGCAGTTTGTGGTGAAGGACTTAGGTCCATTGAGATACGTTTTTGGGATAGAGGTAGCTCGTAGCAAAAGTGGCATTATTCTGTCCCAGAGAAAGTATGCTCTAGATGTCTTATAGGAGGTTGGTATGCTAGGGGCCAAATTAGCAAATATACCCATGGATTCTAAGTCCCATTTGTATGATCCTGAGGCAAAAGCTATTGATAGCAGGCAGTATAGGCAGCTAGTTGGGAAGTTGCATCTTACCATCACCAAACCAAACATTTCCTTTGTAGTTGGCTGGTTAAGTCAGTTTATAGCTAAGTCCGCTAGACAACACTGGGATGTTGTGATGATGGTCCTTGGATATCTCAAGAAAGCTCCTGGGTCTTCCATTGACTAGAGGGGTGGGGTATTTAGATGCAGAATATGCTAGGTGCCACCTAGACTAAAAATCTACTACAAGCTTTTGTGCTTATGTAGCTAGCAATGTTGTGACCTGGAAGAGCAAGAAGCAAGCGACAGCCTCCAGGTCTAATGTAGAGTTAGAGTACAGGGCAATGTCTCAGATTACTGCTGAGATGATGTGGATTTGTTCTCTCCTAACCAACTTACATGTTAAGATAGATGATCCTACTATTATTGCGAATCGATAATAGGGCAGCTACTTATATAACCAGCAATCCCATGTTTCATGAGTGCACGAAACATGTGGAAGTTGATTATCACTACACCAAAGATATTATTTAGAAAGGGCTACTCTACATAACTCCAGTATCTACTGATGACCAGACAATAGATATATTTACCAAGTCTCTTATCAGATCTAGTTTTGACATATAATGTTCCAAACTGAGCATGATTAACATTTATGTTCCAGCTTATGGGGAAGTGTTGTACCCCTTTAGTCTATTATGATTTTATTTCTATGCAAGGGTGTGTATTATTTTATTTCTTTCTTAGAGTTGTGTTATAATTGTCCCACATCTTTCTTTATATGAAGAGAGGTAGGATTTTGGAATAAGACTAAGTCATTTGTTTCCCCTAACTAGTATCTCTGACAAAGTTTGTGATGGTATCACTTGGCTTGTAAATTTTGGTGCTTCACGCCATTTCAGTGGTGATCACAATTGCTTTTAGTAGATTCAGTCAGTTCCTCCTAGCAAGACGGTTCAGGTCGCAAATAGGCGACATTCCAGGATTGATGGTCAGGAGGAGGTGGTCGTTACCCCTACTTTACGATTGCCTAATATTTTATTTGTTCCAGGCTTTCCTATTAGCTTATTGTTTGTTAGCAGAATTACCAAGGATCTTAACTATCGAACAATCTTTGATGATGTTAGCTGTGAGTTTTAGGACAAGCTCACATGGAGAATGATTGGTGGCAGACATGAAGAGGAAGGCGTGTATCTCTTGTTTCGAACACCAGTTGCAACTACTTGCCAGGGTGAGGTTTATTTTGCTACAGAGTGCTTTGCATTGGCGCCATCGTCTTAGCCATTTACCTTTGGACAAGCTACGTCGCATTATCCCTTACCTTTCTCCAACTACTAAAATCCACTGTGATGCATGCCAAATGGATAAATATCTCCGAACCACCTTTCTTGCTAGTTCTATTGTCATTGAGTCTGTTTTAGAGTTATGGTATTTAGATATTCGAGTTCCAATATTCCTGATTGGCTAGGTCACAGATATTATTTGGTTATAGTTATTGATTACTCTAGGATATCATGGTTATTTTTATTAAAGAATAAGTCTAATATTGGTTCAGTGATTGAGACATTTATTATTGAAATAAAAAATAAGTTTACTTCTATTATCAAGGTTCATACAAATAACGCCCTTAAGTTTTATACTGCTCGGTTGAGTGCATTCTACAGGTCGCATGGTATTATTCAATCAAACTACTTGCCCCTATACATCTCAGCAGAATGGGGAGGCATAACGGAAACATAGGTACCTTTTGGATGTGACCAAGACTCTACTTATCCATCATAATATCCCTTCTATGTACCATAGAGATGCAGGGTGTACTGCATGTTATTTCATTAATAGAATGCCTAGTTCTGTGTTGTCTCAGTAAGTACCATGACAGATATTATATCCAGACAAGGAGTTGTTTTACTTGCTACCTCGGATTTTCGGTTGTGTAGCCTTTATTCACATTACTAGGCCTAGTAGGGATAAGTTGGCCCCATGGACAGTTAAATGTGTTTTCCTATGTTATAGCCATAGCTAGAAAGGTTACAGATATTATGATCCATTGAGCAAGAAGCATCATGTTAGTGTCGATGTCACTTTTCACGAGGCAATACCATATTGTTCAGTGACTAGGTGCCAGTTGTCTTTTAAGGCAGAGGTGGCACCAATGCCTATTCCTCATGTTTAGTTGGGAGAATTTCCTATCTCTCAATCTACAGCACCAGGCACTACAAATAGGGTTGTTACTCGATTCAGAGATCCTCTAGTGTCATATAGATTACCTGTGACATATCGACGACACCCCCTCTACTTTAGCACCATCATCCTCTCCACAATTGGTATGCCCTAATGATACTATCGTGTGTCTAGTGGTGATTCTGCAAGTGATGATGCTAGTCTTGGTGGTAATTTACCTTTGGCTTCTGAGCCTCTTATTGATGATCTTGATCTTTCGATAACTATTTGGAAAGCACCCGAGAGTTGTGCCTAGTATTAGGTGGTTGGGGTTGTCACTATTGGCTGCCTCAGTCGTGCTTTTGCTATGTTCATTGAGGCCCTGCCTTCTACCCAGACACCAGCTACATACCAATAGACTATGCTCAATCTAAAGTGGAAACAAGACATGGGGGATAAGATGGCCACACTTCAATCATAGGGACATGGGAGTTTACACCGCTTCCACCTAGTACATGTACTGTTGATTATTGTTGGGTCTTTGCCTTTAAATACAATCTTGATGGATCTATTTCTCGACACAAGACTCGCCTTGTGGTAAAATGATTCACCGAGATATATAGGGTGGATTTCTTTGACAACTTTTCTCTAGTTGCCCGTCTTCCTACAATATAGATCCTCATAGTAGTAGCGGCACATCTAGATTAGCCGCTACGTTGGTTAGACGTGAAGAACACCTTCCTCTATGGCAATCTTCACGAGGAGGTCAACATGCAGCATCCCCCAGATTTTGAGTTTAAGGGGGAGTGTGTATACAAGCTCAAGATAATTTATAGGCTCAAGTAGAGCCCATGGGCTTAGTTCCAGAAGCTGTTAGAAGTTGTTGAAGGCCTAGGGCTCAGTCGATCGTCATGACCTCACTCCTTATTTGCCCTTCTTTTTTATGTAGACGATCTCATTATCACCGGTGATAATGCAGTCAGGATAATTGAGGTCAAGCAAAGTCTGATAGATTTGTCATGAAGAACTTGGATCCTATGCGGTACTTTCAGGGCATTAAGGTGACAAGAGGTAAAGAAGACATTGTACTTAGTTAGCAAAACTATACACTTAATGTACCATAGGAGACTGAGATGTTGGGAGCAAAGTCAGCCAACATACCCATGGATCCTAAAATGCATCTGTATGACACAATGTCAGAACCTATAGAGAACAGAGGATACAGACAGTCGATTGGCAAGCTCTTGTACCTTACTATTATATGGCTAGATATCTCTCTCGTTGTAGGCAAATTCAGTCAGTTCATGAGCAAGCCAACTAAGCAACATTGGGATGCTACAATGCAGGTGCTTAGGTGCCTAAAGCAGGCACCAAGATGGGGGTTAATATTCAAGAGAGGTGAGTCCATCACTATTGTTGAATATTCTGATGCGAATTATGCTGGATGCCTTTCTAATGGGAAATCTATTACTAGTTTCTACACATAAGTAGCAGGCAACTTAGTGACTTGGAGAAGCAAAAAGTCGAGGGTGGCGTCTCGATCTAGTGTTGAGTCAGAGTACAGGGCAATGGCACATATGATAGCTAAGATGGTATGGGTGACATCTCTCCTACTTGATTTACATATTCAGATTAAGGAACCCATGAAGATGATATTGTTAACAATCTCATATTTCATAAGCACACAAAATATGTTGAGATTGATTGCCATTATACTAGAGATCTGATTCAGAGGGGGCTTCTCTACACCACACTTGTCACTTCAGGGGACCAAACTGTAGATATGTTTACCAAGCTACTTGCTAAGTTTGCTTTTGATGCATATTATAACAAGCTAATCAAGATTGACACCTATACCCCAACTTGAGGGAGGGTGTTATGAGACCTCTCCATATCATTTATATTTTTGTGTAGGTTGTTTGCTATTTGTTTATTCTCTATTGCTCCTCTAATGTAATTTTCCCAACACATCTTTCTATATAAAGAGGTGTAAGGTTTCTTTTGAGAATAAGATCATTCGTTTTCTTTAACTTGTTTAAAAATCAAAACTCTAAAAATTCATTATAACATAGCTTTTCCTAGTATTCAACCAAACTCACCTTGATTTAGATGCCTAATTTTTTTTCCTTATATAAACCCAATTGGATGCATGTTTCCACTGATAATATTTACTTTTGTAGCTTCTCATTTTGTTTCTTCTAACATGGTCACATGGATGTATGTGGTTATTCTGATGCTGATTATGCTGGGGCACGAAGACAAGAGGTCCACTACTGGATACTACACATGTGGGGGGAAATCTTGTTACTTGGATGAGCAAGAAAGTAGTGGTCTCAAGGTCAAGTGTCAAATCAGAGTATAGAGCCATGACGCAAACTTGTGAATTACTATGGGTTTGGTCTATTTTGCAGGATTTTGGTGTCCATGTTTCAACGTCTATTTCTATGTGCTATGATAATAAGGTTGCCACTTTTATTACCAATAATCTCGTATTTTATGAAGCACATTGAAACGGATTGTCACTTCATTAGAAAGGCCATTGTAGATAGGAAGATTTACACACCCTACATTTGCATTGAAGATTAAATAGCTATCTTTACAAATGCACTCTCTAGAAAGTAACTTGAGATCCTATGCTCAAAGTTGAGCATGCTTGATGTTTTTGCTCCAACTGGAGAAGTGTTGAGTTGTATTAAAGGGCATACTTATAATTGTTTATTTCTATGTGGGTGTCTTATGTTATTTCTTCTGTACTTCTTTATATAAAGATACCAGGGCTCTCTCATTTTGTTTTTCCTAACAGAGGCTTTATCAGCTATTCAATGCTCAATAAAGCACAATTGAACAGACAATATCCAAGAAAAATGCTACAATCAATCTGTGAAAATCTAGAATAGAAGTATGGCATCACATAAGCACCAGCATAGAAACAATTCTTGGACTACATATGCTCACCCAACTAGCTCAATAACTCATCTTTTTCGACAAACAATTTCCAATAGTAGGTTTCCTTGGAATAGTACATTTTACCTTCAAAAACAGAAGATGACGATATAACTCAGGATCCAAAGAAGGTAGGTCATTCAAAAAGTTGTGCCTAGTCAAATGATAACAGTAATTAATAATAAGAACAAAAATACTTGATGTATGCATCTTAAAAAAAATACTAGAACAACAATCACACATCAAAGGGAACGGGGTGAGGCATAAACATAAGGACCAAAAAGTATTCTCTTATCATATATAAACAACATTAACAAGCCAGAGACTAAAGCATGATGTATTTATATTCCATTCTTGGCAGAGCAAAGCACTATGAGAAGTTCCTATATATATATATTGATAGCTCACGTCCAGACAAATAGCTACTTGACCAGTTGGTCTAAAAGAGCAGAGATATCACCTCAATTTAAAGTAAAATGAACGTGCAAAGATGCTTTTTGACATAATAGAAAGAAACTTCTATCCTCAATTTATTACATTGCCTACCATCCTCAATACAAGCAGTACCTTAAGAATATCATATGTAAGAAGGATAATGTAAGAGCATCAAACTCAGAACGGATTGGCTTCAGTGAAGAGGCCTGCCAATTTTAAACAACTCAGATTTGAAATCTTTAAATGTGGGATTATTCTCTCAACAAAATATATATATCTGATTCTTTACTTATTTTGATATTTTACCCACAAAGCTATCAAGAAAAAGAATAAGACAACTTGCACTTGGCATTTTGACTTCCTCTTTCTGCTCCACTATGAGAACAGAAAAGTCATAAGAATCTAGCAAAGGACTGATCCCATTAAAGAAATGACGATTAGAGCAACATTGCTAGTAACAAAAATGACATATGACCACAGCTATTATATATAACAGGAAGCAGCCTTACTTTTGTTTTAGTTTGCTTAGAAAGAATGTTGCAAATGGAATATCAATGAGAATGCCCTCAAACATTGCCTAAAAGAAGAGAATTGTCAGAAGAAACAACGTCCAACTACAAGCATATATCCAAACTAATGTAGTATCTAGGGAATCAGCAGAAAGTTAAGAAGATATCTTCATATCCAATTATTGAGCCAAGGAATTTCGCCTCCAGAAGCACCATGAATTTAAATCATCTTAACACTACATGATTGAGAAAGCATGCATATGTTAAAAAGTATCTTCAATATGTAATAAATTTTTTAAGGGGCTACACAACAATTGTTAATAGCTCGTTGGTTTTGATACATATGTTAAAAGTGTAATTATCCTCTTTCTTAGCCTTTGATACATTCTTTGATACAATTATCCTCTTTGATACATTCTCGAAGAGTTATGTGACAAATTGACCAAAGACACCTTCAGCTTTCTCAGAAAAGTAACTACTAAGTGGTTTGATCATACGATCAATTGATTTTGCATACTTCAATTCCTCAATATACAAACACCAATAAGTTTACCAATACAAAGCAAGAGTATACCACCCTTCTTGTTTCAATAAGGCAACACTGTATTCCTGATTGATTCAGGACATACCTTGTATGATTGAATGAGTTGAGTTATGTACCGTGGGTGTTTTTATTTTCTTTTATAGTGAACGGGCATATTTGTACCTCTTTCTCTGGTGCCTCTCTATGTAAAGGCCTAGGGTCTCTCTAAATAAACTCACATTTCGATCCTATAATGGTATCAGAGCAACGGTCATAAATTGGGGTTCTAGTATTCCACCAAACCCAAGCCTCTAAACCCTAACACTACCTACCCCTCCTCTCTCTCCAGTGTCACTGGCCACCAACAGGGCCAGTAGCGTCGATGAGGAGCAGCACCACGACCCCTCACCAGCGCAACATCACTAACCTCTGCCAAGAGACCTGCAGCATCGAGGTGACACAGGGTCTCCTCTACACAGCACCGCCACTGCCCTAGGCGACGCAGGTTGCCCCATCGAGTGCCACCACTATCTTGGGCGACGCATATTGCACCTCCTTACATCGCTGCTGCTGCCCTGGGCATTGTAGCGTCGCCCTCCACTACGCAGCAGCTGCTCTAAGCATAATTGCAAGCCCTAGGCGGTGCCACCTTCCCTGTTGTGGGTCCATACGATCTCTAGATCATCTTCTAGAGGCTGTGTTGGCCTAGAACCGAGGTTACCGGTTCACATCTAGCCTCACAACTCTCAAGAGAGAAATTTCTATGCAGTTTGGACAGCACCGCTAGGGCTATTCATATGCCCTAATGTGTGCAAGCAAGTTCTATTGTGGTATCAACAGGGTACATGATCTAAAAATCATCTTTGTGTGGCTTGTATGTGGCTTTTGGAGGCATTGTCAATCTGAAAATTGCAATTTCAGGTCCTATGATCGAATTTTCAGATCTATAAATAAGTATTTGTTGTGGATCTAGACTCCGAGCTCTATGGGGGACAAGAAGGAAGCTGTGGATGAGTCAGTGGGGAAGACTTCTACCACTAGTGCCCCTCCTCATATGTAGGGAACATTGATTAAGTTGGATGGATCCAACTTTTTGCTCTAGTCCACCTCCTCCCAGTTCGTTGGATCCAATAGGAAGAAATATATCTTGACTAATGTTATGCCTAATATAAAGTATGCAGATTAAGAGGCAAACAATGACTGGGTGGCCACTTGTCTTCTTAATAGTGTGATACAGACCATTGCCAAGCAAGTTATGGCTCATGCCTCAACCAAGAAGATATGAGAGGTACTGTATGAGATCCATTCCCATAGAAGTAGTATCACCAGGCTTTACAGAATTGTGGAAGATATCCACAACCTTCGGAAAGGCACCATAGCCTTATTTGGGTATTATTGCACCATGAAAAATCTTTAGGATGAGCAAGATGTATACCAGCCTATCTCTACAGATGCATCTGTGATTGCTAGGCAGAGAGAAGCCATTCGTTCCATTCAGCTTCTGTCTAGACTTGGTCCTAAATACAAAGCAGTTAATGATCAGTTCATGACTCTAGATGAGATTCCTTCACCCGAACATATCTATGCTCATCTCTCCAGGCTAATTGCCTCAGATTCCGTCCCTACTTCTGATGCCTCTGCCATGGCTTTTATTGGCCATGGTAGAGCAAATTCGGGTGGAAGAGGTGGTAGATCTTGTGGTGGTAAACATGGATGTGGTCGTGGTCAAAATTCTTTGTTTTGTGAGTACTGTCACAGGAATGGACATACTGTGGACCAATGCTGGGTCAAACATGGTTATCTACAGGGTATGGATCCACATGCCCACCAAGTATTTGCAGAGGATAACACCCAGGTGCAAGAGTATGATAGCTAGATAACTATTTGCAGGACTAATTATGAGTGTTTCATAACTTCTCATGCATCTACTTCTGCTTCAGTTTAGAGATCTGTAAGTATTTCTACCATGTCAGGTAAATCCCAAGCTCCTATCTAGCTTGCGAATTCAGGTGCCTCCAACATTACTGGTGACACTACCCTATTTTCGTCTCTACGAGATATTGCTACCCCTTTTCAGGTTAAAGTGGTTGATGAGGGTTTGTCACCCATCACTGGACTCAGAATTATCTCTATTTCTAGTACTTTACCTCTCTCAAATGTCATGCATGCTCCCAAATTTGCTCTCAATTTAGTGTCTATTAGTTAAATTAGCAAAGATTTGAGACGTTGGGCTATGTTTCATGACCAATATCTTAACTTACAGGACCTCCAGACGATGAGGTGGATTGGTAGAGGACTTGAGCAGAATGGTCTCTACTATCTTCATGTCCCACCTTCTTCTAGTGCTGAGGCTATGTGTGCTACTACTGCTCTCCAGTGGCATTTGAGACTTGGTCATCCCAGTTTACATGTTCTGCGATGTCAATTTCTTGAGTTGTCATTTCCTGATGTTTTGAGACATGAAACCTGTTAGTTGGGCAAGCACTATAGGTCTTCGTTTCCACCAAAGAATAAAAGATCTAAGTCTTTTTGCTCTAATTCATGCTAATGTTTGGAGCCCTTGTAGGGTTAGGAGTGTTAAAGGATTTTGGTACTTTCTTATCCTTGTGGATGACCATACCAGGATGCCCTAGATTTTTATAACGAAAGAAAAGTCTGAAGTTTTTGATATTATCAAAAATTTTATTATGGAAATAAAGACTGAGTTTTCTATTGTCATTAAAGTTTTTTGGAGTGACAATGATTTGGAATTTGTGAATGCCAGGACTGTTACTTTTTTTCAAGTCATTCGATATTATTCACCACACTACTTATGTTCATACATCCTAGCAAAATGAAGTGACTGAACGTAAGCTTAAACATTTGCTTGATATAGCCTGCTCTATTATGTTTTAATTGAATGTTCCCTCACATTTTTGGGTTGATGCTATTCTTACTGCTACTTATCTAGTAAATCGTGTTTGTTTGTCTATCTTAGGAGGTACAACTCCGTATTTTATATTGTTTCCTGGCAAAGACCTTTTTTCTGTTACTCTAGCTGTCTTTGGTTGTGTTTGTTTTGTTCACTTACATAAGGTGGATAAAATTTCTCCTCAGTCTGTGAAGTGTATGTTTCTGCACTACTCTAGGACTCGAAAATGGTACAGATGCTATGACCCAGTTTCACGAAGATTTTATGTTTCTGCTGATGTCACACTTTTCGAGGAAATTCCCTATTATCAAAAATAGGGGGAGCAGCCTACTAAGCTACCACATGAGGTTCCTCTTTCTATCCCTATTGAGCCACCACAGCCCACTGAGCCACCTATATCTAGGATTAGTTAGCCCGATCTTGGTCCTTTCTCGTATCGTCCTGAGATTGCGAATACGGATACTTTTTTTAAGCATTTTCAGTGCAGAACCCAGGACATTCCTTAAGTGGAAAAACCATTGTCTATTGTTTATGCTCGGTCCCAACCAGCAGCTGATGATTTGTCTGAGGGCTAGGTACCCACTATCACTGAGGATAGTACTCTGGACCTTCCTATTGCACAAAGGAAGGCTCCACATTCTTGTGTGAAATATTTTGTATCTCAGGTTATGTCACTTGACAACTTATCTATAGTTGGGTGCCAATTTTCTCTAGCCATTGACAATGTGCAGGTACCATGGGACCATACGAGGCTTTCCAAGATTCATCGTGGACCATGGCAGTGGAGGAAGAGATGGCAGCTTTACAATCCCATGGCACATGGGACCTTGTTGATCTACCCCTAGGTGCTACTGTTGTGGGGTGTAGATGGGTCTTTACTCTCAAGTGTCATCTTGATGGCACTATGGAACGGTACAAGGCACGCCTAGTTACAAAAGGATATACTCAGATTTTCAGGGCTGACTACTTTGAGATCTTTTCCCCGATAGCTCGTCTTAATTCTGTTCGGATACTGTTGTCTCTTGTTGTCAACAAGCATTAGACTATCCACCAGCTTGATATCAAAAATGCCTTTCTATATGGGGATTTGGAGGAAGTCCACATGGAGCAGCCACCAAGCTTCCCTACTCAGGGAGAGTGTCAGAAGGTGTGTAGACTGAAGAAAGCTATCTATGGACTGAAACAAAGTCCCAGAGCCTAGTTTGAAAGGTTTAGCAGGGTGGTTCAGGATTATGGCTTCATCAGATCTTTCTACTGATCATTATGTCCTTACATTACATAAAAAGATAGGCTCAATCATACTTGTTTATGTAGGTAACATTCTTCCAACTGGCAGTGATAGGCAAGGCATAGAGGAAACGAAGAAGATGCTACGGTCACAGTATCTTACCAAGAATTTAGGCTCCATCAACTATTTCCTTGATATTGAGGTACAATATACTGGAAGACTTATGTTATCCCAATGCAAGTACATTCTTGACATGCCAGGAGACATGGGTATGCTCCAGTGCAAACCATCATACGTATCCATGGATGTGTCCTTGCCTATTGCTTATGGTGATAGCCCTCTACTGCAAGATGTCATTAGATACCATGCAGTGATTGGTAAGCTTTTTTATCTAACTGTTACTCATCCTGACATTGCCTTTGTAGTTGGAAGGTTGAGCCAGTTCATGCAGTCGTCAAGAGAAGTCCATTGGGATGGTGTTTGTCAGATTCTTAGGTACTTGAAAAGTACACCTGCGAAAAGAAACCTATTCAAAGACAATGGCCACTTCGATGTCTGTGGATATTCTGATTCCGACTATGCACACGCTCATGAGGATTAGAAATCCACCACAAGATACTGTACATTTGTTGGGGGGTAATCTTGTCACATGGAAGAGCAAGAAATAGGCAGTGGTATCTAGATCTAGTGCTGAATCATAATACAGGGCTATGTCTCAAACCACTTGTGATCTACTCTGGGTCCATTCCATTCTAGAAAACTTTCGAGTACAGGTACTTGATCCTATTCTGATGCACTGTGACAACAAAGTTGCCACCTTTATTGCAAACAATTTGGTTTTCCATGAAAGGACAAAGCACATTAAAGTGGATTGTCACTTCACCAAAGAGACCATCTTAGCTAAAAAGATTTCTACACCCTACATATGTACTGAAAATCAACTGGTAGATATCTTCACTAAAGCACTTCCTAAGAAGAGATTGCACTTTATTTGTTCCGAGCTGAGCATGTTTGATGTTTATGCTCCAGCTTATGGGGAGTGTTGAGTTATGTATGGTGGATGTTTTTATTTTCTTTTATGGTTTTCTGGTGCCTCTATTTAAAGGTCCAAGGTCTCTCTAAATAAACTTTCTCATTTCAGTCCTAACGGAGCTTCTATCATGTCTTCTAAATCCCCTTCTCATTTAAGCTTTTGGCAGCTAGATGAGCCAATATGAAATGACAGAACCAAAGGGGCTTTATTTAAATTTTGTATATTATAGAAGTCGTGTGAGGATTTTTTGTAATTTCCTGATTACTTAGGTCACAATTAACTAATGATTACAAATAAAACACTAGGGCCTTCTCCTTGAAGCATTAGAAGTAAACCTAAAAGCTGATATACAAAGTTATTTTCTTTAACTGCATTACCAAACACCTCATTCTGTTGCCTTTAATTTTGATCTTTTTCATGGTGGTATCAGAGTTATGATCCATTATCTAGTGTTTCATAGGCAAGCCCCTCCACTAAAACAAATTTTATTTCCAATTCCATCTGAGATTCTTCTGGATCCATGAGTGCTAAGCCATAAAGTCATCTCTACCATTCAACAAACCCAATCCAAGCAAAACTTCTGGATCTTCGCAACCATGACTAGGTTATCCTTCCCTCTTTCAATCTATCAGTCACCAACAATTTGTTCAATCTTTCACAACCTTGACTAGGTTATCCTTCTCTCTTTTGATCTTGCCACCAACTAGAACCACAGCATCATTCCCTCCATTGTTCTCCACTAATGATAGCCGCACCTTCAGTTCGCGCACCAACAAAAACTGGCCTTTAGTCGCATGGCTGATTGCTGTTAATCAGCTGCACCTATGACCCAATCATCCCTCCAAGTGTAGCCGTCTTTTCAAGCTCTTCCACTCTGTCCAAAAGTTGACCTTTGTTTATGTACTTGAACAAAACAAACTAGATCACCATGTTTCATTTAGCATAGCTCATGTTTCGGAGCCCTGAGGAGGCACTCTAGTAATGTAATGAGCTACATTTTAATGTTTCATCTGACTAAAAGTTTATTTAGTTATTGTATGATTTAATGAATCCCTTAACCTGAATAGGGTTCTATACTTAGACGAATCAAGAAATCATCGATGGCAACTGATCACTAGTTTTCAGTCTAGGAAGAAATGGCATTCTGCTCTAAACGTTGTCATCTGATTGACGTTAGCAAATGAAAAGAAATGGCATTCTTCTCTAAATGTTGTCATCTGATTAACGTTACCAAATGAAAATTCAAAACCATCATGGGAGGTGAGTCAAAGGAGTGACCAAATAAGCCTGAGATATAGTAAGACCCATTGTTGATGTCATGGAGGTGTAACCTTTTAACCCTAAGTGTAAAAAAATATAAGAGAAGGTCAACTTGTTTTCTTAAGTAAGCCCTGATCCTCTTTATATAGAGAGAGGGTCAAGCTGTACAACGAAATAACAATAAACACATACCAAAAGTAAAAAATACTAAACATGGTGCGATAACCAATCCTAACACTTGTTGGAATCTTGTTCCACATCTTATTTTAATGTTAACAGAATTATTGTAGATTAATGTTTGTCATTGAGTGCTTTTCAAATTTAGGTGAAGATCAAGGCAAACAGGAAATGATAGAGGCATGATGATGAGAAAAAGATCATGACAAGGAGGCAAGATGACAAGGAAGAGTTGAGGAGAAGATCATCTTCGACCTTTAGTTTTTCTAGTTTAGATTTTTTATTTATAGATTGTATATGCCTCTTAACAAAGAAATATAACTTAGATCGTAAAAATAATTAGAGATAAATTAGGATTAATCTTACGATTATTTTCAAAGAACGTAATTGATTAAATCACTTAAAAAAGGTACTTGTTAACCCACAAATACCGGTACTAAAGTTTAGTACCAGTACATGTGAGTTACAAGTTTGGGTGTTTTAATAGAAACAAACCTATATCCTGCAAGTACCGGTACTCATGATCAGTACCGGTACTGGAGGTAACGAGTACCGGTACTCATGATCAGTACTGATACAAGTGGGTTACAGATTTATGTTAAGAGTTTAAAACCCAAATCTGGAAGTAACGAGTACCGGTACCCATACTTTAGTACCAGTACCAGGTAGCCATTGGCTCAAAAATGAAAGCCTAGAAATTTAATTTTGACTATATGAACGTTGGGATTTAAATCCTAACATCTAGTAGACGACCCACTAAGGTCCTAACTCTATAAATAAACCCTTGAACCCTTAGTTTGCACATAAGAAACATAAGAATTATTTCTAGAGCTATATTTCATATTTTCCAACATATTTGAAGAGAGGAAATCGTGTTTGCTGCCCTCCAATATCACTACGATTTTGCAAACACATTGACGTGTTTTTCATATGCAATTCAAGGCGATTCACGTCCTTCCTATGTTCTTAAACCGATATTATCTTATATATATTTGTTGAGAGGCTTAGGTTTTAGTTGGAAGATTCTTATTGTCTTACATATATTCTTTCATTTGTATTTGAGCTTGTTGCTCGTTGGGTTGTAACAAACCCATTGTTGTAATTGGGTTGAGGTAACCCGTGAATTACCTCGATTAGTAAATTGATTCTCTCGAGGTTGAGAGAATCGGGTTAAAAATCCCAAGCTGGGAGGCTTAGGTAGTGGAGCACCCAAGGGAGGGGAACTACTATACATATTGTGCCTATTTCTGTGGTTTGATTATTTGTGCAAATCTTCTTTGTATTACTAATATTTTGTTTAAGTATTTGTGCGCATAGATATTCCATATATTAGATCCTATCAACACTGTCCCACAAGTTGGGACATAGACATCTACAAGTCCAAACTTGCTACAAAGAAAGTCATGTCGCTTCTTTAATGTTTTGGTAAAGATGTAAACTAGCTGAAGCTCAAACGGAACATATAGAATGATAATTTTTCCTTCAAGGACCACATTCCGCACGAAGTGACAATCTACCTCAATATGCTTGATTCTCTCATGGAAGACAAGATTAGAGGCAATGTAAATGGCTGATTTGTTATCACAGTATAACAGAACTGGCATATCAACTTTCACTCCCAGATCCTACAGAAAGCCTACTATCCACATGATCTCGTAGGCTGCATGTGCTATGGCCTTGTATTCTACCTCTGCACTGGAGCGAGCAACCACATTTTGTTTTTGCTTCTCCATTACACCATATTGCCTCCAAGATAAATCACAAACCATGAGGTGGATCGTCGATCATCAACCGACCTAGCATAATCTACATCCGAGTAGGCTGTGACATCTAAAGGTCGACCGACTGTGTAGTACAATCCCTAACCAAGGCTCCCCTTAAGGTACCTCAAGATGAGGCAAACCTCCCACCAATGACTGTATCTAGGAGTCTGCATGTACTGACCGGTTCTGCTTACTACAAAACTAATGTCTAATCGAGTAATGGTCAGATACAACAGGTGCCCCACTATACTATGGTATCTAGTAACATCCTCGTATGGAAGATCATCCTCATCAAAGAAGCAAGCGTAGTAGGGTCAACAAGGATGGCTGAGGGCTTAGCCCCAAAGAGTCCAGCCTCTTCAAGAATCTATAGGGTGTACTACCTCTGGGATAAAAACCACACTCCTGTCTAACAACTTCAATTCTCAAGAAATAGCAAAGATCACGCAAATCTTTAGTGACAAAAGTGGACTGCAAACACAACTTTGTCTGATTGATCCCTTCCTCATTATCCCTAATCAAAACCAGTAGGAAGAAATGAAACCCTTGATTTATTCTCAAACCCTCTCTTTATATAGAGAAAAAGGTGGGTGCAAATTACAATACAATCCTATTAAGAAAAGAAAATAACAAATAACACTAGCACTGAAAAAATAAAATAAAATAAGAGCTAACAGGACTCCATAACACTTTCCCTCAAACTGGAGCATAGATATCCATCATGCTTAGCTTAGACACACATGTATCAAAGGAGGATCTAGCCAGTGGCTTGGTGAAGATGTTAGCAATTTGTGCTTCTAAAGCAACCTGAGAGGTGAAAATGAATCCCTTCTTAATCAAATCTCTGGTGTAATGGCCATCTACCTCCACGTATTTGGTGCGTTCATGAAACATGGGGTTGTTAGTAATATAAGTAGCAACCGGGTTGTTACACCGCAATTCTATGAGCTCATCAATCTGTATTTGTAGGTCAATCAGTAGGGATCTCACCTGCATCAACTCTGCAGATGTCTAAGCCATGGCTTGGTACTCAGATTCAGCACTGAATCTAGGCACAACAATATGCTTCTTGCTTTTCCAAGTCATCAAGTTCCCTACAACATAAGTACAAAAGCATGTACTAGACTTCCAATCATCATGATTGCTGAAATGCTATCAAAAGCAGAATCCATACCGTAAAAAATTGAGCCACCGGTGAGAACATGTTAGAAAAGTCCACCCCATGTGTCTGGGTGAATCTTTTGGCACAACTCCGAGGTTGTACTATGCAACCAACCCATGTGGGTTGTATTTAAGTGCAAACACCCATCTACAACCAACTACTGTAGCACCCTCTAGAAAGGGTGTAAGCTCCCAAGTACCACATGAAGTAAAAGCAAGCATCTCATCCTCCATGACTTGGCACCCCTTCGGATCAAACATGACCTTCTAGTAGGTGGCAAGGATCTGTATGGCTGAAAGTGCCTAACAGAAGCTCCCAAAGGCATACCCAAATCCCTCAGTAGACAGACTGCCTGTAACTGGGTATCTGGAAAAACTATGAGGTACCTTCTGAATAGCAATCAAAAGGTCAAGATCATCAGTCAGATCTGTATTGGCTCTGAGGCAAAAATATCCACATCTGGACCTGTACCATCACCACTAGGTACTATATCATCAATTTGCAAACTATCCATAGTCACCTGAACTAGAAAGGGTGATGTTAGTGTAGCTGCTAGAAAGAATAGTATCTGCAAAGTACTGTAAGGACATCTGTAGGTAACAGTAGGCTTAGAAAACTTCATATGTCCAATCACAGTAGCCGAGGGAGAAAAAATAGGTATCTCAAAGGGAACAGGAGGTATAGGCATGGAGGTCTCTGTAACCTCAAGAAATAGGCCACGGGCAGTAGTAGAAAAATATGGAATGAACTCATGAAAGGTAGCATCGGTACTCACATAGTGCCTACCAGTGATAGGATCTAAGCATCTATATCCTTTTTAAATTCGTGAATATCTCAAGAACATACTTGATTGCACGTGGTGCAAGCTTGTCTCGACCTAGGGAAAGGCGGTGAATGAAGGAAATGCAGCCAACACAAGTGGTGGCACGTGAAAAAGCTCTCACTTAGGATGCAATATGTGCCAAGGAATTACCTCATGAAGCACTGAACTGAGCATTCTATTGATTAAATAACAAGTTGTAAAAACTACATCACCCCAATATATCGAAGGCATATTGTGATGAATCAACACGGTGCAGGTCACAACCAAAAGATGTCGATGTTTCCTCTAAGTCTCCTCTAAGCAACCCCATTTTGCTGAGAGGTATGAGCAAAGTTAGTCTGGTGCACAATCCCATGTGACTTGTAAAAAGCAAATAGCTTGGTGGTGCATAACTTAAGTACATTATCAGATCTTAGCACTTTAATAGTAGTCGAATATTGATTCTTTATCTCCAACATAAAATGCTCAATGATAAATCCAACATCTGACTTATACAGAGACACCCATGATAGATGTGAAAAATCAACTACTAAGTACTAATGGTGACCCTAGCTATTAGGTATCCGACTTGGTGCCCACATGTCCATATGTAACGACTCAAACAAAGTCGTCAACCAAGGGCGCATACTCATAGGGTAGGAGGCATGGTGGTACTTGCCCATCTAACAAGCATCACAACTTATTGGAGCTGTAGGACATAAATAGGGAATAACTCTTCGAAGGTTGTCTAAAGGAAGATGTTAAAGTCGGAGGTGCCACTGAAATGCACTCCCAACAGCAAAAGAGACTTTTTAACATGCAACAAGTGGAGTCTGTACCAAACGATAAGCTCCACCCTTTATATTTCCACTATCAATCGTCTTCCCTATCATCTTGTCTTGAATGATGCATCCCATATCATCAAAGATAACATGGCAATTAAACTCCTTAGTAATCTTGCTGACTAAGAGTAAGCTGATAGGAACGTCTAGCACATCCAAAACATTAGGCAATCTCAAAGTAGAAGTAACCGGTACCTCCCCCTTACCTTCTATCCAGAAGTGTCTGCCATCTGCAACCTGAACAGTCCTTCCTGTGGATAGAGACCTAAGATGGGTAAAATAATTAAATAATTGCAATCTCCGCTAAGATGTCATAAAGCACCCGAATCAACCAACCACTCTATACTACCATATTCCTATCATCTACAATAGAACCCAAATCGGTGGATCCTTAAAACTCATCATAATGGCTAAGATCTCGAAGTACTCTCTCATACTCCGTACAATGGTCACTGTATCATCTACTGATCTCTATGTGGCAAAGGTGCTTGGCTCAGCATCAAAGGAGGCCATACCTCTAAACCACAACCACAAATCCACTAAGAAAAGGACTTTCAAGCACTGAATTAAGGAAAGATCATACTCACATGATCGACCAAGCTACGTAGTGGCAACCTGGGTAGCAGAAAGTGCATAGCAGAAGCTCTCAAAGGCAGACCCTAGTCCCTCAATAGACAAACTACTTGCAACTGGATATCCGGTACAAGTATGAGGTACCTTCCAAATAGCAATCGGAAGGCCAAGATCATCTATCAGATCCTCCAGTACTAGCTCTAGGGCAGGAACATCCACATCTGGGCCTGTGGCACCACCAGTAGATGTTGTTGTATCATCAGTACGCAAACTGTCTATGGTAACCTGAACTCAAAAGGGTGGTGTTTGTTTAGCCATTGGAGAATTTGGTATCTGCAAAGTATTGTAAGGACATATATAGGTAGCAATAGGCTCAGAAAACCTCATAGGTCCAGTAATAGCCGAGGAAGCAAAATTAGGTATCTCCTCTGAGGGAATAGGAGGTATAGGCATAGATGCACTCATAACCTCAAAAAATACTCCTCGAGTAGCAGTGAAAAAATATGGAATGAACTTGTGAAAGGTAACATAAGCACTCACATAGTGCCTACCAGTGATGGGATTCACGCACCTATACCACTTCCGAGTCCGTGAATATCCTAAGAACACACAATTGACTGCTCATGGTGCAAGCTTCTCTCGACAAGGGGAAAGAACAAAGGCAACGCAACCAAATACTCATGCTGGCACATGAAAAAGCTCTCGGGATATGCCAAGGAATTTGCTCATAAAGTATTGAACTGGACATTCTACTAATCATGTAACAAGCTGTAAGAACTGCATCTCCCCAATATAATGGAGGCATACTGTTGTGAATCAACAAAGTGCGGGCTACATCCAGAATGTGGCGAAGTTCTCTCAGAGAAGTATGAGCATATGTGATCTGGTGTATAATCCCATGAGACCTACCTGGTGGTGCAAAACTCAAGTACATTATCAGGTCTTACCACTTTAACAAAGGCCAAATATTGATTCTTTATCTCCAACAAAAAATGCTGAAGAATAGATCCAACATTTGACTTACTTTTTAGAAGAAATACCCATGATAGATGTAAGAAGTCATCAACAACTACTAAGTAATAACGGTGACCTTGCCTATCTGAAATTCGGCTTGGATCCCATACATCCATATGTAACAACTAAAACAAGGTTATCAATCCAAGATGAGTACTCACAGAGTAAGAGGCATGGTGTGCGTGCCCATCTGACAAGCATCACAACTGATCTTAGCTGTAGGAGATATGTTAGGAATAACTCGTCGAAGATTGTCTAGAGGAAGGTGTCCAAGTCTAAGACACCACTATACTCCTAGCAGTAAAAGAAACTTCTCCTTGACATGCAGCAGTAAGTGGAGACTGAGCTAGACAAGAAATAACACCCTCTACATGACCACTACCAATCGTCCTTCCTATCAACTTGTCTTTAAAGAGACATCCTATTTCATTGAAAATGACCCAACAATTAAGTTCCTTAGTGATACTACTGACCGATAGCAGGCTGATGGGAAAGTCTGGCAAAAACAGAACATCAGGCAATCTTAATTTAGAGGTCACTGGCACCTCCCCCTGACCTTCTATCCTAGAGTGCCTACCATTCATAACTTGAACAATCCTGCCTACACATACAGATCTAAGATTAATGAACCACCCTCGATCTCCACTAAGATGCCTTGAAGCTCTTGAATCAACCAACCACCTCGTGTTATCCTGTTTCCTGTCATTTGCAATAGAAACAAAGTCATTGCCTCCTTGAAAATCATCATGATGGCAAAGACCTTGGAGTAGCCTCTCATTCTTACTCCATGCAATGGTCACTATATCACTTGCCGATCTATGTACGAAAAAGGTACTTGGCTCAACATAAGGGCAGGCCATCTTCCTTCAACTAGATCGCATGAAAGACAGGAAAAATATGCCAAAAATCGAGATCTAAAATTAATTTCAAATTATACCAAGTGCTGAAAAAGACCAGGGAATGATCATGGATTTCTGGATGATAGAGAGCCCAAAAACCACATTAAAAGTTCCCAACTAGCCTCTATGAGATCAAAAACTCATTGTTGGAGCCAAGATCTAACCCCAACAGTACCTGTAAGGCCAATGAGAGGCCCTCCTCCGTCTACAGGCCCAGCGAGAGGCTTGGTGCACCCAACAGAACCAGCACTACCCTGCAGGGGCAGCGCCGGCAACCACTGGCACTACTATGCGTCGCCAATTAGAGGAGGAGATTAAGGTTAGGGTGGAAGGGTTTTAAGACTTGATTTGGGTGGGATATCAAAACTCGACCTAGGATCGTACTCTGATACTAAGTAGGAAAGAATGATCAATCTTATTCCAAGAAGAAAAGATACACCTCTTTGTATAGAGAAACATGTGGGAACAATTATGGTACGAAATCAATAAGAAATAATAAATGACAAAGTAGCTCTTAAAGACATAAAACATAACAAGACCAAAGGGGGTACTCAATAATAAAAAAATCATATATACATTGCCAAAATGACTACCTGGTAGCTATCACCACAAGTGGCCTTCCTGATGAAAACGAATTGATATGAGGAAGAGCATTGGTACCCAATCCATTGAACCTCCAAACAAAGTATCTCAAGCTAGGCCCTTGGACTCTACTTTAGGCCATAGATTGCCTTTCTCAGGCGATAGACCTGCTTCCCCTAAGTATGACAGCCTGGTAGTTGTCTCATATATACTTCTACTAGATACCATATAAGAAGGCATTTTTTATATCCAGCTGGTGTAATGACCATCGTTGTGCATAGCAACGAAGATGACAATCCAAATAGATGAAATGCAAGAAATAAGAGAAAAAGTCTCAAGATAATCTATCCCATATGTTTGTGTGAACCCTTTGGCCACCAGTTTGGCTTTGTATTTATCGATAGTCCCATCAACCTTATACTTGCCCATCGGTAGTCTACAACTATGGCACCTGGGGGACATGGCATAAGATCCCATGTTCCCCTTCTAAAGAGTATCAAGATAACCTCGAGGAATGACAGTAGTGGTCATGGCAGAGGTAAATTGTCTGGCTTCCTCTTCTAAGTGCGAGATCCCAGTATAATGAGACATCGGGTGCAATGTAGAAGACCAAGTAGACCATACCGAAGAGAAGCAGTATTTTATATGTCGTCGACATGTCGACGATATGACCATTTTTGGGCAATAGGCATATCGACATGGAAAAGTTATCGATATGCTGGTGTTTCACCGGCATGCTACTGGCAAGGTCAGCATGCTACCGGTAAGATCTGTTGTGTTCCTACTGCTGTTGGCACACACTCCTGTTGTTGCAGCTGGCGCATTTCGTTAGTATTGTTACTACTACTACCGGCTAACCTGGTGATTAGATCTCCAACATGGAAAATATTGATACGGATAATTTTAGGTCATCGATAACCTCACATCGATACATGGGTGTTTCTACAACATGTGTTCGACATGCCCATGATACGCGCACTTGGAAAATTATCGACACGACATCAATATCAGCACTTCAAACCTTGGAGAGAAGGTAAAAGTATATTCAATGTCCTGTGCAATGTCAGAGGATGTTGCTGATCTCCTATGATAAATCTGTGTCTCCTGTAAGCAGCCTCTATCGATGTACCTTCCTCTAAGAAGTAGGATATCTTCTCAAAGGAGGTCATGCTTGCTGCAACAATATCTCTTATTAACTGGATTGTAGCACGTGTATCCCTTTGAGGCCTAGAATATCTAAGAAACACACACTTCATAGCACAAGGAGCAAACTTATCCTAATTACTAAAGGCATAGGAAAAGCATATGTAGCCAAAAATTCGTAGAGGTATAATGAAGGTCTAACCACAGTCTGGATAGAGAACCTAGTACAATTGATCCAAGAGAAACCTTATAGAATCTAAGAGAAACCTTTATAGAATCTAAGGAATCTTTAATCGAGTTTTCATCAAGAAAACTCAAGTGAGGCGACGACAATCATCCAAGCACTCCATAATACCTATGTCCTCCTGGAGTCATAACCCTGGATGGTCCCCACACGTCACAACGTATTAGTGCAAACAGGATAGCACTCACCCCATCGCACCATTGTAGGAAGCTGCTCCTGAGGTGTTTCCTAAGTTGACAATTCTTGCACTCAAGAGCTAACGATTCTAACAACTCAGGATACATCTGCCGCATTTTCTTGATTGATGGATGACAAGCCTCCTATGCCACAGCAAGGGATCACTACAAATGGATACCGTTGAGTTACGTTTTATTGTGAGTGGCTATTTGTTATTTTGTTTTTCCTTGTTGGACTTATTTGCTATTTTCCCTTGTTTCTCTCTATATAAACAGACATAGGAATAGCTTGGTAAAAATAAGATTTCGCCTTTTCTTCAACTTGGTATCAGAGCACCAGGTTGAGGCCACCACCAAAAGAACCCTAACCTTACCTTTAACCCTATCGTTGGGAGCCACTGCTACCACCACTAGCGGCAGCGCCGACGCCAGATCACCGCTGCAACAGCAGCAGCATCAATTGCTGTCACTACTGCAGCCGGATTGCCGCCGCACCGCAGCAGGTGATCGTCGTGCTACTGCAGTCGCTCGTCGTCGCCCCTGCTACAGTTGGATCGCTACCTTTGCACCGCTCCCAGCCGCATCTACTGCTGCGCCTCGCCCTAAAGCCGTTGTAGCGTGTCACCACACCTTAGCGCGCGTGCTGCAGTAGCGCGACTCGCAGCCACTGTCGTTCTCACCTTGTTTTGCCACTGCCCAGGTCGCTGGAAGAGGAGGATCGATGTCTCCAAGAACATTGTAGGAAGGTTCTTGAATATTGAGGGATGAAGGTTTGAATCAAAAACCTTTCTATGGGTGGTATGACTTCTTTGATCCTTTGATCCGATTTAGGGTGTATATTCCCCGTTGTGAATGATTTTTTGGGGTGTGTATTCCCCTGATTACTTGATTCTTGGGGTGTGTATTCCCCAGTGAAGTGTTGAAGATATTGTCTTTAGATTACAGGGTGTGTATTCCCCAAGTTTGTTAGTGTTTAATCCAGGATTTCAGATCTACCACTTGGGCTTATTCTTGTGTCTGAAGTTACCATGTCTACATCAGATGCTTCTAAGGTGTCTTCAGGATAGAGTACAGAAAGCGAGGTGTACAAGAGCCCCTTCTTTGCTCCGATTACAAAATTGGATGAGACCAATTACTTCCATTGGTCTCAAACTTTCCTTGTCACTATGAAAGGCCATGAGAAGAAGCATGTGCTTATGGAAGCACCACCGGAGCAAAAAATAGGTAAATACACAACTTGGAATTGGGATAATGCTATGGTGAGAGCCTGGATCTTGAATAGCGTTATTCCAAGGACTGGCGATGAAGTTATGCACTACAGTTCTATCAAAGAGATGTAGGATGGCTTGGAGACTGCTTATTCACACGAGTTGAATTCAACTCAAGTATTTCAGATCCATTATGATTTATGCCATCTCAAGAAGGAAGAGATGAGTC
Organism: Thalassia testudinum; assembly: GCA_037157565.1. Taxonomy (NCBI): domain Eukaryota; kingdom Viridiplantae; phylum Streptophyta; class Magnoliopsida; order Alismatales; family Hydrocharitaceae; genus Thalassia; species Thalassia testudinum. The sequence goes on from JAZHRO010000007.1 coordinate 5,023,139, forward strand.
TATCTCCGTACTACTCCACTATGAACGGGTTATTAGAGAAACATAATGCATGTAGACCGATGTGTACTTCTACATGCAGGGATTACAGGAAGGAGTTTGCAGCCCACATGTTCATGCAGGGCTGTGTGATCACTATTTCGCGGCTCGTTCACAAATTCTATCTCCAAGCTTCCTCCTATTGAGGAAATTTAAAAGAGACTAAGTAGGATGCAAATTCAACCTACTTATGATGCGATTGTTACCAATACGTCTTCAGCTCACACAGCTATAAGCACTCGTGGTGGTCGTAGAGGCTTCATTCGTGGCAAAGGCAGGAGTCGAATTGATGGTGGTCATAGAGGCTTTATTCAGTAGTTGGTTCTTTGATTCAGCAATTTGTGATGTTTGTGAAAAATCAGTTTGATATATGCATTAAGAAAATCAGAACAGATAATGCATTAGAATTTTCCACAAAGAAACTGGTTGATTTGTATGGATCATTGGATATTGTGCATCAGACATTATGTCCTTACACGTCACAGCAGAATAGGATAGCTAAAAGAAAACACCGCCATATTCTGGATACAGCTAGAGCTTTACTTAATCCAGAATAGTGTTCCGCATAGTTACTGGGGAGATGCGGTTCTTACTACATGTTATCTCATTAACAGGCTTCCTTCCTCTGTATTACATAAGCAGATCCCATGGAGTATCTTATATCCTGATGCAGATTTATTTCTTGTGATACCAAAGACTTTTGGGTGTGTGGCATTTGTACATCTCCATGGGCTTAGTTGTGACAATTTGGCACCAAGGGCAATTAACTGTGTATTTCTGGCATACTCACGCATGCAGAAGGGATACAGGTGTTTTGATCCCATACACCAAAAATACTATGTGAGTGCAGATGTGACTTTTCATGAGTCTATCGCTTATTTTTCTACCTCAAGTCATCAGTAGAGAGAGATAGAGGTGGCTACTCCTATGCCTGTACCTCCTATAGCCGTGGAGGATTTCTCTCATACTAGTGGTGTATCTACTACAAATCATACTATGGATGCATTCAGATCTATATCACCTGATGAGAAGACATATAAGGGTACTACATATCAGCTGTCAGTCACTTACAGAGAGAAGACACACCCCCCCTCTTCTTCAATTCCTACTGAGCCACCATCGTCCTCCGCACAGGTATGTGTTGGAGATACTGATTATTCTTCTGCTCGTGTCGTCAGGATCCCTTTCTCCATACACAGATGAAGATACTCCCATTGCTATCAGGAAGGCTCCAAGATCCTGTGCACAGTATTGTGTTGTTGGCAATGTTATTTCTACATGTTCTCTCAGGTCAGAGTTTCATGCCTTCACAGTTGCAGTCACTTGTACGGAGATGCCTACTTCCTACTAATAGGCTCTCCGACATCCACATTAGAAGGCGACAATGGAAGAGGAGATGTATGTGCTTACTGATAGAGGTACCTAGGAGTTGTCTGCTCTACCTTCTGGCGTGTACTTGGTTGGGGCCAAATGAGTCTTTGCTTTGAAATACAACCCTAATGGGTCTATTTCTCGGTATGAGGCTCGCCTTGTAGCTAAAGAATTCACCCAGACCTATGGGGTGGATTTTTTTGACACTTTTTCTCTTGTGGCATGACTTTCCACGGTCCATATTCTTATCTTTGTTGCAGCTCATTATGGATGGCATATACACCAGTTGGATGTTAAAAATGCCTTTCTATATGGAGACTTAGAGGAGGAGATCTGTATGCAGCAACCACCTAGCTTTGAGGTTCAGGAGGAGTGTGTGTGAACTTTGTTAGGCTATTTATGGCCTTAAGCAGAGCCCTCAAGCCTAGTTTCAGCGTTTCTCTGAGGTACTTTCTATTTTTGGGATGCAGAGATCTTATCATTCCCTATTTGTTAAGAAGACCAGTACTGGTGTCATGGATTTATTGGTATATGTTGATGACCTTATCCTTATAGGTGATGATGCAGATGGTATTACTCAGGTGAAGGATTATTTGGCTCGTTAGTTTGTTATGAAAGATCTTGGGAAGGTGAGATATTTTCCGGATATTAAGATCGCCACGAGCAAGCAAGGCATAGTGATGTCTCAGAGGAAATATGCACTTGATACTCTTCAGGAGACAGGCATGCTAGGATCCAAGGAAGCTAACATTCCTATGGATCCTAATGTTCACTTATTTGAGGATACAGTGAAGCTAAAGGACAAGAAGGCCTATTGACAGCCGGTTGGAAAGTTATTGTATCTAACCAACACCAAACCAAACATCAGCCTTGCAGTGGGTAAGCTACGTCAATTCTTAGACAAGCCCACTGATGTTCACTGGCAGGTGATTATGCAAGTGTTGAGGTACATTAAGAGATGTCCAGGTAGAGGCATTCTATTGCAAAAGAAGGGCCCTTGTCTGTAGTGGCTTACTCTGATGCAGATTATGTAGGAGATGTTGGAGACAGGCAATCTATTACTGGTTTTTGTACATTTATAGCTGGAAATTTGATGACCTGGAGGAGCAAGAAACAAAGTGTTGTTTCACGCTCCAGTGTTGAGTCCGAGTACAGGGTTATGGCTCATACTACAGTTGAGATGATATGGATCAGATCTCTGCTACAAGATCTTCATGTTGAGATTCAGGAGCCTATGTAGATACATTTTGATAACCAGGCTGCGACATATATTACTTACAATCCCATGTTTCATGAGAGTACGAAACATGTGGAAGTCAACTGTCACTATACCAGGAGCCTGATTCAACAGGGTCTACTTCATACTACGTATCTTGCCTCCACTAACTAAACTGCTGATGTATTTACCAAGCCACTACCTCACCCCCAGTTTGAGAAGTGTAGAAACAAGCTGAGCATAGAGGATATAAATGATCCAACTTGAGGGCGAGTGTTGAGTTAGATTTTATTGTGAGAGGCTATTTATTATCTTGTTTTTCCTTGTTGAACTTATTTTGTTATTTTCCTTTATCTGTCTCTGTATAAAGAGGCATAGGGATGGCTTGGTAAAAATAATATTTCATCTTTTCTTCAACTGATACAGCTTCAGTGAATAAGACAGACGTGTCCAGGTAGTATAGGTTGTCTCTCTCCATGCCTCCACCAAGGATCTCTCTCGTCTACCTGTCCTAGAAGCATCAGTGCTCCTCATCAAATATGACGCAACATCCAAGATCCTTGCAGATATGATTGACAAATAATGGGTGTTGTTGAGTTTGGCACAACCCAAAAGAGTGGAGGCTCTTCCACATGAGGGAAATAGGCAGCAGCAAGTGCTGCTAGCAGCCCTTGTTCATATGACAGGGAAGAAAGAGATGGTGCAGCCGCCAATTGAGAAGAGAGGGAGAGAGAGGGAGTTGGTAGTGTTAGATTTTGTGGAAACAATAATGCATTTAACTCAAATTAGAATGATTACAAACGCTCTCTTTCATAAAGAGAGAAGATATCACAATCCTCTAAAACAAGTAACAAACTTAATCATAATCAAATCACACCTCCTAAATTTAGAAAGAACAAATCATAGTCAATCAAAGCAAATCATCCAAACAAACTTACCAACAATCAACATACCAACTAAAACAAAACTTCTAACCAGAGTAATCCCACACAAGACCAAAACCGACATCCACTTGGATGCCCAGACTGACTACCATGTGGCGCTTTTATTCCCAACAAGTGCATTGGATACTCAAGAGCACAATGAGCATCTTCAACCTTCAACCTAGAGGTAGCTTGAATACCTCCAACAACCGTGATCAAGGAAGTGGCACCATTAGCAAGCCCCACCCTCCCAATCACATGTGGGGATAAGGGTTTCTCTAAATGATCTGCATTCCAAGTAAGATGAATAAATGCCCTAGAATCAATTACCCAAGCACCACTAGACTTCACGTTCTTTCACCCTTCTTGGGCTGCACAAGCAATCCCTTGTAAATCTGAAACTAACCCTATTCTAAGGCCAAACATAACCTTTATGCATGAGAGAAGGCTCATCATGTTGTAGAGAAGAAACACCTTCTTCAAGAGAGAGGACTCATCACTAACCAAGTTGTGTATGGGAGAAGGCTCACCACACACAGAAAACTTGCAATGATAGAAGATCTAGCATTGTTACACACTTCAAAGATATGCTGCACCAACCGTTTGGAGTAACACACGTAGAACAGCTGGTGACGTTGGTGCCCTTGTGGTTCCCCATCTAGGGCACAAATCACCACAATGTTGGTAATCCAAACATCAAGTGGTGGAATATTTGTTAGGATATCGGAGCACTAGCCTAAGACCACCGCTCTGATACCATGTTAAAAAATAGAAGAGAGATTTCGTTGTTTTATTAAGCAAGCCTTAACCCTCTTTATATAAGGAGAGGGCCAAGGTATAAGAGGAAGCAACAATAAACACATACCAAAAATAAGAAATGCTAAGCATAGTAGGAGATCCAATCCTAACACTAAGAAAGATATGTATCAATATACTCAAGCATACACATTTAGCAATCTATTAGTTGCATTATTCATTAATGTGTCAATATTAAGAAGCTTGGTGTGCGTGCACGCACGTGATTAAAAGGATGGAAGAGACATTACCTCTTGAAGGGATTAAACAATGGAATGAGACCTTGAGATTGCATAAGTCACAAGTATTAAAAATACTTGAGGCTTTTGTAATCCAAAGATCCCCATACCTAAATGCTTCATTATTGGCCTAATGAAACCTATAAATGGTGTTACACATTATAAAGGATCAAATTTATAAAGGATTTGTGAAGATTTGGTGGCACAGTGGAAGGCCACGTGCAACCAATGCATGTTGAGAGGAAGAGAAGCCATGCGTAAGAGAGGGAGAGAGAGGAGATGAGGGAGTATAGTCATCTTGGGGATGGAAGTATTTCAAGTTATCTTTAACTTGGAGTATTGCTCTTTTCATAGAGAGACAATCACCTTACAAACATAGTAAATGACATAACAAACCAATCAAATCCTAAGAGACTCCTTTTCTAATTTTTGACTATTCACTACTTTCCTAAACAACCTTAACAACTTGTCACCACCAATTAACTAAATATAGCAAACTTGCAATCCAAGCAACCAACTCAACACCAACTTACGCATAAACACACACACACGCATGGACTTTCACGCCAACTCATGTGACACCGATCATGCTATGTGGCATTGCCACATGGCACTTTATTCAAACTCACAGTCCCCTCCAAGTCGGACTCCTAGAGAAAAGGAAGTCTAGAAATTGTAAGGTTAGTTGCCCTACCATTGGTCTTCTTCAATGTCGAGAAATTGGCCCAGATCTTCTATAGACGGTCAACTTGAAAAAATTGAGAAACTTTGAGCAACTCAGTCGTGGTCATAAGCCAATCATTACTATGTAGTTATCTTTCTCCCACTTCTTTACCTTTACTCCCTCACGACCTTCAGGAGCTTTCTCCAAAAGAATATGGAGCTTGTCTTGACCACCAACGAAAATCCTAAAACCATGCACCCATAGGATATAGTCTAAGGCCCCCATCAACTTGATGGTGATGCCTTGAACAAAACCTTTGGCCTCTATAGCGATCGATCTCTCAGCATCCGCCATGGCTTGAACTTCCTGAAGTTCAGGGGCCACCTTGATCTTTCCTAGGTACACGTGAACGGACACCTCACCAACTAGAGAGGTTCATGTCCCTTTCTTTTAACGTCCTGAAGTCACGGGGACACCTTGATCCTTCCCAGGTACACCTGAGGGGACACACCACTAACTAGAAAGGTTTCACATGCCTTCTCTTTCAACTTGGGGCCAGTGGTTCTTTAACACTCTCGCTCCTCGTGTTTCATGCCTAAAAAGATCCTAACGTGGTTCCCCTCAATCTCAGGCATGCAAGATTGCCTGCTTTGATACCATGTGAAGATTTGGTGGTGCAGTGGAAGGCCACGTGCAGTAACTACACGATGAGAGGAAGAGAAGGCACACGTAAGAGAGAGAGAAAGAGAGAGACAAAGAGAAGAGATGAGAGAGTGGAGTTATGTTGGAGTTATAAGTATTTTATTGTTGGACTCAACGAAAGCCTAGTGCATTGCCCTTTTTATAGAGAGACAATCACCTTACAAATAGTAAATGATATAACAAAATCAAATCCTAAGAGACTCCTTTTCTTATTTTTGATTCTTGACGGCTTTCTTGAACAACCCTAGCAACTCATCACCAACAATTAACTAAATATGGCGAACTTGCAATTCAAGAAATCAACTCAACATCAACTCACACATGCACACACAAGTGCGTGGACTTCCACTCCAACTCATGTGACACCAATCACACCACACGGTATTGCCACATGACACTTTATTCAAACTCTCACAAGATTTATAGTGGAAGAAGACTTTGGATTCCATGTTGATGTGCCTATGACTATGTAATATGATAATAAAGTTGCTACATTCAATACCAAAAATGTAATCTTTCATGAAGAACAAAATATATTGCAGTAAATTGTCACTTTATGCAACATGAAGTTCAGAAGGGACAAATCAACACAACATACATTTCTACTTCAGAATGGATTTTTGACATTGTTTTCTAGCAACTACAAAAGGGGCCTCTTGATGGTAAAGGGCATAATGAAATCATAAGTGTGAGATCTAATGAATTGCATTAGCCTCAAAAGAAACCTTGGCCCTTTTTTATGTAAAAGATAACTAGGCAAATTACATAAGTAACCCACAAGAAAAAAGAAAATAACAAATACCCCCTCACAACTCAACATTCCCTCTCAAGTTGGGGCGTATATGTTGATGAGGCCCAACTTGTTACTTAGAAAATCATGACACTTCAATAGTTTGGTGAGAATGTCTGCAAGCTATAGCTCAGAGGATATATAAAGGGTACTTATCTTGCACTCTAAAATTGCATCCCGTATAAAATGACAATCAACCTCAATATGTTTAGTACTCTCATGCAAGACCGGATTGGATGTAATGTAGGTAGCAGACTTATCGTCACAATAGAGTGGGACAAGTGTATCAACCTCTATCCCTAAATCCTGTCAGAAACCAACCATCCATATGATCTCACATGCTGCTTGAGCCATACATCTATACTCAGCCCCTACACTAAAGCGGGCTACCATATTCTATTTCTTACTCCTCCATGAAATTAGATTACCTCCCAAGTAGACAGCAAAACTTGACGTAGATCATCTATCTTCAATCGACCCTACATAATATGCCAAAAGGCCAACAAAACCACTTGTATTATAGTACAAACCCCTCTCTGGGGTACCTTTTAGGTAACTCAAAATGAGACAAACATCTTACCAATGACTGTATCTGGGACTCTGCATAAACTGACTAGCTCGGCTCACCACAAAACTAATGTCTAGTCGTGTAATAATCATGTATAACAAACATCCAACAGTACTACGGTACCTGGTAACATCCTCAAACAAAGGATTGTCTCACTAATGTTGTAACCAGAAGGTGACTCTACCGGTATCATAGATGGTTTGGACCCAAGAAGTCCTACTTCCTCCAATATCTATAAAGTGTATTGCCTCTGTGATAGGGACAGGCCAGTTTCTTGACGAACTGCTTATATCCCCAAGAAGTAACAAAGACAACTTAAATCTTTGGTGACAAAGGTGGACTGAAGAAAGGCTTTCGTCTACACTATCCCATCAACGTTATCATCATTCAGAATCATATCATCAATATAAACTACCAAGATAACAATTCTTCATATCCCACCATATTGTGTCATGATAAAAATAGAATGATCAGTGGTAGACCGCTGGAACCCTACCTTCTTGATCTCCAAATTGAGCCTCTCAAACCAAGCTCGTGAGCTCTGCTTCATATCCTTCCGTAAGCGACATACAAGCTCCCCCCGGCTGTCATATCCTAATGGTTGTCTCATATATGCCTCTTTAACAAGATCTCCAGATAAGAAAACATCTTTTTATATCAAGTTGGTATAAAGGCCACTACTAAACCATTACAACAGACAAAATAATCCTAATGGAAGTAATACAAGCAAGGGTGAAAAAGTCTCAAGGTATTTTACCCCATATGCTTGTGTTGGTAGAGCACTTATTAGTGTTGTTAGGAGTTGTTTGTTATGGTTCTTGTCCTATTGGACTTATGATGTAATTTTCCCAACACCTCTCTCTATATAAAGAGGTGTAGGGTTTCATTTGAGAATAAGACAAGTTATTATCTCGAACTTGGTATCAAAGCGGCGATCCTAGATCGACGGTCTGGTATCCCACCTCTCACAAACCTATATACCCCTCCACCAAAAACCCTAATCCTCTTGGTAGACACCCACAGGAGCCTTCGCCGATGAGCAACCTACCGCCGTCGGCCCTAACAGGCCGCCACCGCGGTCGCAACTACTGCTAGCACTCGCCGCCGGCCGCTGCTGGCCCTAGCGGACCTCCTCTGAGTGCCACAAGGTGCCACCACCCCTCTGTAGGCGAAGACTTGCACTCCTCAAGGCACTGCAGCACCTCCTCTGGCACTGGAGTAGCACTGCCTCGTTGTTTGCAGGTAGCAACACCACCCCTGACCTCGGAGGAGTGCCACCCGACCTCGGAGCGCCATCCTTGACCTCGAAGCAGCACCGCCCAACCTCGGAGCACCGCCTCTGACCGCTGAGTGCCACCGCCCATCACCTACAGGTCACGGCGGTGGCCCTCGGGGTCATGCAACAACACCTCTGAGGTTGCAGCTCCTGCCTACTGCGAGTAGCGGGTAGTATAGTGGGGGTGTGACTTCCTTGTCGTAGAGGAAGCATTAAACCTCTTAGAAGCATTGTTAGGTCCTTCCTAACATCCTAACATGTGCTAAGCCCTGATCTCAAGGGGTGCTTGTGATTCTTGGGATGTTATCTAGGGTCTTTCGATCTTAGATCACTTTTCGTTGATTGTGAAGTTTTTATATCTGAATATTGATTTCAGATCGCATCTGTGACATCTTGTGGCAATCCTAAGGCACGATGGCCTCCTCAGATTCTTCGCAAGTGTCATTGGTTACCACTATAGACAATGGGGGTTCCAAATCTCCTTTCTTTGTTCCTATCGTCGAGTTGAATGAAGCCAATTATGCTAGATGGTCTCAGACATTTCTCATGACCATTGAGGGGCATGATAAGGAACACCTACTATTGGAGATGGAGCCACAAGATAAAACAGGGAGGAAAGCCACGTGGAAGAAAGATAATTCCATGGTTTATGCGTGGATTATGAAATCTGTTGAGCCTCAAATTGGTAATGGGATCATGTACTACAAGATTGCCAATGAGATGTGGGATTCTCTACATGACACATATTCTCATGAGAAGAATTCTAGCAAAGTGTTTAAGATTCACCATGCTATTGGTAGTCTAAAATAGGAAGGTCAATCACTGTCGCAGTACTATGCCATCCTAAAGGGACTCCTTGAGAAGTACAATGTCTGTCGACCTATCTGCACTTGTGCCACTCAGAGGGCATGTAGGAGGGAGTATACTATCCAACAGTTTCTTGACAGACTTGGACCAAACTATGAGGCAACTAGGTCCCATCCTTACTCTAGCTAAGCTTCCATCTCTAGAGGAAGCATATAGCCATGTGAACAGGGCAGTTATTATGCCCCCCATGTCAGAGAGTGGACAGACCCCTGCGCTTGTTGTTGCCGCATGTAGAGGATGCAGTGCTCCATCCACTAGGGGGAGAGGTCGTGGTGGTCGAGGTACGAGTGGTAGACCTCGCACCACTTGCTCACATTGTGGAAAGATTGGACATACAGAGGCCTCTTGCTGGACGAAGCATGGTCGACCTCCCATGGTCAACTAGGTTGTTTCTTTAAAGGAGGGGAGCGGCATAGTGTCTCGTGCAGACTATGATGTTGTGGTCCAACGCCTCTCCCAGTTGACCTAGGAGACTACTACTACTGCGGATACTGCCACCTTGGCTACTTCAAGTATGACTTCCGCTTACAAGTCTGATAGCACTGATAGTACCTTGTGGTTGATGGATTTTGGCACATCTCAGTGGGTATGATACATGTTTTGGACAAGTTCATAATGTTCCCTCAGGGAGATCTATGCAGGTAGCAGATGGCAGGCAGTGTAGGGTTCATGGCAGAGATGTAGCAGTGACTCCTGCTTTGACACTGCCTAATGTTCTTTATGTTCCAGAATTTTCTATTAGTCAATATTTGATAAGTTAGGCTGTATTTTTCAGGACAAACCGTGAAGATGACGATTGGTGGCGGACATGAGGAAGGGGATGTGTATCACCTGATCCAGACTCCATTTGCTGCCATGTGTCAAGGCGAGGTTGCATTTAGTGCTGGTACAACTCTTCAGTGTCATTGTCGTCTTGGGCACCCATCACTGGATAGGCTTCGACATGTCATTCCTCATATTTCACCAGCTACAGAGATTTTATGTGATGCATGTCAGTTGGGAAAGCATCACAGAACCAGTTTTCCTCCTAGTTTGTCTCACAGTTCTACTGCTATCTTTGATTTATTGCACAAGGATGTATAGGGACCGAGTTGTGTCCCGGATAAATTAAGTCATAGATTTTATCTACTTGTGGATGATTAACATTTATTTTACAAATAAAGACTCAATTTTCTACTATTGTGAAAATTGTGTGATCTGATAATACTCTAGAGCTCTGTATATCTATGTTGGCGACCTTTTACAAATCTCTTAGAATTGTTCACCAGATATCCTATCCACATACGTCGCAACAGAATGGTATAGTGGAAAGAAAGTACCGTTACGTGCTTGATGTGGCTAGAACATTATTGATACATCATAATGTGCCATAGGTGTATTAAAGAGATGCAGTGTCAACTGCGTGTTATTTGATAAATAAATTGCCCAACTTAGCTATACAAGAACAAGTTCCTTGATAGGTCCTCTATCCTGAGAAGGATCTATTCACTATTCCCCCTCGGGTGTTTAGCTGTATTGCCTTTGTTCACATTCTTGGACCTGGCAGAGACAAGTTGGCTCCAAGAGCAGTGAAGTGTGTCTTTCTAGGATATAGTAGCACCTAGAAAGGATACAGATACTATGATCCCCGTGGTAAGAAGCATTGTGACTGCAAAGTCACATTTCATGAGCCCATTCCTTATTTCTCTACAGATGGTCATCAGGTGACATTTGCGAGAGGCTTGGCTCCTATGCCTGTTCCACCAGTTCCCTTGGAGCAGATCCCCAATACACATCGTGAGGATATAGCTACCACAGAAACTTCTATGCGGTAGAAAGCTGAGATTACTCATGTTTATGAGCTACTTGTGACATACAGACAGCATGCATGGCGAGAACACATCCCCACTACACCTCAGCCACCTGTCTCCACCCCTAGCCAAGTATGGGTTGATACTGACGTGAGTTGTCCTAGTGTGCTTGTGTAGGTTCCTCTGATAAGTCTCATAGTCCGATTGCTACTGAGCATAGTGAGGAGGATCTTGATCTACCAATTGCTATTCGAAAGGCTTCACGTAGTTGTGCTTACTATCATACTATACAAGCAATCTCTATTGCCAATCTTGGTAGTTCTTTTGCTACTTTCACAACGGCTCTATCTGCAATGCACGTTCCTACCTCCCATCAGCAGGCCATGCTAGATCCAAAATAGTGTCAGGCCATCGAAGATGAGATGGCTGCTCTACGGTCTAGAGGGACGTGGGACTTGAAAACCTTGTCTCCTCATGCCAAAACAGTTGGGTGCCGTTGGTCTTTATGGTCAAATATAACCCAGATGGCACGATATCTCACTACAAGGTAAGACTGGTGGCAAAGGGATTTACCCAAACATACGGGATAGATTTCTTTGAAATATTCTCTCCTACCGCTCGACCGTCTACTGTTCAGATTTTGATGTTTGTAGCAGCTCACTATGACTGGCCACTTCATCAATTGGATGTCAAGAATGCGTTTTTGTATGGAGATCTTCAAGAGGAGGTATATATGCAACAACCTCCTAGGTTTAAGGCTCAGGAGGAGTGTGTATGTAGATTGATGAAAGCCATCTATGGCTTGAAGCAAAGCCCGAGAGCATGGTTCCAGAGACTTTCAGAGGAGGTACAAGCAATGGGACTTATAAGGTCCTCTGCTGATCACTCTTTGTCAGGAAGAGTAAAAGGGGAGTGGTATTCCTTGTCTATGTGAATGACCTGATCCTCACTAGAGATGATTTTGCTGGGATAGCTAAGGTGAAATGGAAGTTGGTTGATGCCTTTGTGATGAAGAATCTGGGTGAGCTCAGATACTTTCTTGGGATTAAAGTGGCATACAGCAGGAAGGGCATAGTTCTTAGTCAACGCAAATAGGCCCTTGATATCTTGCAGGAAATAGGAATGATGAGGTCCAAACCTGCTAATATACCTATAGATCCCAAAAGGACACCTCTATGATACTAAGTCATCGCGTATAGATAGCAGATCATATAGGAAGTTGATTGGTAAATTGTTGTATCTTACTATTACAGGTCCAGATCTTTCCCTTGCAGTAGGGAAGCTCAGCCAGTTCATGAACAAGTCAACTAGGCAGCATTGGGATGCTGCTATACAGGTGCTTAGGTATGTGAAGAAAGCACCTGCCAGAGGTGTTTTATTTCAGAGGGGCACATCTATGAGTGTTGTTGGTTATTCTGATGCCGACTATGCAGGATGCATGACAGATAAGTAGTCAACAACTGGATTTTGTACTTATATTGCAGGCAACTTACTGACATGGAGAAGCAAGAAGAAGCAAGTGGTATGCAAGTCCAGTGCAGAGTCAGAATACAGGCCTATGGCTCAGACAACTATAGAGATGGTTTGGTTCAGATCTATGCTACATGATCTCCATGTTCAGGAAGAGGGACCAATGGAGATGGTATGTAATAATCATACTGCTACACATATTGCAAACAACCCAATGTTCCATAAGCGGACAAAGCATGTTGAGGTTGATTGCCACTACACTAGAAACTTGATACAGCGTGGAATTATTTACACTTCATCTATATCTTCTGAAGATCAGATTGCGGACATTTTCACAAAGGCCCTTGCTAGATTTGCTTTGATAAGTGTTGTTCCAAGCTAACCATCATTGATATATATGCTCCAGCTTGAGGGGGAGCGTTGGTAGAGCACTTATTAGTGTTGTTTGGAGTTATTTGTTATGGTTCTTGTCCTATTATACTTATGATATAATTTTCCCAACAACTCTATATAAAGAGGTGTAGGGTTTCATTTGAGAATAAGACAAATAATTATCTCTGACTGTTTAAGTGAACCCCTTGGCAACAAATCTGGCCTTGTATCTCTCCACTATCACATTGGATTTGTACTTGATGGTGTACACCCATCGACAGCCAACAATTGTGGCACCCTATGGGCATGGAACAAGATCCCATGTTTTCCTAAGTAGGGTATGCATCTCCTCATCTATAGTTACTTTCCACTTAGGATCGTAGGAAGCTTGAAGAAAATCTCTAGGAACAGCTGTAGTAGTAATAGCCGATGCAAACTATCTGTCTCCCTCCCAGAGATGGGAGACCGTAGTGTAGCAGAAAATAGGATGAAGAGTACATGTGACACTAGATTTCCTCTGCACGGGCTCCTCTTCCCTATCAAAAATATAAGGAATCTCATTGCAGGCCTTCATCAAAAATACCCAAGTAAATCTACTGTTGTCATCCACCCATTCGCTCCTAACCTCTTCTTCTAAACAACTCCTTGGGCTGCAAATGCAAACCCAATAGAAACTAGAATTAATCGTCTTGGATCAACTTTCTCCAACATGAGCGAGAGGGGACTAGTCGCCAACTAAGATATACGTTAGAGAAGGCTCATCACGCGAGATATACTTCGAACAACAAGGGACCGGGTACCACCAGCAGCAACATAACCCACTACCGGCAACACCAGGTCACCAGCGACGATGCCAGACTGGCCATACTACCCAGTGACAACTTCGCCGACGCCGCCAGCCTGCCTGGCGATGATCCTAATGCCGCTAGTGCCTCCCTGACCGATGCACCTACTGCCGGTGGTGGTAGCGGTGACATAGAGATTGTTCTCCATTGGATCACCTCCATGTTGGAGATCCAAACATGTTGTTGCAGATTTTTTTTCGATGGGATATTAAAGCACTAGCCTAGGACCGCTGCTTTGATACCATGTGAGATCTAAAGAATTGCATTAGCCTCAAATGAAACCCTAGCCCTTTTTTATATAAAAGAGAACTAGGCAAATTACATAAGTATCCCATAAGAAAAAAGAAAATAACAAATACCTCCTTACAACTCAACAATAAGAAACCTTAAAGGCTCCTTTATATAAATAGAAACCTCTTGAGAAAATTACAAGCATCATCCCATACAATACAGAAATAAATAATTAAGGATCATATAAAAGGCTCACTACAAATATAACCCTCAATAGTCCCCCTAAATCTAAAGCATAGATATGCTCAGCTTTGAACAATGTACTACAGTTATTTCTATTAAGAGAAATAGTTTATTTGTAATGTTTCTTTATTTTGTCATATTTATTAGAGTGTATGTACTAGTTTTCCCTAGTGCCTCTCTATATAAAGGCACGTAGGGCCTCCAATATTAATCAAGTCATTTCAATCCTAACCTAGTATCAGAACAGTAGTCTTAGGGCGATGCATGGTACCACTGCCCAAAACCCTAGCCTCCAAAACACAAAGCCCTCTCCTTTTCTCTGCTCATTGGCGATGCTACTTGTCCGCTACCACTGCTAACTGACCTCACTACAACAACCTCCTGTTGATGACATGACGACATCAACAACACTGCCTTAGCATTGTTGGGGGTGTTGGAGGTCATGCGACTTCTATAGCAGGCCCAGATCTCACCGCAACCATCACTACTTCAACTTAGCGAGGCCCAGTGCCACCTCAGGCCAGTGCACCCCTAGTCACTCCTTATTACAACCCCTAGTCAACGTAGACCCTCCAGTGCCAGCTCTTGCTGGTGCAACCCCTCAGCGCCACCCACAGCCGACGTTGTCACTTCTCCAAGCCTACATACTACAAGGGGTTCATTGATTGGACCCTCCTACAATTGTTTGTTTAATGATCTGATCTATGAAGGCCTAATTATTTCCTCTATTTCTTGGTGATTGAACCTACAAATCAAGTTCTATGGAAGACAAAGACTGATTCTAGTGACCTGAAGGAGTGAGTGACTACCACGGGTGCGCATTCTAGTATGCAAGGCACTTCGATCAAGTTGGATGGAACAAAGCTTTATGTTATGGTCAACCTCTTTTCCTCGATTTGTGAGTCCATATTGGAAGTGATATAAATTGACTACAAATGTACCTGCTATAAAGTCCACAAACTAGGAGGCGAACAACGATTGGGTTGCAATATGCATTCTAAATAGCATAAAGGAGAATATAGCCAAGCAAATCATGTTGTATTCCTCAGCAAAGAAGGTGTGGGAGGCCCTGCATGAGATACATTCCCATGTAAGCAATATTAGACATCTGTGCCAGGTTTTGGAGAACCTCTAGGATGATCAAGATCTTCTCCAACTTGTTTCTTCTGATGTAGCTGTTATGACTAAGCAGTGCGAGGCTATATGATCTATTCAGATACTTGCTGCACTGGGGCTTAAGTATACAACTGTCAAGGACCATTTTATGACACTTGAGATTCTTCCTACCCCAGCACAGACCCATGCCAGGCTATCTCGCCTGGAGACTACTGATCCTATTCCACCTACAGAGTCTTCTGCCATCGCCTCCATTAGTTGTGGTAAGGGTAACTTAGGTGGCAGTGGGAGAGGACGTGGAGTCAGAGGAGGTGGCTGTGGACGAGGACGTTCAAGATTGTTTTGTGAGCACAATCATGAGACTAATCACACAATTGATCGATTTTGGTTGAAGCACGGCTATCCTCCAAGTCATCAAATGAATCAGGTGTCCTACAATACTTTTGATAGTTAGGGAGCAGAGAATGATCAACAAAGCTCACAGGTTATGATCTAGAGAGGAGTATGAGAGGTCGATGGCATCTCACTTTGCTTCACCTACCATTACGACTTCTACTAATCAGATGACAAGTACTACTGCTTTTGTTCATAGGGCTCATGCTCCCACTTAGTTGGCAGATTTATGTACCTCTTCTCATATTACAGGAATACATTAATTTCATCTGTAGGATTTCTTGACAATCCTTTACATGTCTGATTAGCAAATGGTGCCCTATCACCTATGGCTGGGCTTGGTGATATTTCTCTCTCCCCATTTACAGTTAGCTGATGTTGCGCATGCCTCCAAATTCGCATTAAATCTTATGTCAATTAGTCAAATTACAAAAGCATTAAAATGGCAGGTAGATTTTCATGATTCATTGTTCTATTTGCAGGACCTCTAGATGAGGAAGTTGATTGGTGGACTTGAGCAAGATGGTCTCCACCACCACCCTCTGTCTTATCATGCTGCCACCACTGGCACTACATCTTCTCTCTAGCGGCACCTTAGCCTACGTCATCCTAGCATTCCTACCCTCTATTTTCTAACTTATAGTTTCCTGATACTTTTAGTGAGAGGCTAACCAACTGGATAAGCATCACAGAGTTTCTAGTTCTAACAAATGATTTGAGTCTTCGTTTGCTTTAGTTCATGTTGATTTATGGGGCCCATGTCAGGTCAAGAGTATCAGGGGTTTTAGTTATTTTCTTATTCATGTTGATGATTGTACCAGAGTATCATGGGCTTTTATGTTGAAAGAAAAATCAGAAACCCCTGAAGTAAAAAGAAGTTTGTCGCTAAATAAGACTTAGTTTTCTCGCACCGTATATGTGTTTCAGACGAATAATGGTCGTGAGTTTGTTAATGATGAGTTGTCTTATTTCTTTGCTTCTCTTGGAATTGTTCATCAAACTTCTTAGGTTCATACATCCCAGCAAAATGGAGTAATTGAATGCAAATTGAGACACTTGATGGATGCCGCTCATACATTGATGTTTCATATGCATGTTCCGTCTAAGCATTGGTTTGATGCAATTCTTACTGCAATTTTTTTAACAAATAGGGTTCCCTCCAATGTGTTGGATGGGAAAAGTCCCTATTCTTGTTTGTTTCCGGACCGTAAGCTTTTCTCTTTGCCGCCTAAAGTATTTGGATGTATCTGTTTTGTTCATTGCTTTCAGGTGGATAAGCTTGCTCCACCGTTGGTTCGGTGTATTTTCTTGGGGTATGCAAGGACCCAGAAAGGGTACATGTGCTATGATCCTAAGGCACATCGGTTTTATGTCAATGCTAATGTTATGTTCTTTCAGTATATTGTCTACTTTACTCCTAATGGCAAATCCTCTCCTACCATTGGTGTGCCCTTACCTATGCCCTCCGCTCTACCAACATAGCCCTCTGAGCCAACCCATGATACTACTTTTGATGCATCATGTTCTTATCCTTATTCTTATCAGCGTAGGATTCCTGATCCTCCTCCCGAGGAACCCCTGACGACCATTCATGTTTCATCCCCTGCTGATGCTGCAAACTCTACTGGAGGTCCCTCCCTACCTCCCACTGAGGTATTAAAGGTAACACAATTTGATATTTCTATTGCTCAAAGGAAGGGTTAGCATTCGTGTGCTAAGTATTTTATTTCCAGCTTTATGTCACTTGATCATTTGTCTACTCGAGGGAAGCACTTGTCTTATGCTGTGGACAATCATTCTATATCGCGAAATCATTTAGAGGCCTTTCAAGGCCCATCCTGGAACCTAGCTACGGAGGAAATGGCAGCTCTTTAGTCTTGTCATACTTGGGAGCTTGTTGACCTACCAACAACAGGTGTGACCATACTTAGTCTCGTTATGGTTAGATTCTATTTTCCTATTTTAGAGATTAGGAATGTCTCTCTATATAAAGAGAGCCTATGTAATCAATTATTTCTTGAGTAGCACTATTAAAGAAACTCCTCTCTCCTCCTCTCTCACTGCCGGCTGCACTAGCTCCTCTCTCTGTTCTGCATGTGCCACACCAACAGCAGACTGCTGCTGCCTTGTTTTCTTCCATGTGGAAGAGTCTCCACGCCATGCTAGCACCCAAATCTCCACAATAATGACTGCCTCTGCTGCATCTTGCGATATTATCGGTGAGAATATTGAAGGAACCAGCTCTCAATCAATTTTGCAGTCGAACTGCAGCATGATAGTAGGAACAACAGGATGTTATTAGTCCCACTGAGGATGTAAAGGACCTATGATTGGGGTGAGAACCTTGATCAAGATGGATGCAGCAGTGGTGAGAAACGACCATAAAGGTAATGCAACGATAACAGATCATCATAGGGAGCAACAATCATGCGATACACAGTGATCTCTAGTCTTCAGTGCCAATGCTGGATAGCTTCTGAGCAAGATATATATGTGGATTGCAGCAAGAAAATAATGACTTGTAGCACAGGCAGGAGAGCTGACATATAAGCCCGATTTATAGCAAGAAATTTGGACTGCTTTTCAGGGCTTGTCATGATCTGCTAAAAGGCAGCATATGTTGTGCTTTTGACTCCTTCGCTATCTCTTGAGAACTTCAAGATCATGTATTCTGCTGCCATGTCGAAAAGCATATAACACAGCATCGAAGGGAATGATAGAACCATTCTCATTTATGTAGAAAAATCCCTCTCAAGAAGTACGAAATACCAAAGAACAACTACTGTTACATGCTGGATATTATATGTATAATTCTCAATAAAGTAAGAATGTATAGCCCTCCCTCAACCCCCAAGTAACCAATAGCAGGTGAGGTGGGCTAAATACAAGATCTACATAACTACTGTAGATGGATCATGCCATGATCCATTTACTCAACCACCACTCATCTTTCTCAGTAATGATTAAAGATATAAAATAAACTACTACATATAACACAAAGGTAAATGCTTCTACGAAAATACTGAAGAATAACAGCAACAGAGAATAAGATACCTTTGCAAGAATTGTTCCAAGGAAATGAAAAAATTGGAGATGCTGCTCATGGATCAATCCTGATCCAGGGTTTGGGAACAATAGGTGACTGTTTGTTTCCTGCAAATGAAAACAAAACAGATTACTAAAACAGTAAAAAACATAGGCATAGCTAGCAAAACAGAACAAGACTTGGACAGAATCTGACATCGAGAATGTATGTGCAAACAAAATAAAAACAGATCATACTAAGAAGAAAACGTTTCCAAGAAAAAACATGTTAGTAATTCAAGAAATCCCATCTTTACTCAGGCTAATCGGCTACCAAGACAACTAAATAAGCATCTTAGAAAATGACTAACAAATCCTAATAAAAATATGGCTAATTAGATGTTACGCTGATTGCGATTAAAGTCGGCCACTTCATGGAGAAAACCAATTCAGCACATTGAAATGCAACCATGACAATCCTGAAATATTGGAAGTGTGCAAAGAGGAAGGTTGTGATTGCACGTATAGCTGTACTTGTGATCCTTGTTAGGATGTATGCACAATGCTTTGGGAGTACCCATCATCTTACAGGTTCTTTAAGCAATCATGACCAGAAATGTGTAAAGGTGAAAATTGTTAGCATGTGCAGCTATTTTGTATGAGGGATCTTTCACTATTTTATTTCTTGTACTGATGTTGTACTGCAACTTTTCCACCTCTTCATTATATAGGGAAAAACAAGACTTAATAATAGAATTATCTTATTTCCTCCAATGTGGTATCAGAATGACTATCCAAGACCGAGGCTCTACGTATCCCACCCCTAAGGTCTCCAAATCCTAACCACCCACCCCCCCACCCCCCCGCTCTCTCGCTCTCTCTACGCCGGCACACCACCTCCAACGGGCCTCCTCGCGGCCCTGCGGCGGCAGCAAGCACGCAGTCCAGGGAGCACAGTGCGTGAGGCGAATGGTGGCACAGCACACGACAAGGCTAGAGGTGGCACTCGCGCAGTGGTGGTAGCAGCAGTGCAAGACACACGCACCACAGTAACGACAGCAGCTGTGAGGGGCCTATAGCCCTGTTCTAAGGCTACGTCCCTTGTAGTTGCAGGGAGAGAGCTCTAGGTCCCCTTGGGGTCGTCTCGGGTGTTTTCCGCATGCTCGGGTGAGGCCAACACCCATCCAAGGGAGCTTTCCAATGAAGATGCAGATCTGAAACCAATCAATTTCAGATCTACTTTTGTTTCTTTAATGTTCAAAGGTTGGCTGAGGCTAGCGGATTGCAAAGATGGATTCTTCATATCAGCCCGATCAGTCCGAGGTGACATCGAGCTCTATTTCAGACATCGGGGTACTCCAAAACCCATTCTTCGGTCCTATCATCAAACTAGATGAGGCTAATTACCCACGGTGGTCCAAGATTTTTCCTATAACCGTCAAGGATCATGGGAAAAATCACATTCTTACGGATCCGGAGCCGACAGATAAGACCAATAAACATGCCAACTGGGATAGAGACAACGCTATGATTTGTGCATGGCTTATGCAAAACCATCGACAACACGCTATGAGGGGCCTACATCCCTGTTCTAGGGCTGTGTCCCTTGTAGTCGTAGGGAGAGAGCTCTAGGTCCCTTTGGGGCCATCTCGGGTGTTTTCCGCACACCTGGGTGAGGCCAACACCTGTCCAAGGGGGCTTTCCAATGAAGATGCAGATCTGAAACCAATCAATTTCAGATCTACTACTGTTTCTTTGATGTTCGAAGGTTGACTAAAGCTAACGGATTGCAAAGATGGATTCTTCATATCAGCCTGATCAGTCTGAGATGACATCGAGCTCTCTTCGAGACACCGGGGTACTCAAAAACCCATTCTTCGGACCCATCATCAAACTAGATGAGGCCAACTACCCATGGTGGTCCAAGACTTCTCTTATAATCGTAAGGGATTATGGAAAAATTCACATTCTCATGGATCCGAAGCCTACAGACAAGACCAATATACATGCCAACTAGGATAGAAACAGTGCCATGGTTTGTGCATGGCTTATGCGAAATGTCATTCCCCGAATAGGGGATGAGATCATGTATTATTCAACAGCGAAAGAAATGTGCGAGTCTTTACGTGAGTCATACTCACATGCTAAGAACTCCGCACGTGTTTTTCTGATCTTTCACGACCTCTTTCACTTGCATCAGGAGGGACGCACGCTGTTGCAGTATTACTCCCTCGTGAAGGGAATGTTGGAGAGGCATCAGTCCTACCTACCAAGGTGTGCCTGTGACTCTTGGAGGAGCTTTCAAAGATAGCTGGCAATCTCTCTTTTCTTGTCAAGCCTTGGACCGAAGTATGTAGCAGCTAGAGATCAGATCCTCATCACTCTTGAGCTTCCCACTTTGGAGGAAGCCTACAGCAGACTTGGCAGAGTAGCAATGCACACTTATGCTCCTAACTTTGGTGCTCAGACGTCTGCACTAGTTGCGACCCTTGGATGTGGCAGGGGTGCTCCCCTCCCTGCACGTGATCATGGACGCTCTTCTGGTGCATGTGTTCAGTCTCTGTGCACCTACTGTGGCAAGATAGGCCGATCTGAGGCACATGCTGGTAGAAGCATAGTAGGCCACCTATGGCTAATCAGGCAGCTGATGTCACTAATGGAGCCTCCTCGAGTCCTAACACAGTACAGAGATTAAGACTTTATGGCAGCAGATCGCCCAGTTAGCCCAGACATCCCTTTCTCAACCTCCAAACACTGTAGCCATTGCCTCCTCTTCTGAGGCACTTGCGACTGGTATGTCGTCTCTTTTATCCCCTAACGATGGGTTGATTGACTCTGGCGCATCCAAGCACCTGTGTAGCGACAAAAGATCTTTTTCTCAGTTAGCACCAGTTACCCCAGCCAGGACTGTACAGGTAGTAGATGGGAGACACTCGCTACTTGCTGGCAACAGAGATGTCTTTATCTCCAACCTTGTGACTAACAGATGTTTTCTACGTTCCTGATTTTCCATTGAAGTTGTTGTCTGTTAGCAGTATTACCAGAGATCTGAACTGCCGAACTATATTTGATTTGACTTCTTGTACCTTGCAGAACAAGCTCACTGGGAAGACAATTGGTAGAGCCATATTGTTGTTGCTACTTCTGCTACCCAGGGCTTTAGTTTTGCTGGGTCCCCTCTCCAGTGCATCACCGCCTTGGTCACCTACCCATTGATCGACTCAGACGAGTTCTGCCGAACATACCCTCCACTATTGCTCTCACCTGTGATGCCTATCAGCTGGGCAAACACCACAGAGCTAGTTTCTCCACTTCCATTTCTGTTGCCTCTGTTGCTGTGTTTGATTTGGTTTACATGGATATTTGGGGTCCCAGTCGTATTCCTAATCGGCTTGGTAACAGATATTACTTGGTGTCAGTGGATGATTTTTCCCATCTTTCCTAGTTGCTTATTTTGAAAAATAAGTCTAATGTGGGACATTATTGAAAATTCTGTCAAAGAAATAAAAACTCAGCATTTATGTTTTGTGAAACGTTTTTGATCTGATAATGCCTTAGAAGTTTGTACCACTCGATTGCATACTTTCTCTTCCAATTGTGGTATTATTCATGAGACCACTTTCCCTCACACCTCTTAGGAGAATAGTGTTGTTGAGAGGAAGCACCACCACTTAATGTTGCCCATACCTAGCTAATTCATCACTCGGTCCCTTCTCTTTACTAGAGTGACGATATTTTGACGACTTATTTTCTAATCAATCGGATGGCTAATGCTGCTTTACACGAGCGGATTCCTTTGCAGGTTATGTATCCCAATAGACCCCTGTTTCATATCACCCGCCGGACTTTTGGTTGTGTTACTTTTGTCCATTTGTTGGGACCAGGTCGAGATAAATTAACACCAAGAGTAGTTAAGTGTGTTTTTCTTGGGCATACTCAAACTCAAAAAGGGTATCGGTGTTTTGATCCAACTACTTCTCGGCACTTTGTTTCAGCAGATGTTACCTTTCATGAGGCGATACCCTTCTTTTCTACGTCTACAACTAAGCTACCTTCTGAAGGTAATATAGCACCCATGCCGTTTACACCTATTCACTTTGGGAGTTTTCCTGTGACTCCCGTCCCTACTGTCTCACCACCACCACCTGCTACACTACCCTTTCCACATCTGACTGAGTCACTTCAGACATATATCTGTCCTTACACTATCTTTCGGGGGGCCCCTCCCTCGCATCCACCAGCGAATTCTCAAGTGAGTCCCTTAGACACTAATGCTTGTTTGCCACATGTTGATCACAAGAACAAGACAGATAATATGACGGGTGATGATCTGGATCTTCCGATAGCTGTTTGGAAGAAGCCACAAACTTGTGTTACTTACCCGACGGCTGGGAGACTTGCTACTAATAACCTAGGCCCTGGGTTTGCAGGTTTCACCCAGGCATTGGCTGCTACTCACATCCCAGCGACTCCCTGTAAGGCCATGCTTAATCTGAGATCACGAGCAGCCACGAAGAACGAGATGGCTCCTCTTAGGGGTCATGGGACCTGGGAGCCCACTCTACTTCCAAACAGAGCTACGATTATTGGTTGTCGATGGGTTTTCACAGTGAAGTTAAACCCAGATGGAGGCATCGCTAAATACAAAGCACGCCTCGTGGCAAAGGGATTTACCCAAACCTATGGGGTAGACTTCTTTGACACCTTATCACCAGTTGCCAGACTTCCTATAGTACGGGTGTTAATAGCAGTGACGGTCCAACTTGATTGGCCCTTCCATCAACTAGACATGAAGAATGCATTCCTTTACGGTGATCTTCAAGAGGAAGTCTACATGCAATAGCCACCAGGTCTTGAGGTTCAGGGAGAGCGTGTATGCAGACTACGGAAGGCCATCTACTGCCTCAAGCAAAGTCCTAGAGCATGGTTCCAGAGGTTGTTTTAGGTTGTAGAGGCAACTGGATTCAGGAGATCGATGGCTGATTTCTTTCTTTTTATCAAAAGGACTAGATGAGGTACTGTGGTGCTTCTCGTATATGTTGATGACTTAATTGTTACAGGGGATGACGTGCAAGGTGTCATTAAGATCAAGCACATTCTGGCGGAGCAGTTTGTCATGAACGATTTGGAGGCTCTACGATATTTTCTTGGTATTGAGGTTACCTAAAGTAGGAAAGCGTAGTCCTATACCAAAGGAGGTATGCATTGGATATTCTGCAGCAGGTGGACATGCTTGGGGCCAAGGCAACCAACATTCCTGTGGACCCCAAAAGTGACTTTATGATGAGGATGCACAATTGGCAGGCAGCAGACAGTACAGGCAGCTTGTGGGCAAGTTGCTATATCTGACTATCACAAGGCCTAATATCTCCTTTGCGGTGGGGAGATCCAGTCAATTCATGGCTAAGCCAACATGACAGCACTGGGATACAACATTGATGGTGCTCAAATACATCAAGAAAGCTCTTGGAAAAGGACTTCTCTTCTCCAAGGGTTCTTCTATGACTTTGGTTGGGTACTCTATTGTAGACTATGCTGGATGACATGTGGACCGAAAATCTACTACGGGGTTCTGCACCTTTTTGGCAGGGATTCTGATCACATGGAAGAGCAAGAAACAAGGCATAATTGCTAGGTTGAATGTCGAGTCTAAGTATAGAGCCATGGTTTAAACGACTGCAAAAATGATGTGGATCAAGTCCCTACTCATAGATTTGGAGGTACAGTTTTCTAGTTCAATGGAGCTTCGGTGTGATAACAGAGCAGCTACCTTCATTGCCAACAACCTAACATTTCACGAGAGAACAAAGCATGTAGAGGTTGATTGTCATTATACCAGAGATATTATTCAGAAGGGGCTGCTATATACAACACCAGTCATGTCTGAGGAGCGGATTGCAGATATTTTTACCAAGTCCTTGGCCAGGTCTTTATTTGATTTGTGTATCCAAGTTGAGCATGATAGATACCTATACTCCAGCTTGCAAGAGAGTATTAGCATATGCATCTATTTTGTATAAGGGACCTTTCACAATTTTATTTCCTGTACTGGTGTTGTACCACAACTTTTTCACCTCTTCATTATATAAGGAGAGGCAAGGCTCAATAATATAATTCTCATTTCCTCCAACTAAAATAGAAGAAAAATTGCTACATCATAGAGGTTTTTTTATTTTCCTTGGGACTAGCCATCATCATAGTACCATAGGATGTTAGTCTGTGAGCAACCCATGCAAACTAGCTTAAAAGATGTGGAGACCCTGTTCCTATAGATCATAGTCAATGAGAATTAATAATTGGCGATAGGCAAACAAGAAAAATTGTTCTACCAGTGGATACGCTATTGTTTCCAAAAAGAATTGAATGTAAAATCCAAAGAATTTAAAAAAAAAGTGTATCCTGTCTAAAATGGGTAACCAAAGTTGAAACCTACCTGTTCTTCATTTTTGCGATCAAAACCTCAGATCGATGATCCAAAGGTACCGTTAGCTTTCTGGTGTGACGAGGTTTCCGACAATATGTTTTCTGTAGAGATTAGCCCTCGGATACAAGAAATATGTGTAAACCGTAAGCAAACTCGTGTGCGACCCACCTTAGGAATCGCACAGTGAAAATGACCTCTGTTTAGAAATCTGTGAATTTATAAGATTCTTTGTCTCATAACAATTCCACATATACATGTTTCATAAAAATCGGAGTTCATTTGACATAGTTTCAAGAATACGTGTGGTTATAGATAGTTAAAGTAAATAAATAGATAAACGATTTCCTAAACCTAATCAATATAGCCTAAATCTCTTTCCCAAGGTTCGAAATGCCAATTTCGACGCCGTGCCGATGAAATTGTAGGTATGCATTTCGTGGGCAGATTTCGACGATTTCGACGGCCTGAAAAAATGACATTTCGAGGCACGCCGAGGGCATGCCGACAGAAATGACAAAAATGATTAAAATTTGAAAGACAACTAAATCAAAATGTTAGAAACATATTTACAGGTTATTTGAGTCTATGTGACAAAAAATCGTGTGTGTGTGTTAGAAACATATTTACAAGTTGTGTGTGTGTGTGTGAGCCAGCAGATTCCCTCCCCTCAGTTCAAAATTCCCCCCTTCAGTCTTTTCAAAATTCCCGATTCCCCCGCTCAACCTTTTCAAATTCCCGCCGCTCGGCCAATTCAAATTCCCGCCCCGCTCAGCCCGACGGTCGGCATGCCACCGTTTCGTCGACAACTGTCGGCGTGCCGGCGAAATCCTCGGCATGCCGACGGTTTCCCTGCAAACCGACACTATCTTTATGTCGATATGCCCTCTCTTTGAAAACCCCCTTACCAACGGCATGCATGCCGTCGGCATTTAAATCACAGCTCTTTCCTAATCAAACCTTTCCTAATCCCTACCCCCTCCCACGTTCTCTCCCTCTCTACCCTTTCGTGTGAAACCCTCTTCGTCAAACACCTACAGCTGCCGCTACCATCAACTACCCTTCCCACTTGCACAAGAAAGAGAGGAGAAAGAGCATGAAAGGGAGGGTGGGCAAGGGAGAGGCCAATGAAAGCATAGTGACAGCACGTGAAGGGCAACGACCAATGGTTAAGGTACATGATTTTCGTTTCCTCTTCTTTCCATTGGTCCAATGTCATGGTAGGGAGGAGGGCAAGCCGAGAGGAGAGGCTAAGCAAGGAGAGGGGAGAGAAGACGATAGCAACAAGTAGAGGGTGATCGACAACGAGATTTGCACATGCATGCGCAAAGGGGGACCGGCATTGAGCCCATGCAAGAATATGCACGGGTTCCTGCAGGAAGGGGAGAACGAGGAAGGTAGAAGAGGAGGAGGTTGTCAAGGACGAGGAAGCAAGTACAACAGATTGGTGAATGGCCAGTGGTTAAGTCGTGGCCGGCTAGATAGCGAAGCGATGTGAGGGGTTGCCGACGTGAGCCCTACACAAGCGTGCATGGGTTTACGCCGCAGGAAAGAAGTGCAAAACAAAGAAGCGAAGGAAGGGAGGGGTTGTAAAAATTGCAGCATAAAAATCACAAGTTTTGAATAGTCTATTTCGATCCCTGTGAAGGAAATTAATGTTATTTGAAGATCTGATGGCTGTCCTTTGTTCGCACCGATTGAGGCCAATTGAGGCCAAATTTCGACAATTCAGGACCAGATATTGGGGTTTTTGACTGATCCATATGGTCAAATCAGGCAATTTCTACACTAATTTTTGAGGTGCAAATTAGAGGGCACATTCACGCTTGATTTCGCGAAAGGGATTGTGTGCGTGTGCTTGCATGCATGTGAGGTAGAACGCCACCTTTTGATACATTTAAATTTCCTTTTCTTGTTCAAACTTCCTTTCTTAAATCTGTTTACACATATTAGGAGATTACTTATCTGATTACCTCTTTCATTTTTTTTAATTTATACCGTCTTAATATCACCATACTTTTGCTTGTTAACCCTCATGGAAATGCATGATTTAGTTATAAAATTATTAAACGTGGGATTATTATGATTGAAATAAAGATCAACGAAGGCTAATTACTTGTATAATATTCACTCACATAAAAAGGGCATTGGCATCGCATGTATCCAACAACATTCGACAATTATGAAATTGATACCATTATAGTCCTTAAGTAATAATTTGTAATGGACCACTAACAATAATCTAGCATTTCGAAGTTAAATGCTTGGTTGAAAAATAATGTGAATTGATTTTTCTATATTGAAAAGACCGATAATTGTGCATGGAATTGATGAGAATTGATAATGAACAAATGGGTTGCCTTAGTGTTCTTAGTGATCATCTG
This sequence comes from Thalassia testudinum, assembly GCA_037157565.1. NCBI lineage: Eukaryota > Viridiplantae > Streptophyta > Magnoliopsida > Alismatales > Hydrocharitaceae > Thalassia > Thalassia testudinum. Next base: position 5,050,875 of record JAZHRO010000007.1, read on the forward strand.
TGGCCAGGGAGTTGCATGCCTCCCTGCGACTCAGGCTTATAGCCAAGTCAAGGGCGACCTCAGGGTTATTTTACACTGGACATGAAATGTTCCATCTGTTGGTGTCGCAGGAAAAAGAGCTATCCAAGGTAAACGACACCTTACACCTGTGATGTAGCCACCCCCGAGGTTGTTTTTGAGGTTGCACACCGATTGCATCCCACACCGTTAGTCCTCGAGGTAGGCAAGAGACCGTTGATCCCAATTAAGTACAATTCGAGGGGCTTTACAAGTAGAGACGAGTCTAGATCGATAACGTAAATTTATTACAACACAAAATGACCAATAAATGACAAAATAATGACTACACCAATGCTTAAACTAAATGGTACTACTTAAAGTAGTTCATTAAATGCATCCCGGTCAGCTTTTACTTTTAGTTCTTGTCTTTCCACATTTCCAATTCTTCATGTAATTTATATTTTCTTTTTGCCTATTTTTGCTGCTTATAGTTAGTTGCCTAGATACGATCTATTGGAAGTTCTCATTAGCCTAAGTTGAGACGTAGGTGAACCATCCCGAGCACAAGTAGTGGTCGGAGAGTTTTTGGAGCAAGATGTGGAGCAGTGATACGTAAGTTTATCACTAACTTCCTACCCCTGCTGTGGTAGTATTTCTTTTCCTACTTTCTTCATAATGTAAAAGACTAGTAGATTTTCCTGTGGTGCATTTTTATTTTCTGTTTGGATATGGACAATTACTGCATTTTATATTTTAGTTAGTAATTCATTTAATTCTAAATATGTTTCTCATGTTTATTTGTTGGATAATAGATATTCGGGTTTGAAATTCGTGACCTGATACCATTAGTGTTGCGTCACAACAATAGAAAACTCTAAGAATAGAAGTTGAACCTCTTAGTCACAAGATCCAAGCACCCATAGGCCGAAAATCAAACCAGGAACTTCAACATAGCCCTTGCAATCAAACGAAGCAACACTAGGGTGCAAGGAATCACCCTAGAGCGACCATCCTAGGACTGCTACCCCTCCTTGCCACCACTTGAAGAGAACCCTCACCAACGACCCTTCTGCTGACTGGTGGGAGATTGCCAATGACCTACAGAGCCCATGGAGGGCCGGTGGTGACCTTAATGGTCATCACTGGCCTCTCAAGTGCCCACCGGTGACCCTACAGGAGGTCAGTGTTGCCGCCTGTTGCCGCTAGTAGGGCTACTATAGCCCTTACGATCATCGACGACAGCAGCAGCCCATGATCTGGCGAGGAGAGGGAGGGATTTGGGTGGTTAGGGTTTCACAAGCCGAGTGGGATACCAGGGCCATGATCTAAGACTGGTGCTCTAATACTAAGTGGTAAACAATGATCAGTCTTATTTCATCAAAAGAGCCTTACACCTCTTTATATAAGATGTGTAGGTAAATAGCAGTACAAGACCATACATAAAATAAAAATAACAGATGAGGAGTCCAACAACAAACATAGAGGCCTTCCCTTTACCTTCTTTTGATTATAATTACAAGCTAACTATAGATGACATCAATGCACCAAGTTTGACAATCTTCTAACGATTAGAACTACTCTCTAATGAAATTTTTCTTTATTTACTCACTTTAAGGTATACTTTTAGTTTTCCTCTAACCAGCTTCATATCTGGGGATAGACAAGTTCTTGAATGGTGAAAGAGGTTCATTTCATTCAATAACATAAGGCCACACTATCATACAAAGCCCCTAATCCTAAGTGCTTTCACTAATCTCAATGCAAGTCCTTATCCTTAACAAAAAAAAAATCATGTATAAAGTTAAGACCAAAATAAGTTAATTCTATCATAGAGACCCTAGACCTATTATATAGAGAGAGGCACCAGAGGGGAGATTACAAGTATACTCCTTCACCTTACAACATAATAAAAATACCACATTACATATAACTCAACACTCCCCCTCAAGCTGGAGCACAGACATCAAACATGCTCAACTTGGTACAAATATAATGTAATCTCTTCTTGGGAAATGCTTTAGTGAAAATATCTGCTAGCTAGTCTTCAGTGCTAATGTAAGGTGTAGAAATTTTCTTGGCTAGGATGGTCTCTCTGATGAAGTAACAGTCCACTTCAATATGTTTGATCCTCTCATGAAAAATAGGATTATTTAAAATAAATGTGACAGCTTTGTTGTCACAGTACATCGGAATAGAATCAGGCACCTTCACTCCAAAGTCTTCCAGAATGGAACGAACTCAGAGTAACTCACAGGTAGTCTAAGACATGGCCTTGTATTCTGATTCAACAATCGATCTGGATCCAACTGCCTATTTCTTGTTCCTCCAAATAACCAGATTACCTCTAACAAATGTGCAGTACCCTGTAGTGGACTACATATCCTCATTAGCACCTGCATAGTGTGCATCAAAGTACCCACACACATCCAAATGCCCATTGTCTTTGAAAAGAAGTCCTTTCCCAGATGCACTTTTCAAGTACCTGAGAATTTGGCAAACACCATCCCAATGGATTTCCCATGGTGAATGCATAAACTGGCTAAATCTTTCAACTGCAAAAGCAATATCAGGGCGAGTAACAATCAGATACAGTAATTTACCAATCACTGCCCAGTATCTGGTGACATATTGCAGTAGCTGGCTATGATCATCTGGAATAGGCAAAGACACGTCCATGGGCACATATACCGATTTGCACCCCAGCATACCAATGTCTCTCAACATGTCAAGAACACACTTGCATTGGGAAAGCACAAGTCCTCCAATGTGTTGCACCTCAATACCAAGGAAGTAGTTGACAGGACCTAAATCCTTGGTAACAAACCGTGACCGTAACATCTTCGTTTCCTCTATGCCCTACCTGTCACTGCTAGTCAAAAGTATGTCATCCACATATACCACAAGTATGACAGAGCCTATCTGTTTATGCAATGTAAAGACAGAATGATCTATCGACGACCTGATGAAGCTACAATCTTGGACCACCCTACTGAATCTCTCAAACCAAGCTCTAGAACTCTGTTTTAGTCCATAGATAGCTTTATTCAGTCTACACATCTTCTGACACTCCCCCTAAATAAGGAAGCCGGGTGGCTGTTCCATGTAAGCTTCCTCCTCCAAATAGCCATATAGAAAAGTATTTTTGATATCCAGTTGATATACAGTCCAATGTTTGTTGACAGCAAGAGAGCAGTCTCCGGACAGAATTAAGACGAGCAACCGAGGAGAAGGCCTCAAAATAGTCAACCACGAACGTTTGAGTATATCCATTGGCCACCAAGCATGCTTTGTACCGATCCACAGAGCCATCGAGGCGACATTTGATAGTGAACATTCATCTACACCACACAACAGTAGCTCCTGGGGTAGATCAACCAAGTCCCAAGTGTGATAGGATTGTAAAGCTACCATCTCCTCCTCCATTACCAATGTCAAATACAAATCTCAGAAGGTCTCATGATGATCTCAAGGTACCTGCACGTTGTCAATGGCCAGGGAAAACCGGTGTCCAACTGTAAACAGGCTATCAAGAGACATAAATTGAGACAGAATATTTGGCACAAGAATGTGGAGCCTTCCTTTATGTAATAGGAAGGTCCAGTGTAGTGTCCTCAGTAGTAGGAGTTACCTGGTCCTCAGACAAGTTATCAACACCTACTGGGGACTGAGCCGAGACAATAGACAGTGGTTCATCCATATGAGGAATATCCTGGGTCCTGCGTTGGAAGTGTTTAGGAAATGTATCCGTATCAGAAATCTCAGGATGATATCGAAAGGGACCTAGATCAAGTTGAGTAGTCTTGGGTATAGGTGGCACAGTAGGCTATGGTGGCTCAGTGGGCATGGGAAAGGGAACCTCACGTGATGGCTCAATAGGTTCATCCCCCTATTTTTTGTAATATAGTATCTCCATGAATTTTGTAACATAAAATTTCTGTGAAACAGGGTCATAGCATCTATACCCTTTATGGGTCCTGAAATAACATAGAAACACACACTTCGTAGACCGAGAAGAAATCTTATCCACTTTATGAAAATGGACAAAACACACGCAGCCAAAGACGACAGGAGTAACAGAAAACATATCCTTACCAAGAAATAATAAAGAATACGGAGTTTTACCTCCCTAAGACAAAGGAGCAAACTTTGTTCACTAGATAAGTAGCAGTAAGAACAGCATAAGCCTAAAACTGTGATGGGACATTCATGTGAAACATGATAGAATAGACTACATTAAGTGTCAAAGCTTACGTTCAGCAACCCCATGTTGTTGTGAGGTATGAATGCAAGTAGTCTAGTGAACAATACCAAAGGATTTGAAGAAAGCATTTGTCCTGGCATTCAAAAATTCCAATCCATTGTCACTCCGAAAATTCTTTACAGTAGAAACTGAGTCTTTATTTCCGAAATAAAATTTTTAACAATATCAAAGACTTCGGATTTTTCTTTCATCATAAAAATCCAGGACATCCTGGCATGATCATCCACAAGAATAAGAAAATATTGAAATCCTCTAACACTCCTGACCCTACAAGGGCTCCAAACATCAGCATACAAAAGAGCACAAATAGACTTAGCTCTTCTATTATTTGGTGGAAAAGAAGAGCAATGGTGTTTGCCCAACTGACAAGCATCACACCTCAAAACATCAGGAAAAGACAACATAGGAAACTGACGATGCAAAACATATAAACTAGGATGACCAAGTCTCAGGTGCCACTGGAGAGCAGTACTGGCACAAACAATATCAATACTAGGAGGAGGGATATGTAGGTATTAGAGCCCGTTCTGCTCAAGTCCCTCACCAATCCACCTCATCGTCTGGAAGTCTTGCAAGAAGAAATACTGATCATGAAAAATGGCCTAGCATCTCAACTCTCTGGTAATTTGGCTAATAGACATTAAATTAAGCGTAAATTTAGGAGCATGCATGGCATTAAAAAGAGGCAAAGTGCTAGAGATAGAGATATTTCCGAGCCTAGTAACCGATGACAAACCCCCATCGGCCACTTTGACCTGAAATGGCGTAACAAGGTCCAAAGAGAAGAAAGAAGGTACTATCACCAGTAATGTAGGAGAAGGCACCGGAACCCGCATGCCAAACAGAAGGTTTGGATTTAACTAACATGGCAGAAATACCTGCAGACCTCTAAACAGAAGTAGAAGTAGATCTCTGAGAAGCTATGAATCACTCGTAATCAATCCTGAAAATAGTGATCTGGCTATCATCCTCCTACACCTAAGTAGTCTCCTCTATAGATACCCGATGGGCACGTGGATCCATACCCTATAGGTAGCCGTGCATCACCCAGCATTAGTCCACAGTGTGTCCATTCCCATGACAATACTCACAGAAGGAACTCCGACCAAGACCACGTCCACGTGCACCACCACCACGAGCTCTGCCACCTCTTCCACCTAAGTATCCTCTAGCACGACCAACAGCAGCCATAGTAGAGGCATCAGTAGTGGGCACGGGATCCTAGGTGGCAAACCTAGAAAGACGCACGTAGATCTACTTTAATCTCGAGATCTCGTCCATCTTCATGAACTGATCTTTGATTGCCTTGTATTCGAAACCAACACCAGATAAAGGCTGAATAGAGCAAATGGCTTCTTTCTGCATGACTATAACTGTAGCATCTGTAGAGATAGCCTGATACATATCTTGCTCATCCCATAGATTCTGCATAGTGCCATAATATTCAAACAAAGACAGTGTATTTCTGAAGATTGTGAAAATCCTTCACAACACTGTATAATCTGGTAATGTTACTTCTATGAGAGTATATCTCATAAAGTACTTCACACATTCTTTTGGCCGAAGCATGAGCCATCACCTACTTCACTATGGTCTAGGTGACGCTATTGAAAAGGCAAGTAGCAATCCAGTTGTTGTCTACTTCCCAATCGGCAGACTTAACAGCAAGAAAAACATCAGTTAAGATATACTTCTTCATGTGGGATCCAACAAACCGAGAGAAGGTGGACCAGAGCAAGAAGTTGGATCCGTCCAACTTGATCGATGTCCGTAGAATCTGAGGAGGAGTGCTTGTGGTAGAGTTTTTCCCCATCAAGTCACTCACATTATCGTTCTGGTCCCCCATGATATGTAGAGTCAAGATCCACGAAGAATCACTGACTTAGGATCAAAAAATCAGATCATGAGATCTGAAGTTGAATTTTAGGTCAATAGAATGCCTTCCAACAAATTTTGCACATACTAGGGAATAGAAGAGCCCATAGAGGTGCTCTTCAAGGTAGCAGACCGCCTGAAGGGGCCTCAGGGACGACGCTAAGGTGATCGAAGGCCCGAGGTGGCGGCGCTGGAGGGCTAGCTCACTGGTAGCGACACTGCAAAGGCACTAGAGACCTCTGCGACGGTGCTACAGCGCTCTACGGCAGCACTGCTACCGGTCTAGGTCAACCTACACTGGAGCTACAGCACCATGGAGGTCGAGAGGGGCCTTGGCGGCAATGCTGTGGACCTGAGGAGGACTTGCGGCACTGCTGCAAGTGGTGGGGAGGTCGAGAAAGCCTTGTTGCAGTGGTGCTACTGGCCTAGGTGGCCGGCAACGCCACTGAGGAGGGAAAGTTAGGGTTTTAGTGGAAAGAAAGGGAGGCTAGGGTTTGGTAAGATACCAAAGCTCCGGTCTAAGACCGCTGCTCTAATACTATGTTAGGACCAAAATGAGCTAATTATATTACAAAGACCATAAGCCTCTTTATATAGAAAGAGGCACCAGAGGGGAGATTATAAGTATACCCCTTCACATATAACGCAACATATAAACAGGTGATTGGATCTAGATAAGAATCAGCTCACCTAATACAGTAAACACAATATTTAATCGAGTCACAAAATCTACTGAATAAAGAGATAATAAATTCCATCATACAGTAATGATGCAATCAAGAATTCAGAAAGCAACCTTGAATAAACCATATTGCACATCAAAAGCCCTCTTGGCAACACTTTCAATGAAGTCTTTGAAAATCCCACCTCCATCTATTCCAGCCTCCTCTGCGCCAAGTTCATTAATGAAAGTGATTCTTATCTGGAGATGAAAATGAAAACAGAAAACGACTATCAAAATCCAAATTCATTCTTGTAGAACTTTTCCTTTCATATCCTTTCACATTGCACCAGACAATAATAGGAATATCTAACAACCAGACTACTACATGAATTGTAAACATTAGCAATAAAAGCTAGCTGGAAATTATTGGAAAAAGTGTGTTTAGATAGAGCCGCTTTGTACCTGTGCTCGAAGTTCTTCCTCAGACAATCCACTTAACTGACTGAATGCATCTTCAAATATTTGATTTCTCCTGATTCTAAATCTATATCTAGTAAATGCAGGATGGTGTTCATCTCTTTGTCTGGCAGCTGCTAATTGAGACTACGACAGAATATTAATTAGGAAAATTTATTGATAAAAAAATACAGCCTCTAAAACAGAACAGTAACAACTAATAGAAAACAACTAGAAACAAAAAAGATTATAGGAGTAGCTGAAAAAGTAAATCAAATTATGGAAGAGCACAAAGAAGGCAATAGCTTGAAATTGCCTACCGTAAATATTTTGACTCTGCTGGTGAAAGGAATCAGAAAAGCTGCATGCTTCAAGACATCCTGTGCCCTGCTATTTTCTGTTAAAGCCTGAAATAAGCAGCAACAAAGCATGTAGAGCTGGTCAAGCCACTGAAAACGTTTCATAAATGGTAGAAAGTCACTGGTATTGACTAAAGAAGACAATTATGATTGTATGATAATGAAAATTTTTCCTTTGAACTAGCTATAGAAAAGAAAGCAGTCAAAAGAAAAAGCCTTTTTTTCAATTAGAATTCATACTGTGAACTGACATTTATGATTGTATGATTTCAATGAAGTAATCTCTAATAACAATTGCAAAGAAAACAAGACAGACATCTGACCATGTACAAAAATAAGCAACAAGAGGCCATTCGGAGATTTCTATTTGATTGGCAGATGGTACCTTCACCCAATGGAATAAAATTCATTTGAAGCCCTTGATAAGACAAACCATCATGAATATTTCTGATAACAAAAAACCCATGGATATAACCACTCCAATCACATGCAAGTGAGCACACATAGGAGCTCCATGTTGTCCATGATCAGAAGATCAGCTAGGGAAAAGGCATTAGAAGACATCTGCTCCAAATTAGACCAATCACAGATAAACAGAAATGACAAGAACTAGCCTTCTTCATGTGGTTGCAAATAGCTTGTTTATGGTTTTTTGTCGATTTCTCAACCTTTTACCAGGATCAAGAAAAGTTTTAAACAACTACTTCCTTTTTTTTTTTTGAAAGGGGATAGGTTAACAATAGTTGTTAACCCCCCAAATTTTCATTAAAAAGGGGAGCTAATTACAACATAGGTCAGCAAGTTTCATTAATAATAATGCAAAGCACTGTCCACAGAAAACCTCTCCCCGCTGAAGATGAATGCATTACGCTCCAATCAAATGGTCCAAAAAAGAAAAATCTCCGACAACCAAAGCATCATGAATGCTATTCGAAAAATCTTCCAGTTAACAGATTTTTTTTTTTTTGAAAAAGTAAAGATGACTACCAGAGGCCAGTAGGCATCCACTCCATTCCTGTGAACATAAATTAATGAAGAAGAAGCCCAAGTTTGCCCAAATATCTTGTGAGAAGGGCCAAGAAAAGAAAAGACGATCCACGTCCTTTGTTGCCTTCTCACAGAAGATACGAGAATCACCATCCATAGAAGCCCAACAACTCCTATAAACTCCGGTAACAACCCTCTTTCTCCTCAGCAACCACAAGAAGAACTTAACTTTCAAGGGGGATACAACATTTCCAAATTTTCCTGCTGTCCGCTGTCAATATATCATCAACAATGTGGAAGTCACCTGAGAACTGCAAACAGGGCTTCTTAGCAAAAAAAAAAATGGCCATGCCTTCAGACCCACCCATCATAGCCCTAACCCGGCCTGATCTCAAATAACGTCTGCAACCATATCATAAAATTAGCCAACCTCGCCTCTGATAATGATGAAGGTAGGGCAGCGACCCTTAAAGCAATCTAAGACAGTTGCAAGTGTAGAGGTGAAAAAAGCTGCCAAGCATGGATAAATGTCAGCAATGACACCTGAGACCATCAATGTGACTAGAAACAGAACATGGAACCATCACCCAGATGGCTTCTACAAAGCGGTTTCACCAACCTCAGGATCTTTTCCAAGCTCCGCCAAAAATGGGAAGCACCCCTACAAGTTGCCCTTCACATTGCCCAGAGAATTGAGTATCCATAAGAATCGTAGAGGATTTTGTAGGAGAGAATGAATCAACTTATTATTCCAATAAATCCTACACCTCTTTATATAGAAAAGACGTATAAAAAAATTACATTCTAAGTCCACGTAGAAAAGAAAAATAACAAGATGCTGCAAAATAAAAAATAAGAGATAAGTAAGAAAATAGAGAATATGTCAACACTTTCCCTCTTGATGACTTCCAAAGCCAATGACCACCGTTGCATCGCCACAACACCTCCAAAACGCTGCTGCACCACTGCTCCGGGCGTTGCAGCATCGCCGCTATAGCAAGGAGGCGCTGCCGACCACACACAAGAGAGAGAGAGAGAGAGGTTTGGTGGTTTAGGGTTTCAAAGGTCTTTTCGGGTGGGATACTAAGAGCTCCGGTCCAAGACCGTCACTCTGATGCCAAGTGGGAAGAAATGAGCAATCGATTATTGCCTGGAAACCCTACACCTCTTTATATAAAGAGAGGTGTGGGTAAAATATACAAGAGGATCTAAAGAATAAATCAGAGTATAAATAGTTCAAATAAATAAAATAAAGGTAAAGGAAAATATCCTATAAGAAAGATCCATCACATTTAGACTGCTAGAATGCCCAAACACCACATATATTTGCATCAACTCGTCGAATCAAACTCACATAATTCCCATATGAATCTTTCAAGATATATGTAACCATAGAATTGTCATTTGAAAGCAATCTTACCACCCATTTAGCAAAAGTGCCTTATTAAATGAAAGTAAGTGACGAACTCCAAGTCTACCATCCTTCTTTGGTTTGCATACCTCCTACAAAGAAACCAAGTGTGCAAATCTTCCCACAAAATTAAATCCTTTCCAGAAAAACCCTTTTCCAGATCATATCAATTTCGTTGAGGATCTTTTTAGTTGGTGAGAAAACCGATAAAAAGAACACCGGGATAGAGGAGAGAATAGATTTGAGAACTAATCTTCCATCTCCAAAAAGGAGCCTACCACTCCAACAGGTTTGCCTACTTGTGAATTTATCAATCAACGGCTTCCAATCAAAATAAGTCAACTTTTTCCTTAATAGGTACTCTTACCACCGGGGTCTCCAAGATAGAAGATATATCTTTTTCCTCCACAAACCCCAAACCAAAAGGAACCAAACTTGATTTACTACTATTAATTTTAAACCTGAAATTTCAGCAAAAATCCTCACCAATAAGAAGACATGTTCAACCTCTTTCCATCCTCCAATGAAAATGTTGTATCATCAATGTAGGATAGGTGTTAAAACCCTACCATCTCTAGTTGTAAATCCTAAGAATAGATTTCCATTGAAAGCCTTAAATGCCATTCCAGCAAGAGAATCCACTGCTATGTTGAATAACATTAGTGCCAAAGGACATCCCTACCAGACACACCTTTGTTGATAGACCCAAGAACCAGTTGCTCACTTTGTTGAGTTATTTATTCTCTTTTTGTTATGTTTTTTAGAGTAAGGGCATCCTTGTACTTTTACCCATTTGTGCCTCTCTATATAAAGGCATTTAAGGTCTTTAATAAACATTTGATTGGCATTTCAATCTAATATGGTATTCGAGCAGTAGTCCTAGACCAATGCATGGGTACCCCACCCCAAAACCTAACCTCTAAACCCCTCCACCGAATCCCTAACCTCTCCAAGGCGTCGCCAGCCTGAGATCGTCTCCAAGCCACTGCCGCCAGTCCTCCCCAGCCGGCAACAGTCACCATCGCCAACAGGGAGGCCCAGTGGGGGCTCGCCCAGCCTTAGGGCTACCGGCGGCAGGGGCCTAGCAGGGACTCACCTGGCCTCAAGCCGCCAGTTGGGCAGTGGAGACAATCCCAAGGGCAATGTGAACTACTACAACGTCCTCTCTACGATTGTTTAAGGAGTTGCAGTCCATCACATCCTCTCTTCACCTTGTACACTGATCTGCGTGCCAATGGCGTGACTTGAACAATTCCCCATCTTGCCTTTCTTTGGGGCCTTATTTAGGTCCAAAAGGGTGCTGCTATGATCTGATTTCTTCTCATTCTACTCAGATCCATGAGAGTTTCAGATCTATATATGGTCTGATTTTCTATTGCAGTACCTTATTTCTTGTGATTCCCACAAGTTAAGTGATACGGAAGACAAGAAGGGCACTTTGGGCGACTTGGTGAGGAAGATCTCTACCCCAAACGCATCATTTTTTTATGCAAGGAACCACTATCAAGTTAGGTGGCGCCAACCTCCTATGCTCTACCTCAAGGTTCAAAATGCTGATTTCGATGCCGTGCCGATGAAATTCTAAGTGTGCATTTCATGGGCATGCCGAGGGCACACCATGGAAATGCCTGTTTGTCGATGGGCATGTTGAAGGCATGCCGTGTAAATGCCAAAGGTATGTCGATGCATGCTGACAAAAATGATAGTAGTCAAAAAAGCCAGCAACAGCCTCAGCATGACTATCGATTTCGCCGACATGTCAACCATACCAACGGCATGCCAACGATATCCCAGCATTTTGACAACTTTACCATGTCGGCATGGGCTTTTCCCAAAAAAGGACTTGCCGATGACATCTAAATCACTACTCTACCTTCCTTTCTCGATTTGTGGGATCACATTGGAAGAAATACATTTCTCACAAGTGCTGGATAAAATGTAGAGTTCCTCAGGGACATCAAGTCACGTCCACTACTGGTGCTTCTGTGGCTCATATGTCTGGTACTACTGCTAGTGCCAGAGGTGTTCATAAGCCATCTCAGCTTGCAGACATAGGCGCATCCTCCCACATCATATAAGATGCTTCGCTTTGTTCATCTCTTCGACCATTGACTATTCCAGTACATGTTAGACTAGCTAATGGTGCCTTGTCGCCTGTGACAGGCTTGGGGTGGCATCTCTGTTCTCTACTTTGTCACTTTCTGATATTATGCATACATCGAAATTTCCTTTGAATTTAATGTCTATAGACTATTAAGGTATTAAATTGTAGAGTAGTGTTTCATGATCACTTTTTCTTCTTACAGGATCTGACGATGAAGCAAATTGGTGGAGGACTTGAGCAAGATGGCCTATATTACCTTGATCTCCCACCAGAGCATCATTCCATGGCTGCCGCTTTTGCCACTTCTACTTTACAGCAGCATCATAGACTTGGGCATCCTAGTGTTTTTGCTCTTCATTGTCAGTTTCCTGACATACAATTTCCCAACTCGTTTTCTTGCGATGCCTGCCAACTCGGCAAGCATCATAGAGTTTAATTTCCTAATAGTTATAGTAGAACTGAGTCTGCTTTCTTGCTTGTTTATGTTGATTTATGGGACCCATGTTGAGTCAAGAGTCTTAGGAGTTTTCGGCATTTTTTTATTTTGGTGGATGACTATATCTATGCAAGTTGGATTTTTATGATGAAATCTGAAACCCCTACTTTGATTAAAAATTTTGTGCATGAAATAAAGACTCAGTTCTCTATTACTATTTGCATGTTTCGGACTAACAATGGGCTTGAGTTTGTGAATTCGATTTGGATCCAGTCTTTTCAGTCTCTTGGTATTATACATCAGATATCTTGTGTTCATACATCCCAACAGAATGGGGTAACTGAACGTAAATTGAGGCACCTTCATGATGTTGCTTGCACTATTATGTTTTATATGCATGTTCCTACCACCTTCTGGGATAATACTGCGCTTACGATTGCTTTTTCTATTAATCATTTGTCTTCTTTTGTTCTTTGTCGGAAGACCCCGTATTATGTTTTGCTTCCTGATCAAGAGATATTTTCTCTTCCTCTGGAAGTATTTAAATGTATCTGTTTTGTTCATTTATTCAAGGTGGACAAGCTAGCTCCTAGATCTGTAAAACGTATTTTTCTGGGTTTTTCTAGAACCTAAAAGGGGTATAGATGTTATGATCTTCTTTCACATCATTTTTATGTAAGGATGTGACCTCTTTTGAGGATGTCATATTATACTGCTGCAAGAAAGTCTCCCAGGTCCACACAGGATGTCCCATTGCCTATGCCTAGTGCTACACCGCCAGGTCCCTCTAAGCCTCCTATATCTCAAAATGTTCCTCATATTGCCTATCCTAAACATCCTAAGGTGCCCACTACAGATACATTCCTTAACACTTTTAGCGCAAACCTCCTTCTACCACTCTACAGGCAAATGAACAACTTTCTACTATTCCTACTCAATCATCTCCTGATACTGCTGATTCAGATGGAAGTCCAGACTTTACACCACCAGAGGCACCTGATGTGGGTCTTCCTATTGCTCTGAGGAAGCCACAATGATCTTACGCTAAGTATTCTATTTCAAATCATATGTCACTTGACCGTTTACAGGGAGGCTTTTATCTCTTGCAGTTGACAGCAAAAATATTCCCAAGAATCATGTTTAGGCTTCTTAGGACCCTTCCAGGACCTTGGCCATAAAGGAGAAGATGGTTACTCTTCAGTCTACAGGTACCTAGGAACTTGTTGACCTACCCTTGACTACTACTGTTGTCAGGTGTAGGTGGGTGTTCACCCTAAAATGTCACCCAGATAGCACAATGGAAAGATACAAAGCACGGCTGGTTGCCAAAGGTTACACACAAACCTTTGGAGTTGACTATTTTGAGACATTTTCTTCAGTAGCCAGACTCAACTCAGATAAGATACTTCTTTCTGTGGCAGGCAACAGTGGATGGTCAGTTTCACATCTTGATATTAAAAATGCTTTCCTCTATGGAGATTTAGAGGAAGAGGTCTACATGAAACAACCCCTTGATTTCATAGTTGAGGGGGAGTATCAGAAAGTGTAAATTAAAGAAGGTAATTTATGGGCTTGAGCAGAGCCACATGGCTTGGTTTGAGAGATATAGTAAAGTTGTGCAAGAATTTGACTTTATTAAATCTACTGTAGATCACTCTATTTTCACTATGCGCAAAGTTGCTAGATCTATTATTATTATTGTATATGTAGATGATATACTACTCACCGAGAGTGATGAAACAGGAATAGAGGCTACCAAAAAGTTCTTGCATTCTCAGTTTGTTACTAAAAATCTGGGAATAATAAATTATTTTTTAGGCATTGAGGTGCAGCATGTTGATGGAGGTCTTATTTTATCACAGAGGAAATATATTCTTGACATGCTAAAATAGACAGGGATGCTGAGTTGCAAACATGCCAGCATTCCTATGGACCCTTCTTTGCCACTTGCAGATTTGAAGAGTCCACTACTTGAAGATGTCACAAGATATCATGCTATGGTAGGAAAACTGTTATATCTGACTATCACGAGACCTGACATTTGTTTTGTTGTTAAGAGACTAAGCCAGTTTGTGCAGTCTCCTAGAGAAGTAAATTGGGATGGTGTATGTCAGATACTGAGATATCTCAAACAAGCTCCTAGTAAGGGACTATCATTTATAAAAGCATGGCCATCTGGATGTCTAGGGGTATTCAGATGCAGATTATGCAAAGGCACATGAAGACAGAAGATCTACTACTGGCTACTATACCTATGTAGGTGGCAACTTAGTCACCTGGAAAAGTAAGAAGCAAAATGTCGTCTCAAGATCCAGTGCAGAATCAGAGTATAAGGCTATGACCCATACTACTTGTGAGCTCATATGGGTGAGATCTATTTTTTGTGATTTGGGAGTGTCTATTTTCAGTCCTACTCCCATGTACTGTGATAACAAGGCAACTACATTTATTGCCAATAATTCTATCTTTCATGAGAGAACAAAGCGTATAGAGGTTGATTGCCATTTTATCAGAGATGTCATTACTTCTGATAAGATCACAACACCTTATATTTCCACCAAAGATCAAATTACAGATGCCTTCACCAAAGCACTCTCCAAGTAGCATTTAGAGTTGTTATGTACCAAGCTGAGCATGCTTGATATCTATGGTCCAGCTTGAGGAGTGTTGAGTTATTTATTCTATGCTTTGTTATGTTTTTAGAGGGCATAATTGTACTTTTACCCCTTTGTGCACTTAGGGTCTCTAATAAACGTTTGATTGACATTTCGACCTAACAAGCTTCATGAGAATATCTGCTAATTGAAGCTCGGAGGATATGTAAGGGGTACTGATTCTGCCATCCAAGAATGCATGTCGTATAAAGTAATAGTTAACCTTAATATTTTTGGTCCTCTCATGGAAGATTGGATTTGAGGCAATTCTCGTAGCTGACTTATTATCACAGTAAAGTGGGACAAGCATATCAACATTTATTCCCAAGTCCTGTAGAAAACTGGCCATCCACATAATCTCACAGGCTGCCTGGGCCATAGATCTGTACTCTACCTCTGCACCAAAGCAAGCCACTACATTTTGCTTCTTTCTCCTCCAAGAAACTAAGTTACCTCCTAGATAAACAACAAAACCTAAAGTAAATTGTTTGTCTTCTATAGATCATGCATAATCAGCATCTAAATACACCAAAAGATCAATAAATCTACTCTGTAGTGCAAACCTCTACCTACTGTGCCCTTTAAGTATCTTAGAATGAGATACACTTCTCGCCAATGACTCTACTGTGAATTCTACATAAACTGACTAGTTCTACTGACAGCAAAACTGATATCAGATCCTGCAATGGTCAGACATAGAAAGCAACCAACACTACTACGATATCTAGTGATATCCTCAAACAAAGGATCTGTCTCATCTATACTATGGCTAGACTGTGGCTCCACTGGTATCCTAGATAGCTTGGTTCCAAGAAACCCAACCTCCTTAAGGATCTGTAAAGTATACTCTCTCTGAGAAAGGGACAAGCTGGTCCCCTGGCCAACTGCTTCAAATCCAAAGAAGTACCGAAGGTCACCTAAATCTTTGGTGACAAAAATAAACTGTAAAAACGCCTTTATCAGCACTATTCCATATGCATCATTACCAATTAGGATCATCTCATCAATATAGACTGCCAAAATAAGAATTCTTTAAGTACCGCCATACTTTATCCTCCTGATAAAGATAGAATGGTCGGAAATAGACCGTTGAAACCCAATCTTCGTGATCTCTAAATTGAACCTCTCAAACCAAGCTTTGAGACTCTACTTCAAGTCATAAATGACCTTCCATAAGCAACACACAAGCTTCCCCTAAACAACCTGATGGTTGTCTCATGTACACCTTAGCTAGATCTCTATATAAGAAAGCATTTTTAATATATAACTGATATAATGGCCAGTTCTGAATCACTGCTGCAGAAAGAATAATCCTGATAGAGGTAATACAAGCAACAAGATAAAGTTTCAAGGTAATCCACCCTATATGTTTGGATGAATCCTTTGGCAATAAGTCTGGACTTGTATCTCTTAACAGTCTCAACAGATTTATACTTTATCATATACGCCCATCGACACCCAACAACTATAGCACCCGTAGGACATGGCACAAGATCTCATGTCTTTCTATACTATAATGCATACATCTCCTCATCCATTGCAGCTTTCCACATGGGATCTTGAGAGGCCTGAATAAAATCTCTGGGAACAACACTAGTAGTAATAGCAGAGGTAAACTATCTATCTTCATTCTCCAAATTAGAAATCATTGTATATTAAGACATGGGATGAAGGCTGCATACTATACTAGATCTCCTCTAAATAGGGTCCTCATCTCTATCTAAGCCACATCTATCTGGAGAGGTAGGATACTGTAGAGGCTCATCTCCTTAGGGATTGTCCAATTGCGATCTCCTGTGATATATTTGTGTCTCCTATATAGTGGCCTCTATAGAGGATCCTTCCTTTGAGAAGTAGGAAACCTTCTCAAAGAAGGTCACATCAGCAATAGCAACATATCTTTTATAGGTTGGATCATAGCATATGTATCCCTTCAGCATCTTGGAGTAACCAAGGAAGACACACTTCGTAGCCTAGGGAGCAAACTTATCCTGGTTGCCATGATCATGCGCAAACTATATGCACCCAATACTCTCAAAGGTAGGGAGAACGATCTATTACGTCCTGGGGATCTGACCATGAAGCACAGACGATGACAACTAATTAATCATGTATGTTGTATGGCATCACCCCAAACTTGCTTAGGAACCTTCATATGAGACATTAAGGTCCTAGCAATATCAAGGAGATGTCTCAACTTGCACTCAGCAATCCCATTCTATTAAGAAGTATGAACACATGAACTTTGGTGAATGATTCCCCTGGAGCAGAAAACCTCCTGCAGATCTTTGTGCATGAACTCAAGTACATTATCACTACGGAAAACTCAAACTGTGGTAGCATACTCGGTTTGCACCTCAGAAAGAAACTACTGCACAATAGAGGGTGTCAAGAATGGCGCAAGCTTGGAGCATGGGGGCTCCTAGGCATATAGAAATACAGTTCAAAGAGGATTGTTCCACGTTAAAACAAGGGGACGAAGAACAGCAGCCACTGGCTGCTATGGCTGGTGGCCGACGGTGATGAGGCCAGTGGTGATGGTAGCCAGCGGTAATGTTGAGTGAGAGAGAGAGAGAGAGGACTTTGAGAAATGTGGAAAATATTATTGCTAACTCCAAAAAGCAAATACAATAGGAAGCTCTCTTTTATAGAGAAAACATATCTTCTAAAACAATAAACAAGCTAATCAAATCTTATCTCTAAAATAAGAAAAAAACAAATCTCAATACAAATCAAATCCTTTAAACAACTTTCCTGCAACCAAACATAATAGATAAGCAAAACTTGCACCTTAAGCACATACCAAAACTAGACTCCTAGGACTCAAAATCGACGCCCAAGGCACCTATTGATCGGCTACCACATGGCAGTGCCACACGGCCAATTTTATTCCCAACACTCCCCCTCAAGTTGAGGCCGGGAGGATGAAGACTTGTTTGAACTTGATGGGGATAAATGCCTCACCATTCTTCTCCGAGCAATGCACTCCCAACTTGATTTTTGGGAGAAGCCACAATGTAACCTCTTGCGACCTTCGAAGTCGTTGCGTCTGTGGCAACCATAGTAATCGTCGCGACAGCCACCGTTGTCTTCTCTTTTTCTTCTTCGGAAGGAGCTATGGTGTAATCTCTTGCCACCTCTCGAGTTGCTTCCATGGCAACCTCAATACTTGTAGCGACGGCTACCGTTCTCTCCTTTTCTTTTTGAAACATTGCCCTGATCTTCTCAAGGTCAGTAGGTGTGAGAGTCTGCACATGAGGTGCTAGTAGCCCCACTATGAGACCTCTGCATCCTGGATCTTTAGAAAAGAATCTTCTTACATCTTTTCTCCGGAAAAATCTCCTCTTTTAAAGGAGAGTAAAAAATCAGATATAAAGTGTCAAGATCTTAAACCATATAACTTGATAGGTCTCCTCTTCTCTTTTCTAGATCTCGAAGTCTGTTATCCTTGTTGGCAATGTGGTATCGATGGTCATGGTAGTAGCGTCCGTCATCTTCTTCAAACTACGATCCTTATATTTCGCGTAAGGTGCTGGATGTGGTGACTGGTGAGAACTTGTCGGAGGTAAGGAACCACATGTCTGGCCAAGAGAACACACACATTGAGAAGCTTAGAAGGCTCTAATACCATGTCAAGAATGGCGGGAGCTTGGAGTGTGGAGGCTCCTAGGCATATGGAAAAGCAGTTCAAAGAGGATTGTTCCACATTGGAACAGGGAGAGGAAGAGTAGCAACCACCGACTTTTTTTTTTTTTTGAAAAATAAAAGGGCGGTTATCCGAGAGATAACTGCCCAAATTCATTCCAAGAAAGCATCAGTACAAGACCATCCGACTTACAAAGAGGACCCCCACAGAGACACCAGAGAAGAAATGGATGCGACAAAATTCTTCACATATGATCTATCACCCCTAAACACCACAC
Organism: Thalassia testudinum; assembly: GCA_037157565.1. Classification (NCBI taxonomy): domain Eukaryota; kingdom Viridiplantae; phylum Streptophyta; class Magnoliopsida; order Alismatales; family Hydrocharitaceae; genus Thalassia; species Thalassia testudinum. Next base: position 5,070,005 of record JAZHRO010000007.1, read on the forward strand.
CATTTCTCCCAAGCCACACACCCCATCACACAGCCAACACTTTGGCTCTCTCCTTCTTGGACCGGAATGAGCTCGCACCCACATGGACATTGCCTCTTCGGCAAGATGACAAGAAACTGGCCATGTCTCCACCATCTGTCCAACCAATGCTCGTTCTCCCCCAAATATGTTCTACAAATGGGCACTGGAAGAAAAGGTGCTCCACGTCCTCATCCGCCTCACCACAGAAGACACCTCACATCGTCTGTTTAGGCCCACCTTGCCCTCCAAACCTTCATGACGATTCTTCCCCTTCGCAACAACCAAGCGAAAATCTTGACTTTGAGGGGGGCAATCCATCGACCAAATAAGTCTACAATCTCTAGCAAGATTGGAAACTGTGTTATGCGATGTAAGACCAGGCCGACAGAACACCTTTGCAACAGAAAAGTCATCACTATCCCAAACATGTCTGTCTTCTCCCACGCCTAGAAGCATCCTTCCAAATCCTCCAACATCTGTTGGAACTCTACCAGCCTCTGATCGAAGAGCCCTCCCCAAAAAGACGGGCACCACGCTCCATCCCAACAACCACCAACCATAATATTCTGATCCATAGCCCTCCGAAGTAAACGAGGATACCTGTCACCAAGGCTATCCCCAACCCCTTGCCAATTGTTAAGCCAAAAGCAGAAGGCATCACCTTCCCCAAGGATCAGGTAAAAGAAAGACTGCACCTTCGGTACCACCATTGCCAAGCCTCGAAGAAAATGGGATACACCCACAGGTGGGGCCACGAACGGTCCCCAAGATTGAAACAAACCATAGCATTGGCTCATGATGTCACAAACAATACTTCTCTCCTGCCCCACCAACTTCGCAATCCACTCCATAAGGAAGTTCAGATTGACCTTTCCCACATCTCTAACACCCAAACCCCCTTCTTGAGGTGGTCTACAGACCTCCCATGCTACCAACCTCGTCCCCTTCCCTACAGATCCAACATTTGACCAGAAAAAACCTCTCATCAGCGCTATAATCTTCTTTTCTATCTGTCGTGGAATCTTGAAAACTGACAAGTATGCTGACATCGCCAACAGTACTGCCTTCACCAAAGTCAACCTCCCCCCCCCCCCCTCGACAGTAATTTGGACGACCACCCCGCTAATCTCTTTTCAATTATTTCCAGCAGCGGAAACCAATCCCGTAATCTAAGGCGACAATCTGACAATGGCAGCCCCAGGTAGACCAAGGGCAGCTCCCCCACTCTAGTCCCAAGGGCCTCCTCCACCGCCTCCACCACCTCACTAGCCATGTTGAAACGAATAAAACATGACTTCTTATAATTGACCCGTAGTCCCAAAACCTCTCTAGAGAGTTCCAGCAGTATCCTCATCGTTCTCGACTCCAGACCAACCCCATCTATCAGAAACAGTGTATCATCTGCATACTGAAGCACCGGGACCTCTCTCCTGGCCCCAACCCCAAAACCTCTGACCAACCCCCTAGCACAGGACTTGTGCGCCACTCTTGCAAGGGCATCAACTACCAGCACGAAGAGCAACGGAGCAAAAGGGTAACCCTATCTGACCCCCCCTCCTGGGCTACACCCATCCTCCCACAAGATTCCCATTCAACAAAATCGAGAAGGAGGACGTAATCACGCATCTCTTTGTCCAATCAAGCCAAACCTACGGGAAACCCCTCTTCACCAGCGATGCCCAAAGGAAATCCCACTGCACCGAGTCATAAGCCTTACTGAAATTGACCTTCCACAAAAAGGCCCTTTTCTTCTCCCTCCAAGCACCCAAAGCCTCTAAGGCGATCACAAAGCCATCTAAAATTCCTCTCCTCGGCACAAAATCCGTCTGCACCGATAAAACAAGATCATCCAAAAGGACCCGGAGACTATTTGCCACTTGCCAGGACGTTGGCAACAATGAGGTAGACCGCATTGGACAGCGCAATGGACCGGAAATCCTCAATCTCCTCTGCTCCATCCATCTTAGGTAACAAGAACACATAGAATCTATTCAGCCTGTAGAACCCCCTGTTGCCAGCTGCAAACTCCTCCAACATCTGCATCGCCTCATCCTTCACCAGACCCTAAAATTCCCTGAAAAAGATAACAGGGAAACCATCCGGACTAGGGCAACCTTCTCCATTCAGTCCCCACACTACTTTCCTCACCTCCCCTTCTGTGAATGCCGATGTGAGGTTCAATGACTGAACCGCCGTAACACGTCACATCCTCCCCTCCCCATCTCCAGCTCCCTCTGCTCCTCCGCCCTGTGAATTCCTTGAAATAAGCTGCTGTCGCCTACCCAACCTCCTCCCTTCCACCGAAGGACTCCCTCCCACCTGCAGACTCTCAACCCAGTTCCTCCTCCTCCTTGCTAAGGTCGTTTGGTGGAAGAACTTGGTGTTTGAATTGCCCTTCTGTAACCAAATCTGTCTTGATCTCGTCTTCCACTCAACCTCCACCTTCCTGCCCGCCTACACCGCCTGGACCATCCTTTCCCTGCAACTTCTGTCCTCCACAAAAATAGAACCAAGATCCTCCTACTTGTCGATCCTAGATATTTCTGACAGAGCCTCCGTCTTCCTACCCCGCATGGACTCCTTGATCTCCTTCCTATATACCCTCAACATGTCTCGTAGCCCTGCCAACTTCTTCACCAATCGGGCGATAGCAGACCCTTCCGCCTCCAGCGAGGCCCACTTCTCTTGCACCCATGTCCTGAAGCCATCCTCCATCAACCAAGACCTCTCAAATTTGAAATAGGTGCCAAAAAAGGTCCCCTCGTTAGTTCTCCACAAAAGGGGTGTGTGATCAAAAAACGGCCACTCCATAGGAGAAACACCCCCCAAAGGGTACACCTCCAACTCCACACTAGAGAGGAATTTGTCTATCCTGGATTTCTGACCAGCAGCATTCCTCCAGGTATAGATGCAAGAGACTGGGATCAAGTCGACAAGACCGTGCAAAGCCACAAACTCCACAAAACTCTCAGACCCAGGGTCATGTCTACCCCTTCCACTAAGCCTGTCATCCACCTGCAACGTGGTGTTGAAATCCCCTCCAATGAGCCATGGCAACCCTTGGGTACCCACCGCCCCCATTGCCAGCTCCACCCACATCGCACCTCTCGCCTGAACCTCCAATGGGCCATACACACCCGTTACCATCATTTTGACCCCATCAGCCCTCCTAATCAACCTAGCATAAGCAACATGGTTACCTCTAAAGCAGTCCTCCAAAGTGAACACATCCTCATGCCAACCTATCAATTGGCCCCCTGCACGACCAATTGCATCAAGGGGCAGGAAACCCTCCATCCAAGAACTCCCAACCTCACGTCACATGTAGCCAATTTCGTCTCCTGAAGAAGCACCACATCTACCCTCCACTGCCTGATGTATCCACCCAGCGCCGACCTCCTCGAAGGGTCATTCAGACCCCTAACATTCCAGGAAAGAACTTCGTTCAACGGGAAATCAAAACTTTCTCCCTCGTGCACGGACGAAAACCTGTAGCCTCCGCCATCCGACACACTTCTCATCCTCCCCATTCAGCACCCCAGCCTCCACCCGTGCAACCGGCACCACCCCCCACGGCCATCGACCACCACCCGATCCCCCTTGCTGCCCTCCTAAACCTCCACCTTCGATTGTAGCGAAGACCCCCACCTCGGCCTCCTGCCACAATGCGTGGCTTCCAACCTATAGTACTGATCCCAGCTGAGCGCTCTAGTTGCTCTAAACCGCCTGCTGCCCCATGGAGCTCCGGTGCATTTGTTGCCGCTAGCCCCTTCTTCGCCACCATCGCCGCTTCCCCTCCATCAGTCCCAGCATCATCAGCCACCACCCTTACCACAACCACTCGCTCCGGCCCTCCCACGAGAACCGCCGCCTCCACAACCCCAACAAACCCCACTGAATTGACAAGCCCCAGCCCCACTTCTCTTGTTGTCGCAGCGATCTGCCCCGAAACTCCAACACGAGCAACTATCTCCGATTCTAGAGCGCATCGCCCTGTCAAGTGGCTCAAAGCGGCACTCTCCTCCGGTCCATCTTCCCCATCTCCCCCTCCCTGCATCGCCTCCTGACGCAGCGTGGTCGAATCGACAGGCTCCACCTCGACACCTACCCCAGAACTATGTCTCCTGAGAGACACACCCTTTTCGGACCCGAATCCTGACCTCTCCACCTAAGGGCTCTCTGTCGTAATCGGGCACCCTTCACCATACCTAGGTCCGAATACTCGGCTACCCTGCTCCGCCCGCCTCTCCCTTAAGAGCACTCGAGGTGTCTCCAGCTGTGTCCCCGAAGCATCCTGCGTAAATGCCGCCGCCAATCTCTCCTCCAATCGAGCCACCGATCTCGCCTCTTCGCCTTCCAATCACGGTAGCCCCTCCGAGGTAGCCACAAACGACGCCATCAATGGCTCCGCATCCAACAAAGTCAAATCCACGTCAGCAACAGCTCGCTTGGGCTCCCGATCTACAGGTTGCGGCTGGTGGCCGGTGGTGATGTTGAGAAAAAAGAGGAGTTTAAGAAATGCGGAAAATATTATTGCTAACTCCAAATACCAAATACAATAAGAAGGTTCTCTTTTATAAAGAGAGCATATCCTCTAAAATAAGAAACAAACTAATCAAATCTTATCTCTAAAATAAGAAGGAACAAATTCCAAAACAAATCAAATCCTCTAAACAACTTTCCTAAAACCAAACATAAATAATAAGCAAAACTTACACCTTAAGCAAATACCAAAACTAGACTCCTAGGACCCAAAACCAACACCCAAGGCACCCCTTGATTGGCTACCACGTGGCAGTGCTACGCAGCCACTTTTATTCCCAACAGAGGTATTCTCGCTACAAACCTTCATCAAAAAGACCTATGTAAGGCAACTGTGATCATCCACGAATACAGCAAAGTATATGTGCCTGCCTGGAGTGACAACTCTGGATGGTCCCCAAACATCACAATGAACCAAGGCAAAAGGTGTTAGGCGAACCTCACCATCTCTCTAGGAATAGCTGCTCATGTGGTAACCCTCACACTCTATAGGCAAAGAGTCTGACAACTCTGGGTACATCTGTCACATCTTCCTAACAGAAGGGTGCCCAAGCCTCCTGTGCCACAGCATTGGATCACGGCTGATGGAAACCGCTCTAACAAACAAGGTGGGTGTGTCAAGATAGTACAACCCACCTCTCTCAATTCCTTCACCTACAATCTCTCCTGTCAAATGGTCTTGGAAATAGCAGTGCTCATCAAATATAACAAGACATCCAAGATCCCTAAAAATACAACTCACAAACAAGATATTCATAAGAAACTCAGGAGCATAGTATACCTTCTCAATCTTCAACTTTGAGGTCGCAACTACATGTCCAATCACAGTGATTAGAGAGGTAGCCCATTGGCCACTCTCACATCTCTTACTCCCTGTGGAACAATCAGGTCAACCAACTGATCTCTATCTCCTGTGAGATGAATAGAGGTGCCAAAGTCGATCACCCATGCACTCCTGACCTTCACCACAACGTGTTGGGTTGCACACGCAAGTCCTGTAAAAACAAAGGTTGGTCTTCTTGGATCAAACCTCTCTACCCTAGGTAAGAGAAGACTCATCGCCATCCAAATCAAGCATCAAAGAAGGCTCATCATGTAGACAAATCCCAGCCGCAGGAGATAGACGAACACCCCCTATGGTGATTGTTGCAGGCCCTACCGATCCCCAAGCGACACCACTAGGCCCACCTAATTGACCAACGACAACGCTGCCCCCACCAAGCATATCAACGACGTTGCAACCACCGCTATCAGCTTGTTCGACGGTGACTGCAACATCTTTGTCAGCTGATACAGTGGCGGTAGAAGCTCCGTAGAGATCCTCCTCCATCCAATCACCGTCTTAAAGGTGATTCAATAATCCTATGGGTAGATTTTTTCAGTGGGATATCAGAGCACCAACCTAAGACTACTACTTTGATACCATATGAAACAAAATGATGTGCATTAAACTCCAAAAAAAAACCATATCCCTTCTTTTATATCAAGCAGAACTAAGCAAATTACATAAGTACCCCACAAGAAATAAACAAGTATCAAATATGTCCCTATAACTCAACAGTATAGATGTTTATCTTTTTATTTTAAATGTCACCTCTCATTTAGTTACGTCTTTCAATGTTGTCATAGAGAAAAAATGATATGAAAGTGTATTCTTTACATTATTATTTCCTTATTACCACTTAACAAGTATATATCATATCATTTTTTCATATTTTCTACGCAAATCCTGAGGCTTACTCCTTGAACGACTCGAGGCTTACGCCTCACTTCGATGAAGGCAAACCGCCTCAGTACCACCACGTACTTTTTAAAACCTTACCTGCAGCACCAAAGCTACCCTACAAGGGCAGCACTAGTGGCCACTGGCCTGGCTCCGACCTCGAGTCATTCGAGGCATAAGCCTCAAGCTTTGAATAGAAAATATGGAAAAATGACATGAAAGCAAACCGCCACAGTACTGCTACGTGCTTTTTAAAACCTTACCTGCAGCACCAGAGCTACCCTACAGGGGCAGCATTGGTGGCCATTGGCCCTACTCCAATGGCGCTGACTCTCGATGGCGCTGCTGGAGTAATGCCAACGGCTACTGGTGGCCCAGCAGTTGTCTTTGGTGGCTAATGTGACTGTTGATGAGAGGAGAGAGATTTAAGATTAGGGTGGAAGGTTTCGTGGCTAGGTTTAGGTAGGACATCAGAACCTGGCCTAAGACCACGCTCCGATACCAAGTAGAAGAGAATGAATTAAATTATTATTCTAATAATCCCTACACCTCTTTATATAGAGAAGATGTGTGGAAAGATTACACTACATGTCCACATAAAAAAATAAAATATCATGATGCCACAAAATAAAACATTAGAGATAAGGAAATAGGAAATATGTCAACAGATTTACTTGAAGGCAAGTTAGCTCCCATAAGCTTAAGAACCCAGTTGGATAGGCAAACATCATTCATTTTCTACAAATTAAGTACCCTGATCCTCACACATCTTTAGGTTGACCTCCCTCCAACAAGAGACCATAGGGATGAAAGAATCTCCAAAAGTAGAGGACCAAAGGCGCCTCCTTCTAATGGGATTCAATTCTCCTTAGGACAACCCCATCATCTTCAAAATCGAAAAATAGTAAATTGAAAAAGCCAAGAGAACCGAAGCACATGAAATTAGTAGACAACCACCTCAGGAAAGTAGACAGGAAGCCATCCTTGGAGTCATTTCTCTAATCTCTCAATAACAGGGATCTGGTCCCTTGCAATGATACGGCCAAAAGATTGAGAATAGTCAAGACATTTAAATGGAAATTACAACCTCGAAACCTTGAAGATATCATGGCATTGCACCTCCCTTTCCTTAAACATGGCAAACGAAAGAATGCCTCATTTCTACAGGTGACATGCAAACCAAAAGCTTCACCAAAAACCTAATTGTAATGACCCAAAACCCTAGACCATCCATACTTTCATAATTTACCTTTTGCCAAGCTACTAACCATTGGATCAACATTTCATGCCAATCACAAGTACACAAAGGCTTGCCACAATGCAATTCATATTGTTACATAGGCTCAAGGTACAATTGATACAAAGACACATAGGAACAATCTTTTATAAGCATTTAAACATTTTATCTTTATCTCTTATGTTCTTCGTCACCTTATTTCCAATAAGTCTGTATCTTTCATTTTTCCTTGCTAATTAACTTTAATAAAAAGGGTGAGCAAGAAACATAATAAAGAAAATGGTCAAAAGGTAATCATCCCTGAGATCTTGATGTAGTGTTTGGTTTGTAGCTTGTTAGATCAGTCTAAATAGGGCCATGTCCACTCGCTTGGACAAGCAAACTCACCTCCCACTACCCCCGCCTTTCACTTAGCACTAGGAAAAATGCGATGATCCATTTTACTTATGCTGCTTGAAATGGGGATCACGAATCCTAGCATTTTTCCAGGTGACGATGGAGGTAATGGGAGACAAGATTTGCCATCTAGGAGGCTGAACATGGGCATTGTTCAAGCCGAATTGAAGGGGTATGAACCAAACACTACACCAAAATATCCTTACAGATACAACGGATAATTACATAAGCATGATAATCACTTTTAACATCGCATAATGTTTATTTAACTACATTATTGCTTCATGTCCATTTTCTTTATTATGTTTTCTTCTCACCCTCTTTTTTTTGGAGTTATCTACTAAGGAAAAATGAAAGATACAAACTTGATTGAGAATAAGGACACAAGAATTAAATATAAAAGATTTAAATGCTTACAAAAGTTTATTCCTATGTAGCTTTGTATCTATTGTACTTTGAGCTTTTGCAATAATGACAAAGTGCATTATGGCAAGCTCTCGTGTACTTATGGTTGGCATGGAATACTAATCCAATAGTTAGTGGCTTGGCAATGATTGAATTATGGAAGTATGGACAGCCTAGGAATTTGGGTTGTTACACATCTTTAACATAAGATAGATGTATGTCTCTATAATCAAGTATACATATTTGGTAAGTGAGATACTCATTAAGGTGTTAACACCAAAGAGTTAATGTGTACGTAAGAAGACAGAGAAACGTTGTCGTTAAAAGGGATCACACGTTTCTTTCAAAAAAAAAAGGGATCACACGAGTTAACTTAGTGAACTAGAGGAGTGAGACCTTTCTAAAGACAATTCAACACATCATTATAAAGTTCTCAATAAACTCTATATGAAAGAAAATAAGATGAATTGTTTAGAAAAGATAGTAGTCTTTGTTGGAAGTTGTGCAGTTTGCAACAGTTATGTAGTGTGTGTCCTCTTCTATGTTTTTTATTATTTTATAGGGATTGCTCTATACTTTTCTCACATCTCTATATATTCAAATGTAGAGTTATGAAATAATTAAGTTTATTCTCTTAACATAGTATCAAAGCAGTGGTTCTAGACTAGAGCATTGTACCTTCTTGACCTCCCACTTTCTCCACTAAATAATAAAGTTCACTAATTCTTGGGATTTGTAATATGAAGGTAGTAGAGAGGGCCTCCCAGTTGTGCTCAAGGGGCTTATGCCCGAAGGGCACAAATCTTCCTCAAGAAGTATTGTTCATCGCCAAATAGTAAAATCACCACCATCGTACATACAACCTTCATATCTTGCCAACTGACTAGGTGGCATGTCGCCTAACCCCACATAGCTGGTGACAATTGACCCAACTTCCATCCGACCAATGGAGACCTTGTTAGATCACCACTCCTTCCAGCACCATTGTTACTGGGTCTGACCCATTCAGGACACCATCAATCAACCAGTAGGGTTTAGTGGATCCACTCGATGGGTTGCGAGGGTCAATAACTTGTCCCCCGTGCTATTTTTGAAGCCATGTTCCAGTTACTCCATTTGGACATCTCAGGACCTAGCTAGAACCAAATCGTATGGGACACACATTTTATTTGATGGTAGTGGTTAATTTCTCCCATCTTACTTGAATCTTTCTATTGAAATCGACTAGGAAAATCGAGCAAATCAATTTATTCATCTAACCCTACCTCTCTTTATAGAGAGAGAAGTGGGTGTAAATTTCATACAACCCCAAAAAGAAAACAAAATATAATAACACACCACACGCACCACTCTTAACCACACAACTGCCTAGATTCCGTAATACTCCCCTTCAAGCTAAAGCATAGATATCGATCATATTTAGCTTGGATATACATGTATCAAATATAGAAATAGCTAGTGGTTTGGTGAAGATATCAGCAGTCTGAGCCTCTGAGGTAACCTAGGAGGTAAAGATAAATCCCTTCTGAATCAAATCTCTTGCGTAATGACAATCCACCTCCATATATTTAGTGCGTACATGAAACATGGGATCATTGGTAATATAAGTGGCAGCCCTATTGTCACATCCCAGTTCCACAAGCCCATTAATCTATATATGTAGATCACTCAACAAGGATCTCACCCACATCAATTCTACTGAGGTCTGTGCCATAGCACGATACTCAGACTCAGCACTGAATCAGAATACTGCAGTTTATTTCTTACTCTTCCATGTGATCAAATTCCATGCAACATACATACAAAAGCCTGTGGTAGATTTCCTACCATCATGGCTGCCTGCATAATCTGCATCGGAGTATTCAACTACAGTCATAGATGTCCCTCTAGTGAAGAGAAGACCTTGTCCTGGTGCTCTCTTCAAGTACCTGAGCACCATCATGGCTGCATCCCAGTGCTGTTTAGTAGGCCTCTCCATAAATTGACTCAACTTACCTATGGCAAAGGAAATATCTGGCCTAGTAATCGTCAAGTAAAAAAGCTTCCCTACCCGCTGACGATACTGCCCACTATCAACTGGCTCTGCATCACGATCATATAGTCGCACCTTAAGGTCCATGGGAATATTCGCTGGCTTGGCTCCCAACATACCTATCTCTTTCAACACATCTAGGGCATATTTTCATTGAGATAGAACAATACCATGCCTACTCCGGCTACTTCTATCCCAAGGAAATATCGCAAGGACCTGAAATCCTTCATCACAAACTTAGCTGCCAACGTCTGTTTGATCTCAACCACACCTGCTGTATCATCACCAGTGACAATCAAGTCATCAATAAAGACTAAAAGAGCCACAATAACTTTGCCGATTTTTCTGACAAATAAAAAATGATCTACAAATGATCTAATGAACCCTACAAACTCAACCACCTAGAAGAGCCTCTGAGACCAAGCTCTCAGGCTTTGCTTGAGGCCATAAATAGCCTTCTACAACTTACATACACACTCCCCCTAAACCTCGTAACCAGGAGGTTGCTGCATGTAGACCTCCTACTGTAAATCTCCATAGAGGCATTCTTCACATCAAGGTGGTAAAGATGCCAATCTCGCTAAACTGCCACAGAAATCAAAATCCCCCTGTAGATAGACGAGTCACCGGTGAGAAAGTGTCAAAGAAGTCCACCCCATAGGTCAAGGTGAACCCTTTGGCAACAAGTCGGGCTTTGTAGCATGCAACTAAACCATTTGATTGTACTTGACTGCAAACACCCATCTGCAGGCAACTACTGCAGCACCCTCTGGAAAAGGTGTAAGCTAACAAGTACCATGTGAAATAAGAGCAATCATCTCATCCTCCATTGCCTGGTACCACTTTGGAGCAAGCATAGTCTGCTAGTAGGTGATAGGGATAGGTATCGCAGAAAGAGCACGACAGAAGCTCTCAAAAGATGACCCAAGGCCATCAATAGCCAGACTACCTACAACACAATATCTGGACTCACAGGTGCACGGTGCCCTCCTAATGGCAATAGGCAGGTCAAGATCAGCTATCTGATTCTGCCTGTGAAGCAGAAATATCCTCATCCAGACATCTATTGTCAGGGCATGCCGTATCATTATTCTGCAACCTGTCTGTGGTCTCCTAAGGTGGAGAAGGTGGAATCTCTGTGGCATCTGTAGGAGGTGGCATTTAAAAAATACTGTAAGGTCACTCATATGTAACAATGGGCTTAGAGAACTTCACAGGACCAGTCGTAGTAAGTAGAGGGTAGAAATAGGTATCTCCTCCAAGGGAACAGGAGGAATAGGCATGGGAGCATCTATATCCTCATGGGATCAACTCCATGCAACAATAGAAAAATATGGGATAGACTCATGAAAGATAACATCCACGCTCACATAGTGCCTACCAATGAGAGGATCTAAGCATCTATATCCTTTCTGAGTTCATGAATATTCCAAGAACACACACTTGACTACTTGTGGTGCCAACTTGTCTCATCCTAAAGAAAGAAGGTGAACAAATGCAGCACAGCCAAACACTCATGGTGGTACGTGAAAAAGCTCCCGCTCAGGAAGTACTATATGCCAAGGTGTTTGCTCATGAAGTACTGAACTGGGCATCCTGTTGATCAAATAGCAAGCCGTAAGAATCTCATCCCCCCAATATAACAGAGGCATACTATGATAGATCAATAAGGTACGGGTCACATCCAAAAGATGTCTATGCTTTCTCTCAGCCACCCCATTCTACCCCATTCTGCTGAGAAGTGTGAGCACACGTGGTCCGATGCACTATCTCATGGGACCTGTAGAATGCAGACAACCTAGCGGTGCATAGCTCAAGTGAATTATCAAATCTTACTACTTTAACAATAGCTGAATACTGATTCTTGATCTCTAATATGATATTCTGAATGTTAAATCCAACATCTGATTTGTTCTTCAACAAAAATACCCAAGATAGGCGTAAGAAATCATCAACAACTACTAAATAGTAACGGTAACCCATCTTATCCGGTATCCTGCTCGACCCCCATACATCCATGTGCAACAACTCAAACAAGGTTGTGGATCCAGAATGAGTGCTCACAGGATAAAAGGAACGATGATGCTTGCCCATCTGACACGCATCACAGCATATCCTGGCAGCAGGAGATATGTGCGGAATGACTCTACGAAGAATCTCCAAAGGAAGATGTCCAAGCCTGAGATACCACTAAAATACACTCCCAGGAGCAGAAGATACCTCTCCTCGACATGCAGATGCAAGTGGAGCCTGAGTAAGGCGATTGACTCCACCCTCTACATTTCCACTGCCAATCGTCCTCTCTGTCAATTTATCTTGAATACACAACCCACATCATCAAAAATAGCATGACAATTAAGTTCCTTGGTAATTGTACTCACTAAGAGTAAGCTCATAGTAAAGCTTAGCATATAAGAAACATCGAGCAATCTCAAGGTAGGAGTCACAGGTACCTTCCCTTGACCTTCTATCCTGGAATGCCTACCATCTGCAACTTGTATAGTCCTGCCTGCGGGTACGGATCTGAGATGGGTAAAACGATCCCGATCTCCACTGAGATAACATGAAGCTCCTGAGTCAACCAACCACTCCGTACCACCCTGATTCCTGTTGCGTGCAATGAAACCCAACTCGTTAGCCCCTTGAATCCAATCACGATGGCTACAACCACGGAGTAGTCTCTCATACTCACTCCTGGTAATAGTCACCATAGCCTTTGCCAACCTCTGTGTGATAGAGATGCTTGGACCAACATCAACATCATAGGGAGTCATACCAGGCAATCAGGGTAGATCATCCAAGTAAAGAAAAAATCAAATTATCATTACCAATGTAGTTTGCAAACAACAAACATGGTGCAACCTACAGCCAGACATATCAAAGGACTGTAGTAGCAGATGGTCCTCATCATCAGATCTGAAAATCCACTTTTTAGATTATGCAGAACACCAAACTTCACAAAAACATATCCTAACACAAGATATGGACAAAAACAGTTCCAAAAATCATGTTAAGGGCATGATCCCGCATTGCAAGGATCAACCAAGGCCGCACATTAAAGCAAAGAAGCCCTCACGCTCACTGCCCAGCAGGTCTAGGTTGTCCTGGTCGCCACCAATGATAGGAGGCAGCACCCTCAGACAGCAACCCCACCAACAGGCAGTACCGCCGCTGATCAGGACGCTCAACAGCACCTAATTGCTGTTGCGGCACCACCGGCGACTAGAAGCCCCTTAAGGTCGTCGCAGCACCGCCGCAATATGCCCTAGATGCTGCAGCATCGCTGCCGGAGCCCAAGCTCGCTGCAGCGCAGCCGCGAGCGTCGCCTGAGCACCGCGACGGTGCAGCAGGTCCTCCCCGCGTCGCCTAAGCTTCACAGCACCACTACCGAGGCCCAAGCTTGCCGCAGCGTAGCCATGAGCGCCACGACGGTGCAGTAGGTCCTCGTGCCACCTCAAGCACTGCCTGAGCGCCGTTGGTGCTGCGTGTGCTACAACGCACTGCCAGAGCTCCGTCGAGTGCTGCTATCGCTCACGAGGAAGAGAGACGATTAAGGTTTGGTAGTTAGGGTTTAGGAGGCTGTTAGGGATGGGATACCTAGAGCCACGGTCTAAGACCGGTGCTCTGATACTAAGTTAGGAAAAATGAGCAAATCAATTTATTCATCTAACCCTACCTCTCTTTATATAGAGAGAGAAGTTGGTGTAAATTTCATACAACCCTATAAAGAAAACAAAATATAACAACACACCACACACACCACTCCTAACCACACAACTGCCTAGACTCCGTAACAAAATCCAATGCTGAAGTTGGTGATATGATCAGAGCTTTCCTGGTAAAGATCAGAAATCAATTTGAGGCTAGGGTGAAAATCACTTGGTCAGATAATACCCTAGAGCTTTGGACCAACTTCCTTTGTGCCTTTTATCGAGAACATAGAATCATACACCGAACAAGTCATCCCTACTCGTTACATCAAAAATGAAGCAACAACATATCCTAAATGTTACAAGAACAATGTATCAGATAATTATCGGGGAGATTTAGTGTTGACTACCTATTATCTCATTAATCGGATGTCATCCACGATTCTTGATGAGCAGGTTCCTTATTCCAATCTATTTCCAAATCGTGAATCATTCGAGGTGTCCCCAAGGTCTTCAACTATGTGACCTTTATGCATCTTCATGATCCCAACAAGAATAAACTTCCTCCCCGTGCAGTCACGTATATCTTTCAAGAATGACCCAAAAGGGATATTAATGTTATGACCCAGTTATCAGCACCGATGTCACGTTCCATGAATCGATCCCTTACTATTCTATGCCTAACTCCCACATTAGCACTTTTGCACCTAAGGATGTAGAGGTCATACCACTTCATATTCCCTCATATGCTTAATAGAGAAAGTCACTCAATAGTCCATCTCCTCCCAAAGGATGCCTTGATAGCATGTTTGAGAGGATCTATTCTCATCGCCCTATACAAGATCCTCCTCCGCCAGTGCCAAGGTTCTTATCTCCTCCATATAGTACTGATACTCCATCTAGGTCCTGGTGTAACTGATATTATCCTTGACATTGTAGCCTCTCAGGCCAACTCTCCACCACCAGAGACAATTACGACAAATGAGGCTATAGGTAACCAGGGGAATACTAATTTTGATCTACCAATCACCTTAAGGAAGAGGACCAGGACATGCATTATTCATCCAATTTCCAAGCATGTCTCTATAGCCAGTCTATCCCCTAAATACAAGAAGTTTGCCGAGGCACACTCTCTAATGTACAGGTTCCACTTTGCAGCAGCAAGCTCTTTGTAATCCGAAGTGGAGGTAAGCAATGAAGGATAAGATGTCTACCCTTATCTCTCGTCGTACCTAGGAGCTTATAGAACTCCCTCAGGAAACCACCTAGTTGGTTGTAAGTAGTTGTTTACAATTAAGTACAATGCAGGTGGTATTATTGCCAGATACAAGGCTCGTCTAGTTGCAAGAGACTTCACATCGACATATGGGGCTCTTTCATAGCTTCTCCCTAGTGGCATGCTTGCCAATTGTATGGATCCTTATCTCCATTGTAGTGTAGCAATGCTGGCTACTGCATTAGATGGACGTCAAAAATGGCTTGCTATATGGTAGGTGGTCAATATGCAACAACCACTAGGTTATGAGTCTTAAGGGGAGTGTTCCAAGGTCTGTCACCTGTGCAAGGAGATTTATGGCCTGAAGCAAAGTCCCAGGGTATGGTTTTAGAAGTTGTCAAGGGTAGTTAAGACACTAGGATTTCGCAGATCCTAGTCAGATCATTCACTATTTATACAGAAGCCTGCGCACGCACTAGTAGCCATGCCAGTATACGTCGATGGCACCATCCTTACATGTGTTGATGGGCAAGGCATTATTGACCTGAAGAAGTATCTTGTAGAAAATTTTGTCATCAAAGGCATGGGACTACTTTGCTATTTCCTTGGGATAGAGGTTGCTCGCAGCATCCGAGGAATCGTTCTATCTCAAAGGAAGCATGCCATTAATTTGTTATAAGAGATGGGCATGCTAGGGGCTAAGCTAGTAAATATTCCTACAGACCCGAGCACATGTATGATGAGCAATTTAAGCCAATTGACGCCCATCAGTATATAGGCTTCATTGGGAATTTTTTCTATCACACAGCTTAATATATCTCTAACAGTCAGGAAGCTGAGCTAGTTCAAGGACAAGCCGACCAAGCAGCACTGGGATGTTACTAGGATGGTACTAAGGTACCTAGAGAATTCCCTAAGGAAGGGAATTCTATTTACAAAAGGCACCTCTCTAGATATTATGGCATATACAGATGCGAAATAGGCAAGTTGCATTGCCGATAAGAAACCTACTCCAGAATTTTGCACCTATGTGGTTGGGAACTTAATTACATGGAAAAGTAAGAAGCAAGTTCTTGTCTCCAGGTTTAGTGCAAAGTCTTAATATCCGACAACGACAAAAATTGTTGCTAAGAGGATGTGGATACGATCACTTCTATCATATCTTCATATGAGCCTTCAATGGAGATGAGGTGCGAAAACCGAGCTGCCACTTACATGGCAAATAATCTTTTGTTCCATAAGAGGACCAAGCACGTAGAGGTTGACTGCCACCATACACGTGACTTGATCCAATGAGGATTTATTTGCATGACTCATGTGGCTTCTGAAGACTAGATGACATTTTACCAAGGCACTTCCATGGACCCTTTTCGACAAAAGTTGTTCCAAACTAAGCATGATTGATATCTATACTCCAACTTCAGCGGGAGTGTTGAGAACTGTGTAGTTTGTGTCCTCTTTTGTGTTTTTTCTTATTTTATATCTATTGCTTTATACTTTTTCCACATCTCTATATATTGGGATGTAGGGTTAGGAAATAGGTAAGTTGTTTTACTCTCTCAACCGTCTTTATTCTCATTCCAATGATACAAAGAAATTTTAAATATGAGTAATCCTTAATAGGGAAGACAATTAAAATAAATAAGGCCTTCAGTCACTTAGTATGGAAGACTTAGGTATTGGCAATGCCTAGAAGTATCCTAAGGCTAAGATACTCATTCCTAAATGCTTCATTATTGGGCTATTAAGACTAGCCATGATTTCAACTGCATACACATCACATAGAATTAAATGTTATTTAAAGAGTTATATTTAAACATAAACTTGAATTACACCACAAAGGTTTTAGTTTGATCCAAAAGAGTACAAATAGCAATTCAAGTTAACAAGCTAAAATGGCCAATAAGTTATTAGGTAAATTAGCATCTTAAATGTAAGATTAAATATGGATTAGATCTCAACCATTAGATAAAGATCTACGGGCAATCATTATTTGTTAAGTAGGTGAAGTTAGTTCTTTGCATTTGGTTCAATTATATGCTGTTTATTAAAACATCTTGTTTCCGAGCAATATCTACGCAAGTCAATAATGTTTTGAACAATTTGCTTATCATGTTTCTGTGATGCAGTATAGTAGTTTATGTCTTTAGACTCTTCTCATTTATGTTAGGTCTTTCTTGTAAGCTCAAAGTTCAATGTTGGTCCTCATATTATCAATATGGTAGCTGTAAATCTGATAACATAACTTAATTGTTTGATGGATTCTATAAATTCTAGGGGATTATGCATCAAATCAGTTGCGGATATACATCCAACAGAGTGATCTAGAAAGCAACATTCAACAGAATGATCTAGAAAGCACAAACAGCATATTGCTAGAACATTATTTATACATAAAGGTGTTCCTTCTTCATATTAGAAAGATGATATGTTGATTGTTTGCTATCTTATCAGTTGCATGCCATCCTTCATTCTGTTAGCCTAGTGTATCTGTGCCATCAAAAAAGTGTGAAAACTAATTGTTGAAAACTTACAATCAATCTATTGATATTGGCTGTGGCAATCCCTAGAGCTTCCTATGTCAAGTTATCAAGCTTGATTTAGGTCTCCTTGTTCTAGATTAGCTATTTATAAGTGTTTTTGAACCTGATTGTGTGCTTTCAAGGTTCCATTTTCTGCAATAAGGATAGCTTCATCAGTTGCAAGGTTGCAAAAATTGATAGTCGGTATTCAGTCGATGAGGTGACTAAGGAGTATACGGTATGCAGGTAATTAATCGAAAATTAATTTGAAAATCCAAATATAATTATATATACTAGCATACATATTATATATACATACATATAAAATGAAAATGCTCATATGTATTAGTATTATTTTTTTGACATGCATATTCTCTCAAGGAGACCTAACAGGCGACAAGTAGGTGGTGGTGATGAAGGATTGAGGAGAATCAGAAACAGAGGCATAGGTTTAGGGTTTCGCTAGGATTTGAATGTAGGGAGAGGAGGATGAAGAAGTCGAGTGGGGTTCTTCTCTTTGATGTGCCAATCAAGATACAAAAAATTGAACTCCCAATATTTGATCGAACAATTAATTAATCAATTAATCAGATAATCAACCGATTAATTGATCTACCCAATTATAAGCTCGAATATTGATATGTGGTTCGATCCCCAACTGTATATAATTAACTTACCGCATAAACCAATCTTTGCAGCCTTGATCGGTTGTACCAAAGATGGCATTGGTGATGTCAAACACGGGAGTCTACAACCCATGTTTTAGTCCTATACTCAAGTTGGACAAGACCAACTATGCCCAAACATTCATGATGATTGTGGAGGGTCATAATAAGAAGCATATTCTCACAGAAGTAGAGCCCAAAAAAAAGGTTTGTGAATATGTCACATGGAAGAAGGATAATGAAATGATGCATATTGGGATGATGGACAATGTAAATCCTTGCATTGGAGATGAAATTATTGATTATAAACCAGCAAAGGATATGTGGAATAGGATCAAGAATCATACTTACATGAGAAAAGTTCCAATTTTGTTGCTCTATTTGCCCAAACAGGTACAACATGTGAATCAAATTGGCTTGTAGATTCTAAGACATCACACCATTTGTGTAGTAATTGACAATTCTTTAGTTGTTTCCAGCTAATTCCTTGATGGGAGGCATTCTCCCATCACTAGTAAGGGAGAGGGGATGGCTACACCTATCATACAGATGTTCTTCACATCCCTTACTTTCCTAACAATTTACTCTCACTTAGAAAAGTTACGAAAGAGTTGAAATTGTCGACCTATCTTTGACCCTATCTCTTGTACTTTTGAAGATGTTTTAATTGGAAGGATAATTAGTGGAGGCCGTGAAGAAAAGAAAGTGTATCAAGTTTTTTTTTTTTAGGGAGAAAGAGGAAGATTACCTGAGGGTGGTAATCATCCAAGATTCATTAATAAGTAAAAGGAATGGACTTACAAGCATTGAAGCCAAAAATCAAAAAGATATTTACCCATATGCTTCCCATGTCACTCCTGCACCTGAATCTACTATTTAATGGAACATGCATCTTAAGTGTGAAGGGTGTCAACATGTCAATTGGGAAGCACCACTAAAGTACATATCCTTCCAATCAAGCCCGATGTCCAAGTCCTTATTTGAGCTAATTCACGTGGATGTCAGGTGTCAGCTGGGACATTTGGTAATTGTCAATGACTACTCTTGCTTAAGATGGGTTTTTTTCTTTTTAAGAGGTTATACTATCGAGCTACGGTAAGACTAACCATGTTGTACGGTTCTGAATGTTGGGCTATCAACTATAGGCATGTACAGAAGATATCTGTGGTAGAAATGAAGATGTTAAGATGGATGTGTGGTCATACAAGAAATGACAATATTTCAAATGAGATTATTAGAAAAAAGATTAGGGTGACACCGATAGAGGATAAAATGAGAAAGGCACGTCTAAGGTGGTTTGGACATTTACAAAGAAGGCCACTAGATGCTCCAGTTAGGAGATATGAGAAGTTGGAGGCTGAACCTGCTAAGAGGGGGCGAGGAAGACCAAACAAGTGTTGGAAGGAAACTATTAAGTATGACCTCAATTACTTTAATTTAAGTTCTGAAATGGCTGAAAATCAATATGTGTGGAGGTAAAGAATCCATATAGCCGATCCCACTTAGTGTGGGAAAAGGCTTGGTTGTTATTGTTGTTGTTAAGTTGGGTATTTTTACTAAAGCAAAAGTCCAATGTGGCATGATTGTTAAGAACTCTTTTGGAAATGAAGAAATAGCTTGTTGCTACAACTAAAATTGTTTGTTCCAACAATAGCTTAACTCCCACCATTGTTGTTGCTGCTGCTATCACTTGAAGCCAATCGAGTAGCACTAGAGGCTCAAGCAGACCACAACGAAGCCAAAAGCATAACAACAAATTATAGGGTAAGCTAAAATATTTTTCAAGATTCAAAGTGTTACTAGTAAGTTCTAAAAGTTTAGGATTGGTCTGCAGAAACAGAAAAGCACTTGGCTGCCTCCTAACATATAAAAGTTTCACATGTATAATTTCCAAAAATCATATGTGGAGATGAAGTTTCTGAATTTATTGTATAGTATGCAAACTCAAAAAAGAAAAGGGATTTACTACAACTCAAGCATCTTGGTCTGTTCTGTCAAGTTTGCAAAGGCGGGAGCAATCTGTAACAATCCAAACTTTTGAACCGAAACTTTTGGGGTTCTGTTTGGGTAAATAAACTCTTTATTTGGGAAATTAAGGAATTGAAAGGTGGAATTGGGAGAGGAATAAAATGTGATGCGATGTAGAGAGAGGTAGAATTGGGTTAATTCCACATGGGAGAAGGAAATGAGAGGGAAAAGCTGGAATTGCAGTGTTTGGGTAATGCGGAATTAGGAAGGTATTAGCTATTCCAGAATTAGTGATGTTTCGAATTGGGGGATAGTAGAGGAATCATTCAGATGAATAAAGGTCGTTTATTCTCAAATTAGGCCTTTTATTCCCCTCCCTAAACAGGCTCTTGAAGTATTATGACCATTTTACAATTTCAAGAAATTTCCAGACCTTTGATTGATCATGGAGTTTGTTTATGGTGGTCTTGTTTCTATTATTTGAGAAACAATTGCAGCACCATCAAGGAATGTAACTGCAGTGATTTGCCACCATTGGTTTCATGGTGTGGCAAGAATAGCAGCCCTTAACAGACTTTTACCAAAGTAACCCATCTGTCTAATTGTTAAGCAAGAATTCTTTCCAAGGACTCTTATCAGATCAACAAAGCCAACTAATCCTGTAGGTGAATCTTTGAATTTTTTTTGTAAGATTGGTGAATCTGTGATATCATAGATGAGTTCTTAAAGAAAACTTTCTTGTTATTAACAGCATGCTCTTCTATAAAGGCATGGTGGTGTTGCACCCATGGAACTTGAAGATTGTTTGATTATGCCACTAATGATCCACTCGCGTTTTCAGATTCACCAACTGTAATTTCATATAACAAGATCGTGAAATATAAATTAGAGAGAGGGCAAAAAAACTAGGAGTTGATATTAGGAACTTGAACTCCATGAAGAAATTGAATATAACCAAATAAGAAGGCCAAACAAATGCAAGAGATCAACCCTAGAATATCCCCAATTTAATAACACATTGATAATAACAGGATACAAAATCCCAGCACCATAGATATCAAGAATATGATTTATAGGAGAAGCAGTCTAGTGAATCAGATGCAATGATCTTTATATAGGTCCATGCTCTTGCTCTAACTTCTAATCTTAATCTTAATTGTAATTGTAATAGATTTGGACTAAAGCTCATCAATGATGACATCACTCTCAACACAATTGAAATATGTTGAATGTGAAGATGTGTTTTAATCTCCCATTGCTTGGGGCTCAAGTAGTAGACTGATCATAATTACTACCCTGGGCATATTGGTTAACATTTTTGAATGAGAAGCAATAGGCATGAAATAAGGTGGCACTCTCGGCACAAACCACCTTAAAACTAAAATCACTACTTTTCCCATCTCAACATGCAAAAGATGCAAACAGTCAGCAATCATGTCCCTCTGCTAGACATTGCAAAGCTCCCAATTGATGAGCTGCCCAAAGCAAGTGTCAAAACATATTGAATGTAAAATGACCCAAGCCGCCCATGATCCCAACAACCCAATTTCTAAGTGTCAGGGAAAATTAGGAAATTGGAAATTGCAAATTAGAATTATCTCTTTCCTATTTTATTTCCTCTTTAATTATAGAAATATGCTTTAGGTTATTAAATATTTGATTAGATTTGAATGAATTCTATTAGGATTAGAAGTAGGATCGACCCTCTCTATAAGTAGGACAGAATGAAAGGTCTTGTTTATTCTGAGGCCCTGCCTCTCTTTACATAGAGAGGGGAAAAGAGTAAATTACAAAGATATCCTAAGAGAAACACAAGGTGACAAGTGCACCCTCACAATTAAATGTAAAACATAAAATAGAATATTATTCAAATCTATACTCTTCCTCAAGCTGGAGCATATAATCTATCATGCTCAGCTTGAAACAATAAGACTCAAAAGTAGATTTAGGAAGTGACTTGGTAAAAATCTAAGTCTTCTGGTCTTTTGTAGCAACTGAGGTTGTACATATCGAGCCTTTCTGAATCAAGTCCCTGATATAGTGACAATCCACTTCAACGTGCTTGATTCTTTCATGGAACATTTGATTGTTGGCAATATATGTGGCAGCGACATTGTCACACATCATCTCCATAGGACCAGTAATCTGAATAGGCAAATCTCCCAGTAGGGATTTCACCGACACGAGTTCTACAACTATCTAAACCATAGCTCTATATTCTAATTCTGCACTCGACCTAGAAATTGCAGCTTGTTTCTAGCTTTTCCAGGTCACTAAATTTCCGGCCATATAAGTGCAAAATTTGGTCGTGGGTTTCCTATCTATCAAGCACTCGACGTAGTCTGCATCCAAGTACGCCACTACAATCATGGAAGTACCTCAAGTAAATAGTAAGGCCAAGTCCCGGTGCCTTCTTAATATACCTCACAACCATCATGCCAGCCTCCCAGTGCTGCTTTGTAGGCTTTGCCATGAACTGACTAAGCCTTCCCACGACAAATGCAAAGTCCAGTTTAGTGATAGTGAGGTAGAGCAACTTTCCCACAACCTCTCTGTACTGCCTGCTATCTACTAAAGGTGCCTCTGTATCATAGAGATGTGCCTTTAGGTCCATGGGTATGTTTGCTGGTATTACACCAAGCATACCAACCTCCTGTAAAACATCTAATGCATACTTTCTCTGAGATGTAATAATTTGATGCTTGCCACGAGCAACTTCTATCCCAAAAAAATACCATAGCTGACCCATGTCCATCACAAACTGACTAGCCAATCTCTCTTTAATCTACACTATACCCCTTACGTCATCACTTGTGACAATTAAGTCATCTACAAAGACTAGGAGAATAACCACACCTTTCCCTATTTTTCTGACAAACAAGAAATGATCTGCTGATAACCTCTGAAAACCATCAGCTTCCACCACTACCAACAACTTCTAGAACCACGCACGTGGACTCTGCTTGAGTCCATAGATAGCCTTCCTTAGCTTGCACACACACTTCCCCTAGGTCTCATATCCTGGTAGTTGCTGCATATACACTTCCTCCTGCAAGTCCCCGTATAGGAATGCATTATTCGCATCAAGTTGATGCAACTACTAGTCATAATGTACTACCACTGAGAGTAGGATCCGCATAGTCGACAATCTAGCTACTGGAGAGAAGGCGTCAAAGGAGTCCACCCAATAGGTCTGAGTGAACCCCTTTGCTACAAGTCAAACCTTGTACCTAGCAATGCTGCCATCAAGATGAAATTTGACTGCAAGGACCCATCTGCACCCAACCAAGCTGGCTCTAGGTGGAAGTGAGGCAAGGGTGCATAATCATATGCGATCCAAAAACGAACCGAGTACCTATATTCGACCCTATAGTCAGTGTACCTGATTAATCGGCCGATTATCCGATTAATCGACCAAGTTTTAAGATTTCAAATTTTTTTTAGCTTTGATGTACATGCAATGCACCCCAAACCAAAACCCGACTAAATCCGACGCCTAAATGCACCCAACTAAGCTTGACTTCTCCCATTACCCTAATTTCCCAATGTACACAAGCCTTAACCCTAAGCAAAACCCTGGATCCTGAGTTCCTCTTCTTATTTCCTTTACTCCAACTTGTCTCCTTTAGATTTATGGTGCACTAATCTTAGTTTATTTGTCTTATTTTATGTGTTGCGGTATTGATAGCTATTTGGTTAAAGCTATATTGAAAGAATATGTATATTAAAAAAATAATATTAATATATATGTGATATTTCAATTCATATATGTTGAGTTACGTGTTATTGTGAGGGGTTATTTTTTATCTTGTTTTCCCTGTTGGACTTATTGTGTTATTTTTCCCTTGCCTCTCTCTATATAAAGAGACATAGGGACGGCTTGGTAAAATACGGCTTCTTTTTCACTTCAACTCGGTATCAAAGCATTAGGTTGAGGTCTCCACCAAAAAGAACCCTACCCCTACCTTAAGCCCTTTCGCTGGGAGCCACTGTCACCACCGCCGATGACAGTGCCTGCGTCGGATCACCGCAGCAGCAGCATCACCAACTGTTGCCGCTGCTGCAGCCGAAGGGCTGCTGCACAGTAACACAGCTGCCCTCGCGCGTTGCCGCCTTGTTGCAGCAACCACAGCGGCGTAGCACTTGATCGCAGCGCTGTTGTGGCCCTTCACCGCCGCCCTGCACAGCCAAAGGGTCGCCTGAGTACCACCCAAGCCTTGTGCAGCTGTTGCGGGTGTCTGAGTGTCGAATAAGGCCTGTACGGCTACTGTGGGGTCGACTAAGTGCCATTCCCGGCAGGTGCTACTACTGCGCCTCGCCTTAAAGCCCCTGTAGCGTGTCACCACACCTTGGTGCGCGTGCTGCAATAGCACGGGTCGCAGCCGCAGCGCAACTACCATCATTCTCTCGTTTTGTCGCCTCTCAGGTTGTTGGAGAGAAGGATTGGTGTCTCCAAGAACTCCGTAGGAAGGTTCTTAGATATTGAGGGATGAAGATTTGAAGCAAGAACCTTCCTATGATTGGTATGACCTTTTTTGATCTCTTGATCTGATTTAGGGTGTGTATTCCCCGTTGTGAATGTTTTACCTTGAGGTGTGTATTCCCCTGATTGATTCTTAGGGTGT
Source organism: Thalassia testudinum (assembly GCA_037157565.1). Taxonomy (NCBI): domain Eukaryota; kingdom Viridiplantae; phylum Streptophyta; class Magnoliopsida; order Alismatales; family Hydrocharitaceae; genus Thalassia; species Thalassia testudinum. The sequence goes on from JAZHRO010000007.1 coordinate 5,095,007, forward strand.
GTATTCCCCATTGAAGTGTTGGATATTTTGTCTGTGAATTGTGGGGTGTGTATTTCCCAAGTTGTTGGTATTTAATCCAGGATTTCAGATCTACTGTTTGGGCTTACCATGTCTGCATCAGATGCTTCTGAGGTGTCTTCATGACAGAGTACAGAAAGTAGGGTGTACAAGAGCCCCTTCTTTGCTCCGATTACAAAATTGGATGAGACCAATTACTTACCACAAGAGCAGAAGAAGCATGTGCTTATGGAAGCACCACCGGAACAGAAAACAGGAAAATACGCAACTTGGAATCAGGATAATGCTATGGTGAGAGCCTAGATCTTGAATAGCGTAATTCCAAAGATTGGCAATGAGGTTATGTACTACAGTTCTGCCAAAGAGATGTGGGATGGCTTGAAGACGGCTTATTCACATGAGTTGAATTCAACTCAAGTATTTCAGATCTCTATGATTTATGTCATCTCAAGCAAGAGGAGATGAGTCTATCTCAGTATTACTCCATTATGAAGGGGTTATTGGAGAAATATAATGCATGTAGACCGATGTGTACTTCTACCACATGCAGGGACCACGGGAAGGAGTTTGCAGCCCACATGTTCCTAGCAGGGCTGAGTAATTACTATTATACAGCTCGTTCTCAGATTCTGACTCTCTGTGACCTTCCTCCTATTGAGGAAATTTACAGAAGATAGAGTAGGATGCAAATTCAGCCTACCCATGATGCAACTATTACCAATACATCTTCGGTTCATGATGCTGTTAGCACTCGCGATGGTCGTCGAGGCTTCTTTCGTGGCAAAGGTAGAGGCTGAACTGATAATGGTCGTGGCAAGCCTACATGTTCTTTCTATAGCAGGCTTGGCCATGTTGAGGTTAAGTGTTGGAATAAGCTTGGTCGTCCTATTGTGGCCAACCAGGCCTCTATTACAGCCTCTCCAAGTGTGAGCACTGAGGCAGTATCCCTTGCAGAAGCAAACTATGATGCAGTTGTGCAGTAGATAGTACAGTTGACCTATTAGAGGCCTCAATCCTCCAGCACTGCAGCCTATGCATCTACATCATGTACGAAAGGGTCATGGTTGATTGATTCAGGTGTATCTGATCATTTAACAGGAAATTCCCAATGCTTTAGAGAATTACACAAGACACCATATGAACATTCAGATAGCTAGTAGATGGTAGGTATGCCCCATCCATGGTAAGGGAGGGGTATCTGTTACACCCACCATGCATCTTGATTATGTGTATTATGTGCCGAACATGGTAATGCAACTACTTTTTATTAGTTCTATTACTAAGTAATTGAATTGTCATGCTATTTTTGACGTTGTTGGATGCACTTTTCAGGACCGCATGACGTGGAGGACGATTGGTGGTGGCTATGAGGAGGGGTTGTGTATCGGTTAGTTCAGAGTCTAGTTGTTGCAGCCTGTCAGACGACTACTACAGGGAGTGCCTTGCAGTAGCACAGAAGACTAGGTCATCTTTCACTGGACAAGCTATGCCGTCTCATCCCTCACTTGTCTCTTGCCATGAAGATTCAATGTGGTGCATGTCAGCTGGGAAATGCCACCGTGCCAATTTTCCAGCATCTATCCAGTCTACCAATTCTGTTTGTTTTGATCTACTGCATTGTGATGTCTGAGGTCCTAGCCGCGTGGCAGACCACTAGAATTTTAGATATTATCTGTTATTTGTGGATGATTTTTCTTGCTTATCATGGACCTCTTTGATGAGGAATAAATCGGAAGTTGGCTCTTTAATTCAGCAATTTGTGGTGTTTCTAAAAAATCAATTTGATGTATGCATTAAGAAAATAATGCATTAGAATTTTGCACAAAGAAACTGACTGATTTGTATGGATCACTGGGTATTGTGCATCAGACATCATGTCCTCATACGTCGCAGTAGAATAGAATAGCTGCAAGGAAACACCACCACATTCTGGATACAGCTAGAACTTTATTATTCCAGAATAGTGTTCTGCATGGTTACTAGGGAGATGTGATTCTTACTGCGTGTTATCTCATTAACAAGCTCCCTTCCTCTATGCTACATGAGTCGATTCCATGGAGTATCTTATATCCTGATGCTAACTTGTTTCTTGTGCCACCAAAAACCTTTGGGTATATAGCATTTGTACACCTCCTTAGGCCTGGTCGTGACAAATTGGCACCAAGGGCGGTTAAGTGTGTATTTCTGAGTAACGCATGTAGAAGGGATACAGGTGTTTTGATCCCATACACCAGAAACATAATGTGAGTGCAGATATGACTTTTCATGAGCCTATCCCTTATTTTTCTACCTCAGGTCATCGGTTGATAGAGATAGAGGTGGCTGCCCCTATGCCTATACCTCCTATAGCCTTAGAGGATTTCTCTCATAGTAGTGGTGTATCTACTACAAATCATACTATGGGCACTTTCAGACCTATACCACCTAATGAGAAGACATTTAAGGACTCTACATATCAGTTGCCAGTTACTTACAAAGAGAAGACACACCCCCCTCTTCTTCAGTTCCTACTGAGCCGCCATCGTCCTCCTCCACTTAGGTATGTACTGGCAATACTGATGATTCTTCTGCTCATGTGTCTTCAAGGTCTCTTTCTCTGCCTACAAATGAGGATATTCCCATTGCTATCAAAAAGGCTCCGAGATCCTGTACACAGTATCGTGTTGCTGGCAGTGTTGTTTCTGCAAGTTCTCTTGGGTCAGAGTTTCATACCTTTACAGTTGCAGTCTCTAATACAGAGAAAACTACTTCCTACCAGCAAGCTCTCCTACATCGACATTGTTAGGCGGCTATGGAAAAGATGTCTGCGCTTACTGATAAAGGCACCTAGCAGTTGTCTGCTTTACCTTCTAGTGCGCACTTGGTTGGGGCCAAATGGGTCTTTGCCCTAAAATACAATCCTGATGAGTCTATTTTTCGGTATAAGGCTCGCCATGTAGCCAAAGGATTCACCCAGACCTACAGGGTGGATTTATTTGACACTTTCTCTTGTGGCACGACTCTCCACGGTCCGTATTCTTGTTTATGTTGCAGCTCATTATCGATAGCATCTTCACCAGCTGGATGTCAAAAATGCCTTTCTATATGGAGACTTGGAGGAGATATACATGCAATAGCCACCTGATTTTAAAGTTCAGGGGGAGTGTGTGCAAACTTTGTAAGGCTATTTATGGCTTTAAGTAGAGCCCTCGAGCCTGGTTTCAACGTTTGTCTGAAGCACTCTATGTTTAGGATGCAGAGATTTTCTGATCATTCCTTGTTTGTTAGGAAGACCAATACTGGTACCGTGGCTTTATTAGTATATGTTGATGACCTTATCCTTACAGGCGATGATGCAGATGGTATTACTCAGGTGAAGGAGTATTTGGCTCACTAGTTTATCATGAAAGATCTTAGAAAGCTGAGATATTTTTTGAGTATTGAGATCGCCACGAGCAAGCAAGGCATAGTGATGTCTCAGAGGAAGTATGCACTTGATATTTTTCAAGAGACAGGCATGCTAGGATCCAAGGAAGCCAACATTCCTATGGATCCTAAAGTTCACTTATTTGAGGATACAGTAAAGCTAAAGGACAGGAAGGTCTCTCGGCAGCTGGTTGAGAAGTTATTGTATCTAACCATCACCAGGCCAGACATCAGCCTTGCAGTGGGTAAGCTAAGTCAGTTCTTAAACAAGCCTAGGGATATTCACTAGTAGGTGGTTATGCAAGTGTTGAGGTACATTAAGAAATGTCCGGGCAGAGGCATTCTATTGCAGAAGAAAGAAGGGTCCTATATTTGTAGTGGCTTACTCTAATGCAGATTATGCAAGGGATGTGGGAGACAGGCAGTCTACTACTGATTTTTACACATTTGTGACTGGAAATTTGGTGACCTGGAGAAGCAAGAAACAGAGTGTTGTTTGACGCTCTAGTGCTGAGTCCAAGTATAGGGCTATGGCTCATACTGTAGCTGAGATGATATGGATCAGATCTCTACTAAGAGATCTTCATGTTGAAATTCAAGAGCCTATAGAGATGCATTGTAATAACCGGGTTGCGACATATATTGCTAATAATCACATGTTTCATTTGAGGACGAAACATGTGGAAGTGAACTATCATTATACCAAGAGTCTGATTCAGCAGGATCTACTTCGTACTACGTGTCTTGCCTCCACTAACCAGATTGTTGATATTTTTACTAAGCCACTACCTCGCCCCCAATTTGAGAAGTATAGAAACAAGCTGAGCATGGTGGATATATATGCTCCAGCTTGAGGGGGAGTGTTGAGTTACCTGTTATTGTAAGAGGCTATTTGTTATCTTGTTTTCCTTGTTGAACTTATTGTGTTATTTTCCCTTATCTCTATCTATATAAAGAGACATAGGGAAGACTTGGTAAAATAAGACTTCTTTTTCGCTTCAACTATATATATGTATACGTAATATGTATAATGGTATATATAATTATATTTAAAATTTTAATATTAAAAAATAATACACCGATTAATCCCTGATTAATCACCCGCATACCGTATACTCCTTAGTCGGTGACCTCACCGACTGAATATCGACTGTCGATTTCTGCAGCTATGAAGTGAGGTAAGCTCCAATGTGCCTCTGCTCTGAAGTGCACCCATCTCCTCCATGGCCTAATGCCACTGCGGATAAAGCATGGCTTCTTGATAAGAAGCAGGGATGTAGTGGAGACCAGAGCTCTAGTAAACCCCAAAAAAGTTGTACTAAGATCAGTTGTGTATAGATATCCTACAACGTGGTATCTAGCACATGACCTCGGAGCCTTCCTAACGACAATAGGAAGGTCACTGTCCACTTGGGCATCAACGCCTGCAAGATCTTCATATGTCCTTGCATCATCACTATGCACCGAAGCGTCAATGTCTAAAGACTGTGGACTCACCTGAGCTACGGAGGCTGGAGGCGAAGGAGGAGGGGGCATCTTGAATGTAGCATGTGATCTCTGATAGGTAACAATGGGATCATGAAACCTCTCTTTCTAAGGAGTAGTCGAGTGTTCATCCATAGGGATTAACCCAAATGGAATAGGTGGAACATGCATAGGTCTCCTTCATTCACAGAAAGTAACTCACTACTAGTGGTAGAAAAATATGGCATAGCTTCATGAAATGTCACATCAGCAGACACAAAATGTCAGGAATTAATCGGATCAAAGCATTTATAACCCTTTTAGGTTCTAGAGTAACCTAAGAAAACACACTTGGTAGCCTATGGTACCAGCTTGTCCCATTCAAAACTTAAATCATGGACAAACACAACACACCCAAAAATCCAAAGGACAACAGAAAACAAAAGTCGACCAAGATATAGAACCTGCCACAGAATTTGCTCATGAATAATAGAGTTCGGCAACATGTTTATAAGAAAACATGCTGTAAGAACAGCATCCCCCAAATACAAAGCAGGCATAGTGTGATAAATAGTAGGGTGCATTCAACATCAAGAAGGTGTCTATGCTTCCTCTTAGCAACACCATTCTACTGAGGGGTGTAACCAAAAGTGGTTTGATGCACAATACCATTGCTACGGAAAAACATCATCAAAGGAGAAGTACGAAACTCCAAAGCATTGTCAGACCGAAACGTTTTGACAGTAATAGAAAATTGGATCTTTATTTCCATAACAAAATTTTCAATAATAGTTCCAACATCAGATTTATTCTTCAATAAGAACAACCAAGTAGCACAAGAAAAATCATCAACAAGTATAAGAAAATACCGATGTCCAAGTCGGTCAAGAACCCAACTTGGACCCTCGACATCTATATAGACTAAATCAAATAAAGCAAATGACCTAACATGTGGAGAAGCAGGAAAGCTGGCACGGTGGTGCTTGCCAAGTTGGCAGGCGTCACAGGTGATGGTGGTGCTGGTGGGAATGTGAGGTAGAACACGCTTAAGTCTCTTCACAGGAAGGTGGCCAAGGCGAAGATGCCACTGGGTTGGTGACCCAGTGGCCAAGGCAGTCTTCCCCTAACACACAGTAGCAGTAGCAAGAGGAGAGTTACTCATACAGTACACCCCTCCTTCCTCACGTCCTCCACCAATCATCCTCCTCGTAAGTCGGTCCTGCAAGACACAAGATCGTGCATCAAAAATGGCTCTGCAATTATGCTCCCTGATAATTCAACTAATAGACAAGAGACTAAGTGGAAAGTGTAGCACATAAAAAACATTTGGTAGCTGTAAAGAGAAGGAAAGAGACACCCCCCCCCCCTTTTCCAGCTACCTGAGATAGTCTCCCATCAGTTACCTGTACTGTCCTGCCTTGAGGGACAGGAGTCAAGTCTAAGAAGGTTCCAAAAGTACCACATAGATGTTATGAAGCCCCTTAATCCACCAACCAGTCTCTTATACGAACTGCAAATAAGTATGCATCTATTATACCTAACGAGGAGGCAACTGCAACAGTCTCTGGAGTAGGCTGAGACATCTGAGTGAACTTCTGCAACAACTCTTCAAATTCTACTCTAGTCACTGTAGCGATCATAGATGTAGTGATCTCTGTCGCCTGGTAAGCAGTGAGTGGCTTACCGTGCTTCTGCGAGCACGTAGCCTCAGTATGTCCCAGTCTGCCACAATAAGTGCATGAAGGTTTGGGACCACAACCTCCAGTACCTCTTCCACAAACACGGCCATGGTAGAAGAGGCCCCTCTCAAAGAACCATGAGAAGCAGCTAATGCAGTAGTCTAACCTGCACTCTTAGGGGAAGCAGCAATGACTGTAATCCTACTAAGTCGACTATATATGTCCTCAGGTGTGGGCAGGTCGGTCATAGTCAATATCTGGTACCACGCAACAACATACTCTAGTCCCAAACCAGAGAGAAACAAAGAACCTACAAGCTCTCTCTTGAAAGCACGCCAAGAGGAGCATGCATATCTAGGTCTATAGGAGTTATGACGCTCTAATAACCCTTTGACCTGAGAATAATACTGAGCCAATGTCTTCCTATCATGACAAAGATGGAAGAACTCAAACCATGGCATTATCACAATCCCATGTAGCATTGGCTCATGTTTTCTCTGTGGGTTTAGGCTGACTCAGGATGTGCTCCTTCCCATTACTCCTAACAATCATCAGAAACATTTGGGACCACTATGGGTAATTGGTCTCATCCAACTTAATCATGGGATCAAAAAACGGACTCTTGTATCCCCCAGTGTCCATAGACGTGCCCAACGTGACTTCAGACGAACTGGAGCCACTAGATGAACTAGAAGATGCCAGCTTGCTATCCCCTACCACTCATTAGATGAAAACAGAGCCCTTTGAAACACAAATCAGACTTGAAGTTACCTGATCATGATCTGAAAATGGAGTTTCAGACCATGAATCCACTAAGAACGGATCACAGAGCCCTGCAACAGCCTCCTGAAGATTAGCCAGTGCCCCTCAGATGCAGCAGTGGCCTCTAGGCAAATGCTCAAATCGTATGGGCAGCGCCCCCTTACGGTCTAGGTGGCGCTAGAGACCCTGGGCGACACCCCTTAGGCTATCTGGGCGATGCCCCCTTGTCAATCTGGGCAATGCTAGACCATCGGGGCGGTGCTCAGATCGGCAAGAGGCCCCTGAGCAACAACCCCCTAGGCGACGCAGCCCCCTCTGATCAACACAAAGCCTCCCAAGCGGCACTGGAGGACCTAGCGGCGACCCCCTTGGCTGCCCCACCGCCTCCTCTGCTCTCCACCGGTCAATGGCAACAACACTTGGAGAGGTGGCAACGATGGCTAGGCTACGAAGGCTAGTTGCTAGGGTTAGGGTTAAGGTGGGGGTCTCGAAGGCTTATTTGGGCGAGATATCTAAGGCACCGGTCTAAGACCACTGCTCTGATACCAAGTAGGACAGAATGAAAGGCCTTGTTTATTCTGAGGGCCCTACCTCTCTTTATATAGAAAGAGGAAAAGGACAAATTATGAAGATACCCTAAGACAGACACAAGGTGACAAGCGCACCCTTCAAAATAAATGTAAAACATAAAATAGAATACTCAAGTCTACACTATATAAAGGAACCAACTCCATTTATTCTTCTTTGAGATTCAATAATAAAAGTTCGCCAAGTTATCGTAATCTCCATATGGTATTAAAGTGGGTTGTTCCTAAGAGAACCACAACCTCCATCGAACCCTAAGAGGAATCACCAACTTCTTCTATGTCGTGGAAGCATGCCCGATCCCTCAACTTGAGTTGGAGACACCATATGTCACCTAGTAGCCACCAAAAGTGCCAAGGCATGTACCCTGGCCTATTTCCTCTCCATCGCCAATCCAAAGGGACCGCGTTCCCCCTTCCCCACCACTTCATCACATGGGACTCCCCAACTAGTAGCAAGACTCACTACATGGATGGGCAATACCACACAAACCACCAAACCAGATCGATTTCAACCTGGTCCTATAGTTCAGCCTTTACTTGTTCTACTTCATGTGTGTGAAGCAAGTACATGGGTGGAGCTATGGCTAAAGGAGATTCTTCAACGATGACTTCTAAGGACAAGACCTCAACCTCTATATTAGTTCAAGGAACCACTACCAAGTTATCTGGTTCCTTGAATTATATTTTATGCTCCCGTGCCTTCCAGATGTTAGGAGGGAAAGATAAACTCCACATTCTACCAAAAAAAGATCCTAACTCCTATAATGAATCGAAGTACAAAAAGTGAAAGGAGAACTTCCTCACGATGAACTAGTTGATGAACAATATCAAGCGATTCATCATTGCCAACATGTAGTACAAAGAGACAGCAAAGGAGATCTCAAATACCCTTGAGAAGAGGTATTCCAAAAAACTAGTAGTTCATGATTGGTGGACATATATTGGAGAATCAAGAATACCAATCAAGGAGATGTGTCCCTAGTTAGGTATTTACGATTTATGAAGGTTAGTTCAAGGAGCTTGGCATGTACCAGCCTGCCTGCTGTGATAAACAAATCATTGAATGTGCACAGTGGCAGGCCTACAAATTTCTAGGAGACCTTAGCCATAGGTACCACTAAACACACAACCAGATACTATCCTCTAATGTGATGCCCGATCTAGAGACGATCTATAGTCATCTTTAGAAAATTGAGATTAAGGATCCTCCTTTGTCTACGTCGACTACCTCTCAAGAGTCCTCTACACTAGCAACATCTAGAGAAGGAAGCAACGTGTCATTCTCTATACACCATGGATGTGTATTTAGTTCATGTATCTACTATAATTGAACCACTCATGCGTCTGATAAGTGTTGGGGCAAGTACAGGAGACTCGCCTAGGCGAACAAGTCAGTGGTAGTGCCACAAAAAGCACAACCATTCACACAAGCTCTGATGGAGTGCCTGCGCAGTCTTTGGAAGGGTAAAGAACCCTCACCTTCTACAATACCTCTCACGACAGCTACAGATGTTGCCAAAGTTAAATTTACACAGCCAATGCCTGGTCTGAAAGAGAGTTTTAAAGCCTCGAGCCATGTAATCGATGCCAAAGACACCAATGAGTGGTGGGGAAATTGAGCAACAAGCTCAGCCCCATCTATAAATGCTCAAAGCCAATTCCCATCTTCTCCTAGCATGAAGAGTTTTTTCTCTCGACGAGCAACTATTAGTGTTTAGGAATGTACCACATATACATAACCATATCCAGATCAGTATTAATTTCAGTGAAGTACTTCGTATCTGTGCCTAGGATCAACTCCCCTTATGGTACTTGGAAGCGTCTTCCAATTAGAGTCTCTAAGTCAGTTTTTGCTCCAACTCCAAGGGTTTTAGGTGTTTCTTGATGAAGAAACCATCGTCTGCATGCTTAAAGAACAACTCTATCTGCAAGCTAAAATTTGTTCATGACCAAGAGTCCACGTGTACCTACGTGTTGCAACCTCGAATTACATCAGATGGGGAGAGCTCTACTACTAATGCACTACTACAAGTTGGGCATTACACACTCTAAGTTAGGGGGAGTGTTAGAGAAAATGAGGTAATTAGGAGTTAGAATTATCGCTTTCTTATTTTGTTTCTTTCTTAATTATAAAGATATGTTTTGATTTGATTTGATTTGATTCTATTAGGATTAGAAGTAGGATTGGCCCTCTTTATATAAAGGAGCCAACGCTATGTATTCTTCTTTAAGATTCAATAGTAAAACTTCTCCAAGTTATCATAATCTCCACACTAAGCAATGCCTTATCACCATCCTCATGTGCAATCCTTCCAACCCTCCCTTTAGGAATGATAATCCCATGCTAGCAGAACTAGATGAGAACCTAAATATTTCCACCATTCGAGAAGAATTAACACCTAATGGATACTATCCTTCACCTTTGCTTGCATGTGGGAAGTTGATACGAAGATGGGCAAGGCGAACGATATACCAGCAGTACCAATCTTCCTCCCTTGGTAAACAAGTGCTTGTGATCCTCTTGTCCACTAAGAGGCTGACCAAACTTGACTCCAACAAGTGGCAAAAAGACTGGCTAGGTCTAACGCTAGCTCAAGGCACCCATCCAAAGCATTGGTGAAGTGGTAAGTGCTCCAAGCCACTTGGTCCAAGGTCACCTACATGTGCACTTTTCAACTCAGCGGTAGCTCTTTCATTTATGTCCTAAAGACTGCTGTTTAATTTTTACAGCCAACTCAACCATGTAGAAAAGGTTCAGATCTATAATAATTTAAGTTATTTTGTTGCATAGAGCTTGAGAAAGCTTGCACATAACCTAACCAAAAGAGATCATTCAAAGTGGGGCAGCCAAGAACCCTCACCACAAACCATTGGACCATCCCAAGCAGCAATAACACAGATATTTTTATCAATGGTCAAAGCATAAAGTTTAGTCAAAGAAGAAGCAAAGGTTCCCAAGCCTGACGAATCATCCCCCCAAAAATCAGAAAGAAGCACCATCACCCAAAACCGATTCAAAGAAAGACTCAATCCAGCTAATGATAGAACAAAGGCCTCTCCAGAAAGCAAATGCCCCTCCATTAGTAAATTGTATTTTGATTTTCAGCATAACCTGTTATATATGCATTTTACTTCCACAGATAGGTATCCCCCTATTCTCTAACTCAGTTTGATATTTCTATAATCCTTGTAGAATGAACAGGAATTCATTTTTTTACCCCTTCCATGCCAAAGTATGTGACCACATATAAATCAGCCAAACAAATTCCAACTAAAAAAAAAAAACTATTTACCTGAGAAATGAATGTGTCACCAACAGCTTCATGTGCATGGAAGTCACTTGAAGGCATGAATGGTTGTCTGTTGTTCCAATCTTGCAACTGAAAATAACATATTCACTAACTAGGAAAAAAACAAGAAGCTATAGTTTAAGCTGTCTTAATTCATTCATTCCAAAATCTTCGAGCTTTTTTCCTAAATTTCTATCAAGGAATGGAAAGAAAAAGCATTCTCAACAAATGTATTTTGTGGACACTCAGGTAGCAAATAAATCAAAGAACTTTTGAAAGTAAGGCAGTAAAAGTTCTGAATTAGTTCATACTTGTGCATGCATCGCTTAATCTTTGAGACATGCATATGACTATAATCAGGATCATGAATAAACTACCGACTGTTGTGTTTGTGTTTCTTGATATTAGTTTAATTATTTTCTCTCTTACATAGCAATTCCTTTATAGCTTCTTTACTCAAAGGTCCCAGCAGCCCCTTTAATAGAAACTCATTACCCTCTACATGGTAAAAAACAGAAATCCTAGCTCATAGCTCTAGACCATTCTTGATCCTCCACCATTTATTCTCCTAGATACCCCTTCCATACTCCAAATATTCACATAAATATCAATATTCAACAAGGTAATAAAACATTGATCCTCTTTTCCCTTTCCTCAACCAGCTTGCAAACTGTAATGGGGAAGGGATCTCAACCGATAGGCTGATCTCATCCGATAGGATACAACCCAAAGAGCTTGCACCCTAGGGCTTGAGCACTAATCTCACTCGTAAAGATGGACAGGTGCTCCAACAGTGATTGGCATCACTCAACGTCTCTTCCATCTCCACTTTGCCAAAGCCTTCTCTGACCATTCAAGATCCATTGCACTTATTCACTACTTCCCCCAAGCCTTCTTCCCAGAATTCCTTATTGGGTGGGCCCTATGCAGACTTCTTTGGATAGAACTCTCTCACTTGGTTCCTCATCACCTCAAACCATCAGGCAACCTCATCGTCTGGGACAATTAGTGGTGGCTCCTACATGTGGCTCATCGCCACTGAGTTGTTGTGGAGCTCCTGTAGCCTGTCTTCAATAGATAGTCTCAAGTAGTAACCATTCTCAAAACATTGCAATAATAAAGTGAGAATTGACCACTATGTGCTTTATGAGCTATTGTAGCAAAGGGCTGATTGCAAAAAGGGTGGTAGCTGCGTTAAAATAAAAAATCATAAGCTCCTCCACCTATACATTAAGTACCCAAACCAAAGACTCCACTCATACAAGACCTAGAGACAATATTTTGCTTCTCTTTTCTCTGTGTAATGTAACTATGTTTCAATCAATTTTTAAGAGAAAATGGAGGATTAACAAGAGATGTTAAACCCCCACTTCATAAAAGAAAAGGGGGTAATTACACCAGCATGTATAAAGATAGTTCAAGTGATGGAATACTCCCTCAATAGAAAATCTCTCTATGGAAGATCATCCCATTGCACTCTAGTCATGTACACCATAGCAAGATAAAGCCTTCCTCAAGATATCGGCATCAGCGAGCACTCCATGCATGCTAGTCCAAAAGCTCAACTCAAAATCACAATCTAAAGGTCAAACCATGGTATCATTCTAACAACCCTGGACAAAAGGGCAAGCAAGGAACAAATGATTCGTGTCCTCAATCTCATCGCCACAGATAATACAAGTCACATCCTCCTAAGGTGCCCAACATCTCTTGCAATCCCAAGTGATGACCCTCCTCCTCAAAAGCCACAAAAAGAATCTAAGCTTCAATGGAGTCTTGGCACTCCAAATCTTTCGACAATCAGCCACAAGCTTAGGCTGCGTATTCAATTAACACATCCCCCATGAAGGCCCTCCTAACCAAGGTTCGAAATACCGATTTCGATGCCGTGCCGATGAAATTTCAAGTGTGCATTTCGTGGGCATGCTGATGCATACCGACAAAAATAGCAAAAGTAATTAAAAAAACCAACAGCAACCTTAGCATGAGCACCAATTTTGCCAGCATGCCGACCATGCCGACGGCATGCCGACCGTGCCGAGGGCATGCCGACGATATCCCTGTAAATCGACATTTTATTCATGTCGGCACGACCCTTGCTCGGAAATGACCTTGCCGTCGGCATTTAAATCAATGCTCCTAACCAAAAACACCCCATGGCACCAAACCCAACAATCCATGGCCAAGGACAACGCAACCTCCCTAACAGTCCCAAGCAGATGAAACAGCTTATTAGCTCTGGCATCAGACAGCGAATGCGGCAAAGGCAGGCCCATTGGTTGTCCAAGTAGCAATCGGCGACAAAAACACTCTAGTCTAAAGCTAGGGTTACTACTCTAGGATACACTTCTGCCAACACGCCTACAAGGGACCATTGATGTGTCCAAAACTGGAAGCAGGTGTCATCCCCTAGCCAAGCCTTGCAATGTGGTCTAACCTTCCGCAAGAGCTTTTGAAAGGCAAGAGCCACGAGCCAGGGCTCTCCTCCTAGTCAATGGTAGAGCCATAAGAATTACAAAAGACCTTTTTCCAAAACAGTTCCTATGGTCCCATAAGCCTGATAATCCACTTGCATAGTAAAGCATAATTCATTGTTTGTACAGGATGCCTAGCCCAAGATGCTCCTTAGGTGTACACTCCTCATCGCAGGAGACAAGTAGTAAGAAGCCATCACTTGCACCATAGGACTAAAGAAACCTCTACCTAAGAGCATCGATTCTCCTCAGCACCTTTGCCAAGATCTTCATTATGGAAAGGAAGTAGATCGAGATGACCAACAACACTGAGGACAAAAGAAACAATTTGCCACCCCTAGAAAGTACCCTAGTAGACTAGCATTGCTATTTCTTCTCCAATCTCTCAATGACAATTACCTAGTCTCTGGAAGTAAGGTGCCTCATGGTCAGCAAGAAGCCCAAGTACTTGAATGAAGTAGCCAACAACTAAACACCCAATATCTCTCCACATTGCATTGCCCTGTCACTTGGCATGCCAAAGGCCAAGAACCTCAACTTTTGTATGTCCATCTTTAAACCAAATGCCTCCCCGAACACCTCCATAAGATGGCACATGGTCCACCCTTCATCAATGAAACCTTCCAGGAAAATGATGGTATCACTAGCATATTGAAGTGATAGGACTACAATACGACCCAAAACCTTAAAAATCCCCAGCTTCACAAAGGGAATAACAAGGATCCACCAAGAAGTCAGCTACAAGAACAAACAGCATTGATGTTAGAGGGCACCCCTACTGCATCCCTCTCCTAAGGTGGAGCCAACCACCTTCAAGCTTGACATTAATAAGAACCACAGCCAACACCAGTAATACAAGTCTTTATCCAAGAGATCCAAGTAGGAGGGAAACCTTTCAGATAGGGAGACAACCAAAGAAAATCCCAATCAATGCAATCGTATGCGCTGGAGAAGTTGACCTCCTAACAAAAGGCCTCAATCCCAACTCTCTTCCAAACAACCAAAACCATTGAGGCAACGATAAAATTTTGCATAATAGATCTACCTCTAAAAGCAAACTAACAAACCTAATCAGCGAATATAGCAGAAAAGACAATCTATGTGCAACAGTCTTAGCTACCACCAAGTGGATGGAGTTGGAAAGAGAAATAGGCCCCAAGTCTTCAACGCTATCAACCGATCCCCCTTTAGGGAGGAGGAAAAGAAAAAATCAGTTTATCTTGGAAAAGCTATCCCTTGATGTCACTAAGGCCATAGACTCCTCCTTCACCAGGGACCAAAACTCCTACACAAACAGCACAAGGAATCCATCAGGACTAGGGAAGCCTTCTTCCTTAAGCAATCATACCGCATCAAAGACTTCCTCCTCCATTAATAGCTTGGTCAAATCCATTTCATCCTCAGTCATAAGTCTATGTGGCCAATATCCCCCCAAGTGCTGCATCTTGCCCTAGTTCAACCCAAAAAGGTGATGGAAGTAGTCAACAAAAGTTGTCACCACTCGTTGATTCTCCGACCTACCACCCTGTCCATCAAAAATGGAGTTGACCTAAGTAAAAGAACTTAGTGTTAGAGTCTCCCTCCTTAATCCTGAGCTACCTTGACCGCTACAACCATAAAATCTCACCTTTCTTATCATCAAGTTGGACCTTCATATGCAAATTGACAAGCTCTTTAGATTACTCATAAGTAAGATCCTGAGAATCCTCAAGCATGCTCGATCGTAATGACCCAGCAAAAGCATCCTCTTGCACTTTAAAATGGGACTCCTTTAGTTCCTTCTTAAAGTCCTTCAACTTTTACCAAAGAAAAAGAGTCTTTTTTATGATAGACCTACACAAGATGATCAAAAATCCAGAGCTACCTTGACCGCTACAACCATAAAATCTCACCTTTCTTATCATCAAGTTGGACCTTCATATGCAAATTGACAAGCTCTTTAGATTACTCATCAGTAAGATCCTGAGAATCCTCAAGCATGCTCGATCGTAATAACCCAGCAAAAGCATCCTCTTGCAATTTAAAATGGGACTCCTTTAGTTCCTTCTTAAAGTCCTTCAACTTTTACCAAAGAAAAAGAGTCTGTTTATGATAGACCTATACAAGATGATCAAAGGTGTCACATTCCCTCCACCACTACTCATCCTTTTCACAGAAACCATCCTTTAAGAGCTAGCCCTTCTCAGATTTGAAGTAGGTGGAGATCTTCACATTTTCCTCAAAATCCCATTCCAAAGGGGTGTGATTTGAAAAGGGACACGGCAACGCCTTCCCAACACACAAGGGGAAGCGTTCACTAAATCCAATCAAGCTAAACATCCTGTTGAGATGAGAACATGAACACCCCCCCCCCCCCCCCCCCGCCCTCCTTGAAGCTCCTCTAAGTGAATCAACAATTGGGCACACCAAAAACCATGGCCTCAGTAATGGCACTAGCCACCCAATCAAGAAAATTGTCAACAACCCTATCCCTTCATCTTGGAGTTTCTGGCCAATCTGTAGACAAAAGGATAGAATTAAAATCTCCATAACAGAATCATGCTCCCACGACCTGATCAAGTAGTTCAACCCAAAAAGCCAATTTGTCTTCCATCGCATAGGGACCATAAACATTAATCACCCCAAACGGCTGGTCATCATCCTTTCTCACCAAATCAACCAAAATGGAGAAGGCACCTCTATTGATATTCATCAAGGAGTTCTCCCAACTCCACCCGATCAACAAGCCCCCTAATCTTCCAACCGTAGTAAGGGCAACCAACCCATCTGATCTCCCTCCTCCAATCCTCCTAAAAGTATTCTAGTTGCACTTCTTCAGCTTGGTTTCATGTAGAAGAATAAAGTTGACCTACCACTCCAAAAGGTAACACCAAATCATGCCCCTCTTATCAACATCCCTTGAGTCCCCTCCTTTTCCAAGTAGTAACCTTCATTTGGAAACGATAATAGTCCCCTTTGACACGTTCATCCTATGCAGTCCATCATGGGCCATACTCTTCTCCAATGTACGTAACCTAGCCATGGTAGCAACCTTCTTCTTCCTTATAAAATCCATCATGATCTACGTCTTCCAGCCTAGGAACCTAAAAGTGTGCTTTGTTCGTAACATATTGCCCCATAGATGATTCAGGATATCTTGAGGTTTGATAAGCAATTTTCCAGTTTACCTACTATGGTTAGTCATAAACTAACTAATATAGACAACACAAAAAGTATCATAAAAGCAAAGTCATTCTCAAGTGTTGGAGTTCCCCTACTTAAGCTAAGTAGTGTTTGAATTAGAATATAAAGCATCGCTTAAATCACCAAGATAAATATTCATGCCTCATAATAGAGATGCAATGTACCAACTAAGAATGGGGAGTAAAAATCCATTCTTTCAATGCTCACTTTTGAGAAGGTTATTGCAATGCCTTGAGACAATTTTTCGATTTTCTTTGTATTCTAAATTCCACAAAATTTAGCACAAGCTATGAACTCCTATGTTCCAAAGACGTGCGGTGTGAGTTGTTGGTCGGTTTGTTTGGTGCAACTATGAACATCGAGTATTTTTGTGCATCTCGAGGGATGTGCTATCATAATCTTCAAGACAGATTGTGCGCTGTGTTGCCCTTATGGTTGCATTTGGGCCATCCTCTACTAAGGCTAGACCATTGGCTTTCACTACTCATATCATTGTCGAAGAGACCTCCATCAAGTTCAATGGGGTCTAGAAGTATATTTTATAGTCACAAGTGTTCAAGCTTTTTCTTGGATGACAAAAGAAGTTTACATACAAACATAGTTCTTGACTCTAAGGCTACCAAATATGGCAAGTGGGAGGAGAACAATAATATGGTTATAAGCTAGCTTATGGATAATATTAAATGCTAGTACGTTGTACAAAAAGAATGCCAAGGAGATTTGGTAAGTTCACTAGGGAATACTCCTAAAAGTTGAATGACACTAGGTTGACTGATATTTGTATACTTATATGGCCAAGGAATCAAGGGGGATGTCTTTAGTTGATTTCTATACCCTTATGGAGTCTCTCTACGAGGAGCTTGTTTTTTATTCTTCCGGTTGTGCTGATAACACCTCTTAAAGAGCAGGTTAGCAGGTTTTCTTGATGACCTTGGCCCTTGCTATCAGTTAGCTAGGCACCAACTTCTGTCTTTAGACACCATATTAGATCCTAACACTGTTTTTTTTTTTTTTGAGAAAAAAGAGGAAGATTACCTGAACATGGCAATCATCATGTAAATATATTAAACCAGAAGAGGAACGACCTTACAAGTTTTGCAGCCAAAATTCAAAAAAATAACTAGCCTTTCTCATTACATTCTCAACCCAACATCTCTCATCGTTGAAAACTTTACCATTCCTCTGCAACCAGATAGCCCAAAGAATACCAAAGACTCTGCACCAGCCTATCATATCCAGATAGAGATGGTCCCCGAATGTCGTCCAAAAGGCCTCAAAATTGGTATAATTAGTAGTGCGGACCTCATAGTGATCCTAAACCTCTCTAGAGAACCTGCATTCAAAGAACAGATGCTGGATGTCCTCTTCTGGTTGGCCACATAACAGGCAGGTGGTATCTTCAGTAGCGCACCACTTGGTTCTATAAACTTTGATTGCCAACCTCCTCCTTCTAACAAACCAAATGAACAGCTTGATCTTGAGAGGTATCTTACAACTCCATATCAGCTTGAAATCCTTCTCAATAGGTGTTAGCTGGTCCCCATTTGAAGTCAGGAACTAATACACATTTTTAACGGAAAATTTCCCATGCTTCCATTGCATTTTATCCAGTTCAGCAGATGGTGAAACGTCCTCCAACGCAGCCAGCAGCTCCTGGAAATCAGAAAATGTAGCATCAGAGAGGCCCTCAGGTAGTCTGATGTCCCAAACATTGTGTTCGCTGTCCCACAGATCTGTCACCAATGCCTCTTTATGCTGAATGTGCTGAAATAACCTCTGAGACAAGTCTAAAAAATTTCCATTTTCAGACCAGTCATCAAGCCAGAATTTAAAGGAACGCCCATCACCCAGAGACGGCCCGAAATGACTAGAGAACTCAGTTAGCAAAATTGACACTGTTGACAGTTGAATTTAGAAAATTGAGATCGATACGTCTCAATCAACCACTTTACCCACCTTCTTTGCACAAGAGTCCACTAATGCTGTTTCTGGTGGGCAAGGGGGTCACTCCATTGTTCGTAGACAAAGCTGTGATAGTGCCAGAGGAAAAGGCCATATGTACCAACCATGTATTTGTTGCAAGCATACCAATCATCCATTTGAGTACTGGGAAAAGTTTGAGAAGCGAGGTTGGGGCAACCAAACATCTACTATTCATGAGTAGACTACTCTTGGTTCGGCTACTTTTCCACCATCGTTTGCTCCATCATCTTCTGCTAGTCCTACTTCTGCAGCAGCATTTGCTGAGGCTATACGTGCTTGTACATTCATGTCTCAACTGTAGAATCTGTTATGGGAGTATCACTGTTCATGTCAAAGCAGTCTATGGGTGCCCTATCAACTGCAATCCGAGCTTGGCTAAGGCTGTGCACATGTCACTAAAATACCCGGATCATTACACAGACTTACAAAAATAAGATGTGATCAAAAAAGTCAAGCCTGCATAAAACCACACTGGAAGCGTGCAGCAAATCTTGCAGCCAAGTAAACAAGAGCAAGACATTACTACATAAGCTATTGCATGCCCCTTGATTTTGCAAAGATCAATGTGGGTTCTGTGATCTGCGATTGATGTGCAACTGCCGGTATGTAGCCTGCACCTTTATGCAACCTGTAATATCTGTTGGCTGCATATGCCATAGCTACTAACTTGTGGCTATCAAATTTAGCTTAGAGTTGCTTAGGCCATTGCTTGGAGGTATGCCTAATGGCAAACAAGAAGTTTTTTAGAGGATTAGAGGCAATTGATAAAAATCAGTCCTACACCTCTTCCCCAATATTTTGACCCTTGAGAAGACCCGAATTGTAAAGGGTTTGACACAATTGTGAGGACCAGCATAATGGCTTTAGGTTCGGATACTGATCCAGCCTTAGCTTCAGGTTCAAACAATGATCTTACGACAACCTTAGGTTTGGACAATGGAAGATCGATGGTTGCCTTTGAACTCAAAGAGACACCAATGAAAGACAGAGCTTACACATCATTTCTAGCACGTAGAAAATACAAATAAAAAAATGTCTTCTCATATGATATGTGATCATGTCTAGATATGCACGACAAATTGAAGCTCCTTCCCTATGGGGTACCTTGGCCCAATATACCGGGACCTTTCTTGAAGTCTCAAGTCCCACAACAAGCAAGCAGGTTAACATAGTCAAGCCATAGGCTTCAATTGACCTGCCACCAACCCGCTCAAAATGCTCAAGCTCATATTAACTAGTAGCACACCTCCATCCTTTTATATCACTCGCAACTCTCGACTTTACAATGTAGAACTATTTTCTAGGGTTATACCAAGGTGTTCACATTGAGATGCTTTTATTCTCCCCTATGCTAGGATCGCAATGTCCTCATTCTGGTCCCCCTACTGTTGTGGCTTCACATTAAGGGTAGCCCTTTCCTACTAGCCTTCTTTACTAGTGGTGGCTCCACCTCTTGGTTAATCGTTTCCTCCTACTAGAGGAGAATTATGTTCAGATACCATTTTGTGACATCGTGGGGTCTACACCGAGTATGCCACTAGGAGGTTACCTAGTTAAAATCATTGAACTACTGGCCTTAATTGACTTGTCATCAACCAGCTCAAAATACTTAAGTCAGTGTTAAGTCGTTAACTAGCAGCATCCCCTCCATCCTTACATACCAATCGCCACTTTCTCAAGTTTACATGCGATATTATCCTGTCGGGGTATGCTGAGGAGCTCACATCGAGGTGCTTACACATGGTTGTATCGTAACTTTTGTTTGAGAAAAAGAGAAAGATTACTGGAGACCGGTAATCATCCAAAATATATTAATTTAAAATAGGAATAGACTTACATATGTAGTATCCAATAATCAGATAAAGAAGCCCGACATACAATGTTTTCAACCCACACCCATTCCCCCCTAAAAGTTGCTCCATTTCCTTGTAACCAAATACACCACAAAATGGCTAAAGCTTTCACCCAACCAACCATATCCGCATGTACCATACTCCTAAAAGAAGCCCAAAAAGCATTCTTGTTGGATTGGTTGACACCTTGTAGCTAGAAATCACCCCAGACCTATCTTGAGATAGAACATGACCAAAAAAGATGATCATACCCTGAAGTAGGTAAAAGATATGAAAAGTTGGGGGAGAATGACTAGGAGCAGAGAGGAGGGAGAATGAGAGAGAGAGAGAGTGGTAAGGAGGGCGATAGAGGGGGAGATGGGTGGAAGACGGTGGACAGAAAGAGGCCGAGGAAGAAGACCCTCGTGCAGTGTTTCAGATGCTTGGATACAAGTCACATGGCGACGAAGTGTCGGGACCCCTTCCGATACCTCAATTGCGGAGGCTTTGGCATCGAAGGACGAGTTGCTTGGCGCGTAGGAGGGAGAAGGAGCCACGAAGTTGAAATGCCTTATCTTTGGGTTGGGGCAGGAGGTGACCCCTAGGTTGGCTTTCGGCTCGACCATGCTTAGAGGTGTCTCGGTGAGATGGAGGTGGCCGATGTGACACGACGAGATGCTAGCAAAGCGTCCTCCCATGAAAGTGGAGGTGAAGATCGAACTGGAAGGTGTTCCACTCTGGCTCCATACCAAGGAGACGATGGAGGCAGCCATGTCTTCCTTCACCACGTTGAGGGGTTACTCTGTGCTGGGTGTGATGCGAAGGGGATATTTCGGCCTTGAAAGCGATGGTGGAGCTCGCCCCTGGGGAAGTGGTACCTCTGAAGATGGTCCTACGACTGGACAACTCCACTAGGGTCGTCAAGGTTCATACCGTAGGAATGGATAGAAGGTCTTTCATGGAGGGCCTCGCTGGGCCCTCGCAAGGGTCTCTTGGGCCACTCGATTGGGTAAAAACGAGCCGCCATGGCCACGGCAGAGGCAAAGGCGACGCGGCGGAGGGGAGGCAGAGGAGCGAGAAACAAGTTTGGAAGGTGAAAGGTTGCGACAATGACGAGGCCATGAATCGCGGAGGGACAGTTGGCATCCCTGTGGATCGCGCAAAGGAGACTGAGGAATTGTGCATTGATTGAAATGCTAAGCTAGAGGGTAACTGCCTGGTTCAAATCTCGAAAGATGACGTGGTGGATCCACCCAAGCGGGAGTCAGATCGTACGGATCAGAATCGGTCGCGAGAGGCAGAACCAACCCCCCCCCCCCCCCTCCAGGGCGAAACCATTCCCCTCTTGACTCCTTGACAAGGACGAGGAAATCCTCCCCTCGCTTGGTGATAGACGGAGATCATGTAGGGGAGTGAAGTGCGACCATTGTGGCGGGGGACCGAGTTGCATCTGTGGGTAATGGGGGGAACATCGCTGGAGCACACCGGTTCCACCTTCGACGTATGCAACGGATGTGAGTGACCACGGGACTATTGACCTCTTCGGCGACCAGCGATGACGCTAACCATGCCTCCTCCTTGATGGAAGTTGGGGACACCTCGGGGGCCCAAGGTCACAATGACCAATCACGCGCGGAGGTGGAGGGGGCAGCTGACAGTGGCACCGGCCACACCAGAGGTAGCAGGGAGGGGGTTTTCCACGTCGATGGGGATGCAAAGGGTTGATGTGAGGTGGATGCAGTGCAGAACGCGGGGGCTGTTGCTAAGCCTGATTATGGAGAGGGCAAGATTTGGACTGAGGGTTTCTTTAATGTGGAGATCGACATGGTGGCAGTAGCTGCAGGCTTCGGCCGTGCAAGAGGAGGTGCACATGCTTGTATCCAATGAAGGTCCTAACGTGGAACGTTAGGGGACTCAATGGCCCATCTAGACAGATGGCATTGACATCATATCTGCAAAAGTGGAGTCCAAATGTCGTGACGCTCCAGGAATCTAAATTGCAACATTATGTTGCCACAACATGGAGGGAGATTGGACGAAGTGTGTTAGAGGAGTTTGTGGCACTTGATGTCATTGGTAGGTCCAAGGGAATTATCTTGGCATGGAAGGGTGATGTCTTCTCCTTGAAGGACTCCGTGGTTGGGAGATGTGTTCTCTCTGTCCAGCTTAGGAGGTGCAGCGATGGCTTTTGTGCTGTGTTTTCTGTGGCCTATGGACCATGTGATGATGCAAGCAAACGTGCTCTTTGGGAGGATCTCAGTCAGGTTGTCGTCTCTTTCCAGGGTTGTCCTTGGCTGATCAATGGAGATTTAAACATCACTTTGATGGCGAATGATAGACCGAGAGGAAGAGGTGGATGGTATAGTAGGTCTTAAGAGTTCACAGGGTTTGTTGCCACACATGGACTAATTGATCTGCTCCGATCGTCATGTGCTTACATTTGGAGGAGCTCGAGAGGGCGAGTTTCCAGATTGGATAGATTATTTTCGTCGATGGAGCTTGCTAAGGTGTTCCCCTTGACGGGGGTTCAAACACTGGAGAGGCCATTCTCAGATCATACACTGCTGATAATAGGGAGCCAACGAGGGCATCAGGTGTGGCACATACTTCAAATTTGATCGGACCTGGCTATTGGAGGAGGGGTTCAGGAGTTTGGTTGAAGACAAATGGAGATCATTGCGACCAAAGGGGTCGACGGCGACGAGATTAGAGAAGATGCAGGAACTCAGGAGTTTTCTTAGGGAGTACAGGAGGCAGGTGAAGATGGAGAGTAGTAGGAAGGAGTAGGTTTTGGGTGAGGTTCAAAGGCTGAACAGGGTGGACCTGGGCTTGCTGACGATGGAGAAGAGGGAGGCCAGGTTTGAACATATGAAGACCGTCCAAGAGGAGGATCGCTAGGTTGAGGTAGAATGGCAGACGAGCTCAAGGCAGAGGTGAATCAAGAAAGGCGACTCCAATACAAAGTACTTTCACATAATGGCATCAGGCAAGAGGTGGAGGAATTGGATAGATAGACCCCTGGTGGGTGGTACAAAGTTTGTTGGAAGAGCAGCTACAGATTTCTTTAGAGAATTCACGGGGAAGAGAAGGTTCGGTGAGTGGAGGTGGAGGGAGGCTGAGATCCCTTCCATTAGTGCGGAGCAGGCTAAGGAGCTGATTACCCCATTCACAGGGGCTGAGGTGAGGCAGGCGATCTTGGACCTAAATGCAAAGGGCTACCCAGGTCCAGATGATTTTCCCGTGTTCTTTTACAAAGAATTCTAGACGATGCTTGAAGGGGAAGTCATGGAGGTGATGTAGGAGTTCAGGGAGGGGAACAACAGCTTCAATAGGCTGAACAAGTTCTTTAAGTTCCTCCTACATAAGGACGATGCAAAAGCCATTGATGAATTCAGACCCATTGCATTGTCCAACGCAATCTACTTGATTGTGGCAAAGGTCCTGGAGAACAGGCTAAGGTGATTGGTGCAGTGGTGTCCCAAGTGCAGACGGCCTTTGTGCCTGGAAGAAACATTCTTGATGGGTACATGGCAGCCACGGAGATGCTGGCCTATGGAAGAGAGAGAAAAGGAAGGCGTTCCTTGCATCCTTTGGAAAGTGGAATTTAGAAAGCCCTAAGACTCGATGCATTAGTCCTTCTTATGGGCTTCGTTGTTGAAGAGGGGATTCCCAACGGCTTGGATTAGATGGATGAAACTGTGTGTTACAACATCTTTTTCTGTTCTCATCAATGGGAACCCGACAGGTGGATGGATACAGTCGAGGAGGGGTGTAAGGTAGGGATGCCCCTTGGCACCCATGCTATTTGTTTTGGCTGCAGATGCACTAGTGAGATCCTCAGTTAGAGCTTGTGGGAGGGGCCTCATCAGGGGTTTCCTGCTGGTGGATGGGTCCATGGTCCCTGTCCATCAGTATGCAGATGACACACTTTTCTTCGTTGAGGGGGCAGAGGTAGAGACAAGGAGGACTAGGGTATTGCTAGAGCTTTTTGGTAAGGCATCGAGGCTGCATATCAACTACAAGAAGTCCATTTTCATTCATTTTGACTTGCCTGAGGAAATCTCTAGTTGTGTTGCAGCTTTGGGAATGGATAGAGGAGCTCTACCTACATCCTACTTGGTCCTGCCCCTATCTGACAAGAGGATTTTCGTACAAGATTGGGTCCCTTTGGTTGAGAGGATTGAGGGACAATTAGCTGGGTGGGCGTCGAAGTTGCTATCTAAAGGTGGAAGACTAGTGTTGTTGAAAACTGATTTAGCATCGATGCCTTCCTACTTTGTAGCGGTGTTGAAGATGTCATGTCAGGTTGAAAAGAAGATTCTAAGCCATATGAGTTTTTTCTGAATGAATTATGATAATGGGAGTGGGGTGAAGTTGATGGCATGGGAGGAGGTGTGTAGGCCCCTCAAAGAGGGAGGCCTAGGAGTCAAGGAGGTGAGGAGGATGAATGTAAGCCTTTTGACCAAGTGGTTCATGAGACTACTTAGGGGAGAGGTTGGCCTCATAGGGGAGATATTCAGATCGTGCTATGGGGCTTCTCCGTTTTGGGAGCTAATAGCTTCTCCCCTGAGGGGCACGTCTCATTTTGTTAGGGGGTTATCGATGGTGGCATCAAGGGCCCAGAATTTCTTCACGTCGATCCTTGGTGAGGGAAGAGACTTCAGATTCTAGACGGATGACTGGAATGATCAGGGGAGGCTTTGTGACAAGTTCCCTAGACTCACGGCGTTGGCTATTGATAGAGATGCATGGGTTGCAGATGAATGGGATGGTTGTTGGTGTCCCAACCTCATAGGGAACCTTTCGGACCAGAGGATCGAAGAACTGCAGGGGTTGTTGAGGAGTTGGAGGGCTTCCAGCCTGAGGGAGGGGGGGTGAGTTTGGGTGGAAGGGGGCTTCACGGTCCGTAGTGCGTATGGGAGGTTGGGGGGAGTCCTATGCCAGAGGATGTTGATCTTACCAGAGATTGCAGGCTTGTATAGGAGGCTATATGACCTTTAAAGGTGAAGATCTTTGCGTGGCTACATCAGGAAGGTAGGATCTTGACAAAGGCTTGGAGAGCCAAATGAGCCCAAGGAGCAGACACGACGTGCGCTCTTTGCCTTGACGTGGAGGAGGACATAGAACATCTTTTTTTTCATATGCCCTGTGGTGACACAGATATGGAGACGGTTCAGTTATGAGTGGTGGTTGTAGGATTCTTCTAGCACTTTTTGGAGTTCATTTAGATGTGGTAGCAAAACTGAAGGGCGCAGTGTTTTTCAGACTAAGAGAGGGTATGACTTCTTGGTATCTTATGGAGCATATGGCTCGGAAGGAATGCGATAGTGTTTAGGGGGCAGCATCCTTATGTTGAGAATTTTGTGGAGTCTATTTTATCACTTTTATCCCTTTGGAACTGTAACTCGTGATATGGCCTAGTGCCTTTTTTTTAATGAATTACCTCAGTGGTTATCAGTTGGATAACTACCCTTTCACTTCTCAAAAAAAAATATCCTCCACCCCCTACATACATAAAGGACATATGGTTGCGCTATCATTACTCCAAGCACTCCTGGAAGTTCTTGTTTTTCCAAAGAGTTGCAATGATTGTTTTGTAACTTGAGATATATAGCCTAAAACATTTCATCTTTTAACATAAATACCCTTCCATAACGTTTGCAGTGGTAAGAACGAACACAGGTGTATCATAACTTGATATTTGCTTCCCAATTATGATTCACATTGGTAACCCAAAAATTTTCACAACTACCATAAGTGTCCCTCTTTCGTAAATTATGATTTATATCAATACCCTCACAAACATTAGCTATTAGAGCCATAAATGATCTTTCTTTCATCTAACAACCATCATCCTCATTGTTCATGCCACTAGCCTTGTCAAGGACTCCATTAAAAACAAGATCTAGCACCTATCCTCCCTTTCTCTACTCACATCCAATAGCACCCTCTTCACTATCTCTATGGCTTCCTATCCCCTCTCCCCCTTCCCCACCCACCTCCACCCCAACCACCCAAAACCTCCACCCCACTAAACTCAACAAAGAGCTCCTCCTAATACCCTTACAGATAGGTCTTCACTCCTGCCCCTCCTCACCATCCCCACCACCAACTCCATCACCCCTCTATCCCGTGGTGTTGCCCTCTTCCCAAGAACCCCACCATGCCCACTGCCACCATCAACAATGCCTTGTTAAGCTTACCTACCTCGTGCTCCATCATGATATTCATGAAGGTACCCTCATTGCCATTCCTTGTGAGCTCGACTTAGATAGAAGGAAAGCTTTGTGTGTTTTATTTCAAGGTAGAGGAGGTAGCGGTGATAGGTGCATTAGGTTGGTGGAGAAAGAGGCCGAAGACATGGGAAGAGAATGTGGAAGAAGTAGATGTTTTGCCCCTTCAATCTACTATGTTTTCCATTATTGTCCTTGTTTGTAAGGAAAATTCTTATTTTTCTTTATAGGGTTCTTATGTACTTTTCCTACCTCTCTATATATTGAGAGGTAGGGCTCCAAAATAATCATTTGATTCAACCTACTTCCTATCAGAGCAACAATCCTAGACTGAGGCTCGGATATCCCACCAAAAACCTAGCCTCCAAGCACCTCCACCTCAATCCCTTCTCCTCCACGAGCCACTGCCAACTCCTCACATCACAGCCAATATCTTTGCTTGCTATGCTCCTCAGGCAACACGTCGGGGGGGGGGGGGGATGCTTCCTCATAGGCTGGCGACACCGCTGGGGCACTCCTAACCCTAGCACAAGTCGCTTTAGTGACAAGGAACGATTCTCTACGGTTGCAACGTGATTTCTCGATCCCAATTTGATCTGAATTTCCTTTTCATTGTTTGATTTTTATTTTAGCAGTAGCATATGATCTGTTTTGTGGTTCTGTAAGATCTGTGTGGTGCCTTTTGTTGTTCTTGAATGCATTAGGTGGAATGTTGGTTGATTGATTGGTCATAACTAAGAGATAGATGAAGTCCTCTAGTTTCTTAGGTCTTATTTCGAAGACAAGGGCATATAAGAGTCCCTCCTTTGATCTCATGGTCAAGTTAGATGAGACCAATTTATCATGACTAGCCACAGTCATGAGAAATGTCTGTGACCATCATATTGGATCCACAGGAGAAGACAAGCAGGGATGCTACATGGAAAGAGGATAGCGCCATGGCTATTCTTGGATCACGAATTACATTACTCCACGAAGAGGTGATGAGATGATGTACTACCAAACAGCAAAAGAAATGTGGGAAAGTATGCATAATAATTATTCTCATGAGAAGAACTCAAGTCGCATCTTGTATATTTATCATAAGCTCTCACAGCTTCACCAAGAGGATCGTTCATTGTAAGTGTATTACTTTGTTATGAAGGGCCTTCTTGAGAAGTACAATGCATATTGACCTGTTTGCACTTGTGCTACTTAGGAGTTTAGGAGGGAAGTTGTTGCTTTATAGTTTCTTTGTGGCCTTGGGTCAAAATTTTCTTCTGCGCACTCCCAACTACTCACCTTGTCAGAGCTTCCTTCCCTTAAGGAGGCTTATAGTAAATTGAGCAGGATTGCATTTACCCAATCTTCTACTGAGGTTACAAGACAGACTTATGCTCTTGCTACTTCCTCTGGATGGGGCAGAGGAGCTTCCACACTACGAGGTAGAGGTCATGGTCATGCACCTAGTGGGAGAGGGTGTTCCTCCTTTAACTTGTGTGGTCGGCCTAAACACATTGAGGCCACTTGTTGGACTAAGCATGGTTGCCTACCTACAGCCAATCAGGCAGTTGCATCTAATTTACTGAAATAATTTCCATAACAAAATTTGATCGGTTTCTTCAGCATATCTCTTGGTTGACTTGGGAGAGTTCTACCACACCTGAGATAGCTATCATTGCCCCCTTTTTTGTCTACTAGTTTGATGATTAGTTCTGCACAGATTGGTTACTTGATTCTGGAGCCTCACATCACCTGAGTATGAATCAACACTACTTTAGTTGTCTCAGTTGTGTTACACCAAGCAGGACAATACAAGTTACAGATGGGAGACAATCCCAGATAGCAGGACAAGGGGAGGTGTCTTTTATCCCCATACTAAGGCTGGCAGATGTTCTATTTGTGTCAGATTTCCCCATTAGCTCACTTTCTATCAGTAAAATTACCAAGGAACTAAATTGTCGTGATATCTTTGACGCCGAGACTTGTATTTTTCAAGACAAATTGACGGAGAGGACAATTAGTGGCAATCATGAAGAGAAGAGTGTCTATCGCCTAATCCAGACTTTGAATGGTGCCGCGTGCCATAAAAGGAGTCTACTTTGCTAGTAGGAATCCATTCTAGTGGCACCTCCGCCTTGATCATCTTCCTCTGAATAGGCTTAGACGTGTTATTCCTCATATTCTCCTACAGCTTATGATGCTTGTTAGCTGGCCAGGCACCACCATGCCTCCTACCTTACCAGTCGTAGTACTGGGTCCACAGAGTTATTTCAACTTCTTCATATAGATGTGTGGGGCCCTAGTTGTATTTTTGATCAGTTGGGTCACCGTTATTATCTCATTGTTGTGGATGATTTTTCCCATTTGTCGTGGACATTCTTCTTAAAGAATAAGTATGATGTCGATACTATTATTAAGCATTTTGTTTTGGAAATAAAGACCTAATTTTCTGCTTCTACTAAAATTGTGAGATCCGATAATGCTCTTGAATTCTGTACCGGAAAAATATCTACCTTTTATGAATGTCATGGGATTATGCATCAAACCACTTGTCCCCATACCTCTCAGTAGAATGGGGTGTAGTTGAAATGAAGCGTAGGCATTTACTAGATGTGGCATGTACCCTCTTAATTAATCATGGTGTTCATAGGATACCGTGGCAAATTCTGCATCATGACAGTGAACTCTTTCATGTGCCTCCACGTATTTTTGGGTGTGTCGCTTTTGTACAGCTCAACTCTCCTAGTTGGGATAAGCTGGCTCCTAAGGCTATTAAGTGGGTTTTCCTAGGGTATTCTAGGATTCAAAAAGGGTATCGGTGTTATAATCCCATCTTTGGAAGACATTATGTTAGCGCTAATGTCACCTTTCATGAGTTCATTCCCTACTTTTCCAACACTGGACATAATATTCTTCCTAAGGTTACTGAAGCCCCTATGCATGTTCCACTAACTCCCTTAAAAGCTATCCCAATCACGAATTATGTGTTTGCTCCAAGTGATCTTGCAAAGTTTCATGATCCTCCTATTACTTACAAGCTCTCGGTTACTTACAGGCGACACCCCTCTTCTTATTCGACACCAACATCGCCCCTGGGACAAGTAAGTTCAAGTAATGTACCAACTACTAATGTTTTGCCTAGTTCTTGTGATACAAATCAAGCTGTGGATACTAGCCATTCAAAGCAGGTGTAGGATATGGTGCCAAATGACCTTGACCTTTCGATTGTTGTTTGAAAGGCTCCTTGCAATTGTGCCAAATATCCAGTTACAGGGGCCCTATCTACAAAGGGCTTAAGGACTGCCTTTTGGGAGTTTTCTTGTGCACAGTCGGCCATGTAGATTCCATCCACCTACCAGTAGGCCATGATCGATCCTCAGGGGCATCAGGCCATGGAGGATGAAATGGTTGCTCTTCGTTATTGTGCTACCTGGGAGCACACTACACTCCCAAAGGGCGCAAACGTTGTTTGTTGCAAATGGGTATTTGCAATCAAATACAATCCGGATGGGTCAGTTTCCAGACACAAGGCACGATTTATTGCAAAGGGGTTCATGCAAACGTATGGCATGGACTTCCTTGATACATTCTCCCCCGTC
The DNA here is from genome assembly GCA_037157565.1 of Thalassia testudinum. Lineage (NCBI taxonomy): Eukaryota > Viridiplantae > Streptophyta > Magnoliopsida > Alismatales > Hydrocharitaceae > Thalassia > Thalassia testudinum. Next base: position 5,125,498 of record JAZHRO010000007.1, read on the forward strand.
GCACATCTCTTTACAGTGCACATTCTCATCTCTCCAGCAGTCCAACCTGATTGGCAGCTTCATCAATTGAATGTCAAGAACGCATCTCCTTACGAGGATCTCTAGGAGGTGTAAATGTAGTAGCCTCCCGACTACAAGCTTCAGGGGGAGTGTGTGTGCATACTGCGAAAGGCAATATATGACCTAAAGAAGAGTCCTGGAGCTTAGTTTCAATAGCTCTCTTAAGTGTTTGAAGCAATTGGTTTCCACAAGTCATCTTCTGATCATCTTTATTTGTAAAGAAGACAAGGAAAGGAGTAATTGTGCTCCTCGTGTATGTGGATGATTTGATTATTACAAGGGGCAATGTCACTAGCATAGTTGAGGTAAAAAATTGTCTTGCAAACAAATTTGTCATGGACTTTGGGCCATTGAAATACCTTCTTGGGATTGAGGTTTCATGCATCAAGAAGGGTGTACTTTTATCCCAGAGAAAGTATGCACTTAGCATTCAATAGGAGATAAGCATATTGGGGGCTAAAGTAGCAAATATTCCCATGGATCCCAAGACCCACCTATATAATGAGGCAAAGAAAATAGATGGTAGTACAGACAATTGGTTCGCAAGCTTCTATATCTTAACATCACTAGACCAAATATTTCCCTACCAGCTAAGAACTTTAAGCCAACTTATAGACAAGCTGACAAGGCAGTAATGGCATGTTGCAATGATGGTGCTAATGTATTTGAAGAAGGAACCAGCATGTGGGATCTTGTTCAGCAAGGGCTTCTATGAGTGTAGTGGGCTACTTAAATACAGATTACCCAGCATGTTTCACTGACAAGAAGTCCACTACAAGCTTTTGTACTTATATGGCAGGTAATCTAATGACATGGAAAAGTAAGAAACAAGCAGTGGTTTCCAAATCCAGTGCTGAATCAAAACATAGAGCCATAACCCACACAGCTGAAAAGATGATGTTAATGAGGTCACTTCTTATGAACTTGCACATATCTATTGACACTCCTATGGAGATAAGATGTAACAATAGAGTTGCCACCTACATAGCAAACAACCCCATGTTTCATGAGAGAACCAAGCACGTGGGATTGATTGTCATTACAACTGTGACTTGATCCAAAGGAGACTTCTATACACTACAGTTTCTTCTGAGGATCAGACAGCAAACATATTTACCAAGCCTTTGCTATAGCCCTGCTTTGATGTCTGTTGTTCCAAGCTACGCATGATTGACATATGTACTCCAGTTTGAGGGGGAGTGTTGTACCCCTTCAATCTATTATGTTTTCTATTACTGTCCTTGTTTGTAATTTCTTATTTTTCCTTATGGGGTTTTGTACTTTTCCTACCTCTCTATTTATTGAGAGGTAGGTATCCAAAATAATCATTTGATTCATTTTATCCTACTGTAGAGGAAGGGGTCAACATACCCCAGGCAAGAGAGGTTGTGGGTGTACATAAAGATGGTGGAGAGAAGGTTAACCTCAGGGGGTGAGGTGTGTAGGAAAGGTGGAGGGAGGACATATGTGATTTTAAACATTTTTTGTCTAAAAGGGGGGCATGTATGCAATTTTAGAGATTTTTGGCCTTGAAGAGGGGCATGTATATAATTTTAGATTTTTTCACAACTAAATTTGACAGTCATTAAAGGCAGATAGTAGTTATTCTAACAGCCACCTAACCAAAGGGTATGGACATGTCTGGTTAACAAATTTTTAAAGGATTCCAAGCAATAATAAACTATATATGGGTGTGAATGTATTTTAATATGATCCAAGGTCAACCATGTAAAAATCCCCAGTTTACATGGGATCAAACCAATCAAAAAATGACTAAATCGTTATCTGGCCGACCACAGGACTGCATGCAATGGCCAACCAACCATCCAACCATGGTCTAGCGAGGGTGCACGAGACCACCGAAAAGCCAATGGTAGAAGAGACATGTTGCAAAAGGCCTAAAGAGGACTGTCAGTGGCCAAGTGAAGCATAAAAAAGCTCGATGGCAGTGGTTGTTGTTGGTTCCAGCAAGAGAAGTCCACCTGCACCCTAGGAAAGCCACGCAAGGCCTTTAAATGCCTGGCATCGATCTGCTTGGGCCACGCAAGGCCTAAACAGAGGTGCTGGTGGCGAGACTCACTCACCAACTAGTTCAGAGCTTGGCAACAATGATGGTAGATCAGTTTGATGAAGATTTGATGGCTTCTTGTTTGATTTGTTACAAACTTGGGTTAGGGTTTCCCCCTTTATTTTGCTTAGTGGAGAAAGAAAATGGAATCCATGAGGGGATCAACTACCGATCTAGGACCACTATTCCGATATCATCCTTAGAAAAAAGAGCTGGTTGCCATAATATCTCTTTTATAGAGGAGTCTAGTGGGAAAATTAAATAAAAACAGTCAACCAAAAACAAAATATAATGACCAACGTAAAATGGAAAATCAACAATGTAAAATAAGATCCTCGACTTCTCATTGTCCCCTTGAAATTTGCCTCAAACAAAAAAAGTTTGTGATTTAGGAACATCCAAATTTCAACATACTAAAGAAAAATGAATAGAATAAGGCACTAAAAGCATCAGTTTCAAATAAATAAGATGCTAAAACCAGGAACAGGAAAAATTAAAAAGATTGTGATGTAGGAATATCCACATTTCAGCATACTAAAGAAAAATGCATAGAATAAGACACTAAAAGTAGGAACAGGAAAAATTATAAGAGACCTGATTCAGAAGATCCGATGTTACAGTTCTAACAATATTTTTTGTTTCGTCAAGTGAAAGCGTATTACAACTTGGAAAGGAAGATTTATTAGATGCCAGAGCTTTTCCAGGGTTTAGCCATAAAAGGTCCCATAGAACCTGCACAACCATGAAAAAAAATATATCGATCATTAAAATTATGTCCTGGGAACAAAAAGATACCAAATTCCTAGATTTCAACGAGTGAAATAGAAAAAAAAAACAGATCACAAGAAAGAAACCTCAATCCCACATTGCTAACGACTTCCTTATTAAACTATACTTTTTGATAATAACAAACTCTATTCTTGATAATTGATTTTATGCATAGGACTGACAAGTTTTAAAGGGAAATCAAAACAATACAAGAAGTAAAACATGTGAGTGGTAGACGTAACTGAACCAAATTTTGTTAACAAAATAAGTAATATTATATGGATTAGCTTAACCTTGTTAATGCAGAGTTTAAAAAGAGCTACAAAACCTAGATATGATGATGATGAGGCTACATATCATGCAGCCCTAAGACTACTTAAAAAATGCACAAGTACTTCAAATGATGAAGGAAAGCATTTGTAAAGTTATTTTTTTTATTTTCTAGATCATTTGTTAGCGTTATGAACACACAATACACACATCACATCCCTTTAATTTTAGATGTTTAAAATAGGAAGAAAAGGCAGTAAAATATTTTCTAAATGCTAAATCAATGTTTAAGGACGTTTAAGCATTTCTAGAAGGATAGTTATACCATCGCTAACACCTCTTGACAAAATGATGGAAGTTTTCAAAATTCCAACATTTGAGACAGAAAGTTAATCGATTAGGCTAATCAATTAACATCCACACAAAAAAGAATTAATCAATTAAGACCATCGGTTAATCAATTAATTTCCATCCTGAGAAGTTATTAATCGATCAAAGCTATATGATTAATCGATTAAGAAGCCCAACAAAGAGTTCTGGAATGGCATTAATCAGTTACCCAATTTCTTCATACTTACTTTGTTGAATATATCAGTTAATCGATCAGGCTAATCAATTAAGCACAATGTCTTAATCATCTAATCATCTAATCATGCCATTAATCGATTAATTTCAAATGTTTTTGAACTGAACGTAACTTTTCACAAACGCATCTTTTCAATGAAAAATCAAAACGTTATAAAATGATTTTTTTGGTGGCTTTTAAGCCTTGGATCTTATCTATAAATACCTCCTAAAGGCTTTGGACGAAAATTACACATCTCTATTAATTACTATTACTTTAAAACATTCGTGAAAGATCATTTGCATACAAAGCGCCTACTTTCTCAATTCCTCTAACAAAAGCTCTCATACTCCGATTCCCTCGCACTCAATTCTCATATTTCGATATTAGGAAGTATAAGTGAGTATTCTTAAGTCCTATTACACATATACGCACATTCATTGACTCTATAGGAGTTGTTGAGTGATTAAGTTGTAGACTTCTCATTTTTCTTCACGGAAGAGGAACAAAATCATCTTTGGACCTGTCCAACAGGGGTTTATATACTAGAAATACACCACTTTAAATTCTTTGTGGTGTAGTTTAGTGTTTCCTACAAGGTGTAGGGGAAAAATCCTACATAGGGATATCTAGGTAGAGATTTTTCACTTGACAGATTTCCTCTCCAAATTCTTATGTCCATTATCTGCGATTGATTTTTATTTGCTAATATTTTTTCTTTAAGCACAAATCACTTCCCCTCTTATGCCATTTCATTTGATATCATAGTAGGTTTCACCGCATGGAGTTATATCTAGGTGAATGATCAATAGCCACAGTTGAAGGAAATCAGAATAACAGCAGCAAGAGCAATTGCTACATCCTGGAACAATCAGCAATCTACAACAAAGCCTCCTTACTTTAATAGGTCCAACTATACCTATTAGAGACAAAGGATGAAAATTTTCCTTCAATCAGGTGATTTCTCCATATGGGACAATGGGACATGGAGGAGAGCCTCTTTGTAAAGTTGGTGAAGCCTAAACAAGGATCCTATACCAAAGAGCAGAAAAAGACTATTGAATTCCAAGGCAATGAAAGCACTCTACTATGCAATAAGTCCCGACAAATTTAACCGCATATCCCAATACACCATGGCAAATGAAATTTAGAGGAGGCTCCAAATTACTCATAAGGGAACCAAGGTAAAGAACACTAATGTTGTTTTACTAATACATGACTTTGAAAATTTTGAGATGTAGAAAGGAGAAACCAACAATGAAATGTATACACACTTCACAAGCATCATCAACAACCTAAAGTGTTGGGAAAAATCTTTATTAAAGGCAAATTAGAAGGTAAAGTTTTAAAATCACTAACTCCTTTGTTTCAGTCCAAAGTTATAGAAATAGAAGAAGCAAACGAGGTAGAAAACTTAAACATGGATGACTTAATGGGGTAATTGATGGCCTATGACAACAATATGAACCAGAGGAAGAAGGTTGTGGAGGAACCCAAGAAGAAACAACTTGCTTTCAAGGTTGAAAGCGATTCTGAAGATTTTTCAGACGAAGACACTGCCTTTTCTCTTGAGAAAATTCAAAAAAGAAAAGGAAAGCAAATAAAGAGCCAATTATTTGTTACTAATGCAAGAAGAAAAAGCAAACTCCAAAGAAGTTCTTAAAGAACTTCAAGAAGAAGAAGGTGCTCCACGCAAAGTGAGACAACTCCGATTCTAGTTCAGGTGAAGAAGAGGATGACTCAAGTGATTCAACTCCAAAAGCGGCTACATCTTATGACCATAGACAAGGTATCTGATCTACCTTATGATGAACTCCTAGTTGCTTTTAATGATTTATTTGTTTCTAATGAAAATAGCGATTTAAAAGCTAAGAATTAGTTGCTTCCTGTTGAAAATACTAATTTGGTTCAAGAAAATGATTTTCTGACTTTTAAAGTTCATTCTCTTAAAGATAAAATTAGTAAACTAGAAAAGGATGTGAAAAATCTGAAGGAAAAATCTGAAAAGCTTCTTAATGATCTTAGTAAGTTCACCGAGGGAAAAGAGAATTTGTATAAATTATTTGCCTTACAAAAAACTTCAGGTAAGTTTGGAATAAGCTTTTCAAGCTTTTCTCAACCTTCAAAGTCAGTTGACAATGATTTATCACTTAGCTAAAAGGTTGTAGGAAAGTCATCTTCCATAAACCACATTTATTGGAAGAAAACCAACACCTGTGGATGCAAAGAGAGATGGGTACCAAAAACACTGTTACAAAATTGGTTGTAGGACATGATAATGTGGCTTACTCCGAGTGATGCTTTGCATACACTAGAAATAGACTAAAAGCCATTCAAATGGCTCCAACTCAATAGAAATATTTTGTAGGAGCAAAAGAAAAGTAGATTGGTCATGGACAGTAGTTGCTGCAAAAACATGGCTGGGGACAAAGACATCTTCACCAACTTAAAATACAAAAATGGAGGACCGGTGACCTTTGGCAACAACCACAAGGGAAAAATTATAGGGGTTGGTACCATCAGTCAAGGTAGCCAATCCTTTAGTCATGTAGTTTTGGTTAAGGGACTCAAGCACAACCTCTTGAATGCTAGCCAAATATGTGACAAGTCATTTGATGTTCTCTTCTCAATTTTTCAGAATTATAAATAAGATTAATGGTGAAATCTTGTTAGAAGGAAAAAGGTACAAAGATAGTTACGTAGTTATTATTGATAGAGAAAATGTCAATAATTGTTTAGTTGCATCTGAAAATAAACTCTTTATGGCATAGGTGATTAGGTCACATTCACATGAAGTATTTGAACAAACTTGTGAAATATGATCTTGTCAAAGGATTACCAAACAAAAAGTTCCACACTCACTCTATCCGTGATGCTTGACAGTGGGAAAAATTCATAAAAGTTATTTTAAGTGGAAAAAAGCTTAAGGAGAATGGTGAGAGAGGGTCGTGGTGAGAGGGTGGGAGTGAGGTGAGGGGTGCTATGCTTTAGGTGTAGGTTGCAGGGTCATATGGTGGCTGATTGTCGTGACCCAATGGTCTGCATGGTTTGCAAAGGAGTCAACCATTAAAGGAGGAACTATCGAGTAGGAAAAGTGTTCCCCTACCACCATTGATCTCTCTTGCCATGGAAATGGAGGCATATTGGTCTCCTATGGTGGGCAGTCTAAAATCCCGATGTTGTGTTGCAGTTCGTGCTTGTTAAGGATCTTCTCCATGGCCAGTTCTTGCTTGTTGGGGATCTTCTCCTATGCATGCTGTTGAAAGTTTCTCCTTGACCCGTCTGTTCCCATGTTGTGAGACACCAAGATCCGACGCCCCCACATGCTCAGGCGTAGGCCACCAAAGAGCACAAAAACTGTCACCACTAGTTGAGGGCTCTAAACAATGTTGACATCGCCTATCAAGAGTGCTCCAAATGGTTCCATCAGCTACTCCACCATAGCATGAAGCTGCACCTCGTCGCACTTTTGCACCATAGGAGATAACACCAATTCCTTGGAGAGAGCATCCTAATGCTCCTGCAACACAAATTAAGAGAAGAGTGAAGGCCTACTCACTGGGAGAGGATAAGGAAATCATGACCCTTCAAAAGAGGAAGGCCCATTCAAGTTTGAAGACTTCTTACCAATTGTGGATCCGTATTTGGATCCTCATGCATAAAGCGCAAGTGATAAAGTGCACCCACACCCCTGCCTTCCATTTTCACAGCTACCACAGAAGGCAAGGGATTGAACGAATCACAAGATCCCTGATTTTGTGATGTGTTTCTCGATCTACTCCCAAGTCCTGCTGCAAATTCTTTGGCCTTCCAAATCTAGTACACCATCAATCGTCGCAGCGACGTCGATGCCGAAGCTACACCTGCAACCACCTAAGCAAAGGTAAGTCTCCTAGTAGCAAAGCTTGCTACCCTCAAAGCAGCCACCCATGAAGACCCCCATGCAAAAGGATCACCTTCTATGAGACAACATGGCCTACATCCACCTCCACTTCAACCAAAGTCAAATCCCCTTCTCGAATGCCAAGGCCAAAGCAGGTCCTCATCCTTGCAAAGGGAGCGCAAATGAACTCCAAGACCACCGTTCTCAAGCAAAAGAGGGATACCAAAGATGGAGATCTTCACAACCTCTTTTTCCAGAGGTTTCTCCACAAGCACCCCGTCATGAGGCGTTGGGACCCTCTATCAGATCCGTACACCCCCAACAACCATCTCCTAGAAACAGAGACAATCATGGTCTAAATCACCTATTTCAAAGTGCCACCCTCGCCTCTAATAACACCATGTCTCCATCCAAGACAACCCCAACAAGCGCAAACATCAAGACGAAGTCAAGTGGAGCCATCGTCAACTACCATAAGGCCACTACCTCCATCTGAGGAGCATTCGAAGGGGGTAGTGGCAAACGCTTTGACATCAAACCCCTCTTTAGGCAAAGATATTCTACAATGGCCAACCCCCCAACAATAGAGACACAGCACAAGATCATGGCAGTCTCTCATAAAGTGGCCTCTACCATGACACTTGCAGCAAATGAGACCACAATCCCCGAGATCAATGCTCAATGCTCTTCTCCTACTTGATACCCGCATCCAGCCCTCGTCATCATGTAGAGCTCCACAAGCATCCACCGAGGTACGTTCTCTCAAACCCTCACACACTTCCCCTCTCTTCTCTTTTATCATCACTGCCAAAATGAGAGAATTTGTCTTGACAAACATTACTAATTTAAAATAGAATCCCATACTCTTCTTTAGATAGGATTTGGCACATCTATGCGATGTCCAACATAGTTAGAAAATTCAAAGAAAATCCCAGTACATCAATAATTTGGAAAGATAAACAATAAAAAAAAATACCTCTTTCAAAATGATAACCAAGCATTTAATGTCCTTCAATGACAATGGTTTCTCCTGCTCATAGAATTCTTCGTTGTCAATTATTGTGAGCATGTACCTAGAAGTAGGTGAAACAAGAATGACTCAGCTATAAATTACAAACAATAGCAATCCATGGTGCTCCTGTATATGAGAAAATAACTGTCAAAATTAAATTCAATAAAATTCAACCCCTAAATCAGCAGTCAAATATGGAAGAAGGAAACCATCCAAAACTATTACATCCATTTTCTTACTTGTAAACTGGACAGAATACAGCAAGCGGTAGCAACCAGCCTGGAGCATCCTTCGGAAAACATACTGCTAGCTTTGAGAAAGATGGCCATTGTTTATTTTCATGGCACCATTTAATGAAGTTCCACAATATAAGAACAATCTCCGTTCTATATGCAAGTCCAGTCATAAAAGATTCAAGAGGCAGGACAAGGAGTGAAACATGCAGAAAATAACAAATACCACCAATTGCACTCAGGTCTTCATCAGATGGCCCTTGTTTTGATAAATAACCAACATATGACGTGTCTCCAAATAATGCATTCACCTGATTAGAGCCACATTAACAAAAGCTAAGCAACCTCCTAAAGAAGAACATAAAAGAATGACCATAACAATAACAGTAATAATAATTACGTGCATACCAAGTGCTCCAGAAAACGAGAATCTATTACACTGAGGATCTGTCTTTGCAAATCAAGATTAAGAACCACCTTGTCCTCACCACATACAGCCAATTCATCCTCACGTTGGTCTGTGCCTGCATAAAAAGCCCAACAGTATCATACTACCATCTTAATTTCCTACAATTTAGGGAAACTGAAACTTGAAGTGCAAGGTGCAACTTGCATTGTGAAAACTTGCAAAACTGTAGCCACATTAGCACCTAAAAGAGTGATAGCCAAACTAAACTACAATAATATTCAACATCATTATTGGTCAACAAAAGTGCAGCTTGAAACAGTGCAAATACAATCTCATTGAGATGGACATTTGACAAACACGGGCATCTCCATAACTGCCAGCAAGATACAACATATGAAAAATTAGTAGTTTGACACACATTCCTAAACCATCTATGTCCATTTCGATAAATTTATCCTACATAGTCTTGATTGTATTTTGCCTTCAAGTTTTCAACAATAAAACAAACTATCAAGCCTTTTCTCACAAGAAATCAATTCAGTTACGAGGATTAGCTGCCATTTTTTATTGGATTCAGAGAGGGTTGCACGGGAAAAGGAGCCCAGAAGCCATCTATTTCATTATTATCGATGTACCTGTATCTTACAAAAACTGCAATAAGATTAAATACAAAAGGGCATCTGTTACAACATTGTCACTCGCCCCTATTCCCCTTTGAAACCATTCTCTAGGAAAAGCGACCAGAAGCCCACAAAACCCTTCATCTGAATCATTTTCAAAAAAAAAAGAAACCTTCATCAGAAATACTGAATCATCCTAACCCACTTTGCATTGATATGTCAAGCTCCACTTCGATGGAATGAAGCTATATACACACCTTTGCAAAACCCCAATGTGTAGTAACCGCATCTATCAAGAGTCTTGTCTACCTTTTTTTTCATTTTTGTTATTGTGTGGCTTGATTGTCCTATTTCATATTGTTGACGGATTTATTTACGGTATTCCCTTGACTTCTCCTCAATAAATAGAGACCTAGGGTTTTATAGTTAAATGTATGCGTCATTTTGCTCAACAAGATATCATAGCACCAGTCTTAGGCCAAAGCTTGAGACCCACTTAGTCTCTCCCCATGTTTCTTTCTACACCAAATAATCTAGGGTTTTCTCCTATTTTCTTGGGATTTATGCAATATCTCATGGAAGAAAGGATAACAAAGTAACACCTAGAGGAGCCCTACCCTAGAACAAAGCCCCAAATCGAACCCATCTGCAGCACCAATGCCACCCAACCATTGAAGCAGCTCCAACGATGCCATCAGAGTCAATCGGCACCACCACAGCGTAGGTTGCAGCAGGTAAACCACCTGTCATGATTAAAGAAGTCGAGCAAAGCAATGAAAGCCTCCTTTAATCGAAGGGCTACAATGGAGTGGTTGCCCAACCCTGCACAACAGGTGGGTACTGCTTCAACCTTCGAGCAACCAAAGGAGGTGCTATCCAGTAGGGGATGCATTGGTAAACAAGAACCAAGTCTCGATTCATGGGCTGCTGCAAGATCGTGGGGCTATTGCTGCCTTGTGAGAACTCACCAGAGGAGTCACCTCTAATCACCAGTAAGCCAGCTAATCACCGGAAAAGCTCATTAGAGTTGTAGTTAAGGTTGTCAATGGCCTATTTGGACTTGCTAAAGGCTATCGGGACCCCCTTGGCTCACTTTAAAGGGTTAGAACTTGTTTTTCAAAAGTTTTTCACCTATCTTGGATCTCATGTCCGAAGATGCTTCATTAAGATTGCATTCGGATATTTAATAATATTTACTAAGTTTTTATTGATATCTATGGTGTCCCATTAAGCTTTCATTGATCTTAACGTGCTAAGAGTCAAGCTTGTTTGTGGATTAGTAGTTGAGGACTTTGATTTATGTGAGATAGCCTCTGTGACAGTTTATTCACCCAATCTAGAAGACAAGAATGTTAGGGACTGTCGAAAGTCCGTATTAGACCCTAGTGTGGAACATAAAGGGTCCAACTGTGTGTCACAGTCACAATCATTTCCTCACGAAGTTTTTTTTTCTTTTTGAAAGAGGAAAGGGCAGTTATCCACAATGATAACTACCCAAGTATATTAAATAGAGAATCAAAAGCCTCCGCCAATACAAAGGACGAACCCCAAGGTCCCCCACTCAAAGAGATCCACTCCAAAGATTAAACAAAGTACATACTCCAAAAAATTCTCCACATACGGCCTCTGGCCTCTGAATACCACAGCATTCCTCCCCAACCAAATGCCCCATAACACTGCTAACGGCCTAGCCCTCTCCTTCGTACGAAAGACAACCTGTCCAACATCACCCCCTCCACCTCTGAAACTGTGCCAAAACCCCTCAAAAGAGCAGCAATTCCACCACCCCGCCCCCACCCGGCTCCATATCTGCACCACAAACGAGCAAGTGAAAAAAAGGTGGTCAATCTCCTCCTCCCCACCTCCACACAGAGGGCAAACCTTACCCTCTCCAGGAGCCCACCTCGTCCTCCAAACCTTTGTCACAAGTCTCCTCCTAAGCAGCCAGACAAAGATCTTGACCTTTGAAGGACACGCAGCCTTCCAAATCTGTCTACAATCCCTCACCAGATCCAAGTCACCTGTGGAGTCTCCACTAGACAATCTCCTGTAGGCAACCCCCACCGAAAAATCACATTCATCCCAGCCATACTTATCAGTACCAGAAGCCAGTTGCAACCCTTCTAACTCTTCAAGCAGTCTTTGGAAATCATGAACTCTCGCATCTGAGAGATTTCCTACAAAATACGGGCACCACCCACCACCTTCCCACACCTCGGCCACTAACGCCTCTTTGCTCTGGGATAAAGCAAACAATCTCGGATATCTTCCAGCAAGCACACCATTCCTGGTCCAATCATCCAGCCAGAACCTGAAAATCTCCCTCGTTCTCACCACCGGAACAAAACAGTTCTGCACCTTAGGAGCCACCGCCGACAATCCTTTCAAGAAATGCGAAGCATCCCTCGATGGAGATATCAGAAGATCCCACCACACCGAATCACCATAAGCCTTCCCGAATACCTTGCCCACCAAATCCTCCCTGCACTCCAAGAGGATCCCCACCCACTTCACCAACAGGCTATCATTAAACCTCCCCAGGTCCCTCACCCCCAGTCCCCCCTCCTCCAATGGTCTGCAAACCTCCTCCCATGCTACCAACCTGGCACCAGGTCCACTCGTCTCCTGGTTGGACCAGAAGAAATTTCTCATAAGCCTCTCTATTCTTAAAACAACCTGCCTGGGCATCTTCAGGACAGACGTGAAATACAATGACATCGCTGCCAGAACCGCCTTGAGCAAGACCAACCTTCCACCCCTAGACAGAAGCCTGGATGCCCATCCTGCCAATCTCCCCTCTAGCCTCTCCACCAGGGGAGCCCAGTCTCTCACCAGAACCGTGCCATCTGTCAACGGTAAACCCAAATATCTGATCGGAAGCTTCACCTGCTCTGTGCCAAGACCCAAGCTACACCCCCTCGCCTCTGCCTCAGTCAAATTGAAGGGGACAAAAACAGATTTAGACAAGTCGATCTGCAGCCCCGAGGCCTCACCAAACAAGAAGAGTAAAATCCGCATTCTCCTGGCTTCTGCTTCCCTGCCTTCAATGAAGAAAATCGTATCATCCGCATACTACAGTAACGGGATACCCGTCCCATCCCTCAAAGAGAAACCCTTCACCAAGTTCCTCTCACACGACCTCTTAGCTGCCCTCGCAAGTGCATCCACTGCAATAACAAAGAGCATCGGGGCCAGAGGACACCCTTGCCTCACCCCCCTCCTCGGCTGAATCCAACCCCCTGCCAGGTTTCCATTAATAAGAACCGAGAAAGACATCGTGGTGACACATCTCTTCATCCAGTCAATCCACACCAGCGGGAAGCCCCTCTTCACCAAGGACACCCAAAGAAACGACCACTGAACCAAGTCATAAGCCTTGCTGAAATCAACTTTCCACAAGAAGTCCTTATTTCTCTTCCAAGACAACAGGATCTCCGAGGCCAACACATAACCTTCCAAAATATTCCTACCAGGGACGAAAGCCGTCTGCACCGGGTCTACAATCCCAGCCAGGGTCCTCCTCAATCTATTCGCCAGGAGCTTCGCCACAATCAGGTAGATAGCATTCGAGAGGGCTATCGGTCTATACTCTTGGATCTCCTCATCACCCTCCTTTGGCAACAGGAACATGTAGAACTTGTTCAACCTGTTGAAGCCCGAGTTACCAGCTCTAAACTCCTACACGACCTGCATCACATCCTCCTTCACCACCGGCCAGAACTCCTTATAGAAGGCAACCGGAAAACCGTCCAGACCCGGACAACCATCAGCATTCAGCCCCCATACTGCCCTGTGGACCTCATCCTCCTCAAACGAACCTGTCAATAAACCAACATCTGCATCCCCGATCCACGGTATCTCAAACCCTAACCATCTCCACCTTCCCCCATGACATCTCCCGGTAAACTCTCTGAAATACTTCGCAACTGCCCCCCCCCCACTACCTCTCTTCCCATAAACTCCTCCCCATCCACCACCAACCTATCAATCCAGTTCCTCCTCCTCCTTCCTGATGCAGCCATATGAAAAAATCGAATGTTAAAGTCGTCTTCCTTTAGCCATCTCTGTTTGGATCTCACCTTCCACTCCATCTCCACCTTATGGTCTTCCTCTTAAATCACCTGTAGCTGCCTCGCTCTGTTGACCTTGTCAGCGTCAGAGAGGAGACCAACATCCTCCACCACATCCAATCGTGCAATCTCACCGAGAGCTTCCTCTCTCCTCCCATGTTCCTCCCTAATCTACTTCTTATGGATCTTCAGGAAAGATCTCAAATCCCGCAGCTTAGCTTCCAATCTGACAGCCATCGAGCCATCCACATGAACCGACCTCCACCGCTCCTCTACCAACCCCCTGAACCCCTCTTCGAGGAGCCATGCCCGGTCGAACTTAAAATATGTACCATGCCTCCAGTCCTCATTCGTCATCCACAAGAAGGGAGTGTGGTCCGAGAACGGCTGCTCCATGGGTCTAACCTCCGCCATAAGGAACAGCTCAGCCAACATCGTCGAGATGAAAAATCTATCAATCCAGGATCGCTGTCCTCTAGAGCTCCTCCAAGTGAAATGACAGGATGAGGGTGGCATGTCAACCAGCCCCTGCTCCGCAACAAAGCCCGCAAACGTCTCAGAACCTTGGTCCACTCCCCCACGACCATCTGGTCTATCCTCTGCCAGCAAAGTGACATTAAAATCACCACCTATCAACCAAGGCATCCCCTGAAAAGGGGCCGCAACCCGATTCAGATCCTCCCACAAAGCATGCCTCCTCCAACCCTCCGTCGGGCAATAAACCGAAGAGAAGAGCAAACTCGTATTGTCCCGATGCCTCTGTAACCTGACAGTGACAATATGAGATCCCACCAACGAGTCCAACAAGGAGAAAGCATCATCTTTCCATCACACCACAATTCCACCCGCACTTCCGACCGCATCCAGGGCCAAGAACCCCCCAAAACCACTTCCTCCCACCTCCCTCCACAGCCTCTCATCACAGCTCTCCCACTTCGTCTCCTGGAGAAAGACCACGTCAGGGCCCCACCTCTGAAGATACCCCCGCAGAGCCGCCCGCCTCGAGGGGTCATTCAAGCCCCTCACATTCCACGGCAGGACCTTAGTCATGTAGAACCCCGGGAAACTCCTTGTGTCGACTGCCTGAACCCCATCTCCACAGCCACCTCATCCACCTCTCCCTCCTCCAACTCCACACACCAACCAGGCGATCCCCTCGCATCTTCGCCCCCCGGTCCACCCTGCCCCGCAGTCACCCCCCTGTCTACAGCCAGCCCCTGCGCCCCCCTGCGACAAAACCTCCTCTACAGGCCGCACCACCGCCACCTCAGCCCCTCTCGCCTCCACTACATCCTTCACCGCCCCAGCATCTCCACCAACTACCACCACCCGCTGCCCCTCCTTGTCACCAGAAATGCTCAAGATGGCCCTCGCCCTGCCCTTGCCCCCTGCCAGGCTCACCGTCAACACCTCGCCAAGCCCTCCGGACGGTGAGGCGATGCCCATCTCCTCCCGTCTCCGTCATAGATTCTCCCCAACCCCAGTCCTAGTCAGAGCCGTCACAACGCGCCCCCTCCGGTAGGACCACCTCGATCTGTAAGTAAGCCGCTACAGCACAGGCATCCTCAGTTTCCACCTCCGCATGCGCCCCACCTCGCCAACCACACTGCATCCCTCCGCCCAGTCCGGTCTGTCAAAGGCACGTCACGGGCCTCCAATCACAGCACCCAAACCGCCAGCTTCACTAAAACGAAGCGTCAGATCAGCCCACGAGGCGATGTTCGAACCAACAGCTCCATCGGGTCCACCGCCTCCCTTAATCAAGTCCAACCCGCCCGACCCGGGTCCATCACAACCACATTCCACAAGAGCTACAACCTCCTCAGCGGAGTCCTCCCTCAGCGTCACGGATTCCTCCACAATCTCCTCCGCAAGCCCCGCACCAGCCTCCGAGATCCTCGCCCATTCACCTTCCCCAGATCATGCCTCGGGGATCGCAACTGACGCGCCATCCACACCGCGACCTTCGGACTTCCCATCAACAGCCTGCCCCTCGTTCACTCGCCTACCACCTCTGCCTCCAGGCACCGCCGCCACACCGCCAACCACCGCCTCAGCGAAGGATCTAGGTCTACCAGATCCCCGTGAGACGCGAACCAGCCAGGAGGAGCTCCCCCACCTAAGGACCATCTTCTCCACGAGCTGCTGCCCTGGTTTCATCTCCACCCATGCCTCGAACCGCGACAAGTCCACCGACCTCAGGCCCAGGCCTTCGTAGCTCCGGAGTCTCGCAAAAGGGGCAACCATCGTCGCCGCCACCTCCACCGTGCGGAGGAAGAGGGGAACCCCCTCAATCACCACCTTCTGCCTCGCGTCAGTCGACGGTCGCTCCTCCAACACGCCATCCGACCTCACCGGCCAACGACACCGCACCACGCCCTGACCGCATCGCAGCACTTTGAAAGCTAGACGCCGCAGCTCCTCCCGACCGAGCCCCAACAGCACCAAGCACCCACTCCTGATGGAAGCCACCCCAAAGGATCCCCAGCCATTCCCCAAGAAGGCCGCGACCGTCCTTCTCAAAGCCCCCACATCCACCTCCCCCTCCAGCACCACCGCCACCATAGCCGACGCCAACCTCCCTTCCAACGACCCTATCTCCTCTGACCACGGCGCCTCAACTTCCACGAGAGGCGCCCCCTCCGGGGGAGGCATCCCCACCCTCCTCGAAGAGACCCCGCCGCCCGGACCACGGAGCCCACAGGCCGACCTCCGGTGACCCAGACCACCGCAGTGCAGACATCTCACCGGTTCTCTGCAGCCCGCCACCACATGCCCCTTCCCGAGGCACTTGAAACATCTCACCGGTGTCGTTCCCCTCCACGACCTCCTCACCTCCATCTAGCCAGAGCCGTCTCTCCCCCCCTCACTCACCTCTCGCCCCGCACACCTCATCTCGCTCTCCGCTCGCTTATGTCAACCTCAAGATCTTCAGTAGTTCCATTTCCTCACAAAGTTGAATAATGTGGAAAGGATTGCATCCACATTAAAATAGAGTCAGAAAAATTTATAGCTACTACAAAGGACTTAATACCAAGAATGGTACAAGATACTGTGACCATTCCTAGGAGTGAGTATGAGGCACCAATCCAAAGAAATCATCATTATGAGGCATTTCAAGAAGGAATTCCTTGCCAGTCTCAAATAGAGGAAGCAGAATGGTTAGTCAACTCAAGTGAATCCCAACATATATGTGGTGATGCAAGATAGTTTTGTACTCTCAAACCGATCCTATCAGGCAGAACTATATTAGTAGCTGATGGATGACATTCTCCCATTGCAGGTCTAAGAGAGGTACATGTGACTCTTCACATGAAATTGGAGAATGTTCTAGTCCCAAATTTTCCCTTGAGCCTACTCTCTGTCAATCGAAATACAAAGGAGTTGAAATGCAGGGCAGTATTTGATGTATCCCTAACATTCCAGGATATTTTGACAAGACGCATTATTGGTTATGTACATAAAGAAGAGGGTGTTTATCGTTTCCTACAACCACCCTATGCAAGCCAAGTTTCTCTTCCATCAGGGCTTCCACTACCTGTAGCACCTTTGATTTGGCCATCTTCCTTTCCATAAGCTTCAGAGGAAGCTACTGTAAATTTCAGCATCAACCACCTTACAATGTGAAACAAGCCAACTTGGGAAACATCACAAGAGTATGTTCCCAAGGAGCACATAAGAACACAGAAGCTATGTTCCAATTACTTCACCTGCACATTTGGGGACATGGCCGAGCTCCGGATCATATGGGACACAGATTCTACTTGGTGGCAGTGGATGATTTTCTTGCCTCACATGGGCATACCTCTTAAAATCCAAGTTCGAAGCCCATGACATGATCAAGGTATTCCTAACGGAGATCAAAAATCAAATTTAGGGCAACTGCGAAAATCATTCGATCAAACAATGCCCTAGAGTTTTGCACAACTCCCTTTGTTCCTTCTATCGAGAGCATGAAGTCATCTACGAAATAAATTGTCCTTACACATCACAATAGAATGGTATAAAAAAAGAAAATACCAATATATTTTGAACATTGCGAGGGCCCTCCTAATACAAAACGGTATGCCAACTTCGTAGTAGGGAGATGTGGTGTTAGCTGCACATTATCTTATTAATCGGATGTCGTCTACGGTTCTTGATGAGCAAGTTCCATATTCTAGGCTATTTCCTAATTATTTGGGGTGTCACCCAAGGTTTTCTACTATGTAGCCTTTGTGCATCTTCATGGTCTAAATAGAGACCAGCTTGCCCCACATGCAGTCAAGTCCATCTTCATAGGACATTCCAAGACACAAATAGAGTACCAATATTATGACCTTGCTTATGTTATTGCAGATGTTCCATCCATGAGTTGATTCCTTACTATTCGACATCTAGCTCTTAAATCAACACACATGCACTTGAAGGTGTAGGTGTCATTCCAATTCCTATACCATCAGATGCATCCCAAAGGCGATCACCCGAGGGTCCACCTCCCTCAAGTAGTCGTCCTGACAACCTGTTTGAAAGGATCTTAATTCGTCGTCAAACTCAAAGGGAACCACCCCCTCCAGAGGTTCATCCGAAATTGGTTCCTCCCAACCCTAAGTGGAATTTAGCACCTACTGATGCAGAAACCCACATTCCTGCTACTCAAGAAGTTCCAATATCCCTCAGCAACCTAAGGTCGCAGCAACTGAAGACTCAATGCCTAAGCCTGGTGAGACAAACGATCAAGGGGAAGCCAATGTTTATTTTCCAATCGCCATGTGAAAGGCCACTAGGTCCTATATTCTGCATCTAATGTCCAAGTACATACCTATGGCAAGTCTCCTCGGTATCAACATTTTGCTATTACTCTCTCTACTATTCGGACACCCACCACTCATCAAGAGGCACTTTGTAATCCAAACCGGTGACATACCATGGAGGAAAAGATGTTTCATTAGACTCCTGTGCAACATGGAGCCTCGTCCAACCTCCCAATGATGCAGCAGTGATAGAATGTAAATGGGTGTTTACTATAAAATATAGTTTGGTCAATGTGTTGAGAGATATAAACCTCATCTGGTAGCGAAGGAATACACTCAGATGTATGGTTTAGATTATTTTAACACTTTCTCCCCTAAGGCACGGATGCCTAAAATTCGTATCCTCATCTTGGTAGTTGTTCACAGGGACTAGCCATTCTATCAGTTGGATGATAAGAATGCTTTTCTCTATGATGATCTCCAAGAGGAAGTGTATATAGAATAACCCCCTGGATTTGAGTTTAAGGGAGAGTGTACCAAAGTTTGCAAACTACACAAGGAAATCTATGGGATCAAGCAAAGTCCAAGAACATGGTTTCAGGAACTATCTGAAGTTATTGAGAAGATTGGGTTTAGAAGATCTATTGTCAATCACTCTCTCTATTCGAAAATTTGACAAGGGGATCATAATGATGTTGGTGTACATAGATGATATCATATTGATTAGTGATGACGCACAAGGGATCAAGGCTACAAAGGAGTTCTTAGCCAAGCACTTCGTTATAAAGGACTTAGGATTTCTTCGATACTTCCTTAGCATTGAGGTAGCCATAAATGCACGTGGAGTAGTTTTTACCTAGAGGAAATATGGATGGATCTTCTTCAGGAGACAAGCATGTTAGGTTCCAACCTTACCTCTATCCCTATGGATCCGAGTACATACCTCTATGAAGACGACTCAGGACAAGTTGATGCCAAGTAGTTTAAGAGCCTAGTCGGAAAATTGTTGTACATCACAGCTACACAACCTGACATCTCTTTTACAATGAACAAGGTGAGCCAATTTATGAATAAGCTAAGATGAGTGCACTAGGATGGTGCGATGAAGATTCTCATGATTCTCAGGTACCTGAAGTATCCACGAGAGAGGCTTACCGTTTACCAAAGAAAGAGGTTTAGATGTAGTGCCAAACACAGATATGGTATGCAAAGTGTTTGTAGGATAGAAAGGCCACCATAGGATTTTATACCTTTATTGGAGGAAATCTGGTTATATGGAGAAGCAAAAAGAAAACCATAGTAGCCATATCAAGTGTTGAGTCTGGATATAAGGTGATGGCCTAAACAACTTCTGAGCTCATGTGGATCCAGTCTATCCTCAATGATCTTGATATTCCTATGCCTGCCCCCATCGAGATGAAATGCGATAATAAGGCAACCCTCTTCATCACCAGCAATCCAATCTTCCACGAAAGGATGAAACATGTGGATGTGGATTACCATTATACTCAGGATATGATCTAAAAGGGTACATCCGCACTCTTCATGTGTCATCTGAAGACCAGGCCACAACATATTCACCAAGGCCCTTCCTCGATCCTCCTTCGATAGATGTTGTTCCAAACTGAGCATGATAGACATCTATACTCTAGCTTGAGGGGCAATGTTGAGAGTCTTATCTATCTTATTTTTCATTTTTCTTATTGTCTGACTTGCTTGTTCTATTTCATATTATTAAGGGGTTTGTTTACAATTTTCCCTTGGCCTCTCCTCTATAAATAGAGGCCCAAGGTTTCATAATTGAATGTATGCTTCATTTTATCAACAACATCCTTAACTCCACATAGAGAGAAAAAGACCTCTTCCTCAACCCAAATCCTTCTCATAGCCTTTTTAACCAGCCTTCTCTCTTAAGAAGCCACACAAATTTTTTACCTTTGACAAAATCTTCAGCTTTCAAATAGCCATGTAGTCAACCCTGAAGCTTGCATCACCATTTTCTACCTTATTTATAAACAAGTAATAAGCCTTCTTAAGAGGAAAGCACTCCCATTACATAAAAGGGCGTCAGGCATGCTTGCCTTTGACAACAGGCCCACAGATTTTACTAGGAGCATCTGCAAGCCTTCAAGCTCATATGGAATCCAAACACTAGACATCCCAACAATCAACCTCCTAGTAAAATTTATCAATTGCCAACACAAGGTATCTTAGCACTAACTTAACCAAACTACCCAATCCTCTCTATTAAGGAAAACCCTAATTGATCATTCATGAACAAATCCGATGTATCTTTATATAAAAAGGAACATAGAAAATTACAAAGGAGGCCATAAAGAGATAGAACAAGCAAAATAAGAATAATACAAAATTTACTATGACACTCTTCATCATGATGGAGACAGATATATCTCATGCTGAAGTTGGAATTACTAAACTCCAGTCAGCAACAAGTAATGTTATTTAGGAAAGTTGTTAGAAATTTAAATATTTGTTAGAGATTTGTTTCCTAGCTTGTTTTGGATTGGATCTCTATATATAGAGATCAATACCCCCCATATGTTATTTAAGTTCTCTACAATAATAAAAAGGAATTCTCCACCACGCACCTCTCTCTCAAGTTCCCTATGCTATCACAAAAGGATTGATTGACTAAATCCCATATCAGGCACTAACAAGTACAGCTAGATCAACTTCTCAACTACATAAGCATAGCTCTTTTTTCTACCATACCACTACATTAAGACATGGAGATTAGGCATCACTCTTATTCCTACAACACACTAAGTTGACTCCTATTAAAGTATTAAGCCAAGCAACAATCTCTTGTATGTAGTGTTCACGTGGCAATCCATTTAACTAGTGCTACAAATAACAATCCACTAGATATTAGTACTTTATTAAAGTGTAGTTTTCTAGGAAGGCATCAAAATCTAAAGACTATTGTCCAACAAATCAACCTAGGTCAACAACACATAGCCACATCAAAGATGTGGAATAGAGAAATTCTTCTATTGATAACCTAGACCATTTGAGGTAACTTCTTTTAATAACCTAAAAGCTTAAAGGGCCTGGGTTCTTTTCCTATTGACCTCCAATAGGCATCCTTTTCTTTTTTTCAAAAAAAAAAAAAAGGGGGATTGTTAATCTCCCAAATGCATTAATGAAAAAGTTGGTTACACCAATATTCATAATAAAGACGGTTACACCAATATTCATAATAAAGATGAAAAGTGGTGCAAGACTCCATGAACACTAACTTCATCCCCTCTAAAAATAATCCCTTTGCGTTCCAGCCAGATGCACCAAAGGGGTATGTACAATCTCCAGAACATATCTCCGATAATTTATTGGTAAGGAAAAATTAATTGCAAATGGAGCTCTTCGAAGGAAGTTACACCCCAGAACAAAAATGTATACCATATACTAACCCCTACACTACTAAATAAATATTAAACTTTTGAGATAAATCCTATAATGAAAACCAATTCGTATGCACTCACCAATGTTGACAAGCATGTAAAAATGTATAACTTTCAATCATATCTTTTAGGGGTTTTAACATATATGCCCCTATAAACTTTCGATATCCCTTATATATTCCTATGTTCTTTGCATTGACATATATACATCCACTAAATACGTTCTGTTAGTGTTGATACCCCTCCAACAGCCTCCGTTTGTTTTAATAACTCACGATGGGTTAAGTTTCACCTACCATGGTTAAGTTAATCTCGACAAAGCATCCCACGTGCTACGAAAGGGACAAATGGCGGGAAATGAATGAATGTCGTCAACCCTTCCCCCTCATACGACACCTCCTCGCTTCCTCTTCGTTCACCATTACTCTTCAGTTACCCTTCCTCTTCGATCTCCCTTACTTTTCCTTATTCGATCGATCGACCTTCTCGATAGTCAAAACAGGGCCCTCAACAAACTTGTAGGTGGTGTCTCGACGATATAGCACTATTGGTGACATCTTTATATGACGTGATGCTCCTATTAAAGACTAGCATGACCATTGATGGAGCATTTACAATAAGGTTAGTGTTTTCATATGGGTCTTGATTTAAGTTAAGGTTTTTATTTAAGGTTTAAAAGGTTGATATGAGGCTATGTCGAGGGTTTTTTGTGGGTTTATGGGTTTAGGTTTTTTAGGGGGTTTATATTAGAGTATTTTTGGGTTTTATATTAAGATTTTTTTAGGGTTTATAATTCTTTTCCTCATAAGATTTTGATTTAGGGTTTAGGGGTTTGATGTGTGGATGGCTTTATAGGTTTATGGGTTTTTTTATGGATTTATATGAAGGTTTTCAGGAGGGTTTTGATTAAGGGTTTGATGTCATTTTTGGTTTGTGCATTTAATGATGAGTACCAGTTGCATTTGCCATTTTTTGGAGGGTTGCATTTAGGGTTTTCTATGGGCTTATACTAGTGTTTTTATTTTGGGTTTCCATTTACTTTTTGATGATTGATATAGGTTTTTTTAGGGTGTTTTTGGGTTGATGTTTGGTAATGTTATGATAGATGCATAAGAGAACAGCAAGGGTACCTGTGAAGGGGACTTTTAATCGACAGTAGGAACCTATCTAAGTAATCTTCTACAGGTGACTATTTTCGATTGCATGGATGTCTTTCATGCATGGCTTCTCACCTGACATGAATCTATAATGTGGTGGAATGGTGTGGTGGAGATGAAAAAACAATATCATGTCCATTTGTGTCAAATATGGAGGATAATTCAAAGAATTGGGAGGATGAAGAGGCGAGAGCTACATACTGGACAAGCAGAAGATGATTCCCATGGACCCTGATGAGACATGCTGGTTTGACCTCGGTAATGATTTATCAAAGATCTTGCCATGGAGTGCCCAATCAATTATGTCACTGAGGTACAAGGATCGAGACTCAACTATTTCTAAGTAAACTGATCTTGCGAATGAGAAAGAAATGATAACCATGTTTAATGGTCATATGGATGGTAAAACCGTTGAATTGGTTGTTTCATTTTCTAACATACAAGCACTTAGTTGTGGAGATAAGTTTATCGAAATGGCACAAGTAAAAAGGTTGGAATATAAGGACTATGGCCCATCTAATGTACTAGTAGAAGATAAGGTTGATGATGAAAATGCTAATGCTAATAATGGTGTAGGGAAGCATGAAATTGGGGAAGAGGAAGTAAGGGAAGATGGACTGGGGAATGAGGGAGTTGGGGAAGATGAGGTGGGGAATGAGGGAGTGGGGAAAGATGGACTAGGGAATAAGGGAGTGGGCAAAAAGGGAGTGGGGATAGATTTAGATGTTGAACAAATTGGAAGTAGTAATGTAGTAAATAAAGGAAACATCCAAGTGGAGAAAAATCAGTAGGAGAGCACATGGAGGGAAATGTTGAGGCTGTTAGAAGTACCAATGTGATAAGCAAAAGGGAAATGCAACACAAGAGAGAAGAACATGTACAAGGAGGAGAAAAGTAGCCTCTAGGTCTATTCCAATTGATAATGTAATGGAAGATCTAACAGATGAGGCTGAAGATGCTGACTATGTTGTGGATGATGATTCTGAAGATGACTTAGATTCTGACATAGTTGACCTGACAAATGATGGTGTTGATTCTACTGCTGATGATATTTCTGACTATGAAGGTGGGGACTTTGAGGAGGATGAAAGCACTAACATGTACATTGGAAAGCTCTTTAATGATGTTGGGGCCTGTAGACGTGCTTTAGCCACAC
This sequence comes from Thalassia testudinum, assembly GCA_037157565.1. NCBI lineage: Eukaryota > Viridiplantae > Streptophyta > Magnoliopsida > Alismatales > Hydrocharitaceae > Thalassia > Thalassia testudinum. The sequence goes on from JAZHRO010000007.1 coordinate 5,149,924, forward strand.
ATTGCATTAAGGGAGGATTCAAGTTAAAGTACTTGAAGAGTGATCAGAGAAAAGTCACTGCTAAATGTTTTAACCTGGAATATAAGTGGAGAATACATGCTTCAAGGTTGAATGATAACAAGTTTAAAGTGAGAACACTTTATTCTCATCACACATCCCTTTGTGACGATGGCTAGTAATGAGATGACTTCCCAACACTAGATTGCAAGCTTAGCTAGTAGATGGCTTAGAGAGAGATCGACAATGTCTACGAAAGAAATATCGGAGAAAATTTTTTAGGATACTTGCAACCATCCACCGTACAAGAGGATTTATAGGGGAAAAAATGAGGCCTTGGAGCAAATTTTTGGGAAATGGAACTTTCATATGATATGAGAGTTTACCATGTTAGGTGTATGAATTAAAGACAAGAAATCCTAGGAGTGTAAAACATTACATGACAAGCCCAAATGATGCATTCTTATGGGTCTTTGTTTCCTTCAAGTCAACCATAAGTGGGTTTTTGAATGGTTGCAGTCCATTTGTAAGCCTAACTAATTGCCATCTGAAGGAGAAATACCTGGGATAGCAGCAGCTGCACTAGATGGTAGCAATGGGTTGTTTCCGATGGCATTGCAATAGTAGAAGATGAGTCTATCGCATCTTAGACACGGTTCATGGGCTATTTACATGAAGGGATTGGATTAGAGGATGGGAGTGGTTTGACAATCATATAAGATGCTTAGAAGGGTTTGCAGGAAGCTATTAGAACAATATACCCAGCAGCTAAGCATAGGGCCTATATAAGACACCTTTACAATAATTTTAAGAAGCCATTTCCAGGTGAAGATTTGGAGTAGTTACTTTGGGGTGCAGTATGAGCATTTAACTTGAAGCAATACATATATTACACCAATGAGATTTAAAAGGTTAATAATCTTGCATTTGAATATTTGATGCATAAAGAAGTGGAGTATGCATACTTTTAACACTGTTGCAAATTACAATTATTTGACAAATAACTTGAGTGAGTTATTTAATTCATAGATTTCTGATGATAGCCAGTTGCCCATTTGTAAGTTGATTGATTGGATTAGACAGAAATTAATGACTTAGAGAGATGATTGAAGGAAGAAGGCAACCCAATGGAGAGGTGTTTTGCTTCCAACTACCTTGAAGTATATCAAGAGAATTTTGAGGGATTTACAAACATTTATTGTGAGGATGTCAGATAACAATAATGTGGAAGTTGAGTGCACATTAGGGAGATTTGTAGTAAGGCTAAATTAGAGGCATTCTTCTTGTATGAAGTAGCAAGTCAATGATCTTCCATGTACACACGCTACAACAGCCATTAGTAGCATCAGAGGCCTCAAATGAAAGAATTATGTTAGCAATTACTACAAGATCAACACCTACTAGTTGGCTTATGAAGAAAGAATTGCCCCCTTGCCTAGTAAAGAACAATAGCAACAGGTTGACCTCCCATACACTATGAAGGCTCCAAATTCTTTAAAGCCTCCAAGAAGGCCAAAAAAAATAGAATTCATAGTAAGGATGAAAAGGCACCAAGTCTGAGGTTAAAGCACAAATGTGCAAGGTGTGGAGGTCATGGACATCATAGGAACACATGTAAAGCACCGCTAAACCCATTAGCACATGCATCTCCATCATCATCTCCATCAGCAGGTCAGCCCTCATCTCAAACACCATCACAGTTCCCATTTCAACCAACATCAAGTGCAAGAGCTGCTACTGCAGTTGATTCAACCATTGCTAGACGCAGGTATCAATTACATCCATAGCATAACAGTTTTACTTATAATTTATTTCATTTTGAATTAACAAGTTAACATGGCTGTTGGTATTTCAATGGTATCTCAATTGGAGGAGGAAGACAGAAATACAACAAGAGAAAAGCGCCTAAAGGTGAAACAATGAAGAAAGGAAGATCAAAGAAAAATGAAGTGAATTTGCTTCCTGATGGGCCTATCTATCTCTTGGATTGATGAGCGAGTAAATTGCAATCCTATCTTCCAATTAATGTGGTGTCCATTCTTTATGTGTTTATCAAATTGAATTCAATTAGGTTTGGTAAAAAGGATGTATGGATGGGATTTTTTTTGGCATCGTAAGAAGTTGGGCTACACTTATATCCTGTACATAAGTAATGTATATCCTATCTTCTAATTTTTTGTACTTAAATGTAACATTTGCAAGGTGTTTATATAATTTTCTAATTGTTACTTCATGCAAGTTTGACAAGATTTTGTAAATGATACTATGAAGAAAGATTTTGTAAATGATACTACAAGATGAAGATGATAGTTACACATAAAGATACTTGCATAATATAACCTATCATTTTGATATTTTAAGTTACAAACCCTATAGGTAAGAATTTAAATTAGGTGAATGGAACTTTAGGACCACTATTTTTTATGATGGTGTGTTGGTAGATCTTCAAACCACCTCAAACTGATGGTTCATTTCTTGTTGGAATGATAATTCATGTGATCTTTAATGACGCTTTGGATTGCAATGACAAGATTTTATATATGTTTCTCTTTGTTTTTCCATGCATCTCTTCAAGTCAAATGCAAGTATTCGTCAAGTACATAATAAAGCCCATCAAGTGTTGTTAGTGTTGGTGTTCTTATAGTGTTTTTCGTTATTTTTTTTCCTTTAAATGCAATCTTATGCAATGAGTTGGAGGTAGATTATGGATCGGATCATCAAGCATTTCCTGTAGATAAAGAGGTAATGCTTCTTCCTTTTGTTGAATAGTTAGTTCGAGCTTTCCATCCACTTGTCGCTTGGCTGTTTCCAAGTTTCTAATTAGTGGATGCATAAACTATTTAGCAGATAATGGTGTGACTAATACAAAGGAAGTGGTGTCATCTGCATACTGCAAAATAGGAGTAAGTAATGAAGCAAAGCACATCTCTTCTTTGGTGAGAATTTTTGCAGAATTATCAGGCTTGAAGATAAATAGAAGTAAGTCAACTCTAATTCCTTTTTTCATGCAGAAGGAGGAAATCACTATATCTGCTATTTTGGAAACCCCAACCCCTGTAGTCCGGTTACCAATAATATATCTTGGTCTTCCCTTGAAAGGTAAAAAATTGGTTGCTGCTGATTGGAAAACGCCGATTGAATGTTTTAGTGCTAGACTCTCTTCCTGGAGTGGGAAATTGTTATCTAGACGATAAAGATTGGTCCTAGTCAAATAGGTGTTATCTTCCATTCCAATTTTCTCTCTATTTTTAAACCCCCTATTAAAATCATGAAGCAGATTGATTTGATTAGGAAAAGATTTTTTTGGAAGGAGTCGGACCATACTGGCAGATTTGTTCAATTGATGACTTGGGAAGAAATTTGTAAGCCAAAGAGAGATGGGGGTCTTGGTGTAAGACAGCTTATACCTTTTAATGAAGCCCTTTTACTTAAATGGGTGGTTAGATTACTCCCTAAAGATTCTTCATTGGTATCATCTATTTTGAGAGATTCTTATGGAGAATGTATGGACTTGAACAAAAGAGTGGATGTTATCAGTAGAGGGGCTTCAACTTTTTGGCATTCTGTTCTATCCATTTTGAGATAGTTTTCCTATCAGTTATATATAGTTTTGGGCAATGGAACGAGTTTCAAATTTTGGCTTGATAACTGGACAGATCACGGGATTTTTTCTGAGATATTCTATAGAGTTTTCCAACTTGTTGCTGATAAAGAGGCACTGATTAATGATATGTGGGATGCTGAGATTAAAACATGGAAGTTCAATTTGCCACAAGGCCTTTCAGACACTACCCTTGCTGAATTTCAGATCTTGTTGCAGCAAATTGCAGAGTTTGCCCCATCCCCTGCTGGCCATGATTCCCATCAGTGGAGAGAAGGTACTTTTATTGTTAAAAAAGCTTATAAATTGTTGACGTCTGCTGGAAATCAACTTGATGAGATGAATGGTGATTTAAAGCTCATATGGAGGTGTAAGATACCACTCAAAGTCAAATTATTCTTGTGATTCTTTAGAAGAAAGTGTTTGGTGACTAAGGTTTATAGAACTAAATGGGCAGCTGGGGAAGATACTACTTGTTCTTTCTGCCATCAAACTGATAAGGACATACATCATCTAATTTTTTATTGCCGGTTGTCCAAAGATGTTTGGGACCAATTCCATCTACCTACAGTTGATTGGGCTGATTTTGCTCATTTCTGGACAACCTTCAAAGATCATATATATCAAGATATGGTGGGCTGGTGACAGGCATTCACAGTGCTATGGAGCATTTGGCTACAAAGGAATGACACAGTTTTCAAGAACGATAGATGTTGAGTAAGATAATATTGTAAGCGAAGCAAATTTTCTTTCTGATGATTACCTTCCTTAGGTAATCTTCCTCTTCCTCTTCCTCTTTCAAAAAAAAAAAAAAATATATATATATATATACACACACACAAAGGAAGAATTTTTTTGCGGTTTATGAGAATGGAAATATATGACAATGGGGTAAATTTTATCAGAATTACATGCTATTTTATTCCGCTGTTTATTGGGTATGTATTGCTGAACGATTCTTGTCATTTCCTTTCCTATTTGCCTCAGTTCTTTTCTATCTGCCTTAGTTCTGCTGGAGTCTCAACTGCTGCATTTGCTCTGGCTATGCTTGAGGCAAACCTACTACCACGACTATGGTTCCCAAAGGAGGTATTATTAATGTGAAATATATCAACATGATACAACAAGATCATTCTAAACACTGCATGTTTCTTGCAGGTAGAGGGACTCTCAGTTCATGTCAAAGGCACTTCTATAGCGTGCTTCCCAGGGAACACTCAATTTTGTGATGAACAAATAAATTAGCATGAGACCGTTCACGTCTATCTTATCAGCCTTTCTCTTCATCTTGCAGTCATGATACTGCTAACCATGTTAGTGCCTTCCCTTGAACAGACCACCATGGATGGTGGAGACAGATTCGAAAGAGGTTGCGTTAGCTATCTATGTCTGAAGATGCTTGGAAGTGATATTATGAGTTACTAAGACGAGCAGAAAGATATCCATTGTCATAAACTTTTCCTGAGCTTCCCAAACTAGGTGAGTTTACTTTCCTTTCCTAGCATATGAAAGATGGTTGGTCTTGAACCTGCAATTTGCACTGATGATTTTCATTGTAGGTAGTAGTTGTGCAGAACATGCAACACAAAACAGATCCCACCATCCAAGAGATTGGCCATATTTTCTCCACTTTAAAAAAAAAAAAGGGTAGTTATCCAAAATGATAACTACCTAAATATATTAAAAGAGAAAGCTATCCAGGCAACACCATACCAAGGGACAATCACAAAGACCCCTCACTCACAATGACTCACTCCAAAGCTTAATCAAAGTAAAAATAGACTCCACAAAATTCTCCACATAAGACATCTGTCCTCTGAAGACATAATTTCTTCCTAACCAGACACCCCAGAGGACCACCAGCAGTCTGACCCTCTCCCTCTTCGTACGAAAGACATTCTGGCTAGCGTTGCCTCCTCCGCCTCTATAACCATTCCAAAAATCATTAAAAGACCGACAGCTCCACCATCCCGCTCCCACACGGCTCCAAATCTGCGAGACAAACGAGCAAGAGAAAAAAAGGTGGTCGACATCCTCATCGTCACCTCCACACAAAGGGCAGACCTTACTCTCCCCAGGAGCCCATCTCGCCCTCCACACCCTAGTCATGAGCCTTTTCCTCCGAAGCAACCAAACAAAAATCTTGACCTTCAAAGGACAAGCCACCTTTCAAACATGTCTGCAATCTCTCACTAGATCCAAATCACCAGTGGGAGTCCCGCCGGACAATCTCCTGTACGTAGCCCTCACCGAGAAATCTCCTTCATCCCAACCAATCATATCATTTCCAGATGCCGGATGTAGGCCTTCCAGCTCTTCAAGCAACCTCTGGTAGTCGTGAATTCTCGCATCTGAAAGATTCCCTGCAAAAGATGAACACCACCCACCTCCCCAAACTTCAACCACAGACGCCTCTCTGCTCAAGGACAAAGCGAAAAGTCTCGGAAATCTTTTAGAGAGTGCGCCTTGTCATGTCTAATCATCCTGCCAGAACCTGAAAATCTCCCCCGTCCCCACCACCGGTACAAAACAGTTCTGCATCTTAGGAGCCACCGCCGACAGACCTTTCAGGAAGTGAGAAGCATCCCTCGGCGGGAATAGAAGGAGGTCCCAACGCAAAGGGCCACCATAAGCTGTCCTGAAAACCTTCCACATCAAATCCCCCCCGTTCTCCAAGAGGCCCCCAACCCATTTCACCAGCAAGCTATCATTGGACCTCCCCAAGTCCCTCACCCCAAGCCCCCCCTCCTCCACCAGCTTGCAAATCTCCTCCCACGCCACCAACCTGACACCAAGCCCATTCGACCCCTGGTTGGACCAGAAGAAATTCCTCATAAGCCCCAACATTCTCATGACGACCTGCTAGGGCAACTTCAGGACAGAGGTGAATTACAATGGCATCGCCTCCAGAACTACCTTAAGCAAAACTAGTCTTCCACCCCTCGACAGAAGCCTGGACGCCCATTCTGCCAGCCTCCCCTCCAGCCTCCCCAGCAAGGGAGCCCAAGCCTGCACCAAGATCCTACCATCTGTCAGCGGTAGGCCCAAGTATCTAATCGATAACTTCTCCTGCTCTGTGCCAAGACCCGTGCTGCACTCCCTCGCCTCCGCCTCCGTCAAATTAAAAGGGACAAAACTTGACTTGGACAAGTTAATATGCAGACTTGAAGCCTCACCAAATAATAGAAGCAAAATTCGCATCCTCCTGCCTTCCACCTCCCTGCCTTCAATAAAGAAAATTGTATCATCCGCATACTGCAGCAATGGAATGCTTGTCCCATCTCCCAAGGAGAAACCTCTCACCAAGTTCCTCTCACAAGATTTTATCGCCACCCTCGCAAGTGTGTCTACCACTATAACAAAAAGCATCGGAGCCAACATGCACCCCTGTCCCACCCCCCACCCCTCTTCTCGGCTGGATCCAACCCCCTGCTGGGTTTCCATTGATAAGAACCGAAAAAGATGTCGTGGTGACACATCTTTTCATCCACTCAATCCACATGGGTAGAAATCCCCTCTTCACCAAAGAGGCCCAAAGGAAAGACCATTGCACTGAGTCATACGCCTTGCTAAACTCAACCTTCCACATGAAAGCCTTCCTCATACTCCTCTTCTAAAAAGATAGGATCTCAAAAGCCACCACATACCCCTCCAAAATGTTCCTACCCGGGACAAAAGCCATCTATATCAAATCCAAAATCCTCGCCAAGGTCTTCCTCAACCTATTCGCCAAGATCTTAGCCACAATCAGGTAAATAGCATTCGAAAGAACTATTGGCCTATACTCCTAAATCTCCTCTGCTCTCTCCCTCTTCGGCAATAAGAACAAGTAAAATTTATTCAATCTGTTGAAGCCCGAATTTCCTTCTCTGAACTCCTGTAGTACCTGCACCACATCATCCTTCACCACCAACCAAAACTCCTTATAAAAGGATACGGGAAAACCATCCGGACCTGGACAACCATCAGCATTCAGCCCCCAGATCGCCTTATGAATCTCATCCTCCTCAAACGACCCAATCAAGTGCTCTGCTTCCGCATCCCTGATCCGTGGCACCTCGGATCCCAACCACCTCCATCTTCCCCCCTGCCTTCTCCCGGTGAACTCTCTGAAGTACCTCGCAGCCGCCCCACCCACCACCTCCCTACCCACAAACTCCTCCCCTTCCACCATCAGTCTATCGATCCAGTTCCTCCTCCTCCTCCCGAAAGCCGCTATATGAAAATACCGAGTGTTAGAATCGCCCTCCCTGAGCCACCTCTGCCTGGATCTCACCTTCCACTCCACTTCCACCTTTCGATCTTCCTCTTGCATCACTTGCAAGCACTTTGCTCTGTTTACCCTATCCATTTCGAATAGGAGGCCAACATCCTCAGCCAAGTCTAGCCTTGCAATCTCACTGAGGGCTTCATCTCTCCTCTTTCCACGCTCCTCTTTAATTTGCTTCTTATAAGCCTTGAGAAAGGACCGCAACTCTCGTAGTTTAACTTCCAACCTAACAGTAGTCGAGCCTTCCACAAGAGTAGATCTCCATCTCTCTTCCACCAACCCCCTGAAACCCCTCTTCAAGGAGCCAAGCTCTGTCAAACTTAAAGTACGTTTCATGCCTCCAACCCTCGTTCGTCAACCAAAGTAAGGGGGTGTGGTCCAAGAACGGCCGCTCCAGAGGTCTAACCTCTACCATAGGGAAAGCCTCCGCCATCGCCGTCGAGACGAAGAATCTATCAATCCGAGACCGCTGCCCACCAGAGCTCCTCCAGGTGAAGCGGCAGGAACAGGGCGACATGTCAACAAGCCCTTGTGTAGCAACAAAACCCACAAAGGCCTCTGAGCCCTGGTCTACCCCCCGCGGCCATCCGGTCTATCTTCCGCAAGCAAAGTGACATTAAAATCGCCTCTAATCAACCACGAGGTCCCCTAATGTGCCGTCGCGACTTGATCTAATTCCTCCCACATAGCCTGCCTCCGCATACTATCATTCGGACCATAGACTGAGGAGAAGAGCACGCAGAGGTTGTCCTGACGCCTCTGTAACCTGACCGTAACAACATGGGAACCGACCGTCGAGTCCAGCAAAGAGAAGGCATCTCCCTTCGACCCAACAACAATCCCACCAGCTCTTCCAATCGCATTAAGAGCCAAGAACTCCCCAATGCCACTCCCCCCCACCTCCCTCCACAGTCTCTGGTCACAGCTCCCCCACTTGGTCTCCTGGAGAAACACCACCTCAGGTCCCCACCTCTGAATATAACCACATAACGCTGCCCGTCTGGATAAGTCGTTCAACCCCCTCACATTCCACAAGACGACCCTAGTCATAGAGAAGTTCAGGAGACTCCACCTTGCATGATGCGCCTGAAGCCCACCTCCGCAACCACCCTGTCAACCTCCCCTTCCTCCAACTCCTCAGGCCAACCCGATTGTCTCCGCTGCACCTGCTCCCCCACCAACGGGACCTCCACCTCCCCAGTCCGCACCACCCCTCTACAGCCACCCCCAACTCCGTCGAACCCTCCTCAGCCCCTACGTCCCCTCCAGCCCCAGCCCCTCGCTGGCTACCAGCGCAACCACCAGCCACCGCCGCCGTCCCAGCACACCCCGCGCTTCCTCCGCCTCCCATCGAATCCTCCGCCGATCTTCCACCTCGCCTACCAATTGGCGTAGTGCCGCCGACCACCACCTCCGCCAACCCCTTCCCCCAAAGCTAGTCGCTCCCCACCTCGCTCCCAGTTGGAGGGGTCTTAGCCCTCCATTTCTGATAAGTCCACCTCGGCTTGTACGTAAGCCGATGCGCCAGAAGCTCCCTCGACTTCCACCTCTGCAGGCGCAGCACCGTCCCGTCCGCGTCGCCCGTCGCCACCGGATCAATCGGATAGAGATCGCATCGAGGGCTCGTCTCCAGGTTCATCCGACCGCTTCCACCGTTCGGAGCCCGCCCCGAACCCTTGCGGGATGAGGAGCCCGACCCAGAAGCCCATCCAAAACCACCTCTCCCCGACCCCAGATCCGGTCCGCCCGACCCGGGTCCACCAAGAGGACGTGCCATTAAAAGCCGGTCCACGTCAGCAGGGTCCTTCGTCTTTAGCACCGCAGAAATTTTCAAACCTTCCACCATAAATTCCGTGGTTCCACCCGAATCCATCGCCCGCTCGTCCGCCACCGATCGCACCGCAGGGATCGTAATGGTTGCGCAATCATCTCCATGTTCCTTCGCCTTCCCAAAAACAGCCAGCCCTCGGTCTGCCCGTGAGCCAGCTCCGATACCCCGCTCCGCCATCGCACCGCCAGCCACAGCCTCAGCGAAAGATCTAGGTCTCCCGATCTCCCGTGAGACTCGAACCAACCAGGAGGAACTCCCCCATCTCAGGATCATCTTCTCCGCGATCTGCATCCCCGGCCTCATCTCCACCCACACACCAAACCTCGACAGGTCCTCCGATCTCAGGCCAAGTCCATCACAGCTCCTGAGCCTTGCAAATGGAGCGACCACCGCCGCTGCCACCTCCACCATACGGAGGAAGAGAGGAACCCCCTCAATCACCACCCTCTGCCTCGCGCCAACCAGTGGGCGCTCCTCCACAGTCCCATCCGACCTCACCGGCCACCTCCACCTCACCACTCCTCGACCACACAACATCTCCCTGAATGCCAAGCGCCGCAGCAGTACCGGTCCGAGCCCCGATAGCACCAAGCACCCGCTCCTGAGAGACGCAACTCCAAAGGCACCTCTTCTGATCCCCAAGAAAGATGAAACCGCCCCTCTCAGGTCCCCCAACCCCACCTCCCCTTCCAGCACCACCGCGACCAAGGCCGCCGCCAAGCTCCCCTCCAGGGCCCTAATCTCCTCCGACCACGACGCTTCAACCTCTACGAGAGGCGCCCCCTCCGATGGATGCGGCAACACCCTCGCCCACCCCACAGAAACCCCAATGGCAGACTCCCGGAGGTGGCACCACGCTCGCCTATGTCCGAGACCTCCGCACCGCAGACACCTCAACGGCTCCCTACAGCCCTCCGCAAAGTGCCCCCTCCTGAGGCACTTGAAGCAACGCACCAACGCCACACCCCTCCATGACCTCCTCTGCACTGCCATCCAACTAGGCCCCTCCCCCTCCCACCCTCGCAATCCCCCTCTCGCACTCTCCCTCTCGTTCATTTTTCTCCCTATCTCCCTCAGGATGGGTATAGTGTTGCAAAGACTTCTCCACTTTTTACTTGAGAAAACTCCAGCTAAGTTCCTCCGCAATTTTAAATGCCTAATTTTTACATGCACTCTCTTCTTTTAGTTATAGAACCTCTATATGCTTTTACCACAAAGTTGGGCATTTTTGTTTTGGCTTACATTGAACTCCATTCAATTTATCATCCCTGCAAGGTTAAGAACATGATAATCACTTTAGAGTACACAATGAGCTCCTTTACACTTGATAATTTATTCATCTTCTCTTTCAATGTCCTTTGTTAAACCTTCTACCTGCTTGCCTCTCATTTCTTTCATCTCATGTTTAATTGCATTTTGTAGGAATGCTCTATCCAATCAAAGTATTTGCAATTTCCAAATTTTCATGTGTAGAATTGTTAACCTTTACTCCAAGGTTTATTGGATGTCCTCACTACAACTGGAAGATGGAAGGGGCACTTGTTGACCTTTTGATGAGTCTTGAGATGAAGACTCCATTTAGCCTTAAGTTTATATTATAAAAAAACTCTATATAAACAGTGTAATTTCTCACAAAATAATGAGAATATTTATAACAAAAACTTGTATAAATCTTTACCATATTGTGTACCAGTTGAGATGTACAGATGAACTTTGTACTCTTTAGAAGTTGAATAAAAGCTTCCCAATTTGAGTTTCCCCCTTATGTGGAAATGTATACAATTGTGTGCTATAACAGGAACACTTAAATAGGCCTCCAACCAAAAAATAGCCGTTGGAGAATGATTACATACCCTCCACCAACGGTTGGACAATCAGGGGCATTTTTGTCATCTTTGTCTGACAATTAACGGACATTAACTCATCTCCCTGATGGAACATAACAGAGGTTAACAAAGGGGTATGAGGTGCTTGGGTTAGGAACCTTACAGGGGTATATATGTCAATGCAAAGAACATAGGAGTGTATAAGGGATATTAAAAATTTACAAGAGTACATATATATATATATATATAAACCCTATCTTTTAAGGTCTTCAAATCCCATGTAATTGTTATCTTGTATTTCACAATCCCATCACATGACGTTAATCTCACACATGTATTTCCTTTGGGACCATATAGAGATACCAACATCAAGTGTAATTGGCAAACATTTTCTTGAAGATAGTATCTGGTAGTTTCTATAGCACCCATGTCACTAGATTGAGAAAATAAGACTGCTAAAGCAAACTACTGAAATAACTACATCAACAATCATGGCACTAGTAACATTACTCTCCAGGAGACATGACATAACATGGTAATCCTTTCTATATAGCGTGACCAAAAATATTCATCTCCTTGATATTAGGATTTTTTGGACGGTACATTTCATCTCCAATGAAATTGAATGGCATGGCTTGAAGGCCCTAAAAAGTTCAGACAACCAGAAAGCAAGATAGTATTTCATGTATCAATATTGAAAGTAGGGTGGAAAATACTAAAAATAGTCTGCGTAACACCAACTATTAAGCTATGCTCAAAATGAACAGTAACTATAAACAAGAAATATGCAAGTTACAAGAATTATTATTCAATTGGCTTTAACTTACCCTCTACCTTGATTCAAACATCAGCATATCACAAGCAACAAAAAGGGCCATTGTCAAGTTAGCTGTTGAACATGTAAGCACCTCTATTTTGATGTATCAAAATTATGTTTATTGTAAAACTAATATTTCAGGACTATCACGGATCTGAGCTTCTCTCATGGATCAAGATCAGATGGATGTTAATCTATCTTTTACTTTTATTGAATCTAGGATATTATTGTAGGGAACCTTAAAATAAAACTCAAACAGATTTTCACATTTTTCTTTAGAATCAGTTTCTAGGGTTATTAATCGACCAATAAGACTAATTGATCAACCAACTAACTTAATCGATCAAACCAGTCCATTTTAGGAAGTTGATTAATACCCTTTTGATCGACCAATTAAGCTAATTAATCGACCAATCAGTGATCGATCAATAACTAGATAGTTATTGATCAACCAAATCTCATTTTGATCGACCAATCTACCTTAATTGATCGACAAATTTCATTTTCTTTTCAGGTTGAATTTTTAGTATAAATAAAGGTTGTACGTAACCCTTTTTTCATAAAACTTTCAATAGAAAAAAGCCTCCAAAAGAATAGAGCTTCTCGTGCTTCTTCAAGTGCTTCTACACTTCGTTTCTCATGCCTTTCAAATCACATTGTTTCAAACTTCCGCTGAAATTCTAGTTTGATTTTTATTGAGATTCCATAACTCTACATTATTTTTTTACATTGTTGTTTTCATTAACTGATACCAAATTGCTAGGGAAGATCCGTTGTAGCTGTTGTTGTGCTTCTCTTCGAGTTATAAAGAGAAGTATTTGTAAAGAGTTTGTGCCACCCTCGTTAAAGTAGTACGATAGTGGATTAACTAACCTTGACTAGTCAGGAAAATCCTAAGCTGAGAAGCTTAGGTAATGATTTTCACACAATTTGGGTTTCCACTATAAATCCAGATGTAATATGTGCTTGATTCTGTTGTGGATTTATTTTTTATTCATAATTTTTTAAAAGTGATACTATTCACCCCTCCCCTCTAGTATACTTTACGATCCACAGGCAACCCTCATTTGATATCAGAGCACGATTGTCCAAAAGATGTCCAAGTCGACTGTTGACACATATGCAGAAGGACAATCAGCAGTTCGACCTCCATTATTCGATAGAACGAACTACAACTACTAGAAGACCAGGATGTAGATCTTCCTGGAGTCAATGGATTACGAAGTATGAAATGCAATTGTTTCTAAGTACACATGCCCCGAGATCAAGGAGGGTGTGGCAGCGACTCCAGATCAGAAGAAGATGGCAACACATAACACAAAAGCCATGAACGCAATCTTCTACAAGCTTTCCAGAGAGGAATTCAACCAAGTTTCATCCTGCAAGACAACCCACGAGATTTGGAGCATCCTTGAAGTCACTTACGAGGGAATGTCGAAGGTAAAAGAAATCAACATTAATTTACTAACTCAAAATTATGAGCTTTTCATAATGAAGAAGGGGGAGTCGATCAAAGAGATGTCCACACGATTCATGGACATCATAAATTCTCTACGGAATCTAGATCAGGATATAAAGAATGAAGCTCTGGTAAGGAAGATCCTTCGATCGTTTACCAATGATTGGGAGACAAAAACAACGGGCATACAAGAATCAAAAGATCTGTCCACTCTGAAACTAGACAATCTTATTGGAAGTCTAATGGCTTATGAAGTCCAGCTCCAACACATGAAGAAACATGAAGATGAAGGAATCAAGAAGAAGACCGTAGCCCTTGAAGCCAATCAGCAATCTGAAAATTCGTCAAGCGAAGAAGAGGAAGACATAGCCCTTCTCTCCAAAAAGTTCAAAAAATTCCTCAAGAATAAGAGGAGCTGGAGGAAGAAGAAAGAAGAACCCAAAGCAGACGTGATCACCTACTACAACTGCAAGAGAAAAGGACATATCAAGAAGGATTATCCAATTCTCAAGGAGTCAGAAAAGAAGAAATTTCCCAGAAAGGAAGGGAAGAAAAAGGCCTTTACAGCAACATGGGACAAATCAGATTCGAGTTCAAAAGAAGAAGAAACCTCAAGGGAAGAAGCTCTTCTAGGACTGATCGCTCTAGAAGATGAAGTAACCACTTTCTCACAAGATAGTATTAGAAGCATTTTTTGAGATGCATGACATAGCTAAGTCACTGAAATTAGAAAATAAAAACTTAGCAAAAGCATTAAGAGAAGAAAGAGCACAAAAAGATATGCTTACCTTATAAAACAAAGAATTATCTGCTGAAATTACTTCACTAAAGTCACATATAGACAATCTAAAAGTAGATATAGATAAGCTAAAAGAAAATTCTACTATTCTCTTGAATGACTTGGCTAAATTTACTAAAGGTAGTAAAAATTTGCATAAGCTATTAGGAACACAAACCCAGAGCACCACAAAGTTTAGGTTATGATACATACCTAAAAATAATTATGAAGCATTTAGTTCTAACCAAAACAAGAAGAAAGATAACTTGCCTAAACAGGCAGCACAAGCTAACCACCATGGACCCAAACAAACATGGGTACCAAAAGTACTTTCGCAATCTTGTTTTGTAGGTCAAGTAGACTATAAAAAGTGAACATATCAAGAAACCAATAGAACTCTGAAGCCTCTCTATAGATCAACCAAACCAAGACCTCACAAATGCAAACCAATGATAGGATCAAGAAGAAAGAAGATGGATCATGGACAACAGTTGTTCCAAGCACATGACCAGAGAGGAAGACCTATTCCTGCAACTCCACCGCCAGAAAGGTGGTACGGTCACATTTGGAAGCAACCACAAGGGTCGTATAGTTGGTACTGGCCAAATTGATAACTCCACATCTTTTGATAATGTACATTTAGTTAGTGGACTAAAACATAATCATCTTAGTGTAAGTCAAATATGTAATAAAGGATATAAAATCACTTTCACTTTGAATGGATTTAAAATACGGGATAAGAAAACAAAACAAACTATCCTTAAAGGAAACAGACATAAAGATATTTATACTGTCAACTTCAACAAATGTGACAGTCTTGAATGTCTTGTCGCATCTGACGAAGAGGCAACACTTTGGCACAGACGACTAGATCATGTTCACATGGAAAACATTAGTCAATTTATGAAACATGAACTTCTCAAAAGTCTGCTAAAGATCAACTTCAAGACAAGCAAAGTCTGTGATTCTTGTCAAGTCGGTAAACAAACCAAAAATCCTTTCAAACCAAAAAGGATGGTTAACACCTCTCGACCCCTGGAGCTACTTCACTTAGACTTATTCGGACCAACCAAATCCAAAAGCCTAAGTAGGTGCAGATACTGTTTAGTCATAATCAATGATTTCTCTATATTTACCTGGGTATCCTTTTTAAGAAGTAAGGATTTAACTATTGATATTTTTAGCAAGCTTGTAAGAAGACTACAGAATGAAAAAAGATCTGAAGTAATTAGGATTACAAGTGAACAAAGAGGAGAATTTGAGAATGAATCTTTTTCTAATTTCTATGATCAATATGGGATAAAACACGAATTTGCTTTCCCTAGAGCCGCACCTCAAAATGGTGTAGTTGAAAGGAAAAATAGGACCCTGCAAGAGTGTACCCGCACAATGCTGTGCGAGTCAAAGCTGCCTCGATATTTTTGGGCAGAGGCGGTAAACACTGCTTGTTACATTGAAAATAGATCCCTTAATTAGACCCATCCTAAACAAAACAACTTTTGAACTCTATCATGAAAGAACACCTAAAATTTCCTACTTCAAGATATTTGGCTGTAGATGTTTTATACTTAAGACCAAAGACAATCTTGATAAGTTTGATGGTAAGAGCTCAAAAGGAATTTTCTTAGGTTACTCAACTAGAAGTAAAGTCTATAGAGTTTTTAACAAGAAGAATTCAGTTGTTGAGGAGTCTATGCATGTAGCATTCGATTAAACACTAGCTCAACCTAAATATTCTACAAATGATGATGATGACCTAATAGATGACCCATCAAGCATTCCAGAAGAGAATATTTCAAATGAACTACCCAAAGATATTCCCTATATGACAGATCATCGAAAAGAATTGGTGGTAAGAGAACTGTCTAAAGGAGTTCAAACCAGATCTCCCATCAATACCTTAGCTTTCACAGCCTTTGTTTCTCAGTTAGAACCCAAAAATGTTAAGGAAGCCTTTCTGACAATTGTTGGATTATTGCTATGGAAGATGAGCTGAATCAATTCAAAAGAAACCATGTATGGGCACTTGTTCCAAAACCTGACTCTTAGACCATTATAGGAATCAAATGGGTCTTTAAGAATAAACTTAATGAATCAGGAGAAGCAGTAATAAATAAAGCTAGACTTGTGGCCCAAGGATATAATCAAGAAGGAATAGATTTTGATGAAACATATATGCCTATAGCAAGGTTTGGCATATCGTGATATATCAGCGATATATCGCTGATATATCGCATATCGACGGGTCAGGTGGTATCGATACTATCCAAAGTGCATTTTTCCCAGATATCGGCGATATATCGGGCGATATTTCCGAGATATCGACGGTATATCGTCGGCTAGGTAGGAAGTGGCGCTCTTGAAATGGGATGGCTGGGCAAAAGGCGTGGAGTTGAAATGCCACTATTGGGTGGGAGGCCTGAAGTTGAAAACGGCAGGGCTGGGCAGGAGGCATGAGATTGAAAAAAGCAGGGGTGGGTGGGAGGAGTCCACACACACACATACACGCATACAACACACGTTTTTTAGGCATTCCTTTATTATATATTGGTCATAAAAATGTTAATTTTAAATTTTTGCGACATTTTTTTATACTTTATGGCTTTCTGAGTATTTCCAAAAAATTCACCGATATCAGCGATATACCCCCAATATATCCCTTTTTTGACTTATCAATACGATATCGATATCGATATTTAAAACCTTGGCCTGTAGCTCGCCTAGAATCCATTAGAATGTTGCTAGCCTTTGCCGTCCATATGGAATTCAAATTTTTTCAGATGGACGTCAAAAGTGTGCCTTCCTAAACGGATTCGTCAAGGAGGAAGTCTATGTTAAACAACCTCCAGGTTTTGAAGATGCTAAATATCCAGAATACATATACAAATTAAATAGAACATTATATGGTCTAAAATAAGCTCCACAAGCTTGGTACGAAAGATTAAAAACTTATCTAATTAAAAATGAGCTTAAAATTGGTAAAATAGATCCAACTTTATTCACAAAAAGAAACAAAAACGATCTCTTAATAATACAAATTTATGTCGATGATATCATTTTCGATGCTACTAATAATATGTTATGCCAAGAATTTGCAAAGGTAATCCAGGATCAATTTGAAATGAGCATGATGGAGAACTTCAGTTCTTTCTCAGACTTCAAATTAACAGCTATCCTCTGGAATTTTCATATCACAAACCAAATACACCACGGAGATCTTGAAGAAATTCTCTATGGACAAAGTAAAGGGAAAAAAAACACCAATGGCTGCTTCTACGCAACTAAAATTTAATGACAGGTAAGTCTGTAGATCAGAAATTGTATAGAAGCATGATAGGATCTTTATTATACTTGACTGGTAGTAGACCTGATATTCTCTTTTAAACTTGTTTGTGTGCTCGCTTTCAAGTAAACCCTAAGGAAATACATCTAAATGCTATTAAAAGAATACTTAGATACTTAAACAATGCACAAGACTTAAGACTTTTCTATCCGAAGTCAGACACAATGGAGCTTTATTCCTTTTGTGATGTTGATTATGCGAGTAGCTTTACAGACAGAAAGAGTACTAGTGGAACGTGTCAATTTCTTGGAAATTCCCTAATCTCTTGGTTCTCTAAGAAACAACACACTGTTTCACTTTCAACCACCAAAGCAGATCATATAACTGCATCTTTGGTTTGTTCACAACTATTATGGATGAAATAAACCTTACAAGATTTTGGCCTATCCTACAAGAATAACAAAATACTATGTGACAGCACTAATGCCATAAACTTATCTAAGAATCTAATTCAACACTCTAGGACTAAACATATTGATGTTAAACATCACTTTCTAAGAGAATCTTAAAAGGAGAAATCAACTTAATTTGTTAAATCAGAGAATAAATTAACTGATATATTGATGTTAAACATCACTTTCTAAGAGAATCTTAAAAGGAGAAATCAACTTAAAATTTGTTAAAACAGAGAATAGATATCTTCTTTGATCGATCAAAGTCCTTGATTGATCGACCAAATTCTTTGGTGGGAAATTTCCCTCCAAAAATTTAAGTTTTGATCCATCAAATTAGTTGTTTGATCAACCAAAATCCAATTGGGCAGGAATTTTCCCTCCAACCGTTTGAACTCTGATCGACCAATTAACTTAATTGATCGATCATTTCTTATTTTGATCGACCAAAACTGGGTGGGCTCACTTTTGGAGATTGCAATCTTTTTACCTCGAATCAAGCTCCTAATCATCCTAACCAAACTTAATCTCTTTGATTAGCTACCTAAAATGTTTTTACCTATTTTGCTAATCAACTTTTCTACAAAACACAACTGTTTTTACCACTAAATCCTTTTTTTTACTACCTATACCCCACCTTTTGTCCCCACAACATTTTTTTTACCACCGAACAAACATCTCCACCTGACCCCACCTCTCCTCCTCCGGCGATGGTGATCGACCATCACGCCGCCTCCGACCATCGCCTCTCTTCACACAAGCCAGCCACATCGTCTTTGTGCATCCTCCGTGCGTGCAACAACACGCTTGACGCCTCCTCTACGCTGACCTCTTCGCACGACCTCGAGCGTCTTGCACGAACCAGTCGTGCACGCCTCTCGCCAGTCGTCCTCATCGACATCTCCATCCTCACCGTCCTCCCTTGATCGGCCATTACTTGATCAATCATGGTAAACTCTAAACATGGATTAAATTCGTTTCCCTTAGGATTTTCTTTGAGTATCAGATGTGCTATGAATAGATTTGATGATTTTGTTGTTTAAACTTGTGATTACTTGTGAAATCTTATAATATTTGTGAGCTTATCACTCAGAAACACTTGTTTTCGTGTCTGAACACTTTTGGTCGACCAAAATTCTTGGTTGATCGACCAAAAGTTAGTTTTTCCACCAGTTTATCCGGTTCATTTTTTATCAACCATTTGAACGTCCAACGTGATTTTTTCTGATCTATTATGGCTCCAAAACGCACGCGTACCGCCTCTTCTACTCATCATAATAATACCTTTGATCGATTTTTCATCACTGAGGCCGCTCAAGACCGTTTTTCTCTCTTAGCCAAACTTTCACCACACATTGGTGGACCGATTGATTTTACCTACTTCGAGTCTTTTTCCTGGAATCCGTCTTTGGCTCACCGTCATTGCATATCACCAGATTTTACATCTTTTTGAGTGGAACTTTTATGCAAGTTCTAAAAACAGTCACATACCTGATGTTGACCCTATGGCTTATCACATATTTTATGCCAACTTGAAGAATATAGGTGAGAGCTTCAACATCAAGTTAACCTCGAACGTCTATGGTATAGAGGTTCTGGTCAATGTAGATGTTATTTCAAAGATTCTTGGTTGTTCGTCTGTTGGTCCTACCTTTCTTGAGCTTCACCAGCAGACATAGATGGATACCATTAGGAAGACCCTGCTCACTCCCTCCCATTTTGACTTGGGTCGTCCAGCCAAGTCTCCTTATTTTCGTTGTCTTCCACGATTTCTTAATTGTGTATTTTTATGGAATTTTGTCCAAGTCCACTTCATTTAAGAACTACCCTGGCATTATGCTCATTACTCTTTATGCCTTTCTTACGAACAAGCGATTTAACTGGAACCACTTGATTATGTATTTAATAAGCAAGCAGCCCACCAACTCCTTCCAGTTTGGGACACTTCTTTCCCACATCTTCCTACATTTTAGTGTTCCCATGGATATTAATCATAAACAGTTTATCACTAGAGTCTCCATATTTGATAAGCTCACTTATACAAAGATGGAGCAAGCTCAGGGAACCTGTGGTGAGGATGCAGCCCAGGAGCAACAGCAGCAGCAGAAACCATCACCAGTCCCTCCTTTCCCGCCTTACGAGTACTTTACCGTGACCTGTCCTCCAGTGCGACCCTCCCCATCCTTCTACAAGCAGGAGTGGGGCCTTTTGGGCAGACATCTTACAGGCAGAGATTTTATCAGTATACAGGATGTGACATATGGTGTTTCCCTAATGATCCATCGACAAAGAGAGACAGACATGATGATGATAAGACATGGGCATCAGGTATCGGAATACCTGAATGCTCAAGGTCAGTTCTTGCATAGACTTAGAGAGTCTATTCATGGGATTCAATAGCAGCTATACCATCCTCGACCTCGCTGATCTACTACCATGCCTCCATCATCAGCAGCACTTCCTCCTCCTACCACTGCAGTAGCACCAGCAGACCAGCAAGTTACACTGCCTCGCAGGACATCTAGGCAGCCGAGACCGAAATCGTCAGCTCAGCGCCACCTATGTCTTGGCCAGCCTGCCTCCTCAGAGAGATCTGACTCGATGGAACTTGAGTTAGATACAGACCTCCAGAGCACGATGGATGCCTTCATGGCATCGTTAGACAACTAGCTTTAGCATTAGTTTATGCTTTGCTTGTCTTCATTGGATTATAAAACTTAATATTCTCTGGACTCTTTTATTTTATGCTTTGCTTATCTAGACTCTTTTATGTTGTTATACACATGGATTTCATCTCTCAGAAATATTTTACTCTGTTCGAATTGCATGTTGAAATTATTGTTGCTTCATTTACATGCTTAAGGGGGAGTTAATTGAAATTGATAGCAGCATATTTACTTTTTGCTGAAACAAAAAGACGAAGATATTATGCATAATATTTCAATTCATATTTATAATTTTGTTGTCATTAAAAAGGGGGAGAACGTAAGCACCTCTGTTTTGATGCATCAAAATTATGTTTATTGCAAAAATAATATTTCAAAACTATCACGAATCAAAGCTTCTCTCATGGATCAAGATCAGATGGATGCTGATCAGTCTTTTACTTTTATTAAATCTAGGATATTATTGTAAGGAACCTCAAAATAACACTCAAACAAATTTTGTGCTTTTCTCTAAAATCAATTTCTAGGGTTATTGATCGACCAATAAGACTAATTGATTGACCAAATTTATTGATCAACCAACCCACTTAGTTAATCAATCAAACCAACCCATTTTAAGAAGTTGATTAATACCCTTTTGATCAACCAATTAAACTAATTAATCGATCAAATAACTAGATTGATCGACTAAATCTCGTTTTGATCAACCAATCAACCTTAATTGATCAACCAATTTCATTTCCTTTTCAGGTCAAATTTTCACTATAAATAGAAGTCGTACGCAGCCCTTTTTCATCAAACTTTCAATAAAAAAAAACCTCCAAAAGAATAGAGCTTCCTGTGCTTCTTCAAGTGCTTCTGCGCTTCGTTTCTCACACCTTTCAAAGCATGTCGTTTCAAACCTCCGCTAAAATTCTAGTTTAATTTTTATTGAGGTTACATAGCTCTACATTGTTCTTTTACATTATCGTTTTGATTAACGGATCCCAAGTTGTTGGGGAAGATCTATTGTAGTTGTTGTGCTTCTCTTCAGGTTATAAAGAGAAGTGTTTGTAAAGAAATTGTGTCACCCTCGTTAGAGTGGTACGATAGTGGATTGACTAGCCTCGACTAGTCAGGAAAATCCTAAGCTGAGAGGCTTAGGTAGTGGTTTTCACCAAGTTTGGGTTTCCACTATAAATTCAGGTGTAATTTGTACTTGCTTCTGTTGTGGACTTATTTTTTATTCATAATTTTTTAAAAGCGATACTATTTACCCTTCCTCTCTAATATAGTTTACGATCCATAGGCAACCCACAGAACAATGGGAGGCATGTTAGACTTGCTAGCCTGTTAACTAGCATTAAGAAGCTAGTGCGTCATCAAAAGAAAGGAAACTTATAGAAAGATCGACATATAACCATCTATGCTTCATGATGACTAGCAACTAAGTAGCCTGAAGGGTGAGAAGGTGCAAAACTCTGTTAGAAAGTTGAAGCCTATTCCAGTATGACATATGGAACGTCACGATTAGTGATTGCTAGAAAAAAATTTTGATGGGGACTGATCACTAGAAAAATCTGCCTCCAAAGAAGAGAATTAAAAGAAACAAGCCCCAAGAAGCACAAAATGAAAAATTAGTATAGAATAAAATCTATTCAAAAATAGCTGACTATTGACTGTTGAATTAGGAAAAAGAAAGAAGCAAATTTAACCAGTAAAATCAACTTCCGGAGAGAAAGGGAGAAGAAAAAACAAAAGAAAAGGTTGAAAATGCAATGAGCTAATATGCTTCTACAACCTTTTAGTGATGCGGTCAATGGAGGTACAGTCTCCAACAAGTAGGAAGCTACAGCTGCAAAGTCAACTGCCTGCATTAATTGCAAATATTACTAAAACTTTCATGACATTGAGAGAAATATCACATATCAACATTTGAACATGATACCAGCTAATAAGGCTACATTTGATCACAGATAGCATAGGGCTGATAACCAAATCAAACAATTCGAATTCGATATGAGTTCGATTCATTAATTATTCAATTCAATTCAATTCAATTTGTTGATCAATTCAATTCAATTCGATAATATGTGTGTAGTGGTGAGAGGAGAGTGTCTTAAGGTAATTTACATTTCTTATTTTAGTTATGTGCTATGCTTTTAAGAAGTTTGTTAATACCATTTCTCTAATTATTTTGTTACTTATGTGCCATTTTTTATGTTTAAATAACCTGTTTATAATCCATAAGCTACATAGGGAAAAAACTTATTAAAATTTAAACCAAACTTACCAAAAAAAATTATTGACAAATGAGGAAACAATTGGCACATCTTGTACACTTATGTATTATATAAAGATTTGACATGGATTCAATATTTATTCGCATCCTTAGCAAATCAAATATAAATCCAAATTTTCATATTCAAGGAAGATTCGAATTCGATTCAAATTGGAATTTTATTAACAAATTGAATCCGAATTGGATTCGGTGAGATTCAATTCAATTAGCACCCCTAATTAAGCTGAGAGTGTCTAGTTCAGAGGTGGAATTAGTGAGTTAGACATGATAGGGTTATGAGAAGATATGTTGTAAAATATTTTAAATTAGAGCTGATTTTTGCATTGAAAATTAGAAACATTCAAAAGGGACCTATCCTACATATTTAGCTTGACGTAGACCCTAATACCCTCAAGCATGTTGAAGGTGTCAAGACATTTTTATGTATGAAAAGTCAATCATATCAACAAGATATATTGCACTTCTAGAACTCAACCCTCAACTACAAATCATAGGAAATAGTAGTCATCAATGTACGGCCATTTGTTTCAGTTTTTTCCATCTCTTTTCTGGTCCCAAATGGCTAAAATTCCATTGTAATTTAGAAATTTACTTCATCTTCCAAAGTTCAAAGGTACCTCAGATTCTATTTCATTATCTTCCATTTTCCAAATTTTGAACGTAACAAGATTGTTAGGACGGCGGGAAGAAGGCCACGTGGTAGCCAATAAAGGCCTAACAGGGCTGATGGTCTAGAAGGTCCTATGGATCAATTTTGGGTTTTCTTAAATGCCAAGTTGACTATTTTTAGTAAACATATTTTAGGAAATTAATTGGAGATTTGTTTTCTTTATTAAAGATAAGATCTTTCCCTGTTAAAGATATGATTTGTTTCCAAGTATAGGGATATGTTCTCTCTATATAAATGGTCTTTCCTTGTATTTTCTCTTGAGTCGTCAATAATATTTCCAACTCAAGGCTCCTCTCCTCTCTCTCCTCTCTCCACATTCACATGGACAGTCCTCCTTGGACTCTTTTCCCACGCACACGGAGCCTTCACGCTTCGAACTACGCCGATTCTTCACATTGTATCAGAGCCTTCGATCTAGGCTCCTTTGTGCGTGTGAGTTGTTGACCACACGGTAATATCCACATCCAGAAAGTCTTCAAATCTAGCACCTTACGCGAAGAAGAAAGATTAGAGAAAATGGCAAAGTCAACCACGACGGTCGAAAACGTCACGTTATCAAGAGAAGGCAAGAAGAAAAGGAGATCTATCAAGTTATTTGCATATTGACGTTTTTTATTCGATTTTTTACTCTCCTTCACAATAGATTTTTCTGAAGAAAAGAAGTCAAAGAGAGGACACCACAGTCCACACGACGACTTTCGAGGTTGCTAAAAGGAGCAACGACTTCCCAAGTTGCTAAAAAACTAGTGGTTGATCTAAGAAGTTCCCTTCCTGAAACAAGGTATGATGTATCGGCAATATATTATCGATATATCGGTATTGCTAGCAAGAGGGATATCGACATAGGTGGAGGTTTCTTTTTCCTTGATATCGCCTATATATCACCAATATCAGGGATATATCGCCGATATCGAGGATTTAATGAAGCTGTTGATGTATTGTGTTGTTGCTGGGCCTGATGCGATACTGCAGCATGTGATATTGGAGTTGTTAAGGACAACGCAAGGCCTGATTTTTCTGATTATATTGGGAGGAGGAATCCGATGAACGTAGGGCTCTCTATGGCTGCTCATATTTCCTCAAAGGAGTCTATTGGCAAGAGGGGAGGTGGTCTACTACCCTCATATTCTAGGAACTCTGGTGTTCATAGATCTTGGTGTGTGAAAATAAGGTTTGATATATCAGCGATATCTCACCGAAAACATACACACACATAAAGGCTTTTGTGCCTTGGTGCGGTCAATTGATACTCTAACACTATTTATGTCTTTTTTTTTTGTGAACAGGGTTGTTTTTACCTCTGTTCTCATCTCATCAGATCAAGATATGGTCTGAGTTGCGATCGTTTAGATCTGCGATGAGTTTCTTAGACTTGTTATGATCTATTTTTTGGTTGTGCTGCATCAAGGTTCGAAATGCCGATTTCGACACCGTGCCGATGAAATTGTAGGTATGCATTTCGTGGGCATGCCGAAGGTATGCCGTGGAAATGCCCGTTTTTCGATGGCAAATTTCGACAATTTCGACGGCCCGAAAAAATGATATTTCGAGGCACGCCGAGGGCATTCCGATGCATGCCGACAGAAATGACAGAAATGATTAAAATTTGAAAGACAACTAAATCAAAATGTTAGAAACATATTTACAGGTTATTTGAGCCTATGTGACAAAAAATCAACGTGTGTGTGTGAATGTTAGAATATGACAAAAAATCAACGTGTGTGTGTTAGAAACATATTTACAGGTTGTGTGTGTGTGTCAGCGGATTCCCTCCCCTCAGTTCAAAATTCCCCCCCTCAATCTTTTCAAAATTCCCGATTTCCCTGCTCAGCCTTTTCAAATTCCCGCCGCTCGGCCAATTCAAATTCCCGCCCCGCTCATCCAGACGGTCAGCATGCCGTTGTTTCGTCGGCAACTGTCGGCATGCCGGCGAAATCCTCGGCATGCCGACGATTTCCCTACAAACCAACACTATCTTTGTGTCGATATACCCTCTCTCCGAAAACCCCCTTACCGCCGGCATGCCGTCAGCTTTTAAATCACAGTGTTGCATATTTGATTGGCTCTTTCCCACATATCGAGTATTATGGAAGACGAAGGATGCATCTGGCGAGTCGATAGGGAAAATAGCTACCACGAGCGCATCTTCTTTTATGCAAGGAACTACTATGAAGTTGGATGGCTCCAACCTCCTAAGGTCTACCTTTCTTTCCCGATTTGTGGGACCGCGTCGGAAAAAGTACACTTCTTATAGGTGCTAGATAAAACATGGATTTCCTCAGGGATATCAGATCACTTCTATTGCTGATGCTTCTATGGCTTAGGTGTCTAGTACTGCTGCTAGTGCTAGATGTGGTGGCTCTGACCCTAGCGATGGCGCTTAGGCATAGATCTGGCCCGCAGCATCACCTAGGACACGCAATAGCCACTCAAGGCGGTGCTAGCAGAGAGAGAAGGCCCCGATGGAGGACCTAGGAAGAAGAAGAGGCCATCGGAGGCGACCGAACGATGGCAGTGCTCCGTGACGACCTAGGGTTTTTGATGGGGTATGGGAGGCCTTCGTTGGTAGGATACCAGACCATCGGTCTATGACTGCTACTCTGAAACAATGTTAGGTTCTAATGCCATTAGTTTTATTAAAAAAACCCTAGCTGCCTTCATACAAAGAAACACTCAATGGGTAGAGTTACAAGTATGCCCTTACACAATATAATACTAAAAATAGAAAAACATACAATATAACTCAACAAATCTCCTTCATTTTTTTCTTAATAAAAGTTCCTTCAGCTTCACTAAAAATAGAAAAGCATACAAATCTCCTTTTTTTTTTTTTTAATAAAAGTTCCTTCAGCTTCCCATGCATGTATTTGTGAAGGTTCTTTTTGTTTCAGCTTTCATTTATACCCACTGATGTAGGAATGTGAAAAGATGCATATACATCACTATGCACACACCACTGAATAAGGAATATACAGGTGAACACTGAGAGGAGCATTATTTCCTTTTTTTCTTCAGAATACCTCCATATATACCCTGAATGGTAACATTTTTACTATACATAATCAGCATATTCATATTTAATACATGTCATGATTTAGATAAGTAGGACTACTATCAATTTCCAGTACTTTTGTATTTATCATCAGCTTGAAGAACTAATTTAGATTAGACATCAATAGGCTGTTGGTGAGAAAGCCAATGTCCAAGCCACAACAACAGAGGTGCAATCTCATCGGAGATGAACAAACTGATGACTGAATTGGCAAAACATGGAAAGAGCTATGTTAACTGCAGGCAAGGGCATGTTCAATTCAGTGGATGTGAAAGAAAGCAGGAAAACATTTTATGCATTAAATATTGGAGGACAAAGGGGATCAAAGAGAGGAGCAAACAAAGGGTGGAGGAAGGCATTCACACCACAGGCAAATTTTGAGAAACTGATATTAGTTGACAAGGTACTTCAAAATTAAACTTTTCCCCTTTAATCAACACCTTTTTAGGGATGTGTACATCAACTATTTTAGATGCATGTGGAAACATTACCATTATCTGCACTACCCATTTGATGTCACCTACATGAAATCTCCAATGAATCATTCAACTCTATATTTTGCATACAAAAAAGAATAGCTATATCAATTTTAAAATAACCATCTTATTGCCAAATAGTACATACCAGTTCACGTGTGCAATGTGGCTGACTTAACACAATTCGAGAAATCTCCAGTAAATTTCCAAGCAAGCAAATACTACCAGGATAATCATCAAATATATCATCAGGAAGAACAAGTGTCCGGTTATATACACGGATTGCCATCTGTCTGATATAATGCCTAAACATCCTCTCAGTAGCAAACACCTGGAAAGAAGAAAAATAAAAATATGAGACATCCATTCTCCTCCAGGAAGCAAGGTATTCTTAGTATTCAATATTTTAGCAGAAACGAAAACCTGTCTATACTAACAAAGGATGTTTAATTCTCCAAATTATATTAATGAAAGGGGGCTAATCACAGCAGACAAGGAACAGCAAAGCGAGGAGGTACATGAAACCCCAATATTTTATATGTCTGTTTTTTGGCTTCTTGTGGATGATCTGGTAAGATTGAAGGTCTTTGTTGTCATTTCTTGTGGAAGGTTGGCTCTGAACAAGGTCATGGGGGGTACCTGGTGGCTTGGAAGAATGTTTATAGGCATTTTCGTGAAGGATGATCAGGGATTCACTGCTATCACTGCTTACACACAATGAATGAACCCTTACTCGCCAAAAGGCATGCTAAAGTTATGGGGGGTGATGATCATTTGAGTGTTCATCTGCTGAAGGCTATTTATGGAGAGGTCCTAGATTGGGTTCATCATGGAGATTGTTCCAAGTGGTGATTCGGCTTTTTGGAAAGGTTTGGCACATGTGTTTCCTCGCCTCAAGGAATTTTTTCACCCAAGAGTGGGATCTGGAGCCAATTTCCTATTTTGGAGAGATTCTTGGCATTCTATTGGCCCTTTGACAGAGGTGTATCCTCATGTTGACGACCTTGCTCATGCCCCTAATGCTTCTTTGGCACACTGTTGGTCTAGATCTTTTGATGATGCTCATCATAATGGCTGGATGCTGATCTTTCGGGTGGTCTATCTGCTGCAAGGGAAGCTGGATATTTGCAACTTTTAGAGGATATTCAAAATGTAACAATTCAGCAGGCTGTAATGAATGGATGGGAGTGGGCAATGGAGATTCCTCTGTAAGAAAGGCTTATCTTATGTTGTGGGGCTCCTTGGAGGATTGGGATGAAGACTTTCTTCGCAATTGCAGGCTTCTATGGTCACTAGAGGCACCTCTAAAGGTGCATTTCTTACGAAGAAGATGCCTCATTACTAAAGCTCAAAGGCAGATTTGGGTGCCTGATTTTTCTCCAATGTGTTCCTCCTGTGCTGGGGCGATGGAGGATGATCAACATCTATTTTTGAATGACCATTCTCACAGCCAGTATGGGAGGATTTTAATTTCAGTGATTTCCTATCCCTCTTTTCTGGATTCCTGGCCTTCCTTTCGCCACGGGCGTCGGGACCTAGGTATGGTGCAGTTTAAATCCAAATTGGAACAAGCACTTCCTTCAGCTGTACTTTGAAGTCTCTGGTGTGAGAGAAATGGGTCTATTTTCGAGGGGTTCCATCCTTAAGGGGAGAATGCCATCCTATGGGCTAGATTGATGATGTCCAAACAGGATCGGATTGCCATGTAATGGCTTTGTACACTGTTTTATATTACTGAATGAATGAAGGTGGAGGATTACTATTCTTGAGTAACCCTCCATTGACTTTCAGAAAAAGAAAAAAAATATCTAGTTGCATCCCTACTAGTAGAGGATTGACTGGGCTTCGAAGATTATCAAGTTCATGTCTAGGTGCTAGCAAAACAGAAGCAACACTGGTGGAGGTGGTGGGCAGAAGCACTGTTGCAGGAGGTGCTAATGGAAACAATAGGAGCCACAACTGCACACTGGTTGGTTCTGACGAAGAGGCAATGCATTGAATGAGCTGGGCAATGGAGGTGGGGAAGAGCCCTAGGATTTAATGGCTCCAAGAGCATGTCATCTGGTGGAAATAGAAACTTCTCTTGATTGCAAACCTTAATCCTCCTTATGACCCCCATTCTACCTATTGACAAACTCATGGGCTAACAACGAGAAGTCAGTACCCCTTCACAATGTTGGTCCAGAGTGGACAAAGCACCTTCAATGATCTTCAATCTAGTTCAGGAAATGAAGCCTATTGGCCTATATTATCAGTTAGAAGATAGGGCCCTTGGCGATAGGAATGTATGGTTTAACTCCTCCATCATCCAAGAAAAAGTCAAAGCTCTCACACCTAGAGAATTATGCAACGCTTGCCAAAATAAGTCTCATTGGACCCAATGACTCATAGCAAAGTAGAGAGAAGCAAAGAACCACTTGGCATGGAAAATCATGAAAATACTATTTGATCCCCAGGCATATGCCTATGGACAAGAGGCCAATCACTCCCCTTGTGGCTCCCTCCCAGCACAAAAAGAATATCGATGCTCCTTTGGAACCATTCACTCTCGATCAAAGCTGTCAAGGAGTTAGATAGCTGCAAGGCGACAAGCTTCTTAATCACTCGAGGCAAGAGGCAACAAAAAGGCGATTACCTGATGGAATTGAGTCAACAAATCTTTTTATTTCTTAAAATATTGAATATGTCTAATAAACTCATATGGTAACATTGACTTTCATAAGAAACATATGATAGTACTATTTAAGTGAACGAAAAAATAATGATCCTATCATATTTAAGTAACAATAATACATATATTTATATTATCATACAATATGTAAACATATATATTACATTATAATTATAGGCCAAAACAAACAACCAAAATATATATCATAGGTATCTATCAAAATAAGATAGTGACATGTATTTATTTTGAAGAAGAAAAGAAGGGTTAACAATGGATGTTAACCCTCCAATGCATTAATAAAATGAGCTAATTACACCAAAAATTACAAAGACTATTATAATAATAAAGCACTCCTCTATTGAGACTCCAACTCCATTGAGTTTGAGCCAAATGCACTATAATAAAGTGAAGGCCTTCCTCAAGGTAGAGGCATCCACCAATGGCCTGCAAATACTAACCCAAAAAGTTGCCTCCAAGTTGTACTCAAGACAATAACATGTATTATAATATGCTATATATACAATACAATACAAACTTAATACCATAACTTATACATATATTGTTATATATCATTAGAAAGTGGTAGACAATAACAAATATATACATACATACATCGTTAAACTACAATATATCATAATTATATCATTATAGACATACAATAATGTATATGTATAATTTATACATATATGTCTTAATAGACAAACAATAGTCTAAGTTAGATTTCCTTATTGTAGTTTATTGGCCTAGTATTTGTGGGTGAAGGCAAGATGATGTCCTCTAGTTTATCAGAGGTGACATCAGTGCCTACAATGGAGTCTAGGGTGTATAAAAATCCATTTTTTGGACCTATAGTGAAACTTGATGAGACCAATTACCCTCGATGGTAACAGACTTCCCTTATGACAGTAAGGGATCATGGAAGGAACACATCTTGCTTCAACTTGACCCAACAATGAAGAATGGGATCAATGTTACTTGGGATAAAGATAATGCAATGGTGAGTGCCTGGTTAATGAATTGTCTTATTCCCAGGATAGATGTGGGAGACGTTGCACAAAACATACTCTTATGAGAAGAATTCGACACGTGTATTTCAGATTTATCATGAGTTGTTTCATATGCATCAAGAAGGGTGTTCCACAACCCAGTATTATTCTACTATGAAGGGTCATCTAGAGAAGCATAATGCCTCTAGACCAGTTTGTGCGTGCTTATCTCAACAAGATTACAGAAAGGAGTCGACAGTCTCCTTGTTCTTGCATGGTCTTGGTCCTAATTTTAGTGTTGCACGATCCCAAATTCTAACGCTACCAGAGCTTCATCTCTTGAGGAGACCTATAGTCGACTAAGCAGGATTTTTTTTTTTTTGAGAAAAAAGAGGAAGATTACCTAAGTGTGGCAATCATCCTATAAATATATTAAATTATAAGAGGAACAGACTTACAGGTTTTGTAGCCAAAATTTAGAAAAATATTTAGCCTCTCTCACTACATTCTCCACCCAACATCGCTCATTATTAAGAACATTACTATTCCTCTGCAACCAGATAGCCCAAAGAATACCAAAAGCTTTACACCAGCCTGCCACATCAAGATGAAGGTGGTCCCTAAATGTCCTCCAAAATGCCTCAAATCAAAATGGTCGATAGTGTGGACATCACACCGATCCCAGACCCCCTAGAAAAGCTACATCCGAAAAACAAATGTTGGATATCCTCGTCCGATTGGCCACATAACGAGCAGGTTGTATCCCCAATAGAGCACCACTTGGTTCTGTAGACTTTAGTTACCAACCTCTTCCTTCTAAAGAACCATAGGAATACAACTCCATATTAGTTTGGAATCACCCTCTATAGGTGTCAACTACACCTCCATTTGAAATCGGGAATTTATAGGCATTTTTAATGGAAAAGTTTCCATGCTTCCACCACATTCTGTCAGGTTCAGCAGATAGCGATAAGTCCTCCACAGCAGCCAGTAGTTGCTGAGATTCAGAACACGTTGCATTAGAGAAATCCTTTGGCAGTCTGATGTCCCAAACATTATGTTCTCTATCCCACAGATCTGTCGCCCATGCCTCTTTATACATAATATGCTGAAATAACCTCTAGTACATATCTAAAAGCTTCCCATTTTTAGACCAATCATTGAGCCAGAATTTAAAAGAAGACCCATCACCCAGACACGGCCAGAAATGGTTTGAAAATTGTCAAAATTGGACACATGGAGTGCCAAAACGCTGAAGATCCACTGACAGGAGAAGCCCGCCGGTTCAAATCCATGTCTTCTCCATAGGAGTCTTTCAAGGTAGATGTAAGCATATCTTGTTTGTTAGAGAATAATTTAACCACCCACTTCACCAATAGTGCTTTGTTAAAATAGTCCAACTTATCAATGCCAAGGCCCCCTTCTTTCTTTGGCTTGCATATATCTTCCCAAAAAAACCAGTTGTGCAGATCTTCCCTCACAATTAGCACATTTCCAAAAGAACTTTTTCCTTATCAAATCAATATTTTTCAAAATTTTCTTTGTTGGCACAACCATAGACATGAAGAAGATCGGAATAGATGAAAGGACCGATTTAAGAAGGACCAGACGTCCTCCTTTAGATAGGAGTCTACCACTCCAAGAAGACAACTTCTTTGATAACCTCTCTACAAGAGGCTTCCAATCAGACAAATTCAGTTTCTTCCCCTTTAATGGCAGCCTAAGATATCGAATAGGAAGCCTAACCACCGGGGTCTCCAAGATATCAAATAACTCGTTCTCCTCCAACCTTTCCATGCCAAAAGGGACCAGAATGGACTCATTTCTATTGATTTTGAGACTTGAAATTTCAGCAAAAATTCTCACCAACGAGGAGGCATGATTAGCCTCTCTTCTCCCTTCTATAAAGAAGGTCATGTCGTCGGCATATTGCAAGATTGGTGTTATGATCCTACCATCATTCTTAGAAGTATAACTGGAAAACAAGCCACCTTCACAAGCTTTAAAAGCCATGTTTGCAAGCGTATCAACTGCAATGTTAAACAATATCGGAGCTAATGGGTAGCCTTGCCGAACAACCCTTTGTAGCTGAGTCCAAGAATCATTTGCCCTTCCATTAATCAACACAGAAAAGGAAGAGGTAGTAATGCATCTTTTCATCATCATTATCCACCAATCAAGGAATCCCCTTTTCTTCATAATGTCCCACAAATAGTTCCAAGAGATGGAATCATAGGCTTTAGAGAAATCTACCTTCCACGCAAACGCCTTAGACTTACTCCTCTTCCAAGAAGCTAGAAATTCCTCTGCTAACACATAGGAGCCCTGTAGTAACCTCCCCTTCACAAAGGCCAACTGAATAGGGAGCACTTGACACAAACGATTGGCTAAAATTTTTGCAACTAGAAGGTAAATGGAGTTCAATAATACAATAAGTCTAAAGTCTCCCACCTCCTTCGAGACTTGTTTCTTTGATAGAAGGAATAAATAAAATTTGTTAAGCCTTTCAATACATGCATTTCCATCAAAGAACTCCTTAGTCATAGCCAATATATCGGGTCCAACCACCTCCCAAAACTCCTTATAAAAAATAATTTGCAAGCCGTCCGAGCAAGGGGAACCTTCTACCTTCATGCCACACAAGGCACCCATAACCTCTTCATCCACATCCTTAGCAAGCGCAACCTTTACTTCGTCACTGATTTGGTCCAACTACAGATTTGCTAACCGCAGTCACCATACAACTATCTTTTAGTAAACTCCTTAAAATAATTCTTAAAAGCACTACAGATTTGATCTCATTTTCTAAGGACATTATCACCCACCTTCAAGCTATTGATCATATTTCTCCTTCTGGTGCTGGCATCAACCACGATCAGTTCTCCTTCTAAGGTAACAGATTTCCCCACCTTCAATTCCCCATTAACCACGATCGAAGAAGCATCACAAAACATCTCCTAACTCATGATAAAGAACAAATCATCATAACATTATCAATGGTTCTCAAACGAAGCGAAATACCCAAAATGTGAAAGCGAGTAATTTGGCGCATAGGAATGTGTTCTTCCGAAGCTCCTTCATAAACACTCAGAAGGGTTCAATGAATCGACGATTCCCCAATCGAAACCTCCTCAAACTTAAGTCGATCCACATCCGAAATCTCCAAACCAAAAAGCAATACCCTCCTCTCTGATAAATCAGATAATTTCCAAACTTTTAATTTCAAACCCAATCGAGAGAGGAAAGATCTAACCTCATCAAGCACCAGATTACCACGTTATAGAGACCCACTCAGCGAAAAATCCAGCATAGAATCCAACCGCATCGTCTCAGATGACCACGCGGCTTCAACACCATCAGTAGGTGTCTCCATCGCGGAGGAGGGGGGAGAGACCGAGGCAGCCCCAAGGAAGATTTGGCCTGAAGCAACACCGAGCATGAACTCATCTTGTGTCCCTACCCCCAACACCGAAGATAAGCCAATGGCTCACAACACTCCGCCAAATGCCCAAATCGTCGATACTTGAAGCAGATGAAACCTCAAAGAAAGGTCGCACAAGATCTCTCCTCCACCCCCCTCCTCACACGCTTCCACCCAGAGTCCCTCATCTCGTACCCTCCTTCTCAACTCATTCGATTAAGCAAGATTGTTATGCCACTACCTGCCACTGCTAGCTCTAGACAGACTTCAACATTAGCTACTACCTACGGTCGTGGTAGGGGTGCACCATCTACTCGTGGCCATGGTCGTGGTCGTACATCTAGGAGTTGTGGTCATACTTAATGTACTTACTGTGGGAAGCTTGGGCATTTTGAGGCCACATGTTGGACTAATCATAGGAGACCCATTGTTACCAATCAGGCAACTGAGACTATGGAAACTTCACTAAACACGATTTCTCGAGCCGAGTTCAATGAGCTGCTACAAAAATTTTCTCAACTTGAAGAGCCTTCAGCACCTCCATCTTCAAAGATAGCAGCCTTTGCTTCTTCCTCCTCAGGTACAAAGATTGTATGTTCCTCATCCATGTTACAAAAGGGTAGCGAGTGGTTAGTGGATTCAAGAGCCTCCCGACATCACAGTGTAGGGCACAAAGCTCCTTTCCACACCTTAGACCTATTCATCCAGGATGGACAGTACAGGTATCAGATGGGAGACATTCCTAGGTTGCTGGCCAAGGGGAAATTCCTTTGACATCTTCTCTACTATTGTTTAATGTGTTGTTTGTGCCTAATTTCCCTATAAACTTATTATTGATCAATCGGATTACAAAAGAGCTAAATTGCAGAGCTACTTTTTATGCCCAATCTTGTGTGTTGCAAGACAAGTTCACGGGGGGGGGGGGGGGGGCAATTGGTGGACGTGAAGAAGGAGGTTATATCACCTGAGCCAAACAACTACTGCTGCTACTGTAAGTCAGGGGGAGGTTGCTCTTACCACTGGATCTCCTTTCCAGTGCCACATCCATCTTGGCCATCTCTCTTTGGAGTGGCTTAGGCATGTTATACCCCATATCTCGCCCACGACCGCCATCACCTACGATACTTGTCAACTTGGCAAGCATCATCGTGCCAATTTTCCATCTTCTTTACACCCTGGGTTTACTACTTTATTTGAGTTTTTATATATAGATGTGTGGGGTCCAAGTCAAATTCCTGATCAACTGGGCCACCGTTATTTTTTTGTTGTTAATGATTTCTCTCACGTGTCATGGGTGTTCTTATTGATGTTGGCATGGTTATTGAACATTTTGTGATAAAAATCATTGTTCTGAATGCCACGGCATGCCCACGAAATAGTCTTTTTCGGATATGTGGCAACATCAGCATATATGTAATGTCAAAATGCAGGGGTGTTAATATTTTTCCAACTGTGGATAATATGTCAATAAGTTTGGAGAAACCGATGACATTAGGTACAATTCTTAAATAGTTGTCATATTTTACGGTCAATATAGGTGTCTTAATAACCAGTTTCTACCCATTACTATTTTTGTAAGGGAGTTAAATTTTGACGTCATGTCATCAGCATGTTGTTGAAATTGCTATTTTTTGGGCTAGGTCATATCAAAATCAATATAATGTTGAAACATAAAGAATTCGCCGAAATGTCAACAAGTGACAAAATGCACTCGACATTTCGACTTATTGTTATTGCTTTTCACTCTCCATTCTCTCATTCTTCTCTACCACTCCTACTTTGCTCAAGTTGTTACTGCTATTTGTCCTTATTAATCTCCGTTGTTGCTTCATCTAGCCTCACTGTTCCTCTCCTCTGACTCTCTTAAGGTTTGATTCTGTCTCTATCCATAATTATAGAGTATATCTACATACTAGACTCTAGATCTACCATTATTGCAAACATATAGGCCTAATCACAATTTAAAATTAAGGAAACATTTATTTAATTCTTAAAAATAAAATTCAAAGTTTAGGTTAATATTAAAGAACAAAGAACTTGCATCCATTCATAAGAGAATAAAACCTGCAAATTGCAAAGACTAAAGGTCTATTTACTTCATGAAATAATCATCATTTACTTCAAGAATAACATCCAACCTAGAAACCCATTGTCCCATATTTGAAGGTGACAACCTACATTTTTCATACATAAATATGATACAACTAGATCTTACAATATAATTTGTTCCTACCTCTCTCTATATATAAAGAGAGGTAGGGTTTCTGGATAAAGTGTGTTCATTTTTTTCCAATTTAGATGTCAATCATGCTCAGTTTGGAACAACTTCTGTCAAACAAAGGCTTGGGAAGTGTTTCAGTGCAAACATCTATCGTTTAATCCTATAAAGAGACATGGGTTGTTCTGATGAGTCCCTTTCAGATTAGATCTCTAATGTAATAGCAGCTCACCTCTACATGTTTTGTTTGTCTATGGAACATCAAATTATTTGCAATGTAGGAGGCTTGTTGTCACATCGCATCTCCATGAGGGAATCAACAAGAACACGTAAATCACATAACATGATCGCAACCACATCATCTCTATCAAAGTCCGTGCCATGGCACAATACTTAGACAGCACTTGATCTGGAGACAATTCCCTGCTTTGCTTCTCACATATCACAAGGTTCCCTACAACATACATATAGAAGCTAGTTATAGCCTTTCTATCCTTAAGAAGCTCGATATAATCTACATCTACAGATGAGATACTAGATCGTCTCTTCTTCACTTGTTAAATATCGATACAAGTGTAGCAAAGAAGTAGCATCCGAATGGCGATTCTTACATCCTCAAATTCCTTGTGGGATTTCTTTACGACCTTAGTCCATGCAAATATGCAGGTTGGGTTAGAGCAGTGGCCACTTTGTGGTCTATTTGGCGTCAAAGAAATGTTAGTCTTCAGGAATGGGTCTAGGTTGAGAATATTGCAAGGGAGGCGAGTTATCTTTCAGAGTCATGGCTTAATTTAATGTAAGTTTGTTCCTTTTATATTTTAATGATATTTAGATGATTGCCGAGCTCCAATAATCTTCCTTTTACCTTTCAAAAAAAATAGTAATAATCTACATCTATGTAGGCCACAATGTCGAAGGAGTTTCCTTTCATGAACAAGAGCCCCTTTCCTAGAGATCATTCTAGGTACCTAAGTATCATCATAGTTGCATACCAATAGTCTTTAGTTGGCTTGTGCAGAAATTAACTAATCTTCCCAACAACCAATAAGATATCGGGACAAGTAATAGTCAAGTATAAAAGCTTTCCCACAAGAATCCCGAATTAGCAAGCATCAACAAGTGTTGCATTCTCCTCATAAAGATGGACTTTTGGATCCATGAGAATATGGTCAAGTTTTGCCCCCAACATGCCAGCTTCCTGCAACAAATTTGTAGCAACTTTCTCTGAGATAATACTCCATCCCATTTGCTATGAGCAACCTCAATCTCAAGAAACTACCTAAGAGGACGTAAGTCCTTGATCACAGTTTTTTGCAATGCATTCCTTCAAATCACAAATCCCCTAAGTATCATCACTTGTAAGGATTATGTCATCAACATAGACAAGCATCACCACAATCACCCAAGGAGTCTATCGCACGAAGGAGTGATCAATTGAAGACCTACAAAATCCATGAGTCTCAACCACCTTAGATAGATTCTGAAACCATGCCCTGGGACTCTACTTTAGGTCATATATCAACTTACAGAGGTGGCATACCTTTTGACACTCCCCCTTACAGTAAACGCTAGGTAGGTGTTGCATATAGACAACCACTTGTAGATCTCCATATAGGAAGGCATTCTTCACATCTAACCGGTAAAGTGGCCAATCTCGTTGAACTACCACTGAAATTAAGATCCTAACAGTGGAGTGTCGTGCCACCGGTGAAGTATCAAAGAAATCCACCACATACGTTTGGGGAAATCCCTTGTCAATAAACATGACCTTATATTGAACAATCAATCCATCTAAATTGTACTATACAATGAAAACCCACTTATACCCTACCACTATGGCATCAGATGGTAGATCAGCAAGTTCCATGTACCACCGAAGGTGAGCGTAGACATCTTCTCCATAGTCTGTCTCCATCGTGGATCTGATAAGGCCTGGTGATGAGATGTGGGAATCGATGTTTGTAGATAATGCCAAAAGAATTGCCTAAAAGAAGGTCCAAGACATGCCATAGAAAGATGCTTGAAAATAAGATGCATGGTGCACATACAGCATACCTTTCTCAAGATTATTGGCCAGTTCCAATCTGTTCTAGCATAATGACCATCACTACCACCCATCTGCTCGTTTGCATCTCCAATATCTGCCCCCTAGGTATCTAGAGTATCACTTAGCACATCTTCAGGACCTTAACTCAATACCTACTTCAGAAGAGAACGGTTGTCCAACCTCAAATAAGAAAAGATAATGACTACAGAAATCTAGAGTCACAATATCTAGAATCTAAAGCAACAATGACTGGAACTTCTTTCAATGGAGTAGGAGTCAGCATAGGAACCATATCAAGGACCACATTCACACGTGGCCCTACCATGGAAAAGTATAGAACAGACTCAAAGAACGTCATATCTACACTGACGTAACATCTGTAGAGGGGATCGTAACATCAATAAGTCCTGGATTAATATATAGGTTGTAACATCCCAACTTCACCTAAACGTTTCACCCTAACCCCTTAGTCTTAGATTAAGGATTATTAATACCAATAAGATCCTAACTAGCTTCCATTTCAACATAAGCACCACAAGGATAGAGGCTTGATTCTTTAATTAATCATTTACTATTTGGATGGCCAATTAATCACCTTTTAGCTAATATGTAGCTTAACCAATCATTCAACCAATTGCAAGATTGAGTCTTTAATTATGAACATGAACCCTGGGGCAGTCCAGTGAGGGTTCCTAATGAATACACAACCCTACAAGGCCAAAAGAAGGCCTACAATAGTTGTTACAGGTTCTTTCAAGGAGTTTTCCAGCCTATAGCCAGTGGTTAGTGGCTAGCGGCAACTACCAAAGGGGTCACTAGCCCATTGAGGACCTAGTAGCAACAGTGGCACCACCCTTAAATGAGGATCGGGTGCTCCCTTCTATAAAACCTAGGTTTAGGGGTCTTTTTTGCGTGTTTTGTTTTTTTTGTTTTTTCTTTTTTTCTGCGGAGAAAGAAAAGAGATGGGAATCAAAGTGAGTACCAAACACCAACTTAGAACTGCTACTCTAATACCAAGTTGAGAAAAATGAAAAATCTATTTTCTAACTCACCCCTAATCCTCATTATATGAAGAAGGTTGGTAAAATTACAAAAGGACCCTTAGACAAAGTACAAATAACAAAATAAAAAACAACTAACACAGTATTAATACTCATCTCAACAATTGTCTCACTCAGCTGGCAGTGCATGGTGTCATGAATGCCCGACTATCTCTAACATGCACCCGGTGAAATTGAATTCTCCATGAAGATGTGGAGTACCAATGGCAATATAAGACCTCGTGCACCTTGACTATAACTTTAAAGTGGCAACCGTCAATCGAATGTGTAGGATAGGTAGGAGGCGGTGACACATAACAACCAATCCTAAAAGAGTACTCTTGCGTTTGACGAATGCCTAACTACTTTACAGGGAGGACGGGATGCTGCAAGGTGGGTAGTTTATTTGATTCGATCCCCTATAAGCTAACAAACAGGTTTACATAGCCACTCATTGGCCCAGGGGGGTAGGGGAAGGAGTAGGGGGGACGAATTGCTTTTTAGATTAGTCAATCCAAAATCATCGATTTTTCTAATGTCAAAAGAAAGAAATTTGGTATAGAAAGAAAATGAACCACTTCTCTTTGATGGGTTATATGAGGCTTTTTTGTCCCTTTCATCAAGTGGTTAGGATATTGACTTTTCATGACAAAGACATGGGTTCAATTCCCATAAGGGACAGATACTAGAAATGACAAAAATTCTGAAAAAGCAATTGGTTGCTTTTTCTCAAAGCTGGAAAAGGTGGCCCAGAAGCTTCCTTGCTGAGATTGGGCAAAAAGGTAATTTCTTTCTAAAAGGGAAAAAAGTTAAATTTATATACCAGTCAACAAAAAAATAGAAACATAAAAATGGGAAAAATAAAAAAGAACGGCAGCAATACATCTACATGATAAATGACAAAAATCCAAAATAATAGTGACTTTTTTTTAAGAGGGAATATTATAATGATTCTATTTTCTTTTTAAACTGTATAACAATTATAATATTAAGTTAAGATGTGAATTCAAAGAAACAATTTTCAACAATAACCATAAACTTGGTGTCCATTATGTTCTGCGGCATTTTAAGACAGAATAGCTTTCTTACAATCATGGGCTGATGGGCAGGAGAATTAACATATGCAAAAAAGCATAACTGGGAAAGGAGCTATGAAATATTACCTCTTTCATTTGTGAAAAATACTTCCATATAAAAGGAATTGAAAGGATTTCAGAGGAAACAATCCACATGAGATTGTCATTTTGACAGTTACAAGAGTCTTGGCCAGTGTGAGATGCAATAAGGATCAGAATATTTTCCAGTACAGGCATATTACAAGAAGATGTAGTAGTCACTGCACCACTCTGCATCAAGTAATCTCACAATTACGAATGTAGGAACATGGTCTGCATTACATATCACTTCTTTAGTTAACAAAGACTAACAATAAGTACCCAAATGTATACTTGACCACCTCCAACATCGTTAAAAGGCATCAAATAGCATCAACTTACACGTATCCCATGCACCAAAAGCATTGTCAACTGATTAGGCTGAGAATAAATAACCACCTTGCCCAATCAATACTGCCCATGTGTAACGAATTTTATACAAAATCATATTTCATCAAAGCCAATCATGTACTAGTAACTTGTTTTGCCTGAGCCAGGAGCCACAATTAGAGCACAGTATGTTTTTTTTTAAAGGTAAATTTAAGCAGTGTTGTACAATCGCAGTCACTAGAGAATAGAATACCATTTTGTATTTGCAATTATATATTGTCAAATGAAAAACTATTCTCCAGGTTGCTTGAGACAACTTCTTATCATGAAATGAGTAATGTGCATTGTTGGTTGTTGCATACATTAAAGACTACTCAGCAGTGGAACTTGGGGATATAAACACTGCAACCTTTCAGGTCTCCTGTCCCCCTGGAAAACCAACAAAATCCACATGGCCTTCGACTCTGTAGGGTATAAGTACTCCTCCATACCAGATGAATCATTCCCACCATCTTCTACACTTAGTAAATCACAAAACAAGATCAACAAGCAATAAGAAAGGGATAGATGGATAACCTGACACCCTGTCCTTTGTACTTGTATTAGTGAAGGCAATCAAGTTGGAAGTAAAGTTGCCGAAGGAGGTTGTTCATAGTATCTTGATGCACTAGAATGCTAAAGCTCTAAAGCATGGTAAGTTCATCGACTGATCCAGGACATGGGTACTTTTACCCTCCCCTTCCAAGCTAAGAACAAGGGAGACAAAGGCTAAATCAGCAGGGAGCTGTGAGAGAATGAGAGGTAAGAGAGAGAACAAGAGCAAGAAGATGAAGATAGGAGCATGGACATCTCAATGCCACAGGGTCCTTCTTGTGATCATGTAATCAACAATGGTGGTAGGTCATTGAAGGCATCCCCAATGGTGAGATAGTCAACGAAACCACTACTTAGGTGCTATAGGTGTGTCAAGCTGGATTACCTCGCCCAACAGTGGCATGCAGATATTGTTTGCTACCACTTTCGAGGCCTTGAACACAAAGTGGGCACATGTATTGAGAGATCCACTGATAGTGGTTCAAGTGGCAACGTTGGCCAGGAAATTGTGGAGAGGAGGATCTCGTTCACCAAAGATGAGGTTTTGCAAGAAAACCTTGATGAAAGAGTCGTGACATTTTGAAAGCCCTTCCACTTCTCTTGTAGACTTGTTAATTGGCAAAGGTCCATGGGCATTTGATTCTACTGGTGTCAAGTGGCAAGCACGTCTATCACCAGTTTTTGGGAGCATATCCCACCTTATAGATGGAGATTCTGTGACACGGAGAGAGGAGGATCCGTTGGTTATCTCCATCAACTTCATCTATCACTCTAATCTAAATTTGGAGTCACTTCAGTACCTACAACCATTAACGACAATGCGACAAAGAGATTGACTAACATGGTTAGAAGAAGGCAAAGCTTTGATAAGGAGCATTTTCATCATTCTGGAGGTGACAAATTTCAAAATCAATATCCTTGAAGGTGAATTATCGCAGGATTTGAACAGTCCAACAATCACAAAAAGATTTCTCACTTGGTCTGACTTTGTATCCTATTTAGCTTCTCCAACACAAAACCCACTAGGAGAACCTCAACCCCATCAGATCCAACCCATCTATCAGATCCAGAGTAGTCAATCAAACATCTTGGACTTCTCCTATGGGCTGCTCTTTGGGTTGGGTGCAAGGGGATCTATCCGCCCAACTCTATTGAGTCTATCATCCCTACTTGCATGTTTCCCCCACTTCATGTCAACTTTGCTTCAAACAAAAAGAGGCCAGAGAGAGCTCCTTCATCGGCCTTTGACCTTCCTACATCAACCTATGAGGACTGCCAACCTCTACTTAATCCTGTTGGGTTAGTAGAGGGTATTGTCACTACTCAAGAATCCCCTTAAAGGAGCAGGGCCCTTGCAACAAGTGACCTTGGTTTTTTGTTTTCTTTTTTGAAGAAGAGAAGGGTTTAGATTGTATTAATGCAAAAGGAACCAACTTACAGATTGGAGATCCAAAACTCAGATAAAAAGGAACTCACCCTCACTGCATTTTCCACCCAGGACCTCTCATTTAGGAAAATGACACTGTTCTGCTGCAACCAAATACATCAAAGGATAGCGAAGGCTTTGACCCATCCAGTAGTATCAGCTCCCATGTGTGATCTGAAAGCCTCCCAGAAGTTCTCCGCCACCGAGTGATCAACTGCCCAGATGTTGAACTGCTGCCAGACCTCCTTGGCAAACCGGCAGGAAAAAAAGAGATGTGAGATATCCTCCTCCGCATTCCGACACATGGGGCAAGCCACATCTCCCACCCATTTACTTCTAACAGTCTTCGTTACCAACTTTCCCCTTCGGAACAGCCAAAGAAATTATCTGATTTTCATTGGCAGTTTGAGGGACCATAACTGGGCACAGTCAGAGTTCATATCATCAGATCCCAGAGCATATGACATTATTTTCTTATAGGCTATACTGACAGAAAAATTTCCATCCCTCCAGGCAAGCTTATCAGGCTCATTTATGGTAGATTTGAAATCAGAAATTATTTCCAGTAGTTGCTGGAATTCTAAAAATGATGTTTCTGACAGTTCAGGAGGAAGAAAGATGTTCCAAGCTCTGGATTGTTCATCCCAAAGACTCAAGACCATAGAGTTTCTGTCACTAACAAGCTGAAAAATACATGGAAAGAGAGCAGAGAATACACCTGCACCACTCCAATCATCCAACCAGAATCTAAAGCGGTCTCCATGACCCAAAACCAGTGCAAAATAAGGGTCGTACTCCTGCATGATCGGCAAGACAGATGCCCATACTGCTGAAGCTCCACGTGTAGTAGCCAAGCTCTCTTCCAGGCTCAAGCAGTCCCCATAGGAATCTTTCAAAAGGGCCATCGACATGGAGCTTTCTCCCGAAAAAAGTTTGACCACCCATTTGAGCAACAGGGCCTTGCAAAAGCCTTACAAATTACATATATTGGTCTGCATAGATCATTCCATGCAACCAATTGAATAAATCTCCCCTCCGAATCTAGACCCTTCCAGAAGAATCTTTTCATAGCAACCTCCAATTTCTTGATCACCTTCCTTGGTGGTCTAAACACGGAGAAGTAAAATACCAGTATGGCTGACAAGACTGATTTGAGAAGTACCAAACGTCCTCCTCTAGATAGCAACTTCCCACT
Source organism: Thalassia testudinum (assembly GCA_037157565.1). Lineage (NCBI taxonomy): Eukaryota > Viridiplantae > Streptophyta > Magnoliopsida > Alismatales > Hydrocharitaceae > Thalassia > Thalassia testudinum. The sequence continues at coordinate 5,194,465 of JAZHRO010000007.1, forward strand.
CCAGGAAGACAACATGCTTGTAATGCGTTCCACAAGCGCATTCCCGTCAGATGCTACAAGCCTCCTCCCCCTAAGAGGAAGACCCAAATATTTTATGGGTAAGTGGGCGACCAGTGACTCAAGTGCACAAGAGATACTATCAAAAGAGTCGCTAGGCAAGTTGACCAGAAAGAACAAAGATTTCCTCCTGTTAATCTTCAGACTGGTAATTTCTGCAAAAATTCCCACCAAGGAAGACACATGAGTGGCCTCATCACTCCCCCCTTCAATAAAAAACGTGGTGTCGTCTGCAAATTGCAGAAGTGGTGAGAGCAGAGATCCATCTCCATGCAGCCTGAAGCCTGCAAATAACACCCCCCCACAAGCCTTAAAAACAAGTGTGCCAAAGTATCAACTGCGATGTTAAACAGAAGAGGTGCCAACGGACATCCCTACCGGACTCCACATTGTGGTTGTGACCACGAACCATTGGGGCAGCCATTTACAAGTACCAAAAACGAAGAGGTAGTAATACACCTCTTCATCAATTGTACCCACATCTCAGGAAAACCCCATCTCCTTAGAATCTCCCAAAGATTGGCCAAGACAACGAGTCATAAGCCTTTGAAAAATTCACCTTCCATATGAACGCAGCCACCCTCCTCTTCCAAGAAGCCAGCATCTCTCCCAAAAGAAAAGAATCTTACAAGGTCCTACCTTTAATAAAAGCCTATTGAACCGGCAAAATGATTTTGGGCAATATCAAGCAAAGTTTGTTTGCTAACACCTTGGCCACCAACAGATAAATGAAATTGGAAAGGGCGATTGGCCTAAACTCATCTAGGGATTCAGCCCCAGGCCGCTTCAGCAAGAGGAATAAAAAGAACCTATTAAGCATGTCGAAGCCAGTATTCTGGGAAACAAACTCTCGTAACATGGCCATCACATCCAGACCAACAATATCCCACATCTCCCTATAAAAAATAACTTTTCCCTCTGGTATTCTTTTTGCTTATAAATGAGAGAATGTCAAGATTGGTTATCAATCCTCGAGCAAAGCAAACATGGATAAACACATGGTGCCACTCTTGGCCCATTTGTTGCTTTTAAGCTAATGCAGGCCCAGGTGATAAGTTCTCTCTAGCTAGTACCATTGGACCCTATACTTTTGAGAGGTGAATTGTACACCACAATCTACAAATCGATTGAGGCACAAAGGGTTGCTTCTTTAATAAAATGAATAGTGCAACTTGGAACTAAGAGGGAATGGGGGAGAGACAAGGAGGGAATGATAAGGAGATACCTGAAGGACTATCTAATGGACATTACTATTTCTGCATGAGAAAAAGTCAAAAGGGTGTGAGATCCATTGCTGGAATCAAATTGGAGGTTCCCATTTGGAAAGATTTAAGGCACTCGAGGCAACTAGTAGATCTGGTAGTTTGTCTTTTTTTTTTTTAAGAGACAAATCTAGTGGTTTGTCGATTGGCTGTAGTAGGAACTTGTTTGATTGTAGCAATGTGTTTGATTGCTCCTTATTCGTTAGCAAAGGACTAAGTGTGGAAGTGCAATAACTTCTCTCTTTAGGGGTTAACATCTAAGGCCCATGTATCTCACTAGGCAAGGTACTTGCCAATAGATTGAGGGTGGTCTTACCCCAACTCGTCAGTCCAATTTAGTCAACTTTTGTTAATCACATATCACTTTGCAAGTCGTTCGTTATGGCTAATGAAATAGGGGCTACATGGGGTAGGAATGGGTAGAAACTCAAAGGTGGATTTTGCCAAAAGCATATGACTAAATATCTTGGTTCTACCTTTGGCATATCTTAAGACATAGAGGATTCCCCGATTTGTGGATTAGATAGATGAAGAGATGCATCACTAGTAGTTGTTTCTCCATCCTGGTGAATGGCAAACCTAGAGGGTGGGTTCAGCCACAGAGGGGGGTTAAACGGGGATGTCCCTAGCCCCCATACTTTTTATCATTGTGGCTGATAACACTTGCCTTGATGGCCTACAAGGCATGTGTTGGTGGACTTATCTCTGGTTTCGCTGTGACACAAGATGGCCTATTGGTGACACTTATTTTGCAATATGCAGATGACACCTTGTTTTTCACTAAGGAGGGATAACGGAAGCAACCCACTTGAGTTCCTTGATCCGCATCTTTGGCTCTATCTCTAGGTGTAGGTGAACCATGATAAGTTTCTATTTGTGCCCCTCAACGTGATTGGGGAGGAGCTAGTTGCTTGTTCAAAAGAGTTACATACAAAAGCCACACACTTGCCTTACCACTAAAAGGATTATCATTAGAAGGAGGAAAGACAGTTAGTGGTGATTAGACGCCTCTTATCGCTAGAGAAGAGGCTCACTGGATGGTTCTGTCTAGGGGAGGGAGATTGGTCCTCCTCAAGTCGGTTCTATCTACCATCCCAATGTTTCACCTCTCCGTGTCTAGACCGTCAAAGAAGGTGATAAGGAAGATTGATGCAATCAGAAAAAGATTTTTCTGAAAAGGTGCAAGTCATGAGGAGGATTTCCTATATCTAGGCAAGTGGGAGGAAGTTCACAGGCCCATTGAGCAAGGACATCTAGGGGTTCTACACCTAGATTTTAATGATGCTTTTCTCCCTAAGTGGGTGGTGCACTTGATGCAAAAAATGGATACGCTTTGGCATGGGATTTTGAAGGACTCATGTGGTGTTACTTGGAATTAGTAGGACAGAAGCTCTATTCCACGTGGATCGTCTGCTTTTTTGAGTCTCTATCACGTCATGGGCTGCATATCATTTTTTTTTTACCAAGTCTTAGGTGATAGGACTTTCCAGTTTTGGGAGGATGACTGGACGAGATCGAGATGTTTTGCAGCTTCTCTTCCTCAATTGTATGCCCTAAAGCCTCATAAACCATGCCATGTGAGAGGTTTGGGATAGGCTCCACAGTGGAACCTGGGTGCTTGGGTTCCATATTTTGGTGGGCACACATCAGAAGAGAGGTTTCAGGATCTACAGGAGCTGTTGGCTTTGTTTCAGAGCTTTAGGCCAAGAGAAGGCAGGCAGGACTCCTTTTGAGTAGAGATTGGGTAACTTTCCCATCAACAGTGCACATAGAATGCTCGGAGGAGAGAGGTGATGCCCATTTTGGGCTTGGATTGCTCCACTATTTAGAGGATGAAGATCCACCTGAAGATTAAGATATTCCTGTGGTTGCTTAGGAGGGGCCATTGGTGAGCCCCTAGGTGTGTTCTTTGTGGGTTGCAAGATGAGGATTGGCAACACCAGTTCATTTGCAGTTTCACAAGGGACATCCTAGCTCATCAGGGAATTCCTGTCACCAAGGATGACTCCAATGAGGAATTCTGGAGGAGCTTTTTCTGTGGTGCTTGGGCAGATCATGGCATGCAGGGCAGATTGACAGTTGCCCTTTGAAGCAGTTGGGTTCAAAGGGATGACACCTTCTTTAGGGGGATGAGGGTATGGAGGGAAAATGCTGTAAGGGATGTCATTTTTGTTTCTAATTTTTGGACCCAAATTTGCAATGCTCTATTTTCCATGAAGGAATGAAGGTTTTGAGCTGGATTTACTTTGCAAAAAGAAAAAAAAAAAAAAACACTTAAAACTTCATAATTGAAGAAGGTATTCCATAATTATAATTGTCAAAATTTTGGATTCGAACAGTTCTGGTGGAAATCACCAACTTTAAGCCGAAATCACAAATTTCCAAAGTTCCATAAAAGCTTCTAAAATTCTACCAACAATAATCAAATAAGCAAATTTCATCACAAATTCCATAACATGTTGAAATTTCCTGAAAATTTATCATCATCTGACCTAAATTTTGGCCACAATTCTCTGAATTCTACTTTTCCCTAGACTGAGTTTGACAACAGGATTGACAAAGGAAAACTTGATTAACAGATGAAAGTAACAACTGACAACTTAAGCTATTAAAGTGCAAATTCTGTTTACCATGCCAGGGAGAAAGATTTCTTGCAATAAATGAAATGTTTTTTCGTTGGCAAGATAGTCCACTATTTTGCAAACCCAAGGAAGACGGGGATTTATTAACATTGAGACTGTCCCAAGCAAAGTCGCTACTGGCATACTTGAATGTTCTGCAGTCATCGAAACTTGCTCCCTGAAGCAATTCCTATGAAAACAAGTATGGGCATGTCAATACCAGAAAACCTAGTAAAAGAATAAAATAGACAAAATACAAGTGTCTCTAAAATCCACTAAGCAACACTATAAACTTAACGGCTATGGACTTATGCATCAGTTGAATGCCAAAAAACCTTGCTGCTGAGATCATTTTCACAATAACTTAAGATACATCTGTTGCATAAATAACCATCTCCCATATAAATCTTTTTTTTTTTTTGAGAGAGAGAAAAGGACGATTACCATCATTCGATAATCATCCAGAATATCATTCCATCATTAAAAAAAAGGAATAGACTTACTAGACAAGACACCTCCCTCATAATATTCTCAGCCCAAGCCCTCTCCCTCCTAAAAATAGAGCCATTACGCTGAAGCCAGATAGACCACAATGTCACCACCGCTTTCACCCAACCCACTATATTGACGTGAACAAAAGAACAAAAGGAATCCCACCACATAGAAAAGAACATATCTGCACGATGAATGTCACATCTCCTCTGAACCTCTGAAAAGAGCTAGCACTAAAAAAATAGATGATCCAAGTTCTCCCTCATTTCACCACAAAAAATACAATTCAAATCATTATGGCCAACCCACCTAAAATGAAGATCCTTCATCACCAACTTCTCTTCTAAAAAGTCACAAAAAAATTTTAACTTTCACAAACCAAGGAGTAATCACACCATGCCAAGGGCGCTGGCCCCATTTCCAAAGTCATCATCTTATAGGCCCGAGCCATCGAGAAGACACCATCCTTCCACACGAAACCATCTACCAGATCCTCACCACTAGTTATACCATGGAGTAACCCCAATAACACCTACAACTCCTCCAAAGAGGCATCAGAAAGACCTAGTTGTAGAACAGAGGACCAAGAACATGAAACATTATCCTAGACATTAGAAACAAGAGCATCCTTGTTGCAGGTAAACCAAAAAGCCATGGAAATAAGAGATCCAATGTTCCACCTCCCAGCCAGTTATCCTTCCAAAAACGAAAAGAACATCCTCCACCCAGCCTTGGCCCAAAGAGGCTCGAAGAAGCACCCTAGTCAATCAAAGGCTCAACAAAGCACCAAAAAGTTGAAGGTCGCACCCTACAAGATCGCTTAAAGACTACATCAACAAGGGATCCATAGCAATATCTCAACAATTTATCCAGTAGCCCATCTTTGCCAGCCAAGAACCTCATCACCCACTTCATAAGATGCAAAGCATTGAATTCATTAGGCCACCTAATCCCCAAGCCACCCTCCTTCCTCAATCAACACACCTCTATCCAAGGAACCGACTGCAAAAAATGACCATAATGATCAAGCCCCTTCCAAAAAAACCTTTTACAGGCTAGCTCCATCTTCACAAGGATCTTCTTTAGGAGACTAAACATAGAAAGATAGAAAACAGGAATCGCCAACACGATCGCCTTAACCAAGACAGGTCTACCTCTTCTAGACAGAAGCTTCCCACTACAACCATTAAGCCTCTTGGCTAACCTCTCCTTAACCGACCTCCAATTAGCCGACACCAAACGCTTTCCTCTCAAAGGCAAGCCCAAGTACATAACAGGAAGGCACACAACCGACGTATCAAGGATCCCAAAAACCCTCTTCTCCACACTCCTATCCAACTAAAACGGAATAAAGTAGACTTCCTCCCATTAATAAGAAGACTAGAAATATCCCCAAACAATTTGACCAACTGCGCAACATGCTCATCCTAGTGGATACCCCCCTAAACAAAAAAAAACACCATGTCATTCGCATACTGCAAAAGGAGGGTGAGCACGGAGCCATCACCAACCAAGGTAAAACCAAAGAATAGATCCCCCTACATCCCCTAAAAGATAGGAACACCGTGTCAACCGCAATAGCAATTGGTATTTCATTTGTGTTTGAATCCATCTTGGTTTTAATAACATGATCAAATGACCAAATTTAAATTCTAACATAGAATTAGACACAAAAATCCAATCTACATACATTATACATTCACACCTACCATAGTCTCCAAGACGTAGGCTCCCCCTTGTAGTTTTCCACAACTTAATCGGGTTCTTCACACTACGGGCAAGCTTACTAGATCGAGTTTGGTTCGAAGGCCTCTACCTCCCCTAAGGATTCTTTTGTTTACCATATTTTCTACAATGTAAGCTCCCCCCTTCTACATTATAGATATTGGGTATTCTCCTCCCTGTCATTCTTTATAGGATGTAGGCTCCACCCTTTTAGTTTTCAACAACTTGATTGGGCACCTTCACTTAAAGGCAAGCTTGCTTACTGATTTTGTTTCATTGCAAGGTTAAGATTCCTATAGTGTTCGTGGAATTTGTTTTGAGGGGAAGGGATTTTTTTAGTAGGATGGTTGTCGATTGAGGAAAATCATGTATGGCTCTTGCTACATTTTATTGAAATTTTAACAAATCCCCCAATTATATTATTATTAATCAACAAATTTAATGTAAGTAAAAGTTTAATTATAGATTAAATTCCATTAAAGTGAACTTTTTGGATGTTTAGTCAAATTATATACAATAATTAGATATATGAAAGTTCCACGAACACCCACAATAAAGTGCGGGTATATCACTAATACCATATAAAAGCTGAAGCATCTCCTGCAATTCTTGTAAAGGCGTGACTGAGAGGCCAGGCTGCAAAATTGGAGACCAACATCTAGTATTTGAATCCCAAACCTCAAAAACAAGCACCTCCTTATTCCGGGCCAAACCAAATAACCTTGGAAATAAAAACTGAAGTTTACCACAACCCATCCAGTTATCTTTTCAAAAACGAAAGGAGCACCAAGCATCGGACTGAAGAAGCCAAATGATATGCATTTTGTGAGAAGAGGCTAATAGAGGCCTAGATGGAGGAAGGTCGTACAGGTCTAAAGTGACACAGACCAACTTCCAACAGTGCACCATAGGAGTCTCTAAACAACTTATCCAGGAGACCATTACCTTCCGCTAAAAAATGCATCACTCAGTTCATAAGAAGTGCAACATTAAATTCATCCAACCGCCTAATACCCAAACCACCTCTTTTCCTGGGTCTACAAACCTCCCTCCAAGGCACAAGCTACAGAAAACGACCCTAATGGCCAAGACCTTTCCTGGAAACTCTTTTCCAGGCCACTTCCAACCTTGCAAGACCTTTCTTTGACGGTCTAAACAAAGATAGGTAAAAAACTGGAATTGCCGACAACACAACCTTAACCAAAACTAGCCTCCCGCCCCTAGATAATAACCTCCCACTCCATCCGCTTAGTCTCCTTGTTAGTCTCTCCTAAATCAGCCTCAAATCAAACATAACCAGACGCTTCCCCTTTAAAGGTAATCCCAAATAAGTAAATGGCAGTCTAACAACCGCCATATGAAGAATCTCAAAAATGCATTCCTCAGAATCCCTACCCATATGAAAAGGAATAAAAGCAGACTTTCTATCGTTTATCCTTAAGCCAAAAATCTCTCCAAACAAACCAACCAAGTGCGCCACATGTTCTGCATGAGTAAAACTACCCTGAACAAAGAAAACAGTATCATCTACGTACTACAAGAGAGGAGTAAGAAGAGACCCATCACCGGTGAGAGTAAACCCACTGAAAGGACCAACCTCACAGCATCTAAATGCCAAAAAAGCCAAAGTATCAATTGCAATATTGAAAAGTAACGGTGCTAATGGACAACCCTACCTGACACCCCTCTGCGACTGCATCCAAAAACCAGATGACCTACCATTAACAAGGATCGAGAAGGAGATTATCGTGACACACCTTTGCATAAGCCTAACCTAAGCCTCCAGAAAGGCCCTCCTTCACAATATTACCCAAAGATAGGCCCAAGAAACAGTCATACGTCTTAAAGAAATCTACCTTCCACAAAAAAAGCCTCTCTAGGCAATCTATTACAGGAGGCAACCATCACCTCGGCCAAAGCAAAAGAATCCATGATCCACCTGCTAAAAATGAAAGCTGACTGAATAGGAGATATCAACAGAGGCAACACAGATCGCAAGCGGTTTGTAAAAGTCTTGGCCACTATCAGATAGCATTTGAGAGAGTAATAGGCCTGAAATCATCCACAAATTCTACACCAAGCTTCTTAGGAAGCAGAAAAAGGAAGAAACGATTCAACCTCTTAAAACCTTTGTTCTCCTGGAAAACCTTCCTCACCACCGCCATAATATCCTCACCAACAACATCCCAAAACTCCCTATAAAATAAAACTAGCAAGCCATTAGGACCTGGTAACCCCTCCACCTTCAAACCATAAACTGCCTGAAGCACCTCCTCACACGTCACGTCTAAGAAAATACTCCTTCATAGACTTACTTAACCTACCTATTTCAGAAGAACCCAACCTCCATCTAACCTAAGGTTGCCTTCTCGTAAAGGCTTGAAAATGGTTCGCAAAAGCCTTGCAGATCTAATGCCTCTACATAAGTGTAATATCATCAACATGTACAGAAGTAATCAGATTCAACCTCCTAGAACTGGCTACCATATGAAAGAACTTCATATTGGAATCCCCTTCTCGAAGCCACAGCTGCCTAGACTTCTACCTCCAGTCAATCTCTCTTTTCCAATCCTCTTCTTTGATCTTATTGTGCCACATCACCCTCTCAATCTGACCATCCGAATCAAGATCGCCTAACTCCTTTTTATCTAGCTCAACCAATGCTTGCAAAGCATCCTCCTTAACACCATTCCGTCTTTTTTTCACCTCCTTAAGTCCATCATCCCCTGTCTAACAACCTTAATGCGCTCTGCCACCGTATGGACTGCTGAAGCACTCATAAGGACACCTTGCCATTTTCACGTCACCAAATCTCTGAAGTCTGTCTCCATCAACCAAGACTTCTGAAACTTGAAGTAAGTTGCTGACAAGGCTTCCTCTCCACTATCTCATAGAAGTAGGGTATGGTCAGAAAAGAATCTCACCAGAGCCTTAACAAAGGCACCATGCAGCGATTCAGCAAGAGGGGCGTTGCAGAAAATCTGTCTATCCTTGACATATGACTAGCCCCATTTCTCCACATATAACAAATCCCAGAAACTAGGAGGTCTATCAACTCCAACTCATCAACCACCACCTGAAACCGCACAAAACCCAAATCCATTCTACCATCCAATCGATCATCCATAGACATTGCAACATTGAAATCACCCCCCACTAAGAAGGAACCACCATCGACCTTTGTCACTGCCTGCCTTAGTTCATTTCGAAGGGAATCACGCAACAAAGAATCACAAGGTCCATAAACAAAAGAAACTACAAAACTAGTACCATCCGTCTTACTAGTGAAGAGGCTAGTGATAACATGGGAACCCACCAAAGAATCATCAAGCCAAAATAAATCTTCATTGCACAACATCCATTGTCCCCTCGACCTGCCACCACATCAGCAAAAAGAAAAGTAGACAAGGAACCTTTTCCAACATTATCAACTGTTGCCCGATCTGTGTCTTCAATATGCGTTTCTTGCAGCAAAGCCATGTCAACTTTCCACTCAGCCAGATAGCTCGTCAAAACAGAACTCCACGCCCTATCCCGAAGCCCCTAACATTCCGTGAGATAATTCTAACCATGGGAAGGAAGGACACCCCCAACACCACCAGCCGAAGACGTCGTTTTCAGATTTAGTGCTCTGGCCACCTTCGACTCCACATCATCATCCTCATTGTCCCACCCCACAACCTTCCTGCCCTTTATTAATTTTCTCTTGTAGCAAAAGCAGTATGGAAGACCACTCTTGACACAAAGATCTCCCAACACCTGAACTTTTGGAATCAGAGGAGACCCCTCCCCTTCCACTCGCAGGCACTTTAGATGAGGTACAGAGGTTGATAGGTGGTCGAGAAACTCCCTCTGGACCAACCACAAATTTCTGCGCATACCTTTTCTCAACCACAGCAGCTCCAGCAGCATAAGACAACCTTCCATCAGCCCTTCCAGGCCCTTCAGCAACATCCCTTCCCTCTGATGTCACCACAAAAGCACCGTCAGTGGTTGCAGCAAGAGATCCATCGCCCTCAGCATGGTTCTTCAGAGTCACATTGTCCACGTGCACGTCAGGACCTACCTCGATGCTTCCAATAGATGAAGATTTATCACACCTGCAACCATTGGTTTGGAAAAACACAAGCAGCAGAACAGGGAGAGGAGAAAAAGGCCTAATTATTGGGCCCAAACAAGAATGGACCAGAAAAAAATCCAAAGTGGAACTCACCAACTCCAAATCTGTCTCCAGATCCAGAGGCACCCTGCAAAGCACCAAGATCGCATGCCACACAGCCCATTTTTAATTTACTCACCTCCATATTCTCGAAAATCAACATCACAGGAGAAGTGCCATTTAATGCACCAGCTACCGCATCATTCTTGGAAAGGTCCACCGCTGGAGAGGCACCATTTAATGCACCAGCAGCCGCATCATTCTTGGAAAGGTCCACTGCTGGAGAGGCACCAATTACTGCATCTGCTATCAACCGTGCATTGCCCAAAAAAGAATTCTCTGCAGCCTCAATTTCCTTAACAGGTTCCACGATCTCAGGAGCCAAAGAAGGCAACTTTTGGCTACCCTATTTGAAACTCGAATCATTGCAACGGCTCTTCACCTTCCAAAACTGCCTAATTACCGGAAAACCACCAGGCTTCGTCGCCGACTGGCTGGCCATCGGAGCACCTCCATGCACCACCATCAACAGGCCACCCCAGCCACCACCAACAACGACCTCAGCAAAAGTTCTATCGTGCACCATTGGTAAACTCTGAAGGTGCAGGAGCCAAGAACAACCACCACTCCTCACCACCAATTTACCCGACAAAGAACAACCCTTCAACCATTCACCTTGGACGAAAACACGAGATAAATCTCCTTCAACAAAATCTAAACCCCAACAAGAAGTCACCTTTCAAAAGCTCAAACAAATCTCCTCCACCTCCCAACACCTCAACCTTAAAGGAAAACCAACCATTGAAAATTCAATCGAATGCTTGACAGGGGGATGTACCTCAATGGCTCCATCATAAACTGCAGGCAATCTCCATCGAATCAATCCTTCCCAACTCTCATCTCCAAAAACTTTATCCACTCCAAATCCGGCTCCACCAAACCAAACAGCAAGAAATGTTTAGAGGAGAAAGATGACAACCTTCATACCAGCTCCAGACCCAATCCATGTAGGTGCGTTCTAATGGCATCCAAAGAAATGTGGCCTTTAATAAGCATGCCCACCAAAGATCCCTCCAATAAGTCATCCAAATGACAACGAGGATGCACATCACCCAAGGAGACCTCCACACCGCAAGTGGGGTAGGGGAGTGTGTGTTTGTGAGTGGGGGGGGGGGGAATCGCAGAGGTAGAAGAAGATCTCCTCAAGCAATTCCATCTCCAATGACCTACACCCCTACAAACCACACAGACAAGGTCCCGACACTCCGCTGCACGGTGGCCTCGCTCCCTGCACTTATAGCACACCAACTTCCTCAAAGAAAGCAAGGAGCCACCATGCCACACCCTCACTCCCTCTCTCTCCCTCTCTCTCCTCTCGCATCAATATCCAATCGACGTCAACAGTCCTCACCCATCCTTTTTATTTGGCATTTTGGGCTTGCTCGAGCCTACCATTCTTGATAAAGATGAAAGGGCAGTTACAATAGTGAGCATCAACCGAAATAGACATGAGATTCCGTGAGGTCTTTTGGCAGAAACACATCACAGTCCATGAGGGTGAGAGAGAGATTTCATGAGGGAGGGAGGAGAGCCGAACCTCTCCAGCAGCCAAAGGGCTGGGCGGGAGGTGCGGAAGGTTGGAAGGTGGTTGTCCAAAGGAGGAGAACCGGACCAAGGGCGGAGGCACGTGGAACGGTGGGCCACTGTAGGAGGATTGACACGAACCATTGCTTCAAATGCCTGGGGGCTGGACACTGGGCAAAGAACTGTCATGAGCCCGTGAGGTGCTAGGGTTGCGGGGCGTTTGGTCATCGTTAGGTGAGGTGCCAATGCTCCGGAGGTCAGGTCACAGGGAAGGAGTCGGAGGATGGATGCTTCCGCCGCCACCAGTGGAGGTGCCCTTGGCAGAGGTAGAGGCACTCTGGCCGGCAAATGCGGCCACACTTCGAGGTCTGGTGGAAGGGGGCCTCGTGGGTGTGCTGACCATGGGCCATTTGCGAATATCCAAGGTGGAGGAGGCCCTCAGTGTGGGTTTAGGAGAGCCTGTTGTAAGGGTCATCCCAGTGGGTGTAGAGAAGGTCCTCGTAGTGGGTCTCCCTTCGGCGATGGTAGGGAGGATGTGCTTCGCGACCTCTCGGCTGAGGTCGAGATCGGTGTACTGGCGGAGGACCTCCGTCCATGATGGAGCGCGGAAGGAGAGGGCCCCAAGGAAGGTGCCGATGGTACTAAGGGTTGAAGGGGTCCCGTGGTGGCTTAGGACGGTGGGGGTTGTTCGTGCACTAGTGTCCTCGTTCGCGTGGCTCCGACGATGTAGGGGGACCGGTCTCCCTTCAGGGCCGTTGGAGGCGGATGTGGAGTTGAAGGTAGGGGAGGTCTTGAGGGAGAAGGTGGTCCTCCGCCACAAAGGGTACCAGTGGGTGGTCTCTTGCACCCGCTTGAGATCGTTCGGGCTCGGAAGGGGTCCCTCCTTCACAGAGGTGGTCGGAGGTGAAGCGAAAGAGGGTAGCGAGGCAGCGGAGGCGTCGTACCCCCAGGCTAGGGTTTCGGGCGACGCTCGGGATTCCAAGGGTCGAGGCGATGACGTGGACGTGGACCTGTTATCTACGGTGGATCGGCCATTGATTGCAGACCTCTGGAACCAGAAGAGGCGCTAGAGGCGACACAATTAAAGAAACGGGAGAATCTCGGGCGTTCATTACCCGAGCAATCTCCGACATGCGGTGCAGGGGAAGATCTCAAGTTGAGATCGCTGGAAGCTGAAACGAGCCCTTCTTATATGCAAGCGGGCAAGCGAACCGGATCCGCGTCGGATCCGATTAGGGACACTGGTTCGAACGAAGGGGAGCTGGACCCTGTGGATTGTGCTGAGGAGGCTTTTGATGCTGACTCTCCTCCAGCGACGAGACCGGGATCGGCCGGAGAGCTGACGAAGTCTACTCCCGCGGTGGTGGATGATGCTACCGGAGAAGTGGAGCAGTGCCGGATCCTGAGGAGGGGGAGCAAGGAAGGGGACAAGGATGTCTTGATTCAGGTGGAGGCTCTGAGCCTGGAAGCAGAAGGGATGGAGCCTGGAACAGGTCAAGTGGAGGCACCATCACAGGGGCAAGCGACCGATGTACCGCTGGCAGGGTGGAAGCCGACGATCTTGGAGGAGGGCCGAGGCGGTGCTCTGAGATACAAAAGGAAGTGGAGTTACCGAGGTTCTACTCAGGGACAAAGGGTGGTGATTAATGGTCGTAGCACTCATGCACAGGCCACAAAGATAGCAGCTCTGAACGTTAAGGATGAGGAGGTCATCCGAACTACAGAAGCCTGTGGCTTCCGTTTGTAAATGGGGAGTCGTTTGTCATTCCCTCATGAACGAAGTGCTTACATGGAATGTACAGGGTCTAAATGACCTGTCAAGGAGGATGACATTGGGGCAGTACATTCGGCAATAGAAAGTGGATGTGGTTTTATTGCAGGAGTTGAAGCTGGTTGAATGTGATGCTAAGACGTGGAGGGAGATTGGCGGGTCGTGGATGGAAGGGGTCCGCTATGTGGGAGCAGCTAGCCGCTCTAGGGGACAGATATTGGGATGGAGAGAAGACATTTTTTCTTTGGAAGAATGTTTCAAGGGGGAGCATGTTATCTCGACGAAGCTACTGCGAAGGATGGGAGGGGCCAGAATGATGGTCACAGGGGTCTATGGACCGACAGATTCTCAGGCCATAGGGATGATGTGGGAGGAGCTCATGTCGGTAGCAGTGGGGTGCCAAGGATGGCCTTGGCTGCTTGGGGGAGATTTCAACATAACTCTGCAGTTGGAGGATAGGCCCAGGGGGCGAGGGAGACAAGACCCCGGGTCCGACGAGTTTGTTGACTTTGTGGCCACTCATGGCCTTATTGATATGAGCTCGTCTTCTTACACATACACATGGAGAAACAACTGCGGTCAGATGTCCAGGATTGATAGGTTCTTGGCCAATGTAGAACTGGCGGAATCTTTCCCGGTGGCAAAGGTGTCCCCCCTAGAGAGACCTTTCTCTGACCATACCCTCCTGTAGGGCAGCCTAATGAGGGGGTTCATTTTGATACGTATTTCAAATTTGACAGGTCTTGGCTGCTAGAGGAGGGGTTTCGAGGAATGGTGGAGGAGAAATGGAGGTCTGTCGTGGTGGAAGGATCAGCTACGTCGCGGCTAGCAAAAAAGTCCTTGTTATGGGATCACCTCAGGATGTTCAGGAAAGAGGTCCGAACAGCCAAGAAGATAGAGGCCTTGCAGGTAATCACCAAGATAAATAAACAGGAAGATCAGGCCACTATCTCAGTTGAGAATAGGGATACCAGGGAGAAGATGTCACGTGTGGTGCAGGAGGAGGACAAAAAAGCTGAGATAGAATGGAAGAAAAGATCGCATCAGAAATGGCTCAAGGAAGGTGACTCAAACACCAGATTCTTCCACCAAGTGGCATCTGCCAGGAGGAGGAGGAACTAGATAGAGAGGATGGTCATACATGGGGAGGAATTTACAGGGAGGAGGTGGGTAGGGCTACGGTAGACTTCTTTAGAGACTTCACAGGCAGACGCAACAGATGTGGTTGGAACTGGAGGGGGGAGGATATATGTCAGGTCTCTAAGACTCAAGCAAAATGTCTTACAGCCAGCTTTTCAGATGACGAGGTGAGGCGGGCAGTGTGGGGTCTAAATGCAGATGGCTGCCATGAACCGGATGGTTTCCCGATCTTTTTCTTCAGGGAATTCTGGACGCTGGTGGAAGCAGATGTAATGGAGATGGTGGAGGAGTTCGCAGAAGGAAATAAGGGCTTTGATAGGCTAAATAGATTCTACATGTTCTTGTTGCCTAAGGAAGATGGAGCCAAGGAGATTCAGGACTTCCGGCCGATTGCGCTCTCAAATGTTATCTACCTTATTGTGTCCAAGGTGTTGACGAATAGGCTTAGAGGTATCCTTGGAGACCTGGTGTCACCTATGCAGATAGCTTTTGTACCAGGAAGGGGTATTTTGGATGGGTTTGTCGTTGCTATGGAGGTGCTGGCTACTTGGAAGAGGGAGAAGAAGTAAGCGTTTTTTTGGAAGGTGGATTTCAGTAAGGCATATGACTCAGTACAGTAGGATTTCCTTTGGGTTTCTCTGTTGAGAAGAGGCTTCCCTTTAAGCCGGATTGACTAAATGAAGCGATGTGTGATGACGACATCATTCTCGATCTTGGTCAATGGGAACCCGGTGGGTGGATGGGTGCAGCCTAGGAGAAGTGTCAGACAGGGGTGCCCCCTAGCCCCTATGCTTTTTGTGCCGGCAGCAGACACTTTAGCGAAGGCGACACACAGGGCGTGTGAGAGTGATCTGATATCTGATTTCGGGCTGGAGAGAACCATCAAATTGCTATTCTACAATATGCTAATGATACCTTCTTTCTGGTTGAAGGTGGGAGGCTGGAGGCTAGAAGGATGAGGATCATACTGGAGCTTTTTGGGGCAACGTCTGGATTACAAATCAATTACCAGAAGTCAACATTTGTTCTGTTTAACATGGTAGGCAAGGAGGCGGAGCTGGTGGGTGGAGCACTTGCGACAGAGGTCGGATCCTTGCCGCTGGTCTACCTGGGTCTTCCTTTGTCGGACAAGAGGCTTAGATTTTGTGAGTGGCTACCGTTGCTAGAGAAGATGGAGCGGAGGCTGGCTGGGTGGTTAGCCAAATTATTGTCCAAGGGGGGGAAGCTTGTTCTAGTGAAGGCTATTCTGACATCCATTCCTTCTTACTTCCTGTCTGTTTTTAAGATGCCGAAGCAGGTAGAGAAAAAGATTTCTGGGCTAATGCATGACTTCTTCTAGTCCAATGTGGGAGCAACGGGGAGAGGGGCGAGGTTGGTGGCCTGGGAGGAGGCATGTAGGTCGATGCAGGAGGGGGGCCTGGGGGTCAAAGAGGTGGGGAAGGTTAACACTAGCCTTCTCACGAAGTGGATTGCTAGGCTTATAGGTCGAGAACATGGCATGTTTGGCGATATCA
Source organism: Thalassia testudinum (assembly GCA_037157565.1). Classification (NCBI taxonomy): domain Eukaryota; kingdom Viridiplantae; phylum Streptophyta; class Magnoliopsida; order Alismatales; family Hydrocharitaceae; genus Thalassia; species Thalassia testudinum. The sequence goes on from JAZHRO010000007.1 coordinate 5,210,790, forward strand.
TGTGCAGCTACTATGGCTCCTTTGCATCTTAGGAGCCTTTGGAGTCACCGCCTCCAAGGTCATCTTTCTTTCTCAAAGGACTGGCAACTGCGACAAGCGAGGTGCGGTCCTTCACTCCTATGTTGGGTGAGGGTGACACCTTCAAATTCTGGCTGGATGACTAGCAAGGAGTTGGTATGCCCATCAAAGACAGGTTTCCTCGTCTCTTTGGGTGTGCGGGGAGCCCGTCGGCCCTGGTCAGAGATTGTTGGTCTGGGGTCTGGTGTCCTATCTTTCGGAGGGGCCTGTCGGACCAGAGATGTTTGGATCTACAGAGACTGCTGCAAGAGCTGGAAGGTTGGGAGCTAGAGGTGGGGGGCACATATAGTTGGGATGAAGGCGAGTTCTCAATGGCAAAGGTCTTCAGCAGATTGAATGGCAATAGGGCTGGTGCAGACATAGACCTTTGGAGAGACTGCTGGCTGATTTGGTTCCGCTAAAGATAAAGATTTTTCTGTGGCTGGTGAGAAGGGGAGGATAGTGACAAAGAAGTGGAGAGCGAGGTGAACTCAAATGGATGATGAGTTATCTTTTATGTGGCAATGCGGAGGACATTTAGCACATCTTCTTCCGGTGTCCTTTTATGGAGCAGGTGTGGCAAAAGATGGGGATTGACTGGGTTGTTCCTTAGGATGAGCCTAGCTTTTGGTCGTCTTTCCGTAGAGGGAGTGCTCATGTGGGCCACAATGCTTATAAGTCCAAGAGTGACCGCACGAAAGTTTTAGCGATGTTGTAGGGTGTTTGGTTGGGCAAGAATGGAGTGCTTTTTAAGGGAGAGACACCCGACGTTGAGAACTTTTTTAATTTCATTATGTCCCAAGTGGAGTTTTGGAGGTCAAGGATATGACCCTGATGTAACTTTTTCCTGTTTTGGTTTTGAAATGAAATGATCTCAGGTGATTATCATGTGGATAACCACCCTTTCCAAATAAATAGTGAGCATCAATGGTGGGATAGTATAATTGCATGATAGTGTACTTCACATTCAAGATAGGGCAAAAAAGAGCCGAAATCCATGGAGTTTGCAACAAATAGATAAACTCCCAAATGTTTAGCTCTTCATCTACTGAATGATGGGATTTTTGCAAGCTAACATCATGAGTGGGTCAATTCTCCAAAAATTGAAATCCCCATGGTTAAGCTCGCCATTATTGAAGGAAACCAATAATTCAGAAGGCCAAAATCCCATAAATGTTATTACATCAAATTGCTGGTGCTGAAAAACTGGTTTACAGCCATTTATTACTGTCTTCAAGTAACCAACCAGTCAACAATCTACCTACCACTCATCCCAACAGAGTATATCTACCTCCATCCCCACCTGACCAGAAGAAAAAAAGAAAAGGACCAGCTTAACGAATAGATTAAATAAGACAATTTTGAATTAATAATAAATGGAAATCATGAGTTAAAACTCATACCAATTTTCTTTCCAGAAAAAAAAAACTCATACCAGTTTGTGAGGGTCGTGGGATTATTCATCAACAAAAAAGTTACAAACATGTGATCCAAATCAGATAATAGTAATACATTTCAACCAAAGCAACAGCCACGATTCAACAAGAGAGGAACATGGAGGAAGCATGCACAAGTAGTAATGACAAAAGCACAATAAATGTCTGTTTACCTATTTCGATGAACAGCCAGAAGACAAGCATATGTAAACCTCTTCAGCCTAAAATCCACAATTGCATGCTTGCAACAATAGTCCAAGCCCGCAACTATACTCACAATATCTTCTGCCCAAGTAGATATTAGGCAAGCTATGAGTAACATTCCACGATTGTGCATTAACTTGCTAAAAAGGAGAATGGAACTGAACATACAGATGCCCAAAAAATAAGCATAATGTTGACAATATGTGGAATCACGGTGACAACACTTATTTGACACCCAAATCTTTTCAATTCTTCAGTTGGTGACATGTAAGATTACTAATTTTGGTAAGGGACCTTTCCGTATATGCCCCCACAATCTTTGCCATTTCCATGCATACCCCTGTATAAACAGTAATTATGTATACACTTCCACTAAATAATTGCCATTAGGCCTAATACCCTTGCATCACCTCTCCATCAAGGGTGCTTTCTTAATGAAACCCAATGTGGGTTAATGCCTACCCACCATGGTTAGGCAGATCTTGAGGCCATCATCGAATGGTTGAGGTCAACACATGACCAATCACATGATCAGAGACGTGATCGGGATGGATAACCCGAGGGGAACATGGGAGAATCTAAGCACTCCCCATCCTCTCCTCCTATGTTCATCTCCTGTCTCGTTCCTCTCCTCCCTCACAATATAAACCCTAATCTCCATTCTTCTCGATCGCTCAACCCTTTTCTTCGATCAAGCACTATCTTCAATAGGTCAGCCTCTTCCCCCTCATTTTCGTTCCATCTATCCATCTCGATTGAAGCCCCAAGTCTAGTGCAAGACTTTTGAGTTTTTGTGAACCTCCGATTATGGTGAAACCCAATCGTGCATAAGCTCTCAACGTACATAAACCCTAATCGCTCAATTAAGGCTCGTTGTGTTGGTAACCATAATCACCTAAAGGTCAGTGCCATTGTTTCATGCATGGGTTTTTAGGGTTTTGGGCTTCATTCTTTGAGTCTAACATTGATGTATGGTTAGCTTATAGGTACAGAAGAGACGCATTTGACATTAAGCGCAAGTTCAAGTGAGTACTGTTAGGTACATAAGCAATGCTATGTATTGTTCAGGTTTTTTGACATGGTATTATACCTCTATTTTCATATATACATGTGTCATGCAGTGCTAAGATGGTGTGGTGGAAAAGGAAGTAGGGCATACTCTCTATTTGCGTGAAATATGGAGGGTATTTCAAGCCAATACGAGGAGGAAAAGGGGAGAAATACGTATTCGGGAAGCAGAAGACAATCCCAATCAACCTTGACGAGACATGTTGGTTCAACCTCCTCAACAATCTATTGAAGATATCACCATGGGTTGCTTCCTCAATGATGACACTATGGGCAATCTCATGGTGAAGTTGTAGAATCTGGGTAGCATTTTTATCTTGGGAATACGTGTGGCGACGTGTATCCCACATCTTTGTGGTTTTGTAATAGATCACCTCCATTGTGATCCTCTGCACAGTTGTATTCATAATCCACACCCTAACCATGCCATTATCCTTTTTCCACGATGCATACTTCCCAATCTTCTCAATGGGTTCCCTTTCTAGAAGGATGTGCTCCTTGTTATGACCCTCAACCACATTGAGAATCAATTGTGCCCATAGGGCGTAGTTGGACCCATCAAATTTGACAATGGGCCCAAAGAAGGGAGTCTTGAAGTCCCACTGTCCTCTCTCTTCTTGCAAGGAGAAATCCACTATTTTGGATGCCATCCTTATCTTTCGAAGCCCCCTCTAGATCAAACAAATAAAAAATAGGGAGAAATCAAGCCATACTCAAACCCTAGAAGGGCCTCTTGGTGGCATTGGAACAGGAGTTTGGTCGGGCAGTGGAGCTCCGACAAGCGGGTGGCCCCTCGGTGACTGTGGATCGGTGAAGCACCTCCACAGGAGTCAACTCAACCCCTCAAAAGCCTGAACAAGGACCGAAGTTGGCATTGCTAGCTAGTCTAATCAAGTCAATTGGGCAACGCTGCACCAATTGAGGAAAGCTACTGACGATGAGCTATCGGACGAGCAGTCACCAAAAGGGGCGCAACCGGCTAGTGATGGACCAGTGACCCCTCCGGACGTCAATGCCAACAAGAGGCAACCGATGGAGGCTGATCCAATCCAAGCTCCACTAGTGTGAACAGTGTTGGGTTCAACAACAGTTCGCGGGTGGAGTTCAAGGGCATGAATCACAATGTGAATGAGTCTTTGGTGGAGAATAAAAGCAATGGGAATCAAGGACATATCGACGCCAGTGTAGAACTACCGCTCTAATACCATTCATTGCCTCCAACCCTAGGACCCTCTATATAGCAAAGGGTCATGGGAAAAACTTACATATGCCCCTACATAGGGAGAAAGCCATAAGGAAAATTAACAAACATGTACTCCAAGGAAGAGAAAATAATATGGTGCATCGAACAGGCACTAAGGATCAGAGATCAAAAATCTACAGTTTCTAAACACATTGACCTAACCAATGAAAAGGAAATGATGAAAATGTTCAATAGATAGATGGATGGTACGACTGTGAAATTAGTAGTTTCATTTGATGAAAATGAGTCATTAAATTGTTCGGATAAACTTAAAGTGTCGGAAAAAAAAGGCTAGAATATAAGAATTTTCTTGATCCAGATGTTGTTTATGTTCATTCATACCATAATAGTACTGATTGGGGGGGTTTCTAAAGGAGATACTGGATAGGAAGCGGGTGATGGTGCAACTACATTAGGGGGTTCAAAAGGGGGGTGACGAGGGTACAGCCAATGGAGGAACTAAAGTGGGTGTGGGGGATTCTGGAGGGGCTGAAGATTTAGGTGAAGGGGGTATGGGTGGTGATGAAGGGACTGGCAACCATGAACCCCAGACTTCCATCTCCATCATTTATTTTCTTTTCTTTTTTTGGTCAACCTCCATCACCCAGCAATGTAACTTTTTATTCTTCATAATTTTTGTGAGTTGTTATTTGTTGTTAGTATAAATATTATACCACTAACTTGTGAGTAGTAAGTGACCCAGCCTATGGTCTTTAGATAATATCAACGTTATTTGTTGTTATTTGTGAGTTGTTAGTATAAAATATCTACTATGTAAGTGTTAGACTAGTAATATTTAAGGGTGAAAGTATTACTTTGTTAGTGTTGTTATACTTAGATAATAGATATTAATAATATTATATTGTTAGTTAGACACTTAGACTTAGATAATAATAACTCACAATGAGTTAATAATAGTATTCTTATCATATATAAATTAAGGTATTGTTAGTAATAGTATAAAATAAGGTATTATTAATATAAATAATATAAAGAAGAATTATAAGTGAATGTTATAATAATAATATAAAACAAGTTACTGTTTATATTATACATTATCAGTAACTTACAATTTATAATAGCCTTATAGGTATAACAATAATAACTTATAAAAGCCAATAGGTATAACAGTCCATATAACTTCAATCTCCATTGTTGAAGTTACCAAGATTAAGGCTCTCTAAATGCCACTCTAGGTGTCATCTCTCCAAAGAACCTAGCTATGTGCTTGTGTAGAGGTCTCGCATTAGGCTCTAGAGGTGTAATATGTTGAAGAAAAGTTCACAAACAAGGGTACCCAAATAAGGAGATCCAAAGTCAGGTTGAATCTTACTCGAGTCCAGAAGCAGTGCCAGGATCCCCACAATCAAAGATGGTTGACACATAATGTCGACCCACGATAATGGATCCCACTTAAATCGAGGAAAAAAGCTCCAACCTTTCACCTTTTGAAACAATTGCACCTGAAGGAGGATTATGGTGACCCTTCATCTAACTCTTACCACAGTGGAGCTCCAACAGCCCACCATCCCATCAAACAGAAACAAAGAAGAGGCCCACATTAGTGAAGCCAATAAATTCTCCCTTTAGAAGACAATGAATCGTGCTAATGAAAGTACAATAGAGGTGCTTGTCAACCGCAAGGAAGAGGTGGCCAATACTACTAGCCACGATCATCTTCTTACCTCGAGCGAGGGAGCAGATGGTTGACCCTACCCTCATGAGTGTAGCTTCGTACCCTACCAACGTAGCCTTAAGCGCCTTGCCTTCATCATTTCTTCTTCGCAGATGAAACTCCCCTCCTCTACCTTTCATCTGTGGCCCTCCTCTGCCTTTCATTTGTGGTTGCACAACTCTCATGGGCCTCAATCGTTAGTCACTCCTCCATCTTACTTCATTCAACTTCATGCTCCCCCCATCTCTGATCTCGCTTTGGTCATCCTTTCTGCTCTCCTAGCCCCTACCTCAAGGTTCGAAATGTCAATTTCGACACCGTGCCGATAAAATTGTAGGTATGCATTTCGTGGGCATGTCGAAGGCATGCCGTGGAAATGCCCGTTTTTCGATGGCAGATTTCGACGACCCGAAAAAATGACATTTCGAGGCACGTCAAGGGCATGCCGATGCATGCCGACAGAAATGATTAAAATTTGAAAGACAACTAAATCAAAATGTTAGAAACATATTTACAGGTTATTTGAGCCTATGTGACAGAAAATCAACGTGTGTGTGTGTCTGTGTGTCTGTGTGTGTGTGTGAGCCAGCGGATTCCCCCTGTGTGCGTGTGCAACTGTTTGGCATGCCTGCAAACCGACACTATCTTTGTGTCGATATGCCCTCTCTCCGAAAACCCCCTTACCGGCGGCATGCCATCGGCATTCTCCCCCTAGAACTTCTAGAGTTGCCATCCAACCTCTTTAAGTGTTATTATCCTCATACTAAATCTTACAAGAGCTCTCCACACCCAACCAACGATTTATGAAGAAAAGAGGGCAAGAGGTGGAGAAAGGAGTTAGCAATGGGGAGGAGAGGAGTTGGTAGCTACAATGGAGTTTATGTCTTAAACAATAGAAGGTAGAATTTGATCCTTCTTCTCCTTACCACACCTAGCAAGGGACAAAGAAGACATGGTTCTAAAGTAGTTGGTGGAACAGGAGGTATAGATGTCCATTATAGGATAGGCAATCAAAGTTCCTGAGAGGATGCCAAGAGAGGCCAAGGATGGCTAACAGTGGCAAATCCTTGTCTTCAATTGCAAGCAACAATAGATCTCGGCTCAAATCGTGAGGCTTCACCTAAGCTATTAATTCACATTGTAGTGGATCCTCACACTATGTACATAATGGAGGAGAGGTCCATCCAATGCATAAAACTCAGTGGATCTATACCATTCCATTGCCTTCTCCTACAGTTAATACAATCCATAAAAAACAAGAGGGCTTGGAGTGAGTGCAATCGTAATTTACACATCTCATAGAGCATTTGGAGGTTCTTTTCCTTCCCAAGACATACAACTTAATGCTAGTTGGAAATTTGCTTTGTTTTTGTGTGTCCCCCTTCTTCACTTCCACTCAATCTCTCCATAACATCAAGAAACATCGATCATATCCCACAAAGAAGAGGTTGGTACAAACAAAGCAAACCGATTCTTATTTCTCATTTAGATAACCTGACAATGTCCTTGGAATAATCTCACCTCATTAATACCAAATGGTTTAAGAGGAATAATAGTTCAGCCATGATAGATAGCTATGTCACATCTAGAGTGTTGATAAATGTGAAAAACAGATGATTGAACAAGAAATAAAGAGACTAAAGAAAAATGAAAACCTATAGCGCAGGAATGAGATGTAAAAAGAACAGCAAAAGGTGCTCTTTCAGACTTGCCATTTAGGTTAGCATACTGAAGCAGCTTCCAACAGGCCCCAACGAGAGCATTGAAATCATGAGGATCTTTATCATTGAAGAAAAACAGCAAAAGGCGTAGGAACTCGGAGTCAGGACCGAAACAATATCTGTTTGATCAGGATATAAAAAAAAAGTTAATAATTGCTTTTATCATTCACGCATCTGGTTTTTTCTTTTTTTTTTTTCATAACAAAATTGGCTAGAATCTATCAATGGGTAGAACCTGCAGAAAAGTAGTATGAATAACTTACTGGTCCAATTTCTGACAACGAGTTCCATAAGTGCTAAAGAATTCCTGCCGAACTGCCAACTTCTCTTGAGCAACAGCTCTCCTACCTCTGAAGCATTTCTGTAGAGGAATTAAATTAAGTTCCAGCATTTTGTTGGGTAGAATGGGTACACTTTAAGTTCCCAATTTCTCTTGTAACCAATGGCAACTATCTTAAACTATGAGATAACTCGCGATTGCAGGTTGTTACTTTTTTTCTATCGTGAGCAGGTGGAAGTGGAATTTGACCCCATGTGTTTGTTGAGCAATCAAGATTATGCCTAATGTCTTCCAGCACTTTTTTCTCCCATTAAGGCTGTCATTGCTTCATCAACCCTCAAATTCGCATTACTTGATAGATAGTGCAAGTAACCAATCCTATCTCTCATGCAATTGACCATCATTCCTCACACAGGAGGACCACGGTACTTGGGCTCACAAAACACTTCTAAGATGATGGGATTGGCAAGAAGAAAGGCACAAGGATTGAGAGGAAGATGGGGACCTGGATCTTGAGGGCAGAGGCGTTCTGCTGGCGTAAACCTAGCCGACGCTGTCGCTCGAGACGCGCCTGTTCGAGAAGCTTCTGGCGGTCGGGCTCCTTGGAGCTTCGCCCGCCCAAGTTCACCCTCTTGCGGGAGGACGCGTCCCCCGTGAAGAACATCGAAGTGGGCGGAAGAAGCGGGGAATTGATGACGTACGCGATGGACCCCACCGATCGCGAGAGGAGAATGGAATGAGGAGGGAGCTGTGGTTTTCTGGGGAAATGCTATGATCGGTGTGGATTGTGCTTCCTGTCTTCGACTTCCGTTTATCGGCCGCTGTTGAAGACGATGGACGAGGCGAGAGGCAGAGTGTGGAGTCAGAGTCGGTTGGTTTTTCTTGCGAAATGGTTTACGGCGGCGTTGTTTTGTTGTCGTCGTCGTAGATACTCTCGGTTGTTGGCTGGAAAGGCCTTGCGAAGAAGGAAATCTTTTTGCTGGTAAGGTTGAGATGGTTACGTGTATGCCCTTTTATGTATTTAAAATTATGTAAATGCCCCTATTTGTTATTTTCACATAAATGCCCTTGAAAAGTAGTTCTATGTTATGCCCCATGTCAATCTCTCATGCCTAGTTTATTTGAGGGATTAACCCCTCCAAAAGGGAGTTAACCATCGTTTACTTGACTACCTAATCCTTTATTTGCTAACTCAAATTTAACTATTTTAACATGAGTTTGTCTAACACTAATTTCAACTTATGCTAACCAAACTCGTGTTAAAATCGTATACCACTTATATCTCTGACAACCCTCATATTTCATATTCTTAACACCACTATTAAGTAAATGTCGCAAAGGCTAACACCACAACTTAACCCAATTCGAGTAAAAATAAGCTAGTGTTAACACTTCTCTATAAGTAAACACAATTACGAGTTAACACAAATTTTATATTTCTTAACACCACTTTTCTAACTACTTAAGTAACTAGCCCTTAGCATGTGGTCAGAAACTAATCACATGAGAGTCGATTTGAACTCACAAAAATAAAATCTAATTAGAACATTAATTGAAAGGAGAAGAGAAATCTCATCATAAAGAGTTCACATCCATGAATGCTCAAAAACTCATAGTATATCACGGTGGTTGTGATGGAAAAGAGAGATCGCATTAATTTGAATATTGAGAAATAAAGAAGAGAATATGCTTCTCATAAAAAATAGCAAGGTATATGGTAGATTTAATCTAAGGGGCATTTGTATGATGATGGTCAGTTTTAAGATATATAAATACAAGAAATTAGACAAATTATCTATAATATAAAAATTCGTAAAGAACTTTTATATAATAATTTCAATTTTCTACGTAACTTGTTATGAAATTTTTCCAAAGCTTTTGTTACGACCCGGTTCCCGCATCCCTACAGGACACGAGAATAGGACCGACTCGATTAATCCCAAGACCCAGTCGTCCAACGAGAAAGTAACCAAAAAGCAGCAAAATAGACCACATTCACTATGCAAGTAACTAACAATAACAAAAGTACAGCAATAAAGAAAAGAACTACTACAGTACATACCACCACAACAATAGAGAATTAAACAGGTACAGAAATATGATGCTTACAATAAAAGAGTACAATTGTAACAAAATATAATCACTACAACAGAAAAACGGTACAGCAAGTACAACACATTAGAACTACTGGGCTTTACTAGGCCCAGCATCCTCCGCAGCCGCAGGCTCTAGCTGCTCAACACCTGGTCCTGTAAAGGTGACAAAGGTGACACGTCAGCGAAACGCTAAGTAGAGTGGCAACCAGCTAGCTAAGAAAAACAGTAAAGGTGGACAAGTAGCTGTTATTTTTTAATTTCTTTCTTTATTTCTTTATTTACTCATTCTTGAATTATTTCTCAGATCTTTCTCTTGATCTCGAATGTTCCTAGTGGGAATGATCTTGATTGCAGTCTTTTCCGAAAAGTAGAAGTAGCACGTAGTGCTCTCCTAGCTGGGAGAGGCCCCTGTGGTGGTCCTACCCTCAGTCAACCACCCCAAGGTCGCTGACAAGCGTAACGGTGACTACGGCACGTGCGATAAATGCACGGGTAGCTACCCCGCACTGGCACGCGGTCAGTCGTTTCCGTTAACGGGTGTGCCCAAAGCACAGCACGGAACCAGTATAGGGCAGAGCCCTCTCAGTAACAAGGGTCCAGCCCCTCCACAGTAACCAAACAGGGGTCTTGCCCCTCCACAGTCCACGCACCCTCGCCTGACTACCCTAGTTTGCCTAGTGGGCCTAACAAGTAGGTGTAGGACGGCTAGCAAAACCCTGGGGCCCGTGGGGTGGCTAGCGCTCTCCCTACACTAGTAGCTCCTCCCGGTACTGTGTACGCGAGGGCCAAAAGTCGGTACAAAGTGGCCAGACCTAACCCCGGGTCCCTGGGGCGGCTAGCTCCGCTCTACACTAAATAGGGGGGACAGTCGCTCTCCTTGGTACTCCGTAATTAAGGGCCAGCTCACTTCCCCAATTCCATTCCATTTACCTTTCAGGAGCTCTACTCCTAATTTCATGTAGGGTTCATGCTCATAGTTCTCTAGCCAAGCCATTTTAGGTTTCATCATTCCAGTTTTATTCTCATATAGCCCGTGTTCCAAACAGTTAATATCCATTCATATACGAGCAGCTGTTATCCAATTACAGGCAATTATCATTGTTCTATCTACTTTTCCAAGACTGCAATTCATGTATTTACGACATTCGTTTCAGTGTTTCTGTTCGTAGGATTCATGCCGCACCCTAGGATCTATCATTCAATCTAGTTTTCCAATCCTAGGATTCATGCCATATCCTATGATCTATCATTCAATTTGGTTTCAAGTCATAGAATTCATGCCATATCTTAGGATTTATCATTCAATCTAGTTTTCAGACCCTAGGATTCATGCCATACCCTATAATCTGTTATTTATCTCAAAGATGCATTAATGTTGGTAAATAACTAAGGGGAGACACTCTACCTGCAAAATCGGGAGTGATGGGGGCATGATCGGCAAGTCCACGTGCCTTCGCAAGCCCCAGATCTGCAAGAGAACGAGGTCCTAACACAAGGATCAAACACAAGGAACCACTCAGAACAAGATACAAGTACTTTAAACAAGTACAGGAACTAATTCTGAGAAGAACGGAATTTTAAACGCGGAAATCAGACTTCGAACGGACCTTAAACGGGTCAAAAATGACGACTCTGCCTCAAATCAGACGTCTGGAACACCTTCCAGACGTCTTAAAAGGTGGTCCAGGTCATACCTTACTCTGAGCTGTTCTCCAGACGTCCAGGATCCCGCTAAACCGTCTCGACCTAGTTCCAGACGTCTGACTATCACTCAGGACGTTTGGAGACTCTCTCCGCTGTCTGGTGTTGTGCCCAGACGTCTGATCTGTGTGGGAGGGCGTGTCCTTGCGCCTTCCCGAAACGAAACCTACACGCGTACGCAAACATTCTCAACACAACCACGTCTCAGAGCTTTCAGCGGGACGGCCTGCATGGCTGCATCCGCAAAAAGAAGAAAGCTGAGAAAATCGTACCTTTCAGACGTCTGGATCTCCCTCCAGACGTCTCCCGCGTCGTCTGGACGTAGGTCCAGACGTCTGATTCTGGGAAAATTTCCCAAAATCAGAACCTTCTCGCCTTCTTCCCGCTGTGCGCGGCCGCGCCGCACTACGCTCGCCCGCCTACTGCCTAAGCTGCAGCAGCACCGGGGTAACTTCCCCAGCCTCGCTCTCGCTGCACGCCCCTCAGTCGACCCTAGGCTTCTCCGGCGAGCTCGCACTCTCTTCCTCACGCGCTCTACCTCTTCTCCCTCTCGCTGCACCTCCTCCCCGCGCGCACCCGGCAGCAACTGCTGCCCCTGCTCTCTCACTCTCACGCTAACACTAGAGAAGGAGGAGACGGTGGAGTGGTGGTGAGGGAGAGGGAAGGGGGGAGAGGATATTTGAAGGTGTCGGGGGAGAGAGAGAGAAAAAGAAGACGCCTGCAGGTCGGCGGCGTAGTCTGCGCGTGCACGCGCGCAGACTCGCAATTCGTACGCCGTAAAAATTTATTTCCAGATGACTGGACCAACTCCCAGACGTCTTAAAAGTGTTTGATGTCTCGGTCTTAACAACATAACAAACTCAGAGGAAGTTTCATCCCCGAAACTTGCGCTAACTAACGTGCAGACAAGGAATGATATACGCATAACAAACTCAAAGAGGACCGAAGCCGGTCTGAAAAGACGTACCCTCAAAGAGCTCCGGGTACCGCTCCTGCATCGCCGCCTCAGGCTCCCAGGTAGCCTCCTCGTACCGCTGGCTCCTCCACAAAACCTTCACCAGGGGTACTTGCTTCCGTCTCAGACTACGGACGGCTCTGTCAGGAATATGTACAGGCTGCTCGGGGTAGGTTAGGTCGTCACCCACCTCGACGCTCTCGTGGCTCAGGACGTGACTGGGATCGGGACGTACTTCCTGAGGTTGGACACGTGGAACACGTCGTGCACACTAGAAAGCTGGGGAGGAAGGGCAAGCCTGCAAGCAATGGGTCCAACCCGCTCCAAGACCTCAAAGGGTCCCACGATCCTCGACGCGAGGTTCCCTCTCACCCCAAACCGCTACAAGCCCTTCATGGGCGAAATGCGAAGAAAGACGTGGTCCCCAACCTCAAACTGTACCTCTCCGCGTTTTCGATCTACATAGCTCTTCTATCTGCTCCTGATAGTGTGAAGTCACCTGTGAATCTGCTCGATTACCTCCTGACTCTGCCGGATCAGCCTGGGGCCAACCTCCCACTTGGTCCCCACATCAACCCAACTCAAGGGTGCCATACACCTCCGTCCGTACAGAGCCTCGTAGGGTGCCATGCTGACGCTTGAGTGATAACTGTTATTATATGCAAACTCCGTCAGGGGCAAGTGCTCCTCCCAAGAGCCCCTCCAGTCCAGTACACAAGCACGCAAAAGGTCCTCAAGTGTCTGTATTGTGCGCTCAGACTATTCGTCCGTCTGGGGGTGGTATGCTGTACTGAACCTCAACCGTGTCCCCAAGGCCTGCTGAAACTCGGCCCAAAACTGGGACGTAAAACGGGTATCCTGGTCGGATACGATTTTCCGCGAACTCCTTGTAAACGTACCACGTTGCGGATATACCTCTCTGCCAATTGCGCTGGTCCCAAGGTGACTCGGATCGATAAGAAACATGCCGTCTTCGTCAATCTGTCAACGATTACCCAAACTGTGTCGTGTCCTCGCTGGGTAACAGGTAAGCCCACCACCAAGTCCATGGTGATGCTCTCCCACTTCCACTCTAGCACTGGAAGTAGCTGCAACGGCCCTGCAGGCCTCTGATGCTCGGCCTTCACCTGCTGGCACACCAACCACTACTGCACGAATTCACCCACATCCCGCTTCATCCCCCTCCACCAAAAATCTCGTCTCAAATCATGGTACATCTTTGTGTTTCCGAGATGTATGGTGAACCTGGAACCGTGTGCCTCAGTCAGGAGCTCTTTCAACAGCTCCTCGTCCCTGGGAACGCACAAACGTCCTCTCATGCTTTGTACCTGGTTTGTAAAAGAGAAGTCTCCAGGGTCTCCTAACAGCACTTTGTCACGCAATGATTGTAAGTACTAGTTGGCCATCTGCCCTGTGATGATGTGGTCTATCAGCTCTGGCCTCGTCTGTCGTGTCACAGTCACTGCCCCACAGTGCCCCAGTAACTCTAGGGGTCGCCAACTGCCCATCTCCTCCAAGAGGCTCCAACTCTGCGCCTACAAACTGGCCAAGTGGGCAGGTGCCTTCCGGCTTAAGGCGTCAGCCACCACGTTAGCCTTTCCCGGGTGGTTGGAAATGCTACAGTCATAGTCCTTCAGGAGCTCCAACCAATGTCTCTGTCTCATGTTGAGCTCCTTTTGATCAAACAGGTATCTGAGGCTCTTGTGATCTGTGAAAATCTCAAAGGTCTCACCGTACAAGTAGTGCCTCCAAGTCTTCAGCGCGAAGACGACAGCTGCCAGCTCCAAGTCGTGGGTAGGGTAGCTATGCTCATGGGGCTTCAGTTGTCGCGAAGCGTAAGCGGCAACGTGACCCATCTGCATGAGCACACCCCCTAACCCCTGCAAAGAGGCGTCCGTGTACACAACGAACCCACCACTACTGTCAGGGATGGTGAGCACGGGAGCTGAAGTAGCCTCTCCTTCAGCTCCTGAAAATACGTCTCACAGGCTTCTGTCCAAGTAAAGGGCACGTCCTTCTGAGTCAGCTGTGTCATAGGGCGTGCAATCTGCAAGAAGTCCCTAATAAACCGCCTGTAGTAGCTTGCCAGTCCCAAGAAACTACAGATCTCAGTAACCGTACGCAGTCTCTCCCACCTAAGCACTACCTCGACCTTGGCTGGGTCCACAGCCAGGCCATCCCCGGAGATCACATGACCTAAGAAGGTCACCTCCCTCAACCAGAACTCTCACTTGCTGTATTTAGCGTACAGCCTACGTCGTCTCAGTGTGTCCAGGACCATCCGCAAGTGTTGTTCGTGCTGCGTCTGATCTCGAGAATAGATGAGCACATCATCAATGAATACCACCACAAATTGGTCCAAGTACAGTCTAAACACTCAGTTCATCAAATCCATGAATGCAGCGGGGGCATTGGTCAGCCCAAACGGCATGACCAGAAACCCGTAGTGTCTGTACCGGGTGCGGAAAGCTGTCTTGGAGACGTCTGCCTCCTTGATCCTTAATTGGTGGTACCCAGACCTCAAGTCGATCTTGGAGAATACCGTGGCACCTCACAGCTGGTCAAACAAGTCATCAATCCTCGGTAGCGGATACTTGTTCTTGAGGGTGACCCTATTCAGCTGTCTGTAGTCCACATAAAGGCATAGGGCACCATCCTTCTTCTTTACGAACAAGACCGGGGCTCCCCATGGAGACGCACTAGGCCTCACAAAGCGCTTCTCCAAAAGATCCTGCAACTGAGACTTGAGCTCTCATAGCTCAAGTGGTGCCATCCTGTACGGTGCTGTGGAGATGGGGCTGGTCCCTGGTACCAGTGAGATCTCAAACTCGATCTCACGCTTGGGCGGTAGTCCTGGCAACTCATCTGGGAACACGTCGGGGTACTCTCTGACCACCGGGATACTCTGGAAGTCTGCCACAGGGCTGGGCTCCGCCACTACACAATCTAGGAAGCCCTCACACCCCTGGCTCAAAAGTCTTGCCGCCTGAAGTGCAGAAATGCACCTGAAACCTCCGTCCACTGGCTGCCCTTGGAACTCGAAAGAAGGCAACTTCGGTATGGAGAAGACGATATTTCTCTCAAAGCAGTCCACCAAGGTGTGGTAAGCGGACAGCCAATCCATCCCCAGAATTATGGCAAAGTCCTCAATCTGTATCATAATCAGGTCAGCAGGAAGGCTGTGTCCCCCAACACTGACCTCGCAACCTGTGTACACCTCCTCAACTGCAAACAGCTGACCACTCGGACCTCTGATCATGAACGGATCCCCTAGCAACATACAGTCCTGCCCCAAGCTAACCGCAAAACTGGCAGCGACGAACAAGTGCTTGGCGCCAGAATCGAAAAGCGTGTAAACAAGTCTGCCGGAAACTGAAACCATACCTGCCACCACTGATCCCGAAGCTCTGGCATCCCAATGTGTTAGGGAGTTGATACGCCCCTCAGCCCTAGGTGCGGACGAAGCAGCCACGCTTTGCGTCGGACGGGTAGCCACTGGCCGGTACCCTCCCCACGAATGCTGTCCTCCTCGCGCCTGGAAACCGCGGCCTCCTACTCGTCCTCCAGTGCTCGGCGCGGCAAGCATCTGTTGACCTCCAGCCCTAGACGGGCAGTCCCTCCTGATGTAGCCCGGCTGGCCACACTGGTAGCAAAGGGGGACTCAACTCCCACCCTCAGTGGGTCCCTACTGACAATTGGGCGGGGGTCCGGTGCTAGCAGCTGGCCCCGGTCGGGGGCCCCCAAAGGCCACTGATGGCCTCGCAAAACGTGACGGCTCTCCTGCGGGTGCCACGTGTCTCCTCTCTCGTCGGCCCTGTGAAAAGTCTGACTGGTAGGGCCGCTTCCGCTCGCTGTCAGTGTCACGTGCGGACGGGTTGGTCTCTTCGTACGTCATAGCTGCCTCTACCACCCTCGAGAACGTAGGCAGCCTCAGGGGTTTGACATACCCCCGAATAGCAGGCCGGAGCCCCTCGGTGAATCTCCAAAGGCGCTCCTCCTCAGTAGCCACGGCTGTCGCTGTGAAACGAGACAACTCCAGGGAACATGTACGGTACGCGCTCACGGTCATCATCCCCTTGCGGAGAGTGTGGAACTCCCGCCTCCTCTGGTCCTGCCACGTCTGGGGAAAGTACTGCTCGCAGAAGAGGGTGACGAACCAATCCCAAGTCGGCTCGTCCCTCTCCTGACCCCTAACCGCCCTCCACCACCTGTGTGTTGCGCTCTCCAGCTGATACGTGGCAAAGGCCATGCCGCACTCCACAGGGGGGCGAAGGGTGTCAAAAACCTTCTCGATCTGCTCGAGCCAGTCCTCCGCCTCGGTCGGGTCCTCATCCCCCTTGAAGGAGGGGGGCTTCAGCTTTCAGAACTGCCCGAAAAGCTCAAAGTGGCGCTGAAGTGGAGATGCTGGTGCGCCTCCAGGTAAAGAAGCCTCGTTCTCGGAAGTGCCGGAGGAAGGTGGGGGCGGTGGAGGCCCATCCCCTCCTCCGCGTCCAGTTCCATGTCCGTCGCGTGGTCCCACAGAGGACTCCCCCTCTGCAGCCCCAGGGAGAGGCGCTCGTGGTGGCGGGTGGAGCTCCTCTCGCACGATGTCCCGTATCAGCTGGGCAAGGTCCTGAATGCCTGGGAGCAGTGGCTGTTCCACTGAGGCATCGGGCTCGATGTGCCCGCCCCTTCGACCTCATCCTCAGCCGTGTCCCCGGCTCGCCTCGCTACCTCCTCGTCAAGGCATCTCTTGCAAGGAGACGCGAACACGGAACAGAAAAGACGTCAATACAAATCGATATTCAACGAAGAAGTCTCAAAACAGAGGTCAAAAGGTATGTTGTGGTGGCTACTCTAGTTACAGACATGTCAATTGGTTATTTTTCAGCCATTTGGTTCACTTCTCGGGACGACCTTGCTCTGATACCATTTTGTTACAACCCGGTTCCCGCATCCCTACAGGACACGAGAATTGTACCGACTCGATTGATCCCAAGACCCGGTCGTCCAACGAGAAAGTAACAAAAAAGCAGCAAAATAGACCACATTTACTATGCAAGTAACTAACAGTAACAAAAGTACAGCAGTAAAGAAAAGAACTACTACAGTATATACCACCACAACAGTAGAGAATTAAACAGGTACAGAAATACGATGCTTACAGTAAAAGAGTACAATTGTAACAGAATATACTCACTACAACAGAAAAATGGTACAGCAAGTACAACACAGTAGAACTACTGGACTCTACTAGGCCCAGCACCCTCCGCAGCCGCAGGCTCTGGCTACTCAACACCTGGTCCTCTAAAGGTGACAAAGGTGACACGTCAGCGAAATGCTGAGTAGAGTGGCAACCAGCTAGCTAAGAAAAACAGTAAAGGTGGACAAGTAGCTGTTATTTTTTAATTTCTTTCATTATTTCTCTATTTACTCATTCTTGAATTATTTCTCAGATCTTTCTCTTGATCTCGAATGTTCCTCATGGGAATGATCTTGATTGCAGTCTTTTCTGAAAAGTAAAAGTAGCACGCGGTGCTCTCCTGGCCGGGACAGTCCCTTATGGTGGTCCTACCCTCAGTCAACCACCCCAAGGTCGCTGACAGGCGTAACGGTGACTACGGCACGCGTGATAAACGCACGGGTAGCTACCCCACACTGGCACGCGGTTAGTCGTTTCCGTTAACTGGTGCGCCCAAAGCACAGCACAGAACCAGTATAGGGCAGAGCCCTCTCAGTAACAGTGGTCCAGCCCCTTCACAGTAACCAAACAGGGGTCTTGCCCCTCCACAGTCCGCTCACCCTTGCTTGACTACCCTAGTTTTCCCAGTAGGCCTAACAAGTCGGTGTAGGATGGCTAGCAAAACCCCGGGGCCCGTGGGGTGGCTAGCGCTCTCCCTACACTAGTAGCTCTCCTCGGTACTGTGTACGCGAGGGCCAAAAGTCAGTACAAAGTGGTCAGACCTAACCCCGGGTCCCTGGGGCGGCTAGCTCCGCTCTACACTAAACAGGGGGGACAGTTGCTCTCCTTGATACTTCGTACTCAAGGGTCAGCTCACTTCCCCAATTCCATTTACCTTTCAGGAGCTCTACTCCTAATTCCCCGTAGGGTTCATGCTCATAGTTCTCTAGCCAAGCCATTTTATGTTTCATCATTCCAGTTTTATTCTCATATAGCCCGTGTTCCAAACAGTTAATATCCATTCATATACGAGCAACTATTATCCAATTACAGGCAATTATCATTGTTCTATCTACTTTTCCAAGACTACAATTCATGTATTTATGACATTCGTTTCAATGTTTCTGTTCGTAGGATTCATGCCACACCCTAGGATCTATCATTCAATCGAGTTTTCCAATCCTAAGATTCATGCCATACCCTAGGATCTATCATTCATTTTGATTTTCAAGTCCTAAGATTCATGCCATATCCTAGGATTTATCATTCAATCTAGTTTTCAGACCCTAGGATTCATGCCATACCCTAGAATCTATTATTTATCTCAAAGATGCATTAATATTGGTAAATAACCAAGGGGAGCCACTCTACCCGCAAAATCGAGAGTGACGGGGGCGTGATCGGCAGGTCCACGTTCCTCCGCAACCCCCAGATCCGCAACAGAACGAGGTCCTAACACAAAGATCAAGCACAAGGAACCACTCAGAACAGGATACAAGTACTTTAAACAAGTAGAGGAACTAATTCTGAGAAGAACGGAATTTCAAACGCGGAAATCGAACTTTGAACGGACCCTAAATGGGTCAAAAACGACGACTCTGCCTCAAATTAGATGTCTGGATCACCTTCCAGACGTCTTAAAAGGTGGTCCAGGTCATACCTTACTTTGAGCTATTCTTCAGACGTCCAGGATCCCGCTGAACCGTCTAGACCTAGTTCCAGACGTCCGACTATCACTCCGAATGTCTGGAGACTCTCTCCGCCGTCTGGTGCTGTGCCCAGACGTTTGATCTGTGTGGGAGGGCGTGTCCTTGCGCCTTCCCGAAATGAAACCTGCACGCGTACGCAA
The DNA here is from genome assembly GCA_037157565.1 of Thalassia testudinum. Lineage (NCBI taxonomy): Eukaryota > Viridiplantae > Streptophyta > Magnoliopsida > Alismatales > Hydrocharitaceae > Thalassia > Thalassia testudinum. Next base: position 5,230,236 of record JAZHRO010000007.1, read on the forward strand.
ACATTCTCAACACAACCACGTCTCAGAGCTTTCGGCGGGACGGCCTGCATGGCTGCATCCGCAAAAAGAAGAAAGCTGAGAAAATTGTACCTTTCAAACGTCTGGATCTCCCTCCAGATGTCTCCCACGTCGTCTGGACGTAGGTCCAGACGTCTAATTCTGGGAAAATTTCCCAGAATCAGAACCTTCTCGCCTTCTTCCCGCTGCGCGTGGCCGCACCGCGCCACGCTCGCCTGCCTACTGCCTGAGTTGCAGCAGCACCGGGGTAACTTCCCCAGCACCACGCTCCCGCTGCGTGCCCGTCGGCCGGCCCTAGGCTGCTCCTGCGAGCTCTCTCTCTCTTCCTCATGAGCTCTACCTCTTCTCCCTCTCGCTGCACCTCCTCCTCCCCGCATGCACCCGGCAGCAGCTACTGCCCCCGCTCTCTCACTCTCACGCTAACACTGGAGAAGGAGGAGACGGTGGAGTGGTGGTGAGGGAGAGGGAAGGGGGGAGAGGATATTTGAAGGCGTCGGGGGAGAGAGAGAAAGAAAAAGAAGACGCATGCAGGTCAGCGAGCCCTGTCTGTGTGCGTACACGCACAGACTCGCAATTCATACGCCGCAAAAATTTATTTCCAGACATCTGATCAGACGTCTAGACCAACTCCCAGACGTCTTAAAAGTGTCTGATGTCTCGGTCTTAGCAGCTTTTCTTAATGCAATGAACCATCCTTGTAAGGCAACTATTTATCATGAAGGTCTCCTATCACATGTGACGATTCCTTAGCCTAAAAGTGGTCCAAATAAACCACCACCAATGGTTCCCACAACTAAGATAAGATCTCAACATAGATGACAATGGAAAATGTGAATAAAAGAACAAATTGATTACCGACTCCACTTCAGGAACAATACTACATCTCGGTAGAGATTCAAATCTTTAAGATGTACTTAAGAGTGCCTTCTTATAGTAGGAGTTCAAGCTTGTCCAATGGTCTTTGCTAAATTATTTCATAATGTCTTTTCAGTAAATCCATTAGGCAGGAATGACATTTTCATAAAATGTATTTACATGTTACCAGTAGAATTGAGGAAGATATGTCACCCGACAATAATGATAGCTAATAAGACCATTGATAACATTGCTTTGTTATTATCTAACGTACTTTTTTATCCAAAGGAATTGGAGGAACTATTTTTTTTATTCAATAACTAAGCCAAGCCTCTCTTTATATAGAGAGAAGGTACACCCCAACTTACTAAAAATAACACAAACCAAAATAAGTAAGACAACTAATTAATTAGATTCTCAGTTATTTCCTAGTAGTCCCCCACAAGTCAAGACGTAGGAGATGGCGAAGACTTAGATCCCGTAGATGTTCATGATGGAGGACATCAATGGTAATTAACGTAGTAGTCCTTTCTTGGTGTCTTCAATCTCAGGTGCCTCTTCTTATACGCCCTGGACTCAAGGTCATTTGGTTGGTGTTCCCATGGTGCATAACAGTACTGTCCATCAACTTGACATCTTGAGTAGACTCCTATTTTCTGCGCTTCTCTCGCTCATTCATACATAAGGACTAAAAAGAGAAAAACAAGACTCTAAGGCCTCGTTTGTTTTGCAGGTTCAGTGATTTGATCCCCCGTTTAGGAGGGCTAAACCTCGGATGGTGGAACACCGGGATAGTGGGCATAAACCCATGTTGATTCCACCTGGGGGGGTGGGATGGTTTCATCCCACGCTCTATCCTGTGGGGTTGGAGTTATCAAGGAGGTCGGGATTGTGGGCGATGTGCCTATCGATGCACACAATGTCTCCCATTAGATCATCTAGTGGTGGCTGGAGGAGAGTAATGGCAAACAGGAGGGTTAACGATGTCAAGCTGGGAGGCTGCTGGAATATGGTTGGTCATGCTTTTGGTAGTAGTTGGAGGTGGGAGGGGCGAATCCACCGGTGGATTGCTATGGATTCAAAGTTGCCTCAGGTTGTTACACCATAAAGGTGAGTTGAAGTTGGTTAATGTAGAACCCTATTCGGCTTTTAGTGCGAGGCTATGTTGTTTTGTAGTTAGTTGTACCTACCGTGTTTGTTTAGGCTAAAACCCTAGAAGGGGGTGTGTTAAAGAAGGTTATACATTTCCCATCCTCCCGATGGATGTATGACCATGTTGTTGGGAAGTGGTTGCTTTGTGGATTGTCATCTAATGGAGACTTCCAGCTGCTGCTCCCATGCATCCAACATTACACCTTGAAGTTGGGGGGGATTAATGGCGAGGAGGTCGCATAGCGGCTATATAAGGACTTCAACTGTAAGATACTGTTTCGTACTTCTTGTGGTTTTCTTATCCTTGCTTAAAGGCGAGGAGGAGAGGAAGCATCAAATACCGAAGGTACATGATCCTTTGTTGAGGTTTGATTCAATGCTTCTCTTTGTAATATGGGTTATACGTGGCTATCTTCTGTAATTGCATTGGAGAAGAAGGCCTTCACATGGAGATTGCTCGACGTGTGTGTTTGTCATCTACAGTGGAGGTACCCCTACATGTTCACATTTGTTGATTACGATTATGCGATTGTTATTTACCACTGGTCTCGAATAACATCCCACTGATGTGTTTTGTGAGAAATACAAGTTGATTATCGAAATAAACAGGATGAGAGTCGCAAGACATCGGTGCATTTTTAGAGACTGAGGGAAACACACTAGTTGATTGTGGAAAACACCGGTTTATTTACTTAATCCACCGGTTGATTTATAAGAATACACCGGTGGGTTATCATATTTCCACAAGTTGATTATGTAGATCCATCGGTGTATTTCCAAGTTCAACCTATTGATTGAAAACTGATTGCATTACAATTATAGGTCCTAATTTGACTAAATTAAGCGAATAACCTAGGTCACATCCTGTAAATAAAAAATACATTGCATGCATTGCACTCATACTTCATTTGTACATCCTTATTCTAATTTTGTAATATTATGGTCCTTTGAATAATACCAATAATTTATACATGTAGGATCATAATCAGGAAGCAAAATTGGAGCTCAAAGAGATAGGAGGACCATATCATCAAGACAGGAGCAAAGCAGCTGGTAGGAGGCGCAGAGCACTAATCCCATGCAAGCCTATGCCAACCTATCCATGCCCAATTAACCCACCTTCACAAATCCATGAACACACACACACACTACTCACACACTTGTGCACACACATTAATTGTGAAATTGCATGTACTTATAATCTCATATACATTTTTACACATGCCTAATACTTGTGCACATCTTCTATTACAATTATTTATATGTGTGCCTATTTTTATTTGCATATATGTGGACCTAATAGTAACTATATGTATTGGTATTTAATTTATTTATTTTTGGCCCACTAAATTTGCACACTATAGGCCACACAATTAGGAAGCCTAAACATCCACTAATCCAAACCCACCTAACCCCACTTACTTAGCCTTTACCACCACTTAGAACACACTTAACCCCCACCTAATCCCACCACATGGGACGCCCACTTTTCCCTATCTATTGGCTTGACCAACCCTTGACTTGCACCCTCACTTGCTTTTGCACCTTAGGATAGAACCTTCTATTCTTAAGTTGTGCCTTAAAGTAGCCCTCCTAAACCTACACCATAGGGACACCACACACAACCCAACACTCTATGAAACACCCTCTCATAAGAGTGCACGCACCCACCCCCCCTCCACTCTCCACTACACTCCACTCCCATGCAAACAACTCCTCTCCTCAAGAGCTCCATAACTAAGCTCTCAAACCTTGGCCAAAGGTTAGCTTGTGCCCACTTGGACTTGGTTTTCTAGGTGAAAAAGAGGTAAGCCAAGTGCCAAGGATCCTCTTCCTCTTCCAATAGCCCTTGTGGCCCCATTGGAAGAACACCTATCTTCTCATCTTACTCTATTTTTACTTTCCTTATTAGTATAGTTATTTTCTTTAGTTGCACTTTGCTTATTTTCATTTTCTTACTAGTAGAATAGATTTCATTTTCAAGCTTCTTACTACTAGCCTTTTGTTATGCTTTATTTACTTTTCAAGTTACACACACTCTCACTCACTTGCACCATCCACGCCTCCACCATCACCACCACTTCATCACCTCACTAGCACTTAGTTCACTCCATCACTCACACTCACACACCCACCATCACCACCCCTAAGACCAACTCCTACTCCTACTACCACCACATTAGCCATGGCCATCCCATCCCCCTTCCATAGAGCCCACAACATAGTCTCCATAGAACACCACCATAGAGAAAACCTTCATCACCTCAAAAGTATAGGATCTTCATCTCCATCTCCATCTCCCTAACCTCCACCATGGTTATCACCACCAACATTAGAACCAATGAGCACCTAATCACCCACATTACCGAGCCTCTCTGCATCAACCACCTTAGGGAGCTTGAACACTTCATCCTCCATTAGCCATCTCCATTTCCAAGTGTTGGAGTAAAAGTGCTTGTAATTATCTATCTTTTGTGTGCTTTGGATAAGTGGATCTTTCCATCCTAGTGTAATGGAGTTGATCTTCTTCATATGTGTGCCTTATGTTGTAGAACTTGGAGTTGATCTTTTCCATATGTGTGTTTTATTTTGTAATATGTTGTAGTAAGTGTTGTGAAATACATGTTTAAAGTTATTCACTTGTGTGTTTTGTATTACTTTGCTAAGAAAAGAAAATAAAAAAATGAATATAGTTGTTAAAGTTCTCTTGTCTTTATTTGGTTGGCGATTGTAAATACGTTATTCTCATTTTTACTTCCTTAAAATAAAAAGACCAAAAATATATATATATCAAAAGAAAAAGAAAAGTCTTATTGTATAGTTATGGTCACTCTTCTCACCCCTACTAATCACCCGCGTAGCCATTTCCCACATCTTACGTGAAACCTCACCCGCACATATTATCTAGTCACTATAATCACCATTCCTGACGACATCTCGCAAGCATAGTAGTTATCTTTCCATTTTGTTATCAAGTAAAAAAAACAAAAAAAAAAAGGTTTACTAACCAACCTTAGATTTCATTTTGCTATTCACAAGAAAACAAAAAAAAAAAAAGGAAAAGAGAAAAGGCACAAAAATAGAATAAAGGAACTCTCTTAAGGTAAAACAAGGTCCAAGTTCTTTCGAAGCCTCCTCGTGGGATCGACCAGGACTCCATCAAGTTAAATCATTTCGAGTTCCGTTAAAAAAGTTTAAGTGAATTAACGTTAAGGGCAAAACAAGCTACAATGACATGTTTTCGTAAACGCGTAAAAAAAAACCCAATTGTAACTTCTCCCTCTAGCGACTCTTACAAAAACACATTGGTTGATTTATAGGAATATACCGGTGGGTTATCATGTTTCCACCGTTTGATTATGCAGATCCACCGATGTATCTCCGAGTTCAGCCTATTGATCTAAAACACACCAGTTGATTTATAGGAATACATCAGTGGGTTATCATGTTTCCACCTGTTGATTATGTACATCCACCAATGTGTTTCCACTCTCAACCTATTGATCAGAATCACACTGGTTGATTTATATGAATACATCAATGGGTTATCATGTTTCCACCGGTTGATTATGTACATCCATCGATGTGTTACCGCTCTCAACCTATTGATCAAAAACACACCGAATGATTTATAGGAATACATCAATGGGTTATCATGTTTCCACCAATTGATTATGTACATTCACTGGTGTGCTTCCGCTCTCAACTTAGTGATCGAAAATGTACCGATTGATTTATAGGAATACACTAGTGGGTTATTATGTTTCCACTGATTAATTATGTAGATGCACCAGTTATTTTCAATTTCAACCTATTGATCGAAAATACATCAGTTGATTTATAAGAATACATCGGTGGGTTATCATGTTTCCACTAGTTGATTATGTAGATCCACTAGTGTGTTTACACTCCCAATCATTTCAATGGCAATTTTTAAAGAGGGAACACACCAATGTGTTTCTTACCAAGTAAGATAGAATGGTAAAAATGCAAGTAATGTGGTAATCTCATTGTTTATGAGAATCCACCACTTCCCGTTGTAGAATGTCGTCATCTCAACTTTCAATGCCTGCTCCGAAGAAGGCTAAGAAATGGGATCATCAGAAAACTTACGAGCAGTTGAAGATTTTGGACAAGCACTAACATGTAGGTCACTAGGTAAAAGGGTCTTTCATGAAGACGGGGTGGAATGAGATTGATGAGTTTGTTGTGGCAACGGGCTTGCAGTACACTCACAATTAAACACTCAATCTATGGAAGGAGCTCAAGAGAAAATGCGGTTTGTATTTAGATTTGTTGAGCAAGAGTGGTTGGGGAATGAACCCTCGCATAGGTTGCCCAATAGCACCATCACCATTAATTTGGACTGAGGTAAATAACAATGTCACAGGAATAACAATTATAGAAACCTACATTTCATTAAGATTAAATGTATCAATTTGAACGTGCTGTAGCTCCCACTCAAACTTGTAGAACTACGCGATAAGCCTTTCATCTTCTTTGATGATACTCACAAAATAGTTGGGAAAGATACAACTGGTGAGCATGCAATGTCATCCAATGTCCAAGAACAAGTTAATGTGACAGTTGAAGAGCACACTGAGGACGTTGTTTACGACACTAATGCTTATGTTGACCCATATGCCACATTGAACATTGGTGAGGGTGGCTCGACATCGTTTCAGAATACAACGCTAGATGAGATGTGGACCTACCTCCATTCTCCATACATGGGTCCCACTTTATTTGCCCCCAATACTTATCCCACAACACTTAACCCTCCTGAAATGCATGGAAGTCCTTCTCATTTAGTATTTGAGATACAATGGTCTAAGTGTCCTTTCGGAGGAGCTTCAAGTGGGGGGAAACATAGGAAGAAGGTGGGCACCACTGCAAGTGGATCGACGTCGTTGTTGTCCGATGAGTTCACGGAGTTGATGAGGACTTTGGTTAAGCATCATGTAAGTCTGACACCAAGGGATGACCAATTGGCCAATGAGATCCGTGAGTGCCTGCGGATATTACGCATGCGGGTGCTGAACATCACTCCTAACAATCTTTTTGCATTGGCAAATGTTTTCATGAATTCCAATTGGAGGACAATTTTCAAAGAAGTTGCGCACTCGAATGTGGAGTTTGGGGCCTTCTTATAAAGGCATGTTCACAATGACTATGGGTTTTGATATAGTTGGTTGAATCCATACTTGTCTATCCCTGGTGGTAGGAATCTAGGTGCATTTCACTTTATCTTCATAGTGTCTTGTAGTATATGTGCTACGCAAATTAGTTTGCGTAAAACTTTTATCGGTAGTGTATATTATTGGTGCAAGGACACCGTGATCATTTATTTTGGTGATAACAAAACACTTGTTATTTAACATTTACTTTTGAGTCTAAGATTTCAAGTCAAATTGCAAATGGAGATAATTGTAGAGACGAAGTTCGAGCTCGCATCCATGGCAGATTGGAGGAGCTTGACGGAGAAGGAGCTTCGTGAGGAGCGAAAGCATGAAGTCAGAAGAATAGGACAGATGTCTTTTCTATCTTATACTTTGTATCTCTTTGTTATTTTCTCTTTTATTTCTTAGATTACTTGTTAAAGAGCCCAAAGTAACAATACAGTAGTCCTAGGTACACTTACACAACCCTAGGATACTTAGGCTTCTCATAGAGAACTTAGAAATCCAAGATAGGCATCAGACAGCCTGATCAGACATCTGATCTTGACTTTTAAGACATCTGACTGTTGACTCAGACGTCCAATAACTTAGGCTGGACTTAGTAAGTTGTATCTACTGAAATCAGACATCCAGACCTTAGTCCAGATGTCTTAGAAGACATCCGATGGTTGTACCAGACGTCTGATGGTTGTGCCAGACGTTAAATTAGTGGAACATTGGCTAACAAAGTAAACGTTGAGGAATATGACCTTTAGGCTTTTATCAGACATCCGTAGAGGACACTGGATGTCTGATATGTGACCGTTGAGCCTCGATTAGGTTGAAAGCTTGAGGATTATAGCCATTTAGGCTCGTAAGAATCCATTCCTACACTTAATTAAGTTTCTAGACATCCAGACCTAGTGCTAGATGTCCTGTACATCATTTGATGGTTTTACACTAGAACCTGTTTAGGTCTGAACCAAGTTAGGAAGGAAACCTGCCTGGAATTAGACACTGACTTAGTTCCCAGACATCTTAAGAGTGACTTCCAGACGTTTGATCTTTTTCCCAAAAGTCTGATGACCCTATCAGAATCATTAATGATTCTGATTGCGGCTTGCCTTGCCTTGGGATGAGCCCCAACGGCTACCTAAGGCTTCTAAGGCCTTCTAAAGCCTTCTTAAGCCACCTATAAATAGAGGAGTAGCTCTCCCTTATTTAGACATACCAAGTAACACATTTCCACATCTATTTGTGTCCAAAACACTTTAGAAGAAGATCTTGCTTTTCATTTCGCCATTCCACATCTTGAGAGCTTTCTTCTGGCAGCACACTCGCTCTCCTGCTGTCGATTTCGAGATTGCCGTCGTGAATTACGTGGTTCACGCACCTGTATCGTCACGCCGACGCACTTCCACCAAAAGGAAGATCCTTTACTTATAGTAGCTAATTTCAATTGTTTACTTTGTGGCTCTATAGGATTTTTGTAGTTTACAATCTTTGGTTGGGTATTCACTTTGCGAATTCCTATCTCCTTCGAGAAAGTAAATACTCCTCGTGAAGAGGAGGGGTTTGAGGCACACTACCCTCATTCAAAGTAGTGTTGTTGTATTGAGGTTCAGTTACCTTCGTTTAAGTGACTAGTTAGTGGATTTAATTGATTTGGTCGATCGGAAAATCCTAAGTCGAAATGCTTAGGTGGTGGTTTTTACTCGATTTGGGTTTCCACCCAAAAATCTTTGTGCCATTGTGTGATTGTGCTTTTGTGTGAGATTGTTTACATTATTTCCACATTCTATTTTATCCCGCAAATCTCACCCCCTTCCGTAGGGAACCTTCATATATTTCTTTTCATGGTCGTTATAGAGTTTATATTTCCATGCTCTTGTAAGACATTAAAGCTGCTTTGGTCGTTATTCAATCAATTAGATAGCAATCATTTCATGCTATATTATTTGGATATATATATATATATATTACTTTAAATTTCATATATTTCAACATTGCTAAAACATGTATGACTTCCAGAGAAAATCGATCATTGTCCTTTAAGGATTCAGAGATGGAGGACAATCAATTATCTGTGGTAGATGCTACTATACCACTTGCAATAGCGTATTACTCATGTATCGAATGCCCTGTACGTTGATGTCGACAAAATGGCATTGCTTTATCTGGACACGACTGGGTTCGTGAGTTAATTAAGGGCCATCCGAGTCGCTGCTAGAATGAGTTGAGGCTGAGCAAGAATGCCTTCATGGTGCTTTCAGAGTACCTAAAGGAAGCAACTGATCTACGCGATTCGTGAGGGTAACTGTAAATAAACAATTAGTAATTTTTCTGCTTGTTGTTTCTCAGGAAGCTTTATATAGGCATCTCATTGAACGCTTCCGGCACTCGGGGAAGATCATTTCTAGATACTTTAATAATGTATTGCAAGCGTTGGTCTCTTTAAAGCAGCGGTTTATCCGGATGCTAAGCATTCATTCCAACATGTCTAAACACATTAGGAGAATGGAAAATTGTTCCTTTTCTTCCAGGTACTTGATTATAACCTAGAGAACATTATATTCATTTTCATGACATTATTAATTTGAGCAGTGCTAATAGCTGGTTAGTTTGTATGTTTATAAAATTTTGAGCAGGATGTCGTAGGAGCAATAGGTAGATGTTGTGTTCAAGCGATGGTGCCAACGACAGATCAATCTCGATTTAGGAATCATAAGGGTTGGATGAGTCAAAACATCATTGCTGCAGTCGACTACAACCTCAAATTTGTGTATGTCAGTACTGGTTGGGAAGGTTTTGCTGCGAACATGAGGGTACTACGATGGGCAATTAGAAATAGACTAAATGTCCCAAGTGGACGTAAATTTCTTGTGGATCTTGGTTACGCAAACACCGACTCTTTTCTCACACCATTTCAGGGAGTAGCATATCACCTCCAAGAGTATCGCAATTGAATAAATAGATATCGGAACTATAAGGAGTTGTACAACCACCGACACGCTCAACTACGCAATGTCGTCGAGCGAGCTTTTGGAGTCCTTAAGAAACGTTTCAAGATACTTGATTCTCGACCGTTTTACAATTTCAAAAACCAACACCTTACCGTCATGGCTTGTTGCATCATCTACAACATGATACGCCGTTGGAATGTGACAACAAGATCTTCTACAGTGTACTTTCAGATGAGGAGGATATAGGTGATACTGAGGTGCGTGATGAGGTTGTGGATGATAGTGCTGTTCGAGCGGGTGAATTCATAAGGGACCAACTTGCACATGCACTGTGAGCATATTATAGACATTGATTTACTTCAATCTTATTAATTTTTATACGTGATTTTTATGAAATTTCCTTTCGTTATTGCATTTGCCTTTATTCAAGTTCCTTTTGCCTTTAATGTTTTGTTTGTTACCTTTACAGTTTCCTATGTTTTTAATTATGAATTTTTTCTTAAGTAATCTTATTTGTTGAACTTCATGAAGGGACGTTACTGTTCAATTATAGTACTTGCACAAATTTGAAGGTTAATTTTTGAAGATGCTCTGTCAACTTCATGTATCGATGTATCTGTTTGTGAAATCTCTTGTTAAGAACATTATATGTAATAGGATTTGTATGTTGACTTCTCTCCACAATTGATTATCTTTGCTCTTCCTCAGATTGTACCAATGCAATGGAATTGATTGTGAAGGCAAACATAATCGGTTGAGTTTATATCTAAAAAGGGTTGATTAGTGACTAGCAAGGTGAACACAATGGTGCTGTTTAAACACTACATCAGTTGAATCTTTGTTTTACACTTGGGATACCATTTTGCAAGGCGAACACACTAGTTGAGTTTCCATAATACATCAGTGCAAAGTCAATGACAAATCAAACATGCTGGTGCATTTTAGAAATCCACGGGTGGGAAATCATTCTCAACACAAGACCACTAGTGCATTTTAGAAATCAACCGATGGAAAATCATTCTCAACACAAAAAACACCAGTGGGAAATCATTCTCAACACAAAACACCGGTGCATTTTTGAAATCTACTGGTAGGAAATCATTCACAACACAAAAACACCGGTGCATTTTGTAATCCCACTGGTGGAAAATCATTCCAACATAAAAATACCCGTGCATTTTTGAAATCCATCGGCGGGAAATTATTTACAACACAAAAATACATCAAAGGGAAATCATTCTCAACACAAACAAACCAGTTAATTTATGAATTTCTCCGGTGGGAAATCACTCTCAAGAGGTGAGGATTAACATGCAAAACTCATGCATACAGATATGTTAACATATGCAACAACATATATTACATCATACAACATAGACGAAGTTTCGCATATGTCAACATATTCACATCAAGGAAAACTTGTGAAAAGGGATGCGCTCAAATTGATTCAGTGTGTGTGAACCTATGCTTCAATATCATAGAAGTATACAAAGCCCTATATTTGTGCAAGTCTTGCTGTTTCGTCACCTCGATCGGATGTAAACCCCGCAGTGAGCATTCAATCCACTACGTGACAAATATTTCACAATCATTGCTAGAGTTTCCTTGCTGCAGTGCATTGGTGGATTGGTGTTCCTGCCATCTGTCGTTCTCCACGCCTCTTCTTTCCAATAGTTGAGGCATCAAATCAAACTAACATGTCAAAATAATGCTTAAATTTGTTCTAAAGCAACAATCAACCAAAATTATAAGGAATGCATTGTTGTGTATTATATCCAGGTAGTACTTAACATCACTATTATAATGGGTCATAATCTTGTGGGCGATGACGATAAGTGTCCAATGAGAAATCTCGCGAGCACATTGATATTGCAATGTACTTACAAGTAGCCCTCAGATCTCTGATAGTCGTAATATACTCATGAATTTGATTTATGTTCTTCTACTCAACATAAACAAAAAAATTTGAGTCAAAGATGAGTGTCTTTGTCCTTACTCCACCATCCACAAGCTTGTCCTTTAATACTTCAATGATTCCATCGAGGACCTGTAACATAGTACTAAAACATCACACATACGAGTGGATAACCAGTAATCAAAATTTCTGCGTTTATTAACCTCCCTATCCGTGAGCCCACTAGTTAAAAGGACATTTTGCATTGATTTCCTCTCAACAACCTTCGATCTCATTCTCCATATCACTTGAACTTTTGGTTTGTGCAACTCGGTCAATCGATCAATCATGAATTTCTTTGACTCCGAAAGGCACTTCCATATTTCCTTGTCAAGGTTCGCAATCTTCCTAAATGTCCTTGTCTTTTTTGATTGCGTGACCTTGGGTGAAGGTTTGCGCGTCGCTTGCTTTGTAGGTCGTCTAAGGATGACCTTCTTTGGCATTTCCTCCCTTTTTTTTTCCATGTCTACATCCTTCTCCTCCTCGCCTTGAACAACCCCGATAGACAGATCATCCTACAACCAACCTAATGTATGGTAATCGGTGGAGCATACACTTCGAAAGTATGGATGATATATGGAACACAGTGGTTGACTTTCAAAATAAACTGACAATCAACCAGTGGATTTTTACATTCAACCGATTGATTTTTTCTTGAAACAACAGGTTGATTGTCATAATAAATTGGTTGGTTCATAATCAACCAGTTGATTTTAAGAACCAACCGATTGATTATTATAACCAACAGAGCCAACATGTAATAACAATCAATCAGTTGACTTGTAAAACACACCGGTTGATTTGTAAAACACATTGGTTGTTTCATAAAACCAACCGGTTGATTCACCAACCCAATCAGTTGATTCGTCAAACACACCGGTTGATTCGTAATACACCGATTGTTTTATTAAACCAATTGGCTGATTTACAAACCCAATTGATTGATTGCAGTTCGTAGAAGCATCGATTGCCTTACCATTTATATTAAAATCTAGATGGTAAGCACACACCTGAAAAGCTGGTTCAGATCCTCCTTCCCCATGGTCGGTTGAAGTGGAAGGAATCTCTTTTTCGACCTCCTTACGTCCTTGTAACTAACGCGTGCCCCAGACGTCGGACCAGACGTCTGGGATCGTTTCCAGACGTCTGGAAATCCGTTAATTTCGACACGCGCGGATCGTCTGCGCACTTGAGCGCGCAGACCAGATATTCGCTTATTCCCTCTTTCCCTGCGGCTGCAGACGCCTGCCGCGTCCTCTCTCTCCTCCTCGCGCGGCCTTAAAAGGCAACGCGCTTCCTCCCGTCGTCTCCACCGTCTCCGCCCTCTTCTCCTTCAGCCAGTGAGCGTGAGCGCGAGGGCGGCAGCGGCGACCGCAGTGAGCGCGGAGGAGGTGCGGCGCGCGAGAGCGGAGCTCTGCCATGAGGGCGAGCTCGCCGGGGCTGCTAGGGCCGGCCGACGGAGGGCGCGGGGGGCGCGGAGTGACGCGGAGGGGGGACTGCTACGGTCTGAGCAGCAGGCGCGCGAGGTGGGACGCGGGCGGCGTCGCGAGCGGAGGCCGAGTGGCACCCTGATTCTGGAAGAATTTCCAGAATCAGACGTCTGGGTTGATAGCCAGACGGCAAGGGTGACTTCTTGAAGACCTTCCAGACGTCTGAAAGGTGAGTTTTCCGTCTTCTTCTTCCTTCCTGTCGACTGACCGTACTGAGGGAGGGAGATGGGTGTGTGTAGGCTCGGTGATTCGCCATCCAACGCGAATCAGACGTCTGGCTGTTGTACCAGACGGCGGGAGTGACCTCCAGACGTCCGGGGTGACCATCGGACGTCTGGGAGCTAGGCCAGACGTCCCCTCAGACTTCTGGACGTCTGGGAAACCACGCTGAACATGTAATTCTCTGATCCACTTTTTAAGACGTCTGGAAGAAGTTCCAGACGTCTGATTTTGCACAGTGTCGTCGTTTTTGACCCGTTTAGGGCCCGTTCGGGTTCCTTTTTCCACGATTCGAGTTGCGTTCTTTTCAGAATTAATTCCTCTACCCGTCTACAGTAGCTATACACTGTTTTGAGACACTCCTTGTGTTTGATCCTTGTGATAGGACCCCGTTCTGTTGCAGTCTCGAGGGTCGCGGAGGCACACGGGATTCCCGACCATGCCCCCATTTCTCCCGTTGTACCTGGTCGAGTGGTTTTAAGTTATTAATAAAATCTGTTAAAGTTTGGAACCATAACTAGAACCTAGGACATTGCATGAATCCTAGGAATGAGAAATATATGATAGCTCCTAGGTGTTGCATGAATCCTAGGGCTGGAAAACTAGATTGTATGATAGATCCTAGGATATGGCATGAATCCTAGGATGGGAAAAAACTAGTGGAATGTGTAATACTGCAGTCTTGGAAAATGGAAAGAGATATAAAGCTGCCTGTATTTTGAATTAACAGCTGCCTGTTGTGAATAAATAACGTGGTTGAGAACATGGATTGTAAGAATGTCAAACTGGAAGGTGAAACCTGGATGTTTGAGTAAAAAGGATGGAACCCTATGGGGAAGTAGGAGTAGAACTCCTGGAAAGTGAATGGAATAGTATTGGGGAAGTGAGCTGGCCCTTGAGTACGGAGTACCAAGGAGAGCGACTGTCCCCCTGTCTAGTGCAGAGAGGAGCCAGCCGCCCCAGGGACCCAGGGTTAGGACTGGCCACTCTGTACCGACTTGCTGGCCCTCGCGTACGTAGTACCGTGGAGAGCTACTAGTGTAGGGAGGTACTAGCTACCCCACGGGCCCTGGGGTTCTGCTAGCCTCCCACACCGACTTGTTAGGCCCGCTGGGGCAAACCAGGGTAGTCAGGCGAGGGTGCGCGGACTGTGGAGGGGCAAGGCCCCGGTTTGGTTACTGTGGAGGGGTTGGACCCCTGTTACTGAGAGGGCTCTGCCCTGGACTGGTTCCATGCTGTGCTTTGGGCGCACCCGTTAACGGAAACGACTGACCGCGTGCCAGTACAGGTTAGCTACCTGTGCGTTTATCACGTGTGCCATAGTCACCGTTACGTCTGTCAGTGACCTTGGGGTGGTTGACTGAGGGTAGGATCACCACGGGGGACTCTCCCGGCTAGGAGAGCACCACGTGCTACTTCTACTTTTTGGAAAAGACTGCAATCAAGATCGTTCCCACGAGGAACATTCGAGATCAAGGAAAAGATCTGGGGAATAAATGAAATAGTGAGACAATTGAAAGATGTGAATAAAGAAAGTAATAGAACATAATAGCTACTGTACACTCTACTGTTGTCTTTAGTTTTAGTTGCCACTCTACTCAGCGTTTTGCTGACGTGTTACACTCGTTACCTTTTTCAGGACCAGGTGTTGAGCAGCCAGGGTCAGCGGCTGCAGAGGACGCTGGGCCGAGTAGGGTCCAGTAGAGTTACCACTGTCTTTTGTACCTCTTTGTTTCCGTTATAGTGAGTAGTTCTTGTTTCCGCTGTACTTTTCTTTACCTGCAGTTCATGTTATATGATAAATGTTGTTCTACTGTTGTGGTGGTATATACTGTAGTAGTTTCTTTCCTTACTGCTGTACTTTCTTACTGTTAGTTATATTCATGCTGAATGTGGTTTATTTTTACTGCTCTTTTGGTTACTTCCTCGTTGGACGACTAGGTCTTGGGATTAGTCGAGTCGGTCCGGTTCTCGTGTCTCGTAGGGACTCGGAACCGGGTCGTTACAAGATGGTATCAGAGCAAGGTCGTCCCGTGAAGTGAATCAACTGACTGGAAAATAACCAATTCACATGTTTATAGCTTGAGTAGCCACCACAACATATCTCTTGACATGAGCTCTTAGAAGTTTCGTTAGGTACCGTCTGTTTTGACGTTTCCATTTTGTTTCACGTCTCCTTGTAGGAGATGCCTCGTCGCGGGACTGGCAAGACTGGCCGCGGGCGCGGCCGAGGGCGGCGAGGTGGACGTGCCATTTTTGACGTCTCGATGGACCAGCCACCACTGCTGGGCATCCAGGCCCAGGACCTCGCCAGACTGATACGAGATATTGTACGAGAGGAGCTCCACCCACCGCCCCGAGCACCTCCTCTTGGGGCTGCAGAGGGGGAGTCCTCTGTGGGACCACGCGACGGACACGGCGCTGGACACGAGGGAGGGGATGGGCCATTGCCGCCCCCACCTTCCTCCGACTCTTCTGTACACGAGGCACCTTCGCCTGGAGGTGCACCAGCACCTCCCCTACAGTGCCACTTCGAGCTTTTCGGACAGTTCCGGAAGCTGAAGCCCCCCTCCTTCAAGGGGGATGAGGACCCGACCGAGGCAGAGGACTAGCTTGAACAGCTGGAGAAGATCTTCGACACCCATCGCCCCCCGGTGGAGTGTCGCGTGGCCTTTGCCACGTACCAGCTGGAGAGTGCGGCACACCGGTGGTGGAGGGCGGTCCGGGGACAGGAGAGGGACGAGCCGATGTGGGACCAGTTCGTCACCCTCTTCTGCGAGCAGTACTTTCCCCAGACGTGGCAGGACCAGAGGAGGCGGGAGTTCCAGACTCTCCACCAAGGGACGATGACTGTGAGCGCGTACCGCACGCGTTTCTTGGAGCTGTCCCGCTTTGCAGCGACAGCGGTAGCCATTGAGGAGGAGTGCCTTTGGAGGTTTACCGAGGGGCTTCGGCCTGCGATCTGGGGGTATGTCAAAACCCTGAAGCTGCCTACATTTTCGAGGGTGGTAGAGGCAGCTATGACTTATGAGGAGACCAACTCGTCCGCGCGAGACACCGACGACGGGCGGAGGAGGCCCTTTCAGCCAGACTTTTCACAGGGCCGGCGGGAACGGAGACATGTGACTTCCGCAGGAGAGCCGTCACGTTGTGCAGGGCTATCAGTGGCCTTTGGGGGCCCTCGGCAGGGGCCAGTCGCCAGCACCGGACCCCCGCCTAGTCGACAGCAGGGACCCACTGAGGGCGGGAGTCGGGTTCCCCTCTGCTACCAGTGTGGCCAGCCGAGCCACGTCAGGAGGGACTGCCCATCTAGGGCAGGAGGTCAGCAGATACTCCCTGCGCAGAGCACTGGAGGGCGCGCAGGAGGCCGCGGTTCCCAGGCACGAGGAGGAGGACAACAGTCGCGAGGAGGGTGCCGGCCAGCACCTACCCGTCCGACGCAGAGTGTGGCTGCTTCGTCCGCACCTAGAGCTGAGGGGCGTAGCAACGCCCTAACACACAGGGATGCCAGAGCTTCGGGATCGGTGGTAGCATGTATGGTTTCAGTTTCTGGCAGACTCGTTTACACGTTTTTCGATTCCGACGCTACACACTCGTTTGTCGCAGCCAGTTTCGCATTTAGTTTGGAGCAGGATTATACACTGTTAGAGAATCCGTTCGTAATCAGAGGTCCGAGTGGTCAGCTGTTTGTAGCTGAGGAGGTGTACACGGATTGCGAGGTCAGCGTCGGAGGACATAGCCTGCCAGCTGACCTGATTATGATCCAGATGGAGGACTTTGGAGTGATTTTGGGGATGGATTGGCTGTCCGCTTACCACGCCTTGGTGGACTATTTTGAGAGGAAGATTGTCTTCTCCATTCCGGAGTTGCCTTCTTTCGAGTTTCACGGACAGCCAGTGGACGGAGGTTTCAGGTGCATTTCGGCACTTCGGGCGGCGAGACTTTTGAGCTAGGGGTGTGAGGGCTTCCTAGCTTGTGTGGTGGCAGAGCCCAGCCTTGTGGCAGACTTCCAAAGCATCCCGGTGGTCAAAGAGTACCCTGACGTGTTTCCAGACGAGTTACCAGGACTACCGCCCGAGCGTGAGATCAAGTTTGAGATCTCACTAGTACCAGGGACCAGCCCCATCTCCACCGCGCCATACAGGATGGCACCGCTTGAGCTGCGAGAGCTCAAGTCTCAGTTGCAGGACCTTCTGGAGAAAGGTTTCGTGAGGCCCAGTGCGTCTCCCTGGGGAGCCCCGGTACTGTTTGTGAGGAAGAAGGATGGGACCCTACGTCGTTGTGCGGACTACCGATAGCTGAACAGGGTCACCATCAAGAACAGATATCCGCTGCCGAGGATCGACGATTTGTTTGACCAGTTGCGGGGTGCCACGGTGTTTTCCAAGATAGACTTGAGGTCTGGATACCACCAGTTGAGGATCAGATAGACTGACGTCTCCAAGACAGCTGTCCGCACCCGGTACGGACACTACGAGTTTTTGGTCATGCCATTTGGGCTGACCAATGCCCCCGCTGCTTTCATGGACCTGATGAACCGGGTGTTTAGACCGTACTTGGACCAGTTCGTGGTGGTTTTCATAGATGATGTACTCATCTATTCTAGAGATCGGACGCAGCACGGACAGCACTTGCGGATGGTTCTGGACACTCTGAGGCGACGCAGGCTGTACGCCAAATACAGCAAGTGCGAGTTCTGGTTGAGGGAGGTGACCTTCCTAGGTCATGTGATCTCTGGAGACGGCCTGGCGGTGGACCCAGCCAAGGTCGAGGCAGTGCTCAGGTGGTAGAGACCGCGTTCAGTCACTGAGATCCGCAGTTTCTTGGGACTAGCTGGCTACTACAGACGGTTCATCAGAGGACTTTTGTAGATTGCGCGTCCTATGACACAGTTGACCCGGAAGGACGTGCCTTTCGCTTGGACAGACACCTGTGAGGCGTGTTTTTTGGAGCTGAAGGAGAGGTTGACCTCGGCTCCCGTGCTCACCATCCTTGACAGTAGTGGCGGGTTCGTTGTGTACACGGATGCCTCCTTGTAGGGGTTAGGAGGTGTGCTCATGCAGAGGGGTCACGTTGTCTCTTACGCTTCGCGGCAACTGAAGCCCCATGAGCATACCTACCCTACCCACGACCTAGAGTTGGCAGCGGTTGTCTTCGCGCTGAAGACCTGGAGGCACTACTTGTACGGTGAGACCTTCGAGATTTTTACAGATCACAAGAGCCTCAGATACCTTTTTGATCAGAAGGAGCTCAACATGAGACAGAGACGTTGGTTGGAGCTCCTGAAGGACTACGACTGCAGCATCTCCTACCACCCGGGAAAGGCCAATGTGGTGGCTGACGCCTTGAGCCGTAAGGCGCCCGCACGCTTGGCCAGTCTACAATTACAGAGTTGGAGCCTTTTGGAGGAGGTGGGCAGTTGGCGACCTCTAGAGTTACGAGGGTACTGTGGGGCAGTGACGGTGACACGGCAGACTAGGCCAGAGCTGATGGACCGCATCATCACAGGACAGATGGCCGATCCGTACTTGCAGTCTTTGCGCGACAGAGTACTGTCAGGAGATCCAGGTGACTTCTCTTTCACAGACCAGGTGCTACGTTTGAGGGGACGGTTGTGCGTTCCCAGAGACGAGGAGCTGTTGAGAGAGCTCCTGACTGAGGCACTCGGTTCCAGATTCACCATACATCCCGGGAGCACGAAAATGTACCATGACTTGAGACGCGAGTTTTGGTGGAGAGGGATGAAGCGGGATGTGGGTGAGTTCGAGCAACAGTGCTTAGTATGCCAGCAGGTGAAAGCCGAGCATCAGAGGCCTGCAGGGCCGCTTCAGCCTCTTCAAGTGCTAGAGTGGAAGTGGGAGAGCATCACCATGTACTTGGTGGTGGGCTTACCTGTTACCCAGCGGGGACACGACGCAGTCTGGGTAATAGTGGATAGACTGACGAAGACGGCGC